>OZ022503.1:74675980-79489773 GCA_963989385.1 Ctena decussata | reverse complement strand
CACCCAAAATTTCAAAAAAAAATATAGTCTGCAGATAATTCCATTGGAATTGAGTTTTTATAATCTCTCTGGCTTCTGGGGGCTGCGCCCCCAGACCCCCATATTTTTCGTTATATTTTAATATTATCTACAATTGGTTTACACCAGCAGGCTCGCATGTGCATACATTTACAAAAAAATCCTATACAACATTCACATACATGTATCATTGATCTGTCACATTACTAAGTAAATGTTTCCACTAAAACTGAATTGCAAAAGAGTCACTAGCTTATGGAAGACAAAACCATTATGGCAAAATAAACACTCTAAAAGGCAACAGTCCCAATATAAAAACCCTTATTTTTACCATCATTCCTAGTTTTTCTCTTGTTTCCAGTCTTAAAATTGCCATTGAAATTGGGAAATTGCTTTAGCTTCTGGGGGGCGTTGCCCCCCAGACCCCCCTTTCTTAACTTCTTAGCACATAACTTTCAGCCATTTTATTGTGACTCTATCGGTAAGTATTTATCAAACTTTCTAAAGGGCGAATAAAGCATGTTTGGGCATATATTGGGATAGAAAAAAACCCTTAAATTCCTAATGTTAGACCTAAAACTTTGCCAAAATAGCCCTAAATTTTGGTCAAAATATCCCTAATTTAAGGCCTAATTTTTTGCCAAACTCATACAGGGATGTTTGTATCTGTACCTTAGATGAAAAGAGTAACATGCTCCAGGCACTGGTTTGCAAAAGCAAGCTAAGCCATGCCCTTCGCCTGGTTAAAGACAGCACCATGTTCTTTTTGTGAGAAAAAAAGGTGTAAAAAATACTGATGTGGGTAAAATAAAAGGATATTAAGATCAAGTAAAAAAGGATCTGATAGTTCAGCTATAAAATAAAAAAAATTAACCTGTTTGAGTTAGTTTGTAAAAAAATTAAATTAGCTTCCACAAGGTGAAAAAAAAAAGAAATTGTTTCCAGAGGCCAGTGAAATAAAATGTTGTGTCTCCATCAAGAATACCAGCCCCCCCCCCCCCCCCCCCCCCCCCCCCCAGAATATCAAATGGTCGGTCCCTAATCATTTCCACTGCCAGTAGTGTAATGTTATGCAGAATAAATAAATAAAAACAAAATAAATAAATAAGAAGATAAAACTATAAAAATTAATATTATACAAAGCTGTAAAATAAAAATTCGGATAATAATAATTTCATTTTTTTCTGTTTTGTCAAGATTTCTTTTTCTTGAAAAGTATCATATAAGCTTTTAAAATTTGAAGGATTACTCTGAAAGGGTTCTGAAACTGATGTCGCTTGGATATCTGTAGCAGATTTGCCTACCTTGCATTACCTTCTGCCTGCCTAACGGTACCTGGTGCTATCTTACGGCACCTTGTACTATCTTGCAGTATTTAGTATGACCCGGTGATTCGTCACACCGAACACTTGTGGGTTGTGCTCTGCATAACCTACATTCATATTCATACACACTGTCGTGTGGGCGGAGGTAAACCAAACTAAAACACTTTGTCCATGGTCCGTTTTGTTCGAGTACCTCACTTGTCAGCGTTGACTACCGCGAATAGGTCACACGTTTTAACATGAGTATTTTGATTTTATGCACTTTACTTGTCTAAATAAGGTCACATGATCAGAAGATGTCTGCCCCCTCAGGAAGAAAAATAACAAACAAATTAAAACACCATTCAAATGATGATCTGAAAGGCCTTTTGGACATTTAATTAATGTAACTGTTGCAGGTTCCTTTCAGAAAGACAGAGATGCCTTTCACAGGAGAATTTGTTAATGAGGTAGACTCTACGAGGGAGGAGAGAAAACACCTCCTGTCTGTCCAGTCCCAGGACGAGGAATTAGAAAATGTTGGTGATGTGATTGTACAACGAGCTGAACGTAAAGGTCGGTAGTTAGCCCAACCACACTTATCAAACTATTTCAAGTATTTATGCCAATTAACAATGGCAGAAATCTTGGAGGTACCTTGACACTGTAAAAGAGCCCTGTCAGGCTCGCTGAGGCAGTAACAGGTCATTTTGTTCCTTTTTACCATCAGGACCACTATTCAGGACAGAGACCTTCATGGTGGCGGAGTGATGCTTTTCATACATAAGGAAGTGTGGTGGCTCAGTGGTTAGTGCACTTGACTCTGAAGCCAGAGGTCGTGGGTTCGAATCCCGCCTGAGACGAAATCTTCCTATGTCCGAACGCATTTTTCTAGCATCATTTGCAGGGATGATCAGAATCAGAATTGTTTACTGGTGATATGTCCAAGGACAATCATTCACCAGGGAAGCTAGCCCCTAGCCCTTATAAGAGAAGTAAACTTAGTAACTGAATCCTCTGCACCCTCAGCAGCAGAAATAAGTGAATCTTCCAGGGAATTCCAATCTCTAATAGTCTGGGGGAAGAAACTGGACTTGGAAATGTCATGATGCTATCAAGTGTGTCGTCCTTCGGATCGGGACGTTAACTGGAGGCCCCCTGTGCAGGGAGAGTCATCCCCTGTGCAGGTTAAAGATCTCTACTATAGCTACATGGCTATACGTAGGCTTTCATCCTGCAACACCGGAGTGTACAAAAGTACACTGTCTGTGTCCCCTTCGGGGGTTAAGGCGTAAATGGAAGAAGAAGAGGAAGTTGTCAGAACTGGAAAACAACTCTGAATATGTTTGGGCTAAAATATTTGCAATCAAAAACTTCTTATTCTTCTTATACAGGTCAACCTCGTTAGTACTCTCCACGTTAAAGCGCAAATACGGATATAATGCGGGGATTCCTTGCCTCCCAAATTTTTTCCACAGAACACCCACTAGGTCGAAGTGAAAAAAAATGCTTACCGCCTGAAGTGTGTAAAAAGTAGCCAAATAATCCATTGACTCACAAAAACTTGAAAGATAGCGACTCCAAAAATGTTTATTATAAGTACGGTAAATACACATGTTTGAAACCTGTTGAGTAAAAGTTTGATCTTAAGTGTCTCTGTCTCGATTGAACACCGTCACTGGAGAAAATGTGCCCATTGCATCAGCTAACAGCAAAGAGTCATTAACCTGTGCATGAGTGTTACCACCAAAGTATCAACTATCGTAAAGTCCTGAGAATGATAGAGACTCTTGTCAGCCTGTGTATAAAGTGCTGACTGATCTGAGTTCTTGCGAATTGTAAATGTCACGAGGTATTTTTCTGGGGTTGAGACAATATACAGTGTGATTCAAGAAATCAATATTACCTAGCACTGACAAAAGTCTCAGGGATTTGTATATTTTGAGCAAAGTTGAGAGAAAAGGTTCTTAAGGCACTGAATATGCCATGACCAGCCTACTCACTGGCACAGTTTAATCATGACATCCTTTTCCTTCCTGGGACATGCATGTAGTATAAATTTGTACATGTGCGCACTGTGCAGGCTAGTCTGGGCATTTTAAGTTTACTTATGCCTGATGATGAATTTTCCCAAGATGCAGCTATTTCTGGACATCAAAAGGATGTTTTAGTCAGCCTAGCTTTTTTTCAAAAGGTCGTGAGGTCAAACTTTATTAAAAAGACCACACTGACTGGAAATGTCAATAATGAATGGATAATTGCATGGTGACTAAAGAAATCACTCTGATTTATTTGTAAACAGAAAAGGATTTCAGCTAATTTCAGTAAGTAGAATAACATGCCTTTCTATCTGTTTTGATTTGTTGTTTATATTATAAGCAATGATTGCAACAGATCGTTACAATCTAAAGCTAGTCACAAAATGTGGCACTAGACAACACTTTTAACGACGTGTGTATGTTTCTAGATTTATTTAATAACTGCTCATGTAGCATGCAAGAGAGAGCGGGAGTGGATGGCAGAGCATGCGCAGTGAAGTTGTGACAGCAGAATTAGTCAGAGGCTAAAAGTGAAAGTACATTAGATAAAGTACATAATACAACATCCCCTTTGTTTTAAAAAAAAACGAAATCAAAATTATTTGCATGCATTATTAAAATTCGTAAGTCTCTGTAGCCTTTAACGTTCTAGGCTAAAGTCTGAATTTATGAATGAACTATCAGCTGTTCCGTTTACTACGGAATGTTTATCATAGTATAGAATTCCATTCCAGGATTGTCAGTTTCATATTTCACACGTAGGCTGTTTATTTCATTTAATCCAATCATCACCAGTGTACTTTAGGTTTGGCCTTATTTCCCGACCTGACCTAGTTTTCATACATGTAGGCGGTGGTAGCTGAATGTTTGTTTTGGCATCCTGAATACTGGCCGGGGATTTGATTGCAAAACTTTGAGGTTCTGGCGGGGAGACAGGTTCCGGTTGGCTTTTGGGAGCGGTGGAAATAGCAGTTTGTGACCTTGTCTGACGCGGTTCCTTTTGATGTACTTTTTGAACCGATTCGGGCTGCGGCAAAGTCTGTGCAGGTGTTTTGTTTAAATATTTGCGATTTCGACGGTATGTTGCACCATCAGGAGTCTGGATGTTAAATGAATGGTCATTGAACTGAGAGATTACCTTTGCTGGTTCCCAGTACTTTTCTCGTTGGGGTTAGCGAGTAAGGTATGTAAAAACTTTATAGGATTGAATAATCTAAACAAGTATCTATGGCTTCTAAATTGTGAAGATCAGAATGTAATTAAAAGTCTTGCTAACTATATTCATCTGAACTTAGACAATTGATATTGAATAGAGATATACTGAAGCATATTGTTATATAATACCTGATAGGTACTGGTTATGTATAAGTTTATGGTATACTTTGTATCTAATGTGGATCATGATATATGACATAACTCAGTTGTTTGGCGATACTGGTGGGTGCCTGAATCAATATGACATCGACATGTGGGTATGGTGTGCACTATGATTGCCTTGGTGGGTTAGACTTGGGGGTACATGCAGCTTTGCAGTATGCCCATGCTTTCTTCTCTTGGCTGTCTTGATGGGCACTTATGACTTTGTAGCATGCATGCACCAGATTGTCTTTTCGATTGGGTTGCGTCATAGATATTTACATGCAATGTTTCCCCTAACCTTTATTGCTCTGTATCAAAAATTCAGTAATATCTTTAGTATTTGTGTTTCCTGACAATGGTTATTATTATGATGATGAATGACATAACCATAATCATACCATCTTGCTAACAAGGGCTTATTTTTACCAAAGTTAGATAATTGCTAGATACCTCTCTCTCTCTCTCTCTCTCTATCTCTCTCTCTGTATGCCTGTGTGTTAGTATTATTTCTGTTTAACCAGTAGGTAATCTGTCATTTGGAATTCTTTCCTTGATTATATATTTGGTTTCACATATTATATACCTCTATGTATGCTCCTATGTGGGCCGAAAATTGGAAATAAAGATCTTGTATTCTTGTATTCGTTGCACGTGTACTGACTCGCCGACTTTGAGAGGTGGAAGTTTGCGGGCTGAAATGTCATAGTGCTGTTTCGACTTATTTTGTGATTCAATCATTTTTCCCCTTGCAAACTTTGAATCGATCACTTCAGGCGCGAGTTGCTCGTTTGTAGACGGCAGCAGCGTACGAAGACGACGCGAAAAGAGAAGTTGTGCCGGGCTAAGACCACATGATTTTAATGGCGTATTGCGATATTGCAAGAGTGGCAAATATGGGTCTCGATTGTCATCTTTTGCTTTCTGCAAAATGCGCTTTGCAAGTTTGACAAAAATCTCGCTCAGGCCATTACTGCTAGCATGAGTGGGGGAAGAAACTTCATGGCTTATGTTCCACTCCTTGAGAAATTGTTGGAAGGGCTCGGAAGTGTAATACGATGCTCCATCTGTCTTCAGTTTTTCAGGTATCCCTAGCCTGCTAAAATGTACCTTAAGCTTTCGAATGATGGTTATGCTTTTTGTGTTCGGCAATTGATCAATCTCAAAATACCTGCTATATGCATCAACAAGTACCATGTAAACTTGATTGTTCCATGTAAACACGTCTGATGATACATTTTGCCAGGGTCTGTCAGGTATGTCATGCGAATGCAATGGCTCGTTCGGGTTTGAATCCCTATATTTGAGACAAATTGTGCAACCAAGCACGTAATCCGTTATCTGCTTGGACATACGTGGCCAAAACATTATGTCACGAGCGCGACCGACGGATTTTTCAACACCTAAATGTGCAATGTGCACCGCTTTGATCATTTCCTCGCGCATCGAGGCTGGAATTACTATTTTTTGACCTTTAAAAACGATGTCATTGGCGCAGGACAATTCGTCCCTATGATTCCAATACTCTATAAATGACTTCGGACAGTTTTGTCTCATGTCAGGCCACCCAGAATTGATAACTTTGATCAATTCCTGCATTTGCACATCGCAACGTGTCGCGTCCTGTATCTGTTTAATTTTCATGTCACTTATAGGTAATGAACGAATTACCGTGTGCACATGCGCGTCGAGGCCTTCTATCAGATCTGGGAATGTCTCACTGACATAATTCCTAGATAGGGCGTCTCCTATAGGAATATTTTTCCCACGTATGTGAATCACCTCTATGTCATATTGCTGAAGCTGCAACATGAGCCTCTGTAGCCTTGGTGGGGCACTACAAAGGGGCTTTTTCATGATAGATTCAATAGGCTTGCAGTCTGATTCTACAACGGTGCGGCGTCCGTAGATGTAATTTTTAAAGTGGGTGCAGCCGAACAGGATTGCCAGCATCTCTTTTTCGATTTGCGCATACCCTACTTCGGTTGGCGTCAGGGTTTTCGATGCATACGCAATAGGCTTGCCATCCTGTAAGCAACAGGCTCCTATACCCTTAGATGATGAGTCAACCTGGAGGCGCACCGGTTTGCTCCTATCGTAATAGCTAAGCACAGGCGTTTGCGTAAGTGCCGTTTTCACTTTGTGAAATGCATCAGCTTGCTCGCTTTGCCAACTAAATTCGACGTCTTTATGCAGCAACGCTCGCATAGGGCTTGTGATCTCAGATAAGTTTCTCTGAAACTTTGTCAGGTAAGTAATCATGCCAAGCAGGGTTTCTAGTTCGGCGCGATTTGTCGGGCTAGGCATGTTCAAGATTGCGCTGACTTTCGCCGGGTCTGCCTTCAAACCTTCAGAACAGATCACGTGACCAAAATATTTGGTCTCCGTCAAGGCTATCTGAAATTTATCTGGGTTAAAACGTAATCCATTTTCCCGCGCTTTTTCCAGAACCTTAACTAAATTTCGGTCATGCTCCGCACGCGTGTGTCCAAAAACTAGGATATCGTCGCAAATCGATGTGACGCCATGCATATTTTCAAAAATCTCGTCAATCTTTCGTTGAAAGATGTCCTGGGCACTGCGGATTCCCATTGCTAATCTAAGATAGCGGTAACGTCCAAACGGCGTATTGAACGTGGTCAACAGTGATGATGGCTTATCTAACTGTATTGACCAGTAACCCTTTGTCGCATCTAAAACACTGAAATATTTCGCTCCGTGTAACTGTGACGTAATGTCATCAATTGTACGCATCGGATAATACGGCCTTCTAATATTGTCATTCAGTGCTTTTGGGTCCAAACAGACCCGCAGTTGGCCATTAGGCTTTTCTACACAGACCAGCGAATTGACCCAACTAGTAGGTTCGGTCACCTTGCAAATGACATGCTTTGCTTCCATCGATTCTAACTCGGCTTTTAATTTATCTTGCAAACCGAAAGGTACTTTTCGCGGAGGACAGACGACAGGTACAGCGTCTTCCTTCAGGTGCAAAGAGCTTTTTCCAGGTAGCAGACCTATGCCTTCAAATAGGTCTTTGTACGTCGAAAGAACTGATGTTTTGTCCAGTTCGCCACTGGAATGATCAACTGAATGGGTCAGCTGAATGAGACCAAGATCAAGCGACGTTTTAAGGCTCAGTAACGGCGGCGAAGAGCTTTCTACTACGTAAAATTCAGTGTTCACTGACCTGCTTTTGTATATACAATCAAGTACAACTTTCCCACGCACTGATAATCGGTCGCCAGAATATGTGGTTAAGGTAGCGTTCGACGGTTCCAAGGGGAGATCAAGCTTTAGCGATTTATAGATGGAAATGGGGAGGCAGTTTATTTGCGAACCTGTGTCTATCTTGCAATCAATTTCCGTACAACTATTCGAGGTGCCAACTGAGACTTTGACAAATACTTGATCAGGTTGAGAAGAAAAATTTAGGCCTACCGTATGAACGAAAAATGAATTCAAAGTATCCTCATCATAACAATCACTATCATAATCCGTTTGTTCACTTGTCACTTCATGCACTGATTTCACTGATTTACATAGTTTGGCAAAATGATTGTATTTAGAACATTTGTGGCACTGTTTCCCGTATGCTGGGCATGCTGTCTTGTTTTTGTGTACTTTGTTGCCACAGTACTGACAGTTTTGCGTATTTTGGTCCCTAGATTGTCGTGTGTTTTGGTCCCTCGTTTGTCGCGTGTATTGCCCCCTCGATTGTCGCGTGTATTGGTCCCTCGATTGTCGCGTGTTTTGTTGCTTTCCACGTCCACGTCCACGTCCCCGATTCTGGTAGGATAGCGAATCCACGGCGGCGCCTGGCGATGTCTGATTGCCAATCGCCTGGGCTTGGGGAACACTCAGCTCATATGTGTGTGCAATGTCCATGCACTTATCTAGCGTAAGGTCTGAACCTTCTAAAATCATCTTTTGTCTTATTTTGCTTGACCGCACACCGAAAACTATATGGTCTCTGATTTGTTCATCCTGAATATCATCTGGGTATTCACAATCCTTTATAAGGGTCTTCAGTTCTGTAACAAACTGTTCAAATGTCTCGCTTTCTTTCTGGACCCTCGACTTGAACAAATATCTATTGTAAATTTTGTTGCTCTTTGGCTTGCAATATTCCTCAAATTTTTCGTAATATGTTTTTAGCTTTTTCTCGTCGCCTGCGTCAATTTTCCAAGTACTATAGATGTGCCTGCCCTTGTCTCCTACCCATAACATTAAGTAATTACACTTGACTTCTTCTGACTTGGCAGACAAAGGGCCTTTGAACATGAACTCAGCGTGTTCTTTAAATCGCTTAAACGCTGCATTTAAGTCCTTGGACTCCCAGTCCATTCGCGGATTATCCTGTCTATTATCCGACATTTTGCAAGAATTGTAGCACAAATAGGCACAGGTTTATCTAACCACTTCTTGACACCATGTTTTGATTTGTTGTTTATATTATAAGCAATGATTGCAACAGATCGTTACAATCTAAAGCTAGTCACAAAATGTGGCACTAGACAACACTTTTAACGACGTGTGTATGTTTCTAGATTTATTTAATAACTGCTCATGTAGCATGCAAGAGAGAGCGGGAGTGGATGGCAGAGCATGCGCAGTGAAGTTGTGACAGCAGAATTAGTCAGAGGCTAAAAGTGAAAGTACATTAGATAAAGTACATAATACAACACTATCTTAAATACGGTATATGTTACAATGCTTCAGCAGGAATCGCATACCGGTAACTGGTCCAGTCATGACGGACACTACTACATGCTTAGTCTATAACGCGGTTGGGATTTATGCATCCGAAAATGCACGTTATAACGAGGTTGACCTGTATGTAGCAAGTTGGCTACATCAACACATGTTGATTTTATACACTTGTTTGTTAAATAGTCGGTTCAAAAGCTCACCTGAGCTTATGTTGTACTGTTTGATACTTGCCGACTCAAAATAAATCTTATCTTGTCTTGTCTTGTCTTGTCTTGTCTTGGTATCGCTCAGGTGAAGAATTTCATTTGTTTCATGATCATTTAGATCATAGCAGGACAAAGCCTAAGGGAAATAGCTCCCCTCAGTTCATGTACTAGGGAATATCAACTTCAAAGATGTTGCTTGCCCAGACTAACTACATAAATCAGGATCAGTGTCAAGTCAGTCAGAGGGACATCATGAATAACCATGGTCTAGAACAATTGGTGTAATTCCCAGCCCCAGAGAAAACACATTGGATTTAATTCTTACTTCTCTTCCTGGTCAGTTTCAAGAAATACATTCCCTAGACACAGACAATCTTAGTGATCACGATATGGTCTCAGCAACATTGAAAATTTATGTCCCCACAAAAAAGAAACCATACAGGAAAGCGTTTTTACCAAAAGGGAGATTTTGAATCAATGAGAAAAAGGCATCAGGCATTGTAAAAGATAGGTACTTCAGTGGTTATTGACCTTTCCAAGGAGGTAAATTTGGAGATGCAATCCTCAGGAGGAAATCTTCAGGATGAGGTATTTCGTTCTGATGTCAGCTATTTGGGTAATGACAAAGTTCATCTAGAATTAGAATTAGAATATTTTTTATTTCTGTAATGGGCCCTAGCCGGGCATATAACATAGTACATATACAAACAATACAAATGATAATATAGGGCCACCTAACTAATACCTGCAAGCATTGTCCTAAGTAGATATCCATATGGTGAAACATAGAAGATATCCAGTAAAGGGCAACTCTTGCCTGTATGAGTGAGGCATTCCCTTTATTATACTGCCACAACTATTTTTAAATTATTTGAGAAACATAATTTCCTTCACAATGGCATAAATGCTTGATGCCATATCTATTATCACTGTAACATGAGATGGAATCCAAACTCAAACATACATCAACATCATACGATATCCACTGGCTTGTCACTCGACGCATATTTTCAAAATAGTCATAGCTATACAATTAATATGTGAATTTATCACATAAACAAAAAGCATGAAATATACATTTAACACATTGATATATACACAAGTGACTGTTGAATAAATGCTCATTTGATTGATAACAATAACATTATCGAAAGTGACTAGACCTGTTGGCTACTAGCGTGTTTTCTGGTGTTAAAACAAGTGAATATATGTTTAGAAAGCTTTTCTAAAACAAGGCATCGCAGGCGATACAAATCCCCTCACACAAGACTACTTGCTCGAGATATTGTCATACCCTACATTTGTGTGAAGTTATTTTAAAATCCATGGAGAAATGTAGGCGCTAGAGCGATGACAAAGTTTTTCTAAAAATAGCTACAGTGACCTTGACCTTTTAACCGCAGCACCCTGAAAGTCCAACTTGCTCGAGATATTGTCATGCCCTACGTTTGTGTGAAGTTATTTCAAAATTCGTTGAGAAATGTAGGCGCTAGAGCGCTGACAAAATTTTTCTAAAAATAACAACAGTGACCTTGACCTTGGGCGCAGAACCCTGAAAGTCGAACTTGCTCAAGATATTGTCTTGCCCTACATTTGTGTGAAGTTATTTTAAAATCCGTTGAGAAATGTAGGCGCTAGAGCAATGACAAAGTTTTTCTAAAAATAGCCACAGTGACCTTGACCTTGGGCGCAGCACCCTTAAAGTCGAACTTGCTTGAGATATTGTCATGCCCTACATTTGTGTGAAGTTATTTTAAAATCCATGGAGAAATGTAGGCAATAGAGCGATGACAAAGTTTTTCTAAAAATAGCCACAGTGACCTTGACCTTGGGCACAGCACCCTGAAAGTCAAACTTGCTTGAGATTGTCATGCCCTACATTTGTGTGAAGTTATTTCAAAATCCGTTGAGAAATGAAGGCGCTAGAGCGATGACAAAGTTTACCTAAAAATAGCCACAGTGACCTTGACCTTAAAGGCAACACCCTTAAAGTCGAAATAGCTCGAGATATTGTCATGCCCTACGTTTGTGTGAAGTTATTTCAAAATCCATTGAGAAATGTAGGCGCTAGAGCGATAACAAAGTTTTTCTAAAAATAGCCACAGTGACCTTGACCTTGGGCGCAGCACGCTGAAAGTCAAACTTGCTCAAGATATTGTCATGCCCTACATTTGTGTGAAGTTATTTCAAAATCCATTGAGAAATGTAGGCGCTAGAGCGATGACAAAGTTTTTCTAAAAATAGCCACAGTGACCTTGACCTTGGGCGCAGCACCCTGAAAGTCGAACTTGCTCGAGATATTGTCATGCCCTACGTTTGTGTGAAGTAATTTCAAAATTCGTTGAGAAATGTAGGCGCTAGAGCGATGACAAAGTTTTTCTAAAAATAGCCACAGTGACCTTGACCTTGGGCGCAGCACCCTGAAAGTCAAACTTGCTCGAGATATTGTCATGCCCTACATTTGTGTGAAGTTATTTCAAAATCCATTGAGAAATGTAGGCGCTAGAGCGCTGACAAAGTTTTTCTAAAAATAGCCACAGTGACCTTGACCTTGGGCGCAGCACCCTGAAAGTCGAACTTGCTCGAGATATTGTCATGCCCTACACTTGTGTGAAGTTATTTCAAAATTCGTTGAGAAATGTAGGCACTAGAGCGATGACAAAAGGTGAACATACGTACGTACGTACGTACTTACGTACGTACTTACGTACGGGACAAAACCTATATCCCCTCACCACTTCGTGGTGTGAGGGGATAATAAATATATCTTCTGATGTCATTAGCCATAAAAATTTATTTTCCTCTGATAATTCTTTAAAGTTTTTACAGTATTTCTCGATGTAATTAAATAATTCCTCACGTTCACACGAAAACTTTTGACATTTAATTAGGAAATGCATTTCATCTTCAACTTCTTTTGCCTGACAAAATTTACAAATTCTTTCCTCTGCTTTTATATTCCTATATCTTCCTCTTTCAATCGCTAACTGGTGAGCACTTATCCTAAATTGAGTAAAACATTTTCGTATATCCCTATTTTTGATTATTTGAAGGTAAATTTCTTTTTATCCCCTCACACCACGAAGTGGTGAGGGGATATAGGTTTTGTCCCGTACGTAAGTACGTACGTATGTACGTATGTACGTACGTACATATGTTCACCTTTTGTCAGCGCTCTAGCGCCTACATTTCTCAACGGATTTTGAAATAACTTCACACAAGTGTAGGGCATGACAATATCTCGAGCAAGTTCGACTTTCAGGGTGCTGCGCCCAAGGTCAAGGTCACTGTGGCTATTTTTAGAAAAACTTTGTCAGCGCTCTAGCGCCTACATTTTTCAACAGATTTTGAAATAACTTCACACAAGTGTAGGGCATGACAATATCTCGAGCAAGTTCGACTTTTAGGGTGCTGCGGCCAAGGTCAAGGTCACTGTGGCTATTTTTAGAAAAACTTTGTCAGCGCTCTAGCGCCTACATTTCTCAACGGATTTTGAAATAACTTCACACAAATGTAGGGCATGACAATATCTCGAGCAAGTTCGACATTCAGGGTGCTGCGCCCAAGGTCAAGGTCACTGTGGCTATTTTTAGAAAAACTTTGTCAGCGCTCTAGCGCCTACATTTCTCAATGGATTTTGAAATAACTTCACACAAATGTAGGGCATGACAATATCTCAAGCAAGTTCGACTTTCAGGGTGCTGCACCCAAGGTCAAGGTCACTGTGGCTATTTTTAGAAAAACTTTGTCAGCGCTCTAGCGCCTACATTTCTCAATGGATTTTGAAATAACTTCACACAAATGTAGGGCATGACAATATCTCGAGCATGTTCGACTTTCAGGGTGCCGCACCCAAGGTCAAGGTCACTGTGGCTATTTTTAGAAAAACTTTGTCACTGCTCTAGCGCCTACATTTCTCAACGGATTTAAAAATAACTTCACATAAATGTAAGACAAGACAATATCTCGAGCAAGTTTGACTTTCAGGGGGCTGCGCCCAAGGTCACGGTCACTGTGGCTATTTTTAGAAAAACTTTGTCATCGCTGTAGCACCTACATTTCTCAACGGATTTTAAAATAACTTCACACAAATGTAGGGCATTACAATATCTCGAGCAAGTTTGACTTTCAGGGTTCTGCGCCCAAGGTCAAGGTCACTGTCGCTATTTTTAGAAAAACTTTGTCATCGCTGTAGCACCTACATTTCTCAACGGATTTTAAAATAACTTCACACAAATGTAGGGCAAGACAATATCTCGAGCAAGTTCGACTTTCAGGGTTCTGCGCCCAAGGTCAAGGTCACTGTGGCTATTTTTAGAAAAACTTTGTCATCGCTGTAGCACCTTCATTTCTCAACGGATTTTAAGATAACTTCACACAAATGTAGGGCAAGACAATATCTCGAGCAAGTTAGACTTTCAGGGTGCTGCGCCCAAGGTCAAGTTCACTGTCGCTATTTTTAGAAAAACTTTGTCATTGCTGTAGCACCTACATTTCTCAACGGATTTTAAAATAACTTCACACAAATGTAGGGCAAGACAATATCTCGAGCAAGTTCGACTTTCAGGGTGCTGCGCTTAAAAGGTCAAGGTCACTAGCTATTTTTAGAAAAAATTTGTCATCGCTCTAGTGCCTACATGGATTTTAAAATAACTTCACACAAATGTAGGGTATGACAATATCTCGAGCAAGAAGTCTTGTGTGAGGGGATTTGTATCGCCTGCGATGCCTTGTTTAAATATTGGCTTAAAGGTGTAATAAGTACGTAATTTTCCATGTTTAATAACTGCATTTTCTTTTACTTGTTTTTCCCAATATTCCATTGATCTCTGAATTAATTTGCTTTTGATTTCTTCTATACTCATATCTAAATTAATTTCTGATTCTTTTAAAGGGCTACTGCACTGTTTTCGTCACTTTTTCACAAATACTCTTAGTTAGTAGGCATTCATAAGAGAAACAGATTGCTGAAAACCCCATCGAAAAATTCTAACCCAAACTGTAGTTATTGACAATTAAAGTTTATGCAAATTAGATTTTAAGCCCCGCCCACTTTTTCTTTTCTGCAGCTTTTCTTGCATAATGTAATTTGGATTCCAGTTATTATCACTATACTCTGATTCAAAATATTTTATTTTTGTTCATGAAATGATGTAACTTGCCACACTATATACATTAGAAGAAAAAAGTATATTTTTTTTTTTATAAAATATAGATGTTTTTTAAATTTTAATAATTTGAATTACTCAAATGACGTCATAAGAGTCTTTGCATATTTTTCAGCTAATTAAAATTTAAATTCCTTATAATTTTTTAACCCTTTGGAATTTCTCCTTGCAGTTTTCGACATTCTCTTAGATAAAACAATACCAGTTATTTCCTGCAATTTCAATGCATGTTGAAAAACAGTACAGTAGCCCTTTAAAATGAAATCTATTCCAGAATACCAACTCTGCTTGCCACTTTCATATAAATTTTTACTCGTTTCTAATGTTTGTGCTAACAGACTGTTATCATCCATCGTACCAATTCTTCTAAAATATTTCAAAATTGAACAAATTATATCAATAGAATAAGGTGTTCTACCTAAATCTCCAATAACTGCCAGATTTGTTGCTCTTTTATGCACACCTAATATATATTTATAGAATTTCATTGGTAACTTTTCACATTCAAAATTCATGTACGCCTTTTCCACTTTAAATTCAGTTTCATTTTTTACTGATGCTTTTGATTTATTATTTATTTTGGTATCACAGATTAGAAGCATAAAACAATACAATAAGATATAAAATACACATTTAAAATACATATGCAATATCTTAAAATTTGCAAAGTTCCATGGCTTGCCAATCACTACCCAGGATGACACAAAAAAGAGAAAGTGATTTCCCTTATTTCCATTGTGGTCCTGTGATGATGATTTGCAAGTCATAGTGAGGCACATTAGAAATACTGAAACTTAAAATTGATTAAGGACATTGACAGTTCTTAAAACTCAAGTTCATACAAGAATACGAGATCAGTGAAAACCCACAAAATTAAAAAACAAACTTATATATATATATATTTCATTTAAAGCAAATTTAAGATATGAGCTTAAACAGCATTTTTAAAACTCTGATATCGAGATATACACTTGATATTGGTAGGTAGCTCGTTCCACAGTTTACAACCCCGAAATGCGAATGACTTTTTACCAAACCCTTTGACTTTGGGAAGTGAGAAACAACCATTTTCTCTAAACCTGGTTCCATATGAATGAACAGTATGCCTAGGAACAAAATGTTCTGTCATGGAGTCCGGTGAAGTCCTTGAATTAATCTTAAAAACATGGTTCAAGACAATCTGGTCCACTCTTTTTGAAATAGGTAACCACCCAAGAGATCTAAAAACATCAGGACCTATATGAGACCTTGGGTCTAGATTCAATACAAACCTGATGACCTTATTTTGAGTAATCTGAAGTTTGTTACATAAGAACTGAGTCAGACCAGGGTACCAAAAGGAACATGCATAGTCAAAATGACATTGGATTAAGGACATCACTAAAAGCTTCTTAGTTTTAAAATTTAAAAATCTTTGCTTCCGATATAAAAACTTCAACCTTGCATTTGCCTTTTGAATAATGGAATTGACCATGGATTCACCAGAAAGGCTTTGCTCCAAAACTGCACCCAAATACTTTACAGAATCTTTGCCTTCAATGGCAGTGCCTTTACATGAAATGTTTAATGCAGATTTAGACTTTAGCCTAGGTCGGGACCCAAAAAGAATTGACTCTGTTTTCACAAGATGTAGGGAAAGTTTGTTGTCGATCAACCATTCACTCACAACTGCAAGCTCTTTCTGCAACAATGACTCAATGTTAGTAACATCTTTATCAGATACCAAAATGGCAGAATCATCAGCGTACAAAAGAAGTTTTTCATCAAGAGCACCAGCCATGTCATTAACATAGATTAAAAACAGAAGGGGTCCAAGTATTGACCCCTGAGGAACCCCGCAAGTTATTTTTGAACATGAAGACAAAGTACCAGATACATCAACAAGCTGTTGCCGATCTGATAGATATGACTGAAACCATCTAGTAATGTCCTGACTGAGACCTAAAGCTTCAAGTTTCATCAATAAAATACTATGGTCCACTGTGTCAAATGCTTTCTGCAGGTCTAGTAGAACCATTCCGACAAAGTGACCTTTATCCATCTGAAATTTAATAAAATCAATTAAATGAATCAAACACGTATCAGTCGAATACCTGCTCCTGAAGCCAGACTGGAATTTGTAAAGAAGTTTTTTAGCTCACCTGAGCCAGAGGCTCCGGGGGAGCTTATAGTATGGTCAGGCTCCGTCGTCCGTCGTCGTCCGTCCGTCCGTCGTCCGTCCGTCCGTCCACAATTTCAAACGACTTCTCCTCTGAAACCGCTGGGCCGATTGTAACCAAATTTCATACAGAGCCTCTTGGGACCTTAGGAACAAAAAGTTGTTCAAACTGTCCTGGTCACATGACCAACATGGCCGCCATGCCCATATATGGTAAAAACCTAAAAAAATCTTCTTCTCCAGAACCAATAGGCCGATGGCCTTGAAACTTGGTATGTAGCATCGGGTAAGTGAGTACTACCAAGATTGTTCAAATTATGACCTTGGGTTGACCTTGACCTTTTTTACGGTAAGGTCAAATTTGCTTCCTTGTGCTTTTATATGGCAAAATGCTAGAACATAAGATATCTTGGAAACTACTGAAGATTTGGGGCTAAAAATTGGTATCTACAGTCATCTTAATGAGTACATGAAGATTTATGAGTATAAGAGGTCAAGGTCATTCTTTGACCTTTGACCTAGAACTCTCATATTTTGACAATTCCAAACAATCTCCTCAAAAGCCCCTGGGCCAATTGAAACCAAATTTTATATAGAGCCTCCAGGAGTTGAGGGAACAAAAAATTATTCATATGGTCCAGGTCACATGACCAACATGGCGGCCACGCCCATATACGGTAAAAACCTTTAAAAATCTTCTTCTCAAGAACCAATTGACGGATGGCCTTGAAACTTGGTATGTAGCTTTGGGTACTCGAGTACTATCAAGATTGTTCAAATTATGACCATGGGTTGACCTTGATCTTTTTTTACGGCAAGGTCAAATATGGGAAAATGCTAGAACATAAGATTTCATGGAAAGTTTTGAAGAGATATGCCTAAGAATTGGTATATACAGTTATCTTAATGAGTACATGAAGATTTGTGAGTACAAGAGGTCAAGGTCATTCTTTGACCTTTGACCCAGAACTCTCATATTTTGACAATATCAAACAATCCCCTAAAAAACTGGGCCAATTGTAACCAAATTTCATATAGAGCCTCCAGGGATTGAGGGAATGAAAATTTGTTCAAACAGTCCAGGTCACATGACCAACATGGCCGCCAGGACCATATATGATAAAAACCTTTAAAAACCTTCTTGTCCAGAACCAATTGACCGATGGCCTTATAGCTTGGTATGTAGCATTGGGAACTCCAGTGCTATCAAGATTGTTCAAAATAATGACCTTGGGTTGACCTTGACTATTTTACTGCAAGGTCAAATGTGGGAAAGTGCTAGAACATAAGATTTCGTGGAAAGTTTTGAAGATTTATGCCTAAAAATTGGTATCTACAGTCAACTTAATGAGTACATGAAGATTCATGAGTACAAGAGGTCAAGGTCATTCTTTGAATTTTGACCCAGAACTCTGTCATTTTGACAATATCAAACCATCTTCTCAAAAGCCCCTGGGCCAATTTTGAAACCAAATTTCATATAGAGCCTCCAGGGGTTTTTCAAACATCCAGGTCACATGACCAACATGTTCTCCATGCCCATATATGGTTAAAACCTTTAAAAAAAGTTTTCACTAGAACCAATTGACCAATGGTCTTAGAGTAACTTACCCTAGAGTATTGAGGCTGAATGGACCCAGGTGAGCTACAGGACCAATGGTCCTCTTGTTCTGATCAAGGTATGATTCGATTTGATCATAAACAACCCTCTCAAAAATCTTGGAAATTACTGATGGTACAGTAGCTCCCCAAATTTCACATCCGTATAGCAGAATTGGCTTAATAGTGTGGTCAAAAATGTGCAAGCTTGTATCTATATTTGGGGAGAGTTCTCCAAAAATACTTTTAAGTTTGAAAAATGCCTTCAATCCTCTATTATACAGGTCTATTTTAGCATGTGAAAATGTACCTGAAGCTGAAAAAATAATTCCTAAATACTTATAAGTCTTTACCTTTTCAATACTGTTACCATTTATATGAAATGTGAATGGTAATAATTTCCCGCTTTTATTAAATACTATTGATTTTGTCTTATCTATATTGATATCCAGGCACCAATGCTCACAATAAGTTTCTAGCTTGTTCAGACAATTTTGCAAACCTATTTAACTCTGTGAAATTAGAATTAAATCATCAGCATTTAATTCATCTATTAGTCCTAATGTTTAAAAATACCTCAGATGTATGGGTATACCGCCATCATATTTCCTTTCAGTTTTACGAAGTGGAACAACTTTCATGAATCTCTGGTGGACGTTAGTCTTCCAAAAGGGGTCTACTCTTTAAGGAAAGAATTTGCTCCTAGAGGAGCAAATTCTTCCTTTAAGAGCTTACCCCTGTTGAGAATGGAGGCAAAATGAAAAGTGGAAAAAGTAGAACTGCTTCCTTTGAGCGTAATTTTGGCACTGGCTGATTTACTACTCTTTAAGCTCTAAATAACACCCCCCTTTCGTAAAGTGCAATGCCCCCAGAGCGTTCAGTAGGATTAATATGGTAGATCATTTTATTCAGTGTTTATCATATATATTTTCAGGTTCCTCATGGTGGGCCTCAGTGTTTCTAGTGGTAAATGCTGCCCTTGGTGCAGGCCTTTTGAATTTTCCACAAGCTTATCAACAGGCTGGCGGAGTAGTGATTGCTATACTCATACAGGCAGTAGGTAGTTTGATCCATTTATTGGATGAGTCCATTTGTCATTTAAGGGGCGTCTGCTGTAGTTTATTTTTATCTTTATTTTCTTCTAAAGAGAAGTACTGATTATTTTTCTTATGCATTGAACGTATAATAAGAAGGGAAAAATAAAGACAGCACACAAAACAAAACAAGACAAGTGAAAAGCATGTTCTCATAATGACGTTCCCCAGTCACTAAGAATAGTTAAGGGCTGAACCAAATATCAATTTTAAGTGCAGACAGGCCATACTGAATGCTGCAAGTGGTTTAAATTGCCATTTTAGTGAGTTGGACTGAAAAATGTAAGAGTTATGGCTGTCCATCACAATAGTGCATGATGGAAAACCGTAAGTCCCCAGACTGCCAAGTGGCTCAGCGGTACGTAACCATAGTTGCACACACCTGGCGCCGAGTGTCCACCCATTAAATTTACCGTACATCATTTACAGCATTATGATGTTTTTATATTTCAGGTGTTTCTTGTGTTCATAGTTACAGCTATAATGATATTAGCATACTGTTCAGATATCAAGGGAGCTAACACTTACCAGGATGTTGTACGTACAGTGTGTGGAAAGAATGCTCAACGGGCTAGTGCTGTGTTCCTGACCACATACTGCTTTGGAACCTGTATAACATTTTTAATCATTATAGGAGACCAATGGGAGGATCGTAAGTATTAGATGCACAGTACAATTTTTTAAGAAATAAATTTCATTTTCCTGATGATCATGACAGTATGAATGACAGCGGTTCCTATGAAATGTAATTGAAGGTGTCAGCATAAATACTGAATTTCTTTTTTCTGACCTTCTTGAGAGTTTGAATGAAAGTGGACATTGGACTGCTAGCAAGGTTTTAATGAGCCCTTTCCTGGTGTATAACACTGAGGAAACCCAATCAAGCGACTGATATTGACACTGTTTTTGATGTCACGTCATGTGACCCGATGTAATGATTGAATATCGAATTACTTTATTAAAATACCTGAATGTTCTTAATTAAATAATTCCTAAATGTTCGTACATGTATAAAGCTTTTCATTGCAAATGTTTATATATGTTTAACAGTGCTTCAGATGAGAAGGAGTAACAGAGATAAGTTGAGGATAATTTTCCATATTTCTCCATAAAACATATGTTGTGACCCCTCATTAGAACCATCTCATTGAGACAGTTCTAATGAGAGACACAACTTATGTTTTCATTGAGAAATAAGAAAAAAATATCTGAGAAATTTCCTCAAAACCCTATCGTATCTGGTGCTCTGCCATTTAGGGTCCATAAAAAGGCATAGAGTTATGAGTGAATAGAGTTATGTTGAGCTATATTACAAAGAACTACAAGGAAGGCAAATGAGCATAAATGTTCTCATCTGCCTTGTATTCCTTTGTAGTTCAACCTCACTGGGGATGTTTGACACCTTTGAGGGTGTAAGGCTTTAATAGAGAGAAAATCTGTCATTCAGTTTGATAGACAATCCAGTTCCATAAATAAGTTTATAGGCCATAGATAAATATTCATTTGGCTATAAAACAGGGTTTTCTCTCTGTAGACTGACCCTAAATATCTAAATCAGACTAATGAAAATTTGCTATAAAACAGTGTTTTCTTCCCTTTCATAACAATACTGAAAATCTAGATCTGACTTTTAAGATGTCTTATAGCCGAAAAAATATGGTAAGTCATGGCAAGGCTTTATGTGCTGTGTCCCTCTGAGCATACTCACAATGTTTTGCTGCTTACATTGAGTCTGAGTCATGCATACTTTGACATGATAGGGTCAAGTCAGGTATATTTGGACAGCGGGTTAATTCGGACAGTGACATATTGTTTCCTTTATATGTCAGTTGTTTGGAATTAAAACAAAATTAACTGGGCAAACAGTAAAAATCCTGATGAGACGGCTCATTATGAGCCGTCTCATCAGAATTTTCACCGTCTGCAATGGTATGTCCGAATTTACCCGCTGTCCAAAGTTACCCGACTCGACCATACTTACCGTTCTCATTTCAGTTTTCCTGTTTTCTGCGAGGAGCCTGTACTGTGATCATGAACCTGTCTATATGAACAGAAGCTTTACTATTGTTGTTACTTCAATTATTCTCATACTGCCACTGTGTTTTCCTAAAAGAATAGATTTTCTTAAATATGCCAGGTGAGTATGATTTGATGTTGAGTAGATGGATGGATGACTTGTGATTTTACTTCCTTTTCAACATTATTTCAGTCAGATCAGATCAGTTGAAGAGGGATAATGGAAGACTGTGTGCAATGGAACCCTGTTTACACTTGAAAAGATTTCAGCCTCAAGCAGGAATCAAATCTGGGACCGCTAGAGCAGCAGGTCAGCACTTAAGGCACTTAGCAACCAGGGCTGCTTGAAAATTCATGCTGTTGTGAAATTAACACATAAAGGTATTCAGGCTTTTGCAAGCATCAAAATATAAAGAAAGGCCAAGAATATAAATGTTGCAAACATTTCTAAATTTACATTATCTTAATTACCATATTTATTCAATTGACTCGCGTGAGAATATAAACAAATAAAAACGACTCTCTAATTTGTTTGATTAGTTATTTAATGACCAGAACTATATAGTGGAGTGAACTACAGCCACAATGTTGTCACATCAGGATAAGCACCAGCTCCGGATTGTGACATAAGCTTAAATTCCCGAAGATGAGAGGCGATAAAGTACGCATCTGTCATTTAATATTACTGCAGCAAGACAACAACACTGTCCTTTGAGGCTTAGAAACTGCCTTAAGTTTGACACTATACTACTGCAACAAGATTGTCAAACATCGAGCTAGAATCCAACAGCCACTTTGTTCTTCTACTACCATATTATGATGATTTCCGACCGAGCAAAGTCAGTAATAGCCTACCAAATATCTACATGTATATCTATTAGCACAAGATAAGCTCACTCAGAGGATAACAGTCCAGTTGACCGTCTGCTGTAGCGGGCCTACCAAGTAACTATTAGCACAAAAAGAGCTCTTTCAGAGGCTCACGGTCAAGCAGGCCGTCCGCTGTAGTGGCTACCCTTGTAATGCTGCGCACAATATTGACCCTCGTCCGCTAGAATTTTCTGCAACAATTAATTTGCGATGTCTGGAGGAAATTTATCCACCAAAATTTACCATATTTTTTTTATTATAAGTTCTAGAGATGGAATGACTGCGAATATCAAAATCAGTGTTATGAAACTTTGCTTTGATATGGGTTATTTCCTTTTAAAACAATTCCAATAACTAGATCCATCTTATAAGATGGTTCTAGGTTTTTGGAATTGTTTTGAAAGGGAAGAACCTTGCCTTATTGCCGAAGAAATATGGTATGATACCATGTTTACCCATGACAGTGCAAAAGCTAGTATGGTTGAACACAGTATGTTTTATGTCTGAAGATATACCTTTTGCTGCAATATGGCTCTTAATATGATATACGCGATAATTTTCACAGTGTTCCATTTTTTGCGGTATTTTGCGGTAACTTAGAAACCGTGAATATTAAAATCAGGAAATAATTTCATGTTTCTTGCAAAGTAACTTCAGTAGACACAGTGTCCATATATTTTATTTCTATCTGTTTCTGTAAATTCTGTACTTTTCACTTGAGCCAGTTATTTCATTAACCTCTGGCCAAGCAGCAGGTTGATGAATGAACTGGCCCATGTGAAAAAGAATCAGTTTAACTTTTCGCGCATGTTGATGACCGCATAAATTAAAACTCATGAAAATTAATGTTCCTGTTTTTGACCATAAACCGTGAAAATTTGAACCAGCGAAAACTACAGCATATACGGTAACTTACCATATTTAATTTGCTGTAAAAGGGTGCATTTAAATCTCTAGAATGACTCGAAATTTCTTGAAGAGTGGATCCCATTTGAGCGGGGCTTTTCTTATAAGGAAGCTAATGCTTAACTTGAAAGTAATCTCCCTTTGAAAAAAAATGGCAGAAAAACATGGAGGTCTATCCATTCACCTTAACCTCCTATATTCTTCCTTATTTTTCAGTTTCCTTGGTGTACTAGGAATCTTATATGTTGTGATACTAGTCACAGCTAAATATTTTCTTCCACATGATCCTCCAAAATCTGTGAAAACCAAGTAAGTTTTACCATTTTTGCCCAGTTGCTCAAAACTAAGGATGTCATCATTAGTTAATAAGATGCAATAATTTCAAACAAATTGCATGCTAAAACAGTGCCATGTTGTATGAGCCACAACATGAGAAAGTCATCAAAGTGGTTGTGTGCCCAGCCCAGACCCAGATCAGCCTCAGCATCCACCCAATCTGATCTGAGTCTTCGCTGTCTGGAGGTAGCTTTGATCATTAGTTACCCTTTAAGTGCAAAGCGAAGACTCTGACTAGACTGAGCGAATGCCCAGGCTGATCTGAGTCTGCCCTTTGTGCATAATCACTTTGCTTTACCATTTTGGCCCAGTTGTTCATAACTAATGATGTCATTTGTTAATGAGATGCTCATATGCAAAAGCTCTTTACATGATGTCGGCAAAAAATATTAGCATATTTGATTTTATTTGTACTATAAGACTTAACAAACCCTTGACTAATGACTTTGTTAAAGTAACAAGGCTTTGAACAACTGGGCCCAGCTTAGTAGTCAGACAAGGCAGGCAGACCTTAACCCTTAAAGCACCAAAAATTAAAATTGTTGAATTGGCAAACAGTGTAGATTCAGATGAGGTGGCTCATAATGAGCCACCTCAGTGTAGATTCAGATGAGGTGGCTCATAATGAGCCACCTCATCTGAATCTACACTGTTTGCCCTCTAGTGTTAGAATTCTCAATATGATATTGCTTGGACGAGACATTTCTTTAAATTCTGCAGACATATAAATTTTGTCGTCTGCTTTTTGGCGCATTAAGGGTTAAATGAAAAGTCAGTAAATTTGGATTGCCAAGGTGGTTGAGTTTAGTGATTCAAAATTAAGCTAAGTTCTGTTGAGTAGACCCCCTTTGTGGAAAGGCTTTGTCTTCCAGGGAGGCAAACAGGAAGTCACAAAAGTTGTTCCCCTTTGCAAAAATGATAAAAAAAAGAATTAGGTGTACTTATATACCTTATCAGGATACCCTAGTGCATAGAGTAATTACAAATTAGAATTATACACCACTGTTATCAGTGTAGACCTGAAATAATTGGTGGCTAGTACTGTATCAGGTCTCTAGGAAAGGAGAGCTGTTGGTGAATATTCCTGGATAATTTTTCCTTATTTCTCCAAACTTGCATTCAAGCATCCTGCTACAGTCATCTCGCCATCAATTCTAACAAGATGCCTAATATTACTTAGATCGTTAGTAACTGACCCTCTATGGAAATACCAAGGAGTCAGTGTGATTTAGTTATTAATTTACCCCACCCAGGTAGCCATAAGAAAAGTTACAGAAAAACAAAATAATTTTGGTACCAAAGTATTTCTTTCACTCTTACTAGCAAATCACACTTGATGCTTTTATTCACAGATAACAGAGTTAGAAGCATGTAAAGTTCTTTATTAATGACTGAAAACCTGTGGGACTGTCATCTTGACTTCTTAGATAACATTCACTGACACACCATGTATACTTAAAGTCATCATGTGACCACCCTTGTCCACTTATATCATCTGGAGCCGTATTTATAAAACAACTTGAGTGGTTGCTATGCTGCTGCTAAGGCTGAATTTTTATGAAGGAGATTCCCTACAAATATGACATTTGGTCTGGAGGAACAGTCTTTCAGATTGTTCCTCCAGAGGAAATTTCATAATTGTATTGAAACTCCTCCATTGAAATTTAACCTTAGCAACAGCATAGCAACTACTTAAGTTGTTTCATAAATACGGCCTCAGATTCTTAAATGAGGCACAGTAAGTTGATTCTGAGGAACTGGAAAAAAACATGCAATAATCATCAAACTCTCCTAGTGTATTAAGTCTGACAATAAAATTCATTGTTTGACAGAAATAGTTTGACAGATTACAGTTCCATAAAGTTTAGTTTGTTTTACACCATTATTGTATGTTATGTTGACTTTTGCTTTTCAGACCAGACGAGTGGATGGATGTGTTTTTAGTTGTTCCAACAATTTGTTTTGCTTATCAGGTATGTAACCAGCTTCTTCAGTGTGAACTTTGATATATCGTAGATATTCTCAATACTGTAATACATTAAAATTTTGTAAGAAGCATTAGGAATGGCAGGCAGTATAGACCCTAATCAGTCTGCTCCCTTAGAAGCAGTCTGATCTGGGTATGAACTGATTGGTCAAACCCATTTGTCACAATATTTAGAATTTTTGCACTAGGGCTGAATATACCTAGATACAATTGGAATACATCATGATATTTGTATTTCCAAATTCTGTAGTAGCCTCACTTGGTTCTAAAAGGAGCCACACAATTTTTCACCCAACATTGGCAGAGGGGGACTGTTGAAATGGCCCTCATCAACCAGTTTGTGCATTTGTCTATCAGTCTTTCTGTCCATCCAGCCTTCTGAAATCTTGTCCTTGCAAATGCTCTTACAGCTTTCATTGTATTTTAGATTTTTGAAGATAGCCCTTGGATAATATGAAGATGCATATGATTTTGGATTTTTGATCAGGTTGTTTTTGACAGAGTTGCAGCCCTTGCTTGGTTAGCCCTTATTCCCACTTTTGTCACATCTTTGATCTGGCCCGAGGTTATAAAACTTTTTTCATGCTCAACTCAGCTGAGCATGGAATTTTACCTGCTAATAAATAGTAAATTATTGATAAGTACAGTTGTTTTCTTGCTCAGTTTAGCTGAGAATGAAATTTTCTCTGCATATGAATATGAAAATGCCAACATTAGTTGGCATTTTCATATTTATCGGCAGAGAAAATTCCATGCTCAGCTGAGTTGAGCACAAAAAAAGTTTTATAACCTCGGGGCCTGATTGACTTGGAACTAAGTATAATGTTTCTCCATGATCTGCAGATATTCGTGTGATTTTGGATTTTCAAAAAAGGACAAAGGGGAACAACTTCCAAGACTTTTCTGGACAATGAGGTCCTTCAAAAAGGGGATCTTCTTTTAAAGGATTTTCTTACAGGAGCAAATTCTGGCCTTTTAAAGTTGAACCACATAGAAAAGGATGCCAAAATTAAAATGGTAGAGTTGCTTCCCCGAAATTGGATTCATTTACCTTAACTTTTATAACTTAGGGGATAACCATATGCCCCAGCTGAGCCGTAAAACCCTATTTGCGACCATAAAACCAACAATTTACCTCCCCAAATGACAATTGTGAGTACAGTTATCCCCATTCTATAAATGCTCTTTTCACATGTTCACCATTAAATTGTGCTACTTTGCACTCATCAGTGATGTAAAATCAGACGTCAGCCAATGAAAAGCTACGATACATAATGGCGTTGGATTTCTGACAGTATAACACTGGATATACTGTCACAAATTTTTGACGTTATCCAATCAGTCGTCGCGTTCCATACCTACGAGTGCTTTAGAATTAAAGTTATATGGTCTGTAACTTTTTAGCAACTTAATTTGTGTATTCATGATGATTATTTTCAAGAATACAATAATTATGCCAAGATGGCCATGGAACACTCATGCTAATAACAAATTATATGCAAATAACAATTACTGCCACAGAAACAACAGTAATTTAGGTAAACTATTAACTTCTAGAATTTTGTTCGGTCCATACACAATTATTTCAAAGTGTAAGGCTCTGGTTTTCACAAAGATTATCATTCTATCATGCATTTTTCAGGTGTAATAAATAGATTTATGATAAGACCTTAATTTTACTCAGCTTTAACAACTGGTAAAAACAAATGTTTAAATACTATCATAATGATTTACAGCTTCAGAAAATATAACTTTAAAGTCAGTTCTTTCCATTATTTTCAGTGCCATGTCAGTATCATTCCAATATATTCCTGTATGGAACCAAGAAACCTAAAA
This sequence comes from Ctena decussata, assembly GCA_963989385.1. NCBI lineage: Eukaryota > Metazoa > Mollusca > Bivalvia > Lucinida > Lucinidae > Ctena > Ctena decussata. The sequence continues at coordinate 79,462,167 of OZ022503.1, read as the reverse complement.
CAGTTTTCAAAGACAGTTTCAACAGCCATGGTGTTGTGTGTTGTAACATATACCGGAACTGCCGCTTTTGGCTTTCTGACAATTGGAGATTCAATAACCTCAGATATTCTGTTGTCCTATGATCAAGATGCTGCTGTTCTGATAGCTGTGGTATTGATAGCAGTGAAAACTTACACAACATACCCCATATTGCTCTTTTGTGGCAGGTAAGATATCCCATATTTATTTGGCTATAAAACAGCGTTTTTCAGTCTCTAGAATGACCCCAAATATCTAAATCAGTCTTACGAAATTCAGCCATGAGATGCGTTTTTTTTTCTTCTAAAACAGTCAAGCAAAATCCATCTTGAGATTGTTTTTTTTTTCCTTCTGAAACAATCCCAAAAATCTAGATCCATCTTAAACGATGCATCTAGATTTTTGGGATTGTTTTACTCCTAAAACAAGCCCAAAAAACTAGAGTTATCTTGAGATGGGTTTCCCTTCTAAAACAATCCCAAAAGTTTAGCTCCATCTTATATATGGGATTATTTTAGAAGGGTAAAACCCATCTCATAGCAGAAATTCATGAGACTGATTTAGATGTTAGGGGTCATTCTAGAAAGGAGAAAACACTGTTCCATAACCGAATAAATATGGTAGGTTATAAGACTGTGAATGATGGAGTGGTATATGATTGGTTGCTGCTTTAAGGTGGTGATTTATGGTAAATGTAAAAATCTGCATAAAACCATAAAAAAGTAACATATCTCCCTGAAAGTTAGCAGACTTCTTATTTTTTGTTGTTCTGTACAGTTAAGAATACAAAATAGAAGTACATGCTGCTTAAAAAAGTTTTTTTATAAGGAAAGATCAAAGGGTAATTTTCTGCGAATAAATCTGAAAAAATAATAATGTTATTGAAAATTTACGTAGTGCTGAAGGTGCATTATTGCATAATGAAGAGCGTCCTAGCAATTATTATTCCAACTTTTTTACTCAAATTGTAATGTAGACCAGATGAAAATGGTAGCTTTTTCTCAAATGTTCAACCATGTACAAAGTAAATGTACACTGGATGCATTTATTAAATATAGGGTAGGCAAGCATACCTATGTTAACACCTACAATATAAATAATACATTACTGACATGGTTAGTGGTGTGTAGATGAAATTGTTCAACCTTGTTAAAATAGTATGACCTGTCTCACCTGTGTGTTTTGACAAAAAAAATTGGACACAGACTGCATCTTTTTTCATCTGCTCAGCCTGATAATGTATGAAAGAGTTTGACAAAATAATTGCTAGGACGCTCTCCATTATGCAACAAGGTACTCTAAGCACTAAGTATATTTTCAACTAGAAAATGTGTTTATGAAACACTATGCCCCCAACCATATGCTTGTCTCTAAAGAAGGTTCATCCCATAATACTTGTACCTTTGTACCATAGGCGTCAATGCACTAAGTCGAAAAAGGGGTTTACTTAGTGAAAAATTAAAAAAAAAAAAAATTCGGAAGTTAATCATGTGATCCACACCTTGGGCAATATCTTCATGCAAAAAAAATTATGATCCTAGCATCAGGAATTCTCGAGATATTTTGTAAAAATAGGCTAACAATGCACTAAGTTGAAAAGGGGCATAACTCTGTCAAAAATTCACAATTTTTTTTCAAAAGTTAATCAGGTCATCTACACCTTGAGCAATGTCATCCTGCAAAAAGCCATGATCCTAGCATCAGGGGTTCTTGAGATATTTTGTTCACAAGGTTCAACAGGCTAAGTCGAAAAAGGGGCATAACTCTGGAAATACATGACCGGCGGAAAAAAGAAAAACACGTGTTCGCTTATTTTCCATACTGATCATGTGTAGAAAGTTTCAAGTTCCTATCTTTTACCATTCTTGACCATATGTAAGGGTACCTTTGTACCATGGGCTTCAATGCACTAAGTCGAAAAAGAGCTTAACCTGGTCAAAAATTTAGGATTTTTTTTTCAAAAGTTAATCAGGTCATCTACACCTTGGGCAATATCTTCCTGCAAAAAAATCATGATCCTAGTATCAGGGGTTCTCGAGATATTTTGTTCACAAAGTTTCATAGGCTTACAATGCACTAAGTCAAAAAAGGGGCATAACTCGGTCAAAAATTCATGAATTTTTTTCAAAAGTTAATCAGGTCATCTACACTTTCGGGTATATCTTCCTGCAAAATTACACGATCCTAGCATCAGGGGTTCTCAAGATATTTTGTTCACAAGGTTCCATAGGCTTACAATGCACTAAGTTGAAAAAGGGGCATAACTCGGTCAAAAATTAACAAATGTTTTTCAAAAGTTAATCAGATCATCTACACCTTGGGCAATGTCTTCCTGCAAAATTACACGGTCCTAGCATCAGGGGTTCTCAAGATATTTTGTTCACAAGGTTCCATAGACTAAGTCAAAAAAGGGGCTTAACTCTGGAAATACGTGACCTGCGGAAAAAAGAAAAAATACGGGTCCACTTATTTTTCATGTACATGCCACATATAAAATTTCAAGATCGTAGCGTATGTGGTTCTTGAGTTTCCCAGCTGCCAAAAGCGTTACGGACGGACGGACGGACAGACGGATGGACGGACAGACGGATGGACGGACAGGCCCAAACCAATATGCCCCCTCAACTTCTCTGAAGTTGGGGGCATAATAATGATATTATTTTTTCAGATTTATTCGCAGAAAATTACCCTTTGATCTTCTCTTATAAAAACACTTTTTAACATTAACAAATGCTGCATTATGGGATTCTAAATTATGAGAAACAACATAAAGAAGGCATCTGCTAAGTTTTGGAAACATCAGTGTTATTTTGAGTATTTTATGCAGATTTTTGTCTTTGTCCCAAATCAGTGGTTATCACCACCTTAACCCATTCCATTAGAGATACCCCTTTAGGGGTATCTGGGCAAACAGTTTGGATCCAGATCAGGCCCCACAAAGGTGGGGCCTATTCTACGTGGGGCCTGATCTGAGATCCAAACTGTTTGCTGCCTAGACATCATTTCTATAAGAGTTAGTTAGACCAATATTGTCACAATATTCTTGATTTTTGATGCAGACGACAATTTCAGCAGACGACAAAAAATACCCAGAATGCAATGGGTTAACAGGAACATATGGGTGCCCTGAAATTCACAGAATAGGAAGGGATGGCTCTATCAGTCTTTAGTTTGCACTTGCCATTTCTTTTGGTGCAATGTGTAAAGGGTAAAAGGGGGGGGGGGGGGGGGGGGGGGGTTGAAATCTGCCCTCGCATGGATTTTCTTGGTACTTTGCATGTTTACTATCTTCAACCTTACAACCACAAATAAGCATTTATCTATCTCAGTAAAGACTTTAGGGTCTCAGGAGAGCATCCTGAAGTACTCCCATTTTTTTGTGATACCAGCCTTATAATTTATCAATCTTAAATCCTCATCTTTATTAAATTTCATAAAATGTGAACTACAATAGTAAAAGGGCTCCCAATGAATATCTTTGATTCCGTTTATGCTTATGCAAACATGCAAAAAAAACTTTTTTTAAAACATTACGTCAGAAAATATGGCTAAAAGCGACACTAAAACTATTAAAAAACGAAAAGCATCCCAAAATTTATATATGTTCCAGTCAGTGTCAACCTATGAAATTTCCTGAAAAATAGGCCATATGTTTCCTCTTTATACCAGAGGAATTTCATGAAATTTGGAAATCGGTAACATTGTCGAATAATGCATGATATAAATGAAGGTGATTTGATTGACAAAAATGCATGTCACATTTAAGTGTTAATATGTTCATAGAAACACTTCATTTTCAAGTAATATTAATAGTAACATAAACTACAATCATAATAAAAAGCTCCATATGCAGATATATTGATCTACTTTGTCTGAGGAATAAATGGAGAACTAAATTAACTCCGACTACTCGACAGTGTAGAAAGAAAAAAAATACAACATTGGACCTACCAGAATAAATTTTTACTCATCAAGGAGACCAATTGTGCGAAATTATTTTGAAATCCATGCATAAATGTAAAATTAATGGCTGGGACATGCTCAACAGTTTTATCATTTAACCTTCTATTGTGACCTTGACCTTGGAGTCCAGGACCTACCAGAATAAATGCTTCTTAAGACGATTCTACTCATCAAAGAGGCCAACTGTACCAAATTATTTTGAAATCTATGGGTAAATATAGAAGAAATTGTATGGACAAGCTCTATTTATAACCATTGTATCATTTGACCTTCAAAAATGACCTTGACCTTCAACCTACCTGAACAAATGTTTCGAATAACACTTCTACTCATTAAGAAGGGGAACAACTGTGCCCAATTCTTTTGAAATCAGTGCATAAATGTAGCAAAAAATGCCCCGGACAAGCTCAATTGATGACCATTATATCATTTGACCTTTAAGTCTGACCTTGACCTTGGATCTGACTAAATATTTCAAATGGGACTTCTACTCATCAAGGAGAACAATTGTGCCCAATTATTTTGAAATACATACATAAGTGAAGAAGTTATGGCCCTGACAAGCTCAATTTATGACCATTAACCATTATATCATTTCACCTTCAAGTGTGAACTAGACCGTAGACCTACCTGACCAATTGTTTCAAATGGCACTTTGACTCATCAAGGAGAACAATTGTGCCCAATTATTTTGAAATCCATCCATAAGTGTAGAAGTTAGGGCCCGGACAAGCTCAATTTATGACAATGTTATTATTTGACCTTCAAGTGTGACCTTGACCTTGGACCTACCTAACCAGTTGTTTCAATTGGCACTTTTACTCATCAAGGAAAACAATTGTGCCTAACTATTTTGAAATCCATCCATTCAATGTAGAAGTTATGGCCCGGTCAGGCTTAATTAATGACAATTTTATCATTTGACCTTCAAGTGTGACCTTGACCTTGGGCCTACCTGACCAAAGGTTTCAAATGGCACTTTCACTGATCAAGGAGAACAATTGTGCCAAATTATTTTGAAATCCATCCATAAATGTAGAAGTTATGGCCCGGACAAGCTCAGTTTATGACCATTTTGTCATTTGACCTTCAAGTGTGACCTTGACCTAATACCTACTGACCAAATGTTTCAAATGACACTTTTACTCATCAAGGAGAACAATTGTGCCAAATTATTTCAAAATCCATCAGTAAATGTAAAAGTTATGGCCCGAACAAATCCGGACGGATGCACAAACACTAACGCACATTCGCACATACACTGAGCTGAGGTTGTAACAACTATGTCTCGCTCACCGCAAGCAGCTCAACAATAAAGGATTTGGTGAAGCAAATAGATGATAAAATCACTAAAACTAAAAATAATCAGCATAAAAATAATCACAAAACTACATGTATATGCATTCCTAAATTTTGTGTTGTTTTTTTTCATCTTTTAACATTCAGCATTCCAAAAAATCTTGTTACTGGTTTTCAATTTTCAAGAAAATTTAAAATTATAATTTACACATGTATGGCCTAATTTCATATTAATTTGAAAAGTTGACAAGAACTGCAACATAGTCAAATCGAAAATTTAATTTGTTCAAAAAATTTTATGGAGCTGAAATTTGGGGGCATCTGCAAACAAAAGTTAATATGGAAAGTTTATGGTATACATTTGAATACAAAAGTGGTACATACATAATCAAGAATTACTAGGAATCATTTTGAGAAGGCAACGGATCAGAAATTCAAAAATCCTACAGCTTTGGGCTGCTTGAAATTTGGGTGCCCCTATTTTTTGTATCCCATCCCATTAGAATGTAGTAATTTAACAATTAAAATAGATGGATCAGCAAATATTTCTTAAAGGCAATAGTAATGTCCTAGACAATCACTATGCATAATATTATGGAATTCGGTTTGTGGGCAGAATTTAAATTTCCTATAGGGTGGAACTCCCCCTTTATGAAAGATACATACACAACTCTTTACTGCTGTTAATCATGGTAAATTTATGGATCGACAAAAAAAAAAGACTACTGTTCAAGAATAGAGCTCGATGTAGTCTTAGCCAGCTTTTTGGCTACAAGTAGACTTGCAAACTGGTCAAGACCTAATCTTTTTGCAGCTCAATGTATAGTATTCTGTTCTAGCTTAATGAAAGCAGCATAAATTGTATCACATTTTTCTTTTTTTAACCCATTCCATTCGGGATACCTCTTTAGGGGTATCTGGGCAAACAGTTTGGATCCAGATCAGGCCCCACAAACGTGGGGCCTGATCTGAGATCCAAACTGTTTGCTGACTAGACATCATTTCTACAAAAGTTAGTTAGACCAATATTGTAAAAATATTTTTGATTTTTTGATGCAGACGACAATTTCAGCAGACGACAAAAAATACCCAGAATGCAATGGGTTAAAAGCATGAAATATTTTCTATTTCAGGGCCGCCTTTGAATGTCTGTGGACAGATCTACGCAGACTAAGTCCAGACACTATAGCTAGTCAAGAACGTCTTCGTCGTATAACAACAACTATAGTGTGGTTTATAGCAACACTAGCTCTAGCGGTGTTTATTCCCAATATTGGGGTTGTGATAGAGCTTCTTGGAGCTTTTGCTGCAGTGTTTATTTTTGTATTTCCAGGTTTGTACTTCTGTCTACCCAATGTATAGTTGACTCTCAATATCTCAAACACTGATATCTCAAAGTATCCTGTTATATTAAAGAATATAACTTGGACATATTTCTTGTTTTTCTTTACAATTCAACTTCTGTTATCTCAAACTGTTGGCATTTCAAAGTAAATTTTCTGGGACCAGAAAATTTACTTTGAAATATCAGTACAGTCGACTCTCAGTAGTTCGAACGCCGATTTTTCGAAACTACGGGATTTTTCAAAATTGAAACACGGTCCCGATCGTAAGCCCATTAATTCTATGCAAAAACACTTCCGCAAATTCGAATTTCGATTAACCGATGGAGTAAAATCACTTTAAAAATCCCTCTATTATTCGAAATCAAAATTCATGCTTCAATTTCATGTCGGAAAACAACACCTATTGTCATCGATGATATAAATATTTACAGCCTCAGGTCATCACTGCCACCTGTACCGGTAATTATCGCTTCACGACCACAAATGTTTTGATTGCTTAAGTCATTAATTTCTGTTGAGCAAAAGGTGTCTGTCTAATTGCATAATTGACGGGGATTATCTTGTTTGAAGTTTGTACAGCAAAGGCTCGGACTAGCATGCGCATCCAAACTTTCGGTCGGTTTGTGCACCGAACATACAGTTTGCACATGGCACTAAACAGAGTCTCTAGCTACGCTGCGCAGACTGACAGGCTGGTTTGACTATTCGTTGTTCCCAAAAACATTGCCTCCGAAATGACAGAGGAACATTTTCCATGACACGGGTCAGATGACCGGTTTGAGTAGGGCTTTTTTTCTGAAAACGAAAGTGGCCCAGTTCTCGGAAACATAAACAGAAAGTGAAAGTACAGTTAAGTCCGAGATAGAAACAAGCTAGCCTGTTGATGTTCAGTGATGCTTTGATCTTCGCCGGCGCTTCATTGTCATAAACAGTTGATTTGCAGAGCTGGGTAAATAATTGGCAGCTGTGCTGCTTTTGGACAATACACATGTACATGTTCCAAACACGAGGGGTGGTCTCGCGATATTAAATGATGTGGATGTTTTGGATGTTCCCGGTATGTAATGTTAATTATTCTACGTTCTGATTTTCTTTTCATTGATTTGTAAATCCATGAATGTCAGTAAGCATAGAGAAATAAAACATCGGACTGTCTGAAAACTGCCGTAATTACTAATTCCGGAAATGTACGGAAATTAACAGGAAAGGCCGAATTCGAAAATTCGAACTACGGATAATTCGAAAGAAATAGTGAGGTCCCTGTCAGTTCAAATTATTGAGGTTTGACTGTAGTTCGAAATGATATTGAGAGTTGATTATATAAGCAGTTTCATTAAACCAACATTTGGACATTTTTTCTCATTTCATAAAAAATATATATACATGAATATTTGAAGTCTCATTTAGGTGAATTGGTACACTTTAGAGGAAGCAACTCTGCGATTTCAATTTTTGCCTCCCTTCTTGATGGGGGTCAACTCTTAAATGAAAGAATTTGCTCCCAAGGACTAATTTTGAAAGTTTTGTCATCCAGACTTAAGGAAGTCACAAAAGTTGTCTCCCTTTGAAAAAAATTATAGAAAAAAATAGTGTATGCATACACCTTAAAATCACCTTGGCAAATTCATACGAGATTTTACTACCTTGTGAATTGATAATGTTAAGGCACCTTAACCACAGCTTGACTTATCTACAGCTCAAGGCTCAGTTACTCAGGGCATCATTAGCTTAACCAAGTCGTTGATCAAGTACATGCTAAGTCTTTTAGTACATATAAAATCAGATGTGCTAATATGTCACCTTAATTCCATAATGTCGTTACTGGCATCTTATTATTTTTGAGAAAAATGAGATCAAAGATGTAGCACCTAATAGGTTTTAGGGTCATACAATAAAAACTCTTTTCAGTGGCGTGTAACAATATCTTAAACCACATGACCATGCAGTCCTTAACTCCATGATCACTCCAATATATATATGAGCCAGTCTCTGTGAAAACCGGGCTTAATGACATACAAATGAAAAAATTAACTAACTGCTTCACTGAAAAGTATTAGCTTTTCTAAACATTTCCTGAAAATGTGAGATGGTTACCATTATTTATTACTGAGATATAGACTTAAGAAGCACACAGGTAGTGTATCTTCTGTATATGACGTTATTAACGTCATGCAATTATTTTTGACAGCAACGTCATTACGTTTGTTTGAACGCGCTTTCTGTGCTTGTTACACAAAATAACTCGGACAAAAAGTGTGTTTGCTCATTTTCAATGCGTCTTTTATAGCATACACATGACAATTTGCATGATTTAACATTGTTTCTCCAATAATAGGTCTTTGTGAAGGCATACCATCTGTTTTCAAGGCTTTGGGGTTACCTTGGAATAAGCGTTGTCATGGCAACATATGTCATATTTATGACTGGATTTTGTCTGAATTCATTGGCTTTCTGTTTTATCTCAACGCTTAAGGTATTTTCATGGAAATAAAAATGAGGTCCGAAAAAACATAATTTTTTTATTTTTTCATCCGCTCACAACGCTATTATTACGTAATGTCATTAAGCCCGGTTTTCACAGAGAACGGCTCATATATATATCAAAAACTGAAAATTAGAATTTATGACATTAAGAATTTAAGGTGACAATATTTTTCTTTAAAAAAAAAATGAAAACAAACAAAACCGCAGTGTTTTGTATATGTTTGAAAACGTTATGTTTTGTTTAATAATAATGACATCATTAAAAAACTTACCTTGAAATTATTCTGTATCTCATTATCTGTTATCAAGTGACTACTTTATGTTTAAGCATCCAAATTAAGATTTTAAACAGGGTCTGTAAATCAGCTGCCCTATGTTACTAGATGACTTGTGGTTTTACACCCTTTCAAGCTGTATTTCAGTCATGTGAAGGGCTCTGTGCAATTAAGTGTTGATTAGATTCAAACTGGTTTTCTGTCAACTTACTTTAATACATGTATGTTACCAGGATGACTTGTGCTTTAAGCCCTATTTAACTGTATTTCAGTCATATGAAGGGTACTGTGTAAATGAAGCACCATTTAGGTTCAAACAGAGGCTCACCTGCATTGGAACTTGAACCCACAATCTGGTGATTCAAAATTGGGAGCGCTAACCAAACATCCACAGGAACACTTCTATTTTGCTTGGAAGTAAAATACTATGACTATAAACAAATCAGTTGCGTTTATGGAATTATTAAGAGCTTAAAGTGTAGTAAATTAGCCACTGCCCAATACCTCTAATAACAGTATTAAGGTGAGCAGGTATACTTGCAGAGGAAGCAACTCTATTTGCTCCTCAAGCAGATTCTTTCCTTTAAGAGTTAACCCCATTTCAAAGAGCTACCTTATCCAGAGAAGCTGCAAATGAAAACTCATGAAATTTAATATTACATTATTTTTCAGAAAAGAGGCAGGGGGCATTTATTAGAGCAGGGCGTTTATTCGGATTAATATGGTATTTATGGTCATGTTTTCCTGTTGACTAGGGTTAAATTTTTATTCTGTTTCAGGCATGTGTTTGCTGGCATCCACAATGTCAAAGGTTGATGATCAAGGATGGACCAGACTGAGAAAATTTCTAGTTGGGTTTGCATGTTGTTTTCTTGCTCTAGGGGCATTTATATTTGGATTAACACTGACACAGTCTGTGATAAACATATCTAGGGGAGTGAAACCAGACAAATCAAAGTACACTTGCAATCAGAATTGATTTTGCAGATATTGAGATTGAAATAGATTTGTTACTAACATGCAACTCATGACCTTAACAGTGCCAGCATCTAAAAATGCTTGGAAAGCTGATCTCCACATTTTAACTTTTAATTTATTACTGTTTTTATGCATGAATGCACAATATGAAAAAGCTTCACATATAACAGAATTTTTAGGATGAACTTGGAACATTTGGGAAATGTTTGTGAGAGCTTTATTTTTGTGAACACAGTGAATCCAGTTGTGTGAAAGAGGTATAGATAGCTCTAAGGGATATGGGTACACCTCCATGTTTTACCACCATTTTGACATATGGGGAACGACTTTTTGTGACTTTGTTTCCTATCCTGGACAACAAAGCCCTCCAAAATGAGGTCTACTCTTAAAGGAAAAAACTTGCTCTTAGGGGAGCAAATTCTTTCCTTTAGACTTGACCCCCATTGGTAGAGTGTGCTCATTCACCTTAATCATTGCAAAGGCAAAACTTTGAGAGTACACATTCTGGGAGTAGTCTACTTACAGGAGACTTTCTGGCACTATTCTGCTGGGTTCATTTACATGTTCTAAATCACTTGGATTGTCGGAACTTGGATGCCAATACGCATCAGTGTTCAGTGAATGCCTAGTCTAGCTTGTAGTGCACATTTTACCAATGGAGAGCTATGTGACATGCCCAGGCTCTCCCTCCTGAAGGCAGTGACATCACACAAATCTGAAATCCATGTTTACCAATTTCATGAGGTTTAAAGTGGATTGATTATCTACTAAACATTCTGAGAAAACTTACTCAGAAGAAATGATATACTGCAACAACAGTTCTTAGTGCTTCATACAATGTTTATCGACATATTTGATGGCAATTCTGAAATATTTTTTAACTTCTGTATTAAAATTATGTTGTAGCAGCTTTTTGGTACTGTTCTGTCAAGACAGTTCAATTCAGCTGCCACAATACTTTTATAGTATGGTACACTTTCAGGGGAAGCAACTCTGCCATTTTCAGGTTTGCCTTCCTTCACAGTAGGCGGCAACTTTTAAAGGAGCACACTCTTTCCTTCAAGAGTTGACCGCTTTTGAAAGGAATTTCATAACCCAGGGAAGCAAACAGGAAGTCACAAAAGTTGTTCCCTTTGGTGAAAATGTTTGGAAAACATGTTAGTGTACCAATAGAATTTGAAGATTAAGACAGGCTATCACAATAGTATCATTAAAAGCCTTGTGGTTATGTGAAGAGACTAGAAAAACTGCAGCTTTTTGCCCAGAACACTTACATAGGTAGCATATTTATTTGGCTATAATACAGTGTTTTTCCATCTCAAGAATGACCATAAATATCTATATCAGTCCTATAAAATTTTGCTATGAGAAAGGTATTCCCTTTCTAAAACAATCATAAATCCCTTATAATATGGATCTAGATTTTAAGGTTGTTCTGGAAGGGAGAAAACCCATCTTATAACTGAAGAAATACAGTTTGCAAAGAGGCTAGAAAACTGAAGCTTTTTGTATAGAACAACAGATGCCAAATAAACTTATGGTTACTTTCAAGGTCATTTACTAGTAAAGTTCAGCAAGTAGAAAGTCAGATATGGGTTGTATTCTACTACAGATGTATAATATTTGATTGCCACTCATTGGCATTTCATAATAAATCATTGCTTTCAGATAAATGACACTTACTATTAAGCAGTCAGTCACATATCATTTCAATTATTTCTAACCCTTAGACTGCTGAAAAAATAATTCACCTGACCCTAAAATGGGGGTAGGGGTATCTCAGAGGCCATAACTTGCACACACTCTGGTCGATTTGCTTGAAAATTTCACTCAATATGGCCGATGTGTGAGCTGCCATTTTCCGGAAGTTACCAAGGTCACGTGACTTGCCATATTTGGGTGTCACATGATATCAGCGGGAACCGATGTAGACACTTAAAAAAAAAAAAAAAAAAAAAAAAAAAAATAGTACAAGATATTAGCGCCAATGATATGCTTTGTATGACAAAAGTAATTGCTTGTCTGAAGGCCGGAGTTATTGCTGAATATTTATCAAGAGAGAAAGTTTGGAAGGATGAAGTCTAGTTGTCAGAAAATCGGGATCAAGTAAGTAGGGGTAGCCACCTGAAAAGCTGATGTTGAAAATACCATAAATTTTTTACGTTTTCTCCGAGTTTTAAAGGTCAACAAATCAATTAGGTGGGTAAAACCTTGCTCTAGTAGAAAGCAGATTTCCTCCTGCATAGGACAACCGCAAATGATGGGGAGTACTTGATGTCTAGTGTGCCTGACATGCTCTCAAAGTGACCTACCCCTCGAGCACGACTATAGTCGCGCTTAGCAGTCTAAGGGCTAACAGTGAAGAACTTGCTCAGATTTAATAAAGCATTTAAAATCTGCTCATCAACGCACATGACAGGACAATAGTGTTTTGCTGGACTATAACTAAACAGCTAAGTAACTTTTAATTCCAAACAGATTTTTAAATGATGGATGACTTGCAATTTTAAGTCCTTTTCAACAGTATTTCAGTCATATCAGGTTGATTGGAGGTTGATAATGAAAGGCTGAATGCAAAGGAATCCTGTTTAAGGTCGGAAAGATTTCTGCCAACAGCCAGGCTTGAACCCATAACCGCAGTAGGCCAGCGCTTAACCTACTGAGCTACCTGGGCTCCTCAAACAATTTGTAAAATCTAGCCAGCTTGATCTATTCATTTAAGTGCATGTTGTATTGTGTAGACTTGGATCAGCCACATAATCTTATATGCTTCATTCTTGTGTTTTCATACACCTAAGGAGGTATGTGTGCTTGACAACTAGATGCTATTCTATTCTATTCTATCCCATAACTAGATGCTATGTGAAATCAAATTCTTTTTCATTTTTATAAAATATTTGTTACCTGGGTACCTTTGTAGTATGATATTTCTTGACAGATTATTCTCTATGCATAGAAATATGATGTGTTATATGTGGTTGGGGTATTTTGGGATTGACCAAAATTGCTTCTCATCAAATTTGTACACCTTTCTAAAACTGATCTCAGAAGTTAAAATATTTTGTTTTTACATTCAATGGCACAAATCATTTTTTAGCTCACCTGAGCACGAAGTGCTCAGGGTGAGCTTTTGGGATACCCTGATGTCCGTCGTACGTCCGGACGGACGGACGTCCGGACGTCCGGACGTCCGTCAACTTTTGCTTGTGTACACTCTAGCGGGCACAGTTTCGATCCAATCTTTATGAAACTTTGTCAGAATGTTAGTCTTTATAAAATCTAGGCCAAGTTCGAAACTGGGTCATGTCGGGTCAAAAACTAGGTCACTAGGTCAAATCTTAGAAAAACCTTGTGTACACTCTAGAGGGCACAGTTTTCATCCAAAGTTCATGAAACTTTGTCAGAATGTTTATCCTCATAATATCTAGGACAAGTTCAAAACTGGGTCACGTCGGGTCTAAAACTAGGTCACTAGGTCAAATCATAGAAAAACCTTGTGTACGCTCTAGAGGACACAGTTTTGATTCCATCTTTATGAAACTTTGTCAGAGTGTTAATCTCCATAAAATCTAGGCCAAGTTTGAAACTGGGTCATGTCGGGTCAAAAACTAGGTCACTAGGTCAAATCTTAGAAAAACCTTGTGTACGCTCTAGAGGGCACAGTTTTCATCCAAAGTTCATGAAACTTTGCCAGAATGTTTATCCTCATAGTATCTAGGACAAGGTCGAAACTGGGTCACGTCGGGTCTAAAACTAGGTCACTAGGTCAAATCTTAGAAAAACCTTGTGTACGCTCTAGAGGACACAGTTTTGATCCAATCTTTATGAAACTTTGTGAGAATGTTTATCTCGATAAACTCTAGGCCAAATTTGAAACTGGGTCATGTTGGGTCAAAAACTAGGTCACTAGGTCAAATCATAGAAAAACCTTGTGTACGCTCTAGAAGGCACAGTTTTGATCCAAAGTTCATCAAACTTAATCAGAAAGTTTATCCTTATAATATCTAGGATAAGTTTGAAACTGGGTCACTTTGGGTCAAAAACTAGGTCACTAGGTCAGATCATAGAAAAAACCTTGTGTATGCTCTAGAGGACACAGTTTTGATCCAATCTGTATGAAACATTGTCAGAATGTTTATCTCTATAAACTCTAGGCCAAGTTCGAAACTGGGTCATGTTGGGTCAAAAACTAGGTCACTAGGTCAAATCTTAGAAAAGCCTTGTGTACGCTCTAGAGGACACAGTTTTGATCCAAAGTTCATGAAACTTTGTCAGAATGTTTATCCTCATAATATGTAGGATAAATCTGAAACTGGGTCATGTTGGGTCAAAAACTTGGTCACTAGGTCAAATTTTAGAAAAACCTTGTGTACGCTCTACAAGGCACAGTTTTGATCCAAAGTTCATGAAACTTTGTCAGAATGTTTATCCTCATAATATGTAGGACAAGTTTGAAACTGGGTCATGTCGGGTCAAAAACTAGGTCACTAGGTCAAATCATAGGAAAAACCTTGTGTACGCTCTAGAGGACACAGTTTTGATCTAATCTTTATGAAACTTTGTCAGAATGTTTACTTTCATAAACTCTCGGCCAAGTTTGAAAGTACGTCGTGTCGTATTAAAAACAAGGTCACTGGGTCAAATCATAGAAAAACCTTGTGTACGCTCTAGAGGACACAGTTTTGATCCAAAGTTCATGAAACTTTGTCAGAATGTTTATCCTCATAATATGAAGGACAAGTTTGAAACTGGGTCATGTCGGGTCTAAAACTTGGTCACTAGGTCAAATCTTAGAAAAACCTTGTGTACGCTCTAGAAGGCACAGTTTTGATCCAAAGTTCATGAAACTTTGTCAGAATGTTTATCCTCATAATATCTAGAACAAGTTTGAAACTGGGTCACGTCGGGTCAAAAACTAGGTCACTAGGTCAAATCATAGAAAAACCTTGTGTACGCTCTAGAGGACACAGTTTTGATCCAATCTTTATGAAACATTGTCAGAATGTTTATCTCCACAAACTCTAGGCCAAGTTCGAAACTGGGTTATGTCGAGTCAAAAACTAGGTCACTAGGTCAAATCTTAGAAAAACCTTGTGTGCGCTCTAGAAGTCACAGTTTTGATTCAAAGTTCATGAAACTTTGTCAGAATGTTTATCCTCATAATATGTAGGACAAGTTTGAAACTGGGTCATGTCAGGTCGAAAACTAGGTCACTAGGTCAAATCATAGAAAAGCCTTGTGTACGCTCTAGAGGACACAGTTTTGATCTAATCTTTATGAAACTTTGTCAGAATGTTTATCTTCATAAACTCTCAGCCAAGTTTGAAAGTAGGTCATGTCGGGTAAAAACTAGGTCACTGGGTCGGTCAAATCTTAGAAAAACGTTGTGTAAGCACTAGAAGGCATAGTTTTGATCCAATCTTCATGAAACTATGTCAAAATGTTTATTGTCCATATATCTAAGCCCCCTATGAAACTGAGTCACGTCGGCTCAAGGTCAAATCTTAGAAAAACTTTGTGTACACCCTAGAGGGCACAGTTTTGATCCAATCTTCATGAAACTCTGTCAGAATGTTTATCTTAATGAAATCTAGGTAAAGTTTGAAACTGGGTCGTGTCGGGTCAAAAACTTGGTCACTAGGTCAAATATAAGAACGACCTTGTATACGCTCCAGAGGGCACAGTTTTGATCCAATCTCAATGAAACTGTGTCAGAATGTTTATTCTTACAATATCCAGGCCAAGTTTGAAACTGGGTCATGCCGGGTCAAAAACTAGGTCAAATGTTAGTATGGTAAAAACTCTTATAAATCTTCACCAGAGCCAGTGAACTGATTAATGCTCAGGTGAGCGATTCAGGGCCACCATGGCCCTCTTGTTTAACAATTACTTTTAAAGATGAAAACATTTTTTTGAAAAACAAAATGTTGAAGTTAGATGGAAATAATAGAGATTTCAGAGGTACCCCAAAAATTAATCCTAATTTTAGAAAAAATAACATTTTGCAATTACGAATAACCTTTCTAGTCATATTTTCTGATTTATTATGCAGGTCTTACTTTTCAACATAAGTAAAAGTATAAGCATGGTTTGATATTTATTATGAAGAAATGTTGCTTTTATTCGGGTGTACGAATCCATGAGAGTGTACGAAAACCCTATAATCAGTTATAAATCTTTTTTTGTTTCTTCGATAAATTCTACAAGATCTAAAGATTTTGGATGCAAACAGAAAAGTTTGTGATGAGTTAACAAGCCTTCTGATGCTGATATGTGTAAGTTTTTCTTGACAGGACAAAACCCTTTAATGTTAAAATGTGTTAAGATATTTTTATAGAAATACTATTTACAGAAATAATAAAAGATTAATAATATACTTTGTTACAGATATGCTTCATTTTTTATGCTCATCTGCAGTTAGTAACAAGACATATATGATCAGCCCATATGAAAAGATATCTTATGGCATGTGCAAACAGGGAAGACTCAGATCAGCCTGTACATTTGTGCAGTCTGACTAGCCTCTTCTCTTTTTACACATACCATCTATGAATCCCAGCAAATCGAAACAGTGTCAAGTGTAACTAGTCAGTTTGTGGAGCTTCTTGTTGTTTTGCTGCTTTACTTTACGTCCTCGGTAAACAGTAATGGTCATGTCGGGCGGTCAGTTTACCTAACCACACTATTCCTTGGCAGGCTTAGACCTCCTAAGTGGTTAACCAGTACTAAGTGCAAATACTTTCACCAGTAACTGACAACTGCCCTTCTTGAATCAGTGGAAGGAAAAACGAAAGTATGACCAGACCGGGTATAGAACCCAGGACCTCCGACTCTTGAGTCAGGCATGCTATCGACTGTGTGAAGTGGCCCAGTTTGTGGAGCCAAGGCCGTCCTCGGCCGGACCACTTTTTCGGCCAAATATGGTATTGGTCGTACCACTTTTTTCATTCAGCCGAATATGGTATTGGCTGGACCATTTTTTTCCATTATTCCTTCTTTGCCTTGGTGTCAAAATGCATTAAAATCGCTTCTAGAGACGTCCTGAATTCTAAAATTTTCTCGGGGGAACCCCCTTACAACAGGAAGGACACCCTTCTCGTGCTCTCCCTCATTCGTGCCTTCAGCACTTGGGGAACACCTTTGGCAGTCTTTAAAAGCTGGGGTAAGCATTCGAAATACAGCAAATACTCATATAATCAATTGAGTTTCACAAGCAAAATGGTCTCAAAATGCATCAAAATCGCTTCTGGAGACGTCCTGATTTCAAAAATAAATTTTCTCATTGGAGGTAATACTCATAAAATAAATTGAGTTTCACAAGCAAAATTGGTCTCAAAATGCATTACAAGAGGGCCATGGTGGCCCTGAATCGCTCACCTGAGCATTAATCAGTTCACTGGCTCTGGTGAAGATTTATAAGAGTTTTTACCATACTAACATTTGACCTAGTTTTTGACCCAACATGACCAAGTTTCAAACTTGGCCTGGATATTGTAAGAATAAACATTCTGACACAGTTTCATTGAGATTGGATCAAAACTGTGCCCTCTGGAGCGTATACAAGGTTGTTCTTATATTTGACCTAGTGACCAAGTTTTTGACCCGACACGACCCAGTTTCAAACTTTACCTCGATTTCATTAAGATAAACATTCTGACAGAATTTCATGAAGATTGGATCAAAACTGTGCCCTCTAGGGTGTACACAAAGTTTTTCTAAGATTTGACCTTGAGCCGACGTGACTCAGTTTCATAGGGGGCTTAGATATATGGACAATAAACATTTTGACATAGTTTCATGAAGATTGGATCAAAACTATGCCTTCTAGTGCTTACACAACGTTTTTCTAAGATTTGACCTAAAGACCTAGTTTTTTACCCGACATGACCTTTTTTCAAACTTGGCCGAGAGTTTATGAAGATAAACATTCTGACAAAGATTAGATCAAAACTGTGTCCTCTAGAGGGTACACAAGGTTTTTCTATGATTTGACCTATTGACCTTGTTTTTGACCCGACGTGACCCAGTTTCAAACTTGTCCTAGATATTAACAGGATAAACATTCTGACAAAGTTTCATGAACTTTGGGTCATAGCTGTGCCTTCTAGAGCTTACACAAGGTTTTTCTAAGATTTGACCTAGTGACCTAGTTTTTGACCCGACATGACCTACTTTCAAACTTGGCAGAGAGTTTATGGAAGTAAACATTCTGACAAAGTTTCATAAAGATTAGATCAAAACTGTGTCCTCTAGAGCATACACAATGTTTTTCTATGATTTGACCTAGTGACCTAGTTTTTGACCTGACATGACCCAGTTTCAAACTTGTCCTACATATTATGAGGATGAACATTCTGACAAAGTTTCATGAACTTTGGATCAAAACTGTGCCTTCTAGAGCGTACACAAGGTTTTTCTAAGATTTGACCTAGTGACCTAGTTTTTGACCCAACATGACCCAGTTTCAAACTTGGCGTAGAGTTTATGGAGATAAACATTCTGACAATGTTTCATAAAGATTGGATCAAAACTGTGTCCTCTAGAGCATACACAAGGTTTTTTCTATGATTTGACCTAGTGACCTAGTTTTTGACCCGACGAGACCCAGTTTCAAACTTATCCTAGATATTATAAGGATAAATTTTCTGATTAAGTTTCATGAACTTTGGATCAAAACTGTGCCTTCTAGAGCGTACACAAGGTTTTTCCAAGATTTGACCTAGTGACCTAGTTTTTGACCCGACATGACCCAGTTTCAAACTTGGCCTAGAGTTTATGGAGATATACATTCTGACAAAGTTTCATAAAGATTGGATCAAAACTGTGTCCTCTAGAGCGTACACAAGGTTTTTCTATGATTTGACCTAGTTTTAAACCCGACGTGACCCAGTTTGGAACTTGTCCTAGATATTATGACGATAAACATTCTGACATAGTTTCATGAACTTTGGATGAAAACTGTGCCCTCTAGAGCGTACACAAAGTTTTTCTAAGATTTGACCTAGTGACCTAGTTTTAGATCCGACATGACCCAGTTTCGAACTTGGCCTAGATTTTATAAAGACTAACATTCTGACACAGTTTCATAAAGATTGGATCGAAACTGTGCCCGCTAGAGTGTACACAAGCAAAAGTTGACGGACAGACGTCCGGACGGACGTACGACGAACATCAGGGTATCCCAAAAGCTCACCCTGAGCACTTCGTGCTCAGGTGAGCTAACAAGAGGCCCAAATGGGCCTGATATCGCTCACCTGGCTATTGTGCAACAGAACCATTCTGATACAAAATTGGTCCAATTCCACTGAGAATTTCTCATTTTCACATTTTGCTACTTTTAGTAACAGAGGCCAACTTGCCTGGTCTTTATATATTTACTTTTGAAACACCTCAATGCAAGAATCATTTTGCCACAAATTTCATCAAAATCCATTCAGGGGTTACTGAGATATTGCCAGTTTCATGTTTTGTGCTATTTTAAGTAACGGCAGATGGCTGCCATCTTGGATTGCTAAAATGCAAAAAATCAAAAAGCCTTCATGCAAGGACCATTTTGACACAAAATTAATCCAACTCCATTTCGATTTTCTAATTTTCACATTTTTCTATTTTTAGTAACAGAGGCCAATATGACTGGTCTTACAGTTAGATATTTTTGAAATATCTCAATGCAAGAATCATTTTGACACAAATTTCGTCAAAATCCATTCAGCGGTTACTGAGATATTGTCATTTTCATGTTTTGTGCTATTTTTAGTAAAGGCAAATGGTGGCCATCTTGGAATGCCAAAATGCAAAAAATCGAAAAAGCTGAATGAAAGGACCATTCTGACACAAAATTAATCCAACTCCATTTCGATTTTCTAATTTTCACATTTTTCTATTTTTAGTAACAGAGGCCAATATGAATGGTCAACAGTTAGATATTTTTGAAACATCTCAATGCAAGAATCATTTTGACACAAATTTCGTCAAAATCCATTCAGCGGTTACTGAGCTATTGTCATTTTCATGTTTTGTGCTATTTTTAGTAACGGCAGATGGTGGCCATCTTGGAATGCCAAATTGCAATTAATCAAAACGACTTCATGCAAGGAACATTCTGACACAAAATTGGTCCAATTCCATTCAAGGGTTCTTGAGTAATTGTCATTTTTATGTTTGTGCTATTTTTAGTAACACCAGATGGCGGTCATCTTGGAATGCCAAATTGCAATTAATCGAAACGGCTTCATGCAAGGAACATTCTGACAGAAAATTGGTCCCATTCCATTCAAGGGTTCTTGAGTAATTGTCATTTTTATGTTTGTGCTATTTTTAGTAACAGCCCCCATGGTGGCCATCTTGGATAGTCAACTGGCACAAAATTGAAATAATTCCATTCAAAAACCAATTCTGACCAAATCTGGTCAGAATTTGTTGCATTTTCTTTAGATATTGACATTTGAGCAAAATCGGCCTTGTAAACGCTAAGCAGGTCACTGTGACCTAATTCCGCTCTAGATTTTTTTTATTTTTGCAATTTTTAATACCAAGGTCCCACTTATGTTCCATGCAAACTTTCAACCAAATATACCAACTGGTTCTGGAGAAGAAGTTGATTTTGTTGTTTTTGCTATTTTTAGTAACAGCAGCCATCTTGGATTCTTGACCTGACCCAATTTTACAATTTTGAAACCCTGCAGTCTGGTCATGCTCCATGTGAAATTTGAGATCCATGGGCTCAGTGGTTTTAGAGAAGAAGTTGTTTGAAGTTGTTTAAATAGGTCATTTTTTGACATTGGCATTTGAGCAAAATTACACACGTAAACAGAAAGTAGGTCACTGTGACAAAACTCCGCTACAGATTTTTTTCATTTTTACAATTTTGAATACCAAGGTTTCACTGATGTTCCATGCCAAAATTCAGACAAATATATCCAGTGGTTCTGGAGAAGAAGTTTATTTTGTTGTTTTTGCTATTTTTAGTAATGGCGGCCATCTTGGATTTTCAACCTGACCCAATTTTACAATTCTAAGACCCTGGAGTCAGGTCATGCTCCATGTGAAATTTGATAACCATGAGACCAGTAGTTTTACAGAAGAAGATGTTTGAATATTTGTTTTTAGGTGTTGACGGACAAATTCTGTGACGACGCACAACGCACGACGCACGCCGGACGCATTGGTATGACAATAGCTCACTATGGCCCTTCGGGCCAGGTGAGCTAAAAATCGCTTCTAGAGTTGGCCTGAATTCAAAACTTTCCTCGGGGGAGGTCCCCGAACCCCACTTTCGAAAAGGGACATACCCCCTCTCGTGCTTTCCCCCACTCGTGCCTTCGGCACTCTGTGCGTTCCATGGCCGTACCACTTTTCAAAAGCTGACGACAGCCCTGGGAGCTACTGAGGCTAATCTGAGTGTTTGCTGTTCACAAATGGCTCATGGTCCCTGTTCATGAAACACCAGTCATGTAGTGATGACCCTAATATTAGGAAAAGAAACTGGAATTTGTTCATATGTACTAAGTTTTACTGCAGAATGGCTACTGATCAGTTTGCATCACCTGGATATATTCATTTTCAATGAATTAAGTATTAATTACGAGGGTCATTCAAGGAGTCTTGCAAATGCCCTCGTAACTTCTTTATTGCTTGACCTAGGGTAATCGAAGGACCTCTGACAGTAACTGTTGTAATGTAGATTTGCCTATAAGAATGGAGAAAAATGAACTTTCTGTATACTTCAAATTTTTTATTGAAATGTGTTGCTCTGAACTCCCTATAATTGGCACAGAAATAGTTTTTCAATTATATCACACAGAGTCTTAGATTCTTTGTGTAAAAAGCAAGTTTTTACAGATGAATGTATGGATTTATAAAGATGCTTTCTCCCACGTGTCTCAGCAAGTCACTTTGCATGCATATGTGTACTGTCAATATACACATTATATATGAGTGGCAAGCTGAGGCAGTGATGGGGGGGCAGATAGTCTACAGCTGAAAACTGAAAAGTAGATGAGGTAATTAGACCCTCTGTGTCTAAAAATAAGGCTAGCATACTTTTTATTTACATATAATTGCATACTATGAGCAGCTGTAGTGTTTTGTGTCATTTTAAGCATATTTGACAAATAAAATTCATTAAAAAAATATGTATTTAGGATGACTTAAAATTTCACTAACCCCTCTTGCGAGAATCAGTGAGAGTTAGTATGCAGATGTAATAATTGTCCAAAAGCAATATCAAAACCTTTTTAGCTCACCTGAGCACGAAGTGCTCAGGGTGAGCTTTTGGGATACCCTGATGTCCATCGTCCGTCGTACGTGTGGACGGACGTCAGTACGGACGTCCGTCAACTTTTGCTTGTGTACACTCTAGCGGGCTCAGTTTTGATCCAATCTTTATGAAACTTCGTCAGAATGTTATTCTTTTTAAAATCTCGGCCAAGTTCGGGTCAAAAACTAGATCGCTAGGTGAAATCTTAGAATAAGATTGTATATGGCTTAGAAGGCACAGATTTGATCCAATCTTCATGAAACTTTGTCAGAATGCTTATCCTCATTATATGTAGGACGCGTTTGAAACTGGGTCATGTTGGGTCAAAAACTAGGTCACTAGGTCAAATCATAGAAAAACCTTGTGTACGCTCTAGAGGACACAGTTTTGATCCAATCTTTATGAAACTTTGTCAGAATGTTTATCTCCATTAACTCTAGGCCAAGTTTGAAAGTAGGTCATGTTGGGTCAAAAACTAGGTCACTAGGTCAAATCTTAGAAAAACCTTTTGTACGCACTAGAAGGCATGGTTTTGATCCAATCTTTATGAAACTATGTCAAAATGTTTATTGTCCACGGTATATGTAAGCCCACTATGAAACTGAGTCATGTCAGGTCAAAAACTAGGTCACGAGGTCAAATCTTAGAAAATCTTTGTGTACACCCTAGAGGACACAGTTTTGATCCAATCTTCATGAAACTCTGTCAGACTGTTTATCTTTATGAAATCTAGGTAAAGTTTGAAACGGTTGTGTCGGGTCAAAAACTAGGTCACTAGGTCAAATATAAGAACGACCTTGTATACGCTCCAGAGGGCACAGTTTTGATCCAATCTCAATGAAACTTTGTCAGAATGTTTATTCTTACAATATCCAGGCCAAGTTTGAAACTGGGTCATGTCGGGTCAAAAAGTAGGTTAAATATTAGGAAAACTTTGTGTATGCTCTAGAGGTCACAGTTTTGATCCAAACCTATTGAAATTTTGTCAGAATGTTTATCCTCACAATATCTAGGCCAAGTTTGAAACTGGGTCATGTCAGGTCAAAAACTAGGTCAGATCTTAGAAAAACCTTGTCTAGCTCTAGAGGACACAGTTTTGGTCCAATCTTTTTGAAACTTTGTCAGAATATTTATTGTCATAATATTTAGGCCAAGTTTTAAAGTAGATCATGTTGGGTCAAAAACTACGTCACTATGTCAGATATAAGAACGACCTTGTGTACACTCTAGAAGGCACAGTTTTGATACAATCTTCATGAACCTTTGTCAGAATGTTTATCCTCACAATATTCAGGACAAGTTTGAAACTGGGTCATGTCAGGTCAAAAACTCAGTCACTAGGTCAAATCTTAGAAAAACTTTGTGCACACCTAAGAGGGCACAGTTTTGATCCAATCTTCATGAAACTTTGTCAGAATGTTTATCTCCATAGAATCTAGGTCAAGTTTGAAACTGGGTCATGTCGGGTCAAAAGCTAGGTCACTAGGTCATATCTAAATTAAGTTATGCTGCAAGAATCAGAACTAACATTACAATGATGCCAGCCACAACTCCTTGGAATACATTAGTTTCACCACAGTGAGATAATGATGCTACCATTCTATCATTTGTGTTTGCCTAGTTCAGTCTAGTTCAAATCCATCAAAGGAACCCAACATGTACGGGTACTTTTCGGGGAAGCGACTCTGCCATTTTCAGCTCACCTGAGCCTTACAATATTGGTGTTAGCTGCCTCTGTCATCCATCCATAAACATTTTCAAACATCTCTGAAACCACTGGGCAGACTACTCAAATTTCATATGGAGCCTGCACATTGGTGAAAGGATTGAAAGTTCTTCAAATGATATTGGTCACATGACCAAGGTGGCCGCCATTCCCATGTATGGTAAAACTCTTTTAAATCTTCACCAGAGCCAGTGAACTGATTAATGCTCAGGTGAGCGATTCAGGGCCACCATGGCCCTCTTGTTATAATGTACAAGTCTACCCATTAATGCTAAAATTTTCATTTTTGGCTTCCCAAGAAAGCTAGAGTAATTTGTGGAAAAATAGGCAAATTTGCATGGAAACTGTCAGAGGTCCTTACACCATACACAGATCACGCATAATATGCACATATGTGCTTAATACCATACATGTGACTTACGGTTCTCAGAAATGAGAAGATTT
This sequence comes from Ctena decussata, assembly GCA_963989385.1. Taxonomy (NCBI): domain Eukaryota; kingdom Metazoa; phylum Mollusca; class Bivalvia; order Lucinida; family Lucinidae; genus Ctena; species Ctena decussata. The sequence continues at coordinate 79,437,375 of OZ022503.1, read as the reverse complement.
TGAATGCAAAGGTGTAGGTGATACCAGCAGTAAAATTGCACAAACATAATGTCTTTTACAAGAGGTGAGGGGAAGAATATTCCTGCATACCTCTTTATAATTCTATAAAGTTACAAATTTCATGTTCTTAAATGATTGTGTTGTATTTCAGAACACATATAAAAGACAGTTACTGTTTCACATTACCAGACACGTGGTCGCTAGACAACGCAAAAAATATTACAGAACTTCACCAAATTTCTAGTTTTGGATGTTTACCTCTGGCTTTCGAAGGCTGCAAATGATAATATACTAGGCTCACTTATATTTTCTTTAATATTGTAATGTTCGGTCTCGCCCTTTTGGCGAAACCAGGGAAGTGTGTTAGGTCTAATCAGTAGTAAATTGTTTATGCTGATCAGTATCTATGCTGCCACCAGACCATTTGGTCATTCTGGATCTACTGGAAAGTTAAAAACTATCAAGAGGTAGGTAAGATAATGTTTCTTTAATGTTTCAACAGTCATACAATACTCACAAGCAATATAGTTAATTTAATAGCAATTTGCATAATATTGTGACAATTCCCCATGTGAATTTGGCAAATGGTCTAAAGTAAAATAGTCAGTTATCTAAACATAATTCCCAAAGTGAACACTTCTTGACCTAAAACAGTGTTGCCTACTAATGCTGTATGTGCCTTTTTATAGTCTTTGACGACTCATTACCCGTAAAGTCCACAAATACTTGGTCCAGTGCTTAAATGTTCCGTGCAAATATGTAATAACCCATCCAGCAATACAAAAAGGCCCAAACGGTCAATTACAATATCACATTTAGTCAATTCTCACATATCCAGACTATGGACACGCTAGGTAACACTCATATGCAGTTAATCATGTAAAACACAAAATAAAGTTTCATTCATAAAGTCTGTTCCTGTAAATCATTATAAAAGTCTGCTTATTCGTTTGTCCGGGTTTTCTGAACAAATCCGAATGTCTGGCCAACTGCCAAACGATCGGGCTTGCCAGTCAGTTTGAAAGGTTGCCAAGAGAACAGGCGTACAATCAGGTTTGCCCATCAGTTTGGAAGCTCGCCAAAAGAACAGGTGTTGCAATTATGAATAAACCAGTTCAAAGGATTGGCTTTGTCTGCAAATTTGGCAAACTGCCTAGCAGAAAAAGTGATTAACCGAAGCCGAAAACCCGAAATGGCTAGGTGCCAGAATAACAGGCTGTTTTGTACTTATTAGACACAGCTGCAAGTTCTTTACAATATCTTCATTTTAGCACCTTGCGAGTACCTTTTGATAACAAATAAATTTCATTTTAGAGACATCTATTGTAAACAAACCTTTTTGAAATACCGTACTCATTTTATTTGATAGTGGTGTCCCCCCCCCCTTCCCCTTCCCTGCCCAAAACAAGGTGATTTCACCTTGAACCAAATTACTTCTTGATGGATGAAAATATCTTAACTTTGGTACTGTATTCTTACCTCAGATTATTTTCGTAGTTTCGTGTCTCTCAAGAAAATTCAGGTATGTACAAGTGTTTCGCACAAAGCTAAGGGGTCTTAAACAGATGACTAGAATGCACAAAGCTAAGGGGTCTTAAACGTTGACTAGAAGACATCCTTGCACCACCAAGGTTAGTATTCTTCTGTTGCCTAGCAACAGCATTTGCAAAATCATTACATTCCCGGAAATTGTTGACTGGAAAGAATGGAAGATGAAATGGAGGACTGTGCACCGTTTGATTTGTGATTAATTAGCATTTGCCGGAGACTCAGTTGTTGGCAGGACTTATTAGATGAGCCTCGTATATGTTTTCCTCAGAAATTCCTGTTGTAAAGGCAATCAGTGGCGGCCCTAATTAGGTCCCACATTTTGTGGCATCTGATCTGGGGCGACACTGTTTGCCAAGACCTCTCTTAAGGGACACTAGGCATTACTCGGTTGATATACAAGCTTTTGAAATTCATGCATTACTGTGCTAGTTTTCAACCGACTCGTACGTATCGAGGTTGTGTAATATCAGAGAAGGAACTCATAATAAAGACAAAATTTTATTAATGTTTGTAATTATTTTTTAGATCTGTAACTTCCAACCCTGAGTAAAACATAAAATTTTGATCACTATTAAAAATCAAGCAATGCAGGATCTGGCTTCCTTGAATCTAAGTTCATCTTTGATATAGTCATGATGTCATGTTCTGCCATGCCACCTGACTGGTCCATTTTACAGCAACCTGATTGGCCAGCCCCACATCCAGTCACATGGCTGTGAGTCACAGGGTTTGATTGGTCATTTTGATATGACTGATCTGAATGATTGCCACTGCTGGTAACAGTCTGTGATTGGTTCTTGCAGCTGCAGCTATTTTTATCAGCCAATGATTCAATGTCTGAGGAGCAGGAGGCAACTGAATCAGCAATAGAGAGGTCTGACATGGAGTTTGAAGAAAACATTTCTTCATCCTTGTCTGATGTCAACATCTGAGCCATCTGAAAAGAAGACATAAAGGACTCGGAGCTCTAGATAAGAGGAGGTATTTGATGATAATTGAGGGATGATTTTTTTTTAATTTCTCAGCAAAACCATATGTTGTGACCCCTCATCTGAACTGTCTCGTTGAGACGGTTCAGATGAGGGGTCACAACATATGTTTTCATGCAGTATTAACAAAAATTATCCCTACTTATCATCAAATACTCCCTCTTATCTAGAGATCTGAAGGGTATTCACAGATTGCATCAAGTGATCATCTGTAACAAATCATTGTGATTAGTGTAGATCCAGATAAGCATGTACAATGTACAGACATGCTTACCCAGCAATATGAGGGAATTCTCTCTTTGCAAACACATGACAGATGAAGTAACTTATTCATTTGCAAACCTTAAATGACATTTTCCTGTTAATATACAGTTCAAAGCATGCATGCCAATTTCGTTTTGTAATTTTTGTCTAATATGCATGTTAAATGAACCATTTACCATAAAGAATTCTTTTGAAAACTGGAAGTTTACTGTCTGCTCTCTGTCACAAAATATGAGAAAACCAATATCTTTCATGCAAAACCAGAAAACTTGACAAAAACTGGCATGGTCACAGCCCCCATCACCACTGGAAAATAATACTTATGTCTATGCCAAGCGAGACAAAGATCATGTACCCTAATGAATGAGGCAAAACTAAGCAGACTATACTTCATCAAAGTGCATTAAAATCCAGTGTTAAAAGTATAAGTACCATAAAAATCTGGCTATAAGATGGAGCTTTCCCCATCTAAAATGACTCCTAGTATCTAAGCCTGTTATGTAATTCTGCTACAAGATGGGGTTTCCCACTCCAAAACACCCGGAAATCTAGATCCATCTTACAAGATGGATCTAGATTTTCATGGTTGTTTTTGAGGAAGGGAACCCTCATCCAGACCAAATAAATATATTAATTTAATATTCTCTGTACCTTTCGACGTTCCTTGTGTGTCTTTCCTATACCCAGCCTGAAAATAAGACAATGTATCACCACAGTTACCCTGAATACTGGGACACCATGTGGTAAATGTGTACACCTCTATGTTTTCATGCTATTCTTACTAAGGGAAACAACTTTTGTGACTTCCTGTTTGCTTCCCTTGACCAGCCCTTCCAAAAGGAGGTCCACTATGCTTAACAACATATGAGACTTCCAGTTTGCTTCCCTTGACAACTTTGGCATTCCAAAATAGGATTTATCATTGTGGAAAGAAATTGCTCCTAAAGAAGCAAATCCTTTCTTTTATGAATTGACCCCAACTGAAAATGACGGAGTTACTTCCCCTGAAAGTATACTCATTCGCCTTAACCAAAGTTACTGTAATTTCCAAAACTTTGAACACATTGAATCTAGCATCCTGTGATGTGTCAAAAAAGCATGTAAATCACAAACAGTGCAGACCCTGATCAAACTAAATTATATATTATCATTGCCAAGTTCTGCCCAGTATCTGTCTGAATGTCCTTCTACTCTGACATGCATTTTTTGTATCTTCACAGCATAAAAGGTAAAATGTCCTACTTTGGTATTTATGGTCATAATGCTAAAAAGAAATTTAGAAGTCTTGGAGCTTGATCACACAGGTACATAGGAGTAGTATAAAACTACAATTATAATTTAAAGAACATGTAGTATAAAATATTCATAACCTGCCAATGAAAATATGATACTTTAACTAATAGAGAAAAGCATACTGGAATAATTTCATTTTCTCACTGACATTAATTTATATATATCTGGCCTAGTATGAAAGAGGCCTTAAGCCATGGACATACAACGACTACCCAAATAATTCATATTTGGCAAACTGATCACTTCATTTTTCATTTTATAATCATAGTCTGTGGGCTATGCAAAGAGGGATACCCAGGTTGAGCTGATTTTTGGCTGTTAGAACTTGCTGTAAAGTATCTTTTACACTTTAAAACTCGATGACCTGTGTTACATAAACATACCTTGGAAGACCTTTATTCAGACCTTCTAACATCACACATGCCTTACATATAGGATTGCTTGATATATAACCACATCTGTCACATGTTCCTAAAATACAGATGTTAAGGTCATTACATTACAGTGCTCCACATAACTGGAATCATTCATGGATAATTTTCCATATTTCTAAAAAAAACAACGATCCCTCATTTAAACTGTCTGGCTGAGACATTCTTATTAGGGGTCACAACATATGTTTTGTTGATTAAAACAGAAAAATTATCTCAGAATTATCCTTAAAGATCCACCTTATCTGGAGCTCTTACAAATATTGTAATCTAGAAGCAAGTAAATCTAATCATACTAGATCGTTTCCATTATACTCATATGTTCATGAATACAAAACATAAAATCCACATAAATCAAATTTGTGATTTTACTGATTAGGACTTGAGAAAGGATAGCTAGGACCAACACAACATGAGATAGATGGACTACCAAAATGATGTATAGACAAATGGAAAACTGGACATCTATTTTGTACCTTGTTAAAGCAGGTACAGCAACAAAGCCAGGTGCCAAATAGAATATAGTATGCACATACCTTGCACAGGCATTCTGGTGTCCTTCTTTACTGACAAGCTTTCTCCTGAGTGAATTATGTCTGAAATATAAATTGCAATCTGTGGCTTTACTTCAGAACTGAAGGCACCACAGAAGCTTAAATTAACATTATGAGCCTTAAAAAAATCAAGCACATGGGCAGTTGAATTTTTTCATGGCTTCTTTTGTCTTTAGAGGAATGATTTTCCTGAAGCTGTATGTCAATTTGATTGTCTTGAATTGCATCAGAGTCTTAAACATCACATCAAACACCATTAAAAGTGTCTGTGAAATGGTCAAGTCTGTCTACCACTAAAACAGAGCCCAGAAAGCCACTACAGTGAAGGGATATACTTTGAGGTGAAGCAACTTGACCATATCCATTTTGGCCTCCCTTATTACTGCTGGTCAGCTTCCTTCCAAGGGAAACAACTTTGGGGCCGGTTGCTCAAAACTAATGTCGTCCTTAATTACAATTACAAGACATATAAATTTCAAACATTAATATCTCAAAACACCAATATTTTTTGTTGAAAAAAGTATATTTTCAATAAAAACAAGGGCTTCGCAAGCGGCGCATAATACGCCCGTTTCAATGTCCTAAAGGAGTTAAAGAATGAACAAGATTGTTTACAAAAGGATAGACAGGCAGACAAACAGGGACAACCACTCTATAATTAACTAGAACTGTCAGCGAATCCGACTATATCCCGGCTTAATTGCTTAAATCAAATGATGTTATTTTCGTAACAAAAAGCATAAACAGGGAGAGAAATCATTGTTACCATGTATACCAAATGTGAATGGTTGCTGTGAAATCTGTTACAAAAAATTACATTACTCAAAGTCAGGAGAGAAAGAAAATTGGCAAAATATAGGGAAGAATAAGCAGGAGAAGACTGATTATTAATCCCACAATACAACAAGTTATCATCAACCTGCATACAAAAACCCCTACTCTAACTTTAAGATGCATAGAAATCTTTTGCGAAAAAAATGCATTATTCAAAGTAAAGAGAGAAAGAAAATCGGACAAAAACAGGGAATAAAAAGAGGAGAAGTCTGGTTCTCAATCCCACAATACAGTAAGTCATCATTAACCTGCATACCAAATATGACTAATCTAGCTTGCATGGTTGTGGAGAAATCTTTGATGAAAAAGTTCATTATTCAAAGTATGGAAAGAGAGAATATTGGACAAATACAGGGAAGAATAAGCAGAAAAAGGCTGGTTCTCAATCTCACGATACAACATATCGTCATCAACCTGCATATCAAATAAGACTACTCTAGCTTGCTTGGTTGTGGAGAAATCTTTGATGAAAAATTTTATTATTCAAAGTATGGAAATAAAGAATATTGGACAAATACAGGGAAGAATAAGCAGAAAAAGGCTGGTTCTCAATCCAAAGATACAACATATCGTCATTAACTGCATACCAAATATGACTATTCTAGCTTGCATGGTTAGGGAGAAATCTTTGACGAAAAATTTCATTATTCGAAGTATGGAAAGAAAGAAACTCGGACAAATACATGGAAGAATAAGCAGGAGAAGGCTGGTTCTCAATCCCACAATACAACATGTCATCATCAACCTGTATGCCAAATATGACCAGTCTAGCTTGTATGGTTGTGAAGAAATCTTTGATGAAAAATTTGATCAAATGGGGACGGAAGGACAGACGGAAGGATGGACAGATGGACAGACGGATGGACAGATGTAAACCAGTATACCCCCCACTTTTTCAAAGTGGGGGTATAATGACTGCAACATCATCTAAATATTTAACACATGATATACTGTTCCAAAAATCAGCTCTCAAGATAGTAGAACAAGGGAGATAACCTAATAACACTAGATATAGCATTTTTAGTTCTAGTTTTTTCCCTTGACAATATATTGTACAAGAAAACACAAAAACAGCCTTTTAGAACTAATGAAAGGGATTAACTCTAAAACGAAGAAAGTGAGAGCAGCCATTTTTGTACGCGACACATCGTTAGGACTTCATTCACATTGCTATGAAGTTTTATAAAGATATCCCAAACGGTTATCTAGTTATGGTGCGTACAAGACTTACAGGGAAAAAATTAATCAAAGGGGCATAACTTCAAAAGTAAGAAAGGGGGAGCAACCATTCTTGTACCAGACACGTTCCCCCACCCTGATACATATGCCTACCAAATTTCATGAAGATATCCCAAATGGTTACTGAGTTATGGCGTGTACAAGAATGTTGACGGACGGACGGACGGACGGACAGCGCCACGACATAATACGTCCGTTTTTTCAAAACGGGCGTATAAAAAATCAGTGTACTTGGCTATAAAGTCGTAAAACACTTAATGAGTTGACCTCTTAATGAGCTTGTGAGGCTAACACTGCTTTGAACAACTGGGTCTAGGTGTTTAGTATCGGCTACCTTATAAGAACAGCCCCACCTCTAAAGAGATGTGGGTTGAAAGAAAGGCCTATTACAGGGATCAACACTGGTTTCTCATGCATTTCTGCACTTTGTTCAGAGTATGATGTTCTTTCTATTACCTATGATTGCACTTGGCCTTATTTTCTCCAAGTCCTTTATGTATGCCCTAGCAAAACCTCTGTAAGCATTTGGTGAGTAGATACACTCTGTGGAAAAGTAGTCCAGGTTCTTGAAGTAGGCATACCTATAAGACAAAAGAGTTCCAAAAAATGGTGGGGTTTCGAAGAGGACTCTTAGACAATTTTTCTTGTGTCTCATCTCAAACATGTCATGAACCCACATCAGACTTGCCTCACAATGGCAGCTCAGGCAAGTTGTCACAATGTATGTTCTGCACTTAGTACAGACTGATACAGACTCAAAACCCAATCTTATCTGGACCCCCTATGAGATAAACATGATATAGCATATCAAAGACCTAGCATATCTAGGTTTCCAAGTACATTGTATAACTCAGAACTCAATGTAAGGTAAAACTTCTAAAGTCCCACCCATTCAGTTTCATTCATATCACACGAAATGAATTTTTTATGGAATTTAATTCTTGATCCCTCCTGAATAGACAGGGAGGATTCCAATATAAGGGCTGCCTGATTCAGTTTTAATCATTATTTTCCAGATGTTTATGTTTTCCATGAATACAATATTGGTTCTGAATCACCTCCTATTCTGCAGCATCTGATCTGGTGATGCACAGTTAACTAAGATCTATTTACAGGAACACTAGGCGTTACCTGGTTGATCACCCTCGCAGCATCTATCATCTCTCATGACTCACATGCATGCCAATTCTCAACAAGATGCAGTGTCTCACCTATCTGCAATTGTCACAAAGTATAGCTTGATATGAAACTCTACAAAGTTTATGCTGCCTACACCACCAATGACCATGACACTGGAAAAGCAATGCCTATGTCTCTCTTCTGCTAGTCAAAAACAAGGCAAAATCTACAATGTGGATAACTCGTCCCATATATTCTGTTTTACTTACATGACAATTTCTTTCTCATATGTGTACTTGAAAGGTTTACACCTTGGTAACGCACCATCTGTACCCTGTAAAAAAAATTCAATGTATTAATTGTCATTTGAAATGGAATCATACAGCCAACTAAATTTGGCTAAAATTCAATCTGCTATACCATATTAATCCTATTAAAAGCCTAAGGGGGAATTGCATTTTGCGAAAGGGGGCATAATTTAGAGTCAAGTGCAGTAAATCAGCCACTGCCAAAATACCTCAATATACAGTACCAGTATTTTAAGGTGAACGGAAATACTTTCAAAGGAAGCAACTCTACTATCTTTTGCCTCCCTTCTAAGCAGGGGTCAATTCTTAAAGGAAAGAATTTGCTCCTCTAGGAGCAAATTCTTTTCTTTAAGAGTAGATCTCATCTAGAGAAGCAAACAGGAATTTATGCAAGTTAAAACAATATTATTTTTGGAAAAGAGGCAGGGGGTGTTTATTAGAGTAGGGGCGTTTAATAGGATTAATACTGCAATTCTAGAGCATAGGAAGTCACAAAAGCTGTTCCTCTATGTGGAAATGGTGGGAGAGCATGGTGGTGTACCTATACACCTTAGGTTAAATGAGGTACCAGCATTTTTTTCAAAGATAGACAACTTTAGGTTGCTAGGTTTCTCTGTAAGAAAAGACATCACTCAAAAAGGGTTTGCTCTTGAAGAATTTGCTCCTAAGGCAGCAAATTCTTACCTTTTTGTTTAACCTGATAAATGGAGGCAAAAATAAAATGGAAGTGTCGCTACCCCTGACAGTATATCCACACAATTTAATGGCAAATACCAAATTGTGTATTAGTATCATACCCCTGACAGTATATCCACTCAATTTAATGGCAAATAACAAATTGTGTATTAGTATCATACCCCTGACAGTATATCCACTCAATTTAAAGGCAAATACCAAATTGTGTATTAGTATCATAACAGCAATGGCAGAATCAAGGAAGTAACATTATTGTTCTTTTATTAATTGGTTTAAACATATTTTATTTCAAATTCCATATAATTCAACTATACATTGTGAATATATAAATTTAGCAAGACTGAGACGGACGCATAAATACTTATATGGTTCCTCTCCTTGTTTCTTCCCAGCTGTGAAACATACTAGCGGAATACATGCGTATACCATTATATATCATTCATACTCAAAGCACATATCTCGATTTATAACCATTACGAATATTGTTTTCAGTCTATAAAGTTATGATTTTTCTAATTAAACATGATTTAAAGACAAGCATAGAAATGGAAAATACAGGTAACAAATAGATCTAGTAATTAGAATACTAACAATAACGTCAAAGACAAAGCAAAATTATTTTTGAAAGTAAGACATGTATTGCTCTTAAGTTTCGGTTCAGAGTTTCTTATAATAATTCCACTGGGGGAGAAGGGTGAAGGGTGTGGGGACATGCACCGGGTAGGGTTGACAGTTTATCAAGATGCATGGCAGTTTCGCTGTTGTTGGTTAGTATTTTTAAGTGAATCGCTTGGTGTCTGTTATATACTTTTGTACTTTCTGAAATAATTTATTTATTGGGCTGTAAGATGGTGATTTCCCCTCCTAAAACTGCCCCAAATCTTGTGTAATTCAGTTATAAAATGTGATATTCTCTTTGAAAACAATCCCAAAGATCTTGACAGATCTAGATTTTTGGGATTGTTTTGGAAGAGAAAATTCCATTTTGGGGATTGTTTTAGAAGAGAAAATTCCATTTTTGGAATTGTTTTGGAAGGTTTAACCCCCATCTTACAACCTAAGAAATATGGCAGTTACGTTCATATTTGCATAACAATCCTGACCAGCCCCCATGGTAATAAAACTTTTTTCATGCTCAACTCAGCTGAGCATGAAATTTTCTCTGCTGATAAATATGACAAGAGGGCCATGGTGGCCATGAATCGCTCACCTGAGCATTAATCAGTTCACTGGCTCTGGTGAAGATTTATAAGAGTTTTTACCATACTAACATTTGACCTAGTTTTTGACCCGGCATGACCCAGTTTCAAACTTGGCCTGGATATTGTAAGAATAAACATTCTGACACAGTTTCATTGAGATTGGATCAAAACTGTGCACCTCTGGAGTGTATACAAGGTCGTTCTTATATTTGACCTAGTGACCAAGTTTTTGAACCGACACGACCCAGTTTCAAACTTTACCTAGATTTCATTAAGATAAACATTCTGACAGAGTTTCATGAAGATTGGATCAAAACTGTGCCCTCTAGGGTGTACACAAAGTTTTTCTAAGATTTGACCTTGAGCCGACATGACTCAGTTTCATAGGGGGCTTAGATATACGGACAATAAACATTTTGACATAGTTTCAAGAAGATTGGATCAAAACTATGCCTTCTAGTGCTTACACAACGTTTTTCTAAGATTTGACCTAGTGACCTAGTTTTTTACCCGACATGACCTACTTTCAAACTTGACCGAGAGTTTATAAAGATAAACATTCTGACAAAGTTTCATAAAGATTAGATCAAAACTGTGTCCTCTAGAGCGTACACAAGGTTTTTCTATGATTTGACCTAGTGACCTAGTTTTTGACCCAACATGACCCAGTTTCAAACTTGTCCTACATATTATGAGGATAAACATTCTGACAAAGTTTCATGAACTTTGGATCAAAACTGTGCCTTCTAGAGCGCACACAAGGTTTTTCTAAGATTTGACCTAGTGACCTAGTTTGTAACTCGACATGACCCAGTTTCGAACTTGGCCTTGAGTTTATGGAGATAAATATTCTGACAACGTTTCATAAAGATTGGATCAAAACTGTGTCCTCTAGAGCGTACACAAGGTTTTTCTATGATTTGACCTAGTGACCTAGTTTTTGACCCGACGTGACCCAGTTTCGAATTTGTTCTAGATATTATGAGGATAATCATTCTGACAAAGTTTCATGAACTTTGGATGAAAACTGTGCCTTCTAGAGCGTACACAAGGTTTTATTAGATTTGACCAAGTGACCAAGTTTTTGACCCGACATGACCCAGTTTCAAACTTATCCTACATATTATTAGGATAAACATTCTGACAAAGTTTCATGAACTTTGGATCAAAACTGTGTCCTCTAGAGCGTACACAAGGTTTTTCTATGATTTGACCTAGTGACCTTGTTTTTGACCCGACATGACCTACTTTCAAACTAGGCCGAGAGTTTATGGAAGTAAACATTCTGACAAAGTTTCATAAAGATTAGATCAAAACTGTGCCCTCTAGGGTGTACACAAAGTTTTTCTAAGATTTGACCTTGAGCCGACGTGACTCAGTTTCATAGGGGGCTTAGATATACGGACAATAAACATTTTGACATAGTTTCAAGAAGACTGGATCAAAACTATGCCTTCTAGTGCTTACACAACGTTTTTCTAAGATTTGACCTAGTGACCTAGTTTTTTTACCCGACATGACCTACTTTCAAACTTGACCGAGAGTTTCTAAAGATAAACATTCTGACAAAGTTTCATAAAGATTAGATCAAAACTGTGTCCTCTAGAGCGTACACAAGGTTTTTCTATGATTTGACCTAGTGACCTAGTTTTTGACCCAACATGACCCAGTTTCAAACTTGTCCTACATATTATGAGGATAAACATTCTGACAAAGTTTCATGAACTTTGGATCAAAACTGTGCCTTCTAGAGCGCACACAAGGTTTTTCTAAGATTTGACCTAGTGACCTAGTTTATAACTCGACATGACCCAGTTTCGAACTTGTCCTAGAGTTTATGGAGATAAATATTCTGACAACATTTCATAAAGATTGGATCAAAACTGTGTCCTCTAGAGCGTACACAAGGTTTTTCTATGATTTGACCTAGTGACCTTGTTTTTGACCCGACATGACCTACTTTCAAACTTGGCCGAGAGTTTATGGAAGTAAACATTCTGACAAAGTTTCATAAAGATTAGATCAAAACTGTGTCCTCTAGAGCGTACACAAGGTTTTTCTATGATTTGCCCTAATGACCTAGTTCTTGACCCGACATGACCCAGTTTCAAACTTGTCCTACATATTATGAAGATAAACATTCTGACAAAGTTTCATGAACTTTGGATCAAAACTGTGCCTTCTAGAGCGTACACAAGGCTTTTCTAAGATTTGACCTAGTGACCTAGTTTTTGACCCGACATGACCCAGTTTCGAAGTTGGCCTAGAATTTATGGAGATAAACATTCTGACAACGTTTCATAAAGATTGGATCAAAACTGTGTTCTCTAGAGCGTACACAAGGTTTTTCTATGATTTGACCTAGTGACCTAGTTTTAGACCCGACGTGACCCAGTTTCGAACTTGTCCTAGATACTCTGAGGATAAACATTCTGACAAAGTTTCATGAACTTTGGATGAAAACTGTGCTCTCTAGAGCGTACACAAGGTTTTTCTAAGATTTGACCTAGTGACCTAGTTTTTGACCCGACATGACCCAGTTTCGAACTTGGCCTAGATTTTATGGAGATAAACATTCTGACAAAGTTTCATAAAGATTGGATCAAAACTGTGTCCTCTAGAGCGTACACAAGGTTTTTCTATGATTTGACCTAGTTTTAGACCCGACGTGACCCAGTTTCGAACTTGTCCTAGATACTATGAGGATAAACATTCTGACAAAGTTTCATGAACTTTGGATGAAAACTGTGTCCTCTAGAGCGTACACAAGGTTTTTCTAAGATTTGACCTAGTGACCTAGTTTTTGACCCGACATGACCCAGTTTCGAACTTGGCCTAGATTTTATCAAGATTAACATTCTGACAAAGTTTCATAAAGATTGGATCGAAACTGTGCCCGCTAGAGTGTACACAAGCAAAAGTTGACGGACGTCCGTCCGGACGGACACACGTACGACGGACGACGGACATCAGGGTATCCTAAAAGCTCACCCTGAGCACGAAGAGCTAAAAATGCCAACTAATGTTTGCATTTTCATATTCATAAGCAGAGAAAATTTCATACTGAGCTAAACTGAGCAAGAAAACAACTATGCTTATCAGTAATTTGCTGTTTACTAGCAGGTAAAATTCCATTCTCTGCTGAGCATAGAAAAAGTTTTATAACCTTGCGGCCAGGTTTCATCATAGCTATCCATCTTGACAGATGGAACCGTAAAGTATCGAAAGTTGGCAGTGAAAAGATCAACCAAGGAGAACTGTAATTCCAAAAGAATTGGTCCTTTGATGAAGACAGACTTACTGTTGTAATGGCTGTACATCTCCTAAGTCTTCCTATATCACCACGTAACACTGCAAAAGTATATTATTAAAAGTATCACACAAAATCATTAAACAATATAGTTAACAATTGCAAGACTTAACACAACACTTTATTATAGAGTTTTCCTATTATTTCCATGAGGCTGAATCATATGAATGTTTAATTTTCCTTACAGACATGACCTCTGCCAGGGGTCTGGGTTCCCAGTAAGAATCAGGGACATAATGGACCATGGACAAAACGGACCACGGACAAAACGGACATAGTTAGGACAAAATGGACCATGTTCAGGACAAAACGGACCACATTTAAGGACAAAATGGACCACGTTTCAGGACATAACGGACCCTGATTTTAGACATATCTGACCATCTTATACATGAAAACATTTGAATTAAAAAAACATTAAAGATCTTCTCTTACCTTGAGAAAGCATGTTTCAGTTTTAGTTGCAACACTTACAAAGCAATTTGCATGGGTATAAGAGAAAATCTTACACCTTTATCAACCTATATCAGGTGACATGGTTTAACAGTCATAAGTGTCCGAACACAACTCATAATTTTAATTATTTTTAAGATGAAAGGATAGGCATAAACAAGGTAACTATTTTTAATTAAAGGACTGGAATGGTCCGGTTTGTCCTGAAAGGTGGTCCGTTTTATCCTCAATCGCTTGGTCCGTTGTGTCCTGAAAAGTGGTCCTTTTGTCCTAACCATGGGCCTTTTTGTCTGGTCCATTTTGTCCATGGTCTGGTTTGTCCGAGTACCCCCACTGATAGCATAAGCTACCTGTACAGGTAGAGGTAACAAAATTTGTTAAACTAATCAGTGGACCAGAATTACCAGTTACAATAATTTCATTGGCTGAATGGAGGTGTTGACACTATGTGATCAAGAGACAGAATGACACTGAGTTCAGTTCAATTCTCCTTACAACGTTCCCCAAGTGGCTCAGAGGTGCGTAACCATAGTTGCACGCACTTGGCGCAGAGTGTCCGTCTAAGTCTGGTGAATGACACTGTGGCACACTGTGGCAATTAATCCCCCTTATATAGTCCCACTCCTGTCTTTAAGGATACTGTCTGATGACCACTTTTGAATTCCACTGTGAACAAGGCAAGAGTTGGATAAAAGAATATTTACTTTAGTGAGTTAATGTCCAACAAACATAAAGCTAATACAGGGCTGGAAGGATTGAACTTGCAATCCCCGGATTGGTAGCCTAGCGAAAAAAATGCTAGACCACTGCCGCTCCTATATTTACTTTACAATTACGCCAGAAACTATTAAATCAATTTAATAACAAACTGTTCTGCAGACATGCTACAATTTATGGGGTGAGATACCTGAAAGGGTCCTTAGCCTTATGGGAGGACAAACCAGTGCATCGGTCTGTTTCAAGTGGTAGCTGTTGTACATACATCATATGTTTAACCAGCAAATAGACTCTGACAAGGCGACAGACACTGATACACAGGCTGGTCATTGGGTGATAAGGGCCTTTATCAGTATTGCTGCCCTTTATCAATGTCGTCATAAAATCAGGAAAAAAATTCAGTCATAGTCTGACTCTACGAAAAGATTCTAAAGATAACCTATAACATATGCTTATTTTCAACTTACCATTCATTATCACAGTCTCAGCAATATCATCAGCATTATGACCTAGAAAGAAATTTACAAGTTTTTATACATTTACTAGAGAATACCCAGGTTTTGCACATGGGATACTAACACAATATTCCTGCAGATATTACCTAGCAGGTGCTGGATAAAAGAATATTCATAATTATATCTAAATCTGTACTGCACAGGCCATATCATACCTCAAAAGAATTGTCACAGCATTCCAACCCCCTCATCTCATGACACACCTCCAAACCCATATGACCACTCTGATGTCATACATATTTTTCTTTTCTGTTCTATCAGTCAAAACAATTGCAACATCCTCTTTGAATGTGCAAACCCCAACATGCATGATCACACTCTCTGCATTAAAATATATTGATTAAAGTACATTATGAACAGATGAATGACTTTTTTTACATCCTTTTTATCAGTGTTTTAGTCATATCGGATCCATTGTAGGATGATAATGAAAAGCTGTGTGCAATCGAACCCTCGTTTACAGTTGGAAAGTTTCCGCCTCGAGCCTTTTTTCTGTTATTTCAAAATAAAGATACTGATTTAAGGTAATCTTAATCAAGAAACTGCACCATGCTGAGTAAATAGTATAGACCCAGATCACAATGCACTATGGTCATGCCACCAACACACTTTTGATGCAACACCAGAAAATGAAATGAGATTATTTAAATTTTAGAATAGTAACTAGTCTAGTCTCTAGTCTAGTCCATCTGCTTACCTTGCAAGGTCACTGGGCCACGACATATGACTCTGCAATAATCTTTTTCTACCTGGTCCTGTTTTTAGTTGCCCTAGTTGTGCTGGCATTCTGTCTGCCTCTTTTATTTCTTTTCACTGTGCCCTGTAGGATCTTTGCTAAGCCAGAAGACCCTGCGATATGGCCAAAACACCTTAGTTTGAATTTTTTTACCATGGACAGGAGTTTATCATGTTCTCCAATAGTTCTAGAAGCTGGTTAAAGTGTCCCATTATCCAAATTCATGGTAAATATATGAGCTGTGGCACAACAAAACCAACATGGTGGCATCTGCACCCAGCGAAGACTCAGATCAGCCTGGGCATCTACAAAGTCTGATCAGATTCTTTGCTGTCTGCATGAAGCTAGTGTAGACCCCTAGCTACCCATTAAGTCCACAGAGAAGACTGATCAGACTGGGCAGATGCTCAGGCTGATCTGAGTCGTCCCTGGACACACATGCCACTTTCTTGGTTTTGTCGTGTTATGGCTTACATTAAATCTTACCAGTTGTTATTTTATCAACCTTCAGCATCAATGCTCCTCTGTCCAAGGCCTGACGTCTAAATACCCCACAAAAGGTACCTACAAAGGACCATGAATTATACGTTTGAAAATTAAGACAACTTGAAATATTTCACATCTAACAGTTCCAAAAAAAAGTTTAAACGAATTGAAATATTTCACATCTAACATCTGTTTTTCTCTTTAAATACAAATTTATTTACAAAAGCTGCATGGAAGACTTGCCATTTTACATCCTTTTCAATAGTATTTCAGTTACATCAGGACAATCAGAGGGCGATATTGAAAGGCTTGATCCCCAGTAACAGGTTAAATGGATTTCCACTTCCACCTCTAGCCAGAATCGAATCAAGAATGGCTATATCAGCAGGCCCACACTTAACCCACTGAGTTTTTAGGGCTCCTGTTTATCAAGGCAAAATTTTGAAACATAAACTTCTAAAATGTTCTATAGTAATGTAACAGTATGTTTGCAGAAGCTATTTGCAGGACAGCTTTGGGCAACCGTTAACTTTAGAATTTGGACTGCATCAGCCTGATATGCTGTTGCACTTATTATTAAACATGTAATTAAGGTATACGATTACAGGAGAACTCTGTATTGCTTTTGTCCAAACAAAACAGAGTTATTGTTCGCTCAACTTGTGGTAGCTTACCACTAATTATTCATGAACCACCTCTTTAGGGAAGAAGCTTCAGTCAAGAAGAGATGGTAAGAATGGCCACCATTAGTCAGGTAACTGATGTAAACAATCATTAAATAAAATAATGAAAAATATGAGAGGCCACATTGACAGTTTTATAACTTTACCCAGTACTAAACTGACACGCCAAATTTACTGCATGCGCTGGGGCTACGTGTTCTAGTTGAAATAGCGGCCTCCAGAGCAGGAACCATGTGCTTTTTTCTTCTTTAAACCATCGGCTAGCGTCGTTCTTCAAAATGCGGTATTAATTTCGAGTTTTCTAGTGACTAACTCCGTTCATTAATTCTGAAACTGGGTTTTTCGCCCCGTTTGTTGATAGTGTGGGGGATATTATATTATTTTTTAGAGGGGGATGGGGTGAGGGGAGAAGTAGACCGACTGAAGGCAGCTGTAGTCAATTTGAGAGGTGAACGATTTTGTCCTTGTATTTGAAGGCCCCATTGCTCTATCAGCATGAACAGTTTTGTCGTGAGGTATCGTTGCCAGCTTCACACTATATAGCTTCGTCAGTGTAAATGATGGTGATTAGCCAAGTTTAACAAATAAAGCATCCTTGAGTTTCACATAAAAAGGTTTGAAAAATTATCTGGGTCATTTTAGTTGGCAACTTAAATGATCTACTTTGGATTTCAACAATTTAAACAAAACGGTAAAAATACAATGTACAAGCGTTGGGCCCGTATCACTGTCCCGCTTTTGTTTATATTGCATCGCTCAATGGGGTACCAGAAAAAGAAAACTTTATTTTGTGGAACGATTTGTTCTTTTCAAGATACATATTTCCCAAACTTTTTGCCAGTTATATGGATCGCACATCAACCAACATTTTATCATCCACCGTTAAGGTTGTAGCGTTTTTCGTAATGATGCGTGTTTTGACGTAATTACCACTGATAGGCCTATGGAGACTTTAACTTTGCAATTCCAACTCAATATTGGTAATATATGTTTTGAAACTTCAGAACCGTTTTAAATACTGCGGAAAGCTGTTATATTTTCATTAAAATAGCGCCAGTGAACATCATTATGTCGCACTGACGCATAGACGTTGTTTGCCGGTGGCGAAGGACTATGATGAAAACCTTGCCCAGTGTGAATTTATGCAGTGTGATCGATTTCAAATCGAGTAAGAATTACGCGGATGATTAGCTTGTTGTCACGCTGACTGATTTTGCACGCGCAGAACATGTGTTAGAATACTAACCCCACCCGTACACAAAACTATTTATAGCGATCACTTTATATGGTATTAAAAGGCGTTTCCAACCTGTCCGATGGACTTTGTCTCGGATTGAAAATCTGTTATTTGCACTTTTGTGCAGGTAAGCCCAGCTTCATACGAAGGGCAGAGTCAGAGGACACGTTGATGAGAAATCGGCGGAAGTCTAGTATTATCACTATGCAAAGTCTTACCTGGATTGATTAGATAATAAAAAGTATGAGCAGCGAGAAACCCAGTTTCAGAATTTATGAACGGAGTTTAGCATGTTTAGCATAAACGTTATTTCTGTTGCCTATGTGAAATAATTGGTGGTATGCTGCCTATATAATGACACTAACTACCGTAAAGATCCTAAGTTTTTGAGCAGATAGGTTTGTACAAATAGTGGAAACTGAAATCAGACTGCTCCTTAGGAACGTTTCTGATTTGCCATTCCGTCTGCACATTTTTGGTGTCATTACTTTATGGTAGAACCAAAATAACAGGAGAATAAACAGTAGGGCAAGGGCCTACTTTGGTTGCAGCAGGTGCGGAATGGGGGTTGTCTGTTTATTTGGGTTTCTCAGATTTTGGGGTATTTTTAACTTTAACATTGTTTTGCAAGGAAACGAAACGGTGAAAATTTTGTATTTTTGTCTTATTCTGTAACATACAATGTAGGTTTTTCTGAAATGATATGCACGAGCATGCCCCATCGATCAAATGTATTTTTCATGACTTTTTTGATGAAATTAAATTTTCTTGCATTTTTAAAAAAATGTAAAAAAATACTTATTATCAAGATAAGTGCATTCTTTTTTTACCAGTTTGTTTTAAACATCCTATAGTATAGATTATATGAATCGCAGAAATGAGAGGGCATTCATGTGCTAGAAATTTGAATTTAAATAGAAACTGTGTAAAAAAAGTGTGTAGAAATACAAAATTTTGATTTTTTTTTAAAACGAAACGGTAAAACTATTTTTTTTTATCCAAATGTTTTACAGCCCTGTGGGTTATTAGGCTGGTAAAGTGGTTTGAATGCCCCACCAATATTCTTATTTAGTATTCAACTACCTTAACATTGGTTATTTTTCATACATATGCAAGAGTCCTCCTGATTTAATAATATGGATTTTCAAATTAACTTTCTGATATTGGGGTTTTACTTTTGGCAATTTTACCCAATAGTAGAATATGATATACATACAGTTATTTTTAAGGCCAATCTGTTTTACTATAGCATCCATGGTCCAGCCATATAGCTCCTGAAACATACAAGTGTTCATTTCAATGATATATGCAAACAATGTCTTAATGAAAAGTAAATTTTATATCCTGAGTATCATACAGTCACCCAGGATCAGGATTAATACTTCTGTTGAGATAATTAAAATCTTAAAGAGTTCCTTCAAGAGCAGAGAATACATTTAGAAGAAGGAACATGGGCCAGACAAGATAGTTTCGGCTAATAAAGCCTGGTCAGTGACCCGGACAATATCTGGTGACGAAACCAGAGAAAAGCATATTGAAATTTCTTAATTTTAATTGGGCAGTCGATTCAATGTCTGACAAGTATCAAAAAAGGTCCAAATAATATAAAAGACCACGATCTAGATTAAAAGTCTGAACCAATTTAAAATTTCAGATTTCTCAGAATATATCCTCTGATCTCAAAGGACGAACATAAATAGCTCTTTGATAAACCATAACACGGCTGGTAAACTATCACAGGTACCTCCGGTGGAGGTACCAATAAAAAGTTGTGACAGGCATCTGGAGCTGCCTGTGACTGTCAAAAAAATGACAACAAACGGTTTTCCTCTTTTTTGACAAAATATAAAATAACCAGGGAGTTTATTAAAAATCAAAAAGTGCTATTCGACCCTTATAGACATAAAGTTTATTCAGACATCATATCCCCCAGAACTTTCCATATTAACCAAAGATACGACTTTTGAAGTGGCTTTGATGTTAGCCCACAGTACTCAAAACATAAAGAATTCGGTCGTTTTTGGTCTTAAATGCAGTGATCTTCCATACGAATCTGTTTTTCTCGGCACATAGATTTTAAGGTAACCCCCTTGCCCAAATACAAATGTCAATTGACTAGAAATAAGGCTTGATTTTTTCAAAACAACAGCTGGAGGTGCCTGCATTGGCGTGGAGGTGCCTGTGATGTAAGAAAATATAGTGAAAATCTGAATAGTTATTGCAGCTGGAGATATTGACCTACTTCTTCTCTAAACCACTGCCTGGAAAGATTCATTCATTCAACGTCCCGATAAGCTATCATAATGCGTATATCATGAACTTCCATGTTAAAATTCCTAAAACCATCTCAAAGAGTAATTGCCCATTTTGTTTCCGCTTCGGTTAGTCAAACATTGACAAAATTTCACAAAGTTGCTGAAAATTAACTGCCTAATTCAGTGTTAGAATCGTTATAAAATGCGCGCTTAAATAAGAGTCAACATTTTTGTGAATGGTGATGACTGTGTTCGGGAGGTGCTGCCTGTGAGTCATATCAACTCGTTAGAAATTGTAAAGGTCACACGTCATGCCAGCTACACGTATGGTGTGTCAAATTGGTCAAAATTACCGATACCCGATAACAGGCAAACACGTACAGGTGTCTATAGTGTTGATCCTTTTGGTACCTCAGAATCAGAATCAGAGTTGTTTACTGGTGATACGTCCAAGGACAATCATTCACCAGGACCTGTGAATCAGGGAAGCTAGTCCCTAGCCCTTATAAGAGAAGTAAACTTAGTAACTGAATCCTCTGCACACTCAGCAGCAGAAATAAGGAAATCTTCCAGGGAATTCCAATCTCTAATAGTCTAAGGGAAGAAACTGGACTTGTAAGTGTCAGTCCCAGCCAATGGGGTTTGAAATGCCAGGGAATGATGATTCCTGGTACGCCTACTTGGGGGGGGGGGGGGACAAGGTCATTTATGGGTATACTGGCTGCACCCCTCAGACCTTTGTAAAGCATTATGAGTCTATTATCTTTCCTTCTCTTTATCAGGGATTCCCTCTTATGTTTCTCCAGAATGCCAGTCATACTCCCAGTTTCATATGTGCAATTTCCTGTTACAAATCTAGCTGCCCTTTTCTGCACCTCAAGTTCATCTTGAAGAATTATACTTTGAGGGTCCCAAACAGAACTACCATACTCCAGGACTGGACGCAAATATTGCTGACGTGTGTTCCATTTCAAATCATTGGTAATGGTACACCATTCAATCTAAGGAATAGGAAGCATTGATCTTCTTGATCTCTTTCCTTGTAATTTGCATTATATTGCATTTGACAGAATGAAATCTCATGCCCCAACTCCATGCCCAACAACATAAACGATCTATATCCTCCTGAAGCTTCACCCTGTCTTCAATATCTCTGATTTCACGATAGCAAACACAGTCGTCAGCAAAAAGTCTTAATTCCGAGTCAATATTTTCTGTTATATCGTTAATGTACAACGAGAACAACAGTGGTCCAAGCACAGTGCCCTGGGGGACACCTGACAAAACTAGGGCCCAATCTGATTTAACTCCATTTACTACTACTAGCTGCTGCCTGTAACAGAGAATAGAATCTATCCATTTCAGAGTCTTCCCACCGATACCATGGCCGTATAGCTTACATTTAAGGAATTCATGTGGGGGAGTGTCAAAAGCTTTCTCGAAGTCCAAGATAAAAGTGTCAACCTGACCGCCCTTATCCAAGACTTTAGCCCAGTCGTTTATAACTGCGATCAATTGAGTTTCACAACTATGTTTCTTCCGGAACGCATGTTGTCTGTCTGACAAAAGTTTATATGTGCCATAATATTAGAGCAGACAATATGTTCGAGTAGCTTGCATGGTACACAAGTTAGGGAAACCGGTCGGTAATTGCAAGCCAAAGACCTATCTTTTTTTTGAAGAGCGGGCATATATTTGCAAGAGACCATTCCTTGGGGGTACCTCATATGCGAGTCGCTCGCATGTGTCGTATGATGCTCGCTGTACGTGTTAACTTTGTGGTAACAGGAGTGATACGTGCTACAAGTGATTCAGTCTGGCTATTTTTGAATTGCTGGCGCTAGAATCAAAATACATCCGTAAGGCCTACAGATTACATCATCGGCAGGTGACATATTCTCAACATTACACTTTTTAGTAAGTTGAAGTGATCGGAATCTCACTGTAAATTATGTGTAATTCAAAGTCACCGAATAGCCACAGCATTAAATTTTGGTAACAAAAGAGCACTTTTACTACATAAAAGTCATCTTCCGAAATGTTGTGTTTGCAAACGTTTCGAATAGCTGGCATGGCGTGTGACCTCGACAATTTCTAATGAGTTGGAATGACTAACAGTCGCCATTATTCACAAAAACGTTGCCTCTTATTTAAGCGCATTTCATAACTATTCTAACACTGAATTAGGAAGTAAATTTTCAACAGCCACGTACAACTCGTCAATGTTTGACTAACAGATATGGAAACAAAACGGGCACTTTGCTTTCTGGTTTGTTTTGTAATTTAAAATATAAAATAGGTTAAAAACAGAAATTAGCGTTGTTTTCATTTGGGGTTGGTGAATGACCACCTGTCTGGGAAAGAGCACTTTATTCGGTTTACCATGCGTGTCTTTTATGAACTATTGTCAATGTATACTTACTTCCATCTTGGTTTTGAGAGCAGGATGTAGAATCTGAATGTATAAGTTCATGATCACTGTCTGTCGTTTTAACAAAAAATTGCTTGATATACGCATTATGTTAGATTATTGCGACGTTGAACGAATGATTCTTTCAAGGCATTGGTCTACAGATGAAAAATATCAATATTTGCAACCGCAATAAAGCTTCAGATTTTCGCTATATTTTCTTACATCACAGGCACCTCCATGTCGTCACAGGCACCTCCATTTTTTTTTTTTACAGAATCCAGCCTTATTTGGAGATTATCGGCATTTATATTTGGGCAAGGAAGTTTACTTTACGTCAGCGTGTCCAGATAAACAGAATCTTGTGCAAGAAAAGTGCATTTAGGACCTAAAACAACCGATTTCTTTCTTGTTTTGAGTACTTTTTACTGACCCTAAAGCGACTTCAAAAGTCGTATCTTCCGTATATATGTAAAGTTCCCGGGGATACATTGCGTGACAAAACTTAATGTATATAAGGGTCGAATAGCATTCTTTGATTCTCAATAAACTCTCTGGTTATTATGTATTTTATCAAAAAAGACGAATATCTACCGTTTTTTGTCTGTTTTTGGACCGTCACAGGTAGCTCCGGATGCCTGTCACAACTTTTTATCCGTACCTCCGCGGAGGTACCTGTGATAGTTTACCAGGCATGCATAAGAGCTGTGACACGAGAAAAACCAACAAAGTGGTTGTGCCCCCAACACAGACTCAGATCAGCCTGGGCATCAGATCAGATTCTTTGCTTGGCACTTAATGGATAGCTTAAGATCTAAGCTACCTCTATGAGGACAGCCAATACTCCGATCAGACTGGGTGGATGCCCAGGCTGATCTGAGTCACGCTGGGCACACAACCACTTTGTTGGTTTTGTTGCGGATCAATTATCTTTTTTTTGTCAAGCGTGAAAATAGGTTTAAATTTTGTATTACTATCTTATATCACACGTCTGTTGTCCTAAAAAGGGCATAGCATTAAAAGCAATTAGCTTTATATTCAGACTACAAAGAAATATGAGGCAAATGAGCATTAAAGGCTCATTTGCCTTGTATTCCTGTGTAGTTTGGTCTCAATGGAAACCATGATGTGAAATAGAATTATATTGAGTACTACAGTGCTCCAGATAAGAAGGGGTTACAAGGTTAATTTAAGGATAATTTTTTATATTTCTGCAGAAAAACCTATATTATGACCTATCATAAAAATCGTCTCACCAAGACAGTTCTAATGAGGGGTCATGACATGATTTTGCTGAGAAATGAGAAAAATTATCTCAGAATTATACTCAAAACCCCACTTCACCTATAGCTCTAGCCCTATTAAAAAGAGACTCCAGTGTACCACTTGCCTTCTTGAACTTTTTACCCACAATGCAACAGGATTAATGACATGGTCATGACGGTGAGGATCCTACTTACCTCATAAGATATAATCTTTAGTGGTAAATCATACTGTACTTGGTTTCTCTTTACAGTCTGTGAAAAGAATATATGAGCCACGACATGTGACTTCCAACAATGTGACCATTTCGCCATATGATATTCAGTTCATCCGTCTCATTTATTTTGGGTAAGCAGAGACCTCACTTATGGCTCTATGGCTTTGGTCACTTCCATAGATGGTTAATGTGACAAGCAAAGGCTCTGATCAGACTGCACTTATGTGCAGTCTGATCAGAGCTTTTGCTTGTCACTAAAGCCACATTGTTGGAAATCACATGAGGTGGCTCATAAGGAGTAACCTTATCTGGATCTACACTGTTTGCCCCCTAGTCTTTAAAGTCTCCATAGTCCTATCAGTGGTAAAAACATCTGAACTCAAATCATTGTAAAAAGCAGTTCAACCTTCATGTTTGGTAATAAAATATGGGTTGATGTGCATATATTGAGTCATATACCTGGCAAAAAGTAGAGAAAACAAGCTTTTGAAAAATAACAAATAGCTCAACAAAATAAAATTTCCTGTTTTGATTTCATTAATGCATATATTATAGGCTGGATATTGACTGGGACTCCACACCTGTACATTGTATTTTTACCATTTTATTCAATTTAATGAAATCCAAAGTAGGTCATTTTAGTTGCCGACTAAAATGACCCAAATGAGTTTTCAAACCCTTTTTACGTGAAACTCAAGAATGTTTTATTTGTTTAAAGCTGGCTAATCATGGTCATTTACACTGACGAAACTATACTGAGAAGCTTGCAGCAATACCTTATGCTGATAGAGCAATGGGGCCTTTATATTCTTGATGTTCTTGAGCATTTTTTATTTTTTTTATAAGATGTAAATTTAGCCATCTGCTTTTTGGCTTTTTAAGGGTTAAGCTGTTGACCTTTCAGCCACAGCATCTGTGAAGACTGATGCAAACCTTTAAGAGTACTGTATTTGTTCGGTTATAGGATGTTTTATTTCCCTTCCAAAACAATCCCAAAAATCTAGATCTAGTTAAAAAGGAACAAGAAATGTTACAGTGTGTAACAAATGCCCCTGAAGGCCCCTTAAACTGACCTTTGAGTCCTGGTTGCGACCTTGACCTTAGATTTGGGATCATATATATTATGTATAACACACCTCCTCATTATGGTTTACCTTTCTGTGAAGTTTGATGAAAGTCGCTTCAGCAGGTTTCAAGTATAGCAGAGGCAAGATTTGACCTTTGACCCCTGATTGTGACCTTGACCTTGAACGTGGTAGCCTAAATCTTATGTGTGACACACTTTCTCAGTATGCTTCATCTTTCTGTGAAGTTTCATTCAATTTGCTTCAGTAGTTTATAAGTTATTGCTGAGATAAGATTTTGAGACACAATTTGACCTCTGACCCAACCGTGGCCTTGACCTTGGGTGTAGGGACCTAAGTCTTGTGCATGACACACCTTCTCATTATGCTTTATCTATATGTAAAGTTTCATCAAGTTTGCTTCAGTAGTTTTAAAGTTATCGCTGAGACACGATTTAAAGACACAATTTGACCTCTGACACAATTGTGGCCTTGACCTTGGGCGTAGGGACCTAAGTCTTACGTGCGACACACCTTCACATTATCCTTTATCTATCTGTGAAGTTTCATCAAATTTGCTCCAGTAGTTTTAAAGTTATAGATGAGACACGATTTGTAACAGAAGGACAGACGGACGGAAAGACGGACGGACTGACGGACGGACGGTGCGATTTTAATATGCCACCCAAAGTTCCTTCGGGGGCATAAAAACTGATCTCATAGCTGAATTTTGTAAGACGGATTTAGATACTTGGGCTCATTATAGATATGGAAGAACACTGTTTTATAGCTCAATAAGTATGATATGCATGATAATACAAGGCCTTGCTGTACCCACAAGTCCTAAGGCACCTTTTCTCTGACACACAACTCAATAATACCTACCTCAAGTGAGTCATCTCTGTACCCTGTTATACCTTCATCCACAGACAACAGAATAAGGTTCACCCCATAGTCATACCGCTCGTTCAACAATTTCATAATATAGGCTAAAACGGTCGAATCTGAAAATAAATAGAATTCAACTTCTAAGATACAAAATATTTCTTCTAATAAATGCTCCTCAGTATACAGCAGTCCACGGGTTCTATAAATATCACTCTTGGGACAAAATCTGGGCAATTAACACAAACTTTGGTGTGGTCTGGAGCCAATTATGGTGTTGCTTGGCCACTATTCTTACAGAAAAGGTGAAAGGACAGTTATTTATTATTATTAGAGAGAAGGCATTTACTGTAAGAAATATGGTACGATGTTGTATATAAGAAAAATATACAGTCAAACTTGTGCTAATGGTCACCTCCGAATAACAGTCTCCTGACAACAATGGTCGGTTTGAATTTCTCCCGTCGAATTTCTTTGTTAAATTACCTGTGAATAGCGGTCCACTGTGAACTGAATAACGGTCAGAAACGCAGCTTCATGTTCATACACATGTGTTTGTGTATTGCCCAATTTATTTTTAGTGCTAGACTGGTTATTGATTTTAATTTATGTAACAAAGTGTATTCTACGCAATTAGCGCAGAATGCGTTTGATTAAATAAGTGTTAATTTCT
Organism: Ctena decussata; assembly: GCA_963989385.1. Taxonomy (NCBI): domain Eukaryota; kingdom Metazoa; phylum Mollusca; class Bivalvia; order Lucinida; family Lucinidae; genus Ctena; species Ctena decussata. The sequence continues at coordinate 79,409,991 of OZ022503.1, read as the reverse complement.
GTAAGGTAATCAAGGCCAGTTTTATTCGGCTAATCATGTCTGATACAGTATGCTCTGTCAACCAAGTAATCAGTAACTGGTTTAATCAGTCAATCAAACGTATCGCCGAAAGGTTGTGTCCGTCAACTGTGAAAGCAGAAGTCTTTTTACCGATACGTGTATTCTGAAAACCAATGATTTACAGACTTTAGACCTATTTCAAAATAGTATTTTTGAAATTTACAGTGTATCTTCTTGAATATTTCAAAGTATATTATTGGATTATATGCGCTTGAATATTGATTTCGCGCACGTGCAAAAACGCAGGAAAATATTACCGCTCCCCGGCAAACAAAAGCACACGTTAAAAAAAAGATACAACGGTGATTCTCTGAAAACGTTAAAAAATTTATCATCTGTCATTCGGTCAAACTCATGAAATTATTGAATCTCCGAACAACGGTCACCTGTCAACAACGGCCAATTTTATTCTTTTCCATGCCTGGCCTTTGTTCACAGGTTCGATTGTACAAACAAGAATGAGCTAATCCAGCAAAACTGATGCAAAGTTTATACACTTGCAGGGGAAGCAACTCTGCCATTTTCATTTCTGCCTCTCTCCAAAATGGGAGTCACTTCTTAAAGAAAACAGTCACTTCTCTAGGAGCCAATTCTTTCCTTGAAGGAAGTCACAAAAATTGAAAAACATGGAGGTGTACCCATTTTACTTTTAAAGACAAACTGTTTTTATTAGCACATGGAAATGACCAATGTGAACTGATAATTAACACTGATACTCTCCACAGACAAGACAAAACTATGAGGATAAAAATTCTAACGCTTGCCTTTCCATTGACAGATGTGTTGTAGTCTCACTAGAACTTTCAGAATTGCTTCCCACAAAAGACAGAAAGCTGTTATGATGGTCATTCGGCAATGATTTATCTATAGACAGGCCCGACCAGTACGCGGACACTTTTAAGGGTGTTTTACCTAATGTTTAAGACTCCAACGTGTTCCAGATTACCAGATGGGCACACAATTTAGGAAAATCCTTGTGCTAAATATAGACAAAAGGAACACTTGAAAAAAATTATCTGCGCATGCGCAAAGTAACGCTATTGAGGCCATGCTATTTGCTGTATCAAACTGGCTTATCATACCAGTACGCGGACACCTTAGAATCTGAGTAAACTGTGATGACATTTATACGCTGCAATACTAAATTAATTTATTGGTACATGTAGTTACCAAAAACTGATTAACATCGTAAAAGGCTGTTCTTAATTCATATTGACAGATGGCTGTTTACTTTGCCTGTTTCAGCGTTTGGCGCAGTCAAACTGAAGCATCGATCGTGATACCGGTCTGCATCAGCCCTGCAAATTCGTAAATGTGTTGTGTAAATGTAAACGTGAATGACAAAACGATAAAGAAATGGTGCCTTGAAAAAATATCACAAAGTCAGTTGAATCTAAAAAGCATCTTAGAGTTTATTTGACGCCAAACACAAAAGTGTCCGCGTACTGGTAGTGTCCGCGTACTGGTCGGGTCTGTCTATGCTGTGATATGCTCTCATTAAAACTACCTTATCAAGGTGGCCCTAACACAAGGCAAGAATAAATGTAATCAGCTTACCAAGATGTTCTAACAGAGGGCAACAACATAATGTAATCAGGATAAAAAATTAGTTTACTTTTTATGGAGAATCAGCAGAAACTACATGCATCTCCGAACTATAATCTAAGCTCCGAGACAACTTATTTTCTTGAAATAAATCTGAAACAAATCCACATTGTCCAACAAACCTTTGCCCCCTGAAGCTCCTATAGCAATAGTTTCTCCACAAGTAAACAGGTTAGCATCTACTATCGTCTTATGTATCTCCTCCTCAAATGCATAGAAAAAACACTCCTTGCATAATGCATCTCCCTGAAATTAAACAATACATGTGTACTACAAAGTACTATCATTTACTTGTAATCATAATTAATCATGACATCTTTGAAAAGGAACCTTTAATTTACATATCAAATAAATTTCATTTATCTAATGTTATTAAAGGATGAATGACAGTGGGTCACATGCAAAGTTTCATGAGACCTGAGGGGGTTTATGAGGGTTCATGAAACTTTGCATGTGACCCAGTCATTGATTGTCATGAACCCTGAAGGGGTTCCTGAACTCTGCATGAGACCCACTGTCATTCCTACATCCATGAATTAGAGAAGCCCCATTGGAAGATGATGTTATTTTAAAAATGAAAAACATGTCTAATTTAGTTGTCAGTTATGGTCTGTCGACCAACGCTTAGAACTGAGTTATAAATCGAACACGCTACATTTTGTACTTATTTACCTTTCATGGGGAAAACACTTTGGCCTCTTCAAGACGATCGTTACAAGAACTGGCTCAACAACAACTAAAACAAAGTTATTCATGCATCCAGCAAAATAAAAAGGTTTCCGAAGTTTATTTGTCTGTCTTTACAGGAAAAACATATTTTACATACATATTATGCCATTATGTGACTTAGGTTTTCTGCCCCACGAGTAAAAATTCTTACTTGTCCTGTGGGCAAGTGGAATATTTTTTCATTTGTCAACCCCCGTTTCAATAAAGATTTAAACCAGAACACATTTGATTGGTATGTCCAAGACACAGAAGGCAAATGGCACTGCAGCCTTTGCCAGGCAGCTATGCTCGTGGCCATGATCAGCCTGCAAACACAACCAACCATGTTCGACACTCTACATCTATATGTAATTAATTTCTTTTAATGGCACTCTTACATTACAATAGACTGAAAGCCCTTGGGTAGTGGTAGGGTACATGCATGCTGTATGCCTTTGAGAAGTGAGAGTAGCAAAAGGCTAAATGCCCTTGAGTTGCAATAGCATAAAATCCAGAGCCACAGAAGATTAAATGTATTTAATTTTCAAAAGGCTAAAATGTGTATTTGGTTTTGAATGAAAAGTGTAACTGGTAACAGAGTGAGAATATCTAAATGATCTAGGATTGATCTGAAATTGAAATGCTTATTTTCAATGAAATTAATGCTCTACAGAAATTTTAACATGGAGAAAAAAGAACAACAACAGTTTTTAGCAGTACATTAATCTATCTTTTGACCCATGTATAACAAATTGGTCAATGTTAAATAGCAGTCTATGACTGTCAGAGAGCTACATAAGCTACTCACTAGTACTCAGAAAGAACACAATATAGTACATAATTACTTCCTTTATTGAGACTAAAACAGCTGCCATGATTAAGCTCAAACAAAAGTCCTGCTCTAGTCCCTGTTTGGCTCCCACTTCTCCCTGTTTGGCCTGGAGGGAGAAGTGACTTCTCCCTATATTTTTGGTCTAGGATAGACCCTGTATCAGAATGTATACATTACTTTGTTCGTCTGCCAGCATGAGCGCCTAACTACCTACCTATCTACCTACCTACCTATTTCTTTTCCTTCTGAACCCTGATATCCCTTTAATGGCTGATTATCTGCATTTATATATCGGTTGGCAATTAAAAATTACATGTGCTCTTTAACTGCTTATTTTCAGAATGTATACACTACTTTGTTTCTCAGCCAGCATGCACATCTCCATCTGTCTGTCTGTCTGTCTCTCTCTCTCTCTGACATATCTGTCTTGTTGTCTATTTGTTTCCTTCTAAGCCCTGATATCCCTTTTATGACTTATTATCTTTATATAATATCGGATGTCAATTAAAACCTAAATGTGCACTTTAATTGTCTATTTTCAGAATGAATAAACTACTTTATTTGCTAAGGGTGATGAATTTGAAGGTGTGAAAATTATTATTATTTGAAATAAGTTGAAGAAAAAGCAAAACAAACAGGTATTAGGGCAACTCAACCAATTACTTTACATGTTTTTCCAAAGAAATACACCAGGCTGAAACGACTCACCACTAAAATCTGGCCGAAAAGACCCACCTTGTAAATCGGGCCGAAACGAACCACCCTTGAAAATGGGCCGAAACAACCTGACCAAAAGGAAATACAACCGAAAGGACCCGGATTCGACTTGACCAGTCAATTTCTTAATATGACACCAATAATTCTAACCTTGAGTATTTTGATTCCTTACTAACAGGACCGAAAATTTTCCAGTACAGATTTAGGTACGGGGTATGGCTTGTGGTTTTCATACACAATCCAAGTTTCATGCTTGGCCTAGGTTTCAGAGGGGTAAACATTCTGACAGAGTTTCATGAAGAGTGGATAAAACAATGACATCTAGAGTGTACACAAGCAAAAGGTAATGGAAGTCTTGGAGGACTGGGACATATCAGCCGCGACACGAGAAAACCAACAATGTGGTTGTGTGCCCAGCGCAGACTCAGATCAGCCTGGGCATCTGCCCACCATGATCAGACTCTTTGCCAAGCGCCTAAGGGTAGCTAAGGGCCTAAGCTACCTCCATGTGGACAGCGAAGACTCTGATCAGACTGGGCGGATGCCCAGGCTGATCTGAGTCTGCGCTGGGCACACAACCACATTGTTGGTTTTGTTGTGTCGTGGCTCATATTATGAAAGTTCTGGAAAGTAACAAGATTCTGAGTGATTACCAGCATGGCTTCAGAAAGAGATCCTGTGAGACACAACTCATCACCACCATACATGACCTCGCAGTTGGACTAGACAGATGGCAACAAGTTGACGCTATTTTGTTGGACTTCAGGAAGGCTTTCCATAAGGTTCCACATCATCGCCTAGCAGTCAAGCTCCATCACTACGGCATCAGAGACAAAAACCTATCCTGGATCCAAAGTTTCCTCGCAGATAGGAACCAGCAAGTTATCCTTGATGGAATGACATCTTCTCCTGCCGCTGTCACATCTGGAGTTCCACAGGGTACAGTACTTGGACCTTTCCTGTTCCTGGTGTACATCAATGACCTGCCCTCAAGAGTTTCCTCTTCAGTACGACCCTTTGCAGATGATTGTCTACTGTACGAGTTATAAGAGACCAGAAAGATGCAGAGTCACTACAGAGAGATCTGGAATGGGAAAGAGATTGGCAGATGGTATTTAACCCAGACAAGTGTGAACACATCCAGATCACCAACAAGAGAAATGTCATACCAACTTCTTATAGCATTCCTAGACAGACCTTGAAAGAAACGTCAAAGGCAAAGTACCTTGGCCCCACCATAGACAGTAAACTGTCCTGGAACAGCCATATTGATGCAGTGACGAAAAGGGCCAACCAGACTACAGCTTTCTTTCGCAGAAATCTTTCAAGCTGCCCAAAGGATGTTAAGGCCAAATGCTACAAGTCCATAGTTCGTCCACAGCTCGAGTATGCTTCGACGGTATGGGACCCAGTGACAAAATCCAACATAGCCAAATTGGAGTCTGTACAGAGGCGTGCCGCCAGGTTTTGCTGCAATGACTACATCCGAACCAGCAGTGTCACTTCAATGCTGCAAGAACTTGGTTGGGAGGACCTTCAATCAAGACGAGACCAGAGCAAAGTCACAATGATGTACAGGATCGTCAATGATTTGATTTGATTTGAACTTTTTGAATCAAACCTAATCGTCTTATAAACGAATAGAATGAATAAAAAGATAACCTCGTTGAAATCTCTTCAGGCCAGTACCTGACAGCCACAGGAGTAGCAACTAGACGACACTATCAATGATTCCTGCCAATATTTTGTTCCATCAGCGCCTAAAAGGGATCCTTCTTTCCATCAACAGTCTGTTTCTGGAATGGTCTGTCTGCTAATGTCATATCAGCACCGACTTAGGATGACTTCAAGCTCCTTGTCAGTGCAGATATCCTCAAACCGTGATTGTGAACAACATGTTTTTACCTGATTTTTAACTGTACATAAGAACCTCTCAGCACAAATGTTTTAAGGTTGTTCACAGTGTAACTATGCCAATATTGGCCATGCACTTAACTGGTAGATGTAGATAGATGTAAATCTCGTAATATAGGAATCATGATGTTCAAATAGAAAAAGGTAAAGGTTTCCCATAGCCTAATAGCCATAGGGGCAGTGGGTTTTTTAACTATTTTTATCTGGAAAGAGACGACTGTCTAATCCTCCTTGTAAGGTCAACCTTACAGTCTAAGAAGACTTCTGACTTTTTTCCGGCAGACGAAAACCCACTGTTCAGATACATGTAGATAGATTTGTAAAACGACTAATAATCTGCCGTTCTGTCAATTTCCTAGATAAACAGTGTTCCACTTTGATTTTTTTTTCTATCAGACAGTTGCAGTTATGATCCTATTACCTGTGGGGTTTTGTGAATGTGTAAGCCACGAAAATGATCCAGTATGAAACCCACCACCCGCACCCGTGCTCAAAACCCACCACCGGAAATTTTAGTGGCGTCCTTTGAGAAATAAACAAAAGTTTTATTCTAGATTTTTGTGGTTATATATAATAATAAAAAATAATAATAGACTTTATTTACAGAGGGAAATACACATTTAGTTAAACACTAATCTTCCATGTGGCCCTCTCTTAAATGTAGTCGCAATGTGACAGAAAAAAAAGAAAAGAAACAGAAAAAAGCATGCAGCATGTCATATTTTAAGAACACACACATCCAACCTGTCAGTTTCCTACTGCAAAAATTGCAAGTATCAGGACAAAACTACCAACACAAATACCACAGGCCCACATTACAACGCCTACACCAAACTTTGTAATCAAGGTCTGCACCAGATGCTACCCAGTAAAAACTGGATAAGAATTCTCCCAACTGGAAAAAGGACTACACAAAATTCAAAAATAGCAGTCCAGTTGAACAGAAGTGTCCCAATAATGTACACTTATTACAGTAAGCTCACAGAAATGTCCAAATAATGTACACTTTTTACAGCAATCTCACATTTTCTACAGATCTGTAACACTCACATATATACTGAAAATAACACTATAAAAACTGTAAGTATTGAGACAAATATGGCAGAACAAACACTGCAGAGCCTATATGGGGGTTTGTGTTCATGAACTATTTATGGTATAAAGGTTTTTCTCCGACAGTTTTAGTTTTAAGACAAAAAAGCGAATTGTTGCAATTTTAGGGGTATGAAACCCACCACTCGCCACCGGGAATTTTTATTGGTTATTTCCATTTATAGCTTTATTAACTGAGATAAGTTTCCTTGAATGTTGTTATTTCAACTTTCTTACCAAAACCTCGCCAATTTTGTTTGACTATTTGAGAAATCTATAATATATAAAGAAATAAACGACTTTTTGTGAAACTAATTTTCGTTCTAAAAATAGATATCCATTACGGCATTTGGGTACACCAAGAAACCGCAACATACTGAAATAAAGGGGACAAACAGTAATCTAATAGTCTGATGGGTTGTTTTGGTGAGCCCTGAACAATGTTTATTTTATTGGCTGAAGATTACCTTTTTAATTGTTCAACTTTAAGAACTTTCATTAGGTCAAGCCTACAGAAACTGTTACCCTCGGCATGATATGCAACATACCTCTAGCACCCGTGTTTAAAACCCACCACCAGAAATTTAGTGCGGCCTATCTGGGTATACAAAAATTTTATTCTCATTAAATATTATTGTAGATATAAGCATTATGTATGCGAAAACTGGTTAAAGTTTTTTTTCTGATATATATTATGAGAAAGCAACATTATTCCTGTCAAGTTTATGAAACCAACCGCTCGCCCTTTAGTGGCGTCCTTTGACTACAGTGGGACGTATGCTCTTTGTCAGGCTTTTGTACCATGATGAGTGTAACCTTTGCTGTTGTAAATGTTTATAGATTAACTTCATGAAAGTTTTCTAAGTACTGAACAAGTAAAAAATAACTAAATATCAGTCAATAAAATGGATTGTATCTAAAACTGATTCTACGTCAAGACAACAGTTCCTCGCTAAACATTCGGGGGAACACTACGAACAACAACAGCAATATCGCTTATAAATAAAAGGGGTCAATGTTTCGCCACTATAACAATAAGACTCCCTCTTCAATAATTGTTTTCCCCTTTCAGTTGCAGTTTCTTGGTGTACCTAAATGCCGTAATGGATATCTATTTTTAGAACAAAAGTTAGTTTCACAGAAAGTTGTTTATTTCTTTATATATAGTATAAATTTCTTATTATTTCCAATAAATTTGGCGAGATTTTGGTAAATAAGTCGAATTAGTAACAATCAAGAAAACTAATTTCAGTTGATAAAGTTTTAAATGGAAATAACCGGTAAAAATTTCCCGGTGGCGAGTGGTGGGTGTCATACCCCTAAAATTAGAATCAGGGTTGTTTTGGCCTTATTCCCCTAAGGCCTGGGTCGTTTCATCCCGATTTCCGGGGTGACTCATTTCGACCCAATTAGGTGGGTCGTTTTGGCCTAATTTCAAAGGTGGGTCGTTTCTGCCCGATTTTATGAGTGAGTTGTTTCGGCCTTAATTATTTATTTCAGGAAAATCTGTAAGAAGTGTGACCTTTAAATGAAAGAACTAGCACCCTTTTTAAGAATGGAGGCCAAAATGAAAATGGCAAAGTTGCTGTCAATAAAAGAGACCAAATTCACTGGCACAAGTTGCTAGGCTAGCTGTAAATAGGAACTACTTATACTAGAGATAACAGAAAATAGAAAAAAGTGGTTTTGCCTGTGAGGTGCCTCTCCGGGAAAGAAGGTAGGCATGTGACATGAGAACATATATACAATTACCGACTTTTCATACATTATGATCGCATAGAACGCTGCAGCAAAGAGAATATTTATAAGAATAATAATACGTAAGCAAATAAATGGACAAATATGCTGATTGAATTAGAAATCTTCTATACATAATTTTTAATAAAAATTGCACTTTATGAAATTGAATTAAAGTTACCTGTTCCACAAAGACGATGTTGTCACCCCTCGCAAGCATCACATGACACCGCATGTTGAAGCCCAGTCACCACACCAGGGTTTGCGCTTCCGCTCGCCAAAGTCGCCAAATGCGATAAAAAAAATTTTTTGGCTCCAAAAACATTGATTTGGCGAAAACAAGTGGCAACAAAAAAAAACAAGAGCTGTCGCCTGACAGCATAACTCGCCTGAATAGGTGCTTGCCCAATACACAGTCGCTATGGTGGTGTGGACTGCTTTGCATAAAACTTCAGGCAAGCATGTCCATAATGACAACATATTTATAAACAAAAGCTATCTCAGATGAAATTAAAATAAAAAAAAATCCACATGAAATTTTCAAGTCCATGAGCTTCAGGCCAAAGAAATAAGGGGTAGGGGGTGGGGGTTGGGGGGGGGGGGGGGGGGGGGGGGGGGGGCTAGGATGTATCTAAATCTTGAACCATTATCTAACATCAGTCCAAGTAGTAGTATCAACTGATTCCATCATGGCACTGTGAAATTATGTCTTCATAAATATAAAACTTTAACCAAACTCTTTAAGTCAAAATTCAAAGTAGATGACCTTGACTTCAAGGTCATACAGTGGGGTAAGTGTTTTGTAAATCCTCAAAAAAGTGTCTAACATCAGTTCAAGTATAAACTAAATATCTGCCAAGCATTATGAATTAGTATGCAATTAGAAAACTTTAATAAAGACCAAATTTCCTAAGTCCCTGACCTTGACATCAAGGTCACTGAGCGGGGTTGGGGTAGTACTCTGTAAAACTTTGGACTAATATCTAACTACAGTGCAAATATAAACAGAATTCATCTATGGGTTCAGGAGATATGTGTCTTTAAAAACTTTAACCAAAACATCCAATCAATAAAAAGACAATTTTCTAAGTCCATGACCTTGACACCAATGTCACTGAGGGGGGTGGGGGTAGTACATTGGAAAACTTTGGACCAATATGTAACTAGAGTGCAAGTATCAAAGGAATCCATCCATGGGTTAAGGAGATATTGGGCTTTATAAAACTTTAACCAAAACATCAAGTCCAAAAAAACTCCCAATTTTCTAAGTCCATGACCTTGACATCAAGGTCACTGAGTGGGGTGGGGGTGGTACCCTGTTAAACTTTGGACCAATATCTAACTACAGTGCAAGTATCAAAAGAATCCATCCATGGGTTAAGGAGATATAGGTCTTTAAAAAACTTTAACCAAAACATCCAACCGGACGCGGACGCCAGGGTGACAACAATAGCTCTTCCTGAACTTTCGTTCAGGCGAGCTAAAAAACAATAAAAACGTATGGCAAAGTTTGGCGGTATCAGAGACGATCTCCACAATCATTAATCAACACCTTCAATTACCGTTAATCTGCTCCTCAAGTAGTCCACAGTGACGGGGACACCAAGCAGACGCTGCATGCCTCAAGGCTCGATGCATAATCATGTTATGTAACCTTGAACGTAAGTTGTTGAAATGGCATTATTTTTGATTGCTCAGGTAAACACATCATTGACACCTTACGAGCTAATAAACTCACTGATCTGTGAAAATACAGGGCTGTTGATTGTCGATTAGAAAACGGTACAAAAAGATCAAAAGACATACCGACGAGTGTTGACCATGTGAAAAGGCGCTTAAGCCACGTCTCACTATTATACAAATCAGCATGTGCAATACATTTAAGACACTTTAGATCATAGAGTTCATAGATTGTCTATGCGAGAGTCTTGTATGACTGCATGAATGCACAGGCTGATCAATGTTTTCGCTTGTTGCAAACTCTGTAAAGTAGTTTTTTTGGGTCATTTATCCGAACTTTAATAGATTATGGTGCAAAACTTATACATAATTAAATATATAAGTTTTGATTCTGCTGTTTTACACATGCCGATTTTTTATGTCAAAATGTTCAGAATTTGAACATTGTTGTATATTCTTTAGTCTACAACAACTCTCAATAACACAAACAAAACTCGTTTGCAAGAGGAGGATGAAAAACTGAGACCGATAATAAGGGGAGACAAACAGCATAACTCTAAAGTACCAGCTTTTGCAAAGTTTTTCAAGTACTAGCTTTTGCAAAACAAAATTTCTGGGCCAGATTGTCTCACAATAATAATAGATAATTATCATAAACAAATAATAACAAGAGTTGTCAGAAGACAACAAAGCGCGCCTTATGGGTGCCTGATTCTCACAGTCACCAAGACCTAAAAATATATCATGTCATCTGCAGTGTCAGACTGAGCCATTATCCCAGGTATATGATGAATACATACTAAATACACCTAAAATATGAAGCAAATCACTGAATGATAAAATATATGTTAGAGTGACCTCAAATTCCCAAATATGATGTTAATCTATAAACAGCTTTGGAGACACAAGGCAAAATCACTGAACCATGAAATATAGGTCACAGTGATCTATAAATAAAATGAGGTCATTCGGGATGTCAGACCGATCCACTATGCCAGCTGTGATGTTAATCTATCAAACAGTGCTTGAAATATAAGACAAAATCACTGGACCAAGAACAAAGGACAAGGCCACAGGTGTCAGCATGGTAGCTCTGCAGCTGCTGCAATTATAGGGATATGCTATTTGACCAAGTATCAAGTCTCTTCTGTCAAAGGTTTCACCAAAACTAAAAATTTTGCCTTAAAAACAGTGCCAAACGGCAAAGTCAGTCAACCGTGACATATAGGTCAAGGACATACAATTGTGTCATGCAGCTGCTGCAGTCATATGGATGTATATATGTACCAAGTATGATGATTGTAGCTGCTGTAGTTTCTAAGATACAGAGTTGAACATGGAGCTAAACGCAATTGTTAACATTGGTTAACCTGATCACGGACGCCGACGAGGACGCTGACGCTAACGCTAACGCATACTCGGACTACGACGCCGGGGGTATAGCATAAGCTCTGCTTTGCTTCGCAAAGGCGCGCTAATAATAAAGGAACAGTGATAATAATACTAATAGTACTTTAGAGTTATGCTGTGTTGTCTCCCCTTATTATCGGTCTCAGTTTTTCATCCTCCTCTTGAAAACGAGTTTTTTTTTCAGTGATTGAGAGTTGTTGTAGACTAAAGAATATACCGTATAGGAGTTTTCCTGGAGCAGACATAGGAAGTGACCATGACCTGGTCATGATGACCTTCCGAGTTCGTCTGAAGAAGGCTAGAAAGCCAACCCAGCCAAGACTGAAGTTTGATCTTGAGAAGCTAAGGGACCCAGAGGTGGCATGCACTTTTCAAGCAACAATAGGTGGAAAATTTGCACCACTCATTGGTCTGAGGGATGATGACATGGACATAGATACCATGATTACCACCTACAATACAGTAGTGACTGATGCAGCCAGTGAGATACTTGGGAAGGAACGTCGCAGGAAAAAGCCATGGGTCACTAGAGATGTTCTCGACCTCTGTGATGAGAGGAGAAATTTGAAGAAGAAGAGGTATGAAGCAGGAGGAGCAGAAGAATACAGGGAAGCAAACAAGAGGATTCAGAAGGCAGTGAAGAAAGCGAAGGAGGACTGGATAGCTAGTCAGTGCGAGGAGATCGAAACTTGCCTGAACAAAAACAACAGCAAGAAAGCATACCAGCTGGTGAAGGATCTAACTTCAGAGAAACAAGGTAGATCCACAACTATCCAGGACAAGTCTGGGAAATGCCTTACAGAAGAACAAGAGATTCTCAGCAGATGGACAGAATATTGCTCAGAATTATACAACCATGAGACTGATGGTGACAATACGGTTCTGGACTGCAGTCAGCCCCCAGATGAAGATCAACAACCGATCCTTCGTGAGGAAGTTGAGATTGCAGTAGCAGTGCTGAAGAAGGGAAAATCTGCCGGAGTTGATAATATACCAGCAGAACTTGTTCAAGCTGGAGGGGAGACCATGATTGATGTTTTAACAGATATCTGTAACAGGATCTGGAGAACAGGAGAATGGCCTACCCCATGGACTCAGTCGCTGATTATTACTCTCCCTAAAAAGGGCAACCTACAGCTCTGCCAGAACTACAGAACCATCAGCCTCATCAGTCATTCAAGCAAAGTCATGCTGAAAGTTATCTTGAACAGGCTTAAGCCACAAGCCGAAGAGATAATCGCTGAGGAACAGGCTGGGTTCCGAGCAGGAAGGAGCACCACAGAACAGATCTTCAACCTTAGAATCCTGTGTGAAAAGTATCTCCAACATCAGCAGAATCTGTACCATGTCTTCATTGATTTCAAAAAAGCCTTTGACAGGGTATGGCATGCAGCCTTATGGGCCACCATGAGGAAGTACAATATCAATGCAAACCTAGTTCGCACCATTGAGCAGCTATACGACAAGGCTACAAGTGCAGTCCTGATAAATGGCAGCACAGGAGAATGGTTCAGAACAACAGTTGGAGTAAGACAAGGATGTCTTCTGTCACCCACCCTCTTCAACATTTTTCTCGAACCGATCATGTCCGATGCTCTGGAAGAACATGATAGAAAGGTTAGCATAGGCGGCAGAAATATTACCAACCTGCGGTTTGCCGATGACATAGACGCTCTTGCTGAGGAAGAGCAGGAACTAGAAGCTCTAGTTGAAAGTCTCGACCAGACCTGCACAAGGTATAAGATGGAGATCAGTGCTGAGAAGACCAAACTGATGACAAACAGCGCAGATGGCATCCAGAGGGAGATTAAGGTAAAGGGGCAGAAGCTGGGTACTGTAAGCAGCTTCAAATACCTTGGAGCAGTTGTCTCAGATGATGGCTCAAAACAGGAGGTTCTCTCAAGGATAGCACAAGCCACTTCAGCTCTTGCCAAGCTGAAACCAATTTGGAGAGATAACAACATATCTCTTGGATCAAAGATGACACTTATGCGCTCCCTTGTCATTTCCATATTTCTGTATGCCTGTGCATGGACCTTGACAGCAGAGTTAGAGAAAAGAACGCAGGCCTTTGAGATGAGATGCTACCGAAGGTTACTGAACATTTCGTACAAGGACCATATAACCAATGAGGAGGCTCGCAGGAAGATCCAAGCAGCCATTGGAGAATATGATGAACTCCTGACGCTGGTCAAGAAACGGAAACTAAGGTGGTTTGGCCACGTCTCAAGGTCTTCTGGTTTAGCAAAGACAATTCTTCAGGGCACAGTGAAAGGAAAAAGAAGAAGAGGTAGACAGAAGAAGAGGTGGGAAGACAATATCAAGGAGTGGACTGGAATGGACTTTGCCAGCTCAACTAGGGCAGCTGAAGACAGGACAAGGTGGAAAGGGATTGTTTTGAAGTCAGCTGTGGTGCCCCAACGACCTAGTAAGGTTATGGGATAGAATAGAATAGAATAGAAAGAATATATAACAATGTTCAAATTCTGAACATTTTGACATAAAAAATCGGTATGTGTAAAACAGCAGAATCAAAACTTATATATTTAATTATGTATAAGTTTTGCACCATAATCTATTTAAATTTCGGATAACTACTTTACGGAGTTTGCAACAAGCGAAAACATTGATCAGCCTGTGCATTCATGCAGTCGTACAAGACTCTCGAATAGACAATCTATGAACTCTATGATCTGAAATGTGATAATAAAGGTCTCTTAAATGTATTGCACATGCTGATTTGTTTAATAGTGAGACGTGGCTTTAGCCCCTTTTCACATGGTCAACACTCGTGGGTATGTCATTTGATCTTTATGTACCGTTTTCTAATCGACAATCAACAGCCCTGTATTTTCACAGATCAGTGAGTTTAATAGCTCGTAAGGTGTCAATGATGTGTTTACCTGAGCAATCAAAAATAATGCCATTGATAGACATGGGGCCAACGACTTACGTTCAAGGTTACATAACATGATTATGCATCGAGCCTTGAGGCATGAAGCGTCTGCATGGTGTCCCGTCACTGTGGATTATTGAGGAGCAGATTAACAGTAATTGTAGGTGTTAATTAATGATTGTGGAGATAGTCTCTGATACCGTAAAACTTTGCCATACGTTTTTATTGTTTTGTTGGTTTTTTTAAATTTTTTTCGCCACTTGTTTTCGCCAAATCAATATTTTTGGAGCCAAAAAAATTATTTTATCGCATTTGGCAACTTTGGCGAGCGGAAGCGCGAACCCTGGGATACCGGTTAATTAGGTTCGAGAGATGCATCGAATCGAACGTTCGGATATCGAAAAAAAATATCGATCATCAATCTCTAAGAAGTTTTGCATTGTTTCCTGCTGCCAAAAATCTGTTATTTCCTTGCATAAATTCTAACTAATTTCTCATTTCAAGTAAATGAAGTTAGTTTGTCATCTCTGGCCGTCTGTGTCTGCCATTTTGTTGTTAATGTTCATTTGTAGAATTCTGCCATTGACTTATTGGCGCACCCAGATAAACGGTAAACTCGTTTATTTATGATAAAACTTCAAGTTTCCTACACCTGTAAATAATCCACCAACAGTGAATGTAAATATACTTATACAAAACACTGAAATATTACTATATATTCCTCAACCGAATTTGTCATTGTTTTTGTTGTTGTATAATTTCTGCCTTTATAGGCACACCACGCAGAAACAAATAGAATTTGGGATAGCTAAAAGCCACTAAATATAAAAAAAATGTAAAGTACAGATAACCATTCACCACACAAGCTTGTTACAAGCAAGTTAGCATGCTATGGAGGGTGACTTAAAAGGAATACACAGTGTGGATATTACAAAGTACTAAAGCCCTCCAGAAAGCAGGTTAATATTATAGGCAGAAGGTGACTAAAAGCCAACAGGTAAGGATATCTACAAAGCACTACAATATAACAAAGTGTAGATATTACACTAGAAAGCAGGATTATATATGGAAAAAGTATCAAATGATACATCCAATATCGATCATTTTGTATCGATACAAATTTCGTAACGAAAAATTTGACCGATACGCAGCCCTATAGATAGGTAGATAGAATGATAGATAGATATATATGACTGGGATAAATACACATTTTTTGTCTATTACAACTATGGGGAAAAAGTCAGGCCGAACTACTCACTAAAATTGGGCCCAAACGACCCACCCTGGTAATCGGGCCGAAACGACCCAGGCTGAATGGGAATAAGGCCGAAACGACCCGGGGCCGAAAGGGAATTGGGCTGAAACGACCCGTTACCCTAAAATTACAACGCTTATTTGTCTTAAAACTAAATCTGTCGGAATAAACTTTCTTTCTTCCATTTATGCCTTTACCCCCGAAGGGGACACAGACGGTGTACTTTTGTACACTCCGGTGTTGCAGGATGAAAGCCTACATATAGCCATGTAGCTATAGTAGGGATCTTTAACCTGCACAGGGGATGACTCTCCCTGCACAGGGGGCCTCCAGTTAACGTCCCGATCCGAAGGACGGCGCACTTGTTAGCATCATCCCTGAAAATACCTTTTATACCATAAATAGTTCTTACAAATCTCCATATATATAACTACAAAAATTTAGAATAAAACAAAAATTTTGTTTATTTCTCAAAGGACGCCACTAAACTTTCCGGTGGTGGGTTTTGAGCACGAGTGCGGGTGGTGTGTTTCATACCCGATCCACGAAAACTAATGACAAAAATTCAACTCTTGTAAATTACGAGATTCCAATTAATACTGATAGAACTGTAGCCTAGAAAATACTTGCCGTTTTTGGCCGCTTTAAAATTGCAGCGTTAAGACAAGCAGCGCACAAAACAGGCATATTTCTCTCCTCTTTTATTATTATTTTTTTTTTTATTTATGTTTTTTTTAACATGCGCTTTTCTACTGGTACACCGGCGGATGACGGTAACATGACTCCCCGAAAGCTACCGACCTCTGCACCGACATCATAGTGTGGTAGTTACCTCCCCTAAACCTACGCAGTGGCTGCGATTTTTGGTGAGGCACCCAGTAAATCTTGCACACAATATTTTCTGTGCGGGCTACTGGGCATTCTCAATGCGCAGATTATAAAAAAATCGTCTGCTAGAAGTACAACACTGCAGACAAAACCGTGGTTTATCAATAAGGGGCCTTATGAGAAAAATAGATATTTGTCTTGCTAGAACTTAGAAGAATCAGATTAGCACGGGTTACATTATGGGACCATACCCTCCATTCTTTCGTAATAATTTTGTGGTGGTTTGCACAGGTTGGGTGACTCTACAATATTTATGAAATAGATCAGCTCTAGCAGTGAATTGTTGAGTAATAATTCACTGTTTGGAGGTCAGTTGTAAAGTAGATCATATCACGAGCGCGGAGCGCGAGTGATATATCTACTGACAACTGACCGACAAACAGTGAATTATTACTCAACAATTCAATGCTAGAGCTGAACTATTTCGATTCTAACACTCAAAAATGCTGAAAAACTATTCTCTTCATTCAAACTGCCAGCGTGTTCATGCTCACGCCAATATTCTTAACTGTATCTATGATAAACGTACGTTTTTATGGCGATTTAAGAAAGAAACAGAGACGTTACACCGTCTAAAATCTCAAAACTTCGCAAAATTACGTCATTAATTGCAGTGACGTCAGCAATTAGACTCACGCGCTCCGTAGCAGTGAATTGTTGCAGAATAAAACACGGTAACTTTCCATTGCTTCTATAGGCGCACTGTGTTAGAATATTAAACCAATGATACCATGACGTTAAGCCACTTTTTCGCGTTGCGACCTGATTTGTACAACAGGTGTTGATACACTTTAGAGTTTTGTAGCAAATTTTGGGGAATAAATGTCAGTTGTTTAGTTATTTATGAGGTCTAATTAATCGGTATAGATCTAGTTTAAACTTTGAACTGCTATTTAATGAAGTGGAGCCCAGCGCATTATTGGAAGAAGAAGAATGGAATGGACAATGTTCTCCACTTCATTCCATGGATTTGGGATGGCATTTAGTTGGTTTGCCCTCAATGCGATAAATTCCGTTCAGTACGAGTAACACCCCAAGCTCTGGGGACAAACTGTAGCCCCGGACTCAGTGCCCGGACTGTAGCCAATGGAATGTTGATTATCTCATCCATTCCACTCCATGTTTTAAACTATGCCCCGCTATCTTGTCTTGTCTTGTCTTCTATATAAATTCTGCCTTTATAGGCACACCTGGCACATAGCCAGTAAAAAAAAAAGAGAAATCTTCTTGTGTAAAAGTCACAACTTTGATAGTTAAATGTTATCTTATGTAGCATGAATATTTTACGTTTCTATGGCAGTTAAGAAATATTAAATTCAAAACTATAATCATTAATTTATTAAAATCAAAGCTACAAAACAGATAAAAGTGCCAAAATTTTCTATCGGCTCAGTAAAATGAAACAAGATCAACCATGGATATATTAAAGAAAAGCACATTTCTCATGTTTTCAGTTTGTGTCCTAATATGATATCTCTCAGCCGTAATGCTAGTGAGTAGTGATAAAACTTGATTCTAAAAATATGGCAGTTACGCGATAGCTGGAGAAATACCATCCGCGGTGATGTTCGGTTTTCTTCGCTGGAGGTTTATAAAATGTCTGATTACTGGGTGTATGACCTCAAATCTTGTAGGTCATATAGGATAAGACTACCGACATCACCGCAATTCTAATGAGCCGCGATTCGAGAAAAACAACAAAGTGGCTGTGCGCCCAGCGTAGACCCAGATCAGCCTGGGCATCCATCCAGTCTGATCAGCCTCTTCTCTTATTGTCTCTCTCCATTCAGGGATCTCTGGATGGTCATCGCTGCTCATTAATGTGTCACAGGGTATAATAAAAGTGAAAGATAATTTTTGTTTGTTTCATTTTATTTCCCTATAGCCTATATTTCCTATACACTTTATCCAATGCCGAGGTCCATTAAACCATGTCGCGTTCGTTAACACATAGCCTTCGTTTTAGTTCCAGCATACAAGTAGGTAGTTAGGTGCACATGTTAGCGTACAGTGATTTATCTCTTCACACAGCGCTAACAATTATTCATGACTTCAACGGTTCATTGCATTTTGCATTAGAAACGCCATTGTGAACTGTTGCATTGCTTATCTACTGGTATTGTTTCATTTTCAATATATTTATATAATATATATATTGCAGGCTTGCATACAAGGATATTGTGAGAACCTGCGAGGGCTGGGAACGTTTGTAAAAGCAGAGACGCCCAATTAAAACCCTTAACAAATGTATGGTAGTCTGGGCATTGTAGTCCCATCCTACTGCTCCTCGAGAGATGGGGTGGCTCGTGGAGCCTCGTTGACGGTAACACTCCGGTGCCAGATCCATCGATGAGTCAGTATTGTCCATGACGACTCACTGGATTTTCTCATGGTCCGCAAGTATGTGTGGTGAAAGTTATATCTTAACTGTATGAAATAACCAAAATTTAAATTTTAGTGAAATCTTCTCTTTGCATGTAGCTCTAGTCATTTCCTTATGAACTAACAGGTACAAACGCCTCCAGAGAGAAGTTCAATACAAGATCAGGAAGGCAAATAAATCATACATGGCTAACACAGTGAGCAGCGACTGCAAAGACAACTCTAAGAAGTTCTGGGCCTATGTAAAGACCAAGGGGCAAGAGTTCACTGGGGTGGCACCATTTAAAAACCAGGATGCATTTCTCCAAAGTGACACCAAAGCCAAAGCCAACATCTTGAATGAGCAGCTCAAGTCAGTGTTCACAAAGGAAGATCTCTCCAGCGTCCTGATACAGGAGAAAGTGACATCCCAACAATGCAGAACATCAAGGTAGATCGGAAAGGCGTCCACAAACTGCTTAAGAACCTGAAAATATACAAGGCTACAGGTCCCGACGAAATTCCAGCAGATATCCTAAAGACTGCAGCTGATGAACTAGCTTCTGCCTTGGCTCTACTGTTCCAGCTTTCTATTGACCAAGGAGAGATTCCTCAAGTGTGGAGACAAGACCTGGTGGTTCCCATTTTCAAGAAAGGAGACAAACACCAGCCATCAAATTACAGACCGGTATCTCTCACATCCATCACATGCAAGCTGCTTGAACACATTATCCATAGCAACATCATGCAACATCTTGACCAGCATAGAATTTTGTGTGACAACCAACATGGGTTCAGGAAGAAACGCTCGTGCGTACCCAACTGCTGTCAACAGTACAAGAGATTACTTCTTCAACTGCCAAGGGACAGCAAGTGGACATCATTCTGCTTGACTTCGCAAAAGCGTTTGACAAAGCCCCTCACACAAGACTCCTTCACCAGCTGGACTACTATGGAGTGAGGGGCAATATAAAATGCTGGATAGAGTCCTTCCTCAGCCAGAGAAAACAGCAATTGATTCTAGAAGGAGTTAGATCTGACACAGCAGGTCCTTTCAGGAGTAATCCAGGGGACCGTCCTGGGCACCCTTTAGTTCCTGTGTTTCATCAGTGACCTGCCAGAGTCTATAAAGTCTTCTCAAACCAAGCTGTTTGCAGATGACAGTCTTCTGTTCAAGGTCATCAAGAACGAAAGTGACAGAGCCCTTCTCCAGAAAGATCTTTCCGCACTAGAGCATTGGGGAAAAAACTTGGCAGATGAGTTTCAACCCCACCAAATGTGTAGTGTTGAGGATCTCCACAAAGAAGAATGTACTCTCTACCCAGTACCAGCTACACGTTAGAAGTGGTTGACTCCAGCAAATACCTCAGAGTGACCATCAGGGATGACCTGTCATGGGGGACTCATGTGCAGAACACAGTGAGCAAGGCCAACAGATCTCTAGGTTTCCTTTGCAGAAACATGAAGGACTGCACCGAGCCAGTGAAAGATCTCACATACAAGGCTATGATCCGTTCAACTATGGAGTATGCATCAACTGTCTGTGATCCGCCCCTACAGACTCACGTCACAGCATTGGAGCAGGTTCAGAGGCGAGCAGCTCGCTATGTCTGTAACGACTACACATCCCGGGTCTGTCACCAAGATGCTCAATGACCTGAACTGGGAGCCACTTGGTCAGACGCAGGCATGAACGACTCAGTATGCTGTACAGAATTCAGCACAACCTTGTGGACATACCCACTGACAGGTACCTACGAGTCAGCGACAGCCGCACCAGAGGACCAGCAAGATTCTTCCAAGAGAGAATCTCGGATATTACATATTCCAACTCCTTCTTCTCAAGAACAGTGTGGGATTGGAACAATCTTCCAGCGGAGGTAGTGTCTGCTGCATCCCTGGAGGAATTCAGGTCACTCCTCTGGATTTGATCTGCTCCACAACAACAGTACGCAACAATGTTTTAACCAGCGCTTTTAATCTGTATAGTTATAGAGTCTTTGGGGGGTTACTGATCGCCATCACCAATCCTTGCCCCGCAGAGCTAATTACGTTCTTTTCGAAGATCCAAGCTCTTTACTTGGAAGAAGAAGTAGAAGAAGAACTATGTTATCAACAGAACTGTGATAATGAAAATCCAGAACCAGAATTGTGATATGACTATAAATATTTTAAATCATAAACACTAGTAAATACGTATTTTTTTCGTATTTTACAGATAGATGTACACACAATGATATATTTTAAAAAAAATCTTTTTACAGATTTCATTTTTTATATAATCTATTCATAGATCTTTTAAACGTTTAGATTTCAATCATTTTTATGTAATTGTTGTATTATTGTTGCATGTAGTTTTTACCGAATAAAAATCAATCAATCAATCAATCAATCAATCAATCATGCAGACTCAGATTAGACTGGACGGATGCCCAGGCTAATCTGAGTCTGTACTGGACCCACAACCACTTTGTTGCTTTTGTCGTGTCGCGGCTCATATTATTGGTTATACCCTCGGGGAAAACATATTAAGTTAGGAATTCGTACTCGATTTTACGCCGTTTGCTTTTGCTGAAATATGGTCCCACTATTTCCCGGTACTCCTACATTTGGCGCACCCTGCTGCAAGATTCTCGCCAGCATGGCTAATGTATTATCTTTATAGGCTTATCTCGAACATTTTATTTCACCCCACACAAGCAATTACCCGTGAGTTCAGTTCAGCTAATAAGAGTTGTCACGTATCAGTACAGACCAATAACAAGTTGTACTCGATTATGCGCCGTTTCGCTAAATGCGGGTCCCACTATTTCCGGTATTTACTCCCATATTTTGGCCCACCCAGCTGCAGGGCCCCGCACAGCATCGCAAAGGCATGAGCTATAAAACTTGTCCTGACACTTCATCTCACATATTAGAAGCATCTCACCTAATACAAGCGTAAACCAGAGAGTACAGTCCACTTAGGAAGAGCATTCACAAAACAGTACAGGTCACCTAACAAAAGTTAATAGCACTGAAACTCACCTGTAACAAGCAATCACTAGACAAAAGGAAAAAGCTGTTAAACTTGCCCCTTACCTACAGCATCAACAAAGTCCAAGAATATAATAAAATTAACTTGTATTGCTGTCAATTTTCTACTTTACCACTTGCATCCTATAGATTCATCTTGTTTAACTTACATGGGGTTGCAAGCATGCGGCAATTGAGCATGATGCTTGCACCCTGTCTTAACTTATCCATGGATATGTCTTAAGTTCCTTTAGATCTGTAATATATTTATGCTTTTCTCTGTGATATATATTTTCTTCGTGATATATGTTTTATTTGTAATCTTAGTTGTTTCCAACTATGGTTTGAGGGCTGGATTTGATTTTGATTGTTTCAGTTCCTGGTCTTTGCATACTTTTTATTTTTCTAACTGTGATGCTTGCTTGTTTTTATACATGTGTAGCTTTAACTATTTGTTGGTCGGTAAAATAGCCAAAATGGCTAATGTTGATTGTGTTGTAAATTTGAAAACCGACTTTAAATAAAGTTTCTTATGTCTTACGTCTTATGCTAAGGGATAACCTCTCAGACTTTTTCAAAAGCTAAACTTGTACTAGCTATTACGTTACGGTGTTTCTATGCACCTATAAAGATTTATGCAGACACCGGTTGAGCCCGTAAATTTATGAGTGAAAACCCCAAATATTTTGCAAGCGGATGAAAAAGCTGTAAATTATAAGAACAAAAAACAATAAGTGCCGTTCCTTCGCTGTTTGAATACTATTAATAATCTCGCCATTGCAAAAAGCATTATTCATTTCCTTAACTCAAGACCAAGTAGAGGCTTACAGTCCCATCGTAACACGTCCACGAAGTCAGACCAGGAGTGTTTGAGACTCGCGAAAACCTGTGATTTCATTGTACGTATATAAAACGTCATTTATTCTGGTTGTTGACCTAGTAGATATTGCACTATCTGTACTCAGTTATAAAATACAAAGTCCATCGTAAAGTTTGCCCTTGGAAGTAAAGTAGTCTTCTTCTTCTTCCAAGTTATGGTCAGGATTCTTCTCTGAGAATGTATCGTGACGTCATACGTTATCGCCATTCATATGTTATCGATACCTTCCTTTAGGTCGCGAAATTTTCATAGATATTACGTCATTTGGTCACGTTGACCTTTGATCCTGTAGACTGAAGCTTTGCCGCCAACTCAGTGAAAAAAATCAAATAAATATGCTTAGAATCAAAGCAAGATCACTGTACTTACAATACAACATGTAATTTGTTCATTTTCACTTATATCCATATTTCTTGGCCATAAAGTCATTGAAAATTCCACTTTTGAAATTTCTGCAACTATGGACGCTTTCTTGTCTGTTTATTTACTCTATGGGGCTATAAATAGAACAGGCTGCAGCGAGTGACTGTGTTGGATTTCAAAAGTACGGAAGTGCAAACGTACCATAGGTCCTTATCTTACAACATAGGGAATTTGATTTGTTTCTTGTTTTTAGCTCACACCTGTTATTGCTGCTGAAAAGCTACTTAGATTTTATTACAATTTAAATTCAATGTATATTTATTGTAGAGTGTTCCAGGTGTGAACTACATGTACTAGACAGTATGGGGAGTCTATCTGTTAATAAAATACGAATGATTTTCAACACCATGCTCTCAATAAATTTGTAGCAGTATCTATTTCAGCAAGTTTTGTAGTATACCTTTTTCAAAAATGGGTAATGTGAGCTTACAAAAACAAAGAAGAAAGTAACAGACGATTTTCGTAACGAAAATGAATGATTTTAATACCCCGCCGCAGATTTTGTTGTTACACTTACACAGCGCGTGTCAATTTAGAGATGCAAATGAGTATCGATAGCATATGACGCACTATTTCATTGGTCAATTTCGAAGGTCATGTTTCTGGGTCAAGTAGCAAAACAGTCGGCGCGGAAAATGGCGTGTTTTCACCAAGAATAAAGAGGGAAAAGGCGAAGTTTCACGCATACAAGACAAATATATGTTAACGTTGCTGTGTTGCTTATAGACCGGGATACTTTATTAAGGTATTGATAACACATGAGCCCAGGATACTGTTGACCAGTGAGTAGGGCTTCTACGTTTACACGGATAAACGGTAACGGTTCGTGTATATGTGCTAAACGTTTACAAAATTCACACATCGTTTAACCGAACCTGAACACCCGGTCAACCACCAACAAGTTATAATATCTTACACAGTCGTCAGTAGTCAATCTTAATGTACTTGACTTGATTAAAATCTTTATTTTCTAACTTCTTTGTACCTTACGCAAAGCATGATCTGTACACGTTTTGTCAGAAAATTGTTACGTCATAATCGGCAGCTAACTTTATAAGGTACAGATCAAAGGCAAGGCTATGTCTGCCGACAACATGTGTTGTGCAATAGAAAAAATTAGGACTACCTCGGTACCTGTGTTTCACAGGATAAGCTTACCGCGAAAGTGAGATAATTGCAGCGTGTAACGTTGACAGTAAGTATCAATTAACAGGATAATTATGTCCGTTGTTTTATAAATCTAATCCATGGGATTATCAAATACGGTGGAAATAATTGCTGCCATCGGAACTTGGTCAATGGTAAATACATTTTTTTTAATACCGTCGATAATTATAAACTTCGAGTTGACCCCCCAAAAATGAAAGCGCATTATTGGATGACACTGTGGTAACATAATTATAATAATTATAAGGTATGGGGGGCGTCTCATAGATGTCCGATACTAAGAATAAAATTTCGTTTAAACGGAATCGTTTCGTTTTCTTGCGCTCGTGTAAACGTTTACAATATTTTGTAAACGCAGAGGCCCTACCAGTGAGAGGGGAAAGAGACAGCCTACTCCTTCCAATGTTATGTTAAAATCCAGTTATGTACAGTTAAAAACATATAAAATATTGTCGGCTGTTCAGAACTGAAGGGTCGGCAGGGCATGACCTAGACCGACTCGGAACTCCTCTAGGGTGGTGGCGTCAGTGACCTGGGTTGGTAGAAGGTTCCATTCCCGAATGGTCCGTGGGAAGAAAGAGCATTTGTAGACGGACATGGTGGCAGTAGGCTGGTAGAGTCTATGCTGACCTCTGGTGCGTCTGTCACTGGGACGTACAACATCACAGGGCTTCCGTTAACGGGCGTATGGCCGTATATTACGCCCAGGATTTGCTCTCGTACGTCGAGAAATGGGACCTCTGGCGTCTGACATACGCCCGATAATTGTCACATACGGCCGTTTGATCTTGTCCCGACGTATAAAATATCGCCACTGGCTTTAAAATTCTAGCACGTGTCATAATTAATAGGATTACCGCAGGTGTCAAAAGACCGCCTACGGGCCAATCGAGATTGTCCGTATGGAGCACTGAAACAGGTAACACACGTCGGACGGCCTACCTGTCAGTAACGAGTGTCAAAATAACGCCCACTCGTAGATTCAACCTCTTACAACAGTCTGCAAAACAACTGATCAGATCACAATGACTGAGTGTTTGAATGAAAGTTGTCCATCTTTTTTTACTATCGCGAGAATGTATCTGACCTGTATGTGTACGGCGTATACATGCCGTCTCCAAAAGTTTGTGAATGTAGCCATCAAACTCTATCCGACGTTTTCACGAAACACAACATTCATATTGACGTTTGCCGAAACAACGGAAGGTCTTGTCATGATCCATAATGTCGCCAATGGAGTTTTTAGGAATACGAAACTCTTTTGCGAAAAGCGAAGAAGTCGCTATTTCCGACGCGTTATGGTATAATATACATTGTTTTAATTAATAGTACTTTTAAAATACGAATATTGAAACGTTCATTCCACCGATTTCCTAGTTGTATCGTCATATCGTCATGCAACCCAGTGCGAAAATAATGCCGAACAGTGTACAAAAATAGCGCATTCTGATCAGGGTCTACGCGATTATACATTCGGTATAATACTAACGGTAGCGTTGATACCTGTTCGTTTATGGGTCAAGCACGTTTTGTCTTTGATGTTAATATCAAAGACACCGCTGCGGGTATACGCGTGCCGTGCGCAGTGTCGTTTTAACCGTGAGGCGGCTAAAGATACCTCAGTACACAAACTGATAACTAACAATCGTATCAGCCAGCGCAACTAAGTAGTCGGACCGGTCTTTCTTGTTCGCATCTAACATGAATAATAATGAACATCGACCAAGCGACAACCGAGTTCTTCGGTGGAAGCGTGTCAATATACGCTCTTCACACGTTCCGTAAGTCACCGTATTTCCGACGCGGCCCATTCGGCGACAATGAAAGGGAATATTATGCAGTAACAGACAGTGCAACCATCGTAACTTGGGCAAATCCCCAGTTATTAGAATGCTCAGGACTTACGTATTGTTCACAAACAAACAGGAATGACTCTGATTAGACTGCGCAAATGCTCAGGCTTCCCTTTGTAGAACAAAAAGTTCACTACAGTATGGGAGAGAGAGAGAGAAAGTGGTGGTGGGGGGGGGGGGTTGTAAAAATAACCATGCCTAAGTCATTCCTAAAAACTTCAGACTTCCAAAAAATTCTCTCAATACGTCCAAATCTGACACCATGGAAGTCTGGACTTCCAAATTTTGAAAGTTAGTGGAAGCCCTGACATCAGTGTCAATTTCCACCAATCCATGCTGTATTTTAAACAATGTTGTCAGCCTGTCCACTCTTCTTCTTTGCTGTAGTGTAGTGTTTCCCCTATAGAGGTATAGAAGGGCGCCACGCCCTTCCTGCCCTTCCCTCCCGCCATTCTGCCTTTAAAAAGGTTCCCTCTGCCCTGAAAAATAAGCCCTTTTTCCCTCCTGAGAAAGATACCTTTTCTGTTGATAATCGCTATATATGGCTATCCATCAGGTGGGATACACAAAGCTTTTTGACACTACACAGGGTATGTCTATAAATAGACTGTCCAGGTAATAATGTTTACCCACTTGTAAGAGTCATTGTCTGATAATTGCCATCACAGCTTGTGTACTTGCTTAATGGGCATTACCATATTTACTAGCAAAAGGATTAAAATTAGAAAATAAGAGCCTTAAAGAGGCCATCTAAAAATTAATTTATGGGTAACTAGATAATCATTACTTCTTTTTGTTTATTAAATTCATTTGATATGTTTTCAATTTAAGTGTACATTATGCATTGTATGGGGGTGAAATGAAATTAAAGACAGTGCCTAAAATAAAATAAAAAAAGAGAAAAAGAACAGTGCCAAAACAGAAAAAAATAATGAATAAATAAAGTCAAAGAATAAAACAGTAAAAACTATATACCACCATGTGAGGGGTAAACAGGTTAATGAAACGTTTTTTATTATGTATGCACCATCTTTTGGGGCTGACAGGAGAAGATGATGTTTGAATGATTAATATCTTTTACAGCCCTTCTAGCAGTATTTCAGCCATTTGGAGCCAATGCAGTAATGAATGCAGTATTAAAGCTGAAATAATCCCTAGGCTCTTATCAGATCTTGCAGAACTCAGACCCACAACTTCTAGATTGTAAACAGTGTAGCAAGTTGGCCAGCTCAACTGGAATGCAGATGAGGATAAGATATGAGGCTCCATATAGGAAGAGCTTGACTGAAGGTAGAAAACACTGTGTCACCATACAGCAATTATGTGACCACAGGATGGTGAATGAAAGGGAGTGAGAGGCAAGAGATGGACAACACAGTGATTAAAAACATATATACAGAAATCAGTTGCAGTAATGACCTCCTAGACCATAAATAAAAAAAGTAATATTTTATTAATGCAGAACTTTATAATTATTTTATCAGCTGAAGCACACAGCAGTCTAAATAAAAAATATCTGCATGATACATGTAGCAATGTGGAAATTCATGTTTATATGATAAATACATATGTTTTTTGAAAGTCGCGCGCGCGCATCAAATGCCCCTCTGCTTCCAGGCTACCCTGCCCCTTTTTCAGCTTACCCTGCCCCTTTTAGGAGTCTGGGGGAAACACTATAGTGGTTCCCAATCAAGGTCTGAGACCATCTTGGTGACGCATCCTGGTGTTCTGTCATAGTAATTCCCATGAACAAAGCGCGCGGCTTGTCTTTGGACCTTCTCCAGCTTGGCACTGTCTTCGATTGATGATGGGTCCCAGGCTGGAGACGCATACTCTAGAGTTGGTCTAACAAGGGCTGTGTAGGCTGCCTTCTTCACATCTCTAGTGCCTTCGCCAAGATTTCGTCTCAAGAATCCCAGGGTCTTTGACGCTTTTGCTGCCGTGACGTCTATATGAGTATGCCAGGTGAGGTCAGTGCTGATGTGCACTCCGAGGTACTTTCCACTGTCCACTACTTCCAGTGTGTGTCCATGGAGCTTATATTCTGACTGTCTCTCGAAGCGCTTGCTAGTATTTATACGTATCACTTGACATTTCTCTGGGTGGAATTGCATCTGCCATAGCGTCTCCCAGTTTTCTAAAGCTTTGAGATCCTCCTGCAGTCTCACGGCGTCATTTTCAGATCTGACAAGTCTGTAGACGAGACAATCATCAGCAAAGAGGCGGGGATCTGAGTGATTTACAGCTTCTGGCAGGTCATTGATGTAGGCCAAGAATAATAATGGGCCAAGCACTGTTCCTTGTGGCACTCCAGAGATTACATCAGCTTGGGTGGATCTACAACCATCGAGCAATACTTGCTGCTTTCTGTGTCCAAGAAAGGAACGTATCCACTCCAGCGTTGGTCCCCTGATTCCATAGAAATTTAGTTTGTAGAGGAGTCTCTGGTGGGGAACTTTGTCGAAAGCTTTGGAAAAATCCAGGAGTATCACGTCCACTTGGTCTCGTCCTGATTTCAAGCTGCTGGCAATGCCCTGGATGGTGGCAACTAGCTGGGTTACAGACTTACAGTAGATCTTTTCTTCCGGAAGCCATGCTGTTTTACTGTCAGTATATTGTTCTGGTCGAAATGCCGCATGATGTTGCTGTGTACTATATGTTCAAGTACTTTGCATGCTACTGATGTCAATGATACAGGTCTATAGTTTGAAGCCAGGTGTTTTGGGCCTTTCTTGAAGAGGGTAACTATCAATGCTTCTCTCCAATCTGCTGGTACGCATCCTACATCAAGGGAAAACTGGTATATGCGACTGAGCATAGGTGAGAGTTCCTCTGCCGCTGATCTCAGAATGTAGGTTGGAATACCATCCGGTCCTGCGGCCTTGTGAGGTTTCAGGTCATTAAGCAGCTTTCTTACTCCATTTGGATTTATGATGAGTAGTCCTGTAGTAATCAGAACAACTCATCCCAAGACAAATCTCGCCCCAAGACGGATCCGTGGAAACACCCAAAACCACCACCAAAACACTCCAAACCAGCCTCCCCGGCTTCAAATCACCCCCTGTCCCTTCCAAACACAAACCATTACCCCTCCAACCCCATCCCAGTATCCTAATCCAGTGCTGGAAACGACCAGTGGCCCCGTGGCCAAATGCTCCTAATTTTTGTTTTGGGCCACCAGACTTCTCCAAAATATGACCTTTAGTGGCCCAAATTTATCTTTTTGGCAATACTAAATGAATGGGAACTTTAGCTAGTGGATAATTTGGGCAACTGAAAGTTAGGCCTGCTAAGCTTTTGGGCCACCACATTAAACTTGCAAGTTTCCAGCACTGTAATATATTGTAGGTGGACCTGTTTCAGTGACTGACCAGTTTCAGTGACCTTAATTCTGTCAATATTTCTAAAAAGTGATGCTGCAAATAATTCTTTTTGCAGAGATATACACTAAGTTTTATTGCCTTCGTGTAGGTTTGATAAGAACACCATCCTGCCTTTAATAGTTTCACGGTATACATGTAGATCTACAGGTTTACATGACAACCCCATTTTTTAATGCATTTTTCTTATTACTTTTTTTACACTGTTAAATTCCAATCAAATTTATTATCAGAGGAATATTTCAGATTTATTTTCTATTTGTATATATTAATAAGCATATATTTCTGTTTATATAACTGAAGATTTCAATGACAAACATTAAACACTGATTTTATTGTCTTGAAATAATTGCTGTCCTTACAACAGCCGATCTGCACTTTCAACCAGTCTGAAAAGGTTCTTTCTAAATATTGTTGAAATTAAGGAAGCAGGGACTAAATACTTGTTGAAAATATGTTAACTATTGTTTTCGACATAAAATACTACAAAAACATTAGGATAAAATGTATTTGCTACA
This sequence comes from Ctena decussata, assembly GCA_963989385.1. Classification (NCBI taxonomy): domain Eukaryota; kingdom Metazoa; phylum Mollusca; class Bivalvia; order Lucinida; family Lucinidae; genus Ctena; species Ctena decussata. The sequence continues at coordinate 79,379,600 of OZ022503.1, read as the reverse complement.
AGTTTTTGGTTTGTTTTGTAATCCTACCCCCTTTAATATTTTGACAGGGTATTTCTGAAACTCTATGTTGTCATTTTTTTCTTGATAAGCATATGCAGCCGTTGCCTGCAATATGTTTTTTATATTCAGTTCATGAGTTTCAATCTTTAGCAACAGCAACCAGCTTTATATTGCAACTTGCATAGAAAATGAGTGGGGGTCACTGAAACTGGTCTGACTTTTATACTGTAAGCTAAATATAGGTCTCAGAAATAAAGACCTCCAAAACTCAGTGTTTCAACTTTTCCATCTTTGTCTGGATAACATTCAAAAGTTAGAATGCCACACTAAAATAATCCATTAAATAAATCCTGTCTTTGTGTGAAACAGTGCCACTGTGTGTATCATACTGTTAGGGTCACTGAAACTGGTCGTTCGGGAATAGATTCAAAATATAAAGAACACATCAATAAATGGCTGCTCCATGATATGCATGTATGTATATGTGTACAAGCATGCTTAGTGATTTTGCTCACATTTCATGCTTTTGTTTCGTTTCTCCCTGTCACGTTAGCCTGAGGAAAAAAATATCCTCAGTTTGTAGCTGGTGCCGTACAAGTACAATAAATAATAATACACGCCAATTGATCTGGGATGCTGGTGTCTTGGTGGGGAGGGTGGGGTGGGGCGGGGGTAGGGGCGGTCAGGAGGGTGCTAGTTTGTATCCGAGGAAGCTGGTTTGGGGTGGTATGAAGGTGGTTGTGGGTGGTTTGGGGTGTTTCCACGGACCGCCCCAACACAACTCGCCCCACTCTCACAGATTCTTACAGCTCCTCTTCTGGTAGAAGGCCCTGCTCATGGGCCTGTTGGACCAGCTCCCATTCTTCATTATATTGTTTTAGGTCACGTCCGGTCAGTGCTTTGATGTCCTCTCTGTACTGGAATCTTTGTGGTTGGTCTTTCCATAACTTGTTGAGTCTAAATTCAAATGTTCTTACTGTATTTGCCACCACCACTCTATTAGGTAACCCGTTCCATAATTCCACTGTCCTTACACGGAATGATTATTCTCTTATATTTAGCCTAGGTCTTTTCTTAAATATTTTGTATCTATGACCAAGAATCTTGCCGCAGCTGAATTAAGTTTGAAACTTCGGGATCATATTTATCAGTTAGAATCTTATCTCAATCATGTGGACCACAGTCTTCTGTATGCCAGTGATGGTATATTCAATCTTTTCAATCTCACTTTTTTTTAAGCCAGGCCGGGTAGCGCAATCGGTAGGGCACCTGACTCATAAGTTAGAGGTCCTGGGTTCGAATCCCGGTCTGGCCACATACTTTCGTTTCTCCTTCCGCTGATTCAAGAAGGGCAGTTGTCAGTTACTGGCGAAAGTATGGGCACTTAGTACTGGTTAACCGCTTAGGAGGTCTAAGCCTGCCCAGGAATAGTGTGGTTAGGTTAACTGACTGTCCCGACATGACCTTAGTTGTTTACCGTGGACGTTAAGCATCAAATCAACCAACCAACCAACCAACCAATCTCACTTTCAGAAGACAATTCACCCCTGGCCCACTTTCAGAAGACAACTCGCCCCACATTCTCAGACTTTCTAGAATATAGATCTTCGTTCTTGTCCCAGATCCAGAACACAGCTCACCCAAATTTTGTAGTCTTCGATAGCGAGAACAACGCATTTCTTAAATTGCGTTTTTTTTTCAAAAATGAAAAAGTACAATTCATTACAAAAATAAAGCTGTTTAAATTTCCAAAATCCATTAAGAAATAAAAAAGTTCTGCTATGTCAAACTACACAACCCCTCAAGTTTAGACATTTTATCGATCAATAATTTCAATTTACACATCGCTATGTCAAGTATTTTTTATGATTTACCTTTCACGGTGTATCAGATTTTCTGTCGCGTCTCATTTATCCATTGCCGACTGTGTTATTAGTGGGTGTGTTTTAATGCTTTGCGCACTTATGCGCTAATGTTCACACTTCTAAAATTAACACCAGTTTGTAGAGGAAACCCCAGCTTCATTAGGATACCTTTCGGATGCATAAATAGCGGAGATATTCAGTTCTGAAAATTGACCAATCTTTGCAGCACATTTTTTCACGGAAATATACAGAAATTCTCAAAACAAAAATAACCATGAGATTCCTTGTCCAATTCTACGTCATACTGAATAAATTAAAAAAAAAAAATGTAATTTGATTGATTACGCAAATGAGCTACGTCAAAATAACAAGGGGTCTGAACCAAAAAAAATTTCCAATTGAATTGGAAAAAATGGCTGCCGCTATGTGGTAAAATTTCACATATAGGTACTCTCTTTGAATATTTGTTTCTCGTTTGTTCGATTATACTTCATATTATAAACATGAAATAATGATGGACAAAGGATTTATTTACATCAACAGTGTTCCCATGCACGTAGAATTGTGCGTGAATCACGCGGAAATCATTCTAATCACGCATAAATTTTGGGGCAAGAACGTGCATTCACGCGCATATGTTTCTCTCAAAAATATTACAAATCATCATTTTTCTTCATTCTATTACGAGTCTGCCAGGCCAGATGATTTTTGTAGCCGAGAAGAGAGTCAGAAGTCGCTGTTTTGATCTGAAATGCGGGCCGTAGTAAGATACCATGCTTTCATTCACGTCCGTCACATCCATTCTACGGCCAATCAAATTCATTATTGGAAAACACTACCACTAATCCGCTGCATGAATATAAATGACATGCGCGGTTATGTTGCGCACTAGAACTGTCATAATGGCCGACAGAATTTGTCCGTATTTTTGCGTTTATTTTCGCTGTTTCTGTTTGGAAACGGCACTTTCTATTTTTCATTTGGAAAGGAATCCACCAAATGATTAATATTGGATAAAACGAGGACCGGAAAAAGGCATGACAGCCGTTTTCTTCGTTTTTTTCAGACTTCAATTGGAAACACATCGGCACTTTAGTGTTTGTAAAAGAAGCGGACCAAGGGTTCCGGGTCATTTCGGCCCATGTCCATTTCGGCCCATAACTTTTTCGAGATAAAAAGTCATACCCGTAAATTTTACTTCATACCCGCAAATTTTATAGATAGGGGGTATAAAAACCCTCAGTTTAAAATTTGAGAGGGAACACTGATCAAAAACACTTTTAAACATCTTCTCCTCAGAAACCACTGGGCGGATTGAAGCCAAATTTCATATGGAGCCTAAACAGGATGGGGGAACGCAAGTTTATATATTTGACCCAGGTCACATGACCAAGATGGCCGCCATGCCCATATATGGTAAAAACCTTAAAAAATCTTCTTCTCCAGAACCACTAGGCGGATTGCCTTGAAACTTGATATGTAGCATTTTGGACTCCAGTACTTCAAAGTTTATATAAAAGATGACCTTAGGTTGACCTTGACCTATTTTATGGCACGGTCAAATTTGGTCCCTTAGGCTTTTAAATGGGAAAATCTGAAAAAGTGCATTTTTCTGTTGTGCCGAGCTCTGTGATATGGAAATCCAGTCATCGTCAACCATTATGAATACTAAAGGTCCAGGTCATTGTCGTCCTTGTCCGTTGTCAACATTTTCAAAGGACTTCTCCTCAGAAATCACTGGGCTGATTGAAGCCAAATTTCATATAGAGCCTTTACAGGATAGAGAAACACAAGTTTATAAAAAAAATTCCAGGTCACATGACCAAGATGGCCGCCATGCCCATGTATGCAGGAAGCCTTAAAAATCTTCTTCTCCAGAACCACTGGGCTGATTGCCTTGAAACTTGTAATGCAGCATCATGGACTCTAGTACTACAAAGTTTATATAAATGATGACCTTGGGTTGACCTTGACCTATTTTATGGCAAGGTCAAATTTGGTCCCTTAGGCTTTTGAATGGGAAAAGATTAAAAAGTGCATTTTTCTGTTGTGCTGAGCTCTGTGATATGGAAATTCAGTCAACTTCAACCTCTATGAATACTAGAGGTCAATGTCATTTAGTGATTTTATAGAAGTGGTCGTAGTAGAACAGTTTACACACTCGCCATCCAATCCTATAGAATTGCAGCCTGTTTATTAGCCTACCTGAGCCCAAAGCTTACATTTTTGCCACTTGACCTGAGCATATTCTGGCAGGTGAGCGATCGTTGCCCTTGGGCGACTTGTTTTGACAATATCAGGTGAGCGATTCAGGGCCTCATGGCCCTCTTTTTTTTTTTGCAAGGTCAAATTTGCATTCGGGTGGTTTTATATGGGAAAATGTGTAAACTTAAGAGTTTATGGAAATTATAGAAGATTTTGGTACAAAATTTGATAAATGCAGTCTGACAACTAAATGAGTACATGAACATTTTTGATTAATAGAGGTTAAGATCATTCTTTGACCTTTAACCAATGTCTCACATATTTTGACAGTTTAAAACTATCAGGTTTGTTCAAATGATGACCCTAGTAAGAGGTTTGTCATTTTTGCTCAGGTAAGTGATTCAGGGCCTCTTGGCCCTCTTGTTTTAAGCACCTTTGCTTTTGTTTAAACACACCTTCCTGCAACTTTGCTGGAACAAACAAATTCATGTCTGGATTTTTTTAGTTAAAAATGAGATGTCAATAACACATGGAATGTTTTCTATTTACAGGTTGGAAGTGAAGGTAAAGACTGACAAAAATGGCTGATGATTTTGATGTGGAAGCAATGCTGGAAGCTCCATACAAGCAGGTACAGTAGATTATATTACTCAAAAAGAGCAAAAAAGAAAACGAGATGTATGTATAACATTTGCAAACAGCAGGCCCACCATGTCGGTCTGCACACCTGTGCAAACTGATCATTGTGTATACACAAACTGATCTTAATATGAGCCATGAGACGAGAAAACCAATAAAGTAGTTGTGCGCAGACTCAGATTAGCCTGGGTATCCATTAAGTCTGATCAGACGCTGTGCTAAGCGCTTAAAGGGTAGCTAAGAGTCAAAGCTACCACCATGTGTACAGCAAAGACTCTGATCACACTTGGCAAATTCCCAGACTGATCTGAGTCTGCGCTGGGCGCACAACCACTTTGTTGGTTTTGTCTTGTCGTAGCTCTTATCTGCTTTTTACAGTCAAAAGAAGTGTTATTTAGTCCAAATGCTTTTCATAATAAAGATTACTGAGGCTCCAGAAATCATTTATGAAAATTGGGAAGGCATATTATAAATCCCTGGTATTTTTGTTGCTGGCATAAGTATGCCTAAGCATGCAAGTGCTGTTTGTATTTTGTTGAGAAAGATGCAGGGGTCAGCATAGAGCTTTCAGACATGGAGAATTTTTGCAACATTTTCAGGACTTTGGGGAGAAGTTTTGTCCCCAAATTTTTTATTTCTGTATATGTTGTATACATTTTCACTTCTCCATCAGCTCAAAATAGGGAGAGGTCAGCCAGCTTATGCCCCTATTCCACACAGACCACGAATCCCACGAATCGTCAAGAACTGACAAATTTTAGAATTTGTGGAATTGTAAATTTTCTGGTCCAATTCGTGATGCTCTACGATTCAGTTATGATACAGGTAAGATAGTGTTAGGTAAGATAGTGTTACGAATATTCATGGGATTCGACTTGATTCGGCTGGAATCGCACGAATATTACCAAGAATTCAGTATGATTTACAAGAGTCTGTTTTGAAATACTGCACAAATGTTAAGAATCAGTTACGAATCAGTTAAGAACATGCCGAATGCATGTACGAATCCAGTGCGAATAAAATTGAATTCGTGACTATTCTGGACAATCCATGGGGTTTTCTCTCAAGATATGTATAAAAAAGGCCAACAGATCACAGCCTTTGCTGTACGCACATATAAAGTATGAACCATGAGAAGTTTATGACCACAAAATGAAGTCTCTACCCTCTAGGCACATGGCGTCTCATCGATGTCAATACGACGTCATTTTGACGTCATATGCCAGCTAGAGAGACAATCTAAATTCGTCAAGAGACTGGTTGGAGTCTTTACTGTGCGCAAATGCGTCAAGGCACATATTCACGAATCCCCGAATGAGTTAAGAATACCAACGAATGCCTCAGAATGGCTCAGAATCGATTAAGATTCAGTTACGATGCCTAAGAATGCACTATGAATTTGTTACAAATTAACTACGATTTTTGGAATCGGGGAATTCTTGGCCAAAATTTTGAACAGCTCAAAACTTTTGCCACGAATTCCCGATTGCTCAAGAATTGCAAGAACTGACTACGAATATATACGATTCAGTTGAGAACTTCACGAACTGATTACGATTCAACTATGAATCCTAAAATTTATCAGTTTGTGGCGATTCATGGGATTCCTGGTCTGTGTGGAATAGGGGTATTAGGGAGATTATTTCTCCCAAATCGCCCTCTAGGTTGAGCCCTGAAGATAGTTGTTTTGTTTGAAAAGTGTAGGTTAACTTATATGAAAGTGTTCAAAGCCCCAGATGAGGCTGGGTTTTTATGATAAATTTGAGAAAAATTTCTGTTCTTCATTCATAAAAACGTACATTGTAACTCCTCATTAGAAAAGCCTAGATAAGTTAAGAAAATACAAGTGTCACGAAAACAACCTTTATTGGTTTAGAATAGGTACAGTCAACCCTCTTTATAACAACGCTCATTACAACATCAAAATTCTTTACAAAGTTCTTTTGATGTGCACGAAATGGCTTTATTGTTCGAAATATGTATTCCTTATAACAGCAAATTCAAGTTAACGTCAAGATATTTGGGAACAAATGATGTTGTAAAGAGGGTCCACTGTATCAGAGCTCCAGATAAGGTGGGGTTTTGAGGATAATTTTGAGATAATTTTTCTTATTTTTCAATGAAAACATACGTCATGACTGACCCCTCATTAAAACCATCTCAGACAGTTCTATTGAGGGATCAGTCACAACTTCTGTTTTATGGAGACTGGGAATTCAAACAGTGACTATTTAGAATATAACATCTCAATAGAAAAAATGCTGGCAGTCTGGCAAACAGCTGCTCGTGACCAGATCTCTTATAGTAGCATCAACCTGGGTGTTACACAAAGCTCTATAAGAGGGAGTATTTGTTGATAATAAGGGATAATTTTTGTTAACTCTGCATAAAAACATATGTTATGACCCTTCATCTGAATGTCTCGATGAGGGGGTCACAACATATGGTTGTAATGAGAAATAAGAAAAATCATCCTTCAATTATTATCAAATACTCCCTCTTTTCTAGAGCTCTGCTGTTTACTCGTGTAGTTCTGTCCAGTAATAAGGGTAATTGCAGACAGCGTAGACAGATATCAGAGCACTATTATGATGGTGGTCTGCATTGTTTAACAGTTTGCAATTTTTTAAGATTGTAAAATCGGATGGTAATCCTGAAATTGTCACTAATCTTTCATTCATGAGCAAAATCATTGTGATTTCATAATTTATATACATTAGAAACAGGAAAACTAATTCTCGTGATCCAATTGTGCCAGTGGATGAGTGGAATTTTCCTGCCCTTTTTAGGATAGATTTTTTTTCTTTTTCTACCGTTTTTACACAGGGAGACAACTTACATTCATTGATCAAAATGCCCTTTCTAAATTGGATCCTTTCTTCTGAGAGGAAAGAATTAGCTCCTTTAAAGAGTAGTTATTTCATTTAAAAATGAAAGAGCATGTGTCTGAGCTGGTGAACAATTGGTACTGAAAATTGCATTATGGAAATTACTTTTGGAGTTATTACAAGATGAATGTGTATATTTTATGCAAGTTATTTTGATCTTCCTCATTAAAATTCATAAGGTCTTCAATGACATCTTTGATGAACAAATTAGTGTTTGTTTAGTTGTCAAGTATATTTTAGCATAGTTAACCATTTGCATTTGGTAAACTGTATTTATTTTAACATTTTGCAAATACCAAATACCAAAAGTTTATTCATAAGAGCTACTATCTAGAAATTTGAACAGTTTCTTTCTAACTTACTACCCTTTAATATTTGACCCCCATTGATAAAGGAGGCAGAAAATGGCAGCGATGCTTCCCCTGAAAGTGTGTCTCGATATTAGAGTAATTACAGTAATGAGGATCTAAGATGAAGGCTGTGTAGGCGATGTCCTAAATGTGCTGCTTACTTAATATGAGCCGCGACACGAGAAAACCAACAATGTGGTTGTGCGCCCAGCGCAGGCTCAGATCAGCCTGGGCATTCGCTCAGTCTTATTAGAGTCTTTGCAGTGCACTTAAAGGGTATCTAAGGGTCTAAGCTACCTCCATGTGAACAGCAAAGACTCTGATCAGACTGGGCGGATGCCCATGCTGATCTGAGTCTGCGCTGGGTGCATAACCACATCGTTGGTTTTCTCGTGTCGTGGCTCATATAATGATCAGATAGCATATCCCTGTAAGTACAGCAGCAGAACAAATGATTCTTTTTCGAGAAGTTCCCTTTGTATTTGGATTTCGGAAGGGGTATGTTTCCTAAGGAAGTAAATAGGAAGATCCAAAAGTTGTCTCCCTGTGTAAAAAAGGTGAAAAGCATGGTGATATAGATACATAGGGTTAAAAACGATATTAAACGACCTCTCGTAGTGCATTTGAGGAAAAAAAAATTTTTTTACCAAAGAGTTCTAATTTGCAAAGTCCTAAACTTGAAAATGTGTTTTATTCTGTCTTAGATGCCCTGTAGTTCATGCGTTTCCAGCTTGGTTCCTACATAATAGAAAAGAAATAGAAGGTACTCAACAGTAAATCAGTTTTTGCATAATAATAAGAAGAGATAGAGCTTTAAAGGAATCATAATTTATGTCAGTTTAATGATTCCCTGTAAAATTTTTAAAAGCTTGCAAATTGCATTTCTGAAAACTTCCTATTTTGTTGTAACTACTAACTGGTAGATTTATCTACTTCCTCTCTGTACATTTACTTATTCATCTATGCAAAATGTCAGTAATAGGCTCAGCTTGTATTTACAGAATACACTTTACATACGTTCCATTAGTTTGTATGCAAAAATTAATAAAAAGATAAGTAAAAAAAAAATAAACAAAGTTATGAAATGTTAAAATTAAAAAATAATGCGGCTTTCATGAAGATTTGTGCATGATAATAATGATCTTTGCTAGATAATTTATGCAGTCAGTTTTGATAAGCTTGAGTGTATTACGTATGTGAGAGTTTTCCTGTTCCCCAGATTGATAACTTTCCCCTTCACTCTTCTGTAGGGCCCACAGACGACATCTGCCTCGTTGATTTTGGGGAAAGAGGTAGCAACACAGAGAGGACTCCAGTCACTGCCTTGAACAGTTTAATCAATTTTATGTGTGTTTGAATTAAGGATTTTCAACTTAACATTGAAAGTGAAAGAACTATCATTCAAAATATAGGATGCACATTTATATACCTTTAATGTTTTCTTGGCTTGTAAGGTAGCAAAATTGAACTTTTGTTAAACTGCTAAGTCTTTTACACTAGACATCAGTAATTGCTAAGCTCAGGCAACTGAGAAATTTACAGCAGAACTTATGCCTGCTGAGGACTCAGAGTTTCCCGTGTACAGAAAGAACTAACAAACCATTTACACAAAGTAATTTGGTAGAAATGGATTGAAAATTAATAGGTTACACATAAGTAATGTATAGATCTGCCAAGAAAAACTAAATATTTCGCAAAACAACAGCAACTTCTTTTTCTATAGACTAAAGGTGGCCTTTATGTCCACTGTTTCAAGTATTCGTGTTTGAGGGATGGGATGGGGAAGCAAGGAAAAAGCAAAGCAAAAGTAGAACAATGGTAGTTCTTTCAGTCATTTTTTTTGTGTGCGAGTGAGTGAAATTCCTTCCTTGGACAACATGAAACAGCATTTTTGCAAATTCAAATAATTCCGTTTGTATGTTTATGAGTGATATTTAATTGAAGGGAAACAAATTGGTAAGTTTTGACCCATTGATTTGTCTTGTATGTCCATGTATATGATTGATGTTTATTAGCGTTGGAGGACCCCAGAGGAGAACACTTTCAAGTAATCAATTATAAATAGAGCTCCTGGTAAACATGGACTTGGTTTTGTTTTATGGTAGTTCCAGGGGTCGTATTTATAAAACAACTCGAGTTGTTGTTATGCTGTTGCTAAGGCTGAATTTTTATAAAGTAGATTTCCTGCAACTATGAAATATGCTCTGGAGGAACGGTCTTCTTCAGACTGTTCCTCCAGAGCAAATTTCATAGTTGTAGGAAACCTCTTTCATAAAAATTCAGCCTTAGCAACAGCATAGCAACCACTAAAGTCATTTTATAAATACGGCCCCAGGATAATTTCTAGTCTTTCTTCATGTATGGATAATTATCCATTTATGGAGGAATAAGTATGCCAGATTGATCATTGACCGCTACAGTTACCTGGAGCCCTGTTTGCATTGTTTTGTTACATAAATAGTATATTTACTAAGTAACTAAAGTTCTAAAGCGCATTTCTAATACATTTCTTTGCCCTTTTCTTCCTTCCACTGGGTGTGCCTTTCTGAATTTTGCTGTTGTTTTGGAACCTAACAGGATGATGGACGTGGAGATGCTTCTTCAGACAGAGACAGAAAGTCATCATCGTAAGTATTTTCGTTATTTATTTTTATAAACAGGATCCATCCAAGTGACCCATCAAAGAAAAAACATTCACCAAAGTCCATTTCTTAACTCCAATCACTGTTTTAGGTGTGAGACGAGAATATCTGCTGTTAAGTTTAGCTGAAAAAAAAAGATGTTTTCAAAACAAAAGAGAAAAATGACAAAATCATTAACTGATCCTTTTATAAGAACTGGAGTGAATAGAAAGATATTGGTCCAGATTTGCAGACGTGTCTTTCTATCTGCATGAAACTGCAAGAAAACTGGCAAAACACAAAGTGTGAAACAAATATTTTGAGACAGTTTTAACCTGCATATTTTTAAGAATTAGAAATATGACATTAAATCTTTAAACAGTGGATATTTTTTGTTTTACAAGAAATTCATTGGTCCCAGTGCTGGACTGGAAAAATACAAATTTTTCATGGCTCCTGTATGTTTCTCCATAATAAAATTTTGTTCCAGAACGTCGACCCGTTATCATGGATTTTGGAAGAGAGCATTTATTCAGAGCTCCAGAAATATTTGATGTTTTGTTTCTCCACAAAGGCATAAGAAATTGGCTCTCATTAAACTGGCCTAGATATATTGCGTAATAAGATCCCATTTTATTTACAAAGTATTTGTTTCAATGGAGAAATAAAACATCAAGTGTTTGACATGTCTGGATCACTGCTTAAATTTTGAATCCAATTTTGCAACAGTCTTAGCATCTAAAAGACATTTGACTGAAGCCTGCCCAAGTGGTTGTTGCTAAAAGAATAATAAAAAATGTGAAGGAAATTGTGGATTTCTTTGCAGATGGTGTGATGAAGCCTCAGTTTAAATCATTGGCACCTTTTCCAGTGAATAACTCAGTTATCTTTTTGGCAGGTGTGGTGCTGTGTAACAAAGCACAACAGTACACTTGCTAAAGTTGGAAGATAAAAGCCAACAACGAGACATCTGTAGTTTCTTTTTAGGTCTCGAAGCATGCAATAGTCGGAGCCTTGGACGTTAGTGTTCTTCACTCATTATTCACGTCTAACAATAGGTTCTGTTATGTCATTAAATAGGTCAATATCTCTCTGATATGGGGAAAGAAACTATGCTCTGAATGTACTTTAACAGAAAATGAGCGCTTGTAAAGGTATGTAAGATAGGGAAAAAAATTCTGAACATCAACGGTTGGTTATTGACCAATTGACCACATTGTTCGAGCCATGAGAAAATACCTTCTACAGGGACTTTTCTTCAGCTGTCTTTCAGAGACTTTACATGGGTAAGACGTTTAAGTGTCAGATTTGGTTTTAAGTACCATATGCTCAAGGCAGTGGTATCCAGGTTAATTTTTGACAACCTAAGAATGATGTCAGTAAAAGCAATCATATGGTGACACTGGCATCTCTATTTGAACCAACATGATGCAGGTGTATATGTTAATGGAACAAACTACACCTTCCAAGAAAAGGACCATAAGTTCTGTGAATGCTTTCCAAACTCGTATGCTTTTTTCCCTATACAGAAATTCTTTAACACTGTGGTGGCTGAGCCATTATGCCCTGTCTAAATAAAGGTCTGCTTATAAATAAAGAGCTGCAGCATGTTTCATCTGGAAGAAAAATGCTCTGCAAAGTATCAGTAAATTCTCCCCACATGTAAAGGCTGAGCATTTGGGCCATGTTGCAGTACTGATTTAAGGGAAACTGATTCAAGATAAAATTCAGTTGGCTTTGCAGACTTATTAATGGTTGGTAGGGCATGCTCGTTAGGATGGCTGGTAAACCTTTTATCATGTTGTTTAGCCTATACTTTTACTGATATAGTTAGGTTTATATATAGTCAATCTGTAATTGACATTTAGGAACTCCTGAGCAAATAGATTTTGGAAGCTTAAGAGTTTCAGATCAGGGGATGTGGGTTTATGATATAGATTTGATCTCCTCCAGGGATGCATTAGGGCCCCGTATTTTGATCCTCCTCAGTGCTTCCAGTCTTGATAATTTTTCCCATCAAGAAACTCTTATATGGGGCTATAAATGTATTTTTTTTTATTTGTCAGAAAAAGGTAAAAGATATCTTTATAATTGATTCTAAGTAGTTTGATCAATTTTCCAGAAAATTAAGCTGTTCCCATGTTGTATACCCAATAAATAAGTAAAAAAAAAAATTCTTTTTTTTCGCAGAAATATGTTCAATAGAATTAATCAGATATTCAGTTTACAGGAATGGGAGATAGTGTGAAGTTGTTTTTAATGTTCTAATGCCAATATTTCAGTCGTCGTCGGAGCAGGGACAGGGATCGTGACAGGGACCGGGGTGACAGAGATAGAGACAGGGATAGACGCAGGTAATTTTGCTGATACAAACAGAAGACACAACTCTGATAATTTGAAAGAATCCTTTGGTTATAAGACTGTGTTTTCACTTCTAAAACAATCCCAAAAATCTAGATCTGTATTAAACAATCACAAAAATTTAGATCTGTCTGATAAGACAGATCTGAAAAGAATCTACATGTCTTAAACTCAAGAAATTTAGAGCTGCCTTATAAGACAAATCTAGATTTTTCGAATTGTTTTAGAAGAGAAATAAGCTGGGTATAATCATTTAACTTTTCGGGATTGTTTTAGAAGGGAAAACACTTATTTCATAAGACTGCAGAGCCCTAGATGATAATTGAGGGATAATTTTCTTTTTTTCTCATTGAAACCACATGTAGTGACCCCTCATCTGAACCGTCTCGTCGAGACGGTTCAGATGGGGGATCACAAGATATGTTTTTATCCAGAATTAACAAAAATTATCCCTAATTATCACCAAATACTCTCTCTTATCTAGGGCTCTGAGACTGATTTAGATACATGTATTTAGGATCATTCTAAAAATGGAAAGCACCATTATATTGCCAAATGACATGGTACTCTCCTTTACAAAACAATGTCAATTAAGTCATTGCAGTATTTTGTTGTATGATGATTTGCCTTGAAAATCTGAAGAAATGATATGTGGAATATGAATCAGTGAAGTAAAGTTGATTTTCATTACTAGAGGATCACAGATCTCTACCTTCTCTTTGTTTAGGCAAGCAAATTTAGAATATTGAAAGTGTTTGTTAAATACTTTGAAAAAGAGTTTTATAATATGACTGATTTGAAGAGTTTCATTTGGATGTATTACTGACTAACAAAGGTCAAGCATGTCAAACATAATCCTTGCAAAATGTGAAGACATAAAAAGTTAGATATTCAGTTAAATGAGATGTTCCACATTGTTGCATTTGTTACTTTTCTGTAGGTAGATTTCTACAAATCTAGAAATTATGCCACAGATGAGACAAGAGTTCATTAGAATTTTTGTTGAGAAAGAAGAACAATCCTCAGAACCCCACATTACATGTACCTCTGATTAATAAAGTTGTTGAAATTTTTTTCAGGGACAGAGACAGGGATCGTGATAGAGATAGGGAAAGACGTAGAAGCAGAGAGAGAGAGAGGAGTAAGGATAGAGACAGGCGTCGAGACCGCAGTAGGGAGAGATCTAAGAGAAAGAGCAAGAGCAGATCACCAAAGAGATTTGGTGGAGGCAGAAGAAGTATCAGTAAAAGCCCTGTTAGGTATGTTACAGTACTTATATGAACTCAGAGCCCTAGATAAGAGAGAGTATTTGGTGATAATTAGGGATAATTTTTGTTAATTCTGGATAAAAACTATGTTGTGACCCCCCATCTGAACCGTCTCGTCGAGACGGTTCAGATGAGGGGACACAACATATGGTTTCAATGAGAAATAAAGAAAATTAGCCCTCAGTTATCATCAAATACCCCTCTTATCTAGGGCTCTGAAACTTAAAGTTGTCAGAGAAAAATATTCAACGCTCAAAATATTTAAAGGAGTGCTGTATATAATTTCCATAAGGCTGTATAAAACTCATTATCATCAAAACTAATACCATACTTATCCTATTAAACGCCACAGGGGCGTTGCATTTTACGAAAGTGGGGCGTTATTTAGAGCCTAAAATGTAGTAAATATACCTCTAATAAACAGTATTTACGTGCGCATATACATTCAGAGGAAGCAACTCAACTATCTCAGTAGGGTTTAACTCTTAAAGGAAAGAATTTACTCCTATAGGAGCAAGTTCTTTAAGAGTAGACCCCATTTCAAAGAGCTATACTCATATCCAGAGAAGCAAACAGGAATTCATGCAAGTTAATATAACATTATTTTGGAAAAGAGGCAGGGGGCATTTATTAGAGCAGGCAGGAGGCGTTTATTGGGATTAATATGGTAAATGGTTCGTCATAAATACCTATTTTTGAAATTCTTGACAAACCTATTCATTTTGTCTTGATAAAGTCTGTACTGTTATGTTTCAGGGAACCACCTCAGGAGCTGACCCCAGAGGAGAGGGATGCTAGGACAGTATTCTGTATGCAGCTGTCAGCGAGAATCAGACCTAGGGATCTGGAAGAATTCTTCTCTTCCGTCGGAATTGTAAGTTGTTATAACTATAAATATTGGGCCATTTGAAGGTAGATTCCATGGCTGCACTTTCAGGGGAAACGATTGGCATTTCTTTCATCTTTGCCTTACATATCAATGGGATCAAATCTTTAAGCATTTACTTCAGGGGGAGCAAATTCCATCCTTTAAGACTTGACCCCTTTGGTTGAGGGATTTTCTTAAACCAGTTCCGAACCCCTTAAGGAGACCTGGCCCAAAGGTTATAAAACTTTTTTTCATGCTCGATTCAGCGGAGCATTAAAATTCAAATCCATATTTGATAAATCTGATCCAGTTTGCAGAGGTCTTTGTAGTATCCAGAGCTTGCTTTTCATATACTTTGTTTTTGATACGTAGAAAACAAGGTTGGTCGTATTTAAAGTTTTATTCAGAATCAAACTTTTAGCATAATCTCTGACAGCGGAGCATGAAAAAAGATTGGAGCAGCGACAAGACAAAACCCAACAATGTGGTTGTGTCCCCAGCACAGATTCAGATCAGCCTGGGCATCCGCCCAGTCTGGTCAGAGTCTTCGCTGTCCACATGGAGCTAACTTAGACCCTTAGCTACCCTTTAAGCACTTAGCGAAGAATCTGATCAAACTATTCGGATGCCCAGGCTGCTCTGAGTCTGTGCTGGGTGCACGACCACATTGTTGGTTTTCTTGTGTCGCAGCTCATTTTATAACCTTGGGGCCTGATAGCTTGGTTAAGCACTGGCCTGCTAAGCTTGTTGTCCAGGTACGATTCCTGCTGGAAGCAGAAGTGTTTTCTATCATGAACTGGGTTCCATTGCACACAGCCTTCTGTTTAGTATCATTGTAATTGTACGACTGAAATACTGTTTAAATCCCAAGCCATCCATCTATGCATGTAAACCCTCTTAAGTTGCCTGCCTGCCCAACATGGCAAAGGAGTATAAATGAATGTGTGAAAGACAGAGAAGTAGTGTAGACCCAGATGAGACTGCAGTGAACAGCCTAAATGAACTTTTGTAAGTCTGTTTTGTGTAACTACCTGTTCAGGTGACATAATTGTACCAGGAATGCCTTTTAGGCATCTGTGTCACAACCGTGCACAGCAGCTTCTAAAAGTGGGTTTGATACCATCAAACTGTATGAGCATGTCATACAAAATTAACATCTGGTATATACCAGCTTTGCTAAACTGATAAAATTGCTACTTTATTTGGAAGAACTGGTGAAAAAACGGGGCTCAGTTGCTTAAAGCATTGTTAGCTTAACTAAGTCACAACCATACTCAGCAACTTCAAAAATGGATTTAATATCATCAAACTATATTAGCATATTATAAAAAAAAAAAAAATTATACCAGCATTGCTTAACTGTTAAAATTCCTACTTGCAAGAGTTGCCTGGCAAAAAACCTGGGCTCAGTTATTCAAAGCATCGTTAGCTTAATGAAGTTGTTAGTCAGGGATTTGTTAAGTCTTCGAATAAATATAAAATCAAGTGTGCTAATATTATATATGATGCCGGGGGCATATAGCGTTTCAATTGTGCATACGTTCGTACGTTATTACGTACGTCTGTCCATCCATACATATGTATGTGATCCTGTTAGACTCCGGTTAAGATTTTTGTAAGAGGTAGATTTCATTGTTCCAGTTATTGTAGCAACTTGAAATTTTGTATGAGGATTTATATCTATATGTACAATAGGAATACAGAAGAATCAGGGTATGATGATCCATATGTCATGGTCCACTGACTTTGGACTTGGGCTAATTTTGCAAGGTTAAGATTTTTGTAAGAGGTAGATTTCAGGTTTCCTATTATTTTAGCAACTTGATATTTTGTACAAGGGTTTGTATCTAAAAGTACAACAGGAATACACAAGAATCAGGGCATACTGATCCATATGTCACAGTCCACTGACTTCGGACTTAGGCTAATTTTGCAAGGGCTTGATACAAGAATTAGGGCTTGATGATCCATATATCACGGTCCGCTGACTTTTTAGGTCTCCTGAGCATGAAGTCCTCAAGATGAGCTATTGTGATCGATATTTGTCCGTCATCCGTCTGTCCGTCGTCAACAATTTCTTCAAATGACATCTCCTCCTAGACCAGAAAGCCAATTTTAAAATAATTTCACACAAATGTTTCTGTTATAGCCCCGAACCAAAATTGTTAAAATAGTTCCGCTCCGCTGAACAAAATGGCCACCAGAGCTAAAAATAGAAAATCCTTTAAACAACATCTCCTCTGAAGCCAATGGCTCTATTTCAAAATAATTTCACAGAAATGTTTGGCTCATGGCCCTGAACAAAATTTGCTAAATTGGTTCCACTCCGCTGAACAAAATGGCTGCCAGAGCTAAAAATAGAAATAAATCTTAAAATGATACAGAGGGCACAGTTTGATCCAATCATCATAAAACTTTGTCAGAATGTATATCTTAATGAAATCTAGACCAGATTTGAAACTGGGTCATGTGGGGTCAAAAACTAGGTGACTAGATCAAATCATAGAAACACCTTGTGTACACTCTAGAGGGCAAAGTTATGATCCAATCTTCATGAAACTTTGTCAGAATGTTTATATTTATCAAATCTAGGCCAAGTATGAAACTGAGTCATGTTGGGTCAAGAACTAGGTCACATCTTAGAAAAACTTTGTGTACACTCTAGAGGGCACAGTTATGATCCAATCTTCATGAAACTTTGTCAGAATGTTTATCTTTATCAAATCTAGACCAAATATGAAACTGGGCCATGTCAGATCTTAAACTAGGTCAGATCTTAGAAAAACAATGTGAATGCTTAGAGGGCACGGTATTGTTCCAATCTTCATGAAACTTTGTCAAAATGTTTATCTCCAACAAATCTAGACCAATGGTGCAACTAGGTCATGTTGGGTCAAAAACTAGATCACTAGGTCAAACCTTAGAAAAGCATTGTGTACACTCTAGAGAGCACAGTTTTGATCCGATATTCATGAAACTTTTTCAGAATGTTTATATCCAAGAAATCTAGACCAGTTTTGAAACTGGGTCATGTGGGGTCAAAAACTAGGTCATTAGATTAATTCTTATAAAACCTTAGGTACACAATAAAGGGTTCATTTTCCATTGAATCTTTGTGAATGTCTGTCGTATGTATGGATGTCTCTTAAGTTAAGTTCACAGGATACTCAGATGAACGATCCAGGGCCATCATGGCCCTCTTGTTTACTTTGGCCATATAGTGACTCTTAAACTGTATAAAGGGCTGCAGTTTGTGTCACATTTCAAGCTTCAGGTGACACTTGGCCTATGGCATTCAGGGATTTTGCTAAGGACTGAATGACTGGTGGTCCACAGGACCAGCTTATCCACAATTTAAGAGTGGTCCTCCCGATGTTTCGGCTATTCTTTGTTATCATTTGTTATCATTTAATTTCAAAATCAGTTGGTCTGCAGGACCAGCTACCAAAGACATCAGCTAGTCATGCCCAAAAATCACTGGTCCAGGACCAACGGACTTATGGTTAATAAAACCCCTGGGCATTTTATTATACAACTCTACCTTCATGAACCTAGTTATCCTACATGTGCAAGTACCTAAATCAAAGACACCATCTTACTCAAGCCGGGCCGGGTAGCGCAATCGGTAGGGCACCTGACTCGTAAGTCAGAGGTCCTGGGTTCGAATCCCGGTCTGGCCACATACTTTCGTTTCTCCGCTGATTCAAGAAGGGCAGTTGTCAGTTACTGGCGAAAGTATGTGCACTTAGTACTGGTTAACCGCTTAGGAGGTCTGAGCCTGCCCAGGAATAGTGTGGTTAGGTTAACTGACCGTCCCGAAATGACCTTAGTTGTTTACCATGGACGTTAAGCATCAAATCAACCAACCAACCAACCAACCATCTTACTCAAGGCACTAGGCGCAGGCATCCGTGTACTGTGGACACATTTCTAGTTTACTTTTTTTTTCAGCAAAAATGGCAGGATTTTTGTGTACAATACGTTTGAAAATCAGTGTCACATTAACTAATGACGTTGTTAGTTTTGAACAACCCGTTCCAGTAGTACAATCAACAAAAATGCTGATGAAAGTCAATTGGAAAAAAGTATGGTCAGTTTTAATAGTTATTGAGAGACCTATACATTAAATTCTTGGTTAAGCAGATGTTTGATCAGCTATTTTATATGAGGTCTGTGTTATTTTTCAGGTGAAAGATGTCCGGCTCATTACTGACAATAAAACCAGGAGATCAAAAGGGATATCATATGTTGAGTTCAAGGACACAGAGTCAGTTCCCCTTGCCATGGGACTGACTAACCAGAAATTGCTAGGTGTACCTATTATAGTTCAAGCATCACAGGCAGAGAAAAACAGACTGTCAATGCCAACAAGTATTGTTACAAAAGGAATTATGACTGGGCCAATGAGATTGTACGTGGGTTCTCTACATTTTAACATCACAGAGGAAATGCTGAAAGGCATATTTGAACCTTTTGGAAAGGTAATGATAATAATATTTGAGCCATGACTTGACTAAACAAAGTGGCATGTATGCCCAGAGAAGACTGCTCAGCCTGTCTGATCACAGTCTTGGTTGTTCACATGGAGCTAGCTTAGACCCCTGGCTACCCTTTATAGAGTGCACAGCGAAGACTGGTCAGACTGGGCTGATGCCAAGGCTGATCTGAGTTAGCATGGCGCACATACTACTTCGTTGGTTTTGTAGTTCCACAGCTCATATTTTGAAAGTAAAAAAAGATAGAAAAATGGATTCTATGGCAATCACGTAAAAGTAAGGCTAGATACAAGTCTGGGTTCTGTCCGTCCATTTTGTTTGTCAGTATTTACATTGAATGACCTATGACCTGGGTTGGTTGGTTCATCCCATTTGTGATTAACTGTAAAACCATTGATCATCAGATAGTGTGTGACTATGTATAAAATCTTGGGTGTAGCTCTGTTGCTATGAGAATATGATACATATGTTATGCTTTAGCCGACCATTTAGTTGAATTCTTGTGATTCCTACAATTGGATGTATGTGAGCCACAACATGACAAAACCGACAAAGTGGCATGTGCGCCCAGGGAAGACTCAGATCAGCCTGGGCATCCGCCCAGTCTGATCAGAATCTTTGCTCTGTTCTTAAAGGGTAGTTAAAGGTCTAAGCTACCACATTGCCAACAGTGAACACTGATCAGACTGGGTGGATGTCCAGGCTGGTATGAGTCTTTGCTGGGCGCACATGCCACTTAGTTTTGTCGTGTCACGACTCATGCGTAGTCAGTTATAATTACCTATTGATGCAGTATATGCAGATGTTTGTCATGCTAGCACTCAGAAGGACAATGAGCTTGGTGTACAATACAGAAGTTTGGCAGGTCTAACACCAGAAATCATAGTTGAATACATTTTTTCAGTCTCAGTTTGAATGGAAACTAAATCAGTATGACAATTATTTTTATTTGAATTGCAAAAGTTTCTCTGTACCCTTGATAAAAGTATGAGCAAAATGTAAGTCTAGTGTTTAAGAAAGTTGACATATCAATAGAGCCTATTATCTTGCAGATTGATGACATCAAACTTATAAGAGATCACGACACTGGCAAGTCACATGGCTATGGTTTCATAACGGTAAGTTGTGCTGTTTGAAATTCTTGATGATCAAAATCATGAAACTGATTAGGAACAAAAAAAATAGCCATCAGAGGAGATGGCAAATCCCCTGACCGAAGACCCCCATGGGCCTTGGTAAAAAGGGTGCACTTCAAAACACATATTAGTAATATATTGTCGTTCTTTTATGCTTCTGATTGACATTAACTGTTTATCTAACACTCAGACTAAAACAGTATGCTTGCTTGGCTGCTAAAAAGAGGTAATATCTCAAACAGCTACATATACACAAATGTATAGCATACGATACATTCAACTTTCAAAATGTGTGAATAACTTCTAAAGTACAAGCCCTACAAACCTAATTTTGAGCTCTCTAGTAAGTGAATTTGGACAAAGAATCCAAATCTGGAGAAAAAAAAATTTTTTGTGGGTTGGGGGGGGGGGGGGGGGAGGAGGGGGTTGTGGGAGGGGCGCGGGAATGTGGAGGGGTCAGAGAGAGTTAGGAAAACTGATAAGATATCACAGCATGATAATCAATATTCTAAAAGGTACACTATTCTAAAAGGTACACAGTTATTCAAATTCTGGAGCTGGCCAGGGTTATACAGATATGGAGCAGAGACTCAAACAGCAGTTCAAACTACATAAGGAAAATAACTCACAAAGTATAAAAGCAAGAGTTATCATTCATGTATGAGACAAATTGTCATGACCTGTTCTGCATATCTGTGAAGTATCATGAAAATATACCAAACAAAAAAAGAAATGCACACAGTAAGATTTACCCGTTTGATTGACCTTTTATAGCATGATTAGACAATGCTCGTAAATCCATATTTCGAATCAAATCTTGTTCATCATGGCGTAGACGAGTTTCTGTACCTTCCATATGCATGACAAATAAGCATTTATCGAAATCGATGAAAATGATTTCCATGCATTTATTCAAGCTTACTGTCTGCATGGACTGTAGAGTACACATGTGTATCTGGATATTGTTAGTTAAATTTGTTTGTGTTTGAAACATCAGTACACGTCAGCAAATGGTCCCTGCTTTACGTCAAGAATGGAATGCGATTCCTCAGAATTCGATTCAGAATATCCTCAGTTCAATGCGCAGAGGATTTATGGCGTGCAGACGAGCCAAGGGAGGTCACACCTCCTATTGAAAACTGTGACATTGAAAACTGACCCCTGCCTTGTTCAGAGACCAATCACAAGGAACTGAATTGACACAATTAGCTGAATTTTTCGGGTTGGACTGTCCGATTGTCTACCTCTAATACTGTATGAATTATTTTCTTAAATTATATGTAACTCCCAAGAAAATACCAACATATTTCTTTGTGCGTTTCTTTTTTTGTTTGGTATATTTCAAAAGGTATTCAAGCTATGGAGCGGACACCTAAAATCATCAAAGGGAAATAACTCCAAAAGTAAGAAAGCATGAGTTGTCATTCTTGTTTGCGACCCATCATCATGACCTGTTCTACATATCTGTGAAGTATCATGAAAATATTCCAAAAGGTATTCAAGTTATAGAGCGGACACGAAATCACACCTAAAACCATCAAGGGGAAATAACTCCAAAAGTAAGAAAGCAAGAGTTGTCATTCTTGTTCGCGACACATCATCATGACCGGTTCTACATATCTGTGAAGTATCATGAAAATATTCCAAAAGGTATTCAAGTTATAGAGCGGACACGAAATCACACCTAAAACCATCAAGGGGAAATAACTCAAAAAGTAAGAAAGCATGAGTTGTCATTCTTGTTCAAGACACATCATCATGACCTGCTCTACATATCTGTGAAGTATCATGAAAATATTCCAAAAGGTATTCAAGTTATAGAGCGGATATGAAATCATACCTTAAATGATCAAGGGGAAATAACTCCAAAAGTAAGGAAGCAAGAGTTGTCATTCTTGTTCGCGACACATCATCATGACCTGTTCTACATATCTGTGAAGTATCATGAGAATATTCTAAAAGGTATTCAAGTTATAGAGCGGACACGAATCTGCCAAAAAATCACACCTAAAACTATCAAGGGGAAATAACTCAAAAAGTAAGAAAGCAAGAGTTGTCATTCTTGTTCGCGACACATCGTCATGACCTGTTCTACATAACTGTGAAGTATCATAAAAATATTCCAAAGGGTATTCAAGATACAGAGCGGACACGAATCTGCCAAAAAATCACCAAAGGGGAGATAATTAAAAAAGTACAATAGCAAGAGTTACCGTTCTTGTTCGCGACACATCGTCATGACCTGTTCTACATAACTGTGAAGTATCATGAAAATATTCCAAAGGGTATTCAAGATATAGAGCGGACAAGAAAGTGTTTACGGACAGACGGACGGACGCCAGGCTCATCGCTATATCCCCCGAACCTTTCGGTCGGGGGATAAAAAAGGGGCGGGGGTGTGGAATCGATAAGTAAATAAGTGCAAGTTTCATGTCATTAAAGTACTTACAAATATAAAAATTAAATTTTACAGATGCATATTCCAGCAATTTATCCCAGGTTAAAAAAAATCAGACATTATATTAATTGTAGTTCACTCTTTGAGGTTCGTATTAGCAAAAGAATGTAAACATTTGCTTCAAGATTCATCATTTGATTTAGGATGTTCTTGAGACATTGTATACCAAGATCACCCTACTTTCGTTACTGTACCATAGATATTTGGATATGTGAACTGGCCCTGAGGTTATAAAAAAAATTTGTGCTCAACTCAGCTGAGCATGAAATTTTCTCTGCTGATAAATATGAAAATGCCAACTTATGTTGGCATTTCCATATTTATAAGCAGAGAAAATTTCATACTCTGCCAACCTGAGCAAGAAAACAACTGTACTCACCAGTAATTTGCTATTTATTAGCCACTAAAATTTCATGCTCAACTCAGATGAGCATGAAAAAAGTATTATAACCTCTGGGGCCAGGTTGCTGAAACATGTTGAATTTACTATTTGGAGTGGTATTAGAAAATAAGCCTTGCTTGTGTCTTGTTTTACTAAGACACTGCTGTTAAAGCATTTGAGATTGATGTACAGATAATTATGAGACTTGTTGATATATTTTCAGTTTCACAACTCTGATGATGCCAAGAAAGCTCTGGAACAGTTGAATGGGTTTGAACTAGCTGGGCGCCCAATGAAGGTGGGCAATGTAACTGAGAGAACAATGGAGGCTCAGACTGGTGGGCAGCTTGATACTGATGAGTTAGATAGGGCAGGAATTGATCTCGGAGCCACTGGCCGGTTACAGTTAATGGCCAAACTGGCAGAAGGTAAGATCTGTTGCAGTTTGAAAAATTGTCAGTAGTCAAGTTTAGTTGGTGTTTGATGATAATAGATAATTTCTTCTTCTTTTTTTTTTCCACAGTAGACATGTAGTGGCCCTTCTTCAGAACTGTCTTGCCAAGGCACTTCTGTTGATGGCTCACAATGTATTGAGGAGCGGCTGTAGCGTAGTGGATAACTCTCCAGACTACCAATCCAGGGGTCGCAAGTTCGATCCCCCGCTTCTCCGGTCTTTCGGATGAGACTTTAAACCGAGGTCCTGTCTCCATATGACCTCGTTGTTGGTGGGACGTTAAACCCGAGTTCACTCACTCACAAAGTATTGTTGGGACAGAATTAAGGAAAATTATTCTTAAGGTGTGGGGCTATAGCACCAACATTTTGCCATTTTACAGTGGAGACAGCTGGAGCAGAATACTGTAGTACTGCTTCCATAATGTATAAATCAAGAGATTGCAATCAGAGAAATGAGGCTCGAGTCGGTTGTGAAAAACAGACTTTTCAGAGTGACATCCCATGGCGGTGCACTTGTATTCCATTAAATCTTAAGTTAAAAACCACCCCAGTGTTCAGTATTGTGTGAAATGTGTAGAATTAATTACATGGATAGCATTTATGGAGTTAGCCTTTGCCGTAATACAGCTTTTTGTCACCTGTTGAACGACAATTTTCCTTCCTTTTTAGAGCTGTTTGAGATTTTTCTATCCCAGCCAACTGTCTCAGCCTAGGCTCTGTAAGCTGTCTGTAAATGTCAGTCTTTGCTTAATATAGCCCAGTCTTCTTAATTTCAACAACTTGTTATCTGTGATGTAAATTACATGCAAAATATGAAATTGACAGTGATGTACAGGAAAGGTCACTATAGATTTCTGATAATCTGTCAGTCACGTAAAATGCATGCACAATATGAAATTAGCAGACTAGAACTACTTATAGAAAATTAGTTGGAAGTATGTAGTAATGACTTGAACAAAAGTTTTAGCATTGAGTGGCTTTTCTGTTTTATTAAATATATTTGGAAGAAAAATAATCAGTGATGGCTTTGAGACCTCAACAAGGAAGTCTTGGGCTGGTTTTCAGATTATTTAGGCATTATACTCAGCAAGCCTCAAATAAGTCTTAAAATGAGCCATAGGTTTCCTTTTCTCAGCCTTAACCCCATCATGGATTCTGTTAGTCTTAAGGCAGGCAATGTTGTGTCTTGAAATAATCTAATCATCATAAATTTAGGGATGTCAGAATAGAATAGTGTAAACGCTAGAAAATATGATCAACTTTGACTCTGCTATCAGACAGTCTGTTGACTTGTCAAGCTTGCCCCGAGGTTTTAAAACCTTTTTCGTGCTCAACTCAGCTGAGCATGAAATTTTCCCTGCTGATAAATATGAAAATGCCAACATTAGTTGGCATTTTCATATTCATAAGCAGAGAAAATTTCACACTCAGCTAAACTGAGCAAGAAAACAACTGCATTTATCAGTAATTTGCTATTTATTAGCGGGTAAAATTTTATGCTCAGCTGAGTTGAGCATGAAAAAAGTTTTATAACTTCGGGGCCAGGCTGCAAGTCTTATCTGGATCAATGCTGTTTGCTCCAGTAATTCTCTTCTAAGGTATGTAGAGACACATCCATGGTTGAGCTGCCATTGTATATGCTTCCCTTGTAGATAAATCCATCCTTCAGTTAGGGCGCGTTTACACGAGCAAAGTTTCTATGTCACAGAAACTTTAACAAAGAAAGTATGACAAACATTTTGCATTTACACGGAGCAAATTATTTGTTAAAGAAAATGTGCCATAGAATCTTTGTCACATAAACTTTGGCAATGAAATATTTGCTGCAGTGTTCACACGACCAAATATTATTCGTCAAAGTTACCTGCAGCGATGAAACAAAATCTTTGTCACATTTTCCACACTAGTAGCAATGTTCTTTATTACATAATCTTTAGCAAAGTTCTCCGTTTACACGGACAAATTTAATTTATCGAAGTAACTTTATCATATATATTTGTCAAAGAAACATTGTCATATTTTGGCATTTACACGAGCAAATTTTTCTGTGACAAACCTACTTTGTCATAGAAACTTTGGTCGTGTAAACGCGCCCTTAGATACTACACTCTTAAGAGAGCAAATTCTAAGTAGCTTCATTTGTAAGGGGATAAAGTACTTTCAGATCAGTACCTGATTGTTCAAAGCATCATTAGCTTAGGCCACATTTATACGAGCAACTTTTCTATGTCACAAACTTTAACGAAGAAAGTATGACAAACATTTTGAGTTTACACGGAGCAAATTGTTTGTTAAAGAAAATGTGCCATAGAATCTTTGTCACATAAACTTTGGCAATGAAATATTTGCTGCAGTGTTCACACGACCAAATATTATTCGTCAAAGTTACCTGCAGCGATGAAACAAAATCTTTGTCACATTTTCCACACTAGTAGCAATGTTCTTTATTACATAATCTTTAGCAAAGTTCTCCGTTTACACGGACAAATTTAATTTATCGAAGTAACTTTATCATATATATTTGTCAAAGAAACATTGTCATATTTTGGCATTTACACGAGCAAATTTTTCTGTGACAAACCTACTTTGTCATAGAAACTTTGGTCGTGTAAACGCGCCCTTAGATACTACACTCTTAAGAGAGCAAATTCTAAGTAGCTTCATTTGTAAGGGGATAAAGTACTTTCAGATCAGTACCTGATTGTTCAAAGCATCATTAGCTTAGGCCACATTTATACGAGCAACTTTTCTATGTCACAAACTTTAACGAAGAAAGTATGACAAACATTTTGAGTTTACACGGAGCAAATTGTTTGTTAAAGAAAATGTGCCATAGAATCTTTGTCACATAAACTTTGGCAATGAAATATTTGCTGCAGTGTTCACACGACCAAATATTATTCATCAAAGTTACCTGCAGCAATGAAACAAAATTTTTGTCACATTTTCCACGCTTATAGCAAAGTTCTTCATTACATAATCTTTAGCAAAGTTCTCAATTTACACGGACAAATTTAATTTATCGAAGTAACTGTAACATATAAATTTGTCAAAGAAACATTGTCATATTTTGGCACTTACACAAGCAAGTTTTTCTGTGGCAAACCTACTTTGTCATAGAAACTTTGCTCATGTAAACACGGCCTTAACAAGCTTAAGGATCTGTTTGTTAACTATACTCAAAAAAAATATTAAAGGGTCAAACTTTTACCCTGCGATTTCTGGAACATTTCAAACATTTGGTAAAATAAATCATTTCTACCTTCCATTTTATTCATTTTGCAAGTTTTATACTCATGAAGCTTGAACCTATAGCATTTGTCTTGACCAAGGTCAAGCTTTAAGTCAAACTACCCCTAAAATGAAAGTTGTTTGAATTCCCATAGAGAATTGATAGTGTGTCAGTTTGGTCCGGAATAACTTCAAAAATTGCTATGAGTTTTAAACTTCATATAGCTTGCTGACCTTAAAAATGATTTAACTTGATGACTGTCGAGCAATTTTTCAAAAAATTCATGAATTGGCGAAATCGAAAATTTTGGTGAATTTGTTCCCTATGGAGTTCAAACAACTCTGATTTTGAGGGTAGTATGAATTGGAGTCTGGACTTGGTCAAGATATAGGCTATATTTTCAAACTTCATGTGTACAAAACTTGTCAAATGGATGAACAGAAAGGTGGAAATGGCTTATTTTACCAAATGTTTGAAATGTTCCAGAAATCGCGGGGTAAAAGTTTGACCCTTTAATATTTTTTTTGAGTATATTACAGGGAAGTTAATATACTGATATTTTTGGTGGCAAAAGTGTGAATAGCTTTTGCAGTGCAAAAGCTGCTCACATTATTTTTCAGCAAAAGTGTTTCTGTATATTTGCATATCACATGATATAACTTTAAGGCTCGTTAACATTGGAAGCTGTGGACAACTGGGCCCAGATTGCTGTCTCTGGGAGATAATTAAATACAACTGATGGTCATCTTATTCTAAAATTTCAGGTACAGGTTTCCAGATACCAGAGTATGCTGCCAAGTCTCTAGCCATGAACCAGATGGGGCAACTTCCAGCTGTACAACAACAACAAGCAGCTCAGGCTGCAGCGGCAGCAGCAGCAGCTACAGCACAGGTCGCAGGGATGATGGCTGCCCCACCACAACCTCAGGTCCCAGCACCCACCTCCAATGCACCACCTATAGCTACACAGTGTTTCATGTTATCAAATATGTTTGATCCAGGCATGTAAGTAGCCTTGCCCCTGATTTTCAACACCAGAGTAAAGGTCTAATTTGAAGGCAATCTGGTTCCTATATCAGTTTTTTATACGCCCGTTTTGAAAAAAACGGACGTATTATGTCGTGGCGCTGTCCGTCCGTCAGTCCGTCCGTAAACATTCTTGTACACGCCATAACTCAGTAACCATTCGGGATATCATCATGAAATTTGGTAGGCATATGTATCAGGGTGGGGGAACGTGTCGCGTACAAGAATGGTTGCTCCCCCTTTCTTACTTTTGAAGTTATGCCCCTTTGATTAATTTTTTCCCTGTAAGTCTTGTACGCGCCATATCTAGATAACCGTTTAGGATATCTTTATAAAACTTCATAGCAATGTGAATGAAGTCCTAACGATGTGTCGCGTACAAAAATGGCTGCTTTCCCTTTCTTCGTTTTAGAGTTAATCCCTTTCATTAGTTCTAAAAGGCTAGTTTTCGTGTTTTCTTGTACAATATATTGTCAAGGGAAAAAACTAGAACTAAAAATGGTGTAATTTGTGTATTTAGGTTATCTCCCTTGTCCAACTTTACCTTGGAATACTAACAGTATATCATGTGTTAAATATTTAGATGATGTTGCAGTCATTATACCCCCACTTTGAAAAAGTGGGGGGGTATACTGGTTTACATCTGTCTGTCCGTCCGTCCGTCCGTCCATCCATCTGTCCGTCCTTCCATCTGTCCTTCCATCCCCATTTGATCAAATTTTTAGCTCACCTGGCCCGAAGGGCCATAGTGAGCTATTGTCATACCAATGCGTCCGGCGTGCGTCGTGCGTCGTCACGGAATGTGTCCGTCAACACCTAAAAACAAATATTCAAACATCTTCTTCTGTAAAAGTACTGGTCCCATGGTTCTCAAATTTCACATGGAGCATGATCTGACTCCAGGGTCTCAGAATTGTAAAATTGGGTCAGGTTGAAAATCCAAGATGGCCGCCGTTACTAAAAATAGCAAAAACAACAAAATAAACTTCTTCTCCAGAACCACTGGGTATATTTGTCTGAATTTTGGCATGGAACATCAATGAAACCTTGGTATTCAAAATTGTAAAAATGAAAAAAATCTGTAGCGGAGTTTTGTCACAGTGACCTACTTTCTGTTTACGAGTGTAATTTTGCTCAAATGCCAATGTCAAAAAACGACATATTCAAACGACTTCAAACAACTTCTTCTCTAAAACCACTGCACCCATGGGTTTCAAATTTCACATGGAGCATGACCAGACTGCAGGGTTTCAAAATTGTAAAATTGGGTCAGGTCAAGAATCCAAGATGGCCGCCGTTACTAAAAATAGCAAAAACAACAAAATCAACTTCTTCTCCAGAACCATTTGGTATATTTGGCCGAAAGTTTGCGTGGAACATTAATGGGACCTTGGGATTAAAAATTGTAAAAATGAAAAAAATCTGTAGCGGAATTAGGTCACAGTGACCTACTTAGCGTTTACAAGACCGATTTTGCTCAAATGTCAGTATCTGAAGAAAACGCAATCGATTGTGGTCAGATTTGGTCAGCAATGGTCCTTAAAAGGAATTATTTCAATTTTGTGCCAGTTGACTATCCAAGATGGCCACCATGGGGGCCGTTACTAAAGATAGCACAAACATAAAAATGACAATTACTCAAGAACCCTTGAATGGAATTCAACCAATTTTGTGTCAGAATGTTCCTTGCATGAAGCCGTTTCGATTAATTGAAATTTGGCTTTCCAAGATGGCCGACATCTGCCGTTACTAAAAATAGCACAATCATAAAAATGACAATTACTCAAGAACCCTTGAATGGAATCGGACCAATTTTGTGTCAGAATGTTCCTGGCATGAAGCCGTTTCAATTAATTGCAATTTGGCTTCCAAGATGGCCGACATCTGCCGTTACTAAAAATAGCACAAACATAAAATGAC
Organism: Ctena decussata; assembly: GCA_963989385.1. Classification (NCBI taxonomy): domain Eukaryota; kingdom Metazoa; phylum Mollusca; class Bivalvia; order Lucinida; family Lucinidae; genus Ctena; species Ctena decussata. Next base: position 79,349,429 of record OZ022503.1, on the reverse strand, counting down.
AATTACTCAAGAACCCTTGAATGGAATTGGACCAATTTTGTGTCAGAATGTTCCTTACATGAAGCCATTTCGATTAATTGCAATTTAGCATTCCAAGATGGCCACCACCTGCCGTTACTAAAAATAGCACAAAACATGAAAATGACAATATCTCAGTATAGCTCTTATACAAATTTTAAGAACAGGTCTGATGCGGAACCGCCAAGTCTGCTTTTTATCCCCCGACCGAAAGGTTCGGGGGATATAGCGATGAGCCTGGCGTCCGTCCGTCTGTCCGTCCGTCCGTCCGTCCGTAAACACTTTCTTGTCCGCTCTATATCTTGAATACCCTTTGGAATATTTTCATGATACTTCACAGTTATGTAGTAAATAGCACAAAACATGAAAATGACAATATCTCAGTATAGCTCTTATACAAAATTTAAGAACAGGTCTGATGCGGAACCGCCAAGTCTGCTTTTTATCCCCCGACCGAAAGGTTCGGGGGATATAGCGATGAGCCTGGCGTCCGTCCGTCCGTCCGTCTGTCCGTCCGTCCGTAAACACTTTCTTGTCCGCTCTATATCTTGAATACCCTTTGGAATCTTCATGATACTTCACAGTTATGTAGAACAGGTCATGACAATGTGTGGCGTACAAGAATGGTAACTCTTGCTATTTTACTGTTTGAATTATCTCCCCTTTGGTGATTTTTTGGCAGATTCGTGTCCACTCTGTAACTTGAATACCCTTTGGAGTATTTTCATGATACTTCACAGAAATGTAGAACAGGTCATGACGATGTGTCGCGAACAAGAATGACAACTCTTGCTTTCTTACTTTTTGAGTTATTTCCCCATGATAGTTTTAGGTGTGATTTTTTGGCAGATTCGTGTCCGCTCTATAACTAGAATACCCTTTGGAATATTCTCATGATACTTCACAGATATGTAGAACAGGTCATGACGGTGTGTCGCGAAAAAGAATGACAACTCTTGCTTTCTTACTTTTTGAGTTATTTCCCCTTGATCATTTTAGGTATGATTTCGTGTCCGCTCTATAACTTGAATACCTTTTGGAATATTTTCATGATACTTCACAGATATGTAGAACAGGTCATGACGATGTGTCGCAAACAAGAATGACAACTCCTGCTTTCTTACTTTTTGAGTTATTTCCCCTTGATGGTTTTAGGTCTGATTTCGTGTCCGCTCTATAACTTGAATACCTTTTGGAATATTTTCATGATACTTCACAGATATGTTGAACAGGTCATGATGATGTGTCGCGAATAAGAATGACAACTCTTGCTTTCTTACTTTTGGAGTTATTTCCCTTTGATGATTTTAGGTGTCCGCTCCATAGCTTGAATACCTTTTGAAATATTTTCATGATAACTTCACAGATATGCAGAACAGGTCATGACAATTTGTCTCATACATGAATGATAACTCTTGCTTTTAGACTCAGTGAATTATTTCCCTTTGGTAGTTTGAGCTGCTGTTTGAGTCTCTGCTCCATAACTGTATAACCCTGGCCAGCTCCAGAATTTGAATAACCATGTACCTTTTAGAATATTGATGATCATGCTGTGATATCTTATCAGTGTTCCTAACTCTCTCTTACCCCTCCACATTCCCGTGACCCCTCCAGCACCCCCCCCCCCCCCCCCAAAAAAAAAAAAAAATTCCAGATTTGGATTCTTTGTCCAAATTCACTTACTAGAGAGCTCAAAATTAGATTTGTAGGGCTTGTACTTAAGAAGTTATTCACACATTTTGAAAGTTGAATGTATCATATGCTATACATTTGTGTATATGGTGGCTGTTTGAGATATTACCTCTTTTTAGCAGTCAAGCGTACTGTTTTAGTCTGAGTGTTAGATAATCATGCATCTGTTAACAGTTAATGTCAATCAGAAGCATAAAAGAACGACAATATATTACTAATATGTGTTTTGAAGTGCACCCTTTTTACCAAGGCCCATGGGGGTCTTCGGTCGGGGGATTTGCCATCTCCTCTGATGGCTATTTTTGCTAAGGTTGACTGCCCATTTTAGCACAATTTAAACCTATTCTGCTACAGCTGACTGCTTATGCCTGATATAATACCTTATCGTAGCAGCTTTAATATTGACAGAAGCCATCTCTGCAGCAGATGCCATTGTGAACCTAAATGAAGTTGATTTTACCAGAAGCTTCACTGATTTGACTATCATGAATTTGGCACAAAGGTGCTGGCAGAATGGGAAATACTATTGTTGTCCCTGAACAGTCTGGTCTTGGTCTACAGTGTTTGCCTAGACATTTCTGTCCCAGTATTTAGTGAGGTGGTGTAAGTTTCACAGATCATTTTAGAACTTTATTTGCTTGTAAGACCACATTCACACCTGTATTTTTATATCACTTTGAGTAAAAATCCAAGTATATGCATGTACAGGGTAAACAGTAAAATGAATCAGATGAAGAGGGAAAGACATCTGAATCCAATGATGTCTATGCAAAGAGATATATTGATAAGCATCAGTTCTGCAAAGCCTACACTGCCATGGCGAAAGCCAGGCAACAAGTTCTTATAAATAGTTTGAAAACTGTTTCGCAAGACCTTCAGTATTGCATGCATATGTCCTTTATTCAAGGTCTTCTGAATAGCTGTCTTTAGGTCCATTTTCCACAAATATCTAGTTTTAGTTAAGAAACCAGTTCAAATATTTCAACAGTAGAGTATTAGCATTGGAATCATGTAGTTCTAAATTTCGCCTCTTTAAGGAGTCATAGGATGCATGGCTTCTAAGCATGTATTTACGCACAATTAGCCAGGTAAGAGATTTTAAACAGTGCATTGATTGCACATGCATAGTATGCTAAATCAGACAGGTGTGACATCCCTTATTCAGTGAATAAACCCTACCACCACTGAACTAGAAAGTGTAAACAGTTTTTAAAATTCGTAGAAGACCTATAACCGCTGAATAGATTTTGATGAAATTTGTGTCAAAATGATTTTTGCATTGAGATGTTTCAAAAGTAACTAAATATAGACAAGTCATAATTACCTTTGTTATTAAAAATAGAAAAATGTGAAAATAAGAAAATCTCAGTGGAATTGGACTAATTTTCTGTCAGAATGATCATTTCAATAAGCTTTAGCACAAAACATGAAAATGACATCATCTCATTAACCGCTGAAGCGATTGAGACGAAATTTGTGGCAAAATGATTCTTGCTTTGATGTGTTTCACAAATTAACAAATATTGACCCGTCAAATTGGCCTCTGTTACTTAATATAGCATAATTTGAAAATTAGAAAATTACAATGGAACTTGACCAATTTTGTGTCAAAATGGTCCTTGCATGAAAGCTTTTCAATTTTTTGCATTTTGGCATTCTAAGATGTCCGCCATCTGCTGTACTAAAAATAGCACAAAACATGAAACTGACAATATCTCAGTAACCCCTGAATGGATTTTGATGAAATTTGTGGCAAAATGATTCTTGCCCTGAGGTGTTTCAAAAGTAAATATATAAAGACCAGACAAGTTGGCCTCTGTTACTAAAAGTAGCAAAATGTGAAATTGAGAAAATCTCTGGAATTGGACCAATTTTTTAGCTCACCTGAGCACGAAGTGCTCAAGGTGAGCTTTTGTGATCGATATTTGTCCGTCGTCCGTCCGTCCGTCCGTCCGTCCGTCTGTCCGTCGTCAACAATTTCTTCAAACGACATCTCCTCCTAGACCAGTTGGCCGATTTCAAAATAATTTCACACAAATGCTTCTGTTAAAGCCCTGAACCAAAATTGCTAAAATGGTTCCGCTCCGCTTAACAAAATGGCTGCCAGAGCTAAAAATAGAAAAACCTTTAATCGACATCTCCTCTGAAGCCAGTGGCTCGATTTCAAAAAAATTTCACAGAAATGTTTGACTCATGGCCCTGAACCAAAATTGCTAAAACGGTTCCACTCCGCTGAACAAAATGGCCGCCAGAGCTAAAAATAGAAATCTAAAAATAGAAAAACCTTTAAACGACATCTCCTCTGAAGCCAATGGCTCAACTTCAAAATGATTTCACAGAAATGTTTGACTCATGGCTCTAAACCAAAATTGCTAAAAGGGTTTCGCTCGGTTGAACAAAATGGCCGCCAGAGCTAAAAATAGAAATAAATCTTAGAATGACACAGAGGGCACAGTTTTGACCCAATCTTCATGAAACTTTGTCAGAATGTTTATTTTAATGAAATCTAGACCAAGTTTGAAACTGGGTCATGTGGGATCAAAAACTAGGTCACTAGGTCAAATCTTAGAAAAACCTTGTGTACACTCTAGAGGGCACAGTTTTGACCCAATCATCATGAAACTTTGTCAGAATGTTTATCTTAATGAAATCTAGACCAAGTTTGAAACTGGGTCATGTGGGGTCAAAAACTAGGTCACTAGGTCAAATCTTCGAAAAACCTTGTGTACACTCTAGAAGGCACAGTTTTGACACAATCATCATGAAACTTTGTCAGAATGTTTATCTTAATGAAATCTAGACCAAGTTTGAAACTGGGCCATGTGGGGTCTAAAACTAGGTCACTAGGTCAAATCTTAGAAAAACCTTGTATACACTCTAGAAGGCACAGTTATGATCCAATCTTCATGAAACTTTGTCAGAATGTTTATCTTAATGAAATCTAGACCAAGTTTGAAACTGGGTCATGTAGGGTCAAAAACTAGGTCACTAGGTCAAATCTTAGGAAAACCATGTGTACACTATGGAGGGCACAGTTATGATTCAATCTTCATGAAACTTTGTCAGAATGCTTATCTTTATGTAATCTAGACCAAGTTTGAAACTGGGTCATGTGGGGTCAAAAACTAGGTCACTAGGTCAGATCTTAGAAAAACCATGCAAATGCTTTAGAGGGCACAATTTTGTTCCAATCTTCATGAAACTTTGTCAAAATGTTTATCTCCCAACAAATCTAGACCAAGGGTGCAACTGGGTCATGTTGGATCAAAAAGTAGGTCAGTAGGTTAAACCTTAGAAAAACATTGTGTATACTCTAGAGGGCACAGTTTTGGTTCAATATTCTTGAAACTTTGTCAGAATGATTATCTTAATGAAATCTAGGCCAAGATTGGAACTGGGTATTGTCGGGTCAAAAACTACGGAGTCAAAAACTACCGGTAGGTCACTAGGTCAAATCATAGAAAAACTTTGTGTACACAATTCTGTGTTTATTGTGCATTGAATCTTCATGAAAATGTCAGAATGTGTATCTTCATGAAATATAGGCCAAGTTTGAAACTGAATAATGTCTGATCCAAAACTAGATTGCCTGGTCAGATCTTAGAAAAACATTGTGTACACTCTAGAAGGCACAGTTTCGATCCAATCTAAATGAAACTTTGTCAGAATATAGATTAGAAAGTGCAAAACTGCTCCAATTGAACCATCATCAAATAGATGATCTTCCATGTTATTTCATCATAACTCAGGTGAGCGATTTAGGTCCATCATGGACCTCTTGTTATCAGAATGGGGACCATTCGGATACAAAAGCCAGGTGAGCGATATCAGGCCCATTTGGGCCTCTTGTTCATCGAAGATTTCTTCACAACCATACAAGCTAGACTTGTCATATTTGGCATACAGGTTGATGACAACATGTTGTATTGTGGGATTGAGAACCAGCCTTCTCCTGCTTATTCTTCCCTGTATTTGTCCGATTTTCTTTCTTTCCATACTTTGAATAATGAAAATTTTCGTCTAAGATTTCTCCACAACCACGCAAGCTAGAGTAGTCATATTTGTTATGCAGGTTGATGACGACATGTTGATCCCATGATAACCAGCCTTCTCCTGCTTATTCTTCCCTGTATTTGTCCGATTTTCTTTCTTTCCCTACTTTGAATAATGAAATTTTTCGTCAAAGATTTCTGCACAACCATGCAAGCTAGAGTAGTCATATTTGGTATGAAGGTTGGTGACGATATGTTGTATCTTTGGATTGAGAACCAGCCTTTTTCTGCTTATTCTTCCCTGTATTTTTCCAATATTCGTTCTTTCCATACTTTGAATAATAAAATTTTTCATCAAAGATTTCTCCACAACCAAGCAAGCTAGAGTAGTCTTATTTGGTATGAAGGTTGATGACGATATGTTGTATCGTGGGATTGAGAACCAGCCTTTTTCTGCTTATTCTTCCCTGTATTTGTCCAATATTCTTTCTTTCCATACTTTGAATAATGAACTTTTTCATCAAAGATTTTTCCACAACCATGCAAGCTAGATTAGTCATATTTGGTATGCAGGTTAATGATGACTTCCTGTATTGTGGGATTGAGAACCAGACTTCTCCTCTTTTTATTCCCTGTATTTGTCCAATTTTCTTTCTCTCTTTACTTTGAATAATGCATTTTTAGCTCACCTGGCCCGAAGGGCCATAGTGAGCTATTGTCATACCAATGCGTCCGGCGTGCGTCGTGCGTCGTCACGCAATTTGTCCGTCAACACCTAAAAACAAATATTCAAACATCTTCTTCTGTAAAACTACTGGTCCCATGGTTCTCAAATTTCACATGGAGCATGACCTGACTCCAGGGTCTCAGAATTGTAAAATTGGGTCAGGTTGAAAATCCAAGATGGCCGCCATTACTAAAAATAGCAAAAACAACAAAATAAACTTCTTCTCCAGAACCACTGGGTATATTTGTCTGAATTTTGGCATGGAACATCAGTGAAACCTTGGTATTCAAAATTGTAAAAATGAAAAAAATCTGTAGCGGAGTTTTGTCACAGCCCATGGATCTCAAATTTCACATGGAGCATGACCAGACTGCAGGGTTTCAAAATTATAAAATTGGGTCAGGTCAAGAATCCAAGATGGCTGCTGTTACTAAAAATAGCAAAAACAACAAAATCAACTTCTTCTCCAGAACCATCTGGTATATTTGGTTGAAAGTTTGCATGGAACATAAGTGGGACCTTGGTATTAAAAATTGTAAAAATAAAAAAAGTCTATAGCGGAATTAGGTCACAGTGACCTACTTAGCGTTTACAAGGCCGATTTTGCTCAAATGTCAATATCTCAAGAAAACTCAATCAATTATGGCCAGATTTGGTCAGAATTGGTTCTTGAATGGAATTATTTCAATTTTGTGCCAGTTGACTATTCAAGATGGCCACCATGGGGGCCGTTACTAAAAATAGCACAAACATAAAAATGACAATTACTCAAGAACCCTTGAATGGAATTGGACCAATTTTGTGTCAGAATGTTCCTTGCATGAAGCTGTTTCGATTTATTGCAATTTGGCATTCCAAGAGGGCCGCCATCTGGTGTTACTAAAAATAGCACTAACATAAAAATGACAATTACTCAAGAACCCTTGAATGGAATTGGACCAATTTTGTGTCAGAATGTTCCTTGCATGAAGTCGTTTTGATTAATTGCAATTTGGCATCCAAGATGGCCGCCATCTGCCGTTACTAAAAATAGCACAAAACATGAAAATGACAATATCTCAGTAACCACTGAATGGATTTTGACGAAATTTGTGTCAAAATGATTCTTGCATTGAGATGTTTCAAAAATATCTAACTGTAGACCATTCATATTGGCCTCTGCTACTAAAAATAGAAAAATGTGAAAATTAGAAAATCTCAATGGAGTTGGATTAATTTTGTGTCAGAATGGTCCTTTCATTAAGCTTTTTCGATTTTTTGCATTTTGGCATTCCAAGATGGCCGCCATTTGCCGTTACTAAAAATAGCACAAAACATAAAAATGACAATATCTCAGTAACCGCTGAATGGATTTTGACGAAATTTGTGTCAAAATGATTCTTGCATTGAGATGTTTCAAAAATATCTAACTGTAAGACCAGTCATATTGGCCTCTGTTACTAAAAATAGAAAAATGTGAAAATCAGAAAATCTCAATGGAATTGGACCAAATTTGTGTCAAAATGGTCCTTGCATGAAGGCTTTTCGATTTTTCGCATTTTAGCAATCCAAGATGGCCGCCATCTGCCGTTACTAAAAATAGCACAAAACATGAAACTGGCAATATCTCAGTAACCCCTGAATGGATTTTGATGAAATTTGTGGCAAAATGATTCTTGCATTGAGGTGTTTCAAAAGTAAATATATAAAGACCAGGCAAGTTGGCCTCTGTTACTAAAAGTAGCAAAATGAGAAAATGAGAAATTCTCAGTGGAATTGGACCAATTTTGTATCAGAATGGTTCCGTTGCACACTAGCCAGGTGAGCGATATCAGGCCCATTTGGGCCTCTTGTTTTTGCAAAAGATTTCTATGCATCTGTAAGTTAGGGTAGGGATTTTTGTATGCATGTTGATGATAACTTGTTGTATTGTGGGATTGATAACCAGTCTTCTCCTGCTTATTCTTCCCTATATTTTTCCAATTTTCTTTCTCTCCTGACTTTGAATAATGTAATTTTTTGTAACAGATTTCACAGCAACCATTCATTTTTGGTATACATGGTAACAATGATTTCTCTCCCTGTTTATGCTTTTTGTTACGAAAATAACATCATTTGATTAAAGCAATTAAGCGGGGTATAGTCGGATTCGCTGACAGTTCTAGTTAATTATTATAGAGTGGTTGCCCCTGTTTGTCTGCCTGTCTATCCTTTTGCAATCTTGCTCATTCTGTAACTCCTATAGGAAATTGAGACGGGCGTATTATGCGCCGCTTGCGAAGCCCTTGTTTTTCTTTGTGTAAAGCTGTGTTTCACAGTTATTGTTTTTCATTGATTCTATGATAATGCAAATAGGTAGTGCCATATGTTACTGATACACCATATGGAGAGTTCTTTTTGAATACTTTATGTCAGCACAACCTACTTTCAGAGAATTTAATCTAGTGTCATGAGTATTTTAAATAAACCAAAGGTTTGGTTGAAAATCCAGATTTATTGCATTATGAAAATATATTGTAACAAAGAATTTCCATAGACACAGTGACTAAAGGTAGTTTGAATGAGTAGAGGGAAAGCCCAATTTCCATCCCCAGAGATTTGGGTCATCTTGATTTGGGTCCATTTTGGAATGAAGCCTCTGTGCATATGACTAAATATGTAGGGATACATGCTCACTCTGGCTTGCTTGTGCCACTAGACAGCACACTGCTGTATACAAGCCTTGTCCTGCTCACCTAGAGACTGCAAATTTCTGCTAACGGGAGGTCACACATTTTGCACTTGCTACTTTGATTTTCTCCAACCTTTGATGCATGGTTAGCTCATTATATGAAAAGTATTCTTAAAAGTTCTGTAAGTTGCATGGCTATAATAATATTCCTAAGAGAATTCTAATGACAAAGGGCTGAGGCTTCAAATGACATAAGAGGGTGGGGATTCTAATGGCCTAGGGGCTAAGGAAATATATGCCATCTTCAACAAAAAATTTTTGTCTACAGCAGTTTTCTGGTTGGAGAGATGTCAAGTCCAGAAATATTTTCTTGTTTTTCTGTAGAATAGTGAGATGTGTACATACTGTTCCTGTAGAAATGTTAATAAGAACAGTTTATAAGGGCTGTTGATCATATGCGTTTGTGGAAAAATGAGAAAATCTAAGGAAACTTATTCTTAAACTCCTTAGAAGATCCTAGCCTAGTGCTCTGGCTTTCACCCAAACATACTCCTGACAATAGATGCATTTACATAAAAGTATTTGATTTGTCTGAGCCAGAGCTCTAGCTAGATAAGAGGGAGTATTGGAAGATAATTAAGGATAATTTTTCTTATTTCTCTTCAAAACCATATGTTGTGACCCCTCATCTGAATCATCTCGTCAAGACAGTTCAGATGAAGGGTCACAACATATGTTTTCATGCAGAATTAACAAAAATTATCCCTAATTATCACCAAATACTCCCTCTTAACTAGAGCTCTGTGACTCTCCATGGTGTATGCAATTGCCACTTAAAGGACCTGGAAGTAAAACATAGGGCTGTGGAGTTCCAGATGATACAGTATTTGATCATAATTCGGGAATAATCTTCTTCTGTGTATAAAGAAAAAGAAGTAGAGAGAGGGTTCTAATGATATATCATGACATACGTTTTCATATATGAAGATATAAATTAGCTTCAAATAATCACATTACAGTGCTTTACATAATAACTAGGCTAGTTTCCTTAGGGTGCATTCTGAAATAATGGTCTTTGTCTGAATCTCATTTTCAGAGAATCAAAACAGAACTGGGATCAGGAGGTCCGAGATGATGTCATAGAGGAATGCAGTAAACATGGTGGAGTATTGCATTTGTACGTGGATAAAGCTTCACCACAGGGCAATGTTTACGTCAAGTGTCCTACAATATCAGCAGCAGTGGCATCTGTCAACTCACTACATGGAAGATTTTTTGGTGGTAGGTATTTTGTTACCTGTGAAATAATATATAATAATTTTTTTCAACTTAGATCTGATATTCACTTTCCAATAGAGGGATAGTTGTACTGAGGTTTAGATGTTAGACTGTTTCTCAATTTGAAAAGAGCTAACTGTGTTTCTCAATTTGAAAAGAGCTAACTGGTTTCTGTAAAAATTTTATGCATGTACATATACTATGCTAGGTCTTACCTTTGCAAGTCTGGCAAGTTGAAAAAGTTGATATTTCATCTATTTGCATTTGTGATGGTTGTTGCGTATAATTTTTATGCCCCCGACGGGACTTTGGGTGGCATATTAAAATCGCACCGTCCGTTCATCCGTAACAAATCATGTCTCAGCGATAACTTACAAACTACTGAAGCAAATTTGATGAACCTTCACAGAAAGATAAAGCATAATGAGAAGGTATGTCACGCACAAGATTTTGGTTTCCACACCCAAGGTCAAGGTCACAATTGGGTCAAAGGTCAAATCATGTCTTAAACCATGTCTCAGCTATAACTTACAAACTACTGAAGCAAATTAGATGAAACTTCACAGAAAGATAAAGCATAATCAGAAGGTGTGTCGCGCACAAGATTTTGGTTCCCAAACCCAAGGTCAAGGTCACTGTAGGGGGTTGAGGTCAAATAATGTCTCTGCAATAACTTTAAAACTACATTACTAAATTCCATCAAATTTCACAGAAATGTAAAGCATAATGAGAAGGTTTGTTACATATACTATTTATATCCCCAAACCCAAGGTCAAGGTCACAATCTTGGGTCAGATGTCAAATCAGGTCTCAGCAATTGCTCAGAAATGTACCTAAGCAAATTTCCTTCAACTTCACAGAAAGATAAAGCTTAATGAGAAGGTAATCCACACACAAGACATAGGCTTCCACACCCAGGTTCAAGCTCACAGTCAGAGGTCAAAGGTCAAGTTGTTTCTCCCCAATTACTAAAAAAACTTCTAAGGTCACAATCGTGGCTCATAGGTCAGATTACATGTATGTCTTCAAACTTACTAGAGACTGCTGAAGTGCATTTCATCAAACTTCACAGACAGGTAAAGCATGATAAAAAGGTGTCTCAGTTGCAAGATTTGGGATTCCTTGCCCAAGGTCAAGGTTACAATTGGGGTCAAAGGTCAGTTTAAGGGGCCTTCGGGGGCATTTGTTACATACTGTAACATTTCTTGTTCTCAATCTTTGACTGTTCAACCTCTGTGTTGCTAGCAGTAACAGTATTTGGTAGCAGTAACAGTATGATTGTCGAAACGACAGATAAAGTCGGGCTTGGAGGATAATTCTGAGATAATTTTTCAACATAATTGTATGTTGCTGAGACAATGAGGTGTCTCAACATTTTATGTGAGAGAGAGGTTTCTAATGAGGGATCTCAACATTTGTTTTTATGCAGTAGGGAAAATTATCCTTAAACTTAACTTTGTTACCTTTCTTATCTGGAGCACTAAATTTAACACTAAAGGTGTGGGACCTAAATCCTTGCAAAGGGAGACAATTTAAGTTGGAAATTAAAATGGCCTGCTTTTGAAAAATTGTGGGTCATCAAATACTGGTTTTCTCCCTGTGAAAAGTAAGTATTTCCCTGACCTTTTCTAAATCAAGTGATCCCCTTTGAGGAACTTGTCTGCTTGATTACATCTACAATGTCAGAATAAAAAGTAAAATGACAACAAAATAGGTAGCTATTCTTAGATGTTCATAGTTGGTACTGCTAAAGTGCAGAGCTTTTGCTTAATAAAATATTTTCAAATGATTTTATATGTCATGACAGTTTCCTTGTTGCAGTACTTAGTATCAGTGTGTACTTCTACTCTCTCTTATTTCTTTTTTCAGGTAAAGTAATAACAGCAGCATATGTACCCTTGCCTAATTACCACCAATTGTTCCCGGAGGCACAGCGAGCCAACCAGTTACTGATCCCGTCAACTCAGGCATTACATGGGTACCCCGGTGCAGCAGGCATGATAAATGGGCTACCACCAAATATCAGATGAGCTTTCACTGAGGCAGATTTAATTATTACCTCTGTACAGCTCATAGATAGCTTTTCAAAACAGAAATGCCATAGATATTCAGCAACATGATGATTGTGTTGAAAATCACTGACTACCTTGTTGATAAAAGTCCCACTGGGCATACATTATGGATTAATGTTGATTCAGTGTCACAACATTGAATCAACATTGGTTGAATGTTGTCTCAACATTGTGTGCCTGCTGGGATAAGCTCTTTGCAGATATAGTACAGATTTTATGCTTGAAATATCCAGGTGTTTTGATAATATTGATAATGTACAGTGTACTGTCTGGGAAGATTTTCATTTGTACATAGGAAAATGTTTGAAGCTGGTATCATGTCGATGTAATAACAGATATGCTTCATCTCAATTATATGTTCATTTTGCATTGATTAATATGAGCCAGGGTGTTTGAAAATGAATTTTAAAAGAAAATAGTTTTATGCAACTTTTAACACTGAGCCATTTCAAGATTTTTTGAGGCTGTAGATTGTTTTCCTCAGGAATTTGGCTCATAATGTGATCAAGATGAAGTGCTGTTTAGATCTTGTTAATAGTTATGGAAATACTTATTTTCATTATTTGAGCCGCGACACGACAAAACCAACAATGTGGTTGTGCGCCCAGCGCAGACTCGGATCAGCATAGGCATCCGCCCAGTTTGATCAGACCCTTCGTTAAGTTCTTAAAGGGTAGCTAAGGGTCTAAGCTACCTCCATGCGGACAGCGAAGACTCTGATCAGACTGGGCGGATGCCCAGGCTGATTTGAGTCTGCGTTGGGCGCACAACCACATTGTTGGTTTTGTCGTGTTGCGGCTCATTTATGAAAACACAGCAGGCTCGAAAATTTTTAAAAGTGTTACTCGTCCTGCATCATCAGATGTGTCAAATGTTATAATGAATTTGATATTTGCATTGGCAAAGTTCTTTAACTTCACTAGGCCTGCAGCATGAGGCACTCGTAAAATATGAGCTGACTTCTATGGGGAAAAAAAGGTGGACAAATATGATTGTGTACTCATGCTTCTTAAAGCTGTCCCTATGAAGATAAACCATAAGTTACCCTAAACGTCTGTTTTGTAACTACCTAAAATTTGAATTGTTGATTTCACCTGGCTGTAATCATCATATGAGCCGCAACACGAGAAAACCCAGCAAAGTGGTTGTGAGCTCAGCGCACTCATCTGCCCAGTCTGATCAGACTCTTTGCTATGTGTGTAAAGGGTAGCTAAGGGTCTAAGCTACCTCCATGCAGACAGTGAAGACTAATCAGACTGGGCAGATGCCCAGGCTGATCTGAGTCTGCGCTGGGCGCACAACCACTTTGTTGATTTCCTCGTGTTGCGGCTCATATTTTAAAAAAAATTATGCTTGTGAAATAGCAAGTCCTAGATTAGGCTGTGTTTACAGTTTTTGCACAGGTACAGTATGACCTTGACAATTCAAAGTCTAAGGGATCACTTGTTTTTGTTTGAATCACTAAGACTATGAATTAACTAGAGTTTCGATATATCATGTTTTATGGTGGGGACCACAGAAAGGCTGATTCATTTAGTACTTTGAATACTTGTTCGAATTATTGAAGTTCAGCTGTACTTTTTAAAAATAGGATGCTGTATGAAATAGTAAGCAAACGGTGCAGACTTGATCAGTCTGATTTATGTCTGCACCGTTTGCCCAGACTATGTTTGAATATTTTGAATGAAACTGTCTGCTCTTTATCATGGTGTAAAAGAAAATCCTTTGGGTGTAAATAATAAGCATCGTGTAACACACTTATTGATTACAATTTAAAACACTTAACATGAATTAATGTATAGTCAGAGCACCAGGTCAAGATAGTATTTAATGATAGCTGTGCATAAGTTGTACTGTAATTACCAGAGTATTCTGTATTCAGACACCTCAGTCTTAAATTAATCTGTTCATTTTCAAACATGATATGGCGGAGTGCTTATTTAGATCTCAACTGTTCCACAGAGTTGCTGTTCAAACACGTGATACATTAGGGTCAAGTCGTGTAACTTTAGACGGGGTAAATTCAGACATACCGTGCAAACAGTGAAAATCTAGATGAGACAGCTCATAATGAGCGCCTCATCAGGATTTTCACTGTTTGCCCTGTTAATTTTGTTTTAATTCCAAACAACTGACATATAAAGGAAACAATGTCACTGTCCGAATTTACCCGCTGTCCGAATTTACCCGACAACCCTAATTTGTCATGCAAAAGAAATGGAGAGACTTATTGTTAAAGTGAATGAGTACACTTTCAGGGGAAACAACTGTGCCATTTTCAGATTTGCCCCCCTTCCAAAATTGGTCAGACCCCCATTTTGGAAGGTCTTTGTTGTCGAGGGAAGCAAACAGGAAGTTATAGAAGTTGTTTCCCATGTTAAGTGTGGTGGAAAAACATGGAGGTTTACAGTGACACCTTAAAATGGCCTTTGAAGCTTTTTGAGCATCATTTTAAGATTTGATGGCAAATAAACGACAGTTAATTTCCACTTAATCAACAAATACTCCAGTATATGAATGTATGTGATTAAGAGAGTGCTCTTTTCATGCTACCATGTAGCAAAACAGAGAGTCATACTTTTTGATTAAGTTAACATAGAGTTCAAGAGCATTTTAAATTGGGCTTCAGCATTTTCAATATTGCTATTACATTTGCTGGAAATCCATATTGAGGTGAATAAGTAAACAGGACAGAAGAGAGGCATTACATGCTTCTTTCTACCACGTTAGGTGTTTGATGCACCTCGTACAGAGCTCTAGATAAGTGGAGTATTTGATGATAACTGAGGGATAATTTTCTTTATTTCTCATTGAAACCATATGTTGTGACCCCTCATCTGAACCGTCTTGTCGAGACGGTTCAGATGAGGGGTCACAACATATGTTTTTATCCAGAATTAACAAAAATTATCCCTAATTATCACCAAATACTCTCTCTTATCTAGGGCTCTGTCGTATATTCTTTGGGCTTTGATGGGGAAAATTGCCTTGGCATACTGTAGTCAGCCTAGTTATTTAGACAGGAAAAACGCCAAGGCAAACAGTTCAGACTCTGATGCTTTGATCAGGATCTTCACTGTTTGCTTTGGATTCAACAAGTTTATTAACCCTTTTTTCGACCAGTGGAATTGTCTATTCTTGTTATTTGGCTGAAACCATTTCTACTTTTAGGGTTTCTGGTAAATGTTTTCTCTTCTAGTGTGTTACACATAGAAATTCCAGTTAGTTGACAGTGTTGACCTTGTTCAGACAACACATTATGTGGCATCTGAACTGGGTCTGAAATGTTCGCATATGTTCCCAGAACCGGTTTTCTGCCTAAAAAGGGTTTAAAGCAGCCCATAATTCAATAGATTTGTCTGAATTCTAAGCAGGACAAGAATATGTTCGAAATCCTAATAGCTGCATCTCCATAATGTCTTCTTTTACAAAGGAGCGGCTGTAGCGTAGTGGATAACACTCCAGACTACCAATCAAGGGGTCGCAAGTTCGATCCCCCGCTTCTCCGGTCATTCGGATGAGACTTTAAACCGAGGTCCCGTCTCCATATGACCTCGTTGTTGGTGGGACGTTAAACCCGAGTTCACTCACTCACTTCTTTTACAACGATTCAAAAGCCAAACAAGCTCAGACAGGGCTGCTTAGGGGGATGTGATCTTGGACTACACTTTTTCCTTACAAATCAGTATTTACTGTAAAAGATTGGTGCATGTGGTATCAAAATTATAATAGTATAAGTATAATTTAGATGACAAGTTGGCGCAGATTAATTCTGGTGTTCTTGACTTAGGACTCCAAATATTATAGATAATTTGATGTATTTTTAACAATTTTTTTTACTTTTCAGTTAAACTATGCATTTATTGCCATGAGGAGACTCTAATGGAATGCCAGAATGCACAGTTTAATGGAATGGTATAGAAACTATCTAAAATACTCATCCTGAAGGTACTCCTCTTTATCTGAACGCTCTGTTATGTAAATGTATTGAAAATCAAATATTGGCAGATTATAGTTTAGCGCTCTTTGCCATATCCCGCCAGTGTTACCAAAATTCAGTAACCACCAAATATAAGTTTTTCCAGTTTATCTAGGTCAATACAGTATGCTGTTGTGCAACCTTTTCTCTTGCAGGGTTCCAAGTTTTTATAATCATCATCATTTTCATCAAGAAATTGTTTAAAGTTACAAAAAAAAAAAAAATAAAATCATGAGATGTTGATGGCTGATTATTTTGTTTTTGTTAACCCTGCCAGTTGTTGTTTTGGTATTGTATACTTACCCAAGTAAGAATTTTAGTTACTTTGAGGTGTATATGTAGTCAGGGGGAGCAACTCAGCCATTTTCATTTGCACTCATTTGCCCTCATTTAATGGGAGTCATTGTGAAAGGATTTGCTGTGCTAGGAGCCAATTCTTTAAGAGAGGACCCCATTTTAGAAGGACTATGTCATACTGGAAATATATTTAGTTGTATAGGTACCCCTCCAGTTTTATCTGCCATTTCTACAAGGGGAAACAACTTCAGTGACTTCCGGTTTCCTTCCCAGGAGGATGTAACCTTTTCAAAATGGGGTCCACTTTTGCTCCAAAATGGCAGATTGCTTTCTCTGAAAGTTAAGCTATGGACCTGTACCAGTTCTAGAATGATTTGAGCCACAACACAAGAAAACCAATAAAGTGGCATGTGTGCCCAGCAAAGACTCAGATCACCAGCAGATGGCCAGCCTGATAAGTCTTCTCTGTGGGTTTTAAGGGTAGCTAAGGATCTAAGCTACCTCCATGCCAACAGCGAAGACTCTGCTCAAGCTGGAGGATGCCCAGGCTGATTTGAGTCTTCCCTGGACGCACATGCCACTTTGTTGGTTTTCTTATGTCTCAGCCCAATTATATGCAAGTGCTCAATTTTGCAAGTACTTGAGCTGTGTGAAATGGCTTTGGACGGGCAGACAGGGCAAACTTAGCTCATTCTGTCTTGTCTGATCTAAGTTCTCCATGTTCATGTCAGGTATGTGTGGGTCCTATGAAGAAAACGTAAAGGTTACGGGAAGTCCTTGCAGACTGTTTTCGGGGATGTGGGAACTGCCCACTTACAAGTTACTGGCTGTCTTGGCTTTTGGCACATCCCATAAGAAACACTTGTCTGAAGTTGAACTCAGAGCTCTAGATAAGAGGGAGTATTTGATGATAATTAAGGATAATTTTTTTTATTTCTCATCGAAACCATATGTTGTGACCCCTCATCTGAACCGTCTCAATGAGACGGTTCAGATGAGGGGTCACAACATATGTTTTTATGCTGAATTAACAAAAATTATCCCTAATTATCACCAAATACTCCCTCTTATCTAGAGCTCTGGAACTGACATTCTCTCAAGAGGTGTAACTTACTGATTGCATCCCCTACACCAGGCTATGTATCAGGCGATATCAATGTGACAGGATATGATACTGGATTCAAGCATACTTTTGCCCAGGACTAGCATGAAATGGGCTTATATGCTGTAGGATGCTCTAAAGATGGAGGTGCTGAAACTTTAATGATCAGCAAGTGGCTTGAATGGCGCATGGGTGCTTGTCTTGAAGTAGTTCAATTTTTGTATCCAAAAAGAATTTTCAAAGGGTCCACCAGTGGTTGAAGGTCTCTTTACCATAGATTTTGTTCAGGTGAGTTGGATGGTAGCTGTGATACAAATATAGTGAGATAAACATAACTAAAACATTTTTAGGCCCTGATTTCACATCGCCCATCCCCTTAAAACATGTTTTAAGCACCAGTCAATGATTAGTGTTGCATTACAGCAAATTTAAAATATTTGATTACTAAAAGCTGGTCTGTGTTTTAAGACAACTTGAAATCGGGCCTTAGAGAAGTGCATTTATATTCATTTAAACAGATATGGAAAGCAGTAGGTTAACTTGCCAGTTCAACTCATATACAGGTAAATGGGGTTCCTCTACTCACAGCTTTTCATTATCAATATGATGGCATAATTATGCATTATAAAGGAATTTTAACAGTGATTTTGAATAATTATAATGCCTCCAGGCTAACTTAAACCGATTTTATGAAGGGATAGGTGAAATTTTTGATCTCTGAAAATAAGCCCATTCTTTGGGTTTTGCAGTATATTAAAGTTTTGTTTGATAAATACACGTCGATTGATGTACACACCACAGTTACCAATGGTATTTGAAATAATAATGATTTTAGCCTGTTTTTAACGCACAAAGGATGTAATTACCCCACCCACTTTTCAGTTTTTTAGCTGTGGAGTATCTCCCCCTGCCCATGCTTCAGCCACTCATATATAATGTGTATTATGATAGTGCACGCATACATGCAAAGTGGTTAGCTGAGGTACGGGGGGGATGTATCTTTATAAAACTTTTCCTTTTTCAATTGCCTTTAACTAAAAAATCTGGCTTTTTTCCACCCAAAATTGACGTCTGTGTACTAAAAAATCAGAAAATAAATTTAAAGCCAATTATGGGAAGTGGAGTGCAACAGGTTTTAAGAGAAATTCTTGGGTATATCAAAATTGTATTTTTGACTAATTTTATAGGCAAATTTACAACTGTCAGAGGTCCTTTCTTGACCCAGAGTAGGTATTTAGACAAAAGATCACCACCCTTGTTCACAAGAATCCAGTTCTGAGAACTTGACATTTTCTCTTAGACATTACTTCATTCCCATTATAACCATATTTGAGCCGCGACACGACAAAACCAACAAAGTGGTTGTACGCCCAGCGCAGACTCTGGTCAGCCTGGGCATCCGCCGAGTCTGATCAGAGTCTTCGCTGTCCGCATGGAGGTAGCTTAAACTCTTAGCTACTCTTTAAGCACTTAGCATCCGCCCAGTCTGATCTGAGTCTGCGCTGGGCGCACAACCACTTGGTTGGTTTTGTCGTGTCGCGGCTCATTTGGATGCTTCTGTTCTCACCTTGTATTAATGGAGTTCCACTTTTGAATAAGTTTTTAGCTGACCTGTAAGAAAGTACAGAGAGCTTTTGTTGTCACTCTGGCGTGGGCGTGGGCTCTGGCGTCACACTTTAAAGTTTTATAAAGTTTTTTTAAACTTTCAAATCCCAACAACCACTGGCCAGAACCTTTTGATACTTGAAATATAATCATATTATAGCATATCCTTCTATTCTGTAACACCGTACCCCTGGGTGAGACCTTGGAGTGGGGCATAGGGGTCAAAGATTAGGTCATACTTTAAAGTTTTACCACAAAGTTTATTAAACATTCATATCTTAGCAAACACTGGCAAGAGCCCTTCCATATTTGGAACATAATCATATCATAGCATAATCTTTCATTATGTAACACTATATCCCAGGGTCACACCCTGGGATGGGGCTAAAGGTAAAAATTAGATCACACTCTTTTTAGAATTTTACAATTATTTAGCTCACCTAAGCCATAGGCTCAGGTCACCCAGTGTCAGTCGTCCGTCATGCGTCGTCAACAATTTGCTTTAAATGACATCTCCTCTGAAACAGCTTAGCCTAGGGCTTTGATATTTGGTATGAAGCATTGTCTAATGGACCTCTACCAAGTTTGTTCAAATGGTGGCCCCAGGGTCCAAAATGGCCCTGGGGCAGGGGGTTTTGGGTTCAAAACTGAAATATACTTAAAAATCTTCTTCTCCCGAACCCCTTAGTGCAGATGCTTGAAATTTGGTATGATGCATTGCCTAGTGGTCTTCTACCAAGTTTGTTCAAATGATGGCCCCAGGGTCTATAATGGCCGGCCCTAGGGGGTCCTGGATTTGAACCATAGAAATACATAGAAAAATATTCAAAAATCTTCTTCAGAACTGCAAGGCACAAGTGCTTGAAATTTGGTATGTAGCATTGCCTAATAGTCCTTTACCAAGTTTGTTCAAATGGTGGCCCTAGGGTCCAAAATAACCTGGGGCAGGAGTCCAAGGTTTGAACCATAGAAATACATAGAAAAATATTTAAAGATCTTCTTCAGAACTGCAATGCTCAGATGCTTGAAAATTGGTATGTAGCATTGCCTAGTGGTCCTTTACCTAGTTTGTTCAAATGATGGCCCTAGGGTCCATAATGGCCCCGCCCCAGGGCAGTCCTGAGTTTGAACCATAGAAATACATAGAAAAATATTCAAAAATCTTAATCATAACTGCAAGGCTCAGATGATTGAAATTTGGTATGTAGCATTTCCTAATAGTCCTTTACCAAGTTTGTTCAAATGGTGGCCCCAGGGTCCTCATTGGCGCCATGGCATGTTGTTCAAGGTTTGAACCATAGAGATGCAAAGAAAAATATTCAAAAATCTTCTTCAGGATAAGATGCTTGAAATTTGGTATGATGCATTGCCTATAAGTTCTTTACCAAGTTTGTTCAAATGGTGGCCCCAGGGTCCAAAATGGCCCTGCAGCAGGGAGTCCTGGGTTTAAACCCTAGAAATACATAAAAAAATATTCAAAAATCTTCTTCAGAACCACCTGGCTCAGATGCTTGAAATTTGGTATGAAGCATTGCCTAGTGGTCTTTTACCAAGTTTGTTCAAATGATGACCCCAGGGTCTAAAATGGCCCGGCACCAGGGGCTCCTGGGTTTGAACCATAGAAATACATAGAAAAATATTCAAAAATCTTATTCTTCAGAACCACTTGGCTCAGATGCTATAAATTTGGTATATGGAAAAATATTCAAAAATCTTCTTCTTCAGAACCACCTGGCTCAGATGCTTAAAATTTAGTATGTAGCATTGCCTAGTGGTCTTTTACCAAGTTTGTTCAAATGATGACCCCAGGGTCTAAAATGACCCCGCACCAGGGGGTCCTGGGTTTGAACCATAGAAGTACATTGAAAAATATTCAGAAATCTTATTCTTCAGAACCACTTGGCTCAGATGCTTTAAATTTGGTATATAGCATTTCCTTATACTCTTTTATCAAATTTGTGCAGTTGATGGCGCCAGGGTCCAAAATGGCCCTGCCATAGGGAGTCTTGAATATGAACCATAAAAACATACTGAAAAATATTAAAAAATCTTCTTCATCAGAACCACTTGGCTCAGATGCTTGACGTTTGGTATGATGCATTGCCTGATGGACTCCTACAAAGTTGTGTAAATGGTGGCTCTGGGATTCAAAGTGGCCCTGGGGCGATGAGTCTTGGGTTCGAAATAAAAATATATCGGGACTTAAAACTCTTCTCCAGAATCCCTTAGTGCTGATGCTTGAAATTTGGCATGATGCATTGCCTGGTGGTCCTTTACCAAGTTTGTTCAAATGATGGCACCAGGGTAAAAAATGGCCCGCCCCAGGGAGTCCTGGGTTTGAACCATAGAAATACATAGAAAAATATTCAAAAATCTTCTGCTTCAGAACCACTTGGCTCAGATGCTTGAAATTTGGTATGTAGCATTGCCTAGTGGTCCTTTACCAAGATTATTCAAATGATGGCCCCAGGGTCCATGAGGACCTGCCCCCAGGGTCCATGAGGACCTGCCCCAGGGGGTCCAGGGTTTGAACCATTGCAATACATAGAAAAAAAAATCTTCTTCAGAACCATTTGGAAATGGTTGCAAACTATCAGGTTTGTTCAAATGATGACCCTAGTTTGACCTTTAATCTTTTTGCTCAGGTGAGCGATTCAGGGCCTCATGGCCCTCTTGTTTCATGAATAGATTCTTTTGATATTTGCACTGTAGTTAGATATTGGTTCAAAGTTTTACAGAATAACACCCCATCCCACTCAGTGACTTTCAAGGTCATTGACTTAGAAATTTGGGGTTTGTTAAAGTATTCTGACAGCATACTGTTCCATTGTGCTTGGGATGAATTTAGTTTATACTTGAACTGATGTTAGATACTGGTTAGTTTTCACAAAATACTACCCCCACCCCACTGCATGACTCTGAAGTCAAGGTCATTGATACAGAATTTGGTCATAAAGCTTTTGTTTATAAATAAGTTGACAATGCATGGATATATTTGCATGAAGTTTAATATAGTGCAAGCCATAGTGACAAATGCCTGTGAGATGGGCAAGCACCAGTTCAGGCGAGCTATGCTGGCAGGTGACAGCTCTATTTCATAACCAAGTAATGTTTTATAAAACAGAAAGCTGGATAGCAAACATTGTAGACCCAACATGAGACCACACTTTGCACTGGCTTTTCTATTGGGATTGTTCAGCTTTTACTGAGCTGAAGCAGGATAGAATAGACATGCTGCCCTGTCGTCATCTGTCAGCAGTTCCGATGACCTCTCGCTAAAGGATCTATGGGCAAATCAATGGAGCCTTCATGAGTTGGGGGTGCAGAAAAAGCTAAACTGACCATGATCTAATGGGACACCTTCCAGTATGATAGCTCAAGCAACCAGTCTTTGAGTGGGCAGGAAGAGTTTGGAAAAATATACAATTTCAAACTGCTGTAGGTCACCTCCCACAAAACTAGGTCACATTGTTCTCTTAAAATCGAGACCATGTCAAGTTTTTATCCCTGTATTTCAGATTCTCTGAGCCTTCAGGCCTTTCAACTTTCACCTGGACATGCACCAAACTGCTCATCTTTGCAATAAAATAGGCCAGAAAGACCTGTTGTGAAAATCAGTTCCAGGGTCAGGTTTGGAATTTGGCCCTGTATGTCAGCTTCTGAAAGCCCCAGGCCTTTCAGCCATAATTTCCAACAAGTATTTAGATTCAGTAGTAAAGGCTTAGTGGAGCGACTCAAGCCCATTTGGGCCTTTGGTTTAAGATGTTGTAAGCACAAATCTTATAACAACTAGTGGCCAGGGCAGCAATCAGCCAAAATTTGGTTGTTCTTGTGTTTTTTCAACCAGGAAAGGGGGGGGGGGAATCAATAAGGTGAGTTTTCTGCATCTTACCAAAGTTTTCTTTTTTTAACTATGGTATACTCCAATGTGTCTAGTTTATTGGACTATATGTGACTTTGGTCGGAAAGCCCTACTTACTGAGTTATGGGACCACAGAAGTGGGTGGGGTATTCCAACATGGTTTTAGCCTGTCTTGTAAAAACATTCTCATTTGGTAGAAGAGTACTGCAGACAGACAGGATTTGATAAAATGATTAACATAACATCTAAACTATATTTTCATATCATTTTATTTTGTTTGATTTGAACATATGTTGTCAAAAAATACTTCCTTTGACATTGAGCATTTTTTTATATTTTTTGTCTTCAATTTTCAATATTTCTTGGCCTTATTGTTAAATAAACAGACCAGTTGTCATCAAATTCATGTCAAGGAGGCACCCTGACCAGGACATTCAGATGATGTGACCATAATTTCACAATGACCTAGTTTTCATGGTCGACTGAACACATAAACTTGCTTGGAAGATGGTTTTTCATTTAATTTTGACCTAGAATTACGAACATTTGGCCAAATTACTATTTTAACTGTTATATTATGCCCTACACCCCCGCCACTAAAGGTGAGAGAATACATATTGGCTTCAGATCGGATCTCCTCGGCGTCTGCATCTGTGTCTGTGTCACATACTTTGACCTTGGAAACAAGGTCAAGGTCAGATTTTGATGACCTTGACCTTGTTTCCAAGGTCACAGAAGGACTTAATATGTGACACATACACAAATACAGATGCCAACAAGATCCGCACCGAAGCCAATATGTATTCCCTCACCTTAAGTGGCGGGGCGTGGGGCATAATATAGCGGTTAAAATAGTAATTTGGCCAAAGGTTCGTAATTCTAGGTCAAAATAGAAAGAAAACCATCTTCCAAGCAAGTTTATGTGTTCAGTCGACCATGAAAACTATGCCATTGTGAAATTCTGGTCACATCATCCGAATGTCCTTGTCAAGGTGCTTCCTTGACATGAGTTTGATGATAACATGTCTATTTATTTAACAATAAGGCCAAGAAATATTGAAAAATCAAGAAATGCTGAATGTCAAAGGAAGTCTTTTTTGACAACATATGTTCAAATTAAACCAAATAAAATGATATTGAAATATAGTTTAGATGTTCTGTTAATCATTTTATTGAATTCTGTCGGCCTGCTGTACTCTTCTAACAAATGAGAATGTTTTTACAAGACAGGCTAAAACCATGTTGGATTACCCCACCCACTTCTGTGGACCCATAGCTCAGTAAGTAGGGCTTTCCGACCAAAGTCACATATAGTCCAATAAACTACACACATTGGAGTACACCATCAGTTAAAAAAAGAAAACTTTGGTAGGATGCAGAAAACCCACCTTATTGATACCCCCCCCCCCCCCCCCCCCCCTTAAAACAAATAGTTTCAACAGAACAATTTGTTTGAGTATCTCTCCTTGAAATATTTTGGCACACTTAATTGTTTTTTTATTGAAAAAATCACATGCATTTACTTGCATAAAATGTCATTACCCAATTGATACTGAGCAGTCTTTGACATGCACTACAGTTGTCTTTGATAACAGAGAAATATTGGAATGAAAAATCAATTTTAACAAGAAAAATCCCCAAGTTGCAATCAGAGATTCTCTATGATTGATAATGATGAAAATAAATTCTTGTTGCTTCATTGTTTTACTGTGTTTTCTAGTTTGTATAGCATTTGTTTTATTTCAATCTGACAGTTGTTCTTGTTCTGATGTTAAACACCCAAAATTAATCTTCTTTATTTCTGATTTAAGTCTGTTTTTCAGTGTCTGCACTGTTTCATGAAAAACAAATTTGTATTATTCCTATTGTAAATATATTAGGGCGTAAGAGCTTCATCTAGAGTTAGAGTAATTGGTTCAAACATAGACCAGATGCTAGCAAATTTTACCAAATATGCTGATGTGGTCATTAAACACACAAACTTTGTGAACTTAAGTATTTTGGCGCTACCAGAATTACAATGTGTTCGGACATCTTACTTTTTATGTCTCCCCCCTTCAGGGTCGGGAGACATATTGTTTTTCCCCGGGCGTCTGTCCGTCCGTCCGTCTGTCACAAATCGTGTACTTTCTATAACTTGAAAACCACTCAAGCTATATTCGCGAAACTTCATATAAATATCAATCAACATGAGACGACGTGCATAGTGCAAGAACGGTAACTCTGGCATTTATACTTTTTGAGTTATTTCCCTTGGAACTTAGGCCATCACAAAATTGTGTTTCAATCGTGTCCGTTCTATAACTTGAAAACCGCTCAAGCTATATTCGCGAAACTTCATATAAATATCAGTCAACATGAGACGACGTGCAGAGTGCAAGAATGGTAACTCTGGCATTTATACTTTTTGAGTTATTTCCCTTGGAACTTAGTCCATCACAAAATTGTGTTTCAATCGTGTCCGTTCTATAACTTGAAAACCGCTTAAGCTATATTCGCGAAACTTCATTTAAATATCAATCAACATGAGATGACGTGCAGAGTGCAAGAATGGTAACTCTGGCATTTATACTTTTTGAGTTATTTCCCTTGGAACTTAGGCCATCACAAAATTGTGTTTCAATCGTGTCCGTTCTATAACTTGAAAACTGCTCAAGCTATATTCGCGAAACTTCATATAAATATCAATCAACATGAGACGACGTGCAGAGTGCAAGAATGGTAACTCTGGCATTTATACTTTTTGAGTTATTTCCCTTGGAACTAAGTCCATCACAAAATTGTGTTTCAATTGTGTCCGCTCTGTAACTTGAAAACTGCTCAAGCTTTATTCACGAAACTTCATACAAATATCAATCAACATGAGGCGATGTGCAGAGTGCACAAATGGTAACTCTGGCATTTATACTTTTTGAGTTATTTCCCTTGGAACTTTGTCCATCACAAAATTGCGTCTCAGTCGAGTCCGTCTATAACTTTAAAACCATTCAAGCTATATTCATGAAAGTTCATACAAATATCAATCAACATCAGACGACGTGCAGAATGCAAGAACCATAACTTTAGCATTTATACTATTTGAGTTATTTCTCTTAGAACTTTGTCAGTCACAAAATCGTGTCTCAGTTGTGTCTGCTCTATAACTTGAAAACCATTCAAGCTATATTCACGAAACTTCATACAAATATCAATCAACATTAGAAGAATTGCATAGTGCAAGAAACATAACTCTTGCATTTATACTTCTTGAGTTATTTCCCTTGGACCTTTGTCAGTCACAAAATTGTGTCTCAATCGCTTTATTACTTGAAAACCGGACAAGCTATATTCACGAAACTTCATACAAATGTCAGTCAACACTAGACAACCTGCAGAGCACAGCATTTATACTATTTGAGTTATTTCCCTTGGAACTTTGTCATTCACAAAATCGTGTCTCAATCGTCTAAGCTCTATAACTTGAAAACCGTTTAAGCTATATTCATGAAACTTCATACAAATATCAGTCAACATATAAATAGACGACGTGCAGAGCACTGTAACTCTTGCATTTATATTTTTTGACAAAAACTAAATATGAATATCAGTCAACATTACATGACATGCAGAGCATAACAACTATAACTCTTGCATTTATACTTTTTACTTATTATGAATCCCTGCTTCAGGGTAGGGAAACATATTGTTCTTCCCTTGGCGTCTTAATGACTGATCCTTTTGACATCAAAAAGGGGGGAAACATCTGTTTTTTCGTAGGAAAACAATTCTAGTTACTGATTTTTTTAGCTCACCTGAGCCAGAGGCTCCGGGGGAGCTTATAGTATGGTCAGGCTCCGTCGACGTCCATCCGTCAACAATTTCAAACGACTTCTCCTCTGAAACCCCTGGGCCAATTGTAACCAAATTTCATATGTAGCCTCCAGGGCTCATGGGAATGAAAAGTTGTTCAAACGGTCCTGGTCACATGACAAACATGGCCGCCATGCCCATATATTGTAAAAACTTAAAAAAATCTTCTGCTCCAGAACCATGCGAGTACTACCAAGATTGTTCAAATTATGACCTTGGGTTGACCTTGACCTTTTTTACTATAAGGTCAAATTTGCTTCCTTGTGCTTTTATATGAGAAAATGCTAGAACATAAGATATCTTGGAAACTGTTGAAAATTTTGGGCTAGAAATTGGTATCTACAGTCATCTTAATGAGTACATGAAGATTTATGAGTACAAGAGGTCAAGGTCATTCTTTGACCTTTGACCTAGAACTCTCATATTTTGACAATTCCAAACAATCTCCTCAAAGCCCCTGGGCCAATTGAAACCAAATTTCATATAGAGCCTCCAGGAGTTGAGGGAACAAAAACTTATTCATACGGTCCAGGTCACATGATCAACATGGCCGCAATGCCCATATATGGTAAAAACCTTTAAAATTCTTCTTCTCCAGGACGATGGCCTTGAAACTTAGTATGTAGCTTTGGGTACTCGAGTACTATCAAGAATGTTCAAATCATGACCCTGGGTTGACCTTTGATCTTTTTTATGGCAAGGTCAAATATGGGAAAATAAGATTTCATGGAAAGTTTTGAAGATAAATGCCTAAAAATTGGTATATACAGTTATCTTAATGAGTACATGAAGATTTGTGAGTACAAGAGGTCAAGGTCATTCTTTAACCTTTGACCCAGAACTCTCATATTTTGACAATATCAAACAATCTCCTCAAAAACAACTTGGCCAATTGTAACCAAATTTCATATAGAGCCTCCAGGGGGTTGAGGGAATGAAAATTTGTTCGAACTGTCCAGGTCACATGACCAACATGGCCGCCAGGACCATATATGGTAAAAACCTTTGAAAATCTTCTTCTCCAGAACCAACTGACCGATGGCCTTGAAGCTTGGTATGTAGCATTGGGAACTCCAGTACTATCAAGATTGTTAAAAATAATGACCTTGGGTTGACCTTGACTATTTTACGGCAAGGTCATATATGGGAAAATGCTAGAACATAAGATTTCATGGAAAGTTTTGAAGATTTATGCCTAAAAATTGGTATCTACAGTCATCTTAATGAGTACATGAAGATTCATGAGTACAAGAGGTCAAGGTCATTTCTTGACTTTTGACCCAGAACTCTGTCATTTTGACAATATCAAACCATCTCCTCAAAAGCCCCTGGGACAATTTTGAAAACAAATTTCATATAGAGCCTCCAGGGGGGTAAGGGAATAATTTTTTTTTCAAATGTCCAGGTCACATGACCAACATGTCCTCCATGCCCATATATGGTTAAAACCTTTAAAAATCTTTTTCACCAGAACCAATTGACCGATGGCCTTAGAGTAACTTACCCTAGAGTACTGAGGCTGAATGGACCCAGGTGAGCTACAGGACCAATGGTCCTCTTGTTTTACTTTGGACAAAACATGCTTGACCTATACACTGGGTATAATCGATTCCGCCAATTTTCGCTTCCTGCAGAGACTGTCCATCATATTTGGCTTCTGCCAAGACTGTCTGCAAACTCTTGCTTCCTGCAGAGACTACTGTCCTCGAAAAATGGCTTCCTGCTGAGACTGTCCACGTGATTCTGCTTCCTGCTGAGAGCCTTGGCAGGAAGCAGAATCGCACGGACAGTCTCTGCAGGAAGCCTTTTATCATGTACAGAATTCTCGGCAGGAAGCAAGAGATTGCGGAGAGTCTTGGTGGAAGCCAAATATGATGTACAGTCTATGCAGGAAGGGAAAATTGGCGGAATCGATTATACCCTGTGCTATAGCTTGTAATAGTTGAATGGCTAACAGTGCAGTTGTAGAACTTTTAACCCATTCATGCCTAGCGTTCCATAAATGGGACACAGGCAAACAGTGCAGACCCTGATCAGATGCCGCACTGTGCTAAAAATTCAAGCATTTTTGTTAAAGAATCAAAAGTGAAATTTACCAGACACCCCTAAAATGATGAATGAACTCATCCATTTTATAAAGGTGGAATAATCCATTTGTCATTAATTGGTTAAGTAAAGACAAATACACATAGTTAACTTTCATAGAAGTTACACTTTTGTTTTCAATTTTTGCCTCCTTTCAAACTAGGGATCACCTCTTACAAGAATTTGCTCCTCTAGGAGCAAATTCTTTTAAGAGTTGATCTCTATTTAGAAGGGTAACAGAAATGAAAATTTCAGAGTTGCTTCCCCTGAAAATGCATCTATTCACCTTAATTGATAAAGATGCCTCAGCATCTACAACAATTAGAATATTTACCCACTGAATTGACATCACCAGACAAAAGTGTGATACCCTTTTCATTTCAGCATGACAGCATGGCTCCAGGGAATTTTAAAGTCTGCTGATCAATATTTTGCAGAAAAAATATCAAAGAAGAGAGTGGAACTTCCAGGAATTTATGGAGTGAGATACAGTAAGATAATGGCTTGGGTGATGTGTTGCACCTGTGAAATATTTCAACAACTGGAGGCAGATGTTTTCTGTATCAAGTCTGAGAGTGGCAGGCCATGATAGACATACACAGGTATCTTTTGATTCTTTCATGTCTGGGTAGTATCACTCATGCCAGACCAAAACATGGTATAATGTAAAACATTGACTGAGCCCTTGTTAAAATTTTCATAGACTCCAAAGAAATGGAATTCGTAGTTTTATTATATTGAATGAGAATGTAAATAAGTTTTATATAACTGAGCTGTCTTGTACCATGTGCAACTCAGACTGTATTAAATCATGATGCACTGGCTGATCAGAAGAATTTTTTCTAATACATGTATATCTAAACGTGAATGAGTACACCACTGTGTTTTGCTGCCATTTTTTGCAGAGTGGTACAACTGTGAGGACTTCTTGTTTGCTGTTCTGTGCTCTGTAAAAAAGCCCTTCCAAAGAAGGGTCTACTCTTAAAGGAAATAATTTGAGGCACAGCAGCAAACCCCCACTGAGAAGGGGAAATGAAAATGGCAGAGTTGCTGCCCCTGAAAGTGTACCTATGTACCATAATAACTAAGTATGGGGACAAGAGTGTCTCAGCAATTAGTGTTGAGCCATATTTGATCAGAGTCTGCTCTAATTGGCTCTACCAATAATATTTTGTACATAGATAACAAATACAAAATGTATCTGCTGCTTCAAATTTAACCCATTAATGCCAAGCATTTTATGATAGAGATCTTGTCAAACAATATAGGCCCAGATCAGACACAGCAGAATGTGGCATCTGATCAGGGCCTACACGGTTTGCACTATTACAGGAATTTTGAAGATAAAAATCTGAAGCCAAAACAGAAACCCAGTATGTTAGAAATGGACCTATCAAAAAAGGTAGAAGCGTCCACTAAGCATTAATGGGTTTAGGTATGTATCCTAATTTTTAGATTTATAACAGTAGCCAGCATTTACTCTAGAATTTATTTCATTTTGAAGGAAGAAGAATCAGCTGTTTGATAGGACCTGACTTTACCACAATAAAGCACTTTGATAAGCTACACCTGCTAGAGAGATTCCCCCAGGTGATTGATTAGACCTGGTGCTCTGTGTACTGGCTATTTTGCTTGGCAGGCAAGGTGGGTTACCTATCAGCACTTTTGATTGGCAGAGAATTAAAGAGACGGCTGAGTAGTTAATTTGGGCTACTGATTCTTTCACTGTAATAAGATAAATGGGTACAGTGTCAGGAGAACAAGGGAAGCAACTCTGTCATTTTCAGTTTTGCCTTCTTTCTCAAATTGGATCAACTCTTGAAGGAAAGAATTTGCTCCTTTAGGAGCAAATTCTTTCCTTTAAGAGTAGATCCTATCTTGGAAGGGCTACATTATCCAGGGAAGCAAACAGGAAGTCCTTTTAGTTGCTTCTTAGGAGCCCAAGTAGCTCAGTGGGTTAAGCACTGGCCTACTGATCTAGCAGACCAGGTTTGAGTCCCGCTTGAGGCAAGAATCTTTCCTACCACGAATGGGGCTCCATTGCACACAGCCTTCCATTATCATTCTCACATCATCCTGATATGACTGAAATACTGTTGAAAAGGACGTAAAATTGGAATTCATCCATCTATTAAGTTGTTTCCCTAGAAAAAATGGATGTGTACCATTACCCCTTTAGAAAGTTGTACTTGATGGTACCAGCAAAGGTTTAAAGAAAAAAATAGTGAATGTACTTCGGTTTATCAAATTATGTTCAAAGAAACAAGTAGCATGTTTGCTTTTTTATATCCCTTTTTTATGTTGAAAAAAGTAAGTTCTGATGGCTCCTCTGGTGGAGAATGAAGCTGACATAATTGACAAGGTATGGAAAAAGCATCAGTTGGAATCTAGGTGTGATGTAAAGCAGATCTGTAAAAGGTATCATTGTATGGCGCCATAATTTCTTCCCTACAGCTGCTGAAATCATCACATGCAAGTGGTATATAGATACAAAACACCTGATGATACCTTTCCATAATGTAAAAATGGACTGGTTCTGTGAACTTGGCTTTAGACTCTGAATTTGCATGCTTGAAGCTCATTATTTTATTGTTCAGTTTACCTATAGAATTCTAAAAATTGAACCGTCCTGTTTTATGTTGAAGAATTCTAAAAACTGAACCTTCCTGTTTTATGTTGCAGTAATGCATCCAAAAGATGCAAGTGGAATGGCAAACAGTATATACTTTGATTAGATTGCTCCTGGATCTGCACAGTTTGCTTAGACCTATCTATTTCAATACTTAGAATTTTTACAGTGTATGTGTGATAAGGAAAGTATACAGACACCAAGGAAAGTATGCGGACCCCAGTAATAATTTTTCTATAAACACGTATACAGTCGAACCTGTGCTTACGGTCACCTCCGAATAACGGTCCCCTGTAAACAACGGTAGGTTCGAATTCCTCCCGTCGAATTTCCTGGTTAAATTGCCTGGGAATAGCGGTCCACTGTGAACTACGGTCAACGGTCATCCGAATCCATCCCGAGACGCGCTAGTTTCTCCGAATAACGGTCAGTCCTTGTGTCAAAAACATAGTTTCACTTTCAGACACAAGTGTTTGTGTATTGCCTGATCTATTTTTAGCAGTAGACTGGTTATTGATTTTCGGGTGCAGTATAATTTATGTAACAAAGTGTATTCTACGCAATTGAATAGCGCAATAATGCGTTTGATTCAATAAGTGTTGATTTCTGTAAGGTAATTAAAGTCAGTTTTATTCGGCTAATCATGTCATATACAGTATGCTCAGTCAACCGATAATTAATCATCTGTAACTGATTTAATCAGTCAATGGAACGTATCGCCGAAAGATCGTGTGCGTCAACCGTGAAAGCAAAAGTATTTTTACCGATACGTGTGTGTAAACAAATTATTACAGAATTCAAACCTATAGCAACAATACTATTTCGGAAATTTATTTTCTGGAGTATTTTAATGGTATATATGCACTTTGAATATTGATTTTGTGCACGTGCAAAAAAACGCGGGAAATCTCCGACGAAGTTTACATATATCTGTCAGTCGATCAAAATCGTGAAATTATTGAATCTTTGAACAACGGCCACCTGTAAACAACGGCCAATTTTGTTTTTTCCCATGGCTGACCTTTGTTCACAGGTTTGACTGTATTTTGAAAATTGCACAGATTGTTTTCTAATGCAAGCCAAACTATTGTGTTGAAAAACCTTTAAAGGCCAAGATACAACAGGAGCAGTTTGTAGCTGGCTAATAGGTGTTAATAATGTAGCATAATAGGGATAAGTTCATTAATTGGGACCTAATGTGGCCAGTATTTTCATGCCCTGAGCTGGGGACCAGTGCCTGTTATTGGAATCTGTATGTGCTCTCTTATGATGGTTTTTGGACAACCAGTAAATGTTGTGACACAAAGGAATCTGATGTGGGCAAAGCCAATAGGATCATATTGTTTTGAACCCATATGTGTTTTAGCACACTCAATCACACAAGAACTGATTGACCAGGTTGCCAGTAATGGATGGGTATATCTCAACTACATATTCACAGTTTTCTCACATCACAGCTTAAAACATGATCTGAAAAATATCTTAAGGGTTGAGGTATTTTGACTTTATTATTGGATCATTATGCTCTCTTCCCTCTCCCATCTACCACCAGTGCAGACCCCATAAGTGTTGGCATCTGTATTGGCATCTGTGTGACAACTTCTTGTACTCACAATATCTGGTGAACCAATAGCTGGAATTTCACTGAACTTATGATGTATCATCATTGGAACAAGCTTAACAGATGGTTAGATTTTGGTAACCTTGACCACTTTCAAGGCCACAGGAGGACTTATATGTATATGAAATCTTTACTGAAAATTAGATACCTCTTGAGCCTATGGTCTTGTGGAGACATTGACCCCATTGTCAAGGTCAAAAGTCAACTTACAAATGTTAAATTTTTATAAACATTCAGATATTTCTTCAGGTGTGCATGGATATACATTGTGAAAGGTTTAAGACATGTTTAGTTTTTGGTGCCCTCTTGACCTCGTGACAAACTGAAGAGATGATGAGGTTTTGATATGACCCCATTTTCAAGGTCGCAAAATGCATTGAGACAAAACTTGGTAGATTATTTCAACATGCCAAAGTTGGAAGATAATGATACAAGCAGGTGCAAATAAACTAGTTGGAATACAAGGTGATGTCCAGTGGGGAAAATTTTCACAGTATTCACAGGATTCTGTTGCACACAGCCTTTCATTGTCATCCCTACCATCATATCTTGACACAACATAAATGAGCCGCGACATGACAAAACCAACAATGTGGCTGTGCGACCAGTATAGACTCAAATCAGCCTGGGCATCCGCCCAGTTTGATCAGACTCTTTGTTAAGAGCTCAAAAGGTAGCTAAGTGTCTAAGCTACCTCCATGCGGACAGCGAAGACTCTGATCAGACTGGGCGGATGCCCAGGCTGATCTGAGTCTGCGCTGGGCGCACAACCACATTGTTGGTTTTGTCGTGTTGCGGCTCAAATACATGTATAGTGACTATTCATGGCTGTTCATAACTTTCCAACTTCAACAATTTTCAACTGGTGTTCAGATGTTCTTGTGGGATCTCACCATCCTCTCCTGGTCACCATTCTTTACAGCATCATAAGGGTTAGACCTTAGACTCACTCTCTTCTACATTTTGCTTGATGGCTAAGCCTCACAGACTAGAGAGCTTTACACCATACCAGAAAGGCGCCAGTGTTTCCATATGCCAGCTGCTACTATCATCATTACCACATGGCAAAGTGATTGCAAACACCTGACATTGTAAACAAGGAATTACCTTGATTTCCCTCAATGTTAGAATCCTTTAACCAATTCCTGAAATTATTCGAAAATTTAAAAATTGGATTTTTATAATGCTGTCTGGCAGTATCTTCCAATATTTGCGAACGAAATGCAAACAGTGTAGACCCAGATCAGACTGCTCCAAATGGAGCAGTCTGATCATGGTCATCACTGTTTGCTCAGATGTTGCTGTCACAATAGTTAGAGTCAGTATGGTTTCAAAGACTGCTTCAATACTTTAATTCTACAGTTTCCCAAAATATTCTTCTCTCTTTATTCCAATTTCGCTTTGAATAGTATAATGCTTCATAATTTTCTTACCTAGGGGTGCTGCTTCTGTGCTTGTTTGGATTTAAAGGCAAGATAATTTTATTACCACTGAAAGCATAACGCAAGAATTTCTATAGCCATACCAAATAATACACAGGCCTCCATGGCATTAGTGTTTAAGAGGGCTGGCTTCGAAACATTACATCAGATCTGTCACTGCTGTGGGTTTGAGCCTCGGCCAGCATACAAATACAAAGTCACATTCTGTATACTGATGGTCAGGTAGTTTTCCTTGGTAGGAGCTCATTTTTGCCCACCTTTGTTAAGGATCCTCTTATTATAAGATAATATAAAAAATAAAAAAAACATTATAATATATTGAACAGGTTTCTTTCTGTTGTAAATATTTGTTAGTATTATTTTCTGTTTAACAAGTAGGTAATCTGTCATTTGGAATTCTTTCCTTGATTATATATTTGGTTTCACATATTATATGCCTCTATGTATGCTCCTATGTGGGCCGAAAATTCGAAATAAAGATCTTGTATTCTTGTATTCTTGTATTATTTGCCAATAATATCATACATTCAAAATTGTCATCATCAGCTGTTTCAAAATGGTTTATTTTAGATGATAACCATAAGTGACCCCAAATAGCTGTTCAAAATTCCAAATGTAAAGGCACTTCTGTTCCTATGCTGTGATAATGCAATCTGTCTTTTCATCTAATCAATATCATTCCAGGCTGTTTTTTTTGGTAGACATTGCAAAGAGTGATTGAAGATGCTGAATATGTGTCCCTTAAATGTTGAACAGAGGGTCAGCCATTGCTAAAAGGTAGGATAATATTTTGCTCTCTTTACCAATAAAAGGTAAAGGTTTCCCATAGCCTAATAGCCGTAGGGGCAGTGGGGGTTAGAGACCCACTGTATCTTGGGCACAGCTGATGAAAGGCGGAGCCCATCCCTCTCCTTTGGGTGCCTTATCCTTCCCTGATTCGAAAAAGGTACCCATTTACTGCTGGGTTGACAGAGAGAGTTTTCCAGTCATCGTATGGCGACAGTGAGCCGCGAACTCACTACCTTACGGTGACTTTCTGCACAATAGTCGAGCCACTCTTACCACTCGACTACGGCGCCTCTCTATACCAATACAGATTGTTAACTTGCTGAAGGATCTGTATTGTAGATAAAGTGAATAAAGGTTGATACCCCAGCAGACACATGATGTAATGACATAGATATGATTTTGATGTGACATAATGATGTCACATTGACATCATATCGATGTCAATTCGCCATCTGCCCGCTAAGTAAGTAAGTAAGTAAAAGCTAGAACAGATCTGAACATTGCAGCCTCAGACAGCAGCCTTATAAAATTGAAACATCAGTAACTTCTGGAAGGTGTAATTCATTCTCTGAGGAAGCCCCGGTAGCTCAGTGGGTTAAGCGCTGGCCTACTGACCTAGCGGACCCGGGTTCGAATCCCGCTCGAGGCGAGAATCTTTCCTACCGTAAACGGGGTTCCATTGCACACAGCCTTTCATTATCATCGTCCCATCGTCCTGATATGACTGAAATACTGTTGAAAAGGACGTAAAATCGCAAGTCATCATCCATCCATTGCAGAAAGATAGTAACGAAGCAGTCCAAAGTTATTAAATGGCCCTAAGTATACTGGAAAACAGGAAAATGTAATGAGAATATGAATACCTAAGGATTGGCTGTCACACCTTCACATATCCAGGTTCGTTATGCCAAGGTTACCTTTCAATATTCAGATGTCCTCACTTGCAAACTTTGCTTGGCGATAGTCAAATAATTACACCTTTCAGTATTAAAATGCTTTGACAATTACATCTTTCAATACTGAGGGTTACTTTTTGATGGACGGACGCTCGGTGCCCCGTTACTGCGGCTATGGATTCGTTCCGCTGAGGTGCGGGGGTAACGTCGATATGAGAATTGAAATATGATGGTTACTTTTAAATACAGCTTCCAGTATTGAGATGTCCTGCATAGCTATTACAGTTTGCCATTGCCTTGGATGGAACTCCTACTGCAGGCAGTAGTTTGTTCCTTCAGGGGGAGCAATTTTTTTCATGCAAAAGTGCCATCAGTGGAATGTAGTGGAGGAAATCATTCTTACCAATTCATCCCGCTGCCTTCCACTTCATTCTAATACTTGTAGTTAAGGTCCATCAGGCTATAGAAGTATTGATAGTTAAAATAAATTTTCAGTTTTTTGGTAGTAAAATGACAGAAAAATGATTAAGGTTTGAGACTGAATGCAAATAGGGTTGGTCTGGCAAAAAAATTAGCTGAGATTAACATGTCTGATGTTGACTAAAGACAGATCTATTTATTGTATAAAATGATTGTAGTCACATATGCTCCCACAGAACCAGAACAAAAATCCTTACAAACAGAGTTATTCGTACAGGTGTTGGGCTCCAGTCTGTCTTGTAGAAGTATGCTTTTTGTTAAATCAGAGAGATGGGAGGGAAAATTCCAATATTATTCCTTACTCCCTATGATGTAATCCAGATGCTTGGCAGAAACATTTATTTATCACCTAACTACATACTGATTTTAACTTCTCTACTGGAGAGCTCTCATACTAATCGACACATGAAAAATCTCTTGTTATCGTAAAATACCTTTTGGCAGAGAGTGAAACTCCTCAAATTTTTAACATTTAGTTTTGATTTGATTTCAAGTTTTATCAGGGCACATTTACAACAATAAATCACTTATATATGGCAGTGATTTTCATAAAAACACTTAATATTGGAAAACCTTTAATACCTAAAAATTGTTCAGATCCTAAAGGTGAACAAGTCAATTTTTAGCTCGCCTGAACGAAGTTCAGGAAGAGCTATTGCGCTACCCCCGGCGTCGGTGTCAGCGTTGGCGGCGGCGGCGTTAGCAAAATGTTAAAGTTTTACGTTAAAGTTTTTTATGTGATGGGCAAGGCGCTGTCAGGCCAGCTATCCTGTCCCTGTGACAGGTCTTGTTTATCATGCTGCTTTCGAATAACACCCAATTTACTGTCCATCAGTTCACACTTTACGATGTCTATAGCATTAAATCCAGATCATTCTTTAACTAATGGGCAGATTTTTACCAAACTTGAAAGGATATACCAGTTGAATAATTCCAAGACCTCATTAGGTTTTGGTTTACTTGACCTCAATTTCAAGGCCACAGGATGACTTAGTAATGCTCTATATATGTTTACATGGACCCAAGTGGCTAAGTTTATCTTTATTTTGCAACAATAGGTGAATTTCCACCAAACTTGCATAAATATATCATTGGAACAATCTTAAAGAGATAAGTTGGTTTTGGTGACTTTGATCCCATTTTTGAGGTCACAGGAGGACTTTTGAATGTTAAATTTCTGTGAAACATTTTGACAGATTTGAATTTTAACAAAGCTTGCGTAGATTATTCCTTGAGACCAGCTGTTAGGTTTTGTTGACCTTGAATCCATTTTCAAGGTCACAAAATCAAATGTTAAAATCTCATGAACCTGTTGATAGAATTTGAATTTTCACCAAATATGTATGGATAGATCATTTTGAGATGATTAGATTTTGCTGACCTTAAACCCATTTTTAAGGTCACAAGAAGACTTTGCATGCTAAGTGTCTCTTATTGACAGATTTTGACTAATTTAGATAGATTATATGATAAGAAAGAAGAAGCATACATTGTTGATTTCAGGGTACCAAATTTTTAAGATAAAAAACAACAATGTGAGGAATGTGCAGTCATTCTTCCCATTGTTGATTTCAAGGTACGAAATTTTAAGATGAAAAACAACAATGTGAGGAATGTGCAGTCGTTCTTCCCAGCCATCCATACTTGAGGAGACTCTGATGTTTGTTCTAGGAAGGTGCAACATAGCATTTTGAGGATTTCTTGTATGCACCATCTAGGGATGTGCCAAAAATTACTGGCAGACTGATGCACTTTTGGAACTCTATAGAGAGAGCAAATTTTTTCTTTTACAAGTTGGCCCATGAGACAGGAACATATTTCCATGTAAGTAATATCTTCCTTACATATACAGGGGTACTCCTCCCATTGTTTTAATATGCCTGGTTAAAAAGGATGTAAAATCTCAAGTCTTCCATCCATCCATACCCAGCTGGGGGTGGTTGGAGGGTGGGGTTGCAGGAAAGAATATGCTCTACAGAGAGGCGGAAAATTTTTATTTTGAAGGCTACTCTTATAGATAAGAATTTGCTCTTTAGGTAGAGCCAATTCTTACCTATAAGAGTCATCTCTCCATTGGAAGAAAGGCAAATATTTCCGTGTCATAGTGATTTCCCTGTTGGAGGTGTGACAGTACACCTTTATAGGTGTGGTGCTCGAGAACAAGTGTTTTTTCGCAGTGTTGGGGTATTCAAGTACTTTGTCGTGGGCATGTAAGGCTAGGTGGAGCACAAAACAGTGTAAGACAAAAGCAGAAAATAATGTTCTGCTAATGGAAAAATATGCTTTTTGCACCAGAAGAAACTGCTACTGTTCATTAGTGATCATTGTTTTGCCAGATGTTTAACATATGTTCACTCATTAACTCCTTAACAATTTCAAGTGTGTTTTAGTTCTCACATTGATACCAATAGCAGTGGAAAAGAGCTTCAAAATGCCATATCCACTGTTTGAAGTGGATATTTCCCAAACAAAACAATTAATGAAGCCTATTTCAACTGACAACCCACAATTCTGAGTGTGGTATTAACAAAAGTCTCGAAAAGATTATTTTGCTTTTGTAAATATTGCTTTATTAAACCTATTTTGTTTATATTTTACTGGTACAGCATATGGTCATATTTGAGAATTATTATTTTCATAGCAATTTTGGTGAAGTAACAGATGTATAATGATATCAGTACAATCAATATATCCTGCAGCGTTTGTAGGCTCGAAGGATGTCATATTTAGCTAGGATTGGTCATAATAGCTTTTCTGTACTGGCTACTCTTCAGTTCTGTTCTGTCCAGCTAGCAAAGCAGTTGGCTAAAGATAGCTATAATTCGTGCTATTATCCTAACTCTTTAAGCACCAAAAAGCAAACGACAAAATTTACCTCTTCAAAAATTAAAAAATTGCCTTGTCCAAGACATTTCATATTGAGAATTAAAAGACTAGAGGGCAAACAGTGTAGATCTACATGAGGCGGCTCATTATGAGCTGCCTCATCAGGATCTACACTGTTTG
This sequence comes from Ctena decussata, assembly GCA_963989385.1. NCBI lineage: Eukaryota > Metazoa > Mollusca > Bivalvia > Lucinida > Lucinidae > Ctena > Ctena decussata. Next base: position 79,309,358 of record OZ022503.1, on the reverse strand, counting down.
CAAATTATGCTATTTTTGTCACTGGTGCTTAAAGTGTTAACATGAGAAAGTATATAATGCAAATTTGTCCATTGCTGTCAAATTTTGCTGGCTTTCTGGGAAAGCAGTTGATGCAGATTTTGATATGAAGATTATGTGGATGAATTCAGGGCCATGTTTTTCTGCCATTTCTACAAGGGGAGAATACCTTTTTGACTTGCTGTTTTCTTCCCTCGGCGACAAAAGGGTCATCATTCACGCAAAAGGAGTAAATTATTTCCTTTAAGAGTTGACCCTAGTTTTACAGTAACTGAAGCATCTGCATGGCCTAGTTGGTAGCACATCTGGGTCCGAGGTTATAAAACTTATGTATAATCTCAAACTCAAAATAAAGCACACTGATTGGCTGCTTCCAAGCATGTGCTCGGAAGCAGCCAGTCAGTGTGCTTTATTTTGAGCTTGAGATTATTCTCAAGTTTTACAACCTCGAACCCAGACTTTGGATCACAGAGTTTCAGGTTTAAAATCTCCATAGTCCTATCAGAGGTAATGTCAGAACACAAATCATTATGAAAAGAGTTCCAACTGTCACGTTTGATGATAAAACATAGGTTGATGAGCATATACTGAGTCATAGAACTGGCCAAAAGCAGGGAAAACATGTTTTTGAAAAATGACAAAGTGCTACAAAAAAAGACATTTTCCTTTACTGGTTTCCCAATGAGGGATTATTATACCCCCGGTATACGAAGTATATAGGGGGTATATAGTTTTTGGTTTTTCCGTTAATATGTTTGTGTGTGTGTTAACATTTTTTTCTGTCACAGATTTCTCAGGAACCACTACAGCTAGGACTTTGAAATTTGGTACAAACGTTAAGTATGACTAGTTGTACCGTGTAAGAGAGAATCAGCCTCCTGCTGCTTATCATTCCCTTTATTTGTCTTTATTTTTTCTTTCTCTCCAATTAATTTTCTGTCAAAGATATCTCAAAAACTTCTACAGGAAGGGTATCTGAAATTTGGTAGAAACGTTTGGTATGACTAGTTGTACCGTGTAAGAGAAAATCGGCCTGATCCAGCTTATCATTCCCTTTGTTTGTCCAGTTTTTCTTTCTCTCCAATTTCTCCCCAATTAAATTTTTGTCAAAGATTTCTCAGGAACCACTACAGCTAGAATTTTGAAATTTGGTACAAACATTGAGTATGACTAGTTGTACGGTTTAAGAGAGACTCAGCCTTCTGCTGCTTATCATTCCCTTTATTTTTCCGTTTTTTCTTTCTCTCCAATTAATTTTCTGTCAAAGATATCTCAAAAACTTCTACAGGAAGGGTATCTGAAATTTGGTAGAAACGTTGGGTATGACTAGTTGTACTGTGTAAGAGAGTATCAGCCTGCTCGGCCTGATCCAGCTTATCATTCCCTTTGTTTGTCCAGTTTTTCTTTCTCTCCAATTTCTCCCCAATTAAATTTTTGTCAAAGATTTCTCAGGAACCACTACAGCTAGAATTTTGAAATTTGGTACAAACATTGAGTATGACTAGTTGTACGGTGTAAGAGAGAATCAGCCTTCTGCTGCGTATCATTCCCTTTATTTTTCCATTTTTTCTTTCTCTCCAATTAATTTTCTGTCAAAGATATCTCAAAAACTTCTACAGGAAGGGTATCTGAAATTTGGTAGAAACATTGGGTATGACTAGTTGTACTGTGTAAGAGAGTATCAGCCTGCTCGGCCTGATCCAGCTTATCATTCCCTTTGTTTGTCCAGTTTTTCTTTCTCTCCAATTTCTCCCCAATTAAATTTTTGTCAAAGATTTCTCAGGAACCACTACAGCTAGAATTTTGAAATTTGGTACAAAGATTGAGTATGACTAGTTGTACGGTGTAAGAGAGAATCAGCCTTCTGCTGCGTATCATTCCCTTTATTTGTCCGTTTTTTCTTTCTCTCCAATTAATTTTCTGTCAAAGATATCTCAAAAACTTCTACAGGAAGGGTATCTGAAATTTGGTAGAAACGTTGGGTATGACTAGTTGTACTGTGTAAGATAGTATCAGCCTGCTCCAGCTTGTCATTCCCTTTGTTTGTCCAGTTTTTCTTTCTCTCCAATTTCTCTCCAATTAAATTTTTGTCACAGATTTCTCAGGAACCACTACAGCTAGAATTTTGAAATTTGGTACAAACGTTAAGTATGACTAGTTGCTCAGTGTAAGAGAGAATCAGCCTCCTGCTGCTTATCATTCCCTTTCTTTGTCCATTTTTTCTTCCTCTCCAATTAATTTTCTGTCAAAGATATCTCAATAACTTCTACAGGAAGGGTATCTGAAATTTGGTAGAAATGTTTGGTATGACTAGTTGTACCGTGTAATAGAGAATTGGCCTGATCCAGCTTATCATTCCCTTTGTTTGTCCAGTTTTTCTTTCTCTCCAATTTCTCCCCAATTAATTTTTTGTCAAAGATTTCTCAGGAACCACTACAGCTAGAATTTTGAAATTTGGTACAAACATTGAGTATGACTAGTTGTATGGTGTAAGAGAGAATCAGCCTTCTGCTGTAATCATTCCCTTTATTTTTCCATTTTTTCTTTCTCTCCAATTAATTTTCTGTCAAAGATATCTCAAAAACTTCTACAGGAAGGGTATCTGAAATTTGGTAGAAACGTTGGGTATGACTACTTGTACTGTGTAAGAGAGTATCAGCCTGCTCCAGCTTGTCATTCCCTTTGTTTGTCCAGTTTTTCTTTCTCTCCAATTAAATTTTTGTCAAAGATTTCTCAGGAACCACAACAGCTAGAATTTTGAAATTTGGTACAAACGTTAAGTATGACTAGTTGCACAGTGTAAGAGAGAATCGGCCTTCTGCTGCTTATCATTCCCTTCATTTGTTCATTTTTCTTTCTCTCCAATTAAATTTCTGTCAGAGATTTCTCAGGAATTACTACTGTAAGGGTATTTGAAATTTAGTACAAATCTTGGTAATGACTAGTTGTAATGTTTATGAAAACATCAGCCTCTTCCTGCTTATTATTCCCTTTGTTTGTCCAGTTTTTCTTTCTATCCAATTAAATTAACCTTTTTTTCTGTCACAGATTTCTCAGGAACCACTACAGCTAGGATTTTGAAATTTTGTGCAAATGTTTGGTATAACTAGTTGTATAGTGTAAGAGAACTTCAGCCATCTTCTCTTATTGTTCCCTTTGTTTGTCCATTTTTCCTTCCTCTCCAATTATTTTTTTTTTGTCAAAGACTTCGCAGGAACCACTTTACCTAGGTTTTTGAAATTTGTTACAAAGTTGGGTATGACTAGTTGTATCATATAAGAGACCATCAGCCTCTATCTGCTTATCATTCCCTCTTTTTTTCTTTCTCTCTGATTTAATTTCTGTCGAAGATTTCTCAGGAACAATTTCAGCTAGGATTTTGAAATTTGGTACAAATATTGGGTGTGACTAGTTGTATTGTGTAGGAGAGTATCAGCCTCCATATATGTATCATTCCCTCTTTTGTTCATTTTTTCTTTCTTTCCGATTTAATTTTTGTCACAGATATCTCAGGAATCACTATTGCTAGTATTTTGATATTTAGGCCAAACATTGGGTATGACTAGTTGTATCAAGTAAGAGAGTATCTGAGCCTCCTTCTGCTTATCATTCATTATCATTATACCCCCGACATACGAAGTATGTGGAGGGGTATATAGTTTTCGTCTTTCCGTCCGTTTGTCCGTCTGTCCGTTCCTCCGTCCGTCCGTTAACATTTGCGTGAAAGTTTTGCGTTAAGTTTTTAATTTTTTGCTTATGTTTCCAATATCCTTTGATTAAGCCTGTTTGTGTGTGACTTGGTATACTTATATGTTCATGCAGAATACTTACCATCATCTGGATGCTGCTGCTGACCTAAGGTCAAGGTCACAGACTTAAAGTTTTGCGTTAAGTTTGTATTTGTCTTTTATATTTCAAACATCTTTTGATGGAAACTTTTGAAATTTGACTAGGGTTACTGTAAGATTCATACAGAGTAGTTGACATCATCTGGATGCTGCTGCTTACCAAAGGTCAAGGTCACAGACTTGTATATTTGCGTTTAAGTTTTGCGTTTAGTTTATATTCTTTGCTTATATTTCCAACTTCCTTTGATGAAACCTTTTGATATATGACAAGGTTTACTTCTTTGTTCATGCAGATTAATTGACATCATCTGGATGCTGCTGCTGACCTAAGGTCAAGGTCACAGTCTTAAACATTTGCGTTAAAGTTTTGTGTTAAGTTTATATGCTTTTTTTATTTCCAGTATCCTTTGATGGTACCTTTTGGTATTTGACTAGGTTTACTGTAATTTTAGGTTTATAGCTGCTTACCAAAGGTCAAGGTCAGAGACTTGTGTATTTGTATTAAAGGTTTGCTTTAAGTTTACATTCTGTGTTTATATCATATCAGATTAGTTGACATCATCTGGGTGCTGCTGCTGTTGTTGAGTAAGGTCATGGAAGCAGACTTATATGATTAAATTAAAGTATTTTGTTGAGTTGGTACTCTTTGCTGATATTTGTAACACACTTTGATGGAACCATTTGATAGGTGATTAAGTTTACCATGTATAAATTTGGTTTCATTAGGTGGTGGTTTCATTAGGCGGTGGCGCTGGTCGGGGGTATACGTGAGCCCCTGCTCACTTGCTCTAGTTTATTTTAAAGTTTTGTATTAAGTGTGGCAGTGTTTCTTTTAGGCGGTGGTGCTGGCCGGGGGTATACGTGAGCCCCTGCTCACATGCTCTAGTTATAAATAAAAGCAGGATAATGAATAGGACACCACTCTTGTACATTGTATTTTTATCAATTTATTCAAGTGTCTTAAATCGAAAGTAGGTCATTTTAGCTACCAACTAAAATGACCTAAATAATTTTTGAAAACCTTTTTATATGACACTCAATGATGTTTTACTTAATTAAACCTTGCAAATTGCATCCATTTACAATGCCGAAACTGTAGTTAGAAGCTTGCAGCAATACCTCACCACAAACTTTTTCATAAATTCTTACGCTTGATAGAGCAATGGAGCCTTTAAATCTGTTGGAGGCTAGATTCTGCCGCGTTCTCAGTGGAACTTCATTGCCCAAAGCTCTTCATAATCACCCTTGCATCAACTTGATATGACTGAAATACCTAAAAAAAAACTCCATCCATCATTATTAAAAAAATTCTCCACATTCTTAGTGAGAGCATTATCTTCAAATTATATTTAAGAACCTTGTTTCATCATGAACTTGATGATTTCTTAGTAAGGATCTGCTGTAGCAGAAATAACATTTTCCGAAAACCAGAAATAGCGAAAAATCATATCTGGAAAATTAAAGTATTGCAGTCACAATCCAGAATACTGCTTCCACAGGCACGAGCCTGTTCATTATACCATATGGCCAATCTGTTTTTCTAATCTTACGTGTAGAATTGCGATAGTACAAGGATCACGTCTGCTGTGTGCAAGTTATTCCGATCTCTGCCACTGAAGTAAGTGATAGTGCAGATTTCAAGAAGACTCGATGGCGCCAAGAAATATTGAGGAAACATGTCTCGTCTGCTCAAAACATTTCACAGGCAGGTATGGAAAACATATGTTGCTATTTTGATACCCCGATATAAGTAACTATTTACCGATCAGAGTTGATGGAGTATACATCTGGACTGCATTTCTCGGCTGGCATTTTGAAGTCTAGTACAAAGCAGGGAAATCTTTTCATAGCCTCAAGAGCTGTCATAGAACATACCTTCAGTTAAAGCCGAATTCAGGGGAATAAGGTGAATGGGTACAATACACCATCCTGTTTCCCCCCTCCCCCTCCTCTACCCCCACTGGCTATTTTTTCAAACGGGAGACAAGTATTAAGACTTCCTGTTTGTTTCTCTGACTGAAGAAGCTATTATAAAATTGGGTCTACTTTTAAAGAAAAGAATTTGCTCCATTTGGAGCAGATTTTTTCCTTTAAAAGTTGACTACCATGGAGAAAAGAGGGAACACAAAAATTGGTAGAGTTGCTCCCCCCTAGTGCATATCCATAATGACTGACCCTATAATTGAGCCGCGACTCGACAAAACCAACAATGTGGTTGTGCGCCCAGCGCAGACTCAGATCAGCCTGGGCATCCGCCCAGTCTGATCAGAGTCTTTGCTGTCCGCATGGAGGTAGCGTAAACCCTTAGATACCCTTTGAGCACTTAACGAAGAGCCTGATTTAACTTGGCGGATGCCCAGGCTGATCTGAGTCTGTGCAGGGTGCACAACCACATTGTTGGTTTTGTCGTGTCGTGGCTCATATCATGGAAAGTTATGGGATCTCAACAGAACTATCATCGTGAAACAGTTATTCTTCGGTATACAGTCAACTAGTGATATCTCAAAGTCAAAGTTTGTCCCAAACTGCTGATATCTCAAAGTAAATTTGCTGGTCTTGTACAAGAGAGTAACATAAGATTATTTTGCCTGAGTGCAAATAAGACTAATTTGACTGACCGAGTAAGAATAAGATTATCTTGCACGACCATACAACTGAAATTAGAAATTTTTCCTAAGATAGTTAAAAGAGGACAGGAGCAGTCTGCGAGATGATTAGTATGGATTGTCTGTCATGGGAGAATATTACAATATTGAATTAGATAATTAATTTATATAATGCAGGTCTTAAGAAATGATACTGTATTGCATATGAGGACAGCAAAAACTCAGCTCAACTTGCACATAAAGAGGCTGTCCTTGGCATTAACAATATATGAAGCATTAGAAATTTATGTAGGGAGCAGTGAAAAGTCTTATCAGCCTATGCAGGTGCACAGGCTGATCTGAATTTTCATTGTTCCAATATGTTCATTAGGTTGTAAGACAGTTTTGCTAGCATTATGCCTCATATATTGATTGCATGCCACTGACAGATGGCTTTAGTTCAGAAAAGTTCTGCAGGTCAAAGGATATTTAGGATGAAGTTGAATGTAACAAAACAAAACACACAAGCATATAATAGCAAAATACATTCAGAGCAAATAAACTCTGAAAGTAAATGTAAATGGATCCTTTGGAAGCAGACACTCAGTTTTGTTGAGCCTCTTTAGCATGCAACAAAGTTGGTGGCGTTCCACTGCATTGAAAGGAATTGAAATGGTATTGGGGTAGATTGGTCAGACTGTCGCCAGAACATTTTAACATTCTGACAAGATGTAAAAATAATTCTCTATCCACCCATTCCTATTATGCATATCTGCTTGTGCAAAGGACATAACCTACTGCCAAGGGCGTAGCTATCTATACAAATAATTTTTTGCAAGTGCATATTGAAATTTTGTCAAACTGACAAAATTTCAACAGGCACCTGCGTATCTTCATGCTTAATTTTTGTAAACTGGACAAAAATAAGTACCAGCTGCCACTGACAGAACATCAGAAAATATCTTAGGAACAAACACCTTAGATTTCTCTAGGAGAGTATGAAACATGAATGTGCGTAACATGTAACTGGCCGCTAGCTACGCCTGTGGCTGCATTTAGGCCAGATGCAAAGGCCAGCTTCTATAAAGGAGAGCTCCAATGTCTTCTGACATTTCTTGTTATAACCTTTTGCGGCAATCGTTAGTCGTAACTACCATAATTCCAATCCAATAGTTGGGCACCTTAACTAACAACAATACTTACAGTCAACTCTTGATATCTCAAAGTCTAATTTCAGCCCAAACTACTGATATCTCAAAGTAAATTTTCTGGTACCAGAAAATTTACTTTGAGGTATCAGTAGTTTGAGATAATAGGAGTTGAAATATAAATAAAAATAGGAAATATACTCTTTGATATGAGAAGATATTTTGAGATATCAATGTTTGAGATATCGGGAGTTGACTGTATCTTAAATTTGAACAAGTTGATTTTGCTTGTTTGTCAGTGTTCAAGAAACTGGCTGCCTGAATAAGAAACAGTGCAGATACTGACCAAAATGTTTGGTCAGGGTCTACACTGATTGCTTTGGCATGTCAGTGCCAACACTTAGGTTCATTTACGGTAAAAAATTTACTTGTAGCAAGAAAGAATACAATAAAGGTTATTGCTCGAAGCATCAGGTGTTTTTCCCAAGTAAGGAATTAAATGGTTGTGTTATATACTTCAGTTACAAGTGAAAATTCAATTAACTAATAATTCCCAGAAGAATGGGATAAATCATACCAGAAGAAGCAGCATACAAAGTGGTTCATTGTTTGATGATCTTGATCCCTGTGTTACAAGCACCAGCTTGTCTTTCAAGTTGGGAGCTTATATTTGGGGCATATATGAGCCGGGACGCGAGAAAACCAACAATGTGGTCGTGCGCCCAGTGCAGACTCAGATTAGCCTGGGCATCCGCCAAGTTTGACCAGACTCTTCGTTATGAGCTCAAATTGTAGCTAAGGGTCTAAGCTACCTCCATGCGGACAACGAAGACTCTGATCAGACTGGGCGGATGCCCAGGCTGATCTGAGTCTGCGCTGGGCGCACAACCACATTGTTGGTTTTCTCGCGTCGCGGCTCATATATACTTACAGATTTCATCATGCCCGTCTGTTCATCAATTGCTTTGCTTGTCATCATGAAACTTTTACATCCACTGTTTTAAGCTTCCTGAAAGTTAAGCAATGCATTTATAGTTGCTTGATTGTCTATCTGCAACTTAGTACCATAGCTAGAGTTTTAGCCCTGTTGTTTCAACTTCCTGCATACTAAATTCTGTGGTTCTATATGTAAATGTGTATGTTATTTACCCATCTTCCATGTTTTTGTGCCCCTAGTTTCAAATAAGTTAAGAAGTAAGGTTGAGTTGTCCATGCATCTGTCTATCCATTTGTCATGCTTTTAGCTGCTGTGAAACTTAAGGATGGTTTGAGGTAGGATCTTTAAATTTTATACAGAAGGAAATTTAGTGTTCATGAAAAATTGAGAACCAGATGACCCAGAAGAGTAATATTTAGAGCTGCCATGGCTCTTATGTATATGTGCAGTTACAATATTTTTCTATAGGGCTCATAAAGTGGCTCCTCTGGATCTACACTGTTTGCCCCCTATCTTTTAATTCTTAACTTTATACAATGTAGAAAAATATTTTTCAAAATTTTGCAGATATAAATTCTGTTGACTGGGTTTTATATGCTCTCTAAGGGTTAGTAGCCTTGTCCAACTTCAGCAAAAATCTCTAACAGAAAGTAGTACATGTAGTATGTTCTAATACATAGAGTTTGTTTGGCCATTTTCCTTCTTCTTTATGTTTTTTTTTTTTTTTTTTATTTGGTTGTGATCAGGTGTTTCAGTAGCTTAATTCCAGTAAATTGACCTTCACAACTTTTAAACAATTCATGTTATTTCTTGTTTAACATCATAACCCCAGCTGGTGTTCTCGTTCTAATTGTTTGTTTTCTGTGCTCAAAAGAAGATATTGTCAAACTGTTTTGTAATTTATGGTTCAATAACACACCTGATTTTCAGAACTTTCCGTTAACTAATCATGCAATTACCTCCAAACTGTAAATTACATATACCTTTGTCACATCTTACAGGGGGTATCCCAACATTCCATCAAAAGACAAAACATTGAAATGTCACAGCAATTATTTACATGCATATAGTAGAGTAAAAAGCAAACAACAGCAATAAGAATTACAATAAGAATGTCCTTCACAGTCCCATTTTTTTGTAAGAAAATAATAATCGATTGAATATGTCGAAAGAATATCTCGGCTGACGTTGCCGATGTAGATTCGACTGAAAATTGTCGATGACTGAGCTGTGCACGTTTTTTTTGCGCCACAGTAGGGACACAATTTAAAGGACCGATCAAAACAGTCATGTGATACCTCAAAAATGCATTAAAGCAATCTCATGACTTCTCAAAAGGAACTCTTTGCAAAAAGGCACACGTGACCAAAACTGAATGAGAACAATCAACCCAACCAACCTACGACATCCTTACTAGAATAATTAATAGTAATTATATTGCACTACCCTTAGGGTCTGGGTTGGAGTCGGAGCGGCTGTAGCGTAGTGGATAACACTCCAGACTACCAATCCAGGGGTCGCAAATTCGATCCCCCGCTTCTCTGGTCTTTCGGATGAGACTTTAAACCGAGGTCCCGTCTCCATATGACCTCGTTGTTGGTGGGACGTTAAACCCGAGTTCACTCACTCACTCACTCACTGGGTTGGAGTCAGTTTCCACATTTACGTTAAAGGCTTTTAAGAGCATATATTTTCCAAACCACATGATTGATTTGGTTCATATTTGGTATAATGAGATATAGGTCCAAAGTTGTTTTTTTCAGCGTTACCCATGCCCACACCTTTGGTCTTAAGGTCCAGGTCACAGACTTCAAAAGGTTACATTAAAGTTTTACGTTAAAGATTTGAAAGAGCTCATATTTTTCAAACCAAATGATGGATATGGTTTATAGTTTGCATGATGACTGATACAGGTCCAAAGTTTTATTGAGCAGTACCCTGCCCATGCCTATGATCTTAAGGTCAAGGTCACATACCTTGACATTTCATGTTCAAGTTATGTAAACATGCCTACCAATCGCTCTCATGCGAAACCACGGTTCAGAAAGCCAATCCATGACAGGAGTTTACGGTTTCATTATTTTATACATTGCAGATGACTTTCAAGCTGTTTTTATTCCCCGTTTGTCTTTTTAGGCCTTTTGCAAACCCTCTTTCAAACCCTCTTGCATGCCTCAGAAACAGACAAACTGGGATTAAAACTGCCAGAAAGTCATCTGCAATGTATAAAATAATGATTTATCACAGAATTCATGTTAGTTTTGATCCGATATTATTGTTCAGAAGCTGTTTTTAGGTTTGATAAAAATTCCCTATATTTTTAGCTCACCTGAGCCACAGGCTCAGGGTGAGCTATTGTGATCACCCAGTGTCCGTCGCCCGTCGTGTGTCGTGTGTCGTGCGTCGTGCGTTGTGCGTCGTCAACAATTTGCTTTAAATGACATCTTCCCTGAAAGCGCTAGGCCTAGGGCTTTGATATTTGGTATGAAGCATTGTCTAGTGGTCCTCTACCAAGTTTGTTCAAATGGTGGCCCCAGGGTCCAAAATGGCCCTGGGGCAGGGGGTCTTGGGTTCAAAACTAAAAAATACTTAAAAATCTTCTTCTCCAGAACTGCTTGGCTCAGATGCTTGAAATTTGGTATGTAGCATTGCCTAGTAGTCCTTTACCAAGTTTGTTCAAATGGTGGCCCCAGGGTCCAACATGGCCCTGGGGCAGGGGGTCTTGGGTTCGAAACTAAAAGTTTCTTAAAAATCTTCTCCAGAACTGCTTGGCTCAGATGCTTGAAATTTGGTATGAAGCATTGTCTAGTGGTCCTCTACCAAGTTTAATGGCCCCAGAGTTCAAAATGGCCCTGGGGCAGGGGATCTTTGGTTAGAAACTAAAAAATACTTTAAAATCTTCTTCTCACGAACTGCTTAGCTCAGATGATTGAAATTTGGTATGTATTATTGCCTAGTGGTCCTCTACCAAGTTTTTTCAAATGGTGGCCCCAGGGTCAAAAATGGCCCTTGGGCAGGGGGTCTTGGGTTCAAAACTAAAAAATACTTAAAAATCTTCTTCTCCAGAACTGCTTGGCACAGATGCTTGAAATTTGGTATGTAGCATTGCCAATTGGTCCTCTACCAAGTTTGTTCAATGGTGGCCCCAGGGTCCAAAGTGGCCCTTGGGCAGGGGGTCTTGGGTTCGAAACTAAAAAAATACTTAAAAATCTTTTTCACCAGAACTGCTTGCCTCAGATGCTTGAAATTTGGTATGTAACATTGCCTAGTGGTCCTTTACCAAGTTTGTTCAAATGGTGGCCCCAGAGTCCAAAATGGCCCTGGGGCAGTGAGTCCCAGGTTTGAACCATAGAAATACATAGAAAAATATTAAAAAATCTTCTACTTCAGACCCGCAAGGCTCAGATGCTTGAAATTCCATATGTAGCATTGCCTAGTAGTTCTCTACCAAGTTTGTTCAAATAGTGGCCCCAGGATCCGAAATGGCCCCGCGACAGGGAGTCCTGGGTTTGAACCATAGAAATATATAGAAAAATATTCAAAAATCTTCTTCTTCAGAACCACTTGGCTCAGATGCTTGAAATTTGGTATGTAGCTTTGCCTAGTAGTCTTTACAAAGTTTTTTCAAATGATGACCCAGGGTCTAAAATGGCCCCGCCCCAGGGGGTCCTGGGTTTGAACCATAGAACTACATAGAAAAATATTCAAAAATCTTCTTCTTCAGAACCACTTGGCTCAGATGCTTGAAAATTGGTATGATGCATTGCCTTGTTGTCCTTTATCAAGTTTGTTCAAATGATTACCCCAGGCTGCAAAATGGCCCTGCAGCGGGGAATCCTGAGTTTGAGCAATATAAATACATAGGAAACTATTTAAAAATCTTCTTCTGCAGAACCCCTCGGCTCAGGTGCTTGAAATTTGGTATGATGCAGTGCCTGGTGGACTCCTACAAAGTTTGTGTAAATGGTGGCCCTCAGGATCCAAAATGGCCCTGGGGCGGGGAGTCTTGGGTTCGAAATTAAAATGTACTTAAAAACCTTCTCCTCCAGAACCCCTTAGTGCAGATGCTTGAAATTTTGTATGATGCATTGCCTAGTAGTCCCTTACCAAGTTTGTTCATATGATGGTGCCAGGGTCAAAAATGGTCCTGGGTTTGAACCATAGAAATACATAGAAAAATATTCAAAAATCTTCTTCTTCAGAACCACTTGGCTCAGAGGCTTGAAATTTAGCTTTAAGCATTGCCCAGTGGTCTTTTACCAAGATTATTTAAATGTACGCCCCAGGGTCCAAAATGGCCCAGCCCTAGGGGGTCCAGGGTATGAACCATAACAATACAAAGAAAAACATTCAAAAATCTTATTCTTCAGAACCATTTGGAAATGGTTGCAAACTATCGGTTTGTTCAAAGTATGACCCTAGTTTGACCTTTGACCTTTTTGTTCAGGTGAGCGATTCAGGGCCTCTTGGCCCTCTTGTCTATTATCTCATGCGGAACCGGGCTGACGATGCCAAGTTTTTGCATACATTTTCTAAATTCTAAGCTGTCCATCATGGAAAGCTTACTTCCAACATTTGGATTCACGCATACAGTAGTACTGTTCACTTCTTTGCGACTGACAAGGTCAGAGACTCAAAATCAAGCAAAAGAATGCGACTTTTCCCTACGTGTATATATCAACGAGATTGAACTTGAGCACATGCTCCGCCGTACTAAATGCATATCTGGAAAAATGCAAGACCATGTGCCTAATCCTTTCATGTGCTGAAGAAGCAATCTATATGTGACAAAATAGCAATCTTATATTTTGCATAAATAGTTTTCAGAGAAAATAAATACCTCAAACTTTGTGCCGATGTCAAATTTGTTTACGATTTCGGCTCCCCTCCTGCAAAACCGAAAACTCCTCTCATGGATTGGCGTTCTGAACCGTGGTTTTGCATGAGAGCGATTGGTAGGCGTAGTAAAGAGCTCATATTTTCAAAATAATGATGGATTTGGTTCATATTAGGTATGATGATGAATATAGGTCCAGAGTTTTATTCAGCTATACCCCCATCTAAGATCAAGGTCACAGACAATTTTCAGCATATGTTTTATGTTAAAGCTTAGCTTTTAAATCTCAAATTGCAAAACCATATGATGGATTTGGTTCATATTTGTTTTGATGATAGATACGGGTCAAAAGTTTTATTCAGCAGCACCCCTTCCCTATGACCCCCACCCCTGTCCCAATAGGCTGTAGGCTATTATTAGGGCATACAGTTCATAATTTCAATGTCCAGGTTAGCTGTGCTGTCTGATGACAGCTCTTGTTGCTTGCACTGTGCTTGCACAAATTATAGATAGGTTCTTGACACTGTGAATGGATGGATTATGGATAAATGGCTTGTGGTTTACTGGCCCTTTCAGCATCAAGTGGATGGATGGTGATAATGAAAGGTTGTGTGCAATAGAACCATGAGAATTCCACCACCAGAAGGATTCAGTCTTGGACCAGTAGCTTAGCAGGCTAGCCCTAAACAAACTGAGCTACCAGGGTTACTTTGGCACTGGACTTCATTGGTTTCACTGCCACCATATACCAGTAATCCTTGCCAAAATGCATTTGAATCACATTACAGCAGTGAGTGGAGACACATGTTGTGATCAGTGTCTTTCCTGTTCCAACAAAGGGTGTAATCCAGCTGTGAGAAATTTGTAGTGAAGACTGATAAGTTTGCACAGGTCTGCAGATTGATTTGAGCATATGAGGCACAACATGAGATAACCAACAAAGTGGTTGTGTGCCTAGCACAGACTCAGATAAGCCTGGGCAAATGCCCAGTCTGATCTTACTTTTACCAAAGTGCTTAAAGGGTAGCTAAGGGCCTAAGCTACAGCCATGTGGACAGCAAAGACTCTGATCAGACATCAGACTGGGCAAATGCCCAGGCTGATCTGAGAATGTTGGGCGCACAACAACTTTGTTGATTTTCTCGTGTCATGGCTTATTTGTAGTTCCCGCATGGTCTACGGTCTTTTCAAGTGATGCTGTTTATCATTATAAAATATATGTATTTCTAAGAAATTTATCACCATTAGCAAATATTTTGTACTTTTCATATGGTCACATGTCTTGGTTGCATGTTTTCTTATAAAGACATGGACCACTATAGGAGGGATATGTTCAGACCCATCCTGAATATTCACAACCAAGCCAATAGCCTTTGCATACAGTATTTTTGGGGGTAATAAGACAGGGAAATGAAACATGCCCTGCTCATACTGCACATTTTGACAGAAAGATCTAGGTTTGTGCCTTTCATATTTGCTTGAAGGGATATGCCGATATGGGTACAGCTCCAGGGTTTTCTGTGATAAGTGAACATTTTGCCACTTTTGGACGGAATAAAGTGAAGGGGTGTTACTAAGAGAGGGGGCATTTATTAGAAGAAAATTGGTTATTTCTATGACATCTGAGGACCACTTTTTGACATAATGACATTTTTCAGCAATAAGTTTAAAAAAAAAAAAAGTTGGCAGATATGGCATTGGTGTGATATCTCATTTGAGCCGCGACACAAGAAAACCAACAAAGTGGTTGTGCACCCAGCGCAGACTCAGATCAGCCTGGGCATCCGCCCAGTCTGATCAGAGTCTTCGCTATCTGCATGGAGGTAGCTTAGACCCTTAGCTACCCTTTAAGTGCTTAGGGAAGAGGCTGGTCAGACTGGGTGGACGCCCAGGCTGATCAGAGTCTGCACTGTGCACACAACCATTTTGTTGGTTTTCTCACGTCGTGGCTCAATTTTGATAAAACATCTTCAGCCTACTTTTACCATAAACACCATAAGAACAGGTATTTGGACAGACATGCCTGCTTGAACAAACAAAGCAGACTCTAATCAGACAGCTTCTAATGGAGCAGTCCAAGCAAGATTTGCATCATATACAAATCTGCCAAAGATTTGGACAACATCTGTGGATAGCTGAGGTGGATTTGTCCATATTCAAACATGGAACAGTCCATTGATAATAGTAGGGTGGGTAAAGCTGTCCCAGCGCATGCAGTTATTATGGTTTTACCTCTGGGAGCTAATATAGAGCTTTAATGAAAATATCCATTTATAACCACTGATTTTACCAAGGAGGTGTGACTTCTGTCCTCCTTAAGGGTTTTCCCAGGAAAATTAGGTGTTATCTGGAAAATGAAGAAATCTGCTTTAAAGAAAATTGAATTGTAATGTGGGTCCTGAGATAAAAACAATGTGAGGCTAATCTGATTTCCTTGCAATTTATTCTGATTAAAGAAAATCAATTTTTGTCACAATCCCTGCTGGAGGGATAATTGATAAAAGAGAACAGTTAGCTTTCCTTGAAATTAAATTTGAGGTTCTTCTGCTTGAAACTGAATTTAAAGGCAAGACAAGCTAGCTTTTGCCACTTCATGCGACTGACTTTAAGGTGTACTGGCACACTGCCATGTTTTTTCACCATTTTTACAAAGGGGAACAACTGTTTTGAAATCTTGTTGCTTCCCTGGATTATGAAGCCCTTCCAAAATACTCATACAGAAAGAAATTTCTCCTAGGGGAGTGAATTCTTTCCATTACTGAAGAGTTGACTCATTTAGAAAGGAGACAGAAATGAAATTACAGAGTTGCTTCCCTTAGAAGTATACTCATTCATCTTTAATAGGAAATTCCAACTGTAAAGTTTTATTTTCACGCACAGAAATAAAACTGTTGTGAAATGCTTAATATGCCATTATCAAAATAACAAACCATTTTGAGCTTTGAGAATCAGATTCAAAAAGCTAGGTACTGGTATGTTTCTGTTAAATTAAAAACAAACAATCAGTATCTCAAGATGGGTGGATGCCTAGCAATTTTACATCCTTTTTAACAGTATTTCAGTCATATCAGGACCTGAAGATGTCAATATCAGAGTCCATAAAAAGTCACATGCTGTCACCACACCACACATGTGACTCATCAATTTACAGTATTGCATTCTGGGTATTTTTTGTCGTCTGCTGAAATTGTCGTCTGCATCAAAAATCAAGAATATTTTGACAATATTGGTCTAACCAACTCTTGTAGAAATGATGTCTAGGCAGCAAACAGTTTGGATCTCAGATCAGGCCCCACATTTGTGGGGCCTGATCTGGATCCAGACTGTTTGCCTAGATACCCCTAAAGGGGTATCCCGAATGGAATGGGTTAATTTAAAAAAAAACCTCAGGTTTATCACCACAAAAGCGCTGCTAATTCAACAAATATTGGGCATTAGCTGAAAAGCTTGTTTAGCTGAATAAACTTGTAAAATTCAGACACAACTGAGTCAACATTGCAAATTTTCACCTTCTTAGTGACTTAATTACAAAAGAAAGTTTGGTGCTACTGACTGATATGGTGTAAAATTTGATTATCGGTAATATCAATATTGGGAAAGACTTCTTTATGAGCAGGGGGTTTCAATAACAATTTTCTTGCCTGATTCTTAAATCCTATTTTATTAAAGAAAACAAACTGCTTTCTAATAATCAGTAAGAAAACTAAAATTTTTGCATGATGGTTATAGTTAGGCCAAGCAAACCAAAATTTGCAATCTTGTATTCTTTAAGGAATAATACTGAGTCATAGTGGACTTACATACATCAAAATAACAAACCATTTTGAGCTTTGAGAATCAGATTCAGAAAGCTAGGTACTGGTATGTTTCTGTTAAATTAAAAACAAACAATCAGTATCTCAAGATGGGTGGATGCCTAGCAATTTTACATCCTTTCTAACAGTATTTCAGTCATATCAGGACCTAAAGATGTCAATATCAGAGTCCATAAAAAGTCACATGCTGTCACCACACCACACATGTGACTCATCAATTTACAGTATTGCATTCTGGGTATTTTTTGTCGTCTGCTGAAATTGTCGTCTGCATCAAAAATCAAGAATATTTTGACAATATTGGTCTAACCAACTCTTGTAGAAATGATGTCTAGGCAGCAAACAGTTTGGATCTCAGATCAGGCCCCACATTTGTGGGGCCTGATCTGGATCCAGACTGTTTGCCTAGATACCCCTAAAGGGGTATCCCGAATGGAATGGGTTAATTTAAAAAAAAAAACTCAGGTTTATCACCACAAAAGCGCTGCTAATTCAACAAATATTGGGCATTAGCTGAAAAGCTTGTTTAGCTGAATAAACTTGTAAAATTCAGACACAACTGAGTCAACATTGCAAATTTTCACCTTCTTAGTGACTTAATTACAAAAGAAAGTTTGGTGCTACTGACTGATATGGTGTAAAATTTGATTATCGGTAATATCAATATTGGGAAAGACTTCTTTATGAGCAGGGGGTTTCAATAACAATTTTCTTGCCTGATTCTTAAATCCTATTTTATTAAAGAAAACAAACTGCTTTCTAATAATCAGTAAGAAAACTAAAATTTTTGCATGATGGTTATAGTTAGGCCAAGCAAACCAAAATTTGCAATCTTGTATTCTTTAAGGAATAATACTGAGTCATAGTGGACTTACATAGAATGTAGGAGCCCTTGTAGTTCAGTGGATTAAGCACTGACCTGCTACGCTCGCTGTCTGGGTTCAAATCCCATCGGAGATGAAGGAGATTATCTTGGGCTCATCAGGCCTTCACATAGGTTCCTCCACAATTGTTTGTATGAATACAGGGTATTTTTTCTTGCATAAAAATTTGCCGTATTGTTTGAACATGAGGCATCAGCCAAGTGTTTAGACTTCTTCTGAGGGACTGAGGGACCCGGCAAATGTTAATGCAAGGAAACAAGCGTGTGATGGCTATTATTGCATTCTTTTGTGGGATTCCATCAAAAAATCATCAAACCATAAGAATCATTATTTTATGGGGCTTTGTGTATGATGACATCATGCCACGACACTGTGTGCCACGACAGACTAAATAGCTAATTAGATTTTGAGGAGAATTTGTTAATTTTCAAAAACCGTTTGCCCCACTTTTTGCCAATTATATGGCACAGTATGCATGTTAACCAACATAATGCCATCTAAAGAGACGGTACAATTGCTGTTCATATCGACACATACACTACTGGAAGGACTATGGCGATCTTTAAAGAATGCCATACTCTGGTAGAGTTGAAATAGGATCATAACCAAATACTTTCTTTTCATGCCTTATAAGGAGATGATTCTTAAACTTTTCAAATGAAAATTAATCCAGTACAGATACAAATTGTTATGATAGTTTTAACAATTTATGAAAAGATTAATAAAAGTTGATCGAAAATTTAGATTTGTACTTGTGATAATTGTGACTTAAAAAGTTCTTGACAGTGAACATAAACTTTAGATTGGTGGAATAAACGAAACAATGGTGGATATGAATAGCTTGCAAATGGATTATGAAGATATAATGAGTGATTTAGAAGGTGATGTTTCTAAGATATATTTCTGATGATGATGATGACTTGGCAATTTAACATCCTTTCCAGCAGTATTTCAGTCATATCAGGATGATGGGAAGGTGATTATGAAGGGCTCTTTGCAATGATGTGCAGTTTAGGTTAGGACAGAATCTAGTCTCTAAAGGGACTCAAACCGGCAACCTTGTGACCCAAAGTCGGGAGTGCTGGCCACTTGGAAGCATCCAGTTGGACATATACAGGTCAAAACAATTTTTGCTTTTTTTAAACCCTGGCAAATCACTCACAAGGAGTGATTTTTGTGGGTTTTACACTTTGATAAATTCCTCAAAATCAAATTACACTTCTTATATTTCCAATACAGTTGAACCTAACCTAAGGGTACCCCCTTTTTAGGGTCAGGTGAACTACTTATGCAGCAAGAGAAAGTTAGCCGAATTGTGCCCAGTGGACTGTTCTATCCTTATCAAATGGGTGAGTCCATTTGTCAATTAAGGGTTGTCTGGTTTAGTTTATTTTTATCATTTTAACTTTAGTTTAAAGAGAAAATTAATAGCTTTTTGTCTTACGTAAATAGTAAAGACCCTGATTAGATGTTACATTTTGTGGCGTCTGATCACATTTTGTGGCGTCTGATCTGGGTCTTCACTGTTTACCTATGTTTTTTAAGCCGCCACCACGAAGTGGGGAGGGGCATATAGTTTTGCCCTTGTCCGTCCGTCCATCCGTATGTCCGTCCGTCACACTTTGTAGTACTGTTCTTGTCTCCGCAACTCCTCCTACAGTATTTGATGCAGGGAGTTGAAACTTGCAACACAGTTCAGACATGCATTGAACATGTGCATAAAGGAAACAGAACTTTGAGTCAGGTCTTTATTGCAGAATTATGTCCCCTTGAATAATATACATATTATGACCATATTTCATATTTGAGTACTGTTCTTGTCTCGGCAACTCCTCCTACAGTATTTGATGTGGGGAGTTAACTTGCAACACAGTTCAGACATGCATTGAACATGTGCATAAAGGAAACAGAACTTTGATTAAGGTTTTTATTGCAGAATTATGTCCCCTTGAATAACATAAATATTTTGACCATATTTCACATTTGTAGTCCTGTTTGTGTCTCCACAACTCCTCTACAGTATTTAATGCAGGAAGTTGAAACTTGTAACACAGTTCAGACATGCATTGAACATGTGCATAAAGGAAAAGGAACTTTGATCCAGGTCATTATGGCAGAATTACATCCCCTTGAATGACATACATATTTTGACCATATTTCACACTTTGTAGTACTGTTCTTGTCTCTGCAACTCCTCCGATAGTATTTGATGTAGGGAATTGAAACTTGCAACACAGTTCAGACTTGCATTCAACATGTGCATAAAGGACACAGAACTTTGAGTCAGGTCTGTATTGCAGAATTATCTCCCCATTGAATAACATACATATTTTGACCATATTTCCATAGCTTATATACAAGCCCACCTTTTATCGTCGCTCTAGCGGCCTCATTTATCAGCCGATTTTGGTATTACATCACAGCTTTATTGGGTATGACAATACCTCGAACAACTTTGCGTTTCAGGTTGGTAGGATCAAGGTCAAGGTCACAGTTGCTATTTTCAGAAAAACTAGGGCATCACTCCAGCGCTTTTATTTATAGATCGATTTTGATGTAACTTCACATAAATGTTAAATATAACAATATCTTGAATAAACTACCGTTTCAGCACCGCAGGTCCAAGGTCAAGGTCACAGTTGCTATTTTTAGAAAAAAACTTTATCATCCCTCTAGCTCCTTTATTCATTGACAATTTTGATGTAACTTCACTCAAATGTTTAGTGTGACAATATCTTGTACAAGTTCAGGCTCCAGAATTTTAGGGTCAAGGTCAAGGTCACATTTGCTATTTTTAGAAAATACGTTGTCATCCCTCTTGAATGATTTTGGCATAACTTGACACAAATATTTAGCATGACAATATCTGGGACAAATTTACGTTTCAGCATTGTAGGTCCAAGGCAAAGGTCACAGATTTTATTATAGGTACATGTAAATCTTTGTCATCATTCTAGCGTCTTAATCACAGGGTATAATCGATTCCGCTAATTTTCGCTTCCTGCAGAGACTGTACATCATATTTGGCTTCCGCCGAGACTGTCCACGAACTCTTGCTTCCTGCCGAGACTTCTGTACATGATAAATGGCTTCCTGCAGAGACTGTCCGTGTGATTCTGCTTCCTGCCGAGAGCCTCAGCAGGAAGCAGAATCACACGGACAGTCTCTGCAGGAAGCCATTTCTCAAGGACAGTATCCTCTGCAGGAAGCAAGAGTTCGCTGACAGTCTCGGTGGAAGCCAACTATGACGGACAGTCTCTGCAGGAAGCAAAAATTGGCGGAATCGATTATACCCTGTGTTAATTATTAACTGATTTTGATAGAACTTCACACAAATATTAAGTAACTATGACAATACATGTATCTTGTACAAGTTAACCTTTCAGGGTTGTAGTTGCAAGGTCAAGGTCACAGTTGCTATTTTTAGAAAAACTCAGTCATCCCTTTAGCACCTTTATTTATTGACAGATTTTGATGTAGCTTCACACAAATATGTCCTAACGCAGGACTAGTGAGGCATATGACGGGGGCATTCATCACCCAACTTTCCTGAATAAGTAAGCTATGTCGGTAGGCACCCACATCCGTAATTTTGACATTGGGTAGCGACAACGACCTATCTCAAGATTGAGCTGTCCAATTTGGAATTCCAAAATAGACCGCGGTCAATCTTGAAATTGATCTGATTTCAAAATAGTTATCAACATGTTGCACTGTTTGTTTACATCGAAAGTAGATCTACGACGAAAAAAAAGGAAGTTTTGAATATCTGCATCTGTTTTCGATAACATTTCTATTGTAAAATTACAAACAAGAGAAACATTTTGAATTAATGTAAGACAGAGTGCTAGTATTCACAGTGCAGTACGATGAGAAAAAAACAAAGATTAAATATTCATTGACCTTTGATATCATTGGCTAAATTATGACATACGCGTTATTTGACCAATGGAATCTTGTGAAATATGGAACAATATCGAAATTATATGAGGCTGCGCCTCGAAAAAAGGAAGTCATTTCAAGTACAGTAGACCTTCAATGGCTCGAACCCTGATGTCTTGTTAACCCTGCCTGACTAGAACTCTTTCCTTGGTCCCCAGAGGTCACTTTGTATAGAAACTAACCCTGGATGGCTAGAACTACCTTCAGCTGGAACTAATTTTTATGATCCCAAGCCTGTTTGAGCCAACAAAGTTAGATTCTGATTCAGGATTTATTGGTGTGTAAAAGCCATTTTCTGGTGGCTCTTGACCAATCAAATTTGTGCTAAAATCACATGAAAATGTTGAATTGGAATTATAAAAGTAGCATAAGGTACAAGTTAATCCTATCCTAACTGTTAAGGGAAAGAGTAAGACCCCATTTCAAAGAGCTGCATTCTCCAGATAAGCAAACAATATAATATTACATTGTTTTGAAAATGAAGCAGGGGGTGTTTATTAGAGCAGGGGTGTTTAATAGAATTAATACAGTATGTTTTTCCCCTACCATTTTCACAGAGCTCCAGAAGTGATGTTGTAGTGATAGTCTGTGTTGCCAATTTGCTCTTAAATAGCCAATGTTCTAACAGGATATAGGTCTCAAAGCAAGAGAGCAACATTTAGTTGTTTAAAATTAAATCACTCTGCCCAAATTTTGTTGTAACAGATATTGTCTAATACCCTGGGAAGTCCTGATACCAAGAGAAACAGAAACACACTTTGGGACATCCAGGGCATGAAAATTAACAAGAAACAAAGATTTAGGAATGGTTTTACATCATTATATATAAAACATTAAGACCAGTTTCTAGGTCGAGTGCCACGTTTCAGTATAAATCTCAACAAAAACAATGCAATCTGTTGTAAGTAAATGATCAGTCTGTTGTAAGTAACAATCAATGCGGCACATATGTTTCTTGCTAGTATGTAATTGGTCAATAAGTTAACTATTTAGACTGAGCCACAGCTGTGGTCAGAAGCGCAGCATATTGGTAGATACATAGATGTATGTATGAAAGTTTTCAATTTGATTCTTTGTCAGCTATGTCAACTATAATGTATGATGTTAATGGCTTTTGAGAACTGCAGAATTGTGTCACATTTTTGTATGCAGCGGGCCTTGGGTATTGCATACCAGGCTGTGTGTCAGTAGCCATTGTTAAGGATTTCATTTTGTATAAAAAAAAAGATATAATATATGTAGGTCATTCAGGAATGCAGCATCCTGAATTAGTATGAATAACTGACCATCCTTGGAGGATTGTAGGTGTCTCCTATAAGAAAGATATTCCAGTTAGTTTGCTGGTTTCCACTGCTGGTTTTCCCCTATTATGCCATTTAAGAGGGTAAGATATTCCATGAGGATTGCAGGTTTTCCTGTTGGTAATTTAGTAAGGTAAGATATCCCATGAGGATTGCAGTTTTTCCTGTAGGTCATTTAGGAAGGTTAGGTATTCTATGAGGATTGCAGGGTTTCCTGTTGGTAATTTAGGAAGGTAAGATATTCCATGAGGATTCCAGGGTTGCCTGTTGGTCATTTTAAAAAGCAAACTTTTTCAGTCCTATTGATCATTAATTTTTAGAAGGCAAACATTTCATCAGGATTGCAGGTTTTCCTACCAGAAGGATTGCAGGTTTTTCTGTTGATCATGTAGGAACACATGAGTATTGCAGGTTTTCCGATTGCTCATTCAAGAAGGCAAGATATTCATCAGGATTGCAAGTTTTTCTTTTTGGTAAGTTAAAAAGCACCAGGTGCCTCCAGTACTGAAAGTTTTTTTTTCAGGCTGAACACTTAATAAGAAGGCAAAATATTCCATAAGGATTGCAGGTTTTCATACTGGTCATTAAAGAAGGCAACATAATTCCATCAGAGTTTTTGGTCAATTCAGCAACTACTATTCAAAGGTAAGGTATTCCATAACTACAGGTATTCCTATCGGTCATAGTTTTTATGCCCCCAAAGGAACTTTGGGTGGCATATTAAAATCGCACTGTCCGTCCGTCTGTCAGTCCGTCCATCTTTCTGTCCGTCCGTCCGTCCGTTACAAATCGTGTCTCAGCTATAACTTTAAAACTACTGGAGCAAATTTGATGACACTTCACAGATAGATAAAGGATAATGTGAAGGTGTGTCGCGCATAAGACTTAGGTCCCTACGCCCAAGGTCAAGGCCACTATTGGGTCAGAGGTCAAATTGTGTCTTAAAATCGTGTCTCAGCGATAACTTTAAAACTACTGAAGTAAATTTGATGAAACTTTACAGATAGATAAACCATAATGAGAAGGTGTGTCGTGCACAAGACTTAGGTCCCTATCCCCAAGGTCAAGGCCACGGTTGGGTCAGAGGTCAAATTGTGTCTCAAAATCTCGTCTCAGCAATAACTTATAAACTACTGAAGCAAATTGAATGAAACTTCACAGAAAGATGAAACATAATGAGAAAGTGTGTCACACATAAGATTTAGGCTACCACGTTCAAGGTCAAGGTCACAATTAGGGGTCAAAGGTCAAATCTTGCCTTTGCGATAACTTGAAACCTGCCGAAGCGACTTTCATCAAACTTCACAGAAAAAGGTAAACCATAATGAGGAGGTGTGTTATACATAATATATATGATCCCAAATCCAAGGTCAAGGTCACAACCAGGACTCAAAAGTCAGTTTAAGGGGCCTTCAGGGGCATTTGTTACACACTGTAACATTTCTTGTTTTTTTGTAAGAAAGCAAGATATTCTGCGAGGATTGCACCTTTTCCAGTGGGTCATTTACGAAGGCAAGCCATTCCATCAGGATTGCACATTTTAATACTGGTCATTAAAGAAGATATTCCATTAGGATTGCTAGACATGTTTCTTTGTGTTGTATGTTTGAATGCAACATATTCTATAACTACAGTAGAACTTCAATGGCTCGAACCCTGATGGCTCATTTACCCTACCTGGCTAGAACTCTTTCTTTGGTCCCTAGAGGTCACTTTATGTAGAAACTAACCCTGGATGGCAAGAGCTACCCTTGGCTGGAACTAATTTTCATGGTCCCAAGCCTGTTCGAGCCAGTGAAGTTCTACTGTACATGTTTTTCTATTGTCATTTATTTCATGAAGGCAAAATGTTCTACAGGATTACACATTTTCCTATTGGTCATTTATGAAGGCAAGATATTGTACCAGGATGGCAGGTTTTCCTGTGAGTCATTTATGAAAGCATGCTATTCCATCAAAATTGCTGGTTTTCCTATTGGCCATTTATGAAGGCAAGTTATTGTACCAGGACGACAGGTTTGCCTGTGAGTCATTTATGATGGCAAGATATTCTATCAGGATTGCTGGTTTTCCTGATGGTCATTTTATGAAGGCAAGGTATTCCATGAGAATTGCAGGTTTTCCTGATGGTCATTTATGAAGGTAAGATATATACTCCATGAAGATTGCAGGTTTTTCCTGTTGGTGATTTCTAGTGGCAAGGTCTTGTTGGTCATTTATTAAGGCAAGTTATTCCATCAGGATTGCATGTTTTCCCTGTTGGTCATTTCTGAAGGCAAGATATTCTTCAGATCAGGATTGCATGTTTTTCCTATTGGTCATTTCTATATTCCATGAGGATTGCAGGTTTTCCTATTGGTCAATCAAGAAGTTAAGATACTCCATGAGGTTTGCATGTTTTCCTGTTGGTCATTAATGAAGGCAAGATATTCAGTGAAGATTGCAGGTTTTCCTGTTGGTTGTTCATGAAGGTTAGATATTCTAAGAGGATTGCAGGTTTTCCTCTTGGTGATATAGGAAGGCTAGGTATTTCATGAGGATTGTAGCTTTTCCTGTTGGTTATTTAAAAAGGTAAGATATTCCATGACGATTGCAGGTTTTCCTGTTGGTCATTTAAGAGGGTAAGATATTCCATGAGAAGTGCAGGTTTTCCTGTTAGAGAGTTAAATTAAGATAGGAAGATATTCCATGAAGATTATCTGTTTTCCTGTTGATCATAAAGAGTGTAAGATAGTCCATGAGAATTGCAGGTTTTCATGTTTGTCATTTAAGAGGGTAAGATATTCCATGAGGATTGCAGGTTTCCCTGTTTGTCATTCAAAAAGGTAACATATTCCATGAGGATAGCAGGTTTTCCTGTTTGGTCATTCAGATGGTAAGATATTTCATGGGAATTTAGGTTTTCCTATTGATCATAAGACGGCAAGATATTTCTTGAGGATTGCAGGTTTTCCTGTTGGTTGTTCAAAAAGGTAAGATATATTTCATGAGGATTGCAGGTTTTCATAATGGTCATTTTAGAAAGCAAGACATTGGATCAGGATGACAGCTTTTCATATTGATCATATATTTTCAGAAGGAAAAATTTTTCATCAGGATTTCAGGTTCTCTCACCAGTTGTTCAAGGAGGCAATGTAACTCATGAGGATTACAGGTTTTCCTTTTGGTCATCTAAGAAGACATGATGATTGCAGCTTTACCTATTGCTCAATTAAGAAGGCAGGATATTTTTCATCAGGATTGCAAGTTTTTTGAACACTTAAGAAAGCAAATTATTGCATCAGGATTGAAGGTTTTCATACTGGTCATTAAAGAAGGCAAGATATTCCATCAGGATTACCGTTTTCTTTGTGCTGGTCACTTTGAAGGCAAGGAATTCCATAAGGATATGTTTTTCTGTGGGTCATTAATTTTAAGAAGGCAAGATAATCTATCAGGATTGTCCTGTTTGTTATAAGTGAAGGCAAGATATTCCATCGGGATTGCAGGTTTTCATACTGGTCATTAAAGAAGGCAAGATATTCCATCAGGGTTGCTGTTTCATTCGTGCTGATCAGTTTGAAGGTAAGGTAGTCCGTAACTACATGTTTTCATATTCATTATACCCCCGGCATACGAAGTATGTCGAGGGGTATATAGTTTTTGTCTTTCCATCCATTCGTCTGTCTGTTCATTCGTCCGTCTGTCCATTCGTCCGTACGTAAGTTAACATTTGCGTTAAAGTTTTGCGTTAAGTTTTTTTCTTTTGCTTGTGTTATCCAGAATTTGTTCATAAGTGCTTAGTGTTACCATAGGATGGATACTGATCAGTGTGCATCACCTTGATGCTGCTGCTGGCCAAAGGTCAAGGTCACAGACATAGAAATTTGTATAACAGTTGCGTTAAAGTTTTGCGTTAAGTTTTTGCTTTTGCTCTGTTTTCCTGAAAGCATTTACTGGAACTTGTTTATATGTGCTCAGTGTTACTAAAAGATGAATACTGATGAGTTTGCATCACCTGGATGCTGCTGCAGGCCTAAGGTCAAGGTCTCAGACTTACCAATTTGTACAACATTTGTGTTAAAGTTTTGTGTTAAGATTTTGCTTTTGCTCTATTTTTTTGAAAGCTCCTATTGGAAATTGTTCAGATGTGCTTAGTGTTACTAAGGAAGGATACATATTAGTTTGCATCATCTGGATGCTGCTACAGACCTAAGGGCAAGGTCACAGACTTGGAAATTTATATAACATTAGTGTTAAAGTTTAGTATTAAGTTGTATCTGTTTGTTTATAGTTTCAATATATACTGACACAAAAAAGAAACGTCCGTTTTATAAGGTTCTGTATCTTTGAAACCTGTAAAGTTGTAGCCATACAAAATAAGATAAAATGTGTCCCGAGCATCTGGCACACATAAAGATGTAAGCATTTTAAGTTTTCTCCATAGTCACAAGATTTATTGAACATAATGTTAAAACAGCATTTTTCTCCCTCAGCAGCACTTTCTTCATCTAAACCTGAAACGTTTTGCGTTAAACGAGGGTCGGAAACGTCGAAAAACGAAAAATAAAAATTGCTTAATAAATAAACGAGCAAGCAGCCCAAAGTCTTCGATTTATGAAATTATCTCCCTTTTAATTAAATTAATAACGATTTTAGAACTTCCATATCTCCATAACTGTTCATCATTTTGACACCATTTTTGTTTTATTTGACTATACTTGTGTACAATAATGACAACATGCATCAGAATATAAAAAATGAAGCTGAAATTCCAGTTCACTTAAGCCCGGTTTTATTACCCCACCCCTTACAGTAGAGTAATCAGGTAATTTTGTAACCAACTTTTGGCGATGCTGAATGGTGCTGTCTTCAATGCTATAGATGGCTAAAATGAATTTTGAAGTAGTCCAATGCCACTGATTTCAAAACTGATGGACCAACAAG
The DNA here is from genome assembly GCA_963989385.1 of Ctena decussata. NCBI lineage: Eukaryota > Metazoa > Mollusca > Bivalvia > Lucinida > Lucinidae > Ctena > Ctena decussata. The sequence goes on along the minus strand of OZ022503.1, from coordinate 79,281,117 downwards.
GCAATGTCTGCATGTATCTACGCACGGTCATGATCCCCGTTTTGTGACGCTACTTTACGTGACAGATTTATGCCAGTGGTCTTAAAGATCAGGAATGCATCTAGCACTCATACAATCTCAGCAGCGTCTCTGCTTAGTGATGCTGGGATGTGCTGCGATAGTTAAAACATGAAGAACACACACGATACTGATTTTGTGACTTTTGGAATTTGGGAACTGGCGCTTGCCACATTGTCATTGGCGCCGGTGTTCATTGAATGGATAATCGCTCAGCGTACACCATTGCTGAATAATTGATGTTATTGAAACGTTACATTTGATTGATATGTCTTTGTACATCTCATCCGTAAAGCGGACGTTTTTTGTTTGTGTCAGTATACTTCAATGGAACCTTTTGATGTGTGACTAGGTTTACTGCAAGGTTGAAACAGTTTTGCTGATATCATCTGGCTGCTACTGCTGACTGTAGGTCAAGGTCACAGACTTTGAAATTTATATAGCATATGTGTTAAAAGTGAACTTAAGTTTGTATTCTCTTGCTTATTATGAAATCCTGAGATGGAACCCAGTGATATGTGACTACATGGGCATGTAAAGTTTGTTTCCTGTAGGCGGTGGCACTGGCGGGGGGTATACGTGAGCCCCTGCTCACTTGCTCTGGTTAATTTTAAAAAGGCAATTAAGATAGTCTATCAGATTAGAATTTTTCCATTAGTCATAAATGAAGGCAAGATATTCCGTAAAAGTCATTTTAGAAAAGCTGACATTTCCTCAGGATTGCAGGTTTCCATACTGGTGGACTAGACTCTCTATCAGGATTGCAGTTTTTTGTGTTTTTTTTAGTCATTCAAGAAGGCAGTCTATACCATAGTGGTTGTGGGTTTTCCAGTTGGTCACTTATATAAACTAGATTTTCTGTTAGTATGCAGACTTCTCTTGTAGTCATAAAGAATGCATGATGTTCCATCAGGATTGCTGTTTTTCCTCCTGCAGGCCATTAAAGGTAGCATGAAAATGCTACAGCATGGGCCCTGCACTCTATTGAAAGAAGAATGAAGTACAGTATATCCCTTCAGGATTGCGATTGCCCCTATACGTTGTTATTATAGGCAGTATATTTCTTCCCCAAGGTACTTAAAGTTTGCAATATATTTCTCAGGACTGTGATTGTTGTTTCCTCCTGAAGGTCATTCAGAAATGTTTTATGTTCCTACGGATAAATAAGATGCATGGGTACACCATCATGTTTGTCTGCCATTTTTATACACCCGTTTGAAAAACGGGATGTATTATGTTATGATGCTGGCGTCTGTCCATCAGTTATTAACTTTTCATTTCCAGATAACTCCTCCTGCAGTTTACATCCAATCAGGCTGAAAATTAGTTTATAGTAAGACTATGAGACTATGAGGTGGAGCAGCGCATATCGTTCTGAGGTTACACTCCAATGTTTTTAGCTCACCTGAGCACGTAGTGCTCAAGTGAGCTATTCCTATAGGCAAGAATGAGACTATGAGACTATGAGGTGGAGCAGCGCATATCGTTCTGAGGTTACACTCCAATGTTTTTAGCTCACCTGAGCACGTAGTGCTCAAGTGAGCTATTCCTATAGGCAAGAATCCGGCATCCCTTGTCCATCCATCCGTCCATCATCTGTTAACATTAAACATCTCCTCCTATACCACTGGGCCAATTTGGCCCAAACTTCACAGTGCAGTAGCTGTAGACTGTGGGTTAGGTATGGGGATGGTTGCTTCCCCTGTCTTAATTTTGGAGTAACAGCCCTTTGATTAGTATTACAGACTATTCTTGTGCACACATTAGTACCTGTTTGTGGCTGTTTGTCAGGGCTATAGATCTGCTCGGGTTGACTGGGGCTGAAACTTACACAGAAACAGACATATATTGCTCCACTTCAAGGATTACAAGTCTTTTGGTCAGGAGACGGGTGTAAATTGCTCTTTCTTCAAAAGGGGTACAACTTTTGTCACCTGTTTTTTTTCTTGGATGAGGTACCCCTACCAAAATGGGATCTTATCTACCCTTTAAGGGTTGACCTCAATTGAGAAGGGCAGCAAAATGAAAACAGCGGAATGCAGTACAAGTACATTCTTGCAGAACTGCAGAACCTTTATGTGGGGTAGAGTCGGGTAACTTCGGACAGGGGGGTAAATTCGGACATACCATTGCAAACGGTGAAAAATCCAGATGAGACGGCTCATAATGAGCCGTCTCATCAGGATTTTCACTGTTTGGCCAGTTATATTTGTCTTAATTCCAAACAACTGACATATAAAGGAAACAATGTTTTTGTCCGAATTTACCCGCTGTTCGAAGTTACCCGACTCTCCCCTAGGCCATACACATAGCTGAGCAGTGACACAATAAAACAGTGTTAGAAATAAGGCCCAGACAGCAACTTACCCAGGGGGCAACCTGAAATGAATTTCAAATTGTCCGCCAAGATTTCAACTTGTCCCCCTGTATATCATTGCAAGTAAACCATTTACATGTCATTTTCTTCCAAAGTCACGTAAGTAAACATAGTCCAAAAATGCTTTCCATTTCTATGACACTAAGCATGAATTCATGAACTTCAGAGATAACTGACCAACAGTTTTGATCACAGCTGCCTAATCATTTTCACAGTGCTACTTTGACTGGGATTCTTTTTATTTTTTTCCTTCAAAACACTATATTGGTGGGTTTCAAACTTCTCATGCAAAACTTAAAAAAAGACATGAAACAAAGTTATTTTCCAGAATTTACCAGAATTATAGGTTGTCCAGGGGACAACCTTCCAAGACTATCTGCTTGCCCCCAGCAAATTTAACCCATGGCGGGCAAGTGGGCACTTGCTTATTTCTAACACTGTTAAAAAGCAACAAAGTGGCATATGTGCCAAGCAAAGACTCAGATCAGCTTGTGCATCTGCCCAGTCTGATCAGAGTTTTCACTGTCCACATGGAGCTAGCTTTGATACTTAGCTACTCTTTAAACCCATAGCGAGGACTCTTTATCAGACTGGGTGGATGCCCAGGCTGATCTGAGTCTTAGCTGGGTGCACATTGCCACTTTGTTGGTTTGTCATGTTGCATCTCAACTGTTGTTGAACGCATGAAACCCTTAAAGGTCCTCTGCTAGGAATGTAGGTAGGTGGTCTACTGATTGTTTTTATCAGAAAAAAAAAATCTTAGAAATTATAACCTTCAACTCTCCACCTTATAATTACAGAGCTCTGGGACTGAGTCAGGATTGCTTTTTTGTGCATTCTTAATTATTCTTGCTAATAATCTTGTTTCTACAATATCCAATAAGTCACTTGAAACCTCTTCTTTTCTTACAGACATTGTCACCAGATCTAGTGAATTAATTGTTTTGTTCTATTGGACCTCAGTTTTAAATGAGAAACTAAGGGAAGATTCCAATGTGAGCCTCAGGTGGTATTGTCAAATCAACAATAATTTTATTGAAAACACTTGTGTTGTTTGCCATTGTTGCAAGTCAGAATCCAATTAAGGATTTATCTCCACAACAATGTGACCAGAAATTATTTGTTCTCCTGAAAGTGTTGCAAGTCTTGTCTGTAAATAAGCAAGGGTCAAGCTTGGAATGGCCTTGGAATTTTTAAAATGTTTGCTCTACTCAACCATTCTGGGTCCGAGGTTATAAAACTTGAGTATAAAGCACACTGATAGGCTGCTTCCGAGCATGTGCTTGGAAGCTGCTTCCAAGCATGTGCTCGGAAGCAGCCAATCAGTGTGCTTTATTTTGAGTTTGAGAATGTACTCGTTTTATAACCCCCCCGGCCAGGTTGACAGTCTTTTTGCAGAGTCAGAAAAGATGGCTCATTTCTGTCATTTGTCTTGTATTCTTTAGCAGTGCAAGGTCAACATGATAGCATTATACCCATACTAACTTCACAGTGAGAAATGTCATAATGAGGCTGTACTATATTTAAGTCTACTGTCAAGGCTCTATAACTATATAGTGCATACCAAGTTTAAATAAAAGCAAAGTGACATTAGAAATATTTATTTGTCATGTTTTTATGCCCCCACCTTGAAATTGCAGAAGGGCATTGTCATGTCATGCCAAAGTCATGCTAATATTCATATTGAACAGGCTTAAACCACAAGCCGAGGAGATAATCGCTGAGGAACAGGCTGGGTTCCGAGCAGGAAGGAGTACCACAGAACAAATCTTCAACCTTAGAATCCTGTGTGAAAAGTATCTCCAACATCAGCAGAATCTGTACCATGTCTTCATTGATTTCAAAAAAGCCTTTGACAGGGTATGGCATGCAGCCTTATGGGCCACCATGCGGAAGTACAATATCAGTGCAAATCTAGTTCGCACCATTGAGCAGCAATACGACAAGGCTACAAGTGCAGTCCTGATAAATGGCAGCACAGGAGAATGGTTCAGAACAACAGTTGGAGTAAGACAAGGATGTCTTCTGTCACCCACCCTCTTCAACATTTTTCTCAAACGGATCATGTCTGATGCTCTGGAAGAACATGAAGGAAAGGTTAGCATAGGCGGCAGAAACATTACCAATCTGCGGGTTGCCGATGACATAGATGCTGTAGCTGAGGAAGAGCAGGAACTGGAAGCTCTAGTTGAAAGTCTTGACCAAACCTGCACAAGGTATAAGATGAAGATTAGTGCTGAGAAGACCAAACTGATGACGAACAGCGCAGACGGCATCCAGAGGGAGATCAAGGTAAAAGGGCAGAAGCTGGGTACCGTAAGCAGCTTCAAATACCTTGGAGCAATTGTCTCAGATGATGGCTCAAAACAGGAGGTTCTCTCAAGGATTGCACAAGCCACTTCAGCTCTTACTAAGCTGGAACTAATTTGGAGAGATAACAATATATCTCTTGGATCAAAGGTGAAACTTATGCGCTCCCTTGTCATTTCCATATTTCTGTATGCCTGTGAATCATGGACCTTGACAGCAGAGTTAGAGAAAAGAACGCAGGCCTTTGAGATGAGATGCTACCGAAGTTTACTGAACATTTCGTACAAGGACCATATAACCAATGTGGAGGTTCGCAGGAAGATCCAAGCAGCCATTGGCAAATATGATGAACTCCTTACACTGGTCAAGAAATGGAAACTAAGGTGGTTTGGCCACGTCTCAAGGTCTTCTGGTTTAGCAAAGACAATTCTTCAGGGCACAGTGAAAGGAAAAAGAAGAAGAGGTAGACAGAAGAAGAGGTGGGAAGACAATATCAAGGAGTGGACAGGAATGGATTTTGCCAGCTCAACTAGGGCAGCTGAAGACAGGACAAGGTGGAAAGGGATTGTTTTGAAGTCATCTGTGGTGCCCCAACGACCTAGTAAGGTTATGGGATAGAATAGAATAGAATAGAATTGTAGTGTTTACCCTGTCTGTGGGTGTGTTTGTGTTACCAGAATTGCGTACGACCCGTAACTTCAGCCTGGATATTATTTGGCATAAATGATCATCATGATAAGACGGTGTGTCACGTGCAAGAACCATGTCGTTAGCTTAAAGGTCAAGGTCACAGTCTGCACTTAAATTTTGTGCATAGGCTATAATGAAACTTGTTCATGTCTGGTCCATAACCTTGTCCTGCATGTTTGGATCGGTAAATGATTAATGAATGATCATCATGACAAGACGATGTGTGGCGTGCAAGAACCAGGTCAGACTGCGCACATGAACTTTGTGCATAGGCTGTAGTGAAATATGTCCATGTCCTAGTACTTTGTTCTGCATGATGGGATTTCAAAATTACATGGCAGCTATATAATCATCATGACAAGACGGTGTGTCACCTGCAAGAACCATGTAGCTAACTCGAAGGTCAAGGTCACAGTTTGCACTTAAACTTTTCTCATAGGCATTAGTGAAAGATGTTTGTGTTCTGCCCATAATTCTATCCTGCATGGTGGGATTCAAAATCATATGGCATAAATGATCATCATGACAAACTGTTAGCTTAAAGGTCAAGGTCACACTGCACACGTAAACTTTGTGTATAGGCAATAGTGAAAACATTATTGTGTATGGCCTATAACTTTGTCCAGCAAACTGGGGTTTCAAAATTATTTGACATAAATAATGATCATGACAAGACCATGTGTCATGTTCAAGAACCATGTTGTTTGATCAAAGATCAAGGTCACAGTCTGCACTTAAACTTTGTGCATAGGCTAAAATGAAAACCTGTTCGTATTCAACCCATAACTTTGGCCTGCATGGTGGGATTTCAAAACTATTTGGCAAGGCAATTTGTTGCTTACAAGGAATATGTCACTAGCTTTCAAGTCAAGGTCACAGTGTGTACTTAAGCTGTGTGAATAGGCTACAATGAAAACCTGTGTTTGATTGCAAAAAAAATAAAATAAAAGTCTTTTTGACCCATGTTTCATGTCCCTTGATTGGCCAATTATATTATACAAGTCTGCCTCTATGAACCTAGTTATCCTTCAAGTGCCAGTAGCTTAAAGTGCCATCTTACACAAGGCACCAGGCAGGTGCATTCGTGTCGTATGGACACTTTTCTAGTTTTCAAGATGAAAAAAATAAAATAAACACTAAAACTGAGTTTTTATGAGAGTTAAATCCAGTCCTCACTCTGAATGAAAACTGTGCTCCCTATAAAACTGCAGTTTCACCAGAATTTAGCCCATATAATTCTGTTATTAGGAATATTAGCCAGACAATTATTCCCAGAATGCAATATTCTCTAATGCTGCAAGCATGTCTGACCAAAGAGCTGCCACTCTGGGAGCTTCAGATAGGCAGATAAGCTTATTGGACATGTCTGCACAGTGTTGCTGCTATTTACAGATATGCCCAAAGACAGCCAGCTTTAAACAGACATGATTTAATTTTCAAATGGTGTCCTGCATTCTGTCTTACCCACTTATCAAAATAATGTTTGTCCTAGCCAGGTTGGTGAAGATAACCAGACCATGTTGTTATGCAAATTCAACCACTATTTGTGTCTGGTTTCAGTCAATTTCGTAATAGAATTTATTTCCCAGCCAAGGCTGGTTTGCTTCAAAAAGGAGAGTTATAAGGCTATCATGGTACTTGTATCTGTATGGGCTGCCATTTTACTATTTATTCACTATTTATTGATACCTATTATTTGGGGATCCATAACTTCGAATTATGAATATCACTATTCACTATTTATGGATACCTCTTATTTGATCTTTGGATATCCAAAAAATCAAATTATGAATATCCAAAAATTTGAATTATGGATATAGGCATAAATTTAATTTTTGATATCCATAAATCAAGATGAATATTGGATATCCATAAATCAAATTATGGATATCCAAAAGAGAATTAAGGATATCCATCCAGTTATGGATATATCCAAAATTAAGGTGAATATTGGATACTAGAAATTCGATAAATCCCATAAATCGAATTATGGCTATCCAAAAAATCATGCAGTCTTCTGTTTTACTTTTTATTCTCTTTTTTAGATATCCATAATTTGAGTTTTAATTTGAATTATAGTTATCAATAAATCAGTTTTTGATATCCATAAATTGATTTTTTGGATACTTTAAATTCAAGTTTAATATTGGATATCCAATTTTGAACTGAAAAAAAAAATGAATATTGGATATTAAAAAATGATTTATGGGTATCTATAATCAAATTTGGATATCCAAACAGCAAGTTATGGATATCCATAAATTACCTTGTATATCCATAATTATTTTGAGATATGAAAAGTAATATATTGGATATCTGAAATAAAATTATGGATATCTTTGAATTTAGAAAAGTGCTGTATGAAACTGTAAGCTGACTGGCAAAAAGTGGAGACTCTGAATAAGGGAGCAGTTTAAGGAGTAAGGGTACACCTACATGTTTTTTTTCACAATATTTACAAAGGGGAAACAACTTTTGTGACTTCCTGTTTGCTTCCGTTTGTGACATAGCATTTCCCAGAGGGGTCTTCTCATAAAGGAAAGAATTATCTCCTAGAATAGGAAATTCTTTCCTGTAAGAGTTGACCCAAATTGAGAAGTGGGGGTGGGGGGGGGGGGGGGGCAAAATTAAATGTCAGAGTACTGTATACATTCACCTTAAGATTTTCTGTTTTAATACAGCACGTCTGGTTCTTATACTGTTAGCATTGTTTATAGCTATGACATGCAAAAAAACTTGACAGTCATCACTGCTTATTTCCAATTAAGGCATCTTCATAATCAAGAATATGGTATCAATTTTTTAATTGCTTCTATACTGGAACAAAAGAAAAACCTTTGGAAATATTGTATTACTTTTTTCTGCCGTAGAGAAGTTCGGAGACATATTAGTTGCTATCATTTCTGTATTGTAAAAATATCATTCTTTGAACATGTATGCCAGACAGGTGTTGTATTAATAATTAAGTGACTGTAATATTTAGATATCTCTAAATACAAATATTATATCCTAAAAAAGGTTTAATAGAATAGACTAATTAGTTTTGTATACATTGATTATCTAATACAACAATGAATAGTTTCAAGTGAAAGGGAAAAGGCAAAATGGGAGTAGGAGAAGTGCACATGGGAAGTAGGGGAAATGGGATCAGGCAAAACTGGAACTACACCTTATTTGTCTCTTAAGGTGGGTGAGCACAGCTACACATATTGCATGACACATGCATGCAACATGTGTCATGCATCAGGTGTCACAACATAAACACACCAAAACATATGTTACATGACAGATGTACATTGTGCAGATGTATGTACAGACCTACTTAATATTGTTCACACATACGCACAACCGAAACACTATATGACATTGTTGGACATAGTTACATTAATGCATTAATTGATGCTAATATGAGATGTTCCTGCTGGAAGTATTCTAAGAAATTTAGAATGCATGAAATGTGATGTGTTTGTTTTATTGCTCAGTATATTCTGCTTCCTAGCTGGTAAGACAGGTGTTCTTTCTGTTTTATGTTCTCAACAAATTTCCTGTAAAAGGAACTGAAGGCCTCAGATGAACAAATAAATGCCAGTGAGAATTTTTTTGCAGAAATAGGTACATTGAAATATTCTGCTGCATGCAAAGGCTTATAGTAATCGTAATTGTTATACTAAACATTAGGACATCAGACTTGTTCATTTGGACACCTTACCCAGTTATAGCATGTTGAAGGGTAAATAGCTTTTGTCTTTCCATCTGTTGTACAGTCATCCATCTGTTTGTCTGTCTCAAATCATTACATCCATCTGTTAACTGCATTTCTGCTTTCTGTTGCTTTCTTATTCCTTGCCTTCATTAGACAGTGGCATTGATGATTTTCCCCTCCAAAACAACCAGAAAATCTAGATCAGGGGCCGTATTTATAAAACCACTGAAGTCGTTGCTATGTTGTTGCTAAGGCTAACTTTCTATGAAGGAGATTCCCTACAACTATGAAATTTGCTCTGGAGGAACAGTCTTTTTCAGACTGTTCCTCCAGAGCAAATTTCATAATTGTAGGGAATCTTCTTCATAGAAATTCTGCCTTAGCAACAGCATAGCAACCACTTAAGTAGTTTTATAAATACGGCCCCTGTCTTTTAATGAGACAGAGCTAGATATTTCAAGGTGTCTTGGAGGGAAAGGAGATGGAACTAGATTTTCGGGATTGTTCAGATCCAGATTTTGGGGTTAAATTTGTTTTGGAGAGAAAGGAGACAGGCTTAGATATCAAAAAAGTAGATTAGCTAGTTCCACTTTATAAAACAGATTTAGATTTTATCTAATTCTTTTGGAAGTGTTTATAAGATCAATCTGGAGTGACCCCTTGGAAAAAAACTACAAACACCTTAAGCCATCTTTTCAGGTGGATCTAGATTTTTAGGGAAAGACAGATCTAGATTTTTTTGGGGGATTGTCTTGGAGGGGAATGAAGATGGATGTAGATTTTTGGATTGCTTTAGAGAGGAAAAAAACATATGTTACAGCAGAATTACCCATGACTAAGAGTTGGAAGGGCACAGGGACTCCTGTGTAGCCTTATTATCCTTATTCTCACGATATTGGGATACTTCAGTCATTTCTGTAATGTACTTTTGAGGATCACAAACGTTGTTTCCTATGTAAAAATGGCAGAAGAACACAGAGACGTACCCATAGACCTTACAAATAAATGAAAATATATGAAAGCGACAACTACATAAATAAGATCTAAGACCTGATGAGACAGGATGTGTTATTGACACTTTTTGTGATAAATTCACTATTTTAAGATGCACACCATCTTTCATGAATCCTCTTAATAATTATCTATTCTGTTTCTGAAGGAATATCTGTTGTTTATGACACACGCACATTTACGAGATCATCTGCAGATGTCGGCTGTTTATTCTGGTGACGTCAGACCCTCATTCCGGGATTTTCATCCAGCGTTTTAATTAACGAATTTAAGCTGGAGAGTGTTTTCTTGAGATATTTAGCCTAGCTCATCCTATCTTCCAATCACAAGCACCTGTCTCGGTTCAATATGATGTCATTAGCAGGTGTTCCCTGCTTGGGGACGATTAGAAAATACAGAAGATACAACGACAAATGCCTCGGAAATTAAATGATGGCTTAATTTTACAATACTGAGAACTGTTCAAGACAGATAAAGAGAAATATACAGGGAGACAGAGAAAAATTAAGGTGCATTGGTACTCTTTCATTTTCCCACCATATTGTCAAAGGGATATAACTTTTGTTGTCTTCCTGTTTGCTTCCCTGTAGGAAGAAGCCCTTACAAAATGGGGTCTACTTTTAAAGAATTTTCTCTTAAGGAAGCACATTTTGTTCTTCGAGAGCTGATCCATATTGAGAAAGATATTAACTCTATAAGCACCAAAAAGCAGACGACAAAATTTACGTCTGCAAAAATTCAAAAAATGCCTTGTCCAAGACATTTCATATTGAAAATTCAAAGACTAGAGGGCAAACAGTGTAGATCCATATGAGGCGGCTCATTATGAGCCGCCTCATCAGGATCTACGCTGTTTGCAAATTATGGTATTTTCGTCACTGGTGCTTAAAGAGTTAAAACAAAAACCTGGAATTGACTTGCTTTCCCTGAAAGTGAATTCATTCACCTAAATGGGAAAAGCTGCACACCAGGAATAGATGCGTAATGGACTGTTCATTGCAGATTGCAAACACTGATCAGTCTGTGCATGTAAGATGACTGATGAGAGTCTTAACACTTTAAGTGCTACAATGAAAATACCTGAATTTTAAAACAGAGACAGTTCATTAGGTGTATGATACACTTATTCCAAAAGCAATTCTGCCATTTTCTGTCTTGCTTCCCATCTTAACAGGGGTCTACTCTTAAAGGAAAGAATTTTCTCCCATTGGGAGCAAATTCTTTTCTTTAAAGAACGGGAGAAAATTCTTTCCTTTAAAGAATTAAGAGTTGACAGCTCTTAATGGACAGAATTTCCTGCTTTAGGAAGAAAATTCTTTCCTTAAAGAGTTAAGAGTACCGGTAGACAACATGTAGGAAGGGCTACTTTGCCCAAGGAAGCAAACACATGCAGAGAAAGTCATGAGAGATGGGAAAAGGGGGGGAGGGGGGGGGTAGAGAGAGAGTCAGAGGATGTAAATAGCAGCATTCTGCTGGCAAAGCCTGATTTTCGCAGGCATGATCAGAAAATGTCAGAACATGGTGTTTTTGTCAACAGATATCAGAACTTCCGGGTCTGTGACCAATTGAAGTACACTGTGCTACATAATTTGGCATACTTTTAATATGTACAGACACACTGCAAAAAAGATATTCAATTCGGTAGTGTGTCATAGAGTCTTAAAAAATCTTAGTCACTCCAGCCCAAATTTGATCCTGGATCTCCTATTTTCAAAGTGAACATTCTACTAAGTCCCTATAAAAGCCGATATGTACCGCAAGACAGCACAAGTGTATTATATACCATGTGCTGCAAGACAGCACAAGTGTATTATATACCATGTGCTGTTCTCCCCCTCCATACTGATTATCAAAAGTACAAGAATCCCAGGAAATGAAGTAAGAGGTTTTAATGCACGAGTGGGTTATTTACATTAGGAACCATTTGTCATGGAATCTTAAAATATCTCAGTCAGTCCAGCCTGGATTTGATCCTGGGTCTCTTGTGCGCAAGGCAAATACTCTATCATGCTTGCACCTCAAGGCATTCTGCATATTAACTCTTTCAGTACCAAAAAGCAGACGACAAAATTTACGTCTGCAAAAATTTTAAAAATGCCTTGTCTAAGACTTTTTATATTGAGAATTCAAAGACTAGAGGGCAAACAGTGTAGATCTAGATGAGGCGGCTCATGATGAGCCGCCTCATCAGGATCTACGCTGTTTGCAAATTTCGCTAATTGCGTCACTGGGGCTTAAAGAGTTAAGAATTCTAAAACTAGAAGGCAAGCAGTTTGGGAATAATTGTACTCAAAAATGTCATTTGGGGAAGTAACTCGTTGGTTTTATGGATGGAAATTTCTTTTACGGCGAGGCATCAATGGAGAGATAGAACGGAATTTGCGACCATAAAGCCGATGATTTACCTCCCCAAATGACAATTTTCTGTACAGTTATCCCCCATTCTAATGCACTATTCCACATTTTCACTACTCTGCACCCAAAGCAGTCACTTTTGGCAAAGTAAAACCTAGGGTCAGCCAATGAGAAGTGACGTTTCTAAATCACGTCGGGTTTGTGACAGAAATCGCAGAATATACTGTTGCAAATATTTGACGTTATCCAATCAGAAGTCACATTATATTTGTATGTGCATTAGAATGTAGATTATCATTAGCCTTCTCATCTGGATCTATGCAAATTCAACTATTTTCATTATTGGCACTTTAAGTGTTTACCTACATTAAATACTATTAAAAATCTTTAGATTTTGAACACTATCTGTATACTGATCCTTCACCTTAGTCCTCCTACAAGAACACCTGTAGATTCCCAAAGAATTAGAAGGTGTGAATTTAGAACCAGATGTTTGGGAGCACATCACCTGGGATAACAATTTATTTTCACTTCCTCATTCTAAAGAATGTCTGGTTCAGGTGTGCTAAGTCCATGGAGGAACTTGGCCTTTTAAAGTACTCTCAAGACTGATAACGAAGACTGGCTGTGTTTACAAGTCAGTCACTTCACTATGGTTGATTTTCTGGTAAAGTTGGCAAAATGATAGTATCATTTTTATTTTAAATGTTGTGCTTTCTTAATTATCTTGGCCATTCCTTTTGGTTGATGACGTAACATTCTGCACCGACCTAGCCAAATTTTAAATAGTGAAATCCATCTGTCCATCCATTTTTTATCTACTCATTTCCTCTTTGTAACGTCCATGCTTTAGAAAATATCATGTTGATGTTATAGGCAGTTCAGAGTCACCCAGAAGAGTTGCAGGTGGAATGGCCATGCAGCAGTACAGATCTAATCATCTCCCTGGGCCCAGTTATTCCACGCATAGTTAGGGTAACAAAGTTTTTAGTCCAGCAATTGTTCAAGTCTTACAGTACTCACAAAGTCAATTGTGGTAATGTTTTTTAGCTCACCTGAGTACGAAGTGCTCAGGGTGAGCTTTTGGGATACCCTGATGTCCGTCGTCCGTCGTACGTGTGTCAGGACGTCCGGACGTCCGTCAACTTTTGCTTGTGTACACTCTAGCGGGCACAGTTTTGATCCAATCTTTATGAAACTTTGTCAGAATGTTAGTCTTTATAAAATCTAGGCCAAGTTCGAAACTGGGTCATGTCGGGTCAAAAACTAGGTCACTAGGTCAAATCTTAGAAAAACCTTGTGTACGCTCTAGAGGGCATAGTTTTCATTCAAAGTTCATGAAACTTTGTCACAATGTTCATCCTCATAATGTTTAGGACAAGTTTGAAACTGGGTCAAGTCGGGTCAAAAACTAGGTCACCAGGTCAAATCATAGAAAAATCTTGTGTACGCTCTAGAGGACACAGTTTTGATCCAATCTTTATGAAACTTTGTCAGAATGTTTATCTCTATAAACTCTAGGCCATGATCGAAACTGGGTCATGTGGGATCAAAAACTAGGTCACTAGGTCAAATCTTAGAAAAACCTTGTGTACACTCTAGAAGACACAGTTTTGATCCAAAGTTTATGAAACTTTGTCAGAATGTTTATCCTTATACTATCTAGGACTAGTTCGAAACTGGGTCATGTCGGGTCAAAATCTAGGTCACTAGGTCAAATCATAGAAAACCTTGTGTACGCTCTAGAAGGCACAGCTTCGATCCAAAGTTCATGAAACTTTGTCAAAATGTTTATCCTTATAATATCTAGGACAAATGCGAAACTGGGTCATGTTGGGTCAAAAACTAGGTCACTAGGTCAAATCATAGAAAAACCTTGTGTACGCTCTAGAGGACACAGTTTTGATCCAATCTTTCTGAAACTTTGTCAGAATGTTTATCTCCATAAACTCTAGGCCAAGTTTGAAAGAAGGTCATGTTGGGTCAAAAACTAGGTCACTAGATCAAATCTTAGAAAAACCTTGTGTACGCTCTAGAAGGCAAAGTTTTGATCCAATCTTCAAGAAACTAGGTCAAAATGTTTATTGTCCACGGTATATGTAAGCCCCCTATAAAACTGAGTCACATCAGGTCAAAAACTAGGTCACTAGGTCAAATCTTAGAAAAACTTTGTGTACACCCTAGAGGACACAGTTTTGATCCGATCTTCATGAAACTCTGTCAGATTGTTTATCTTTATGAAATCTAGGTAAAGTTTGAAACTGGGTTGTGATGGGTCAAAAACTAGGTCACTAGGTCAAATATAAGAACAAACTTGTTTAGGCTCCAGAGGGCACAGTTTTGATCCAATCTCGATGAAACTTTGTCAAAATGTTTATTCTTACAATATCCAGGCCAAGTTTGAAACTGGGTCATATCAGGTTAAAAAGTTGGTCAAATATTAGGAAAACCTTGTGTATGCTCTAGAGGTCTTAGTTTTGATCCAAACCTATTGAAATTTTGTCAGAATGTTTATCCTCACAATATCTAGGCCAAGTTTGAAACTGGGTCATGTCAGGTCAAAACTAGGTCAGATCTTAGAAAAACCTTGTGTACCTTCTAGAGGACACAGTTTTGATCCAATCTTTTTGAAACTTTGTCAGACTATCTATTTTCATAATATTTAGGCCAAGTTTGAAAGTAGATCATGTCGGGTCAAAAACTACGTCACTAGGTCAGATATAAGAACGACCTTTGTACACTCTAGAGGGCACAGTTTTGATACAATCTTCATGAACCTTTGTCAGAATGTTTATCCTCACAATATCCAGGCCAAGTTTGAAACTGGGTCATGTCAGGTCAAAAACTAGATCACTAGGTCAAATCTTAGAAAAACTTTGTGCATTCCTAAGAGGGCACATTTTTGATCCAATCTTCATGAAACTTTGTCAGAATGTTTATCTCCATAAAATCTAGGTCAAGTTTGAAACTGGGTCATGTTGGGTCAAAAGCTAGGTCACTAGGTCAAATCTAA
Organism: Ctena decussata; assembly: GCA_963989385.1. Lineage (NCBI taxonomy): Eukaryota > Metazoa > Mollusca > Bivalvia > Lucinida > Lucinidae > Ctena > Ctena decussata. Next base: position 79,265,601 of record OZ022503.1, on the reverse strand, counting down.
ATTAAGTTATGCTGCAAGAATCAGAACTAACATTGCAATGATGCCAGCCACAAACTCCTTGGAATACATTAGTTTCACTACAGTGAGATAATGATGCTACCATTCTATCTTCTGGGTTTGCCTAGTTCAGTCTAGTTCAAATCCATCAAAGGAACTCTACATGAACGGGTACTTTTCGGGGAAGCCACTCTGCCATTTTCACCTCACCTGAGCCTTACAGTATTGGTGTTAGCTGCCTCTGTCATCCATCCATAAACATTTTCAAACATCTCTGAAACCACTGGGCAGACTAAACTCAAATTTCATATGGAGCCTGCACATGGGTCAAAAGATTGAAAGTTCTTCAAATGATATTGGTCACATGACCAAGGTGCCCGCCATTCCCATGTATGGTAAAACTCTTTTAAATCTTCACCAGAGCCAGTGAACTGATTAATGCTCAGGTGAGCGATTCAGGGCCACCATGGCCCTCTTGTTTTGAGAATTTGTGAGGATTTTTTTTTCACACGAAAAAAATTTTGTTTGTCATATAAACTTTACCATATAAATTTGGCAATGAAAATGTGGCATATTGTTTCATTCACACAAATTTTTGTTCCAGTATCATGGGGCATTAGGCTAAGAACAAAAAAGCTTACATTTCTTTTGCTTAGCCTTAAAGTGTATGGCTCCCAGTGAAGCAGACTGTTTCATTTCAGAGTTGACCGGAGGTAAAAATAAAACTGGCAGAGTTGCTCCCCTTGAAAGTGTGTCCATTCACCTTAGAAGAAATATCTTGCAAATCAGAATCTGAGACTGATCCAATGAAGGACATCTGACGGCTGACCAATCATAATTCCTGTCATACGTGGTTGTAACATCTGTTCAGTTCCAACTTCCTGGTCGAAATCCCACTGATTGGTCATATATTTGGGCCAATTTTTGAAGTTTTTAAAAACGTCAGGTTTCTTGTGTACATGTTAAATGACCTAGCTATAATTCAGCAGTCATTGGCCTTAAAAGGAAAGGGCCATTTGATCACTAAATGAGCCATGCCACAGAAAAGAGTTTTAGTCACAGCTCCTTCCCAGCAGGCACATGACGTTGAAATGACGTCGTACTGACGTTGCTGTGACGTAATGATGTCGCATCGATGTCAATACGACATCATTTCAACGTTGTGTGCCCACTGGGAAGAGCTGTGCAAAATATAAACTGCACTATACGAGTTTCAAAAACTGTGGCCAACTTCACTTAAAACTGTTGCTCGTTCTATAGTATGTACATTCCCCAATGAACATCTGTAGCATGGACATAAGTAATATAATGTGGCCGTGCTAAAGTAACGTTGCTGAAAGACATCTTTAACAGGCTTGAATCCCAAGCTGAAGAGATAACTACTGAAGAACAGGTTGGGTTTAGAGCTTTAGAAGAATCCTAAATGAGAAGTACCTTCAACACAAGCAAACTCAATACCATGTGTTCATAGATTGCGAAACAAAAAAATTAATACAGTATGGCTTGCAGCTTGTAGGCCACTATATGGAAGTACAATATCAATTCAATCTTGCCGTTGCCGGGCCGCGTAGCGCAGTCAGAGTTCCTGGATTTGATACCCCATCTAGCCACATACTTTCGTTTCTCCTTCTGCTGATTCGAGAAGGGCATTTGTCAGTTACTGGTGAAAGTTTTGCACTTAATACTGGTTAACCGCTTAGGAGGTCTAAGCCTGCCCAGGAATAGTGTGGTTAGGTTTAGTCTGACCGTCCTGACATGACCTAGCTGTTTACCGTGGACATAAAGCAACAAATCTATCTATCGATCTTGCTGTTCAGGGGCTGTATTCATAAAACGACTTAAGTGGTTGCTATGCTGTTGCTAAGGCTAAATTTCTTTGAAGGAGATTACCTACAACTATGAAATTTGCTCTGGAGGAACAGTCTTACAAAGACTGTTCCTCCAGACCAAATTTCATAGTTGTAGGGAATCTCCTTTATAGATATTTAGCCTTAGCAACTGCATAGCAACGACTTAAGAGGCTTTATGAATTCGGCCCCAGATGAATGGCAACACAGGAGAACAACAGCTGGATATTCAGGCAAGGATCTCCTCTCTCATGCACTTTTTACGGCACCTTTTACAGCATTTTTGCTCATAATGTTCTTGTCTAATGCCCTGGAAGAATTTGATAGAAAGGTTAGCATAGAGGGTTAAGTATACCAATCTGAAGTTTGATGATGACATTGATACTTTTGCTAAGGAGGAGCAGGAACTACCTAGTATAAAGGAAAGAATCAAATAAACTTGCTTAGTGTATAAAATAGAAGAAAGCACTGAGAAGACTCATACTGATATGACATACGTTGCCAGTGCATCAAAAGGGAGATCAAGGTAATAGTGCATTCACTTGCCCCCCCCCCCCCACCCCCCACCCCCCACCCCACCCCCACCAGCTCAGCCATAGCAGGTCTTAAAATAATTTAACTAATAGACTAGTGATCCTGCTTTTCACTGTTAGTCAAACATGCCTTACAGCCTGTTTCATATTTACGCAAAAACTGACTGTCTGAAATGTTTCTCTTTTTAAACTGAATTAGACAGGATAACGGTTTTCTCCACTACTAAAGTGCAGGTGTACAACGGTAGTTTAGCTTCAAAGCAAACCGTCTTGTCACAAACTTAACGGCACCTGTCAGCGGTATTATTAACGCATAAATCACCAAGCACGTGGCAATGCTCTTCAACTGTGAAGTTACAAAATAAGGTGAAATCAATCGAATAATAATAGTAAAAAAGGATAAGCAGTCAAGCCCGACTGCGTAAATAATGCGCTATATAAATGAGATAAGGCATTGTTATTATTATTATTTGATAGAAAAGTGCAGAGTTCCTGGTGGTTTAAAACGGCGGTGATAGTTTAGCACTAAGGGGTAAAGATGAGACAATCTGCAAGTATACGACACTCAGGCAATAAAGATAACATAATTCGCCGCCCGTGTACATACTGGTAATACTGGTCAATACCCCTACCTGAGCTGTCATTTTAGCTGAGTCGCGACGTGAGAAAGAAGTACCTTTAGACACGGGCAAATAGCGAATATTAAGAACAGCCTGCAAGTCTGATCTGAGCAGAGTGTTCGCTATTTGCTGTAGACTTCATTTATTGTTGATCAGGAACGAGGTGATTTTGCTAACATTGCATATGCACAGGCTGATCCGATTTTGATCGAATAATCATTATATACGTGCAAAAGTGGCTGTCATTCGAGACAGTCTATAAAAGGATCTACTCAGTCGACAGGGGAAGACGACTCGGCTTTTGGGACGCTATTATAAAAAAAGATCCGCGTGTTATGTGTATCTGCGCAGTTTACTGTACAGTCTGGTCAGAGCATACACCGTATGATTCACCTATCCTGCAACATGTGCCTATCATGCTGTTTTTACATATTAGTATATAGGCTTGTTTGGGCAACGACGCGGCTTGAATCCAAATGATGTCATTTTCATAGGGTCAACACTTTTAATAAGAAAAGGATTTGCTCCATTCAGAAAGGGATGTAAAAATGAAAATGGCAGTGTTGCTTCCCCGAAAAGTGTGCCCATTCACCTTAAGACAGATCTTTCCCGATATCAACCAATACGGGACATACCATGTATCCTTTTCACTTCTAAAGTTTGATCAAATACATTATAAGATCAACTCTTAACCAAAACAAACTGGCCAATCTGATCTGAGTCTGCGCTTGGCGCACAACCACATTGCTGGTTTTCTCGTGTTGTGGCTCATATGCAGGTGTACCCACACACATTAAAAGTTTGTTATAGTAAAGGCGACCATTTTACACATAGGGTATTTAGGTAAAATTTTCAATCACAGAAATCATTTCTCCGATTCTGAAAGGACGCCATCAGACTCAGTGCCGGGCTCAGATAGAAGATACACATCAATGATTCTTCCTTGGCTTCCTGGGAAACAACTTTGAAAAGAAAAAATAAGATATTCGAACATGCAGCAAAACGAGGGAAAACTGTTACATGTATGAGCTGTAGGCCTAATGTTTAATAGTCCGAAAACTTTGAGAATTTATCCGCGCGGCAGAGTCAGTTTCGTTTTCATGTAAATACAAGTTCTGTGATTTTGCCATGCGGAGTTCTGATTTATAAAACAAACTTCTCACCTCTTATTTTTCCTTCATTTCGATTCATCTTTTAAAGTCCGAACATTTGATTATTGATCCGTGCGGCAAAATCATGTTTTCTATATTTCATGAATGAACTAATTAATAAGCTGTGACGTATATCTTTTAGCTATCAAACCAACAGTTTTACGGATTTGCATATCTAAGATAGTCAATTCAGTATACGTCAATCACCTTTGAGACTGCCCTGTTGCAGCGTTCGCTAATCAAGACACGCCACTTATTATTGTCGCGTGCAGGTTTAGTGATACAATCGAAGGTAAAACTTGACAGTTCTTACATCAGAAAGTCTATGCTTACTTGTCAGGGGGCTTATCAAAATACGAAGTTTTACATTTGCAAAGCATTTGAGCCGCGACACGACAAAACCAACAATGTGGTTGTGCGGCCAGCGCAGACTCAGATCAGCCTGAGCATCCGCCCAGTCTGATCAGAGCCTTCGCTGACCGCATGGAGGTAGCTTAGACCCTAAGCTACCCTTTGAGCACATAAAGAAGAGACTGAGTAAACTGGGCGGATGCCCAGTCTGATCTGAGTCTACCCTGGGCGCACAACCATATTGTTGGTTTTCTCGTGTCGCGGCTCATTTGTTTTTGTTAAAATCGCTAAAGGGAAAATCGGCACGCACAAATTAACACTTACATGGACCACAAAAGTTAAAAAATAATCGCACAAATTCTGTTCATTGCTCCAGTGACCTGGTGGGAAAGAGCGCTGGCTCTTATACGTTACCTCTGTGACTGCTGTGGGTTCGAGCCTCGCTCAGCGCACAGGCCGACAACAGCTCTGCTTGCTAAACGTCAGGAGTTTTTCCCATGAGCTCCGGTTTTGGCTACTAAAAGGGCCTGTTAAGGTCAAGAATACGTATATGACTGGCGCAATTAATTACGTGCGTCGCGAAGGATGTTACGTCACGAAATACTTCCTAGTCAGTGTAATTTTCAATATGGCAGCCCCTTCAGACATTTAATAATAACGTCAAACATGGGGAAAACTGAATTGTTGTCATTGTTTATTCAAGCCGTTTGCTGATATTGCAATGTTCTTTTCTTTCCCTGTATGTTTGAAGTTATTTTATCAACACAAGTGTATTCATACAAAATTAATGAGAGAGAGAGAGAGAGAGAGAGAGAGAGAGAGAGAGAGAGAGACTGACAGACAGACAGAGTTTCATATGTATAACAATTTAAGGCTGGCCGGAATACATGTTCCCTTCCTGCTTTCAGGGCTCACAGGACTTTTCAGACACACATATGAAAGGCGGAGCCCATCTTTCTCCTTTCTCTGCGTTATTTTTCCCTGATTTGAAAAAGCTACCCATTTATTGCTGGCTTGACAAAGAGACTTTTCCAGTCGCTTGCAAGCTGGCCGAATCTGGATTCGAACCCGCAACCGTCTGCGTCATAACCGAACGTCCGCGGCGTCGGTGGGATTATGCATCCGAAATAATTAATAAACCAAGTAAATGTATGCCAGCTGATTTTAGAGCTTTAGGGATCGGAATGTAATATTTATTATAATGCCAATTTTTGCGATTTTCTGGACATCGAAAATTTTAATTTGATTACAAAATAATCTTGAATGGTACAATATTTCTTCCACTTGTTGTATGCCGTTGCCAAAGATATAGCGGGCCTCTTACTCACACCGCCCTACGGCCACTACGCTACAAGAAGTCTTTGCCTTTACCTATCCCGCCGACGGTGGATTTGGAAGTTGACCATGTAACTTACCATCATCTCGATATGACTAAAATACTGTCCAAAAAGTCAATTTTATCTGACTTCCATGGGCCACACCGACAGAACACGAGTCGTCAGTAATATGGTACATGCACACAGATCAGTCTGCACATACGCACAGACTAATAATTCTCTTCGCTGTTCCTCAAGAATCATTGTACCAGAGGACAACAAAGGCTCTGGTAAGGTTGGGCGGGTGCGCACACTGATCTGAGCTTCCACCGACCGTATATGCCCCAAAGCACCCATTTTATCATGGCATGGCGCATTTTGTGATTTAGGGTAACGCAGTTTTTTATGTGCGGATCAGTCGTGTCGGCTGCAGTAACTATATTACTGTTAGAAGTGTGCTTGCAATTTGTACTTATTTTTGTTTATGGAAGTCTGAAAAATAAATTCTTTCACTTAAGCCTCTTTCACGACATAAAGTTTCTTTGTCACAGGATCTTTAACAAAGAAAGTTTGCCAAAAATTTTGCGTTAACATGGAGCAAATTATTTGTGAAGAAAACTGTGGCATGGAATTTTTGTCAAATAAACTTTGGCAAGGAAATATTTGCTGCTGTGTTCAAACGATCGAACATTATTGGTCAAGGTTACCTGGACAAATAAACTTTGCCCCAGTGAACGGCCAACCATGCCACATTTTCTTTGTTGAATATACTTTGTTCAAAATTAAACCAATTTGATTATGAGCAAAGTTTTCTGTGCTTATCTCCATAGCTAGTTTCTTTGTTACATACATGTATTCTATGGCAAATTTTCTGTTCACACGGACAAATTTTGTTTGTCATAAAAACTTTCCCATATAAATTTGGCTTGGCAATGATAATGTGGCACATTTTTTCATTCACACGAGCATTTTTTTCTTTTCCAAACCTACTTTGTCACAGAAACTTTGCCCGTATGAACGAAGCTTAAGGAATTCATTCTGAGAACCCTATTAGTCCTCATCTTTCCGTATTCTCATAACGGTCTTAGCATGTCTTATAACGTCGCCAGTAAACGACTGCAACGTCGCTTATAAATGACGTCGCGGAATGGCGAAAATTTATACACACCTATGCTTGCTTATCAAGCGCTACTTGAAAAACGAGCTCGGTAGTCAAGGACTTTTCTTACCTCATTTTAATCGACAGATCCTGTGACATAAAATATCAGTTTTTGAAAAAAATCTATGAAGTGGTAAACAAGCTGTGTACGTTTAAATTTTTTCATTGCATTCCCATTGCAGTCAATGGAAACGGCCTAAAATTTTATGTTTTTCAATCTGATCTAGTGACTAAACGAACTCGGTGACCTATCTTTTTTATTGCACAATTTGATGTAACACATGAAAATGCACCCCTGTGCAAAATTTTAAAAAATTCTATGTATGTGCCATTTACGTATTCTTGACCTTAATTAAACACTGGTTTTCTTTTTTTAGCTCACCTGAGCCAGCGGCTCCGGGGGAGCTTATAGGATGGTAAGGCTCCGTCGTCCGTCGTCTGTCCGTCCGTCGTCCGTCCGTCGTCCGTCCACACTTTCAAACAACTTCTCCTCTGAAACCGCTGGGCCAATTGTAACCAAATTTCATATAGAGCCTCCTGGGACCTTAGGAACGAAAAGTTGTTCAAACGGTCCTGGTCACATGACCAACATGGCCGCCACGCCCATATATGGTAAAAACCTGAAAAAATCTTCTTCTCCAGAACCAATAGGCTGATGGCCTTGAAACTTGGTATGTAGCATCTGGTACATGAGTACTACCAAGATTGTTCAGATTATGACCTTGGGGTGACCTTGACCTTTTTTACGGTAAGGTCAAATTTGCTTCCTTATGCTTTTATATGGCAAAATGCTGCAACATAAGGTATCTTGGAAACTGTTGAAGATTTTGGCCTAAAAATTGGTACATACAGTCATCTTAATGACTACATGAAGATTTATGAGTACAAGACGTCAAGGTCATTCTTTGACCTTTGACCCAGAACTCTCATATTTTGACAATTTCAAACTTCTCCTCTGAAACCGCTGGGCCAATTGTAACCAAATTTCATATAGAGCCTTTTGGGACCTTAGGAACGAAAAATTGTTCAAACGGTCCTGGTCACATGACCAACATGGCCGCCACGCCCATATATGGTAAAAACCTGAAAAAATCTTCTTCTCCAGAACCAATTGACCGATGGCCTTGAAACTTGATATGTAGCATTGGGTACTCAAGTGCTATCAAGTTTGTTCAGATTATGACCTTGGGTTGACCTTGACCTTTTTACGGCAAGGTCAAATTTGGGAAAATGCTAGAACATATGATTTCATGGAAAGTTTTGAAGAGTAAGGCCTAAAATTGTTAAATGCAGTCAAGTACATGAAGATTTATGAGTATAAGAGGTCAAGGTCATTCTTTGACCTTTGACCCAGAACTCTCATATTTTGACATTTTCAAACAATCTTCTCCAAAACCACTGGGCCAATTGTAACCAAATTTCATATTTTGCCTCTAGGGGTTGAGAGAATGAAGTATTTTTCAAACGGTTCAGGTCACATGACCAACATGGCCGCCACGCCCATATATGGTAAAAACCTTTAAAAATCTTTTTCTCCAGAACTAGTTGACCGATGGCCTTGAAACTTGGTATATAGCATTGGGTACTCCAGTATTATCATGATTGTTCAAATTATGACCTTTGCTTGACCTTGACCATTTTACGGCAAGGTCAAATATGGCAAATGCTACTACATAAGATTTCATGGGAATTTTTGAAGATTTTGGCCTAAAAATAGGTATATACAGTCGTCTTAATGAGGTCATGAAGAATTATGAGTACAAGTGGTCAAGGTGATTCTTTGACCTTTGACCCAGATCTCATATTTTGACATTTTCAAAGTTATCTCGAAAGCCAAAGGGCCAATTGTATAGTCACATTTCATATAGAGCTTCCAGGGGTTGAGGGAACAAAAATGTTTTGAAATGGTCCAGGTCACATGACAACATGGCCGCCATACCCATTTATGATATAAACCTTTAATATTTTTCTTCTCCAGAACCAATATGCCTATGGCCTTGAAACTTGGTAAGTAGCATGGAGTACTAGAGTACTTCCAAGACTGTTCAAATGATGACCTTGGGTTCACCTTGACCTTTTTTGCAGCATGGTCAAATATGGGAAAATGCTAGAACATAAGATTTCATGGAAAGTTTTGAAGATTTTGGCCTAAAAATGGTATATATGGTTATCTTAATGCCTATTAGCACAATAAGATTTATGAGTAAAAGAGGTCATGGTCAGTCTTTGACTTTTGACCCTAGACTCATATTTTGACAATTTCAGACATAAGAAAAAGCCACTTTGCCAATTGCTCAGGTGAGCGGATCAGGGCCTCATGGCCCTCTTGTCTCTTTTTAAGCTTGCCAATGACTATATCATTAACATCATGTCAAATAAGAAGGTCGCATTTTGTACATATTTCAGTTCAGTTCAATTGCATTTGATAATAGGGTGAAAGGGAGGCGGGTCATATGGATCAATAATAATTATGAGACTACCAATAAGACTGATGTACTTTAAGCTGACTAAATAAATTTTGACAGACATAACAAGTTAGTTCCACACAACCGTAATAGCTTTGTTTACGGTATCTTGACCACGGGCTTAATGTGGATCCTGACAATGCGGCTCTTCCCAAATGGATTTGAAGTCTAGTTCTTTTGTTGTGTTCAAGAACATTTACTGACCGTTCCAAGGCAGTACTTCTGTTGTGGTTCTTCAATTTTAGGTGTTCTTAGGTCCGCTTGTCTGTGGTCTTCTGGCGATATGGTCACCTGTGAAGCTGCCCACTTTGCTCTCCCTCTGTGTGTGTGTGTGTGTGTGTGTGTGTGTGTGTGTGTGTGTGTGTGTGTGTGTGTGTGTGTGTGATTTATAATAGAAAATAGGTAAAAGTAAATGTTACTGTTGTTTTTGATGACCGCCTATTTGGGAAAGAGCTGTTAAATGAAATCAAAAACTGTAAGTTAGTGTAAAGAAACCATAATAAATAAGACGAAGTAACATTGGGCATAACATCACCTGAAACTGAACCTTAAAACGAATGGGGGAATAGGGAAGGTAAAGATCAGCCTGTGCTTCCGCGCAGTCTGATTGCTTAGATAATCTGATACTGGGGAATAAAAGTGAGGATTCAGTTTGATCACATTACACAGCGTGATGGTATAGCTTGCATTTTTAGGCGAGGCATATCATATCGCGAGTGTGTTGTCCATAGTCGAAGTCATCAGCTCAGCTGCATGCAGTCATGCATCAAGAGGTTAATCTTTTACTGCTGGGTTGACAAAATTTTCAGTCGTTGACCGGGCCGGGTTTCGAAGCCGCGACTTTCTGTGCAATAGCCATGCGCTCTAACAAATGGACTACGGCGTGACACACAAATCACTAGAAAACTGTGCAGTCCAAAAGTCTGTAACTCTGGTAACACACGTTGGTTGGTTGTTTTGAGTTTAACGGCCCTTTGAGACAGTATTTCAGTCTATATCGGGCCGTCTCCCAAAGAGAGGGAGAAAGAAGAGAGGTGTGATAGCTCGAGAAAAATGTCCAAACAGCCCACCTGCACCTACTGCAAGCAAGGACGCCACGGAATTGGAAGTTATACCCAGCACCATCGCACCACCAAATCACCCCGGTAACACACGTGAGAGTCGTCAGGCTAAAAGTAATGCTTTAGCTGTTGTGCACAAAACACAGGTTGGTCTGAGTCACCAAAGCCCACATATGCCCTAACGCCCTTTTACGCGTCGGTAAAAGGGACGATGGGAAATTAGCGAGCTGCCCAGTCTGGGATTAGACTCTGCATTCGTACATAAATCCCGGGCTCGAGACGCGTTGGAAGCGGGTATCTTTTCAGTCATAAACAGCCTTTCATTATCACAAACCCATCGTCCTGATATGGCTGAAATTATGTTTAAAAGGGCGTAAAATCGTGATTCATTCACCATCAACAAAAATTTATAGGTTTGATTTTCAACAAATTAATCTGATAAAGGTAGCAGATCCGAATTTGTTAGCTAGTCAAAGCAGCTAAACATCTTTTCAAGCGCAGAAATTGATTGACACTGACGGCTACTGATTACATCTCTCTACCGTTATATTGTCATGTGTACTCAATACAAGAGTCACAGGTCTTTGAGACGTTACAGTTATGTCTGTCACTGACCCGTTAAATCGACTAGAGAAAGTAAACGTTGTAGATGCTCATATTTCGCAAAAATATGAAATTTGCCATAAAAGGTTGTTTATTTACTGCTATGTACAGCTCAAGATATGTGATCACTACATTCAACTCAGATGCTTACGGCCAAAACCACCAAAATAAAAATCTGCAAAAGGGTCTCAGAAAATTGCAAAATTTCCTTGCCATATTAAATAGAAGTACATGTATTTTGCAGTAGTGCAAGCAAAAGTAATTCTCCAGTGCCATGTTGCCAACATTCTTGACATTTTCCCTTGCTGAGGCTCAGATTTTGTTTCCAAAAGATTCTAGAATTCTTCTAGAAGTGTGGATAAACAATTAGAAAGTCTATTGATCACTAATAAACAACTGCAGCTGCCTATGTTTTCTACAGACATTTAGTTAGTCATTATCATTGTTGCACTATCAATATGAGTATGTACTAACAAGGAATGATTCAGCAGAAGAAAAGATTATATGAGCGGCAACACGATAAAAGCAACAAATTTTCATGTCTTGTCTTGTCTTCTTGTATAGCTCCACTGTTTGTTTCCAGTGCACCACCATAAATTGATGTTAAATGAGAATAATGTCCAATATTTTAAGAGTTTATCCACAGTTAAAACAGAATAACATATCTTGGTTAAAAACATTAAGCGGATTTCGAGCGTCCACGTCCCCTCTGCCTCTATAAGTTACCTTGTGCACCCAGCAAAGACTCGGATCAGCCTGGGCATCTGCCCAGTCTGATCAGATTCTTCTCTGTGAGCTAAGGATCTAAGCTAGCCCATGTGGACAGCAAAGATGCTGATCAGACTGGGTGGATGCCCAGGCTGACCTGAGTCTTTGCTGGGCACACATCCCACTTTGTTTGTTTTATCATGTCCCAGCTCATATTTGTCTGCTACATGCTAGTTAGATGCAAAAAATGCACCTCTCAATGTATTTTATCATGCATCTGCTGCACAATTCTACTGATAATAGGGGTATGATAACATAATGTGATATCATGTCACTTTACAATTGCAGTTGCACAAATGATATCAGGCGGTGCATTTAGAAGGGATCTCTGAAAACGATTGGCTACATACTGACATTGGCAGTGACAGTGATATTACAATGTTTGATTGGTTAAATGACATTGTCATCTTACATTGATCATTACGCAGTAACAATGTCAGCAAGTTCCAACAAAACAGTGTTTGCTTTTCATTAATTTTATTTTGTTCAACACTCTTTATGCCTAAAAAATCTTCTATTGATGCATAATATAAATAGAGGGCTATATCAGTGTCTTTTGATATCAAGTTCATCAGGCTCGACCAGAAACACTTTAGGATGACTTCTAATATATATCATGAGTGAATACAATGTACTCTCAATGATTATTTATCCATTAATGTTTATTCTTTAATGATCATCATTTAAATTTGCAGGACCATAAAAATCAAACACTTCTCTGTGAAAGTTAGCAGAATTCTTATGTTTGTTGTTCTCTTCTGTTTAGAATACAAAAAAAAGAGCGACATGCTGTTTAAAACGTATTTTTATATGGAAAGATCAAAGGGTAAATTTCTGCTGAAAATTCTAAAAAATCATTGTTTTGTTTTTGAAAATGTTCTTTGGTTGAAGGTACTTTAATGCATTAAGAAGAACATCCCAGCAATCATTTGTTCCAACTTTTTCTATAATTATAAGGAAAAGGTCAGTAATGAGTAATGTTGGTTAATGGTATCGATGATTGTAGATGTTGTACTTGTTATAGCCTTGCCTTCATTACAAATGGACCTGTCCAAAGGGCCAGATAGAAGAGTCCACTGTTCATCAGTGGGTAAACTAGGGTATTATTCCTATTAAATGCCCCGAGGGCATTGCTGTTTGCGAATGGGGGGGGGGGGGCATTATTTAGAGTCTAATATGTAGTAAAACAGCCCCTTCCAAATAAGCTTTATAAAGGTGATGGGTATACTTTTAAGTGAAGCAACTCTGTTATTTTTGCTTCCCTTCTCCGTAGGGGTCAACTCTTAAAGGGAAAGAATTTGCTCCTCTAGGAGCAAGTTCTTTTCTTAAAGAGTAGACACCATTTCAAAAAGCAACCTTATCCAGAGAAGGAAACAGGAATTCTGGCAAGTTAATATAACATTATTTTCGGAAAAGGGGCAGGGGCCGAGGGGGTGTTTATTAGAGCAGGGGCTTTTATTAGGATTAATATGGTAGTATGTGTCTTACAAAATAAAGCACATAAAAAGTTCTTTCACTTGGTTTGAAAGTAAGTCATGCTATAGAAATATTGAAAGTATCCTTTCCTTTGATGCAATGCAATAATATTGACAGGTGTTTCTCAGTTAATTAAGTAGCAGGTGCACTTTATCTAAGAAGATTTTACTCTAAATATTGTCTTAGAGAAACCTACTTTTTTCTCTTTATTGGTTCCACGCCAGAAGGGGCCCTATCTTATGTCACCAACGATGTCCTCTTGTTACTGTAATTACTGTGTTAATCCTAATAAATGCCCCTGCTCAGTTAAACACCCCCTGTCTCAAAATTTCGTAAAATAATGTTACACATGTAATAACTTACACAAATTCCGGTTGACTTCTTTGGATCTGGTAACTCTCCTTAAATTTGGGTCTACTCTTTAAGGAAAGAATTTGCTTCTAAGGAGCAAATTCTTTCCTTTAAGAGCATCAGTGGACGTTGGTTTAGGGGAATTAGGTCACAGTGACTTATATCTGCTTACATGTCCTATTCTGCTGAAAATCTAATATATCTAGAACCCTAAATGGATTTTGGTCAAATATAATCAGAATGATCCTTAAATGGTGTTCTTTCCAATTTATGCAAATGAACCATCCAAGACGGCCATTACTTGCTGTTACTAAAAGTAGCAAAAACATAAAAATAACTTTATCTCAAGAACCCATGAATAAAAGGCAAATTGACCATTTAAGAGGGCCAACATCCACTGTTACTAATTATTTCTAAAACAAGCAAATATGTGTCAAAATGATACTAACATTGAGTTATTAATGTAAAATCACAAAGCGGATGCGACATAGCATTACGCGTAATTCTTGTTTTTTTTGTTTTTTGTTTTGTTTTTTTTTTGCACAGAAATTCCTGTAAGCATAGACCCTAATCAGCCATATTCTGTGGAGTCTGAACTGGGTCTGCACTGTTAAAATTAGGAATTCAGTTTTAAGTGGGTTAAATGATGGCAAGTCAAGCTGGAAGCTAATCCATACAGGGTATTGTCATAGCTGAACTGAGTCTAAAGTCTGCACACTGTGCCAGCAGCAAAGTAACTGCACAGATTGGCAGGATTATTTGAGTTTCTGATGTGGCATGAAATACCTTTTTTTTCCTGTTATGTCACCTCTGTTAAAACCTGCTTAAATTGACTGTATGGGTGGTTGTTATACATTTAGTGACATGAATCGACATTCAGACAAAAGAATATTTCACAATATTGAGAAGAAAAAAAAAATGAATTGGTTTCTAGTTATTACCAGCCTCCATAAACCACACACAATAAATTATTGTTATACTGGAACAACAGGCAAAAAATCGTATAGCAGAGTAATTATGACTACTTTGCATATTTGAGGGTCCTTTTAGGCGTGAAATGTCTATGTCTTAGGGACGAGTCATTTATTATCAGGTGGGGGGGCCGGGTACATTTAGGGGGGGTCGGAATTGTTTTTTGAGATGTGCTGGGGGGGGTCGGAAATAAAAAAGCCATGGAGTAGGGGGGGTCATATAATTTATTAGGCATATTGGGGGGTCAGAATTCTTCCATTGGTCTCGATTTTTTGAAAAATCTCTCAGCTTCTGGGGGGCAAAGCCCCCCAGACCCCCCTTTACTCTTATTATTTTAGGCTCTATTCTTTCAAATTTAAAAACGTAAGGGCATTTATGGAAATAACACACAAAACTTGGGCAGCTTCTGTCAAAAAACAGATCTTCTTATTAGCTTGCTAGTAGAACAGTCAACAATTGTCTATAAAATCTTGTCGAGAAGTTGATTTATTCTCAATTAAAATTAATGTCTGTGTTTGTAATACCAGCTTGTCATCAGCAAAGCTACTGTGCCTTCTTGGGGCCACAGACCCCCACCTCCCCATTACTATTATTACAACAGTTTATTGAGCATTCAACGACAGTTTTCAAGTTGCCCATAAGCATAAGGAGAGGAAAGAATTGCAGACAAAATTTAAACAAACCATTAATCTGCATAATTAATTAACATGTCAGAATAAGTAAATGTTCTTTGTGTTTCATACAGGTTTTGATTGAGATCAGTCTGACATAAATAGGTAAAATGGTGTGTGTGTGTGAAGGGTAGCTGGGATGTGGGGTGGGATAGGGGGGGTCATAAACTTTTTTTTCACCAGTCTGGGGGGGTCGGAAAAAAAATTCTGGTGAGACTGGGGGGGTCGGAAAAAGTTTGGTGAATGATATGAAAATGTACCCGGCCCCCCCACCTGATTATAAATGACTCGTCCCTTATAATCAAATAAGTGTGGTATATTTTTTTTCCCCTGAATAATTGTTCATTCCATTAAAATTACATTCCTTTTGATTTTCCTTAGATGAACCTATTTCGGAGAAACTGTTCATACTTCCATGAACTACAGTGGGTCAGGGGATGTTGTTGGTATGCAATGTCAAATGTACACAAAAGACGCTATTGGCCCTTCTAATGTTCTAAAGAGTGTCAGGTTAGGGCGACGGTGGTTGAATGTAAGAGGCTTACCTATTGGTTAGTAACAACTTTTCGGTTGTATATTTTACAAATGTTGCTCTTGAAAATTGAAAATGATTCTCAAAAGAATTTTGAAATTAAATGTAATTATAAGAGATAAATTTCATTTTCCAAAGCTTATGGAAGTATAACAAACAGTCCGGTGCAAAGTTAACGTGAACACCCTTCGGGCATCACTTACTTTGCTTGTAACCCATTGTGTTCATACTTCCATGAACAACAGAAAATGAAATTTATTTCTTGAATAGTTCTATACACGGCCGCTTATCTCCGTCAGCACAACACCGTGTTGTGTATAGGAAAATGTGCAGGAGATTTCCGGTGGTTCTGCAGGCGATTCGAAAATAAAGGTCACGAAAGGTAGGTGTCTCGGTTTAAAAGGGATAAATTCTTTTCCAGCGTAAAACAAAAGAAAAGGAAAATGTCATGCAACCCTCCAATCGTTTTTCTATGAATACGAGTCTTGATTGAAGCCAGATTCTCAGTTATACAACAGATTTCCATTTTTTCCCGGAGCGAGGTGGCCGTTTTGTTGACATGCAAACATTTCAAATTTGCATTCCTGAAGTCGCCGAGTATTTATGTTTTCATCTATCACCTGTATATTAAAGGTCTCTCATGTAAGTACCAGTTACGAGCCTAAACAGAATTTGCTACCTTCCTTCAGCCCAGATAATGACAGTTGTTGTGGAATTCGTGATCCAGGAGATCGGTGGTGCTGAAGGCGATAGGTGGCGGTGCAGGAGATTGTTTTATGTTGTGCCACCAATGACCGTTTTTAACTGTTTTATAACGTAAATAATGTAGTAGCAGGGCATGGTACAGATTCGCACAGCTTTCAGATTCGTACACTTGGCTATACAATGCCTCTGCTGCATTAACATGCTAATTAAAATGAAAATAACGACTCCAGCAATCAGGGGATTGAATTATCAGTCAATCATTTGCACTGCAACGCTTCAGTTAGAACTAAATGGTACGAAAGTAATGCTAGTTTGTCAATTGGGTACCTACATTCGTCCCACTTTCTTTGTTTAATTACATTGTGCACACGGCCACCAATCCAGCTCATACATCGTATATATCAATGGGGGCAAACCTTTCTATTCCTTCTTTCTAAGACTAAAATCAGATATCGGCAATGCTATGCGATGAGAAATCCCTTGGACTTTTGGATACTGGTGTTGTTTTATAAACGATGTTATACTTGGCGGTTTGAAATGTTTTGAAGTGTGGAAAATGGCACTTTCGTCAACTTCATTATTTTTAAGGTAAGTTGTAGGTCGTAATCGAGGTAATCACATCGCACTATCGGATTTCAAAAATTATTCACTAACAAGAAAATTTAAAGCTTTTATAGAATTTAAGGTCTTTGCAGTATGAATGAGATGGACCTTGAATTCAATTAAAAAAAAATTTCTTGTTAGTAGCCACTTTTTTGAACCCGACAATGCTATGCGATAACCTTGATTTCGACCTACAACATACCTTAAAAGTAATGCTCTGGATCACAGACTGAAAGGAGAATCTGCGTTGAAGTTGGAGAAAGTGCCCTTTTCTCCGCTACAAAGCATTTCAAACGATCAAGCATAAAATTCTTTATAAACCAATACCTGTGTCCAAAATTCAAATGAATGTCCCATCGCATAGCATTGCCTGTTTCATCGAATTTTGGTCTCAAAAATAAGGAACAGAAAGTTTTGCCCCATTGGTATATGCGATGAATGAGCTGGATTGGTGGCCGTGTGCACAATGTAATTAAACAAAGAAAGTGGGACGAATGTAAGTACCCAATTGACAAACTAGCATTACTTTCGTACCATTTAGTTCTAACAGAAGCGTTGCAGTGCAAATGATTGACTGATAATTCAATCCCCTGATTGCTGGAGTCGTTATTTTCATTTTAATTAGCATGTTTAATGCAGCAGAGGCATTGTAGGGCCAAGTGTACGAATCTGAAAGCTGTGCGAATCTGTACCATGCCATGCTACTACATTATTTACGTTATAAAACAGTTAAAAACGGTCATTGGTGGCACAACATAAAACAATCTCCTGCACCGCCACCTATCGCCTTCAGCACCACCGATCTCCTGGATCACGAATTCCACAACAACTTTCATTATCTGGGCAGAAGGAAGGTAGCAAATTCTATTTAGGCTCGTAACTGGTACTTATATGAGAGACCTTTAATATACAGGTGATAGATGAGAACATAAATACTCGGCGACTTCAGGAATGCAAATTTGAAATGTTTGCATGTCAACAAAACGGCCACCTCGCTCCGGGAAAAAATGGAAATCTGTTGTATAACTGAGAATCTGGCTTCAATCAAGACTCGTATTCATAGAAAAACGATTGGAGGGTTGCATGACATTTTCCTTTTCTTTTGTTTTACGCTGGAAAAGAATTTATCCCTTTTAAACCGAGACACCTACCTTTCGTGACCTTTATTTTCGAATCGCCTGCAGAACCACCGGAAATCTCCTGCACATTTTCCTATACACAACACGGTGTTGTGCTGACGGAGATAAGCGGCCGTGCTATAGCGAGAGAGAATGGTGTGTCAACTCCAGTCACCAGTATTAAAATGAGTATCTGTTTCTTTGTTTCAAGACTTCTCATCAAGGATATGCCAAAGTCACAAAGCCATGTTTTAACTTTGCAACAGCAGACTGGCATCTGAATAAAGTCCCAAGACTGCTTATGTCAGTCAGCGTTATTAAAGATACCAATTTAAATCTAGAAGTTCAGTCTGGCCATGGATTCTAACAGGAATTTAGATCAAATTGTGTTGATGCAGAGAATTAGTCTGATCAGGGTCTGCACTTTTTGCCAGTGATTTAAGACAAAAAATCAATGTACAAACTTAATACAGAAAATGTGAAGAGTACCATTCTAAATACAGCATGGTTCTGCCCATCAAGGTTTTGGTAGCTCCATGGGCTAAACACTGGCCTGATGATCTAGCAGTCCTCAGTGTGATTCCGGCTGGAGGTGGAAATTATTTCAACTATAAATAAGCTGTGACACGATAAAACCAACAAAGTGGTTGTGCACCCAGCGCAGACTCAGCTCAGCCTGGGCAGTGCTGCCCAGTCTGATCAGAGTCTTTGCTGTCCGCATGGAGGTAGCTTTAGACCCTTAGCTACCCTTTCTGTGCTCAGCAAAGAGCCTGATCAGACTTTGCAGATGCCCAGTCTGATCTGAGTCTGTGCTGGGCGCACAACCACTTTGTTGGGTTTGTCGTGTCACGACTCAAATGGTTCTATCGCACACAGCCTTTCATTATCAGTCTCCCACCTCATCCTGACCTGACCATTGAAAAGGACAAAAACCTCCATCCTCTAAAGTTTTGTCATTATTTTTTTACCTTTGCTGGTATGCCGGTGGCAGTGTCCTCAAAGGTACTTTAACTCAGGTTCTAGCAGGTTCTCTATTGTTAACAATTATATGGGAAAAAACAAAACATGTTTGTATAGAACAGAATGTCCGTCACATAAAAACTGTTACCCAGATTCTTACCTCGGTTAAGGTGTAGGTCTACACAACCATGATGGTTTAGGTACCAATTTTTACAGGGAAATAGTATTATCTCCCTGAAGTGTAGTGTGGTCATTCTTAAAAGTAAAAAGTATGCAAAGACCAGGAACTGAAACAATCAAAATCCAAATCCAGCCCTCAAACCATAGTTGGAAACAACTAAGATTACAAATAATCAAGATACAGAGAACATATGGCCAACCGAGTGAGCAGCTTGTTCCCAAAAGGTGGCCACTCAGCAACCCAAACCGAACCAAAAATAATAAGAACATACATAAGGTAAAACATCACAGAAACTCTGACACCAAAAACAGGCAACAGAGAACCACAACGGAACTACAGCCTTGGAACGGTCAGTAATGAATTACTGGGGGGCTTAAATCGATTTTACAGGCCCAACCTCACCCTCAGTTTCTGAAGTGGTACAAAACATTTAGTTGGTAGTTCGGTTCGCATGATAACCCTCTAACTCGTCAATGAATCATCACGGTAAACACATAAATCAAATTTCAACACCATGAAGAAGCAAAGACGAGGACTCAACAGATACCTGTATGTGCCTCAAAAGAAAGTACAAATAGATGAAATTACAAACAAGGTAGACCTAGATGAGGCAGCTCATGATGACCATTGGGATCAACACTTTTTTGCCCTTTAGTCTGTTCATTCTGAATATGACATATATGAAACATTTTTTGAAGTTTTGCAGAGGTAAATTTTGTCATTTGCTCTTTGACGCTTTAAGGGCTAAAAGGATAAAAAGAACAGTTTTTAGACCCCCGACATACAAAGTATGATGAGGGGTACATAGCATTTGTCTGATGTCTGTTCATCTGCCTGTCCATCTGTTGATTCATCTGTCTGTCCATCCCTAAGTTAACATATGCATTAAAGTTTTGTGTTGAAGTTTTTGAGCTCTCATATTATCCAAACTCTCTGTTGGATTAGAATCATATTTGACATGCTGATATATAGATGTTCAAAGTTTTATTCTGTATTACTCCCGCTTTCGAGCCGGGCCGGGTAGTGCAATCGGTAGGGCACCTGACTCGTAAGTTAGAGGTCCTGGGTTCGAATCCCGGTCTGGCCACATACTTTCGTTTCTCCTTCCGCTGATTCAAGAAGGGCAGTTGTCAGTTACTGGCGAAAGTATGTGCACTTAGTACTGGTTAACCGCTTAGGAGGTCTAAGCCTGCCCAGGAATAGTGTGGTTAGGTTAACTGACCGTCCCGACATGACCTTAGTTGTTTACCGTGGACGTTAAGCATCAAATCAACAAACCAAAATCAACTCCCGCTTTCGAATTGTTATCAGTACTCCCTATCATCTGAGGGCCTATATAATATCCATAACACAGAGGCCCAGACGTGTGTGTGTGTGTGTGTGGGGGGGGGGGGGGGGACTCAAGCCCCAAAGCCCACCCCCCTGGACCTGGGGCTGTGAGACTTGATTTACTTCATCATCATCTGGATGCTGCAATTGACATAAGGTCAAGTTCACATACTTAAGCATTTGCATCAAAGTTCTGCAATGAGTTTTTAAAGTTTCTTGTATTTTCATTATTCATGATCAGGGGATGAACTAGAGGCAATTTCATGATATGCACACTCATGTTTTATGCTCTACTCCTTAAAGGGAAATGCAGTATTTTAGACATTTTGCCAGTTGGTATTGAAATCTTGTCTAATTTAAAAAATTTCAGCATGCAAATATGCAGGTGCACTCTGAAATTTTGACAATTTGACAATATTTCAATACACACTTGTGTATTTGTCGTATAGGTAGCTATGCCCTTATTGATATTGTTCCTTTTGATATGTAATTACTAGGCCTTCTTCTATACTTCTAGCTTGCAGCGGATTAGTTGACATGCTCTTTATTCTGCTGCTGACCAAAGGGCAAGGTCACAATTACTTTAAAACTTCTGTATTATACATATGTTTTTTTTTAAACTTTTGTTACATTAAGGGATGGTCCTGTTCCGGGATATATGGAGCCTCTGCTCACTTGTACTTTTGAGAGTGGCCGCAGATGCAAAGTATTTTTTTTAGCGTGATCTGCCTTTGAGGTCTCCCTATTCACCTTTCGATGACAGTATTAAGGAAAAAAAAAAAACATTTGACATCCTCTGGTGGTGTTGATTTCAATTAGCAGGTTCTTTGTCATATTGTTAACAGCCAGTGGCTTGATAATGAGCCACTTGTTTACCTGTTTACAGAGAACATGCACTCTTAGGGGTCACAGATGACGCCAAAGAAGGTGTGTATGGTTCTAGGCATTTCTGGGTCCTTAAATTCTAGAAAGACCACTGTTGTGTTATAAATAATGCTTGGATTGTTGAATCGTTAGTAGCAGGTAAGACTTCACTATGTTCACGAGGATGAATGGATGGATGACTTGCGATTTTACGTCCTTATCAACAGTATTTCATTCATATCCGGACGATGTGGATGTGGGTGATAATGAAAGGCTGTGCACAATGGAATTCCATTTATGATTGAAAAGATTACTGCCAATAGTGGGGCTCAAACCTGGAACCTCTAGATCAGCAGGCCAGCGCTTAACCAGAATAGCCCTACTTTTTGGATCTGCCAGATACATCAATAGGTATGATTTTACAGACTAATATACACGAATAGGTCTTATTTCTCCAAGCTCTGTATATAAAAGCCAGCTTATCAAAAAGAAACAAATATCAATTACAGACTCAGCATACTTCTTCAAAGCTTAATGGCAAATTCATGACCTATTCAGAGCACTGTTTCTGCATTATATATTAATAGGGTCCAAATTTGATGCAAATACTGAATAAGTATATATTTTGGCATTTGTGTTATACATGAATAGGGTAGGTTATCAGAGTTCCAGCTGCACATCTGTACCCCTTTAAAGACCCAGTGACCCCCCCTCCCCCCTCTCCCCCATCCCCCCGTGGTCGAAGTTCATTTCAAACTACTAATATCCCACACTAAGTCTGCGATTTGAAAGGTGAATTCATTGACTATCTTTTCAGTTTTAAAAGAAAACCTTTGACTCAGAAGTGATTGCTACTTTTCCACTCAGGAAGTTATCCCACTTATTGACTCCAGAGCAAAGCAGGAGTATGTTGAAAAAGCTTCACAACTTCTAGGCATGTTCAAATGTCTTAGAGAAAGTGGCACTAGGTGACAAAACTTGAGTGTATTTTGGAGCCTGAGAACAGATCACAACAAGGGGATAGGTGAAAATGATCAATGACCCCAGGTTGCTTGCAGAAGTAGGACTGTGCAATGTATTTTTTATGCCATATTTTTGACAGTGATGGAGTTGGGGCCAGGGTCCCTGTTCCTGAGTGTTACTGCTATATTATAAAGGACCAAAGTCACTCTTGTATCATCCAGCACAATTGTTACGAAACAGTTCCACAAACAGGGATGTGTGGTATTTGCATGTTGCACCACCTTCTCATTCATTTTGAACCGCAACATGACAGTACCAACAAAGTGGCATGTGAACCCAACGAAGACATCTGAGTAGGTCAGCCTGGGCATCTGGCTGCCAAGGCTGATCTTTCTTTGTGAGCTGCACACATGCTACTTCTTGGTTTTGACATGTTGCAGCTCATATCAAGTCTTATATACGTTTGTCATTTTGAGTCACTTAGTGCAGTGGGCGGTGCACTTTTATTTGTGTCCTATACCAGAAGAAAGGTTCAGGAAGGCATTTTCATATTGAAAAGTGTGTAAATACGTGTGTATGCATGAAGAATACTTTGAAGGTTTGGAATTTATGCTTTTGGTGAGGTAAGTCTACTTTAGGTTACTTACTGCAGTCTGTATTGGACAGTAAGAAATATATAGTTAACATACTTAAATAGACCCTTTTCATCAGGCTGATCAGAGCCTGCTCTTGTTTTGCATGTATGGATTAATAATTAGCAGATACCAGTGAATGGACCCTAACTTCAAAGAGATGGCTGAGGTATCTGAATATTTAGATATGGTACCAGAATGGTACACTGAGAAAACTGACAACTACCAAGTATACAGCTGCAGCTGTAGAATTATAAGTTAAAAGGTCACTTGAGAATATGGATCACAAGTGATCTGAAGGTAAGACTATGTTCTGGCAGAAGGAGAGGACATACAACTTTTAAAACTGCTGGAGAGCAGTTATATAGCTTTTAAAATTGCTGGAGAGCTTATCTCAAGGGAGACCCTCAGGCTTTGTCGTTCAGAAACATTTACTGTAATGTGCTTAACTATTGGGACATCTAAAACCATTAATTTTCCATTCTAAAGCCATTTATTTTCCATTTGTCCCAAATTGAACATTAATGGTTTTTAGGTGACCCAATATTTGTTCCAAATGGAAAATTAATGGGTTTTAGGTGACCCAATATTTGTTCCAAATGGAAAATTAATGGGTTTTAGATGACCCAATTGGTTCCAAATGGAAAATTAATGAATAAGGTGACCCAATAATTGTTCCAAATGGAAAGTTAATGGTTTTTAGTTGACTCGACATTTAAGCACATAAGGGTCCTTGTTGCTGCATCTCTTCCAAGCCACTATGCAGAATTTCTCAAAACTTGTCTGAATCAGAATAGCTCTGGTTCATTCATTGGTATGTCAGCTGCCATCTACCAGTAATTTTATTATTTATGGCATATGTGGAACTGATGGAGATTTTGTTTCTTCCTAGGACTGTCTTCGAATGGTGAACAGGTTAACCTCAAAGGCAGATCACTCTGACATGTTCCTTTATGAAATGCCACTCTTAAAGGGAAAAAAATTGTTACCTTCATTTGTTCTACCCTTAAAGTGCCAAAAAGCAGATGACAAAATGTTGCTTCTGCAAAACTTAAAAAATGTTTTGTTGAAGCTATGTAGTATCATATTCAGAGTTCAGAGACTAGAAGGCAAAAGGTGTAGATCCAGATGAGGCAGCTCATGATCATGATGAGCTGCCTCATCTGGGTCTTTGCTGTAATTTCAGCTATATGAAGTTTCATTTTTGGCACTTTCAGGGTTATGAACGGCTTCACTTATGTGAGAAAGGACTCACCCTCCTCTAATAGAAGCCCCTGCTCTATTAAATGCCCCCTTCCTCTTTTATGTAAATAATGTTATATAAACTTGAATGAATTCCTGTTTGCTTCTCCAGGTAAGGTAGCACTTTGAAATGGGTCTTCTGTTAAAGGAAAGAATTTGCTCCTCTACAAATTGACCCTTACTGAGGTGGGAGGAAAAAGGTAGAGTTGCTTCTTCTGAAAGTATATCCATTACCTTTATATTGCTTAATAGAGGTATTTTGGCAGAGGCTGATTTTACTAAACTTTAGGCTCTAAACAGCACCCCCCTTTTGCAAAATGCAATGCTCCTGGGTGTTTAATAAGATTAATACGGTACTATATTTCTCTGTGAAATGGCACCAGAACCATCATGATGATGCAGCCTTGCACCTTAAGATTCAGACCCTGTTTTTATCGGATCAGAATCTGAGTCACAATTTTTATTTTACGCACATTCTGTTCTATGCAAACATGTTTTTTTTCTTCTAATATTAAAGTAGAACCTGCTAGAACCTTGAGTCAGAGTACCTTTGAGGGCACTGCCACCAGCCAACCAGCACAGATTAACCCTACTGCACTCAGAACGGCCAAAACTCCATAGAGTTTTGGCCATCCTGAGTGCACAGGGTTAAAAAGGTTAAAAAATAATGGCAAAACTTTAGATGGATGGATGGCCTAGTGATTTTATAATAGTTTAGTTTATTCAGTTCAAAAGGCTGTTAGGCTGTAAAGCCCTCAAGCAAACATATATACAGTATAGCATTCTGTGACAAGGTTTGACACAAATTTCAAAAGTATGACTATACAAATGCCAACATGCGATAGGGAGAGTAAAGGAGATTGAGTAAACTGAAGAGATTGGGAGATAGTTACTTCCTTTGAAAATACCAAGAAAACATCCTTTATTACTTCCCAGATGCATGCGATCCACAAGGCAATGTCGCGCTAATGTTTATCCAAAGAGATTATGCCTTTGCATGACCATGCCATAATCTCTCGTGCCTCTGGGCACGTATATGTATGTACTTTTCCATATTATTTCCATCATGTCAGGATGAGGTGAGAGGGTGATATGAAAGGCTGTGTATAATGGAACCATTTACAGTTACAATGATTTCTGCCTCCAGCCTGAATCAAACTCGGGACCACTAGATCAGCAGGCTGGCACTCAATCGACTTAGCTAACAGGGCTCCCATATATATTTAGAATGGTTCTCTTCACATTTCTGAATCTACATGTACTGTAGCTATATATTTATTTCATTCAGATCTGCCTTTATCCCAAAAGGGAGCCGGTTCCATTGCACACAATGTTTCATTATCACCCTCCCATTGTCCTGATACGACTGAAAAACTGTTCAAAGGATATAAAATCACATCCATCCATCTATTGATACTATGAATATACTATTCACTCCTACATACAGGGTGATTTCAAACCACAAATATGTGGTTCTCAGACAAATCAAATTATGAGCCATGTAATTAGTAGAAATTACCCAGCCTTCCTGTCCCCAGCATGGAACCATCATTAACACCAAGTTATAAAGGTATGAACTGAACAGCCAGATCCTGAGGCATAAAATCTGATAATGTTGTTGGCTTATCTGTATGGAACTGTATATTTTATAACTCTGCTTCACAAATGGTTTGAAATATGTGACATGTACAACAATGTCTGTTTCTAGATTTACATCATATTAATTGTTTTTACATTTTTAATTTTATTTCTTTTTATCAGTGGCATGCAGTATAAAGAAGGGATAAAAAGGGTTTGTTTATGGATAATTTTCCTTATATTTCTATAAAAGCATATGTTGTGACCAGTCATAAGAACCGCAGCACCGGATCCAGGGGGGTTGGCTTTGGGGCTTAAGCCCCGCCACTTAGGGCTCTGTGCTCGATATAATGCATGGAAGTAAGTATAATATGGAACACTTGATGATAATGTGAGATGATCACAACTTATGTTTTTTGTTGAAAAATTAGAAAAATTAATTTTATCGTTGAAATATCCTCAGTACCCCAACTTATCTGTAGCTCTGGGCCCAGTTCCTGAAAGCTTTAGTTTGACGAAGTTGTTAGTCTAAGATTTGTTAAGTCTTACAGTCCTCATAAAATTAATTCGGAGCATATGGTTTGCTTAAAATTGGTGAGGAGCTTTTTCAGTGCAAAAGCTCCTCACATTTTTGGCAAATTTTCCGTATAAAACATTTGAAAATGTTACGTCCCGTTAACTAACGACGTCACTAGTTTTAAACAACTGGACCCTGATGTCCACGCTAGCAATGTAGGTTAGGTTCATTCTGTAATTTAAATAGACTGACCAAAAGGATAAAACTGGCATTTTGTCAGTGAACAGAGTAGGTGCAGGCTAAAACAAATGGAATGACTTAATTTGCACAAAGTCTGATGAGTCCGTGTAATAAAGATTGTATTGTATTGTAAATTGTTGTCAGGCTAACGAAGGTTTTGGTGCTGTGAACCACAAAGCCTCGGATTAGACTGGGCTGATGGCCACACTTACTCAGTCATTGCTGTGCACAAATGTAGTTTTTGATTTGCTTTGCTCAGGTCATTATACCCCCTGTCATTCCATCTATTCGTCTGTTCGTCTGTCCGTTCGTGAAATTTACATCAAAGTTTTGCGTTAAACCTTTTATGATCGCTCAAACATATATCTCTGTAACTACACATCAGATTCTTTTCATGTTTGGTTCATGATATCCCTATACACCTTTCCTATAATTCAGAGTCTGTTCGAGTTTTGTCCCTTGCAACGCCTATGACGTCATCTATAGGATAGGCTATTGTTTTTCATTGTGTAACCAAATAAATGCCGGTTTTCCATATATTCAAAACTAACATTCAACGGTTAAGATTAAGACAACTATTTTGTTCCAACTATATTTAGCCCTTTCTTTGTCGGAAAATAAGCTTTATAACTTATAGCATATGGGAATTTGACATAAAATTAAAAGATTTCCGACTAAAATTTCGGGCCAAAATTACCGTAATCGAAAGAGTATGAATCACCAGTACAGCTTCCAAACCACAAGGAAAAGAAAGAAAATCGCGGAAGATGTTACGAAAGATTAGCTGATTATAAAGCTGACACACGCTAAAAATGACAATAAAGTGTGCTGACACGGAGTTCGTTTGTGTAATCACCGAATTGCGCGCATTGCCGCAATAAACAAACACCTATCATTGTGTATTACCGAGACACGTGTTCCGAAGGCCGCTTTAAGAACACCTACCGTGAAATGGAAACCATCAAATAAATAATACCGAAGAAAAGTAAGAGATGGAAAAAAATAATATAAATTCAACCTTGGTTTCAAACTTACAGAAAACTGCCTGGATTCTGATGCTTTTAGATCGGTGTATCGCACAAGAAACCATAAATATCAGCGCTATAATCTGTCCGGTAATAATGCGTAATTACTATCTGAATGCTGACGTTTTACCTGTCGGAAAAATGGAAAGAACTTTTCAGATTTACGAAACTTATTTATACGAAATGTAACTATTTTATATTGAACAAACGTGAATGTATTGCCGGGGTGTTAAAACACGACGTCGATGAAAGGGGTCATGAAAATCATGAGCAACTTGTCGGGATTCTCAATATGATATTAAAATAAATAAATAAAAAAATATATAAATAAAAAATGTCACTTGAAAACAGGGCAATGATACTTTAATTTGGTCTTTCAATGAATTTTTTGCAGTTTACATTTACAAAACGTCTGCTTTATGCATGTTATGTGTGCTTGCAGTTGTACTGAATTATATGGGATATCCTATAGATGACGTCACAGTCTACTTGGGTAGATAACTCGTGCGCGACTTAATCGATTTATAGGAAAGGTGTATAGCATTTTTCTTTGATATAAACTGTCCAGGCCCCTGGGTCAGACCCTAGGGTGGGGCCAGGGGTCAATAGTTAGGACTTAGACATTTTTATTATGTCCAAGTTTTGAATTAAATCTTTTTGATTGCTTATATCTCTGTAAATGCGAAGAAGATGTCTTCCATATTTGGTTCATGATATCTCTGTAGCCATGTTTTCAATATGGACTGCCTACGCTGCTGGGCCAGGATTATGGGTGGGGCCACGGGTCAATAATTAGGACTTAGCAAATTGTTGTAGAATTTTTTGCTTGTAGTTCTAATATCTGTGAACGGAGCCTAATGATGCATGACTAGGTTTATTTCATACTATTTTCATCATACGGATGCTGCTGCTGACCTAAGGTCAAGGTCAAGGAATTACGTATTGATTTTTTTGGTAAAAGTATGCTTTCCTAATGCGGTTTCACTGGTCATGGGTATAGGTGAGCCCCTGCTCACTTGTTCAAATTTTTCTTGATTACTGATCTGTTAAAGTTTCAGCGAGGTAATTAGATAAGCTGAAGACTCAGATCAGCTTGGATTTCAAGCAGTCTCTCGGAAGGGTAGCCAGTGATTTAATGCTTAAGCGCATGTGTAGTGCAGGCAGACTAGACTGTGCAGATGAGCAGACTGAACTGAAACTAAACACCACATTCATAGTATTTTACCCTGGCTAAACTTGTGCACCATAATGTCCGCTCAAAATTTCAAATAAAACAAATTTCATTAAGATTCAGTTTTATTAGTTTTGTTCTTCACTTGCAGTTAATATATTCAGTGTGAAATATTTTTCTAGTGCACAATGCAGTATTGGTAAGAGAATCACTAATTACATACAACTGCTGATAATTATACCCAGAGTGGGAGATAGCTAAGATGAAGATAATAATCTTCCATGGTCCATTATTTAATTACTCTAAGAACCACAGATCTGCGGCTTGAAATCACCCTGTATGTAGGACTGTATTGACTGTTAAGCTGTCATATGGTATTGAAGTGCTTAAGTGGTGTGTAATTACTGCAGTAATGAAATGACTACTGTCCAGCACCTGCTCCTTCTCTGGGGAGATCAGATTATAATACCAGATATGAAGCTGCAATCTGTCAGCATATTGGCTACTGAAAATCTTGTCCTGGCCCCCATGCTCAATTCAGGCTCAGCTGAGCAAGAAATTTTACCTGCCAATATTGAGATAGCAAATTACAAAACAATTACAAAAAGTGTCTAAGATTTTGCTGTAAGTGGAGCAAACTCTCTTTTTCAGGGTTAACCACCATGGAGAAGGGAAGTAAAATAGAAATGGTAGAGATGCTTCTCCTGAAGTGCACTCATTCAATACTAACCTGTGGAAATTTTCCAAGTATCAAAAGCTGTGTGGCTTATCTCCCATGGACTCTTCCTACCTGATTTGCTAAGATCTAATCATGATCTTCTTTCTCACATTCTGTGACTGGTGCATTTAATATCTGTGATTACAATGTCAGCTTACATCCATTATTTTATTGCAAAAATGACTTTTGCAACATCAAAACATGGTGTTTTTCTCACCAGCTATCAACAGATTGAACATAAGCACATGTGTTTTCAATTTGGCTCGCATGTTTTTTATGTCAATTAAAGCATTCTTATGATTGAGTTGAGGAAGTCTGTGTGTTGGAAATGCTTTCAAATTCCAGACTGGTACCAAATTGTCTGCCAGATGCAGATGATTACCAGATGTGAAGAACTGTGTATCAGTCTGGGTTCAAGGGTCAGAGGCAATGAAATGAACAACTGTCAGGTGTCTGCTCTCAGTAACTTCACACTAATTGAACAGCTGCAGATTATCTTGAACTGAAGAAGTAGTAGTGGTCTTCATAATGAAATTAACACTTTATTTGGCTACAGCTTCTGTATACAAGATAAGCTACTGTATGCCTTGAGAAAGGGTCCTGTATCAAATAATCTTGATTTTTTTTGACGATCATTTATATGAGTCAAGTCAGGGACTTGGGGCATAAGAGATTGTTTTTAAACCTTTTCAGACCAGATACCCATTTTGGGGACATATGCACACAGCGCAGACCCAGTTCAGATGCAGTATTTTGCGGCGACTGATCAAGGTTCACACTGTTTGCTTTAATACAGCAATTTCTATGCAAGGTACAGTAGAAGGGAAACCCATCAAACATCCAAATGATAAGGATGGACAAGACTGGCATTGGTCAGATCTGTTAAAATTTGAATGTATTACTATTAAATTTCTAAATTTTGGGACAGACAAAGCGAATAGTGCAAACCCAGATCAGACCAAGGAGCAGTCTTGTTAGGTCTATACTGTATGCCATTCCATCTGCATCTTCTGGATGCATTACTGCATTGTAAAACCAAACTATACCATTTTTAGGACAATTACAGCAATTATTTTAGGTGTCCAGATTTTTAGCTTTTTATGGTATTGTTGGGTGTATAAACTGTGTGAACAGTGAAAACAGATCAGCTTGTTGTTATGATTCACTCTACCTTTCATCCTGCCGGGCTGCGTAGCACAGTCAGTAGGGCGTCTGACTTTTAAGCCAGATTTCCTGTGTTTGATACCTGGTCCGGCCACTTACTTTCATTTCCCCTTCAGCTGGTGAAAGTAAGTGCACTTAGTACTGGTTAACCGCTTAGCAGTTCTAAGCCTGCCCAGAATAATGTGTTTAGGTATGACCATAGCTGTTTACTGTGGACGTTAAAAAATAACACACACAACCTTTCATTTTCTTGGGTACAAAGGTTGCAGTCATACACCTTACTGATTTTCACTGAAAAGGGAATTTTGGGCTTAGACAAAACTTCAGTTATAAGATGGGGCTGGGGGTACGGGATTCCCTTCCAAAAAAAACCCAAAAATGTAAATCCTTCTTATACGGTGGAATATGTACAGTTCCGCTGTAAGCATTTCCAACTCAATTTAATATTTTGTTACTGCTAATTGCTGATGAAATAATTGATAGTAGAAAATTAAGAAATAAACCCTTTCTTGATTTAATTGTTTAATTTATCTAAAAGCCTTCAAGACAGAGAATTATCCCTGGAGATTATTGTAGCTTTAGTGTTGGGACACCCCACCCCATTCTTTATTGGACTCTTCCAGCTTCAGCTTTTGACAAGTCCATTAAATCATGAAAGAGCCTTTTATTAAACTTTCGAAAAGCAGCATAGACCTGGATCAGACTACTCTTAAAGAACAGTCAGATCTGAATCGACACTGTTTGGCCCGACACTTTGTCCAAACATGAAGGGTAAATACGATGAATTAATATTTTAAGTTGGTGACGTATCAGGTGGAAAGATGAGAGTCACTGGTAAATTTTATGATTTCTAGCTCCATTTTACTACCTTTTCACCATCAATATTGCAATTATGAAAATTTCATCCGAGACTGCAATTGAGTCTGCTTTTATCATTGAAATGAATCGAAATTATTGCACACCAGAGGGTACAATATATCTTCTGGAAAAGTAGTCAGGGTATTATAAGTATTCACTAGCAATTAGTTTCGAAGAAATGATTATTTTACCAAAGGAAAATAAATACGTTGAATGGCATTAGCTGTTGGGAGGGGGATAGACTCAGGGTGATTTCGATTACTGGAAGGATCAGATAGGATTTGCAGATGTAATGAGGAAAACATAAAATTGATGAGGACGTCATTATTAAGAAAGAAATTCTTCTCAGAATAGATCATTGTTAGAATTTACTGCAATTACCCAAATATTGGAAATAAAGTGCTGGGACAAACAGTTTCGACCCAGAGCAGACTGCTTTTTAGGTGAATTGATACACTTCCAGGGGGAACAACTCTACTATTTAATTGTTGCACCCCCTCTCCCCCTGAATTCTCAATGGAGGTCAACTCTTAAATTCTTTCCTTTAAGAGATGGCTACATTTTGAAAAAGGTTTCTTGCTCAGGGAAGCAAACAGGAAGTCACAAATGTTGTTTCCCTTTGAAAAAAAAATGGCCAGAAAAAATATGAAGGTGTACCCATTCACTTTAAAAGAAATGCTCTGGTTCTGCACTAGTCTTGCAGCATTTTTGTCTCGCAAGGGTCTAGCAGTGACAGCTTAAAAATTTTGCTGACTTTTCTGGTTATAAGCTCTGTTTTATGACGATACTCTAACAGGTGAGACACTGCAATCTGTGGAATTCTTGTTTTGTCATAAAGCTTGATAGTAAAAGTGAAGTTGCACCAACATTAAATTTTGGATGCCAGATATGCGATCCAGTGACAGCTCTTGCTAACATCAAATTAACTCATTGCAGGATCCACTTTAATTGTTACAAGCAAAATAAAATGGCTATTTATGTAATATATTGAGAAGGAAAATTATTCAAGATACAGTATGGTTTTTCCAGAAAACTAAAAGATGTCATAATTGGAGTGGGGTGGGATGATCTGTGGATCGGAGGTGTGGGACACATGATAATCATAGTTCTTTGCTGTCTTTTCTCATCAGCCACCAAGAGCATAGCTACATATATGGCAAATACGCAGGTGCGTATTGTAATTTTGTCAAAATTGACAAAATTTCAAAATGCACCTGCATATATTTGCATGCTGAAATTTTACAATTTAGACAAGATTTCTATACCAACTGCACGGGGGGGTCACTTCCATTATAAAGCAGGGTACATATGTGCCGCTGGAATAGCCCTCCTTTTTGATCTCCCAGATACATCAATAGGTATGGCTTAATTGGCCAATCTTATTTCTCCAGGCCCTATACATAAATAGTTAGCATATCTGATTTGTATTACCAGAGAGAAACAAATATCAATTACCAAATCAACAGGTGCACCAGCTGAAATACTCTCAGCACTCTGTCTCAGCATGCATGAGCTCTGAATTATCTTAATGGCTCAATAACTCACAGATTTCTAACCTAATGATCTGTTATTATAAACAAATCGCCAAGAATGTTTACACATGATGTTTTGACAGCAGGACTGGTCCACTGCAAAATCAAGAGTTCAGAAAATAAAAACAATCATTTTGATCATTTTGATTCCTGTTATATGTTTTTAATTTGTGTCAGTCGCTGCTTTATTTGCAATTCATTTTACAGCTAAATACAGCGACTATGTTGTGAAAACAACTGTGCCAACTCAGGCAGCCGAGGATGGCAGGAGAAAGAGCCAAGGGACTAGGACAAAGATAACATATTTGTCCTTATACAACAAGCAAAAATAATATAATTATATGAAGACATAGTGAAGATTAAGACTTTTTTCACAGAAATTTGGCTTCCATGAAGCCACTGAATAATTCCTTCTTAAATATATGAATAGTATTTAGTTTTGATAGTGAATACATGAATAGGTATATATTTTGTCATTTGTGTTATACATGAATAGGGTGGGTTTTCAAAGTTCCAGCGGCACATCTATACCCTTTCAGCGGCCAAGTGACCCCCCCGTGACCAACTGCCAAAGTGGCTGAAATACTACCTTTTCCTTCAAGGGGTAGAGTATGACACATGATTGTGCGTATCATGAAATTGCTCCTAGATACGCTGCTGACCACTGCCTACAAAGTATGAGTTTTCTCTGACCTGGAAATGTCAGAGTCTATAAAAGGCCATGATATGATCTGGAACAGCCCTACACCAATCAAATTACAACATTTGTTTTTGATATTTTCCAATTAACTAATGATAAGAAACACTGGCATGTTCTGGTAATTTTCAGAAGAAAACACTTCAGTTCTTGTATGCCACACATTCCAAGTATAATACTGGCTTTAATGAAGCCTACTGGTACTAATTAGCTCCCCTGGATTCAGGTGGGGTTTACATTTTGATGCAGGGTGTTTTAATTTGTCAAGACAGGTTTTGATTTTGCATCTTGGTGGTGAGAATGGTTTCTGTTTCTTCTAAGCCATGCTTCACATATTACATAGGGGTGTAAGAGAGTTTGGGAATTAGTAGTACATGTTCAGTCAAACCTTAAAAGGAGCAAAACCTGTTGTTAGAGGCCAAAATCTGGTATGCCAATATATAGCATTTTCAGTTTTATTTGACCTGTTTTAAGCATGCACCTGCCTAAATCAAGCAGTTTTTGGCCTTAATTCCCTTGGGTGCTTGCTTTAAACAGATGTAAGGTGCAGCTACACATCTCAAAAAAAGATTGCTATATAGCTTAGAGGGAAACATTTCTTTCCCTGTTCTTAAAGGAACGAATCGTTCTCCGTAGAGAATAGATCTTTTCTTTAGATTTAACCCACATTGTAGAAAAAGAAGCAAATACTAATCTGTAATATGGGTTTTCACAGTGACATGTGTTGCATGATACATCTGTCATGCAACATGTGTCACTATGAAAACACACACCAAAAATATATGTTGTATGGCACAGATCTGTTGCATGCAACATGTTTCATCATCTAAGCAAAACCTACTTGGGGAAAAATGGTTGCATGACATGCAACATGTGTTGCTGTATAAACCCACCATTAAAGTTGTATTCCATGTAAAAATGACGGCCAAATCAAGGAGATTTATTCATCTAGACCATAAGGTGAATGGTACACTTTCAGGGGAAGCAGCTATGCCAGTTTCATAATTGCCTCCATCAACTCTTAACAGAAAGAATTTGCTCCTCTCAGAGTTGCATATTTTTGGTGGGAGTTTGTTAAAAAAAGATATTACTCTTTTGCTCAGAAATAGCAAACTGTGCAGACCCCTGTAGACAGTGCCTCGTAAGTGTAATCTTTCATAGCATACTTTTCCAATGTTCCTCTGTATTGGACATATAGGTGATCATCAGAATTGATCCACATTTTACAAGATGCCTGCTACAGTGGCTGCTACAGCTGGTTCATTAGTTTTCACACTGATTTGCTGGGGAGAACAGAACTGTCACTAATGAGAGAATGCTCATGTTTGGATTATTATTACTTCTGTGACCATCAAAACACATAATTTTAACAAATTTACACACTTTGGAATTTTCTCAGTTATTTTCATATTGGATTTCATGGACAGACACACAGACAGAGAGATATTAATTATTTTTGCTTTCTTATGGAAATAGCACTAATATAGCAAACAAGTTTTCTTGAAATTGGGTAAGTTAAAGTGGCATTGTATGTTATGTCTATTTGTTTATTATTATTTTGTTATTATTATTATTATTTTTTTTTTTGCATTAAAGAACAAGCTAGGTTTTACCAGTTTGGGTTGTTCTAATTGAATGATGACAGTTGGTACAAGACAGTACACAGGTGATCTATGGTGGTACCAAATAGGGCACAGGAACATGTAGTCCCGAATGTAGTTTGGTCGAATAACCATAAAAACTGTCAAAAGCAGAAAATAGCGATGACTAGCCCTATAACATAAAACTTGTCTCTATCTTATTTAATATTCATTTTATTATTCCTATTTTTAGTCTGACATTTTCATTTTTAGCTCGCCTGAACGAAGTTCAGGAAGAGCTATTGTACTATCCCCAGCATCGGCGTTAGCGTCAGCGGCGTTAGCAAAATGTTAAAGTTTTACGTTAAAGTTTTCTATGTGATGGGCAAGGCGCTGTCAGGCGAGCTATCCCGGCCCTGTGACAGGTCTTGTTAATTTCATTTTCATTTTTTGGAGAGTCAGGGGTATCCAATGAAAGTAAAAATGTAAATATCAGCATAAAAAAACTTAAAATATGGACGTCAGAATACCCGATATCTCATATTATGGGAGTAATTGATGATAAGCTGGAAGTCGGGCTCACCATCACTTCTTTTGGCTCTTTGACTGTTTTTAGGGGTATTTGACCTACTACAAGTAGGCTGTGTGGCAACAGGTATAACAAGTAGGTTCATGTGCCTGTTGAAACAGATAATCAGAAAATAAATGCACATTGGTTGAGGGCTGACAAACGGACTTGGTGGCGCTAACAAGCCTTCAAATTTTCAAATGTTGTTAAACCTTTTCTTTATTGCACCTTCTTTACCAAAGTGCAATATAGGTACAGTCGAACTTCACTGGCTCGAACTCGGAAAGCTCGAACGCCATGGTTCGGTCGAACTGACTACCCAGTCCCGGCAAAACTCCCATTCATTTTAACTTAACCTGCGACCTTTGGCTCGAACTACGATGGCTCGAACGCTCGAACCCCAAACCCGGTCCCTAGGGTATATTTTCTATGTCAAAGCCCATCGATGGCTCGCACTAATTACCTTGTAAATAATTTCCATTTCAAAAAGGGTCACTCATTTCAAAAAGGGTCACTGAGGTGAGAAACTAGAAGATAGGTTATGCAATATATGTAATACTGTAGAAGATGAAATTCACTTTTTGTGTCAGTGCCAAAAATATGAAAATCAAAGGAAAGTACTTTTTGATATTTTGAAGCATTCAAATATTTTTCCATGTGCAGATCCGGCAAAAACATTTCTTAACATAATGACAAATAATGACAAAAGTGTTATAAAAGCTGTAGGTAAATATTTACAAGAATGTTCTGTCGTATAACTATAATTATTCTAATTAGTCTCAATCTTATACCCCAAACCATTGCTATTGGTATTACTGTATTGAACAGCAAATAATGTTTATATTGATGTAATTGTTTATGTGTGCGCATGTGTGTGTATGTGTGTGTGTGTGTGTGTGTGTGTGTGTTTTGTTAAATGTTACCATCATTGTTGTATAGTCATTTGCCTATTACCCATGATTAGGGTATATCTGTGCAATAAAATTTTATTCCATTTATTATTATTCCTCAGGCGTTTGATCATTGTCATAAGACGCTTTGATATTGACAAAGCGTTTGCCGAAACCACAGGTATACTTAACTGGCACCGAGACCGATCAATAAACAGGAAGTCACCCTTGCCATGATAGAAAAGCGTAATACATACGGCTGGACCTTTTGAATGGCTCGAACTACCGATCGCTCGAACTTTTTTGGGTGGTCCCGGAGAGTTCGAGCCATCGAAGTTCGACTGTATCTGGTTTTCTGTCTGTCCATCAGTCATTTGGGTTCTGTTCATCCATCCACACTTTGTAGACCCTAGCATTAAATCCAGCTGTCCTGAAGCAATAGATGGATTTCCATGAAACTTGCATGGATATATCAGTAGGATGGTCTAAAAAATTCAGTAGGTTTTGCTGACCTTTCAAGGTTACAGAATGATTTAGCATCCATACTTTACATTATTATGTCCATATCTCTACTGAACCAATGAACATGTTTCCTTTAAACTGGCACAGAAATATCAGAGGAATAGTCTTAAGAGTTTGGTAGACTTGGGTGACCTTGACCCCATTTCCAAGGTAACAGGATGATATAAAGGCTATCAGATCTTTTCTGTCCATACTTTATAAGTCTAAGACGTTGTTCTGAAATAGAGGGATCACCACCAAACTTGCATGAATATATAATTGGGACAATCCTAAGAGATTATTTTGTTTCAGTGACCTTCACCCTGTCTTCAAGGTCACAGGAGGACTTTGAATTTAAAATGTCTCTTGAGTCCATTGACAGGTTTTGAATTTACACTAAGTTTCAGCCTAAGAGATTATTAGGTTGTGATGGCCTTGACCCCATTTTCAAGGTCACAGGGGAAAGTTGCATGTTAAAAGTCTCTTTAACTTATTTAACTTGATAGATTTCAAGGTCAGCATGCCGACATACCAAGATTTTAGGAAAATTAAGAT
Organism: Ctena decussata; assembly: GCA_963989385.1. NCBI lineage: Eukaryota > Metazoa > Mollusca > Bivalvia > Lucinida > Lucinidae > Ctena > Ctena decussata. The sequence goes on along the minus strand of OZ022503.1, from coordinate 79,227,537 downwards.
GTACATTCTTTCCATGACTCAAACATTTGTGACAGGCAGACGTGGCAGCATTAATGCAAGGAATTCTTGTTATTGAAAACAATGAATTCTTTTGTAAAGTTACTTTCTTCTTCAGTTAAGCAATTTATCATAAAAATGGTCTCGAATATGCAGTTATTATCAAGCAGGTAAGTGTGTTTGATATGCATAACATCATTGTGAAATAATTACCTCCCTTTGAGATACTGCCCTTGTATATGTCATTTAGTAAGATTTTGATCATAATTGTGAAGTACTTCTAATTTTTCATATAAAATTATGTTGTGGCAGCTATTACATAGCACTGCTTTGATGACAGTCCACACTGAAGCAATGCTTCAACCTTAAAATGCCAAAAAGCAGACAACAGAATTTACGTCTGCAAAATTAAAAAAATATATATATTTCACAAAGACTACAGGGCAAACAGTGTAGATCTAGATGATGTTGCTTATTATTGGGCGGCAATGGAGATTAGTTCTGTACTAATTGTGTTACCCTCTTGAAATAAAGTGTTTATTATAAAGTCTTTATTACCTCAAATTCAACAATTTCCATTGGCGTTAAAGACTGAATACAGTGAAAGAGAGGAACCTTGAAGTCACAACTGACCTTAGGCTAATGTGCTTATTGCTCTGCCTTTTAAATTTGTCGAAGTATTTTTTACGAAAGAAACTTGTCGCAAAAACGTGCATTTATTTGTCCATGAATTTTACCTTGTTTGACTGGTCAATGCATATTTTGACTGTCAGGTTGCGACTGGTCAATTACAGTTGTTGTAGATGCTTTCTACATACTGATAGATTAAGCTTCTGGTTATTTTTTGTTCCCCTAGTATTCCCAGCTTTGTGAGATAATATTCCAGTGTTTATTTTGGCTACTGCTCCACAGGGAGATGACTTCTGGCTTTTGTAAACTACCTGTTAGTGGTAATCATTACTGGCTAACCACACTAATTTAGGGGCATGATAAACATGATTGATCACCATTAGGTAATCATCTCTGTATCTATTTTCTTTTGCTTGACCTGTTTGGAGTTCTTCTGGTAGGGTGTAAAAGAAGTCTGTAATGTTTTGCATTTATGGTATACGGTGAAGTAGGAGCTCGGCCATTATATATTGATATTCAAGCAAGGATTATTGCATTTTGGAGTAAGCTAAAAAACGGTATGTCTAACCATAAAGTCTCGTCGATAATTTACGAATGTGTTCGAAGTCTCCATGAACAAGGTAAATGCAAATCCGCCTGGATAGCGAATGTTAAACACATAATTGAATCAAACGGTTATGGAAATATATGGCGTGCTCCCGAAAATGTTAACGATAAATGGTTTATCATATCGCTAAAACAAAAAATAACTGATCAATATTTGCAGCACTGGAATGCATTAGTTCAGGTATCTTCCAGTGGTTTAAACTATAGAATTTTTAAAGAACATTTCAGCATGAACAGCTACTTTAAATATCTTTCGAACCGTCAGTGTAAGATCCTTACTGCCTTTCGCACGCGAAATCATAGATTGCCAATCGAGCTAGGAAGATGGGTCGGTAAGGCAGTGAGTGAACGGTTATGTTACTGGTGTGCGTCTGAAATTGGAGACGAATTTCATTATATTTTAAAATGCAATCACTTTACAGAGCAAAGACGGAAATATATCAAACCTTACTACGTAGCTAGAACAAATATATATAAATTTAATCAATTAATGACTAGTTCAAACAAAATGGTAATTAGAAACCTCTGTAAGTTTGTTGAAGTAATAATGAAAACAGTCTCAGAATACACCTTGGTTAATGGCCCGTGATCCGAGGCAATATGCCATATATGCCATACTATGCCCTTCCTCACATTTCTTTTTTTTTTTTCTTTTTACAGATCGTCACTTTGTCGAAATCAAACAAATAATAATAAACTGAATAATAAATAATTTAAAAATATTCATTTTGATAAGAATAACAATAACACGACTATAAATTATAATAAGATCAGAAACCAATGAAAACAACAAGAATAACAACAAGAAACAACAAAAAAACGCAATCATTTTCAATTATGTTATAAATATTTGATTTTCAATTAGGTGTCCTGGTACTTAGGGTGATTACAATAATTCAAGATGATCCATTGTCACAGTGTATTAATGTATTAATGTATGTGTGTTTTTGACATGTATTTATTATAGACGGCTTTATATTTGTAATTTCTTCGTTCCAGCAGGAGCACAGCGTGAAGCGGCGCCGTGCCAACGTAGCCGCAATAATAATAATAATAATAAATGATGACTTACTCACTCGGCGTGCAGCGTTGAATCGACGTTGAATCAACGTCGATTCGATGTCATGACATCGATTAGACGTTGATTCGGTGTTGATTCGGCGTTGTGTGCCTGTAACCTATTGACGTTGGTACAGCGCTGTTTGTAGCTGTGCCCCTGTTTGAAGGTCCGTTTAATATTTAGAAATATAATGTAGTATACAGTACGTTTAACTTTGTGGGCCTGTTTACCCACTGACATCCGATGGAAATAATATACAGTACGTTTTACTTTGTAATTCATGTGTATAATACGAAAGCATAATAATTCTCAAAGTGAAACACCCCATGGGCCTCGCCCCTCTGCTTAGTTCCCAGTTTTCATACAGCGTCGAGTCGGCGTTGATTGAATGTTACGGCATTGGATCAACGTCGATTCGGTGTTGTTTCGGCGTTTTGAGATAGGCCTTTAATACGCTCCTTGCCAGCCCGTTTTACCCGAGCTGACATGTAGCGTATTACGGGCGCTTTTGGAGCAGTCGAGCGAGTCCCGTGTCGTGGCTGGTGCCAGTAAACCTTGATAGTTCAAGTGTGTTGGGTGTATACACCTTCACATATACCGTTACTAAATTGTTTGCGTAGATATAAGGGCTTACCTTACAAATATTCAAATTAATAGTAATATTCCACTGTTGCACTATTCATTGAAATAACTAGGTAATACTATCCGAGATGTCTCACAATTTCATTCACAAGCACTGGAAATGTGTCACAAAAACCCTTGTCTGAGCACGTGCGCCACGAGCATATTTCACGACTGGCTAGATTGAGTCACTGGAGCGTCGCATTACGTGGACGCGAATAATGTCGTTTCCAGTTTTTGTGAATGAAATGTCGTAAACAGATCACTAGCAATCAAGTGATAATAAGTTGTGTATTCAGTACTTGGTAGTTGCCCTCATAGATTCGTTTTTGCCGTGTGTGTGTCTGTCTGTGTGTGCATGTTATGTGTGTGTCACAAAGCCGATCTATATAGTATGCATATGTATTAATTGTTATCCTTATGTAGTTACATGTTTGTAACCTAAGTGTAATAAAGTATTGTATTATTATTGTATTGCAGATGAAACCCTTTTCTACTGAATTGCAGTCAAGAAAAATTAAGTAAGATGAAGTATGATTGACTCTGTTTACACTTATGTCACTTGTATGTGGCCTGAGTTTTATATGCAATAAATTTTTGATTGTTTTGGTAATTTGATTTTCGGAAATCCAAAAACCAATTTTCAGCTGTCACAAAATCAAGTGTAATCAAGATAATTGGATACCCATAAATAAAAATTGGGACCCAAAAATAAAATGATAGATATCCATAAATCAAATTATGGATGTATGAAAATAAATATTAGATATCTAAAAACTGATATATGGATATCCATGAATTGATTTTTGGGATATCCAAAACCTCAAATTATGGATATCCAAAAATAATGTGGGGTATCCATAATAGTTCTGTAATATCCCAGAAGAATGTACTAGATTCAAAATTCAAATAATGGATATCTATTAAACAAATTATGGATATCCAAAAATCAGAATCAAAATATTGGATATCCTAAAATTGAGTATGAATATCCATATTTAAATTCAGTTTTTGGTTATCCAGAAATGGAATAGCATATACAAAATAAATCGGGATTTCTATAATAATTCTGTGATATCATTAAATAATAGATATTCAAAAATGTCTTTTGGATATCCATAATGGCATCTTGAATTTGCAAAAACAGAATATGTAGTTAAAAGGTTCCTACAGCTGACCTCCTAACTTGCACAGATATTTCTTTGAAACAGAGCAAAAGAAAGAAGGGTTTGGCATCCAGAAAGAAAAACGAAAATGACAAAAATTGTCTACCATTGTAAAATGGTTAAAAAAGATGGTAGTGTATTGGATCAAGTATCTCAGTATTTAGATTCTTTATGGTTGGCAACATATTCTATAATAATTCCAACTCAACTTCCTAATACTAATTTAGTGCAATTTATTGGTCAAGAGCGAACATGAACCGGCGTTTATACTTCGATAAACTCTCTGAGCCAGAAATCTGGAACTATTTGGAACTATTTTCTTGGCGGCGATTTTTAAGATACTCACTATAGCTGACAATTTTGAATAAAAGATGGCCGAGTTGGAATTATAAGAAATGAATTTTATTTTTGTGGATTTTATGGATGTGTAAACGCCGGCAAATCACTCACAAACTTAACATAAAGCCCTCCGGGCTTTATTTAGTTTGTGAGTGGTTCGCCCGCGTTTACACATCAATAAAATCCACAAAAATAAAATTCATTCCTATAATATCTCAGAAAATGGTTCTTTCTTTTAGAGCAGCATTAGAAGCCTTTTTTAGTAGAAAAGCAATTAAGAGAGAGAGAGGGCACATGTCAATATTTGTCTATAAATGATCAGAAATTGCAATATTTGAAAGAAAGTACACACAGACACATCTACCCTAGTTCCCAGAGGACTGGCATTATTGATGGATTTTCAAGTAGCAATAATTTATTACATTGAAACATTTACACAGAGCATATGGTCTCTCCCAGGGGAGAATTGGAACAATATCTCCAATATCAATAGTTATTCCAAGTCTGTCTTTTCTAGCTGTATGAATTATCTTTTTTTTCTTTATGTCAGAAGGTAGCATATACACTAAACTGATGACAGTTGTATGGTAATTTCTGTTAATTTTCCATGAAAACATGATTGAGCCAGGACACGAGAAAACCAACAAAGTCAAGTTGCATGTGCACCCAGTGAAGACTTGTATCAGCCTGGGCATCCACCCAGTCTGATCAGAGTCTTCACTGCCCGCATGATAGAGGTAGCTTAGACCCTTAGCTACCCTTCAAGTGCACAGCAAAGCCTCTTGGATCAGACTGGGCAGATGCCCAGGCTGATAAATTATGAGGATTTGCTGGGAGCATATGCCACTTTGTTTTGTCTTTATGTTGTGTCACTTGGATGAGGCTGACTGTATTGGTGATTCTTTAGGGTGACTAATTGGACTGACTTTTTGGATATTGGCATCTCTTTTAGGGTAGCTCCCATGGATAGGGATTCTTTTTTACTGAAAGTATTTCACAGACTGAAATTATGAACATGTGCAAACTTCATAGACCCAAATCAGACCACTGTTCCTTTGAGCAGTCTGGTCAGGGCCTGTACTGTTCACATTCCCAGATAAAAAAAATTGCTTTGTGCAAACTTAACCCTAAAAGCACCAGAAATGAAAATAGTTGAAATTGCACACAGCGTAGACCCAGATGAGGTGGCTCATCAAGAGCTGCCTCATCTGGATCTACACTGTTTGCCCTCTAGTCTTTGAATTCTCAATATGATATATCTTGGATGAAACATGTTTTGAAATTTTGCAGACATAAATTTTGTTTACATTTTTGGTACTTTAAGGCTTAAAAATAAAATTACCGATTGGTTAATATGTGTTCCACTATTGAAGATAATTACAGTATTCTATTGATTATTCTCCAAGAAAGTCTTCAATTAATCCCAGAAGTTACTGGAACACCATATTGTCATCTGGAAGAAATAGGGGCCATTTGTCTAACATATTGCTGTGACAGCTGGTCGTCACATCAGGGACACGTGAAGACAAGTGACTTAACAAGGGACCTGCATCTTCTTGTGGGCTCATTATTGGATTGGGTCATGGCGGTAGCTACTTTAGCAATTTGCACTATTGTTCTGCTCTGGTAATAGAAGAAATTTCTCTAATTTAGTAAGAGCTGCATGTTCATCAATTGATTGAGGGAATGTTAACTAGAATACCATAATTACTTAAGATTTTTTTGCAGTTTATCAAGGTGAATAGGTATACTTTCAGGGGAAGCAACTCTGCCATTTTCATTTTTGCCACCTTGTTCAATGGGGAGCAACTCTTAAAGGAAAGAATTCGCTCCTTTATGGGAGCAAGATCTTACCTATAAAAGTTGACCCCAGTTGAGATGGGAGGCAAAAATCAAAGTGACAGAGTTACTTCCCCTGAAAGAAAGGAGCAAAATTCTTTAAGCATTGTCCCCTTTGAAAAAGGACGCAAATACTGAAAATGGCAGAGCTGCTTGTCCTGAAATAATAGAAGCAAATTCTTTCCTTTGAAAGTTGTCCCCAATGGAGAAGGGAGACTAAAATCAAAATGACAGAGTTGCTTCCCCTGATAGTGTACCCATATACCTTAAAAATTCTGATCCCAGGTGAAAGTTGGAAGAAAAACATCAATCCTTAATTTTGTGATATATTTTACAGTTTCAAATTTAACATCTTTGATGTAATTGAAAGTTGAAGAAGATTTGTAATTTGCTTGAAATAATTACTGACTATCATACAGACAGTGGCATGTGTTTTCTTTGTTTTGCAATTGTAACAGATTTTTAAGATTTTGACCTTCTGTTTTGATGAAGCTTCTACAGCTCCAGACAGCAAAACTTTTGGGCTGAAAATTCCACATTTTTTTTTCAGATTTCACCATTACAAAAATATGTGTGTTTTTGGAAACATTTGAGAATTGGCTTCCCGAGTGAATTCTTTTCAGAATTGCCCTCTAGTTTTATGGGAAATAAGAAAAAATATTTAAATCTAAACTCCCAAAATTTTTATTAACATTGAGCTTAGGGCCACAAAGAGACACTTTAAAACCCTCATAAACACTTTGAATGAAAGATATTGGTGCTTTAAATGTGGTTTAAAAAGATGCAGGGTAATTTACAGGCGTTGAAATAGTGTATTGATATTTGAATAATTTTAGTTGGTCATTATTTTTAATCAGGAGTACCCCTAAATTACAATTCATGGTATTTTTTTTTGTTTTTTTTTGTTTGATTCTCTTTTCACAGCAATTTTCTTGTCATGGATTTTCCTTTATTTTCTTTATTCATCTAATGACAGTGGAATATTTTTAATGCTCCCCTCCCCCCTCCCCCCCCCCCCCCCCCCCCCCCCACACACACACACATACATACACACCTCCCCACTATCATTGCCATTCCTATGCATTTTCTTATCTCACCTGATAAAAAAATAATGTAAAAAACAACAACATGATCGTGATGCTTCCTATTTCTTTCTTTAGGAACAAAATAGTCATTGAATGTCAAGTCAATGACTTTCTTAAACTTAGAAGGAATAATTCCACCTAATCCAGGAAGTGAAATTTTGCACCTGCCATTCGATTAGACTATATTTTCTGACATTGTTTCATCCTCGTAGCAAGAGACATGTGATTGTCATCACATAAAAATAAACATTGTGCAGGCTGATCTGAGTTTTTCCTGTTTGCACAGTCTTTGAGCATTCATAACCAAACTACATGTACTACTGTGTTTGTGGACCTTATTAACAGCAGAGTTGGAGAAAAGAACCCAGGCCTTTGAAATTAGAATTGAACATCCTCATACAAGGACTACGAAACTTATGAGCATTTTTGCAGAGATATCCAAGCATGACAAACTCCTGACCATGTTCAAGAAATGGAAACTAAGGTGGTTTTGCCATATCTCTAGGTCTTCTGGCTTAGCAAAGTTGCTTCTACAGGGCACTGTGAAAAGGAAAAAAAGAAGAGGTAGACAGAAAGAGAGTTGGGAAGTAGATAGGGATGGACTTTGCCAGCACAACTAGGGCAGTTGAAAACAGGACTACCCTGATTTTCCAATTTATCCCAAATGGAAAATTTATGTGTCCCATATTAAAGCAAATCAGAGTAGGTAGAAAAGGATTGTTGTAAAGTCTTCTGTGGTGCCCCAACAACCTGGCAAGGTTATGCGATATAATAGAATAGAATAGATTGTTATGGCCACAATGCGGTCTGGCCACATACTTTCGTTTCTCCTTCCGCTGATTCAAGAAGGGCAGTTGTCAGTTACTGAGGAAAGTATGTGCACTTAGTACTGATTAACCGCTTAGGAGGTCTAAGCCTGCCCAGGAATAGTGTGGTAAGGTTAACTGACCGTTCTGACATGACCATAGCTGTTTACTGTGGACATTAAGCATCAAATCAGTCAATCATCGATTCTTTCATGTGGGTCAAAAATGAAGTTAATCACCTCATAGTGAGGGGGGAAAAATCAGACACTTGGGATAAGCACGAAAGAAATTTTTGTGAAGTCTCACTTAATTTTACCAAATTTCACTTAAACGTACGTTTGCAGGATGCATGCGGTCAAGAGCTTACAGCATGTATGGGCTTTTGAGAAACTCCACATGTATCATTTCTCATGAATTCACTCAAATTCCATCTGCAGATAAAATGGTGTCTTCGCCAACAGACTGGTTTCATAGGAATGATGGCTAATTTTAACTCCTGACTGTTGTTACACCAGGCACAGATATCAGCTACTGTTTGCCAATAAGCAGATGGCATTGTCCTCAGACTTGAAGTCATCTTGATATGATATTGTCAATGTTAGGCCAAGTAAAAATTAATTCTGTGGTTATGCCTAATCACTTCACAGTTGCAGTCATCATAGGATCAAATTTGTCTTCATTTGGCTAAGCAGATTCATTCCATGGCTGTGATAGACATGTAGTTGGTTTATCTTTTTCCTTGTCATCAGGGTTATAATTCAGCATACTCATATTGGGACATTTTAACCTAATAACCACTGCCATATTTATCAAAAATTTTGAACAAGTTGATTTTTTGAGCAAGTTGATTTTACTAGTAATTTGAGATACGTAAATTGATTGCTGTAAGAATGATAGCTGTAAAATCACAGATTCTTAGATTGTAATTTTTATTTTTCGGATACTAATATGTATGAGACTTAGGCCGCGTTTACACGACCAAAGTTTCTATGACAAAGTAGGTTTGTCACAGAAAAATTTGCTCGTGTAAATGCCAAAATATGACAATGTTTCTATGACAAATATATATGATAAAGTTACTTCGATAAATTAAATTTGTCCATGTAAACAGAGAACTTTGCTAAAGATTATGTATTAAAGAACTTTGCTGTAAGTGTGGAAAATGTGACAAAGATTTTGTACATCGCTGCAGGTAACTTTGACGAATAATATTTGGTCGTGTGAACACTGCAGCAAATATTTCATTGCCAAAGTTTATGTGACAAAGGTTCTATGACACATTTTCTTTAACAAATAATTTGCTCCATGTAAATGCAAAATTTTTGTCATACTTTCTTTGTTAAAGTTTCTGTGACATAGAAACTTTGCTCATGTAAACGCACCCTTAATTAAAACTGCATCACTGAAATGTTTATGTTGAGGGAACACAACCTCTCTGCATGTAAAAACAGATGTGTTGGTATTTTTTTGTTACAATATATGTTTTACAGACTTTAAATGAGCCGCGACACGGCAAAACCAACAATGTGGTTGTGCGCCCTGCGCAGACTCAGATCAGCCTGGGCATCCGCCCAGTCTGATCAGAGTCTTCGCTGTCCGCATGGAGGTAGCTTAGACCCTTAGCTACCATTCGAGCTCTTAACAAAGAGTCTGATCAAACTGGGCAGATGCCCAGGCTGATCTGACTCTGCGCTGGACGCACAACCACATTGTTGGTTTTGTCATGTTACAGCTCAAATCAATTTTACCTCCCTAAATGAAGAGAGTTGCCTTGGAATGAAAAGATGATAACCTGAAGATTAGTTTGTGTGGCCTTATATGGTCTTCTGATTAGTTTACCCTCACCTTCTTAAAGATGCATATCCAGCCTTGTATCTTTTATGGACCAATATGGGCAATTACTCAAATTGAGCATAAAAAGATTACATGCACTTAAAATTGACTGTGAAGCTGCTAAAGTAAAGTGTAAATGTGAAATCAACCAGGATTTTATTCAGAAATAACCAACCATAAAATAAATTAAACCAAAAAAAAAACTAACTCTGTCATAACGGAAAGACTTTGCAATATAAATACAGTGATATTTTAGTGCTACTAGATGAGAAAAAAGATGGTGACTTCGATTTTTTTATTTGAAAGCCTTTATTTTTCCCATTATTGGCTATTCTGAAATTGTGACATAGAGTTTCTGTCATATTAGAAAATGAAATGGATTAAATACCATTATTGTCTGTGAATAAAATAGAAGAAGAGAGCAATGAAAGGATATTTCATAAACACAGGTACTCTTTTCCATTCTTTTTACAGTATTTAAGGTGTATGGACACTTCTCCATGTTTTTTCGCCAGTTTTAAAAAGGGAAAAGCTTTATTGACTTTCGGTTTGAGTCCCTGGACGACAAAGCCCTTTCAAAATGGGGTCTACTCTTAAAGGAAAGAATTTGCTCCTACAGGAGCAAATTCTTCCCTTAAGGGGTTGACCACAATTGAGAAGGGAGACAAAAATGACAATGACAGATTTGCTCCATTGAAAGTGTGCCCATTCACTTTTAATTGTATGGAGACACCTTAATCAATAACTAATACTGTAATTACATGTATTTTAAATTACTTAGCAAGAAAAGGCAAGCAATCTTGGTCCTCATCAGACCCCCACCCCACATCCCAACTCATGAAATGACTATGGCACGTAAGAAGCAGCCATGATGAGTATCATATGAAACACTAGGGTACCTTTATTAAACTCAAGTTTCATTAAAAAGTATGAAATCCAAAAATGTTAACCAACTGCATTGAACGCTTGAAATAGACTTAATTGTTATTATTTTTTTATAATTGTTTAAATTTGATATTTGTGCAGAATATTTTTTGCAAAAAATTTACTGCATACGAAACCATGTATTGAACTAAATTTGATAGGCATCTTGTGAAACGTTACTTTAGGGCATTATGAAAATGGAGCACTCAAGATTAGCCTGCTTATCTGTACAGTCTGAGGCTTCCCTTATATGAGTACAGGGGAATTTACCCTAAAAGCACCAAAAAAACAGGTGACAAAATTTACTTCTGCAGACTTTCAAAAAATGTTTTGTATTAAGATTTCAAAGACTAGAGGGCAAACAGTGGAGATTATCTGAATCTATGCTTTTGCAAATCCAATTATTTTCATTTTTGGCACTTTAGGAGTTAAAAAGAGACCTCTCTGATAAGCCGTGTGATTTTGCAGGCTGATTTTTTAATTTCTATAGGCATGTGGCATACGGTTTGTTTCATGTGACGGCAATTATTTGAGGTCTAATTTATTCTATATCGCAAGCTGTCTATGAGACACAGCTTGGAATTGTAACAGATTGCTGATGACTGCATTATTGAACACTTTGATACGGTGCCAAAAATGAAACTAACAGGATAGATTCAGATGAGATGGCTAAAAATAATAAGCCATCTCATCTGGATCTATAATAAGCCGTCTTGTTTGGATCTGCCCTGTTTTCAAATTCAGCTGTTTTCCTTTTTAATGCTTTTAGTGAATACAGCATAGTGAATACTGCATTTAACCTAATTAGTGCATGTGGCGCTTAACTTTTTCAAAATAGCAGCAGAAAAATTAATCAAACTTCACTCCTAATAAACGTATATTCAGAAGTGACCAGGTTTAAAAGCGAACAGAATTTAATGGTAAAAGCACAGATACCAGTAAGTAACAGAAGGATAAAGAACTCTGAAATTGAAACTTAAAAAATTCTACAGTCCTATAATAATTCAGCTTTTGTAAACAAGCAAACAAAGCAAATATGTGCGCTTGCAGTCATATATCTCCGAAATGCCCATAGTGTGCGATTATCAAAGCATGTGCAGTAATATGGTCAAATATGGTATTTATGATCTCAAACCCATAATGTCAAACAAATACTGCCGATTACCAACAAAAAACACTAGAACCGGTATTCTAAGGTTGCTAACTCTGTTTAGCACCATGGAGCGGGTGTTAAACATAGCTGGTAAAGTATTATTGACAAGTCTGACCGAGTTTCACTATTTCTTTATTCAGTACCATATCTAGGCCATAAAAGAGTGTTTAAAAACATTTGAATCTGCAGACAGTGTAGATCGAGATGAGGCAGCTCATTTTGAGCTGCATCATCTGGATCTACTCTGTTTGCCCACTGGTCTTTGAATTCTCAGTATAATACATCATGGATAAAACTCTTTTTTTTTGTAATTCGGCAGACATAAATTTTGTTGTCTGTCTTTCTTGGCTCATATGTGACTGGCAGAAGCTAGACATAATTACTTTTGTGGTGTCGGAGGCAGTGGTGTTGGCAGCGTGTCTTAAGCTTTTGTTCAGTTTTACATTTAGCTCTGTTTTGTGACAATATTAATCACCCCTGGTTAATTATGTATATACAAGGGCTGCTATGAAATGAAAAAGAGCTGTTATAAAAGAGCTGTTATGAAACGAAAACAAAAGGGTCATAGTTACCAAATGACCTGATAACCAGGTCATATGGTAACTTTGACTCTTTTTCAGTTCGTAACAGCTCTATTTTGTTTCAGAACATCCTTGAAAACATAGTTATACCACCCTTACCAGAAAATGCTAACCTTACCACGAAATATTAAGCTATGAGCTAGGTCTACACTGATAAGGGTGGTATAAAATAGTTAAACCATGATTTGTCCGCCTGTACGGGAGATAATCCACTTGCTAAAGCTTGTGGATTATCTCCTCGTACAGGCGGACAAACCATGGTACATGTATAACTATTACTTAACCAGGTGTGTATATGTACCAACAGGTAAGATAGCAGGTTCTGCAGAATTCTTGTTGGTAATATAACAGAATTCATGAAACATTCTCAATGTTTGTTATCTGTGTTTCAGATTATTGTGAGACAATAATGCCCGAGAGTCCAGAGACCAAAGGTCCGCTACAGGTTACATCACCCACTTCAGTGGCTGGTGGCACATCTATGGGAGTCAGGGAAGGCGGTCGTCCATTGTCAGGAAGTAATGCAGGTAACATTTTTGGCTCTGTGCCCTATGGATCAGCCATATTCATAACCAGAGTCAACAAATTTTATAAAGGGTTTAAGACGGTGCTAGTGTTGGTGCTAGTGTCGTGTAAAACTACTATAGTCTGTGGTTACAATATAGCAGAGGACAAAATTTATGACTGCATAATTTGAAAAATAAAATTGAGCCGCGACACGACAAAACCAACAATGTGGTTGTGCACCCAGCACAGACTCGGATCAGCCTGGGCATCCGCCCAGTCTGATCAGAGTCTTCGCTGTCCGCATGGAGGTAGCTTAGACCTCTAGCTACCTTTAAGCGCTTAGCGACGAATCTGATCAGACTGGGTGGATGCCCAGACTGATCTGAGTCTGTGCTGGGTGCACAACCACATTGTTGGTTTTGTCGTGTCGCGGCTCAATTTTATTTAGAATTCAAAGACTAGAAGACAGTCTGTGTATCCAGATGAGCCAACACACCTGGATCTAGGCTGTTTTCAGTTTTGCTCCCTTTTCAGTGGGGCTCAACTATGTAAAGAAAGAATTTGATTCTGCTAAAGGAGGCAGATTCTTTTCCTTAAGAGCAGACCTTTTTAAAGGAGAGTTTCATCCTCCAGGGAAAAATGGTATCCATCTATAAAAATGACAGAAAATATGGACATGTATCCACCTTAAAAAGAGATCTTGATATTGAATAAGAATGGATGAAAGAGCAAAAAAAGAAAGGAAGAAAAACACCTAAGATTGTGAGAAAAACATACGTGACAGTTATGCTTGCTATGTTGTCAAAAACATGTCTAAACACGGCAAACAGATAGTAGCATACACTCCTACTGACTTTGATTCCAACAGAAGTGTGATGAGTACCGCCAGTAATAAGTTCGGCACTGAACTGATTAAAGTGTCATTACACGGCTACCTGAGTGCTTGTTTTATGTCGGTATAACGAGCTTCCGAATATGTTTCCTCTTTTCTTACTATTAGAACAATATGGTTTACACTAATATCAGGTAATCTTTTTTGTATGGATCCTAGTCCGTGCCAACTTGAACATTTGGTATCAATTCAGGTTGTTTAAGAAGAAATGCTTCCGCATGTCTCTCATGCTTCTTACCTCCTACTTCGGCATACCTGTCGTTTTAACTGTAAATATTCTGACATCTTGCTCAGACTGGCATACCTGTCGTTTTAACTGTAAATATTCTGACATCTTGCTCAGACTGGCATACCTGTCGTTTTAACTGTTAATATTCCAGCATCTCTCTCAAACCTGCATACTTGTTGTTTTGGTTTAAACTGTAGTTCATATTACAGAACAGAAATAAGAGAAACTACAATATCATCTATGTTATACAAATGGGATTCAGATTAGGAAGTCATTAGACTTATACAAATCTGTATCCCAACTTGTTGTTTTAACTGTAAATATTCCGACACCTTGCTCAAACAGGCATAACTGTCGTTTTAACTGTTAATACTCCAACATCTTGCTCAAACCAGCATACCTGTCGTTCTAACTTAATATTCCAACATCTCAGTCAACCCTGTAATGGACTCTGCCCGTTTCAAATTTGGGCTAGTCTATCATGGGGTGTTTCAGAAAACTGTTGGGAAATGGAGTAGACTCTGATCAGATAGCTCCTGTTCAATTAATCAGCAGCTTCTTGGACATTTAGTGGCTTTTCCTTATTTTAATATGTGCTACTAACAGATATCAAAATAAGGAAAAGCCACTAAGTTGTCTGAGAGGACTTGTGTTACTGAGCAGCCTGATCTAGGCCTGCACTCTACAGGATTTTACTCCAACACTGAATATAGGGAAAGAAATGAAAAATTATTCTGGGTTCTTGTGTGCACTGTGATTGTTTTGTTTGTGATAAATTCTGAAACAGTTTTCATACATTTTCTAACACACATGTTTTATGGTCCTTCTAGGAAAGTTTTGTCAAGGCTGTTCTTGATTGAACATGCTTGAATTTTGATTTTCATTGGACTTTCTTGGAGCTTTTAATCAAAGTCATCATTCTTGCATGCCTCTTGAATGTTTGACCAACTTGTGTTCATGATTGATAAATAAAGATTTTTTTCATTTATCATAAAATCTGTGACAATTAAAACGTCAGAGCTACATGACAGTTGGAGGCATGTTACAGTGCAACAGATTCAATGCATTAATTTTCTTCCTGCGTAATAATATTTCAGAATCAAATTCAATAACTCAGACAAAATATGGAAATGAAACGCCAAGCATCATATGCTAAGTGGAAACCATAATTATTGAATGGAAATTCAATACTGTATCATGCATTTGACAGATTTTAACACCATTATTTTTATGAAAATTATTACTTTCAGTTCATTAGTGACTCAAAAAAAAAATGAAAGAAACTTTGTAATTACCCTAAATAATAGGACAGAACTGCTTGAAAAGCGTAGACCCATATCAAGTAAAAAGGTAAAGGTTTCCAGTAGGGGCAGGGGGCTCAGAGGCCCACTGTATCTTGCGCATAGCTTGTGAAAGGCAAAGATTGTCTCTCTACTTTCCCTACCTTTATCCATTCTTGATTCAAAAAAGGTACCCAGATACACAGAATTTTTCAGTTGCCAAGTGGCCAAATCCAGATTCAAACCGCGACCTTCTGCACCATAACCAAGCACCTCTAACCACTTGACTATAATTCCTCTTGAAAATTTTACTATAAATAATGAAGGTGAATGGGTACACTTTCAGGGGAAGCAACTCTGTCATTTTCAATTTTCTATAAGGATCAACTATTAAAGGAGAGAATTTAAGAGTAGACCCCATTTTGGAAGGGCTACATCATCAAGGGAAGCAAACAGAAAGACACAAAAGTTGTTTTCCGTAATAAAAATTATAAAAAAAAACATGACAGTATGAGCGCCGGAGATGAAAATAGCAAAATAGCTGAATTTGCAAACAGCATAGATATTGATGAGGTGGCTCATAATGAGCCGCCTCATCTAGATCTACACTGTTTGCCCTCTAGTCTTTAAATTCTCAATTTGATATAGCTTGGACCGAACATGTTTTGAAATTTTGCAGACATGAATTTTGTTGTCTGCTTTTTGGCGCTTACAAAGTCAAACCTTCAGGTGTCCCAATATACTGTCGCTATACCTTTCCATTAGTGACTCACAAACTTCAGAAATTTCCATTGGGAGGAACGATTTAATAATCACTTTCAGCTTGATTATTCAGCCATGCTAATTAGCGTATCAGTATCATATGGGATACTACAGGTAAAACAGGTATCTTGAATAATTAAGGGAATTTAAATTGACTGTCATTAAATACCATTGATTAGAGGTTTATGGATACAATAGTCTGTTTTGAGCCACATTGTTAGAAAATCTGTCTGGAGACATGAAAACTGCTCATGATCCATCCAGCCTGCACAGATGCACTGTCTGGTTATGATGTGCAGTTTGTTATTGAAGTCTTCAAGTGCGGATTTGTTGTCCATATGAACTGCATATGTCCTGACCAGACCGCTCATTCATATGTTGATGTGGTCATGAACAGTTGGAATATTAAGACTGACTTTCTCAGGATGTAATTTCGGCGTAGTTTAAAATTTGGACTGGAATGGAGTGAAATAGAATGGAGATTTCATTGGCTACAATTTGCTCCCATGCCTGGGATGGTACCCTTACAGGTAAGAATTTGCTCCCTCTCAGCGAGCAAATTCTTTCCTAGAGTACTATCCCAAAGTCACGGAAAAAAGTGGAGATTATCCATTCCGCTCTTTTCCATCCCACTCCTTTCCAATCCACTCCATTTATCCATTCCATGTTTTAAACTATGCCTGTAGATTCTCATGTTATCTAATAATTAATGAGAGACTGATAGGGCTGCACCTGGGAGGGTAATATTTAGATGCTCTTGTCATGAAAGGAAGCTGCTTACTTATGTATGGATTCTAGTGAGGATAGGTTTATGGTCAGTTCATGGTGACCTGATCAAATGAACACAGGACTTTGAAATAAATTTTGGATTAAAATTTGGATTCTTTGTGTTTAACATTGTGTGCCGTTACTGTTTCAAGGAAAAATGGTTATTTTATTTCAAAAGTCAATGTTTCAGGTTGAAGCAATTGTCTAACAAAGAGGGGAGCTTATTTTTAATTCATTTGATATGAAAATATTAGAATTGTGTATAGGTCTGTAAGAGAACTATTATTTAAGACCACTAGGCCACAGAGGCCCTGTGATAAGCCAGTGGATCTCCATTGTTGGTGGTTTTTTGGCAAGATAATTATGCAAATAAAGAACAGGTTGCAGTAGCCATGAACAGATTACTGGTAATAAGAATCACCATGATATAATAATATATACAGTAATTGATCAGGACTGCAATGATGTAGAGAAGCTTTTGTTATGCCTGATATAATACTGCAGGAATGAGCCTATATATGCAGTCCAACCTGTATTAAGGAAGCACCTAAGGGATAATCAAAACCTACTTGCTTAAGACAGGTGCTTGCTTAATACAGGCACATTTCAATATTTCAATGTATTTGCCTGTTTCGGGAACTGAATACATGCTTGCTTAATATAGGTTGCTTTCTTAATAGTGGTGGCCACTAAGACAGGTTTTACCGTGTTTTGATTTGTTTCAGAGCCGTTATTGGCCGTGCTTTAGTTAGGATATAGTGTAGGAGATAGTGCGGACCCAAATCAAACTGCTCCTTTATTTCTTTTAAAGGAATGCTAGCTCTTATGGAATAGTCTCCAGGACTTGTCTTATGAGCAATTTTAGACACATGATAAAATTAAATCAACTTGGTCTTATTTCATAACAGAGTAATCGCTTACCAATATTCAGTCTTATCAGGATGTACAATTTCATAATTTTACTGGGCACAATTTTTATTTCTTTTGTTTGTACACAGTATATTCAAACCTGTTTCAAATGGTCACTCTATTAAGGGTGTCACCAATTTAGCATAATTCAGCTAAAGTACAGTGCAAATGAATGTGTATCAAGGAGTCACCTGTCTTAAGCTGCCAAATATTATGTGTCCCTGCGGGTGACCCCTTAAGACAGATGTGACTTTAGTTGACCTGATATTTTACCAGTTAGTAATACTCGTAAGTGTGTGATTATGTATGTGTTTTGCAGGAATGCCCAGCCCTCACTCTCCTATGAACAGTGGCCTAATGAATGGCGGAACACCCTCACCCCCTTCAGTAACAAACTCATCTAGCCAACAGCTACCCCCTGCTTGCGGAGCGAGGCAACTGAGCAAGTTAAAGAGATTTTTGACAACGTTACAACAGTTCGGCTCTGACATTTCACCAGAAATTGGAGAGCGAGTCAGAACACTGGTTCTCGGACTAGTGGTAAGCAGAGTTCCAGAATAGGGGTGAGGGAATTCGATGCTAATGAAGGAATTCATTTTCTGTTTCTCCATAGAAAACA
This sequence comes from Ctena decussata, assembly GCA_963989385.1. Lineage (NCBI taxonomy): Eukaryota > Metazoa > Mollusca > Bivalvia > Lucinida > Lucinidae > Ctena > Ctena decussata. The sequence goes on along the minus strand of OZ022503.1, from coordinate 79,208,931 downwards.
TGTTGAGACCCCTTATTAGAATTCCCTCACTGAGGGAGTTCTAATGAGGGGCCACATCATGTTTTTGTCTCACTTGTGACCAGCAGAATGCCAGACATAGGTTTGCTTTTCCTGCGGCAGTGGCATTACCGTTGGCGGCATTTGCAGCATAAAATTTTGAGTTTTCTGGTTTAGCTTTGTTTTGTGACAGTGCATAAACTGGCGAGAGACTGCCATGTTATAGAGAATGAACTGAAATTATTTCAGAATTATCATAAAAATTTTCCCCTTTATCTGAATTCTTGGTGTATTATGTCTGTATTAACATGCACTGCTGTACCTCAGGCACTTTGTTCATTATTAGAGATGTTGACTGCTGATACTGATGTTTTACAAATGGTCATTCAGATTGTTTCCTAAGAACAAACAGTTTTCAAGCATTTAAAGAAGTTAGCTAGTGCCAGATTTTGAAATTCTTTAAGTGTATGCTGTTTGCAGCACAAGAAAATGTTTTTTGGGCATATAAACATTCAAATATGCAGACTGATCTTTCAAACAACAACATGTTGATCTCGAAGATAGTATCATGCAAACAACAAAATCTGTCAGCTGATCAGAGTGTTGGCTGCTCACTTATTGTTCTGTCTTGGGGGTAGCCTACAGTCATAATTTCAAATTATTCACAGAGCTGTTCTTTTCTTCTTTTTGCAGAATTCCCATTTATCTATTGAAGAGTTCCATGCTAAGCTTCAAGAAGCAACAAATTTTCCACTAAGGCCTTTTGTGATACCATTTTTGAAGGTAAATCTTTTGTATACTACTGTATGGTCTAAGGGAGGTAATTCAGTATAAAATTTATTTTAGATTCAATTTGATGGGCTTTATTGAAGAAAGCTTACATTTTGGTCCTCAGTCAAATAAGGTAGTTTTGATGAGAGGTCATAACACAAGTATGAAATTTGTTTAATAGAATAAACAAAAAAGTCTTAAGTATGCTGCTTTGAATAATGATAATTTATGCAAGAGAAGTATAATTTTGTAATACAGTATTTTCTTGAACATTTTTCTGGAAAAGCATAATCTTAAATAATATGCAGCTGCTTAACTCTTAAACACATGCCAAATTAGAAATCTTTGCCAAAATTTCACAACTTGATTAGCTGTCTCCTCTTAACTCATTAATGCCTAGCTTTTCATAAAGGGACAGTGGCAAACAGTGTAGACCTAGATCTGATGCCGCAAAATGTGGCATCTGATCAGGGTCTACACAAGTTGCATAAGATTTGCAGTAATTTCTATCAAAATGAAGAAAAATAAATAAAATAAACCAGACACCCCTAAAATGATGAATAGACTTATCCAATTTAAAAGACTAGAACAGTCCACTGGGCATAAATGGGTTAATCTCATTAATATTTGGATGTAGTGGTTTTCATAATTCTATGAATGTTTCATTGTAGGCTAACCTCCCTCTGTTACAAAGAGAGTTGCTTCACTGTGCTAGAATGGCCAAGCAGACCCCTCAGCAGTACCTCACACAGAATGAACATGTTTTATTCAATGCAGCCCCATCAGGATCAGAATCTCATGACCCCACCTCCTCGGAGCTCAATGAAAATGGCAAAAGACAGTCTCCTGACAGGTAAGTACAATTGATACACTGTAAATAATGGCTGCTTTAGAGCACCTGACAGAGGAAATTTTGGGTATTTGTTTTTCTGTATCAGAAATGTAATTTCAATATCATATTACATCACTATTTAGTGGCCGACGTCATGTCATAAAAGTAATATTGCAACACATTATATAACACTTGATATCATGATGCTGCCCGTGACAACGCTATGTTTTCTATTAAAATAATGTCAGCTTTCAAGACAGCTTTCAAGACGTTGAAATTCCATTCGAAGCTGTCCTATCATAAACAGAATCTTACACTCTTGGTCACTTAATATGAAATCAACAAAACTTGCTAAATGCTTGTTTCATAAATTTCATATAAAATGACTACTTGTGCTAAAGCCTCCAAACAATATGGGAATTTGAGTGTGAAAATAATGCACAAAACAAAGAAAAAGTGTTCCTGATATAACACAATTTGTAAATTGCTAACCTTTGTTTATCATACATTATGCTGTTTTTATCGCAACTGTTTTGCTAGACAGATAATTTGATAGTTCCAGACTTTACATTTGTCAGGCATTTGTAGTATATTTTTAATCTGTTGATATTTTAGACCTAGAGAAAATGGCATTGACGTTCATCCAGCAAAAAGACATCAGCCCATTAGCCCTCATGGTAACAGCAGAGTCAGTCCAAATGGTGTGCTCAATCTAAATAATGGACCAATCAGATTGGAGGATATAAGTCTCTCCAGAGAGCTCAGGGAAAGAGAGAAGATAGAAAGAGAAAGAGCAGAACGAGAACGGCTGGAAAGGGATAGAGAAAGGGACAGACATTACACACCTTACAGTAGGTTTTCTTTCTGCTAGTGAGTTATTTTATTGAACATTACCTACAGATATTTGTTTATCAGAAGTTTTCTGCAGAATAAATGACCTATTTTTAGCCACAATAGGCGAAACAGCGCTTGGCATACATATATTGGGGATTGGCAAGTGGGGTGGGTTGGGGGATGGGGTGGGGGGAGAGTGGTTAAGACTCATATACTCATGGTATTGCACATTTCATTATAGTTTGTAAGGTTTTATTTATGTGACATTATTATTCAAGGATGCCACAAACTTACATTGACCCAAATATCAAAAACAGGCAAAAAAGAAATTACCAAAACAGAAAAAAATATAGAAATTGAAAGAAAGATTTGAAACATTGGATCTGCTTGTGAGAAAAAAAATCAGATTTATGAAAATTTTGAATTATTGCAGGTTTTCCACGACCAGACACAGGGTTTGATTCCATAGATCGTCTTGACGATGACTGGAGACATGTAGATACAGTAAGTAACTATTAGTACTTCAGAGTTACTGGTATTTATGTGGCTAGAGAAATAGATTAAGGTCAGTGGATACATTTTCAGGGGAAACAACTCTGCTATCTGCATTTTAGCCCCCTTCATCAATGGGGTCTGCTCTTAAAAGAAAGAATATGCTCCATAAAGAGTAGATCCCATTTCCCTTAAAGAGTAGATCCCATTTCGGAAGGGCTTCATCATCCAGGGAAGGGGCAGGAAGGCACAAAAGTTGTTTCCCTTTGAAAAATGGCCTTAAACCTGAAGGACTTAGGTGAACCCATTTACCTTAAGATTCAGATTTGATTGGATGTAAAATGTGTTTCAGTTAAGTATAAGGTGACTTAAGAAACTTTTGCTACTTCTGATTAAATTTTCTTCACAAATTTATAAAGAGCAAACAAGAGGTAAGAATTTTATCATATGCAAATAGCAAAGACACTAATAAATCAAGCAGTCTCTTTTATACACTGTATCCCATCCTCTTTGTAATAGTTTTGATTGAATACCCTTCTTATGGATAATGGACTTGTCCAGAGTCAAAGATGAAGAGCTAATTTCAGGAAAGTAGAGGTGAAAGGGTTAGCTTGAATCATTTATACAATTAGATGAACCCACAAGTAATTAGCGTAATTTTACTATTCACCAGATGTTAAACTGTATAATTGGCATGGTGGACAAGGCTCGGAGGGCATTAGCTGTGTTACAAGAGAGAAGTATACGAGATAGAGAGGAGCTGTCGATATGGATGAGAAGACACGCTGACAATGATCATGACTTGAAAAAACGTGGACCTGATTCCTGGTCCAGTATGAGAAGTACTGATGATAGGATTGACGATGTGCGGCGTAGAGCAGGTAAATTCTTTGATTGGTTCACCTAAGTACATGTACTTATCATAGGGCTACCATCAGCCAAAATAGGGGGATGAAAACATTCTTAAAATCTTCACTAGACAGAAATAATCAAATATCACTTAGAATTAACATGTGATGTAACTCCAAATATCGGAAGTATTTGAAAATGAATACCAGGGCCCAGTTGTTCTAAGCTTTATTAAGTTGTTAGTCAAGGATTTGTTAAATGTTCTAGTACATATAAAATCAAGTGTGCTAATATTTCTACTGAAAAAAAAGAGAAGATTTTTGCACAGCAAAAAGTTTCAGTGCAGTGTATTTGCATATAGTACATATGAAAATATAACATCTTGTAGCTAACAACCATGTTATTGTTGAACAGCTGGAACAACAAATTTTGTTAATTCTCAATTAAAAATATATGTGGTGGCCCCTACTTAAAATAGCCTCAATCATTCACATGAATTATAATTCTAACACAGTGCGCCTATAGAACCAATGGAAAGTTTCCGTGTTTTATTCTGCAACAATTCACTGTTTTGGAGCGCGTGAGACTAATTGCTGCCGTCACTGGCATTACTGACGTAATCTTGTGACGTTTTGAGACATTATACGGTCAGTTGTAAGTAGATATATCACTCGCGCTCCACGCTCGTGATATGATCTACTTTACAACTGACCTCCAAACAGTGAATTCACTGCTAGAGCTGATCTATTTCTTAAACAAATGAGCCGCGACACGACAAAACCAACAATGTGGTTGTGCGGCCAGCGCAGACTCGGATCAGCCTGGGCATCCGCCCAGTCTGATCAGAGTCTTCGCTGTCCGCATGGAGGTAGCTTAGACCCTTAGCTACCATTTGAGCTCTTAATGAAGAGTCTTATCAAACTGTGCAGATGCACAGGCTGATGTGAGTCTGCGCTGGGCACACAACCAAAGTGTTAGTTTCCTCATGTCGCAGCTCAAATTGTAATTGGTATTTCAGAAGATGCAGTACAGGAAGTAAAGAGACAGGCAATGTTAGAACTTCACAAGGCTGTGTCAGCCGCCGAGTCTAAAGCCAATGAAATGGTTCTGTCTGAGAGAGCTAAAATGGACAGAGCAATAACAGAGGCTAGAAAACAGACCAGAGAGGAGATTCTGGGTACTTTTAATCATCAGGAGGAGTCTAGTGAAGTAAGTACTATAATAGCCCTTGATATTGTAAAGATACAATACAATACAAATATTTTGTTTTGTAAATAAAGGCCTCCGGCCCAAATTACATATCAGTTATAATGGATACAAGGAGTGACTCATAATACAATTTAACAAATTAAATATAATAGCATATTGTGTAATAAGACTTCTTTACTTTATACATATGAAAGTGTGTGAGCAAACTGTGTGGACCAAGACCATAATGTTTCAGGAACAGGTACCATATTTATTTGGCTATAAGCCGGAGATTTATCCTTCCAAAATTACTGCAGATAATGTAAATCAGTCTTGTGAGGGTAAGCTATGAGATGAGTTTTCCCTTCAAAAAGGTCAAAATGAAAGTTCTAAGGGCATTGTGCAATTATTACAGTGAATAGGATACATTTTGAACAATTAATAGATAGTTTAGATGCAAGAGAAACTACAAACTCACAGATTTGTTAGGTGGTTTGTTAGTCACATTATTTTTTTTTCTTTTTCTGTTTACATAGAATGAAAAAAGTCATTTCAAATGATTTTGTTCCTTACAGAGTTGTTGGAATTGTGGAAGAAAGGCCAGTGAGACATGTAGTGGTTGTAATACAGCTCGTTACTGTGGCAGTTTCTGCCAACATAAAGACTGGGAAAATCATCATCATGTTTGTGGTAAAGCCACCATGTCGGCTCTTTCTCAGATTCGTGAAACTCCTCCACAGACAGTCACATCCAGACCAAATGAGAGCACAAGTGCAAGTCCTCCTCATAATTCACCAAGTCCTACTAACTCAGTTGCATCTGCAAAGTCGGCATCAAGATCAAGCACTCCTGCAGAAGCTAGACCAGTTGAAGTTACCCATTAGTCTGTGATGAATGATAAAATTGTATTTGATTGGTTGAAATTCAGTCATGCCTGGTGATAATGGTAGACTTTGATTTCATTGGATTGAAATTGTAGACAGGAAAATGAGCTAAGTTTTGCTTGCGTGTATACATTCGACTGTGCACCGAGTGGAAGTTTTTGACGGGATATTTCACTAGGGTACAGAAAACTTTATGTCAGCATGAACACTTAGACTTTTAGGGTAGCAAAATGGCAGCTCATTAACAGAGGCAGACAATAGTTGAAAAAAGTACAGAAAGAATTCCATTTCATCGTACATCAAGAGTGCATAATGGCGCATGCTCGCTTCAGACCTGGTTTTGTCAAAAAAAAAAATCTCTACAAAAGCAGTTGACCTTTACATGTGTCTCAGATTGGCCAGAGCTTGAGAGAAGAAGATTACCATATTTATTCCTTTATAAGGCAGTTTACCCTCCCAAAATTACCGCAAATATGTAAATTAGTTTGTGTAGATCAGCTATTTAATGTTTTTTTCTCTTTCTTCCAAAAAAATCCCAAAGATCTAGATCCATCTTGTAAGATGGATCTAGATCTTTGGGATTTTTTTGGAAGGGAAAAAACCCTGTCTTATAACTGAAGAAATACTGTATATGATGGTAATTGAAAGGCGATTTATGTTACTTTAAATTGGGAAATGTTCAAGGAAAGACACTTGGCCATTTTCAGTTTTGCCTTCCTTCTCAAGGGGGGGGTCAAGTTTTAAAGGAAAGAATTCCATTCTCTGAGAGCAAATTCTTTTCTTTATGAATAGATCCCCTTTTGAAAAGGCTTTGTCATCCAGAGAAGCAATCAGGAAGTCACAAAAACTGACCTGTTTTGTAAAAATGGCGGAAAAACATCGATGGTGGTGTACTGATACATCTCATAGCGGATGATAGCAAAATTTTGTTTAAGGAAACATTTACACAAAGTTTTGAATTACGATTCTCATAATGGTTCTTCAGATTGATAAAGGTCATAAACATTTCACCATATATTGAGTTTTTGAAAAAAAAAATTGTGACTATTTCATGCTCAGATGACATGTTATGATGTCCCAAACAGTGATAACCCGACAACCGTGAATTTGATTGACGAACAGTATGATGAAATATGTATTAGAGAGTTATGGACTGTAAGTTGTGCATGATAAGTGTGACTTATTGAGTAATGACTGGTTTAGGTGAGTGGCTACACTTTTAGAGAAACAACTCTGTTATTTCATGTTAATATCCTTTCTGAATAGGGAAGCAAGCAAAAATTCACAAGAGTTGCCTTCCTTTGTAAAAATGGTGGAAAACAAACATGGAGGTGAACCCATACCAGTCTAGCAGAATCATTTACTCCCGGGTGTTAGGGTCACTCCTATGGGGGCCAGTCTAAAGGGAAAAAGTTCCCTCTCACCCAGGGAAAGGGCACAGATTCTGTCTGACCGGAGTAATCTGTCTTGATAGTGGGTCTATTCACTGTGAAGATGTATTGTTGTATTTGAAACTGAGATCCCAAAAATTTTGTTCAATTTTATAGGCATTGTTCAAATTTGTTGTGTGGTCTGTTGTTATGATCATTTCCAAAGACGTTGTTCAAAGTCGTTAAATTTTTACTTTGACTTTCTCATAGTGCTAATGTTTAGTGATGGATCTTTATTTTCTGTTTTGTTTTAGTTGAGTTTAAATTGCATAATTGTGTACAGCCTTCAGGATTACATTTGTTGCAGAAGCTTCTGTTTGCTTCTTTTGCAAAATTTACAAAGACTGTTGCAAATAAAAGGTACATTTCAAGAGAAAACAACCATTTCACATTTTAGGATGGAGATAATTTTTAAAATAATTTTACATGGTCAGAGTTGGATGTCTTCAAAAATTCAATGTAAAATAGAGAAATTTTAATCCAAACTCTGATGGTAACTTTATAGTCAGAGGGTTTCGAGCAGGCAGGAAACTAACAAGACAACTTTTTCATTTTTAGCTCGCCTGAACGAAGTTCAGGAAGAGCTATTGTACTACCCCCGGCGTCGGCATTAGCATTACTGTTAGCGTTGGCGGCAGCGTTAGCAAATTGTTAATATTTTACGTTAAAGTTTTTTATGTGATGGGCAAGGCGCTGTCAGGCGAGCTATCCTGTCCCTGTGACAGGTCTTGTTTTAATCTTTGTTTAATGTTAAAAATTCTGCTGTGAAGCTTGTAACATATCTTCAGAAATGCAAAACTGATATTTGTTTGTAAATGAACATGTTAAGAGAAGAAAGATAGAAAAGACATATGAAAACTTAATTTATTCTTTTACCCTTATTTCTTTTTATAGTTGAAATCTCAAAAGTGTGTGCTTCTAGTCATTTACTTTTCTTTACAGATAGTCTCTATTTATGTGAGGTTATTTTGTTGTGTATACTGATATCCAAGTGGGCACCAGAGCTACAGATAAGAGGAGTTTTTGAGGATAATTCTGAGATAATTTTTCTTATTTCTCAACGAAAACATACGTTGTGACCCCTCATCAGAACCATCTCGGCGAGACGGTTCTGATGAGGGGTCACAACATATGTTTTAAAGGAGAAATATGGAAAATTATCCCTAAATTATCCTTGTTACTCCCTCTTATCTGGAGCCCAGGGGCACACAGCATAGGTGATGTGAGATGAAGCATTTATAGTAGGACAGACAAATTTCAGTCTTAATATTTCTAAAAACTTGACTTTTTATAATGTTTATTGCATATTGTTATTGTAATACGATATACAGAAAGCCAGAAAACAGCCATAGAAAGTCTCATCATATCATATTTTATTAAACTGAAGTTGTTTACTCTTTTATTATCAGTTTATTTTCTAGTAATTGAGCTATCATAAGAAAAGATACCTTATGGTAACAGAGAAGACAGCCAGCCAGCTCATCAGCAGAGTCCAGAGCTCCAGAAAAGGTGGGGTTTTGAGGATAATCCGGAGAATTTTTTGTGACCCCTCATTAGAACAATCTCGCCTAATGACAGGTCACAATGTATGTTTTATGAAGAAATACAGAAAAATATCCCAAAATTACCCCTGTTACTCCTTCCTTGGAGCACTTGGCAGACTGAGTTGTTGTTTGTAGATCCATCTGGAGGTGAACGCTGATCAAAGTTTTTGCTGTTTGCTCAAAGCTTCCTTTTCAGCTGGCTAAAACTAAGTTCTTAATTACATTTTTCCAATTATATGATTATTATTTTCTTTGTTTATTGATTCTATTTTCCGTTCAAATTTTGACTCAGTCTTCAATGTAAAATATATGATATGCTTCGGTATTTTGTCATTTACTGTGATCAATCTGCATAGTCCCATTTTACTTCATGCTCCGACATTGTTACCTATCATAACATGATGTTCATCTTTAATCATTGGTGGAATTCTTCACATCTTGGAGTATGGATACATCTCCATAGAATTTCTTCTCACATTCACAAAGGAAGACAACTTATGTGACTTCCTGTTTGCTTCCATGGACGATGAAACCCTATCGAAAAGGGGTTTACTCTTAAAGGAAAGAATTCGCTCCTATGGGAACAAATTCTTTCCTTTAAGAGTTGATCACGATTGAGAAGGGAGGTAAAAACGAAAATGGCAGAGTTGCTATCTCGGTTAGTGAACCTAATCACCTTACATATTCATTTTGCATCAGCTAGGGTGTTTGGATACACCTTCAAGGCAGGTAACTGTAATAGTAAAGTAGTTGTCTCCCTTCTTCATGAATAGTGAAGGCACCCCTATAGCTCAGTGTGTTGACAGCTGGTCTGCTGATCTAGCAGTGCTGGGTTAGATTCCCGCTCGAGGCAGAAATCTTTTCAAACATAAATGGGGTTCCGTTGCACACAGCCTTTCAGTATCACATTGCTCTTAGAGAGCAAATTCCTCCCTTTAAGAGTAGCTCCCATTGGAGAAAGGATTCACTGACAAGGGACCCAAAGACTATTCTGTAGAAGTTGTCTCCCTTGAAAAAAATGGAGGCCAGACTATTGGCATGTATCAGTACACTTGCAGTGTATATGGATACACTGCAAGGACTGAAAAGTAAGAGACAACTCTAGCAAGTAAGAATGTACTTCCCTGGCTCCATTTTCTGGGTAAAGGGAGACAAATACTGCTAGGAGAGTGATAATCTTTGGAGGTGTATTCCTGACCTAAATGCTTTCAGGTAGAATTTTCTGAATTAGATGGTCAGAAATTCAGTCATTTTCATGAATTAAATCATCACCAAGTTTGTCATTATTGGTTTCAAAATGTGTAACATTTCTAGGGTAAAATGGCACTTTTAATTTGGTCTTGACTTGTTGTGGTAAAGATCTGTTTTGTTTCATGTCTGTTATTGTGTAAATCTTCATCTATCAAATAAAAAATACTCAATCAAGATGCTGTTGTGTTTTTGTATTCTAGAACATCTCATAAAATTTGTAATAAAGTCTCAAGTGGGTCATCTCATATTGTTGTCTGGAGATTTTTTGTCAGATTTTTCTTTTGTCAGAGAAACCTGTATGATAATAACAGGAAAAGTGCCAGGTCAGCCTCCCATCTATATGAACAGGGAAATCTAACTTCAGCTCTGGTCTAAAGTTGAAAAAATAACAAAATAAAACGAGGCATCGCTGGTCTAAAGTTGAAAAAATAACAAAATAAAACAAGGCATCGCAGGCGATACAAATCCCCTCGCACAAGACTACTTGGTGTGGGCAAACACTGAACTGGGGAATTTCATGACATATAATAGTTATGTGAATGAAAAAACAAAAAGCCTGTGATTGCTTAGTGACTGATTTGAGTTTAATGTCCCACTAACAGCTAAGGTGAGTCTCATCCAAAAGACTGGAGAAGTAGAGGAGCGAACCCTTGACACTTGGATTGCAAGGCCAGCTGTCATACTATCAAGCCATCTTTATAGATAAGTCAAGTGATCGTATAGTTTTCTAAGTTTATTAAAGATAACATTTCCGCTACAACTAACTACCCAGGTTCATAATAAGTCAAATTCATTGTTGCTTCTTGTGATTTCCTAGTTACACCTTAAACCCAATCAAAAGCCAAAATCCTAATCCCCCTGAGCGTGATGCGCTCCTGACTTTTTATAAGTAAAGGTCATGCACTTTATTATCATAAAGTTCATAGAGCAATTTCCATGGTGATATTGCTTACGTATTGTATACTTACTCTATGCCTAAAGTGTTATTACCAAATAAGTTCACGGCATATATCTGAATCGCTGTTTCTTGGAAATTGTACATGGCGTGCTCAAATTATAGTTATGAATCATCCATACATTTAGCCTATTTAAAAATATACTGGTTTCCTCAGACAGACCAAGTGCAAAGAGTTCTTAGTCCTAATAAAAATTGCTGAAAATCTAATTGCAAGTGCACTCTGTGACACAGCACGCTAACCACTGCACTATACCCCACTCCACAAAAAGCCTGTGACCTTATTGTAAAGGTTGTATATGACTCTGACATTAAGGTACAGTATTGCAAGCATTCGGGGGATTTGATGTCACTTGATAGAAAATATTCCAGTCATGACACGCATTAGAATGCTGACAGGTACCAGCACTTTTGCACCTATTGAATCTATATGATGTTCACCTTTAATATAATGATATATTGTGAAGTTATATGACAATCCATTGATAAATGTAGGCCCTAGAGCGATGACAAAGTTTTTCTAAAAAAAGCCACAGTGACCTTGACTTTGAGCCCAGCACCCTGAAGGTGGAACTTGCTCGAGATATTGTCATACCCTACATTTGTGTGAAGTTATTTTAAAATCCATTGAGAAATGTAGGCGCTAGAGCGATGACAAAGTTTTTCTAAAAATAGCCACAGTGACCTTGACCTTGGGCGCAGCACCCTGAAAGTCGAACTTGCTCGAGATATTGTCATGCCCTACATTTATGTGAAGTTATTTTAAAATCCTTTGAGAAATGTAGGCGCTAGAGCTATGACAAAGGTGAACATACGTACGGGACAAAACCTATATCCCCTCGCCACTTTGTGGTGCGAGGGGATAAAAAGAGGCATAACTCTGAAATATAGCAAGTGAGAATGTACATGCGCATCTTCATGTTATAGTTAAATGACCTGCAAAATTTCGAATCAACTGAATTAAAAATCAGTCACAGTCCGAGTTACCAAGGGCTGTAACTGTCAATAGCTGTTAAATCGAAAGTCCAAAACCACATGCACTCTTCCTATCATGTCAAGACAGCATAAAACAATTCAAATCAATCCAATGAAAGATGTAGGAGTTTAGGCACAAGATTTCTGCTATTATATCTGAACAAGAGCTCCGCAAGCGGGGCAATATACGCCCGTTTCTGAATGTTTTTTTTGCACCGTTTCATCTTGTCTACATTGCTATCAAGTTTATCAAGATATTCCAAACATTAAGGTTCTCAAAAGAAAAGCTTTAAAAGACTAATCAAAGGGATGTAGCTAAAAAAAATAAGGAAGGGGAAGCAATTATTCTTTTATTAGACATACTGTCTCAACCTAATACACATTGCTATAAAGTTTCGTCAAGATATTCCATACGGTTACCTAGTAATGACTTGCCCAAGAATAGCCGTAGAAATTAATCAAAGGGATGTAACTCCATAAATAAGGAAGGGGGAGCAATTATTCTTATATAAGACACACAGCCTCAACCTAATACACATTGCTATAAATTTTCATCAAGATATTCCATACGGTTGCCTACTTATCGCTTGCATAAGAATAGCCTTAGAAAATATTCAAAGGGAGGTTACTCCAAAAATAAGTAAGGGGAGGCAATCGTTCTTATATGTGACATATTGTGTCAACCTAATATACATCACTATCAAGTTTCATCACAATAGTCCAAAGGGTTAGTTAGATATGAGGTGTACAAATATAGTCTGACAAAATAACCAAAGGGAGGTAACTCAAAATCTAAGTCAAGGGGAGTAACCGTTCTTGTATAAGACACGTTGTCTTAACCTCATATACATTGTTATAAAGTTTCATCATGATATTCCAAAGAGTAACCAAGTTCACACTGGTCTGGCATTCATCACAGGCAACGAAGGCAACGTACGATAAAACTTGATTTTTTCGCATATCTCTTAGATTAATTTCAAACTATTATTCTTACGGACCCGGTAGTTTGTTATACCTCTTAGTCAAACCAGGTTTTTGAAGAAATTCCGTCTAGTATATATGCAGTGCTTGAATAAGTTTCTTTATCGATTCGTTGCATAGATGTTGTAGTCCAAAAATTGTTTTCAAGCATTTCTTGAATATGCATATGAATTCAGTAAAACTTTTTATTCCTATTTCAAGAGCCGGGGATCGGATGGTCCGTGAGACTATACTTCTGAAACAAACTTATCCTGATGAGCGGAACAAGCAAGATTTATGTACGTTGTCTTCGTTACCTGTGTTGAATGCCAGACCAGTGTGAAGTTATGGAATGCTAAAGAATTGCCATACAAACTGCCATAGACGTGTTTTTTCAAAGGGCTGTAACTCCACTAAAAATCATCGGAGCAAAATTTCCGTATAATATGCGCTACTCCACATCGTAGTCTTACTGTTTACAAAGTTTCAGCTTAATTGGATGAAAACTATAGGAGTTATTCGGAAACAAACACCCCAAAAATTCTAAGTAAAGGGCTGTAACTCCGCTAAAAATCATTGGAGCGTAACCTCGAAACGATATGCGCTGGTCCACCTCATAGTCTTACTATATACCAAGTTTCAGCTTGATCGGATGTAAACTGTAGGAGGAGTTATCCGGAAACGAAAAAGTTTACGCCGGACGGACGGATGCCAGCGCCATAACAATATACGTCCCGTTTTTCAAACGGCCGTATAAAAATGGGAATACCTAACCTTCATCAGACTGATTGACATCATATATTGCAAGTATACCAAAAATCAGCTATCATGTCAAACAGTACAAAAGTCAGGATATGCCAAAACCTTCATCAGAATGATAAAGGGTTGTGACAATTGAAAATCCTAACCATATGAGTCATGGTAAAACGACCTTCATAATTTGAAACCAATCAAAGATGAGGCAGTAGTTGCAGGCACGAGGTAAAAGTCAGCAAGGGCCACAACTCTGTCAAGAGCAGATCAATCAAATATCCAAAATCACATGCACATCATATCACTAGCTTCCCTAATTCACAGGTCCTGGTGGATGTATCACCAATAAACAATTCTGATTCTGATTCTGACAATGACCTGCAATATTACAATAATGCAATAACCTGCAGAGCTTCTAATCAATTGGATGAAAGATGGACAAGTTGCAGGCAAAGCGCTTGGGATGGACAAATGGACGCACTAACACACAGACAAGGATAATTTCTATGGTCCCCTTCTGTCTATGTCAGTGGAGAATGAAAAACGTGTCCAAAATTAATGATCCACCAGAACTTCTGAGGAGTGCTATGATGTACCTGCCTTGCACTTTAACAGCAGCAGAGATCATGGTGACAAGACATGGTATGCGAGGTTTGATGTATTTTTAGAGAAATGGACTTTTAAGCTAGGATTGATGCAATTCCTGGTATAAACAAGAGGACCAATGGTCCTGTAGCTCACCTGACACTTGGTCCTGATATATTTTAATGCTTTTATACATGTATATAGCACCAGGGCAGGGGCAGATAACCCCCCTCCCTTGGGGATTAATGTTGAGTCCCAATTCTATATACCAAGCCACAAGGTCACTGGGCCTTTGTTTCTGGACAAAGATTTCTGAAGGGTTTTTATCATAAATGGGTGTGGCGGCCACCATGTTCATACGACCATGACCATCTGAACAAACTTTGATTCCTTTGACCCAGTATTAAAGCTCCATAATATATGAAACACAGTAATCATTTGTATAAACTATGATGGGCCTGAGTGCCCAATGCTACATATCGGTACCAAGTTTCAAGGTTATAGGCCTTTCGGTTCTCGAGAAAAAGACGTTTGAAGAGTTTTTACCATATATGGGCATGGTGGCCATCTTGGTCAAGTGACCAAGACCATCTGAACAAACTATGGTTCCTTTAAGCCGGTGAAGCTCCATATGAAATATGGCTTCAATTGACCCTAGTGGCCACTGAGAAGATGTTTGAAAATGTTGACGGGTGACAGAATCTCAATGACCTTGCACAAAAGTCAAAGAATGACCTTGACCTTTAACGACACAATATCTTCATCTGGTCATTTAGTCAACCATATATACCAATTATTGCACCTTAGACTTAAATAGTGTCTGAAAAATCCACTGTTTAAGCATTTTCCCATATAAAAGCCTACATAATGTACCAAAGTTGACAGTGTCATAAATTAGGTCAAGGTCAACGCACGATCATTTGTATAAACTATGATGGGCTCGCATGCCCAAAGCTACATACCAAGTTTCAAGGTCATACACCTTTTGGTTCTGGAGAAGAAGATTTTGAAGGGTTTTTACCATATATGGGCATGGCGGCCATCTTGGTCAAGACCCTGAGAACAAACTTTCATTCCCTGATCACACTTAGACTCCATATGAAATTTCGCTTCAATCAGACCAGTGGTTTCAGAGGAGTAGATGTTTTGAAAATCTTGATGACGGACAGACTGACAAAATGACCTTGACCTTTCAGTGACATAATATCTTCATGTGGTCATTTAGTTGACCAAATATACCATGTATTGTACCTAAGACTTAAATAGTTTCTGAGAAATCCACTGTATAAGCGTTTTCCCATATAAAAGCCTAACAAACCAAAGTTGACCATGTCGTCAATTAATTCAAGGTCAACACATGGTCATCATTTGTATAAACTATGATGGGCCAGCATGCCCAATGCTACATACCAAGTTTCAAGGTCATAGGCCTTTTGGTTCTAGAGAAGGAGATTTTTGAAGGGTTTTTACCATATATGGGCATGGTGGCCATCTTGGTCATGTGACCCAGACCCCAGGTATAAACTTTCGTTCCCCCATCCCACTGAGACTCCATATGAAATTTGGCTTCAATCGGCCCAGTGGTTTCGGAGGAGAAGATGTTTGAAAATCTTGACGACGGATGGTCCGACGGAATGACCTTGACCTTTAGTGACAAAATATCTTCATCTGGTCATTTAGTCAACCATGTATACCAAGTATTGTACCTAATACTTAAATAGTTTCTGAGAAATCCACTGTTTAAGCGTTTTCCCATATAAAAGCCTAACGTACCAAAGTTGACCACCCTGTAAATTAGGTCAAGGTCAACGCAAGATCATGATTTGTATAAAATATGATATGCCCGCATGCCCGATGCTACATACCAAGTTTCAAGGTCATAGGCCTTTTGGTTCTGGAGAAGAAGATTTTTGAAGGGTTTTTACCATATATGCGCGTGGCGGCCATCTTGGTCATGTGACCTGGACCAAATATATAAACTTTCGTTCCCCCATCCCACTGAGACTCCATATGAAATTTGGCTTCAATCGGCCTAGTGGTTTCAGAGAAGAACATGTTTGAAAATCTTGACGACGGATGGTCCGACGGAATGACCTCGACCTCTAGTGACAAAATATCTTCATCTGGCCATTTAGTCAACCATATATACCAAGTATTGTACCTTAAACTTACATAGTTTCTGAGAAATCCACTGTTTAAGCGTTTTCCAATATAAAAGCCTAACGTACCAAAGTTGACCATGCCGTAAATTAGGTCAAGGTCAACGCAAGGTCATGATTTGTATAAATTTTGATGGGCCCGCATGCCCGATGCTACACACCAAGTTTCAAGGTCATAGGCCTTTTGGTTCTGGAGAAGAAGATTTTTGAAGGGTTTTTACCAAATATGGGCATGGCGGCCATCTTGGTCATGTGACCTGGACCAAATATATAAACTTTCGTTCCCCCATCCCACTGAGACTCCATATGAAATTTGGCTTCAATCGGCCCAGTGGTTTCAGAGAAGATGTTTGAAAATCTTGACGATGGATGGTCCGACGGAATGACCTTGACCTTTAGTGACAAAATATCTTCATCTGGTCATTTAGTCAACCATGTATACCAAGTATTGTACCTTAGACTTAAATAGTTTCTGAGAAATCCACCGTTTAAGCGTTTTCCCATATAAAAGCCTAACGTACCAAAGTTGACCATGTCATAAATTAGGTCAAGGTCATCACAAGGTCATGATTTGTATAAAATATGATGGGCCAGCATGCCCGATGCTACATACCAAGTTTCAAGGTCATAGGCCTTTTGGTTCTGGAGAAGAAGATTTTTGAAGGGTTTTTACCATATATGGGCGTGGCGGCCATCTTGGTCATGTGACCTGGATCAAATATATAAACTTTCGTTCCCCCATCCTGTTAAGGCTCCATATGAAATTTGGCTTCAATCCACCCAGTGGTTTCTGAGAAGAAGATGTTTAAAATTGTGGACGCCGACGCCGCCGACGCCAACGCCGACGGACGACGGACCAAGTCTATACTATAAGCTCACCTTGACAGGTGAGCTAAAAATTTGCAGCCAAAATGGAATGACAATGTCGCACCTGCCTTATGCTTTCTCAGTAGTAGATACCATGGTTAGAGGAAAGTGTACACTAGGTCTGATGAATTTATGTAGAAATTTGAGCAAATTGGACTTACAAACTAGAAAAGATGTAGTTCTATACATAAAGATCTACATGCAGTCAACAGAGTTAAAAATATAGGTTAAAGGTATAAAGTAGTCAAACAATCAAGGACACCAGCTTAAGAAAACATTTTATGCCATGTCTGATGATTGTAGGTGGTATAGTTAGTGAGGAATGGACTTGAATGCTCTTGTCCATATAATCATGGATGCCAGGTTGACATAAAATTTCCAAGGTCAATACAGCATGATATGAAGGTCAAGGGTACAAATAATAGCAGCATCCCAGGAGAATCTTCAAGCCAGGTTTGATGATAACACCCACTGTATTTAAAGAGAGATGGACTCAAACCCTAAGGTCGACACAATTTTACAAAATCAGTAGCACGTTAAATATATGTCAAGGGCTGAAACAAGTGCATTAATCCTCGAGTCCATTCTAAGATGAAACTTTATACCAGGTTTGATGATTCTAGATCTCATAGACTGTCAGAGAGAAATGGATTAAATGATAGAATGGATTTAATTTTGTAAGTAATAATTTACGAAATCAGCAGAGCATGAAATATGGGTCAAAATAAGCACAACAATCCTCTAGACCATCCTAAGAAAAAACTTTATACCAGGTTTGAAGATTGCAGGTATCAAAGATGGAGAGAAATGGACTTAAACACTAGGATTAACGTAATTTCTGGCACAGAATTTTACGAAGTCATTTGAGCATGAAAAGTAGGTCAAAGGTCAAAATAAGTGCAAGGTTCCTCGAGATCATTCTAAGAAGAAACTTTATACCAGGTTTGATGACTATAGGTATCATAGATTGAGAATAATGGACACGAACGCTAGGGTCGACGTAATTGTGGACGGATGGACGGCATAGAATTTTACTAAGTCATTAGAGTATGAAAAATAGGTCAAAGGTCAAAATAAGTGCAAGGTTCCTCGAGACTATTCTAAAAAGAAACTTTATACCAGGTTTGATGAATGTAGGTATGATAGATTGAGAATAATGGACACGAACGCTAGGGTCAACGTAATTGTGAACGGACGGACGGATGGATGGATGGACGGACGGACGGACAGACGCAAAAGTGAACTCCTTTATCGCACCTTGCTAAAGCAGGTGCGACAAAAAACCAGTCCAGGGTATAAAGCAGAGCAGCATTCCAGGAGACCATCCTAAGAATGTTAATGCCAGATTTGATTGTGTTGAAATGGACCAAAACTGCAATGTATAATGCAACTAAGGGTGTCAGCTTGACGTAAAAATTTAGTCGCAAGGGCATGAAATCTCTGTCAAGGTACAATAAGTGCATCATCAAAAAAATCATTGTCAGAAGAAACTTTATGGTAGATTTGATGACTGTTAGAGAGAAATGGACTTGAATGCACGGGTTGACATGATTTTGGATTAACAGTAAAAATTATGGCGTCCATAGAGCATGAAATACAGGCCAAGGGTAGAAACGTGCAACATTTATAAAGACCATCCTAAGAAGAAACTTTATGCCATGTCTGATTACTATAGATTATGTATATTCCAAGAAATGAGAGAAATGATCTTTACGGCTGGAGTCTACACAACTGTAAGCCGACAGAATGATGGACAGACTGGTAACCGGATGCTTATATTGCACCTTGCTTTATGACAAAAAGTTAGTTTCAGATGATAAAGCTAATGCATATGGATACACCTCCATGATTCAGATACAACTTTCATATCAGAAACAAAATTTCATGTAACATTATTAACAGAGAATTAAATAATTAGAGAATGAATTATAGTTTTGAGAAATTCATACTTTTCTATTGTATGAATTTCAGGCAGCATCTCGCATGTAATTCAAAGGACTGTATGCCATGCTCATCTCTAATTATAAATGAGATGAAGCCATAGATCTGTTACCATAGCAATAAAAGGCCATCGGCCAAGTGTCACCCGACGTTTGAAATGTGTCACAAACTGCAGCCCTTTATTCCGTTGCACAGTAACTGTATGGCCAAAACCAGAAAATATGTGTACAACAGAATCTGGTAAGGAAATAATAATTGAAGCATAAGCAAAGACATATACCCAATTACTGGGCCTCTATGAGGTTACAAAATACTTAAGTTCAGGACTGGGCGTATGTGTGTAAAATCAGGTTACTGAAACTTTAGGCCCTTACAGAATGCCTAAACATCAAGACCATATACCCAATAACAAAATAACAAGGGCCATAATCCTCCTAAAATGAATCTGATGAAAAATGAACATTGCATTTATGAAGATTCAGCCCATTAATATGAATAGTTCTTGAGTTATCCTTTTACCTTTAAGTTAATGTCTATTATCTATGAAAGGGGAATAACTCTGTCACTAATAAATTTAGCATATCCTAACAATAATCAGAATACTCAATTTACCAAATGCTAATAGCATACTAAATTTCAGCTCTCTTGGTCAAACGGTTCAAAAGTTGGAAAATTGCCAAAAACAACAAAGGGCCATAACTTTGTAAAATATTGGGCAATTGAAATTCCAAAATCACATGCACATCTTCAGATCATGATGAAACATTCTGCACAATTTCAAGTTGATCTGATAAAAGATGTGGCAGGAGTTGCGGGGACAAGGTCTGAGTCAGCAAGGGCCGAAACTCCATCAAAAATGGCCGAAACAAAAATAAAAAACCACATGCACATCTTCATATCATAAGAATACAATCTGTAAAATTTCAAATCAATCCGATGAAAGACGTAGGAGGAGTTGCGGGGACAAGATTTCGGACGGACGGACGGACGGACGGACGGAAGGACGGATGGACGGACGGACGGACCACATGCACATCTTCATATCATAAGAATACAATCTGTAAAATTTCAAATCAATCCGATGAAAGACGTAGGAGGAGTTGCGGGGACAAGATTTCGGACGGACGGACGGACGGAAGGACGGATGGACGGACGGACGGACTGACACACGGACGGACGAGGGTCATTTCTATAGTCCCCCTCCGCCTACGTCGGGTGACAACTATGGAATAACCAACTTGTGCATAGTGCCTTCGCAGAATGACATCTTGATGACGACATTTTGATATCAATATGCTCTTGGAATCAGAGCATGGCATAAATTGTTTGCCATGCACCTCCACCTTTTCAGTGACGTCATAAACTGAATTTTTTTCAGCTGAAAATTCAGATTTTCTTAATAATTGTTCTCAAGTAATTTAATTTCGCATTTATTTGCTTCATATGTAAGTGAATTCCATCATATATGGGACATCTATTAAACAACAGAGTTTGCTGTCAGAAGGGGAAGATTAGGGGTGGGGGAATGGGGCTGCTATTTTTAAATGTAATTTTATTTGCTTTTGAGACATAAGGGAGGCAACCATTTTCATATTGTGAGTGAGTGAACTCTGGTTTAACGTCCCACCAACAACGAGGTCATATGGAGACGGGACCATGGTTTGAAGTCTCATCCGAAAGACCGGAGAAGCGGGGGATCCATCTTGCGACCCCTGGACTGGTAGTCTGGAGTGTTAACCACTACACTACAGCCGCTCCTCATTTTCATGTTACAGTCATCACCTAAAAATGTACCCATGCACCCCAGTCTGACATGGTTCCTATTTCACTTGGAAGGTTTAGTGACTAGAGCAGATGAAACTGTCACCATGGATACTAAAATAGACCCAAATACTAAGCAAAAATTCTTTTTATTTCTTGTCATATAAAGAGATCATCACAGATTTACAGAAAGGATCACACAGAGGTCCAACTGAAAATTTTGCCCTGTTAATGCCTAGCGCCCCACAAATGGGACCTATGCAAACTATGGATTCAAACAAGATGCCCATTCTGCGGCATCTGATCAGGGCCTACATTGTTTGCAGATACCCTATACACAGTACTTTTCGCGGGTTCAAATTTTCGCGGTTAAGGGTTAAAAACATAAACATTAATTTTTGCGATTTTTAATCTTGGCGGTTGACAATATGCGCGAACAACAAAACTACTTCTATTTCACTTGAGCCAGTTCGTTCATTTACCTGCGGCAGGGCCGCCGCAGGTTAATGAAAGAACTGGCTAAAGTGAAAAGTACCAGCAATTACCGAAGCAAACAGAAACAAAATATATGAGCACTGTGTCTACAGAAGACACTTTGTAAGAAACAGGAAATTATTCGCTATTTTAAAATTCGCGGTTTCGCAGTGACCGCGAAAAATGAAACACCACAAAAATTACCTTGTATACGGTAAATACAAGCTTTTCTGGCAAAAAAATTAATCAAATTCACAAGATGCCACTATGCATTTATGGTTTAACAGTATTCTCAACCCGTATGAAGACTATAGCAATGGATCAGAGCTCCAGATCAAACAGTTATTTAGAGGGTGAAAATCTTTACAATCCTCACAGCTCTCTATTAAATAATTGCAGACTGACCTCATTACCTTAAAACAATACTGTGGAAATTCAGTATTTCCCATGCTCATCTCACTCCCATACTTTTATACATCATTATTACATATACACAACTGGATTTTATACAACAACATTAATGCCCTTTGATACTGAAATCCTATTTTACTTGTGTAAAGAGTCAGATAAGATATTTTCTGACAAGATCTGTCTTTGCATTTGTAGCTGCACATGCATGTCCAGTTAAGTCTTCAAACATATCAGCCCATACAAAGTTTGAAAAGGCAGAATGTATGGGCAATACATTCAGGGGAAGCAACTCTGCCATTTTCATAACTGCCTCCCTTGTTGATGGGAATCAAATAAAAAAGGAAAGAATTTGCATATGCAGTCTATAAAAACTCAGATTAGAATTAATTTACCCTGTTAGAATCATTGGGAGCTACAGAAGGAATCAACATACCAGACTAACCATACATGATGCATGTACAAGCCAATCTGAGACTTTATTCTTAGCATGTGCAGTAAGCAATTTGTGTTGTGGTGTAATTGTTGGTGTAAACTTTTAGATTGTTGACATATTTACACCTTGTAAGCTAAGTTCTTGTTCAGTCAATACACAGCATGGGCTAAGCTGGAACAATCCCACTCAGATATGTAGCTTAGAAATTCTTCATTCAGTGTGTTTACACATTATTTAATGCTGGCTCCATTTGATCGTCTTTAAGTCAATACCCTCCTGCACCATTTCCCACAGTGGACTGAAACAGAGACAATCAAACATGATAAATGAGCTGCACCATAAGAATCTCATAGAATGTGCACTAGCCAGCATGCATTTCAGCCTGTACCACTTCACCGTCTGGCCCAGAGGTTATAAAACTTGAGTACATTCTCAAACTCAAAATAAAGCATACTGATTGGCTGCTTCCGTTCACATGCTCGGAAGCAGCCAATCAGTGCGCTTTATTTTGAGTTTGAGATTATTCTCAAGTTTTATAACCTCGAACCCTGATTTTAGAATTTATACAACAACAATCTATGGATCCAGAAGAATCTATTAATTTATTGAGTCTGTTTATCATAAATATATTTGCATATACAGGTCTTGGTCTTTGTTTTATCATAATCTTTATTTAAAGTCGCTTCTTTTGATTTAATAACAACAAAAATAAGCTCTATAGAGTTTTCATTGCAAATTATAAGACTATTTAGGTATATACAACCTGTGGATATGTGACTTGATCAAGGTCACAATGCAAGGGACCTAGTGGGATTCCAACTAGGGACCCTTCAATCATGAGTCCAGTGCACTACCTACGGTGCCACTACACTCCACATGGCTTTTAATTATTCTGCTAACTCAGTGATGCCTTTCACACTCTACTATCTCACAGTATGGAAAAGTCCATTTTCAACAAAACCTGTCCGTGTACAGGATAGCTCACCTGACAGCGCCTTGCCCATCACATATAACAAACTTTGTCGTAAAACTTTAAAGTGTGACGGCCACGCCAACGCCGACATCAGTGTGACAACAATAGCTCTCTGTGCTTTCATACAGGCAACAATAGAAAGGATATCTACTGTAAAACAGTTATTTTTGGCGGTTACTAAATTTTGGCGATATTGGCGGTTTGGGAAAGAGCGCTAAAATATAAGTCCGCCAATATTAATTACATATACGCAAACGGAGGTTTAGATCAAAAGGAGTATTCGATAAGTATTTAGATTTTTCTATACCTTTCTATTAAACTATACATTGTGCCATCCTATTAGAATCGCCTCGATGAGGCGATTCTAATAGGATGGCACAATGTATAGTTAAATAGGAAAGGAAGAAAAACTGTTACAAATCAACAGCAAACTTTCTTTATTATCTGGAGCCATGGTATATCATGACCGCCAAATTTAATATACTCCAATATGCCATTTTAATGAAACCGCCAAATTTTGATACCGCAGATATAAAGTGTTTTACAGTAATCATCCTTTTACATCCAAAACTTCTGTTTTTTAAAGCAACTTTAAAGACCCTGAACAGCCTCCATGTTCTGCAACATCTGTGGCATAATAAAAATAGTAACACAAAAGTACAGTTTGGCCTTACCTCATTTCTCTAAGTCTTGTCACATGTTCTATACATTTATCTGCTGTATAGTCAATTTCTGCCTGAGTTGTGAAACGCCCAATTCCAAATCTGTAATCAAATTGAAATGCTATCATCATAAACAGCCTAAGTCTACACCTATATTGTTTATTTAAGTTCTTTTATGCTGAAGAGATTTCAATGTCATTTAATTAACATCCACTATGGTACTGTTCACTCCAAATGGCATTGTTCAATGCATTTTTTCTTACTGTTTTCACAGAAAAACCAAATGTGATGGAGCTCATAGATGATAATGACTTCATCTCAAGCCTTATGACTGGGTACACACACAATGGTGATTTCAAGTTCATCTCAAGTTCATCCTATGGTGGGATCCCCCACCTCTCTGGTCTGTCAGATGAGACTTTATACTGAGGTGCCGTCTCATATGATCTATGTGTTGGTGGAATGTTAAACCCGAGCTCACTCACTCATTCACTCATATATGATGAGCACCAACATGTGACAAGCGGGGAATTGTTGAGAGTGCAAGATGTTTATTACCCTCACCAATTCCTTACATGTTACAGTATGGACAGATGGAAAACCGGACTGCCATCTCCCACAAAAATGATACCAACCACATCAAGATAAAAACTGTCTTATGACACATCTAAATTGCAAAAGCTTATAATTATGTGCAGGCTGGTCAGAGCATGCTCAGTTCACCTGGTGGATTTTAAAATTTTAGAATAACTTACCTAATAGAAGAATGGGCTAAATCTTCATCAGCACCAATAGCTCGTAACACATATGATGGTTCTAAGGATGCTGAGGTACAGGCACTGAAATTGTATAATATCCAAAAGTGACTAAGTATTGGGACACCTAAAACCATTAATTTTCCATTTGTTTCAAATGGAAAATTAATGGTTTTAAGGTGTCCCAATATTTAAGCACATTAGGGTATACCATATACAGAGCTCCAGACAAGAGGATATGAGCCACGATGCGAGAAAACCAACAATGTGGTTGTGCGCCCAGCGCAGACTCAGATCAGCCTGGGCATTCGCCCAGTTTGATCAGACTCTTCGCGAACCGCTTAAAGGGTAGCTAATGGTCTAAGCTACCTCAATGCGGACTGAGAAGACTCTGGTCAGACTGGGCAGATGCCCAGGCTGATCTGAGTCTGCACTGGGCGCACAACCACTTTGTTGGTTTTCTCATGTCGTGGCACTTATTTTGATGATAATTCTGAGATAATATTTTTTGTAATTTTGCCAATAATACATTAGCTGTGGACCCACATGAGAACCACTTTTGGAAGCCTGTTCTTATGAGCAAGACATGTTTTTATGGAGAAAGAAAGAAAGTAATCTTAAGGTGAGTGGATACACTTTCATTGGAAGACTAGAGCAAGTGAGCAGGGGCTCACGTAAACCCCCGACCAGCACCAC
This sequence comes from Ctena decussata, assembly GCA_963989385.1. Taxonomy (NCBI): domain Eukaryota; kingdom Metazoa; phylum Mollusca; class Bivalvia; order Lucinida; family Lucinidae; genus Ctena; species Ctena decussata. The sequence continues at coordinate 79,183,499 of OZ022503.1, read as the reverse complement.
CGCCTAATGAAACCACCGCCTTAGGAAACTACTGCCAAATGAAACCAATCTTATACATGGTTTGAACCTAGAAGTAAACTTAGTGACCCATCAAATGGTTCCATCAAAGTATATCATAAATATCAGCAAACAGTACTAGCTTAACACAAAACTTTAATGTAAACATATAAGTCTGTGCCCATGACCTTGGTCACAGCTGCATCCAGATGATGTCAACTAATCTGCATGAACATTGACGTAAACTTAGTCGTGTATCAAAAAGGTTTCATCAAAGGATGTTGGAAATGTAAACAAAGACTATAAACTTAACGCAAAACTTAAATGCAAATATACAAGTCTGTGACCTTTGGAAAGCAGCTATGAACCTAAAAGTAAACCTAATCAAATATCAAAAGGTTCCATAAAAGGATATTGGAAATACAAAAGAAGAATGTAAACTTAAAAACAGCATCCAAATGATGTCAAGTATTATGCATGAACATTTAAGTAAACCTAGTCATATATCAAAAGGTTTCATTGAAGGATGTTGGAAATATAAGCAAAGAATATAAACTTAACGCAAAACTTTAATGCAAATACACAAGTCTGTGACCTTCACCTTTAGTAAGCAGCAGCATCCAGATGATGTAAACTACTCTGTATGAATCTAAAAGTAACCCTAGTCAAATATCAAGAGGTTCCATCAAAGGATATAAGAAATATGAAAGACTATAAACTTAATGCAAAACTTTAACGCAAATGTTTAAGTCTGTGACCTTGACCTTAGGTCAGCAGCAGCATCCAGATGATGATAAGTATTCTGCTTGAACATGTAAGTAAATCTAGGCAAATACCAACAGGCTTCATCAAAGGATATTGGAAACATAAGCAAAATTAAAAACTTAACGCAAAACTTTCACGCAAATGTTAACGGACGGACGGACGAACGGACAGACAGAATAACGGACGGAAAGACGAAAACTATATACCCCTCGACATACTTCGTATGTTGGGGGTATAATAACTCTATCAGCTTCATATTTGCCCCTGCTTACTAATGGGGATCAATTCTTACAGGAAAGAATTTGCTCTGTCTGGCCAAACTAAAATGTGGAAGAGCCCTTTTCAGATAGTTAAAAGTGAGAGATACCAGCCCTCTTCAGATAGTTAAAAGTGACAGATATGACGAAAAATCTTGAGCAAATATTATAGTTGAGAACTGCAGTCATTCTGAAATTATAGGTGCAGTCTGTGTGTTTGGGATAAAATATTTCCCAGACAGTTGTGACATGCCTTCTACATACTGTCCCAAATTTTTTTATGGCAAGGTCATAAAACTTACCCATCTCCTTAAAGAAACTATGTCTGATATTCAATGATAATGGGCCACATAAAGAGGATCTTACATGAGTGGTCATTTCATATGAAATTTAAGAAACGAGCCTTTGGCGAGTTTCATAAATTTTATATGAAATGACCACAAGCGTGAGATTCTGCTTATCATATGACCCTTGAAAGGAAATTTCCACATCTTCAAACTGAACATTATTTCAATGAGAAAACGCATTGTTGATGTGGATGTTGTCAATGACGCTATGTGTACATGCCAAAGTGTTATTACACCTGTGGTCATACAATTTTTAAGACACGACGTTATCCACTGAATAACAGCTATGTCATATGATAAACCAGGATATTCATATACAACTTAGAGCTGATCTAAACATGTACATATGCAGAAACATATGAGCACCTGCATACATCTGAAACATGTAGGTCTGAAGACCCTTGCTGAGGTGACAAAAATTAGAAGAATTGCAAAAAGAGAAGCATTTTAAACAAAGCTCTAGATAAGAGGGAGTATTTGGTGATAATTAGGGATAATTTTTGCTAATTCTGTATAAAAACATATGTTGTGACCCCTCATCTGAACCGTCTCTATGAGACGGTTCAGATGAGGGGTCACAACATATGGTTTCAATGAGAAATGAAAAAAATTATCCCTCAATTATCATCAAATACCCCTTTTATCTAGAGCTCTGTTAAAGTTACCTGCCAGATGAAAGAGCTACATCTTTCAATGCCATCAACAAACTCTCACCCTCCACAAAGGCAAAAGACAAATTAACACAGCCTGGATAGGTTTTGTCTGGATCTCCATTCCGGATCACCCGTGGAACTTTTGAAGTGATTCTGTCTATAAGTCTTTTAGAGAGAGCTGAGATTCTCTTGTGATCATACTGAAATGCAGAAGTGTTTATCAGTGTCACTTTTACCCTTAAAGCGCCAAAAATTAAACTTGTTGAATTGGCAAACAGTGAAGATCAAGATAAGGTGGCTCATAATGAGCCACCTCATCTGAATCTACACTGTTTGCCCTCTAGTGTTTGAATTCTCAATATGATATCGCTTAGACGAGACATTTTTTGAAATTCTGCAGACGTAAATTTGGTCGTCTGTTTTTTGGCGCAATAAGAGTTAAACAAGAAATTCTTCTGAACTCCTTATTTTGCCTTCTAATTTCTTAAGACTGTCTGGCATCCAAGAAGGTTGGATGCAAAACAAATCCTTATTTTGAGTCATAAATTTTAGTGTTGGGGTTGGTGACTCAAGTTTTTTTTTAATCAACTCATCTATATTAACCTATGTATCTTTCTTTCTGAGATGTCTTTGGTACTCCTTTTCTCGCCATCTTATAGTGAGACGACTGAGTCTTGTCTTTCCAAATTTCTGATTTTTCTTATACCATATAAAGAGTTGCAGTCACAAGAATATTCTGCTAAAAATTCTGATTTTTCTTCTTATACCAGAAAAAACTGCATGTCACACCTCATTAAACTGTGTTGCTGAGGATGATATGCTTTACAGATAACAGAGATATACAGTCAACCATCTATATAACATTCAGTATAACAAAAAAATTCTGCACATCAATCTGGCTGCCACTCACATGCATTTTTACTCTGAAGTAAGATTTTTAAAAATCCAAATTAAGTTTAACAGTAAACTCTTCAGGAACAAATATTATTTTGGTAACTTTACTTTAAAATCTTTCTTCAAATGTTTCAAAACATATTTCAGTCTCCATTCTTTGAATGTTTTGAAATATATTCTAACCTCCATTTCTTTCATAGCCAGTTCACAGGCAGCTCCCATTCCAACACAGAGTGGTGTTGGTACAGTTCCACTTCTCATACCTCTCTCCTGTCCTCCACCACTCTGGGGTGCCTCCACCCTCACCCTGGGCCGACGTCTCACATACAGAGCTCCAATGCCTGAAATAGCCAAATAATACCTGATACATTGATATATTACTCAATACAGGGAAATAATACCTGATACGGGGAAATAATACCTAAAACATCAAAATAATACCTGATACAGGTAAACAATACCTGAAACAGGCAAATTAAATGTGATACATGGAAATAATACCTGATACAGGGAAATAAAACCTGATACAGGGAAATGATAACTGATACAGGGAAATATATACATGTAATAATACCTGAGACAGGGAAAAATAACCCAAAAATGAAGACAATTTATTGTCATGGCCATGTTCTGCTTCAGAATTTTTCTTTTCAAATAAACCCTCCACACGAATTTTGTGAAATGCTGTGTCATGTGCTTTGTCTTAAAAACAGAGCTGCCACTACCGATGTTAGAAAAGAAATACCTGTCTCTAACATTCTGCTAACTGGCAAAAACCGGAGTATTTCATAGCAATAATGCTTTGATATGATTGAAAGTATTTCTTACTGCTCTGTCCCTTAACAATACTATTAGCCTTCTCATCATTTCCAGTTCACCAGAATTAGTTCTAGTTAATGCTGGTGTATGATATCCAAACCATTACAACATCAACTGAGCAGACAGCAACTGAATGCTTACAAATGCAGTTTACCATGTGTAAAATATGTTTACATGATTTATCTGCTCCATTTCACTATCTCATATTATCAAAACTTTCATTTATTTTTCATCAACTCATTAAGATCAGCAAGGAGATTGTGCTGATACACCTGCGAAACCTTTATTATGACAGTAATCATACCTTTTGGTCCATATATTTTGTGACCACTAATAGACATCAAATCAATGTTCATCTCATTCACATCTAGTGGTATCTTCCCCACAGCCTGGGCAGCATCAGTGTGGAAAAATACCTTCTTGGAGCGACACAGAGCACCTATACAGGAAAATAAGGACTGATCAGGATATTGCACTGATTTTATCATGCATCTGCTGCAAAATTGCACCTGATAGAATGGGAATGACAACATAATGTGATATCATGTCACTACAGAACTGCAGTTCTGTAGTGACATGATATCTCATTTTATTATATACCTATTAATGATACACCCTTTGAACTGCCTGTTTTTTGACCATCTGATACAGAACGCAGTATCAAACTGACGTTTTCTGAATCCATATCACTATCCTTTAAAATGAGGCTATGTCTGAGTTCCAGCTTCAGGCGCGTCATTTTTTTAAAGTGCATCGCGGAAACGAGAACCAGAGAAACGTGACAAATCACGTAACGTCAACAAACACGTCAAAAAATGGCGCGCCTCGGTAGCGTTTTTCTTACGACTAGCTATATACCTCTGTCGCACAGGTTCGAATCCGGGTCTATGCATTAGCGCTGGCAAGTATGAATGGTTGGCTGTTCTCTAAGGTATATAATAAACAAATTATTATAAAAGTAACTTGACCTGGCGTAATGTATCACGTCTCATGGATGATCTCATACCATCGGATCACCCTCGACGCAAGCGTCTCGGGTGATCCGATGGTATGAGCTCATCAACTCGACGTGATACAGTACGCCAGATCAAGTTACTATTATAATAATGTGTATATGTTATCAGGCAGTGCCTTAAGCCATCTTTGAAGACGATTGGTTACATACTGATGTTGATCGTGATAATAACAACATCAGCAATTAGGTTCAAACTGGCTTTTACTTTTCATTTATTTGGCGCTTTTAAGGATGTGTCTTACAATCTTCTGATGATGCATGATAAACAGAAAACCATGAAAGTGTCTTTTCATATCAAATTTATCAGGCTTGACCAGAAACACATTGGACTGGCTCTGCAAGCCTCGCCATCCTACGCTGATTCTGGTCTAGCCTGATAAGCTTGATACTAACATGATTTTCTTTCTATACATTCCGACATGATATCCGATTTATTTGGGTGAGAGGCCAGTGAGCAAAAATCATCTTTCAAGTAACTAGTGAAATCTCAAATCAGCTTGTACTGCTACAAATTCTGATGTTGAATCATCTGTGTCTGCTTAACACACTCCTCAATATCTGTCTTGTTGTACTGGTCAAGAGGTTATTCTCCGAGGCTAGTAGTGGACAGGCTTTTGGGTTCAACTCTGAGTCAAGTTTTAGCAGCTATTCTTCTCTGGCCTACATTTGATTTCATCATCTAACCCATTTTCCAATCTAAGTCATACTGTTGAAAGAACTGCAAACTCAGACTAATCTGGCCATCCACATGATCGAAATCAAACAAGCAAATTTGTTGAATTTATATCCCCCACCAAAGTAGCTCTGATCTGTTTCTGGTTTAAGTTTCATGAATTTTGTTCAGTGGTTACTTTAAAGAGTTCCAACTGAACTTGTGGATTTTAAATCATCTCAAGGGCAATTACTCATGCATATGTGAGGCCATTCCAAAAGACTTGCCTCAGCATCACTGCACTATAATGATACATATTTATATTCAATTTCAAGAAATTTTGTACTTTAGTTATGGCTAATTTGTGGATTTTAAATCAATTCATGGGAAATAACTCAAGCACTTCTGGTGCCATTATGACAAAACTTAAATGTGCACTGCCAAGTTATAACAATACAAAATTGTTTGAAGTTTCATGAAATTCCATTCATTGCTTACTCAGTTATTTTGGTAACTGGTTACTTAGTTATGGCTCATTTTATGTATTCTAAATCAAGTCAAGGGCAATAACTCATGATATATATTTATAATAAATTTCATGAAATTCAGTTAAAAAGGTTACTTCGTTATGGCTCCAGTCAGATGGAAAGACAGACTGAAGGAAGGGTAGACATATGGACATGGACAAAACAATATCCCTCTGCCTTTGGCATGCGATAAAAACATCCAAACACAGCCAGTCATCCACCAGTATGTGAACAACAAAGCTCATACATGTACCAGATTGTGGATATTCCAATATGCAGGCTGGTTTGCTTCTTTGTCTTAAAGGGCTACTGCACTGTTTCTTCACTATTTCCAGAAATACTTCCAATTAACAGATATTTATGAGAGAAACAGATTGCTGAAAACCCCATCGAAAAATTCCTACCTACACTGTTATTATTGACAATTAAATTTTATGCAAATTTGATTTTAAGCCCCGCCCACTTTTTCATTTTTACAGCTTTAATTGTGTTAAGTTGATTCCAGTTATTATTACCATATTCTGATCCAAAATATTCCAACTTTTTTCATGAGATGATGTAACTTGTCTCACTAAATCTATTTTAGGGGAAAAATGTGTAAAAAATGTTTTCAATAGGTATTCTTTTTAAAATTTAAATTATACGAATGACTCAAATGACGTCATAAGAGTCCTTGCATATTTTTCAGCTAATTAAAATTTAAATTGCTTATAACTTTTTAACCATTTGGAATTTTTCCTTGTAGTTTTCGATATTGTTTTAAACAAAACAATACCAGTTATTTCCAGTGATTTTAATGCATGTTGAAAAACAGTACAGTAGCCCTTTAACATCATTTTTGCTGAACGAAGATCTATTTCAGTCTTACCTATTTCTTCAACAGGCTGTCTCACTCCAATCTCATTGTTGACAGTCATTACTGAGACTAGTACAGTATCTGGTCTTATTGCATCTTCCAGGGCCTACAAATAACGTTCCTACTGTTATTACCCAAAATATTTGGACACTCTAAACAACTATTACTGTATTTCAAAAGCCTGAACAGCTGAAATTACTGATCAGCCACATGTCAAAAAGGCTAGCTAGTGAAATGGAAAGCAGAGCAGATATAGACAAGACTGCTTCTTTACAGTATAAGAGTTATCACTGTGTTATCACTGTTTTGCATGCATCTTTCTAAATGAAGCAGCTCTTCTCAAATCCACAGCCTGAGTTTGAAAATTTCAGTAGTACACATCATTTTTCAGAGCAGTCCTCAAATTGAACTCTCTTACTAAAAATAATCGATTTCTAAAATTGTGGGAAAATAATTCAATTTTTAAGCATAAAACCACATTTTGCTTTCCTGGTCAATTAGTCAAAAATATCAATGACACATGACTCTGTTCACACCCTCCATCTTGCTCTTTTCAATATCATGATCTGACACTGATAGATGGATATTTGGGGTTTTACTACTGTTTCAATGTCTCTAAGTCTTTTCAGGCTGGTGGGAAACAGAAGTAATGATGAGAATAAAATGATGTAAAGGCTTGAAAAGAAACATGCTTTGAACCAATAATCTCTGAGGTGACCGCTGTACAGAGGTAAAAAATATAGGAAACCAGAGGACCAATGGTCCTGTAGCTCACCTGACACTTGGTCCTGGTATTTATACATGTATATAGCACCAGGGCAGGGGCAGATAACCCCCTCCCTTGGGGATTAATGTTGAGTCCCAATTCTATATACCAAGCCACAAGGTCACTGGGCCTTTGGTTCTGGACAAAGATTTCTGAAGGGTTTTTATCATATATGGGTGTGGTGGCCACCATGTTCATGTGGCCATGACCATCTGAACAAACTTTGATTCCTTTGACCCAGTATTAAAGCTCCATATGAAATACAGTAATCATTTGTATAAACTATGATGGGCCTGAGTGCCCAATGCTACATACTGGTACCAAGTTTCAAGGTTATAGGCCTTTCGGTTCTCGAGAAAAAGACGTTTGAAGAGTTTTTACCATATATGGGCATGGTGGTCATCTCGGTCAAGTGACCAAGACCATCTCAACAAACTATGGTTCCTCTATGCCGGTGAAGCTCCATATGAAATATGGCTTCAACTGACCCCAGTGGCCTCTGAGAAGATGTTTGAAAATGTTGACGGGTGACAGAATCTCAATGACCTTGTACAAAAGTCAAAGAATGACCTTGACCTTTAACGACATAATATCTTCATCTGGCCATTCAGCTAACCATATATACCAAATATTGTACCTCATACTTAAATAGTTTCTGAAAAATCCACTGTTTAAGCATTTTCCCATATAAAAGCCTACATAACGTACCAAAGTTGACAGTGTCATAAATTAGGTCAAGGTCAATGCACGATCATTTGCATAAACTATGATGGGCCTGAGTGCCCAAAGCTACATACCAAGTTTCAAGGTCATACGCCTTTTGGATCTGGAGAAGAAGATTTTGAAGGGTTTTTACCATATACGGGCATGGTGGCCATCTTGGTCAAGACCCCCGAGAACAAACTTTTACTCCCCGATCACACTTAGACTCCATATGAAATTTTGATTCAATCAGACCAGTGGTTTCAGAGGAGAAGATGTTTTGAAAATCTTGATGACGGACAGAATATCTTCATCTGGTCATTTAGTTGACCATATATACCACATATTGTACCTAAGACTTAAATAGTTTCTGGGAAATCCACTGTATAAGCGTTTTCCCATATGAAAGCCTAACGTACCAAAGTTGACCATGTTGTAAATTAGGTCAAGGTCAAGCAAGGTCATCATTTGTATAAACTATGATGGGCCAGCATGCCCGATGCTACATACCAAGTTTCAAGGTCATAGGCCTTTTGGTTCTGGAGAAGATTTTCAAAGGGTCTTTACAATAAATGGGAATGGCGGCTATCTTGGTCATGTGACCCAGACCCCGGGTATTAACTTTAGTTCTCCCATCCCACTGAGACACCATATGATATTTGGCTTCAATCTCCCCTGTGGTTTCAGAGGAGAAGATGTTTGAAAATCTTGATGACGGACAGATCGACAAAATGACCTTGACCTTCAGTGACATAATATCTTCATCTGGTCATTTAGTTGACCATATATACCAAATATTGTACCTTAGACTTAAATAGTTTCTGAGAAATCCGCTATATAAATGTTTTCCCATATAAAAGCCTAACATACCAAAGTTGACCATGTCGTAAATTAGGTCAAGGTCAACGCAAGGTCATCATTTGTACAAACTGTGATGGGCCCGCATGCCCAATGCTACATATCAAGTTTCAAGGTCATTAGCCTTTTGGTTCTGGAGAAGAAGATTTTCGATAGTTTTTAACCATATATGGGCATGGCGGCCATCTTGGTCATGTGACCAAGACCCTGGGTATAAACTTTCGTCCCCCCATCCCACTGAGACTCCATATGAAATTTGGCTTCCATCTCCCTAGTGGTTTCAGAGGAGAAGATGTTTGAAAATCTTAACGACGGATGGTCCGACGGAATGACCTTGACCTTAAGTGACATAATATCTTCATCTGGTAATTAGTCGACCATGTATACAACATATTGTACCTTAGACTTAAATAGTTTCTGAGAAATCCACTGTTTAAGCATTTTCCCTTATAAAAGCCTAACGTACCAAAGTTGACCATGCCGTAAATTAGGTCAAGGTCAACGCAAGGTCGTGATTTGTACAAACTATGATGGGCCCGCATGCCCGATGCTACATACCAAGTTTCAAGGTCAAAGGCCTTTTGGTTCTGGAGAAGAAAATTTTTGAAGGGTTTTTACCATATATGGGCGTGGCAGCCATCTTGGTCATGTGACCCAGATACCACGAACAAACTTTCGTTCCCCCAAACCATGGAGGCTCCATATGAAATTTGGCTTCAATCGGCCAAGTGGTTTCAGAGGAGAAGATGTTTGAAAATCTTGAAGACGGATGGTCCGACGGAATGACCTTGACCTTTACTGACATAATATCTTCATCTGGTCATTTAGTCAACCATGTATACCAAGTATTAAACCTTAGACTTAAATAGTTTCCGAGAAATCCACTGTTTAAGCGTTTTTCCATATAAAAGCCTAACGTACCAAAGTTGACCATGCCGTAAATTATGTCAAGGTCATCGCAAGGTCATGATTTGTACAAACTATGATGGGCCCGCATGCCCGATGCTATATACCAAGTTTCAAGGTCATAGGCCTTTTGGTTCTGGAGAAGAAAATTTTTGAAGGGTTTTTACCATATATGGGCGTGGCGGCCATCTTGGTCAAGTGACCCAGGTACCCCGAACAAACTTTCGTTCCCCCAACCCATGGAGGCTCCATATGAAATTTGGCTTCAATCGGCCCAGTGGTTTCGGAGGAGAAGATGTGTGAAAATGTTGACGGACGACGGACAGACGGCGGATGCCTGGCTATACTATAAGCTCACCTATGAGCCTAAAGGCTCAGGTGAGCTAATAAACTGGGTTGGGGGGGGGGTGTGGTGTTGAAAGTGACCGTTGTTAAGAGATTCAGGTGACCGTCAGTGGGATGTGACCATTAGAAGAAGTTGGGCTGAATTATGCTTCAAAAGCTTTGAAGTGAATGGATACAGCTCTATGTTTTTCGCCCATTTTTGTAAAGGGAAACAAGTTTCTTGACTTCATGTCTGCTTCCCTGGAGGACAAAGCCCTTCCACAACTAAGTCTACTTTTAAAGAAAAGAATTTGCTCCTATAGGAGCAAATTTTTTAAGAGCTGACCCCAAAAGAGAAGGGAGTCAAAAGGGAATATGACAGAATTGCTTCCCCTAAAAAAGTACCCATTCACCTTAGCCATACTGACTAAACAATGATTACTACCATACCTTCATACTTATTAGCCCATTTGTCTCCACTGGCAGGTATGTGACGTCAAATCCTTCTCCTTCTAAAGCTCTACATGAATCTAGCACGCACTTGTGCTCCTGAAATATATAAGGCTCTTAAAAATATATCGAAAAATTTTATTTACACTGAAACAATTATTTAACAAAAAACACATTTTATTTATGACTAGACAAAGACAATGGCACAGTATCCATGTATATCGCCAGCCAGCACCACCACCTAAATATGAGCTATCAGAAAAATTGTGCAAACCTTTGAAATAAAAGCTGATAAACAGCTGGAGAAATCAACAAGTCAAGTCTAGTCTAGTCTATCCCATCTAGTCTAGTCTAGTCTAGCCAATCCCATAACCCTGTAACGTCATTGGGGCAACAAACTGATGGACAAATGAATGGATGGAACCACAACAACTATGTACCTCTCGAAATACTTAGTATGCTGGGGATATGATCCAATGACAATGTTGGTGGTGTTAGCCATCACTGTTTTAACCATTATTTGGTGACTGACTTGTGTTAAATGACTGTCACAACTATACTGTGATTTAAATTATTTTGCAGAGAAACAGAAATACAATTAACCCATTCCATTCGGGATACCCCTTTAGGGGTATCTGGGCAAACAGTTTGGATCCAGATCAGGCCCCACGTTTAAACGTGGGGCCAGATCTGAGATCCAAACTGTTTGCAGCCTAGACATCATTTGTACAGGAGTTAGTTACACCAATATTGTCGAAGTATTCTTGATTTTTGATGCAGACGACAATTTCAGCAGTCGACAAAAAATACCCAGAATGCAATGGGTTAAACTATCCCTCCTTGCAACCTGATTCTTTACACAAGGGCACTTGATGTGCTGTAAACTGAAAACTGTTATTTTTCTTTACTTAGTACAAAAGGTATGTTGTGTATGTCAATAGAATCACTGTTGCAAATATTTTCATTGAGGTCCAAGAACAAATATTTTGTAGATAAAACAAGTGGGCCAAGATAGCCCTGAATCATTCACCTAAGTTTCAAGTATAAATTACATTTTTCAGTGAGAAAGAGGCAACAAATCTAGTTTAATGTTCCAATTTAGCCCATTTCTGGCCCAGAGGTTATAAAACTTGAGTACATTCTCAAACTCAAAATAAAGCACACTGATTGGCTGCTTCCGAGCACATGCTCGGAGGCAGCCAATCAGTGTGCTTTATTTTGAGTTTGAGATTATTCTCAAGTTTTATAACCTCGAACCCTAATCTGCTTGAGATCTTATAGCCAAACACATACAAAGCAAGTTTGCTTATGATTGCTCCAAAAATAGTAGCCTGTATCGCCTTCATATGATGATACGCAGAATTTTTGCTAAGTTAGTGGAACTAACTCTTGAGTTAACCATCCGATTTCGCCCATTACTGGACTTGGGCTATAAGACTATTGTGTTAATCTGCTTATGATTGTTAAAATCATGTGATCTTTTTTTCATGTTCACATGGTGAGTGATGGAAGTTGGATCGATGCTAGTGATCGATGCTAGTGGTGAGCTATTGTGATCAGTCAGTGACTCACTGACTGATCACAATAGCTCACTATGACCACAAGTAAGCTCATATGAATACTGTGGAACCCTGTGTCTTGACTGCCTGCACTCTGTCACCAATATGGAGCTAAACCACAGAACTCGACAAGTCAGTTGAGCTTAAATATACAGGTCAGTACATGATACACTGTATTTGTGGTCGTTTTAGCTTCCCTTCTCCTGCTGTAGGCACAACCCAATGTTGACGACTCCAGCTATTGTAGAGCTAGGAAACAGAGCTAAACCACAAAACTTCCCTCAACATTGGAAACACAGTACATAAATTCCTTTTTCTGCTAATTGCAGGCAAGACAAATAATAAAACTTTTACACCAGAAATCTCATCTTATCTGGAGCTCTGGTGCTATCAAAACCAATTTCCCCTTCAGCACCTACCGTCTGTGTAGTAATAACATGTTTCTTCTTGCTTTTGTAAAACCTCCCTGTGCCCTTTACAGCAATATTGTTAGACTCTGTGGCTCCACTTGTGAAGACTACCTCCCTTGGATCTGCTCCTATTGAGTTGGCTACTTGCTGAAAAAGTAGAAATGGACATATACATAAAATTTTAACCCTTAAAGTGACAAAAAAGCAGAAGACAAAATTTACATCTGCAAAATTTCAAACAAGAGGCCCAAATGGGCCTGATATCGCTCACCTGGCTATTGTGCAACGGGACCATTCTGATACAAAATTGGTCCATTATTCCACTGAGAATTTCTCATTTTCACATTTTGCTACTTTTAGTAACAGAGGCCAACTTGCCTGGTCTTTATATATTTACTTTTGAAACACCTCAATGCAAGAATCATTTTGCCACAAATTTCATCAAAATCCATTCAGGGGTTACTGAGATATTGCCAGTTTCATGTTTTGTGCTATTTTTAGTAACGGCAGATGGCGGCCATCTTGGATTGCTAAAATGCAAAAATTCGAAAAGCCTTCATGAAGGAACATTTTGACACAAATTTGGTCCAATTCCATTGAGATTTTCTAATTTTCACATTTTTCTATTTTTAGTAACAGAGGCCAATATGACTGGTCTACAGTTAGATATTTTGAAACATCTTAATGCAAGAATCATTCTGACACAAATTTCGTAAAAATCCATTCAGCGGTTACTGAGATATTGTCATTTTCATGTTTTGTGCTATTTTTAGTAACGGCAGATGGCGGCCATCTTGGAATGCCAAATTGCAATTAATCGAAACCACTTCATGCAAGGAACATTCTGACACAAAATTGGTCCATTTCCATTCAAGGGTTCTTGAGTAATTGTCATTTTTATGTTTGTGCTATTTTTAGTAACACCAGATGGCGGCCATCTTGGAACGCCAAATTGCAATTAATCAAAACGGCTTCATGCAAGGAACATTCTGACACAAAATTGGTCCAATTCCATTCAAGGGTTCTTGAGTAATTGTCATTTTTATGTTTGTGCTATTTTTAGTAACGGCCCCCATGGTGCCCATCTTGGATAGTCAACTGGCACAAAATTGAAATAATTCCATTCAAGAACCATTTCTGACCAAATCTGGTCAGAATTGGTCGCATTTTCTTTAGATATTGACATTTGAGCAAAACCGGCCTTGTAAACGCTAAGTAGGTCACTGTGACCTAATTCCACTATAGATTTTTTTATTTTTACAATTTTTAATACCAAGGTCCCACTTATGTTCCATGCAAACTTTCAACCAAATATACCAAATGGTTCTGGAGAAGAAGTTGATTTTGTTGTTTTTGCTATTTTTAGTAACAGCAGCCATCTTGGATTCTTGACCTGACCCAATTTTACAATTTTGAAACCCTGCAGTCTGGCCATGCTCCATGTGAAATTTGAGATCCATGGGCTCAGTGGTTTTAGAGAAGAAGTTGTTTGAAGTTGTTTAAATAGGTCATTTTTTGACATTGGCATTTGAGCAAAATTACACACGTAAACAGAAAGTAGGTCACTGTGACAAAACTCCGCTACAGATTTTTTTCATTTTTACAATTTTGAATACCAAGGTTTTACTGATGTTCCATGCCAAAATTCAGACAAATATACCCAGTGGTTCTGGAGAAGAAGTTTATTTTGTTGTTTTTGCTATTTTTAGTAACGGCGGCCATCTTGGATTTTCAACCTGACCCAATTTTACAATTCTGAGACCCTGGAGTTAGGTCATGCTCCATGTGAAATTTGAGAACCATGGGACCAGTAGTTTTACAGAAGAAGATGTTTGAATATTTGTTTTTAGGTGTTGACGGACAAATTGCGTGACGACGCACGACGCACGCCGGACGCATTGGTATGACAATAGCTCACTATGGCCCTTCGGGCCAGGTGAGCTAAAAATGTTTCATCCAAGCTATATTTTATTTTGAATTCAAAGACCATAGGGCAAACAGGGTAGATCCATATGAGGCAGCTCATTATGAGCGGCCTCATCTGGATCTACCCTCTTTGCAAATTCAACTTCTTTAACTTTTGGGTTGAAGTGCTGTTGTTCAATTGAAGTCAAATCATCAAGACCCTGGTTCCAGTCAAAAAAGTTATTCCATTATCATTGCACTTTCAATCATTTCTAAACTGAACTTTACCATAGACAAGTCCATTTGCCCTATAAGGAATCATTTTGTGGAATTGTTCACAATCAACTGCCTATCTGACTGCTACTTTAGGTCAAGATTTGTTGTTTTTCGTCAGAACCAGTCTGGTGCACTGGAAAGTTTGAGTCATCAGAAGTCTGAGTAACTGGAAAGGATTCTCTTTCTGTGAGAAGACTACCAGTTTGACTAGCTGTGAAATAATGGCAGTTTGATACAATATCAGCAATAAAACAGTGTTTACCTATCTTTAGAAAGACCACAAATATCTAAATCAGTCTACGAAATTCTGCACAGTGAGATGATTAGATGGTTATTTATCCCCTCTAAAACAATCACAAAAATCTAGATCCATCTTTTAAGATGCACATTAGGGTATACTAACTCTGCACCTACCTTTCTAGCTTTTTCGATAGCAGCTTCAGTCTCCCAGCCATAAGCATGAGTCCTAGAATGTGGGTTACCATAGTAACTGACTAGATATGGCAACATTGCATCCAGTACTCTTGGATCCTAATAAATATACAACAAAGCATAACCATAACAACATTTAAGACCTCAAAAAGCAAAAATTTTATCCAATTATTTAAATGTACTACAGTCAACCCTCTTAACAACGGCATTCATTACAACAGCAAAATTCTTTACAACATCATTTTGATTAGCACGGAATGGCTAGATTGTTCTAAATATGCATTCTTTACAACAGCAATTCAGTTTAACGTCAAAATGTTTGGGAACAAATGCTGTCATTGTAAAGAGGGTTCACTGTGCTCAACTTGGAGAAGGAAACATTTCTTTGTGACTTTTTTCCTCTGTCCACAACCAGAGGTCAGCTTCCAAGGATCAATCTAGAGATCTGAATGAGGAAGTTGCTCTACTTTTACGGAGAAGTTTCTACCCATCTATCACCCTTACCTTTATATTCTGTATATCAAAGCTCCTTTATCTCAGACCATGAAAAGTTTGACCCTGAAGGGAGACAATTTCTCCCTAGACTCCCTCTAGCTTGATCCTTGGCTTACATACTGGCTTGTTTTCTCAGTCCACAACCAATGGCCAACTTTCATATACACAGGGACCAACCGTAACGCCGGAAAAGCGGTCGAAACGCAGGATTTGCGGTGTTTTCACGCCGGATTGCGGTATTTTTCGTAGGATTCGCCGCCATTTTTGTTGACAGTTTCCGAGGTGGGTTGAAAAAACTATTTATTTATAACGTAAGGAGATTTTGTGTGAGCATTAGAACTAGCCTATCCGGATCTACATAGATGGCTTTTATCGCCAGATCTTCTGTTGGTACATAGATATTGTTGAAATATGCAATCAGTCAAGGAGAAAATTGTTTTGCATGTTCGGCCAAACGCTCAGACAGTATTTGAAGCCAGAGGGTTCGTACTTTCTTCAGTTTCCTTATATTCTTGACCAGCTGGTGGATGAATTTGCATTTTTAAATAAAACTACATCTTAAACAGCCGATTGCATAGGATCTTTTGCCTTAGGAGGCATAGACTGAGACACAATATGCGAAATTCAAAGTAACGCCGGATAATGTGG
This sequence comes from Ctena decussata, assembly GCA_963989385.1. Taxonomy (NCBI): domain Eukaryota; kingdom Metazoa; phylum Mollusca; class Bivalvia; order Lucinida; family Lucinidae; genus Ctena; species Ctena decussata. The sequence goes on along the minus strand of OZ022503.1, from coordinate 79,166,986 downwards.
TAACCAGGTTTCTCATTTGGCCAGTATTTTCACAGATAAACATATCTGAAAGGGTAAAACACAGGTAAAATACTTATGTTAATGCAGTTTAGGCGTAAGACTGCTCCCTTCAGCATTCCACGAGAGACACCATGAATTTTTCAATATTTTCTTTGTGGAAATTTCCAGGAGTATTTTTGTTTTCGCCAGTTTTTATTTTAAGACATGTCTTCTGGCAAGTTTCATATTCCTTTTAGGTTGAAAGGCCAGGTGACGGAAATATATTCACCAAGCTCTGAATAATTACAAATATCTGGTTCTATTCTATTCTATCCCTTTACCTTACAAGGTCGTTTGGGCACCACAGATGACTTCAAAACTATCCCTTTCCACCTTGTCCTGTTTTCAGCTGCCCTAGCTGAGCTGGCGAAATCCATTCTTGTCCACTCTTTAATATCATTGTCATCACCTCTTCTTCTGTCTACCTCTTCTTCTTTCATTGCGCCCTGTAGAAACGTCTTTGCCAAACCTGAAGACTTTGAGACGTGGACAAACCACCTTAGTTTCCGTTTCTTGACCAGGGCCAGAAGTTCATTATATTCTTCAATGGCTGCTTTGATTTTTCTGCGAACCTCTTCATGGGTTATATGGTCCTTGTACGAAATGTTTAGTAATCTTCGGTAGCATCTCATTTCAAAGGCCTGCGTTTCTCTGACTCTGCTGTCAAGATCCACTATTCACAGGCATACAGAAATATAGAATTTACAAGGGAGCGCATAAGTTTTACCTTTGATCCAAGAGATATGCCGTTATTTCTCCTAATTGGCTTCAGTTTTATAAAAGCTAAAGTGGCCTGTTCAATCCTTGAGAGAACCTCCTGTTTAGACCCATCATCTGGGACAACTGCTCTAAGGTATATGAAGCGTGTTACAGTACCCAGCTTCTGCCTTTTTATCTTGATCTCCCTCTGGATGTCATTGGCGCTGTTTGTCATCAGTTTAGTCTTCTTAGCACTGATCTCCATCTTAAACCTTGTGCACGGTTGGCGAGACTTTCAACTGGGGCTTCTAGTTCCTGCTCGACCACAGCTAGAGCGTCTTTGTCATCTGCAAACTGCAGATATGTAATATTTCTGCCGCCTTTGCTAACCTTTCGTCATGTTCTTCCAGAGCATCAGACACGATGAGTTCGAGAAAAAATGTTGAACAGGGTGGGTGACAAAGAACATCCTTGCCTTACTCTAACTGTTGTTCTGAATCATTCTTTCGCGCTGCCATTCATCAGGAATGCACTTGTAGCCTTTACGTAGAGCTGCTCAACGGTGCACTGATATTGTACTTCCGCATTGTGGCCCATGAGGCTGCATGCCATACTCTTCCAGAGGCTTTTTTGAAATTAATGAAGACATGGTACAGATTTTATTGATTTTTAAGATACTTTTCACACAAGATTCTAAGGTTGAAGAGCTGTTCTGTGGTACTCCTTTCTGCTCTGAACCCGGTTCACCCCAGGTTAAATCCCCTGGCATTTATTTCTGTTTTTATGCCCCGAACTTCAAAGAAGTTGAAAGGGCAAGTTGCTGTCGCCTTATCTGCTCGTCAGTTCTTCCTCTCGTCCTTAACGCCTGATGCAGCTACTGGGTTGGAGAACCATTGCGCCTAGGAAATTGAAAGTTATTTCCCTGACAATCATTACTGATGTAGCTACTAGGCTCAAGAACCATTGTGCCTAGGGTTTCGCAATCCTATATACCAATATGTCATGAAAACTGAGGGAACCCATGTTGATTTCCTCTGTCAGATTTGTACTTTTATTATAGTTACCTCCCCTTTTTTAAAATTAAGATAAAGTCGCGTTTCCATAATACCTAAAGAAGTATTTAAGCTAGGATAATGATATTTAGTATACAGTTTTGGGGTGAGATGTACAAGATCTGATTAATCTTTGGGCAAACTTGGTTGAAAATGACTGAGTTAGGCCCCTCAGTATTCAAATTTGCAATTTTCCGACTTCTGAACCAGTTTGCCCATGTTTGGGAAACAAGTAGTCCTTGATGTACAAAAAAGTTTTGGCAAAGATAAATAAATGTGTTCATTAATTACGGAGTATTTACCCTGATGGTCGCCTATGCAGATATGGGCTCAAGAACCACTGGCTGTAGAAGTTCAGATTTATATATGTTTAGGTCATGAAAAAAGTGAAAAGCCCATTTTTTTCAGCCGTCGAACTTGTACTTTTAGAGTTACCTCCCTTTATCAAAATAAAATCGAAATCTTATTAGCACAATATCTGAATAATACTTTGCGAAAGGATGTTAACATTTAGCTTTAATATCAAATGTAGAAGGATTTATTAATATTTGGGCAAATTTCGTTTGAAAATGATGGAGAGATGCCCCTTGCTTGAATTTGATAATTTCCCAACTTCTAGGAAACTGATTTTTTTTTGTTTTTGCTTTTTTTTTGTATATTATTAGTCCGAAATGTGTCATATATTTTGGTAAAGGTGAGGAAAATATTCTTGCGTGTTTTATTTTTTACTTTTGGACTAACATATTAAGATTAAACAAAATTTTAACAAAACATCTAGAGAACCATTTGAGATGGGATTGTGACATGTGGATTACAGCTTGGAATCATTATGTAGATAATCTGATTAATTTCTGAGAAATTTTCATAAAATTAATAGCACTGTGTCCCTTTTCAGATTTAGACATTGTAAAGCTTTGCTCCTTTAGTTCACGCTTAAGGTTGAAGGCATAGTCTTTCATAAACACAGTCTCTAGTTAAAGGAGACATGCCAGAGATTATACATTGCTGCATAAGACTACCGTATAATGGAAAATTTTCGCGTCGCCTAATTTTCGCGGAATTTCAGGGTCGGACTCCGCAAAATATTTTCCAAGTTTCTACAAAATAGTTATAATAAATTTGAATCGTCCAAACATATGGTTTGCCGTATTCAAAGCGCCTCACAAAACCTTAAAAGTAGGTAGATTTTGAGCTATTATTTTCGGCGCAATTACGTTAGCTGGTAATCAGCAGGTAATTATAATTTGAACATGCTGTCACTTTTTTCACTTGATTAACGGTCACTTGTCCCTGATTGTGCAAATACAATTGAATTACATTTAACCGACTGTGAGTTCCGTTTACTTTTAGGCAGAGGCTATTTACAGTCAACTGTAAATAGCCAAAAATCGTTGAAATGGCTATTTACAGTTAACTGTCAATAGCCAAAAAACGTAAAATTGGCTATTTACAGTTGACTGTAGATAGCCAAATATCGTTAAAATGGCTATTTACAGTTGACAGCAGATAAGGTTTATTTACAATTTACAGAAGTCGAGGATATTTGTAGTCAATTTATTATTTCAGCGTTTCGCTAGGACAAAGTTTCATGTTCAGTATTAATAATATGATCTTTTTACTGGTAAGCCTTATGAAATAATGTTCAGTCGTGTTGGCTGAGGGGTTAATGCTCTAGACACGAAATCCCGAGGGCCGGCTAGGTTCGTGGTTTCATCTGATCTCTAGTCTCTGAATTGTTTGACCCTTTTCGTTATCTATTACATGACTGAAATACTGTGGAACGGTCTGTATGACTTTAGATTATCTATCACCTCTACTATATTAAATTATGCAAAGTGTGTAAAAAGTTATCAAAATCATTCGAGAAATAAGCAACAACCACATATTAAATGTTTCACCTTTTTAAATTCTTTACTTTCTGGAAGAACCAAATTCGTGGCCCGATTGGGACTCAAACCCAAGACCTCAGGCGTACCGTATCACATGTTCATAAATAAAAGTATTTGTAAACGGCTTTGGCATCACACCTTTATCTAGCAGTTGCTCCTCTAAACATCTTACCAACTAAACTGGATCTTAAATGTATTTTCTGTTGGAAATTAAAATATAGAAGAGTCCCTTCAAGAGCAGAAAACACATTCGAAAGAAGGAACATGGGCCATCAGGTTATAGGCAGATTAGGAAAATTTGTATTCCGTAAAAAGAAATCATTCACTGACTCACAAATTTCCGTGTCCTACGCAGACTTTGTTCTTCCATTTTAAATGTATCAAATTTCATTTTTTAAACTGACATTGTGATTTTTTGTCTAATGTCCGTCTTAAAATTAAATCTCACCGATGGGCTTCAATGAAAGGACTTTGAGGAAACCTAACTGTAAATAGCCATATTAACGTTTATTGGCTATTGACAGTCAACTGTAAATAGCCATTTTAACGTTTATTGGCTATTGACAGTCAACTGTAAATAGCCACTCCGTTACTTTTATCCTGAACAATAGCCATTCTATCAATTGCTCGCATATTTCAGTTGACTGTTTCTGTGTACTAAACATTGATTTGTACAAATGTTTATCTTACGTTTTCTTGTGTGAAATAAGGATTGGTATCCACCCAAAAGGAGCCGATTCTATCTAAACAAATGTGTTCAGTGCAAAATTATTACAGTTTCTTTACGTTTCTCTCTTCTTTTACGTCTTGACTTTTCAGTCAAGCCAATATCTTACAGGACAAACACAATTTTTATTTTCGTGGATATTCACATCCGCGAAAAATAAAAACCGCAAAAATTAATCCTTATGTTTTTGGGGCAAATCCGCGAAAATATAGCGACGCGAAAATTTTCCATTATACGGTATATGCTAATGTTGTGAAACCTTTATTTGCAGAGTTAGCTTCAGCAGTGTCTTTTGGCTGGCAAGTATTAATCCATCAATCAGTCAGTCAATCAGTAAATCAATCCAAATTGCACCGACAGGAAACATAACATTTGAAATGAAGTACGAGTCACTAAACATAATATAAGCCTTGAATGCAAGGCAGTCAGCTCATTCTTCGCCATATTAGGTCATTACAATGTTTAAACATTGATTCAGCACAGACACCATGAAGATAGCCATAAAATATAGCTACAGAGCCTTCTTTTTCTTTTCTGCTTGGTGCCTTGTTCGGTTCCTGTTCTGCTACTAACTATTTGCGACCCAAAACTTTTGTTTGTACGGTTTGTCAGGTGTTACTACTCAGTCGACAGCTTAGGTCATGTTGAGCCAGTAGGTCATTCATCAACACCGTTCCTGGGCAGGCTTAAACCTTTTTAAGCGGTTAACCAGTACCAAACAAGCTCGCGTTAGTAGTATCTGACAACTACCGTTGGGTGATAACGACTGAAACCACAATATTTCAGTCAAGACCAGTCGGTCTCCCAAGAGATTATGCATTAGAAAATAAAAGATAGGATTGACGTAAAGAAGAAGACGCACACACATTAAAAACCTGGCCCACCCTTCCCACATCTGCTGCAAGCACAACAACCCCTTGTGCTTCTATATTTCAATTCAGTAGCACGCCCCTGCACTAGAAGCTACCTAGCACCATCGCGACATACAGCCACCAACGACCAAAAATATAACTTCAGAGAACATGTTGACAGAAATGCTATTATGAAGACACGATTTTAATAGAGCTGCAAAAGGAACATTGGCTTTTGAGGTTATGATATATAACACATTTCTGTGTAAAAGCTCAAAAGTGATACAGAAATACGGTTGCACATGAATAGAAGGACATAGTTTCAATCAGAATGTTCACAAGTGTGCAACTCGATTGTCAAATCAGATATATCGGTCACTTGAAGTATCCAGACGCACAATGCTACCGCGATCGTGAGAACCATCAGCTAACAGTGAGGTCTCCAATTAATTTTGGAAGGAGTCTTGGAACAAGGATATTTTAGGGAGTACAACTTGGTACATGTATATGAGACATGGTCATTTTTGGACTACAACGGACATTAGAAATTAAGATATTTATTTTGGTGCAAACTTAGATAATATTGTAGTCTTAGTCTGTCAGGAAACTAGGGAAATAGGTACCCTCTGCGAATCCCACAACAGTATACCAAAGCTTATGCTAGCCCATTTTCCAGTTGATAACTAAGTAAAGTGAAATGACTTTTATTTGTCACCGCCATAATTACCTTTCAAACTTATATTGTAGCATTCAGTAAAGGAATAATAACATAAAAATGACACCAAACGCCTCATTGCAAATGTGGCAAGTAAGTGAACAGCTTTTTATTAAACAGATAACCACTTAGCTGACCTCACTGGAGCTTACAATATATGGAGGCCTCATTGGCCGAGTGATAAATTGGTAATCTTACCGCCAGCTCGGGTCACATGTGGGACTAGTCAAGTTCTACTTGTGGGTGGTCAGGAGCGGTCTTAAGGCTAAATTGTATTAACATAAGAATTTTACTTGCGTTTTACCCTTTTAAATGTGTTTATCTGTGAAAATACTGGCCAAATGAGAAACCAGAAGTTGCCACTTTATCCGGCGTTACTTTGAATTTCGCATATTGTGTTTCGATCTGTGCTTCCTCGGACAAAAAATTATGAGCAATCGGCTGTTTACTATGTAGTTATATTAAAAAATGCAAATTCATCCACCAGTTGGTCAAAAATTAAGGAAACTGAAAAAAAGTACGAACCCTCTTGCTTCAAATGCTGTCTGAGCGTTTGGCCGAACATGCAAAACAATTTTCTCCTTGACTGATTGCATATTTCAACAATATCTATGTACCAACAGAAGATCTGGTGATTAAAGCCATCTATGTAGATCCGGATAGGCTAGTTCTAATGCTCACACAAAATCTCCTTACGATATAAATAAATAGTTTTTCAACCCACCTCGGAAACTGTCAACAAAAATGGCGGCGAATCCTACGAAAAATACCGCAAATCCTGCGTTTCGACCACTTTTCCTGCGTTACGGTTGGTCCCTGTGATATAGCAAGTGCCTTTTGTTTCTTTCTGTTTTACCTTCTTTTGCTCTGTTCACATTCATAGGTAATCTTACATCATAATTATAGACTTTTTTCTCTGTCCACCAAAATGTGGTTATATTACATCTTATATACTTGGACCAGGGTCAGCTTACTGATTTGTTTTCCATGTAAACAACAAGAGGTCAACTTTCATAATATTGAAATTTTCTTAAACTTACATTACCCTCTGTAAACTTTCATAACACTGACTGTTTATCAGGTCAACTTACATTAACTTCAACTGACCTGTTTCCTCTGCCTACAACATACAATAACTTTCATAACACTGACTGTTTATCAGGTCAACTTACATTAACTTAAACTGACTTATTTCCTCTGCCTACAACATACAATAACTTTATAAAATATACCCGTAATGTGTGTATATATTGGAACACCTGAACCTGATAAATTTTCCATTTGGGACAAATGGAAAATTTATAATTTTAGGTGTCCCAGTACTAAAGCACATTAGGGTACCCACATTTTTCTGTCTGAAAGTATGGGACAGGTAATATGATATTGTTCAGCCTCTAACAATGTAATACTGTGTTTCCTCTGTCCACTCAGTCTCTAGGCTTGAGGTCAGTTTAAATTTTAGTGTATACTGATTTGAGATCTCCAATACTAATGGTCATTACAATATCATTCATATTACCAGAGGTGTTGTGGCCTGGGCATCCAGATAGAGTGGCCTCATCTCCTTGTCTGGCATGTCTTTACGAACATCTGACATATCAACCTCTCGAGGTTTAACTGAAGAACATAAGAAATAAATATAAATGATTGGTGTGGCATGAAAAAGTACCATATGGCAAATGCAAACAGGAAAAACTCAGATCAGCCTGCGCATTCATCAGTCATCAGTCTGTCCTAAACTCGTGGAGAATCTATAAGTATTCAGGAATCTTAAAAGTATAATAGAAAACTCTGAGCATGCTGATATGAATATTTGCCCACATGGCTTAAGTCCAATTTCACGTAACAGATAACTAATATATCTAAGACTAGAGCAAGTGAGCAGGGGCTCACGTATACCCCCGGCCAGCGCAACCACCTACAGGAAATAAACTTTACATGTCCATGCAGTCATGTATCACTGGGTACTGATACTGATTGCAAATGTTTTGAAGTTTTCAATGACCGACTGTGAAGATCTGTGTTACCATGCTTTTTTCCATCGTTTTTTTTCCGGCGTGGGAAACACTGAAATGCCTTTGACAAAGTTTACAAAATGCAACGCTGTTGCCCTTCTCACTCTTCGTAACCCAGGTAAACTCGATCTCCCATCCATTTTGATACTTTGATTTATATAAAACCTTTATTTTTCTCCGGCGTTTTCATGTTGTCAATATTTCATGTACAAAAAAAACGGAAGTACACATTTGGTTGTTTTCGGCTCTAATCGCTATCAAACACTGGAGTTATTTTTACCCATGCTATTTTAAGACTAATGGAAACCTTTACCTTTACCTATTTTTAGACCAGGTGATGAATTTTCCTGGAGATAAATATAGATTCGGTGACTGAGATTGTCTGAATGTAGCGGAAGTTGATAGAAAACACATTTTTGACGATCGAGAGAGCGCAAAAAAAGACTTTTTTTTTATCATTCTCCGGTTTAAAGTGAAATCGTGAGCAAGCGAAGGAAACGTGAGTTATTGCTTTTTTTCAAAATACGATCGTGAGGTCGTGGGCGTCCAAATTTGTGAGGGTCACGCACAAATCGTGAAACTTAGCAGGTATGGAACATTACAAAAGAAAGGATCTCTCAAGAGTATATGTAGGTTTCAAGTTACATCAAGAGAGCCTAGGTAGAGTAAGGGGACATGGCTTCGCACAGGGCATGGCTTCGCACACCTACGGGATTTCTTAGTATGTGCCAGTCATCAGTTGTCTGAACATCATTTTGTCTGCAAATATTGCAAGGTTGTTTAAATGAAGGCTTTTGACATCACTTTCACGTGCACTGCATCACGTGCATTTTGGCACCAAAATATATAAAACATTCAGATCAAAGTCGGGGAAAGTTTAACATTTTTAGAACAGGCAATATCATTGATAGCACACTGTCGGAATTTGGCTCCTGAAGTGTTAATGAAATTGTCATTTGCTCTCTTCACAATACAAAGTGCACAATCATCAGAACCTATGCCAGTTGTATGGACACCAAAGATTTTCCTTGCTACGGGTGTGAATTTTGTCCCTCACTTTTATAAGAAAAGTCTGTATAATATTTTTAGCTGTCATCCTATTTTGTCGTAAGTCCACTGTAAGATTACACAGTCGAGCTGTGATGGATTCAACAACAAATTGCCAGTCACTTATTAACCAGTGTTTTAAAATCAAATGAAATTCTGAAAATCGCTGATTTTTGTCTTTCCATTTATGTAAGGAACACTGACATTATACTATTACCCTGCAAACTATAAATAAAATTAGCATATTGGCTGTTGTTTTATGGTTTTCATTTACTGGTTCTAAGGTATATGACACACTATTCAAAGACAGCTAGAATGCTTCTATTTCCTGCTAGAAGAGGAGTGCGAAGCCATGTCCCCTTATACCCAAAATATCACGTAGAACTGCACTATATATTACCGCACGTGCTACTGATGACGTCAGGGTCTGAGACCAAATATTTTCATACGTAAAGGGAAATCACCCTAGAAAAACTGCCATTGAAATTTTGTTGAAACTTCACACAGTGGTAGAATATTATATGCTAAGTGAAAAAATGAAATAAAAAAATGGGGTCACCGTACTACTTTTTGAGATAACGCAGCGCCATCTATGTGCCTGTTTAAAACATGACTATGTCTATTACGAACACTTTATCCGAGAAAATAGACGACCGATCGTTTCGAAATAAAGATTAATTAACTCCTCTTTCTTGTCTCTTTGTTTGCCTATCAAAATTGTCATCGTTGTATGTCTCATTATATAGGTTATTTTCAGTTTTTAGTTTCCCGCCATTTTCCATTATTGGAAAAAACGTGGAATTTCTTCAATATAAAAAATTCCACCATTGAAATTTTTATATACTTTTGATATAGTAAAGGAATGATCCACCTCGAGCAAATAAGCAAATAAAAAATAGAAGTCATCGACTAAATATTCGAGTTATGGAAGGAAAACCACTTTTATTTCGTGCGGTTTTCATATAAGCGCGTTGACGTCAAGGTTTTATGCGTTGACGTCGCTTTCTATTTGGCGCCATCAACGGCCATATGGATAGCGCTCTTACCTTTCGATGCTTTTTATAGCAATGCAATATAATTCCCTATTCAATTTCAGCAATGCTCTTATGTCTTGAACATATAGTCTATATGAAATTGTCGCCTTCAAAATTTTCTCGTATGCAGACAACACATTAATGAGAGAAATTCCAAGGACTGAAACTAGGCAGCATGTTCATTGTTATTTCTGTAGAATTTCGAACTTCTTTCTTGGTCCAGATTATATCACATTTATATCTGATGAACAAGTTTATGTGCGAACATTCAACTTGTTGGACCCGGCCACTGCCCGGCATGTACTTTCACGGCAAAGCTTTGTCCGTGGTGCATGATTTCAATTTATCATTTAATGATGAGACCAATTTTGGAGGATATGCATTTTGATAATTTTCCCTGTTCGCATCGACAACCTATGAATCCTATGGAAAGTCTAGGGCGATTAGTGAAAAGTAAGAGTGTCGCCGCCTAGCCGTTGTAAAACTTGTGTCTTAGGAGAACAATATGGCTGATCGTCTTAATTACTTGCGTTAAATCTTAGGAGCAAATATTCAAAAAGAAAAGAAAAAGACAAAACATAATTACCATAACGACATGAGCTAACAATAAAAGCTTAGATCATCCTGCGCATTTGCTCAGTCTGATCTCCGCTTTCACTGTTTCCATGGGTATTTCATGACTCAAGCAAATGGTACTAAGTTCTTATTTTGTTTTTATACTTGCATTAAGTAATTACGAGATTCAAAACGCGCTTGCAGTTTTCACATCCTCTCCTTACCTGACATTTAATTCCTAAAAAATTACACACTGCCCGCCAAAAAAAAATGGCGCTCTCTTTTCTGTATAAAATTCTTCAGCCCCATTTTTGTCGTATTTTTTCTTTTGTCCAGTTTTACATGTATATATTTACCATTTTTTCTGTCGCAAAACACTTATACGTTTGTTTCAACAAAGAGCCCATGTTGTCTTCGAAAGTGACGTAAACGTTTTAGGGTTACGGCAAACGACGTCATGATAACCATAGCAGGAAACAATGACGCTGCGTCAAAATGTATGCGCACGAACATTGAGGCGATTTCCCTTTAATTTCCAGAAAGAGTCAAGATATATAATGATATAAAGAAACAGGCGTTATGTTACAAGCTTTGTCAGCCGATGCTGCAAAAGTCATAAAAGTGTGCGAAGCCATGTCCCCTTACTCTAGGTGGGGCTCCTTCGCAATCACCTATGCTGTCTAGTTTTGGTTGAGGGTCTTTTCTTTTTCTTTTTTATTTATCTGTGATAAGGTTTTTTTTTATCTGTGATAAGGTTTAATACTGTGATAAACTTGTAATTGGTTGAGGGGAAACTTTTCTGTATCTGTATCTGTATCTTGTCGAAGTAGCACCAATACTGGCATAAATACTTCCGGAGAGAGTGCGCTTAATTACTTAGTAGCAATTCTGGAGAGCTGTTCTGAAGCCCCCTATTGTCTCTGCGGTCACAACACTTTCTTCCAGGTGGTTCCACTGAATGACAGTTTTTAAAAAAAACGAGTTTCTAAATTGTTCTGTGTTGGAATTTGGCACTTTATACCCTTTTGAGTGATTTATCGCGGATTTTTCTACTATATTTGATGATTGAAAGTTTTCAAATTGTCTAGCTTTAATGTGTCTTTTGGCCCTTTGATGGATAAAATACTCGTCAGCATTTATAGCCGGTACCATACCGCCCACGATTCTAAACATGTAAACCAGTCGGTCGATTTCTCGGCGCTGTTGCAGTGTTGGCAGATTTAGACGATCTAGCATGTAAGTGACACAGCCGGATTCACGGGATCTGTAATCTCTTGTTATGAAGCGCGCAGCTTGTCGTTGTAGTTTTTCAATTGCGTTGATATCTTGCTGGATGTACGGGTCCCAAACCACCGATCCGTACTCTAACGTCGAGCGGACCAGCGATATATATGCTAATTTCCGACACTCGAGAGGACAGTTTTTCAGGTTACGGCGTATGAATCCAAAAGTTGAGTTTGCCTTTTTACAAATATTATTTATATGTGTTTTCCATGTCAAGTCTTCTGATATTGTTAATCCCAAATATGGATTTGAAGATACTTGTTGGAGTATGGTATTGTCTAGTTGGTAGAAATGAGACATTATATTCCTAACACTCATGATGTAACACTTTTTCGCATTAAAACGCATGCCCCACGTTGAGGCCCATTTCTCAAGCTCGCACAAGTCATTTTGTAATATTTCTTGATCTCTTTGACTTTTAATTGTCCTGTATAGAAGGCAGTCATCCGCGAAGAGACGGACCTGCGACTTAACGCAGTCGGGGAGGTCATTAATATGACATAAAAACATGAGCGGACCGAGAACAGTACCTTGAGGGACACCGGACTCGACCGAGACACTTTCAGAATGTTCACCTTCACAAACAACGTTCATCATTCTGTCTTTCAAGAAAGAGCTTAACCATTTATTCAGCTGGCCGCGTACACCGTACCCCTTCATCTTATGAAGTAATTTGTCGTGGGGTACGGTGTCGAATGCTTTGGAGAAATCTAAAATTGCAATGTCAACCTGTTTTTTACAATCAAATGATTTCAAAAGATCATGTAATGTCGCTAAGAGTTGAGTTTCAGTTGAATACCCAGATCTAAATCCATGGTTTAGTTTGGTTAGAATGTCAAATTCTTCAAAATGTTTCCATAAATGACTGCAGATGATATGTTCTAGAATTTTACAGGGCACCGAAGTTAACGAAACTGGCCTATAGTTTTCTGGTAGATGCCTATCGCCCTTCTTGAAGACAGGTGAGATGTTTGTGTTTCTCCAATTTGCTGGTAGGGTGCCACTATCCAGAGAAAACTGAAATATTTTAGTTAGGCCTGGGGAAAGTTCAGCTGCACAGTCTTTTAGTATGATATTTGGAATGTTATCTGGCCCCATGGCCTTTGAGGTATTTAGATTGTCCATTATCTTGAATACTCCTTGTTGGGTTACTTGTAGATGATTTATGTTTGGAATGTTTTTGGTTTTTATTTCAGGTAAGACTGAGTCCTTGCACCGAGTAAACACCGACTGAAATTGTTTCACCAAAATATTTGCTTTTGATAGAGAGTCTGTAATTAAATTTCCTTTCTCTTTCAAAGGTGCAACTCCAATATTATCTTGTCTTTTGCTTTTGGTATATCTCCAAAATGGTTTAGTGTTCTTATTGTCTAATCCTTCTTTGATAATTCCATTCACATGCTCCCATTCAGCTCTTCTAAATTCATGCTTACATTCTTTTTGAAAGTGTCTATACTTTTCCCATTTACCCGAACGTTTTGCATGTCTGTATATTCGCGCTTTCTTCTTCAGTTTCCTTCGAAGAGAACGGTTTACCCAGAGGAGTGTTTATTTATTCCGGCATATTTTTGAAGGTACGTTTTTGTCCACTGATGATTGGATACCGGTTTTAAAGTCGTTCCAAATATCATCAATGTTTGAATCGCTTTGGTCAGTTTTTTGAGAAATGTCATTTGAAATCTTAACACAATCTTCCTTGATAGCATCCCAGTTGGCCTCTTTGTAGCGATAAATTTTCCTAGGCTTCTGGTTTTTGTAAATAGGTTTAATGTCAGTGTCTGTGACAACTTTGTCATGATCTGATATACCAGGTGCGTTAACTGATGATTTGACTAAGGTTGGATCAGTTGTGAAGACTAAATCTAGGAGATTCTCATTCCGTGTTGGAAGTTCGTGAACTTGGGTCAAATCAAATTCTACTGATAAGTCAATTAGTTGTTGTTGGATGTTTTTATCTTGAACGTTTGGTTCATTACTAACAGTTAAATTGTCCCATATTATATCAGGGCAGTTGAAATCACCGCACAGGATGAGATGTTTAGGTTTAGAACTGTTCAGTTTTCTTAACGACTCTGCTAATCTATCCAGATCCTGCAAATTTCTTTTTGGCATATAAAAAGTTCCAATATGGAGCACTTTCTTAGATTTTAGAGTAATTTTGGCAATTTCAATTTCACAGTCTGTTATAAAATCTACACATTCGATGGCTGTCAAGTTTGACTGTATTGCTATAAAGACACCACCTCCTCTTGTTCCTCTATCGTTTCTGAAGACAGTATAATTTTCTGGGAAGATTTCAGATTTTTTTATATGATCACCAGAGGGGGGTTTTCCAGGTTTTATTCCTTTTAACCATGATTCTGTCCCGCAAATAATGTCTGGTTTGATATAGCTCACTGCCGCTTTAAATTCCGAACAGTTTTCCTTAACACTTCTACAGTTAACGTTCATTATTCTTAAGTTCTGTTTATTTGGTAAGTCAGCAAATGGCAGATAATCCGAGTTTGTAGTTTGACTGTTTTTATTTGTGTCGGTTTCAAACTTTTAAAACTCAGAGCGTTGAAATAATGATCGAAAAATCTTAACTGTAGTGAATTTATCAACTTATTTTCATGACGATTTTATGAGAACTGTATTTTAATATGTGATTATATGTTGTATGTTTGTTCACAAAAACATTATTAAAACTGAGCTTCGAATCGCGAATAGGTTGCTGACGAATTTAGGCACCTGCATGATTTATATACCCCACCCACTGCCTATTACGTAAGCATCGCTATGGTCGTACCTTCGGTTTTGGCCGATGCATGCTCTGTCGACAAGCTGACAAGGGACCTGGCAGCTGCAACTGGCAATCGAATGGCAAAACAGCGGCTCCCATTTCGGCAAATAGCTGAAAACATTGCAATTTGTATAGACCGTCAAACGCAAATCGAAAGTTAGTGAAATTCACGCGAAGTGTTCCAAATGTGTTTTATCCTTCTTGCCCCTTTTCCGTCCTTTATAGACCCACCACTAGAGCATGATACCTGTAACGCTGCATTATGGGCTGACAATACTGGGGGTGGATGGTTAAGGTAGGTCGTTGTTGGCAGATTCTTCCACTGTCTGGAGAAATCTACCAACAACAACTTACCCCAACCTATTACTATTATCAATTAATTGATTTATAAATTAGATCCATAATTCACGTCACATGATAGCTATCACAAAGTATTGACACCCCATAGTGCAGCGTTACAGACTGGTTGGTAGGTAGGTAGGTAAAGACAAGGTAGGTAAAGCCAACATCAGAATTTTATGGTGTGCGCTTTATTTTTTATCCCCTAATTAAGGATATCCTAATTCATTCTAGGATATCCATAATTCATTTATGGATATCCTTAAATGAATATAGGATATACTAAAATAATTGAGGACATCCATAATCATTCATTTTAGGATAAGCATAAATCGAATTATTGATATCCAAAATTCATCATGGATATCCAAAAATGTATTTTAGGATATCCAAAAATGTATTTAAGGATATCCAAATTTGATAAAGGATATCCAAAAATCGATCGATTTTAGGATATCCTTAACTCAATTTAAGGATATCCTTAAATCAGCCTACTTTAGGATAATCCTAAAATCCAATTTAGGTTATCCTATATGGGATGTCATTTTACTATTTATTCCTTATTTATGGATATCCTTAATTCATTTAGGATATCCATAATTCATTCATGGAAATCATAAAATCCATTTTAGGACACCCAGAAATGGATTTTAGGATATCCTAAATCAGCTGAATATTGGATATCCATAAAAGGATTTTAGGATATCCTGAAATCGAAGTATGGATATCCCAAAATATAATCCAAATTTATTTCTCAACTTATAAGATTTGCTAGAGTGTGTAGTCATGTAGATGACTTCAATGCTCGTAATAAATGTTTAACTGCTAAACTTCTTCAACAGGGCTATCGGTAACATAAGCTTAGAAAGGCTTTTTCTAAATTCTATCGCAGACACCATGAATTGGTTTCAAAATTTGATGTCGGATTAAAATTTCTTTTACACCAAGGCCTATCGGAACCAGAATTTTATGGTGACTTAGTATACAAATTCAAAAAGATTAAGGGTAGGACTGATTTTTCTGATCAATTCCGAAAAATAATAATACGTCACAAACGTATTGGCTATAATTTAAATGTTATGCGACAGTCTGCATGCTTAGTGATTAACCCAATCACGGTTGATAGCTTTGCTGCACTCTTTAATTGCACACCGGGGGATCGGTCGTCAGACTCTATGATGGCCCCGACCTAAAGCTATATATTGTAGTTGGTTGGGACCGGAGCCTTTTTGTCTGTTGCTTGGTCCACCGGGGCTCAACTGGTGACCTTCTTTTGCTTCAGATTTCCAGTGGGGTTGTTTGGCAGGACAGGGATCTCCACCTGTCAGACGGCCCGTTGTATCTGTTGAGTCCTCGTCTTTGCTTCTTCATGGTGTTGAAATTTGATTTATGTGTTTACCGTGATGATTCATTGACGAGTTAGAGGGTTATCATGCGAACCGAACAACCAACTAAATGTTTTGTACCACTTCAGAAGCTGAGGGTGAGGTTGGGCCTGTAAAATCGATTTAAGCCCCCCAGTAATTCATTACTGACCGTTCCAAGGCGGTAGTTCTGTTGTGGTTCTTTGTTGCCTGTTTTTGGTGTCAGAGTTTCTGTGATGTTTTACCTTATGTATGTTATTATTATTTTTGGTTCGGTTTGGGTTGCTGAGTGGCCACCTTTTGGGAACAAGCTGCTCACTCGGTTGGCCATATGGTCTCTGTATCTTGATTATTTGTAATCTTAGTTGTTTCCAACTATGGTTTGAGGGCTGGATTTGGATTTTGATTGTTTCAGTTCCTGGTCTTTGCATACTTTTTACTTTTAGGATCTCCTTAATTTGATTTAAGGATATCCTAAAATATGATGGATATTGGATATCCAAAATTCTATTTATGGATATCCAAAAATCAATTTACGGATATCCTAAATTACACCCGATTTAAGGATATCCTTAAATCAATTTTGGATATCCATAAAAAAAGACATTTATAGGAAGAAATCATTATAGAAGAAGAAAAATTTTGACAAATGATATAGGATATTCTTAAATTATGGATACCCTAAAATCAGCCTTATTTAGGATATCCTTATATGGTATAACAGATATCCTAAAATCGATTTCAGGATATCCTAAAACCAGCATTATTCTATGGATAACCTAAATTTGACTTTATGATATCCTAAAACAGGCTGTTTTAACAATATCCTTAAACTGAGTTAAGCTATCCTAAAATCGATCTATGGATATCCAAAATTTATCATGATTTCTGGATATCAAAAATGTATCTTAGGATATCCAAAAATGTATTTAAGGATATCCAAAATTGAATTAAGGATAACCAAAAATCGATTTATGGATATCCTAAAATGAAATAAGATATCCTAAAATAGTTATGGATATCCTCAATTATTAAAGGATATCCTATATTCATTTTAGGATATCCATAAATAGGGAATAACAAGTCAAACAGCACCCATAATCCTAAAATAATGCTGATTTTAGGATATCCTGAAATAATTTTAAGGATATTCATAATTCCATTTAAGGATATCCTAAATTAGGCTGATTTTAGGATATCCATAAACCGATTTTAGGATATCCTGAAATCACTTGTTCAAATATTTCTTTTTCGATAATGATTTCTTCCTATGTCTTTTTTTATTCATGGATATCCTAAAATTAATTTAATGATATCCTTAAATCGGGTGTAATATTCTAAATTCAGGATATCCATAAATCGATTTTTGGATATCCATAAATCGAATTGAAGATATCCAATATTCACCATATTTTAGGATATCCATAAATCAAGTTAAAGAGATCCTAAATTTGGATTATATTTCAGGATATCCATTATTATATCGAGGGGTTAGAGCCAAAACCTGCTATTGGCAAGTTTTGTCAATATTAAGGTTTTTGAATAATATTATCTGATTACAAATGACTAAATCTACATTGTCTCAAATTTTCAGAGCAGTAGATTAATTAGTTTTATTTTTATTTAACTGAACCCAAACCACCTATCGCATATCCCATATAAATTTTGGAACCATAAGCAGCTGTCTCAGGGTAAGGTATTTTGGCATATATGAATCTTATAAAATGGTAAGTATTTATCAGTCCAAAACAAGCCTTCTATCCTTGACTCGTTATTGCACAGATTAAAAAAAAGTAAAAAGTATGCAAAGACCAGGAACTGAAACAATCAAAATCCAAATCCAGCCCTCAAACCATAGTTGGAAACAACTAAGATGACAAATAATCAAGATACAGAGAACATATGGCCAACCGAGTGAGCAGCTTGTTCCCAAAAGGTGGCCACTCAGCAACCCAAACCGAACCAAAAATAATAAGAACATACATAAGGTAAAACATCACAGAAACTCTGACACCAAAAACAGGCAACAGAGAACCACAACAGAACTACCGCCTTGGAACGGTCAGTAATGAATTACTGGGGGGCTTAAATCGATTTTACAGGCCCAACCTCACCCTCAGTTTCTGAAGTGGTACAAAACATTTAGTTGGTAGTTCGGTTTGGTAGTATGTTCTTTTCACAAATGTAAATGTACCAGAACCAGCTACCTGGAGATAGTCATTTTAAGTTCATGGTGCATAATATCAATTCTTAGTGGCAGAACCAGCCATCTGAAGAAAGAATGTTTTAGCTCCAACCAAGAAATGTCATACCATGGCATCTTATCACTGCTATCGATATGTAGCTGTTTTTGGAAGTAAAATGCTTGAATCATGCGGTACTCATTACAGCTCTAAAACAGTCTACCTAATAACGACAGGTTCTGGTGTTAGGTTATGATAACACATTTGTTTGAATTAGTGCTGAAACTTAACAATTACATCCTGTCCAACAGAAAACAACCCACAGAAGCCCTATACATCTCGCCATGATACTTCAGTAGTTAAGCAGGTGCTAATTAGCTTTGAGTGGCATCTCAGAACCATGAATTGGAACCTCTGCAGCCTTCATAAGGTCACAATACTGATAAGAAACCAGTGTCCCTTTACCAACACATCTAGAGGATAAGGGATGTGCAAATTGCGATAAGAATCACACCTTGTAAGTTGGCTGTGTTTTTGTCACACCAATACAGAAGAATCTGTTGGAAAAGGAGAGCAGCACATAATTCATGGAAAAAAGAATATAAACAGTGGAAAAGAGTATAAAATCACATCGGAAAAAATCATGAATGAACAGTGCATTGAGCCAGTCAACTGCAGCAAATGCCACTTTAAATACAGCTAAAAATTTACGGAGGCTGAGAGGAAGAATGTATTTGAGTCTTTTTGGTGAGTATGTCTTTGCAAGAATACAGGAGAAGAAAACAAGGAGTGCTCAGAGTTAGGATAGCGGTTTCATGTCAAAACGAAAACTTGTGAACAAACTCAAGTTGACGGACAAGCACAGAATGTTTGCATAATGCTTCTTATGTCCTCTTTGGTAATGGGTAAACCATACATAGACCATGCAATGAAAGGAAAATCAAAAGGTCGTTTTAAAGGTTTAGATATTAGGGGAAACCATTTATGTAGTATCAAAATGCAAACAGAAAGACTTGACTCGGTTCACCGACACAATGAATCCTTTTCAAAGGTTGAAACACGTTATGTACTAAAGGAGACTAAAAGAGAATTTTTTGGACCGAACATATCTTTATCCAGAATGATTTATATAAAGAGAAATGCACAGAAACATCTGACGAACCAGTCCAAATACCCATGTACAGGAAAATGTCTAATGACACAATTCCTCATTCCCTGTTCCAAAAAAGGCCAGTGTTATACATGTACCGAGGTTTTTTACAGCTGAACACAGCCAATCATCAACTTATGAGTTTATGGCATTATTTGAACAACATCAAGATGGAAAAAGAAAAGTCAGACAAGAGGCAGTGATAAAAGAACTGCATAAACTTCCAACACTACATTTGTTGCTACTTTTGAGTCATGGCAGTCCTATACACACTTTGCTCATTAATGGGCCTTATGTATTGCATGCAAAAATGTGTTGTTAGAACAACAGTCTGCATGCTTAGTGGTTAACCCAATCAAGGTTATAAACTTTGCTTCCCTCCTTAATTGCACACCGACAGGTCAGGCATCAGACTCAATGATGGACTCGAAATAGAGCTATTGATTCTAGTTGGTTTGGACCAGAGTTTGTATTGTCTGTTGCTTTGCCATTGGAGGTTCAACTGATGGGTTTCTTTTGCTCCAGGATTTCATCCGTGTTGTTTGACATCCCAGGGTTGGTTGGTTGTTGGTTGTTTGGGTTTAATGGCCCTTTATGACAGTATTTCAGTCTATATCGGGCCGTCTCCCTAAGAGAGGGAGAAAGAGTAGAAAAATGATAGACGAGAGAAAAAATGTCCAAACAACCCCCGATCGCACTTACTGCAAGCGCAGTAGGCCCTTGGCCTACTATTATCCAAATCAGTAGGACGCCCCGGCACTGGAAGTTACACACAGCACCATCGCTCAACCCGACCACCCCCGACATCCCAGGGACCGCCAGGCGTCGCAAAGCATTGTTTCTGTCAAGTCCTTATCTTTAATTCCTCATAGGTTTTATCTGTGGTTTGTTTGTCCCCTGTGATGATTCATTGATGTGTTAGGAAACATTCATACAGACCAAACAGCTAATTAATATTTCGAACCACTGTAAGAGGAGAGGGCGAAGGTTTGATTTTTTAAGCCCCCGCCCCCACCCCAATATGTTTCTGACAGTTCCAAGGTGATTCTTCTGCCCCCCCCCCCCCCTTCCCCGCCCCCTCGCCCCCTACAGACAGTTCCAAGGCGGTGCTTCTGTTGCAGTTCATCAATGTAATGAGTTGTTATGTCCTCCCGTCAGTTTTAAGATACAATGTAATGCAACTCCAATGCATTCCGCAATATGATTTGCAAAAAAAAGACGACACTATTTATACCAAGCCAGTGGTACACCGTTAAACACATAGTAAGATGGAAAGACCCATATAAGTTGTTCCCCTGAAGCATAAGGACATGATTTATGACAAGGATGTCCACACTCAAAAGACAGACTGTTTCAAATACACAGACGATGGGAAAAGATTATACTGGAACAAGGTTATTTGGATGAGACTTGCCAAGGATGACCCATAATGTATATATTAAGTATGATTTTGATTCTGAATTTGAGAGGGTGAAATTCTTTGGAAGAAAAAAAGATGGAAGCCAGATCTCGAAGGATCATTGCCACGGAAGGATAGTGCAAAAATCCCAATATCGGCTGTCAAGAAGAAGAATCTTGAATTTTCAAATCAAAGGTAATTCCTGCTGAGTATCATGACTATTACAAGTCTTTACCAGGAAATCAGAAAGTACCAGATCATTTACCAGAACCCGATTCCATGGAGGATGAAGTTGATACAGATATAGAATAAGTATATACGATCCATTAATAAAGGAATAGTGACAATATCAGAAACCACAACTGTCAAACACAACATTCCAATAAGTTGCAAAATTAAAATCATTTGCCACCGGTAGTTTTCATTTGTTTTATACTACAAATGCGCTCAGCACAGATGGTTCGATGAAAGCCATTTGCTTGTAATCAGATTACATGCAGAAAGACTAAGTAAATAGTTTGATTACTATTTAAATGACGAATCACTGATATAATATCATTTTAGTCAGCTCTATTCAAACAAACAAAATATGAAGTGGTTTTAAGCTTTAAAAATTTCTTTACAGGCATTTCAGCAACCTGCTAGGTAAAGACATATATGAATAGCTTTTTCTGGTTTTCTGAACAAAGTTTGTTTTACAAAAAGTTTATGTGCAAGAATCAGCCATTAGTACAATACCTGGTTCTGGTTTCTATTTTCAAAAGTTCAATACAAATTCCAAGGCGGCCAAATGCAGCCAACTTAAGATAGGCTGTTCTACCTTTATAACTACTTGTCGTACACGCAAAATGCATTTGTGCTAAAACAGGTTACCGAGAGCAGGGTAAGACATCTGAATAAAAGTGTGATATGGTATGCTAAAATCCGCTTTGATCAGATAAGATCTTTTGGAAGAAATTATTTTGTAACCATTGTTTCATTTTATCTGTGCCAAAAGAAGCTATCGATAGGGAACAGGTTTTGGCATTTTTCGTGTACTAGATACAGTTGGATGTTATTATGCCAGAACCAGCTGTAAATTCTTTCGTCATCTATATTAAAATTTATGCGCTCTGACTCAATAAGAACACCCTGTCTTTGAAGCAGTGTTGATTTTCTTCCTATTAAAACCAAATTATATCAAGATATCGTATTGTCTGATTTTGGAGAAATGTTCAAAACTTTAACTTCATTTTTCTCAAAACTTTGTTTTCCAGAGATAGCAGGTTGTGGCTCTAACCCCTCGATATCCTAAAATCCTTTTTTTTGTATATTCAATATTTAACTGATTTTAGGATATCCTAAAATACATTTCTGGATATCCTAAAATGTATTTTATCATATCAGTTAACGAATTATGGATATCCTTAAATGAATTAAGGATATCCATAAATTTGGAATAAATAGTAAAATGGCACCCCATAGAATTTCTCTCACAAATATAGCAGCAACAGTAAGTATCAATGATGACTCCTGATGAAGGTGCTCTTTTGACAGAGGAATTACACTTAACAGAACAGCTGGACCGGGCCCCTGCAACCGGGCCTAAGAACAAGAATAATGCAGAAATTTAGTTTCTCGCTGTCTATGGATTGTCACAAAACAGAGCTAGACCAGAAAACTTAGCGAAAATTTATGCTGCTGATGCTGCTAGATAAAAGTAATACCTATGTCTGCGTCTCACTTCTGCCAGCTAGTCTGCCAGTTGTAGGCTACACAAACTAGATAATTGTGTCAGTTATACACAAATGATTCCCCAGTGCAGTTCATGTCACAGGACATGTGTACAGCCCTAAAGCACCTTTTAAGCACAAACAGTATTTACAAAGAACCTATTGAAAGCATTACAAAAACTTCATACCCTATAGTGCAAAAATGGTGCCCAAAATGACTATGTTTAAATGGCCAGTCTAAAATTATATGTCCCTTATTTTTAGTATCAAAATAGGACTTTATGTTGACAAAGCAAACAAAGTTGTCAATAGGTTTTCACACAAACCTCGCAAATTAATACATTCTTCATAATAATCAAAATCAGCATATCACAGCTAACAAGAAAATTAACCAGTGCACGGATGGGGCTTATGAAAAGCAAGATATAAGGCTGACCTCAAAAACTAGATACCACTTTGTGGTACTTTTTTGTGAAAGTAGGTCACAATGACCAAGTTTTGTCTGGGGTGACCTGGAGTGGTAACGGCGAATGCTCTGAGTTTCAAAAGCCTGAGGCCTAAGAAAAGCAAATGTACTTTTAAAAAAAAGTAGGTAACAGTGACCTGGTTTTGTGGGGATTGACCGGAAGAGGTAAGGTGCATGCACTGCTGGAGTTTCAAAGATCTGGGACCTATGAAAGCAAGATATGTACTTCCTGTTGAAAGAAGGTCACAGTGACCTCACTCAAGGCTGCCCCCATAAAGCTAGAAGTAAGAAGCATGCAATGATGGAGGTTCAAAAGTCAGGGGGCTTATGAAAAGCCAGATATGTACTTTTGTGAGAGTATTTCTAATTTCTATGACCTTGTTTTATTACAGGTGACCTGGAGTGGTAAGGTGCATGCACTGATGGAGTTTCAAAGGTCTGGGGCCTATGAAAAGCGAGAAATGCACTTTTTGTGAAAGTAGGTCACAGTGACCTTGTTTAGTGGGAGATGACCTAGACTGGAAAGATGCGTGCACTGATGGAGGTTCAAAGGTCTTGGGCCTATGAAAAGCAAGATACACACTTTTTTGTGAAAGTAGGTCACAGTGACCTTGTTTTGTTGGAGATGACCAGGAGTGGTAAGATGCATGCAAAGATGGAGTTTCAAAGGTATTGGGCTTATGAAAATTGAGATAGTCAAAAGTGACTAAGTTTTGTGGGAGATGACCTAGAGTAGTAAGGGGTATGCAATGATGGAGTTTTAAAGGTCTGCAGCTTATGAAAAGCGATATATGTACACTTTGTACATAAGGGGCTTATGAAAAGCCAGATCTGTACATTTTTGGAAAGTATTTCTAATTTCTATGACCTTGTTTTGTAACAGGTGACCTGGAGCGGTAAGGTGCATGCATTGATGGAGTTTCAAAGGTCTGGGGCCTATGAAAAGCGAGAAATGCACTTTTTGTAAAAGTAGGTCACAATGACCTTGTTTTGCAGGACATGACCTGGACTGGAAAGGTGCATGCACTGATGCAGGGCCTACGACAAGCAAGATACATACTTTTTTGTGAAAGAAGATCACAGTGACCTAGTTTTATGAGATGACCTAGAGTGGTAAGTTGCATGCAATGATGGAGTTTCAAAGGTCTAGGACTTATGAAAAGTGATAAATGTACTTTTTTGCACAAGTAGGTCACAGTGACCAAGTTTTGTGGGGGTGTTCTGCAGTCTTAAGGATCATGTACTAATAGCGGGAGCGGCTGTAGCGTAGTGGATAACACTCCGGACTACCAATCCAGGGGTCGCAAGATCGATCCCCCTCTTCTCCGGTCTTTCGGATGAGACTTTAAACCGAGGTCCCGTCTCCATATGACCTCGTTGTTGGTGGGACGTTAAACCCGAGTTCACTCACTCACTCACTCACTGTACTAATAGCGTCTGAAAGGCATTGGGCATTTGAAAAGTCAGATATGTACTTTTTGTGAAAGGAGGTCACAGTGACCTAGTTTTGTGTGAGGTGACCTTGAGTGGAAAGGTGAATGCACTGATGGAGTTTCAAAGGTCTGGGGCCTATGGAAAGCAAGATATGGGGCTGACCTCGAAAACAAATATGTGGTACTTTTTCTCAAAAGTAGGTCACAATGACCTAGTTTTGGTCAATGACAATTGGTAAAGTGCATCTTCTGTTGGAGTTTCAAATGTCTGGGGCCTCTTGAAAGCAAGGTATGAGGCTGACCTTGAAAACTTAATATGTGGTACTTTTTGGTGCAAGTAGGTCACAGTGACCTAGTTTAGTTGCGGGGAGGGGTGGGGGTGCCCTGGAGTGGTAAGGTGCATGCACTGATGGAGTTTCAAAGGTCTGGGGCCTGTGAAAAGCAAGCTATGGGGCTGACCTCGAAAACTTAACATATGGTTCTTTTTTGGGAAAGTAGGTCTCAGTGACCTAATTTTTCGAGGGTGACCTGGAGTAGTAAGGTGCATGTACTAATGGAGTTTCAAAGGTCTGGAGCCTATGGAAAGCGAGATATGGGGCTGACCTCAAAAACCAAATATGTGGTACTTTTTCTCTAAAGTAGGTCATTGTGGCCTAGTTTTGTAGGAGCCAATTAGAAACTTTGTAGGGCATATATTGATGAAGTTTAAAGGTCCTAGGGTCTATGAAAACCAATATATGGCTGTTAGAATTTCAGAGAAAAAAAACATACTTTAACATCAACATCATTCTTGATATTTGGCCTCTATCCCCATTCTGGGACCAGACTAAGGGGCATGGTTGCATACAGCAAAAGCCAATGCTCTAGGAAAGGTCCATACCAAATATGAGGCAGGTATATTGAACAGTTTTGGAAATATAAGTTTTTAAAAAAAACTTTAACCAAAAACTTTAACATTCCTCAAGACACGGAAGCAGATGAATACCTTCAACTGTCATTATTGTCAAAAAAATGTTGTCATCATTTTCAAATTATGTTTTTGGGTGCCCCAGACAAAGCTATATTATGAATATTGCGGAAATCTATTGAAGCATGCAAGTTATTGACCCGATAAGAGTGGATGCGGATGCAAGCGCGGGTGCAAACAGACAAATTTTAACGGTTCTGATTCCATCAAAATGGGTAAATCGTCATTATTTTCCATACATACCTTGGGGCACCCTAGAAGAAGCTTTATAATGATTTATAATGGGGGTTTTCCATTAAGGCGCGCAAAAGTTAATGACCCACAAAATTGCAAGGGGACAGAAAATGGATTGCTAGGTATCAGCCTTTCAGGGGAGACAAAAAGGGTTCTTCAGTTAACAGCCATAACTAAAGCTACTTTGTGCTCAGATCAGCTATTAAAATACCAAGATCACAAATGCAAATCTAATGATATGACAGTTTCTGCCATATCTTTTCTCTTTCACTAAGTAAAGGACAACACCTCCGCTGTTAATATATGTAGTCTGATTAGGCCCATTGTGGTACAATACTAAGATCTTATGGCCATAAACATACAGTGCAAGCTTGCTTATGACTTCTCAAAAATGCAGCTTCCATTGTGTTCACAATATACAAACATTTTTCACTATGTCAAGGGCAATACTTTGGCCCATTTTAGCACATTTTAATGAGGTCTTTTAGCTATTAACATATTCTATGTTTGGTATTAGTTACTTGCTCCGCCTATGGTTTCTCTTTTACTATACTGTTTTACTGCTCTTCTATTTTTTCACTTTTATTCATCTTCACTAAGAGTTAACAAGAAATGTTACAGTATGTAACAAATGCCCCTGAAGTCCCCTTAAACTAACCGTTGACCCCGATTGTTACCTAGACCTTGGGCAAGGAATCCCAAATCTTGCAAGTGAGACACATTTTTATCATGCCTTACCTTTCTGTGAAGTTTGATGAAATTCACCTCAGCAGTCTCAAGTCTGTTTGGAGATAAAATCTGACCTATGAGCCCTGATTGTGACCTTGTCCTTGGGAACCTAAATTTTGTTTGTGACATACCATCTAATTATGTTTTATAATTTCAGGAAGTTTAATATAGTTTGCTTAAGAAGTTTTTTTAGTAATTGGGGAGAAATAGCTTGACCTTTTACCTCTGACTGTGACCTTGAACTTGGGTGTGAATGCCTATGTCTTGTGTGTGAGTTACCTTCTCATTAAGCTTCATCTATCTGTGAAGTTTAAGGAAATTTGCTTTAGAGCAAATGCTGAGACATGATTTGACATCTGACCAAAGATTGAGACCTTGACCTTGGGTTTGGGAATGTAAATATTATATGTGACAAAGCTTCTCATTATGCTTTACATTTCTGTGAAATTTGATGAAATGACGTACTTTTAATGTAATCGCAGAGACACTATTTGACCTCTAATCCCCGACAGTGATCTTGACCTTGGGCTTGGGAATATAAATATCATATGTGACAAACCTTCTCATTATGCTTTACATTTCTGTGAAATTTGATGAAATTCGGTAATGTAGTTTTAAAGTAATCGCAGAGACACTATTTGACTTCTAACCCCCGACAGTGACCTTGACCTTGGATGTGGGAACCTAAATCTTGTATGTGACACACCTTCTGATTATGCTTTATCTTTCTGTGAAGTTTTATCAGATTTGCTTCAGTAATTTATAAGTTATAGCTGAGACACGATTTAAGACATAATTTGACCTTTGACCCAATTGTGACCTTGACCTTGGGCATGGGAGCCAAAATCTTGAGCCCGACACACCTTCTCATTATGCTCTATCTTTCTGTGAAGTTTCATCAACTTTGCTTCAGTAGTCTTTAAGTTATCGCTGAGACACGATTGTTACGGACGGACGAATGCATGCACGCACTGACTGACGGACAAACTGTGTGATTTTAATATGCCACCCGAAGTCCCTTCGGGGGCATAAAAATAAGGTTTCAGATGTGAGTTTTGGTAATTTAATTGCCCTGGCTTTGAAAATATATTGGAAACAGATTAATCATCTTTTTTACTTGCTTCTGAGTCCCTTTTGTATCTATTAAAGTTTAAACTATCCTACAATCCAAAGCTTATAGCAAATGATCATGGCCAAATCAAAATATTGCAACCATTTGCCATTCGTTACTCAACACTATCCTTTATACATTCAATCTGGACATTGCTTTTTATTATTCCCAGCCAAAGACAAAGGGATATAGTTTTGTCCATGTCGATCTGTCCATCTGGTTTCACAAATAGACAAATATTGGGTAGGCACTAGCTACATATTTGTCTTTTATTGCTCTAGCATCCAAATAAGTCCCAATATACAACTAACTATTGAATGGAATTTCATGTAACTTTGAATATAAATCACTATAATGCGGTGGTGCCTGTCTAGTTTTGTAAGCATGGTATCTGTAATGCAGGAGTTATGGGCTTTGAATCAAATCAAAATCAACAAACTGAGCCATAACAAGGTAACAAATTAATGGAACTTGAAACTTATAGTATACATAAATATGTATCACCATAACACTGTACACATCAAGTTTTGTCGAAATGGCTTCAGTAATGCACAAGTTACTGCCCTTGAATCAATTTTAAATCAACAAACTGAGCCACAACTCGGTTAATTACCAATGAGTGGAATTTATGGAACTTAAAATACATGTATGTCACCATAACAAAGCATGCACTTCAAGTTTTGTCTAAATGGCATCAGTAGTGAATGAGTCATTGCCCTTGAATCAGTTTACACTGAGCAAATTGAGCCACAACTAAGTAACCAATGAACAAAATTTCAAGACACTTCAAATAAATGTGTATTGCCATAACATGGTGGTGCACCTAAATTTGGTCAGAATGGATTAAGTAATGCACGAGTAATTGCCCCTGAATTTATTTAAAATCAACAAACTGAGCTATAACTAAGTGCCCCAATAAATAGGATTTCATGAAACTTAAATTAATGCTTATCAAGTTTTTTTGTCAAAATGGCAACAGTAATTCACTATTTGTTGCTCCAAAGCTTATACACAAAACAGCCATAATTTCATGAAATTTCATGAAACTATGTACATGTACAAATATGCATGATTGATTGATTTGATGCTTAACGTTCACGGTAAACAGCTATGATCAAGTCGGGATGGTCAGTTAACCTAACCACACTATTCCTGGGCAGGCTTAGACCTCCTAAGCGGTTAACCAGTACTAAGTGCACATACTTTAGCCAGTAACTGACAACTGCCCCTCTTGAATCAGCGGAAGGAGAAACGACAGTACATGGCCAGACCGGGTTTCGAACCCAGGACCCCTGACTTACCAGTCAGGTGCCCTACCGATTGCGCTATGCGGCCCGGCTTATAAATATGCATGAACATAATGCTAAGATTCACATACAAGTTTTTCAGAATGGCCTCACTAATGCACCAGTTACTGCCCTTGAATTGATTTAAAATCCATGCTTTTAGTCTTAACTATTAAAGTAAATAGTGAACAAAATTTTATGGAACTTACAATAAATTACCGTTAACAAATCAGAGCCACTTCGGCGGGGGGATATGATCTTAACCAATTTACTTGCCTCAGAGACAAAAAATAGCCATCAGAGGAGATGGCAAATCCCCCGACCGAAGGCCCCCTGCGCCTTGCTAAACAGGGTGCACTTCAAAACGCATATAAATAGTATACTGTCATTCTTTTATGCTCCTTTTTGACATTATCTGTTTAACAAATGCATGATTATCTAACACTCAGACCAAAAGAGTATGCCCGATTGCTAAAAAGAGGTAAAATCTCAAATAGCAACCACGTAGACAATGTATTGCATATGATACATTCAACATTTCAAAATGTGTGAATAACTTCTAAAGTACAAGCCCTACAAATCTAATTTTGAGCTCTCTAGTAAGTGAATTTGGACAAAGAATCCAAATCTGAAAAAAAAAAAAAAAATTGGGGGGGGGGGGGGGGGGGGGGGGGGAGGCATGATCATCAAAATTCTAAAAGGATAAGGGTATTAAAATTGTGGAGCAGGCCAGGGTTATACAGATATGGAGCAGAGACACAAACTGTAGCTCAAACTTCCAAAGGGAAATAACTCGGAAAAGTGTAAAAGCAAGAGTTGTCATTCTTGTATGAGCCATACTGCCATGATCTGATCTCCAAATCTGTGAAGTATCATAAACATATTTCAAACGATATTCAAGTTATGGAGCGGACATTAAATCACACCTAAAACCATCAAAGGGAAATAACTCAAACAGTAAGAAAACAAGAGTTGTCATTCTTGTTCGCGACACATCAGCATGACCTGTTCTAGATAAATGATCAGTATCATGAAAATATTCCAAAGGGTATTCAAGTTATGGAGCACACATGAAATCAGAACTAAAACCATCAAGGGGAAATAACTAAAAAAGTAAGAAAGCAAAAGTTGTCATTCTTGTTCGCGACACATCAGCATGACCTGTTCTAGATAAATGATCAGTATCATGAAAATATTCCAAAGGGTATTAATGTTATGGAGCACACATGAAATCAGAACTAAAACCATCAAGGGGAAATAACTCAAAAAGTAAGAAAGCAAAAGTTGTCATTCTTGTTCGCGACACACCGTCATGACCTGTTCTACATATCTGTGAAGTATCATGAAAATATTTCAAAAGGTATTCTAGTTATGGAGCGCACATGAAATCAGAACTAAAACCATCAAGGGGAAATAACTCAAAAAGTAAGAAAGCAAGAGTTTTCATTCTTGTTCGCGACACATCGTCATGACCTGTTCTACATATCTGTGAAGTATCATGAAAATATTTCAAAGGGTATTCAAGTTATGGAGCGGACATGAAATCAAAACTAAAACCATCAAGGGGAAATAACTCAAAAAGTAAGAAAGCAAGAGTTTTCATTCTTGTTCGCGACACATCGTCATGACCTGTTCTACATATCTGTGAAGTATCATGAAAATATTTCAAAGGGTATTCAAGTTATTGAGCGGACACGAAATCACACCTAAAACCATCAAGGGGAAATAACTCAAAAAGTAAGAAAGCAAGAGTTGTCATTCTTGCATGTGACACATCGTCATGACCTGCTCTACATATCTGTGAAGTATCATGAAAATATTTCAAAGGGTATTCAAGTTACAGAGCAGACACGAATCTGCCAAAATTTCACCAAAAGGGAGATAACTCAAAAATTACAAAAGCAAGAGTTACCATTCTTTCACGCGACACATCGCCAAGACCTGTTCTACATAACTGTGAAGTATCATGAAAATATTCCAAAGGGTATTCAAGATATGGAGCGGACAAGAAAATGTTTACGGACGGACAGACGGACGGACGGATGTACCTACCGGAGGTACACTGTGGACTGCACCCCGGAATTGGCACTATGGGCTGCAAATTGCACCCAAGAGCATCTTTTGCAACCCACAATGTTTGCATCCCATAATTTTTTGGGTAGTGTCCATTTGTTGAAAACTTACACCCCCTATATAGTTATAATTTAGGTGTGTAGAAATAAGCTTTGTGGGGTACCTTTTACATGGATTAAACCTGCATGATTTATAAGTTTTGTCCAAAGGGGGGAGAACAATGTGGGGTGCACCCCATAAAATTTATCGGACGGACATGTCCAACAATGGACAAATGAGTCTGTACACATTCTGGGTTGTACCCCCAATATTTGAAATTAAGTCATTTTAGCTTATTTGCAAGTGAATGAAATACATTCATCAAGGGGTGCATCCCACAATGCAGAATCACCCCACAAGGCACCATATTCTATACAAAAACCCCACAATGTAGGTCTGGTAAGAGATGACGGACAGACGGACGCCAGGCTCATCGCTATATCCCCTGAACCTTTCGGTCGGGGGATAAAAAGGCATTCAGCTGAAAAATGCTGTGTTTTCTATGACCTGGTTTAAAGCTTACGTAAAGCAGACATCAGAAATTATGTATATTTTGCATTCAGCTCGATGAAGATGAAACTGACACATCTGCTGATAAATATGAGCTGAGACACAACAAAACCAACCAAATGTGGCTTGTGTGCCAGGCAAAGACTCAGATCAGTCTGGGCATCCGCCCAGTCTGAGCAGACACTACGCTGTAAGCATGAAGGTAGCTTAGACCTTCAGCTATCCTTTAAGTGCACAGCTAAGACTGTGGTCAGACTGGACAGATGCCCAGGCTGATCTAAGTCTGGTGTGGTGCACAAGCCACTTTGTTGGTTTTGTCATGTCAAGGCTCATATTTTGTTATAACAGAGCTTCAAATGCCCATGACCATGATGAAGACCTGTACCAATTGGTAAATTAAAGAAAACCCAAGTCCATATGAAAAAGAACCATGTTTTTGCATTTTTGTTTAATATGTACAAATGACATGACTATTTATTAAATTACAATTACATTTACGAAACTTAAGACTTGACCCTTAACCTGCCAATAAATCTATGATGTATGCCTCTGCTCTTGAACTTGGACAAGTCCATTCAATACATGAGGGGTGTTATGATTTAACTAATAGTGTAGGCTCTGATCTTACTGGTCCAATGGTGCAGTCTGATCAGGACCTACAATGTTTGCAAAAACCTTTCTGTCCACCTATAGCAGGTTATGGGTTACAGCAGAATCAATATAGTATTTTTACTACAAAATTAAAGTAAAGAGGTCCTTTCATACGAAAAGGCCCTGCAGTAACAAAGAGGCCCTATACATGCTATAGGGGAAAAACCATACCCTAATGTAAGCTGTTTCATGAGAAAAAGTTCATTCCTGCATGCGCAATCAGAAATGACTCAGATCAGCCTGTGATCTCTGCAGACTTTACTGAGCCTTCACTCTTCCCTTTGAAGTTTCCAAATACAAAATACAGTCAACTCTCTACTTCTCAAAGTCGAAATTCATCTCATGCAACTGATATCTCAAAGTAAATTTTCTGGTGCCAGAAAATTTACTGTGAAGTACCAATATTGTGAGGTAACAGCAGCTGCAATGTAAGGAGAAACAGGAGAAACAGGACGTGTCCAAACAATATTCTTTGATTAACGGTGGGTTCTTTGAGATATCAGTGTTTAAGGTAATGAAAGTTAACTTTATTTGTATTAGAAAGGCACACTGTATCCTTTAAGTAACTAATGACAAGAATTTTCTGGAACATTATGCTTCTCCTATATGCATATTGTCACAAAACACTGCTAAACCAGAAAACTCACAAAACTGTATGCCACCTATACCACCAGAAAAGCAGTAGCTATGCCTTGCTTTCTGCTAACTGCAGGTGAGACAATACATGTAAACTATAAGGTACATGTACAGTAGATTATCATAGAGCTAATGGTAAAGTAACACACAAGTCAACTCTAAGTATGTAACAAAAAAGAGATTGATTTATGTCACGAACTGTAACATGAATTATATACTCGTGAATTATTTGAACATTTTTTTTCTTTGACACACCATCTGTCAAGAAATCCTAAATATTTAGTCGGTGTTAAATAATACCTTAATTTGTATGTAAAATGAGCAGAAAAATAAATCTGCTAAATAGCACAGTTATCATAACTCCAAATACATTTTCACAAAAGTATATCTCATGAACTGTGGGTCCCGTGAAAAATTTATATATGATTATAGATAATTCTGTGCAAACAGTGCAGACCAAGCTCAGACTCCTTGAGGAGCAGTCTGATCAGGGTCTACACTATTTGCCACTCTGTCTATATCATTTGGATGCATTACTGCACTGTCCAAATTTGAGAGAGTTATGGTAATTTTACAGCTGTCCCAATTTTCAGAACTTTTACAGTAAATCTTTTGTGTTTCAGACAAATCAAGTCTGTGCATTTAACCCTTTACATCTGCAAAAATTTCAGAATATGTTTCATCCAAGCTATATCATATTGAAAATTCAAAAACTAGACGGCAAACAGTGCAGATCTAGATGAGGTGGCTCATTATGAGCCACCTCATCAGGATCTGCACTGTTTGCAAATTCTGCCATTTTCATCACTGGGGCTTTAAGTGTTAAAAGACAAGGAAAGGTAACAGAAGAGACTGACCTGTATGACTATACATTTTCCATGGAGATCACTCTGGCATGCAAATAACTGTTTCCTTTCTCATCCTGAGCTATTCTTACAAGAAAACTTCAGGTTTCAGAAAGCAAATTCTTTCCCTTAGATGTATGGGTACACCTCCGACATGTTTTCCTGCCATTTTTGTGAGGGGAAACACCTTTTGTGACTTCCTGTTTATTTCTTTAACTCTTAAAGCGCCAAAAATTAAAATTGTTGAATTGGCAAACAGTGTAGATCCAGATGAGGTGGTTCATAATGAGCCTCCTCATCTGAATCTACACTGTTTGCCCGCTAGTGTTCAAATTCTCAATATGATATCGCTTGGACGAGACATTTTTTTAAATTCTGCAGATGTAAATTTTGTCGTCTGCTTTTTGGCGCATTAAGGGTTAGGTATGTAGCTCTTCCAAATGGGGTCTTACTCTCTCAAGAAAGAATTTGCTCCAAGGAGAATTTGAAAAATACACTTTGTGAATACTTCATTTAGGCGAATGAGTACACTTTCAGGGGAAGCAACTTGGCCACTTTTATTTCTGCTTTCCTTTCAAATAGGGGTCAACTCTTAAAGGAAAGAATTCCCTCCTCTAGGATTATTTTTTTCTCTAAGATTGACTCCAGGTTGGAAGATTTTTGTTGTTTATGAAAGCAAACAAGGTAAAATACAGTAGAACTTCAGTGGCTCGAACCCTGATGGCTCGTTAAGCCTGCTTGACTAGAACTTGTTCCTGGGTCCCTAGAGGTCACTTTATATAGAAACTAAGCCTGGATGGCTAGAACTACCCTTGGCTGGAACTAATTTTTATGGTCCCAAGCCTGTTCGAGCCATTGAAGTTCTACTGTAAGTTGTCTTCATTTGAGAAGAAAACTAGACAATCACTAAAGGTGATGAATGCCCCCGCCATATGCCTCACTAGATGAGTTATGTGTTAAAACATATTTGTGTGAAGTTACATCAAAATCTGTCAATAAATAAAGGTGCTAGAGGGATGACTGAGTTTTTTCTTAAAAATAGCAACTGTGACCTTGACCTTGGACCTGGGGTGCTGAAGCGGCAATTTATTCAAGATATTGTTATACTTAACATTTATGTAAAGTTACATAAAATCGATCTATAAATGAAATCGCTGGAGCAATGCTCTAGTTTTTCTGAAAATAGCAACTGTGACCTTGACCTTCATCCTACCAAACTGAAACGCAAAGTTGTTCAAGGTACTGTCATCCCCAATGATACTGTGATGTAATACCAAAATCGGTTAAAAAATGAGGCCGCTAGAGCGACGATAAAAGGTGAGATTGTATTTAAGCTATGGAAATATGGTAAAAATATGTATGTAATTCAAGGGGACATAATTCTGCAATAAAGACCTGACTGAAAGTTCTGTTTCCTTAATGCACATGTTCAATGCATGTCTGAACTGTGTTGCAAGTTTCAAATCCCTACATCAAATACTACTGGAGGAGTTGCAGAGACAAGAACAGTACTACAAAGTGTGAAATATGGTCAAAATATGCATGTCATTCAAGGGGATGTAATTCTGCCATAATGACCTGGATCAAAGTTCTGTTTCCTTTATGCACATGTTCAATGCATGTCTGAACTGTGTTGCAAGTTTCAACTCCCTACATTAAATACTGTAGGAGGAGTTGCGGAGACAAGAACAGTACTCAAATGTGAAATATGATTATAATATGTATATTATTCAAGGGGACATAATTCTGCAATCAAGACATAAATCAAAATTCTGTTTCCTTTATGCACATGTTCAATGCATGTCTGAACTGAGTTGCAAGATTCAACTCCCTATATCAAATACTGTAGGAGGAGTTGCGGAGACAAGAACAGTACTCAAATGTGAAATATGGTCATAATATGTATATTATTCAAGGGGACATAATTCTGCAATAAATACCTGATTCAAAGTTCTGTTTCCTTTATGCACATGTTCAATGCATGTCTGAACTGTGTTGCAAGTTTCAACTCCCTGCATCGAATACTGTAGGAGGAGTTGGGGAGACAAGAACAGTACTACAAAGTGTGACGGACGTACGTATGTACGTACGTACGGACAAGGGCAAAACTATATGCCCCTCCCCACTTCGTGGCGGGGGCATAAAAAATAGTACTGTACCCATATGCCTTAAGATAATACATGAGCTGCATCAATAAAACAAGTAACTCATGGTGTATGTGTGAGCAGCAAACACTGATCAGCTAGGATGTGTTTGGTTTGGTCAGTTTTTGCTTTCATTTAAAAGATTCCTCTGCTCTCATACCCTCTTAATGCAAACTATAAAGGCTGATTAGACTGTGTGCATATATCCAGGCTGATCCAGGCCTTCATCATTTGCATATGGTGTAAGTTTTTTTTGGTTTTATCTTATTTCTGTAATACAGCTTTAAGGGACCCTTTAAATACAGACTAGCAAAATATACAAAAATTAAATAATAAGAATAAAATCATGCCACATATGTCTGACCAACATCAGACATTAAGACATCATCAATCTTCAGCAATCACATGAAAATGCACCTTGTGTTTTATGCATCAGTGAAGACTTAAATCAGCCTGTGTATTAATCAAAGCTCCAGATAAGGTGAGGTTTTGGTGATAATATTGAGATGATTTCATTTTAAACACCATCAAAACAAATGTTGTGGCCCTCAGCAGAAGTGATTCCAATGAGGGGATCCAAGAAATTATCCCAAAATTATTAACGAAACCCACTCTATCCTAGCTCTGAAATGACCAAAATTTAAAGTTTGTTACAAGAAGCACTCAAATATGGAAATACCGTTCTTAAAAAGAATTACTTTTAAGGGAGAGAATCTGCTCTTTCGGTGGGCAGTAAAACCTTTCTTTTACAGTAACCTACTTGCAGAAAGGGCTCACCTACCAGGGAATCAAATACTTTTTTGAAGTTGTGTTCCTTGAAACATGGCAGCCAAACAATAAAGTTGTAGCAATAAACTTAAATAAATCCATTAATAACAAGCATACAATCACTTTATTGCAGTCTTCATTAC
Source organism: Ctena decussata (assembly GCA_963989385.1). Lineage (NCBI taxonomy): Eukaryota > Metazoa > Mollusca > Bivalvia > Lucinida > Lucinidae > Ctena > Ctena decussata. Next base: position 79,130,115 of record OZ022503.1, on the reverse strand, counting down.
CTTAAAAAATCTAAGAATTGGGACAATATGTCTGATCAAACAGTGCAGACCCAAATCAGACTGCTCCTCAAGGGAGCAGTCTGATCTGGGCCTGCACTGTTTTCCATTCTATCTACGCCTTTTGGATGCAATATTACTCTGTAAATCCAAATATTTCAGATTTTAGGATAACTATGGTAATGATTATAGATGTACCTGTACTAATTTTTGGAAATTTTGCAGTAATTTGAATCAAGCCAGGAGAAAGACTGCCTTGTGACTTTGAGACGAGACTGCCATCTTTATTCTATCCTCCTGAGCTATAGATGAGGTGGGGCTCTGATGGTAAGGTCTAGAATAAATTCTATTCTGTTTCAATGAAAAAGCTTGCCCCATTAGAACATTGCAAAACAGATAAAAGTCCTAATGATGAGCTACAAATATAATTTTATGGAAAAATCATTGCAAAAACAGCAAGGAAAATCTACTTTAACTTGGGTCTGATCCTCCCTTTTCATGTAAAATGAATACTATAATACTGCCAGATGCTGACACTGATCTTGGTCTCAACTGTCCACCTATGCACTTAAGGCATCTCTCTTGTGGAACTGTTGATTTCTCCCCAAAAGACAGATATGTTTATGTCACAGAAATATCAATACACTTCAAAGAAATGAGCAATGGTAAGTTTTATGACTGTTTTTGTGTCACACAGCAAAACATAAAAATCTTTATCTGAAAATCATCAAAGAGCTTGTCACTTTAGGTTAACGGTTTGATTCTGGGTAGCATTTTTTGCCATCCCTTTATCAAATACAACTGTATCTCACTGCTTAAATTTTACTTTCTCCAACAAAATATTTGGTCTTTTTTTTTTCCCTATTTTTCCATGAAACGTATTTGTGATCTGTCATTAGAACTGTCTTCCTGAGACAGTTCTAACGAGGTGTCTCTTGTTTTCATTGAAAAATATGACAAAATATGCTCAAAACCTACTTTATCTAGAGCTCTGAATATGCATCGATTGAACAGCAATGATGACAGACTAGGTGATGCAAATGCATAGGTTTACCTTTGCTGCATGCAAAATAAATCAGTTATAATTTAACACCAGTGGATACTTAATAATCATCAGTACCCGTTTTAGGCATAATGTATTCACAGCTCCTGTTACGGGCAGGTTTGATGACACTGTGAGGACATTTTTATTTTCCATGAAACACATGTTGAGGCTCCTCTTTAGAACTACCTCACTGAGGCAGTTCTAAAGAGGAGCATATGTCATTTTCTCAGAATTTCATCAAACCCCACCCCTATCTTGACCAGCAGTTCTGGAGAACTAATTAAGAAAGCCTAAGAATATATACACTATATTCACATAACAAATAACAACAATCACAGTCTTTAGCTCGCCCACGCCTCGAGTTCTTTTAATTCATCATCCTCTTCCGCTGAAATAAAAGAGAATCAAGGTCGGGTAAAGGCAACAGAGGTCAAGGTCAAGTAAAGGCAATAGAGGTCAAGGTCAAGTAAAGGCACTACAGAGGTCCAGATACGAGAGATTTTTCACAATAATTCTGAGAAAATGTTTATATTTCTCTCCATGGCAACATATGTTGTAGCCCCTTATTACAACATCTCACTCTGGCTCTTCTAATGAGGGGCCACTACCTATGTTTTAACACAGAAAGAACAGAAACTGTATCATATTTACTGTTGAAACCTCACCTTATCTGCAGTTCACAGTATATATGCCTATTTACTGTTAATTCTATAACACTAAGCAAAAGGATACTTTCTGTTTCTTGATGGAAACTTCATCATAAACAGATTTTTTTGTGCAATACAAATTATTTCCTATATGTACAGGGTTTTACAGAGTGCTTTTTGCATATTAAGTTATTCAAAGACATTCATTATATATAATAATAATTTTTCTCTCTTTTTACTCAATACTTTGGATGGATATCCTCATAATGGTGTATGCTGTAACCAAACTTTTCATTTTCAGGATGGGTTTAGAAAAGAATTTCAAGCTTTTTCTATCAGGGCTCTCACACCCCTTTTTGGGAATGGGGCCGGAGCCTTTAGAATTGGGAAAAATAGCGTCGTTTTGTCTAAAATTGGGAAAATTTCCATTGTTTTATGTGTGAAGTTTTCATTGTCAGACCAACACAACTTACATACTGTTGTATATTTTCAGAGGAATCAAGTCAATAAGCAGACATAAATCTAGCAGATATTGAATCATGATAAACTTTATCAAATAGTTGGGATATTAGATAATAACAAAACTATTTGTGTGTGTTGAGTTTTTTCTTTCTTTCCTTTGAACTGGCAACTTCTCTCAAATTGGAGACAAGACTGGGACCTAGAAAAAAAGTGTTTCAATATAACAACAGTATAACACTCTAGGTTGAAGCATCTGTGAACTAAGCATAATGTGAAGTTGAGAGAAAGTGGACTGTCACAATGCAGAACATAACAAAACTTTCAGTCCTGCAAGTACAAAACATCCACGGTATGTCACTATCACTATACTAACTCTTGAATGTCCCGGTAATCCTGTTTATGATTTTGGATATGGCCGAAAATGTCTGTAAAAATTGATTCAGGTACGAAACGCAAAAACAGCAGAATCATCCACCAAAGGTGAAAACTCCAATCAAATTTTAGCATTGGAAGGCTTTAAATTAAAGGATAAGTCAAAACATTGTGTACCACAACAATATTGGCCCTTGAAGCAAAGAAAATATTAACATATTGCAGCGAAATTCGCTAGGCTATTCGTCCTCTAATGAAAGGGAAGTAACTCTACCAGTACATGAAAGGGAAGTAACTCTAACAGTACATGACTACATGATAAAACCCGGTACCACTTTCCAGTAACAAAACATGACGATCGTGATTGAAAATGTAATCGCTTCCCGATTTTTAAAGTTATAATAAATTATGTTAACATTTTTAGTTTTAGGTGGTTTTAAATACATTTTGCAAAGATGCACCTGCAGTATTCTTGGACCAAACAGGCTTAGTCAGATTGGGAATTTTTCATCTGGAATTGGGAAAAAAACATACTTTTTGGCATTGGGAATGGGGCCGAATTTCGGCCCCAAATTTCGGTGATCGAGAGCCCTGTCTATGCTGGGATCATTTTGTAGATCCCAATGTCAAAGCTTAAATAAATATACAGTGGCAACCTCTGTGCTACAACTTTCATTGGGAAGGCAAAAAGCTGGCTATTTTAGGGACATGACTATAGAATGGATATAAATATATTGCAGGGATAAAGCTTGTGACATTAGAGATACTGACTTCAGATGATCAAAACAACTCCCTTCTCCGAGCTGAAGAAATAAAATGCAACAATCAGCTATATCAGCCAATGAAATCTGAAGATGTGTAATCACTGATGAATACTATCATTAACATTCCCTAAAATGAGAGGGACACAGGCTTCTTTTTGATTTTTACACATCAAGTGTGATCCTATATACTCAATGTAAGTCACTTTAGCAGCTGTCTTATTTTCTCTAATATTTGCAAACCTGCTGGCATATAAATTCAAGAATTTTGACAATATTTGACAAATTGATGACCAAATGGAAATAGCCTTTTGACAACCAATGGTCAAGAATTCAAGAGCTTGCCAACTCTAAATAAAAATAAAGTGATTTACAAATTTTACAGCAACCAGAAAAGTTGTCCTAAAAAATCATATGTGGAAGCCGCCTTCACATTTCTGAGTACACCTGTAGGTGGGAGTAGTTCAGATCAGCACTGGGGCCTCCCAATGATCATGATCTACAGTTGAGCAGGGAACAGTTGTCTTTGCAGAAAATGTGGGACTTTTTGGTTTGTTTAGTTTATCTGTCTCCCTCTTTCTGTTTTAATGTGTTTATATTTCATACCCCTAAAAATAGGCCTATTGGGAACTCTGTCTTGAGCTCCAGATAAAGAAAAGATCTGATGGATATTTCAAGAAAACTTTGGGTATTTCTAGATCAAAACCTATGTAGTGGCCTTCATTAGAACCATCTCACTGAGATGGTTCTAATGAAGGGCACAACATAGGTTTTACTAAGAATAATGTAAAACCATCCTCTATTTATCAAATACTCTTCATATCTGGAGCTCTGATTTTCTTTACAACACCACCAACCTGCTTTTGGTTTGACAGGTTCTGCTGTAGGTACTGAAGGCAGGTTATCTGTGACTGCTGGACCAACATCGAGTAATTTCTCATCTAATTCTTCCTGTTCAAGCTCTTCTAACTCTGCCATTAAATCATCCTGAAATTAAATATAGTGGAGACTCATTATAAGACAGTGAATACCATGGAATGCTGTGTCTCTTCTGTCTTTGCACCAGAGCTTTAGATAAGAAGGAGTTTTTAGTGATAAGTAGGGATAATTTTTGTGAATTCTGCATAAAAACATATGTTGTGACCCCTCATCTGAACCGTCTCGATGAGACGGTTCAGATGAGGGGTCACAACATATGGTTTCAATGAGAAATAAAAAAAGAATTATTCCTCAATTATCATCAAATACTCCTCTTATCTAGAGCTCTGCTTTGCACTGTCAAAGAAACAGAGCTAAGCGAGAAAACTCAACACCAGAAATGCAGTACATGCTGTACCGCTGTCTTGTTTTCTGCACATGACTATGAAACAACATTACATTATAAAATTACTCCTTTTTTAATGCTACTCTTTACAGTGTTCCTTCCTGGCACTTTGGGAAAGGGGGTGGGGGCCTCAGAAAATTAGGGTGAAAACTATGAAAACAGGGAAATTAATACAAGCTCAAAGAGAAAACAGTACTTGGATGATACTCAAAAGTTCTTTTTCTACATATATGTCATAAATCTGGAACTCTAGTGAGCACGGTTCATATGTATCATGTTAAAGTCTCTCACTGAAACTGCCATGAGCCAAACATTAGGACAAAATTATGACAAAAAGAGTTTTTAGTCTTTTGTCAACATTTGGATGTAACGGAGTAGCAGGTTATATGTGGTTTAACCTTTCATCTAACAAGGTATGGGCTCTGACATGTGTGTACAAAATGCAGATTTTACATTAATACAATGGGGAACTCTTTTATAACAGCAACTGAAACTTGTATCTGAGATATATTTCAATACCTCATCCATGTCTTGTCCAAAGCCAACAGGATTTGAAATTGCATCTGATATTTCATTGGCTATTTCTTGTTGTTCTGCCACATCATCCATCAGATCATGAACTTTGTCAACATCCCTGAAAATGAAAAGAATTCCAGAGTTCTAACTCAACAGAGTACAGCTTCATGTCATGACTCCCTTTGAGTTTAAGCTACAAAAGAATGAAGGCAAATGAGCATTTAATGCTCATTTGCCTAATATTCCATTGTAGTGGTCTCAATGTAATGCTTTTCGCTTGTAATGCTATGTTTTTTCTACGTATCTCAAACATAGCATAATAACTACATAGCTCCAGATAAAGAGGGTATTAAATGACGATATCTCAAAGATAATTTTTCTTATTTCTCAATGAAAACATATGTTTTCATAGAGTACTAAGAAAAATTATCTCTAAATTATCCCTGTTACCGTTTCTTAACCGGAGCTCTGTTCCACTTATAATGCTGTTTTTCTATGGACCTCAAAAACAGAGTAATAGCTACTGGTACTAATGGGACTGCACTGTACTGTATATACTCTCCATAGAAACCAACTTCAGGGCTAAGCCTATGTTCAGGGCTCAGCCTATGGGGCAATTTGGGAGAAAAGTCTCTGTAAACTGATAAATTGCCTCAGTCCTGAAGGCATTCCTATTCAGGAGCCATAACATGTTTTTCTTGAGGAACAAGAAATTAAATAATTATCCATTTGTCATATATCTACTGTAACTAGCACTTATAATTCTCATATTTTGCAAACAATTTCCAGGATCAAACTCTTTCCTTAAAGAGTTGACCCTATTAAGAAGGGACGCGAAAATGCAAATGCAAGAGTTATATCCCTTAAAAGTATGGCGAGGTCTCCTACCAGTTTGTGAGAAAACTTTTTTGTCTAAAACTTTTTAACTGGAGCACATTGAAACTTTAAGATCAAAGGGGGCTTTTCTTACCTACCTGTATACAATGTAAAAGACAAAATTCATAAAAAAATAAGCAGTACAATGATGAACAAATGATAGTGTATGAGGGGTCTCCAGCTAATTTTAGGATTGTTTAATGTCCAAACATAAAGGGATTAATGTTCCAGTTTTACATATTCAAAACCAGATTTACCCGGTAAATGAAAATTTAAGTTAATAGAATGTTTAATTAGTTAACTAAATGTTAAATACAATGAATTATAGCTATCCATCATAATGCCATGAAAAATGGAATTTTCTCATCAGTATTTCAGTAGCCGGCTGGCAGGAGACTTTTAAGTGCACTTTTAGGAGTGTCTCCTGCCAGGTGGCAGGCAGGAGACTTTTAAGTGCACTTTTAGGAGTGTCTCCTGCCAGGTGGCAGGCAGGAGACTTTTAAGTGCACTTTTAGGAGTGTCTCCTGCCAGGTGGCAGGCAGGAGACTTTTAAGTGCACTTTTAGGAGTGTCTCCTGCCAGGTGGCAGGCAGGAGACTTTTAAGTGCACTTTTAGGAGTGTCTCCTGCCAGGTGGCAGGCAGGAGACTTTTAAGTCTCCTGCCTGCCACCTGGCAGGAGACACTCCTAAAAGTGCATAAATTATGATATAATTATACACATGCAGGGCCTGACAAATCCATTGTCCGGCTGCCCGGGACAAGTTAAAATTTTTGCTGGTCAAGTAAAGTATTTTCTTACTTGCCCAGAAAAATGTATAGGATATATAGGGACAACCTAAGGATATCAGCGTTTTGTAGCAGAATCTGTGTACCGGACAAGTTGATCAAATTTTGATTTGTCAACCCCTGCACATGGATATACATGTTCAACAAAAGTAAAATTCTCACATGTTATTATGAGCTTTCTTCAGGGCTTTTGCAGCTGAGCCCATAGCTTTGAGAACTTCAGTGTTTGTGCTGGCATTTTCTAGTGCTTCTCTCTGGAATTCTATGGTTGACAATGTGCCATCTATCTGCTGTAACTGTTTGTCATATCTCTTCTTTCTTTTCAGAGCTTGTAATGCCACTAGAATAAAATTTAACAAGTTAAAAATTTAATTTTTACCACATATACATTAAAGTTTAAATACCTAAATACAAGGGTTGATCAAGAAGTAATGTCACTATGTCCATTGCGGGCTTATTCAAGTAAAATTACTATAAAAACTTTATCAAGCTACACTGTAATTCAGTTCTGATTTACAGAATAAAAGTTGATATCATTTTCCGTTCCAATTATACAGACGTTCAAAGTATGCCACCGACACCTCGCTGTGAAAGCATGCTTTTATGGCAATGTGGTTAGAGCGCTAATAGCGGTGGACTGTTGTTGCCAGTTAAGCAACATTTAGCTTGGCTAGTACCTGGATTGGTGACCCAGGTTAAGCTGCTTGGTGCAGTGATTGGGTATCCAGGTTTACTACATTGGTGGCAGAGTGTTTGACAAGCTCACAGGAGACTTAGTACTGCCCTGCCGTTGAGGGAGGATAGGGGAGCTATGTAGACTGTGTGGCTACAGGGTGCTCCAGGGCCTTTCAAGAACAAGAGCTGTCACCAGACAGCATAGCTCGCCTGAACCGGTGCTTGCCCATCATGAACACAAAGTTCTGAGAATGTGAACTTGACCTCAACAGTCTATTAGGAGGGTGATGCTGCTACCATGTAAAACTCTCAAGCAGTATCTGTCACCAGTCTGGGTATAACTTTCCATCTAGGCAGTGTTGCACTATAAAATGTCAGCCTGTGACCTTGACCTAAAGGTCACAGAGAGAGGTGGAGTTGGTACTGTGTAAAACACTGGATCAGCATCTGACGGAATTCTAAGTATCAACTGAATCCATCCACACACTAAGAAAACACTGCGCCTTTAGGGAAATTTAACCAAAAAATTTAACAAAACACTGATAAGTCCATGACCTTCACCTCAGTCATCAAGGGGGTTGGAGTGGTACTGATTTGATTTGTTGCTTAACTACCACGGTAAACAGCTTAGGTCATGTCGGGACTGTCAGTTAACCTAACCACACTTTTCCTGGGCAGGCTTAGACCGCCTAAGCGGTTAACCAGTACTAAGTGCACATACTTTCCCCAGTAACTGACAACTGCCCTTCTTGAATCAGCGGAAGAAGAAACGAAAGTATGTGGCCAGACCAGGTATGGAACCCAGGACCTCTGACTTATGAGTCAGGTGACCTTCCGATTGCGCTATGCGGCCTGGCCTTGGAGTGGTACGGCATCAAGAATTTAGACCATTACCTAACATCTGTGGAGTATAAAGGAAATCTATGAAAGGATTTAGCCAAGAACATCTCACGTTTCAATATAAAGTTTCTAAGTCTGTGACCTTGACCTATAGGTCATGTCCAGGGGTGGGGATGGTGCTGAATAAAATTTTTGACCAAACTCTATCATCATACCAAAATAATTTTAATTGATCAAAGGGTTTACAGGGATTTCGCTAAGGACTGAATGACTGGTGGTCCACAGGACCAACTTATCCACAATTTAAGTGGTCCTCCCGATGTTTCGGCTATTTTTTATTACCATGTGTTTTCATTTAATTTCAAAATCAGTTGGTCTGCAGGACCAGCTACCAAAGACATCAACTGGTCATGCCCAAAAATCACTGGTCCAGGACCAACGGACTTACGGTTGATAAAACCCCTGGTTTAGAAACTATGAGATCGTATAAACTTTAATGTAAAGATTTAACATAAAATTTCTAAGTCTGTGACCTTGACCTATGGGCCATGACCAGGGGTGGGGATGGCGCTGAATAAAATTTTGGACCAATATCTACCCTCACCAACTATACAGTAAATTCTCATTTAGTTTGAACAGTTAAAAAATAAATACTGATCGGGGTGTTCGAAGTATTAGAAACTGCCTGTCATGAAAATATTTAGTGTTCGAACTATTTGAATTGCCAATTTCCGGAAAAAAAACAATCTCATGTCATGTTGCAAATTATATCTAATACCTCTCAGTATTAAATATGTCCTCATTATGCATGTATTTCATTCTCTTTATCCTTTTCAATATTCCAAATAAATATTCCGAAAGAAATTAAAGTATTTCAACACATTTACGATGACCTAATATGTGATTGTTTAAACAGGTAAGTTTGTCAGTGCCCTGGCTATTCATTCACCGCAAGGGGCCTGCTTTAAATTCTCGGGCTTCTATTAATAACACACACAGTCTAATTCTGGAAGATGCGGTGCTTTTGATCTTCCCTATTTCTGTCTGTCCTATATTACGTCCAAGGGTGCAGAAATATTGGCAACGTGTCATGAAAAAGGTACCATATTGCATGTGCAAACAGCAAAGCCTTAGACCAGTCTGCGCATCTTAAAAACGATTAATTTGCAAACTATCGGTGAATCCTGGAGATTTGTAAGACTGGTCAATGTTTGCAAATGCATGGTATGATGCGGGTGTTTGCTGATCGGATGTGTCCTGAGGCCCTTTTGAGACCCACGGGCCAGCTATGCCCCAGTGATAAACCGATCTAAAGACTGCTAACTTTGTTTAAATGCTCAGACCATGCATATGTGCAGGCTGGTCGCTCCTTTCAGTTTGCGCATGTATTCAGACTGATTTTGTTGGGAAAGAAGAGTTTGTCGTTATGACAATTTATTTCTTTTGCAACCCGGGTTTCTCATCTGTTGTTCATGTATCTTTTTCAAACCCACTTTAGTGCACATGCACCTTATCGCTATACATGTATATGACAAAATGGCGCCTTTTCGCATGTACAAAAAGCAAAGACTCAGTTCAGCCTGCGCACCCCCGCAACCTCATAACTTCGTAAGCTCCATCCTTCTCAGGTCAACATGTACATTCCCATTGTTGATGCAGATAGAGAAGACGCTAATCTGACGACGCGGAGGTGTAGGCTGATCCGAGTCTTCACTGTTCGCACTCGTACACATAACACTTCAGCTAACTCCATAATCTAATAGCCAAAATATTGACGAGGATCCCCGATTGACATTTAGACCGATAAAGTTGCTCCCTTCGCACACTGTGTCGGGAAAACAAAACTGAAAACACATGAAAAGTGTGGCGTGTATTTTGTGAAATTCAAGATATTTTTTTGGTGTTCGAAGTATTAAAAAAAATTCAAATGCATAGAAAAATCCACTGTTCGAACTAAATGAGAAAGTTTTGAGCAGCCGTTTGAAGATGAATTTCGGTGTTCGAACTGCTAGGGTGTTCGAATTAATAGAGAATTTACCATAATTCAAAACAATTAAAGGGTTAGGAACTATGAGATCTTAAAGACTTTAACGTAAAACTTTAACATAAAATTTCTTAGTTCGTGACTTTGACCTACAGGTCATGACCAGGGGTGGGGATGGTACAAAATAAAATTTTGGACCAATATCTATCATCATACAAAAAATGATTCAAATCAATCACAGGGTTGTAGTGAAAGCTGTATGATGTTCGGTGCTTTGGGGTTCAGCTTGATTCGGTGATTAGGGGGACCCAAGCAATCTGTTTCCGGTAGCTCTGTCATCTCGGTTGGTGTTTGTCATGGGCTGAATTGTCATCTATGGACATCCAGTGCAGGACTGGGTTTTACATAAAAGTGAGTGATAATAATTAATCATTAATTATTAGTCTTCCAATTGACAGGGTTCAATAGGGTTATAAAACTATGAGATCTTAAAAACATTAACCTAAAGATTTAACATTTTGCAAACGCCGTTGCCGGTAGTACAATAGCTCTTCCTGAACTTAGTTCAGGCGAGCTAAAAAGGAGGGAGTATAGTAGTGAATGGGTATAAGTACCACTACTAGCCCCTATCTATCTATCTTGACATGATCCACAACCCCCTTTCGGCTATTATTTGGATTTCACCACGCATGGTGTGTTAGTAAAGAAGTAAAAAGTGAGATAGTGCAGAATAAAAAGATAAAAAGAAAGGTGAAATATAGATGAAAGGGTTAGTGTTAAGAAGAGCTTAAAATCAGGATAAAAACAGTATTTATGTTTAGGGGAGGGTATGACTGATCTTACTGACTCCTAATTTAAAGGAGTCAAGATCTGAAACTTGGATGAGATCAGCTGGTAATCTGTTCCATAGTACAATAGTCATGGGAAAGAATGAATACTGATAATAACAGACAGATGTATGGATCTGTCTGTAAGAGAGAGGATGCATGTGACGAGTATATCTGGTGGGCTGTTCGAAATATGACGGAACGGGAATAGCAACCAGGCCATACACTACCTTATAAAACATAGCGAGACGCGCATCGTAACGTCTGCACTCAAGCGACCGCCATCCAAGATTAAGCGACCGCCATCCTCGCTATGGAAGCATGCTTTTATGGTGACATGGTTAGAGTGGTGGACTGTTGTTGCTAGCTGAGCAATGTTTAGCACAAGTATGACAATGATCCCTATTAGAAGCTGTCTTTATAGGCAGAAGAGAGCAAAAATGTAGATGTCCCTACCTTTGACTGACTTGACATCATATGAACAGAATATGTCCTTAAACAGAACAGAATATGCCATTGTGTGTGGTGCTTTGAGATCTTTTACCTCTTTTGTTCTTTGTTCCATGCTTTTTAGCTGTTGCCAATTCTGAGCCTACTTTCTTTTCAAGAAAATCTGACTTTTTCATCAGCATTTCTTCAATTTCTCGAAGACGTTGAATAGCTTCTTGTGGTGTTGGCTCCTTTTCTCCCTTCTTCCCTGAACCAAATACTCTCTGAAAGAAACTCTTGTTGTCGCTCATTCTGTCAGGTATAATCTGCCGCTTTGAAAATGCGTAGAGGCTTTAGAAACAAACTATATATCTGTTGTTTTCCTCACAAGATCCTGATTTTGACTCATAGGTATGTCTACTTCCTGTTTCCGCAGAAAAACAAAGCGGTGGAGTGGATTGGTCAAAATTATAGTTACCGTTGTTCATAAACTACGCTACGGGGCGTAGAATCTGCTATTATGTGGTGGCTCGAAATACCGAAAGAAACATTAAATATGGAAGGAAATCCTCTGTAGCAAAGAACACACCAAGTCTAGTCTAGTCTATTCCATAACATTGCAAGGTCACTGGGGCACCACAGATGACTTTACAATAATCCCTTATGAATTTCCCACTACGGTATTAAGATATATGTAGTTTAAGAAATTATGCTGAGAACATTTTAACTGGTGCTCATGTTGGCTTGGTAATTGATATATTTTTGTTTGTTTGTTTTTGAGGTTTACTATTTATGTACAGGGCATGGAGAAATTAGACCTACTTTTCCTGTATATTGGTCGATAAAGTCATACCTATTTATGGGGTGGGTATAAAGTGCGAAAAGAGCCGTCACTAGCGAAAAGATGCGAAAAGAGCGGAAAAGATGCGAAAAGAGCCAAGTTTCAAGAGAAAACAGGCACTGAGTGGCCACCTTTTGAGAACAAGCTGCTCACTCGGTTGGCCATATGTTCTCTGTATCTTGATTATTTGTAATCTTAGTTGTTTCCAACTATGGTTTGAGGGCTGGATTTGGATTTGGATTGTTTCAGTTCCTGATCTTTGCATACTTTTTACTGCTATGTAGAAATGAAGTTGTAGAGTTGTTACATATAAAAAAAAGAGCATGAGTGAATCGGAATTATGAATTATGACGATTTTCTTGTGAAAATAGCTTTAGAGGTACACACAAAAAATAAATAAACAAAAAAAAAATAAAAAAAAATGGGCGAAAACTAATACAATACAATACAATACAAATTTTATTTATAGTCGGACATGTTATAACAGTGAAACATTAGCTATGTATAGCTATTTACCGACTCACAAATGCGAAAGGAAGCATCTTTCATATGAAAACAGGCACTCCAACTACGGTTTGAGGGCTGGATTTGGATTTTGATTGTTTCAGTTCCTGGTCTTTGCATACTTTTTACTGTTATGTAGACATTGGTACATTATGGTACTTATAAAACAGAATATCGAGTTGAAATTATGAATTATGCCTTGTTTTTATGTGAAATATAGCTTTAGATTGTAGGAAAAAGAGGCCGAAAAGATGCAAAAAGAGCAAAGTTTCGTGTGCTAGGCAGAAAAAAGTATATAATTCATTTAAACACCATATGTGTGACTTATAAATATGATTTATTATGCGTTCCATGTGAAAATGGCTTTTCAAAAGACAGAAAATAAGTAAATAAAAATATTGGCCTATAATAAGAAAGGAGCCTTTTATCGAACAAAGACTTTCTGTAGCCGAAAGTACCTAAAATTTTAAAACACACCTAGTTGTTCTGATACGATGGAAGTCTGTCAAATAGATTGGCCATCTTTTGTCAAAAAGTGGATAGAAACAAAAGAGTCAGAATTTTAACTATAAATATTATAGTTTGTCGTATCATATTTTTGCTCTCATATGATGAAATTATTTCTAATGAATTGTTCTTTTATTCTCTCAATACTTTATAAAAATAAATAATAAAATAAAATAGAGCATTCGTATTGAAAATATCAATGACAATGAACTTTATTGCACTGACATATCCACATCCAATGGTCCTGGCAAACAAATACTTATACGTGTAATTATAAAACATAATTCAGTATGAAGCAATGACCCGACCCTGTCATACAGGCAACAAAGCCAGCCCAAACTCATTTTCTTAGAAATTATTATATACCTATATATTTTAAGTAAAGTTCTAACTTTCAAGCACAATGATACATACTTTGTACTACTGTTGGGTCGGCTCTTCTGCCGGATAAGTTTTTGTCTCGCCTGTATAGCAGAAGTGAATCATGTGTATTACTTTTCTGGTGTCGGCGCAAAACTTTCGTCGAGTTTTTATATTTAGAGTTTTTGTCACAATGCGTTTCGCGGAAATCTTTTTCTCTCCTAGTCCTTTACCTGTTTGAAAATATGAATAGTCTGAAATATTATCATGTATCCTGCAGGAGTGGGGGGTGGGGGGGGGGGGGGGCACAGGCTGTTCTGCGTTTGGAACATCTGTTTTGAAATTATAATGATAATAAATCGGAGCCTATATTACGTACGCGATACATATATTTCTCATTCTCTGTCCTCACTGAGCTCAGTACGGCGATTGAAAAATTAATTCGTGTATAAATAATAATAATGATAATTAATATATACACTGTATTTGTTTGTTTGTTTGTTTGTTTTCTAAAACTGCTCACATACGATTAAGGCAAAGTCTTTAAAAGCACTGTCGCTCTCCCATTATGAAAGCGCATTATAAACAGTTGTTTGTTGATAAAATGTCGGTAAAAGTGTATATATCAGTTGGAACGCAGCTCCAAGGAGTAGGGATATAATCAAGCACATAGCAACGGATTTTTGTTCGAAATTGTCGCCATCAAAATGGCTATCGATGAACCACATAGTACTTTAACGCCACCATACAGATTAATCAAATCGCCCCACCGGTTGAAATTTTAAGAGCACTTTTCTGACTTCCATTATTGAATTTTTCTGTTAAAATAATTCCAGGACATCCTTTTCCGCCTGTGTAATTATTGACGAAACAGTGCCCTTTACGTCAGCGTCAAACATGTGAACAAAAAATTACGATTAACAGCTTATTCGACTTTCTCCAAAACGCAGACCTATGCCATGATAAATATTGATATATATTCTACTATTATGTGAAATTTCAGAAAATTTGGTTTTGGAACATTTTAAAATTGCAAAATAACATATTCAATGACCACCCGGTTTGAAAACAAACCGAAAAATTAAATGGCGTCGAAATCATGTCAGCCTTACGCGCTAAGTGTTCACTGCCAAATTAACAAACTCACAATTCGGCCTGTCCGTAGAAACGTAACACCGCTCACTGGTTAATCTTCAACCAAGACCGAATAAAACAGTCAAGCAAATACATTTTATTCATATTTTATTGTCAGATACAATAATATCAACTCTCACCTCTATGCTCTAGCAAATCGTAAACACAAGCTGATGACGTGATTTTGAATCGATTAGAAGTTGTATAATCATGGCTTAAAAGACGGACTTAATCAGCAATTGATGTTCATTTAGGTACAGTTCATGCTATCGTTCAGGATTAGCCTTCCCCTCATAACTGAACGGCAATTTAACGGTTATTTCTTTTTTTAATTAGCAGATCACGCGCTTGATTTCAAAAGTCAAATAAACGGTTGTATGTGAGTAACCTGGGAGGGATGAGGAATGCCCTCCCACCCCCTTTCGTGGGACGGTTAGAAGCAGGAGTGTATGGGTTAATAACACTTTACGCACAATTATGTTTATCCTTTGAGAGCAAGAATAAGAGGTGGGCCCCAAAGATACTTTATAAAGTCGTGTCTGCTTGCCGCTACTATTGAAATCTTGTTCAATTTACAAATAACAGCATCATCAAATATGGCGATACCTGTTGAAATTTTGTCTATTTGACAAAATTACAATACGCACCTGGCTATTCGCGTACAGGCAGTTACGCCTTTGAGAAGGGTTAGCAGTGCACTGTTCATATGCATGCGATGTTTTTGCATTGCCTGTATAAGTTTGAGAAACTCGTCAGGCATCTGAGTGCGTTTACAAATCTGCAGGTACACGGGTAGATCTACATAAAATAATAGAATAGAATAGAACATTTATTTCTCCAATTACGAACCCTTTCGGTTATGCAGTCACATATAAACAAACAACAAAAACATTAATTATTAATTTAGATCGTGTTTTCCTATTTCTCTATTAAAATGACTGATGTTGCCTCACATTAGAGTAGTCTTGGCGAGGTGGTTCTGTATACGTTTTCTTGGATAACTGGCACAAATTATCGTAGACTTATTATCAATACACAACTTTATCAATTTCCTGTTAGTTTTCCTGAACTGGGAGACTCTTCAAAAACTCTTTGCTCCCAAAGGAGCTGATGCTTTCCTTAAAGAGTTTACTCCCATTGCAAAGGTAGGATAAATCAAAAATATTATCGCCGAAAAGCTTCCCATGAAAGTGTATCCGGTGGCCCTAGGCCCACATGTACACTCTCAATTTCTTTTCAGTTCCTTCGAATGCTTAATATGTTCATTTTTCATTTGTATGCCGACTAGAATTGTAACATTGTAATTGTCCGGTTGACACACAGGCCCGTGTATCTTGCAGGTCACCAGAAGATTTTATATTTTTGCATGTACGAATCGTCCCGAAGGCACATGTAAAGAGCAATCCAGTACACTTTACACTCAACTCTGGGGTTATTCTTCATACTCTGCGTCCTGAAATTAAATAATTGGGCAGTCGATTTCCGAATCGAATAGGACAACAGTCGAAATACATTCATTAGGCAATGAGAGGAACTGAGCTAGCGGCCTTCAGATTCTCATCTGAACACTCAAAGCTACCAAATGTGGTGACGTGCGGGAAGGTTTTCACTTTTTCCCTTACTGTAGTATTTTCTGAGGGTCAGTCAGTACACGGGTGACCTGCAAAAAGCAAAGACTGAGATAGCTATTTTCAACTTTCAAGCAGATTGTTTAAGTATACTGTCAATGGTCTTTACGCTTATTCGGGATGTGGAATTTGCCAAAGTGGAGCGATTCGTATACAGTTTAAGTTTATGTACAGTACTTTGCTTCAACGGAATAAATGGCTGTTTTTGTGCCACGTGCCAAACGTCCGATGACACGTAGCAAGCCTCCAAATTTTCCCCACACCTCCCACATCCGCACATCCCGACACATTTTCAGCTCATCATCGAACACACGGAATGCTCTTCGTAACTTAATTCAGAGCGGAAAGTGTTTGCTTGCGAGCCAATCAGGGTTTTGCTATTCGCTTATATATACAGTTTTGTATCTTGAAGCAGTCTTGTTAGACTAAGCAGATTTTGCTGTTACCATATCCGACAAGATTCCTCTTTCCCTGTTGCGGCTCAGCTCTTGGTAAGATTCAAATGATAGCAATAAATCTCAGTGTGTGTAACAACAATGAAGACAAATCGGGCAGAGAGAGAGAGAGAAAGAGAATACGCTGTCACAGCAACGACTGCTCAAGTCATGCTTGGGACCTATACATCACTCCAGGCATCAGTCAAGATGAATTCCCCCACTTCCCTGGCCCCCACCCACCACTACCCTCGTCACCAACCGCCTCCTTCCATCCCCACCTGGCTTGTTTCTTTCAAAGTAACTTGAGCCGCGACGCGAGAAAACCAACAATGTGGTTGTGGGCCCAGCGCAAACTAAAATAATCCTGGGCATCCGCCCAGTCTGATCAGAGTCTTCGCTGTCTGCAGGTAGTTTAGACCCTTAGCTACCCTTAAAGCGCTTAGGGAAGACTCTGTGCAGACTAGCCGGATGCCGAGGCTGATCTGAGTCTGCGCTGGGCGCACAACCACTTTGTTTATTCTCTCGTGTCGCGGCTCATATGTTCTCTGTAATTGTTGAGCAAATTATAAAATCAGATCGTAAATTTTTCAAAAACTAGACAAACACAATGACAAGAAAGAAACTCTTTACTTCGTACTGGTGTATTTCATGTTCGACTTATAATCTGTTTACATGGCATGCGGGCTGGCAATCTAGCTCGAGGCAATATACGTCATTTTTTATTACGTCACAACATTGACCTAATAACTTATTTGACAGAAAACACATGACTGTTTGAAAGATAAATAATATTAGAAAAGGATATTATTTTCACAAATTTGAGTGGCAGAACGTCAGATTTGTACACTGCCAATCAGGTCAGCAGTCAGGTAAGGTACGTTCTACCAGTTTGTAGTCTATTTTAGCTAACTAATCTCCGTAATTTTCCTCCTCTTCAAGTATTTAGCAAGCTGAGCTAATGTTTGACAAGCTGTCGACCTCAATTTTCTGTCTAAATTGTGGCTGTCCGGAAAGTACTGCTGGTGCTCATATCACGTGCGAGACCGTTTCCTGAGCGTTAAAACTACAGATGCCATCTTTTATTTTGCAATTTAAAAATGTTCCAAAACGATATTGCTTGAAATTTCACATGCAAAAAGAAGAAATAATAAAGTTTTCGATGGCATGGGTGTGCGCATTGGAGAGAGTCTCATCTTTCTGTAAATTATGTTTTATGTTGATGCAAGTTTTCGGTAGAATCATGATAGAGTGTTGTACTTTGACGATGAATATTTTAGCATTTCGAGCAATTTTGGCCCTGAATTTTGTTGAGAAAGCCTGCTTTATACTGGTTAGTAAAACATTTTATGTGTTTAATCATTTTAATATAATCAATGCCTCTATATACATTTGAGAATAATGGGAAATTTCGTCAAGAACCATGTTCGCCATTTTTAGGGCCTATATTTTACGTGGAAGGATCCACCGTTGTAAATACAATCACCGCTTTTCGAGGGTTTGCGTTCCAACTATATTGTGTCACATAACTGGTAAACGGGCCTTTAAAAAATGACAAATGTCAGCAATAATTATTTTCTTTCTGGTTTCTCGTTGAGCAACGAAATATACACAAAACACAACACAATGAATGGGCTCATCGTCTTGTATATTGTATTTTTACAATATTGCCAACTTATTTGACCAAATAATTTTTCAACACGTTTTATGAAAAACCCAGGGTGTTTTAAATGTTTAAAAATTGCCAATCACGGTTACCTAAACTGCCGAAACTTGGTGACAAGCTTCCAGCGATATCTCGCAATAAAATATTACAGTCTAGTGTACTACCGTGGTTCATTTCCACGAGATGGAGCAAAACGGGTATTTTGGCTATATTTATTTATCAGATTTAACAGCTCTTTGCTGCGAGAAATGAAGAACTGATTATATGATTTTAGAGAAAGCAATGATAAAGTTTATTTGATTTTAACAGTAAGTGGTCAGTCCTTATTATGTCAGTTAGTCATCTGTGAAACGATCTGTGAATGTGTGATAATTCAATTAACGCCACGTGCCGATGTATATTAACAATATTACCCAGTTGAAGCGTGCCGATAATTCAATTAGCCGCTTGATAATCCCCGCCTATTGGCATGCCGGGTTGACATTAAATAATACATGGTTGAACAAACAATCGCCATTCAGAATTTATACTATAGGTTTTAATTTACTGTTTTCAAAAATACAATTTATTTAAAACATTTATATTGAAAACTCAGATAAATTTTCATTCCAAAAGAAAGCCGTTTGCGCCGGCTACATCCGAATTTGACATTTTTTTAATATAAAATTTGTGGTAAAGGTAGTCTCAGTTTTCTTTTCTTTTTTTCTTTTCTCTCTCTCTTCGAATTTAGTTAAAGTGTATCATGAACATCGGAATATACTGTCATATATTTTTAAAGAGACAAAAAAATGTTTTCCGCAAAAAGAGATTCTATATCCAATACACGAGTTCCTCAGAAGTTTGTGCATCACACGTAACCCATTGGGCTCACAGAGGCGTAAGTGAACTACAGAATTCACGGATGAAAATATATTTCGAACAGTTGATTTTTCTATGCATTTGAATTTTTTTTATTACTTCGAACACCAAAAAAATATCTTGAATATCACAAAATACACGCCACACTTTTACGTCACACTTTTCATGTGTTTTCAGTTTTGTTTTCCCGACACAGTGTGCGAAGGGAGCAACTTTATCGGTCTAAATGTCAATCGGGGATCCTCGTCAATATTTTGGCTATTAGATTATGGAGTTAGCTGAAGTGTTATGTGTACGAGTGCGAACAGTGAAGACTCGGATCAGCCTACACCTCCGCGTCGTCAGATTAGCGTCTTCTCTATCTGCATCAACAATGGGAATGTACATGTTGACCTGAGAAGGATGGAGCTTACGAAGTTATGAGGTTGCGGGGGTGCGCAGGCTGAACTGAGTCTTTGCTTTTTGTACATGCGAAAAGGCGCCATTTTGTCATATACATGTATAGCGATAAGGTGCACGTGCGCTAAAGTGGGTTTGAAAAAGATACATGAACAACAGATGAGAAACCCGGGTTGCAAAAGAAATAAATTGTCATAACGACAAACTCTTCTTTCCCAACAAAATCAGTCTGAATACATGCGCAAACTGAAAGGAGTGACCAGCCTGCACATATGCATGGTCTGAGCATTTAAACAAAGTTAGCAGCCTTTAGATCGGTTTATCACTGGGGCATAGCTGGCCCGTGGGTCTCAAAAGGGCCTCAGGACACATCCGATCAGCAAACACCCGCATCATACCATGCATTTGCAAACATTGACCAGTCTTACAAATCTCCAGGATTCACCGATAGTTTGCAAATTAATCGTTTTTAAGATGCGCAGACTGGTCTAAGGCTTTGCTGTTTGCACATGCAATACGGTACCTTTTTCATGACACGTTGCCAATATTTCTGCACCCTTGGACGTAATATAGGACAGACAGAAATAGGGAAGATCAAAAGCACCGCATCTTCCAGAATTAGACTGTGTGTGTTATTAATAGAAGCCCGAGAGTTTAAAGCAGGCCGCTTGCGGTGAATGAATAGCCAGGGCACTGACAAACTTACCTGTTTAAACAATCACATATTAGGTCATCGTAAATGTGTTGAAATACTTTAATTTCTTTCGGAATATTTATTTGGAATATTGAAAAAGGATAAAGAGAATGAAATACATGCATAACGAGGACATATTTAATACTGAGAGGTATTAGATATAATTTGCAACATGACATGAGATTGTTTTTCTCCCGGAAATTGGCAATTCAAATAGTTCGAACACTAAATATTTTCATGACAGGCAGTTTCTAATACTTCGAACACCCCGATCAGTATTTATGTATCCATTCTGGCTATCTTAGGAGCAGAGGATGTATCCATGCTGGTTGCCTGGGGTACATGGGATGTGTCCATTCTGGTTGTCTGGGGAACAAATGGCTGAGTATTTCCTGCTCCAGGTTGAATAGCTGATGCCTGAGCCACTGCCTGGACATTCTGTATTGCCGAGATATTTCTGTCAACTTCCATCCCTGTTGCTTGCTGAAAGCCATGAACAGTGCAGAGCAGTAGATACACATAATGTGATTATCTCATGATAATTGGAAAACTAATGTAAAATGGGGTCCACTTTCAGGGAAAGAAACGCTGCATTCTTTATTTTTTTTGTTTTTAGGGGTCTACTCTTAAAAGAAAGAATTTGCTCTCATGGAGCAAATTCTTTACTTTAAGAGTAGACTCCAATTCAGAAGGGCTGCATCATCCTGAGAAGCAAACAGGAAGCTAAAAAAGTTGCTCCTCTTTGTAGAAATGGTGGAAAAACACGAAGGTGTACCCACGCACCTTAAATTATCAGCAGAGTTGCTACCCTTTCAAGTGTACACATGCAATTGAAGGTCATTTCAATATGTCTTCCCAGTTTCACTAAGTGAGATCAAATTTCCCCTGCTATTTTGGGAGACATCTCCCATAGGATTTTCAAATCTCAACTTAGTTTTCAGACCATTTTCAGTTTATTTAGTTCTTATGGAAATCTAAAAGTAAATTGGATGGGTACCTGCACACTACTGTAAAACACATTTTGTGGTCACCTCATAACAGCAATATTGGCGGAAAAAAAGAAAACCACCAAATTAAAATGTCGCCAATTTAAAATTTTGATCAAGAAAGAAAAACTACAGTTGAGCATATAATTCATTCCCTCTACCATGATATCAAAGCCTGTACACATCATATTTATATTTACAAAATAAGATCCCAAGCAAACAACAAGCGGGAGGAAACGATGTGAACATGTTCATTAGAAATGCCATACCACCACAGTTAGTACCTAAGTCAAATTAATTAAATCAGAAGGAATACAAGACTCTTTAACTGCAATTTTATCTCTCAAAATTCAACATGATAATAGCAATACTTGCAAGGGCGTAGCTGCCTATACTGCAAATACGCAAGTGCGTATTGAAATTTTGTCAAAATTGACAAAATTTCAAAACGCACCTGCATATTTGCATGCTGAATATTTATAAATTAGACAAGATTTCAATACCAATTACCAAAGTTGCTGAAATACTAGCTTTCCCTTCGAGAAGTAGAGAATATTACATGGTCGTGCGTATTATGAAATTGCCCCTAGTTACGCCCCTGACTTGTATCTGCATTCAAAATGATAATGCACAACTTGGACTTAAAAAGGCTCATATGATGTATGCAGAAGTCCCCTTTTTTCAGAAATCATGAATCTGCAAAAAATAAAATTCCGCCAAAAGGTCCATTTATTCACACTGCAAATTTCGCTGATGCCAATATAAGTGTTTTACAGTATATTGTTTCTTGCATAAAAGCACCCAGTAAAGGGTTTAAGGTCCAATTTCATGTCACAGTCAAATCACCATCTGTGGTTTAAGGTGGTGATAATCACTGATTTGGGACAAAGACAAAAATCTGCATAAAATACTCAAAATAACACTGATCTTTCCAAAACTTAGCAGATGCCTTCTTTATGTTGTTTCTCATAATTTAGAATCCCAAAATGCAGCATTTGTTAATGTTAAAAAGTGTTTTTATAAGAGAAGATCAAAGGGTAATTTTCTGCGAATAAATCTGAAAAAATAATATCATTATTGAAAATATACTTAGTGCTTAGAGTACCTTGTTGCTTAATGGAGAGCGTCCTAGCAATTATTTTTTCAAACTCTTTCACACATTATCAGGCTGAGCAGGTGAAAAAAGATGCAGTCTGTGTCCAATTTTTTTTTGTCAAAACACACAGGTGAGACAGGTGATACTATTTTAACAAGGTTGAACAATTTCATCTACACACCACTGATCATGTCAGTCATGTATTATTTATATTGTAGGTGTTAACATAGGTATGCTTGCCTACCCTATATTTAATAAATGCGTCCAGTGTACATTTACTTTGTACATGGCTGAACATTTGAGAAAAAGCTACCGTTTTCATCTGGTCTACATTACAATTTGAGAAAGAGTTGGAATAAATACTTGCTAGGACGCTCTTCATGATGCAATATTGCACCTTCAACACTACGTAAATTTTCAATAACAATATTATTTTTTCAGATTTATTCGCAGAAAATTACCCTGTGATCTTTCCTTATAAAAACACTTTTTTAAGCAGCATGTACGTCTATTTTGTATTCTAAACTGTAAAGAACAACAAAAATAAGAAGTCTGCTAACTTTCAGGGAGATACGTTACTTTTTTATGATTTTATGCAGATTTTTACATTTACCATAAATCACCACCTTAAACCAAGAATTCTCCCATAGACCATTTAAGAAATAAATTTCATTTTTTAGATGTTCATGGAAGTATGAACACAATGGGTCACATGCAAAGCAAGTGACACCCAAAGGGCATTCATGTTATCTTTGCATGGAACCCTTTGTGCTCATACTTCAATGAACTTCGGAAAAATGAAATTTACCTCTTATAATTACTTTTAATTTGAAAATTATTTTGAGCATCATTTTCGATGTTTAAGAGCAACATTTGTAAAATATACAACGAAAAGCAGTCACTAACCAATAGGTAAGCTGCTTATGTTAAACGGCCTTCTTCATGACGTGACTTCTAATAGAACGTTACAACGGCCAATGGTGTCTTTTGTTTTTATGGGACAATGTTGCGTGTACCAACAACGTTGAGTGACCAACTGTTGTTCATGGAAGAATGGACACTGTTTCTCCAAAATAGGTTCATCTAAGGAACATCAAAGGGAATGTAATTATAGTGCCATATAAATCTTGTTCAGAGACAAACCAAGATTTAAAAGCCACATGAAATTGGACCTAAATCTGTTAAGATAAGCTTTGAAATACTTTTGCCAGACTCTCACTTAGTTTCATTAGATGTCTTTTAAAATCTGACTCCAGTGTGCTTCAGATAAGAAAAGGTGAAAGAGATTATTTAGGGATAATTTTCAATATTTTTCCATAAAAGCATATGTTGTGACCCCCTCATTTGAACTGTCTCGCTGAGACAGTTCTAATGAGGCGTCACAGCATATACGTTTGTGTTGAGAAATAAAGAAAATCGTCTCAGAATTATCCCTGTTACCTCTTCTTTTCTGGAGCACTCAATCTCATCAGGGGCCGTATTCATAAAGCCACTTAAGTCGTTGCTATGCGGTTGCTAAGGCTAAATATCTATAAAGGAGATTCCCTACAACTATGAAATTTGGTCTGGAGGAACAGTCTTTGTAAGACTGTTCCTCCAGAGCAAATTTCGTAGTTGTAGGGAATCTCCTTCAAAGAAATTTAGACTTAGCAACAGCATAGCAACCACTTAAGTCGTTTTATGAATACGGCCTCTGATCTCACAGCTCTGAATACAGAGTTTATAGCATGTATGCTTACCACATTCAGGGTCCCTCTTGCTAATTCTTTCAGTCGACGTTCTAGGTCATCAAACTCTGATTCACGTTTAACAACCTTCTTTATCTTCGCTCTTACTGCTACGACACCACCTCTCTTCTTCTTCCTTCTTACAGTCACTGTACAGCCATACTCATTATTAAACCAAGCAATCGACTTGCCATTAGGCCTTTTACCTTGAACAAAATCATCAATATCGGCTACCGGCACATCCTGCAGCTCAACTTCTCGTACCTTGGGCTGCCTTCCAAGAAGCCCATCCACATACCTCTTGACTAAGGTAAAATCATTCATAATATTTCTTGATACCAGGTATGTCAGTCTATATGCTCCTTTTATACCCTGATCTGGGTTCCGATCTGATAGTGCATGCTTCTCATTCAACACTTTTAAAACGTTTTCTACAAATCTTCTCCCATCTGTATTACCTCTATAATTTCTTAATACATCCACAGAAGCTGTCAGATGGACATCAGAAACAGTGCTCCAAATTTCACCTGAAACAGAGCAGTGGAAACAAGGTCATGAGCATCTTAGCAAGCCAAGGGCACTAAGTACACTTTGCTCCTTACAGACCCTTGGCCGAAGGCCTATTCTTAAATCATATTTCCCACTGCATAAATTGAATTTCCCACTGTGTCATTTCATTGGATGTGAGCAACTTCCATCACACCCAATCAAATTATCCGTAAGTAACCATTTTCCACATAACAGGCACCCTTGTCAATAGAAGAACATCAGTTACCAAAAAAAGAGTAGACCATCAAGATTTATCAAATTCATCAACGTTTTTCAACAATTACACATAAATGGTGTGACAACTGTGTTTTTGCAACGGATCTTCTGATTGGGCTAAACATAACATGCGCCAACTGGAACGACTCCCTGCAGCCAAGAGCTGGTACTGCTGGAAATCCCATTTGCAAACAGGAAGCTGGCCAAGGGTGCATAAGGAACAAAGTGGATTTAGTATCCTTGGCTTGCAAAGATGGGTCATTAGGAGCACATGATAATTCTGAAACATCAAGCTCCTGTAAGGTGTATGGGTACACCTCCCTGTTTTCCACCATTTCACAAAGGGAAACAACTTTTCATCACTTCCAGTTTTACTTCCCAGAAAGATGCAGTCCTTCCAAAATGGGGTCTTCTCAGGGAGCAAATTCTTTCCATTAAGAGCTGACCCCCATTTAGAAGGGAGGCAAAAATCAAATGGCAGAGCTGCTTCCCCGAAAGTGTACCCATTCACCTACAGGTTTACAAATACCGCTTCCAAGAGAGATCACTCTGATCTGGAAGTGTTTATATCCCTTTTCAAAGGGAGGCTACTCTTAAACTAGAAAATGTGTTTGTAAAACACTATGCCCCCAACTATATGCCTGACCCTAACAAGGTCATTTGAAACAAGTAAATTCGACGAATTTATGTCCCCCGCCTTGGAAACTATGTCTCCACTGTATATACACTTAGTGTTTGAGCTGGAAAAGCGGCTAAGTTAAAAATGTGAAAAAAGTAATAAAAAAATAATGTGAGGATTATATCCAAACCACATGCATATCTTCAGACCATGATCAAAACACCTGTGAAGTTTCAAAGGAATCGGCATAAAACTGTAGGAGGAGTTGCACACACAAGGTACCCACTATCTATTAACTTTGATTGTAAAAAGGTATGAAAAATGGCTAAGTTCAATTTGCAAAAAAAGTGATAAAAGATAACGCGAGGATTATATCCAAACCACATGCATATCTTCAGACCATGACCAAAAAAACCTGTGAAGTTTCAAAGGAATCGGCATAAAACTGTAGGAGGAGTTGCGCACACAAGGTACCCACTATCTAGTCACTATGATAGTAAAAACGCCTAAAAAATAACTAAGTTCAACTCGTGGAAAAAGTGACAAAAATAATCTCAGGATTATATCGAAACCACATGCATATCTTCAGACCATGACAAAAACAGCTGTAAAGTTTCGAAAGAATCGGCATAAAACTGTAGGAGGAGTTGCGCACACAAGGTACCTACTACTTTAGGGGGACGGAAGGACGGAATGCCGAAAACTATGTCCCTCCGCTTTTCTTCGAAAAGGCGGGGCACAAAAAAATATATATATAGGTCTGCTAATTTTTTTATGGTCTATTCACCTATGAATTAAATATGGGTCTGCTAATTTTTAACGGTCTACCCACCCATAAAATATCAAGGGCCCAAGAGTTACGGTTCTTCAATAACAGACCACCCCTAAAATGTTACGAACGGAGGACAGACGGTCAGGCCCAAACCAATACGCCCCCTCAACTTCTTTGAAGTTGGGGGCATAATGAAAGAAAATGATCTCAACTTCAGACATCAAAGAAAGGACTCTCAAACAGACATTAGACCAATTATTTGCCCATATAGCCCGTTCAGTTTATCCTAAATATTTGGAATATTTGGACACTCTCAGTTGTAGACAGTGGAGAAAAGGACAGACAAAAGTGTGACATTGGATTTCTGGGGCCGTATTTATAAAACAATTTAAGTCGTTGCTATGCTGTTGCTAAGGCTAAAATTCTATGTTGGAGATTCCCTACAACTATGAAATTTGCTCTGGAGGAACAGTCTGAAAAAGACTGTTCCTCCAGAGAAAATTTCATAGTTGTAGGGAATCTCCTTCATAGAAATTTCGCCTTAGCAACAGCATAGCAACGACTTAAGTCGGTTTATAAATACGGCCCCTGGTGCATAAAGACATGGTAAGTGCTGTCTAGGGTTGCCGACCAGTCTCCAGCAGACTAATCTCAATCTGCTTGAGAGCAGCTCCTTTTAGTATCAACATCATGCAGGCTTTATATGCACAAACATCTGGACAAAAACAAGATGACAATGAGGTTGACAACCTCTACCAGGAACTCCAGGAAATCATAGACCCAAATACCAAGAAGGACATTCTGGTTACAAGAGGACTGAACTGCTAAAGTTTTAAAGTCTGTACAGGCAGACTGGGGAGACCTCAGAGCAGACTTTCAACCTCAGAATACTGTGTGAAAAGCATTCTGTAACATCAGCAGAATCTGTAACACGTCTTCGCAGAGTTCTATCAGAGGACCAAAGGTCCTGCAGCTTACCTGAGACCTTACTGTCAACAAACACATTTTGTCACTTCGCTCATTTGTTGCAAATTATAAGACGTGGCTTCAGAGAAGTGCAAGTTTTGATTTAAAAAAT
This sequence comes from Ctena decussata, assembly GCA_963989385.1. Taxonomy (NCBI): domain Eukaryota; kingdom Metazoa; phylum Mollusca; class Bivalvia; order Lucinida; family Lucinidae; genus Ctena; species Ctena decussata. The sequence goes on along the minus strand of OZ022503.1, from coordinate 79,102,506 downwards.
CTCAGAAAAGATTAACAAATGTCAAACTAGAAATTATGTTTGTGTTAAAAATACTCTGCCCCCGACCATATGCTTGCCACTAAAGGTCATCAAACTTTAAAATGTTTACAATAATTCAAGAACTACTGAGTTCTCAGGAACTACCAAGTTGTTGTAATATGAAATAAAAAAGAATATGCCCAGTGGTTCTTGAGCCCGGTAGCTGAATTTTCATTACCTATAAGGGGAAATAGATAATGCGAACCGAACAACCGACTAAATGTTTTGTACCACTTCAGAAACGGAGGGTGAGGTTGGGCTTGTAAAATCGATTTAAGCCCCCCAGTAATTCATTACTGACCGTTCCAAGGCGGTAGTTCTGCTGTGGTCCTCTGTTGCCTGTTTTTGGTGTCAGAGTTTCTGTGATGTTTTACCTTATGTATGTTATTATTTTTGGTTCGGTTTGGGTTGCTGAGTGGCCACCTTTTGGGAACAAGCTGCTCACTCTGTTGGCCATATGTTCTCTGTATCTTGATTATTTGTAATCTTAGTTGTTTCCAACTATGGTTTGAGGGCTGGATTTGGATTTTGATTGTTTCAGTTCCTGGTCTTTGCATACTTTTTACTTCCATAATTAATGAATGCAGCCTGACCAGATCTGAAGGTAAGCTAGACACTTATATGAAAGTTATCTCCTGAATCTTGACTTCAAACTGAATTATCCAGTACTTTGAATTTTCAGAGTTTGAATTATTGAGATTCTACTATCCCATAAATCATACCATTTACCAAATTTATTTGGCTATAAAACAGGGTTTTCCCATTTCTAGAATGACCCCAATTATCTAACTCAGTCTTATCAAATTCTGCTATTAGATGGGGTTTTCCCTTCAAAAACAATCCAAAAACTCTAGATCCATCATGAGACAGACCTAGATTTTCAGGATCCTTTGATTTATGGGACTGTTTTAGAAGGGAAAATCACAAAACTCTAGATCAACCTTATAAGATATATCTAGATTTTTGGGATTTTTGTGAAAAGGAAACACTTCTGTCTCATAACCATAGAAATAAGTTTTTGGACCAGTGGTAGTGTAGTGGTTTGTGCCCTAGACTACCAATCCAGGGGGTTGCAGGTTAATCCTGCAATCCGGTCTTTCAAATGAGACTTTAACCCTATTGCACTCAGAACGGCCAAAACTCTATCGAGTTTTGGCCGTTTTGAGTGCAACAGGGTTTAACCAAGATCGGGTCTCTGTATGACCTATGTGTTGGTGGGACGTTTAACCCGAGTTCACTCACTCATACCATTTATAGTTTTCAGTTGTGGCTTGTTTTTCCCATCTTCTTCACAGGTACACAGAAGGTTCATGAAGCCTCTTACAAATGGCTCTGGCTTATGGTTAATTCTGGCAAGATCATCTTTACTCTGTTTTCTAAATTCATTGGCTACCCACTCTGACCATGATCTCCACTGCTTACTATGCTTCATGCATGCACCATCAATGTAAACCATGGCTGGTTGACTGGCAGTTCAAGAACTACAACAAAACATCAGCAGTTGGTAATTATGACAGTGGCACATGGGATAAATACTGTATTCAACCTATTAAGCACACACGCTCTAAAAGCACATACAACACGGCATTAAATGACTTGAGTATAATTATTTTGTCTTGTTTTGAGAAAATCTGAAGTTCTGTTTAAAAAATTGGTTTGCAAGGACTTGAGAAATTAGAAGAGCATGGCATATGACAGTGTATGTCATGTTCTGATACAAAAGATGTCATAGATCTGTTACCATAGCACCTAAGGGTTCATTCTGATGTAAGAGTGATGTCATCAAGAGGTCATACTGACAAGATACTAAGCACAACAGTTGGTTATTCTACAGTTGCTATGGTAACAGATCTATGGTGTCATCTCACTTAGAATTTGAGAGGAGCATGGCATAGTGTATGCCATGCTCCTCTTGAATTATAAGTGAGATGCTACCTGAAATTCCTACTTTTTACGATGGACATGTACTTTTTTTTGTAAAAGTGGGTCACAGTAACCTTGTTTTGTAGGATGACCCGGAGAGTTAAGGTTCATGCACTGATGGAGCCTATGAACAGCCAGATGTGATATTTTGTTGAAGTTGGTCGCTCACAGTTACCTAGTTTTGTGGGGATGGCCTAGAGTGGTAAGGTGCATGCAGTGATAGTTACTATTATTAGTTAGCAAAGGTCGAAGCTTAAGAAAAGCCAGATATGTATTTTGGAGGGAAAGTAGGTCACAGTGAACTTTTTTTGGTTTAAACAATATTTTATTAATCAAACTTTCAACTAAGGTACAGAGACAATAGATCAGGATTTGATCGAAAGCCCAAGGCTTGTGAGGACCATCTCCTGACCTTTTTTGTGAAGGGTTGCCTAGAGTGGTAAAGTGCACGCATTGATGGAGTTTCAAAATTCTGGGACTTATGAAAAGCAAGATATGGACTTTTTTGTGAAAGTAGGTCACAGTGACTTAGTTTTGTTTGGGTTAACCTAGAGTGGTAAGGTGCATGCACTGATAGAGTTTAAAATGACTTGGGCTATATAAAAAGCAACGTGAGTATTTTTGTGCTAGTAGGTCACAAACTTAGTTTTGTTGGTGGTGACCTGGAGTGGCGAGGTGCATGTACTGATAGGTTTCAAATGTCTAGGGGCCTGTGGAAAGCAAGATATGTACTTTTTCGTGAAAACGGGTCACAGTGACCTACTTTTGTACAGGCTGGCCTAAATGTAAGGTGCATGCAATGGTGGAGTTTCAAAGGTCTACAAAAAGCCAGATATTTCTTTTTTTAATGAAAGTAGGGAACAGTGACCTAGTTTTATGGGGGGGGTGAGGTAATGCACTAATAAAGTGTCAAATGTCTGGGACCAATAAAATGCAAGATATCTACTTTTTGATAAAATAGGTTACAGTGACCTAGTTTTATGGGGATGGGGTGGCCTTGAGTGGTAAGGTGCATGCCTTAGCTTCATAGGTCTAGTTTTGTTGGGAATCAGTTACCTACAGAAAGTATGAGGTCATTTATAGTACCTTATTGCCCCCATTAACCCAAGAATGATGCATATGAATCAAATAGTGCTTAAGGTAAAGGCAAAATCACTCAACCGTGCATAAAGGTCCAGGGAGTCTGCATGGATGCTTTGCTGCTGTGGCACTTCCATGTATAAGGAAACACTATCTGACCAGGTATACCAACATTAAACTTGTACACTTTAGAAGAATCAGACCAAAAATATTAACATTAACAATTTAACATCATTCTAAATATTGACCTCTGGCCTCACCCCAGGGCCTGACAAGGCATGGTTGCTCAAAGCAAAAGCCAATGCTCCAGGGAAAGTCCGGACCAAGTAAGAAGCAGGTACCTTCAATTAGTTTGGAGGTACAAGCCTTAAAAGAATCAGAATAAACTTCAACCAAAAACTTTAACATCAACATCATCCTAGATATTGACCTCTGGCCCCACCCTGGGATAGACCCAGTGACCTAGTTGCATACAACAAAAGTCAATGCTGTAGGGAAAGTCAGTACCAAACATGAGGCAAGTACCTTGAACAATTTTGGAAATATAAGCATTTTAAAAAATCTAACCAAAATATTTGTGTGACCCGGTCGCAGACGCTGATGCAAACAGACAACTTTCAACTGTCATACTTCTGTAAAAATTCGTTGATCTGCATCACCATGTTTGAATCATACCTTTGGGCACCCTAGAAAAAGCTCTATAATGAATTTTGTGGAAGTCTGTTAATGCGCACATAAGTTATTGACCTGGGATGAGCAAAATTGCAAGGGGACAAACAAGAGCTTCGCAAGCGGCCCATAATACGCCCGTTTCAGTGACTCATGATGGAGTTACAAATGAACAAGATTGGTTATAGAAGGATGGACAGGCAGACAAAGAGGGGAAACAACTCTGTAATTAATGACTGCAAAGTTATTAAAACATCTAACACATCAAATACTATTATTATACCAAAAATCAGCTTCCGGGATGCAGCAGCTCAGAAGTTGAGAAATGCCAAAGTCAAACAAGGGAGGTAATTCATAAACGAAGTATACAAGAATACCATTCTTGGTAATAATACGTTCCCTTGGCAATATACACATCACCATAAAGTTATGTTAAAATATTTCCAACAGTTAAGTAGTTACAGAGTAAAACGGAAATTGCTGCAAGGGCAGATAATTCAGAAGTAAGTAAGCCAGAGTTGTGGTTCATGCTCATGATACATTGCCTCATGCTTATACACATTCCTACAAAGTTTCATTAAACTAGAAATGTTTTTCAGAGAAAAACTGATGTCCCCCCACCATCCCATTTCCCATCCCCTCCAATGAATAAAAAAGCCTGAACAAGTAAAATATCTATGCAAGTTTGGAGAAATTCCATCCACTGGTTCTAAAATTACCCTACATAGATGACTATGACCTTGAAAATGAGTTCAAGGTCACCAAAATCAAATTATCTCTAAAACTTGTCACAATGATGTATTCATGCAAGTTTGGTGAAATTCCATCCATTGGTTCAAGAGATATCACTGGTACATGAAATTGTCATCTAAGTCCTCCAGTGACCTTGAAAATGAGGTCAAGGTCACGAAAATCTAATCAGCTCTTAAACTTGTCCCAATGATGAATCCATGTAAGATTGGTGAAATTCCATCCATTCGTTCAGGAGATATCACTGGTACAAGAAATTGTCATCTAAGTCCTCCAGTGACCTTGAAAATGAGGTCAATGTCACCAAAATCTGACCAGCTCTCTTCAACTTGTTGAAACAATGTATCCATGCAAGTGTGGACAAATTCCATTCATTGGTTCAGGAGATACAGTGGGTACAAGATATTGTCATGTAAGCTTCCAGTGACCTTGAAAATGAAGTCAAGGTCACCAAAATCCAATCAGCTTTTAAACTTGTACCAATGATGTATCCCTGCAAGTTTGGTGAAATTCCATCCATTGGTTCTATATATATCACTAGTACAAGAAATTGTCATCTAAGTCCTCCAGTGACCTTGAAAATGAGGTCAAGGTCACTGAAACCTAATCACCTCTTAAACTTGTTCCAATGATGTATCCATGCCAGTTTGGTTAAAACCAATCCATTGATACAGGAGATATAGTGGGTACAAAAAATTGTCATCTAAGTCCTCCAGTGACCTTGAAAATGAGGTCAAGGTCACCAAAATCTAATCAGCTCTTGAACTTATCCTAATGATGTATCCATGCCAGTTTGGTGAAATTCCAACTACCGGTTCAAGAGATATCGCGCACGCAAGAAATCTGTCACGCCGACGCTGACGCCGACGCCCGGGATCCGCACTGAAAACAATATGCTCCCTCACCTTTGGTGGGGGACATAAATATTTCAAAGGGTTAAGCAGTTATGCAGTGAATGGGGGAATGGGGCTAGCCAAAAAAAACTAATCAAAGGGAGCTTAGTCAAAAATTAAGGAAGGGGGAACAACATTCTTATATGTGACACACCGTCTTGTGATCATGCACACTGCTATAAAGTTTCATCAAGATATTCCAAATGGTTACTGAGTTATTGAATGCACAAAATTAGTATACACGAAAATAGCCTACAAAATCTAATCAGAGGGATGCAACTCCAAAACAAAGAAAGGGAGAGCAAGCATTCTCATACGCGACACATCCTCAGACCCTCATACACATTGCTATGAAGTTTCATCAAGATATCCTAAATGGTTATCTAGTTATGGCGCGCACAAGACTAGTAGGGTAAATAATAATCAAAGGGGCATAACTTGGAAACTAAGAAAGCGGGAGCAACCATTACTGTACGCGACACTTTGCCCCATCCTAATATATATGCCTACAAAATTTCATGAAGCTATCTCAAAGGGTTACTGAGATATGGTGCGCACAAGAATGTTGACGGACGGACAGACAGATGGACGGAGAGCGCCATAACGGGCGTATGAAAATGGCTCAGAAGGTCTCAGCCTTTAAGGTGAAACCAAAAGGCAGTGAATTAAATGCAGTTACCCCAACTGAAATTCATACTTATCAGGTTATTTTTACTATTAATGCGGTATAATCAAAACAATTGTTTTCACTAATGCCGATCTGAAATATACACCTTCCATATACCAGTTGAAGAAAGACATTTTTTCTTGTCAGGCATATGATTTGCTCATCTGAATATGTATTTGATCACCCAACATATCTAAATTGCATGACATTCACAACACCAGTTTTCAACGATCAGGGTTAAATGATGTAACTACTGGAAAACAGTTATATGGAAAATTAAAAACAAGAACCATTCAGATAAAACAACTTATCATCTTTAAGCAGGAGAAGGAAGAGTGTTCATTTAGTTAATTTAGATAGCACAGAGGAGTTTATATTGAACCACTGTTGACTTATTTGGTTTAAACATATTTTATTCAAATAAATTCCACATACATATACACATTTACTATAACAATACAAGAAAGGATTCAGAAAGATGCCAATCGGCTTATGTAAATCTGTCTCCCTAGTAAATCTGTCTCTCTAAAGTTAAACTTTGTTGACTTATTTCTCAGGTTTATGACAATTTTAAAGTTCTAGCTGTATGTTTTATGTAAAAGTTATACCACGGTTTGTCCGCCTGTACGGGAGATAATCCACTCGCTAAAGCTCAAAGCTCGTGGATTATCTCCCGTACAGGCGGACAAACCGTGGTATAACTATTTTATACCACCCTTACCAGTGTAGACCTTGCTCATTGCGTAATATTTCGTGTTAAAGTTAGCACTTTCTGGTAAGGGTGGTATAAGTTTTGGCAGATTACCCTTGACTGATTTATTAATATTTATTCAGTTTAAATCAACATACATACATCTATCACATAAAACACTATATTAAAGGTAGGTTCCTGTACTTTGGAATGCATCAAAATTTTGATGATCTTTCATCCAAGTTGTTGGAAAGCACTTATAAAAAGGGAATGAATAAGTTTCACTAAAAAGTGTAAATCAAAAAAATATTAGAAAAGTTGTTTTGCAAGGGATTTCCTAACTCTGCTTCGCACACCAGTTAGCGCTATTTTTAGTTCGCGCAAAAAAAAGATAACGCAGCTAATGAGATGCTGCATTGCATTTTGGGATAGTTTTAACCCATCCGCCATGCCAGGACCTCTAGGAAAGCTCGCGGCAAGAGAAAATTGACCTTTCGAGAATGGAATCAGAAATCACTCACTTATTGACATAATAAACATAGATATTTTTAGAACTGGAGTTCCAACAAAAGAAAATAAACCAAAAGGGAAAATGACTATTTTCTTCAACATCTGACGATTTTCTCAGTAGCAACAAATTCAGAAAAATAAGAGAATTCAATACTACTCAGAAAAAGACTGATTTTTTTTGTGTGAACATAATTGTTATCGCTAGTCCAGGAACCTACCTTTAAGCACTAAATTGTAAGTGTGAAGATACCACTTTTTTAAATATTAAATATATGCTATAGTAGAATGTAACTAAATTCAGCAGATATGTTTAATAAATTTAGACTAGTATAGTTATACAAATATATGTACTATTGAAAATAGTTTAAAATAAATGAGGTTAAAAATATCACAGGTCACTAAAGAATTCACAGACATACATTGCATATATCAGTGTATATTTAAACTAGACTAGACTCTTTTTCCCAGATGGGAAACACCACAACCAGATTGATTACATCTTGGTGAGGAAGCACTTCCGACAAAGAGTCAACATCCATAGGACAAGGAGTTTTCCTGCAGCAGACATAGGAAGTGACCATGACCTGGTGATGATGACCTTCCGAGTTCGTCTGAAGAAAGCTAGAAAGCCAACCCAGCAAAGACTAAAGTTTGATCTTGAGAAGCTAAGGGACCCAAATGTGGCATGCACTTTTCAAGCAACAATAGGTGGGAAATTTGCACCACTCATTGGTCTGAGGGATGATGACATGGACATAGACACCATGATTACCACCTACAATACAGTAGTGACTGAGGCAGCCAGTGAGATACTTGGGAAGGAAAGTCGCAGGAAAAAGCCTTGGGTCACCAGAGATGTTCTCAACCTCTGTGATGAGAGGAGAAATTTGAAAAAGAAGAGGTATGAAGCAGGAGGAGCAGAAGAATACAGGGAAGCAAACAAGAGAATTCAGAAGGCAGTGAAGAAAGTGAAGGAGGACCGGATAGCTAACCAGTGCGAGGAGATTAAAAACTTGCCTGTACAAAAACAACAGCAAGAAAGCATACCAGCTGGTGAAGGATCTAACTTCAGAGAAACGGGATAGATCCACAACTATCCAGGACAAGTCTGGGAAATGCCTTACAGAGGAACAAGAGATTCTCAGCAGATGGACAGAATATTGCTCAGAACTATACAACCATGAGACTTACGGTGACAATGCAGTTCTGGACTGCAATCAGCCCCCAGAAGAAGATCAACAACCGATCCTTCGTGAGGAAATTGAGATTGCAGTAGCAGCACTAAAGAAGGGGAAAGCTGCCGGAGTTGATAATATACCAGCAGAACTTGTTCAAGCTGCCGGAGTTGATAATATACCAGCAGAACTTGTTCATGATAGATGTTTTAACAGATATCTGTAACAGGATCTGGAGAACTGGAGAATGGCCTTTCCCATGGACTCAGTCGCTGATTATTACGCTCCCTAAAAAGGGCAACCTACAGCTCTGCCAGAACTACAGAATCAGCAGCCTCATCAGTCATTCAAGCAAAAGTAATGCTGAAAGTCATCTTGAATAGGCTTAAACCACAAGCCAAAGAGATAATCGCTGAGGAACAGGCTGGGTTCCGAGCAGGAAGGAGCACCACAGAACAGATCTTCAACCTTAGAATCCTGTGTGAAAAGTATCTCCAACATCAGCAGAATCTGTACCATGTCTTCATTGATTTCAAAAAAGCCTTTGACAGGGTATGGCATGCATCCTTATGGGCCACCACGCGGAAGTACAATATCAGTGCAAATCTAGTTCACACTATTGAGCAGCTATACGACAAGGCTACAAGAGCAGTCCTGATATATGGCAGCACAGGAGAATGGTTCAAAACAACAGTTGGAGTAAGACAAGGATGTCTTCTGTCACCCACCCTCTTCAACATTTTTCTCAAACAGATCATGTCTGATGCTCTGGAAGAACATGACCAAAAGGTTAGCATAGGCGGCAGAAACATTACCAATCTGCGGTTTGCCGATGACATAGGCGCTCTAGCTAAGGAAGAGCAGGAACTAGAAGCTCTAGCTGAAAGTCTTGACCAAACCCGCACAAGGTACAAGATGGAGATCAGTGCTGAGAAGACCAGACTGATGACGAACAGCGCAAATGGCATCCAGAGGGAGATCAAGGTAAAAGGGCAGAAGCTGGGTACTGTAATTAGCTTCAAATACCTTGGAATAGTTGTCTCAGATGATGGCTCAAAACAGGAGGTTCTCTCAAGGATTGCACAAGACATTTCAGCTCTTACCAAGCTGAAACCAACTTGGAGAGATAATAACATATCTCTTGGATCAAAGGTGAATTTTATGCACTCCCTTGTCATTTCCATATTTCTGTATGCCTGTGAATTGTGGACCTACAGCAGAGAAAAGAATGCTGGTCTTTGAGATGAGATGCTACCGAAGGATACTGAACATTTCGTACAAGGACCATATAACCAATGAGGAGGTTCGCAGGAAGATCCAAGCAGCCATTGGAGAATATGATGAACTCCTGACTCTGGTCAAGAAACGGAAACTAAGGTGGTCTGGCCACATCTCAAGGTCTTCTGATTTAGCAAAGACGATTCTACAGGGTACAGTGATAGGAAAAAGAAGAAGAGGTAGACAGAAGAAGAGGTGGGAAGGCTATATTCAGGAGTGGACAGAAATGGATTTTGCCAGCTCAGCTAGGGCAGCTGAAGACAGGACAAGGTGGAAAGGGATTGTTTGGAAGTCATCTGTGGTGCCCCAACGACCTAGTAAGGTTATGGGATAGAATAGAATAGAAGAGACTCTTTTGGAATCAGACTTCCATGACACATACTCCAGGACTATGGGAAAGCTCCAGTGGGCTTTCAATATCAACTCATCAAAGGAACTGGAACCACAGCATTTAATACGTGTGCTGCTTCATGAACCACCCCCATCTCTCCAGGAACATTGTGCCCAAAGCTGACAGTGGACCACGAGTATGCTAGACGGAAGCTAAATAATGCAAATGACAAACAGAGGTGTATTGTATGCGCGCTGAAATAACCTAGGATAGCCCATGAAAGCCACAACAGCTTATTTCCATTGGAAGGTCAGATTCAAGGTTATTCAAATGACTGTTTCTAGCAGTCCTCTTTAGCAATAACGTGATGTCAAAAGTTTTCGGCAGATCTCGCACTGTGGGATACGTGGAAACACCCCAAAACACCACAAACCACCCCAAACCTCTACCAAATCACCCCAAACCAGCCTCCCCAGATTCACATCGTCCCCTGTCCCCTCCACACATACACCAACACTGCTCCCACCCCATCCCAAACAGTATCTATATAGATTCAAAATAAAAAGAACACTTCAACAAGTGGTTGCCCCATAATATGTAGGTATGTATCTCTTTTAATAACTTTGGGTTTAAATGTTATCGAAAAATAAATAATCACAGTATAATAAAGTGAATTATTTTGTATGTTTGTGTATGTGATGCGTGGGGGGGGGAGCATTTCTAGCCACCCTGGATACAAACTAGATTTCCACCCCTGGCGCAGTGGCACATTAATTTAAAGAATGAAGGGGGTGGAGGGAAGAAAACAAACTATAGGTTGAATAATACCCGCCAATTGACCTTAGATTTTTAGATTTTGGTGTCTTGGTGGGGGAGGGGTGGGGTTATAGTTTGTATCCAGGGAGGCTGGTTTCGGGTGGTATGAAAGTGGTTTGGGGTGGTTTGGGATGTTTTGGGGTGTTTCCAAGGACCGCACTGTGTGATCCGCGAAAATGAACTACAGTCACAAACCAAGTGGAAGGACATACCTACTGTTTAAACAAAGGCTAAACTACTGGTAAATACATGCAAATTTCTTCTTCAAATGCAATAAAATCTACTGAAAATGCTACCAGTTTCTACTCTGTAACTTATATGCTATTGGCGCATTGCCAAGAGATAACCTCTCACTCTCAAGCTTTTTCAAAAGCTAAACTTCGAGATTGCTGCTGTACCTCTAGGATACCTCTAGGATGGTTGGTGGGCTCTAAGGGAAGGAGAATCTCCTTTTTAAGCCCAATATCTTTCGTCACTCTTTCAGTCACTTGAGCTTGATTCTAATGTCATTACATATATACAGCACCCAAATTCAAGTACAGGTCTTAAAAGTTCATATTACTGATGAAAATATGTTTAGTACATATTGGCATGGTTAGTATTCATACATCACTTCATGGCTCCAGTGGAGGTCCAACTTTGATTTAAAATCTTTCACATCCTTGGCATTAATGACAAATGATGGCAGAGCATTCCAATTATTGATAATTCTTTGCGAAAAATGCTGCAGTCTGAATGATGTTTTACAACAGGGTTTTTGGAGCTTAAAGTTATGTCCACGTGTACTAGAATTTGTTGCAACACTGAAGAATCTTTCTGAAGGTATATCTTCCAAGCCATTTATAATTTTAAATGTTTGCAGCATATCTCCTCTCCTCCTACGATGAGCTAGAGTTGGTAATTTCAATCTTTTCAGTCTTTCAGTGTATGTAAGGTCCTTTAATTGGGGGATAAGTCTAGTTGCTCGTTTTTGAATATTTGCAACACTATTTATGTCCTTTCTCAAAAATGGGTACCAGATTGTATTTCCATATTCAACATGTGGTCGCACAAGAGCTTTATATAAAAGAACAAAGTAGTCTGGTTCGATGAAGTCAAAAGCTCTGATGATCAACGACAATATGCTATTTGCTTTATTAACATTTGAAGCAATATGACGCTAAATTTCAGGTCCCTTTGGAAAATCACACCAAGATCTTTTTCCTCAATATCTGAATCAATGTCCTCAAAATGCAATGTATACTGATACTCTTGATTACTTCGACCAAAATGAATAGTCTTACATTTTTCAACATTGAAACGGTGTGGCCAGAGTTCAGACCATACAAATAATGCATCCAAATCCTGCTGAAGTATGTCCGCATTACTGTCAGTGTTGTACAGCTTTGTATCATCCGCGAAGATCTTCACTGTGCTATTAACAACTTCAGGCAAGTCATTAATGTATATGATAAACAACACAGGTCCAAGGACACTGCCCTGAGGCACACCACTAATGACATTTTGCCATGATGATGATTCTCCCTTGACGGTTACATACTGCCTTCGTCCGGTAAGGAAGTCTCTAATCCAGGAGAGTAACTGACCTCTTATCCCATATGCCGATACTTCATGAAGTAGTCTTTGATGTGGAACACTATCGAAAGCTTTTGCGAAATCTAAATATATTGTATCCCAGCCAGTGGCAGATCCAGAGGGGGTTCGGCTCTTTAGCCTAAATTATTTTATTTTCATGGTAAAATTCAGGAAAAATTGGTCAAACTGCACAAATCGAACCCCCTTTGAAGCTAATTTGAACCCCCTATCCAAAATTCCTGGATCCGCCCCTGCCAGCTTTCATCATTCTCTACCAAATTTGACCAATCCTCCATTACATCAATTAACTGCAGAACACATGATCGTCCAGATCTGAAGCCAAACTGTGCACTTGATATAAGATTATTTCGTACTAAATGCTCTATGACAGATGCTCTTACAATCTTCTCTAAACATTTGCAAACCACTGACGTCAAGCTAACTGGACGATAATTTCCAGGATTCGACTTTTGACCCTTCTTAAATATAGGAGTGACACGTGTATCTTTCCATACTTCTGGGATCCTGCCAGATCTGCCAGATAGACTCTTGAAATATGAGTGTTAACGGCAATGAGAAAATGGTCAACATAGTTTTTAATAATAATGGATATAATTCATCAGGCCCCATAGATTTTCCTCCATCAAGTCCCTTCAATACTTTCTCTACAACTGCTATATCAATGATAATACTGTCCAATGGGGTATCACACTCTTTATTGGTAATATCTGGTATGTCATCAAGGTTTTCACGTGTAAATACCTAAGAAAAGTAGCCATTCAAAACCTCTGCCTTTTCCTGATCACAGCAAGTCAATGACGAGTTAGGTTTTTGCAGATTTGAGACACGACTTTGTGATTTCACTTTACGGTTGACATAGAGTAAGGGGACATGGCTTCGCACAGGGCATGGCGTCGCACACCTCCGGGATTTCTTAGTATGTGTCAGGCATCAGTTGTTGGAACATAATTTTGTTTTGCCAATATTTCAAGGTTGATAAATAAAGTCTTTTGAAATCACTTTCGCGTGCAGGGCATCACGTGCATTTTGGCGCCAAAATAATCAAAACATTCAGATGAAAGTCGGCAAAGTTTATCAGTTTAAGAACAGGCAATATTATTGATAGTACTCTGTGGAAATTTGTCTCCTGAACGGTTAATGAAAGTGGCATTTGCTTTCTTAAGAATACAAAGTGCACAATCATCAAAAACTATGCCGGTTATATGAACACAAAAGATTTTCCATGTTATGGGGTGTGAATTTTGTCCCTCACTTTAATGTGAAAAGTCCGCATATTATTTTTAGCCGTCATCATTCCTATCTAGTCGTAAGTCCACTGTAATATCACACAGTCGAGATGTAATGGATACAACAACAAACTGTCAGTCACTTATTAACGAGTTTCATAAAATGGAATTAAATTCTGAAAATCGCTGAAGTTCGTCTTTCCCTTTATGGAAGACGCATGGACATTACACCATCACCTTGCAAACTATAAATAATAATAGCATATTAGCTGTTGCTTTATGGTTTTCATTTAATGATCGTAATGTATATGACAGAATATTCAAAGACACCTAGAATGCTTCTATTTCCTGCTAGAAGGGGTGTGCGAAGCCATGTCCTCATATACCCAAAATATCACGTAGGACTGCAGTACATATTACGGCACATGCTACATATGACGTCAGAGTCTGAGACCAAATATTTTTATACTTAATTTTCAGAAAGGGTCAAGGTCTATTATAATATGAACAAATAGACATTATGTTACAAGCTTTGTCAGCTAATGCTGCAAAAGTCATAAAAGTGAGCAAAGCCATGTCCCCTTACTCTAAAAGTGTCCAAAACAAAAATCGAAATGAGAATAATTAAGCCTGACGACACTTTCATGAGAAACTTAAAATGACGGTGCATGCGAAGAAAATAAATAACACTTGAATCACCTTGATTTACACTAAAAACCAAATAGATTTTATATTTTCTTTGAAAACGAAAGTGGGATTTCTTCTCCCTGGTACTCAGAGTCAGCTGGGAACCAGGGAAGTTGCGCACACATGCAACAAGTATTGGTTTTCACAAAAATAGTTTTCTGGGTACCCCGGCTACCCGAAATAGTATTAAACGTAGAACAAGTAAGAAAATTTTTATTTGATTTGTGTATATAATGTCGATCAATTAAAATTAATATAAGATGAATATTCATAAGAAACCACTCAAGAAATTAGAAAATCACATCTACATCTACATTTGTTAACGGTGCGTAATTTGTAATTTGTTTTCTTATTGTTTGGTTTAATAAAATTCTATGAAAGTTAATCCTGATAAATTTCAGGCTATATGTATTGGCCAGAAAACTCATGATCATATTGACTCCTCCCAGTTTGAAGGTACTAGTAAAAGTTTTTAGATAAAGTTACTTTATCGGGTGTCTATATAGACTTTATGCTAAAATTTGATGCTCATGTATCTGATATTTGCAAGAAAGCGTCAAAGCAGCTAGCAGTTTAAAAAAGATTAGGTAGATTTTTAATCAAAAAAGGAAAACCAGTAATTTATAATTCTTTTATTCTTTCGAATTTTAACCATTGTCTTTTAGCTGAGTATTTCTGCAGTGCTTCCAGCACAAATAAATATTTAAAAAAATCAGGAAAGGGCTTTCCAGATGTCACTGATGAGGCTTAAATAGCCGAAACGTCGAAGTATGACCCATTTTTCTTCTTTAGAATGTGTTCTCTGTTCTTGAAGGAACCCTTTAAGATTTTAATTTGACTTTACTGCAGCTGGTATTGTGCCGTGTGGCGGCCTTAAAACGTCTCCCCGTACATCATCCATAGTGCAGATTATATTTTATTTTTGTACTTTGAGATCAGAGGATATACATGTATATTCTGAGAAATCAGAATTATTTTGTTGGTTTAGACTTTTGTTCTTGATCAGCGCTTTATAATCATTGGGACCCCTTTTAGGTGTAATCAGTTTGCATCGACTGCCTTAATTTCAGTATGCTTTCTTCAGATATTGTCAGGGTCACTGATGAGGCTTAAATATCCGAAACTTCGAAGTATGGCACATTTTCCGTCTTTTGAATGTGTTCTCTGCTCTTGAAAGAACCCTTTTAGATTTTTATAAATAAATGCATCATAAATATCTGCGTAATTATCCGGCCACATAGCCCTTTGTCAGGGGCAGATAACCCCTGGGATCAGAACAGTAAAAAGTATGCAAAGACCAGGAACTGAAACAATCAAAATCCAAATCCAGCCCTCAAACCATAGTTGGAAACAACTAAGATTACAAATAATCAAGATACAGAGAACATATGGCCAACCGAGTGAGCAGCTTGTTCCCAAAAGGTGGCCACTCAGCAACCCAAACCGAACCAAAAATAATAAGAACATACATAAGGTAAAACATCACAGAAACTCTGACACCAAAAACAGGCAACAGAGAACCACAACAGAACTACCGCCTTGGAACGGTCAATAATGAATTACTGGGGGGCTTAAATCGATTTTACAGGCCCAACCTCACCCTCAGTTTGTGATGTGGTACAAAACATTTAGTTGGTTGTTCGGTTCGCAGACCTGATAATTGTTGCAATCGCCAGATAAAATTACTTTCAAGTATGATTTTATTTGGAATGTTTCATAATTATTGCATGAATCAACGAAGTGCCATGGCAGTCCAGATAACCCTGATGGGCTATATTCTGCTTGTAACAGGAAGGTTATGTTAATTTAATTATTTTTGTAAAATCTCATCAAGATATTTCAAAGTGTAAAGGAACTACAGACAGAAAACCACTGACAAGGGCAATAACTTAATTATAAAATATCGAAATTTGCCCATTAACAATCCCAACTGAGATATTGATTTTATATAGATTGATTTTATATAGATTTCTTTTCGTGATTTTATACATGTATATAAACCTGTGTCAAGGGCAGATAATCCCTGTAGACAAAATTTTGAACACAACAGGAAGCTTATATTACTTTGACAATTTGTTGCAAGTTTCAGAAAAAAATCTTTTCAACCCTGATTTTAAATTGATTTTTTTCCGATTTAATACATGTATGTATCTTCAGGTCAGGGGCAGACAACCCAAGTGGACAAAAGACTGCTTGTTACAGAAAGCTTGTTTTATTTCAATCACTTCTGTGAAATTTCATCTAACTATTTCTAAGTGTAAAGGAACTAAAGACAGAAAACCACTTTTTTTAAGACACTGACAAGGGCAATAACTCTATTATAAAATATTATTTTTTTTACATTAGCAATCCCAATTGAGATATTCCCAAGACAAATGCATACATCAAGTTTGAAGAAAATCTGTTGATAAATACTCAAGTTATCGAACGGAATCGAAGTGCTCATGGACGGAACGATGAATAGATGAACATATGGCGGACAGACTCACGGACAGCCAGCAGGATGACATGATACCCTGCCATTAACATGTGTGGCGGGGTATGATAATGATTATTTATCCTTTCCGTTTGAATTTCTGAAACAGACCAATACACAGTCATTCATGTTAAACAATTAAACCCAATGGCTTCTGAGGTGTGCAAAATAGTAAATGTCCTTTCATCGAAATACATCCAAAATCAAATCAATATAAAAGTTTCTAATTATGATTTCAGGAGTGAAAGGACAGCAGATCTACCAAGAGTAGATAAAAAAAATGATACGGGCTGAGGTCAGTCGAGGCGGCCCAGGTATGAAACAGTCTCCCAAAAAATGTAAGACTGGAAAATCATATCCACACTTGCAGACTGATCAATACCTGAGAGGGCCTTGGATATGAGTTTCCTTTATGTTCCGCCTAGTTTCATTTTATCAATCTGTTTAATTCTTTATTGCATGGCCTGTAAATGTTGGGTGATAGGCAAAATTTTAATAAGTGCTCTATATTTAATCCAACTTTTATCGGTTTTGAGGAAAAATTTAGTTATTGGTCAGTTACATAGATCTCTATTTTTCATTGGTCACTTTGCGGTGAGTTAATTTACCGAAACGGAAACGGAATAGCCCTCATTACCGAATCGGATCGGAACGGACCATTTCCAGCCGATTTTTAAGATATAGGTCGTTTGCAAAAATGTGGAGGGCAAAAAATCGATTTAATTTCATTAATACAATTACTGAATAGATTTTCATGAAACTTTGCATACCATAAACTGTTACCTATACGCAGCGACCTATATATAGATATTCGGATATGACAAGGAGCGCATCTGTGTTATGTATTTATCTCTCCAAATCGGCTTCATCTTTGCAAGAGCTGCAGCGGCTTGTGTATTCCTTGAGAGAATCTGCGATTTTCAACCATCATCTGAGGCAACTGCTCCAAAGTATTTGAAGCTGGTAACTGTTCCAAACTTCTATCCTTGGACCTTGCTCTCCACCCTGGATGCCATTGGCACTGTTTGTCATCACTAATCTCTATTTTATATATTGTGCAGGTTTTGTCGACACTTTCACCTAGGGCTTCTATTTCCTGCTCTTCCTCAGCAAGAACGTCAATGTCACTGACAAACCGCAGATTGATGAGACATCAAAGAACGAAATAAGCAGACTCGGTTTTATTGGGGCTGTTCATGTACAGTAATGTAATGTAGCGACACTGCTTGTACCCTCAACCCTAGAACTGGTGGAACCGTATTTTCGAACTGACTCAGAATGAGTCCAAAGATCCCAAAAAGACCAATATATTATCTACATTATTATAATGTACCAGAGACTTTTTTTACTGTCGCCACAGAACACAACACCAGCTGCAGTGAAGATGAAATAGATTCTGAAGGTAGATCCTCTAGAAAAAAGGAAGCACTTCAAAGAAACGAAAATAGTAAAAAAAAAAATAGTTAGTGCATGAACAGTAATGTTATGTTGCAACACCGCCTACGCCCGCAAGCACAAGCATCAGCATAACTCTGTTTTGAATCTGACTCAGCATAAGCCAAATGATCCCAAACGACAAGAAAATATATAATCCGCACTATGGTGATGAACTAGGAGACATTTACGGCATGTATTTGGACATGCCTACTTGAGCAAACAGTGTAGACCCAGATCAGAGCAGTCAGAGCTGGGTATACACCGTTTGCCACTCTCCCAATAGTTCTACGTGACTCCACCTTATAAGAATAGTGGATCTGTCAATATTCAAGAGTGAAACAAGTCTCTTACACGGACACTACACTTCTGGTAAAGGTCTCCTAGTATAATGGTACCGTATTATTGCGGTAATTTCATTCAATTGTTCAATGAAATTGTTATCTTGGATAAAATCTTAAAATACTCAAAATTCTTTGAAAGAAAACCTTAAAACAAGAATCAGGGTTTTGCTAATTTAGCAAAATGCATGTATGCCATGGGTAAGAACCGCAATTAACCTGCCTCTGTGCATCTAAATTTCTCAGAAATCGGCTGGAAATGGGACAGAAATAGATCCGTTCCGGTCCGATCCGGTAATAAGGCATATGCCGGTCCATTTATGTTAATTTACTCGCCGCACTTAATCTGCCTGTGTGCATGTAAATCATGGGCAACTTTTTTCCTCACCACCGTACAGGTAACCTGTGAACGCCGATAGCGTAGTGGAATCGAAATAGCATAAATTATATAGCACACTATAACTATTTTTCCGTTATTTTCTTTGATAAATTAAAATAAAAAAATGTTGTGTTAGTTCCTGATAGAACTATTCTTTAGCTTTACAATGATATATTTTTCTCTTTTTTTGGTCAATATTTAGTGCGGTCATTTTTATGTTAAATTATACCACTGTCATTTTGTATAGAGTATATAGTAAAATAGACGAAATTAGCGCAAAAGTTTCTCAGTTTTCTTCAATTATCTAGTCTTGCAGGTATAAAGTCAAAAATGTTGTGTTAGTCTAATATTCTACATTATCTCAGAAATCTAGTGATATATTTTATTTGAAAATCGGACGAATTTTAGTGCGGTCATTTTTGATAAATTTATTACCACCCTATGTTCAAATTTTGCACATTCAGTCTATGACGGCCATGACACTGTATGTAGCAAGTACTACAGCATAGCTTGAAATAGGGTTTAGTATTACATGATCAGTCGACTTAAAGTGTGACATCTCTCTCTTTCTCTAAGATTTAATGGTAGATTCGATGTTTGTGAAATTTAACTGACAAACAACTGCATTAATCTGCAGATAATAGTTAACACACTTCAAACACGGGAAAAAATTGAATTTAATAAGAAAGTTAATGAAGCCGCTATAATGCATTTATAGTTTAAAAAAGATTGTTTTGTTTGAACCGTTCAGTCTATTATTTGCTAATTTAAATGCATTTATAGTTTAAAAAGGATTTTTTTGTTTGAACCGTTCAGTCTATTATTTGCTAATTTAACTGAGCAATTATGTGACAGAGACTTGATTGGCATACATAATACCTTTAGAAGGGAAGCCATGTCATCAAAACTGGTAGTTCACACCTTTTTTTATTTCAAAACAAACAACTAGCAATAAAATATATTGTGTCAGGTTTTCATTTACATTGCTAAGAAAACAATCATGTCGTTGATGTCGTCTCTGCGCCCCAGAAAGTCTGTTAACTACAGGCTTATGCATGAAGGGGAATCATTTCCTGAATTACACTCTAAAAAAGAACGCGCTACTGTGCTTGAAGAAACATATTCTATTGAAAGGATTATCTGCAGAAAATCAACAGAGAGGGTAAGATTTTTTTTTACTGTTTACTTATTACTCTAAATACTGGGACACATACATGTACTTTTTACTCTAGACTTTCCCTTAAATTTTAAAACACCTAAATGTGGCACAGTTTAAAACAATACAGACCCTGATCAGTTTGCCTGTTCAGGAGCACTCTGATCTGGCTTTATATTGTTTGGTCAAAACTATTTGTCCCAATACTTAGAGCATTAATAGAACGAGCACAACTTGTACAAGTGTCTATATTTGTTGTCATACATGTTCTCATAATGTGTTGTATTGTATTTTTTTCAGGGTTAAGAGCTAAAAGAACCTAGCTCATACGCTATATGATTTATAAGTAATATCTTTTTATCATAGGCAAGGCAACCCTGTCGTATCTTTTAATGTTACTATAGCTAGTCATCTTTCGCCCACAGACCTGGGCAGCCTATTCAGAATCTCATATGTATGCAGGAACAGTCTCTGGATGGAAGATAATGACTGAACGTTAAATGTACGGGAATCGCAGGCTGGGTCAAGTCTTTGCTGGACGCATATCCAGTTTGTGTTGTAACTAATAATGTGATTTTATTTTATGTCGTGTCGTTAAAATTTGTCATTTCATGTGTGATCAAGAAAACAAAAATAATTTGAATTAATCATGCTTACAATCCATAAAACGTATGTCGTGTCCCCAAATTAAAAACTTTTTTCACGCATTCTTATTGGCATGGGGCGGGGAGGACATGTATAGACCGTTTGCGAAAAAGTGGAGGGCAAAAATCGATTTAATTTCATTACTACTG
Source organism: Ctena decussata (assembly GCA_963989385.1). NCBI lineage: Eukaryota > Metazoa > Mollusca > Bivalvia > Lucinida > Lucinidae > Ctena > Ctena decussata. The sequence continues at coordinate 79,081,595 of OZ022503.1, read as the reverse complement.
AATAAATTTTCATGAAACTTTGCAGACCCTAATCTATTACCCATACGAACTCATGCAGACGGTTTGAAACATTCCTTCTTCTCAAGGTCAATTGCAGCTTGGAATGGGCTTACAACTGAAGCTGTCTCTGCGGAGACAGTTGAGGAGTTTAAGTCCAAAATAGTGTAAACCTCGGGTTAGGCAGGGATAGAGCATGTAATGCCTATCCCTGAGGACTTCTTGTAAATAGTTTTAAAATCTGTGTGGCCTTGTCATAGGTTGTGTAAATACTTTTTTTTTTAAACTTATGCGCCACACCCCGCGCCTGCCATCATGGTCAGTTACTGACCGAGTGTAGTATCGAGAGAAAGAGAAAGAAAAAAATGCAAGGAACATCAGAATATTTTGACAGTTAAATAAAAAATTGTCAGATCAACTTTTTGTTAAAATCTGTCCCTAATCTTTGAAGTTTTACGCTTGGTTGGTGCAGTTTTTGGAACAGCCAATGTTGAGTGAATACGTTTCAGACCACATGGTAATTTGTGAATGAATAAAAGAATTAGTATAGTAGCTGTAGAACAACAATGGCTGTTGTACCGTTATGGTTACCTCCTTTGTAAGAATTGCATAAAACTGAGAGGAAAATGGTAATGATTAATAGAGTAACTTTTTATTTAAAGGTAAAAAAAATCTGAATTTCCTGGCATGAGTTCGTATAGCAGTGACCTATAAATACATATTTATCTATATATAGGTCGCTGCGTATAGGTAACAGTTTATGGTATGCAAAGTTTCATGAAAATCTATTCAGTAATTGTATTAATGAAATTAAATCGATTTTTTGCCCTCCACATTTTTGCAAACGACCTATATCCTAAAAATCGGCTGGAAATGGTCCGTTCCGATCCGATTCGGTAATGAGGGCTATTCCGTTTCCGTTTCGTTAAATTAACTCACCGCAAAGTGACCAATGAAAAATAGAGATCTATGTAACTGACCAATAACTAAATTTTTCCTAAAAACCGATAAAAGTTGGATTAAATATAGAGCACTTATTAAAATTTTGCCTATCACCCAACATTTACAGGCCATGCAATAAAGAATTAAACAGATTGATAAAATGAAACTAGGCGGAACATAAAGGAAACTCATATCCAAGGCCCTCTCAGGTATTGATCAGTCTGCAAGTGTGGATATGATTTTCCAGTCTTACATTTTTTTGGAGACTGTTTCATACCTGGGCCGCCTCGACTGACCTCAGCCCGTATCATTTTTTTATCTACTCTTGGTAGATCTGCTGTCCTTTCACTCCTGAAATCATAATTAGAAACTTTTATATTGATTTGATCTTGGATGTATTTCGATGAAAAGACATTTACTATTTTGCATACCTCAGAAGCCATTGGGTTTAATTGTTTAACATGAAGTGACTGTGTATTGGTCTGTTTCAGAAATTCAAACAGAAAGGATAAATAATCATTATCATACCCCGCCACACATGTTAATGGCAGGGTATCATGTCATCCTGCTGGCTGTCCGTGAGTCTGTCCGCCATATGTTCATCTATTCATCGTTCCGTCCATGAGCACTTCGATTCCGTTCGATAACTTGAGTATTTATCAACAGATTTTCTTCAAACTTGATGTATGCATTTGTCTTGGGAATATCTCAATTGGGATTGCTAATGGAAAAAAAATAATATTTTATAATAGAGTTATTGCCCTTGTCAGTGTCTTAAAAAAGTGGTTTTCTGTCTTTAGTTCCTTTGCACTTTGAAATAGTTAGATGAAATTTCACAGAAGTGATTGAAATAAAACACGCTTTCTGTAACAAGCAGTCTTTTGTCCACTTGGGTTGTCTGCCCCTGACCTGAAGATACATACATGTATTAAATCGGAAAAGAAAATCAATTTAAAATCAGGGTTGAAAAGATTTTTTTCTGAAACTTGCAACAAATTGTCAAAGTAATATAAGCTTCCTGTTGTGTTCAAAATTTTGTCTACAGGGATTATCTGCCCTTGACACAGGTTTATATACATGTATAAAATCACGAAAAGAAATCTATATAAAATCAATCTATATAAAATCAATATCTCAGTTGGGATTGTTAATGGGCAAATTTCGATATTTTATAATTAAGTTATTGCCCTTGTCAGTGGTTTTCTGTCTGTAGTTCCTTTACACTTTGAAATATCTTGATGAGATTTTACAAAAATAATTAAATTAACATAACCTTCCTGTTACAAGCAGAATATAGCCCATCAGGGTTATCTGGACTGCCATGGCACTTCGTTGATTCATGCAAAAATTATGAAACATTCCAAATAAAATCAGACTTGAAAGTAATTTTATCTGGCGATTGCAACAATTATCAGGTCTGTTCTGATCCCAGGGGTTATCTGCCCCTGACAAAGGGCTATGTGGCCGGATAATTACGCAGATATTTATGATGCATTTATTTATAAAAATCTAAAAGGGTTCTTTCAAGAGCAGAGAACACATTCAAAAGACGGAAAATGTGCCATACTTCGAAGTTTCGGATATTTAAGCCTCATCAGTGACCCTGACAATATCTGAAGAAAGCATACTGAAATTAAGGCAGTCGATGCAAACTGATTACACCTAAAAGGGGTCCCAATGATTATAAAGCGCTGATCAAGAACAAAAGTCTAAACCAACAAAATAATTCTGATTTCTCAGAATATACATGTATATCCTCTGATCTCAAAGTACAAAAATAAAATATAATCTGCACTATGGATGATGTACGGGGAGACGTTTTAAGGCCGCCACACGGCACAATACCAGCTGCAGTAAAGTCAAATTAAAATCTTAAAGGGTTCCTTCAAGAACAGAGAACACATTCTAAAGAAGAAAAATGGGTCATACTTCGACGTTTCGGCTATTTAAGCCTCATCAGTGACATCTGGAAAGCCCTTTCCTGATTTTTTTTAAATATTTATTTGTGCTGGAAGCACTGCAGAAATACTCAGCTAAAAGACAATGGTTAAAATTCGAAAGAATAAAAGAATTATAAATTACTAGTTTTCCTTTTTTGATTAAAAATCTACCTAATCTTTTTTAAACTGCTAGCTGCTTTGACGCTTTCTTGCAAATATCAGATACATGAGCATCAAATTTTAGCATAAAGTCTATATAGACACCCGATAAAGTAACTTTATCTAAAAACTTTTACTAGTACCTTCAAACTGGGAGGAGTCAATATGATCATGAGTTTTCTGGCCAATACATATAGCCTGAAATTTATCAGGATTAACTTTCATAGAATTTTATTAAACCAAACAATAAGAAAACAAATTACAAATTACGCACCGTTAACAAATGTAGATGTAGATGTGATTTTCTAATTTTTTGAGTGGTTTCTTATGAATATTCATCTTATATTAATTTTAATTGATCGACATTATATACACAAATCAAATAAAAATTTTCTTACTTGTTCTACGTTTAATACTATTTCGGGTAGCCGGGGTACCCAGAAAACTATTTTTGTGAAAACCAATACTTGTTGCATGTGTGCGCAACTTCCCTGGTTCCCAGCTGACTCTGAGTACCAGGGAGAAGAAATCCCACTTTCGTTTTCAAAGAAAATATAAAATCTATTTGGTTTTTAGTGTAAATCAAGGTGATTCAAGTGTTATTTATTTTCTTCGCATGCACCGTCATTTTAAGTTTCTCATGAAAGTGTCGTCAGGCTTAATTATTCTCATTTCGATTTTTGTTTTGGACACTTTTAGAGTAAGGGGACATGGCTTTGCACACTTTTATGACTTTTGCAGCATTAGCTGACAAAGCTTGTAACATAATGTCTATTTGTTCATATTATAATATACCTTGACCCTTTCTGAAAATTAAGTATAAAAATATTTGGTCTCAGACTCTGACGTCATATGTAGCATGTGCCGTAATATGTACTGCAGTCCTACGTGATATTTTGGGTATACATATGAGGACACGGCTTTGCACATCCCTTCTAGCAGGAAATAGAAGCATTCTAGGTGTCTTTGAATATTCTGTCATATACATTACGATCATTAAATGAAAACCATAAAGCAACAGCTAATATGCTATTATTATTTATAGTTTGCAAGGTGATGGTGTAATGTCCATGCGTCTTCCATAAAGGGAAAGACGAACTTCAGCGATTTTCAGAATTTAATTCCATTTTATGAAACTCGTTAATAAGTGACTGACAGTTTGTTGTTGTATCCATTACATCTCGACTGTGTGATATTACAGTGGACTTACGACTAGATAGGATCAGTGATACAGACTAGCGGTCGCCCACTCGCCCACTGCGAGTAAAAAAATGATAGTCGCCCAGTTTGCGATCGTAAGCTGTCGGCGAGTGTCTGGCGTGTTTTCGGCTTGGAGTAAAATCCGCCACCTCTAAGGGTATTGCTAACTTCCGCGCCGATATCGGCTATGAATATTCGGTGTTCCGTCATACTTGTGTGTTGGATTTTACTCACTATCGAGAAACGTCATGGCCGCCTCCTCGTAAAGGAAGATAGATTGATAGACGGATTTGTCAGCTAAAAATCTTAACCGTTTATAGATTTTTCGCGCATAATATGGCGATACATCGCTGGTGTTTCACACCCGGTTGCTAAAAGGAAACAAAACCATGAAGAAAGTAGGGTTTACTACAAAGCCTACGGAAACGGCGCAATTCTCGCGCAGATTCTGAATAAAAGTTTCCCATGTTTTAAATGTGGGCCCCTAAATTGCTGGCTGGGCGACTAAGTTTCAGTTTTTAGGGGCCCAGCTTGCTCCTATGAAAAATGAGTTAGTCTATATCCCTGTAGGATGACAGCTAAAAATAATATGCGGACTTTTCACATTAAAGTGAGGGACAAAATTCACACCCCATAACGTGGAAAATCTTTTGTGTTCATCTAACTGGCATAGTTTTTGATGATTGTGCACTTTGTATTCTTAAGAAAGCAAATGCCACTTTCATTAACCGTTCAGGAGACAAATTTCCACAGAGTACTATCAATAATATTGCCTGTTCTTAAACTGATAAACTTTGCCGACTTTCATCTGAATGTTTTGATTATTTTGGCGCCAAAATGCACGTGATGCCCTGCACGCGAAAGTGATTTCAAAAGACTTTATTTATCAACCTTGAAATATTGGCAGAACAAAATTATGTTCCAACAACTGATGCCTGACACATACTAAGAAATCCCGGAGGTGTGCGAAGCCATGCCCTGTGCGAAGCCATGTCCCCTTACTCTATGTCAACCGTAAAGTGAAATCACAAAGTCGTGTCTCAAATCTGCAAAAACCTAACTCGTCATTGACTTGCTGTGATCAGGAAAAGGCAGAGGTTTTGAATGGCTACTTTTCTTAGGTATTTACACGTGAAAACCTTGATGACATACCAGATATTACCAATAAAGAGTGTGATACCCCATTGGACAGTATTATCATTGATATAGCAGTTGTAGAGAAAGTATTGAAGGGACTTGATGGAGGAAAATCTATGGGGCCTGATGAATTATATCCATTATTATTAAAAACTATGTGGAACATTTTCTCATTGCCGTTAACACTCATATTTCAAGAGTCTATCTGGCAGATCTGGCAGGATCCCAGAAGTATGGAAAGATACACGTGTCACTCCTATATTTAAGAAGGGTCAAAAGTCGAATCCTGGAAATTATCGTCCAGTTAGCTTGACGTCAGTGGTTTGCAAATGTTTAGAGAAGATTGTAAGAGCATCTGTCATAGAGCATTTAGTACGAAATAATCTTATATCAAGTGCACAGTTTGGCTTCAGATCTGGACGATCATGTGTTCTGCAGTTAATTGATGTAATGGAGGATTGGTCAAATTTGGTAGAGAATGATGAAAGCTGGCAGGGGCGGATCCAGGAATTTTGGATAGGGGGTTCAAATTAGCTTCAAAGGGGGTTCGATTTGTGCAGTTTGACCAATTTTTCCTGAATTTTACCATGAAAATAAAATAATTTAGGCTAAAGAGGGAGTTCGTTTGAACCCCCCGAACCCCCTCTGGATCTGCCACTGGCTGGGATACAATATATTTAGATTTCGCAAAAGCGTTCGATAGTGTTCCACATCAAAGACTACTTCATGAAGTATCGGCATATGGGATAAGAGGTCAGTTACTCTCCTGGATTAGAGACTTCCTTACCGAGGTTTGGGGTGGTTTGTGGTGTTTTGGGGTGTTTCCACGTATCCCACAGTGCGAGATCTGCCCAAAACTTTTGACATCACGTTATTGCTAAAGAGGACTGCTAGAAACAGTCATTTGAATAACCTTGAATCTGACCTTTCAATGGAAATAAGCTGTTCTGGCTTTCATGGGCTATCCTAGGTTATTTCAGCGCGCATACAATACACCTCTGTTTGTCATTTGCATTATTTAGCTTCTGTCTAGCATACTCATGGTCCACTGTCAGCTTTGGGCACAATGTGCCTGGAGAGATGGGGGTGGTTCATGAAGCAGCACACATATTAAATGCTGTGGTTCCAGTTCCTTTGATGAGTTGATATTGAAAGCTCACTGGAGCTTTCCCATAGTCCTGGAGTATGTGTCATGGAAGTCTGATTCCAAAAGAGTCTCTTCTATTCTATTCTATCCCATAACCTTACTAGGTCGTTAGGGCACCACAGATGACTTCCAAACAATCCCTTTCCACCTTGTCCTGTCTTCAGCTGCCCTAGCTGAGCTGGCAAAATCCATTTCTGTCCACTCCTGAATATAGCCTTCCCACCTCTTCTTCTGTCTACCTCTTCTTCTTTTTCCTATCACTGTACCCTGTAGAATCGTCTTTGCTAAACCAGAAGACCTTGAGATGTAGCCAGACCACCTTAGTTTCCGTTTCTTGACCAGAGTCAGGAGTTCATCATATTCTCCAATGGCTGCTTGGATCTTCCTGCAAACCTCCTCATTGGTTATATGGTCCTTGTACGAAATGTTCAGTAACCTTCGGTAGCATCTCATCTCAAAGACCTGCATTCTTTTCTCTGCTGTAGGTCCACAATTCACAGGCATACAGAAATATGGAAATGACAAGGGAGTGCATAAAATTCACCTTTGATCCAAGAGATATGTTATTATCTCTCCAAATTGGTTTCAGCTTGGTAAGAGCTGAAATGTCTTGTGCAATCCTTGAGAAAACCTCCTGTTTTGAGCCATCATCTGAGACAACTATTCCAAGGTATTTGAAGCTTGTTACAGTACCCAGCTTCTGCCCTTTTACCTTGATCTCCCTCTGGATGCCATTTGCGCTGTTCGTCATCAGTCTGGTCTTCTCAGCACTGATCTCCATCTTGTACCTTGTGCGGGTTTGGTCAAGACTTTCAGCTAGAGCTTCTAGTTCCTGCTCTTCCTTAGCTAAATCACCTATGTCATCGGCAAACCGCAGATTGGTAATGTTTCTGCCGCCTATGCTAACCTTTTGGTCATGTTCTTCCAGAGCATCAGACATGATCTGTTTGAGAAAAATGTTGAAGAGGGTGGGTGACAGAAGACATCCTTGTCTTACTCCAACTGTTGTTCTGAACCATTCTCCTGTGCTGCCATATATCAGGACTGCTCTTGTAGCCTTGTCGTATAGCTGCTCAATAGTGTGAACTAGATTTGCACTGATATTGTACTTCCGCGTGGTGGCCCATAAGGATGCATGCCATACCCTGTCAAAGGCTTTTTTGAAATCAATGAAGACATGGTACAGATTCTGCTGATGTTGGAGATACTTTTCTGACAGGATTCTAAGGTTGAAGATCTGTTCTGTGGTGCTCCTTCCTGCTCGGAACCCAGCCTGTTCCTCAGCGATTATCTCTTCGGCTTGTGGTTTAAGCCTATTCAAGATGACTTTCAGCATTACTTTTGCTTGAATGACTGATGAGGCTGATGATTCTGTAGTTCTGGCAGAGCTGTAGGTTGCCCTTTTTAGGGACGTAATAATCAGCGACTGAGTCCATGGGAAAGGCCATTCTCCAGTTCTCCAGATCCTGTTACAGATATCTGTTAAAACATCTATCATGAACAAGTTCTGCTGGTATATTATCAACTCCGGCAGCTTGAACAAGTTCTGCTGGTATATTATCAACTCCGGCAGCTTTCCCCTTCTTTAGTGCTGCTACTGCAATCTCAATTTCCTCACGAAGGATCGGTTGTTGATCTTCTTCTGGGGGCTGATTGCATTGTCACCATAAGTCTCATGGTTGTATAGTTCTGAGCAATATTCTGTCCATCTGCTGAGAATCTCTTGTTCCTCTGTAAGGCATTTTCCAGACTTGTCCTGGATAGTTGTGGATCTATCCCGTTTCTCTGAAGTTAGATCCTTCACCAGCTGGTATGCTTTCTTGCTGTTGTTTTTGTACAGGCAAGTTTTTAATCTCCTCGCACTGGTTAGCTATCCGGTCCTCCTTCACTTTCTTCACTGCCTTCTGAATTCTCTTGTTTGCTTCCCTGTATTCTTCTGCTCCTCCTGCTTCATACCTCTTCTTTTTCAAATTTCTCCTCTTTCACAGAGGTTGAGAACATCTCTGGTGACCCAGGGCTTTTTCCTGCGACTTTCCTTCCCAAGTATCTCACTGGCTGCCTCAGTCACTACTGTATTGTAGGTGGTAATCATGGTGTCTATGTCCATGTCATCATCCCTCAGACCAATGAGTGGTGCAAATTTCCCACCTATTGTTGCTTGAAAAGTGCATGCCACATCTGGGTCCCTTAGCTTCTCAAGATCAAACTTTAGTCTTTGCTGGGTTGGCTTTCTAGCTTTCTTCAGACAAACTCGGAAGGTCATCATCACCAGGTCATGGTCACTTCCTATGTCTGCTCCAGGAAAACTCCTTGTCCTATGGATGTTGACTCTCGATCGGAAGTGCTTCCTCACCAACATGTGATCAATCTGGTTGTGGTGTTTCCCATCTGGGAAAAAGAGTCTAGTCTAGTTTAAATATACACTAATATATGCAATGTATGTCTGTGAATTCTTTAGTGACCTGTGATATTTTTAACCTCATTTGAGTCGCGACACGAGAAAACCAACAATGTGGTTGTGCGCCCAGCACAGACTCAGATCAGCCTGGGCATCCACCCTGTTTGTCCAGACTCTTGGTTCAGTGCTCAAAGGGTGGGTAAGGGTCTAAGCTACCTCCATGTGGACAGCAAAGACTCTGATCAGACTGGGCGGATGCCCAGGCTGATCTGAGTCTGCGCTGGGCGCACAACCACATTGTTGGTTTTCTCGTGTCATGGCTGATTTATTTTAAATTATTTTCAATAGTACATATATTTGTATAACTATACTTGTCTAAATTTATTAAACAGATCTGCTGAATTTAGCTACATTCTACTATAGCGTATATTTAATATTTAAAAAAGTGGTATCTTCACACTTACAATTTAGTGCTTAAAGGTAGGTTCCTGGACTAGCGATAACAATTATGTTCACAAAAAAAAAAATCAGTCTTTTTCTGAGTAGTATTGAATTCTCTTATTTTTCTGACTTTGTTGCTACTGAGAAAATCGTCAGATGTGGAAGAAAATAGTCATTTTCCCTTTTGGTTTATTTTCTTTTGTTGGAACTCCAGTTCTAAAAATAACTATGTTTATTATGTCAATAAGTGAGTGATTTCTGATTCCATTCTCGAAAAGTCAATTTTCTCTTGCCGTGAGCTCTCCTAGAGGTCCTGGCATGGCGGATGGGTTAAAACTATCCCAAAATGCAGTGCAGCATCCCATCAGCTGCGTTATCTATTTTTTGGCGCGAACTAAAAATAGCGCTAACTGGTGTGCGAAGCAGAGTTAGGAAATCCCTTGCAAAACAACTTTTCTAATATTTTTTTGATTTACACTTTTTAGTGAAACTTATTCATTCCCTTTTTATAAGTGCTTTCCAACAACTTGGATGAAAGATCATCAAAATTATGATGCATTCCAAAGTACAGGAACCTACCTTTAATATAGTGTTTTATGTGATAGGTGTATGTATGTTGATTTAAACTGAATAAATATCAATAAATCAGTCAAGGGTAATCTGCCAAAACTTATACCACCCTAACCAGAAAGTGCCAACTTTAACACGAAATATTATGCAATGAGCAAGGTCTACACTGGTAAGGGTGGTATAAAATAGTTATACCACGGTTTGTCCGCCTGTACGAGGAGATAATCCACTCGCTAAAAGCATATGCAATGTGCTCGCTAAAAGCGAGTGGATTATCTCCCGTACAGGCGGACAAACCGTAAAAGCTCGTGGATTATCTCCTCCTACAGGCGGACAAACCGTGGTATAACTATTTTATACCACCCTTACCAGTGTAGACCTTGCTCATTGCGTAATATTTCGTGTTAAAGTTGGCACTTTCTGGTTAGGGTGGTATAAGTTTTGGCAGATTACCCTTGACTGATTTATTGATATTTATTCAGTTTAAATCAACATACATACATCTATCACATAAAACACTATATTAGGGACCGACCATTTGATATGCTGGGGGGGGCGGGGGGGGGGGGGGGGGGGGGGGGGGGGGGCCTGGTATATTTATCAAAAAAATTCCCTGTCTTTGGATATGCAAGAAAAAAATAACCTGGCTCATAAGGGGGTTCAAAAAAATAATCTGGCCTCAAAAGTAAGAGAAAAAAATAACCTGTCTCCACCCAAAATTTCAAAAAAAAAATATAGTCTGCTGATAATTCCATTGGAATTGAGTTTTTATAATGTCTCTGGCTTCTGGGGGGCGCAGCCCCCCAGACCCCCATATTTTGTAGTAATATTTTGATATTATCTACAATTGGTTTACATCAGCGGGCCCGCATGTGCATACATTTACAAAAACATCCTATACAACATTCACATACATGTATTATTGATCTGCCACATTACTAAGTAAATGTTTCCACTAAAACTGAATTGCAAAAGAGTCACTAGCTTATGGGAGACAAAACCATTATGGCAAAATAAACACTCTAAAAGGCAAAAGTCCTAAAATAAAAACCCTTATTTTTATCATCATTCCTAGTTTTTCTCTATTGTTTCCAGTCTTAAAATTGCCATTGAAATTGGGAAATTGCTTTAGCTTCTGGGGGGCATTGCCCCCAAGACCCCCCTTTGTTAACTTCTTAGCACATAACTTTCAGCCATTTTATTATTTTTAATAATTGCCATTCATGTATAATGTGACTCTATCATGTAAGTAATGTAATGTAAGTAAGGCCTAATTTTTGGCCAAACTCATACAGGGATGTTTGTATCTGTACCTTAGATGAAAAGGGTAACATGTTCCAGGCACTGGTTTGCAAAAGCAAGCTAAGCCATGCCCTTGGCCTGGTTAAAGACAGCACCATGTTCTTTTTGTGAGAAAAAAAGGTGTAAAAAATACTGATGTGGGTAAAATAAAAGCATATTAAGGTCAAGTAAACAAGGCTCTGATAGTTCAGCTATAAAAAAAAAAAAAAAAAAAAAAAAATAACCTGTTTTAGTTAGTTTGTAAAAAAAATAAATTGGCTCCCACAAGGTGAAAAAAAAAAGAAATTGTTTCCAGAGGCCAGTGAAATAAAATGTTGTGTCTCCATCAAGAATACCAGGCCCCCGCCCCCCCAGAATATCAAATGGTCGGTCCCTTAAAGGTGCGCTAAACTGAGAAATAAGTCAACAAAGTTTAACTTTAGAGAGACAGATTTACTAGGGAGACAGATTTACATAAGCCGATTGGCATCTTTCTGAATCCTTTCTTGTATTGTTATAGTAAATGTGTATATGTATGTGCAATTTATTTGAATAAAATATGTTTAAACCAAATAAGTCAACAGTGGTTCAATATAAACTCCTCTGTGCTATCTAAATTAACTAAATGAACACTCTTCCTTCTCCTGCTTAAAGATGATAAGTTGTTTTATCTGAATGGTTCTTGTTTTTAGCTCACCTGAGCACGAAGTGCTCAGGGTGAGCTTTTGGGATACCGTGATGTCCGTCGTCCGTCGTACGTGTGGACGGACGTCCGTCCGGACATCCCGACGTCCGTCAACTTTTGCTTGTGTACACTCTAGCGGGCACAGTTTTGATCCAATCTTTCTGAAACTTTGTCAGAATGTTTATCTCCATAAAATCTAGGACAAGTTCGAAACTGGGTCATGTCGGGTCAAAAACTAGGTCACTAGGTCAAATCTTAGAAAAACCTTGTGTACACTCTAGAAGGCACTGTTTTCATCCAAAGTTCATGAAACTTTGTCAGAATGTTTATCTTAATAATATCTAGGACAAGTTCGAAACTGGGTCACGTCGGGTCAAAAACTAGGTCACCAGGTCAAATCTTAGAAAAACCTTGTGTACGCTCTAGAGGGCACAGTTTTCATCCAAAGTTCATGAAACTTTGTCAGAATGTTTATCCTCATAATATCTAGGACAAGTTCGAAATTGGGTCACGTCGGGTCAAAAACTAGGTCACTAGGTCAAATCATAGAAAAACCTTGTGTACGCTCTAGAGGACACAGTTTTGATCCAATCTATATGAAACGTTGTCAGAATATATATCTCCATAAACTCTAGGCCAAGTTCGAAACTGGGTCATGTCGGGTCAAAAACTAGGTCACTAGGTCAAATCTTAGAAAACCTTGTGTACACTCTAGAAGGCACAGTTTTCATCCAAAGTTCATGAAACTTTGTCAGAATGTTTATCTTTATAATATCTAGGACAAGTTTGAAACTGGGTCACGTTGGGTCAAAAACTAGGTCACTAGGTCAAATCTTAGAAAAACCTTGTGTACGCTCTAGAAGGCACAGTTTTCATCCAAAGTTCATGAAACTTAGTCAGAATGTTTATCCTCATAATATCTAGGACAAGTTTGAAACTGGGTCACGTCGGGTCAAAAACTAGGTCACTAGGTCAAATCATAGAAAAACCTTGTGTATGCTCTACAGGACACAGTTTTGATCCAATCTATATGAAACATTGTCAGAATATATATCTCCATAAACTCTAGGCCAAGTTTGAAACTGGGTCATGTAGGGTCAAAAACTAGGTCACTAGGTCAAATCTTAGAAAAACCTTGTGTACACTCTAGAAGGCACAGTTTTCATCCAAAGTTCATGAAACTTTGTCAGAATGTTTATCTTTATAATATCTAGGACAAGTACGAAACTGGGTCATGTTGGGTCAAAAACTAGGTCACTAGGTCAAATCATAGAAAAACATTGTGTACGCTCTAGAGGACACAGTTTTGATCCAATCTTTATAAAACATTGTCAGAATGTTTATCTCCATTAACTCTAGGCCAAGTTCCAAACTGGATCATGTTGGGTCAAAAACTAGGTCACTAGGTCAAATCATAGAAAAACATTGTGTACGCTCTAGAGGACACTGTTTTGATCCAATCTTTATAAAACATTGATCTCCATTAACTGTAGGCCAAGTTCGAAATTGGGTCATGTCGGGTCAAAAACTAGGTCACTAGGTCAAATCTTAGAAAAACCTTGTGTACGCTGTAGAAGGCACAGTTTCGATCCAAAGTTCATGAAACTTTATCAGAATGTTTATCCTCATAATATGAAGGACAAATTTGAAACTGGGTCATGTAGGGTCAAAAACTAGGTCACTTGGTCAAATCATAGAAAAACCGTTTGTATGCTCTAGAGGACACAGTTTTGATCCAATCTTCATGAAACTCTGTCAGAATATTTACCTTTATGAAATCTAGGTAAGTTTGAAACTGGTTTGTGTCGGATCAAAAACTAGGTCACTAGGTCAAATATAAGAACGACCTTGTATACGCTCCAGAGGGCACAGTTTTGATCCAATCTCAATGAAACTTTGTCAGAATGTTTATTCTTACAATATTCGGTTTGAAACTGGGTCATGTCGGGTCAAAAGCTAGGTCACTAGGTCAAATTTAAATTAAGTTATGTTGCAAGAATCAGAACTAACATTGCAATGATGCCAGCCACAAACTCCTTGGAATACATTAGTTTCACCACAGTGAGATAATGATGCTACCATTCTATCATCTGTGTTTGCCTAGTTAAGTCTAGTTGAAATCCATCAAAGGAACTCAACATGAACGGGACTTTTCGGAGAAGCGACTCTGCCATTTTCAGCTCACCTGATAGAGCCTTACAGTATTGGTGTTAGCTGCCTCTTTCATCCATCCATAAACATTTTCAAACATCTCTGAAACCACTGGGCAGATCAAATTTCATATGGAGCCTGCACATGGGTCAAAGGATTGAAAGTTCTTCAAATGATCTTGGTCACATGACCAAGGTGGCCGCCATTCCCATGTATGGTAAAAACTCTTATAAATCTTCACCAGAGCCAGTGAACTGATTAATGCTCAGGTGAGCGATTCAGGGCCACCATGGCCCTCTTGTTAATTTTCCATATAACTGTTTTCCAGTAGTTACATCATTTAACCCTGATCGTTGAAAACTGATGTTGTGAATGTCATGCAATTTAGATATGTTGGGTGATCAAATACATATTCAGATGAGCAAATCATATGCCTGACAAGAGAAAATGTCTTTCTTCAACTGGTATATGGAAGGTGTATATTTCAGATCAGCATTAGTGAAAACAATTGTTTTGATTATACCGCATTAATAGTAAAAATAACCTGATAAGTATGAATTTCAGTTGGGGTAACTGCATTTAATTCACTGCCTTTTGGTTTCACCTTAAAGGCTGAGACCGTCTGAGCCATTTTTATACGCCCGTTATGGCGCTGTCCGTCAGTCTGTCCGTCCGTCAACATTCTTGTGCGCACCATATCTCAGTAACCCTTTGAGATAGCTTCATGAAATTTTGTAGGCATATATATTAGGATGGGGCAAAGTGTCGCGTACAGTAATGGTTGCTCCCCCTTTCTTAGTTTCCAAGTTATGCCCCTTTGATTATTTTTTACCCTACTAGTCTTGTGCGCGCCATAAAGAGATAACCATTTGGGATATCTTGATGAAACTTCATAGCAATGTGTATGAGGGTCTGAGGATGTGTCGCGTATGAGAATGGTTGCTCTCCCTTTCTTTGTTTTGGAGTTGCATCCCTTTGATTAGATTTTTTAGGCTATTTTCATGTATACTAATTTTGTTCATTCAATAACTCAGTAACCATTTGGAATATCTTGATGAAACTTTATAGCAGTGTGCATGATCACAAGACGATGTGTCACATATAAGAATGTTGTTCCCCCTTCCTTAATTTTTGACTAAGCTCCCTTTGATTAGTTTTTTTTGGCTAGCCCCATTCCCCCATTCACTGCATAACTGCTTAACCCTTTGAAATATTTTAATGAAACTTTGTAGGAATGTGTATAAGCATGAGGCAATGTATCATGAGCATGAACCTCAACTCTGGCTTACTTACTTCTGAATTATCTGCCCTTGCAGCAATTTCCGTTTTACTCTGTAACTACTTAACTGTTGGAAATATTTTAACATAACTTTATGGTGATGTGTATATTGCCAAGGGAACGTATTATTACCAAGAATGGTATTCTTGTATACTTAGTTTATGAATTATCTCCCTTGTTTGACTTTGGCATTTCTCAACTTCTGAGCTGCTGCATCCCGGAAGCTGATTTTTGGTATAATAATAGTATTTGATGTGTTAGATGTTTTAATAACATTGCAGTCATTAATTACAGAGTTGTTTCCCCTCTTTGTCTGCCTGTCCATCCTTCTATAACCAATCTTGTTCATTTGTAACTCCTTCATGAGTCACTGAAACGGGCGTATTATGGGCCGCTTGCGAAGCTCTTGTTTGTCCCCTTGCAATTTTGCTCATCCCAGGTCAATAACTTATGTGCGCATTAACAGATTTCCACAAAATTCATTATATAGCTTTTTCTAGGGTGCCCAAAGGTATGATTCAAACATGGTGATGCAGATCAACGAATTTTTACAGAAGTATGACAGTTGAAAGTTGTCTGTTTGCATCAGCGTCTGCGACCGTGTCACACAGAAATTTTGGTTAGATTTTTTAAAATGCTTATATTTCCAAAATTGTTCAAGGTACTTGCCTCATGTTTGGTACTGACTTTCCCTACAGCATTGACTTTTGTTGTATGCAACCAGGTCACTGGGTCTATCCCAGGGTGGGGCCAGAGGTCAATATCTAGGATGATGTTGATGTTAAAGTTTTTGGTTGAAGTTTATTCTGATTTTTTTAAGGCTTGTACCTGCAAACTAGTTGAAGGTACCTGCTTCTTACTTGGTCCGGACATTCCCTGGAGCATTGGCTTTTGCTTTGAGCAACCATGCCTTGTCAGGCCCTGGGATGAGGCCAGAGGTCAATATTTAGAATGATGTTAAATTGTTAATGTTAATATTTTTGGTCTGATTCTTCTAAAGTGTACAAGTTTAATGTTGGTATACCTGGTCAGATAGTGTTTCCTTATACATGGAAGTGCCACAGCAGCAAAGCATCCATGCAGACTCCCTGAAACTTTATGCACGGTTGAGTGATTTTGCCTTTACCTTAAGCACTATTTAATGCATATGCATCATACTTGGGTTAATGGGGGCATTAAGGTACTATAAATGACCTCATACTTTCTGTAGGTAACTGATTCCCAACAAAACTAGACCTATGAAGCTAAGGCATGCACCTTACCACTCAAGGCCACCCCATCCCCATAAAACTAAGTCACTGTAACCTATTTTATCAAAAAGTAGATATCTTGCATTTTATTGGTCCCAGACCTTTGACACTTTATTAGTGCATTACCTAACCCCCCCCCCCCATAAAACTAGGTCACTGTGACCTACTTCCATTAAAAAAAGAAATATCTGGCTTTTTGTAGACCTTTGAAACTCCACCATTGCATGCACCTTACACTCTAGGCCAGCCTGTACAATAGTAGGTTACTGTGACCTGTTTTCACAAAAAAGTACATATCTGGCTTTCCACAGGCCCCTAGACATTTGAAACCTATCAGTACATGCACCTCGCCACTCCAGGTCACCACCAACAAAACTAAGTTTGGGACCTACTAGCACAAAAATACTCACGTTGCTTTTTATATAGCCCAAGTCATTTTAAACTCTATCAGTGCATGCACCTTACCACTCTAGGTTAACCCAAACAAAACTAAGTCACTGTGACCTACTTTCACAAAAAAGTCCATATCTTGCTTTTCATAAGTCCCAGAATTTTGAAACTCCATCAATGCATGCACTTTACCACTCTAGGCAACCCTTCACAAAAAAAGGTCACTGTGACCTACTTTCCCCCCAAAATACATAACTGGCTTTTCTTAAGCTTCGACCTTTGCTAACTAATAATAGTAACTATCACTGCATGCACCTTACCACTCTAGGCCATCCCCACAAAACTAGGTAACTGTGAGCGACCAACTTCAACAAAATATCACATCTGGCTGTTCATAGGCTCCATCAGTGCATGAACCTTAACTCTCCGGGTCATCCTACAAAACAAGGTTAATGTGACCCACATTTACAAAAAAAAGTACATGTCCATCGTAAAAAGTATGAATTTCAGGTAGCATCTCACTTATAATTCAAGAGGAGCATGGCATACACTATGCCATGCTCCTCTCAAATTCTAAGTGAGATGACACCATAGATCTGTTACCATAGCAACTGTAGAATAACCAACTGTTGTGCTTAGTATCTTGTCAGTATGACCTCTTGATGACATCACTCTTACATCAGTATGAACCCTTAGGTGCTATGGTAACAGATCTATGACATCTTTTGTATCAGAACATGACATACACTGTCATATGCCATGCTCTTCTAATTTCTCAAGTCCTTGCAAACCAATTTTTTAAACAGAACTTCAGATTTTCTCAAAACAAGACAAAATAATTATAATCAAGTCATTTAATGCCGTGTTGTATGTGCTTTTAGAGTGTGTGTGCTTAATAGGTTGAATACAGAATTTATCCTATGTGCCACTGTCATAATTACCAACTGCTGATGTTTTGTTGTAGTTCTTGAACTGCCAGTCAACCAGCCATGGTTTACGTTGATGGTGCATGCATGAAGCATAGTAAGCAGTGGAGATCATGGTCAGAGTGGGTAGCCAATGAATTTAGAAAACAGATTAAAGATGAGCTTGTCAGAATTAACCTTAAGCCAGAGCCATTTGTAAGAGGCTTCATGAGCCTTCTGTGTACCTGTGAAGAAGATGGGAAAAACAAGCCACAACTGAAAACTTTAAATGGTATGAGTGAGTGAACTCGGGTTAAACGTCCCACCAACACATAGGTCATACAGAGACCCGATCTTGGTTAAACCCTGTTGCACTCAGAACAGCCAAAACTCCATAGAGTTTTGGCCGTTCTGAGTGCAGCTGGGTTAAAGTCTCATTTGAAAGACCGGAGGATTAAACATGCGACCCCTTGGATTGGTAGTCTAGGGCACAAACCACTAAACTACCGCGGGTCCAAACATTTATTTCTTTGGTTATGAGACAGAGGTGTTTCCTTTCCACAACAATCCCCAAAATCTAGGTATATCTTGTAGGGTTGGTCTAGATTTTTGGGATTTTACCTTCTAAAACAGTCCCAAAAATCAAACGATCCTGAAAATCTAGGTCAGTCTCATGATGGATCTAGATTTTTATACACCTGTTTTGAAAAAACGGACGTATTATGTCATGGTGCTGTCCGTCCGTCCATCTGTCTGTCCGTCAACATTCTCGTACGCCCCATAGCTCAGTAACCCTTTGAGATATCTTTATGAAATTTTGTAGGAATATGTATTAGGCTGGGGGAAAGTGTCACATACAAGAATGGTTGCTCCTCCTTTCTTAGATTCCAAGTTAAGCCCCTTTTATGATTTTCTGTCAAAATTCTTTTATGCCCCATAACTCAGTTACCCTTTGAGACATATTCATGAAATTTTGTAGGAATATGTATTAGGTTGGGGGAATGTTTCTCGTACAAGAATGGTTGCTCCCCCTTTCTTAGTTTCCAAGTTATGCCCCTTTGATGATTTTTGGCTCGCCTGAACGAAAGTTCAGGAAGAGCTATTGTTGTCACCTTGGCGTCAGCGTCCACGTCCACGTCCACGTCAGCGTTGGCGTCCGGATTGGATGTTGTGGTTAAAGTTTTTGAAAGACCTATATCTCCCTAACCTATGGATGGATTCTTTTGATACTTGCACTGTAGTTAGATATTGGTCCAAAGTTTAACAGGGTACCACCCCCACCCCACTCCTTGACCTTGATGTCAAGGTCATGTACTTAGAAAATTGGGAGTTTTTTTGGACTGGATGTTTTGGTTAAAGTTTTATAAAGCCCAATATGTCCTTAACCCGTGGATGGATTCCTTTGATACTTGCACTGTAGTAAGATATTGGTCCAAAGTTTTCCAGGGTACTACCCCTACCCACCTCAGTGACCTTGATGTCAAGGTGATGGACTTAGAAAATTGTCTTTTTATTGATTGGATGTTTTGGTTAAAGTTTTTTAAAGACAAATATCTCCTGAACCCATAGATGAATTCCTTTTATATTTGCACTGCAGTTAGATATTAATCCAGAGTTTTACAGAGTACTACCCCAGCCCCGCTCAGTGACCTTGATGTCAAGGTCAGGGACTTAGGAAATTTGGTCTCTATTAAAGTTTTCGAATTGCATACTGATTCATAATGCTTGGCAGAGATTTAGTGTACACTTGAACTGATGTTAGACACTTTTTTGAGTTGTTACAAAACACTATGTACTTACCCCACTGGATGACCTTGAAGTCAAGGTCATGGACTTTGAGTTTTGTCTTAAAGATTTTGGTTAAAGTTTTGTATTAATGAAGACATAATTTCACAGTGCCTCGATGGACTCTGTTGATACTAATACTTGGACTGATGTTAGATAATGGTTCAAGGTTTTGATACATCCTAGCTCCCCCCCCACACACACACACACATCCCCACCATCCCCACCCCTAAGTTCTTTGACCTCAAGCTCATGGACTTGGAAATTTCATGTGGATTTTTTTTTTAATTTTATTTTAAGACTTATTTCTGAGATAGCTTTTGTTTATAAATGTGTTGTCATTATGGGCATGCTTGCCTGAAGTTTTATGCATAGCAGTCCACACCACCATAGCGACTGTGTGATGGGCAACCACCTATTCAGGCGAGCTATGCTGTCAGGCAACAGCTCTTGTTTTTTTACCGACTAGTCTTGTGCACACCATAACTAGATAACTGTTTTGGATATCTTGCTGAAACGTCGTAGCAATGTGTATGAAGTCCCAAAGATATATCGCGTATAAAAATGGTTGCTCTCCCTGACTTCGTTTCAGAGTGAAGTCCCTTTGATTAGTTTTTTAGGTTATTTTTATGTATACTACTCTTGTGCATACCGTAACTTGGTGACTGTTTGGAATATCTTGATATAACTATATAGCAGTGTGCATTATCACAAGACAATGTGTCACATGTAAGAATGGTTGCTCACCTTACTTAATTTTGGAGTAACCTCCCTTTGATTAGTTTTTCTGGCTATTCCCATTCACTCCATAACTCCTTAACCCTTTGAAATATTTTAATATAACTTTGTATGAATGTGTATTATAATAGGGCAATGTATCATGAGAAAGAACCACAATGCTGGCTCACTTCCTTGCATAAATTTCTTGTTTATTCCTGTATCTGCTTAACCATTTAAAATATTTTTTAACAAAACTTAATGGTGATGTGTATATTGTCAAGAGAATGTATTATGATCAAGAAAGGGAACTCTAGTTTGCTTGTTATGTGAGTTATTTCCCTTGTTTGACTTTGAAATTTCTCAACTGCTTAACCATTCCACCTTGGAAGCTGAGTTTTGGTATACTAATAGTATTTGATATGTTAAATATTTAATGTTGCAGTCATTAATTATAGAGTGTTGTCCCTGTTTGTATCTTGTCCATCCTGTTGTAAACAATCTTGTTCATTGTGAAACTCCTTCATGACACTAAAACGGGCGTATAATGGACCGCTTGCGAAGCTCTTGTTAGGGCCCTGCCAGACGAAGTTGGTGGAGGCCCTATAGTAATCACCTTGTCCGTCCGTCTGTCTGTCCATCCGTCTGTCAGTCAGTCAGCTTTTCGTGTCCAGGCCATAACTCTGAAACGGTTTGAGAGATTTTCTCGAAACCTTGTACAAATATAAAACATCATCAGACGATGTGCAGAGAACAAGAATCATAACTCCACCTACATTTTTTATGGAATCATGCCCCTTTGTTGTCTGTCCGTCAGCTTTTCGTGTCCGCGCCATAACTCTGAAACGGTTTGAGATATTTTCTCGAAACTTTGTACAACTATAAAGTTGGTACAGCTATAAAGCATCATCAGACGATGTGCAGAGGACAAGAACTATAACCTCATCTACATGTTTTACAGAATTATGCCCCTTTGTAATTTATGTCTGGAAATTGTGTCCTGTCTGTAACTCTGAAACCGTTTGAGATATTTTCTCGAAACTTGGTACAGATATAAAGCATCATCAAACGATGTGCAGGGAATAAGAACCATAACTCTACCCACGTTTTTACAGAATGATGCCTCTTTGTAATTTTAAGTATGATATCATGTATGCTCTATAACTCTGAAACCGTTTGAGATATTTTCTCGAAACTTGGTACAGATATAAAGCATCATCAGACGATGTGCAGAGAACAAGAACCATTCTATCTACATTTTTTATGGAATTATGCCCCTTTGTAAATTTAAATTTCGAAATTGTGTATGCTCTATAACACTGAAACCGTTTAAGACATTTTCACGAAACTTAATACAAGTATAGTGCATCATCAGACGATGTGCAGAGAACAAGAACTGTAACTCCACCTACATTTTCTTTGGAATTCTGCCCTGTACTTTTTAGTATGGAAATCATGTCTGCTTTATAACTTTAAAATTCACAAAGATATGTTCATGAATACTTTGCACAAATATAAAGCATTATCAGATGATGTACAGAGAGTAAGAATCATAACTCCATCTACAGTTTTACAGAGTTATACCCCTTTGTAATTTTCTATATAGAAATCATGTCGGCTCTGTAACCATAAAACTGTTGAAGATACTTTCACAAAATACGAATATGAAACATCATCAGACAATATGCAGAGGACAGGAACTATAACTCAGCCTATATTTTTTTACAGAACTTTGTCCTTTTGTAATTTGGTGTATGGAAATTGTGTCCATCCACTCTGTAGCTTTAAAACAGGAAAATATATTTTCACAGAAGTTGTTACAAATATAAAGCATATCAGACAATCTGCAGAGAATAAGAATTGTAACTCCATCTACATTTTTTACAGAATTATGCCCAAGGTAATTTTTAGTGTAGATACTGTAGCCAGTCTATAACTTTAAACCTTTATTTCCAGTTGGTGACATATGACTTAATGCCATCAATAGTCCCATATAAAGGCGGGGCCCTATTAGTTAACATGTTTCTAGTTGGGATTCTTTTTGAACGGAAAACCCCATCTAATAGCAGCATTTGATAAGATTGAGTTAGATAATTGGGGTCATTCTAGAAATGGGAAAATCCTGTTTTATAGCCGAATAAATATGGTAAGTGGTATTCAGGAGATAACTTTCATATAAGTGTCTAGCTTACCTTCAGATCTGGTCGGGCTGCATTCATAAATAATGGAGCTTTTTCCCCCTATAGGTAATGAAAATTCAGCTACCAGGCTCAAGAACCACTGGGCATAGTTTTTTTTTTTTAAATTTCATATTACAACAACTTGGTAGTTCCTGAGAACTCAGTATTTCTTGAATTATTGTAAACATTTTAAAGTTTGACAACCTTTAGTGGCAAGCATATGTTTTGATCATTCTAATGAGGGTAAGGTTATGTTGCATTTATTATTGACAGAGTTATGCCCCTTTTCTTGATTGTTCAAAATATTTTAGGGGTGATCTTTTACTCAAGAATAGTAACTGCTGCGGCTTGATAATTCATAGGTGAATAGAACATAAAAAAATCAGCAGACCTATATATATATATATATTTTTTTCAATTGACCTTGTTAGGGTCAGGCATATAGTTGGGGGCATATTGTTTTACAAACACAATTTCTAGTTTAAGAGTGTCCTCCCTTTGAAAACGGATATAAACACTTCCAGATCAGATTGATCTCTCTTGGAAGCTGTATTTGTAAACCTGTAGGTGAATGGGTACACTTTCGGGGAAGCACTCTGCCATTTGATTTTTGCCTCCCTTCTAAATGGGGGTCAGCTCTTAATGGAAAGAATTTGCTCCCTGAGGAGCAAATTCTGTCCTTTAAGAGAAGACCCCATTTTGGAAGGACTGCATCTTTCTGAGACGTATACAGGAAGTCATTAAAAGTTGTTTCCCTTTGTGAAATGGTGGAAAAACATGGAGGTGTACCCATACACCTTACAGGAGCTTGATGTTTCAGAATTATCATGTGCTCCTCATGACCCATGTTTGCAAGCCAAGGGTACTAAATCCACTTTGTTCCTTATGCACCCTTGGCCAGCTTCCTGTTTGCAAATGGGATTTCCAGCAGTACCAGCTCTTGGCTGCAGGGAGTCGTTCCAGTTGGCGCATGTTATGTTTAGCCCAATCAGAAGATCCGTTGCAAAAACACAGTTGTCACACCATTTTAGTGTAATTGTTGAAAAACATTGATGAATTGGATAAATCTTGATGGTCTACTCTTTTTTTGGTAACTGATGTTCTTCTATTGACAAGGGTGCCTGTTATGTGGAAAATGGTTACTTACGGATAATTTGATTGGATGTGATGGAAGTTGCTCACATCCAATGAAATGACACAGTGGGAAATTCAATTTATGCAGTGGGAAATATGATTTAAGAATAGGCCTTTGGCCAAGGGTCTGTAAGGAGCAAAGTGTACTTAGTGCCCTTGGCTTGCTAAGATGCTCATTACCTTGTTTCCACTGCTCTGTTTCAGATGAAATTTGGAGCACTGTTTCTGATGCCCATCTGACAGCTTCTGTGGATGTATTAAGAAATTATAGAGGTAATCCAGATGGGAGAAGATTTGTACAAAACGTTTTAAAAGTGTTGAATGAGAAGCATGCACTATCAGATCGGAACCCAGATCAGGGTATAAAAGGAGCATATAGACTGACATACCTGGTATCAAGAAATATTACGAATGATTTTACCTTAGTCAAGAGGTATGTGGATGGGCTGCTCGGAAGGCAGCCTAAGGTTAGAGATGTTGAGCTGCAAGATGTGTCGGTAGCCGATATTGATAATTTTGTTCAAGGTAACAGGCCAAATGGCAAGTCGATTGCTTGGTTTAATAATGAGTATGGCTGTACAGTGACTGTAAGAAGGAAGAAGAAGAGAGGTGGGGCCGTAGCAGTAAGAGCGAAGATAAAGAAGGTTGTTAACCAAGAATCAGAGTTTGATGACCTAGAACGTCGACTGAAAGAATTAGCACGAGGGACCCTGAATGTGGTAAGCATACATGCTATAAACTCTGTATTCAGAGCTGTGAGATCAGATGAGATTGAGTGCTCCAGTAAAGAAGAGGTAACAGGGATAATTCTGAGACGATTTTCCTTATTTCTCAACACAAACATATATGCTGTGATGCCTCATTAGAACTGTCTCAGCGAGACAGTTCAAATGAGGGGGTCACAACATATGCTTTTATGGAAAAATATTGAAAATTATCCCTAAATAATCCCTTTTACCTTTTCTTATCTGAAGCACACTGGAGTCAGATTTTAAAAGACATCTAATGAAACTAAGTGAGAGTCTGGCAAAAATATTTCAAAGCTTATCTTAACAGATTTAGGTCCAATTTCATGTGGCTTTTAAATCTTGGTTTGTCTCTGAACAAGATTTATATGGCACTATAATTACATTCCCTTTGATGTTCCTTACAGTTGGAACGCAGCTCCAAGGAGTAGGGATATAATCAAGCCCATAGCAACGGATTTTTGTTCGAAATTGTCGCCATCAAAATGGCTATCGACGAACCCCATAGTACTTTAAGGCCACCATACAGATTAATCAAATTGCCCCAACGGTTGAAATTTTTAGAGCACTTTTCTGACTTCCATTCTTGAATTTTTCTGTTAAAATAATTCAAGGACATCCTTTTCCGCCTGTGTAATTATTGACGAAGCAGTGCCCTTTACGTCAGCATCAAACGTGAACAAAAAATTACGATTTACAGCTAATTTGACTTTCTCCAAAACGCAGACCTATGCCATGATAAATATTGATATATATTCTACTATTATGTGAAATTTCAGAAAATTTGGTTTTGGAACATTTTAAAATTGCAAAATAACATATGACCACCCGGTTTGAAAACAAACCGAAAAATTAAATGGCGATGAAATCATGCCAGCCTTACGCGCTTTAGTGTTCACTGCCAAATTAACAAACTCACAATTCGGCCTGTCTGTAGGAACGTAACACCTCTCACCGATTAATCTTCAACCAAGACCGAATAAAACAGTCAAGCAAATACATTTTATTCATATTTTATTGTCAGATACAATAATGTCAACTCTCACCTCTATGCTCTAGCAAATCGTAAACACAAGCTTATGACGTGATTTTGAATCGATTAGAATTTAAAGAGTAACTACACTTCAGGAACTGACTGAATCAGATCCCAAACAGAAGTTTGTATAATCATGGCTTAAAAGACGGACTTAATCAGCAATTGATGTTCATTTAGGTACAGTTCATGCTATCGTTCAGGATTAGCCTTTCCCTCATAATTGAACGGTAATTTAACGGTTATTTCTTTTTTTAATTAGCAGATCACGCGCTTGATTTCAAAAGTCAAACAAACGGTTGTATGTGAGTAGCCTGGGAGGGATGAGAAATGCCCCTGCGCCCCCCCCCCCCCCCTCCCTTTGTTGGACGGTTTAGAAGTAGGAGTGTAGGGGTTATTACACTTTACGCACACAATTATGTTTATCATTTGAGAGCAAGAATAAGAGGTGGGCCCCAAAGATACTTTATATTGCCGCTACTATTGAAATCTTGTTCAATTTACAAATACCAGCATCATCAAATATGGCGATACCTGTTGAAATTTTGTCTATTTGACAAAATGACAATACGCACCTGGGTATTAGTGTACAGGCAGTTACGCCTTTGAGAAGGGTTAGCAGTGCACTGTATGCATGCCATGTTTTTGCATTGCCTGTATAAGTTTGAGAAACTCGTCAGGCATCTGAGTGTGTGTGTTTGTTTCATTTTTTTTGGGGGGGGGGGGGGGGGGGGGGGCAACATTTACAAATCTGCAGGTACACGGGTAGATCTACATAAAATAAAATAATAGAATAGAACATTTATTTCTCCAATTACGAACCCTTTCGGTTATGCAGTCACGTATAAACAAACAACAAAAACAAAACATTTACTAATAATTCAGATTGTGTTTTCCTATTTCTCTATTAAAAAGACTGATGTTGCCTCACATAAGAGTAGTCTTGGCGAGGCGGTTCTATATACAGCCGCAACACGTTTTCATGGATAACTGGCACAAATTATCGTAGACTTATTATCAATACACAACTTTATCAATTTCCTGTTAGTTTTCCTTAACAGGGGGACTCTTCAAAAATTCTTTGCTCTCAAAGGAGCAAATGCTTTCCTTAAAGAGTTTACTCCCATTGGAAAGGTAGGATAAATCGAAAATATTATTGCCGAGATGCTTCCCCCGAAAGTGTACCCGGTTGCCCTAGGCCCACACATTTACATGTACACTCTCAATTTCTTTTCAGTTCCTTCCAATGCTTAACATGTTCATTCTTCATTTGTATGCCGACTAAAATTGTAACATTGTAATTGTCCGGTTGACTAGCAGGCCCGGGTATCTTGCAGGTCACCAGAAGATTTGATATTTTTGCATTTACGAATCGTCCCGAAGGCACATGTAAAGGGCAATCCAATACACTTTATACTCAACTCTGGGCTTAATCATTATTCACCATACTGTGCGTCCTGAAATTAAATAATTGGGCAGTCAATTTCCGAATCGAATAGGACAACAGTTGAAATACAGTCAAACCTGCTCATGGGGTCACCTCTATTAAGGGGTCACCTGTCTTAAGCAGCCACATTTTCTGGGTCACTTGAACCAAAATACAGTGCAAATGAACCTGTATTAAGGGGTCACCTGTCTTAAGCAGCCAATTTTTGTCCTTCCCTTGGGTGACCCCTTAAGACAGGTTTGACTGTACATTCATTAGGCAATGATAGGAATTCAGCTAACGGCCTTCAGATTCTCATCTGAACACTCTAAGCTACCAGACGTGCGGGAAGGTTTTCACTTTTTCCCTTACTGTAGTATTTTCTGAGGGTCAGTAAGTACACAGGTGACCTGCAACAAGCAAAGACTAAGATAGCTTGCACCACAAATGTTATAAAAGTTAAGATGAACAGCTTGCATGTGTGCATTCTATTATGGATCTTGGCTGGTAGCTTTTTTGTTTATGCACATTATGCTAAATGAAGGCAATGATGGGTTGCTTGAATAAGTATACAAAGTTCATGCGTATTTCAACAGTTTCTCACACGCCCGCTATTTTCAACATTCAAGCAGATTGTTTAAGTATACTGTCAATGGTCTTTACGCTTATTCGGGATGTGGAATTTGCCAAAGTGGGGCGATTCGTATACAGTTGAAGTTCATGTACAGTACTTTGCTTCCACAGAATAAATGGCTGTTTTCGTGCCACTTGCCAAATGTTGGATGGCACGTAGCAAGCCTCCAAATTTTCCCCACACCTCCCACATCCGCACACCCCAACACATTTTCATGCTCATCATCGAACACACGAAATGCTCTTCGTAACTTAATTCAGAACGGAAAGAGTTTGCTTGCAAGCCAATCAAGGTTTTGCTATTCGCTTATATATAGGGGCCTACAGTTTTGTATCTTGAAGCAGTCTTGTTAGACTAAGCAGATTTTGCTGTTATCATATCCGACAAGATTCCTCTTTCCCTGTTGCGGCTCAGCTGGTGGTAAGATTCAAATGATTGTAATAAATCTCAGTATGTGTAACAACAATGAAGCCAAATCGGGCAGAGAAAGGGACAGAGAGAGAGAGAGATAGAGAAAGAGAGAGAGAATACGCTGTCACAGCAACGACTGCTCAAGTCATGTTTGGGACCTATACATCACTCCAGGCATCAGTCAAGATGAATTCCCCGACTTCCCTGGCCCCAACCCAACCCCACCCTCGTCACCAACCTCCTCCTTCCATCCCCACCTGGCTTGTTTCTTTCTAAGTAATTTGAGCCATGACGCGAGAAAAACAACAATGTAGTTGTGCGCCCAGCGCAGACTAAGATAATCCTGGGCATCCGCCCAGTCTGACCAGAGTCTTTGCTGTCTGCAGGTAGCTTAGACCCTTAGCTACCCTTTAAACACTTAGGGAAGACTCTGTGCAGACTAGGCGGATGCCGAGGCTGATCTGAGTCTGCGCTGGGCGCACAACCACTTTGTTGATTTTCTCGTGTCGCGGCTCATTTGTTCTCTGTAATTGTTGAGCAAATTATAAATTCAGATCGTAAATTTTTCGAAAACTAGACACACAAAACGACAAGAAAGAAACTCTTTACTTCGTAATGGTGCATGTTCGACGTATAATCTGTTTACATGGCATGCGGACTGGCAATGTAGCTCGAGGAAATATACGTCATTTCTTTTATTACGTCACAACACTGACCTAATAACTTATTTGACAGAAAACAGATGACCGTTTGAAAGATAAATAATATTAGAAAAGGATGTTATTTTCACAAATTTGAGTGGCAGAACGTCAGATTTGTACAATGCCAATCAGGTCAGCAGTCAGGTAAGGTACGTTCTACCAGTTTGTAGTCTATTTTAGCAATCTAAACTCCTTAATTTTTCTCCTCTTCAAGTATTTAGGAATCTGAGCTAATGTTTGACAAGCTGTCGACCTCAATTTTCTGTCTAAATTGTGGCTGTCCGGCAAGTATTGCTGGTGCTCATATCACGTGCAAGACCGTTTCCTGAGCGTTAAAACTACAGATGACATCTTTTATTTTGCAATTTATAAATGTTCCAAAATGATATTGCTTGAAATTTCCCATGCAAAAAGAAGAACTAATAAAGTTTTCGATGGCATGGGTGTTCGCATTGGAGAAAGTCTCAGCTTTCTGTAAATTATGTTTTATGTTGATGCAAGTTTTCGGTAGAATCAAGATAGAGTATTGTCATTTGACGATGAATATTTTAGCATTTCGAGCAATTTTGGCCCTGAATTAAGTTGAGAAAGCCTGCTTAATACTAGTTAGCAAAACATTTTTTTGTGTTTAATCATTTTAATATAGCCAATACCTCTGAATACATTTGAGAATAATGGGAAATTTCGTCAAGAACCATGTTCACCATCTTTTGGGCCTATTTTTTTATGTGGAAGGATCCACCGTTGTAAATACAATCACCGCTTTTCGAGGGTTTGCGTTCCAACTGTTAGATGAACCTATTTTGGAGAAACAGTGTCCACTCTTCCATGAACAACAGTTGGTCACTCAATGTTGTTGGTACACGCAACATTGTCCCATAAAAACAAAAGACACCATTGGCCGTTGCAACGTTCTATTAGAAGTCACGTCTTGAAGAAGGCTGTTTAACATAAGCAGCTTACCTTTTGGTTAGTGACTGCTTTTCGTTGTATATTTTACAAATGTTGCTCTTAAACATCGAAAATGATGCTCAAAATAATTTTCAAATTAAAAGTAATTATAAGAGGTAAATTTCATTTTTCCGAAGTTCATTGAAGTATGAGCACAAAGGGTTCCATGCAAAGATAACATGAATGCCCTTTGGGTGTCACTTGCTTTGCATGTGACCCATTGTGTTCATACTTCCATGAACATCTAAAAAATGAAATTTATTTCTTAAATGGTCTATGGGAGAATTCTTGGTTTAAACCACAGATGGTGATTTGACTGTGACATGAAATTGGACCTTAAACCCTTTACTGGGTGCTTTTATGCAAGAAACAATATACTGTAAAACACTTATATTGGCATCAGCAAAATTTGCAGTGTGAATAAATGACCTTTTGGCGGAATTTTATTTTTTGCAGATTCATGATTTTTGAAAAAAAGGGACTTCTGCATACATCATATGAGCCTTTTTAAGTCCAAGTTGTGCATTATCATGTTGAATTTTGAGAGATAAAATGAGCCGCGACATGACAAAACCAACAATATGGTTGTGTGCCCAGCGCAGACTAAGATCAGCATGGGCATCCACCAAGTTAGATCAGACTCTTCAATAAGTGCTCAGAGGGTAGCTAAGGGTCTAAGCTACCTTCATGCGGACAGCGAAGACTCTGATCAGACTAGGCGGATGCCCAGGCTGATCAGAGTCTGCGCTGGGCGCACAACCACATTGTTGGTTTTGTCGCGTCGCGGCTCAAATTGCAGTTAAAGAGTCTTGTATTCCTTCTGATTTAATTAATTTGACTTAGGTACTAACTGTGGTGGTATGGCATGTCTAATGAACATGTTCACATCGTTTCCTCCCGCTTGTTGTTTGCTTGGGATCTTATTTTGTAAATATAAATATGATGTGTACAGGCTTTGATATCATGGGAGAGGGAATGAATTATATGTTCAACTGTAGTTTTTCTTTCCTGATCAAAATTTTAAATTGGCGACATTTTAGTTTGGTGGTTTTCTTTTTTTCCGCCAATATTGCTGTTATGAGGTGACCACAAAATGTGTTTTACAGTAGTGTGCAGGTACCCATCCAATTTACTTTTAGATTTCCATAAGAACTAAAACTGAAAATGGTCTGAAAAATAAGTTGAGATTTGAAAATCCTATGGGAGATGTCTCCCAAAATAGCAGGGGAAATATGATCTCACTTAGTGAAACTGGGAAGACATATTGAAATGACCTTCAATTGCATGTGTACACTTGAAAGGGTAGCAACTCTGCTGATAATTTAAGGTGCGTGGGTTCACCTTCGTGTTTTTCCACCATTTCTACAAAGAGGAGCAACTTTTTTATCCCCCGCCGAAGGCGGAGGGATATAGTTTTCTCCATGTCCGTCCGTCTGTCCGTCTGTCCTTCTGTCTGTCCGTCCGTCATTCCGTCCGTCCGTCCGGAGCCATAACTAAGTAACCACTAGACGGAATTTCATGAAACTTA
Organism: Ctena decussata; assembly: GCA_963989385.1. Lineage (NCBI taxonomy): Eukaryota > Metazoa > Mollusca > Bivalvia > Lucinida > Lucinidae > Ctena > Ctena decussata. Next base: position 79,050,477 of record OZ022503.1, on the reverse strand, counting down.
AAACAAGTATGTATCACTATAATGCGTTGATGCACGTGAAGTTTCATCAGACTGACTTCAGTAGTGCATGAGTTATTGCCCTTTAATGGACTTGAAATCAATAAAATGAGTCATAACTAAGTAACCAGTCACCAAAACTTCATGAAACTTAAACTGAATATGTATCTCTATAAAACCCCGCCGAAGGCGGAGGGATATAGTTTTCTCCATGTCCGTCCGTCTGTCCGTCCGTCTGTCCTGTCTGTCCGTCCGTCCGGAGCCATAACTAAGTAACCACTAGACGGAATTTCATGAAACTTAAAACAAGTATGTATCACTATAATGCGTTGATGCACGTGAAGTTTCATCAGACTGGCTTCAGTAGTGCATGAGTTATTGCCCTTTAATGGACTTGAAATCAATAAAATGAGTCATAACTAAGTAACCAGTCACCAAAACTTCATGAAACTTAAACTGAATATGTATCTCTATAAAACGGTTATGCACATAAAGTTTCGCCAGAAGGGCATCAGTAATGCATGAGTTATTGCCCTTTAATGGACTTAAAATTAATAAAATGAATCATAACTAAGTAACCAATGATCCAAACTTCATGAAACTTGAACTGAATATGTATCACCATAACTTGGATATGCACATAAAGTTTCTTTAGAAGGGCATCAGTAATGCATGAGTTATTGCCCTTTAATGGACTTAAAATTAATAAAATGAGTCATAACTAAGTAACCAAAGATCAAAACTTCATGAAACTTAAGCTGAATATGTATCACCATAACATGGCTATGCACATAAAATTTCGTCAGGAGGGCATCAGAAGTGCATGAGTTATTGCCCTTGAATCAATTTAAGGTTGACAAATTCAGCCACGACTAAGTAATCTACGAAACCTATACTAAATATGTATCACCATATCGCATTTGTGCATCTTATGTTTTGTCAGAATTGCTTCGGTAAGCAATGAGTTACTGCCCTTGAATTGGTTTAAAATCAACAAATTGAGTCCAAACTAAGTAACCAATGAATGGAATTTCATGAAACTTAAATAATTATGTATTGTCATGACACAGCAGGGCACATTAAGTTTTGTCATAATCGCTCCAGTAGTTCATGATTTAATGCCCTGTGGATTTTAAGTCCACAAATTAGTCATAACTAAGGTATCCGTGAACAAAATTTCTTGAAACTGAATTAAAAAATGTATCATCATAGTGCAGTGATGCTGAGACAAGTGTTTAAGAACAGATTCAGCTTATGCCTCACTTATCCCAGAGTTATTGTCTTTGATTTTATTTACAATCCACAAGTTCAGCCGTAACTAAGTAACCAGTGAACAAAAATTCATGTAACTTTGAATAAACCATAAACAAATCAGGACCACTTCGGCGGGGGATATAAATTCACCGAATTTGCTTGTTAGCTTCCTGTTTGCTTCTCAGGATGATGCAGCCCTTCTGAATTGGAGTCTACTCTTAAAGTAAAGAATTTGCTCCCCCTAAAAACAAAAAAAATAAAGAATGCAGCGTTTCTTTCCCTGAAAGTGGACCCCAGTTGACATTAGTTTTCCAATTATCATGAGATAATCACATTACATGTATCTACTGCTCTGCACTGTTCACGTCTTTCAGCAAGCAACAGGGATGGAAGTTGACAGAAATATCTCGGCTGTACAGAATGTCCAGGCAGTGGCTCAGGCATCAGGTATACAACAAGGAGTAGGAAATACTCAGCCATTTATCCCCCAGACAACCAGAATGGACACATCCCATGTACCCCAGGCAACCAGCATGGATACATCCTCTGCTCCTAAGATAGCCAGAATGGATACATCACATATTCCGCAGACAACCAGAATGGATACATCCTCCTCACAAACACCTCCTTCAGTTATACAGCCTCAAGCTGGTTGTCTTGTTCACAGTGTGGAATGGATGGCCACTTTCCAGTTTTTGTTGCATCAGTTTATTGAGCGAAACCTTTTGGAGGCTAAGGATGGCTATGTTTTCAGTATGAAGATCTGCACTTGCCAAGAAACTACAGGTTTGTTTTGTGTACGGTAAAATGGAAAATTTTAGCATCGCCAAATTTTTGCGGATTTGCCCCAAAAACATGAAGATTAATTTTCACGGTTTTTAAATTTCGCGGATGTGAACATCCACGAAAATAAAAAATCTGTTTGTCCAGTAAAATATTGGCTTGACTGAAAAAATCAAGACGTACAAGGAGAGAGAAACATAATGAAACTGTAATCACTTTGTTATGAACACATTTGTTTAGATAGCATCAGCTCCTTTAGGGTTTGGGAGGATACCCATCCTTTTTTTCACAAAAAAACGTAAGATGGACATTTGTACAAATCTATGTTAGTACACAGAAACAGTCAGCTGAAATATGCGAGCAATTGATAGAATTGCTATTGTTCAAGATAAAAGTAAACAGACTCACAGCCAATTAAAAATAATTCAATTGTACTTGCATATTCAGGTACAAGTGGCCGTTAATCAAGCGAAAAAAGTGACAGCCTGTTCAAATTGTAAATATCTGCTAATTAGCAGCTAATAATTGCGCCGAAAATAATAGCTCTATAGTTACCTACTCTTAAGGTTTTGGTGGGCATTTTGAATACCACAAACCACGATTCAAATTTCCTATTACTATTTTGTACAAACTTGGAAAATATTTCGCTGAGTTTAATTTTTGCAGATCACTACCGACGCGAAATTCCGCGAAAATTAGGCGACGCAAATATTTCCCATTATACGGAATCACATTTTGATTGTTCAAGACAAAGTATCGATATAGACATGTAGAAGAGTAAGAGTGAAAATTTAGGGATGATTTTCCCTAGCTGTTCTTAAAAACATACGTTGTGACCCCTCATTAGAACCATCTCACTGAGACGGTTCTAATGAGGGGTCCCAGCATATGTTTGCTTAGAGAAATGAAAAAAATATCTCTGAATTATCCTCAATACCCATCTTATCTGGCGCTCTGTATTAAGTCTGTTAGACTTATCAGGGATGTTTTATAAAACTGTTGACAAAAAGCTGACCCTGACTAGAAAGCCCCTGCCCATCGGGTCCCGCAAAATAGATTGGTTGCCTGGTGGCTCTTTGGCAGAGCTGCTTGTTGCTCTGTAGCAAAACCCAACTCATTTATCTCAGGTTGAGTAAAAGTCCTACATATTTCGAGGCAACGTCTTAACATGCCTGAAATATTGTTTACTGGGATGTTAAATCACAATTCAACAACAGCCCTGACTGGACTAGCCTATATTAGTGCAGTATAAACACATTAGATGTATCAATAATGAATAATCAGAAATGTGTTTGTATTTTACCGACAAGTATTTTATATGGTAATTTAAAAGCACTTGACTGACATACTGTTTCCTGTTTCAGTAGAGAGATGTTAAAAGCAATACTCTTTAACCACTTAAAATATATAATGTCATGAACCGTGATGCATTTATGCATTTTGCAGAAAGTCTGTATGCACCTGATAAATGTTCTGGGGTAGTATTTATAAAACCACTTCAGTCGTTGCAATGCTGTTGCTAAGGCTAAATTTCTATGAAGGAGATTCCCCACAACTATGAAATTTGCTCGTGTATGTCTCCTTTTCATCCTTCTGTAAACAGTCTTGTTCATTCCTTAACTATCCAAATATTTCAATGAAATTTTTTAGAAATGTGTATAATATTGGGGTGATGTATGATGAGAAAGAACCACTACTCTGGCTTGCTTACTTTTTAATTACCGTAATCGACCCATTTACCGCACATGCCCCAATAACCGCACACCAAGGCCATTTCTGGAAAAACTGCATAAGCGCACACTGATTTTCCTTTTCAAACTCTCACAAAACACAACTTAATAGCATTTCTATTTCACCAGCGAACTTAAGGCTTCCGATTCATTTTCTGTCCCTTGAAACGTATATACACACAGTATTTCCAGTCCTACTCCATGTTGCCTCTTTCCAGTCACCCTATATTTAATTGTTTAGAGTGTGCGGTTATTAGATACATTTTAACCACACCTTTTCGTTGTAATTTTGAAAAAGTTAAGCGCACGGTGCGGTAATTGGGTCGATTACGGTAATTGCCCTAGTATAAATTTCATGCTGACTCCATGAAACTAAAACAGGTGTTTTATGTGCCACTTGCAAAGCTCTTGTTTACTTTATACAGAAATTATTGAAGCTTAATAAGTTTTTGAAAGTAAGCAAGTTTTATAGTTACTCAAGATTAAAAATTTCATCAGGTGACAGGTACTTTCAAAATGGCAGCCTGCGTGATTGCCATTTTGAAATATATTCAAACCTTGATATCTTTCTTAGTTTCAGTCCTATTTTCATGAAATTTTCAGCAAATACTATTGTTTATCATATGGCATCGCATCTGAGAACGTAATAAAGCCATGCATTAAAAACAATAATCAGCTAGTGGATTAAATATGCAAATTACGTCGTAACGTTATGCATTGACATCCATAAAAACGTCACCTTTTCTAATGGCAAAATCGTGCCGTTTTAGTGCAAAATTTGCTAATAAATGCAATTTTAGTGTCATATGATAAATAGAATCTTGCATTTGTGCTCCTGTATTATTGAATTTATTAAACTTGTTGGGGAAAACCGATAAGATGCTCGGCATAGCCTCACATCTTTTCTTTTTCCCCAACTCGTTTAATAAATTCAATAATACATGAGCAGTCATGTAAGATCCTCTATTTATCAAGTTCTGCAACTTGAACCTAATTTATGTTTTAGTGAGTGTTGTCTTTAAAGGTCATCATGGTTACTTTTTTCCAGACACATCCCAGTTTTTCAGCAGCGAGCTTGATGCGCAGACCAAAATCAAACAGGTCAGAGAAGAACTTAAAGGTTGGAGAAATGGAGTCGTAGTATTGCAGAGGTTTTTCTGGAAGTTGGATAATGACCAGGAGGCTGCAACTTGGCAAAGTCTGTTGAAATTTGTCCACTGCTTCCTGGAGCTCAAGGCTGGCAACAGAAATGGGGCACCAGGATCAGGTATACATACAGTTCTCGCTATGAGCCGCACCATTTATTATGAGTGGTGTGACTCATAGTGAGAACCACACAAGTCATAAAGAGTACTTAGGTGTAAGCAAACTGTGAATACTGTGGTCAGCTATAAAACAGTGTTTTCAATGTCTAGAGTGACCCCAAATATCTAAGTCAGCCAGGGATAGTCGGGTCGGGCGATTGTGCTGGGTAACTTTCAGTGCCAGGGCGTCTTACTAATTTGGCTTATAGTAGGGCAAGTACTATCATTTCTCTCTTCTTTCTCCCTCTCTCTGGAAGAAGGCTCGATATATGCTGAAATACTATCTCAAAGGGCTGTTAAACCCCAGAAGAACCAACAAACCAAAACTGAATCAGTCTTAAGAAATTCAGCTATGAGATGGGGTTTTCCCTTCTAAAACAATCCCCAAAAATCTAAACCCATCTTATAAGCTTGATCTAGATTTTTGGGATTGTTTTGAAGGGAAAACCCCTGTCTTATAAACGAAGAAATACAGTAAACAGATCCTGTGAATGCCAGTTATAGTGCAAGTCATGACTGTCCATCCTAAGAGCAATCATTTATACAGGCCATGCCAGCTGGAGCAACCATAGAAAAGGTTGTTTTTTAGCTCACTTGAGCACAAAGTGCTCAGGATGAGCTTTTGGGATACCGTGATGTCCGTCGTCCGTCGTACGTGCTGTTACGAAATGGATCTAATCGTCCACTATGTCGTCGAGATTATTTTAATCCTTTCAGTCAGTAAGGCTACAGTTTTTAGGGTAACTGTGGTATTAAACGTTTACGGAAATTGTGACTACGTTATGCATGGGTTGTTTGTGAATACCTCTCGTAGACAGCGTATTGCATGATTTTAAGGTGAGTACCTGCACGAGTCTTTTGATTGTGGACAGCGTGTTGCATGATTTTAATGTGAATACCTGCACGAGTCCCATGATTTAAATGTGAGACGCATACTATTTATACGCCTATCTTTTATTGAAAAGTTAGACGTGGCTGTTTAATTCTTATACTGAGGATGTTATATTGTTGTGTGCCCAGATTCTGAGTTTAGACCAGAACGGTAAGATTTTATTATATTTATTTTAGAATAGTTTGGCTAAGAATGAAAAATGTGACTTCTGATTGATATGGTATGATTATATGTGTCGACTGATTTGATTTTGTTGGCAGTGATCAGGCTGCGCATATGTCGACCAATTTTGTTTATACTGACCATGCTGCGCATGGTATTTGTATATTAGGAAGTTTTGTAAATTACGGAAATAGTTTATATCACTGATGTTGGTTGCAATGGTGTGCGTCTATTTGACGTCCAGTGACGTCAGTTGCATTCATGTTATTCATGTGACGTCAATTGCATTCATGTTATTGCGACGTCAGCACTTTTTACATTAGTTTCACTGGTGCGCGTCTATTTGACGTCCAGTGACGTCAGTTGTATTCATGTTATTCATGTGACGTCAGTTGCATTCATGTTATTCATGTGAAGTCAGTTGCATTCATGTTATTGCGACGTCAGCACTTTTTATATTAGTTTCACGTATACGTGGCCTATAGAAGTAGATTGATTTGTAATGGAACTAATTTATATACTCGTGACGTCAATTGACGCCATAGCATGCACCGCATTAAGGGTTTTTTCCATAAGTTATAATGGTAACATTTGGTCATCATGCGTTTGATTTGCCTTCATTAGACGGCGTCATATGGTATAACATCATTGATGTCAGATCAAACGTTATGATCCCAAATGTGTGAGAAACGCTTATTCAGCTATTATATTCTATGGCAAATGGTATTACGCTTTGTTTAAAGAAATGAATTAATACATATGCGGGTTAGATTTTTGGTAAATCAATTTAATGTAAATAGGTCATTGTTTAGATTCATTCATGTTTTATGTGGGATATGTCATGGTAATACCTGTTGACGTCAGTATACTTCTTGACAATGTTTGACGTCAGATCCTTCGACGCACATGCGTGGTAGGATCTACGTTTCTTCATTGGCGGAAGTGGTAAGCACACTTTTAGCTTTACATCGTGAGCCCGAGTCGTGTCTAGTGACACGGCTGGCGTGTGCACGTTATGCTCGGCATTCGCCGAGGGCGTTGTATTGTATTTCCAAGACAGGCCCAAGTCTTACGTATTGTTATTATGTAGTTACAATGTATTAAGTGTAAGTTCGTTATTTTTAGGCACATCAAGTCCGGCAGTCAGCTGTTAGGGCTTAGAGCCACGTCTCACCTGGAGATTCGATATACGTCTCCAGGTTAATACCAACCCGGGTAGAGGCAGTTACAACGCCGTTTGTGCATGGTTCCTAAGCAGAGGCGGGAAGCACAAAATGTAGGCGGAAGTGGTTAGCACAGTTTTGCCAGATTCTGTGATAAGATCTGAAGGTCACATCAAGTGTGGGACAGTGTTCGTCCACTAAGGTGTGTTAATATATATAGACTGGTCCCTGGTACGATCCAGGGAGCGACCAGTATATAATCGTGCACGTGTAATTATAAGTTGGTGTTCCTCATGATATATGGACTGGCCCATGACATGATCCAGGGAACGACGAATTGAAGTCTACCAACATAAGGCCTTGTTTTTTTTGTATGAGCTCAAACTAACGGTTTTTTTGTTCTTTGTGTTTTCCTTTAGTTCATGGCGCTGAGCCGAGTACGGTGTTGACGTCAGACGGTAATCTATTTGCGTATTGTACGCAAATCGATTACAGATTTGAAACAAACACCTTACTTGGGCCAGCGACATGAACTGATATGTGTTGTATATTATTGTAATTGTGAATTGTTGTAAATTGTATCGTTGTATATAGAATTTACATTATATATAAACTTCAAAAAATTCTAACGTTGTTAGAGTTTCCTTGTTAGTGTAATACACTGGTAGATAACCCTTTAACCGGAAATCACCCTCCGCCGTCCTGCCGACGCATAAGGCTCTACACCCGTGTCGACCGAGTGTAAAACCTTTGGCGTAACACGTGCGTCCGTCTGTCCGTCCGTCAACTTTTGCTTGTGGATAAACTAGCGGGCACAGTTTTGATCCAATCTTCCTGAAACTTTGTCAGAATGTTTGTCTCCAAATAATCTAGGCTAAGTTCCAAACTGGCTCATGTCGGGTCTAAAACTAGGTCACTAGGTCAAATCATAGAAAAAACTTGTGTACGCTCTAGAAGGCACAGTTTTGATCCAAAGTTCATGAAACTTTGTCAGACTGTTTATCCTTATAATATCTATGACAAGTTTGAAACTGGGTCATGTCGGGTCAAAAACTAGGTCACTAGGTCAAATCATAGTAAAACCTTATGTACACTCTAGAGGACACAGTTTTGATCCAATCTTTATGAAACTTTGTCAGAATGTTTATCTCCATAAACTCTAGGCCAAGTTCGAAACAGGGTCATGTTGGGTCAAAAACTAGGTCACTAGGTCAAATCTTAGAAAAACCTTGTGTACACTCTAGAAGGCACAGTTTTCATCCAAAGTTTATGAAACTTTGTCAGAATGTTTATCCTCATAATATCTAGGACAAATCTGAAACTGGGTCATGTTGGGTCAAAAACTAGGTCACTAGGTCAAATCTTAGAAAAACTTTGTGTACAATCTAGAAGGCACAGTTTTCGTCCAAAGTTCATGAAACTTTATCAGAAAGTTTATCCTCATAATATCTAGGACAAGTACTAAACCGGGTCACTTCGGGTCAAAAACTAGGTCACTAGGTCAAATCATAGAAAAACCTTGTGTACGCTCTAGAGGACACAGTTTTGATCCAATCTTTATGAAACTTTGTCAGAATGTTTATCTCCATAAACTCTAGGCCAAGTTCGAAACAGGGTCATGTTGGGTCAAAAACTAGGTCACTAGGTCAAATCGTAGAAAAACCTTGTGTACACTCTAGAAGGCACAGTTTTCATCCAAAGTTTATGAAACTTTGTCAGAATGTTTATCCTCATAATATCTAGGACAAATCTGAAACTGGGTGATGTTGGGTCAAAAACTAGGTCACTAGGTCAAATCTTAGAAAAACTTTGTGTACAATCTAGAAGGCACAGTTTTCGTCCAAAGTTCATGAAACTTTGTCAGAATGTTTATCCTCATAATATCTAGGACAAGTACTAAACTGGGTCACGTCGGGTCGAAAACTAGGTCACTAGGTCAAATCATAGAAAAACCTTGTGTACGCTCTAGAGGACACAGTTTTGATCCAATCTTTATGAAACTTTGTCAGAATGTTTATCTACATAAACTCTAGGCCAAGTTTGAAAGTAGGTCATGTCAGGTCAAAAACTAGGTCACTAGGTCAAATCTTAGAAAATCTTGTGTACCCACTAGAAGGCATAGTTTTGATCCAATCTTCATGAAGCTATGTCAAAATGTTTATTGTCCACATATCTAAGCTCCCTATGAAACTGAGTCACGTCGGGTCAAAAACTAGGTCACTATGTCAAATCTTAGAAAAACTTTGTGTACACCCTATAGGGCACAGTTTTGATCCAATCCTCATGAAACTCTGTCAGAATGTTTATCTTTATGAAATCTAGGTAAAGTTTGAAACTGGGTTGTGTCGGGTCAAAAATTAGGTCACTAGGTCAAATATAAGAATGACCTTGTATACGCTCCAGAGGGCACAGTATTGATCCAATCTAAATGAAACTTTGTCAGAATGTTTATTCTTACAATATCCAGGCCAAGTTTGAAACTGGGTCATGTCGGGTCAAAAACTAGGTCAAATATAAGAAAAACCTTGTGTACACTCTAGAGGTCACAGTTTTGATCCAGACCTAATAAAATTTTGTCAGAATGTTTATCCTCACAATATCTAGGCCAAGTTTGAAACTGGGTCATGTCGGGTCAAAAACTAGGTCAGATTTAAGAAAAACCTTGAGTATGCTCTAGAGGACACAGTTTTGATCTAATCTTTTTGAAACTTTGTCAGAATGTTTATCGTCACAATATTTAGGCCAAGTTTGAAAGTAGATCATGTCAGTCAAAATCTACGCCACTAGGTCAGATATAAGAACAACCTTGTGTACACTCTAGAGGGCACAGTTTTGATCCAATCTTCATGAACCTATGTCAGAATGTTTATCCTCACAGTGTCCAGGCCAAGTTTGAAACTGGGTCATGTCAGGTCAAAAACTAGGTCACTAGGTCAAATCTTAGAAAAACTTTGTGCACACGCTAGAGGGCACAGATTTGATCCAATCTTCATGAAACTTTGTCAGGATGTTTATCTCCATAAAATCTAGGTCTAGTTTGAAACTGGGTCATGTCAGGTCAAAAGCTAGGTCACTAGGTCAAATCTAAATTAAGTTATGCTGCAAAAATCAGAACTAACATTGCAATGATGCCAGCCACAAACTCCTTGGAATACATTAGTTTCACCACAGTGAGATAATGATGCTACCATTCTTTCATCTGTTGCCTAGTTCAGTCTAGTTCAGATCCATCAAAGGAACTCAACATGAACAGGAACTTTTCGGAGAAGCGACTGCCATTTTCAGCTCACCTGAGCCAATTTTGGAAGGACTCAGTCATCTATATTGGTGTTAGCTGCCTCGGTCATCCATCCATGAACATTTTCAAACATCTCTGAAACCACTGGGCAGACTAAACTCAAATTTCATATGGAGCCTGCACATGGGTCAAAGGATTGAAAGTTCTTCAAATGATCTTGGTCACACGACCAAGGTGGCCGCCATTCCCATGTATGGTAAAAACTCTTATAAATCTTCACCAGAGCCAGTGAACTAATTAATGCTCAGGTGAGCGATTCAGGGCCACCATGGCCCTCTTGTTTATAGTAAACTGGTATTGATCCAAAATGAATTGGCATTGATCCTATTATGACTGGTGATGATCTGAACTATTTTCATTGAAGTGTGTAAATGTCACTGGGGGTAATACCAGTTTGCTTACCTGTGCTGTCATCCGAACCAGTACTATACAAAGTGGCTGTCAGCCAAGAATTCGGTCATACGCATTAGGGTAAACAACACTATTGTTGATGACTGTCAACCAAGCTGGTACATCTGTCATTTGTCATGGTTGACAGCCATTTACATATGTGGTTACTGACTGGCTCAGTGAACAGCACAGGTACTATAGGGAAATTGGTATTACCTCCATGATTGTTTTGAGCCCTCAAGGCCCATACATTGGAATTTCATGGGCTAAAAGTAAATACATCTATTGCAACAAGACTGCATGGTGGTGCAGGCTGCTTTGAGTCTTTGCTACTTGCTTGTACGTTAAGGTCCTGTTATGATATGCTTGTTACACCTCACTAATTTACTTCTGGCAAGTTAGAACATCTGATTTTATTCTAATTTAGTGATTATAACAGCACATGGTCTTAGGTCAAAAACTATGCTGCAGCATATGGCTTTATTACTTTGAAAATGAGACTTAAACAGCTGCTGAATTGCAAGCAGTGACATTTTTCAGACATTGATATTTTTTATTTCACTAGAAAATGTGGAAAGATATTTTCAATTTTTCTGTTTTGTACATGTGTATGTGTAAAATAAAAACAAGAGAAATCTATTATTTATTGTTGCATCTCAGCATACCAAGTGCCACTTCATATTTACAGACATGTACATTGATATTCATTGAAGAGAATTTCTCTCTTAAAAAAGAATGACTAGTCTAAGAGGAAATTTGGTAAACTTTGGAGGTAGTCGGGTCGGTCCCTTTTAGCTTCACGGGAGCTGGTCATCTGTTTTGCCCATGTCTGGATGGTTTTTACATCAAGGGGGTTAAAAGGTGTTCTATGAGGACCTCTTAACTAGTGGTTGGCAATCGGTTTGAAATCACAATCGATCATCGGTTCATAATCGGAAGACTAAACCAACTAGCTATCGATTGTATAATCGGTTTCTCACATTTGTCTATATTATAAAATGTGAACATGTGCATTTAACTAAAATGATTCTGTCAATTGCTGTTTATGTGTAAGTCATGTTTGCTTTATGTACCTGTGTCCTTCTTGTACATCATGATTGTATTTCTTTGTAATAAAAAAGCAGAAAATAAAGGAAATTAGAAGAATGATGAGATTATTTTATTATTAAAAAATACCTGACCTGTAGACTGACTTGACTAAATTTAGCCCAATAACTAGTAGTAAGAACTAAAACCATACCTGATAAACAGAAGTGACAAGAAAGAACTTCAAATACACAAACAATATTTGCAGCACCACAATAAGTAAGCTACAACAAATGACATGTGTGAACAGCAAAAACTCAGTCTTCAAAACTAATCCAGGGTGCTCAGTTATTCTTTATATGGTGTTCATGTGCACAGCACCTCATGCACAGTCTGAGTCATGTGTTATTTTTAAATCTGACACTTGAAGCTTTTTAAAAAGTTGCAACTTGTTACAAACAAAATCTGCAATTCGTTTAAATTATGTCATATATTTCTTTTTTTTTTGCCAAAATGATCATACAAGTCATACAAAATCGTCATTCAGTAATATGTTCTCTTACATACTGGGTTGAATAATGGTTCTACCTATATATCGAATATTAGATACTACCGAACCTACGTAGTACCTTTGTTTATGTTGGATTTTCAACAAGTCCATAAATAGCATGTGTCATGTCCAAATTTTCTCTCGTGCGGTAGACCCCCTTTGTTCTTGTAGAAACCATAGTTATTCCACACTTTTCATCTCGTTTTACTGCCGGAAAAGGGATAGATTTCTTGCCTACTATAATCGATGGCGTCCGCCATTGTTCTTTTGCGAGTAACACTCCTTGAAAAGGTGAAAACCCCGAGTCCCGGAACCGAACCGACTACAATCAATTGCCGTATTTCTTAATCGATTATCGCAATCGGTAAGCAAAACCAACTGACTTTTGACTATAGTCGATCATCGGCCCACCACTACTCTTAACCTCTTCAATGGCGGTTCACATGGCATTTTAACATCACTTGAAACAGGTTCAAACCTAAAAATACCCATTGCCAGCATTTCTGGGAACTTTGTCTTGGGTTAAGTTCGTACAGTACTGCAGGATTACTGTGAAACTTTTGTTTGTAATAGACCTGATTAATCGTCAAGCAAATCTTATACTGATTTGGTGTCAGTGCATGGCTTCTTTTATACAACTGTGTGCTATTTGCTTTGTTTTTCTTCTCAAATTCTTTTTCTTTCTACATTTTCTTTTTCTATTTTAGTTTACTCTCAGCTGCCTGCTCCATTTGACTTATTATTTTTTCTGTTGTTAGAAGTCTTTGACCACATAAAGTTTTGTTATTTTTCTTTTCAGATGAAGACCAAAAGGGTACGTCAAAAAAAGCCTCTAAATCCAGTTAAGTTCCAGCTTCCGTAATTGTTAGAACTTTTCTCTGTTAAGTTGACTAAGTGTCATAGGTTAAGAATGCTGAAGTCTGTTTGTGTACTCTATGGGGGACTCACACACTCCAGCTGACAAATTGAGGTTGTCTGGATCACGCCAGATTGTTTGACTTCAGACACATCAGAACTTGACAGGAAAAGCTCAGATTTAAGAGAACTTGTGCAACTTCAGGTTTTCTGTGTCAGCAGCATTCAGGTCTTCCACAGGGGAAAAATCCACAGACAGTTTGTTTTGCCTACAACTTCGAAGAAGTTGTGGGGGCATATTGCTTCTGGGTTGTCCGTCCGTGCATCCGTATGTCATGCTGCCATATCTTAGAAACAGTGCATGCTAGAGTTTTGAAATTTCACATATGGATTTGTCATCAAAAATAAGCGGACATGTATTTTTAGCTCACCTGAGCCAGCGGCTCCGGGGGAGCTTATAGGATGGTAAGGCTCCGGCGTCCGTCGTCCGTCCGTCCGTCCGTCCACAATTTCAAACGACTTCTCCTCTGAAACCGCAGGGCCAATTGTAACCAAATTTCATATAGAGCCTCCTGGGACCTTAGGAACGAAAAGTTGTTCAAACGGTCCTGGTCACATGACCAACATGGCCGCCACGCCCATATATGGTAAAAACCTAAAAAAATCTTCTTCTCCAGAACCAATAGGTCGATGGCCTTGAAACTTGGTATGTAGCATCGGGTACGCGAGTACTACCAAGATTGTTCAAATTATGACCTTGGGTTGACCTTGACCTTTTTTACGACAAGGTCAAATTTGCTTCCATGTGCTTTTATATGGCAAAATGCCAGAACATAAGATATCTTGGAAACTGTTGCAGATTTTGGGCTAAAAACCAGTATCTACAGTCATCTTAATGAGTACGTGAAGATTTATGACTTTAAGAGGTCAAGGTCATTCTTTGACCTTTGACCCAGAACTCTCATATTTTGACAATTTCGAACAATCTCCTCAACAGCCACTGAGCCAATTGAAACCAAATTTCATATAGAGCCTCCAGGGGTTGAGGGAACAAAAAATTATTCATACTGTCCTGGTCACATGACCAACATGGCCGCCACGCCCATATATGGTAAAAACCTTTAAAAATCTTCTTCTCCAGAACCAATTGAACGATGGCCTTGAAACTTGGTATGTAGCATTGGGAACTTGAGTACTATCAAGATTGTTCAAATTATGACCTTGGGTTGACCTTGACCATTTTACTGCAAGGTCAAATATGGGAAAATGCTAGAACATATGATTTCATGGAAAGTATTGAAGAGTAAGGCCTAAAATTGGTTAATGCAGATGAGTACATGAAGATTTATGAGTATAAGAGGTCAAGGTCATTCTTTGACCTTTGACCCAGAACTCTCATATTTTGACATTTTCAAACAATCTTCTCCAAAGCCACTGGGCCAATTGTAACCAAATTTCATATAGAGCCTCCAGGGGTTGAAGGAATGAAATTTTGTTCAAAAGGTTCAGGTCACATGACCAACATGGCCGCCACGCCCATATATGGTAAAAACTTTCAAAAATCTTTTTCTCCAGAACCAGTTGACTGATGGCCTTGAAACTTGGTATGAAGCATTGGGTATTCCAGTTCTATCAAGAGTGTTCAAAATGATAACCTTGGGTTGACCTTGACCATTTTACGGGAAGGTCAAATAAGGGAAAATGCTAGAACATAAGATTTCATGGAAAGTATTGAAGATTTAGGCCTAAAAATTGGAAAATGCAGTCATCTTAATGAGTACATCAAGATTCATAAGTACAAGAGGTCAAGGTCATTCTTTGACCTTTGACCCTGAATTCTCATATTTTGACAATTTCAAACTTCTTTTTAAAAGCCAATTGTAACCAAATATCATATAGAGCCTTCAGGGGTTGAGGAAACGAAAATTTCTTCAAATGGTCTGGGTTACATGACCAACATGGCCGCCATGACCATATATGGTAAAAACCTTTAAAAATCTTCTTCTCCAGAACCAGTTGACCGATGGCCTTGAAACTTGGTATGTGGCATTGGGTACTCCAGTATTATCAAGATTGTTCAAATTATGACCTTTGCTTGACCTTGACCTTTTTATGGCAAGGTCAAATATGGCAAAATGCTACAACATAAGCTTTCATGGGAATTTTTGAAGATTTTGGCCTAAAAATTGGTATATACAGTCATCTTAATGAGGTCATGAAGAATTATGAGTACAAGAGGTCAAGGTCATTCTTTGACCTTTGACCCAGATCTCTCATATTTTGACATTTTCAAACATTTCCTCAAAAGCCAAAGGGCCAATTGTAGTCACATTTCATATAGAGCCTCCAGGGGTTGAGGGAACAAAAATGTGTTCAAATGGTCCAGGTCACATGACCGACATGGCTGCCATACCCATTTATGGTATAAACATTTAATACTTTTCTTCTCCATTTAATATTTTTCTTCTCCAGAACCAATATGCCTATGGCCTTGAAACTTGGTAAGTAGCATGGAGTACTAGAGTACTTCCAAGACTGTTCAAATGATGACCTTGGGTTCACCTTGACCTTTTTTTGCAGCATGGTCAAATATGGGAAAATGCTAGAACATAAGATTTCATGGAAAGTTTTGAAGATTTTGGTCTAAAAAATGGTATATATGGTTGTCTTAATGCGTATTAGCACATGAAGATTTATGAGTACAAGAGGTCATGGTCAGTCTTTGACTTTTGACCCTAGACTCATATTTTGACAATTTCAGACATAAGAAAAAGCGACTTTGCCAATTGCTCAGGTGAGCGGATCAGGGCCTCATGGCCCTCTTGTTTTTCTTGTCTGAGTTTCTCCCTATTTCGAGTTATGCCCCTTGGCAAAAATTCCTAATAAAATATTGTCAGCAAGATATCTCAAAAAGTATTTGAGCTAGGGGCTTGAAACTTTGCGAACTTATTAGGAATGATGAGTAGATGAACTGATTAACTTTTGAACAAATTCCACCAATTTTTGAGGGAGTTATGGCCCTTTGAAAATTTTGGCTTTTTGACTTAGTCAGCAAGATATCTGGAAAAGTGTTTGAGCTAGGGATTTTAAACTTTGTCATCTGTCAGCTTATAGGAGATGATGAGTCGACGAACTGATTAATTTTTGAACGAATTGCGTCAAATTTTGAGGGAGTTAAGGCCTTTTGAAAATTTTCGCATTTTGTCTTTGTCAGCAAGATATCTTGAAAAGCATTTGAGCTAGGGGCTTGAAACTTTGACAGCTTATTAGGAATGATAAGTAGATGAATTGATTAACTTTTGTATGAATTCTGTTAATTTTTGTAGGAGTTATGGCCCTTTGAAAATTTTGGCATTTTGACTTTGTCAGCAAGATATCTTCATAAGTATCAGAGCTAGGGACTTTGAACTTTGTCAGCTTTTAGGAGATGATGAGTAGATGAACTGATTAACATTTGAATGAATTCTGTCAACTTTTGAGGGAGTTATGGCCCTTTGAAAATTTCTGCATTTTGACTTTGTCAGCAAGATATATTGAAAAGTGTTTGAGCTAGGGGCATGTAACGTAAATTAATGTGGGGAAATGGGGTAAAAAAAATCATTTTGAATATTTTGGCATTTTACCTAATTACTGTAATAACAACACTGTATTTTTTCGGTTCTAAGACAATTTTTTTTCCCTCTTCCAAAACAGTCCCAAAAATCTAGATCCATCTTATGATGGATCTAGAGTTTGGGAAATGTTTAAGTTGAGAAAACCCCATCTTATAACTGAATTTTAAAAGACTGATTTACATATTTGCAGTAATTCTGGAAGGGTGAACTGCTGTCTTAGATAAATATTTTAAGTAATGTCTGAACAGGTTGACTTAAGAATAATTTTTCCTTACTGGTAGATTATCACTGATTAACACATGATGTTGGAGGGTAGATCACGAAATATTATTTCATGATGGCGGAGCTGGAGTGAATTAATATTTGCATCTTCCCGATAATACATGGTACTGAGCAATAATTTACCAGTAAGGAAAAATTATTTTGATTCTAACATTACACATAAAATGAAATGCAAGATTATTGCAATGAAATGCAAGATAATTGCAACATTTTCTAAAGGACTTTTTTTAAGCGGAAGTCGACGAAGTAGATGCCTACATCCGACAAGGTGCAGATTTGCATGCCATGACATTAGCAACGTGATTTATCTCAAATTTTCACACAATGTGGCTTCCTTTACCCTCAGTGGGGGGAATATTAATGTCATGTTTATAGCATACCTGACATTGTTTCAAAAACAAATGTATTCTTGGCAGAATGGCAACTATTGCAGATCCTTGAGAAGATTCAGACTTAGGTATCAAGGTAGCTCAGTGGGTTAACAAAGAGCTAGCCTGCTGATCTAGCGGTCTCAGGTTAGATTCCTGCTGGAGGCGGAAATCTTAATTTTCTATTGTAAATGGGGCTCCATTGCACACAGCCTTTCATTATCACCCTCCCATCGTCTTGATATGACTGAAATACTGTTGAAAGGATGTGAAATCACAAGTCATTCATCCAACCATAGATTCAGACCTGGGTCTACATTGTATGCCTTTCTGTCCCATTATTAAAAAGTATGGTCACACCGCCATTTTTTCTGCCATTTTTACAAAGAGAACAACTTTTGTGACTTTCTGTTTGCTTCTCTAGATGACAAAGCCTTTAAAAATGGGATCTACTCTTAAAGGGAAGTATTTGCTTCTAAGGAGCAAATCCATTTCTTTCAGAGTTGTCCACCATTTAGAAGGGAGGCAAAACTGAAAATGGCAGAGTTGCTTCCCTTGAAGGTAACCATTCATTTTAAACGTCATTGCAGGATGTAGCTCACAATAGAGAACTCCACATCATCTATGTCAGCACCTCAGCAAAGAATAATCAAGTCAGTGAACCATGATTTTTATATGTGTACATAGATGGAGAGAAATGTCACTGGTTAAAAGAAAGAAAGACAGACTGTCCAGTAGCACTGGACCTATTGAAAGACTGACGGGAGTCAGGAGTGATAATGTTTGCCATATAGAATAAGAGAAAGATTCACTCAGCAATGCTTTTTGCAGAGCTCCAGATAAGAGGTATATTTGAGGATAATTCTGAGATAATTTTTGTTATCTCTCGATGAAAATATATGTTGTGATACCTCATCAGAATCTTCTCATAGAGACGGCTCTTATGAGGGGTCACAACATATGATTTTATGGAAAATTATACGTAAATTAATCCATATCTGGTGCACTGTTTTTATAACTTGACAATCATTCTCATTTTGTCATAGAGCTATTTCAGAGGAACACATAGACATATAACAAAAGATTTTTTTGCCTCTCCTACTGCTAGCTGAATGAGAGACATAGGTATTGCTTTTCTGACATTGGTTGCTGCGGCAGGATAAGCTTTTCATGCAAACCAGATAAGGATATCCTGGAGTGCCATGTGTGCCAAAAAGTCTTAGCTCACCCTTGTTATCTCACCCAGGACTGGATAAAAATCACATGTAGTCAATGCATTGAATTTAGAGGAGGTCACATATGGTCAAATGACAATGGCTTTTCAGTTGATGACATCAAGAAACCAGCAAACTGTCGTCAGTATATGCCATGTCGGACATTAACATAAAGATCTGAATGTCAATCGTTGATAGCGGGGGCTTCTTTCAAACCTATCAAAAATTTTGCATTTTTACAAGTTGCTTTGAAAATCTAACGTTGTAAATAAAAAGGTATGCAAGAAAAGTATCTATCATGAGTGTGAGGTCACTCAGGATCACTATTCGGCATCGAGAGGGAAGCCTTGTGATTCCAGACAGTGACCCTGGTGACCAATGTTTCTATCTGTACTTCCCACCCATGTTAGATACTTTTATTGTCAAACTGGTTTAGCTTTGTGATGATGAATAGACAGGTGAGACACAGCATTCCACAATATGTCTAAATATGTATTTTGGGGGTAAATTGTATTATATCTCCAGTGCAGAAAAAGTGTGTTCTGTTTTGTTATATGTGATTTGTGTTCCTCTGACACTGGAATGAAATAAACTGAAACTATTGATGAATGCTCTTTTCGTATTATATTTATAATTATATTGAAAACATTTATTCAATGGCTAAAGAAACTTACATTTTAAAAGTTAACATTTGTCCTTGAAAATACATGTATTGGTGGTTATTATTTTGTTATTTACAATATGTATAATTGGCATTGTGTGAATAGATGCTTTACAGCATGTGGATACTGTGAAGACAGGTTAGCCTGCACATTTGTCTTCCATGTACACCTATCCTAAATGTACTTAAATTTCGGAACACCTAAAAAACTTTAATTTTCCATTTAGGACAAATGGAAAATTAATGGTTTTAGGTGCCCCAATACTTTAACACTTTAGGGTAAACAATCTATCATTTCAAAAGTGAAGACTTTGGTGAGTTTGTGCAGATGCCTAGGCTGATTTTAGTTTTTTCAGTATGCACATGGCTTAAAGTCCCCTTTCAAGTGATGCCAGCCATATGTGTTATTTGTAAATTTATAAAAAAGCTAAATATAATGATGTGTCAAAATGTATATTTCTGTGGGGGGTGAGAAATTACTATCCTCAAAACTCACCCTCCTATGGACTGAACCTCTGCAACATGGCTTTAATTATTTCAGATTATTCGTTTGTAAATAAAAGGTGTAAATATATGTTGCTGTGGGGTGTAAACAGAAATAATCTGCTACCGGTGATTATCCTCACCCTCCTATGGACATCTGCATCATGGTTTTAATCATTAGGAATAAAATTTCAACCTGCCCATCATTAAATATAAAGTGTAAAATTTCTGGGGCATTTGATGCCAGCTGTACTACATTATACAATTATTGACCTTTGTTGAGGTGAATATGCAGTTTTATTGACCTGCAAACATCATATTGACTGACGCGAAGCGGAGGTCAATATGTTATGTTTGCAGGTCAATAAAACTGCATATTCATCGAAATAAAGGTCAACATTGTTTTATTATATGATAATTCTAAATTCAGTTTCTTTAGATATTTATGGTGGTACTACATGGTATTATCTCGCGACGTTACGCCATTAACATTGACGTAAATCAGACGTTACGTCACGAAAATACAATGACGTCAGAGTAAAAGTAATATTCACTGACAGGCCGGTGAATATAACAAAATATTGACCGGCACTTGACGTCAAAACAGCCAATGAAATTGCGTGTTACATCTTGGTCATATAATAAACCTGTATATTCATATATTTCAGCACAATATGTAATAAACGTACATTTAGAACTACTAATGTTTGATTGATTAAATGGATAAATCATCTTCAAATTGTACAAGTCAGAGAATGTTTCATAAACTGTTTTAAGAACAGCAAGCAGTGCAGACCCAGCTCAGATAGTGTTTGACTTGTATGTGAAGAAGTGACCAGGGGCCGTATTCATAAAACTACTTAAGTCGTTGCTATGCTGTTGCTAAGGCTGAATTTCTATAAAGGAGATTTTCTACAACCATGAAATTTGCTCTGGAGGACCAGTCTTTGAAAGACTGTTCCTCCAGAGCAAATTTCATAGTTGTAGGGAATCTCCTTCAAAGAAATTTAGCCTTAGCAACAGCATAGCAACCACTTAAGTCGTTTTTATGAATACGGCCCCAGTTGTCAACTGTGCTAACTGGACATCCTACTCAGTTTGCCCTAGTTGTGTGCCAATTACATGTCTGTACTTATCATATGTATGGGTCTGTTGTTGGGCCCAGGTGCCTTGATAGCTCATGCCTGCATACCCAAAGCAGTCTGGTCAGGGCTACTTCAAATCTTATCTGATCTTTATATTTTGCACTCCACAGTAAATCTGATAAAATAAGTAAAAAAGAAAGAAGCCAAAATATTTTATTTTATTATATGACCAGGATGTAACACACAATTTCATTGGCTAATTTGACGTCACGTGCCGGTCAATATTTTGTGATATTCACCGGCCTGTCAGTGAATATTACTTTTACGCTGACGTCATTGTATTTTCGTGACGTAACGTCTGATTTACGTTAATGTTAATGGCGTAACGTCGCGAGATAATACCGTGTAGTACCATCATAAATATCTAAAGAAACTGAATTTAGAATTATCATATAATAAAACAATTGTTGACCTTTATTTCGATGAATATGCAGTTTTATTGACCTGCAAACATAACATATTGACCTCCGCTTCGCGTCGGTCAATATGATGTTTGCAGGTCAATAAAACTGCATATTCACCTCAACAAAGGTCAATAATTGTATAGTATCACATAGTATACCACTTATCATGGGAGCTGATGACTCCAATTTTCATAGATTGTTGATTGCTTGATGCCCTTGTGTACAAGCTAGTCTTGGGTATGACAAACATGAGGCTCACGTCAAAGAACTTGTTATTGTTAAGATTTGTTAAAGAATGTGTTGTGTTCATAAAATCTTTTTGATGTAAATATCATTACATGCATATATATCAGAAAACCAGCTGAGCTGACTCCATTATGGTGTATGGGTACACCTCTATGTTTTCTGCCATTTTTACAAAGGGAGACAACTTCTTTGATTTCCTGTTTGTTTCTCTGAATTATGTAGCCATTCCAGAATGGGGTCTGCTCTTTTCTATGGAAAAAAGTGCTTCACGCTAAGAATCATGAAGCACGAATGCCCAGTGGAATAGGCCAAATAAAGCCTACCCTTGTTTGGAGTTTGATTTTATTTTCTTTTTTTTATACATAACTTGATGTCTAGGTTTCTCTAAACTTTATGTGTACAGCTAACGAATAAATAGTTTACTGGGGTATTTCTGTCTCTGTCTTTTTTAACAGCCTTTCATTGTAATTCTTATTTTTGTAGTAGCTTTATTTTTCCTATTTGTTCAGAGGATGCCTTCTCTCACCAATTCTCTCAAACATTTTTCTCAAAAGGATTATGTCTGATGCTGTGGAAGAACATGATGGAAATGCTAGCAAAGGTGGCAGAGGTATTACCAGTATGTGGTTTGTCAATGACATTGAAGCTTTTACTGAGGAAGAGCAGGAACTAGAAGCCCTAGTTGAGTCTTGACAAAACCTGCACATGGTACCAAAAGGAGGTAAGTGCTATGACCAAACTGATGACAAACAGGGCCGATGGCATCCACAGGGAGATCAAGATAAAAAGCCAGAAGTTGGAACTGTAATAAGCTTCAAATACCTTGGAGCAGTGGTCTTAGATGATGGCTCCAAACATGAAGTTCTCTCAAGGACTGCACAAGCCACTGCAGTTCTGACAAAGCTGAAACCAACTTGGAGAGATAACAACATATCTCTAGGTTCAAAGGTGAAATAGCAAAACCAAAGAACTTGGCCAAAATTTACACTGCCCCCATGGCTGCTGCTGGAAAAACAATACCTATGTCTCCCTTTCTGCTATTGGCAAGTGAGACAATATACCACTGTATGAGGCTTTCTTATGAAACTGTGCCTTAGGGGACATGCAAAGAGCCAAGACATACTTGCAACCTCATGAGTGCCTTGCTCACAACCTATGGATCAGAAGGAATCTTTGTGGGGGTAACCAAAAGACATTGTATGCTAGCTTCACTGCTAGAACATTTTGTAAAATACATTTTCTCATTAGCAGTTGAGGTGTATGGGTGTACCTCCACATTTATCTGCCATGTTTACAAAGAGCAGCTGAAGACAGGACAAGGTGGAAAGGGATTGTTTTGAAGTCAGCTGTGGTGCCCCAACGACCTAGTAAGGTTATGGGATAGAATAGAATAGAATAGTTTACAAAGAGGAATAATTTTTGTGACTTCCTGTTTGTTTCCCTGGGGGAAAAAGCCCTTTCAAAATGGGTGCTGCTTTTTTAAAGGAAAAATTCTCTGCTCTCGGAAAATATTCGTTCCTTTACAAGTTGACAGCAAAAAAAGAAAAGAGCAGAGTAATTTCCTCTAAAAATTTTCCCATTCATCATATACTGGTAGCTTTAGGGTGTACTGCAAATTACTCTACTTTTGGCATGTTCTTTTCTTCACAATTAGAGCATTCTTGAGTTCGTGACATATATTCTATAACAGGTATTAGTATTCTAGTGGGATTGAACCATTCATCTCCAGCTTTTCAAAAGAAAATGAAAGTGCTTTTTAAACAGTTTATTCACGGCCGCTTATCTCCGTCAGCACAACACCGTGTTGTGTATAGGAAAATGTGCAGGAGATTTCCGGTGGTTCTGCAGGCGATTCGAAAATAAAGGTCACGAAAGGTAGATGTCTCGGTTTAAAAGGGATATATTCTTTTCCAGAGTAACACAAAAGAAAAGGAAAATGTCATGCAACCCTTCAATCATTTTTCTATGAATACGAGTCTTGATCGAAGCCAGATTCTCAGTTATACAACAGATTTCCATTTTTTCCCAGAGCAAGTCATTGATGTGGCTGTTTTGTTGACATGCAAACATTTCAAATTTGCATTCCTGAAGTCGCCGAGTATTTATGTTTTCATCTATCATCTGTATATTAAAGGTCTCTCATATAAGTACCAGTTACGAGCCTAAACAGAATTTGCTACCTTCCTTCAGCCCAGATAATGAAAGTTGTTGTGGAATTGGTGATCCAGGAGATCGGTGGTGCTGAAGGCGATAGGTGGCGGTGCAGGAGATTGTTTTATGTTGTGCCACCAATGACCGTTTTTAACTGTTTTATAACGTAAATAATGTAGTAGCATGGCATGGTACAGATCCGCACAGCTTTCAGATTCATACACTTGGCTGTACAATGCCTCTGCTGCATTAAGCATGCTAATTAAAATGAAAATAACGACTCCAGCAATCAGGGGATTGATTTATCAGTCAATCATTTGCACTGCAAAGCTTCTGTTAGAACTAAATGGTACGAAAGTAATGCTAGTTTGTCAATTGGGTACTTACATAGACATAAAAGTCTTTATAAACCAATACCTGTGTCCAAAATTCCAATGAATGTCCCATCGCATAGCATTGCCTGTTTTATTGAATTTTGGTCTCAAAAATAAGGAACAGAAAGTTTTGCCCCATTGGTATATGCGATGAATGAGCTGGATTGGTGGCCGTGTGCACAATGTAATTAAACAAAGAAAGTGGGACGAATGTAAGTACCCAATTGACAAACTAGCATTACTTTCGTACCATTTAGTTCTAACAGAAGCTTTGCAGTGCAAATGATTGACTGATAATTCAATCCCCTGATTGCTGGAGTCGTTATTTTCATTTTAATTAGCATGCTTAATGCAGCAGAGGCATTGTACAGCCAGGTTTACAAATCTGAAAGCTGTGCGAATCTGTACCATGCCATGCTACTACATTATTTACGTTATAAAACAGTTAAAAACGGTCATTGGTGGCACAACATAAAACAATCTCCTGCACCGCCACCTATCGCCTTCAGCACCACCGATCTCCTGGATCACCAATTCCACAACAACTTTCATTATCTGGGCTGAAGGAAGGTAGCAAATTCTGTTTAGGCTCGTAACTGGTACTTATATGAGAGACCTTTAATATACAGGTGATAGATGAAAGCATAAATACTCGGCGACTTCAGGAATGCAAATTTGAAATGTTTGCATGTCAACAAAACGGCCATCTCCATGACCTCGCTCCGCGAAAAAATGGAAATCTGTTGTATAACTGAGAATCTGGCTTCGATCAAGACTCGTATTCATAGAAAAACGATTGAAGGGTTGCATGACATTTTCCTTTTCTTTTGTTTTACGCTGGAAAAGAATATATCCCTTTTAAACCGAGACACCTACCTTTCGTGACCTTTATTTTCGAATCGCCTGCAGAACCACCGGAAATCTCCTGCACATTTTCCTATACACAACACGGTGTTGTGCTGACGGAGATAAGCGGCCGTGTTATTGGTAAATCAATTACAAGTAATGTAATACAGATTTCCAAAATAAAGTATACAAATAATTCTAAACCTGTAAAATGTGAATGTTTAAAATTTGTCCATGAAAGTAAATATCCCTTGAATCATTGCCAGTCTTATTTCGTTATTTGCAGTTTCATTGCAGTCGCTAGAAAAAGAAATTTTCTGAATTTTTTATGCTTCTGAAATATCAAACTAGCCAAATAAAGCTGCTTTGACCTGTTTGGACTTTGGTAACTCTGCTTGAAAAGTTACCAAAGACTGAATACTCAGATCAGCCTGCACATCCATGTAGTCTGATCACCACAGTGCTCCCTGTTTGCATGAGCATTTTTGCAAATCCTGGCAGTTCTGCATGGCACAAGAACTCTGTGAAATGTGATACCACATCTGCCCTGCTCTTCAACAGGGGTACAAGGCTTCAAATCAAGTGAAGGAAGAATATGTAATTCAGATTGTACGTAACATATTTGACAGTAATGGGCTGAGAGCAAATTACTCAGGTGTGAAAAAAATGTGAAGACATCAGTCTGCTTAGATGTATAGGCTGGTCTGAGTTTATGTTGTTCATGCATCCAATATGATAACATTTTAAAGCAAACTATTTTCAGATTTAATTAAGGATTATGGCAGTGATAAACATTAAATGAAAAGTTTATACAGAATAATAGATTTTGTGAGACTAGCCCATTGTCTTTTGACAGTAACTGACATCTGTTTTCTGTTCATTTTGCTTTGCTCATACCTTATCTAAGGATTTGTTCTTGTAATGATTTTGTTCTTTTGTGCTTGCACTCTCTCTCTCTCTCTCCCCCCCCCCCCATCTTATAGCAGAATCTCCTAAGACTGGTAAAAATATTTGGGGTCATTCTAGAGAGGGAGACTCCTGTCTCATAATGGAGTACCCAGCAGACACATGACGTTAAATGACGTCGTATTGACATTGATGCGACGTGATGACGTCGCATCAACGTCAATACGACGTTATGTGCCCGCTGGGTAGATACAGTACCCAGATCAGAGTGATCCTTACAAGCAGTCTGCCCAGGGTCTACACTCTTTTCTTGGACATGGCTTTTGTGTTCTTTGGGGGTTTTATGGTAAAATGTCTCTTAACTGGAGCTCTGAATACAAAATGATAATTGTCCCTATGCAGAGCCGTAACTGAGGAATTAAATGACTAAGCTTTTCCTCCAGAGAAATTCTCCACCAGTGTAATTCTCTAGTCGTATTCTGACCCAATACAAATGCTGATGTCATCTCCCACATTAAGTGTAGAATGATACCAGATGTTCGTGTCCAGGACAACTGAAAAAGGTAAACAACAGACCATGTAAGGAAATGAAGATAATTTTAAATATGTCACATGACTGAAAAAAGAAAGTAATTTCCATTTAGATTTAGTGGACAGAGAGCATCAGATCATCTTGTATCTATGAAATCTGTCCTCTTCCACAATGAAGAGTACTTTTACAGGGAAGAATTTGCTCCCACGGGAGCTTTTTTTTCTTTGAAGAATTGAGCCCTAGTTATAAGGGAGGCAAAAATTAAAATGGCAGATTTGCTTCCCCTGAGAGTACATGTACACCCATCTACCTTAAGAAGTTAATGAATGCGTGAACATAATGCCAATACTTTCTCTATGGCACATGACAGTCAATTTTGCTGAACAGCTGCCATTGCAAAGTTTTATCAAGACTAGGCCAAAACATCTTATTAAGCACTGTCCTACACAAATGAACTCCATTATATCAAGTTTATGCATGGTTAGCAGCTAATGAAGTCAATTTCCAAATAAAGTGAGATTATTCCATTTATTCATTTCAGCAGCTGAAATCAATACTAAATTCTGCTTTATGTGAGAAAACTCATGCACACAAACGTAAGGATACAACAGACAGTATGTCACTGTATTAACTGTAATTAGCACATAGTATGCTTATAATTTTTCCTATTTTACCAAAATGTTGTCCAAAAATGAATGCTTTGAAAATTCTTCATGGTCATAGCCTATAAAATAAAACCAAATTTACTGTTTTCTTACAATTTAAAATTTTACTTTTCTACCATCATCAGGTGATGAAGCTAGTGGGATGAGCTAAAATTCCATGAAGTGTTAAGCACTTTGTCAAGAATTTTAGCAATGTAATGAACCCTCTTCCAACTACAAATTTCTACAGCTCATTAGTCATATCATTACTCGTTCACTTTGCCTTTTAAAATTTTTCATAGATGGTGCCTCCTCAAGTAGAATGTTTGATTTTCATGACTGATGTACATACCCTTTTCATACCAACCTTCCTGGTTTTAGCTGGACAAGTATATGGTATATGATATATCAGCTGACTGGCAAACAGTGAAGATCCTGATCAGACTGCTTCTTCAAAAGGAGCAGTCTGATCAGGGTATGCACTGTCATTTCTAGGTTTTGTCTGAATGACTGAAGTTTATGTACTATTTTCAGCCAATGGCAGGCATGGCCCCTTAGATATCATTTGATGCTACGCTCCTCCCTTATCAGTCAGTCAGAATTCGTGGAACAGCGAGCATTGGACTTTACGGAAACAGCTTAATCGGATTTAAATGGCAGTTATTTTAAAGCATGATTTTAAATTTTCATCGGACATGCTATTGAAATTAATAGAAAAATTTAACGGGAAAACTTACATATTTGTCCTGGTTTTATGGTGACTTCTATCCTGTCAGGACAGATGTAATAACACTCTGGTGGGGGTTCTAGGGTCCATTTCTTTGTTCCAGTGATCTGGGCCTGCCAGGAGGGGTTCTCCACATTATCTATCTAATAAAATGATGAAGAAACATGTATTAGTGGTGACGCATGAAAGGGGAACAGTGCAGCATATGGGAAAAGAAAGACTCAGATCTGCTTAAGATGAATGATTACTCTTTCAGGGGAAGCAACTCCACCATTTTCATTTTTACCCTCCTTCTCAATGTGGGTCAACTCTTTAAGAAAAGAATTTGCTCTTTTGCTTCACAGAAAAGCAAACAGAAAGTCACCACAAACACTGTCTTTGTAAGAATGGCAGAAAAACACGGAGGTGTTCCCATATACAGTAGAACTTCAATGGCTCAAACAGGCTTGGGACCATGAAAATTAGTTCCAGCCAAGGGTAGTTCTAGCCATCTAGGGTTAGTTACCGTATAAAATGACCTCTAGGGACCAAGAAAAGAGTTCTAGCCAGGCAGGGTGAACGAGCCATCAGGGTTTGAGCCATTGAAGTTCTACTGTACCTAAATCATCTGTGCAGTATCATCAGCATCTTCCTGTTTGCATCAGCAATTGAATTTAGACTGAAATCAGTCTTGGTGGATGGGCAGCCTGAGCTGTCATGACTTTCCATATGTCATAAGGCATCAACTGTCCTGGAATAGCTTTATCATGTGGTGATTTTGAGACTGAAAAATTTTGAGACAGAGAATTTAGTTGTTTGCTTTTTTCTCTCAAAAACCTTTGTACTGGAATAAATCTTTAAAACAGTCCATATGCCAAGCATTTCTATGGAGATGCCAGAATCCCCCTTTGCAAGGCAGTTGTATAAAGATGTATCCATGAAGTGGAGCCTGAATCATTAAATGTTGCAGCTTTGTGGATATTTGGACTTTTCATTTGATGTTTTTACTTCTTTGTTTATTTTTCTTTTTGGTGATCTATTCAATAGATCTATAGAAAAATCTTTGATAAACTTAGATCTCTATCTAATTCTAAATAGGCAAATTCTAATAGAAGAAATGTGTCAAAAGCAAATATATTTATCACTTGGAGCTCTAATTATATGGTCAGGATCCAAGACAACTCAGGCCGGGGTAATTCATCTTTATGTCTCAATACAAGTACAAGTTGTGACCCTCAGTGAGAGGCCACACCATATGTTTTATGGAGAATGAAAATAAATAAGTTCAAATAAATAACTTACATGTAAATGTGCTCCATAACCGGGACTACCCATAAATATCCAGTCTGTCTTGCTGGATTCTGATAATTCTGGAAGAAAATATGGCCGCTTGTAGTGCTTTCTTAAAGTATTAGCAGCAGAGAAATCACAGTTACTCCTGAAAAATCACAAAACCATCAACATCAACATTTAATTCTAGGAAATACAAACTGAGTTTTGAAGCCATCAATAAATACTTTACACGTAATGAAGTGCACGGTATACACTGATCAGTGGTATAAAATAAAAGTAATACCGCAGTTTGTCCACCTGTATGAACATGAGTCCATTTGCTAAAGCTTGTGGATTATCTTCCCATACATGCATACAAAGTGTGGTGTAACTAATACATCTCATTTACAGAGGTTTACATCTTTGCCATTATGCATGTTTGATAAAGTGGTTCAGTACTGCAATCTTGTTTAATTTCCCTTGAAAATGTTGTTAAGTCCTTCAGTGGCTTTGAAATGAGTCGATGGTCCTACAAATTTGATCATTAGTTGTTAGTCTAATCTTATACACTTAACAATATATGAGCTGCGACATGACAAAACCAACAATGAGGTTGTGCACCCAGCGAAGACTCAGATCAGCCTTGGAATGCGCCCAGTTTGACTAGACTCTTTGTTAAGTGTTCAAAGGGTAGCTAAGGGTCTAAGCTACCTCCATGCGGACAGTGAAGACTCTGGTCAGACTGGGCGGATGCCAAGGCTGATCTGAATCTGCGCTGGGCGCACAACCACTCTGTTGGTTTTGTCACATCGCGCCTCATACTAATTTGGTTCAAGTTAGGAAATTCACCTGAACATTGTATGGGTATTTTGAGATACCAGTGTTCGAGACAATGAGAATCATCTGCACTTAGCACTTTGTGATTATCTATTTACCCTTCAAGCACCAACAGTGAAAGTAATTAAATGAGCAGCGACACGAGAAAACCAACAATGTGGTCGTGTTTCCAGCGCAGACTCAGATCAGCTTGGGCAGCCATCCAGTTTCACCAGACTCTTCGTTAATTGCTCAAAAGGATAGCTAAGGGTCTAAGCTACCTTCATGCGGACAGCGAAGACTCTGATCAGACTGGGCGGATGCCCAGGCTGATCTGAGTCTGCGCTGGGCGGACAACCACATTGTTGGTTTTGTCGTGTCGCGGCTCAAATTTGCAAACAGAGTAGATCCAGATGAATGAGCTGCCTCATCTGGATCTACACTGCCTGCCCTCTAGTCTTTGAATTCCCAACATAATAGAGCTTGTGTGACACATTTTTAGAAATTTTGCAGACGTGAATTTTGCCTTTTGCTTTTTTGGCACTTTAAAATTTAACAATAGATTCTTACCATCCAATATACCAGGGCTCGGAGCCATCTTCCATTCTTGCTCGCTCTGGACTCATCTGCATCACCTCACCCAGATTAAAGAAAGAAGTTTTATAAGGGAAAAACTGACAGTTTCTTTCATGGTTCTCAAGGGCCTGGCTACCTTCTTTGTAAATGTCTTTGAAAAAATCAAAACTAAAAACTTCTGGAGCAGTCCAGTTCACAGTTCCGTCTTCAATGACGACTGGTACACCAGTATATGCGTATTTTTCCTCAAACTCTGCTGGTGAGATTTTCGATACTCTGTCAACTTCTGTAAGATTTTTGCAGAAGTCACATTCTACAGGTGGTCTGAAAACATCTACAACAAACTCTGGCATTCCAAACACACAGTCCTCTTGAGTCATTTCAAGACCATTCAATCCAAACCAAACACTTAACATATTTTCACGACCTATAGGCCAATCTAATACATATGCGAAAAACAGCCCAGAAAAAACACAGAAAGAGCAACCAACTACAATTAAAATATATTTTACGACTTTACTCTCTGTCTCATAAAAAGTTCCCTTTATTTCTTTGATAGCATCCAGTTCTTGAAAATCTTCAGCAGTTAACCCAAGGGCCACAGCTTTGTCATAAATCTTTTTAAATTCTTTTCTGACATCTGCTTCATCCATTTGCTTTTCAGAATTTTTCTCCATGTCTACAACAGTTCAAAATTAATTTTCTACTCAAACAAATGTCAGTAAGCCAAGATTCATGCTTATCTGGATGATCTGTTGAAACTATATAACAGCTGATGAGATTTGTATTTACTTATTTAATTTCTTAAGTTTCTTATCTAATACAGCAACAATTAACTTTTCTCTCCTGGTTCACGATCTTACTAGTCTTAGGTAAGCCTAAAATGATTTTTATTTTCTTGAAACTGACAATATTAAATTTGCATCTTTTTCACAGTTTCTGGGCTATCACTGCCCACTGTTTCTCAGATACGAAACCACATTTACGGGGAATTATTGAAAGGCATTCTTAATTAACCAACTCATCCAAGCGTTAAATGATGTTCCTCCATATGGCAGAAAATCAATGAAGAAAATAACTGCTACTGATGATAGGCATGTTCCATTTCACTCTGGAGCTGGAAGAAAAGATAATGAAGAAATTTTAATTATCTAACCGTCTATAAATATTATGACCCTAAATGTTGTAACAGAATTATAGAGTAGACCCAGATTCAGACTTTGGATTTGCACTCTTTTCCATTTCAAAATACCAGCAATTTTAAATTCAGCTTGTTCAAATTTTGAAATAACTAAATTATTTCAAAATTTGAACAAGCTGAATTTAAAATTGCTGATGAAATAACTAAATTATTTCAAAATTTGAACAAGCTGAATTTAAAATTGCTGATGAACTGGAACAGAATATAGTATAGGGTAAGGTGAAAGGACACATTTTCAGGGAAAGCAGCTCTGTTATTCTCTTTTTCGCCTCCCTTCTCTATCGGGGTCAACTCTTAAAGGGAAGAATTTGCTCCTCTGGGAGCAAATTCTTTCCTTTAAGAGTAGACCCCTTTTGAAAGGGTTTCAATGTCTATGGAAGCAAACAAGAAGTAGCAACAAAAGTTTATTCCTTTGCAAAAATGATAGACATATAAACATAAAGGAGTACCCATACATGTTACGGTATTTAAGCATTTATTCATGCAAATTATACTTGTAAAAGCTCTTTCACTTCATTAAACTCACCCTTTTCTGTCATGATCATACACTGTAGGAGAAGGAGATAATTATATCAGTAATAATTTTATTATAATAAGAAAATGTTACAAAAAGGCCAACTGAACTTAGTCCCCTGCTGCAACACAAACAAGAGCTTCACCAAATAGCATAGCTTTCTTGACCTGATGCTTGCCCAAAGTTTTCAGAATGTGAATCTGACCTTCAAGGTCAACGAGGAAGATGATGTTGGCATTGAGTAATTTAACTGAAGCAGTATATCATTAGTCTAAGCATAAACTATTTCCTACAGGCATTGTGAAATTATAAACCTTCAGAAAACTTTAATGAAAACTTAACACAGCATTTCTAAGTCTGTGACCTTCATCTAAAGGTCACTTGAGATAGGGCTACAGTATATAACTTTGGACCAGCATCAAAAGAATCCATTCACATTACATGAAAACCGTGTCTTTAGTAGATTTTAACCAAATATTTTAACATAAAATTTCTGAGTCCATAACTTTGATCTCAAGATCATAAAAGTAGGGGTTGGATCTGTAAAAGAAAGTAAAGCTAAATCCATCTAAAGGTTAAGTAGATTTGGATCTTTAAAAAAACTTTAACCAAAATCATCCCAAATTTCAATAATTTTTTTTTATGTTCTTGACCTTGGCCTCAAGGCCACCAAAGGGGCTAAAAGTGATACCATATAAAACTTTAGACCAGTATCTTACATCTGTGAAGAGAAAGCGAAATCCATCCATGGGTCATGGAGTTACAAGACTTTAAAACTTTAACCAAGAATATCCCAAATTATGACATAAAATTTCTAAGTCCATGACCTTGATGGCTAGGTCATAGAGGAGAGTTAAGTGTGGTACCATATAAAACTTAAGACCATTATCTACATCTGTGAGAAAAAAGCAAATCCATTAATGGGTTAAGGAGATATGCATCTTTAAATAACTTTAACCAAGAACATCCCAAATTTTAAAACCAAATTTCTAAGCCCATGACCTTGACCTCAGTTTGGGTGGTACTGTGTAAAACTATAGACCATACTAGAATTGTTTTTCTACGAAAAAACAGAATGTCTCCCCCCTTTTTGATGTCAAAAGGATCAGTCATTAAGACACCAAGGGAAAAACAATATGTTTCCCTACCCTGAAGCAGGGATTCATAATAAGTAAAAAGTATAAATGCAAGAGTTATAGTTGTTATGCTCTGCATGTCATGTAATGTTGACTGATATTCATATTTAGTTTTTGTCAAAAAATATAAATGCAAGAGTTACAGTGCTCTGCACGTCATCTATTTATATGCTGACTGATATTTGTATGAAGTTTCATGAATATAGCTTAAACGGTTTTCAAGTTATAGAGCTTAGACGATTGAGACACGATTTTGTGAATGACAAAGTTCCAAGGGAAATAACTCAAATAGTATAAATGCTGTGCTCTGCAGGTTGTCTAGTGTTGACTGACATTTGTATGAAGTTTCGTGAATATAGCTTGTCCGGTTTTCAAGTAATAAAGCGATTGAGACACGATTTTGTGACTGACAAAGGTCCAAGGGAAATAACTCAAGAAGTATAAATGCAAGAGTTATGGTTCTTGCACTATGCAATTCTTCTAATGTTGATTGATATTTGTATGAATGTTGATTGATATTTGTATGAAGTTTCGTGAATATAGCTTGAATGGTTTTCAAGTTATAGAGTAGACACGACTGAGACACGATTTTGTGACTGACAAAGTTCTAAGGGAAATAACTCAAATAGTATAAATGCTAAAGTTATGGTTCTTGCATTCTGCATGTCGTCTGATGTTGATTGATATTTGTATGAACTTTCATGAATATAGCTTGAATGGTTTTAAAGTTATAGACGGACTCGACTGAGATGCAATTTTGTTATGGACAAAGTTCCAAGGGAAATAACTCAAAAAGTATAAATGCCATTGTTACCGTTCTTGCACTCTGCACGTCGTCTCATATTGATTGATATTTATATGAAGTTTCGCGAATATAGCTTGAGCAGTTTTCAAGTTATAGAGCGGACACAATTGAAACACAATTTTGTGATGGACTAAGTTCCAAGGGAAATAACTCAAAAAGTATAAATGCCAGAGTTACCATTCTTGCACTCTGCACGTCGTCTCATGTTGATTGATATTTATATGAAGTTTTGCGAATATAGCTTGAGCGGTTTTGAAGTTATAGAACGGACACGATTGAAACACAATTTTGTGATGGACTAAGTTCCAAGGGAAATAACTCAAAAAGTATAAATGCCAGAGTTACCATTCTTGCACTCTGCACGTCGTCTCATGTTGATTGATATTTATATGAAGTTACGCGAATATAGCTTGCGCGGTTTTGAAGTTATAGAACGGACACGATTGAAACACAATTTTGTGATGGACTAAGTTCCAAGGGAAATAACTCAAAAAGTATAAATGCCAGAGTTACCATTCTTGCACTCTGCACATCGTCTCGTGTTGATTGATATTTATATGAAGTTTCGCGAATATAGCTTGAGCGGTTTTCAAGTTATAGAACGGACACGATTTGTGACAGACAGACGGACGGACAGACAGACAGACGGACAGACGCCCGGGGAAAAACAATATGTCTCCCGACCCTGAAGGGGGGAGACATAATTCTATCATCTGAGAAAGTATCAAACAAATCCATCCAGGAATTAAGGAGTTATGGGTCTTTTAAAAAATTCTAACCCAAAACACAGGCGCTGATATAGGGTGACAACAACAGCTCTTCCTGTACTTTTTAAAGGTGAGCTAATAACAGCCACACCAGATAAAGCATGAGATTGTCTTTATCATTCATAATATTTTGTCTCATCACAACTTATCTGTGATGACTTATTAAAATATTCCAAAGGGTTAAGCAGCAATGGGACAACTATATGTAAGACAAGAAATTTTAGCAAGGGCAGATAACATATCTGAAGAGACCAATAGTTGTCTCTCTTATTTAAAAAAATTATTATTAATAAACCCATGGTAAGCAACTCAAAGATTCACAGACTGGGAGTTGTTTATCTTATTCACTACATGACATCCCATTTAGATGAGTGCATGCATCTATGAAGATTTATGAAAACATTCCAAAGGATTAGAGTGAGTGAACTCGGGTTTAACGTCCCACCAACAACGAGGTCATATGGAGACGGGACCTTGGTTTAAAGTCTCATCCGAAAGACCGGAGAAGCGGGGGATCGAACTTGCGACCCCTGGATCGGCAGTCTGGAGTGTTATCCACTACGCTACAGCCGCTCCTCCCAAAGGATTAAGGACAAGTTATTTTTGCAAGTTATTTTTCGAAAGGCAGATAACCTGTAAATAGAGCAAGACTCATCTTTCTTATTCAAAACATATATCCTCTTGTTGAGATAAATGCCTGTGAAGATTCATGAAAATATTCCAATGGGTTAATCAGAGTGTTTAATCAATTCCGCCAATTTTTGCTTCCTGCAGAGACTGTCTGTCATATTTGGCTTCTGCCGAGACTCTGTCCACAAACTCTTGCTTCCTGCTACTGTCCTCGAAAAATGGCTTCCTGCTGAGACTGTCCGCGTGACTCTGCTTCCTGCTGAGAGCCTCGGCAGGAAGCAGAATCATGCGGACAGTCTCTGCAGGAAGCAATTTATCATGTACAGAGGTCTCGGCAGGAAGCAAGAGATCGCGGACAGTCTCAGCAGATGCCAAATATGATGTACAGTCTCTGCAGGAAGCGAAAATTAACGGAATCGATTATACCCTGTGTTAATGAGATGCAATGTTGCTGATTGTTTTGAAAATCCGTGCCATTTGTTTCTTGTTATGATGTTGAGTTCATCTGCGACGATTTATGAAAATACTTCAAAAGTTTCAACATAAAAAGATATTTTGGAAAGGAGATACATCTCATGAACAAAGAGACCTGTCATTTGTTTTTGGGAAGCAAGACATGCCCTCTCTTCAAGACAGATATATTTCTGAAGTTTCATGAAAAATTTCAATGGGTTAAGCAGCTATAGCTATATAAGACATGAAATTTAGACAAGGACAGATAACTCATTAAGAGACTGAGAGATGTTTTTATCTCATTCAAATGAATATGTCTGTAAAGTTTTATGATGATATTTATAGGTTTATGGAGCAGAAGCCTGGACAAGAAATTTTGGGAAGGACAGATTGGTTGCCTCTTAAAGGTAGGTTCCTGGGACAATTAAGTTCACAAAATAATTTCGTCTTTTTCTGAGTAGTATTGAATTTTTTTATTTTTCAGAATTTGTTGCTACTGAGAAAATCGTCAGATGTTGAAGAAAGTAGTCGTTTTCCCTTTTGGTTTATCTTCTTTCGTTGGAATTCCAGTTCTAAAAATAAGTATGTTTATTATGTCCATAGGTGCGCGCTTTCTGATGCAATTCTCCAAAGGTCAAGTTTCTCCTGCCATGAGCTCTTCTAGAGGTCCTGGCATGGCGGATGGGTTATAACTATCCCAAAATGCAATGCAGCATGACGTCAGCAGCGTTATCTATTTTTGGCGCGAACTAAAACTAGCGCTAACTGGTGTGCGAAGCAGAGTTAGGAAATCCCTTGCAAAACAACTTTTCTAATATTTTTTTGATAAATTTACACTTTGTAGTGAAACTTAGTCACTCCCTTTTTATAAGTGCTTTCCAACAACTTGGATGAAAGATCATCAAAATTATGATGCATTTCAAAGTACAGGAACCTACCTTTAAGATAAATGCATCAATGGAGTTTTATGACAAAATATCCTATAGACCTGAGGACTCATTGCCTGGAATTTTACATTTTAAAAATCGATAACAATCAATAAATAGCACATAACTCATGACAGCTATATTAGATTCATCATTCTGTATGTGACACCTTGAAAAGGCTCCCGTGCCTGTGAGGTTTCAGGAATTTCTACCTTCAGGTAATCACTTATACAGCTGGGACATGAAAATAAACAATTGGGAGATAAGTCATGATACGGGTATGCAAGAGTTATTTTTTGAGTGTAGCTCTTGTCTTGTACTCTTGGTGAACACTTCTGTGACATTTCATGACCCTATATAAAGTTTATTAGTTATCGCTGGAAATGGATGGGAAGACAGAGGCCAAGTATTTGTGAAGTCTGAAGCTCCCCTAGCAGTTGGGACAACAAAAGTAACAGAATATTAGCAAATGGGCAAAATCTGACATTTCTGTGCTCCAGCTAATAGTGGGGTGGATGTTGTATGAATTCTAGGATTATGTTTCTTACTTTCCATATGAACATATGTTGCAGGCTTGTGACCATCTGGATATGGTATTTTTATGCATTCTCTTCAAAGTCTGTTTATTTCATACAGCATATTCATTTCTTGTTTTTTAATGGAATTTCAAATATTAAAAGATAGTGTCCTTCATACTAAATTAGATTAAGGTTTATGGGTACACCATCATGTTTTACCACCGTTTTTACAAAAGGGGACTATTTTTGTGACTTCCTGTTTCCTTTTTTGGGCATCATAGCCCTTCCAGAATGGTGATGCATGAAAATAAAGTTTTGTGATGATTTTGCTTGGTTTTGGAGTTCATTTTTAACGATGTGAAATGAGAAACTTTGGTACACGCAAAATCATCACAAAACTTATCTCTAATACATCATTGTGAAATTCAATGCTTACCGGATTGCTGAATAATAACTTCACTACGAAAACACTGTTGAAACGGGCTATGCATGCCGATAACTTTGGTAGAAATTCCAGCTTCGCGCACAACCAAGAAATGAAAAGTGAACAGCAAAGGAATTAAAATTTGAAGAGGACACAAACATGCATGTAGCTCATTACCCCATAATCCCTCTGGTAATTAACTTGACTATTGCAGTGAAGTGCCAACTAAAGTTGGTGGTGGTCTCTACCTTTTCATCTGTTTAATCTGTCATCTGTTTAATCCCTGCATAATAAGCGCTAATTCAATGCTTTTATTCACCGACAGTAAGAAAAAATAAGAGCAGCATGATCAGATTTGAGGATGCACATGTGCATAACAGACTCAAACTGTTATGATCATATGCATGAATAATGTAAGTGCATGCCTTGATTGTCATTTTTCATAACTTTTTTATTTCTTAATTTATTTTGAAGTTCTAAAGTTTGTAATAAAGGCTACCGTCTGCACCACATATAATCTTGAAAATCCTGCAAACCCATTTTTTTTTATTCTACGAAAAGTAAATCTACTATATAAAACTCGTCAAGTTTGGTTTCAAAATGTTGGAAATTAAGTACACATTTTAATGCAAGCATTTGTATATAACACAATATTTATACAAAAAAAAAAATGATAATATGAGCTGAAATTATATGCAGTTAAGGTAGACAGATACAGTATAACTGTGTTTTTTTCTTTGCTAAAACTAAGAGAGTTATTGTTCATGGTGAAATCGATCAACTGTGGAGTATTTACACACTAAAAATGTCTACTGTAAAGATCCTTAGTTTTCGGGCAGATAGGTCTGTACAAACAGTGGAAACCGAGATCAGACTGTTCCTTAGGAACCAGAATGATCCATGTCTTCACAGTTTCTATTCTATCTACACATTTTTGTAGGCATTACTCTATGGTAGAAGCTAAATAACAGGAAATCAAATAATAGGGCTAGGACCGGATGTGCTTGCAGCAGGTGCAGAATTTGGGAAGTCTGTTTTGAGAATATTTTGAACTTAAACATTGTTTTTCTAGGAAAGGAAACAGTGAAATGTTTTTTTTTTTGTTCTATTCTGTATCATACAAAGTAAGATTTGCTAAAATAATATGCATAAGCATGACCCATCAATTGAAAAAATTTTCACAAAGTTTTTCATGAAATTCAATTTTATTGCATTTTTTTAAAAAATGTAAAAATATACTTATTATCAAGATAACTGCAATTTTTTTTTTACCAGTTTGTTTCAAATATCCTATATTATAAATTATATGATTTGCAGAAATTAAAAGTGCATTCATATGCTAGAGACATGAATTTTAATGGAAAAAGTGTAAAAATGCAGGTAGAAATACAAAATTTTGTTTTTTAGGAAAACAAAATAGTGAAATTTTTCTTATCTTATGCAAATGTTTTATAGCCCTTTGGGCTATTCAGCTGGTATAATGAAATGAATGCCCCGCCAATATTTTAATTCAGTAATTATCTACCTTAAAATAAGTCCCCATGCGAAATAAGGGGTCGATAAAATTATTGATTTTTTTGCCACCACTTACCACCTGTCAAGCAGCTTGACACGTGTCAATTGGAATAATACTTATATTTAACCGGAGACACATGTCACGGGTATCTATATCTATATATCTGTAGGTCACTGACTTAAAGGAAGAATCCTCAAACATCCCATTCGTACTGAATTAAATTCCATTATCAAGATGAATATATCAATGAATATGCCTGATGATGGCATCATCCCTCTACACCTTCAGATGAAATATGGCATATAGGTACTTTTCAGTACAAATTGCCTAGTGACTAATGAGTTACTTGATATTTTTACCGAACCTGTTATATTGGCTTTTTTCAGTAATAACAATTAATGTCATGAGTCCTATATAATACATCCAGACCCATGCTTTTCAGTAAGCCTATGCTTTTGGTATTTCTGTGCTCTTCGGTATTCTTGAGCTTTTCGGTAATTCTGTGGACCTGGAAGACTGTTAGAGAATACCTGTTAAATAGAACAATATCAAAACACTTAAGCTACGATAAATTTTACGACAAAATAACAAAGTCTGTAATTCTCCACACAGAATTTGGTGGAAACATGTTGGACTGGTCATTTATAGTTGAACT
This sequence comes from Ctena decussata, assembly GCA_963989385.1. Classification (NCBI taxonomy): domain Eukaryota; kingdom Metazoa; phylum Mollusca; class Bivalvia; order Lucinida; family Lucinidae; genus Ctena; species Ctena decussata. The sequence continues at coordinate 79,010,288 of OZ022503.1, read as the reverse complement.
AACCTCATCATAGTAGGTAGCAGGTTAGCTCATGATCATGATCTGACAGTTCTACTTTCGGTTTGTATTGTACCTTGTATCAATAACAAAATGAAAAGATTTGAATTGCCATTGATTTTACTAATGTTTGATGCGAATGTAGACAATAATTGTCATGATATCTTATTTTTGTTAGAAGTTTGCTCATTTAATCTTTATACAAATTCAGAGGAGAAAATTATATATTTTTGTGTAAATTGTAAGGAATGCATCGAAGGGAGGTAATCCAAAAGTCATTCCAAAAGTCAACATGGCCACCCCTTTGAGAAAATTTGGCTGTTATGTCTTATCTGTCGTCGCCTTCGGGACAGCAATGGTGCTTATGAAGCACATTTCATTTCTATTTGGTTACGAAACCAGGGCCCGAATACTGAGACTGCGAACATCAATTATGTTTCAGACAGCTTTACTACTGATGTCAGCCTATGTGTGGACTCACTTGTCACCATTATTTGATAGGGACCTAACTTCGAAAACGTGGTCATGGGACGTTCATGGAATTGTCAAGAAATGGGAGTCACTGAAGATAACAGAAAAGTCATGGAGAATTGTTCTGTTAGGAGTTTTGCTTTTATGCAACTGTTCTTACTCCACGTTCCTGTTGTTCTTGTCATCAGACCCATACAGAATCGCTATTGCTTTCTTTATTTGTTTTGCATTGACTTTGCAATTATTTACTGGTCTTGTTTTATTTAATCTGTTTACATTGTTAGCAACAGTATTGGGCTGCAAACATAGATTTGTCCAAAAATATGATAGAATGAAAATTGTAATTGTGTTGATATATGCACTATTGTTAACTTCTTTTGGCTATTATAATACACAGTCATTGCCAGATATAAAAGAAATTACTATCCCTGTGAAAGACTTACCTACCAAACTTAATGGATTAACAATTACATTTATACCAGACATTCATATAGGACCTACTGTTGGGAAAACACGTCTCGAAAAGCTTGTGAATATGGTGAACTATCTTCAATCAGGTAAAAATATATGGCTGCTTCTTAGGTAGAGCTCTGGAAAAAGCAAGCTTGTTGGGATAAAATCATGTGGAGCTTTATATTTTTACATTTCCCTGCAAAAGATATGCTTTGTCACTGTGATACCATTTACCAGTGGATATTACGTTTTGTCGAGCCCACTTGCCGTCAGCAAGACATAGACCCCCGTTTGGTGTTGGTTTGTCCGTCCATCCGTCCTTCTGTCTGTCCATCCGTTTACAGCCAAATCTTGAGTCTGATAGACCCTAGGACCTTAAAACTTCACAATATGCCCTACAAAAATTCTAATTGGCTCCCACAAATTTAGGTCACTGTGACATACTTTCAAGAAAAAGTACCACATGTAGTAAAACCTGTCTTAGTGGCCACCTCTATTAAGTAAGCAACCTGTATTAAGCAAGCATGTATTCAGTTTCCGAAAAAGGCAAATCTATTGAATTTTACCTGTATTAAGCAAGTCCCTGTCTAAAGCAAGCACATTTTGATTATTCCTTCGGTGCTTGCTTAATACAGGTTGGACTGTATTTAGTTTTCAAGGTCAGCCCCATATCTCCCTTTTCATAGGCCCCAGAACATTGAAACTCCATCAGTGCATGCGTCTTACCACTCCAGGTTATCCCCCCCCCCCCCCCCCCCCCCCCCACAAAACTAGGTCACTGTGACCTACTTTCAGGAAAAAGTACCACATATATAGTTTTTTAGGTCGGCCACATATCTTTCTTTTCATAGGACCCAGAACATTGAAACTCCATCAGTGCATGCACCTTACCACTCCAGGTCACCCCCAACAAAACTAGGTCACTGTGACCTACTTTCCCGAAAAAGTACCACATGATTAGTTTTCGAGGTCAGCCCCATATCTTTCTTTTCATTTGCCCCAGATCATTGAAACTTCATCAGTGCATGCACCTTACCACGCTAGGTCACCCCCAACAAAACTAGGTCACTGTGACCTACTTCCATGAAAATGTTCCACATATTTAGTTTTAGAGGTCAGCCCCATCTCACTTTTCATAGGACCCAGACCTTTGAAACTTCATCATTTCAATCACCTTACCACTTCAGGTCACCTACAACAAACTAGGTCACCGTGACTTACTTTCACGAAAAAGTACCACATATTTAGTTTTCATGGTCAGCCCCTTATCTCCCTTTTCATATGCCTCAGATCATTGAAACTTCATCAGTGCATGCATCTTACCACTCCAAGTCACCCCTAACAAAACTAGATTGCTGTGACCTACTGCCAAGAAAAAGTACCGCATATATAGTTTTTGAGGTCAGCCCCATATCTCCTTTTTCATATGCTCAGAACATTGAAACTCCATCAGTGTATGCACCTTATTACCTCGGGTCACCCCAACAAAACTAGGTCACTGTGACCTACTTTCACGAAAAAGTACCACATATATAGTTTTCTAGGTCAGCCCCATATCTCCCTTTTCCTATGCCACAGATCATTGAAACTTCATCAGTGCATGCACCTTACCACTCCAGGTCACCCCCAACAAACTAGGTCACTGTAACAGTCATCACGAAACTCTGTCTGACCGCCTGACATGTCTGGTAAAAATTCATTCGGTCTGGTAAAAATTTTCAGAATTTTCAAGTACATTTTAATCATTTTACCAGATTCGGTCCTGTAAACTCTCGCAGACTTCCGTGAACTCTGCTGTAACGTATTTTCTCGAAAAAGTAACACATATTTAGTTTTTTTTTAGATCAGCCCCATATCTCTCTTTTCATAGGCCCCAAATCTTTGAAACTCCATCAGTTCATGCACCTTACCACTGCAGGTCACCCCCAACAAAACTAGTTAAATGTGACCCACTTTTACAAAAAAGTACATTTTTACTTTTCATTTACCCAAGATAAGATGTTTAAAACTCCAGAAATTCATGCAGCTTACCGCTCCTCTCATAATACTGTGTCACTGTCTTAGCAGTTTTGAGTGCTAATATCTGTTACCACATGACAGATTCTTATCTTGAATGTGTGATAAGTAATTATGAAGACAGGGTGTAACCATACCATCCAAGCAGAGACTTCAGGTTACAACTACTAAAGCTGTTGCCATCTTGTGCTTAGCATTTTCACTACTATCAAAGCGCCAATGGGCTCGATATGCTGGCCGCGGCCATCTATCTAGTTTCTGAGAAACCTGCATCACAAGACTGTGTAATTTGCACATGGTAAATAGTTGGTCATTAACTATACATAACACTATAACTAATGTTTTACTGTTTTAACACATCTGACTTAAAAAAAAAACTTGTCTTTTTCCAAACAACAAAAAAATTTATTTCATGAAATCATTACTGCCACATAGTTTTTTCTGCACAGGCTTTGAATATTTGATTTAATATTTTTAAGAACATCTGTTGAGTTTACAACTGCACCATAATGTTGTGAAATTCAAAATCACGGACATCTTTACCCATTAAACTGAAATTTAATAAAGTACATTTATGTAATTGAAAACTTGTAGCCACTTATATCTGACTGAGTGACATTTGTTAGACTGGTGTAACTGTTAATCTACGGATTTCTTGTTTTTCCTAAAGATCTTGTTGTGATTGGAGGTGACTTAGTTGATGGTCCAGTCAAACAATTAGAGGGTGCTGTTGAACCATTAGATTGGATCAAGTCAAAATATGGCACCTATTTTGTGACGGGTAAGTTTGAGATTCTGACTGTGTAACAGAGCTATAGATAAGAGGGGTATTTGATGATAATTGAGGGATAATTTTATTTCTCATTCAAACCATATGTTGTGACCCCTCATCTGAACTGTCTCATTGAGTCAGTTCAGATGAGGGGTCACAACATATGTTTTTATGCAGAATTAGCAAAAATTTTCCCTAATTATCACCAAATACTCCCTCTTATCTAGGGCTCTGGTGTAAGCTGGTCATAGAAAAATACAGACACTGCAACTGTTGTTTATTGAGCCATTAAATTGATGAAAGGGAACAGCTGTTTATTGAGCCTTAAACATTTAATGACAAATTTTTATTCAGTGCAAATACATTTACATTTATGGTACATTTACAATAAATTGTGAAGGCTGATACAAATAAAATAACCAATGATCATGGACATTTTATGAATTTAGAGTGAAAAGGTCAGCATATACCAAAATGTGACTGACTCCCTTTCTCTAAGACCCCCTTTTCAAGTAGAGAAACTATCTCCGTCAGGAACAAATTCCTATATTCAAGAGAAGATACCAGCCAAAAGGGCCCCACCACTCTGGTAAACAAATAGGGAATCAAAAATGGGGTGCCACAAAAGTTGTTGCCTTTATTGAAAAGACAGTTAAATAATGAAAGGAAACATCTGTCTATGAGATATTAACATCAATTCTCTGTAAGCACCAGAATATTTTGTCCACGCACCGAAAGGGATTTTGATGACACTTATTTCAAATGAAAGGGTGTATCAAAAAACGAAAAAGTTATACTTAGTTTTGCGATTCTTCTTTCCGTTGTCATGGAAACGGCAGATGAAAATAGAAAATGTTGAAACTGGTGGGAAATTACAGTAGGTGGATATCTTAAGATTTTAAACATTCATACTTTGTCTGAAACTGATTAATTTTGCAGTTTTTGTATAAAGTAGACAACAAATGAATAATTCAAAGTGGGAAGTGTATATTCTGAAACCGCTGTTTGCTCCAGTTATCACTTAAATGTGAAATTTTAGGTTTTCTTGGTGTACCATGGTCTCCTATTTAAGAGGGCAATGTGCAAAACGCAGTCTGATACAGACAGTGTGCCATATTCTAGTATATAAAGAAAAGCCTATAATACAAATTTCATAAAAAATCTGAGTGGGGTAAAGTAGTTTTCTGCATTAATTCTGGAGATGGTTGGGCCCCAAATCCTGAATTTTCTTCAATTCTATTCTGTTTTGGTTGCTACGCAGTAACTTCCCTTGTTAGCTCTTCAAAGTAAAACAGAGAAACATGTAAACAATTACACTATAATTGAAGGCGGGTATTCCACAAGTTTGACAGGACTTTGTGAATTTGTATGCTGAGTTTTTATTCAGTTATTCATTGTAGCACCGTCTACAGATAATGTTACACAATTCTGAGGTCACTACATGTATTTGTTACGTGTGTTTATCAGATTTACCTCTTGATTGTGGGAGAAAGTGAAGTGCCGTAGAGTGATATGTTGCAGATTCGTACAGCTTGCAGATTCGTACACTGGGAGTTTAAGGGTTTCTGCTGCATGCATCATATCAATTAAAGACAAATTAATTACTTGACTATTAAACAAACAATCATACCAGTCATTTCCAGTGCATGCTTATGTGTGCCTTGTAGATTCAGTCGTTGTAGAGATTGTTATTTTCGACTCCGCTACAGCCTCTCTTATACAGCAGTTGATTTAAGGCCAACAATAAGACAAATAATATGTGGTGGCCCTCGATATTTGTTAAGTCATACACAAGAAAGGCAATGCCTCGTGGAGACAGGGAAATCACAGAAGAGACAATGTACAAATCGATGATGTTTCTGATGTTGTTCTTCCAGTTGCCATATGTAAGTAAAGAGGCTCAGTAGCTGCTAGTGGCCGCAGTCCCGCTCCAGCTCTAGCGGCCCTAAATTATTTCAGAAACAAGTTTCTAGTTTTAAAAAAATGAAAACGGTTTCTAGGTATTTTCCAGCCCAGTGCTGGGCTACTAGTTGCTGGGGAATGTAATGGTCAAGAATTTTTCCATTAACAACAAAGCTTATCAAATTCTGTGGAGCCAATTGCCGATGGAGGGTTTTATCAACAAGGGGCACACACACTTCTTATATTATATATATTTTTTTTTAATAAACAGTGTACATGGTGTATTGTTGCAAAATGGGCACTGCAATATTAATGTTTTTCTAATATTAGAGTGCCCATTTTGCAACAATACACTGTTTATTCTAGAATTGTGGTTTAGAAATAAACACAGTCCATCTAGGACAATGGAACTGTTTGTAGTGTATGGGTACAAAACGATGTATTCTGCCATTTTTACAAAGGGAAACAACTTCTGTGATGTCCTCTTTTCTTTCCTGAATGAAGACGCCCTTCCATAATGGGGTCTATAATGGGGTCTATTCAGAAAGGTAAAAATCTGGTCAGGGGAGGGGTGGGGTGCAAATTCTTTCCTTTATGAGTTGGCACAGTTGAGAAAAAAAGGAAAAAAAAAAGAGAAAAAATGGTTTAGATTGCTTCATATGAAAGTTTATCTGCACACCTTAAATTTGCCAAGTTATAGATTTTACAAAACTTTTCAAAGAAGTTGAAAGAAACTTGACATAGTAAATTATATTGTCTCGACAATATATGGATAACACCAGATCAGTTTTCAATGAATCATGAGAGGGCAGTGATATGATACAATTTCAGTGAACCCTTTCACCTCTTATCTCCTGTTAACAGCGCTCTAGATAAGAGGGGTATTTGATGATAATTGAGGGATAATTTTTTCTTATTTTTCATTGAAACCATATGTTGTGAACCCTCATCTGAACCATCTTGTTGAGACAGTCCAGATGAAGGGTCACAACATATGTTTTTATGCAGAAATAACAAAAGTTATCCTTAACTATCATCAAATACTCCCTCTTACATTGTATAAAGAGCTCTGTGTTATGATTATGCATACATTACATTATGCATGTATATGAACATTCGGAAAATCTTTTTATCTATTTTTAGGGACTGAAACATATGAAGAAAATGTAGTTGATTATGCCAGTGAAAGGTTCATCTGATGGTAGACAGAAATACCAATAACAATGTACTTTTGAGAATGAAAGAAATGAATCCAAAATACGCCATGTGTGCCACTTCAGCAACATGCTTGTGGGAGCAGAGAAACTTGAAATATGCCTGAAGAATACTGTTCAAATTTCTGCTGTAGGTATACTTTTAATAGCATTGCATTAAATAGAGGATCTTGTAGGAGTGATCATTTCATATGAAATTTATGAAACAAGCCTTTGGCAAGTTTCATAAATTTCATATGAAATGACCACGAGTGTAAGATTCTGTTTATCATATATTGCCCTTTAAAATGAGATTTTAACGTCTTCAAATTGAACATTAATTCAGTAAGTAAACGCATTGTTGACGCGTACGTTGTCAATGACGTTACATGTATGTGCCAAAGTGTTATTACACGTGTGGCCATACAATTTTTATGACAGGACATTATCCACTGAATAACAGTGATGTCATATGAAACAGATTTAAAGGAACCTGATAACTTATATCAGCCAGCTGCCTGCACTTTTGTTGAGTCTTACCAGATTTCTAAATTCACTGTTTTTCATTTGCAGTCTGAATCTTTAAAGTGAAATGTAGAAACTGATATGTTTGCACAAATGTGCAGCACGATGTGATTATTTCTGTTTGCATTGGTTGGTTGGTTGTTATGGGTTTAATGGCCCTTTGAGGCAGTATTTTAGTCTGTATCAGACCATCTCCCAGAGAGAGGGAGAAAGAAGAGAGAAATGATTGAAAGAATTTAAAACAATGCCCGCCTGCACCTACTGCAAGCACAGTAGGCCCTTGTCTTACTTTCTGTATTCACTTACCTTGAGGCAGCAAAAGGAGAGTGTTGGGTTATTTCTTTTTCATATTATATGCTGTGCCCAAGATACAGTAGGGCTCTAACAGCCTTCTTCCCCTACGACCACAAGACTCTGGAAAACCTTTTACCTTTACTTTCATAAATAATGGTTCCTTTCATACAATCTTCATAATTATTTATGTATTTTTTGGGACACATTAAATGCATAGCTCCAAATAATACAGGTCTCACTCACTGGCACTGCCCTTTTTAGCTGGCCTGAACGAAGTTCAGGAAGAGCTATTGTACTACCTCCGGCGTTGGCGTTAGCGGCGGCGGCTGCATAAGCAAAATGTTAAAGTTTTAAATTAAAGTTTTTTTAGGTGATGGGCAAGGCACTGTCAGGCGAGCTATCCTGTCCCGGTGACAGGTCTTGTTAAAATTTACATTGGACAATTGCATTGCTAGTCTGGACTAGTCTGACAAAAGTGGTAGAATAGAAAAATATTGACATTCTGTGCACTGATACTCAGTCAGGGAGACCAGGTGCTCTAAAAATAAATCAAGCATTTGTACTGATTTCTTCTATTCCAAGGGAAATGTTTAAATATGTAATTTGTGCGTCTGCTGTAAACAGAAGATCATGGATTTGTATGGGGTTTACGTGCAATTGATTTAAACACTGTGTAGGTATTGGTCAGCAAAAGCCAGCTTGAACATCTGGTTTTGACTGTGCTGATTTGCAAATGATTTTGAAGATTTTTTTTTTGTCTAATAAGCAGGAAGGAGACTCTATGATTGGTTACTTATACACAGACTGTACCAGAGATGGCTCCCTGTTACTGTGTTACCAAACTAGAGACAGCCAGTATGGTGATCATGATGTCTGTTGGTTGGCCTACCAGAAAGTATGGTAGAAAGAACCCAGACCTTTGATCTATGCAAATAACTTATAAGCAAGTTCTACAGGTAGTTATTCACTAAGGGCATTGAGGGCTGCATTTATTGAACAGGATCTCAGCCAAGGTTGATAATGGATCATATTGGACCATTAACACCAGTTATTGTCCCCCGCCTTTTCGAAGAAAAGCGGAGGGACATAGTTTTTCGGCATAATGTCCATCCGTCCTTCCGTCTTTCCGTCCCCCTAAATTAGTAGGTACCTTGTGTGTGCAACTTCTCCTACAGTTTTATGCCGATTCTTTCGAAACTTTACAGATATATTTTTCATGGTCTGAAGATATGCATGTGGTTGGGATATAAACATACTAAGAAATGTACGAGTTTCTGTGAAAGATGCAAAAAAAACAAAACAAAACTTCAGCAACATGTAGTGAGTTTGAACTTCAGAATCCCTTGCTACAATGCACTTTACTTATTTCATGCGGTGTATTTTATTAAGTATTCCAGTATGTTCCATGTTGATTTTGATCAAATATGAAGTTACACTTATTACAGTAATTCAGAGCTCTGTATAGGAGGGGTATTTAAGGAATGAATTTCATTTTTCTGAGGTTTATCGAAGTGTAAACTACATTGGGTCACGTGCAAAGTGAATGAACCCCGAAGGGGTTCATGTAAACTTTGCTAGTGACCCAATGTAGTTTACATTTCGATAAACATCAGAAAAAATAAGTTCATTGCTTATATTTACATTCATTTCAATTAAATCTTTCATGAAAAATCCTATATAAGCGCTAAAACTGAAGCAGTGAAACATGTAAATGCAGTTTTCCTGCTAACAGCAGAACGGCATGCATGACGTCATGACGTTGCTGACGTCCAATCAGGTTGTACAGAGCCATTGTTTATTTTTACGTCACTGACGTCGCGTGTCTCAATGTAATTATTGGAATGTAAACTACATTACGTTCCAACGGTTTACTATAGGGCTTTTCAGTAAATACACCAAGAATGTAAATATTTGATGATAACTGAGGGATAATTTTCTTCATTTCTCATTGAAACCATATGTTATGACCCCTCATTTGAACCGTCTCCTCAAGGCAGTTCAGATGAGGGGTCACAGCATATGTTTTTATCCAGAATTTACAAAAATTAACCCTAATTATCATCAAATAATCCCTCTTATCTAGGGCTCTGCAGTATATGTGTACACGTCCATGTTTTTTTTTTTTTTTCATTTTGACAAAAGGGAACAAGTAAGTGAATTCATGTTTGCTTCCTCATGTTCTTCCAACATTTTTACAAAGGAAAACTGAAGTGACTTCCTGCAGTTTGCTTCTTGGGATAAGGAGGACTTTTCAAAATGGAGTCTACTTGTTAAGGAAAGAATTTGCTCTTGGGAAGCAGATTCTTTCCTTTAAGAGTTGACCCCCATTTAGAAAGGAGATAAAAACAAATTCTAATGCACTTACAAATATAACGCGACGTCTGATTGGATAACGTCAAAAATTTGCGACAGTATATTCTTCGATATACTGTCGCAAACCCAACGTTATTAAGTAACGTCGCTTCTCATTGGCTGACGTTTGGTTTTACGTTGCTGACGGCGCTTGAAATGGGTGCAAAATAGTCCATTATGAAAGTTGAAATGTGGAAAAGTGCATTAGAATGGGGATAACTGTATTGAAAATTGTCATTTTGGGAGGTAAATCATCGGTTTTATGGTCGCAAATTGTGTTTTACGGCTCCGCAGGCGTGTCGCCGTAAAATGAAATTTCCGACCATAAAACCGATGATTTACCTCCCCAAATGACAATTTTCAAGACAGTTATCCCCTAATTGGCAGAGTAACTTCCCCTCCCCCCAAAAGTGGATCTAAGGACCTTAATTAGATTGAGAACAGATTACATGAGTACATATTACTCTTTGAGAAAATCTGGCTTTTGATTACCGAAAGTACAAGTATTGTATGTTCCATTTTCATTTGTTTTTTCCAAGTATGAAATTATGAGGTATGGGTATTTGAATGTTTACATCTCTAGGAACAACTTAAGTTACTTCCTGTTTGCTTCCCTCAAGTTTTTTTTTTCACCATTTTTACAAAGGGGAACAACTTTAGTGACTTTTTGTTTGCTTCCCTCATGTTTTCCACCCACCATTTTTACACAAGGAACAACTTGAATGACTTCTTGTTTGCTTCCTGGGATGATTACAAACTGGAGTCTACTTGTTAAGGAAAGAATTTGCACCTACGGAATCAATTTAGATGGGAGGCAAAAATGAAAGTGGGAAAGTTGTTGTTCCTGAGAGTGAACCCATTCACATTTGATGATTTAAGTAGGTAAGTGATATGGGGTTTACTGCACAATTTTAAAGTATACCTGTGTATCCCATATTGATTTTTTTTAAATATGCAGTTAGGATGTATGGATACATCTTTATGTGTTCCCTTCTTTTTGCAGAGAGGCGCGGTAGCAGAGTGGTTAGAGTGGCTCGGTTATTGTGCAGAAAGTCACCGGAAGGTCGTGAGTTCGCAGCTCACTGTCGCCATCCGACAACTGGAAAACTCTCTCTGTCAACCCAGCAGTAAATGGGTACCTTTTTGGAATTAGGGAAGGATAAGGCAGCGAAAGAAGAGAGATGGGCTCTGCCTTTCATCAGCTGTGCCCAAGATACAGTGGGTCTCTAACCCCCACTGCCCCTACAGCTATTAGGCTATAGGAAACCTTTACCTTTACCGTTTCTTTTTACAAATTAAGTGACTTCCTCTTTCCTTCCGTCATGTTTTTCCACCATTTTTACAAAGAGAAACAAAATCATTGACTTCCTACTTACTTCCCTCATGTTTCTCATCCATTTTTACAAAGGGGAACAACCGTTGTGACTTCCTGGTTGCTCCCTGAGATGAAGAAGCTTTCAAAAATGGAGCCTGCTCGTAAAGGAAAGAATATGCTGCAGGGGAGGCAAATTCTTACATTTAAGAGTTAGCACTTGTAAATTTAGGAAGAAGGCAAAAATAAAAATGATAGAGTTGCTGCTCCTGAGAGTGTACCCATTCTTTTTTTCTGAACGTCCTGAAGAGTAGATTTTATTGGAAGAGCTCTGTCCTCCAGGGAGGTAAACAGGATCTTGTGATGTTCATTGTTGTAGGGCTGGTGGAAAAACCAAATGGTGACCCATCATTTGCTTCCCCCTCCTGAGGGGATCAGCCCTTGTGGGTAGTTTGCTCCTCTGGGAGCAAATTCTTTCCCTGGGGTGTAGACTTCATTTATTTGAAAATGAGGTCCAGAGAGGCATACAGAACTTCATGAAGAGATGCGTCCTTCAGGAAAGCAAATCAGAAAACAGGAGTTCTTGTTGCTCCTCTTTGTAAAGTTGACAATTGCTTCCCTTTGTAATTCGGACAGAAAATACATAGGTTGACTGGTCAGTATAGCATAATCATTAGAATGACTCTAGCTTATGGCATTTCTGAATTTGCCAAAGAGACGACTTCATTTACAGAGCTGTGTCCTCCAGAGAGGCAAACAGGAGTTTATGATATTCACATTTATAGGGATGGTGGAAACCCCAGATGTTGACCCGTTAGTTGTCTCCCTTCTTTAGGGGGTCAGCACTTGCTGGGAAGTTTGCTCCCCTGGGAGCTAATTCTTTCCTTTGGGTGTAGACCTCAATTAAAAGGCTACGTTTTCCAGAGAGGCATACAGGAAGTCATTATCCTTTGTAAAATTGTTGGAAACACAGAAGTTTGAAGTTTGAATAAGTGATGGGGTGTTTGTTGGGACAAATGGGATTTACATTATCTGGAGATCTGTTTTACCACTCTTCGAGTGTCGACAGTCAGTCTTACCTGGTCTGCTTTGAAACTTTCTTCGAATTGTTTTTGTTGTTAATTATTTGTGTTGTGGTGACATGTTACATTGTCACTTGGTACCTTGGTTAAGGGTCCCGGTCATTAAATAAAAACCTTTAAACCTTCTGACATCCACCACAAATAAGTCCTTTGGAAAGCATTGCAACAATATATCATTTCCTGTTTGTATCAAGTTGGAATAACATGATTTTCTTTACTGTGATTTATTGCTGATTTGAATATGGTGTTTTTGGGCAAAGGTTTTGAAACAGCGAGGAACCCGAATTCCTAGTTTAACATTGTGATGATTAATCCAAGGAAATGTCAGTGAACAAACCTCATTATGGCAATTTATTGGCTGATGTTGACATTGATCCATCAGAAAGTGCTGCTTATAACACATGACTAAACTGTTTAATGGTATGTCAGTATGCAACTATTAATTACCAGTTATAATTGATATAAAGGATCTATAATTAATATAAAGGATAAAGGATCTTGCACAAGTGTACATTTTGTATGGAATTATGAAATGACCCCAACAATAAGATTCTATTTATCAAATGACTGTTTGTTATAAGAGGGATCAAACATGATTTTCCATTCTTTAACTTTGCAAGGTTCCAAAGGAGGTTTTTGATGCTTCTCAATGTGTAACCAACTCCTCTCATGATTTCAATGGATCTATTTCAAACCTTGCATGCAAGTTGTGAACATAATGAAGATGTGTATGTGGCTTTTTGTTGGAGCTCAAGTTAATTTTGACAGAAGTATGGCCTTTTGAACTTGGCCCCAAGGTTATAAAACTTTTTTCATGCTCAACTCAGCTGAGCATGAAATTTTACCTGCTAATAAATAGCAAAGTACTGATATGTACAGTTGCTTTCTTGTTGAGTTTAGCTGAGTATCAAATTTTCTTTGCTGAAAAATATGAAAATGCCAACATAAGTTGGCATTTTCATATTTATCAGCAGAGGTAATTTCATGCTCAGCTGATTTGAGCACGAGAAATGTTTTATAACCTTGGGGCTTGGTCATTTTAGGCAAATGTTTGCAATGTTGGGTAGGTATTTTGTGTAATCAGCTCTTCCCACAATTTTCAGTGGCTGTTTTTCAGACATTGTATACTTGTTGTGCACATAATGAAGATGTGTGTGTGGGTTTTTGATAGAGAAAAATTTAAGTTTGTGTCTTACAGACACCATTTTCTAGTTATTTTATGCTTAGCAGTGAATTCAATGCATATCTAGAAAAAATAAAGGTGATATTGTCTGCAGTAAAATATATTGTATCATTTCACTAGTGACTGATATGATTCATTATTCCCCCTACATACAAAGTATGTCAGGGGGTATATAGTTTTTGTCATTCCATCCGTTCGTCCCTTTGTTTGTTTGTTCATTCGTCTGTCCGTTCGTCAACTTTACATCAAAGTTTTGCGTTTAACCTTTATGGGTTGCTTATATCTCTAACCACACATCAGATTCTTTTCATATTTGATTCGTATCTCTATAGCATTACTTTTGATGTTAATTAGCTAAACCCCTGGGTCAGGTCCCAGGGTGGGACCAGGGGTCAATAATTAGGACTTAGGCATTTTCATTATGTCAAAGTTTTGCCTTAAACCTATCTGATTGCTTATATCTATGTAACTGCATTGAAGATTTCTTCCATATTTGGTTCATGATATCCCTGCATCATTGCTTTCTTTATGGACTACCTAAGCTGCAGGGTCAGGCTCATGAATGGGTCCAGGGGTCAGTAACTAAGACTTAGCCATATGCTGTATTTAATTGGCAAATAGTTATATCCAATATACTTCAGTGGCACCTGATGATACATGAAAGGTTTATTTCATACTGGTTTACATCATACTGGTTTACATCATGTGGATGCTGCAGCTGTCTGAAAAGTAGCATTCTGACATTATGCTACAGATGTTAGCATGCCAAATCAAGTAATGACGTCACATTTGATTTCAGGTTTTGAGCCAGAGTATAACTAATTTGCATGCGACATCAGTCTGAAGGCAGCTGCAAAGGGCTTTCTTAAATTGCCAATTTCTTTTTATTCGTTCTTTCAGACAGCCTTATTAGTCATTTTCTAGGTGCAAACTATAGTTTCACCCAATATTATACCCACTAAATGTGCTAAGACAAGCAAAATTAACAAGAAATGACTATGAAAAAAAGTTATTTTATTTTCAAAACAGAAAAAATGAAAAGAAAATTCTATTTTCGATAAATACCAAAAAAATTTTCATGTGTTGAAAATATTAGAGTTTCACTCATGCTACGCACTCGTGATATTTTTTTATATTTTCAACATATTCTATGAAATATGTTTGGTATTTACCTTAAAAAGTGTTGTTGTGTTATTGTTTAATGCCCACAGTAAACAGCTAAGGTTGAGTTCATTTTCATGCGTTTTCTAATCTTTTTTTTGCTTTTTCGTCAAAAATGCAGAGTTATTGCCCTTTAGCATCACACACATTGATAAATTTTTAATTAAGTTCAGTTTAACATAATGCTGAATGGATATTTACACAGTTAAAGTCATTTATTAAAGAGTCTTCCCTTTACGGTTGATATTTTGCTTTTGTTTATTTCCCCTACCCCCTGTTTTCGACATATTTTCCACTTAGAACGCGTAAAATATGCATTTTCTTTGGAGACAAGGAAATGTTTGATACAAATTCAATAAAAACTGACCTGTAGTCATAAATTATCAGCAACAATATATGCATAACTTACTACAATGCTAACATAGAGCCAAAATGTTTGCTTACCTGCTCAAAACCATTTTTAGCTCACCTGAGCCATAGGCTCAGGGTGAGCTATTGTGATCACCCAGTGTCCGTCGTCCGTCGTCCGTCGTGCGTCGTGCGTCGTGTGTCGTGCGTCGTCAACAATTTGCTTTAAATGACATCTTCTCTGAAACCGCTAGGCCTAGGGCTTTGATATTTGGTATGAAGCATTGTCTAGTTGTCCTCTACCAAGTTTGTTCAAATGGTGGCCCCAGGGTCCAAAACGGCCCTGGGGCAGGGGGTCTTGGGTTCAAAACTAAACAATACTAAAAAATCTTCTTCTCCAGAACTGCTTGGCTCAGATGCTTGAAATTTGGTATGTAGCATTGCCTAGTGGTCCTCTACCAAGTTTGTTCAAATGGTGGCCCCAGGGTCTAAAATGGCCCTGGGGCAGGGGGTCTTGGGTTCGAAACTAAAAAATACTTAAAAATCTTCTACTCCAGAATTGCTTTGCTCAGATGCTTGAAATTTGGTATGTAGCATTGCCTAGTGGTCCTCTACCAAGTTTGTTCAAATGGTGGCCCCAGGGTCCAAAATGGCCCTGGGGCAGGGGGTCTTGGGTTCGAAACTAAAAAATACTTAAAAATCTTCTTCTCCAGAACTGCTTGGCTCAGATGCTTGAAATTTGGTATGTAGCATTGCCCAGTGGTCCTCTACCAAGTTTGTTCAAATGGTGGCCCCAGGGTCCAAAATGGCCCTGGGGCAGGGGGTCTTGGGTTCGAAACTAAAAAATACTTAAAAATCTTCTTCTCCAGAACTGCTTGGCTCAGATGCTTGAAATTTGGTATGTAACATTGCCTAGTGGTCCTCTACCAAGTTTGTTCAAATGGTGGCCCCAGGGTCCAAAATGGCCCTGGGGCAGGGGGTCTTGGGTTCGAAACTGAAAAATACTTAAAAATCTTCTTTTCCAGAATTGCTTAGCTCAGATGCTTGAAATTTGGTATGTAGCATTGCCTAGTGGTCCTCTACCAAGTTTGTTCAAATGGTGGCCCCAGGGTCCAAAATGGCCCTGGGGCAGTGGGTCTTTGGTTCGAAACTAAAAAATACTTAATAATCTTCTTCTCCAGAACTGCTTGGCTCAGATGCTTGAAATTTGGTATGTAGCATTGCCCAGTGGTCCTCTACCAAGTTTGTTCAAATGGTGGCCCCAGGGTCCAAAATGGCCCTGGGGCAGGGGGTCTTGGGTTCGAAACTAAAAAATACTTAAAAATCTTCTTCTCCAGAACTGCTTGGCTCAGATGCTTGAAATTTGGTATGTAACATTGCCTAGTGGTCCTCTACCAAGTTTGTTCAAATGGTGGCCCCAGGGTCCAAAATGGCCCTGGGGCAGGGGGTCTTGGGTGTTGCCACTAAAAAATACTTAAAAATCTTCTTCTCCAGAACTGCTTGGCTCAGATGCTTGAAATTCGGTTTGTAGCATTGCCTAGTGGTCCTCTACCAAGTTTGTTCAAACAGTGGCCCCAGGGTCCAAAATGGCCCTGGGGCAGGGGGTCTTGGGTTCGAAACTAAAAAATACTTAAAAATTGTCTTCACCAGCACTGCTTGCCTCAGATGCTTGAAATTTGGTATGATACATTGCCTAGTGGTCCTCTACCAAGTTTGTTCAAATGGTGGCCCCAGGGTCCAAAATGGCCAGGGGCAGGGAGTCCCAGGTTTGAACCATAGAAATACATAGAAAAATATTAAAAAATCATCTACTTCAGAACCGCAAGGCACAGATGCTTGAAATTTGGTATGTAGCATTGCTAGTAGTCCTTTACCAAGTTTGTTCTAATGGTGGCCCAAGGGTCCAAAATGGTCCCGCGACAAGGAGTCCTAGGTTTGAACCATAGAAATATATAGAAAAATATTTAAAAAATCTTCTTCTGGAGAACCACTTTGCCCAGATGCTTGAAATTGGTATGTAGCTTCGCCGAGTAGTCTTTAACCAAGTTTGTTGAAATGATGACCTCAGGGTCTAAAATGGCCCCGCCCCAGGGGGTCCTGGGTTTGAACCATAGAAATACATAGAAAAATATTCAAAAATCTTCTTCTTCAGAACCACTTGGCTCAGATGCTTGAAATTTAGTATGTAGCATTACCTAGTGGTCCTTAACCAAAATTATTCAAATAATGGCCACAGGGTCCAAAATGGCCCGGCCCTAAGGGTCCAGGGTTTGAACCATAGCAATACATAGAAAAAATATTCAAAAATCTTCTTCAAAACCATTTGGAAGTGGTTGCAAACTATCAGGTTTGTTAGATGTTGACCCTTGTTTGACCGTTAACCTTTTTGGTCAGGTGAGCGATTCAGGGCCTCTTGGCCCTCTTGTTTTAAATTTCTGTAACGGTGCAAATTTAGTATGCTTATTTTTCCACGAAGATGCTCTTACCCCACTCAGTTTTTTTCATAGTTACAATCATGATACTTAGTTAATTCAAGAGTAGCTATGTAAATTATTCATAGAGGCCTGCATTTTTTTTTATTCCTTTTGAAATATTGTCATTTTTTGCATTTTTCACTTTTAATGAAATTCGCCAGAGTATGTATTGTCGACAATGAAGGTACTATTAGTGACATTAATTTATTCTTAAAGTCTGTTGTGAAACATGCTAAATAAAACTCAAATATTTTACAGGTTTAATTGTTTTTCCTGTCCACCTGTTGATTTTTATGATTTTTAAGGGTGAAAATATGCCATTTTTAATATAAATCACAAGAATTTAAGTCCAAATTTCGCTGAAATCGACACTGACGGTTACCATGGCAACGGAAGTAGATGTCAAAGTTTGAAAGGTTATTTTCTTATACCTGAGTGGTAAGGACCATTGTGTGAAAATTTCAGCCAATTCTGAGACGGTGCGTGGAACGCCCCCATTCAAAAATTATGGTGCTTACAGAGAATTGATGTTAAGATGATAAAAGGGAACTGCTATTTATTGAGGCATTAAAATAATGGCAGAGGACAGCTGTTTATTAAGACCTGTATGAAAATGATAACAGGAAAACTGCTCGTGAGCTAATTATAAAACAATGCAAGGAAACAGCTGTTTATGAGGCATTAAAATTTTGAAAGAGAAATACATGTAGCTGTTTATTGAGGTAATTATAAAATGATGCAAGGAAACAGCTGTTTAGGAGGCATTAAAATTGTGAAAGTGACATACATGTAGCTGTTTACGGTATTGAGGTAATTATAAAATGATGCAAGGAAACAACTGTTTAGGAGGCATTAAAATTATGAAAGCCAAATACATGTAGCTGTGTATTGAGGTAATTATTAAATGATGCTAGGGAACAGCTGTTTATGAGGCATTACAATTATGAAGGAGAAATTATATATGTAGCTGTTTATTGAGGTAATTATAAAATGATGCAAGGGAACAGCTGTTTATGAGGCATTACAATTATGAAGGAGAAATTATACATGTAGCTGTTTATTGAGGTAATTATAAAATGATGCAAGGGAACAGCTGTTTATGAGGCATTAAAATTATGAAAGGGACATACATGTAGCTGTTTATTGAGGTTTTTATACACCTTTCCTATAATTCAGAGTCTGTTCGAGTTTTGTCTCTTGCAACGCCTATGACGTCATCTATAGGATAGGCTGTGTATCCAGTGGAATGCCGGTTTTCCGTATATTCAAAATTAACATTCAACGGTTAAGATTAAGACAACTATTTTGTTCCAACTATATTTAGCTCTAAATAAGCTTTATAACTTAAAGCATATGGGAATTTGACATGAAATTAAAAGATTTCCGACTAAAATTTCGGGCCAAAATTACCGTAATCGAAAGAGTATGTATCACTAGTACAGCTTCCAAAACATAAGGAAAAGGAAGAAAATCGCGGAAGATGTTCAGACCGTTATTACAAAAGATGCAAAACGAACGATTAGCTGATTAAAAAGCAGACACAGGTCAAAAATGACAACAAAGTGTGCTGACATGGAATTCGTTTGTGTTATCACCGAATCGCGCGCATTGCCGCAATAAACAGTGTATTACCTAGACACGTGTTCCAAAGGCAGCTTTAAGAACACCTACCGTGAAATGGAAACGATCAATTAAATAATACCGAAGATAAGTAAGAGATGGGACCAAATAATAAAACTTCAACCTCGGGTTCAAACTTACGGAAAACTGTCTGGATGCTGATGCTTTTAGATCGGTGTATCGCACAAGAAACCATAAAAACCAGCGGTATAATCTGTCCGGTAATAATGCGTAGTTACTATCTGAATGCGTCGGAAAAATGAAAAGAGAACTTTTCAGATTTACGAAACTTATTTATACGAAATGTAAATCTTTTATATTGAACAAACGCGAACGTATTAAGGGGGTATTAAAACAAGGCGTCGATGAAAGGGGTAATGAAAATCATGAGCGACTTATTTGATATTAGAATAAATAAAGAAGATTATATAAAAAAAAAATGTCACACGAAAACCGGGCAATTATACTTTAATTTGGTCTTTCAATGATTTTTTGCAGTTCACATTTACAAAACGTCTGCTTTGTGCATGTTATGTGTGCTTGCAGTTGTACTGAATTATATGGGATGCTCCTACAGATGACGTCATAGTCTACTGGGGTAGATAACTCGTGCGGGACTTTATCGATTTATAGGAAAGGTGTATCAAATGATGCAAGGGAACAGCTGTTTATGAGGCATTAAAATTATGAAGGAGAAATTCTACATGTAGCTGTTTATTGAGGTAATTATAAAATGATGCAAGGGAACAGCTGTTTATGAGGCATTAGAATTATGAAAGCGAAATACATGTAGCTGTTTATTGAGGTAATTATAAAATGATGCAAGGGAACAGCTGTTTATGGGGCATTAGAATTATGAAGGAGAAATTCTACATGTAGCTGTTTATTGAGGTAATTATAAAATGATGCAAGGGAACAGCTGTTTATGGGGCATTAGAATTATGAAGGAGAAATTCTACATGTAGCTGTTTATTGAGGTAATTATAAAATGATGCAAGGGAACAGCTGTTTATGAGGCATTAAAATTATGAAAGAGACATACATGTAGCTGTTTATTGAGGTAATTATAAAATGATGCAAGGGAATGACTGTTTATGGGGCATTAGAATTATGAAGGAGAAATTCTACATGTAGCTGTTTATTGAGGTAATTATAAAATGATGCAAGGGAACAGCTGTTTATGAGGCTTTAAAATTATGAAAGAGACATACATGTAGCTGCTCATGAGGTAATTATAAAATGATGCAAGGGAACAGCTGTTTATGAGGCATTAAAATTATGAAAGAGAAATACATGTAGCTGTTTACGGTATTGAGGTAATTATAAAATGATGCAAGGGAATAGCTGTTTATGAGGCAGAGAAATAGCTGTTATTGAAACATTCAAATGATGAGTGGAAACACGGTTTGTTGTGGCATTACTGAATCATTTGAAGGAAAATATCTATTTTCCTTTCATTTAATTCCTCAATAAACTCTCATCATAAATCTGTTTCAAACTTACACGTACCATTCATCAGGGCACTACAGCTAAGACTGGAGCTGAATGCTGTATTATTCATCTTTGAAGAACCTACAGAAATAAACAGTTTTATGGATTTTTTTTAAGAAATACATGTAATTCCTCTCTGATACTGAACTGTTTTGTAATAAATCACTACGTTGAATTCAGTTATAAAAGTAATACACTTGATTGTAGTGTTGTAGGATGAGGGAATTATACCTATCATAACTAAGGGAAAAGCATTTCATATCACAGATGTTTTATTTTGATTCTGATACTGGTATTTTAAATAAATGGAGAAAATGCTTCTGTTTTCTGCATTTGCCCAACATTACTGTCACAGTATCTCTGAGAGACAGTCATACTCTTGCCAGCAGCTGAAGACAGTAATATACCTGTACAAAGTTTAATTTCACCATTATATTTTTACAAAAATGCGATATGATAGACAATATAAACAGTACTCAGTCAAATGATCAGGGACATATATCTGTCATGAAATGTCACAGTTTTGGACAGCATGCTCACAGTCACCATGCAATTTTTTTCACATAAATTGTCATGGCATTGGTTATATACAACGTTGACAGCATTGGTTATATACAATGTATTCTGTATTAGAATTACATGTATATGTAACACTGAAAAATGTACTTAGATATTGGTACACCTAAAACCATTAATTTTCCATTTGGGACAAATGGAAAATTAATAGTTTTATGTGTCCCAGTACTTAAGCACATTAGGGGAATATTATTTTTAGGAAATCACGAGTATTACACAGCAGATGTTCACAACTGGATGAAGAAACTAGCTTCTTTTGGAATTCAAATACTGCATAATGAGAATGTTCCACTTCCCACTAAAGAAGAACAAAGCATCTGCTTGGCAGGGGTAAATGATCCTATGGCAGATGACTACTTGTAAGTTAAATCAGTTTTACTCTGTATTTAACCCTTAATGTGCCAAAAAGCAGAAGACAAAATTTACGTCTGCAGAATTTAAAAAAATGACTCGTCCAAGCGATATCATACTGAGAATTCGAACACTAGAGGGCAAACAGTGTAGATTCAGATGAAGTGGCTCATTATGAGCCACCTCATCTGGATCTACACTGTTTGCCAATTCAACAATTTTAATTTTTGGTGCTTTAAGGGTTAAGATGTATAGGAACACCAAATTTTTCCGCCATTTGTTTAGAGGAAACAAGTTTGTGAGGTCCTGTTTCCTTCCATGGCTGATTTAGTCTTCTCAAACAGGGTCTACACTAGGGAATCATATGAAAATGCCATTTTGTGTTTGCTTTAAAGGCTCAGTGACATGAAAAAAACAAATTAATGTTATGTTAATTCATTAAACTGCATTTTATAGCATTTTCTGACAAAACTAAAATTTATCGCAAAAAAAATATTTTTGTCGCACCTGCTTTAGCAAGGTGCAATATAGGCGTCCGGTTTTCCGTCTGTCATTCTGTCTGTCAGTCTGTCCGTTCACATTTACGTTAACCCTGGCGTTAAATATTAATTTCTCCAAAACCACTACACCCATGGTTCTCAAATTTCATCTGGAGCATGACCTCAGAAAGATAAAAATCAGCCAGGTCGAGAATCCAAGATGGCCGCCATTGCAACAAATTTCCATTCACATTAATTTTACGTTAACCCTGGTGTTAAATTCTATTAAATTAAAAACCACTGTAACCATTGTTCTTAAATTTTACATTGAGCATGACCAGGCTGCAAGACCTCAGAATGATAAAAATCAGCCAGGTCGAGAATCCAAGATGGCGGCCATTGCAACAAATTTCCGTTCACATTAATTTTACGCTAACTCTGGCGTTAAATTCTATTTAATTAAAAACCACTGCACCTATTGTTCTCAAATTCCATATGGAGCATGACCAGACTGCAATACTTCAGAATGGTAAAATTCAGCCAGTTCAAGAATCCAAGATGGCCGCCATTGCAACAAAAAAGCGCTCACATTTACGTTAACCCTGGCGTTAAGGTCTATATTTAATTCATTTCTCCAAAACCACTGCACCCATGGTTCATAAATTTTATATGGAGCATGACCAGACTGCAATGCTTCAGAACGATCAAAACCAGCCAGGTCGAGAATCCAAGATGTTTGCCATTGCAACAAAAAACTTTCACATTTACGTTACCCTGGTGTTAAAGTCTGTTCAGTACCATTGCACCCATAGTTTTCAAATTTCTTTAAAGGTAAAATTCAGCCAGGTCGAGAATCCAAGATGGCTGCCTTTACTAAAAATGGTAAAAACAACAAAATCAGCTTCTGTTTCAGAACCACTTGGTATATTTGGTTGAAATATTGCATGGAACATCAGTGGGTCATGACCTCTGCTACTGTGGAAGTGCAATGCTGGTGCGACGCATTCCGCGGAATTACTGTTTTTGAATTTATGTCTAACTATGCACATTACTGATTGAATAGCGTATGTATCATAGAGCATCCATCTTTGAAATAACCAAAAAATAAGGTAAGAAAAATGGATTGAACATCATCTATTTCTACACTTCATTGAAAGCACTTTCATGTGATGACAAACTTTTAAAGGGATGCTTAAATGCTTATTGTGTCAAGTGAATAATAACTGGTCAGATCTGTTATTACTGTGTGCTGTTCAATGTCTTTTCTTTTGCTCGATTTTTCATACATTGGAAAATTAACATAAAATTTTTACCAATGAGACTGCAAGAAAATGCACTATTATAAACATAATGAAAATGAATTATTCTAATTTCTTTTTTAGATATGAAGGTCACACAATGAATTTATACAAAGCTTTAGAATCATGTGATAAGAGCAAGCCTGTGATATTAATAGCCCACAGACCTCAGGTGGCAAAACTTGCTTTAGAGTCTAAACATAGAGTTGATCTAGTCTTGTCAGGTGAGTTAGATTTTTGACAGCTGTATGGGTTGGTTTTTTGGGGCCCTTTCAACAGTCAGTCATTTCAGGGGATTGGCTCTAGAACCTAGGAAAATATACAACCTTGGCTGGATTCAAATGTGCAACCTCTGGATAGTAAGTCCAGAGTATTAATCCTTTGGTCCTATGACTGAAATTAGTTTGGTGAGCAGTTAAAATATTGTATTGCTCTTAAAAGGTACCTACAGTGACAACCATAAACATTGGCAGACATGTTTAGGAAACAGGGAGACCTCAAAGGAGCAGTTAGACATTGTACCATAGGTTGTTTGGCAGTAAAATTATCTTCTTCAAGTTTTAGGACAGTTATGGTAATTTCTTACAGGTATCACAGTATTTAGAGTAATGTGATAGTGTCTGTTTAAGGCAATTGGGTACACTTTCAGGGCAAACAATTCTGCCATTTTTATTAACCCCCTTTTTCAATGAGGCTCAACTCTTAAAAGAAAGAGTTTGCTCTTACAATAGGAGCAAATTCTTTCCTTTAAGAAAAGACTCTCTCCTGTAGGACCAGATCCTTTCTTTTACGATAATCACTTTAAGATTAATCTGTAGGAGTTTCGTTAATAACGAAACTTCTGCAGATTAATCTTAAAGTGATATAACTCAAACATAAGCCAGTATGAGGCCTGTAATTATATAGTTATAAGACTGTTTTTGTTTTTTTTCCTTCCAAAACAATCTCAAAGATTGTGCGCCCAGCGCAGTCTCAGATCAGCCTGGGCATCCACCTAGGCTGATCAGACTCTTCACTTAAAGGGTAGCTAAGGGTCTAAGCTACGTCCATGCTGACAGCGAAGACTCTGATCAGACTGGGCAGATACCCAGGCTGATCTGAGTCTGCGCTGTCCACATAACCACATTTTTGGTTTTGTCGTGTCGTGGCTCATATGGTATTGATGATATTTTCTGCAGGTCATACCCATGGGGGTCAGTTTTTCCCAATCATCATAGGAGCCTACTTGTTCAATCCGTACTACGCTGGCCTGTACAGACACGGAGAGAACAGTCATGTTTATGTTTCCATGGGAACATTCTTTTGGGGTTTTCCAGTGAGATTTGGAACAAGGTCAGAAATCAGTGTCATCACTTTGAGGCCTTTGGAACATTAAAACTTTGACACCTCTGGCATGTCAGGAAAGATTGCATTAAGAACAAACAAGTATTTTCTGCTAGTTGGGAAAGCTGAAGGCGTTAAAAGAGCTTCAAAGGCACATTATTAACACACTTTAAAAGTGTTATGAAGATCAACTGCATTAAATTTTCCATTAAATTTCTAAAATTTTACATAATGTTTTATGATTTTACGATGCATGTATTAACAAATGCTGATAAATGCTCATAAGGCCATGTATTAAAAAATACTGTATTTCTTTGGTTATGACTAGGTTATTTTCTCCCTTCCAAAACAATCCCAAATATCTAGATCCATCCTATAGGATGGATCTAGATATTTGTGATTGTTTTAGAGGGAAAACACACTCCAGACCGAAATTATTTCAGAAACAAAGTTTCTAATTTAGAAAATTGGAACTTGTTTCTAGGTATTTTCCGGCCCAGAGCTGGGCTTGCTCTCTGAATGAATGAATGCGCCATAAAGTTGCCATATTGACCCTTGCTGTTGGGGCAGTAGTTCCTTAGCAAATAGGAGCGGCTGTAGTGTAGTGGATAACACTCCAGACTACCAATCCAGGGGTTACAAGATCGATCCCCTGCTTCTCTGGTCTTTCGGATGAGACTTTAAACCGAGGTCCCGTCTCCATATGACCGCGTTGTTGGTGGGACGTTAAACCCGAGTTCACTCTATTCTATTCTATTCTATTCTATCCCATAACCTTACTAGGTCGTTGGGGCACCACAGCTGACTTCAAAACAATCCCTTTCCACCTTGTCCTGTCTTCAGCTGCCCTAGTTGAGCTGGCAAAATCCATTCCAGTCCACTCCTTGATATTGTCTTCCCACCTCTTCTTCTGTCTACCTCTTCTTCTTTTTCCTTTCACTGTGCCCTGAAGAATTGTCTTTGCTAAACCAGAAGACCTTGAGATGTGGCCAAACCACCTTAGTTTCCGTTTCTTGACCAGCGTCAGGAGTTCATCATACTCTCCAATGGCTGCTTGGATCTTCCTGCGAACCTCCTCATTGGTTATATGGTCCTTGTACGAAATGTTCAGTAACCTTCGGTAGCATCTCATCTCAAAGGCCTGCGTTCTTTTCTCTAACTCTGCTGTCAAGGTCCATGATTCACAGGCATACAGAAATATGGAAATGACAAGGGAGCGCATAAGTGTCACCTTTGATCCAAGAGATATGTTGTTTACTCACTCCTTAGCAAATAAAAAGAGCAACTAAGGCTCTGGGTCTAGGCTGTTGATCAGTCTTCCAGCTAGATTTTAACATAGATGGTGAATAATTTGAGTTTTTATGGTCGTTTCAATAGTATTTCTGTCTTATCAGGCAGCTGGGGGAATGGGTGAATGGTAATAATGTATAAATAACTCAAGAGGATAGAGAAACTTCTGGATCCTGGTCATACACAAACCATTGCTGTTGAATTAAAAGTCCAGAGTGCTAACCACTCAGCCAGCATGACTGGACCAAGACTTTGACACATTGCTGGACTCTAAAGATATGTTCAAACTTAAGGATTTTTGCAGATATTGGTGCCCCGTTATTTTGGGTAATTGACCATATTGTGTGAAGCATTTAAGTGCATAATAATCAGAATACTGATACTGTCACTGATTGATATAATTTGTTACATTGTATTTTGCCATGCTATCATAAAACCCCTAAGTATTGGGACGGATAGGTCTGAGCAAACAGTGCATACACCGGACCAGACTGCTCCCAAATTATTACTGTTATTGTCCCAAAATGGGACAGTTTGGTTTTTACAGTGCAGTAATGCGCCCAAAAGATGCAGATGCAATGGCATGCAGTGTAGATCCTGATCAGACTGCTGCTTTAGGAGCTGTCTGATCCAAGTCTGCACTGTTTGCTCAGACCTAGGCATCCCCATATTTAGAATTTTTAGAATACCTAAGAAAGCACTACAGACCCAGATCAAAAATGAACAGTCTGATCAGGGTCTGTAATGTTTACCATTCCATCAGCAAATTTTGACCAGTTGCTGGATTGTTAACCCTTAAAGCGCCAAAAATTGAAATAGTTAAATTTGCAAACAGTGTAGATCCAGATGAGGTTGCTCATAATGAGCCACCTCATCTGAATCTACACTGTTTGCCCTCTAGTGTTAGAATTCTCAATATGATATCGTTTGGTCATAACATTTTTTGAAATTCTGCAGACGTAAATTTTGTCGTCTGCTTTTTGGCGCATTAAGGGTTAAAATAAACTTTTTCTAATTTTAGGATGATTTATAGTGATAGGTTATGGTGAATGGATTTACTTCCAGGGAAAGCATCTGCCATTTTCATTTTACCTTTATTCATCATGGGGGTCTTCTCTCGACTACGCCCTCTTAAAGCAAAGAGTATATGGGGGCCAACTTTAAAAGAAAAGAATTTGTATTCCTAGGATAAATTCTTCCCTTTAAGGGTAGACCCCATTTTGGAAGGGCTTCATTGTGTAGGGAAGACAACAGAAAAAAAAATGGCATGGCAATGAATTTTAATGTGAACCTTTTTGTTTGGATTGTTATTGTTTTTTTTTGTTAAATTTCAGTTTGATCTCAGTGGAAAATAACTTTATTAATTGCATGTACATTCAAATTTATTCAGTGACTGAGAAAGGACCCTATATGCTGGGACAGAGATGTCTGAGCAAGTTGTGTACGCCCAGATATTGTCTCAACTGCATCTAAAGGTTAGGCCATTCCACAAGTTCCTGTTTAACAATTCCCTGGGGAGTCCAGTCAGGGCCAATGTTCAAAACTATTAACCCCCTTAGTTAATGAGATGTTAAATCATCAGATGTATTGTACACATTATTACTGCCATTTTTGAAAAAAAAAGGAAGAAAAATATGGAGCCTTAAAAGCTCACATTTTTCAGCAAAAAATATTAGCACATTTGATGTTATGAGTACTATAAAACTTAGAAAATATTTGACTAACAACTCTTTATGCTAATGATGATTTGACCAACTGTCCCAGTATTTAGGATAATATAGATAAATTGCTCCAAAGTACAGGATGATAAATTTGTATTTTTACATGTATACTATTTTTATGTTGTTTAATAAAACTGTTTTTAAAGTTTCTTGTCTTTTTGATAGTCAAAATTGTAGAAGATCCTGAAGCTGAAGTTTATTCAGTGATGCTTGTTTAATTAGGTCACAGTCCCTGTGTACCAAAGCATAACAGGCACTATACGTCTATGTGTTGTCATTTTGTGTGCACATGTGCAGTTTAGCTGGTTTGACAAGGCGACACTGCAATCACTGACCGACCACCACCCTGATTTACTTGAAATAACAGGAAATTTCGGATTTTTGACATTTTGAATTGTTTCATGGTCTAAACTTCAAGCACCTGTAACAACTGTTACTTCTACAACCTAGCATCATAGCATGGTACAGGAAATAACATCAAACAAAATAGCTGTATGTATTTTATTCAAATTGAATACTTTTTGTTATAAACTTCAAACAAATAAAGGTACAGTATATGAATACTATTTTACAACTGTATGTTCTGAGCAATGCTAACTTGGTAAAAATATAACAAATATATTGACTGAAATATATGGCAAGCATGTACCACTGATATCTCTCTCTCAATGAGAAAAGGGTAAATGTGTGACCAAGACAGTCAACCTTGAGTTAACTCTCTGTAAAAGGATTTATATCAATTGTTGGCTTGTGTGAGAGAATTGGTATCAACTTAAAACTTGTGTTATAGAGAAAACCATACTAGTGTCTTTTGATATCAAGTTTATCAGGTGAGACCAGAAACAGCGTAGGAATGGCGAGGCTTGCCGAGCCAGTCCGACATGTTTCTGGTCGAGCCTGATAAACTTGATATCAAAAGACACTATCATGGTTTTCTGTTTATTATGCAACATTAGAGGATTTTACGGCGTAAAGACTGTCAAACCAATGAAATCAAACACAGTTATGTTAGAACTCGATGACGTCGCGAATGCGTTATGACGTAAGTTGGTTACGTCATTTAACCAATAGAACGTTGTGATCACAGCCAACGTCAGTATGTAGCCAATCATTTTCAGATGTCGCGTCTAAAGGCATGGCCTGATAACATTCGCGCAAGCGCAGTTCTAAAGTGACATTATATCACATCATGTTATCATACCCCTGTTATCAGGTGAATTTTGCAGCAAATGCATGATAAAGAGAGATCTCATGTCGGCTTTGAAGCGTGTGTTTATTAGATTCAACATCAGCTTAGAAGCTTGTGTAAGAAGAATTTGGTATAAACTTCTATGCTGAATAAAAATGATTCATATGTGGATTTGATATCAGGTCTGAAGCCTGTGTAGGAGGAATCTGATATCAGCATCAAAGCTTGTGTACAAAAGAACTGGCTTGTGTATAAACTTTAACCTTGCATATTAACACTGAAGCTTGAGTAAGGAGGAACTGATATCAACTTTGAAGCTTGTATATTAAGGATTTGAAATCACCTTGAAGCTTTTGTTAGCGGGATTTCATATCAGTCATGAAGCATGTGTAAGGAGGACTCATCAACAAGCAATTTGTTAGAAATGTTGAAATTTACACAATGATGAAGCTTTTGTTAGAATAGCCCAAATACTTAGAAACAAGTGTCAGCTTTCAAAATTAGAAACTTTGTTTCTGAATTAATTCAGGTCTGGTGCTGGACTAGTGTTAGAAGTGGTGCATTGATGAAAATCATAATACACAGTTTATTATGTTTATTGCTTTTGCAAATGCAAAAACCATGTCAATATTGTTCCCACAACAGATATGATATAAACACAAATAATCATGTACATGTATATACAAACAAACGTAACAGATGGCACCCTCAATTGGCACTGAACACCATTAAGAAACATTGTGCTTTATGTTTCTATTCTAAGACATAGTCAAGCCTGTCTTAAGGGGTCATCTAAGAGACACATACAAAAATCAGCTGCTTAAGACAGGTGACTCCATGATATTGTTCATTTGCACTGTCTTTTGGTTCAAGGCACCTCATAAAGGTGGCTGCTAAAGACAGATGACCCCTTAATAGAGTGACCACATAAGACAGGTCAGACTACATCCATTCCAAATTGACTCTTCCAGTCTTCATATACGCTATTTTTAGAAAATTGGTGTAGTTGACATATACACAGCAGGGAACATAGCAGATCAAGAGTGGACGGCTCATTATTAGGATTGTTTGCAAACTTTCTATATTTGATCCTTTGAAGGTGGACGGGTATACCTTCATGGTTTTCTGCCATTTTTACAAAGGGGTCAACTTTTTTTACTTCTTGTTTGCTTTCCTGGAGGACACCCCTTCCAAATAGAGGGACTACTCTTCAAAGAATTTTCTCCTCTAGGAGCAAATTCTTTAAGAGTTGATCCCCATTAAGGAGGAGGCAAAAATGAAAATGACAATTACCAATTCACCTTAAAGTGTATCAATGCACTGTCAGTTGCATAGTCGGATCAAAATCTCTTCAGAGCTTATGTTACATGTTGTACATCTTGCCGACTCAAAATTAATCTTTTGTCTTATCTTTTTTCTTGTCATAGTTGTTGTTGAACAGAACTTAATTCTCTGATAAGTACATCACTTCTCCAAGGGGGCTTCCCTTAAAGAAAAGAATTTGTGCTGAAGAGTAGGATCTGTCATGAGTATCCACCATGAGAATGGAAGCAAGTATTTCTATGCTAGAGTAATCTCCCCATTACACCATAAAGTTGTCTTTCCAAACTTGATAACAACTTTTATCTCAGATTTGGCACTTACCATATACCTTCTGCTGGATAAAAAGTGCTTACTTACAGCAGAATGTTGTTAATGGTGTTCAGTGCAAAACAAGATCATATGGATAAACAAGAAATCATACTTAATATTGAATAGCAGTTAGATTTGCAAGTGTTGTAGTTATGCAAAATACAAGTGAGCCGCAACACCGCTAAGCCAACAAAGTGGCATGTGCGCCAATCAAAGACTCAGATCCGCCTGGGAATCCGCCCAGTCTGATCAGTCTTCACTGTTTGCGCAAAGCTAGCTTAGACCCTTAGCTGCCCTTTAAGTGCACAGCTTAGTCTCTGAGCAGACTGGGGGGATGCCCAGGCTGACCTGAGTCTTTGCTGGGCGCACATGCCACTTTGTTGGTTTTGTGGTGTTGTGGCTCAAGTGTCATAATACAGATATAAGAACAGACTACCATGCAAATAAAGCAGAGAATAAACAGTATAAGAGTAATCAATATCTCAATCATATCAAATTATGAAAATTATCTGTTTGGTGAAAATACTACCTAAAGTCTGTTTCAAGTTGAAACTTTAGTTTTGCTTAGTCACGATGACACTGGATACCTGCACTGTGACAATAAAGTATAAAAGGATATGAGCTGCAACACCATAAAGAGGTTGTGTATCCAGCGAAGACTCAGATCAGCCTGGGCATCTGCCGCCCAGGCTGATCAGAGTCTTCGCAGTCCACATGGAGCTAGCTTAGACCCTTAGCTATCTCCATGCAGACAGTGAAGACTCTGATCAGACTGGGCAGATGCCCAAGCTGATCTGAGTCTGCAATGGGCGCACAACCACTTTGCTGGTTTTGTCTTGTCACGGCTCAATTATAAAATTCTAATTTTTGAACTTGCAATCTGATCTCTGTGTGTCACAGGTGCCGAGACATATTAAAATGTTCTTGTCACTTAAGCAAACAGCAAAGACTGTGCAGCTAGAAATTGAGGAAACTATAAAGGTAGAGACAAAGGACAGACTGGAGGACTGTGAAGAATGGTCCCAGAGTTCCCTGTTTGCATCTGCCATAAGATGAAGGGTACATTATCCTGGCCAAAAGTTGTGGATCACTGAACCTGGCCGGGAGGTTATAAAACATTTTCCATACTCAGCTCAGCTGAGCATGAAATTTTCTCTGCTGATAAATATGAAAATGCCAGCTTTCATATTCATAAGCGGCGAAAATTTCATACTCAGCTCCATTGAACAAGGAAACAACTGTACTTATCAGTAGTTTGCTGTTTATAAGCAGGGGAAATTTCATGCTCAGCTGAGCATGGAAAAAAGCTGAGCATGGAAAAACTTTATAACCTTGGGGCCTGGATTTTGGAAACCTCCATTTTTTGCCATTTTACCAAGGGCAACAACTTCTGTGACTTCCTGTTTGTTTCCCTGGATGATAAAGCCCTTCCAAAATTGGATCAACATTAAAAAGAAAGAATTTGCTTACATTAAAGAGCAAATTCTTTCCTTTTAATAGTTGACCCCATTTAGAAGGGAGGCAAAACTGAAAATGGGAGAGTTATTTCCCCTAAATGTGTACCCATTCACTTGAATTAAAGAAACAGCCTGTAATGACCTCTTTAATGACTACTAAACCTATGAATCATATATCACTATGACATAAAAATAAAAATAAAATTGGCAATATAAATTTTGCTGCCCCTAGAAACATTGGAGATTCTTTGGAAAAACAACACATTTGAGATTCAGGACTTTCATAATGTACTGTTGTAAAATAAATACTACCTGTGCAATACTATTTCATACCTGTAACAACCTCATTTTTAACAATATTATGTTGGACATTAAATTCGGGCATTAATGAATAAAGACTCAAATGGAATTTTTTATAAATGTTTAGATGAGAAAAATTTTCAATAGGCATACACATATTGTAAAAGTGCACAACTGAAAGACACATTTCCAAGTCTGAAATTGATAGAATGCATGCAAAATATATGTTTAAAGGATGAGCAATTGAAAACGAAATTACAGTATCATCTGGAATGACCAAAAGTTAACCTGAGTAACAAATATCATTCGTCAAACTGACCTCAAGTGAATTCAACAGAACCAACTTGGCTGTGCCTGGCAAATGTGTCTGGACTGCCCAAACATAAAAACTAAAAAACACTTTTGCTCAGCCCAGCCCAGCTCAACATGAGACTAGGCGAACATTATTTTAAACTTTAGGACTTGACTAAAATTTAGTTATTAACAATACAATTCTATTGCCACAAAAGAACAGGCAAATATTCAACTGTCAAATGAGCATGAGAATTATTTTTATAAAAATTTTCCAAGGAATGAGCAACCATGTTATGTACAAATGGCCGGTCCCTTCTCTTCAATCTGTCTACCGAGTTGGTCATCTTACTCCAGTGTTGAGGAAGATCTTCATATCCATAAACACAAATACAGGTCTATGACACAATGGGCTACATTTTGAATCTGTCCCTCCCAGTAAAACACTAGGTAAGAGCTGGAATTCAGTTTAGTATTAGATTGGGTTTGTGTAAGAATTAGGTTTAGAGTTGTCAGGTTTAGGTTAGAGTGTAACTTTCAAACCAGATAAACGTTAATTTAGCGTTAGATTTGGCCTTGGAATAAGTCTGGATTTTGAGGGGGACAGATTTTAACAGCCCTCTCACTGAATACACAAACGATAAAGAGGAACTGGCACCACAGGATAAAAATGATTATAAATACAATAACAAAACTTAAACTGCACCAATAACTTCCGATAAAAATGCATTGTTTAACAGTGCTCCAGAAAAGACTCAGGCTGGGTCGTTCAAAACTAATGACCTGGGCCCGGTTGTTGAAAACTAACGGTCGTTAGTTAATGTTTCGTTAAAATTTCAAACTTTAATATCTCAAATACGCCAATATTTTTTGTTGAAAATATGTGAGAAGCTTTTGCATTGCAAAAGCGTTTCACATTTTTTCAACAAAAAATATCAGTATATTTGGTAATAAAGTCGTTAAACATTTAACGAGTTGACCTCTTGACGAGCTCGTTAGGCTAACGATGCTTTGAACAACTGGGCCCTGGTTAGTTAAAAAGACATTACATTTTCAATGAATAATACACATAAACACTGCCAAAAATGTTCAGAGCTTTTGCAGAGCAGAAGTTTGACATTTTCTGCTAATGATATTAGCATTCTTGATCTGTACTGGAGGACTTCCTGAATCCTTAGATAATGACTTCCCTAGGCTAAGGATACGAACAACTGAGCCCTATATTTCAGAATAATTCAAAGATAATTTATGTCAATCCTCCAGAAATATATTTGTTGTTGTGCCCTATTTAGAACAGCCTTCAGCAAGGCAGTTATAATAAGGGGTCACACATGGTATGTTTTTGTTTGAAATTATTTGTGACCCCTATTTGAGAAATCTTCACTGAAAAATGTATGTTTTTATAGAGAATTAAGAAAAAGAATCAAGAAATTATCATCAAATACTGGTCTTAACTGGCAGCACTGGTTTAACCCTATTGCACTCAGAAAGGCCAAAATTCTATAAGTTTGGGCCGTTCTGAGTGCAATAGGGTTAAATTTGGCTGCTCTTCAGTGCCATACTTTCTTCTTTATCATACTATCCAGTTGGTGTCATATGATCCGTTTGTGTGATTAATACAAGGCTTTTCTTGGTAGTGCTTCTCACAGAATTCTTCTATCCTGTCACATGATTCTAGAAGTTTATCTTGAGGAACAGTCAACACAACACGGAAAAAGTTTGGATAGTCAAAGCACTGAAATATCAAAGAAAAAGAGTTTGATCAGGGCCATCCTAGAATTTCACATGTCTCAGATTTACATGCAGAATACTGTACTGGACATTAATTACAGGACATAGAAAATCTTAGCAAACACAGTAGATCCTGATCTGACTGCTCATAATGAGCAGCCTGATCAAAATCTGCAGCATTTACAAAATCTGCAGCATTTACCAGATTGTTTACATATTACAAGAAATGTATTTACCAAATTCTAGTTACTGGTGAAGTCCCAACTTTTAATGTAATTATAGTATTTTTGTATTGTTTAACAATAAATCCATAATTTGATTTCATGGGTGACAGATTTTTGCAACTACTGCCTCCCACCCATGCCATATGGTTAAATGTAGAGTATGTAATATTACAAGCTTCTGCACAAGAAAGCGTGGACAAATGTCTTATCCCTACGAAAACTAACAGAACATTTACACAACTTTTGCAACACTAAAGAATCACTGAAGATAATGACTCCAATGCCAGTAGTTCTATTAGGAACAGCCTCTTTGACTGATAGCTTTCTTAGAATTACAATGTAACTAAGGCAATATCTGCAATGACTTATCATTAAATTAGGATGTAACCAAGGCATTGAATATCTCCAATGACTTATCATTAAATTACAATGTAACTATGGCAATATCTTCAAGACTTATCATTACTATAACATGATTAACCATACTTTATAATACATAATTATTGTTCCTATAACTGATCATTATTATGCCAAAGTTGCGGAGACTGGCAATAAAAATCTGAATTAATCTGCACATGTAATTTCATTGAGTGAATAAACCATAACAAGCAAGAAAGTGCTCAGTCAATAGTGCTGGTTTTGCTGTTTCCTCTGCACATGTATCCTCTTTGTGGCAGAACGCAGCCTGATCAGGACCTATACTGCTTGCTTGCAGGAATTTCTATGCAAAATACAATAAAAACTAGAAAATTGTGTCTGTAAGACACTAATGATGCCCCCGTGCAGCGCCTGTCACATGACATGTATATCCATAAAGCACCTACAAAGAATCTACTGAAAACATACCCTACCATGTAAAAAAATGCCCAAAATGACTAAGTTCAAAAGGCTGTGATTCTGTCAAAATTAGTTCTAGATATATCAAAATGCCTCATGCATCTCTTCAAATATATCAACAATTTGTAGACAAGGTTTGAAAAAGATCCATAGAAAACCGTGGAGCAAGTTGATAACATAAACTCCATACTCTACAATGCAAAAATTTCCCTAGACTGACTAAGTTCAAGAAGCCGTAATTCTGTCAAAATTAATTCTAAGTCCAACAAAAACCCACATGCACATTTTCAATACATTTACAGCATGTATGCAAGGTTTGAAAAAAGGATCCATTGAAAACTGTGAGAGGAGTTGATTACACAAACTCTATACCTTACAATGCAAAGATTTGCCTAAAATGACTAAGTTCAAAAGGCCGTAATTCTGTCAAAATTAATTCTAGGTCCAACAAAAACCCACATGCACATCTTCAATACATTCACAGCATGTATGCAAGGTTTGAAAAAGATCCATTGAAAACTGTGAGAGGAGTTGATTACACAAACTCTAGACACTACAATGCAAAAATTTGCCTAAAATGACTAAGTTCAAAAGGCCGTAATTCTGTCAAATTAATTCTAGGTCCAACAAAAACTCACATGCACATCTTCAATATGTCCAAAACATGTATGCAAGGTTTGAAAAAGATCCATTGAAAACTGTGGGAGGAGTTGATTACACAAACTCTATACCCTACAATACAAAAATTTGCCTAAAATGACTAAGTTCAAAAGGCCGTAATTCTGTCAAAATTAATTTTAGGTCCATCAAAACTCCACATGCACATCTTCAATATGTCCACAACATGTATGCAAAGTTTGAAAAAGATCCATTGAAAACTGTGGGAAGAGTTGATTACACAAACTCTATACTGTAAAGCGTGACGAACAGACAGACGGACGGACGGACAGACAGGGGCAAATCTTAATGCCCCCTGACTATCGTCACTGGAGCATAATAAAGAAATCCACCAGAAACTCCTTTAACTAGAAACAGACTCATCCGAATGGTAAGGATGGACAAATCCACGTGTCAAAAAAGGATTAAGATATATGGCTACACCTCCATTGTTTAGCAACCATTTTTAAAAGGGAAACAACTTCAGCAGACTAGTACTGGTTTCTCATGTAGTTGAAACTCTTCTCTAAGGAGCTACCTTCAAAGAAAAGAATTTGCTCTCTAAAGCAAACAGTAAAGACTCTTATCAGATGCCATGATTTACTGCATTTGATCTGGGTCTGCACTGTTTGCTTGAGAAAACAAATTCATTCCTATATATTGCACCTGATCTGAGTCTGCATTGTTTGCTTAAATTCTTTCCTTAAAGAGTAGCCGCCTTTGAGAAGGCAGAAAATGCAGGCAAATATGTCGCTGTCAGGATGATCTCTGTTGGCGGTGCATCCATACACCCTGAATAGTAACTGCAGTAAAACAAAATGTAACAAGAGCTGTTGCCTGACAGCATAGCTCGCCTGAATAGGTGCTTGCCCATCACACAGTCGCTTTGGAGGTGTGGACTTCTATGCATAAAACTTCAGGCAAGCATGTCCATAATGAAAACACATTCATAAACAAAAGCTACCTAAGAAATAAGTCTTAATATAAAATTAAAATAAAAAAATCCACATGAAATTTCAAAGTCCATGAGCTTGAGGTCAAAGAACTAAGCGGTAGGGGTGGGGGGTGGGAGGGGGGGGGAGGGGGGGGGGGGGCTAGGATGTAATAAAACCTTGAGCCATTATCTAACATCAGTCCAAGTATTAGTATCAACTGAGTCCATCATGGCACTGTGAAATTATGTCTTCATAAACATAAAACTTTAACCAAAATTATAAGTCGATGACCTTGACTTCAAGGTCATCCAGTGGGGTACGTATATAATGTTTTGTAAAAACTCAAAAAAGTGTCTAACATCAGTTCAAGTGTAAACTAAATCTCTGCCAAGCATTACGAATCAGTATGCAATTAGAAAACTTTAATAAAGAACAAATTTCTAAAGTCCGTGACCTTGACATCAAGGTGAATGTGCGGGGTTGGGGTAGTACTCGGCAAAACTTTGGACTAATATCTAACTAAAGTGCAAATATAAAAAGAATTCATCACTGGGTTCAGGAGATATGTGCCTTTAAAAGACTTTAACCAAAACATCCAATCAATAAAAAGACAATTTTCTAAGTTCATGACCTTGACATCAAGGTCACTGAGGGGGGTAGGGGTAGTACCTTGCAAAACTTTGGACCAATATCTAACTACAGTGCAAGTATCAAAGGAATCCATCCATGGGTTAAGGAGATATTGGGCTTTATAAAACTTTAACCAAAACATCCAGTCCAAAAATACTCACAATTTTCTAAGTCCATGACCTTGACATCAAGGTCATGGAGTGGGACGGGGGTGGTACCCTGTTAAACTTTGGACCAATATCTACCTACAGTGCAAGTATCAAAAGAATCCATCCATGGGCTAAGGAGATATAGGTCTTTAAAAAACTTTAACCAAAACATCCAATCCGGACGCCGACGCTGACGCGGACGCGGACGCCGGGGTGACAACAATAGCTCTTCCTGAACTTTTGTTCAGGCGAGTTAAAAAAAGAACCTTTGCTGGGAGACAGAAGACACTCTGTTCTGTGACAAGAGCCTCTGTAAACTGTACATCATCTCTATATTCTGGATAATGTGCCATGTCAACACCAATCTGAAATAAGGAAATAAGTCATATCTATGAAATGCTATCTGGGCGAATATTCTGATGTGAAGTTGTCTGGTTTGATGTTTTCCGAGAGATGTTTCCTTGTCTATTCATAGAAATTTCATTGTGTAACTGGTTTTTAGATGAAAATTTCATTTCCAAATTCTCTGTAAAAATACAATGTCTCTGCAGAGTGGCACCAGCAGTGAGGGGCCATAATTATTGTAAAAAAAACAAACAAAAAAAACCCTTATTTTGAGCTTTTTCATAGCTTCCTTTTTATTTTATTTTTTTAATTTTTTTTCCCACATGAAAAATCCAGTTAAGTTTCCTGTTTTAATTCAAATTTATTTTCTGCCCTACTCCCCCACCCCCCTACTCACATCTATCACTGGTTGAAATTGTACATTTGCATACATTCCACAATGCCACAATCTCTAGACTACAGTCTGACAGATCTGATGAGTTTTAACAAGATTCAATAAAATTAAGTGAGGCACTCACAAAGATTGCTTTGAAACTAATCTAAACAGGCTCGAAAGCTTTTATTTGCTACTTTTATGCAGTAACAAACATATTTTTTTGGTCTAATATCTCTTTCAAATGTAAGATTTGAATGAAGTAATCCATCCATTTTACATTTTAACCCAAATGAAACAAATAAGAACTGCCAACTAAAACTGATTGAGCTTTGAAAACCTAACAGAAATAAGCTTCTAGAAGGGCAAAAATAAAGTGAGAAAACAAACATACCATCATATACATAGCTCCCTGAGGCATGACCGGTTTCAAGCCTGGTATTGCTGATATCCGCTTGTAGAAAAGTTTGGCATTTGACTCGATGAAGTTTATGGTATCATCATAGAAAGATTGAGGTGTCTTAGTGAGAATGTCTGAAGTTGCTGCCTGTACCACAGTGTTTGGTCCCAGAATACGCTGAGACAAGCTCAATAATCCATGCCGTATCTACAAAGACAAATAAATTAAAGTGTATAGATACACCACCTCTCTTTTCCACCATCTGTACCAAGGGAATTTTTATTTTTAACTTACTGTTTCCTCTTTGCACAAATTACCTCCTCTGAAAGTGATCCCTTTAACCTTAAAGCTGTTTTCTGTTCTTTCAGTCATATTTACTTAAAATTACAGTATAAAGGTAAACATATAACTCACTGAAAATTCTCCTGCATTTCTGTAGTCTTTTATGGGCCTCATATCTTTTAAATATTTAAATGCATAATTTACCAAAAGTGTCTAAAGATTATGATGAACTTTGCATTTTAATCAAATAGAGGTGGTCATTAGGATAGGTTCAAATGTACTTTAGTCACTGAGTTTCTAATGCTGCATTATAAAACAGTATAAAAGTATGTCAGCAACAAATTCAAAGAAGTCATACCTCTTCTTGAAAAATATCTTGTCTGTCATAGATTACAATCCATCCCAGCCTCCAGCCTGGCACTAAAAACCTGTGATTAAATAGACTGACAAATTATAACTGAAACCTACATCAGAACTCCCAATAAGAGGGGGTATTGAGGATAATTCAATGATATTTTTTCTTATTTCTCAATGAAAACATATGTTGTGACCCCCCATTTGAACCGCCTTGGTGAGATTGGTTCTAATGCGGGGTCACAACATAAGTTTTTATCTAAAAATATGGAAAATTATCCCTAAATTATCTCTATCACCCCTTCTTAACTGGAGCACTGCCTGCAAGAAATTCGATCTCTGGGCTAAGAAGAGAAAAATTGAAGATTTTCCGACTGCTGTGACAGCTGAATGATAAATAACTCGTGTCAAGCTTGCTGCCATGATGCATCAGTGGAGGGTCGGTCCCTTGTCAAAATGAACCTTATAACTTTTAAGTTTAAGTAGTTGTCTTTGTCTACCAGAAGTAGGGCACCAGCAAATATATAGAGAGTTGTGAGAAAGTTTTGGTCAGTAAAATCTTTGGCTTTGAATTGAACAATTTATACTTTCGGGCTTTTAACTAAATAAAAAATTACAATTATATATGACATTACTTTAGTAAATTAACAGAAAGTATTTGATTTGAACTGAATTATTGACTAGAAATACATGAAGGTATTAAAAGAAATTGAAGTAGAACTTTGACTTGCTCACTTAATAATTCCCCATACACTAAAATAGCAAAGACTTTGGTGTTTATATTACATGGTGCTGTCAAGATGTATACAGGTATGAAGTATCATCATGAAAAGTCTTTAGTCTCTTATGAACAGAGCTAATGCAGAAGGTGGACGTTGTTTAGGACAAAAATGCTGCCACAGACAGAGATTCCCATGTTGCTCCTGCTGCCTAAGGCATTTGCAAGAACAAATAGGACAAACGTATTGGCTATAATTTAAATGTTATGTGACAGTCTGCATGCTTAGTGATTAACCCAATCACGGTTGATAGCTTTGCTGCACTCTTTAATTGCACACCGGGGGATCGGTCGTCAGACTCTATGATGGCCCCGACCTAAAGCTATATATACTAAGTAAAACAATTGAGGGATATCATAATTCTGTCATATTTGTGATGCCGAACAAAGTATTTACCAAACTGGGTATGCGTGTATGTAATAGTACCGGGCGTCTGCAAATAAAATGTCATTTCAATTAACGCCACACTGCAGATGTTACAGTACAGTACTACTCCAAATGTACTAGCCCCTTACTGCTAAACTTCAGAGACAATTAAATTGGGTTTAAATCCCCTTTTTCTGCATGTTATCCCAAAAGGCAGATTTGCCTGATTATTCGAATGCCTCTTACAATACTCTGATGCCAACTTTTATGCTGTTGGTCGAGGTTAAATTAGGGAATCTCCGGAGCACGAGCAGGGTTAGTCATGATTGTACATTTTTGGCAAATTCTCTAATGCATTTATTGTGTCACTAATGTTACAGGGGTATGACGACCTTCTAATGGTACAATATTTAACCTCTTAAAACGAGTATAAGCAACAATATAGCGATTTGTATGCATGTTTGTGAATTTATGCTGTGGGGGTTATGACATTTGGAGCGGTACTATACAGTAACCACTAAAGCGTGACTTATTAGACATGCTCTGTACTTGTAAATACCCAGTATTACTATATCCATGCATATCAAATTTTGTAAATATTTTCTTTAAAGTAAAAAACAATTAAAGAATTTTAATATCCTTCAATTGTTTTACTAATTATATTTTAGTTGGTTGGGACCGGAGCCTTTTTGTCTGTTGCTTGGTCCACCGGGGCTCAACTCTTTTTGTCTGTTGCTTGGTCCACCGGGGCTCAACTGGTGACCTTCTTTTGCTTCAGATTTCCAGTGGGGTTGTTTGGCAGGACAGGGATCTCCACCTGTCAGACGGCCCGTTGTATCTGTTGAGTCCTCGTCTTTGCTTCTTCATGGTGTTGAAATTTGATTTATGTGTTTACCGTGATGATTCATTGACGAGTTAGAGGGTTATCATGCGAACCGAACAACCAACTAAATGTTTTGTACCACTTCAGAAACTGAGGGTGAGGTTGGGCCTGTAAAATCGATTTAAGCCCCCCAGTAATTCATTACTGACCGTTCCAAGGCGGTAGTTCTGTTGTGGTTCTTTGTTGCCTGTTTTTGGTGTCAGAGTTTCTGTGATGTTTTACCTTATGTATGTTATTATTATTTTTGGTTCGGTTTGGGTTGCTGAGTGGCCACCTTTTGGGAACAAGCTGCTCACTCGGTTGGCCATATGTTCTCTGTATCTTGATTATTTGTAATCTTAGTTGTTTCCAACTATGGTTTGAGGGCTGGATTTGGATTTTGATTGTTTCAGTTCCTGGTCTTTGCATACTTTTTACTTTTAATATGAGTAAATATTTTTGAAGCTGTCATAACTGAGTTTCCGTATGGGAAAAACATATACTAGCTATAGCATATCCTAGCCAGCCATATGTTGTGTCTTGATAAAGCTACTTTATGGCATATGTGAGCAGCCAAGGTTAATATCAACACATCCAAGCTGACTGATCAGGATTGATCAGAAAATCTGCTTTTCCTTTCCTAGATTTCCTAGCATATGTAGATGATTCACATGAATATGAAAGACTGTCTGGATGTAGAGGCTGATTCAAGTCTTTATATAGTTTCTTTAAGGTCCAAATAACGTGTTTGAGAAAAGACAAATCCAGACCTGATGCTCAAGATATAAAATGCTAGTTTGTGTTTTGGAACGGTAATGCCTTAGTATGCAATGTATAACAGATCACATTCTTTGCAACCTGATGGATAAGAGCAGTCTGAGTGATCAGGGTCAAACGTTTTATAAAAGACACCTTGAGAGGTCATATTCAACAAGACCTGTTGCCAAGCAGGATGGCTTGCCTGATGATAAATTTACCAACAATACAAAATGTTTTATGTATACATTTATGTTCAAATTTGTGTGTAACATTGGTGCAGATGCATCATCAACACCTATGCCAGGGGCAGTACACCAGCTCTTCCTATATCTTCCTACAGGTGAGCTTAAGAGTCAACCTCTTGATATTGATGAGCTGTCAAACTATTTCAATATTTGACGCCAACTTCATTTTTATCCCAAACCCACAGAAAACATTATTTACCTTTTGGTGAGACCACTACAAGAGAGAACTGGCACAGTACTAGTCAATGATGCCAACGAGTAATACTCAGTCCCTGAAAATACCTGCAACAAAAATTTGGAAATCTCTTGTCAAACTTATCATTTCTGCAACAAAATTGTCTGTCCTGAAAAATCCGAACAAACCTACCATATTCGACCTCATTATCGCACATG
Organism: Ctena decussata; assembly: GCA_963989385.1. NCBI lineage: Eukaryota > Metazoa > Mollusca > Bivalvia > Lucinida > Lucinidae > Ctena > Ctena decussata. Next base: position 78,967,414 of record OZ022503.1, on the reverse strand, counting down.
CACCTATAAACGCACATGATGGTAATTTTTTTGCATATGACTATAAGCGCACATATGTTGATTAGTTTGTCCCTTTGTTTGCTGGTTTACAAGAGCTGAAAATGCTACAGAATCTTTCATTTTTCATTTGTGGAGCTTTACTATCCTTCTATGACCATAAGCAGCTTTTTTCCTATGCTTAACCTTTAAACTTGTTTCCTTGACTATATAACAGATCTTTGAAATGTGCGCTTATAAGAAAGAAAATTTATTACAAGTATTTACCACCATTTTGAAGAAGTTCAGTGCACAGGGCACAGGGCTGATTACGGTATTCCTCCTGTTAATGTCATTTTATAAACTGCTGGAAAACAGTGAAGTTCTTGATGAGACTGCTTCTTATACAAACACTGTAGAAAGATGAGACTGCTCCAAGATGAGGCTGCTCATGGGTCTACAACCTGCTCAGAGACTTCTGTCAGATTATTTAGGGCAAAGACTGTCCAACTGATAAAACCAACACATAAGCAAAATGGGACAAAAAAAATGTATTTGTGGTAGGTATTCACGTAACATTATTATCAAACTAACCAAACAGTAATTAAAAGATGTAGGCTTATAACAGTTTATATGTAGTGAATATAGTTTTTAAATATGAGATATCTTACGAAAACCTATTAAAACACAAACTGTGTAGCTGAGACTGTACTTACAAAGTGTTCATAGATCTCATCAGCAATAATTGGTACTTTGTACTCCTCTGCCAAAGCAAGAATTTCCTGTAAATGTTCCTTACTGTATACGCTACCACATGGATTAGATGGGTTGTTGATGATAATAGCTGCAGTTCTGTCATCAATGTGAGATTCTAGGTGATCCAGATCAACCTCCCAGGATTTATCAGGCTGTTAAAAGAAACAAAGCAAATATGAGCCGCGACATGAGAAAACCAACAAAGTGGTTGTGCACCTAGCACAGTCTCAGATTAGCCAGGGCATCCGCCCAGTCTGATCAGAGTCTTCACTCTCCGCATGGAGGTAGCTTAGACCCTTAGCTACCCTTTAAGTGCTTAGCGAAGAGTCTAATCAGACCGGGCGGATGCCCAGGCTGATCTGAGTCTGTGCTAGGCATACAACCACTTTGTTGCGGCTCATATATAGATTATAAGCATAGAAAAAAATTCAGAGTACAAAATCATTACACTGTTACTTATCCTACATATACAAACACAACAGTACCATATTTCTTCAGTTAAAAATGGAAGTTTTTTTCCTTCCAAAACAATTCCAAAATTTTGCAGCAGGATTTCATAAGACTGATTTAGATGTTTGGGGTTCACACTAGAGAGGTAAAAACCTTATTTTATAGCCAAATAAATACAGTATCTGAGGAAACAGTGAAGACCCTAACCATAGGTTGATCAGGGTCTGGGCTGTTTACCAACAGTTGCACATCCTGGTCCTATCCAATTATAGGATATGGATTTGTCCTAAGAGTCCATTACAGAACCATTGGGGCAATTGACTATTTAGTGCAAATATGATTATACTGAAAAGCTTGGCTCATTGTCAAATCTCAAATTTAAGTAGAGGATGGAATGGTAATTTCAGCTCTTGTGGGGTTTCCATCACTGCATAGTGAAAACAAACTGTTCCATTTTCAGGACAATAATGGTAATTACTTTAGGTGTCCCAGCTTTTAGAGTTTTATGATAATTCAATTCCATTTCTGTATTTGTCAGATGGCAAAATTCTTACACTTCTATTTCCTGGTCCTTAAGTAATTACATGTATAATATCTTTAACTGCAATGGTTTTTTTTTTAATGTTTACTTACCAAGAGGTTATAGTGCCTCACATGTATACCCAGTGAGTCTGCTAGGGTTTTGTAGATTGAAAATCCTGGTCTAGGTACCAGAATATTCTGTTCTGGATTGGCAAGGCATGTGATACACAAATCTAAAGCCCCCGAACAACCACTGGTCAGTATGATATCCTGCAAAATGAAAAGAACTTTTGAGAACACAGGCTGGACATTAATTTTATGATACTGCTCTAATAACATAATATAAAAGTTATCTGTTTGGTTTCAGACATAATTCTTATAGCTTTTCAATAGCTAGTAAGCAAAGTTCAGATGGCATCCATAATTATCCTTAAATTTAAATATATTGATTTTACAATTTGGTGATAACAAAATTTTCAGACAGTACAGCAAGCAGTATGGACCCTAACCAGATGGCTCCTTCAGCATCAGTCTGATCAGTCGCCACTGTTTACTCATGCATTTCTTACCATTAATAAGAGTCACAATATGAATATTTGAAATAGCTTTATTTTTCGAGAAAGCGTTCACGTTTTATGCAAATTATCATGTTTATGTATAATGCAATGCATATTTGCTAATCTTTATGAAACATTACACACATACAAAAGATAAAGACAAATATGAGAAGTAGGCCTAACAAATGATATAAAGTTAATGCTTTTAGAAAGTAGTTTGGAAAGGCATGGAAAAATAAGGAAATATTTTGAAATATCTTAAAAACTTAAACTTATTCTGAACAGCAAACAGTTTAGGTCATTCAGATCTAACCTTATTTCTTGCAATGACTAAACTACTATTTATGTTTTCAAGATTTTGAGACTATAAAAAAGATTTCTGCCTAATTAAAAGAGATCTATTGACCCAAACAACCAATATATCGAACACAATTATCTCTCAATGATAGGGACAATAAATAGTGCCTAACAAAACCAGCCTGTGCATATGCACAATCAGATTATGGCATGAAAGTTCACCTAGACATTAGATTTCAAAAAGCCAAAGGCACATATCTTGATGTCTCTGCACATGCATATTTAACACTTTAAGTACAAGAGATGGAAATAGCAGAATTTGCAAACTGTGTAAATCTAGATTTACACTGTTTGCCCTCTAGTCTTTGGATTCTCAATATGAAATGTCTTGGACAAGGCATTTTTTCAAATTTTTGCAGACGTAAATTTTTTCGTCTGCTTTTTGCTTAAAGAGTTAAGCATCCACAGTAATCATCATACCAAAGGCCAGGCTATGACAATGATATCCACACACTCCACCCTATAGGTTGCCAAGACTGGCTAATGGTTGTCCAGGTCAAAATAGTCTCCTTTAATTTGAAAGAAATCATTTCTAACTTTAAAGGTAAGAAAATGTGATACATAGTGCTATTTCTCACAGGATAGAGAAATGAGATTTTATTCAGTCTTTCCCGCTGATGATATTTAGAGCCATATCTGGAAAAACAAATTTGTTAAGCAAAACTGTGTCATGAAACATCACCTGACCATTTAAATCAAAACTGTAATCTTGATACAATTCAACACCATAACATGCATTATATACATTTTGTATCCTTTTTTGGTGTTAGAAATCTGGACATTTTATGTGCAAATATGATATCTGACAAGTCAAATTTAGTGTGCCAAAGTGACAGTTTTTCCATGTGAATATAAGACTAAAAGTATTATAAAAGATATTCTTAAAAAGCATTTGAGAAAACACAATCATTTTTGGTCCATTTTTAATGTCTTACATAATTTTCAGATGTAACCAAGCAAAAGATGTTAAACTAGAAATGTGTCCATAGTACATGTATGCCCCCACCTAGTGCTTCCAGTAAGATGGCACCATGATTAAGATACTAGCACTTGTAGGATAGCTAGGTTCATAAAGACAGACTCGTATGATATAAAAGGCTAAGAGCAATGTGTTGCCCAAGCTTGAAATGTGACACAAGATCAGATACAGATAATTCAAAGATAATTTTCTCCATTTCTTAAAAAAAAATAATATGCTGTGACCTCTCCTTAGGATGCTCTGCCAGAGGGTTCTAATGAGGGGTCGCAACATATTGTTTTTCTGGAGAAATATGGAATATTATCCCTAAATCTTCCCTGTTACCGCTTCTTATCTGAAACTCTGCTGCATGTTTGAATTGCACTTGATTTCATATTCAGCTTTTAAAATCTCATCAAATCTCACATATTGCAGTCTCGACTTTATGGCTTGTATGCTTGTTGATCTATATAATCTAATATACCTTGTTCAAATTACAATTTAAGTCAGAATTTATATATACCTTGGCTTCTACTGTAGATGTAGGTGTAGAAACATACTCAGCCACAGCCTTTCTTGCACTTTCATAACCTATAATATACAAAGATTCCTACCATAATAAAACTTCTTAAACTGGGACACCTAAAATTACCAATAAAATGTCCTAAAAATGGAATAGTTTGGTTAACAATGCAGTAATTTCTCCATTAGATGCAGATGAAATGGCAAACATTGAAGACCCTGACCAGATTGATCTGGGACTGCACTGTTCGCTTAGACCAATCTGCCCAAATACTTACAATTTTACAGTACTACCAGACCCACAGGATCAAGTTATTTATTTCAAAATAATCAGATGTTAAATTCATACAACTTTACTTAGGAATGCATTCCCTGTAAGGGTTGAGGCTATGTAAAAAGGGAATTGTTAGGACCTAGAATTCAGAATGGCTTTCAGAAAGTTCAAGTTCACAGTACTGTACAGATTTTAGAAAGAAGCCAAACATTATCAAATTTCTTAATTCACCTTAGAAATAATGTGTTTCTCCCAAAATATATGAAAATGACTCACCAGGCTTACCAAACTGACTAGCAAAGAGTGTAGCTCCCAGATAAGATATCTCACTACAGGCGGCCTAGCCAGAATCTGCACTGTTTGCAGAAAGGTCTAATTGTTAACATTTTACTGTAGTTATACTGCAGAGCTTCTCAATTGATAATAGATTTTGCATTTTGCATGTACATTCTGCAAGTCCTAGGACATGAGCGAAGACTCAGGCCAGTCTGCAGGGCTGCATGCATAGGCTGATCCCATTTTTTGGTGGTTGTGTATGCCTTAAGGTACATTTTCATGTGATTGCACACATATATTTTTACATATCTCAGCAATGGTTATATTAGTTTATGTAAATACAAGGTATTTATTATTTTCTTCAATATAAAACAAGTAGTGCATAATGTCCTTAATCTGACCTTATTGTTCTTGTATCTAAACCAGTTATAGGACAATGACAGACCAATGAAATACTGTTTGGCAGCTGTACAATTATGGCCAAATGATTTTTAAAAAATACTTCTTAATGCGGTCAACTGTGGGTTAATGGGTATACATTCAAGGAAAACAACTCTGTCATTTTTATTATTTGCCTCCCTTCTCAATGGGGTCAACTCTTAAAGAGAAGAATTTGCTCCTATGGGAGCAAATTCTTTCCTTTAAGAGTTGACCCCATTGTGGAAGAACTTCATCATCCAGGGTCAAGCAAACAGTAAGTTAAAAAGGTTGTTTCCCTTTGTCACAATGACAAAAGAACAGGGAGGCATACCCATACACCTTAACTTAAACACTGGTCAGCAGTGAAATAGCTGAGTCCTGAGAAAGTTGCCTTGTCTCATGCAAATAGAGCATAGATTCAGATCAGTTTGCATACCAAAGTCACATCAGTTTGAATCTACACTATAATATGAATCATGATGAATTGTAAGAACAATGATGAATAGTCTGATCTGAGTATTCACTAACTGCATATGCCATAAGGGTATTTCGCTTTTGCACGGCTAATTTGTACATGTATATGGAAAATTTTTGACAAAAAAAAAGAAGAAAAAAGAGAGAAAAGAATACATATAGGACAGATAATTCCATTGCAAATAGGTACAGTCTGTTAACTGTTCATTCAAGATCAGCTCTCTTCATTCTATCATGACGCTTCAAAATACTATGCTCTCTTCATTCTATCATGACGCTTCAAAATACTATCTTCAAGCGACAAGTTATCCCAGCAGGCACACAAGGCTGAAACAACATTGATTCAATGTTGATTAAGTTGTAACAACATTGAATTGATTTTGATTCAATGTCATGACTTTGACTCGACATTGGTTCAATGTTGTTTCAACTTTGTGTGCCTGTAGTAGCCACAAGATATCATCAATACACATCACCGTAATATGCTTCTAAGTATTGGGACACCTAAAATTATTAATTTTCCTGTGTTCCAAATGGAAAATTAAGTATTGCAGGTGTCCCAAAATTAAGGCACCTATTACAGTAATTGTGGATTCAAGATAATGGCTAAATATCATCTTTATCCTGCAGCCCCAAGATATTTATCTTGTGACCTGCAGATATTTATCTTGATTGAACAAGATATTTAGTTGTTTCAAAATAATATCCTGTTAAGATACTATTTTGAGATCTTCAGCCGAAACAAAGAAAGTACATTCAAGCTAATTTCAAACAGGCTATTAAAGATGTCTTTTTTTTTTTCACCTATTTTTTTTTTTTAATTTACTGCAATTATTATGTAGATACAAAATACTATAGTATGTAACTGTATACACTAGGCCATTTTAATCCTAACCCTATTATTTGGTGTAATGGATGCTACTATCCTTGAATATGGACAGATCTGTTTTTCCTATTTTAGGGGATGTTTATAAAACTGTTAGCTGAAGACAAACAGCAGCAATACAATGTCTCACCTGAATACAATTGCAAGCAATCTGACTTTTTCTTTGCACGTGTATAATTGTATGTTTTGCTTCCTTTTTTTTTCAAAAAAAAAAAAAAAAAAAAAATAGAAGAAGAGATCTACTCGTATAGCCAATAATATATAAGACAGCTGCAGAAAAGTTGACCTGTAGGGAAGACTCTTTTCATATTTTTCCATAGGACATATGTTGTGGTACCTCATGAGCACAATCATGAATTTTATGTGACCAAAACAGCGCAAAAAAAAAAAATCTTCTTAATTACTTCAGTAACTTCTTAATTAATACATTAATTAATTCATGACCAAGGGCTATTTAAGTGTTTTCTTTCTAGCCATACTTTTTGGCTAGTTGCCAGATGCCCATTCATTATTTTGACAAAAGTGGTCAAATAATTATGTCAAGTTAAAAATGTATAATTACAGAAATGTGTTTTTCTTATGTTTAGAAAAACACTGTAAATTAATGTAAAACAGAGAGAGCTCCAGACAAGGGGACTAGTCAGTCATAATTCTTGGATAAATATTCAAAAATTTCAAACCTGACCCCTCAGAAAAAGCCTGGAAAAATGTTGTTGTTGTATTTTTTTTCCAGACATTTTTCCTGCAAACGCTTGGTGGAATTTCAGAGTGTAGACCCAGATCAGACTGCTCCTTTAGAAGTTGGCTGATCTGGGTATACACTTTTTGCCTCTACATTTTTGTAAGACGCATGGGTGTTCGGAATTTTAGAACATCAATATCTCCATAAAACCATATCATTATATGTTATGTTCAAAAGAACTTGATTAAGATGAGCATATACACCTTTCCTATAAATCGATTAAGTCGCGCACGAGTTATCTACCCAAGTAGGCTGTGACGTCATCTATAGGATATCCCATATAATTCAGTACAACTGCAAGCACACATAACATGCATAAAGCAGATGTTTTATAAATGTAAACTGCAAAAAATTCATTGAAAGAACAAATCAAAGTACAATTGCCCTGTTATCATGTGACATTTATTATTTATATATATTTTTATTTATTTATTTTAATATCATACTGAGAATTCCGACAATTCGCTAATGATTTTCATGGTCCCTTTCATCGACGCCGTGTTTTAACACCCCGGCAATACATGTTCAATATAAAAGAGCTACATTTCATATAAATAAGTTTCGTAAATCTGAAAAGTTCTTCCCATTTTTCCGACAGGTAAAACTTCAGCATTCAGATAGTAACTACGCATTATTACTGGGCACATTATAGCGCTGATATTTAGGGTTTCTTGTGCGATACACCGATCTATAAGCATCAGCATCCAGACAGTTTTCCGAAAGTTTGAACCCGAGGTTGAATTTATATTATTATTTTTTTCCATCTCTTACTTATCTTCGGTTTTATTTATTTGATCGTTTCCATTTCACGGTAGGTTTTCTTAAAGCTACCTTCAGAACACATGTCTAGGTAATACACAGTCATAGGTGCTTGTTTATTGCGGCAATGCGCGCAATTCGGTGATTACACATAACGAATTCCGTGTCAGCACACTTTGTTGTCATTTTTAGCGTGTATCTGCTTTATAATCAGCTAATCGTTCTGTATCTTTTGTAATAACGGTCTGAACATCTTCCGCGATTTTCTTTCTTTTCCTTTTGTCCTGGAAGCTGCACTGGTAATAGGCCTACATACTCTTTAGATTACGGTAATTTTGGGCCAACATTTTAGTCGGAAATCTTTTAATTTTGTGTCAAATTCCCATATGCTATAAGTTATAAAACTTATTTTCCGACAAAGGAAGAGCTCAATATATTTGGAACAAAATAGTTGTCTTAATCTTAACCGCTGAATGTTAGTTTTGAATATACGGAAAACCGGCATTTCCTTGGTTACACAATGAAAAACAGTAGCCTATCCTATAGATGATGTCATAGGCGTTGCAAGGGACAAAACTCGAACAGACTTTGAATTATAGGAAAGGTGTATATAAGAATAAATAAATGATTTTCACTCACTGAAATATGAAACACCATGACTGTCAATATCCTGGCAACAGCTGCTTACACACCTCCAGACAAGCAATATTCTGACAAATAAACATTAAGGGGAAAGGGTACACCTCCATGTTTTTTTGCAACATTTTTTCAAAGGGGAATAACTTTTGTGACTTCCTATTTTGCTTCCCTAAAGGATGAAGCCAGACTTTTCAAATAGAGGTCTGCTCTTAACGAATTTGCTCCAAGGGGACTTAATTAATCATATGTCGAAAGGACTATGGACAAATGGCAAGGATGGGTAAGTGAATGGAAAACCCGACACTCATATCAAACCTTTATAAAGTAGGTGGGATACAAAGTTATCCCATTATAGAATCCCAACAGTTAAAATCTGATGCTCTGCTACTAATTTCCTGCAAATTGAGGACTGCCACACCCTGCAGGGAGATGTATAAGAGAGAATATGAGCCTGACATGACAAAACCAACAAAGTGGTTGTGCACCCAGCACAGACTCAGATCAGCCTGGGCATTCACCCAGTCTAATCAGAGTATTCGCTGTCCGCATGGAGGAAGCTTAGACCCTTAGCATCATTTTAAGTGGCTAGTGAAGAGTCTGATCAGACTGGCCAGATGCCAAGGCTGATCCGAGTCTGCGCTAGGCGCACCACCACTTTGTTGTTTTTTTCGTGTCGTGGCTCATATGGTGTAATTCTGTGCTTTAATTCTGATCCTCTTACCTGTAGATGGTCCATATCCATTAAATTTATGTTGTTTGATACTGTGGATAACTGCCTCTTCCATTTCTTGTGGAATCTTGAGGTTTCCAAACACTGTTGGGTCACCTGAGGGAATAAAGATTTTTATTGTATGTCAAGAGCAGCATCCAACCTGAGTGTGACCGCTAGATATTTATGCAATGTATATTTGTTTACCGTATTCAAAGCATAAATTACTGATTTCTCATTATTTAGATTATTTCATATAGAAAGAGGTTTTGCAGTTTATACAGTTAAACAGATATCTGATTTAATATAAGTTATCTGATATAAAATATGATATAATTTTATAATGCCAGATGTCTTTTAAGTAATAAGATATCTGAGCTGGTAAACAAGACATCTTATATAATATGTAAAACATCTTGTATACTTAATGAAATGTATGCTACTGCATATTAGCTATCTGCTTAACGAAACAGCTATAGGATACCAATATATAATATGAAATAGAAGATATCTATTTTTTTCAAGTATATAAGATATCATATATAGAATCCAGTGTAAAGATATCTCTATTATTTAAGCAACTGAAAACAGGACCCAGTGAAGAGTTGGACGGACACTCTCTGCCAGGTGCGTGCAACTATGGTTACGTACCACTGAGCCACTTGGGGAACATCATTAGAATTGAAACAGAACAGAACCCAGTGAAGAGATTTATTATGGCTGGACAAAGCAAAGTCACTGTTGAAGTATCCTCAATAATTCTCTCGACAGTATGATCACCAGAATTTGAATTTATTAGGCTTTCAAATTCTCTGAAACAGCCTAAGCTAAGGCTTATTTAGAGAATTTGTTTGTCAAACTTGGAACTCCTGCAGTTAGGACAGAATGTACAAGACTTACCGATAGACAGTGCAATCATGGCTTTGTCAGGATTTGGTGTTAATTTCATTCCATCAACAATACTTCTGATAGGGTTGAATGTGTTTCTGGCAATGTCTGATGCCTCCACTATCCATGACTTATGTTGCCTTCTTTTCTTCAGAGGTCTGTCTATGCTGTTGGAATTCTGGTCCATGAGTTTCTTTTATTCAGGAACTGCTGCAAAAAGGTGTTTAAACATCAGAGCTCCTTTGAGGATAATTCAGGGATATGTTTTCTTATTTCTCAATAAAAACATATGTTGTGACCCCTAATTAGAACCGTCTCAGTGAGACGGTTCTAGAGAGAGGTCACAGCATATGTTATCTACAAAATATGGACAATCATCCCCAAATTATCCCTGTCATCCATTCTTATCTGGAACATTGACCACGCTGAATGACACCCAACAACATGCTCTCTCTTGTAAAATTTGACTGTTTATTGTTCTATGCATGTCATAATGCAAGTGCCAGACAGATTTAAGGATTATACCAGTGTCATTTACCATTTAAGGATGATGATGATATGTAACAAGTAATAATGTGGCTTTCAGCTTCTGTTTTTGACATGTGAAATTGTTGAATTAAAAAAAAAAAAAAAAAAAAAAAAAAAAAACAGGCAGGATGACCAAATGATGATCTTTGGACAGTTTTTGTGCCTTTTTACGTGATTTTAGTCCAACTGTATGAAACACGGGCACTTGCCTATTTGGGCAAGCCAGCTGGAAATCCCATCATACTTGCCAAGAATTTCTTTTACTTCTTTTACTGGCAAGTACCAATCCCGTCTAGAATGACTACCAAAATCTATATGGATTTTCCAATTACCCTCAGGAAAACCCCTGTCTTATAACTGAAGAACTGTGGTACTTTTGAGCAGGTGTTTGGGGAGTCATTAAAATCACACAATGCAGGGATGTGAAAATATCAAAATTTTCTACTTGTCAGTCTTGACTACGGACAAGTAAATAGACAAAATTAACTTGTCTGAACACATATTTACTTGGCCAAAAAAAGAAATACATGAAATAAGGAAGGAACAAAAGATAATGAAGAGAGGAAGAATTGATGATAGTTTTTGGCTATTTGATGCAAAGTTTCGAATAAGAACATATGTTGAGGGCACCTGTTAGTGTTAGAATCGCTTCGACGAAGCGATTCTAACAGGAGCCCACAACACATGTTTTCATGAGAAAATATGAAAATTATCTCAGAATTATTCTCAAACACATTCACTGATGATACTCTGAATACTTGTTCCAAGGCAAGTAAAATGAAATTTCTCACTTGTCCAGACAAGTAGGACAAGTCGGCATAGTATTTCCACAGTCCTGCACAATGTATGCTTTATGAATGAGGACAGCAGCTTGCTTGTCATCTTCAAAGTTTTCTTATCAAAAGCTCTGCAAACTCACAATTGTGAGTTTTTGTTATGAAAGTTAAACAAAGTTATTAACTTTGTCTAACTTTCATAACGAAGCTCATAGTTACTTAACATGTTTAACAAACAACATTAGTACTAAGTGTGATTTCCGCAACATAAATACAAATTTATTCTTATCAGGAATAACTCTGACCTGCACAAGTGTGTTTGAATATATCAAGTTCATACAGTACTGAAACTAGCTGTATAGTGTGAAAGACATCTGTCAGATGTCATTTATGTAAAGATATTAATAACTACTATTCATGCCATTTGCTTGCAGTGTACTAGACTGGGAGAATGCCAAGCTATTTTAATCCAGTTCACAACCTGACTTATAATCTGTGCTAATCTGGAAAAGTACCAATCATTCTATCGGTAATTTTGATTCCTTCAATAATAAACAATAACAGGCTGGAAATATGATGATATAAAACTGGAAAATTATTGTCATATAGGAAATCTATATGCCCATGCAGTTCTTTTGATATGTGACCAACATTTAAATGTTATGTCCTATTAAAGTTACAAACACCTAACCCATAACCTTCACCATTTTTTTATAGACTCTTCATCTTACATGAGTGTAAATATTCAGATGTCTATCATTGACTAGAAGCATACTGTCAGTGTAGACCAAGATGAGACTGCTTCTTAGAAGGAGTATGATTTGGGCCAGGGCTGTTGGCCAAAAATTCAGTTAAACAGATATCAACTGATAAGCCAAATGGCCTAGCCACATCTAAAAATGCAAAATTCAAAAGTAATCACCAAAAGCATAATGCACTAAGCTCTGGACTGCAATCGACTTGCTTCATTTGGATGCATTAATGTGTGTAAAATCCAATTTCTAAGAATTTTCGGACAATAATTGTCCGATTTTTGGATGTCTGAAATGTTAGGGTCATTACAGTATGCAGTTTTTATAACATACAACTTGATGGGGTCAAATTCTACATTTAAGAAAAATTATGCAAGAACTGCATACTGAAAAAAAAGTAAAACTTGAAACTCTTATGGGAATCAGATCTCAGAAAGAAAGACAAAAATAAATGAGATTTTGTGTATATGCAACAGAAATGCTAGTGGTATCTGAATACGTAACAGGAGGTAGTACTTATGGACTTTCTGATATGTACATATATAATACCTATATTGAATCAGAAATAATACAAAGCATATGTTGAAAGAAACACATATTATTAATTAATCTGATAATACGGAGAAAAACAAGATGATGCAATGCTCCCAGTGTAAACAGCCTAAGGCATACCATAGTAACCTTAAATATTTTGACAAAGAGCCATTGCTTTATTTGATCTTCAATCTTTAAATCTGACCAGACCATTTTACTAAATGGGAATAATCTAATTTGGTTTTAGGATTTATACATTAAATCTATTTTTACTACAGCTCATGAAAACTTTTTGACCAGCTTCTTGTTTCTTGTACAAGCTGAGAAATCAAAAGTATTTCCACATCTCCACATGTAAAAGAAAAAAATAGAACATCAATATACACAAATCTTAGAAATAAATTGCATCATTTAGCTTTGGTTTAAACATAGTTTATTCAAAGATTTTATACATACATATGAATAATAGAATGAAACAATATAGGACTAACAGTAAGCCTAACGTTTATATGTAAGTCTCATCTTGGTCTACAAATGGAGATAACGTTTATATGTAAGTCATCTCCATTTAGCTTTATGTACAGTATCCAAATAATAATGACTAATTAAGAACTGTATGTTATTTAGAGCCCCACTCCTGAGTATTATTTGGATGTGATTTTTGTTATTAGAAATATTCCTCAAAACTGCAACAAAAGCATTCAGACAATATGCTTTATGTGGGTGGTATTTCTACAGTAGAGTTTATTCTGGTTATTATTATTTATTTTTCATTTATTTATTGATCAAAGCCAAATTTAAAGGCCTCAAGCAGTCTATCTGTTGCAACTAAAGTAGTCTCGTATGTTCATGATTTATCATCTGTCAAAGTAAATAAAACTAAAAGGCTAGACAAGGGCATACTATCATCAGTTTATAATAACACTGATATTGACAATCATTAATTTACTATACCTTTCAGGCAGGAATTGAAATCTGAAAATACCTACCTTTAAGATCTGACAACTGATGAGCTTACAAACTTGCACTAAATTCCCTCTCAATTCCAACTTTTTTGTTCAATAGAAATCACTGACAACCGTCAAGTATGACGAAAATATAATTAGGCAACCGTTTATCAATATTATTTTCTTCACTTGAGGTAAGTTTTATGTTTCTTTTGCCTGATGAAATGTTACCTCTCAGTGCCTGTTTGCAATAAAATTGTAAACACGCGTCGTGGTATTTCACCTTCACCCCACTTGACCTGGAATATGATTGGTTGATGTTGAGGGTTGGGTCCGCTGAAGGTCAAGTTTGAGATCATAAAAAAAAGTTACGAAATTATACATAATTTCATGAAACAATTATATACAATCAATCTTAATATGAATGACTTGAAAAAGTTTCCACTCAATTTATTTTATTTATTTTTGTTAACGGGTTTACAATAATTTTACCTGTCATGCTGCCGGTATGGGTAAAACCCTGCGCTTTGCGCCATATTGTTGTTGTTGTTGTATAAATTCTGCCTTCAGATAGGCACACCTCTTCTTGAGTAGAACTGTTGTTGTTGATGTAGGAATGTCCATATACCAATTTTAAAATGATGAATCGATCACCCTATTTACAGCTTAAATAATATTTACAGTTAGGTCAGCGTGCTGAGGTGTGCGACGGCTTCCATATCAGAAAATAAGTTCTATTCTTTCCTGGATCTTCTCGGGACCAGGGATAGTCTTTTGTAACGTTCAGTATGGAGGGAGTAACATAACTTTCCGGATAATTTTTTCATATTATTACTGATGCATAAAATTCGTACTTTGGGTAAAGATAAAGAAGCTTTATTTTACGTCGCATATTAGAAACAGACAACATAAGCTCTGTAGAGCTTTTATTGCGACAAACAAGGTATACAGTAACAATTTATACTTACCTGATGACTAATCTTCCTAGGACTACCCTTTATAGGCGAGCGTCAGCCAAGGGAGCTCCTAGTACCATTTTCTACGCCTTTGGTATGGCGCGTCCGGGATTCGAACTCACGACCTCCCGGTCCCGAAGCGGACGCTCTACTACTGAGCTATCGGGGCCGGTATAGGGTCAAGAGATAAGAAAACCCCATTCTATGAATGTATGACTGCTTGATGTATCACCAAACTATGCAAATAAGTTCCAGAAGCTCACTGTAAATCATCGCATGACGATTGTCGAGCAGAGCTGAATAGGCCATCGTTTTGTATTTGACTTCAAAATATTGGGAATATTTACTATGTCCACACCTAATGGTTTGATGTCGAAAGATATTATAGCCGTATTAAGACAAAATTTCATTATAATTGGTATACCCAGTTGTGTGGAGTATTTAATAACTGCGGGGTCTCATATCTCATTAGCACTACAAACGTTGGTTCATATAACTTCTTGAACCAAAGGTATTTTGGGGACATGCGTCTTCTTTCTTTCTTTCTTTCTTTCTTTCTTTCTATCGTTACTGCTCTCGGTCAGCTATGACCATGATGGCAGGTTAGTGGCGCGGCACATAAGTTATCACAAAACATAATAAGTAAATGAATTTGTGACAAAGCCACCAACAGATTAAAACTATTCACAAGAAGTCCTCAGGGGCAGGCATTCCATGCCTAACCCCTGCTCTACCCTAGGGTATTATATTTTGGTCTTAAACCCATCAACTTTCTCCGAAGAGACAGCTTCGGTTGTAAGGCCATTCCAAAATGCAATTGTCCTTGGGAAAATGAATTCTTAAAACCGTCCGTATATGCATTTGGTCGGTGATACTGGAATGGATGGGACCTAGTTCTCCTGCTCCCTCCGCCGACCTCAGATAATACCTATTCTTATCTACAATAACAAGATTATTGTGAATTTTGTAGAATAGAGACAGAGAAGCCTGCTGCCGTCTTTCCTGCAGGTCTGGCCATTGGATTTCTAACATTTCTCCCACATGGCTTTGATTGCGCCAACGCCTACAGGTCCAACGGGCAGCAGTCCTCCGTACTTTTTCTATTCTGTTAATATCTACTTGGTGATGTGAAATCCAAACTGGCGCTGCATATTCTAATTTAGGCCGGACCAGAGTTTTATATGCAGCAGCCTTGATTTCCTTCGATGCAAAAGTCAAGTTTCTACGAAGGAACCCTAAAGTCTTCAAGAAAAAGATATGAGGATAAGAATTTAAAAAAATAAAAACTGCAGTTATTTAAGAAATTCTACAGAGCAGGTATGCGTCTGAAATATGTTGAGATATTAAAGCCCAGAATCGAGAGATCTTTGATCACTAGACTAAGGATAAATGCAAATTTTGGGACGTGTAGCGCAGTCGGCAGTGCGTCCGACTCAAGAGCCAGAGGTCCTGGGTTCGATACCCTGTCCGGCCACCTACTTTCGTTTCCCCCTTCCACTGATTCAAGAAGGCAGTTGTCAGTTACTGGCGAAAGTATGTGCACTTAGTACTGGTTAACCGCTTAGGAGGTCTAAGTCTGCTCAGGAATAGTTTGGTTAGGGTTAACTGACCGTCCTGTCATGACCGTAGCCGTTTACTTTGGACGTAAAGTAACACAACAACAACAACAGCAATCAGTTCACAGAAAGAGGAAGATATTCTTATATACCAAGAGCTGAAAAATTCTGTCATGCTTGCAACTCTAACGAAATAGAGGACGAGGAACATTTTTACCTAAATGTGAATGGAGTTTATATCAGTATTCTAGACAAACATTAAGTGCTAAGATTCAGAACATTTACAATAGAGAAATTGATGCAAAGATATAACTTGATAATTACTCTCCACTTATTCCAATATTTTCCATTTTTAAGATAATTGCTTAAAACGTAAAGATAATACGCTTCGAGAATGTTTTCATAAAGGTTTGGAATTTCTGACTACCATGGCTCCAACAGTATACTTAGTATTAGATCATGATACTATTTAGGTCAATGGTATCAATGCTTTCTGCGTTTTTCGTAAAGGGGAACAACTTTTGTGACACTCCATTTGTGACTTCTTATTTGTTTCCATGGCCCGTTAGGCTGGGATCAATTCTTGGAGAGAGGGATTCGCTCCTGAAGGGATACTTTGCTTGGACAAGAATGGGAGAGAATTTGTCTTGGTATGTACTACCTTCCCCTTTCACTTGAAATTGTTAACATTTTCAGAATAATTTATTTTATTTGTATCAGTCTTAACCATTTATTGTACATGTATTTGTCTGAATAAAAAATTGTCAATTTGTCAAACTATTCAGATTAGTCTTTCTACTACTGACCGTTCAACGGGCGGTTCTTCTGCTGCAGATCCTCTTTATTAGTGAGTATGATATCTGTTATCGAAATGTGCTGCTCCGTTTTGTCATTTCCCACAATTTTCTTGGGTTGGCTGTGCTTTGCAATTCAGGCTTTCGCTGGGCTCTTCATTTATATTTCTGTATGCTTTTGATCTGCCATCTCGAAATTAGCTCCAGCAAGATTTTCCTGAAAAGCTTACATAGAAAAGCAAATTGAAAAAGCATATTCAACTTTTTTGGGGAAATATACGTATAGTGATGTAGAGACATAAGGATTTCACGTAGCCTTGTGGTCGTAGGGGCAGTAGGTGTTAGAAAGATGTACCACATATGAAAAATGGAGCCTATCTCTCTCATTTCGATGCATTTATTTTTCTCTGATTCGAAAAAGGTATCCATGTACTGTTGTCTTCGCAGAGAGAATGTTTTAGTTGCTAGCTCAGGCTGACACATGGGGAATTCGAATTTGTAACCGTTGCACCATAACCGAGCGCCCCTAACCATTCGACCATAGCACCTATCTTAAAAGAAGAGGCAAAGAAAAAAATCAAGAACGAAATGAAATAAATAAAATAAGAATATATGTAGAGAGGTCAATAAACAAGTCAGCTTTTATGGTGCAGATTATATTTTCTGCTCCTTTTGAATCATTGAGTTCATTTGAGTTATTTTGAAAATAGAGTTCCGCTTTCATGAACAGACTCAATTAAACCACAGGCGCTTGAAGTTTAGACCGTGAAACACTTCAAAATGTCAAAAAAACCGGAAAAAACATATGTCATTTATTGTTCAGGGTTGTATTGGACACTTTGGATGGCAAGGTTTAAAAATGTTTCTAAGCTAGAACTTCAAGCTCCTGTGATTAAACCGAGTCTGCTATATTCTATTCTTTGATGTATTCCTTGTTTCCAAAGGATCTTACTACTCAGAACTTATTTTATTAACTTCTTGCCTCACTGCTGTAAAAAATCATGTCATGAGGTACTGTGAAAAAGTTTATGAAAGGTCTGGTAAAAATTTCTTTTGGTCTCTTAAAATTCTGGTGAGGTCATTAATAAATTGAAGATGAGAGGGTTCCGTGCGACCAGTTTGTCAACTTATGATTTTTCTTTACACCCTATACTACTTTGCCACATAATTTGATCAAGGAAAAACTTATAGATTTAATTGAGTAGACGTTCCAAAGGGAAGGTTCGCCTTTCCTTGCCTGTAACGAAAGAAACGCTTTCTGTACTTCTGAACACCAAAAGCGATATAAACTTTGGTCACGTCAAAATATGTGTGAAGCCTTAACATATTTTTTAGATAATATTTACATTAAATTTGGTACTAAGTTATACAGACAAATTGTTGGTATTCCTATGGGTACTAATTGTAGTCCTCTTGTAGCGGATTTGCTTTTATTTTGCTATGAAAGAGATTTCATGGCTTTTCTTTCTAATGATAAACAATGTGGAATTACTGAGGCTTTTAATTCTACATCTAGATCTTTTAGATATTGACAACCCTTATTTTGAAGACATGGTGAATAGAATTTATCCACCTGAGCTGCAGTTAAACAAAGCTAATGCAGCCGATACTGAAGCCCCATATTTGGATTTACACTTATCTATTTCAAAAGGATTTACTTCAACCAAAATTTATGATAAACGCGATAACATTGATTTTGATATAGTGAATTTTCGATTTTTTGATAGTCATGTTCCCCGTTCTACCTCTTATGGGGTTTACATCTCTCAACTTATTCGGTTTGCTAGAGTGTCTAGTCATGTGACTGACTTCAATGCTCGTAATGAAACTGCTAAGCTTCTCCAACAGGGCTATTGATATGATAAACTTCCAAAAGCTTTTTCAAATTCTATCGCCGACACTATGAATTGATTTCTAAATTTAAGGTCGGATTAAAAAGTCTTTTGCAACAGGGCCTATCGGGACCAGAATTTTATGGTGACTTAGTTTATAAATTCAAGAAATTGTAGGCAGCTCTGATTTTTCTGATCAGTTCAGAAAATTGTCGTTCGTTACAAACGTACTGGATATAACATAAATGTAATGCTAGAGTCTGCATGTTTAGTAGTTACCCAGTCATGGTTAATAACTTTGCTTCCCTCTTTAATTGCACGCCGGTTGGCCAGGTATCAGACTCAAAGATGGGCCCGACATAACGGGGTATTACGGATGGGGTTCTTTTGCTCCGGTATTTCAGTGGTGTTGTTTGACTTCCCAGGGATCTCACGATGTCGCAATACAATATTTATGTCGAGTCCTCATCTTTGATTCTTCATAGCTCTTATCCGTTATTTGTTTGTTTCCTGTGATGATTCATAGATGGGTTAGGAAACTTTCAAGCTGACCAAAAAGCTAATTTAATGTTATTTCAGTCGGGTCCTCATCTCTGGTTCATCACAGATCTTATACGTGATTTGTTTGTTTCCGATGATGTTTCATTGATGTGTTAGGAAACCTTCATATGGACCAAATAGCTAACAATGTTTCGAATCACTGCAGAAGCAGAGGGCGAGGTTTGGATCCAGTAAAACATGGTTTTCTTCTGCTCAGGTATTTCAGTGATATTGTTTGACAACTCAGGGATCTCCAGGGTCGCATTACAATATTTATGTCGAGTCCTCATCTCTGATTCTTCATAGGTCTTATCCGTTATTTGTTTGTTTCATAGATGGGTTAGGAAACTTTCGTACAGCTAACTTAATGTTTCGAACCACTGTAGAAGCAGAGGGCAAGGATTCTATAATTGTATTCTTTTCGGTATTTCAGCTGTAAAACTAGTTTCAGCCCCAAGTAATATTTCACTGACCACTCCAAGGCGGTACTTCTGTTGTGGTTCCTCAATTTAACATGTTGTTATGTCAAATTGTCTATGATCTCTAGCAGTGCGGTCACTTGAATAGCTGCTCATTCTGCTTTCTGTTTTGTAATTTAAATCTGTAAAAATAGATGTTGCTGCTGTTTTCAATTAGAGTACCTGATTGACCAACTGTTTGCCTATCGTTTTAATTATCTTAAGGGTGCACTTAGTATTTCGGCCCACTTCAGAACTGTTATGGCGTGGGCCGTTCACTGACGGGTTTGTTGAGTCCTCGTCTTTGCTTCTTCATGGTGTTGAAATTTGATTGATGTGTTTACCGTGATGATTCATTGACGAGTTAGAGGGTTATCATGCGAACCGAACAACCAACTAAATGTTTTGTACCACTTCAGTAACTGAGGGTGAGGTTGGGCCTGTAAAATCGATTTAAGCCCCCCAGTAATTCATTACTGACCGTTCCAAGGCGGTAGTTCTGTTGTGGTTCTCTGTTGCCTGTTTTTGGTGTCAGAGTTTCTGTGATGTTTTACCTTATGTATGTTCTTATTATTTTTGGTTCGGTTTGGGTTGCTGAGTGGCCACCTTTTGGGAACAAGCTGCTCACTCGGTTGACCATATGTTCTCTGTATCTTGATTATTTGTAATCTTAGTTGTTTCCAACTATGGTTTGAGGGCTGGATTTGGATTTTGATTGTTTCAGTTCCTGGTCTTTGCATGCTTTTTACTTGTGTCCCCAGAAAGTCTTGATCTATCACTTTGTCTACATGAAACTTTTAATATTTAAACCATTTCTGCTTTCATTTACGACTCGCCTAAATCATCTTATTCTGTTTAAGCTTCATTGCCTTGATGAAGGCGCCAAGTTTGCGGGTACCTCGATGAAGCTGTATACTAGTATCATACCCTGGAAATACCATAATATATTTTTCGGTAGGAAGTGACTCCGGGTACGGTACCGTATCTCTAGACCCTGGGTCTCAAGATATGGAACCGTACCCCGAGACTCTGGGTCTCCAGGTACGGAACCGTACCTGGAGACCCAGCCCTATAAGGATCGGCTCCGGGTACGGCAGTAAGTTTTCAGTACTATGTATGAATTGCAACTGTTTCTGTTTCTGTAGATCCCGCCAGTAGAATGGCGCACCCAGGTCGTTGACCGGTAGATATTTTTCGTTGATTCACATAAGCAGGTAAATCCGGGAATACCAGCTATTTATACACTATGTACAGACAGGTTAGACTTGTGGTGGCGGTCACATTGATAAATTGGGAATATAGCTTAATTGGACAATTTTCTGTACAGTTGCAACCTTTTTGCATGCAACCGAAAACAGTACGTACGACTCAGAGCCTCCAGCTGCAACAAGACCTCCTCCGCAATACGAGCTCCTAGCAGACTCATCAGGTTGTGACTGTCTAGCAGAATCTTCACCAACTCCATCCTTGACCGATATGCCCAGAATTACTGACCAAACTGTCTTGCCAAGAATACCCTGATATCTTTCAGTGACAAATCTGTAATCTCAGCAAGAGCAGGGCAACGAAGGAGAACATGAGGTAGATCTTCTGGGCCGAGTCTACACAACGGACAGGTCTCATCAACACTGTACTGATTGAATCTAGCTTTTGTGGACTGAAGCATATATACTCCTGTCATCATACGTACTTTAGTGATATTTCTTCTAACATCATGCACGTTGTTTGCAGCTAATTCCCATACTGTATGAGTAACACCCACCGCCATGGAGGTAAGATTACAGTTAACTAAGGTAGACCTCGTCTGGGCATCTGCAACCAAACGCTGGGTCTAGAACTGACATATTGACTCACGAGTGGTCTTTTTCCAGGAGAACTTTAATTTTCAAGACAAGAGGGCTGAGGAAGGTTATACATATCCAGGATGCGTTCAACCGCACAGAAAAAACTACCCTGGCATTTAAGTGTCAGCTGTCGAGCCATCAGACCTTTTAACCTCTCATTTCTGGAACGGGAAATGGAGTGGAGTAGGCTTAGCTGCCTCTTATACAGTTCGGCCTGTATTGGAAGAGCGCCCAACAGCAGCTGCACTGCCAAAGGGACCGTCCGCTCTGGTAACGATTGTAGTTTCTTCAGAGTTGATATGTGAAACCGCTGTAGTTGACCGACTTGGGTATCAGTCAACGACAATGTCTCCAGGCCGTACAGCAGTCTGGGAATCACATAGACCTGATATATCCTAAAGGAAATCTTCGGGTTTAGTCCACTCGTACCATGAAGCCCAGTTTTCATCAGGGCATACAAGGTGCTTCGGGCTGCACTTACTCTTTCTGTGATATTGATGGAAGTTTCTGATTTTTTCTGCCCTAATCAGGACAAGATGGGTTAACCTTGGTTCAGCCTGTACCTCTTTTGAACCTAGCTTCCAAGTAGTTATAATTTCAGTGTCTGTAACTCTTTTACTAAAGCGGAACGTACCCATTACTATTTTAGACAAAACAGGTGTGAAAAAACAACAGTTATGGGTTTGAATGCGAAAACGCTATGCTATTTTTTTTATGCAAAATAAACACATTGTTTTGACCGCATTATCATTAATAATGTTTCCGTGCAAGATGGTGACTTAATTATATTTTCATTGCTGGATTAACTATATATTAAATGGGTAAATTTAAAGAGTAACTACACTTCAGGAACTGACTGAATCAGATCCCAAACCCTATCCCCAAGATCAAAGGGAAGATTGACAAAGACATCCTAACAAACAATAAATTACAAATGATAAGCCGAGTCAGCAGCTCTTTCCCAAATAGGTGGCAACTCAGCTATCTTTACTGAGCTAAATAATTCAGACCAACAGAAGGGTTACAACAGATTAAGCAAATTATACAAAAAAAACCCCATTAAACAACTATTTTTACCTATTTTCTATTTTTTATTATAGAAGGGTTAAAATGAGAACACAATAAATTAAACAGCACCGAACATAACACAAATGCAACCGCAACGAAAGTACCGCCTTGGGACGGTCAGTAATAACTACTGGGGGGTTTAAACCTACTTAATACATAGTATTGAAACTTACAGCCGTATCCAGAGCCAATCCTCATAAGACTGTCTCCAGCCTGGTGACCCAGAGTCTCGGAGTACGGTTCCGTACCTTGAGACCCAGGGGTCATTATCTCGAAAGTATAGCGAAATCGTAAGTTTAGGTGGAGATTTAAGTTACTGATAAGGTCTTCTTAAGGGGAACCTAATCCGTTACCTCGAAGACATCATAACGTCATCTTAATACGGCACAATTTTACGATATCGTAACTATTTAAGGTCACCTTTTGTAATAAATTTATGCTATTTGTGTATTGGAAAAGGTAAACATCCTTAATCCTAAACATCTTTAATACTTCTCCAGTGCTCATTTAAATTGGATGGAATTGCTAGTATACATGGTATGATTAAATTCAAACCTTCTTACATGGCATTTTGCGTTTGAAGGACATACTGCTCATGCTGATGTGTATAAAGTATGTGCACTGAATGCAAATAAAAGATGATATATTATTTTCCCTACTAGTTCCAGCAAACTTTAAATATGACATGACAGTCTGAATATCTGCCTTTGAATTCCGAGCTACATGTATTAGGGAAAGAGCCATCCCGCCTGATAAACGTTGAAACTAAAATGACCTCATAGGGTTTTGTACCATTCTTTCAGAAACTTTGCATGAGCTTTGAGAATTTATAATTCGTGCAGAGGACAATACAGCTTCATTTATTTATATCACTTGCATTAAGAAGTTACGAAATTAAAATTGAACTTGTAGTTTTCACATCCTCTGAAAATTTACATCCTTTTCTCAGTCTACTGTCAATGTTTATACAGATGTGAGAGTAATGTTGAACAATGGACTTCTGTTAAAGGTATGTTTGTTGTTCCCTCAGATTTAGACATTTTATTCCCCTGTTTCCACAAACCTTGGCTGAAATCCATCGTTCAACACTTGTAGGGCCACATTTTATGCTGGCCATATGCGCGATCCTATATGCAAAGTATTTTCTTCTGTGGCATGGACAGGTGTTAACTAGTAGGCTACAGAGGTCCCCCTCCCCCACCCACCCTGTCAGTGATGTTTTCCGTTGTTATCAGCTCCTTTTCACTAATGTAGAAAAAGAATAATTGTTATATATTTATAACAGACACAAAAATACTATTATACTGCAGTACTTAGATAATATCTGCTCTTAAAAAACACATTCATTTTACTTACTGTAGAATCTTGAGCTTAAGATGGAGCGTAGAAGATTTACGATTGCGCTAAGAGGTCAATTTTGTCACCTTAAATTTCAGCTACATTTACGGCGTGCTCGTAGTTTACGAGGTCGTCGAGGGAATGGCAAAAAACGTTAAGGGGCGATAAGACTAGCTTACGATCACCTTAGTGCTTACGATGCTTTCGAGATATTGGCCCCAGGGTCTAGGGATACGGTACCGTTCCCGGAGACACTTCTTTTTCGGTAATAACGATTAATCTCGTGAGTTATTTGAACCCTTTATAATACATCCGTATTCTTGAGCAGAATATGACATATCTATAGATGCTTTTCGGTAATTCTATGCTTTTCGGTAGCCCTGCGGGAAGTGACTATCGGCACGACCGTCTTGCGGATAAGAATCCTTATCGGCACGACGGTCTTGCCGATAAGAATTCTTATCCGCAAGACGGTCGTGCCGATAAGAATCCTTATCCGCACGACGGCGGTCAGATATATGGTGTACCAAGAGGGTCAAAAGCACCGATACGGGTCGACCCGTATTTCTGATATACGGGTCGACCCGTATATTTACGGGTCGACCCGTAAATTTACGGGTCGACCCGTATTTCAGATAGGGGTCGACCCGTATATTTGCGGGTCGACCCGTATATTTACGGGTCGACCCGTATGATACGGGTCGACCCGTATAATAGGGGTCGACCCGTAAAAATACGGGTCGACCCGTATATATACAGGTCGACCCGTATTTTACGGGTCTACTTGCATTTACGGGTCGACCCGTAAATTACAAGTCGACCCGTATTTTACGGGTCGACCCGTATCTTAAATACGGGTCCACCCGTAAATATACGGGTCGACCCGTAAATATACGGGTCCACCCGTATTTCAAAAATACGGGTCGACCCGTATAATACGGGTCGACCCGTATAATAGGGGTCGACCCGTATTATACGGGTCGACCCGTATTTCTCCAAAAATAAACTGACCAATCAGAAGATGCCTTCTATACGTTCTTCGGCACCTTTGAAATATCGCTTCAATTCATGCTGTGGAGTCGCACAACTAATACCTGTATGGATAACTGTATATGGCAAATGATTTGTTGGCTTTGCTTTACTTATGCTCACTAGACAAGGATCTGCTAATATTTGTTAAGTTCAACTCTAATTATTATCGACTTTTAAAATTATTGTTATTTAATCAACATCCAAAACTGTTACCAAAAGAGGGATTATTTAATCCAAAACGATGCCTATCTTACCTTTAAATTGTGCGTAACCGGCCTATCCAAGTGAGAAGTCATTTGTTTATTGCTACTATATATTCAGTAGCCTATTTGTATGTGTATTCCACTGTTTGCTGTATATAGTGAATAAAATGAAAATTGAAATTCAAACGTACTTTCGAATTGTTTCTGAGATATTATTATTTTTTTTTTCTCTTAATGTTTAATTTATACTTCATGCTGGGACGGTCTTGGCTCATTAAGAAAAAAAAAAAAAAAAAAAAAGGGGGAAACGGTGCCATCAATGATTTAACATCAATTGTTTTATAATAATGATGATAATAATAATTGGTAATTAAATATTAATGACAATAATAAAAATATCATAATCATGATCATGACTCATTCTCTGACAATATCAAATAAAAGAAGAAAAAAAGAAAGGGTCAGATTTTTTCTAACTTTTTTCTATCATTTAATTTGTTTATTAGCATTATTAATATTTTTATTACCAGCAAACTTGTGCTGTTCACTGCTTTAAATCATGCCAGGTCAAACAATCGATATCATGATTTTCTAATCCAACTTTGCTTGTGCGTTTGCCGATCCGAGAATGCGTAAATATTAATAGTAATAATATGTGACAGTGTCTGTCATTTTGAGCCTTATGGAGCGACAAACGGAAATTATGTTTGTACCATTTTCATATTTATTAGAGCCACCAGAATAGATTTCGAGAAGCACAAAGCAATATAGCGCTAAGGTTTACTGCAAAAGCAAACGAAATTCACACCAACCCGATATTTTGTTTTCGTTTCACTGATTGGATACAATTTACATACTAGCTGGATATCGCTTTTCAAAGATCTATAATACGAACATTCTTAAAATAGTGTACATGAAGAAAATTTAAGACGGGGATAGAAATCTTGAATTCCTCTTTTCAGGCGACGCTTTGAAATTTATAGTCAGTGCGCGGAAATCCAATTAACTTTACGTGCAGATTTTATGACGTCACTTTCATTTCACGTTTCGTGACGTCAACGTTGCACCTCCAAAAGGCTCAAAATGCCAGGCACTGTCACATATAATTACTTGCATCTTCGTTCTGTGTTAATAATTTTTCCTTGCCCGTGAAGAATCACGTTCTCGGGCAGATGCAAATATTAATTCATATCTCTGCTTAAGAGTCATGGAAGGGACACAAAATTATGACGGTCGGACAGATGGACGGACGGACAGACATACAGACAGACAGACAGACGAACAAGGTGATCACTACAAAGTCTCTGCTGACTTCGTCTGGCGGGGCCCTTATCAGGGATAATTCATGGGTAAGGAAAATATTTCTTAAAATAAACACAAGCACACGAGCAAAGTTTCTATGTCACAGAAACTTTAACAAAGGAATCACGCACACGAGCAAAGTTTCTATGTCACAGAAACTTTAACAAAGGAATCACGCCAAACATTTTGCATTTATACAGAGCAAATTATTTGCTGAAGAAAATGTACATAGAATCTTTGTCATTAAACTTTGGCAATGAAATATTTGCTGCAGTGTTCACACGACCAAATAATATTCGTCAAAAGCTACCTGCAGCAATGAAACAAAATCTTTGTCATATTTTCCACGCTTATAGCAAATTTCTTTGTTACATAATCTTTAGCAAAGTTCTCCGTTTACACGGACAATTCTATCTAACTTTTCCAGATATAGTTGTCAAAGAGATATTGTCATATTTTGGCATTTACACGAGCAAATTTTTCTATGCCCAACCTTCTTTGTCACAGAAACTTTGCCCGTGTAGACGCGGTTTAAGGTGGTACATAACGCGATTACCATAATGAACCCAATTATTTGGACAGAAGTGTTTGCGCAAACTGTGTAAACCATGATCAAACTTTGTAAAATAGCTCGAGTTGACGTAGTAGGTTTTTTTTTCTTCGTCGAATTTCCAATAGAATCAACTGATGGTAATGTGCACTACCCGTGGTGAATGTAGAATAATCAGTTTCTGGTGCCAGAAGGAATGTACGGAAATGAAATTGGTCATTTCATTTCTTGTAGATATCAAATTACACCATGTGGTTAAGAGTTATGAGCAATTTCACTCACTGACTACAGCAGAAGGACAAACAGACTGATGGACTTGCACAGCGATTAAAGTGCACACCTGTGGGTCGTGCAATACTGTTTAGACTTTCGTCACCGTTTTGCATGCCGGTGGCTGGACAATGTTAAAATACATAAGTATACAAAATTTGAACCATATATACCACGGGGTTCAAGAGTTATGAGCATTTTCGCTACTTGACCGTAAATTTTAACTTGTGCTCAGCAAAGCCTCGTCCATCAAAAAAGACGGTTATGCATTCGAGTCGTTAGATAATGTTGACATGTATCAGTATGCAAAATTTTATCAAAATATAGAATGCGGTTCAAGAGTTATAAGCTTTTTTTGCTAACTGATAACGGACGGACGGACTGTGCTCAGCAGAGCCTCGTCCATCAAAAAAGACGGTTATGCATGCGAGTCGTTAGATAATGTCGACATGTATAAGTATGCAAAATTTTATCAAAATATAGAATGCGGTTCAAGAGTTATAAGCGTTTTCGCTAACTGATAACGGACGGACGGACGGACTCACACAGTGATTATAGTGCAAACCTGCGGGTTGTGCAATCCTCGGAAATATCACTATATAGCCAGTTTTTCCCAGGGTAAATATACATTATGTGTTTTTGCATAGCCGTCCCATTTTCCTCATATAGTGGATTTTCCCCGGATAATCTGATTATATGGCTTCAAAAAAAAAAAGCGGTAACAGAGTTCTGTAAAATAAAAAGTAGTTTTTTCATGGAATATCCCACCGTTTTTAGCTCATCAGAGCCGAAGGCTCCGGGGGAGCTTATAGGATAGGCAGTGGTCCGTCGTCGTCGTATGTCGTATGCCGTCGTCTGTCGTCGTCGTCTGTCGTCGTCGTCCGTCAACACTTTTAATCAACATCTCCTTTGAATCCACTCGGCCGATTGGGCCCCAATTTCACCTGTGGGATCCTTGTGCTGGGGGATTGAAAGTTTGTGTTTTTTTATGAAAATTGGCCATTTAGCTTGGTTGCTATGGCAACTTAGAGTTCCCATTGACTTATAATGGGGAAAATTGAAAAATGACATTTTCTGCCAAGCCATTGCAGATATGTTGATAAACTTTGATAGAAATGTTCCTTGAAAAAAATAAAAAAATAAAAAAAAAATATCACGCTACAAGATGGAATTTGCTCCCTCACATCTTGTGATACACATAATAGTAAGGTTTTAATATGGAAGAAAAAAATGCAAATGTCTGTCCCAAAAATACTGCCACAAATAATAGATGCTAGAACCGCATGTATGAACTTATTAGTCTTTTTTGTTTTTCTGTTTGGGAGTTTGGCGGCGCTAGGAGTCGGGGGAAGTGGGGTGGGGCCGTGGGGGCGGGGGAGGGGTATTTGTTCAAACAAATAGAGCATCCTTTAGTTTTGCATATAGAACTGTTTGAAAAAATCAATAGGTCTTTTAAGTTGGCTACTATCGATTTCACAAACTTAAAAAAATGGTAAAAATACAATGTACAAGCGCGGGCCCTATTCATTGTCCCGCTTCTGTCTATATTGCATTGCTCAACGGGGAACCAGAAAACATAAACTGTATTTTGTGAAGCGATTTGCCGTTTTATTTTATTTTATTTAAAAAAAAATGCTACCAATACTTTTTGCCAGTCAATATATATTCACATCATCCCATATTTTATCACGAAACGGCAAGGTTGTAGCGCTTTTCGTAATGGTTTGTGTTGAGACGTTTATACCACCGAAGTGCCTGTGAAGAATTTAATTTGATGGTATGCTGGCTGAGTGTGGCAGGCCACGACCAGTCTGCACACCTAATATTCAAGCACATAGTCTAAAGCACTTGATGACAAGGGGCAGTTGGCCTATTCTAACCCAGCAGGCACATCACGTCGTAATGACGTCAGTGCGACGTCATTCTTAATGACGTCAGAGTGACGTCATTTTGAATGTAATGTGCCCGCTGGGAAGTAGCTGGACCAGAACTACCTAAATGTGTATAAATGTGTCTTTTGCAAGCGTTTATCTGTGTTCAGTGAGCGTAGCAGAGCGACTGGTAAAGTGGATTGAGTTCGCCTTTCTTGCAGGGAGTTGTGGTTTCGGCACCCACTAGCGACGCCTGTTCCATTAATTTCTTCAGTTCTAGGACTTGTCATAGCGACATGAATCTTAGCGGAGTTTTGCTTCTGTTCTTATGGATTATTTTGGCTTTTCATAAGTTCTTGCTGCACCTGGTGCCCTTGTCTCTCTCGTCTTACGAGACACAGGGGTTGAGGTGGCCCGGTGGGGGAAGCCTGCGGTCGAAACGCGCATTTTACCTGATGTTAGCAGCTACTGTGTACGCAATGCGTCTGTAAGTGTGGCTCGGAGAGGGCTGCTCGTTGCTTTCCGAGACCTGCCCATCACCTTTCTTTCCAACTTTTTGGGTTTAGCGACACTGAAATGCGCGTCTGTCGCACTTCATGCGATATAGTTGCGTTTATATTCAATATTTACATTCTTTGTGTATTTACTGAAAAGCCCTATAGTAAACATGAGACATGCGACCTCAATGACGTCAAAATAAGAAATGGCTCTCTACAACCTGACTGGACGTCAGTGACTTCATGACGTCATGCATGCTGTTCTGCTGTTAGCAGAAATGCTGCGTGTACATGTCTCACAGCTTCAATTTTAGCGCTTATGTAAGATTTTCATGAAAAATTTGATTGAAATGAATGAAAATATAAGCAATGAACTTAATTTTCTGATGTTTATCGAAGTGTAAACTACACTGGGTCACTAGCAAAGTTTACATGAACCCCATCGGGGTTCATTCACTTTGCACGTGACCCAATGTAGTTTACACTTCGATTGAAATTCATTACTTAAATAAACCTGGAAATTTGCACCGTTGATAGTGCAGTTCGTTTTTATAATTATGCCTTTCTGTCTCTGCATTTGAATAAAAGAAAAGAAAAGAAAGAGTGAAATACAGGAAAGAAAAAAAAAATCATAAAGAAATACATGTACTTCGTAATAACGCCCACACTTCCATAGTAATGTCTGTATTTCACCTTTAGGAGATGATATAAGAAACAGCAGCAGGGGCATACCAATGTGAAATATGCTTCTGTAATACACATGAGAATATTTGCTTAATATACAGTAGCAATAAACAAAATTTTGAGCCGTGACACGACAAAACGTACAATGTGGTTATGCACCCAGCGCAGACTCAGATCAGTCTGGGCATCCGCCCAGTCTGATCAATTTTATCGCTAAGCGCTTAAAGGGTAGACAAGGGTCCAAGCTACCTCCATGCGGACAGCGAAGACTCTAATCAGACTGGGCGGATGCCCAGGCTGATCCGAGTCTGCGCTGGGCGCATAACCACATTGTTGGTTTTGTCGTGTCACGGCTCAAATGATTTCTCACAGATAAATAAATACTGCGCCTGCACCGGTGACACACATTTTATGGGTATGATAAGCTTCGTTCATGTATTAGATATTCTTTTAATAAAAGGATTTTGGTGATGATGACGTTTGCAACCTGTGCATGCTCGGATCAGCAAGCCCATATGAATGTAGGATCAGAACATGTGGTGATAAATGTAACAATGATAACAATCATAAAATCATTTGTAATAATAAAAATAATAATATTTTATAATAATAATGATGATAAAAATGATAACAATAATAATGATACTAATAGCGAAACATTCCCTGGCTTATCAAATAAAAATATAACTTGCGTACTGTTTTACTTTATCATTATTATTATTACAAACAGTTGATGATGCTGTTCGCTTTTGATGTTAAACCAAACATTCTCTGACGTATAAAATAATTAAAAAAATAGAGAGGAAAAGATAAAAAAAAAAAAAAAAAAAAAAAAGAGAGGAAATTCTTTGTAATAACGTTTGACGTCCAAAGTAAAGATAGTATATATTTCAACTTTCCGTTTTAATGAGAATAGATAACGAACAGCAGCAGTTGTATACAATGTGAAATATGCTTCTGTAATACACATACGAATATGCAGGAACAATAAACAAATGATACCTTACAGGTAAACAGATGCCCGCTTTAAAAGGACGGTGTCGTATTGTTTATGGGTAAGCCAGGTTTTGTTTATTTTGTAACAGATTTTGGCGATGGTGACGTATGTCACACTGTATGCTCGGATCGGCATACGCACAAGCAAAGTTGGATCAGATATGTAGTTTATGATAACGATTGTTTGATCTGGCATAACTTTAAACGGCGAACACAGCACAAGTTTCCTGATAATAATAATAATAATAATGAAAAATGAAATAAAAAAAGAAAGAAAAATGTTTAGAAAAAGAAATCTGGCCGTTTCTTTTTATTCTTTCTTTTATTTGATATTGTCAGAGAATAATTAAAAGTTATTTCTATTATTGTCATTAATATTTTATCATTTTTATTATTTCTATATTTATCATAAAATCATTGCTGACGCTTTCTTCTTCTTCATCATCTTCTTCTTTAATTGGACCAAGATAGTATCAGCATTAAATACAATAAGAATTAAGCAAAATATCTCAGAAACACTTCGAAAGAACGTCCAAAGTTAAGGTTTGAATTTAACTTTTCCTTTTCTTGACAACATATAGCAAACAGTAGCAGTGGATTAACAAAGCTTCTGCAATACACATACGAATAGGCTACTGAATACATGTATACAGCAGCAATAAACAAATGACTTCTCGAAGATAACCAGGTTGGACTGGCCGGATACCATAGATACGCACAGTTTATATGTAAGCTAGGCATCGTTTTGGTATTAGATATTTCCCTCGTTTGGTAACAGTTTTAAATGATTATTAAAAAAATATATATATTAAAATGATATTAATTTAAGTTAAACTTAAACATAATAGCAGACCCTTGTCTAGTGAGCATATGTTAAGCAAAACCAACAAATCATTTGCCATATACAGTTATCGATACAGGTATTAGTTGTGCGACTCCACAGCATGAATTGAAGCGATATTTCAAAGGTGCCGAAGAACCAATAGAAGGCATCTTCTGATTGGTCAGTTTATTTTTGGAGAAATACGGGTCGACCCGTATAATAGGGGTCGACCCCTATAATACGGGTCGACCCGTATAATACGGGTCGACCCGTATTTTTGAAATACGGGTGGACCCGTATATTTACGGGTGGACCCGTATTTAAGATACGGGTCGACCCGTAAAATACGGGTCGACTTGTAATTTACGGGTCGACCCGTAAATGCAAGTAGACCCGTAAAATACGGGTCGACCCGTAAATATACGGGTCGACCCGTATTTTTACGGGTCGACCCGTAAAAATACGGGTCGACCCGTATTATACGGGTCGACCCGTAAATATACTGGTCGACCCGCAAATATACGGGTCGACCCCTATCTGAAATACGGGTCGACCCGTAAATTTACGGGTCGACCCGTAAAAATACGGGTCGACCCGTATTTCTGAAATACGGGTCGACCCGTATCGGTGCTTTTGACCCTCTTGGTACACCATACATATTCTTTACACAAAGTTGCAATCATTCTGAGAATTATTATTATTATGGTATAATATTATTTCATTGCTGTTTGCAAATAATTGTTCTTAAGGACTGAGTCACCACACACAATGTTAATTTCAATTATTTTCTTATATTTCATCATGGAAGCCTTTTGACTGTCGGATATAGAGCCGGCGAGTAATTGCGAAAATGCGAATTATACATTTCAACATCAGTTGCTGAATACTTTTTATCGGGCCGGATGATCAGGTTAACGTTTAAAACAAGTTTATTACAGTTAAAACACAGTCCGATGTGGGTACGACAACAGCTGTATATATAACATTTGACATTAAGTAATTCAGATTATCACCCTAACACTATTAGCGGCAGTAGCGCAGTGGTAATATGCGCGACCTAGCAAACCTACGACCCGGGTTCAAGACCCCACACGGCATTTTCTTTTATTATTGTTTTTTTTTTTGTCGCATAAAACATTTGCCAACTAATAGTTTATTTTGTTAATTGAGATAAACTTATTATCTCATTCCAATCATTTTAAATTTATCAATTTATAATATGTGTTACCAATATAATATATGTTGAAATAAACCATTGATTTGAATTAGCAATAGAAACTAATCTTTGATTTTGACTGACAAATTACTGAAAGAAATCTAGACTAATAAATCCTTTAAGAAAAATGTTGAAACCTATTAATAAATAGCATTACATAATGTAAATGTATTATCGAACAAAATCAAATTTATTGTAGCAGACTTAACTGATATAAAATGAGTCAAAAAATCTTTGCCCTTGTCCAACAACTGAAATAAATCTTTGACCTTGACCGACAAGTTAAAGACAGTTAGTCTGATAAATCATGCCTAACTTTCTGTTAATAACTTGTCGGTCAGTTGTTCTACTTGTCTGATAAATATTGTCAGATATAACAATTGTTGGGTTGCACTTATTAGTTGTTGTTGTTTATTTATTAATATTTTGAATTCTCAGGATTTGTACATAAGCAGAACAAATTAAAAAAAATTAAAAAAATGGTAATTA
The DNA here is from genome assembly GCA_963989385.1 of Ctena decussata. Taxonomy (NCBI): domain Eukaryota; kingdom Metazoa; phylum Mollusca; class Bivalvia; order Lucinida; family Lucinidae; genus Ctena; species Ctena decussata. The sequence continues at coordinate 78,933,393 of OZ022503.1, read as the reverse complement.
AACCAATTTTTAGTGCTAACTCATACTGTCACTCTGACTGAATACGTTTTTACATACATATGTATAAACGATACAACCTGAGCACATCGAACTGGAATATGCCCAAAAGAAGATTGCCCCCGTTAGCGGTAAAGCTGGGTGCCGGTTCTCAGATGTTTTAACAACTAACAGATGGCCATAAGATGCTTTTAAATACCATAATATCCTCCATATGAATTGCTGACACAGTGTTGTATGAAACCATTGTAAGAAAGACCATAGCATCTGTAATGGAGTATATGATCGCCGTCGTGCGGATAAGGATTCTTATCCGCACGACCGTCTTGCCGATTAGGATTCTTATCCGCACGACCGTCTTGCCGATAAGGATTCTTATTGGCACGACGGTCGTGCCGATATCCTCAGCCATTTCTGCGCTTTTGGGTATTTCGGTTTTTCTATGGACCCTTTTCGGTTAATAGTCAGATTATTCAGAACACGACTTGACAGTAGGCCGAAAATGTCTGAGACTGAAACTAAAGGGCCGGAGCCCAAAATCTTTGGTATGCAAGAAGTAAAAGGGCACAAAGACTCGAAATCAACGTGGATTGTCATACATGATCAAATTTTTGACGTCACAAAGTTTTTAGAGGAGGTAAATGTAACGGTTAACGTAACGTGTTTCGTGGGTGGGGATTCCTGCCTGAAGAGCATTTTTATATTTTGCATAACAAACGCAACTGTCTTTTGAAAAGGGCCTTGACGTCTGAAATTAGGGTTTTCAGCTGAACGAAATTTGATGATTCATTGTACCGGTAAATCCATTGTTGTCTGGCAATTCTTGTATGACCTCGTTTTTAACCTTTGATCAGGCTATGTGACAAATGAAATGTATGGTACCTGAACTAGTAATCGGTGTTACCAGTCATCGATGCTCTTTCCTTTTTGAGGATTATGTACATCTGTGTGCACCAACAAAGCTACAGGGAATTAAGCATTGTGGTTTGTGAAGTTATGTGAACACACTCATTCTTCTTCTTCTTCCCGCAAATGGACAGGATTCCATCTGGAATGTACTTTGTCCAGCGAGAGTGAATGGGACAGCCACCCTCCAGTAAGGTTAAAATCAATCCAGCTATTTACAATTAAAACTATGTACATGTCACGATTCTAAAATTTTAAGGAGAAAAAAAAAAGATTAAAGGTCAATTCAAGGTAGACTGGTAATATCGTTGGAGGTTGTAAATTGTTGGGTGTTGTGAAGTCGGGAGGTTGACAAAACACGGAACTTTCACGGAATTACGGAAAGTTCCATAATTACAGAAATGTCCGTACATACCGTATTTCTTCGGCTATAGGGCGAGTCGTTTATAAGACAGGGGGGTGTTTTTTGGACTGTCTGGGCAAGTATTTAGCTTAGCCTTGCCTATAAGACGGGCCTATTTTCTGCCAATTCCCCAACATGGGCGGATGATCGGCGCCCCGTTACTTCATTCTGCTGAGATGCTAGATTTACTACTAAATTCCCCAAAGGTCATCACCGGTCACCGATGTCTTCATACATTTAAACTGGTCGCTATGCAGTTACCGTAATGTGCATAAATATCTTGGATTAATTACCTCATTATTTTATCCAGTATGAGCAAAGGTCGTATTTCCATAAGTTAAATTAGCTTTGCATGTACACAAGTGGAGAAAACATATTCCTGTATCCCAGTTTGAAGATGGAAGAATCCATATTAAACAGATTTTGTTTTTATTCACTAGCCGAATATTTAGCATAAATACAATCAATATCCAAATCCAACACCAGTAGTTCAACAAACATTGTGACACCTAAAGGTCATTGACCGGCTCACTTTTTGCGGCTTCTTTAATCTTATACTACAGCTCGATCAATACTGCTCTCAAAATAATTACATAACCGACTCAGTTTTGACAGGTCACTCGGGTCAAGTCAGGATATCAATAGAATACAGAATACCGACAGATAAAGAGTAAAAGTGCCTTACGTTTTTACATCTAGGTTGCAGAAAAATGCCTATATGAATGTTTAGGAAAAAAATAAAGAGGATAATGTTACACATTGTTTGCGGATTTGGAATTCATAAGGAGTTTAATGAGGGCACACAGTAGTGAAATTCGGTTTTGCTAGATGCAATCAGTGTTTGCATACGGTATCATTTCATGTGATCGGTACTAGAGGTATTGTTTATGTCTCAACACCTATTGGGTTTTGCGATGCACCTGGACATACCTTGTATATTTACAAACATAGACCGTGACCAGCTGCTCAGGGACTTAGGTGAAAATAGCTAGGGTGTCCAAAGCCTCGGTTATAAGACGGGGGCAAATTTTGGGGGTCATTTCGGCGGGAAAAATCCCCGTCTTATAGCCGAAGAAATACGGTAGTATTGTTGACAAAACACAGGTAAATCTGTGCATTGTTTAAATATATCACGGAAAGTACCGGACAACCTAGACGGGGAACCAATTATTATAACGGACGTTTTCAGGCATGCTTCACGGAATTACGGAAAGTTCCGAAAGTTATGGAAATGTCCGTAGCATTGTTGACAAACACGGGTAAATCTGTGCATTGTTTAACTTTTAATGAATCATGGAAAGTAGCAGACTACCTAGACGGGGAACGAATACTACTACATGGATGTTTTCCAGCATGGTTCACAGAATTACGGAAAGTTACGGAAATATCTGCATTTTTGACAAAACACAGATGAAGCTATGCATTGTTTAAATAAATCACTGAAAGTAGCGGACTACCTAGACGGAGAACGAATACTACTATTCCCGGCATGGTTCACGGAATTATGGAAAGTTACGGAAATGTCCGTAGTATTGTTGACAAAACAAGGATTTGTATTTCTAACAAAACACAGATTTTTTTGTGTTTAGGCTCACATCGAATCCGGTACTTACTAGGGTTTCTACGTTTACAAAATATTGTAAATGTTTACACGACCGCTAGAAAACGAAGCGATTCCGTTTAAACAACCGTTACCGTTGAAATCTTATTCTTAGTATCAGACATTTATGAGACGCCCCCCATACCTTTATGATTATAATTATGTTACCAAACTGTGTCATCCAATAATGCGCTTTCATTTTCGGGGGTCAACTTGAAGTTTACAGTATTGTAACCGATGGTATTAAAAAAAAAACGTATTTACTATTGACCAATTTCCGATGACAGCAAATATTTGACCGTATTTGATAATTACATGGTTTAGATTAATAAAACATCGGACTTAATTATCCTGTTAATTGATAATAACTGTCAAAGTTACAAGCTGCAATTATCTCACCTTCGCGGTAAGCTTAGAAAACACAGGTACCGAGGTAGTCCCAATTTTTTTATTGCACAACACGTGTCGTAACTGTTGTCGGCAGACATAACCTTGCCTTTGATCTGTACCTTATAAAATTAGCTGCCGATTATGACGTAACAATTTCCTGGCAAACCGTGTACATGTCATGCTTTGCGTAAGGTACACAGAAGTTAGAAAATAAAGATTTTAATAGACGTTTCCGAGGACAACGTCAAGTACATTAAAGGAAAACACTCACTCAAATGCATGTTGAACTCAAATTAAGGATTCTAATAAAACATATAATTTGCCGAAAATTTCATGAAAATCGGACTTAATTGGAGAAAGATATGACAGTTTAAAGGTATAAAAATGTTGAGCTGGGAACCAGCATATCTGTGAGTTAATGACGTTATAGACTCACAGTCATAAATTAAAATCCTAAATAAATTAAGTTTGAAACAAACTGTAGATAACTGAAATGCATAAATCTATGTTTTACTTCATTGGGAAATGATCAAAGCTAAATAATACTGTAAGAGTACGCAATTCATGCTCTTATTCTAGTTTTAAATATTTATCAAGTGACATGAACTTCCAAAATGGCGGCCTCCACGACCGCCATTTGAATTTTTAAAATCATCATATCTTTCTTATTTCAAGTCTGATTTTCATGAAATTTTCACCAAATTTAATTGGATATCAAGACCTATAATTTGAGGTCTGTTCATATTTAAGTGAGTGTTTTCCTTTAAGATTGGCTTCTGATGACTGTGTAAGATATTATAACTTGTTGGTGGTCTACCGGGTGTTCAGGTTCGGTTAAACGATGTGTGAATTTTGTAAACGTTTAGCACATATACACGAACCGTTACCGTTTATCCGTGTAAACGTAGAAGCCCTAGTACTTACATGAACGTTTAAATCTGTGCATTGTTAACAAAGCACTGAAAACAGCGCTCTTCCTATGGAGAATGAATGCTATGGAAACGGATGTTTCTTGTGGGAGAGTTTTATAATGTTAAAAAACCTAACGTTATCCTAACAACATCACAATGCAATAAAGAGAATGAAATGAAATGGAATGTAAAATAGATGTACCATGATGGGCAGGTGTCGGCAGGCAACCAGCATCCCTCTCCGAGCCACACTTACTGTCGCAATCCGCGGCAAGGTTGGCAATTGACCGGTCAATATGAGTATTGACCAGACCGGTGGTCATTACTGGTTATAACCGGTTATTAGTGGTCGATTGGTGGTAATCGAATGGTGGTCAATTGAAATAACAATGAATGAATGAAAAACTGAATGGTGGTCAATTGAAATAACAATGGTCAGTTGAAGATACTTAGCATTTGTTATCCCATTTTTACTGGAGTCTATAAACAGAGTTAAAATAGTTTCAGTACAAGATAATACAGGCTTAATTGAAAATGTGTTTTATGAGTTGCTGTTGCTCAGAACTGTATTTAAGAGGCAGTAAAACATACAAAATCTGAATGTTAATAGTTTCAGGTCTTCAGTCTCAATCAGACTGAATCATTACCACCCAACTTTCAATTCAGACTAGAGACCTCTAACTTATTTGCTGTAACCATTAATAAAAATAAATAGGAAAGCAAATGCAAGTAATAAAAATTAATAAATTTTAAAAGTAGCTTTTTCATATTCATTAAAAATATTTAGCTCAGTAACTAATTTAACTGAAGCAGTTAACGGAATAAAGTACAAAAAAATGAAACAAATTACTTCAAAGAGATCATCTTGTTCAAATTAGTGATGGTCTATAAGCTAAAATGCAAATTGGTCTGGCTTCTTACATAAGAAGACAAAAGTGTGAAAATTGTAATGAAAACACTAACTGTTAAACAAGGGGTAATTCTAACTTTAACTGCCCCAGAACAAACAAAACTGTCAAAATACTGGACCTGTGTCTCAAACTGAAGAAGGTGTGTCCAGTTAACGAGAATTATCCAATCACTGGGCTTAAAATGCACAGGGTAATTTTGTGACACCTGTGTTTATTTAGATGTGTGAAAGAGTGGCCATTCTGTTATCTGCTGTTATCAGTGAAGTTAATAATTAAAGTTAATAAAAGTGTCATAATAGTGTCAAAATGAAGCCCAGAGACCCTATATGGAACTTCTATTCTGCCCTTGATGATGAAAAAAAAGACTGTTGTTAGGTGCCTGGAGTCAGTGCTAAGGTCTTGAGACTGAAATCACACATGATGAGTCCCCTTGGCAGGGACGAAACAGTTCATTTTTTTCTTTTTTCAATATATAGAACATATTAAAACCTGACCAAATATATTAGTCCACCATTAAAACACAAAGAACCACTTAAAATTTCCAATCGACCACTCTGACTAGTATTGACCAGTATTGACCACTTTGGGGAGTATTGACCAGGGGGGTTATAACCGGTTAAAACCACTGGTTAAAACCAGGGGTGGTTTCGACCGCCCAACCTTGATCCGCGGGACACATATAAGCTGCAGACATCGGGTAAGAGAGGCCTACATATTAACTCCCAAGCGCAGGTGTCCCCATCTAGCCACCTCAACCCCTGTGTCTCGAGAAAAGCGACAGACAATGGCATCAGGAAAGAGATGTTTTATGCAGCAAGAACCTGCAAAAGGCCAAAACAACTAAAAAAGCATGGAAGCCAAACCTTCCGTTTCTAAAAGATTAGAAGAAAATGTAAAAGGGAAGACTGAAAACCCCGCACACAAAATATATAGACTGTTACAGGTCCACAGATATATTACTGGATTTTCACGGAACTTTCAAGGATTTCACTTTGAAATCAAGCATGATCACGGAACTATTATGGATTCATGGTTCTTCCACAGAATAGAGGAAACATTACAGAACTTTCAGGGACACTTCAGTACCTCCTCCCGTCAAAATCTAGCTAAAACTGCTTAGATAATACTAAAATACCGTTCAAAATTGCCAAACTATCGAAGAGTAACAAATATATTTCAAAACCAGAAGCATTTTGTGCATAATTTTCATTTTCTGTGATTTCCGTAATTCCGTGAAATTTCCGTGGTTTGTCATGGGCGGTAAATTTGTGGATGTTATTATTTTGCATAATATTCATGGGCCAAAGAAGTGTCATTAGGTGTTTTTAATTATGCCATCCTTCACCCAAGCAGAAACCTTTTGTTTTCTACATCTATGTTGTACCAGCTGTCTGTCACACTTGACTATTATAGGGGGGGGGGGGGGGGGGCGACTTAAGGAAAAGAGGAAAAATGGACAGGCAGAAGTGAAAAAAAAATGAAGACTTGATAGGAAAGCCAGAAGAATGGGGAAAGAGTGTCCAAGTGTGTTTCAGCTCTTCAGTCCCTGTCCAATCTGGCTTCCATTGGAGGTGCCAGGGCCCACGAAGTCCCCGCCAGCAAAGCGCAAGGAAATCACTAGAACCTACTTGCAATTGCCGGCCCTATTCAGTATTCTGTCAAAAGCAAACTGGTTCTACTCTTTCTATGTAGCTTCCTTCTTGCCCAGTCCTATGCTGCAGAGTCCATCCGGGGCCCCAACCAAGGTTGGGCTGTAAATTCCACCCCCGTATTTACAGGTGGAATTTACCGGTATTTACCTGTCTGGAAAATACTCCCAAAGTGGCAAATACTGGTCAATTGGACTTTTTCACCTTTGAATCTTGCTAAAACCAAAACCAAGGTAACTTAAAATAATATATATTCAAACTAAATGACTTACAGATGTTTCAGTTAATTTTTATATTAAACATGAAGTTAGTTTACCATCATAAAGAATAAACTGTTTCACAAATTAAGCAGGTTGAAACAGCCAAAACATGGATGTAAGACAAATATTTTGACAATTTCACAAGTATAAATAGTATCTTGATTCAACTTTATTATTTGTTCTTAAACTCAACAGCATAACAAAACAGGTAAGAAATTATAGGTAAATTCACCTGTGACACCCAATTTGCAAGACCGTATCTAAATTGTTAAAACAACAAGTTTCAAGACAATGTTTATTTAACGGGGCAGAGTATTGCTTGGGGCAAGAATGGAAACAATAAGTTGTCAGAATGGTTATCTGTTTTATACAAAGGTTAGACAATTAGTCAAGGTGAAGTACATAGAGGTGTTATTGGTATGGCTTGAGCTTTAGTATGGCTTCAGCTCTTCAATACATTTATAGCAGTCAGACAATAATGTGTCATTATCAGTCCTAAAACTGAACCATCACACATCATTACCAAACTACTATTCACCATAAGCCAAAAGATCCTATGCTGTTGTTGACCAAGACTACAAGACCAGTGCCAGATGTATTGATTGCAAAACAGTAGTTAGTGCCAAAGCTCTATTACTCCAAGCCCACAGAGAGAAATGTCCAGCTATGAAACAGGCTATTTTTTCCCTGAAACAAAGTTCAAAATTTCACTGACTATTAAGTGACTAGATAAATTATTAAATAAATAAGTAGATTAGATACAGTTGTTAAACTTCAGTATAAATATTAAGTCAGTTAACCAGTATAACTGAAATACCCTTATGGATTTTGAGTGTAGGTTATTGTATAAATTCCAGGCTGGTCAATTCAATCAACCAGTATTTGCCAGTATTTTCCAGTATTTGCCGGTATTTACAGGTAAATACTGCCGGCATGGAAAATACTCATATTTGCCGGAATTTTGCCAACCTTAGCCCCAACCGATTAAATTTCCATATGCTATTTGCCATAAAGCAGTTAAATGGACTACGCTGGGCCGGGTGTTTGTTGTGGCTGTTGAGAGGTGTGGTACCATCAGGAGTGCATGGGGATGCCAGATTGTATATACGACGGCCTCAAATACATCAGTCGGGAATGTTTCCAGTGTGGAGTTCCAAACATATCCACAAGCATTTTTGATGCAACCATATTTGAAGTATCAAATTCATTCTCACAGCTTAGCCACAATGCCCCCAGTCGTGAATTGGAAATAAGTTTCAGTAACAAGATACTGCTAAAGTATCATGTCATGTTGAACTGCCAGTCAATAAAGGCAAGTGGCTAGCCAGCCCAGTTGCAAAATATGATCTCGTCCCTTCAAGCTGATATCGTCATTGGAAGTGAATCATGGCTGAATCCGAGTATAAAATCACAAGAAATTTTTCCAGACATCTTTAACTGTTATAGAAGAGACAGACCAAAGGAGAATGGTGGAGGAGTCTTTCTATTAATCTCCAAACAGTATGAAAGCAGCCAACCAGAAGAACTGCTGATTTATGACAGCACAGACTGTGAGATGGTTTGGGCAAAAGTTGAAGTACAGAGAAGTACTGATCTCTATATAGGATCGTTCTACAGGCCCCCAGATAAAACAGATGCCAAATATCTCCAGTATTAACAGTCCATCACTCAGTTTTATCATAAAACCAAATGCCTGTGTCTATATAGGGAATAAAAATGTTACCAAGTGTTTGACCAGTTATGTGATGCCTCCTTTTGCTATTTCTCATTTGCATATCTGTAAAGCTGCAATTTTGTAACCCCAGACATCAGCTTAAGGAAATGTTGCTATGGTTGCTAATTTTATATCTTCTGGCAAACAAGTGATTATAACATGGGTGGAAAAATTCAACTCCAGGATTATTTTCTAATTTGATTGTCATACTGCGGGTCCTTACCTCACGTTCTGCTTTTCTTTGGTCCGTGGAAATACCCCAAACCACTACCAAAACACCCCAAACCAGCCTTCCCGGACTCAAATCACCCCCTGTCCCCTTCACACACACAAACCAACACCGCTCCCACCCATACCAAACAGTAAATATAGACTCAAAAATAATACTTCAAATTGGTTAAACCCATGATATGTATGTATGTGCAAGAAAGCTTATGCAGATGTTTTTGCAGCTCGTGGAGGTGTATTACTCTTTTTCTTTGTTTTTATTTATTTATTCATATTTATTTTCTTTCTTTTTGTTAGTGAAAAGGGTGGCAGCACATTAATTCAAACAATGAAGAGGTTGCATGGGTGGGCTGGGGGAGAGAAAAAGAAAGATACTATAGGTTGACTAATGCACGCCAACTGACCTAAGATGTTGGTGTCTTGGTGGTGTTGGGAGAGTGGGGGGAGGTTGGTTTGGGGTGGTATGAAGGCGGTTTTGGGTGTTTCCACAGACCAGTTTTCTGGAAACAGAAAGTGGTTTGTTTCAAGAGTAGGAATAAATCTGTTCTTTTAATTTTTTTTATAGAAAACATTCTATGTTATTATTGTGTATTCAGGAAGGCATAACCATGCCATTATGCCATGAATTTCAACCTTTTCTATACAAGGGTTATGACTCTATAGTTGAAAATGTGTAAGCTGTAGGAAAGTCACTGAATAGTATTATGGATCTTGTTTAAGTGGATGGGCCAGTTATATAAATCATCATAATCCGTTTCCATCTAGCATTTCTAGTAAAGTTACAAAAGCATCAATGTTGCAGAAAAAAATAAGCAACTAACTTGATTTTACATACTTTTCAACAGTATTTCTGTCATATCAGGATTATGAGAGGGTGATACTGAGAAGCTGTCTCCAATGGAACCAGGTTTACGATTTGTAAAGATTTCAGCCTCTGGGAATCAAACTCAGAGCCAGTAGATCAGTAGGCCAGTGCTTTACCCACTGAGCTACTGGGGCTCCTCCTCTGCCGCATATGGTAGTGTATTGATCTAGAATGAGAGAAAGACTGGCAGACCCAGAATGATGTCACTCAATCAATCCAGACAGCATATGGCAGAATCTGAATGAAGTCATATATATCTATAAGCAAATATTTTAATGTCTTCTTTCAGCACCCAGGAGGAGAGGAAGTGTTACTAGAGCAAGCAGGTGAGTTATGTATTCAATATTCATCACTAGTAATGTTTTGTCAAAAAATAATTTTCCGTCTTCAAAAAGGCACATGCACATCTTCAGTATATCTGAAACATCTGTGCAAAGTTTCAGATTGATAGCTTTAAAACTGTGGGAGGGGTTGATTATACAAACTTGTAATTCAGTATTAGCCACAAATTGTAAAAAATTCAAAGTACAAAAAGGCCGTAATTTTATCAAAATTTTCTTTTTTTTTTTCTTTTCAGAAAGGCATATGCACCTCTTCAGTGTGCTGTAACATTTGTGCAAAGTTACTGATTGCTTAAAACTGTAGGAGGAATTGATTATGCAAACTTTCTTAGGTGTGACAAACAGACATATGGACAGGCCTTCCTGACCATCATCATAGGGCTTTATAAAAAGTAAATGTAGAAGATGGAAAAGGACATACTGTGACAAGAATGATTGACATATTCAGATGTTCACCAGTCTGTATGATGTGTAATTTTGTAGGAATGAAACCAGCGTACTAACAGCACCTGTAAACACTTTGCTATATTCAGATCAAGTCTGAACAAACTTTTAGGCAAAGGGTTTTATAGACAGGCTTTTGCCCTGGCAGAATGACCCAAAGTATCAAATATCTTTATCTAATTTTGTAATACCGTAATCGACCCATTTACCGCACATGCCCCTATAACCGCACACCAAGGCCATTTCCGGACAAACTGCACAAGCGCGCACTGCTTTTTCTTTGAAACTCTCACAAAACCCAATAATTAACAGGGAACTCATGAAAAAGTATAAACACAAAGTATTTCCAGTCCTACCCATGTTGCCTCTTTCCAGTCACCCTGCATTTCATTGTTCTGAGTGTGCGGTTATTAAATACATTTATCCACATCTTTTTGTTGCAATTTTGAAAAAGTGAAGCGCATGGTGCGGTAAATGGGTCGATTACGGTAAGACACATTTTTTCTCTTCCAAAACAATACCAACAATCTAGAGCTTAGAATTTTGAGGTTGTTTTAGAGGGGGAAACCCAGTCTTTCAAAGGAATACAGGGTTCGAGGTTATAAAACTTGAGAACAATCTCAAACTCAAAATAAAGCACACTGATTGGCTGCTTCCGAGCAGCCAATCAGTGAGCTTTATTTTGAGTTTGAGAATGTACTCAAGTTTTATAACCTCGGGGCCAGACCGTGTTTTGTCCTCAGTAATCAGAAAATTGTTCTTCTATATTTAGGTGGTGATGCTACTGAGGCTTTTGAAGATGTAGGGCACTCAACAGATGCCAGAGAACTTATGAAAGATTATCAAATTGGTGAATTACCTGAGGTAACATCCACTTTTCTTGATTTGTAAGATGAAGTTTTTTTCCTTTCAAACAGTGCCCAAAATCTAGATCCATCCTAAAACTCAGATCTAGGTTTTGGCATTGCTTTGAATAGAAAACTACAATAATCGAATTAGTGATTACACACAACCACTTTACATATTAAAGGTACACAGTAAGTCTTGGAGAGAGAAACCCCTATCTCATAGACAAATTCAGTACATGTTGTGGGGACCAAAGTGTGTTGAAATAGACTGTGTCACTTAAAAGAGAATGGGTACACTTTCATATTTTTCTGCCATTTTGACTACGGAAAACATGGGACTTCCTGTTTGCCTGGATGCTGAAACCCTGCCAGAAAGGGGTCCACTCTTACTTGTGACTTCATGTTAGCTTGAATGATGAAGCCCTTCCAGAAAGGGTTACACTCTTACTTGTGACATCCTGTTAGCTTTGATGATCAAACCCTCCCAGTAAGGGCTCCACTCTTACTTGTGACATCCTGTTAGCTTGGATGATGAAACCCTCCCAGTAAGGGCTCCACTCTTACTTGTGACATCCTGTTTGCTTTGATGATGAAACCCTCCCAGTAAGGGCTCCACTCTTACTTGTGACATCATGTTAGCTTGAATGATGAAGCCCTTCCAGAAAGGGTTACACTCTTACTTGTGACATCCTGTTAGCTTGGATGATGAAACCCTCCCAGTAAGGGCTCCACTCTTACTTGTGACATCCTGTTAGCTTTGATGATGAAACTTCCCAGTAAGGGCTCCACTCTTACTTGTGACATCCTGTTAGCTTGGATGATGAAACTTCCCAGTAAGGGCTCCACTCTTACTTGTGACATCCTGTTAGCTTTGATGATGAAACCCTCCCAGTAAGGGCTCCACTCTTACTTGTGACATCCTGTTAGCTTGGATGATGAAACCCTCCCAGAAAGGGCTCTACTCTTACTTGTGACATCCTGTTAGCTTTGATGATGAAAGTTCCCAGTAAGGGCTCCACTCTTACTTGTGACATCCTGTTAGATTGGATGATGAAACCCTCCCAGTAAGGGCTCCACTCTTACTTGTGAAATCCTGTTAGCTTGGATGATGAAACCCTCCCAGTAAGGGCTCCACTCTTACTTGTGACATCCTGTTAGCTTGGATGATGAAACCCTCCCAGTAAGGGCTCCACTCTTACTTGTGACATCCTGTTAGCTTTGATGATCAAACCCTCCCAGTAAGGGCTCCACTCTTACTTGTGACATCATGTTAGCTTGAATGATGAAGCCCTTCCAGAAAGGGTTACACTCTTACTTGTGACATCCTGTTAGCTTTGATGATGAAACCCTCCCAGTAAGGGCTCCACTCTTACTTGTGACATCCTGTTAGCTTGGATGATGAAACCCTCCCAGTAAGGGCTCCACTCTTACTTGTGACATCCTGTTAGCTTTGATGATGAAACTTCCCAGTAAGGACTCCACTCTTACTTGTGACATCCTGTTAGCTTGGATGATGAAACCCTCCCAGTAAGGGCTCCACTCTTACTTGTGACATCCTGTTAGCTTGGATGATGAAACCCTCCCAGTAAGGGCTCCACTCTTACTTGTGACATCCTGTTAGCTTTGATGATGAAACCCTCCCAGTAAGGGCTCCACTCTTACTTGGGACATCCTGTTAGCTTGGATGATGAAACCCTCCCAGAAAGGGCTCTACTCTTACTTGTGACATCCTGTTAGCTTTGATGATGAAACTTCCCAGTAAGGGCTCCACTCTTACTTGTGACATCCTGTTAGATTGGATGATGAAACCCTCCCAGTAAGGGCTCCACTCTTACTTGTGAAATCCTGTTAGCTTAGATGATGAAACCCTCCCAGTAAGGGCTCCACTCTTACTTGTGACATCCTGTTAGCTTGGATGATGAAACCCTCCCAGTAAGGGCTCCACTCTTACTTGTGACATCCTGTTAGCTTTGATGATCAAACCCTCCCAGTAAGGGCTCCACTCTTACTTGTGACATCATGTTAGCTTGAATGATGAAGCCCTTCCAGAAAGGGTTACACTCTTACTTGTGACATCTTGTTAGCTTTGATGATGAAACCCTCCCAGTAAGGGCTCCACTCTTACTTGTGACATCCTGTTAGCTTGGATGATGAAACCCTCCCAGTAAGGGCTCCACTCTTACTTGTGACATCCTGTTAGCTTTGATGATGAAACTTCCCAGTAAGGGCTCCACTCTTACTTGTGACATCCTGTTAGCTTGGATGATGAAACCCTCCCAGTAAGGGCTCCACTCTTACTTGTGACATCCTGTTTGCTTGGATGATGAAACCCTCCCAGTAAGGGCTCCACTCCTACTTGTGACATCCTGTTTGCTTTGATGATGAAACTTCCCAAAAAGTCTTTGCTGTCAGCCTGAAGGTAGCTTAGATCCTTAGCTATCTTTTAAGTGCACAGAGAAGACTCTGATCAGATTGGACGGATGTCCAGGCTGATCTGAGACTTTGCTGGGGGCACATGCCACTTTTGTTGGTTTTGTCATGTTGCAGTTCAAATAAATACTTTGAATGTTACATTCACATAAGTACAAACAAGTAATCTTTCACAAAAACCAGTTTATCAACAGAGCCAGTACCATATGACAAGATTTCAAGTCTTCTCACTAAAATTCTTAAACACTTTCAAAGTAATACAAGAAGAGATTATACCCCTAATGTGCTTAAGTATTGGGACACCTAAAACAATAAATTTTCCATTTGTCCCAAATGGAAAATTTATTATTTTCAGGAGTCCCAATATATACGCAAATTACGGTAATGTTGTACAGATACATTGTTGATTCACATGCTATATGAACTGTATGTTTCTAAAATGACCACCAATGAAATTAATCCTGTATGTTTTTTATTTATTTCAGTCAGAGAAATCCAAAAGAAAGCCAGTGAGTATATTTTTTTTCTGTAGAAAAAAAATGCATTTCAGATAAATGTACATATGTTGCTGATTACTAAGAAATTTGTTCTTTTTGCATGACTGAAAAGGACTTTTGAATGCATTTAAGATACATGTACTTTGTATATGCTTGCATATGCATATTGTGCCTCTTTCAAATTATACACAATATGCAGAAACAGTGACTGATACAACAGAATATTTGAATCGCAGTTTTAGATACACACGTGTACTCTGTTTAATATGTTATCAAAAGCTTACTGTAAGCACTTGAGCAGCAGAGACCTAATGAACCACAATTTTCCATACTTCACCAAAACATAAAACTTGGGGCCTGGTTGTACAAAGCATCATTAACTTCGTTAAGTCTTGCAGTACTCACTAATTAGGTGCCATAATATTTTTTACTGAAAAAATTAGAGGAGTTTTTGCCCTGCATACAATATATTTGAAAATTTAACATCTCTTTAACTAACAAAGCTGTTGGTTTGAACATACGGGCCCTGTTGTGGTATTGTGTCGCATACATGCATTACTTATCTATAATTACCAGGGTCCAGTTGTTCGAAGCATTGTTAGCCTCAGTTCATAAAGAGGTCAACTCAAGTGTTTTACGACTATAGCCAAATACACCGATTTTTTTTTGTTGAAAATATAATAGCTTCCCAAATTTTTTCTACAAAAAATGTTGGCATATTTGAGATATCAATGTTTGAAATTTTAATGAAACCTTAACCAATGACCTAGTTAGGTCGGGCCCAGGCTTTTACTTTGAAAACATTTGAAATAATTTGTCAAAAGGTTAAGTGGCAAGTTTGTGCTTCTAAAAACAGGATAATATATTTACTTTCAGGCAGTTAAAACAACACCAACAGCTTCAGATTCTAACCCAGGGTAAGCATACTTCACTTTATATTCTGCAGCAGCCAGTACTAGGTTCGAAATTAACTGCAGCAAGTAGCAAATTTGCCACCTGAAAATCTCATTTGCCACCTGAATAAAAAGTGGATAGCATAAAGTTGCTGCCTTGGAATTCTTTAGTAAAAGTAATTTCTTGGAAATACTATCCAATTTTCATTAAAGTACTGGTGTGCAAGACTGAACACAATTCCATATGGTCAAAGGCATTATTAATGCCTTTGATCTCAGGAATTTTGTTTGGCCATAAATCTGACAACAGGACTGCTTTTGGCCTCCAGTTTTTGCTACCAGATATGGGAGTTTTGCTACTAGCTTTTATACTAGGTAGCAAGTGCAGATGCAAAAAAAATAATTTCTAACACTCAAGGCTGGATATGGGGGATAAACTGGTGATAAGTATGGATAATTTGTTAATTCTCATCAACACATAGGTTGTTTACAGATGAGAAGTGTACTTTAGTTTACAGATGATGTAAGGTAGTTTAGTTTACAGGTTATGCAAGGTAGTTTACAGATGATTAAGGTGCTTTAGTTTACAGATGATGTAAGTTATGTTACAGATGGTTAAGGTGCTTCAGTTTACAGATGATGCATGGTAGTTACAGATGATTAAGCTACTTTAGATTACGGACTATGTAAGGTTATTTTACATGTGGCAAGGCATCATTTTACATGTACGACTACACATCCAAGTGGGATCACTGACAATGGATTTGCCACCCTTTTTAGGGCTGTTCTTAAAGGATAGAGTTTGCTCTGCAGAGAGCACTGCCTTTCCTCTAAAAGTAGCCTTCCTTTCCACGAAAGGGAAACAAATGCAATTCCCACAAAGCTGTCTCCCATGCGAGAAAAGACAGTCAAACCATGAAGACAGTCAACTCTAGATATCTCAAAGTTCGTCTCAAACTACTGACATCTCAAAGTAAATTTTCTGTTCCCAGAAAACTTAATTTGAGATACCAGTAACCAAACTTTATTCTTTGAAATAAGCTGGTACTTTGAGATACCAGTGTTTGAGATAGAGAGAGTCAGCTTTATATCAAAACATTGTATCATTTATCTCTTTTGTTTTCTATTTTCAGTGGTTGGACTGGCTGGTTGATACCTTTAGGAATTGCAATAGCTGCGGCTTTATTATACAGATTTGTGATTGCACCAACCGGAACAAATTAACAACATTTCAATCTTAGTTTAAAATGCATTATTATTGATCAGTGTTTGGTTAGAGAGGGGCCCACATGTTAAGACATAACCTTTGAATTAGAAATATGATATACAGTTGAATAATGGGACAGTTCCCCTTATGCCATGTGTAAACTGTGAAGACATCATTTTATGGCATCCATTTGCAGTTTGAGAGGAATCCTTTTTAAGCTTGTACAGACAGTTGGAACATTCTACGGTTATCTCCATTACAGAGAACAGGTAGTACTTATTTTCAGTGGAAGAAAATAGTATGACTACTGAAGAACAAAAAAACAATTCAAATTTTTTAATTTTTTTTCTAATGACATAATAGACTTGAAAAATATTTAATTGCTTTGCATGTATAACTTAAGAGAGGTAGTCAGGAAATGGTTCCCTCTGTATGGATGGCGTTTAGTCAAATTGCACAACAAAAGGTCTTCACTTATTGCATATGGTGTAAGGGACTTTTCTTAAACACCTACTCTTGTATTAAATGTGATTCAATGATGTTTGACAACAGATCATCCTAAATGAGTATTTAATTTTTATAGACACACTGTGCATGTTAAACAGAGCTCCTTGTCAGTCAAAATTTTGGTGGTAAAATATCTCGGCCCAGTTCTTCAAAGCATTGTTCATTTAATAGAATTGTTTGCTTAATAAAGTCATTAGTCAAGGATTCGTTAGGTCCTACAGTACACATAAATTCAGTTGTGGTAATATTTTTGCTGAAAAATTGGCAGTGTTTACATATACTGCATTTAAAAATGAAACATCTCAACTAATATCATTAGTTTTGAACAGCTGGGCTTAGATACTGTTCTTTTTGCTTCATTGGTTATAATGAGTTGTAAAAATGCGAAAACAGTTTTGTTTATGGTGAATGGGTACACTTTCAAGGGGGCAACCTTGCCAGAACAGAACTTCTGTTCTATTCAGGCAACCTTGCCATTTTTAGCTCGCCTGAACGAAAGTTCAGGAAGAGCTATTGTTGTCATTCTGGCCTCAGCACGGCGTTGGCGTCCGGATTGGATGTTTTGGTTAAAGTTTTATTATGTGATGGGCAATACGCTGCAGGCGAGCTATCCTGTACGCGGACAGGTCTTGTTACCACTGGCTCTCTTCTTTTAAATGGGGGCCCTAGAAGCAAATTTTTTTTGATAACAGTAAATCTTTTTTCCAAAACAGATTTACTGTTAACAAAAACAATTTGTTGCCTGGGGAAGCAAACAGGAAGTCAGGAAAGTTGTTTCTCTTTGTAACAATGGCAGAAAAATATAGAGATGTACCCCTATTCCTTAACAAACCTGCCTCATATGGCAAATACTTCATTCAGTCTGTGAATCTAGCCATCGCTGTTGTTTCTTCAGCGTCCATACTTCTTGTGTGTGAGCATCAAAGGCTCAAGACCACTGTACACAGTTGAGCCTTCAATATCTGCATATTTGTGTCGGTAGGGTGCCTGACTTGTAAGCCAGAGTTCCTGGGTTTGATACTCAGTCTGGCCACTTACTTTCATTTCCCCTTCCGCTGATTCAAGAAAGGCATTTGTCAGTTACTGGTGAAAGTAAGGGCACTTAGTACCGGTTAACCGCTTAGGTCTAAGCCTGCCCAGAAATAGTGTGGTTAGGTTAACTGACCATCCCGACATGACCATAGCTGTTAACTGTGGTCATTAAACAATAACACAACATAAATAACCTTTTTAAGTATGTTTCAGCAGGTTATCAAGTGATCCTGTACCGACCAATTTTCAGAGCACTGTATTTCAATAGATAATTTGTGTTGTTTGTAATCATAATCATGTCTGCCATACTCTGCTATTCAGACTGCAAGTAATTATTGGTCATATAGATATTATGATTTTCTGTTTTCTTCCCCTTTTTTACAGGGTGGGTGGGGTCAGATATTTGTTCAGAAAGTTTTGCTTTTCAAAAAAGGGGTGAGCACTTATCCTTTGGATTTTCGTGGCTCCTAATGTGTATTGTTCCATATTGCAAATTTTGTCCATGAAATGCATTGGACCCTTAAGTACTGGGACACCTAATTGCATTAATTTTCCATTTGTCCCCGATACAAAATTAATGGCTTTAGGTGTCCTAGTATTTTAAAAGCACATTAATATATTACATCTGTCAGATGAAACAGTTGCACATTACAGCCCAGCCTTTTATTCACTGAAACAAAGACTAAAACTTTAGCACATATTTTTTCATCCCGAAATCAGTAAAGTTTTGTATCAATTTCTTTATCAGCTGATAAATGATTAAAATATAGCAGACTTTTTATAGCAGCCTAGTAAAAGAACAAAGCTGCCTACTTGTGACAAGTGACTGTTTACAAGTCTTGTATTCTTGACCCAATAATACATGCTCAGACTGCTCCTTTAGGATCAGGTTGATCAGGATCTACACTGTTTGCAATCCTATCGAGTTGCTTTTCTTTTTTTGGGGAAAAATATCTGAGAAAAAAAACAGAAGCAACTCTGCCATTATCCTTTATGCCTCCCTTCTCAATTTTTCTTGTTTAAGAGCAAATTCTTTGTTGTTTGTTGCCCAGGGAAGCAAACAGAAAATCACAAAAGTTGTCTCCCTTTGAAAAATGATGGCAGAACATGAAGGTGTACCTATACATAGGGTATAATCGATTCCGCTAATTTTCGCTTCCTGCAGAGACTGTACATCATATTTGGCTTCCGCCGAGACTGTCAGCAATCTCTTGCTTCCTGCCGAGACTTCTGTACATGATAAATGTCTTCCTGCAGAGACTGTCCGCGTGATTCTGCTTCCTGCCAAGGCTCTCGGCAGGAAGCAGAATCACGCGGACAGTCTCGGCAGGAAGCCATTTTCCGAGGACAGTAGTCTCTGCAGGAAGCAATAGTTCGCAGACAGTCTCGGCAGAAGCCAAATATGACGGACAGTCTCTGCAGGAAGCGAAAATTGGCGGAATCGATTATACCCTGTGCTATACTAGTTCCTTCGGTATAATTCTTGAATGAGTGGAAATAGTGTAGATCTTGATCAAACAGCCTTTGTATGAGTAGTTTGATAAAAGGTGGCATTGTTGGTAAGATATATCCAAATACTGAAGAGCTAAAAAGCTATCTAAGGACCTTGGGTAGTTGTCCAAATATTTAGGATCATTACGGTAGTTCATTGACAGAGAAGATGCTACTTAAATACTTGTGTTCTGAGACAAGTATTTGACTTTCAATGATTTGGGATTTTGATCATTACTGTTTTAATTCTGCACTGTAAGCAGGAATAATTTATAGTCAGACATATCTATTTGCTTTACGGGATAAAACTTAGGGACTTAGGAAGACATTTCGGTTGTTATTTTTTTAAAATAAAACAAAGAATATTCTACTATTAAAATGTATCTATGTATTTTGAAGAAGAAAAAAATCATTTTGAATGATAAGTACATTAAAACATTGAACTTTATTGTGTCTTTATAAATTATTTTCTTCCAGAAAATACATATAAGCTATATGATTTAATTTCCCTATACGAACCAGTTCCTCCTACATGATATATGCAGACTGCATTACTCCCCTGCATGAAATGTGTAATATGAATTATTTTTCCCCTGAGACTTATTTCCTCAGTGAGATGTTCATCATGAGATGTGTGATATGACTGCTCATCTGCCTGAGAGGCCAATCGCATTGCTATAATTTGTGGGGACATAAGTTTGTACTTCCACTTTTAAAGATGTTCATGGGTACTAAAGTCTATGGATTTATTATGGTTATGAATTTTTCTGTTCATGGATATTTAAGTTTGACATTTCTGTTGAAGCTAGAAAATCATGACCAACTAGATATGTTTTTTTAACAAAAAAAGATGTCCTCCCACCTGCGCTTTGCCACCAGTATCATTTTCCTTAAATGCTGCCAAGTTAAGACCTCCTGTGACCTTGAAATAGGGTCAAGGTCACCAAAATTTAATCAAATCTTTTCCATCTCCCATTGATGTGTCTGTGACAATTTGGTTCAAATCCATCCATCCGTTCAGGAGATATAGCGCAGACAAACCATTTTTCAACATTCTTTGACCTCCTGTGACCTTGAAAAAAAGGTCAAGGTCACCAAAATATAATCAGATCTTTTGCATTTCCCAATGATATATCTGTGCAAGTTTGGTTCAAATCAGCCCATCAATTCAGGAGCTATGGTGCAGACAAGGCATTTTGCAACACTCTCTGACCTCCTGTGACCTTGAAAATAGGGTCAAGGTTACCAAAATCTAATCACTTCTTTACCATCTCCCAGTGATATATCTGTGCAAGTTTGTTTCAAATCCATCCATTCATTCAGGAGATATGGTGCAGACAAGGCATTTTTCAACACTCTTTTGACCTGTGATCTTGAAAATGGGGATAAGGTCACCCAAATCTACTCAGTTCTTTGCCATTTCCCAGTGATATATCTGTGCCAGTTTGGTAGCAATCCATCAATTCCTTCAGGAGATCTGGTGCAGACAAGCTATTTTTCATCATTCTTTGACCTCCTGTGACTTTGAAAATAAGGTCAAGGTCACCAAAATCTAATCAGTCCCCCCCCCAACCCAGTGATGTATCTGTGCAAGTTTGGTCAAAATCCATGCATCCCTTCAGGAGATAGAGTGCAGACAAGAAGCTACGCCGACAGGATCCACACCAAACACAATATGTCCCCCCCCCCCCCCCCCCACCCATGGTGGGGGGAACATAGTTATAGTACATGTTTTTCCACATGAGATGTGCTGTACAAATTATTCTCTCTCTTCTCCCTTCTGCCTACATGAGATGAGGTTTAATTTGCCCAACATGAGATATGCAGCCAATTACAGACTCTGACTGCTATCGGGTCTGCAGTGTTTTGCAACAGCCTGCAAAGATGTACATATTTGATAAGACTTGTTTAGAGTTGCAGATGCGAAGATTCTCTGTGGTGGTATTTATAAAACCACTTAAGTCGTGGCTATGCTGTTGCTAAGGCTAATTTTCTATGAAGGAGATTCCCTAGAAGTATGAAATTTGCTCTGGAGGAACAGTTTTTTCAGACTGTTCCTCCAGAGCAAATTTCATAGTTGTAGGGAATCTCCTTCATAGAAATTCAGCCTTAGCAACAGCTTAGCAACCACTTAAAGACAGGACTTCTCCGCCACAGCAGATCTACCTGTACAGGTAAAAAGTGAAAATTTATTCAATCAATAATTGGACCAGAATTACCAGATATGATCATTTTATTGGCTGACTGGAGGTGTGTTGACACCATGTCAGTGTTCTCCCCAGAAATTTCAGATAGCATGTCGCTTTTAGCACAAATATCAGATTTTGACTTGATCAATTTTATAAAATTAATATATATAGCAATATTTTGTCAAAATTAGCCTAAATTTACATTAAAAATAATTTATTGATGATCCTTAATGCATTTTAAACAAGTTTACTGGCTAAGAAATGAAAATAATATCACTTTAATGAATTTTCATTGGAAATTAAGGCATGTTGCAAAGGTAATTTGAAGAGGAAGGCATGTTGCAAGTGACATGCCAAAATGGTCTGGGGAGATCCCTGCATGTGATCAAGAGACAGAATCACACTGTTAAAGTTAAACCTCCTTATATAGTACCACCCCTGTCTTTAAGTTATTTTATAAATACGGCCCCTGATGATCATTCTGGGATTATTTTTCTATGCATTTTTTCCCCTCTTCTTGCCCATACTGCTTTTTATACCCCCGACGTATGCCGAGGGGTATATAGTTTTCGTCTTTCTGTCCGTTCGTCCGTCCGTGCGTTAACATTTGCGTTAAAGTTTGCGTTAAGTTTTTAATTTTGCTTATGTTTCAAATATCCTTTGAAGAAGCATGTTGATATGTGCCTAGACTTACTTAGAGGTTCAAGCAGAATACTTATCATCATCTGGATGCTGCTTCTGACCTAAGGTCAAGGTCACAGACTTAAACATTTGCGTTAAAGTTTTGTATTAAGTTTTAAATTATGCTTATGTTTCCAATATCCTTTGATGAAGCCTGTTGGTATGTGCCTAGATTTACTTACAGGTCCAAACAGAATACTTATCATCATCTGGATGCTGCTGCTGACCTAAGGTCAAGGTCACAGACTTAAACACTTGCGTTCAAGTTTTGCATTAAGTTTAGAGTGTTCTTTTATATTTCTTATATCCTTTGATGGAACCTATTGATATTTGACTAGGGTTACTTTTAGGTTCATAAAGAGTAGTTTACATCATCTGGATGCTAATGCTTACAAAAGGTCAAGGTCACAGACTTGTGTATTTGCGTTAAAGTTTGGCGTGAAGTTTATATTCGTTGCTTATATTTCCAACATCATTTTATGAAACCTTTTTGATATATGACTAAGTTTACTTCTATGTTCATGCAGATTATTTGACATCATCTGGATGCTGCTGCTGACCAAGGTCATGGGCACTGACTTGTATGTGTACATTAAAGTTTTGTGTTAAGTTGGTACTCTTTGCTGATATTTATACTATACTTTGATGGAACCATTTGATAGGTGACTAAGTTTACTTCTAGGTTCAAACCATGTATAAGACTGGTTTCATTAGGCAGTCGTTTCTTAAGGCAGTGGTTTCATTAGGCGGTGGCGCTGATCGGGGGTATATATACATGAGCCCCTGCTCACTTGCTCTAGTTAATGTTAGTACATCAAGGTCAGCAAACTACACTGGTGTTGCTGAGACATTATAACGTAAGCTTGTGTGAAGTTCAATCACAAAAGCTCACAAACGTGACTGTCCAAAAAGCCTGATAAGGTCAAGGTCAGCAAACAATATTGGCGTTGCAGAGAAAATGTAATGATGTAAGCTTGTGTGAAGTTTCTTCATAAAAGGTGTTTCAGTCGCTTAAAAATGGAGCTTAAAACTGTTGTTAAACTTGGTTATGTATAACAGTTTGAAAGTCGGTCAAGGTCAGCAAATGACAATGGTATTGGAGAGATAATGTCATGATGTTAAGTGCATAAATTTCACAACAAAAGTTCATGTACCCTCTGAGAAATGGTGCTGAATGCAATATGGGCAGATGTGAATTTGGGTATTTTCAACAGAGTGTGACAGTAGGTCAAGGTCAGCAAACACTTGACTGTGAAGAAGATGCCATGATTTAATTTCTATGAAGTTTCATCACAAAAGGAGCAGCTGTAGTGTAGTGGATAACACTGCGGACTATCAATCCAGGGGTAGCAAAATCGATCCCCCGCTTCTCCTGTCTTTCAGATGAGACTTCAAACCGAACTTCAAACCGAAGTCCCGTCTCCATATGACCTCGTTGTTGGTGGGAGGTTAAACCCGAGTTCACTCACATTCATCACTAAAGGTCTTAGTCTCTGAGAAATGGAGCCAAAAGTATTGTGTAGATGTAAATTTGGCTATGTTCAACAGAGCATGAAAAGTAGGTTACAGTCAGCAAAAGACACTAGTATTGCAGACATGATGCTATGATGTAAGCGTGTGTCAAGTTTCTTTACAAAGGGTTGTTTAGTCTCTGAGAAATGGAGCTAAATGTAGTGAGTAAATGTAAAATTTGGCAATGTTACAACAGAGCATGAGAAGTAGGTCAAGGTAAGAACTTGACCAGCAAACAACACTTGGAGTTGTAGAGACAATGTCATGATAAAAGCTCGGATGAAGTTTCATCACAAGTCTTTTTGTCTCTAAGAAATTGAGCTAAACACTGTGTATAAAAGTTGACAACGCCATCAACAATGCTGCCAGTGGAAGGTGACCCCAGTGTTGCTCCTGTTTTCTAAAGCAGTTGCAACGAAAACTGATTTTGATTGATTTGATGCTTTACGTCCACGGAAAACAGCTATGGTCATGTCGGGATGGTCAGTTAACCTAACCACACTATTCCTGGGCAGGCATAGAGACCTAAGTGATTAACCAGTACTAAGAGCACATATTTTTGCCAGTAACTGACAACTGCCCTTCTTGAACCAGCGGAAGGAGGAACGAAAGTATGTGGCTAGACGGGTTATCAAACCCAGGACCTCTGACTTATAAGTCAGGTGCCCTACCGACTGCTTCTGAGAAATAGAGCTAAATGTAGTGGGTAAATGTAAATTTGGCTATGTTTAATAAAGCATGAGAAGTAGGTAAAGGTCAGACCTTGGCAAGCAAACAACACTGGAGTTGTGGTGACTGTCATGATGTAAGCTATGTGAAGTTTCATCACAAGTCTGTTTATATAACCCTTTCGAAAAAAAACGGAAGAATTATGGCATGGCGCCGTCCGCCTGTCCGTCAACATTCAAAGTTATGCTCATTTAATGATTTTTCCCGACTAGTCTTGTGGTGCCATAACTAGATAACCGTTTGGGATATCTTGATGAAACTTTATAGCAGTGTGTATGAAGTCCCGACAACGTGTCACGTACAACAGTGGTTGCTCTCCCTTACTTTTAGTGTTTTGTCCATTTGATTAGTTTTTTTAAGCTATTTTTGTGTCTTGTTCATACTATAACTTGGTAACCCTTTCCAAGTTTTTTTTATGAAACTTTACAGCAATGTGCATGATCACAAGACCATGTGTCACATATAAGAATGGTTGCTCCCCCTTTATTTTGGAGTAACTTCCCTTTGATTAGTATTTTAGGCTATTCCCATTCACGCCATAACTCCTAAACTTTTTTTAAATATTTTAATGACAGTTTGTAGAAATGTGTGGATAATAATAAGGCAATGTATCCTGAGCAAAAACCACAACTCTGGCTTAATTTCTGGATTATCTGCAACTCCTTAACAGTTTTAATATCTTATTGAACCTTGATGTTGTGTATAATGTCTGCGGAATGTATTAGGACCAAGAATGGTAACTCTACTTAACTTAGTTTTTTAATTATCTCCCTTGTTTGACTTTGGCATTTCTCATCTTCTCAGAAGCTTCGCCTTGGAAGTTGATTTTTGATAAACTAGTATTATTTGATGTGTTAAATGTCTAAATAATGTTGCGTCATTAATTATAGAGTTGTTACCCCTGTTTTTCTGCCTGTCCATCCTTTTGCAAATCTTGTTCATTCTGTAACTCCTGCATGACACTAAAAGGGGCGTATTATGTGCTGCTTGCAGAGCTCTTGGTGTCTCTAAGAAACTGAGCTAAACGCAGTGGGTATAAATTGACAACAACATCAACACCGCCGCCAGGGGAAAGTGACCCCTATGTTGCTCCTGCTTTCTAAAGTAGTTATGACAAAACTGGTTGTGACTGTCTCTATAAGACCCTTCTAATGAGGGCTTAAACATGTCTCATTTCAATTTAGAGAGAAAAAGGAAATATTTGCAAATTTTAGAATTTCTAATTCCCAAAAAGACCATTTCCACTGATAAAGCCATAACCATTTTAAGGGAGGTTTTATCCATCACTTTATTTCTGAACATGTGAATTTCCATAAAAATTTCCCGGCGTGCAGGTTTGCTCGTCAGATGTGAAAGGATGGTGTCCCTTAAAAAAGCTTACAGTATGTGCAAAAGTGGAAGACTTGGATAAGCTGTGCATTTAGGAAGTCTGATCAGTCTT
This sequence comes from Ctena decussata, assembly GCA_963989385.1. Classification (NCBI taxonomy): domain Eukaryota; kingdom Metazoa; phylum Mollusca; class Bivalvia; order Lucinida; family Lucinidae; genus Ctena; species Ctena decussata. The sequence goes on along the minus strand of OZ022503.1, from coordinate 78,907,317 downwards.
CCCTTTTAGCATGACTATCTATCAGTCCCGGAGAATATGAAGACTGATGAGTTTGTACAATCACCCAGGTTGATGTATAGAGATTATTATATGGCAATTATCATATCATACCCCGCATCAGCCCGAGACTCCCATATCAGTCTGAGGGCTGATATGGGAGCCAAGAGTTGATACAGGGTATGATATGAAAATTGCCATTCCATAATCTATTTATCATACATTTTTCCCTCTAGGGAGATATGGGTCATGTGGGTGTGATACGGATGATGTGGATTTTTCTCCCGAGAGAGTGATACAGCCTTTGAGACATGCAATCCTGATACACTGTAGGTATGATATGGGTCACCTGGGGTGTGATACGGATGATATGGGGTTTTCTCCCTAAGGAGTGATATGGGTTTTGGTTAATTTTGGAGTGATACAGCCTTCGAGATATGCAGTCCTGATACATGCATGAACATATTTTCTAGTAAATATATGATACAAGAATTCAGCAGAATGCGGTGTCTCGCCTGCAGGCACTTTGTCACAAAACAGAGCTAAATCAGCAAAGATGTATGCATGAACCAAGTTTCTTGGCTCTAGCCCTTACAGTTTCTGAGAAACAGACCTAAACTCGAAAATTTGAAAAAAAAAATGCAAAGTCAAGCAACCGTAAAATGTAGGTCAAGACGCAATATTGATGATGGCTTTGAGATCTACTCTCCAGATGTACATATAAACCAAGTTTCGTGACTCTAGCCCTTATAGTTTCTGAGAAACTTACCTGACGGATGATATGGGGTTTTCTCCCTAAGGAGTGATATGGGTTTTGGTTAATTTTGGAGTGATACAGCCTTCGAGATATGCAGTCCTGATACGTGCATGAACATATTTTCTAGTAAATATATTATACAAGAATTTCTCCGTAAAATGTAGGTCAAGACGCAATATCGATAATGGCTTTGAGATCTACTCTCCAGATGTACATATGAACCAAGTTTCGTGGCTCTAACCCTTATAGTTTCTGAGAAACTGACCTAAACGAGAAAACTCAGCAAAAAATTGCAAAGTCAGTCAACCGAAAAAATGTAGATCAAGACTCAATATTGATGATGGCTTTGAGATCTACTCTTCCAGATGTTTGCATGTATCAAGTTTCAAGGCTCTAGCCCTTATAGTTTCTAAGAAAATGATCTAAACGCAAAAACTCAACAAAAAATTGCAAAGTCAGTCAACCGTAAAATGTAGGTCAGGACTCAATATTGATGATGGCTTTGAGATCTACTATCATAGATAGTAATCCTCATACAAAATTTCAGGTTGCTACAATAAAAGGCACCCTTAAATCTACCTTGCACAAAAATCTTAACCATGCAAAATTAGCCTAAGTCCAAAGTCAGTGGACCATGACATATGGATCATCAACCCTCATTCTTGTGTATTCCTGTTGTACTTATTGATATATATCCTCATACAAAATTTCAATTTGCTACAATAATAGGAACCCTGAAATCTACCTCTTACAAAAGTGTTAACCAGAGTCTAACAGGAGCATGTACATACGTACATAAGGACATACACACGGACATACGTATGTAATAACGTACAAATGTGCGCACAACCGAAACACTATATGCCCCTGGCATCATATGATGCGGGGGCATAAAAACATGGAGGTGTACCCAGACACTTTAACTCACTTCAAAAGCACTGAAGAAAACGAAGTTCAACTAATCATCTGAATACTATTTTGTGGCATGTATAAACGAATATAAAATCTGTTAGCTGTCATTTGCACTTCACCACCAACTCCTGCAACAATTCGGAATACATTTTCATGTAGTTGACACCTGCTCAACAAATCAGGTAATTCTCAATGATTGTCATCCTCCCTATATTCGATCAGTCTTGTTTTCTGTACTGAGGAACTTGCTAAGACCTCTGTGGCAAGGGCAGTATCTGATGTTAAGTCTGAAACACTGTGAATGCTACACAGATAACATATGCTATTTTAGAACTGCCTCACAGAAGTAGATATAATGTGGGGTCACAACAAACATTTCTATTCAGAAATGAATAACCAGGACTCCATTCAACTGACTCTCTTTACCTCTGATAAAGTTTCCTCTTATATCAGTGTTTAGTTTGGACACATTTCCTAACTGTTATCTCAATCATTGGTTTCTCAAAGTAAATTTTCTGGGACCAGAAAATTTACTTCGAGGTATCAGTAGTTTGAGATATCTTTAGTTGAGTGAACTTATCAAATATTCTCCTTATCTAGAGATATGTTGTTTACACCAGGTTCCACGAAATTTTCAACCTCAGTCTGGATGCACCAATACTTATGCCAAAATGTCAGATGGCATTTTAAGATGCTTTCTCGTTCTTTCTCCACTTCAATAAATTACGGCCATGTTAGAACTATTAGGTCAGGAAGTGGAGTTGGCTTGAGCTCTAGCAGCATTTTCCAGTATTTTTCTCTTCCACTCTTCATAATCCTGTTTTTGATCCTCCTCTTCATCCCCACATCTAGCCCTTTTTGTTGGAACATCTTCTGGAAGATACATACCATAAAACTATTAAAAATTGGGACACCTCAAATAGCTACTGTCACTGTCCTAAAAATTGAACACATTCGATTTTCAATGTAGCAATATGTCTAAGAGACACGTATGGAATGGCAAACAGTGAAGACCCTAATCAGACTGCTCCTTCAGGAGAAGTCTGATCTGGATCTGCAATGTTTGCTAAGCCCTAGCTGCCCCAATATTTAGTACCATGAAATGGATTTTTTTGCAAAAGCTTACCGTGTTTTCATGAATTTTATGAAGTTTTGAATTTGTGATTCTCATAATAAGTCTTTGCACTGATAAAATTGGTTGGTTGGTTGGTTGATTTGATGCTTAACGTCCACGGTAAACAACTAAGGTCATGTCGGGACGGTCAGTTAACCTAACCACACTATTCCTGGGCAGGCTTAGACCTCCTAAGCGGTTAACCAGTACTAAGTGCACATACTTTCGCCAGTAACTGACAACTGCCCTTCTTGAATCAGCGGAAGGAGAAACGAAAGTATGTGGCCAGACCGGGATTCGAACCCAGGACCTCTGACTTACGAGTCAGGTGCCCTACTGATTGCGCTACCCGGCCCGCACTGATAAAAGCCACAAATAGTTCATGTAAATTTTATTTTTGCTGAACTTTGCTTTGAAAGAGAAACCTTGGTAACAAAATTTCCTCATAGTGTAATACTGTTGTCATTGTACAATTCCCAACCACTGCAAAAATTTGATTTACAGTACCACTGCAAAAATTTGATTTACAGTACAAATCATTAAAGAATATGAAATAAAAGATTTACCAAGACTTCAGTAAATTCTTGAAACACATGTTCTGACTGCAATATTGAATGGAAATACTTGTATGTTAAACTAGAAATGTTTTTCAGAGAAAAACTGATGTCCCCCCACCAGCCCATTTTCCATCCCCTATAATGAAGTCCTCCTACAACCTTGAAAATGAGGTCAAGGTCACCAGAATCTGATCAGCTCTAAAGCTAGTCCCAGTGATGTATTCATGCAAGTTTGGTGAAATTCCATCTATTGGTTCATGAGATATTATGGATACAAGAAATTGCCATCTAAGTCCTCCAATGTCCTTGAAAATGAGGTGAAGGTTGCCAAAATCTAAATCAGCTCTTAAGCTAGTCCCAGTGATGTATCCAAGCAAGTTTGGTAAAATTACATCCATTGGCTCATGAGATATTGTGGTAATAGGAAATTGTCATCCCAGTCCTCCAGTGACCTTGAAAATGACGTCAAGGTCATCAAAATCTAATCAGCTTTTAAACATGTCCCAATGTGTAACCATGCAAGTTTGGTGAAATTCCATCCATTGGCTCAGGAGGTATAGTGGGTACAAGAAATTCTCATCTAAATCCTTCAGTGACCTTGAAAATGAGGTCAAGGTCGTCAAAATCTAATAAGCTAGTCCCAGTGATGTATCCAAGAAAGTTTGGTGAAATTCCATCAATTGGCTCATGAGATATTGTGGTAATAGGAAATTGTCATCCCAGTCCTCCAGTGACCTTGAAAATGACGTCAAGGTCATCAAAATCTAATCAGCTTTTAAACATGTCCCAATGTTGTATCCATGCAAGTTTGGTGAAATTCCATCCTTTAGTATGAGATATAGTGGGTACAAGAAATTGTCATATAAGTCCTTCAGTGACCTTGAAAATGAGGTCAAGGTCATCAAAATCTAATCAGCTCTTAAACTTGCCCCAATGATGTATCCATGCAAGTTTGATGAAATTTTATCCATTTGTTCAGGATATATAGTGGGTACAAGAAATTCTCATCTAAGTCCTCCAGTGACCTTGAAAATAAGGTCAAGGTCACTAAAATCTAATAGCTCTTAAACTTGTCCCAATAATGTATCCATGCAAGTTTGGTAAAATTCCATCCATTGGGTTAGGAGATAACATGGGTACATGAAATTGTCATCTAACTCCTCCAGTAACCTTGAAAATGAGGTCAAGGTCACCAAAATCTAATCAGCTCTTAAACATGTCCACATGACGTATCCATGAAAGTTTGGTGAAATTCCATCCATTGGTTCAAGAGATATCACGCACGCAAAGTGGGTACATGAAATTGTCAACTAAGTCCTCCAGCCACCTTGAAAATGAGGTCAAGGTCACCAAAATCTAATCAGCTCTTAAACTTGTCCCAATGATGTATCCATGCAAGTTTGGTGAAATTCCATCCATTGGTTCAAGAGATATCACGCACGCAAGAAACTGTCACGCCGACGCTGACGCCGACGCCCGGGATCCGCACTGACTTATCAAATGTCTTTGAATTATTTCAAAACTTTTAGGTTTCTTGAGGTGCATCAGACTGGTTTATCGGCCAATTTTTACATTAAACCTGTGCAACACACACCTCCAACCAAAAAATTCTAAATAAGTTATTGACACATGATAAGCAAGGAATGAGTTTTTCATGAAACATGAGCATATATTTTTAATAAATACTGCAGCCAAACCTGGGTTTCAGGAACTTACATCTTGATAAATCCCATATTCCATATTCAAAGGTAAATTTCACAATAGAATTCTGTGTTAGTAATAAAATTTCATCATAAAATCCTGTGTTCGTAATAACGAAGGGATCATTTTCAGGCAAGATTGAGAGAGATTTGCTCTATTTTTTGCCAAAAAATCTCACTGAAAACTGTTTAGTGGGAGAAAAATCTCATCCGAAATGAAATTATATAATAGATAATACCTAAAAATCTCTATATGAGAATGGAGGATTTCTCGCCAAAAGTGAGTAAATGAGATATTTTCTCTCGTAAAATTATGAGCCAGAATTATCCCTATAAATGTATAATTTTGATTTCCAGCACAGTACAACAGACCATAATGTTTCCTTTTTCACTATTTGCTGATGAATTAATCTTCTTCACCTTTAATGCGCCAAAAAGCAGACGACAAAATTTACATCTGCAGAATTTCAAAAAATGTTTCGCCCAAGCGATATCATATTGAGAATTTGAATACTAGAGGGCACACAGTGTAGATTCAGATGAGGTGGCTCATTATGAGCCACCTCATCTGGATCTACACTATTTGCAAATTTAACTATTTTAATTTTGGCGCTTCAAAGGTTAAACAGCAGGTATTCACATGAATGCTTCAACTGAGCTTACAAGTAATCCCTTTTCCATTCTGAATTTGAATTTTGTCCAAATGCTCTTTCAAAATAATACATAAGTCCACATTCAAAGACTAAATCTAAGTGATAGGTTTCAGAGCTCCAGATAAGATGGGGTTTTGAGGATAAGTCAGGGCTAATTTGTCTTATTTTTTTAAGAAAACATATGTTGTAACCCTTGACATTAGAACCATCTAGCCAAGACGGTTCTAATGATGGGTCACAACATGTTTTGAGAAATATGGAGAATTATCCTTAAATTATCCCTGTTACCCCTTCTTATCTGGAGCACTGGATTACCCGTTCTTATCTGGAGCACTGGGTCTGAAATGCAAATAGCTTACCTTGAGCTTTTCTTTCTATTTCATCAATTATACTGAGCCCCTTCTTCCTAGTAGGGGTGTTTGTTACTTCTGCAAAAGAAAAACAATATCCAAAATTCTGATAAACTGGTTATGGGATGAAGAGAGAAATGTTATTATACTAAATGTCAATTTATTGTACAAGATGGTCAATGAGAAAACAAGAAAATCCACCCCTCTCCTGCCCAACAATCAACAGGTGTTGAATAGTTATACCATGCTTATCTTTAAATCTATGATGATCATGGTTAGTTTCAAAATGAAATTGCAGAAGCAGTTGATTAAAAGAATTTGCAACCGATTTTATATTGGTGAATAACCACTGAGAATATCTAAGTTCAAAACCCTTAATTTTCCCATCATTATAAAACATGTGGAAATTATGCAAAAAAATGACAGCAGATGATTACACGTACTTGCTATCCTAAATTGGTGGAAAAAAAAAATCCTCAAAATGTGTAAGTGCACACCCACATAAGTTTGCCAAAATTAGATTTTTGATCTTCAAAATTTTTCATCTTCTATGTACAGTGTACCTGTAACACATGCACTAAGATTTAAATGATCTATCATAAACTGTGGGGGAAGCTGATTACACAAACTTCTTACTTGAAATTGCCATGGGCAGGGGTAAACCATAATGCACCCTTACTATGGACACAAAGGCACACATTTGATAAGACAGACCGTCTTGTGTGGTCTGATTTAGGTCTCTGCTGCTGTATAACTTGAGGGTCCAAATATTTTGTCATAGAAAATGTAGCAAAGGTGAAGAAAACCTTATCAGCATATGCAAACTGTGCATCCCGACATCCAATAACTTCACTGCTCCAGATGAGGGTTGGAAAGTGATAATCACTTTCGGATAATCTTTATTACTGCTCCGTTAGAAGTGTGTGATGCTGCCTCTTATCAGAACCACATCAGAGAGGTAGATTAATAGGGGGTCACAACATGTTTTTAAGGTATATGGATACACCTTCATGTTTCCGCACCATGCTTATAAACGGAAACAACTTTTGTGCATTCCAGTTTGCTTCTCTGGGCAATGAAACCCTTCCAATAAAGGGATCTATTCTTAATGGAAAGAATTTGCTCCTAGAGGAGCAAATTCTTTCCTTTAAGAAAAGACCCCATTGGAAAAGAGAATCAAATGGATGTTGAATACAAAATTATCTCAGAATTATCATAAAACACAAGTTATCTAGATCTCTGATTACCTTGCAAAGTATCAGCTAGTTTCTCCATTTCCACTATAAGGTTATCAAAACATGATTTTTTCACACCCGACATCTCTTTGACCTTACTTCTGTCAATCTTAATTTTCTGTTTTCTGAAATAAGAAAATGATTAACCTTGTATGCAATCTATCTCTAGATAGTAAAACTTGGTGGCACCCACCCGCTAACGCCCACACCAACGCCGACGTCCAAGTGACAACAATAGTTCTCCATACTTTCTTATAGGCGAGCTAAAAACTGATCAGTCTGAAGAGCTATGCAGACTGATCTGATTCTTGACTCTGTACATTCCTTAATGTACCACATTCTGTGGTGTGGCTCATTTAAAAAGGTGTTTGGGGTACATCTCCATGTTTGAGTCACTTTTTCAAAGGGAAACAACTTTTGTGACTTCCTGTTTGTGTTCCCTGATAAACAAGCCTCTCCAAAATGGAGTTACTCTATGAGGGAGCTTTTTTATCTTAAAGAGAAGCCTGAATGAAATGGGAAACAAATTCTTGGTAATTTTCTCCCTGGAAGTGTTCCATTCACTTTAAACCAGTTTAAATCTCCAGACCAAAGAAGCCCATTTGGTAAACGGGTATGGATACCTCTGAAGTTTTTCTATTTCCTTTGGTATAGCCCCTTTGAAAAGGAGACAACCTTAACAGTACCTGTTTTCCTGGTAGGTGAATCCCTTTTGCAAGTGGGGCTACTCTTAAATGAGCCGGGACTGATAATGCTAGAGATCTGAATGAGGAAAAGATTTCTTAATTTTAGGGATAAGTTTCTGACTACCTTTCATCCTTGCCTACATATTCTATACACTTATACCTCTCCCTTAACTCCGAACAAGGAAAGTTTGATCCTGTAAGAAGATAACTTCTCCCTGTTCATCCTCCAGATTGACCCCTGAAAAGTTTGCTCTTAGAGCAAAGTCTATCTTTCTAGATATGAGAGCAAATTCTTTCCTTTTAGAGTTGCCCCCTATAAGGAAGGCAAATACTTGCATGTCTGAGTTGCCTCCCTGAGCAGTGTTTTTATTCACTTTAAACACCAACCAACAAAATAAGGTGAGCTCATCCTGGGTGTGATTTAAGTGAGTGAGTGAACTGGGGTTTTAACGTCCCACCAACAATGAGGTCATATGGAGACGGGACCTCGGTTTAAAGTCTCATCCGAAAGACCGTAGAAGCCGGGGATCAATACCTCTGGATTGGTAGTCCAGAGTGTTATCCACTACACTACAGCCGCTCCCTGGGTGTGACTTAAAATGATGGACTTACTTGCAAGCCACACAGAGTGCAGCCCCTTGAAACAGACTGGTGTTGAAATCCATTTCTGAACCTTCACTTTGGTGTGCCTTTTCATAACTGAAAAACAAACCTTATTCATATGAATTTAAGTCGAAGACTATTGTACACCATACAACATCTGTTAAAATATCACACAAGAATCCACAGCACTAGAATGATGACATTTCTGCACAATATATAATTTAATAAGAATTCGGAGTGACTGGAAAACTCCGGCTTTACCCTTGAACATTGATCCTATTCGGACATTCGTAGTGTGTGGAGCTGATAGACCCAGTGGAGCTCCTTTCTCCGACGGACAGCAGTGCTTTTTTCACTGTCAGGGTCTGATGCTAAAATTTCAACAATCTGAAATTTCATATGTTGTAGGGAGTAGTTGTTAGGTTAAAATGATTAGCTACCGGTGTGTCCCTTTATTGCGGGTGTCACGTTGGTGCTCTATCATTCTGACCTTTGTCTTTCTATTAGTTTCGCCGACGTTGTTGTTTGCGAAGTTTGCATGTTATTAAATAGACAACATTTTTCGTTGTCGTTGTGCAGTGTCCTCTCAGAGCGAATTTATAATTGTACTACGTGCACGTATTAGTGAACACTTAAGATTTGTTTCTATCATGTGCAGTATTTACAATTTATCATAGTACAATCTTGTACTGGTTTTTTACACGTCAGGCCTTTTCTGCCCGCGTGTTTTTGAGTGAGTTTCCTCGAAGAATCTGAGAGTATGTCATACCAAGCTTTGGTAAAGTCGGTGTCGTCTTTGGCACGAATAGGCCGTTGATTGCAAGGTCAGATAGTGTGATGTTTCTTTATATACATTCCCTTAGAAACTCGCTAACTGTCTTGTTTTTGTTAACTTCGACAGATAACCCCTAGTATCTTTGTAGAGTAGGTGAATTTCTAGTGGATAGCTCCTAAGTTTTCCTCCTCATTGAGGTTTCTACGTCTCCGTCGTCCCTTGTCCGCTTTTTTGGGTGTTTGTTAGACGACTGTGTTCTGTGAACTGCCAGAAATTGATGGTGTTGTCAGAGTTAGTCCGCTCATACTGGTGCTGACTGACATATCACTGTTAGTCCTTGTTGGATTCTCTGATTTGGATGACTGCGACGGTGGACCCAGGTCCGGGCGCTAAGTGTGGGTTATAAAACTTGAAAGCAGTGACTGGTGACTCAGGCCTGGGTCCTCGTCGTGGTGCTTATGTGCACTCATAAGGCTTTGCAACTTTTCTGACTAGTTTTGTCAGATTATTCTGACTCCTCAGAGATTTTCGTGTTTGAAATAGCCTGTTGCTGGCGTGTTTATATTGTCCCGCGCGCCGCTCACGTGATCCCCACCGAAAACGGCGCTCCCTGTCACGTGAGCGGCCCAGGGCCGCTCAAAACGGATCCGAATTAGCACGTGAGTGGTGCTCACTTGGTCACGTGAGCGGCCCAATTGTTGTGTGAGCGGCCATATGCCTCCCACGTGAGCGGCGCTGGACCGACCACGTGAGAGGTACTGCCGATAACGCGAGCACTGCCGAACTGGCACCGCCACGTGATTGGCGCCGTTGATCACATGAGCGGCGCCAGACCGGCATCGCTCACGTGAGCCTGACCGCTCACACAGCACGGATTTACTGTTCTGTAGACAAACTATTCTTCGTGGCAATGTCATCTTTTTTGACGTTTTTTTGCGGTTGCAACAGGAGGTAATATTACAATATTGTCTCTCCTGGTGCATATAAGCTATGAAAGTGTTTACTTATGTCTTATTATAGTATATGGCGACATTTTTTTGGACCAATTGCTAGCTTAACAAGGCTACAGCTTCACGTCTATTGGCTTCACAACGTCTCTAACGTAATAGCTAAACGTCACTAAGCAACATACAAAAATGGCACCTACAACACAGGGAGGTTGATGCAAGCGAACATACGCTCAAAGAAGAAGCCTTTATAGACACAAAGCTGCCACATCAATGTTAAATAGTAAACTGTTACCCAGCATTCTTTAGTTTATTGTTTCCCCGTAAAACAATCAAAAAAATGTCGCCATATACTATAATAAGACATAAGTAAACACTTTCATAGCTTATATGCACCAGGAGAGACAATATTGTAATATTACCTCCTGTTGCAACCGCAAAAAAAACGTCAAAAAAGATGACATTGCCACGAAGAATAGTTTGTCTACAGAACAGTAAATTCGTGCTGTGTGAGCGGTCAGGCTCACGTGAGCGATGCCGGTCTGGCGCCGCTCACGTGATCAACGGCGCCGATCACGTGGCGGTGCCAGTTCGGCACTGCTCGCGTTATCGGCGGTACCTCTCACGTGGTCGGTCCAGCGCCGCTCAAGTGGGAGGCATATGGCCGCTCACACAATAATGGAGCCGCTCACGTGACCAAGTGAGCACCACTCACGTGCTAATTCGGATCCGTTTTGAGCGGCCCTGGGCCGCTCACGTGACAGGGAGCGCCGTTTTCGGCGCGGATCACGTGAGCGGCGCGCGGGACAAAATAAACACGCCAGCAACAGGCTATTTCAAACACGAAAATCTCTGAGGAGTCAGAATAATCTGACGAAACTAGTCAGAAATGTTGCAAAGCCTTATGAGTGCACATAAGCACCACGACGAGGACCCAGGCCTGAGTCACCAGTCACTGCTTTCATATAATTTAATAAGCCCTTATTCCTACAGCCTGGTACAGTCTTACAGCATATGTTTACTATAAAGCAACAGATCTGATATTTAGTTTATTTTAAGGCTTCCAAACTTACTTCAAATTTTCTGTTATAAGGCATTAGAAGAAAATACATGTAAAGCTGCATTTTGAATTCTTTAATAAACGTTATTAAAGCCACCATGTGCAAATCACTAAATGTGATATTACTGAAAAGCATAAATATGATGCATGTGATGTTACGAAATTTTTAATTAAGGAATAAAGAATCTTTAGAACAAGAAAGTAGTGACTGGTGACTCAGGCCTGGGTCCTCGTCGTGGTGCTTATGTGCACCCATAAGGCTTTGCAACGTTTCTGACTAGTTTCGTCAGATTATTCTGACTCCTCAGAGATTTTCGTGTTTGAAATAGCCTGTTGCTTGCTTGTTTATATTGTCCCGCGTGCCGCTCACGTGATCCCCGCCAAAAACGGCGTTCCCTGTCACGTGAGCGGCCTAGGGCCGCTCTAAACGGCTCAGAATTAGCATGTGAGTGGTGCTCACTTGGTCACGTGAGCGGCCCCATTGTTGTGTGAGCGGCCATAAGCCTCCCACGTGAGCGGCGCTGGACCGACCACGTGAGAGGTACCGCCGATAACGCGAGCAGTGCCGAATTGGCACCGCCCATGATCGGCGCCTTTGATCACGTGAGCGGCGCCAAACCGGCACCGCTCACGTGAGCGTGACCGCTCACACAACACGGATTTACTGTTCTGTAGACAAACTATTCTTCGTAGCAATGTCATCTTTTTTGACGTTTTTTTTGCGGTTGCAACAGGAGGTAATATTACAATATTGTCTCTCCTGGTGCATATAACCCATAAAAGTGTTTACTTATGTCTTATTATAGTATGTGGCGACATCTTTTTTGATTGTTTTACGGGGAAACAATAAACTAAAGAATGCTGGGTAACAGTTTACTATTTAACTTTGATGTGGCAGCTTTGTGTCTATATTGGCTTCTTCTTTGAGCGTATGTTCGCTTGCATCAACCTCCCTGTGTTGTAGGTGCCATTTTCTTTTGTTGCTAAGTGACGTTTCGCTATTACGTTAAAGACGTTATGAAGCCAATAGACGTGAAGCTGTAGCCTTGTTAAGCTAGCAATTGGTCCTTATGCTCAGTGGTGAAGCAGGAGCACTTGGGGTATAATAGAATTCGGAGTGACTGGAAAACTCCGGCTTTACCCTTGAACATTGATCCTATTCGGACATTCGTAGTGTGTGGAGCTGATAGACCCAGTGGAGCTCCTTTCTCCGACGGACGGCAGTGCTTTTTTCACTGTCAGGGTCTGATGCTAATATTTCAACAATCTGAAATTTCATATGTTGTAGGGAGTAGTTGTTAGGTTAAAATGATTAGCGTGTCCCTTTTATTGCGGGTGTCACGTTGGTGCTCTATCATTCTGACCTTTGTCTTTCTATTAGTTTCGCCGACGTCTTGTTGTTTGCAAAGTTTGCATGTTATTAAATAGACAACATTTCTTGTTGTGCAGTGTCCTCTCAGAGGGAATTTATAATTGTACTATGTGCACGTATTAGTGAACACATTAGATTTGTTTCTATCATGTGCAGTATTTACAATTTATCGTAGTACAATCTTGTACTTGTTTTTGCGTCAGGCCTTTTCTGCCCGCGTGATTTTTGAGTGAGTTTTCTCGAAGAATCTGAGAGTATGTCATACCAAGCTTTGGTAAAGTCGGTGTCGTCTTTGGCACGAATAGGCCGTTGATCGTAAGGCCAGATAGTGTGATGTTTCTTTCTATACATTCCCTTAGAAACTCGTTATCTGTCTTGTTCTTGTTAACTTCGACAGATAACCCCTAGTATCTTTGTAGAGTAGGTGAATTTCTAGTGGATAGCTCCTAAGTTTTCCTCCTCATTGAGGTTTCTACGTCTCCGTCGTCCCTTGTCCGCTTTTTTGGGTGTTTGTTAGACGACTGTGTTCTATGAACTGCCAGAAATTGATGGTGTTGTCAGAGTTAGTCCGCTCATACTGGTGCTGACTGACATATCACTGTTATTCCTTGTTGGATTCTCTGATTTGGACGACTACGACGGTGGACCCAGGTCTGGGCGCTAAGTGTGGGTTATAAAACAAGAAAGTAGTGACTGGTGACTCAGGCCGCGTTATCGGCGGTACCTCTCACGTGGTCGGTCCAGCGCCGCTCACGTGGGAGGCTTATGGCCGCTCACACAACAATGGGGCCGCTCACGTGACCAAGTGAGCACCACTCACGTGCTAATTCTGAGCCGTTTAGAGCGGCCCTGGGCCACTCACCTGACAGGGAACGCCGTTTTTGGCAGGGATCACGTGAGCGGCGCGCGGGACAATATAAACAAGCAAGCAACAGGCTATTTCAAACACGAAAATCTCTGAGGAGTCAGAATAATCTGACGAAACTAGTCAGAAACGTTGCAAAGCCTTATGGGTGCACATAAGCACCACGACGAGGACCCAGGCCTGAGTCACCAGTCACTACTTTCTTGTTTTATAACCCACACTTAGCGCCCGGACCTGGGTCCACTGTCTTAGTCGTCCAAATCAGAGAATCCAACAAGGAATAACAGTGATATGTCAGTCAGCACCAGTATGAGCGGACTAACTCTGACAACACCGTCAATTTCTGGCAGTTCACAGAACACAGTCGTCTAACAAACGCCCAAAAAAAGCGGACAAGGGACGACGGAGACGTAGAAACCTCAAAGAGGAGGAAAACTTAGGAGCTATCCACTAGAAATTCACCTACTCTACAAAGATACTAGGGGTTATCTGTCGAAGTTAACAAGAACAAGACAGATAACGAGTTTCTAAGGGAATGTATAGAAAGAAACATCACACTATCTGGCCTTACGATCAACGGCCTATTCGTGCCAAAGACGACACCGACTTTACCAAAGCTTGGTATGACATACTCTCAGATTCTTCGAGAAAACTCACTCAAAAATCACGCGGGCAAAAACGGCCTGACGCAAAAACAAGTACAAGATTGTACTACGATAAATTGTAAATACTGCACATGATAGAAACAAATCTAATGTGTTCACTAATACGTGCACATAGTACAATTATAAATTCCCTCTGAGAGGACACTGCACAACAAGAAATGTTGTCTATTTAAGAGAGCCTGCCACGAACCATGGAGCATTGAGTGGAAACTCGAAAATTTCATTTTCGATCAATACTTTGTCACTTTATTGGCCTTACCAATGTATGTAAAACCCTAGAAGGATTTTAATTTTTTTGTTCAAACAGAGCCAGAAAATGGCAAAATCTGTTTCCATGGTGACATCCAAATATTTCGGGCTATAATAATACAGTTTTATGCCAAAATAAACCCTATTAATTTTATATATTGAATCAAGCAGTTCAATATAAGTGTTCTTCATATCATAAAGCATCCTCAGTATAATATCAAAAACTTAAATTTGGTGGAAAACCTGAAAGAATTTGGTTGCTATGGTAACGCTAATACTGATACATTCAAAGTGAAGAGAAAACCTGAATTTTAGTATGCTTACATAACTGCTCATAAAATTTAAACCCAACCAGATAGAATCATATGGCCTATCAGATGGTTAAGTGGAATAATAGTCTGACAGAACCCAAAAATAAAATTGGCTAGCATTTCATAAACGAAAAAAATTTTGGTATCTGAAATTGTTGAATTTTCATGTTTTTCACTCAAAATAGCAGTTTTCCATCCAAGACACTATAACATGAATCGAGCATTTGCAACTAAAGCATTCTATGGAATATGATTTTTCAAAAGTTTTCAACTAAAATTTATCTTTGGAAACTTGAAATGTCTTTGTAAAATTATCATAGCAACCAAATTTTTACCTAGCAACGAGGACATAAACACTGTATAAATGGTATTAAATAGGCTAAAGTTGACAATTATGATATTGCTTAACTTTTAATGGCTTAAACAGGGTTAGAACAGATAAAAGATATTCAAAATAATAAAATAGAACTATTGTGATACTTTTCAATGCCCAAGTAGCCTCGGAATATAGGTTGCTATGGCGATTTTCAACAGACTGGCAAATGGAAAAACAAATCTTGGCATTTATAGCTGCCTTATTTGCAGATACAAAAGTATTTTGATATACAAATGCGTTTTGCAGTAGTCCTGTAACAAGTGTATCACTTTTGTACGAGTCTCTCGAATTCTTTGGTTGCCGTGGCAACCAAAATGCTCAATTTGTCTCAATAATTCTAATAAAGATCAACTCCTCAGAAGCTACAAGCAGGATAGCACTTAAACTATGAAAGTTTTCATAGCATTTGTGTCAACAAAAATACTGTTCAGTATTGCCTTTGCTCAAGCACTTTGGTTGCTATGGCAACTTAAAAGTGTCCATAGAATTATGAGAAAAATACAAATTGTCATTTATCAATATTAAAATGATTTCATTGCAGAGATTTATCAACTTCTGATGCTTGCTGAACGCTCACAGCATTAGTCAAGACTGAAACAATACTTCTCATTATAGCCTTTGCTCAACCACCTAGGTTGCTATGGCACTTTATGAGTGTCCATTACATTATAATAGGAAAAAATGAAAATTTACATTATCACTCTCTCACTACAGCTACTTTGTCACATCCTTTTCATTTACAAAAATGTTGCTTTAGTACCTATTAATGTCTTAGAAATGGGCCCTATGGGGTCGGGCCGGGGATACAGCAGGGCTTAAGTGCCAGGGTTTTATCTCTGCAGTTCTAGGTAGCTGCTGAGCATTTAATTTCACACTTTAGGGTAAAACTTTGCTGCTTGCATTTAAAAGTAAACCACTTTTTGAAGGGCTTTATCATCAGGAGTCACCAAAGTTGTCCCTTTTGCAAAGATTGCGAAAAAAATTCAGGAAGGTGTACCCATGCACCTAAAATTGACGTGCCCTGTCAGGCAATACAGGCAATGTTTGTGGTCTTGTATATTTATTTGGCCACCATGCTTTAATATTTTCATTCACTTTTTCTCTCACATCAAATATTGATGGTGGAGATGGTTGCAGATAGACAGATGTTAGAAATTAGAATGGATTGGAATGGAATGGAATGGGCTGGCTTTGATAAGCTTCCGCACTTCATTCCACTGATTTTTGGGGATGACATTCTTACAGGAAAGAATTTGCTCCCTCAAAGAGAGCAAATTCTTTGCTGAAAGAGTACCATATCAGGCTCTAGAAGCAAACTGTAACCAGTGGAATGTAGTTTATTGTGCCCATTCCATTCCAGGTTTTAAACTATGTCATTCCAAACAGAAGCATCTCTGACACTTCCAACATTTTGATGCTAGTCTCAGGTGCTTATTTACTTTGTTCCTCAGACAGGTAGTTGCCCTCCCTTCATCCTGATATTACTGAAAAACTGTTGAAAACAATGTAAAATCATAAGTCAGTCATCTGTCCACTGAATTTGGACAGTAAACAAGAGATGATATGGCAGTAAGTGCCATATTGGCACTCTAGAATACTGGTTTATTAATTCATGATAACTTGCAGTTAATTAGCTAAGATGCCCTTGTATATGTAGTAATATTGAGGGTTATTACAATTATTTTTTACAGTGCCTGTGGTCCAGATAAGACGAAGTATTTGGTGATAATTATGGACAATTTTTTCTTAAATCTCATAAAGAACATATGTTGTGACCACTTATTAGAACTGCCTCTTCGACACAGAACTAATCAGTGGTCACAACATAGGTTTTAGATGCAAAATAAGGAAAATTATCCCAGAATTATCCATGTTACTCTTTTTTTTCTGGAGCACTGCCACAGTTAAAGGGACACAATAAAATGCATTCAAATTTTTATTTGTACAGCAATGAATCTTAGATAACAAGAAAATGTAACAACGTCAAAAAAATTATATTGCAAAGAAAATGAAAATCTCTCAGCCATATACTCTAGAGTACAATATGATATTAGACACGATCCCTTCAGAGCTCCAGGAAAGATGAGGTATTGAGGATAATCCTGAGACATAATATTCATCAGTGAAAATATATTGTGACCCTTCATTAGAACTTTGTTGGTGAGATGGTTCTAATGAGGGGTCACAACATATGTTATATGGAGAAATATGGAAAACTGTCCCTAAATTATCCCTGTTGCCCCTTCTTACCTGGAGCAATACCCCTTCCAAGAACTTGTGAACGTTTCCTCATGCAATATATTGAAAGAGATTCCGTTTTCAGGAAATACTTCTGTGAATTGGAGATTTGTTTTTGTTAAATTGGCAATGATTCTAGTCCATGCAGCGCTGGACCCAAATTATTTCAAAAACAAATTAAGTTTCTAATTTAGTGAAAATTGAAACTTGTTTCTAGGTATTTTCCGGCCCAGAGCTGGGCTAGGAATAATTCCCATTTTCTTCAATGAGCTAGTACTGAGCTGTCACTTAACTGTCATAATCACATGAAGAGGGAACCCATCTGTCAGGAGATATTGACATCACATTCATGGTTCACGAAAAACTGCACATGTCTATCATTATCTACCTGCTTGTCTATCATTATTTACTTGCCACTGAATAAAACCTAGAGACATGTAAATGTGTTCCAATGAGCTACCAGATTCAAATATCAAGTATCCATAGCTGAACGTAGGAGCTGGGTGGGTATCATTCCTTGGTAGACTGGTATTACCGGAAACTGTGACCTAATGTTTGTGAGGTAATTCATTCACGACCTTTAAGTTTGATACTTCCACCATTCACTGGGTCAATGTAACGTGAGATCTCAGCGACACACTCATTAAAACCTGCCCTGTACTTGGGAAATAAACATGGCTGCTGAAAACACAAAGAAACATTCCTATATATACAGCCAAGAGCTCCAGATAAAGTAGAATATTGAGGATAGTTCAGGGATAATTCTTTCTTATTTCTCATCCAAAACATTATGTTGTGACCCTCATTACAGCCGTCTCGGCAATACGATTCTAATGAGTGACACAACATATACTTTTGTGGAGGCATATGAAAAAAATATTCCTAAATTCTCCTGCTGATCCCTTCTAATTTGGAGCACTCATATACGCTAACAATGATTAGAGCCAAGTTGTTCAAAACTATATATCAATGTTGTTAGTGATAGATCTAGATACAGTAACTTTTTCAATGGCAAACTGTCATTTTTGCACATTATACAGTATTGAAACCCACACTTTGTCAGGTATATACTATCAGCTCCCTTGAGTTGTGAACAAAGAGAATTTAATTACTGACTTTAAGACTAAAGATTGTGATATTTTACTCATCCTTGTTAGCTTCGAATGTACCGTAAAAAATCTAAATATCAGGACAGAAAGGTCTGAGATCAGACTTGGTATCGAAAATGTTTGCCATTCCATCTGCGTCTTTTGGACACATTATTACATTGTAAAATCTAAACTGCTCCATTCTTAGGACAGTTAATGGTGCCTATGTTTGTGCTCCAATTTTGACAGTACCTGGGGATGAGTCAAACAACTGTTTGCAGGGTGGCAAACTGTAAAATGGTTCTGTCCCAAATTCAGGTTGTATCAGGCAAATGCACAGACAAGGTGTGTATTTGAAGATAATTGCAATAATTAAAAAATACCTTATTTCTCCATAAATGTTGTGACTCCCCAATAGAACTGTCTTACTGCGGTTCTGTTGAGGGGTCCCAACATTTGTTTTTATGAAGAACTACCTTGGAATCATCTTCAGATGCTCATCTTATCTGTGCCTCTGTATAATACGGGTATTTTGAGATGTTGAGCAAACCAAATTTAATTAAAACGCTACCAACCCGCCATCTCTTACCTCTGGACCAGTCTGAGATGTTTCACAGTCATTTCCAGTTTATAAGCTTTCACCAACATTTATATATACAATAATATGGATTCTGAAGAATTTCAGATCTGGGCAGTTTAAAACCTAGAAGGGACTGAAATGGAATGAGATAAACAGTGGCTACACTTTGCTCCCAGAGCCTAGGAGTGTGCTCTTACAGCAAAGAATTTGCTCCCTCAGAGGGGAGGCAAATTCTTTCCTGAAAGAGAGCCATCCAAAATCAATGCAATGGAATAGCTAGACTGTCCCTATAGGGAGCAAATTATTTTCTGTAAGGAAGCCAAACAAAGTCAATGGAATGCAATGGAGTAGACTGTCTCGGTCAGGCCACTCAGTTTCATTCCATGCTTTAAATCATGCCTAAAATCTGATATTCTTCATAATTAAAATTCTGATCTGATAATACTTACATCTTTCTTCATAGCTTGCATGAAGAACCAGGGTCCTCAACGGTTGAGGCTCAACCGGCCAAGACATTGTTGATCTGATCTTTGTTGGCGTCGTTTCTCCATCAGTGGCTTGTTGTTCTGCAATGATAATCACATGGCAGTGATTATAATAACATAAATTGTTGTTTCTACTCAGTGGCTCAGTGGGTAAAGTGCTGGCCTGCTGAGCTAGCGGTCAGGGTTTGAATCTGTTGCAGCGGAAATTAGTTTAACTGTAAACAGGGTTCTCATCATTCCATTGCACACACCCTTTCATCATTATCACTCTTTCATCGGCTTGATATGACTGAAGTACAGTATGAAGGGTCGTAAAATTCAGAGATCGTATAGCAATGCAAGTCTCCTTTAAACTTCTGGCAATGAAATAACTGAATTAATACCATATTCAAAAGTTGCAGTTTTATTTACAAAGTGAAAATAAAATATCAGTGGTTACAAACAGTACAAGCAATTCAGTTTGTAATACACTCTCTTTATTAGTAGAAACAACAACTGGCCAGCTACATTTTGCAACTCGATTCAAATTTCTGCAGACTATAGTTTTACTAAATTTGGGGGCAGAGCTAGGTTATTTTCTTTTACTTATTTTTCTTGCAAGAATATTATTTTCATTGCCCTTTTTGGGCCAATTTATTTTTGTTCCTCCTCCTACACCCCCCACCCCCACCCCCTTTACACACTCACCAACAAGATCAAATGACAAATGGATGTAGACCCCTAAAATACAACAGGAAGAATTATAAAAAAAAAAAAACTATTCTAAGGGAGACAACCTAAGCAAAGCCATTTTCCATTTACTGTTCCAGTTAATGCCCATAAAGCCAGACAATAAGAAGCGCATTCGCCCTTTTCACTCGGATAAGCATGAGCAATACCTACACTGCTCTAGATAAGGAGGAGTAACAGGGACAACTCTGTGACAAACCTCAACACCGTGGAACCTAAACACATAGTAAATAAAAGGCCATCGGCCAAGTGTCACCCGACGTTTGAAATGTGTCACAATCTTCAGCCCTTTATTCTGTTTCAGAGTAAATGTATGGCCAAAAGCAGAAAATATATATTACAGAACCTGGTAAGCAAATAATAACTGAACATAAGCAAAGACATATACCCAATTACTGGGCCTCTTTATCAAATACTTCAGCTCAGAACGGGGCATATATGTGTAAAATCAGGTTACTGAAACTATGGGCCCTTACAAAATGACCAAAACATCAAGACTGTATACCCAGTAACAAAATAACAAGAGCCATAATCCTGCTTATATGAATCTGATGAAAAATGAACAATGCATTTATGAA
This sequence comes from Ctena decussata, assembly GCA_963989385.1. Classification (NCBI taxonomy): domain Eukaryota; kingdom Metazoa; phylum Mollusca; class Bivalvia; order Lucinida; family Lucinidae; genus Ctena; species Ctena decussata. The sequence continues at coordinate 78,886,435 of OZ022503.1, read as the reverse complement.
AATTCAGCCCATTAATATGAATAGTTCTGGAGTTATCCCTTTATCTTTAAGTGAATGTCTATTATCTATGAAAGGGGAATAGCTCTGTCACTTATAATTTAGCACATCCTAACAATAATCAGAATAATCAATTAACCAAATGCTAATAGCATACCAAATTTCAGCGCTCTCGGTCAAACGGTTCAAAAGTTGGAAAAATGCCAAAAAATGACAAAGGGCCATAACTTAATAAAAAATGGGACAATTCAAATTCCAAAATCACATGCACATCTTCAGATCATGATGAAACATTCTGCACAATTTCAAGTCAATCTGATACAAGATGTTGCAGGAGTTGCGGGGACAAGGTCTAAGTCAGCAAGGGCCGTAACTCCATTAAAAATGGCCGAAACAAAAATAAAAAAACACATGCACATCTTCATATCGTAAGAATACAATCTGTAAAATTTCAAATCAATCCGATGAAAGATGTAGGAGGAGTTGCGGGGACAAGATTTCGGAAGGTCTGAGTCAGCAAGGGCTGTAACTCCATCAAAAATGGCCGAAACAAAAATCGAAAACCACATGCACATCTTCATATCATAAGAATACATTCTGTAAAAAAGGTCTAAGTCAGCAAGGGCCGTAACTCCATTAAAAATGGCCGAAACAAAAATAAAAAAACACATGCACATCTTCATATCGTAAGAATACAATCTGTAAAATTTCAAATCAATCCGATGAAAGATGTAGGAGGAGTTGCGGGGACAAGATTTCGGAAGGTCTGAGTCAGCAAGGGCTGTAACTCCATCAAAAATGGCCGAAACAAAAATCGAAAACCACATGCACATCTTCATATCATAAGAATACATTCTGTAAAAAAGGTCTAAGTCAGCAAGGGCCGTAACTCCATTAAAAATGGCCGAAACAAAAATAAAAAAACACATGCACATCTTCATATCGTAAGAATACAATCTGTAAAATTTCAAATCAATCCGATGAAAGATGTAGGAGGAGTTGCGGGGACAAGATTTCGGAAGGTCTGAGTCAGCAAGGGCTGTAACTCCATCAAAAATGGCCGAAACAAAAATCGAAAACCACATGCACATCTTCATATCATAAGAATACATTCTGTAAAATTTCAAATCAATCCGATGAAAGACGTAGGAGGAGTTGCGGGGACAAGATTTCGGACGGACGGACGGAAGGACGGACGGAAGGACGGACGGACGCACACACGGACGGACGAGGGTCATTTCTATAGTCCCCCTCCGCCTACGTGGGGTGACAATAACATACATGTATGGATATTGACTATGCAGCAATTTATGAACTTAGGTACCTGACGAAATGACGTTCTTTTCTTAACTGACTCGGTACTATCTCTACAAAAATAGGTAAACAACCTGTACCTTTTAGACAGACCGCCGTAAAATAGACCTTATGGGTGTATATGAAGGAGTCATCGCAAACTGTGTCCTCACAGATGGTATTTTTTAATAGGCCCATACACGGTTTCCGCCGCCATCTTGAATACGGGGCAAACAAACATTCGCCGAAGCGTTCCGAATGAGGTTGTTTACATTGTCACCTCGGCAACGTTGACAAAATAAAACAGCAAAAACTGCATAAAATAGAAATAATAAAAAGAAATAAGATATCCAGTCACTTAATTTAATGTCTTTTCTACGCTTTCAACGTAAAACCTAGTGCAGTTCCATTTAAAAATCGCCTAATAAATCTTCTTGAATGTGAGCAGGTAATCATATGAAAGCATGTAAATTCGCGACTTCATATCATGACACTCTTTTGCTATCCCTTGTTACTGCTCTCGGCAAATTGGAACTTGATAAAGTCAATAAAAGTCCTTATAGAAAGGATTTTTTACTCAAGTGCTACACACTTGTTTTGACCTGAATTACTTATTTATTATTTTTTTTAGTTTAAACATAAATCACTTTGAAAAATACCTTCATACTTTTCAGATTGAAAAAAGGGCATTTTGAATTTGCTCTAACACTAGCCTTGTTTCCATTATTCCCAGTACTGCCCCACTAAATAATTAAGCAGTCAATTCTTGTGGCTACAGAGATGCATATAAGTTACTTGTGCAGTAGGAGGAGACATTTACCTGGAAAAATTCCCAGTCAAGTGCCCATATACGGCACTGAACCTTGGACCCCTAGATTCTGAAGCAAGCATCATAACCACTATGTTAAAAAATCCGGACCAGTTAGACTGGTCAATTATACACCCTTTACATGTATATCTGTTTACTCACACTTATTGTAAGTACTTTGCTAGCCACACATATACACTTGTAAGGAAACACCAAAGTGTAAGGAGTGTTTCTTATCTATATTGATGCAAACAGCCCGTATTTGATCCTTTCATACAATCTGAATGCTCTATGGTATGTCTAGCAATTGGCAGCCAAGGGAAACTAAGGGGGTGGGGATAAAAATATTATATCCCTCACCATTAATGGAGCTGGCTTACCTGTGCCAGAGCTCCAAGCAAGAGGGGGTAACAGGGATAATTTTTCTTATTTCTGATTGAAGCATATGTTGTGACCCCTAATTAGATTTAGAAGCATCTCGGCGAGACGGTTCTAATGAGGAGTCATAATGTATGTTTTTGTAGAGAAATATAGAAAACTATCACAAAATTATTCCTGTTAACCCCTCTTATCTGGAGTACTGATTACCAGTATTTTAAATCTCTTGTTTCTGATGTTTCAGTGTGTAACACCAGCAATTATCAATGAGCAGAACATAAGTTTCTCTCCAGTATGGATAAACAAGACATCAGTGTGCAGAAAACATTCTCCAGTTTGAATAAGGCAATGCAGAATTTAAACAGTACAAATGTGTATGAAGAAATGGCAAGCTGGGGCACTGGTCAACTGAAAGATTATTTAATGGTTAGAGGCCTTTCATATACAGGGAGTAGACAAGAAATCTTATCAAGAGCTTTTGTAGCGTATGAACAAAAAGCAGAAATTCGTATGAGTGAGAAAGAACTAATGTCAAAATTAAACAAGGAATATTCAAGTAGGCTAAATACACTTAATTTGAATGACCCAAGAAGTATAGGAATTGAAGAATGGAAAGATGACTGCACAAAATGGCCAAAGCTTGATTTAGGAAAGATATTTGCATTTGTGATTGAAAATAAGGATCAAGAATTAGACTTTGTTGGTAAATATAAGACCCACAAGGCATTCTCATATTTTCAGTCTGGTTTTGTTGATGCTGTTTATATAAATAGACAAGGCAATATAACAGTCCTGAAAACTAAAGTAACACCATCAATGTCAGTAAGGAATGAGCCACATGAGGTATGGATAGCAATAGAACATGATACATGTATTATCAAATGCTGCTGGTGTACATGCATTGCAGGTTTTGCCCAAACTTGTAACCATGTCATTGCCAGTTTGTATAAAATTGAATTTGCCTCAACAATGGGATATACTGACCCAAGTTGCACCTCAATGCCTTGTGGGTGGAATAAAGCAACCAAGAAAACTGTCCAGCCTGCACGATTAAGTGAAATGAACATCAGACAAGACAACAGACTGACTTCGGACAAAAATACATCAATCAACACAGACCAAAAAAAACAGTTTGATCCCAGACGAGCTGATCAACAGCAAGTAACAGCTGAAAGTTTAAGCACTCTATTAGGAAAGATATGTGCAGTTAAACCAGGTGCTGTCATATTTAAATCGCTTCCTGGTGCACCATCAGAAAAAGATTCAACTATCCAACTGACCATTCCTGAACTTGCTAAGAACCATATAAGTCGTGGTGGAAAAATTGAAACATTCACTGAAACACTAACAATGACAGCTAAAGAAGTGGACAGAATAGAAGCTAAAACAAGATCACAAACAAATAACCCCACATGGCATGAACAAAGAAAGGGTAGACTAACTTCTTCCATGCACCATGATATTCACACTAAAATGGTGTCAATAAGTAGGGCCAAAGGCTCAAAAAACATAAAGGTTTCACCGTTAATAGCAAAGTTGTTAGGCCAGTCTATAACTGTCAGTAATATACCATCAGTGAAATGGGGCCTGGATATGGAAAATAAAGCTTATAGTGAGTTTGTCCAAAATGAAACCCTTAAGGGACCGACCATTTGATATTCTGGGGGGGGGCCTGGTATTCTTGATGGAGACACAACATTTTATTTCACTGGCCTCTGGAAACAATTTCTTTTTTTTTCACCTTGTGGAAGCTAATTTATTTTTTTTACAAACTAACTCAAACAGGTTATTTTTTTTTTTTTATTTTATAGCTGAACTATCAGATCCTTGTTTACTGGATCTTAATATCCTTTTATTTTACCCACATCAGTATTTTTACACCTTTTTTTCTCACAAAAAGAACATGGTGCTGTCTTTAACCAGGCCAAGGGCATGGCTCTGCTTGCTTTTGCAAACCAGTGCCTGGAGCATGTTACTCTTTTCATCTAAGGTACAGATACAAACATCCCTGTATGAGTTTGGCAAAAAATTAGGCCTTAAATTAGGGATATTTTGGCCAAAAATTAGGGCTGTTTTGGCAAAGTTTTAGGGCTAACATTAGGAATTTAAGTTCTTTTTCTATCCCAATATATGCCCAAAACATGCTTTATTCGTCCTTTAGAAAGTTTGATAAATACTTACCGATAGAGTCACATTATACATGAATGGCAATTAATAAAATGGCTGAAAGTTATGTGCTAAGAAGTTAAGAAAGGGGGGTCTGGGGGGCAACGCCCCCCAGAAGCTAAAGCAATTTCCCAATGTCAATGGCAATTTTAAGACTGGAAACAAGAGAAAAACTAGGAATGATGGTAAAAATAAGGGTTTTTATATTGGGACTTGCCTTTTAGAGTGTTTATTTTGCCATAATGGTTTTGTCTCCCATTAGCTAGTGACCCTTTTGCAATTCAGTTTTAGTGGAAACATTTACTTAGTAATGTGGCAGATCAATAATACATGTATGTGAATGTACATAGGATTTTTTTGTAAATGTTTGCACATATGGGCCTGCTGGTGTAAACCAATTGTAGATAATATTAAAATATAACTATAAATATGGGGGTCTGGGGGCGCAGCCCCCAGAAGCCAGAGAGATTATAAAAACTCAATTCCAATGGAATTATCTGCAGACTATATTTTTTTTTTGAAATTTTGGGTGGAGACAGGTTATTTTTTTCTCTTACTTTTGAAGCCAGATTATTTTTTTGAACCCCCTTATGAGCCAGGTTATTTTTTTCTTGCATATCCAAAGACAGGGAATTTTTTTGATAAATATACCAGGCCCCCCCCAGAATATCAAATGGTCGGTCCCTAAGCATGAAAATTTCAAAGTTAGCATGTGTGGTTTAATCATAAAAAAAGATATCCCTTACATTGCTTCAAGTCCAGATGGTATGTGTACATGCAAGTGTTGTGGCAAAAGTACTCTAGAAATTAAATGTCCTTATGTGCTTGCATATCCCCATCATCGATCAGTTGCAGAAGGGTACAAGGATGTGTCTTTTCTGGACCTTAACAATGGTAAAATTCAGCTAAAAAGAAGCCATAAATACTATACACAGGTTCAGTCTCAGATGGCTATTACAGGGTGTAAGCAGGGATTCTTTGTGGTATGGTCTCCAGCTGGAGCACCTCTGATTGAAAACCTTGCCTTTGATTACAAGCATTGGTGCACTGTTCTGCAGAGTTTGGTTCAGTTTTACTCTTCTTACATGTTAGACTACATTTTTGGCAAAACTGAACTAAGCTTTTGTCCAGTGTGCAGCAATGTCTGTCTCTCTGAGCAGGAAATTGAAAATGCATCAGAAAATAGTGTATGCTGCAATATTTGCAATCTTTGGTTTCATTGGTCATGTGCTGGTATTAAATCTGAACCAGCTGCAGAAAGCTGGTACTGCACTTCTTGCAGGTCTTCTGTTTAAAAGACAAACACTTCACTACTGCACAAACTTTGAACAATAGATTTCACCACTCAATGAGTGTTAAGCTATTAAGCAGGAAATGTAAATGAATATACAGACAATTTAACAGTGACAAAACAAGCAAATTTAATAAACATCTTCATTTCATTGTGTGATCCAGTGCTCCAGATAAGGGGGGCATTAAGGATAATTCAGGAATAATTTTCTTATTTCTCCATAAAAATGTATGTTGTGAACTCTCACCTGAAATGTCTTGGTGAACAAACATTTTTTATGGAGAAACATGGAAAATTATTCATAACTTATCTCTGTTTCACCTTCTTATCTGGAGCTCTGGACTGATCAATGTAATATTGAAAAATATTCATATATGCTTAAAGTAGGAGATTCTCTGGCAAGTTTCAGGACTGACATACTTGTACAGTGTGTATAATGTTAATCCTATCAAACGCCCTATGGGTGTCGCATTTTACAAAAGGGGGCGTTATTTGGAGCCCAATCTGCAGTTAATCAGCCATTGCCAAATACATCTGATAAACAGTTTTAAGGTGAATGGGTATACTTGCAGAGGAAGCAACTCTGCTATTTTTGCCTCCCTTTTATAGTGGGGATCAACTCTTAAAGGAAAGCATTTGCTCCTCTAGGAGCAAATTCTTTCCCTGATAGAGGAGCAAATTCTTTCCATGAAGAGTAGGCCCCATGTGACAGATATATCTTATGATAAGTTATCCAGAGAAGATCAAAGAATCAAACAGGAGTTTGTGCAAGTTAATCTTACACTGTTGTTGGAAAAAAGGCAGGGTGCATTTATTAGAGCAGGGACATTTAGTAGGATAAATATGGTATATTATAAACTAATTACAATGTATGCACTTTTCAAACTACCAGTAGTCAAAGAAGAAGAAAAATATATATATTTATTTTCTTTTCATTTTTCTACATTATGCTCCCTGAAAACTGGAGAAAAATACTGTTGATCTGTAGCCAGTGGTTATAATGTGGTGATGATAATGATATAAAAAGGTATTTTATACCACTATGAAACAGGGAATGCATTTGTGTGATATATGATTAAACACATAGTGGGTCCAGCAAGTTACAACAGGCTCCACAAACAATAACTATATCATCACAAACTGGCAAGCAAGACACTGGTATTTCATTCTTCAGTATTCTGAAGGTTTTAAGCCTACCTATAGCTTGCTCAACATATATCCTCACATTTGCAATCCTGCTGGTCTCAGTGACATCTTTACTTATCATAGGTAAAGAACCTATAGTACTGGGTGGTATAGCCAGTTTGGCTTGAACCATCATTAAATCTTCTCTGATTTTGAAGCCTCTATCAGCCATCACCTGGTCATATGGTTCTATCAGCCTGAGGAAGCCACAGTCTTTAAAAATATATTTGTCTGAGGCACGTCCCCCATAACAAGGAGAAATATAAGAGAACATACCATTTGGTGTTACAGCCACCAGAAATTTGATTGTAGTATGGTGTTTGTAGTCAGAGTAGCATTGAGCTTGAAGCTCAAGACTTGATGGAGTTTCTATAAACACCTCACTACAATCAATAATACATCTAACTTTTGGATAATATTTCATGAAACAGTCTGGCAAATTAGCTCTTACAATCTCCTTTGGAGGCCAGATGATAAGACAGGACAACTCAAGTCTCATTAACCTTATCCAAGTGAAAAATATGGAACTGACCAGAGTATCACTTATGCCAAAGCGTAAAGCAAGGTCATGGGTAAGAAGGCCTAAACGGAGCCGCATCATTACAAGAAAGAATTCATGTTCTAAAGGAAGCTTGCGGTCAGGGCCTGGTCTGCTTAAAGTCGAATGATATTCAGATGCAGCACTGTATCTCATAGGGGTTTCCTTCTCTGTTTGCTTTCCACCCTTCCAGTACTGCATATTTGCAGCTTTGACTTGCAAATGTTCAAACAGAAGACCAAACATATCTGTGTTTTGCAAGCCTGTGTAAAAATGCACATCCCCATCTTTTGTTATCTGTATTGATTTTAAACACAAGTTAACAGTTTTATGTTTATCTTCAGACTCATTTTGTGAACATTTTTCTTCTACCTCAACTAGTTTTCTCTTTACAGGCTTAGACTCTGCTTTTACTATATTTCTCCTTTTTTTAGGTGAACTCAGGTGAATGTTATCACTTTCAGTCATGAAAAGTATAGGAACAGGGTTATTATGTGTGGGCTGTGCATCTGGAAAATGGTTAGAACAAACCGTAACATGTTTACCAGGGGCAAAATTTGCCCTGCCCTTTTTAATGCTTTTGATCCACTTATTCCTTATTTCTTCATTTAAGGGCATAACATGAAACTGTAAGTGGGTAACATGTGAACGAAGGATCTGTTTATCCTTGTAGCGCCTGTCATTGTTGCAACCACCTACTGTACATCTATCCCCACCTGCCATACTTAACACAGTTACAAGGCAGTAAGGATTAGAAGAACTGTTTCAACAATAGAAATAATGAGTGAATGATTGCCTTTTAGATATATAGAGAAAACAAGACCTGTCCGCGTACAGGATAGCTCGCCTGCAGTGCCTTGCCCATCACATAAAAAAACTTTGACATAAAACTTTAAAGTGTCACGCCCACGCCCAAGTGACAACAATAACTCTCTGTACTTTAGTACAGGCGAGCTAAAAATCACATGAAGTTAATCTGTTTCCCAAAGTATTCAACTAATCTTCAGCACTACACCAAATACTATATTTTTAACAGTAGAGACACATTTTATGTGTTTTTACTAACATCAAGTGTTATATTACCAACAGTCACAAATTTTAGTTGGTACTTCTAAATATGAAATATTCAACAACACTGAGTAAAGATTCATCTAACTCCTTCAGAAAATATTACTGGACTTTGTCACTGTATCAATGAAGCCAATCAGCAGAGACTATGCACAAAAGAAATCAAACAAGGAATCACAATAATGTTAGCCACAAAGACATGCAGGTTAGTAAACACAGGTTACAGTTTGGTTATCTAAGCACACTAAATCTACTACATCATGCAGGTTAATAAAACAGACAAAGGGTTAGTCACAAACAACATTTTAGACACATAAAGCATGCTGGCTAGTGAACACACACAATACATTTACTCCATCATGCAGGTTAACAGGTTAGTCACAAACACAGCTGACAGGTTAGTCACAAACATGCAGGATCAATAAGACTGCTCTACAAGGGTACACATACACCTGAAAGCAGACAGAAATGGGATATAGGGGATAATCAAATCTACATCACTCACAATAAACAAATCCAGATCACTGACAATCTGTACACTATCCTTGCAGATGATCTGCAAGGATAGTGTACAGATTGTAAGTGATCTGAGATGAATGAGTTCTAAGCGTTCAAACCACAGTGGCCAGTCCATCTTTGACATTATGTTATATCAGTTCCACACAGCATATAATATCGTGATGGGTGGAGCTTGTATGGCATACTGTGAAATGGGTCTAGCCCCTGTTGTTCAAAGTCACTCAAGTGAGGCATATATACCATGCAAAATATGGCTAAAAAGCAACCACATAACCTAATAACAATCCCACCCTCAACACTAAGGGAAGGCATCATTAAAAACGAGTATTCTGAAAATCTGAGCATTTACGGGCCCTTTTCGCTTTTAGCAAACAGTCATTAATACTATATAAATGCTCTGTCAAATGGAATTAGTCAGACTCCTGACGTACCTCTCGTATTTTTAGGAATTATCCGTGACAGTTTTGACATGTGTTTGTTTTGATTTCATAGAGGCCGCCATTTTGTAGCGTCACATGATTTGCCCCGTATTCAAGATGGCGGCATAAACCGTAAAAGGGTCTATTTCAATTTCTTGTTGTTTCCTACCACTGTTATTGCTTTCCAATTAGAGAGTTTTTCAAGGGAGGTAATTGACATCCAGGAAATTTCCAAATTCTGCCTTCATATGGCTACCTTGTAGGCAGGCAGTGTAAAAATGCTAGCCAATTTTATTTCAGATTTAAATATAATAATATTTTGCCATTCTTAATTTTCGGTCAGTACGTCATGAACCAGTTGGGTTTGACTACAGCAGAGCATTGATTTTACACACTATTACCATTTTTACCAAACACAAAATTGGTTTTCAGACGCAATAAATCTTATATACCTGTTGCAAATATGAGAACTTTTGTAGTATTACAATTACTTGACCTCTTCCCTGGATGATTATCATAAAAGTTGATTGCATTAAATTATTGTGTACTTACCAGATAAATCAAACTGGACAAGGTGTCGATTTCTTGCTGTTTAACCAGTTAAAAACTTTGGCAGCCGTTGCCATGGTAACGGTAGAGATTTGGGCAGAAAAAATAAGGGGCCACACATGTCTCTATGAGGACAGTCTACTGCATTAATATCACAAAAATCCGTGATTTAGCACATTCCATCATTCCATTACCGAAGCTCCATGGTTCGTGGCAGGCTCTCTTAATAACATGCAAACTTTGCAAACAACAAGACGTCGGCGAAACTAATAGAAAGACAAAGGTCAGAATGATAGAGCACCAACGTGACACCCGCAATAAAAGGGACATGCTAATCATTTTAACCTAACAACTACTCCCTACAACATATGAAATTTCAGATTGTTGAAATATTAGCATCAGACCCTGACAGTGAAAAAAGCACTGCCGTCCGTCGGAGAAAGGAGCTCCACTGGGTCTATCAGCTCCACACACTACGAATGTCCGAATAGGATCAATGTTCAAGGGTAAAGCCGGAGTTTTCCAGTCACTCCGAATTCAATAAAGAATCTTTACTTGTGATTTATTACTGATTAACATATTGTTGGAGAGCAGATCACGAAATCATAAAATTCGGGATGGTGAAGCCAAAGTGAATTAATGTTCATATCTGCCCGATAACACGTGTTAATCAGCAATAATTCGCGGGTAAGGAAAAGCTATTTCAATTCTAACATTATACAGAATGAAAATTGCAACTATACTGCATTTTCTAAAGGACTATCTTTGAGGAGGATGTTGACAGAAGTTCATGTTTACATTCGACATCATCAAGGTGCAAAACTGGCACATCTCGATGTCAGAACCGTGAATTATCACAGCTTTCCACATGAAAGCGATTCCTATGTGTTCAATGGGGAAAAGGTTAACATCAAAATACTGAGTATCTTGGAATGAACTAGAAAATTGTGTCTGTGAGACACAGGTGATGCCCCCATGCTCCCCATTACCCCCTAATCCTCCCCCACCCCCCATCCCCACCAACATCACAAACTCAAAGAATTCTCTGCATGATCTCGAACTGATCAGTCATAAACTGTAGTATGTCTTGAGAACACTAGCTTGTTACCTAAACTGTTGAACAAACGCTGAAAATTTCTAAGTTCCAAAGCCCGCAATTTTAATAAAAACATTTTTCTTATATCTTGGAACAGATTCAAGCACAATTTTATCATGTCTGTAACATATAAGAAAAGCTTCAAAGTCATCCATCATGAACTGTGAGAGAAGTTGATTACACATCCTTATCATACACTAAAATTTCTTTTCTAAGTGCTAAAGCCCACAATTTTGTCAAAAATTATCTTCTGACCATAAAAAATCTTCATGCACATCTTCAATATATCTGCAACATGTGTGCAAAGTTTCAAATTGATCCTTCAGAACTGTAGGAGTAGTTGATTACACAACTTGCTATCCCTGTAATACTAACCAACATGAAAATGTCTAAGTTTAAGAGCCCCCGTAATTTTGTCAAATATAACTTTTTGACCATAAAAAATCTTCATGCGCACCTACAATATGTCTGCAACAAGTGTGCAAAGCTTCAATTTCATCCATCATAAGCTGTGGGAGGAGTTGATTACACAAACTTGCTACCCTACATCACAAACCAACACTGAAAATGTCTAATTTTGTCAAAAGCCTGTAATTTGTCAAAAATAAATTTTTGACCTTAAAATATCTTCAATATGTCTGCAACATGTGTGCAAAGTTTCAATTGATCCATCAAAAGCTGTAAGAGGTCAGTTGATTACACAAACTTGCTACCCTATAACGCTAATCAACACTGAAAATGACCAAGTTCAAAAGCCTGTAATTTTGTCTAAAATAATTTTTTGACCATAAAAAATCTAAATGCACATCTTCAATATGTCTGCAACATGTGTGCAAAGTTTCAAATTGATCCATCATAAGCTGTGGGAGGAGTTGATTACACAAACTTGCTACTAAAATGTGTGACTGACAGATGGACAGACAGATGGACAGGGGTAGAACATAATGCCCCTGACTATTGCACGGGGGCATAATAAAAACTTCTTGGCAATAACTATATTGTTTGCTCAGGGTGACAATATGCAGGTCCTCAATTACATTGGCACAACACCATAATCTTTTCACCATACAGCACTATACCCTAGCACATTTTCTTGTACTTGTAATATTAACTCCCCAAAGATTACTCTACCTTTGTAAAATCTGTTGTGCTAGAATTACTGCTCCTGTGCAACCAAACTGAACAGCCATATCCCTGACTGTAGAAGAGCTTTGTAGGTCCAAAACACTCTCAATGGTCTTCAATGACATTGTGTACAACTTCTTTGTTGTCCCAGCGAGTCGAACAGCATCAGCCTGGCAATTATCAAAGAAGAAGAGCTCTATAAGAGGGAGTATTTGGTGATAATTAGAGATAACTTTTGTTAATTCTGCACAAAAACATATGATGTGACCCCTCACCTGAACCGTCTCATCAAGATGGTTCAGTTGAGGGGTCACAACATATGGTTTCAACGAGAAATAAGAAAAATTACCCCTCCATTATCATCAAATACTCTCTCTTATCTAGAGCTCTGAATAAGTCTAGTTCAGCCTTGAAATATACACTGATGTACAGACCAACTGAAAAATTGGGCGTTCTATTCTTGTACTTCTTTTGTTCTTTATTTTGTGTATTGTTTATCTCACTATTATCAGTGTGTTCTAGACCTTGCTAGTTGTGTTCTAGAACTTGTCTCACTGGACACAAAACAAACAAAACAATGAATTATCTCTCTGGTCAATAAAATGTCACCTCGCTACACCAACTTTAATACGACACTGTTCATGCACCAATGTTTTTTATGCCCCCGCCATTTAAAATGGGGGGGCATATAGTATCACCCCTGTCCGTTATTTTTACCCACACTATTTTTAGACTATCGGAAACCTTTACCTATTTTTAGACCAGGTGACGAATTTTCCCAGGGATAAATATAGATTTGTTGTCCGAGATTGTCAGAGCATAGAGAAGTTGAGAGAAAACACGTTTTTATGCCCCTGCCATTAAAAATGGGGGGAGCATATCGAGGGTTCAACGCAACACTGTCGTATCTTGTTTTCAAGAAACTTTTCAGGAACAAGGAAAAACTTTTATTCTTCAAAACCCTTATACCATTTTTTTCAACATAATGTTTAATAACTTCCAAAAAACAGTTGGTTTAGGTAACTATTGCTAGTTTGAAGATGCATTTGTTATAAAAGAAGATATTTGTAATTATTTGACTTACGACAGTTTTCCAACTGTATATCACGATTTTGGTTTAAAGATTTTAACGCAACACTGTCGTAACTTAAGTTACGACAGTGTTGCATTGACTCTTAATGTTTAAGTCCCTTTAGATTCAGTGCAATACTGTTGTAACTCACTTGATCTGAGTTACTGCAGTGTTGCTTTAAATTCAGTGAAAATATTTTCCATGACAGAAAGTGCAAAAGTGTCGTATCTTACACTAAATACTCAAATACTATGTCAGTTCATATTAATAATGACAACAGAATGACTTTTTATCGTCAGAAACGTGTAGATTCATACCAAACTTAAATAACTGTTATGCTTTACATTCCATATTTCTTGTAATAGATGCCCCCTCTCTCTAATTTTAAACATCCCTTGTTTTCTTTATTAAAAAATGGCCCAGTTCCACCACGATGGGCTTTAAACCACCCATATTTGCTATTTATTGCCTAGATTTTGTCTTGAGAATGCCCTTTATAGGACTTGCAAATTGCAAGGCTATTTATTTGAAGAAATACCATACTTAAACACAGGGATGCTCAAGAAATGTCATAAAATACGTACCACCTTTTATACTATTTGGAACCTTATAAGACTTGTATGCAAGATGTTGAGACAGAATAACATATTAAACTTTATTTCGTCAGTATGCAGGATAAAGAATACTGTAAATCTTAAATATGTGCCATTTACTGTTGCATATTGTATGTGCAGAAAAATTTGATTACCATCAATTTTGTTCTGTAAATTAACACACAAAAGCTAAATTTTGATCATCTTGTTCAATTGTATCCAATGGATACATTTTATGGATAACTTTAGTATTTCTAAACCCCTGGCTCTCCTCCCCACCCCAACCCCTTCTCAAGAATTACCGTCTTGCTCTTGCCCCTTCTTGTACTTTCTGTGAAAAGGGGGAAATAGGATTATTGTACTCTTAAACACAGCTGGACTATATAGACGATGGAAAGCTTGTTACTAGGCTTTATGACAAGAGGGATTGATGACTTCAATTTTCCCATAGTTTACTTTCCATTTTTGAGTAGCAATATTCCTTCAGCACCTGCATATGGAGCTTAGGTCTCTCAGCTAGTCCGCTATGCTAGAGCCTGTTTTCAAATATCAAGACTGTTGATAGAGGGAGGCTGCTACCCAGTAAATTGTTGTCACAGGGTTATCAGAGCCAAGCTTGTGTCAACACAGGTATCATGGGAGTAACCATGACCTCGTTATTCCCTACAATGTGGCCGTTTCTAAATTTACCCATTATTTCCGATTTGATGACCTCAGCGGAAGCATAGACAGGCTTTCAAATACTGGACTTTCATTTTCACTGACTTTTTCGACAGATACATAGATCACACTGGTCTTGATACAATATCTGCACGTGCAGATTAATTCCAGGTCCTACCTATGACTAACATGTATTACCTAGCAACGCCCTGATTTCATCTACCGACTTTATACATGTAAATCTACATATTTCCTATGGATGAACTGTTGGTCATGGTACTATGGAACAAAAACTCAGGGTTTTTGTGTTTTTCATTCTCTCTAAGTCTTAGAAGAAAGATAACCAGGTTTTTATATAAGGTTATGTGGTTTTAAGATGAAACACATATGGGTGGGTTATTAAGAGGCCTACCCATGGCACAAAATGCTCTAGGAGTATTTTGACTAATATATCTGATTGATTTTGCACTAGACGGCATACAGAATACGTACAGATATGAAATAAGTGTGTATTTAATAAAAAATATTACAAATATCAACTGAAGATGGGGGAAAACGGGTCCGTTCCGGTAATTCAGTCCGTTCCAGTAAATTTACGCACCCTGGGCAAGGCGCTGTCAGGCGAGCTATCCTGTCCCGCTGGCAGGTCTTGTTTTATTAAAGTTGTTTCAACAATCCCAAACAAGATTAATTTTACAAACATGAGCTGAAATAATGTTTCTTTTGCTTTTCCATGATGCAAGTTAAAAAGTCAATCTGTTTGGGCACTTTCACAAAAATAAGAATTTTATCCTGAAAAACTTGCTCGCACCTGGGGTATACGCAAAAGAATTGCCACCCGTTCATAGGGCAGAGACCCAGTGGTATACAATACATAACTGCTACCAAATATTTTGAGAGCTTAGTCAATTTGTGCTGCTATGGAAGGAATATTTATGTGACAATGAATGCCTGATGCATAACACATTTTGAGTAGTATATGATTTTAGAAACTTTTTATACTAACAGAATATTCTAGCATACAACCTCTTGCATATGGCTATTAAATGCCATGCATTAACAAAGCTCAAACCATGCATTAACATTGGAATTCACATGCAGTTCAAACATCATTTTAGGCATGCCTAATATAATCACAGTGCGGGCGATAATTTATTTACATTATGTTACCTGATTTAACATACCCTCCCTGGGATAAGCATTTTTGTTTTCTTTTTTTGTTAGTGCCAAAGCCATTCTGTTATTTGCAGAATAATGTTACGATATACCGTAATCGCCCCATTTACCGCACATGCCCCTATAACTGCACACCAAGGCCATTTCCGGGAAAAAAATTCACAAGCACACACTGCTTTTTCCTTTTGAAACTCACAAAACGCATCAATTTCAACTTACCATTACTGTTTCAACAGCGACAGTGTTTTCTGTTTTGTTTTCCCGACGCAATGTGGGAAGAGAGCAATTTTATCGGTCTAAATGTCAATCGGGCATCCTCGCCAATATTTACGGAGTTGGCTGAAGTGTTATGATGTGTACGAGTGCGAACAACAGACTCGGATCGGCTTACACATCTGCGCCGTCTGATTAGCGTATTCTCTGTCTGCATCAACAATGGGAATGTACAAGTTGATCTGAGAAGGATCAAGGTTACGAACTTATGAGGTTGCGGGGGTGCGCAGGCTGAACTGAGTCTTTGCCTTTCATACATGCGAAAAGGCACCATTTCTCAGAGCAATTCTTGTCGTATATAGCGATAATGTGCACGTGCGCCGAAGTGCGTTTGGGAAAGATACATGAACGACAGATGAGAAACCCGGGTTGCAAAAGAAATAAATTGTCATAATGACAAACTCTTGTTTCCTGACAAAATCAGTCTGAATACATGCGCAAACTGAACGAAGCAACCAGCCTGCGTATATGCATGGTCTGTGCATTTAAACAAAGTTTGCGGTAGCCATAGGATAGGTTTGTCATTGGCATAGCTGGCCCGTGGGCCTCAAAAGGGCCTCGGGACACATCCGATCAGCAAACACCCGCATCATACAGTGCTTTTGCGAACATTGACCATTCTTAACAAATCTCCAGGATTCGCCGATAGTTTGCAAAATAATTGTTTAAAGATGCACAGACTTGTCTAAGGCTTTGCTGTTTGCACATGTTTCTCATGACACGTTGCCAATATTTCTGCACCCTTGGACGTAATATAGGACAGACAGAAATAGGGAAGATCCAAAGGACCGCATCTTCCAGAATTAGAATGTGTGTGTTATTAATAGAAGCCCGTGAATTTAAAGCAAACCCCTTTGCGGTGAATGATTAGCCAGAGCACTGACAAACTTACCTGACGTGTTTAAACAATCACATATTAGGTCATCGTAAATGTGTTGAAATACTTTCCTTTCTTTCGGAATATTTATTTGGAATATTGAAGAAGGATGAAGAGAATGAAATACATGCATAATGAGGACATATTTAATACTGAGAGGTATGAGATATAATTTGCGACTTGACATGAGATTGTTTTTCTCCCGGAAATTGGCAATTCAAATAGTTCGAACACTAATATTTTCATGACACTTCGAACACCCCGATCAGTATTTATTTTTAACTGTTCGAACTAAATGAGAATTTACCTTAACATCTTTTAAGTAGGCAATGGCCATTTGTTCTTTTTTCGTTCTGAGTGTGCGGTTATTAGAAATGTTTTTAACCACACCTTCTTGTTGCAATTTTGAAAAAATTAAGCGCACCGTGCGGTAAATGGGGCGATTACGGTACATGGCACTACGATTGACAATATTTTTGATTTTCCAGACTTTTTCACCAAGATTTGCAACTGAATCCTACTCTAAAATGCAAGAATAGGGATCATACATGTTTCTCTCATGGCATTAACATTTGCCAGGTCCCTCTGAAGAAGTTTGAACACTAGACTAAGAGGTCATGCTCAAACAACTTTTCCAGGACCTGGCAAATGTTAATGCATGAAACTATATGTATGATCCCTATAAGCAACTAAATTAATGTGACATAAGAACTTAATGGGAAAGCTGGCTGAAAATTATCAGGAAGTCACTTGTCTTCTTAGGAAATGATTTAGCAGGGCAAGTTGAGATAAAAGGTAAAGATGCCATAGCCTAGTGACCATAGGGGCAGTGGTAGTAAGAGGCCCACTGTATTTTGGGCACATCATATTAAAAGTGGAGCCCATCCCCCTCTTCTCCCTGATTCGAAACAGAGATACCCATTTACTGCTGGGTTGACTCTTATTCTTCCCTGATTCGAAACAGAGATACCCATTTACTGCTCGGTTGACAGAGAGAGTTCTTCAGTGGCCGGATGGCCCAACCTTGATATACTTGAGACCCTCTGCACAATACCCGAGTCAGTCTAACCATTCGACCACGGCACCTCTCTGATATACTGTACTGAATTTAATGGGAGTAGAGTTGATTGGTAGGTTGATTCTCTCTAGACTTGAGTGCCAAGTCAGCAATACTGCAGTCATGTTGAGCCATCTCCCCCCCCCCCCCCCCCCCTTCCCCGGGAGATGGAGAGAGAGAGGAAATAAACAATGTTAGGATCCATTTGAAGAAACATGTTTTGGCTGGCTAGTACATGTTAAAGTACTTTCAGGTGGTAGCTAACCACAGATGAACCTAATGTGCATTTATGTATGTCAAGTCTCATGTTTTAGTGTCACATTAAAGTGTCTCCATCACTAAATAAAGTAAAACAAGAGTCTTGAAACTTTTTTGATTTGTAGAACTGAGCTTTGATGACAGGATTATGTGTTCTGCATCTGAAATATTTGTTGAGAAATGTATAGCACAGGTTATGCATGTAAGATGAAATATGTTATTTTGCCATGTCACTTTATATGATGGACACCGGAGGATCAGAAAAAGTTAATTGACATTTTCTTATGTCCAATACTCAAACGTAAAACTGTTGGACATTGGAAAACTGAGTTGGGCCCTGTAAGACAGATTTATGAGCAAAGAGATATCATCTTTGTTCAGAATGGTCACCCCAAGTTAGAAAATAATCAGCATTTTATCACAAAAATAAAGAACTTCTCAAATATTTTTGGACTAAAATTATGGAATTTCCTAACTTTCTGTTATTCAAATTTCCCTGACCAACTTTCATAATTCCCTGAACTTGAAAAATTGTCGTGGCCATCCTGTTAAATGTTTCGTCCCATTGATTTGACGTACATGCTTTTCTGTGGTGTCTCCCGGTCAGAGTGTGGTAAGCGTTTTGCCTTTGGTAAGGCAAGTATCAGGTTAGAAAACGCGAGTATCCAGTTAGAAAAGGCGAGTATCTGGTTAGAAAAGGCGAGTATCCAGTTAACAAAAGCCAGTATCGCGTTAACAAAAGCAAGTACCGAGCTGAAAAAATGAGTATCATGTTAGGTAACACTTTAAGACATTGACTCGATACTTGCATGCTTTTGTTAACTCAATACTCGCTTTTGTTGACTAAGTGCGTGCTTTTGTTAACTGGATACTTGCTTTTTCTAACTGGATACTCAAGTTGAATAAAGTGAGTATCAAGATAGGTAATTACACTTTAAGACAAACTGGGTAATCATTTTGTTAACTCGAAACTCACTTTTGTTGACTCAATACCCACTTTTTTACTTGATACTTGCTTTTATCCTCAATAATCACTTTTTTAACTCGATACTCGCTTTTGTTAACTCGATACTTGCTTTTCTGAGATTTAGCAAGTTTCGTACTTGGTTCGGGATTTTTTTTCTTTCTAGAATATGTGATAATCATTTGATTTGCCACCCTGATTTATACTTAGTTTATACTCCTTACTGTCCATGTCCTGAAGCCCATGCAGCTCAGTTTTAGCAAAAAAAAAAATACTGCCCATCTGGGATGAGGTTGCTAAGTTGGCTGCCCCAATTCAGGCATACCTTAAAGATATCCTTTTAATATTTATGATGTCATATTAACAAACAAATTGCTGTATAAAGACAGTTTTGCATTGATGCATTAATAAAATCAGGTATTGATTTTTAATGCAACACAGTTGTAACTAACATTATTGCAGTTACATCAGTGTTGCACTGAGAGATGTCATCATACTTTATCTTTATCTTTAACGCAACAGTGTCGTAACTTAAGTTACGACAGTGTTGCGTTGACAGAACTAGCCTGTGTGAGATACTGCAAAATGCCAAATTTCCTTTTGCTAGACAAATAGTTACAACTCATGTGGGATATTTTTACTGATTATGTAGATCTGTTTTGGGATGTCAAAACTGCAGAAAAGTCTATTTCAGAAAAATATGAAGTTACGACAGTGTTGCGTTCAACCCACGATATAGTATCACCGCTGTCCGTACGTACGTAGCGTATGTATGTCCCATACGAAATGGTTTCCGTTCAATATCTTTTGAAAGCATTGGTGTATTGAATTCATATTTCATACACAGCTATATAATCATAAAATACAGGTCAAGTTTGATGTTGGGTAAAATCAGGCTATTATTGTGGGAGTTATGGCCCTTTTTTGACTTCTGTTTCTATGAAAAAATGGTTTCCGTTCAATATCTTTTGAAAGCATTGGTGTATTGAATTCATATTTTATACACAGCTATATAATCATAAAATACAGGTCAAGTTCGATGTTGGGTAAAATCCGGCTATTACATGTATTGTTGGAGTTATGGCCCTTTTTCGACTTCTGTTTCTATGAAGAAATGGTTTCCGTTCGATATCTTTTGAAAGCATTGGTGTATTGAATTCATATTTTATACACAGGTATATAATCATAAAATACAGGTCGAGTTCGATGTTGGGCAAAATAGGTCGATAACTGTGGGAGTTATGGCCCTTTTTCGACTTTATTTTGTATGAAAAAATGGTTTCCGTTCAATATCTTTTGAAAGCATTGGTGTATTGAATTCATATTTTATACACAGGTATATAATCGTAAAATACAGGTCAAGTTTGATGTTGGGCAAAATCCGTCGATTATTGTGGGAGTTATGGCCCTTTTCAACTTTATTTTTTATGAAGAAATGGTTTCCGTTCGATATCTTTTAAAAGCATTGGTGTGTTGAATTCATATTTTATACACAGGTATATAATCATAAAATACAGGTCAAGTTCGATGTTGGGCAAAATCCGTCGATTATTGTGGGAGTTATGGCCCTTTTTCAACTTTATTTTTTATGAAGAAATGGTTTCCATTCGATATCTTTTAAAAGCATTGGTGTATTGAATTCATATTTTATACACAGGTATATAATCATAAAATACAGGTCAAGTTCGATGTTGGGCAAAATCCGTCGATTATTGTGGGAGTTATGGCCCTTTTTCGACTTCATTTTTTATGAAAAACTGGTTTCCGTTCATTATCTTTTGAAAGCATTGGTGTATTGAATTCATATTTTATACACAGGTATATAATCATAAAATACAGGTCAAGTTCAATGTTTGGTAAAATCTGTCTATTATTGTGGGAGTTATGGCCCTTTTTCGACTTCATTTCATACAATAATGGTGTCCGTTTGTTAGTTTTTGAAAAGTTACTTGTTTCCGGGCTTTTTCTTTTGGAAAGTTGCATGGCATCCATTTCTTCGATAAGATACAGAATATCATCACATATCAGTCATGACACCCCCCCCCCCCCCACCCACCCCCCATGTGCTTCTCTTGATCCAAGAAGCACAATACATCTGCCCAAGGAAAACAATAAAACATGTACCACAGAAGTGTGCCTTTGTGAACCTAGTTATGCTACAAGTGCCTTTACCTTAAACAAGGCGCCATCTTACAGTGGGCACTAGGCGGGGGCATCCGTGTCGTATGGACACATTTCTAGTTCAATGTTGTGTTCAAGGGTCCAGCTGTTCAAAACTAATGGCGTTGTTATAGTTAACGTTTTTGTTATCGGAGTGAATTCTTTTCTTTAAGCATATTCCCCTTGTCAAAGAGCTATCTTATCCACAGAAGTAAACAGGAATTCATGCAAGTTAACATAACATATCAATGCAAGTTAACATTAGAGCAGGGGTGTTTATAGGAATTAATATGGTATGTTAGGCTAAAGCCCAATTAAAAATTTATGGCACCTCTGGGTCCCTATACAAACATGTTTATTCCCCCCCCCCCCCCCCCCTCCTATCATCCCTTCATATGGAACAGATTTTGCAATGCATTCAATAATATAGCAGGAAAACAATTTCCATTGATTTAACTTTTAGACTTTCGACCTGGCTTGTGCTTCTGTAGAGATTTTTCTATTAAGATATAATGACATCAGAAAATATTTGTTATGTGCCTTGAAATTAGCATTAATTTTACTTAGTAATGCCGAGTTGTCTTTTCTACTCATAGCTTAGATGGCTTCATCTCCACTGTAAAGCATGTCCAATTCTACTTCAGTTATATACATTTTTTTCTTCCCAAATGCAAACAGTGGGAATACAGATCAGATGTTGTGTTTTGCAGGGTCTGATCTGGATACCCACCATTTGCTGAGGCCTCTTTTATGGGACACTAGGCATTAATGGGTATATAGATCAATATACTGGCTGGTGTTACAGATGCTCAGTCGTAACTCAGAGTCGTAACTCAGAGCTCTAGATAAGAGGGGGTATTTGGTGAAAATTAGAGATATTTTTGGTAATTCTGCATAAAAACATATTTTGTGACCACTTATCTGAACCGTCTCGACAGTTAAATTATCCTTAATTATCATCAAACACTCCTTCTTATCTAGAGCTCTGATACAGTGTTCCCACTCAATTTCTAAATTGCGGGTTTTCATACCCCCAATTAATGAAATCTGCGGGTATGAAGCTGAAATTTGAGGGTACAACGTAGGGAAGCAAAATAAAACAAAGACAACATGCTGGAATAGCTGTAAATTAGCTGTTTTTAAAAGGAAATTGTAAAAGTGACTTAGTGTATGCATAAACATTAATTCAAGTATAAAAGGCAGTTAATTTCAGCTGTGCCATAACCGTATATAGCAGACGCTAAGTCACTTCATCAAGGTCGTAGTGAAAAGGGCTAATTACCGACACAAATATCACGGAAATTTCCGTAAGAATTTACTCATTACGAAATACAATACACTACTATTAGCGAGGTGCTGGATATTACCAGTTTACTGGCTTCCGTTATTGTAACAATCTTCAGTGTGAACCGGATACCAGGCACTTAGCAACGCATAAATAAACTGCGGTACTATTTTTAGAACGCACATCAAACGCTTTTTCCGGGGAAAAAGTAAAATCAAGCAATAAAAACAAGTAAACAAATAAAAACCTAATCAAAATAGCAAACCCAGCAATGAAATCCGATGAGATTTTATTTTTATTTTTCCTAAAAAAACGTGCGTGAATGCACGTGTTCGGTAAAAAATTTATGCGCGATTTTTTAAATCTTTGCGTGAATCACGCACAATTCTACGTGAATGGGAACACTGCTGATAACTTGATTTTTTATGTATATTGACAAGCATGTGATACATACAATACATCTATAAGCCCATAAGCACACAGAGTTGTTAAGGACACGGAGCTGTTAGAAAAAGGGCAGAATTACTCATTTTTTGAGCAGTAGTGCATAAATAATCCACTTTGCAGATCTGTAGGTGGGCACATCAAATTGGAGACCATAAAGATCCACCAGTCTGCTTCATATTTAACCCTATTGCACTCAGAACAGCCAAAACTCTATGGAGTTTTGGCTGTTCTGATTGCAATAAGGTTAATAGGGAAAACAATGTCCTGAGTCTGAGACACCACAGTCCCCCAGTACTTACTTTATTTATTGGCTGACTGCATACTGATGCAGCAAGATCTAGACATGCAACAGCTTTACATGAGCCTGTCAATTTCAGAGCAGCAAGGGAGGCACTACTACTTCGGATATCAACCAGCTGATGATACTCCTTGGCTTTCCTGTGAAAAATCAAATGAGCCGTGACACAACAAAACCAACAATGTGGTTTTGCACCCAGCGCAGATTCAGGTCAGCCTGGGCATCCACCCAGTCTGATCAGGTCTTTGCTGTCCGTATGGAACTAGCTTAGACCCTTAGCTACCCTTTAAGCGCAAAGCGAAGACTCTGATCAGACTGGACGGAGGCCCAGGCTGATCTGAGTCTTCGCTGGGCGCACAACCACTTTGTTGGTTTTCTCATGTCGTGGCTCAAATGCTGTCAATAGGACAATTCTACATTTCTCCAAAAATTTTGGCATGACAATGAAAATATGTAGTGAGTACTAGTAACTACGTGCCGGAGTATGGTGAAGAGAGAAAAAAATGTTACAAAACTATAAGGAGGCTCATCCTGCAAAACAGGAGTGTACATGGTACATCTGCTTATGATAATCATCAAGCTAGGGTGTAGAAAAGAAAGAAAATGTCATGAGTATTCGCGGACTGTTTCTAAGACACAAAGAATAACAACAGAACCCACTTCAAAAGCACCATCATCGTTACCGACTCTTTATCACCTACTTGCAATAAATTGATAAGTACTTGTGAAAACTGCGCAAGATTACTGTCCTGTCGGTTATCCGATATTGAAACTGTCTAATCGAGCATGCGCAACCAGCTGTGGTCTTCAAATTTAAAATTATATTTATCATTTCTATATGATAAATTAATCATGTATTGCTGTTTCATAAATTTACCAGAAAAATGAATGAACGATGGCAAGCTTAATGGATGGTTTTGTTTTTGAAGAGAATGTGACTAACTCCATTTGTGTGTCAGAAAATGAAAATTTTGAGCTTGAGAGACCTTTCTGTTGAGACTGATCAGATATGATTTTTTGAGAAAAAAAAAATTGCACTGTCGACTGGTACCATTACAAATTCATTGGATTGAAATAAAGTACTATTCCGGAAGGCAAATGAATTTCTGAAGAAAAACTAGAAAATTGTGTCTGTAAGACACTAATGATGCCCCCGTGCAGCGCCTGTCACATGATATGTATATATCCATAAAGCACCTACAAAGAATCCATTGAAAACATAACCTGCCATGAAAAAAAAACTGCCCAAAATGACTAAGTTAAAAAGGCTGTGATTCTGTCAAAATTCATTCTAGACCTATCAATATGCCTCATCATATCTTCAAATATGTCCACCATATGTAGACAAGGTTTGAAAAAGATCCATCGAAAACTGTGGAGCAAGTTGATAACACAAAATCCATACCCTACAATGCAAAATTTTCCTAGAATGACTAAGTTCAAAAGGCCATAATTATGTCAAAATTAATTCTAGTGCCATCAAAAACCCACATGCACATCTTCAATATGTCCACAACATGTATGCAAGGTTTGAAAAAGATCCATTGAAAACTGTGAGAGGAGTTGATTACACAAACTCTATACCCTACAATGCAAAAATTTGCCTAAAATGACTAAGTTCAAAAGGCCGTAATTCTGTCAAAATTAGTTCTAGGTCCAACAAAAATACACATGCACATCTTCAATATGTCCACAACATGTATGCAAGGTTTGAAAAAGATCCATTGAAAACTGTGGGAGGAGTTGATTACACAAACTCTATACCCTACAATGCAAAAATTTGCCTAAAATGACTAAGTTCAAAAGGCCGTAATTCTGTCAAAATTAATTTTAGGTCCAACAAAAATCCACATGCACATCTTCAATATGTCCATAACATGTATGCAAGGTTTGAAAAAGATCAGTCGAAAACTGTGGGAGGAGTTGATTACACAAACTCTATACCCTACAATGCAAAAATTTGCCTAAAATGACTAAGTTCAAAAGGCCGTGATTCTGTCAAAATTAATTTTAGGTCCAACAAAAATCCACATGCAAATCTTCAATATGTCCCCAACATGTATGCAAAGTTTGAAACAGATCCATTGAAAACTGTGGGAGGAGTTGATTACACAAACTCTATACCATAAAGCGTGACGAACAGACAGACGGACGGACAGATAGACGGACAGACAGACAGGGGCAAATCTTAATGCCCCCTGACTATCGTCACGGGGGCATAAAAAATGTCGAGGGGAAATGGGTGAAGAAGATTAAGATGGCAAATTTAATGTTATAACATTGTAGGAATTGACACTAGTAAGAATTCACCTGATTTCATTTAATAAAAGGGATATCTCCATATTTGACATTTGTGACTTTTTCATGGGCTTCTGCGAAGTTTCCCCTTCTGGAGGAGGCACATTCTGTAATATGTGCAGCGTATGAGAAAAAGGACAAAATGACTTCTGCCCGGAGAAGCCTTCGTTCGATCAGCCTGGCCCATGATCTATCCAGTCAGAAGAGACTATGCTGTCTGCCTATTAGAGAAACCCTTGGTCCTTGGCTGCATAAAATACACTGCGAAGACTGATCTGACTGGGCTGATGAAAGGGTGATCTTGAGGCTTTGCATGGTCAATTTCTTATTCTCTGAAATGTGGTGTCTGATGGCTTTAAAATTTGAAATTTACATATTTACGCTTTCAAATTTATCTTTTGGGATTATGAGAAGTGAAAGATAAAACTATGAAAATATTTCCAAATTGCAAAACTTGCTCCTTGTTCCGTATTTCAGTTAGAATTGACAGACGCCTATGAAATTTCTTGTAAGCTACAAAAATGCGGTATCCTGTTATATAAATACACTTGTGATTTTTTTAATGTGTCGTTACTTAGAAATTAAACTGACCACTGAAAAATGGCCTTTTTACTTAAGGTCTAACTTAATAAATTGCTCAGTGCATGGCCCAATCTGATATATGATGTGTAAAACTATGGCCTTACAGCAGCTCCCCTGCTGATGATAATTGGAACATGGAGCAAAATCACAGAGGTTTTATTATACATGCCGTGGATGTTTGAAAAATGGCATTTTCTGTGCTTCTTTGTTAATTTTACCTTCAACTAAAGGTCGTGCCCGACCCTCACCCTCATTCTGATAAAGAGGCCGCTCCTAAAAAGCCCTTCATTTTTACAGATGCACCACTTTTTGTGTATGTGTATCCTACCATAAGACATGGATTTTCATACCTTTTCTTCTTTTTTTTTCATACCCTGAAAATTGCTTTACTCCATAATGACTGGACATAATTAACTCATACTTTTTCCACGTTCCCAATCAGTGCCCACTCATGACATTTAGACAGTGACTATCCTTACATATTTTATTCTCATATAAACATGAGTTTATTTTTTCAGACTTTGCCAGCGGCCTAAAAAATCTAATATAAAACTTGCATAAATTCCTTATTTTATAGCAGATGAAACCTTAAAAAAGCTATAAGTTAACTATTTGTGGTCCTATTCGGATGATTAAAAACCCATGACACTACTTTACACACCACACTAAGCTGTGATTATGCTCACTATACCTAAATTGTCTTATTTACAAAATGAAGAAAATAACAGGTGCCTCACTCAATAAATTAGTGAAATGAGTAAGAATCTATCTATCTATCTTTCATTACATCTTAACCATCGAAGGGGACACCAGTGGTGGATTCAGAGGGGGGGGGGGGGGGGGGGGGGGGGGGGGGGAGGGGGTGGCAGGGAACAAACGAACCCCCTTCTCAGCCCAAATTATCTTATTTTCATGGGGAATTTCAGAGGAAAAATTGGTCAAACTGCGTAAATCGAACCCCCTCGCTAATTTCACCCCCCTATCCAAAATTCCTTCATCCTCCCCTGGACACAGACTGTGTAATTGTGTACACTCCACTGTTGCAGGATGAAAGCCTTACTATAGCCATGTAGCTATAGTAGGGATATTTAACCTGCACAGGGGATGACTCTCCCTGCACAAGGGACCTCCAGTCATACCTGCCAAGTTTCATGATTTGCGCGTGACCCTCACGAATTTGGACGCCTCCCACGACCTCACAATTGTATTTTAAATAGACATAACTCATGCTTCCTTCGCTTGCTTACGATTCCACTTTAAACCGGAGAATACTAAACAAAAATGTCTTTTTTTTGCGCTCATTCCATCGTAAACTAGAAATGTGTCAATAGGACACGGATGCCCCCACCTAGTGCCCTAAGTAAGATGATGGCGCCTTGTTTAAAGTACTGGCACTTGTAGCATAACTAGGTTCACAAAGGCATACTTCTGTGGTACATGTTTTATTGTTTTCCTTGGGCAGATGTATTGTGCTTCTTGGATCAAGAGGTGTGTGTGTAACTTTTTAAAAAACTAACACACAGAAACCATTATTGTATGAAATGAAGTCGAAAAAGGGCCATAACTACCACAATAATCTATGGGTTTTACTCAACATCGAACTTGACCTGTATTTTATGATTATATACCTGTGTATAAAACATGAATTCAATACACCTATGTTTTCAAAAGATAATGAACGGAAACCAGTTTTTCATACAAAATGAAGTCAAAAAGGGCCATAACTCCCACAATAATTGACGGTTTTTGCCCAACATCGAACTTGACCTGCATTTTATAATTATATACCTGTGTATAAAATATGAATTCATTCAATATACTAATCCCACAATAATAGACGGATTTTACCCAAAATCAAACTTGACCTGTATCTTATGATTATATAGCTAAGTATGAAATATGAATTCAATACACCAATGCTTTTAAAAGATATTTAACGGAAACCATTTCGTATGGGACATACATACGCTACGTACGTACGGACAGCGGTGATACTATATGCTCCCCCCATTTTTAATGGCAGGGGCATAAAAACGTGTTTTCTCTCAACTTCTCTATGCTCTGACAATCTCGGACAACAAATCTATATTTATCCCTGGGAAAATTCGTCACCTGGTCTAAAAATAGGTAAAGGTTTCCGATAGTCTAAAAATAGTGTGGGTAAAAATAACTAAAGTATTTGATAGCGATTAGAGCCGAAAACAACCAAATGTGTACTTCTGTTTTTATGTACATGAAATACTGACAACATGAAAACACCGGAGAAAAAAAGGTTTATAAATCAAAGTACCAAAATGGATGGGAGATCGAGTTTACCTGGGTTACGAAGAGTAAGAAGGGCAACAGCTTTGCGCTTTGTAAACTTTGCCATAGGCATTTCAGTGTTTCCCACGCCCGAAAAATACAATGTAAAAAAGCAGGGTAACACAGATCTTCACAGTTGGTCATTGAAAACGTCAAAACTTTTGCAATCGGTATCTGATTTTGTTGTTACCAAGACAGACCAAGATGTAGTACATCACTTTAACAAACTCAATGTATAGTAAAACTAGAAGGTTGTCCAGGGACAACTGGTCGAGCCCGCTGTTTGCTATAGTGACCTATAAGTATGTCAAGACTAAGTAACTGCTTCACTCTGGAAAGAAGCCAAACAACATCATGCTTAGCCAGCATATTTCTTCTTTTTTTCAAATTTTCACAAAGGAAAATAAGTAGAAGTGATGACCCAGACAAGCTCAATTTATGACAATTACAGTATCTGACCTTCAAGTGTGACCTTGACCTTGGACCTATCCAAACATGTATGTCACTTGACACTTCCACTCATCAAGAAGAACAATTGTGCCAAATTATTTTGAAATCCATGTATAAATGTAGAGCTAATGGCTCGGACAAGCTCATATTTATGGCCATTTTGTTGTTTGACCTTCAAGTACGACCTTGACCTTGGACCTACCTGAACAAATGTTCCAAATGGTACTTCTACTTTTTTTGAAATCCATTTGTAAATATTGAAGTTATGGCTCGGACAAGCTCAATTTATGGCCATTTTATCAGTTGACCTTCAAGTGTGACCTTGACCTTGGACTTACCTGAACAAATGTTTCAAATGGCACTTCTACTCATCAAGGAGAACAATTGTGCCAAATTATTTTGAAATCCATCCGTAAATGTAGAAGTTATGGCTCAGACAAGCTCAAATTATGGCCATTTTGTCATTTGATCTTCAAGTGTGACCTTGACCTTGGACCTACCTGATCAAATGTTTCAAATGGCACTTCTACTCATCAAGGAGAACAAATGTGCAAAATTATTTTGAAATCCATACATAATGCATATCTGAACTGTGTTGCAAGTTTCAAATCCCTACATCAAATACTATTGGAGGAGTTGCAGAGACAAGAACACTACTACAAAGTGTGACATATGGTCAAAATATGTATGTCATTCAAAGGGATGTAATTCTTCCATACTGACCTGTATCAAAGTTCTGTTTCCTTTATGCACATGTTCAATGCATATCTGAACTGTGTTACAAGTTTCAACTTCCTGCATTAAATACTGTAGAAGGAGTCGTGGAGACACAAACAGTACTACAAATGTGAAATATGGTCAATTTATTTATGTTATTCAAGGGGACATAATACTGCAATAAAGACCTAAATCAAAATTCTGTTTCCTTTATGCACATGTTCAATGCATGTCTGAACTGTGTTGCAAGTTTCAAGTCCCTACATCAAATATTGTAGGAGGAGTTGCGGAGACAAGACATTGGTGCGTCCCATCCTCGAATATAGAAGCTCGGTCTGGGATCCCTATACACAAGGCCTTCAGGAAGAGTTAGAAAAGGTGCAAAACCGTGCAGCTAGGTTTGTAACTAGGAATTACACCAGAGAGGCGGGTAGCATGACTGGCATCCTTGAGCAACTTAAGTGGGAAAGCCTCAAAAAGAGGAGGAAGGATAACCGACTCATATTGCTATACAAAGGTCTGAAAGTTAAAGCCAGAATACCTACAGGTGACCTTGTCCCCAAACCTAGGCGTTGCAGAAATCAACATTCCAAGGCATTTCAGATACCCACTGCTAGTTTAGATGCATAAAATGTACCTTCTTTCCCCAGACCATCAGGGACTGGAATGACCTCCCTGATTTCCTCTGCTGAAATGTCAGATGATTGTGTGTCAAAGTTCTCATCTCTCGTGAGAGCTAGGGACTAATTTTCCTCCAGTCACACCCCCTGGTGAATGATTGTCAATTTTGGCGTATCATCAGTGAACAATTCAGATTCAGATTCAGTACTCAAATGTGAAATATGGTCATAATATGTATATTATTCAAGGGGACATAATTCTGCAATAAAGATCTAAATCAAAGTTCTGTTTCCTTTATGCACATGTTCAATGCATGTCTAAACTGTGTTGCAAGTTTCAACTCTCTACATCAAATACTGTAGGAGGAGTTGCAGGGACAAGAACAGTACTCAAATGTGAAATGGTCATAATATGTATATTATTCAAGGGGACATAATTCTGCAATAAAGATCTAAATCAAAGTTGTTTCCTTTATGCACATGTTCAATGCATGTCTGAACTGTGTTGCAAGTTTCAAGTCCCTGCATCAAATATTGTAGGAGGAGTTGCGGAGACAAGAACAGTACTACAAAGTGTGACTGACATACGTATGGACGGACAAGGGCAAAACTATATGCCCCTCCCCACTTCATGGCGGGGGCATAAAAACGCATGTTTAATATAATAGGGGGCGAAACGACCAGGGTGAGGGGAGAAACGACCAGGCTCTGTTTTAGAGGCGAAACAACTAGGGAGGAAATGGTTTGGGGGCGAAACGTCTTGTTACCAGTCAAGTGCACTAACCACTATATAATAATATAATAATAATAATAATCTTTATTTATAGTCGCTTATTTTTATTAACATCTAACATAAGCTCTGTAGAGCTTTTATTGCGACTTGATAAGACTATATACATATATACAAGCTGAGCTGTGGATATGTGACTTGCTCAAGGTCACAACGCTAGGGCCCTGGTGGGATTCGAACTCGGGACCCTTCGATCATGAGTCGGGCACACTACCACTGCACCACTGCGCTCCACCGAGCCACTGCGCTCCACTGAGCCACCACGCTTCTCAAAGCATCGTTTCTTTGTCTTTTTCTAGGTTTGTCGGTCGTGATGATGGGTTACAATGCTATCAAATTGACTAGCACCTCTCCAAGCAGTCTCCATAGCGATTCTACAGGACTTAATTGGTGCTAATTGGTCCAATTGGCAGATTTGTTCCTTGTCTCTTACAATTCCCTGGTTTCCTAGTCAGTTATTCCGACTTACGAAGTTCAATATTGAAAGAAAAACTAAACAAACACAATCATGCCTTAGAATTCTTGGTGATCTGATGCCGAGTTTGGCACCTGTGTCGTTGATATCTCCCATTTCTTCTGTTTTTATTGGGTTTTGCACATCTGACAGCTGTTTACATTTCCCGCACTAGACTGGTTTACTTCATTCATTATGTCATTTTATGCTTTGGGTAAAACCTACAATTCAGTCATACTAAACACCGTAGATCCCGACAGCTTGGAGTAGGGTAGCCAACATGCAAAAGGAAAATTAGACCGTTTTGAACTACAAATACTCAGACCAGTCTGTGCTTGTAAAGTCTAACCAGAGAATAAATGAACTCATTACTACAAATACAAATTTTATTTTATATAAGAAAATGGACTCAAGCAACAAAATTAAGTAAATATCTGCCGAGGGCCTTTGAAATGAGAGAGTCATAAAAATGTATAAGCATTATTTTTGTAAGGATTCAAAAACACACAGTCATAAATTTATCAGTGTTCACATACTCCAATATGTGTTTAAGTTCAATTTATTGCATGTATGTCATGTAATTTTACCATGATTTTGTTGTATGTCATGTATGCTTTGCAATATATGATACCACTGATGTTGTATTCAGTATTTCAAATAAAGAATAGAATTATACAGTCGGACAGGTTATAACAGTGAAAACATTATGTATAGCTATGTACAGATATATGACAACATAACTGTATGTAACACATGTTAGAGAAACATATAATGGACGATATATTAAATAGCACAATTATCTAAGAAATTTAAACATGTACGTTGTAAGGAACATAATCAAGACTAAAAGAAAAATATATTAATAGTAAGCGGTCAAGATGATTTCACAGGAACCTTTTTAATCTCAGCAGACACATGCGCTTGAGAAAAAAATGGAGAGAAAGAGAACGAGCACTTGTAGCAGTCTTACTACCCACAAACACCCACGCTCACATCTGACTACTCTACAGTTTCAGTAGATACATGTTTGCTCCTGCGAGGCGATTAGCTAAAACGGTAGCACAGCCTTTGAAGTCGTTCTTTTTTAAATATATATGATATATTAAGCTTGGGAAAATCTAAAACTCGTAAGCTAAAAACTCTCCTCAGTCCAAGCCGATGGTATAGCTTGAGTATTTGCAGTGTGCACATGTCATTTTTAACGCAAAGCCAATCATTGAGCAACAACACGCAAAATCGAATTTCACCCAAACCATCCCAAATACCTACC
The DNA here is from genome assembly GCA_963989385.1 of Ctena decussata. Classification (NCBI taxonomy): domain Eukaryota; kingdom Metazoa; phylum Mollusca; class Bivalvia; order Lucinida; family Lucinidae; genus Ctena; species Ctena decussata. Next base: position 78,853,398 of record OZ022503.1, on the reverse strand, counting down.
ATTAAACATCCGAAACCACGAAAACCAAATCACTCCAAACCACATTTTTTGTTCGTTTGTTTTAACTTAACACTGATTAGGAATATTTGCTATTTCTAAGATAAGATAAGATAAGATAAGATTTATTTAAAGTCGGCAAGTTTCATAACAATACAACATAAGCTCTTGATGAGCTTTTGAACCGACTGCTAAAACAAGAGTATATAATCAACAAGTGTAAAAGAGCTGTAAGAATGAATAATCAGTTACAATTGCCTCTGGCCTGGCTGTCTGCATGTCATCAGACCCAAGTGTCTGCACATCATGCAAACAACCATGTCAGACCCAACTACTTGGAGATATATACGATATTAGAAATATATTATTTATCATACTCACTAGCCCTATAAGGAAAGAAACTGCCCTATTAGCACATTAAACATGTATAAGCACATAGGATATTAAAATAGCTTACATACTAGTCCGCTTAGCAAGGGCAAGATCTAAAAATACTTATAATTTAGGAAAATTGATCGTTTGTAGCTACAATGAAGAATAGGGTTTACTTTACTTAAAATCTTAAATTTTACTTAATCCGATGGTTATGGTTTAGATAAAGTTGGGTCAGATGCTTCCTGTAAAATATCATGTTATTCGCTTCAATGGGTGTGGGAAAAATAAGGCGAAAAAGAGTCATATACTCTGGTGACCTTACTGGATTACGGGCCGCAAACACTTTCAAATTATTTAGTACCCTAAGGCATTGAGTTTCCAAATCAAATTTGATTCCGATCAAGAAATTTACTGGACGACGAAGTTTGTTTATCTTACAATGCTGAGGGTATGATAGATAAATAGACAGATAGATAGATAGATAGATAGATAGATTTGCTGAGGGCATGATAGATAGATAGATAGATAGATAGATAGATAGTGTCGATCTGGCACAGATAACCTCATTGATATGACCTAGGATATTTTTATGATGCTGAAGATATGCAGACTGTTGTTTGAGGTGAGGTTGGAGTAACTGACTAAACAAAATTTTACTCATACTCCCCTATATTGTGCGTTTTCAGTCCCTCTTTCAGAAAATGTAATACAAAAGGGAGTCGCCAATGTCGTATTTAAGATATCTGACATCGAAAACGTCAATTTTTCCACATTTTCGACCCGACATTATTATGGCGTTCTACGAAAAACGCACCTTTTTGCAGGTCTCTCTTGGATAAAAGTAAAATGAGAGGCAATGATCAGGAATCAATACAATCAAATCCTACATCCTGCTCTCAAAACCAAACGGGAGAGAAGCACACAAACAAAAATTGACAAAAATTCACGAAAGACACGCACAGTAAACCGAATGAGTAGCTCTTTCATTTAAAACAGCAGCAACATCTGTTTTTACCTAATATTTTAATTCATTTTGAGAAAACAAAACATATTTTTTGCTTCAAAAACTAACACAGTACGACCCAATGATAGGAGTTTTCATTAAAGCAATAAAAATAGTAGGTCGCCGACTTAACTTTCGAGCTAAAGTGCATAAAATGCCGGCTTGCTGTCTCTTTAGACAAAAATGATAACGCCAAGCATGGTGACGGTATTATAAACGTTACTCAACGTTTCGCGCCACGTATCAACTATCGCTTTTTGGTAGGCTACCGACAAAAGTTCAGCACTCATGATTGTCATCGTCGGGAAAGTTAAGGATGAAGGCAGCTGTAGTACATTTTCTCTCAATCTCTGCGTACGCCGTCTTGGCTGACTTTTCTTTAATTAAAAACGAAAATCGAGAAAGAACCTATAATATTCTGCACTATACACCGTTCCTATAATTCAGAGCCTGTACGAGTTTTGTCCCTTGCAACGCCTATGACGTCATCTGTAGGATAGGCTGTTGTTTTTCATTGTGTAACCAAATAGCTGCCGGTTTTCCGTATATTCCTGATATTCAAAACTAACATTCAACGGTTAAGATTAAGACAACTATTTTGTTCCAACTATATTTAGCTCTTTCTTTGTCGGAAAATAAGCTTTATAACTTAAAGCATTTGGGAATTTGACATAAAACTAAAAGATTTCCCACTAAATTACCGTAATCGAAATCTTGAGTATGTATCACCAGTACAGCTTCCAAAACATAAGGAAAAGAAAGAAAAACGCAGAAAATGCTCAGACCGTTATTACAAAAGATACAAAACGAACGATTAGCTGATTATAAAGCAGACACACGCTTAAAATGATAACAAAGTGTGCTGACACGGAATTCGTTTGTGTAATCACCGACTTGCGCGCATTGCCGCAATAAACAAACACCTATGATTGTGTATTACCTAGACACATGATCGGAAGGCAGCTTTAAGGACACCTACCGAGAAATGGATCAAATAAATAATACCGAAGATAAGTAAGGGATGGAAAAAAAAATAATATAAATTCAACCTCGGGTTCAAACTTACGGAAAACTGTCCGGATGCTGATGCTTTTAGATCGGTGTATCTCACAAGAAACCATAAATATCAGCGCTATAATCTGTCCTGTAATTATACGTAGTTACTATCTGAATGTCGAAAAAATGGAAATAACTTAGATTTACGAAACTTCTTCATACGAAATGTATTGGACAAACGTGAATGTATTGCCGGGGTGTGAAAACACGGCGTCGATGAAAGTGGGCATGAAAATCAAGAGCGACTTGTCGGGATTCTCAATATGATATTAAAATAAACAAATAAAAATGTATATAAATAAATAAATGTTACATGAAAACGGGGCAATTATACTTTAATTTGGTCTTTCAGTGATTTTTTTTTGCAGTTTACATTTACAAAACGTCTGCTTTATGCATGTTATGTGTGCTTGCAGTTGTACTGAATTATATGGGATATCCTATAGATGACGTCACAGTCTACTTGGGTAGATCACTCGTGCGCGACTTAATCGATTTATAGGAAAGGTGTATAACCTAGCGTTCCAACGACTGGACTGCGGCGACTCTCTCTCTCTCTCTCTCTCTCTCTCTGTAGAAATGATAGGCAGTTTGGATTCACTTAAGTGTCTAGGAGATTCAATGAAACGACTCTCTGATATACACTTGGAAAAAAAAACACATAAGAAATGAAAGACAGAAAAGTGAAAGAAAGGCAAGGAAAAAGAAACGCTACAGTTTTTTTAGCTTATTGACAGAACAGATCTGTGAATTAATGTATAAACTTCGATAAGTGGTCCTGACAACATTGCATCGACGTTGATATGGCTATCCAGCGTCGTTCATTATTTTTAATTAAGAAATAGATTCTTCTTTAATACAATGATTTCTTGCCCAATATATCACTGGTTGGAGGTCAGTCGTGAAGTGGGTATATCACGAGTGCCAAGCGCGAGTGACAAATTCACTGACGACCGACCGACAATCAGTGATATATTGGGCAACAAATCACTTGTGAGCAAGAATCTATTTCGATTCTAACACGCAAGATACGAAGAAAACGCAAGTGTTTCTCTCAGATTTTTCCAGTTTTCTGCCATGATTTCATAAGAAATCCCGCCAGCAACTTTGACTGTAACAGAAGAGATTACATGTTTTTATTAAGTTTTTGATGCGAGAAAATGACGTGACACAGTCTATCCTCATGGAATTGAAAACTGACGTCACCAAACGAATCAAAATGACGCCCGATTGACGCTAAATAACGTTACGCTAGTCCGCCCAGTGAGTTGACTCGCACCGTCTCACTAAATTTTACCACTGGCTATAAACGCGACCAGTATTAGAATATAAATGAAATGCGGCGTAAGTTTTGCTGATTAGTATTAGAGTGGGATGTCTATGGCTACTACCATGCCAACTCTAAAGTGCGTTGTCCAAGTGTAGGCAATGATCTGACTACTCATTGTACGATTCTGGATTCAATTTCACGAGGCTTTGTTGTCGTATGAAATTTGTAATAAAATAATTGAAACTCAACAGCTGCGAACTCCATCTAACAAGTCAGAGAACAGCTGTCCCGCTAATAGTCAACTAGCTATACTTTTTTCAGTTTCTTCTATTCGGCACTTTCTATTTCCTTTAAATTTCATCCAGCGCTCAGCTTCCTTGCATTTTATGAGTAGACTATGAAGTGATCACAGAAGCGGCTAATGTTGACGCCATCTTGTTTGTCTCAAACGGAACGTTTGACGTCATTACGTAATGTGGCGACAGAAACTGCCGCTGGGCGGGGCTGAATTACTCCCACCTCACATTAAATAGTTTTCCAATCTGTTCTGTTTCCCAATTTCACATGTGTATATGAAATTCAAAATTATATTACACATGTATGTCATTTCCTGTATTTGTTCTGTCTTATAATGGGGAAGACCGTTTCAGTACGACCCATTTGTATCGCTTGGCAATAATATATGTGTTAAGTAGCTGTCAGTCAAGGTTTAAGTCAAGCTGGGCCCCCAGATAATCACTGATTAGATGCTCAAGGAAAATAGTTTATCAATATAGTGTGCGTTTTAAGAGGGTCAGAAAAATATGGATTACAAACAGAGATAAACACAAAGTATTAATCGGTAGATAGTCAGAACTCAAAGCGCTACAAAATGGACGACAAATTCACCAGCAGTTATGTAAAAGGTGAAAGTACTGAATATAGGCTAAAATATCGGACAATGCCGGATTTATTGAGCTATCATGCAAAGGAGAGGCCTGAGAAAGCAGCTTTTGTGTTTACTTCTACGGAAGAAGCAAGTAAAACTTATACCTGGAAATATGTGTACGATGAATCAAAACGAGTTGCACAGTCGCTAGTTAGGCTGGGAATAAAACAAAATGAGCTTGTGGCTATTTCATTTAGAGCATGTCCTGACTGGTTGTTCGTGAATTTTGGCATAATTTTAGCTGGGGCTATTCCTATTGGAGTTTCATTTACCTATACCGATGGGAGTGACGTCGTAGCACTCATGCAACATATCAAAAACTGTTCTACCATATTTCTAGACCCTGGACAAGACAACGCCACCTGGAACATTTTCAGTAATATTGTAGATACTTTTGATAAAGATGGAAGTGTAAAGAGCAACCAGATGCCATCACTTAAGCATCTCATAAGTTTATACAAACCAGAAAATATATCGGATGTTCTCTCTCTTGATGAGCTTAAAGCCATGGCAAGAGAAGACACACAGCTTCCTAGTGTTGGAGAAGATGATATTGCTGCTGTGTTTCAAACATCTGGAAGTACAGGCGTTCCAAAAGTACTTGCCCACACGCATTGGTCACTCAGCCATTGGGGCTATTACTTTGACTTTCTCGGAGTAACACCGAATGACGTCATTTACAATGACCGTCCGTTTAACTGGATGGGCGGTTATCCGATGAATGTGTTCACAGGAGAAACGCGAGTTATTCGATCAGGGATGAGCAAGGCTCCAGGAAACCTATTAGAGTTCATATTCAGTGTGATTGTGCAAGAGCGATGTACCATTGTTAATACACTGCCTTCCTTTATCAATGAGCTCATGCAGAAGAAGGTAAATGTATATATTTTTAGCATTTTTATTATTTAAACAAGCAATTGAAACTGTTAATAATAGAGTTTTTTCAGTAAAAATCGTTACGTTTCTTTAAATTGTGGATAAAATAAGTAATTTGGTTGAAATTATAAGAAATATTTATTCAATGTTACCATTTTTGTTTCGTACTATGGGAATATGTTGATTTTGAGCTTGTGGCAAGTCATACACGCAGTCTAGTCATGTTAGCGTAACTCTCTTTTCTTGTTGAACTTTTCAATGGGACTATTTCGCAATACTACGTACAGATTTCTCGTGAAACGACCCAAACACTAATTGAAAGAAGTCAGTAGTGTGAGTTTTCTGCGGGTCTTACACTAAACTATAACATCATCTATGCAAGGTTACAGTAATTGGAAGGTCAGTCTTCAAATTGTACCACCGTCATCTCTTCTCTGTCTTACAGCTTCCAGATGACTGGCCAGTGGATACAGTTAATACCGGAGGACATCCAGTAGCAAAGCATTTTGCAAGTTGCATAGAAAAGGGTGTGGCAAAGAATCTAAACGTGATCTACGTTTCGTCAGAGGCAAATCTTAACCTGTATAATCATGTTAGCAGAAGTGAGGATTTCACTGAATATGCATGTGGGGTGCCTTTTCCAGGCGTAGAAGTAAAGATTGTAGGAGAGGATAGCAAAATTGTGTCGCCATATATCCGTGGTGAAATCTACATTCGCTCTGATGGGATGTTTAAATGCTACTACAATGATGAAGAGAAAACCAAAGCCGTACTATCAGAAGACGGATGGTATAAGACAGACGATCTTGGCTTTATGACAGAACAAGGAATCTTTTACGTGGAGGGGAGAAAGTCAGACATGATCATATCTGGTGGATTTAACGTTGCACCTGCTATATTAGAGACTGTTCTTAAACGTTGTCCGGGAGTAGCGGATGCATTGGTTGTGCCTATACCACATGATACTCTCTATCAAGTCGTCTGTGCATGCTTCATTCCTAACCCAGATAGTGGAGTAGATGAAGACAAGCTTCAGCAGTACTGCGAAAATGTCCATGCTGATAAACCTCGTATATTCACGGTTTTGCCGAGCTATTATCTAAAGTTCGAAGCATTCCCAGTGACTTCTACGGGAAAACCTTCAAGAAAACTTCTGGCGACTGAGGCCGTCCGTCGTGTACAAGAACATAGTCACTGATTGTGCATAGACGTATTCTTTTTTAAGTACTTTTTGCTCACTGCACAACTGTACACGTTTTGTTTCGTGGTTACTTTAAACAGTTACACAAAGAAAATACAAAACAAAAGCAAACTAAAAAAAGTATCTGAGTAAAATTATTCAGCATGTTATTGAACAATTACTCAGACTCGTTCCATAGAACCCCACCCTATCCAGGGCGATCAGACTGTGACGATGTGTAGGCTGGCCCGCACCTTCGTTGTTCGCGTAGGACAAAAAGGCTTTCCCACGGCGGGCACCTTCATCTTATTTATCAAACACTCTAGATACGTCATTCATTGTTGACGAAGAGGCTAAATTCTGTTTATTAATATTTACCTTCTAAGTTCTAATTCAACAACGATTCGCGTTCGGAATAAGCAATTAGATATCATATGAAATTATAGGCCATGCCTGCTCCAATATTGACTCTTTTTAATAGACCGAACATTTATTTGCTGGTTTCAAAAGTAAAACACACACACATACACAGACACACACACACACACACACACACACACACACACACACACACACACACAGAGAGAATTAAAAAAAACTTACTTGTTTGAGAAAATCTGAAGTGCTCTTTGAAAGAATTTCAATTTGTAATGTCATTGAAATATTGACAGAGCATGGTATACGCCATTTATCCTTGCAGAGCTCAATTACCATTACAAATAGGCATTCATATTGATGTCAAAATAACGTCATCGTTACGCATCCTGCAAGTACTAAGTACATTAGTCAGTAATCTTACACTTGCTATGGCATCAGGGATATGACCATACTAGTATCTGCTAGGGCATACAGCCTATGCCATCCTCCGGTCAAGCTTCAAATGAGATACTACTGAAATTATACTGTGGAAAAGTGTGATCTTCTCAAACTTGTCATTCATTCTCAGATGCAGATCCTCTTTGTTAGTGTATCTGTTTAAGAGGGGCGTAGTTATGGGTGATTTCATGTTACGCACGGTTATATCTTATATCCCTTGAGGGCAAGAATAAGAGTTTGGTCCCAAAAATATTTCATGTCGTCGCTTCTGTTTGCAATTACTGTTGGAATCTTGTCAAATTTTCTAAATTTTAGCATCATCAAATATGCAGATGCGTGTTGAAATTTTGTCAAGTTGACAAAATTTCATTACGCACCTGCTTATTTGCATACAAACAGTTTCATCAGTGTGTTATGTAAATGTGTTGTTTGGTTTTGTCGTTTCACGCTTCATATATCTTCTTCTGTTGGCCGTGCTTTATGATTGTGGAATAAAATTTAATATTCGATATGACATTTTAAGGTAGCTGCCTACTAAATGGGTAATCTCATTATTTTCCCGCATTTTTTACAAAGGGAACCAGCTTTGTTTGCCCCGAAAATAAACCCGCTGACCGTCAGAATAAATGTGATTTCCATATTATACAATCACTTGGTTCATCTTTGTTATCGTGTTTGTTTAAAACTAGAATGTGTCCATGGGACGCGGATGCCCCCGCGTAGTGCCCTAAGTAAGATGGCGCCTTGTTTAATGTACTGGCACTTGTAGGATAACCAGGTTCACAAAAGCAGACTTGTGTGGTACACGTTTTATTGTTTTCCTTAGGCAGATGTATGGTGCTTCTCGGATCAAGAGAAGTGTGTGTGTGTGTGTGTGTGTGTGTGTTGGGGGTTGGGGTGGGGGGGGGGGGGGGTTGGAGGGGGTGTCATGACTGTGATATGTGATAACGTTCTGTATCTTATCACAGAAATGAATGCCATGCAATTTTCCAAAAGAAATAGCCCGGAAACAAATAACTTTTCAAAAACTAACAAACGGAAACCATTTTTGTATGACATGAAGTTGAAAAAGGGCCATAACTCCAAAAGTAATTGGCTGATTTTACCCTAAATTGAACCTGAACTGTATTTTATAATTATATATCTGTGTATAAAATATAAATCCAATACATTAATCTTTTCAACAGATAATGAACGGAAAGCATTTTTTGTACAAAATAAAGTCCGAAAAGGGCCATAACTCCCATAATAACTGACGGAATTTACCCTAAATCGAACTTGACCTGTATTTTATGATTATATACCTGTCAGAGGCTTATAACTACTCACGGGGCTAACAACTTCCTAGTATAAACCATATCACATCAACTGTGTGGGTAAGGTCTAAAATACTCTACAGACATTGGCTTTTGACTTGAGAGCTTATCAGTAATATTATCTCAGCCTATGTAGAGAACTTGTTATTGTAATGGCTATGTCTCAGCCGCACATCGTTAAAATGTTTATACTTATAATAAATACACATGCTAGCTGCCAGTCAACCTTTAACACTATGTAATTATCATAAAAATTTGGACAGACATGTTACCGGAGACTGTCTAGACATAGATCAGGCTAATGCTATTTTATCATTTTTATATAGTCATATTTATTAGAAATTGACTGTCATTCTACAAAAAAAAGTTATGCCAAACAGAAATACAATTCATTACAAGATCTCTAAAATATGAACTGGTACTAATGTTTAGTAGAGTCCTATCTAAATCTGATGTTCTGATTGATGGTTGAAATTGCAATGAGCTGTCAAAGCAAACACATTAATGCCAATCACTGCTGGGATCAGGCAGCCAATGATCAGGGATGATTATGGCACTTGCATCTTCAATGATGTTTTCAAGCTCATAGCCCCGTGAGTAATTCATAAGCCTCTGACCTGTGTATAAAATATGAATTCAATACACAAATGTTTTCAAAAAATATAGAACGGAAACCATTTTTTCATACAAAGTGAAGTCGAAAAAGGGTCATAACTCCCACAATATCCCAACATCGAACTTGACCTGTATTTTATCATTAAATACCTGTGTATGAAATATGAATTCAATACACCAATCTTTTCAACAGATAATGAACGGAAACCATTTTTTTTGGTACAAAACGAGGTCGAAAAAGGGCCATAACTCCCACAATAATAGACGGATTTTATTCAACATCGAACTTGACCTGCATTTTGTGATTAAATACTTGTGTATAAAATATGAATTCAATATACCAATGTTTTCAAAAGATATCGAACGGAAACCATTTCGTACGGGACGTACAGGACGTACGTACGGACAGCGGTGATACTATATGCCCCCCCCCAAATTTTTTAATGGCGGGGGCATAAAAATATTTTTTCATATTTATGGATGTTATTGTCTTGGGCCCAGTTGTTCAAATTATCGATAGCTTAACAGTGTCATTAGTCACGGATTCGTTACGTCTTCTAGTACGCATAAAATCAACTGTGCTATTATTTTTGGGGAAATATTGTGAGGGGACTTGCACTGCAAAAGCCCCTCACATTTGTTTTTCGGCAAGAAATGGTAGCGTTTCATTGTATAATACAGTAACGTGCCAAAAGTGAGTCAACTTTTCTAAAATCCCATTGACTTACATGTATTTGTCAGTGTGCAAGAAAATTTGCTCAGTAGATCGCTTTGTTATATAAGTGAATTAGGTAATATATAAAAATACTCATAAACGAAGAGTCTTTGAAAAAAGTTCTATAATGCCTAAAATCTAGAAACATATATTTTTCATTGACGTCAATGGAAAGGTCGCCGGCGAACTGAAAAAAAATCTGGACCAATCTCATTTAAAATGCCGCAGTTCTAATAATGTGTCAATAAAAAATACATCTAGCTTTCTAACAGCATATTTCTATTTCAATCGCGTAAGCAGACGCAATGCAGTGAAATTTCTTGCATGTCAAACAAGAAATATCCTTAGAAAATATTGTCAAAGGTAAAAGAGTCATAGTGCCTTATATCATTCGTCCAGCTGCAACATAAAGTTAAGGCAACGTCGCATCAACCTCGAAGCAACGTCATGATGTCGTTACTGAGTTTTGAACAACTGGGCCCGGTAGAATCATAGCAGAACCCATAGGCATGGGTTGAAATATAAAAACAGAATTATAACGGATGCCTCTTGCACGGAGTACTTACTCTTCCATATATGAGTCTGAAAGGTAAAAGTAAAAAGTATGCAAAGACCAGGAACTGAAACAATCAAAATCCAAATCCAGCCCTCAAACCATAGTTGGAAACAACTAAGATTACAAATAATCAAGATACAGAGAACATATGGCCAACCGAGTGAGCAGCTTGTTCCCAAAAGGTGGCCACTCAGCAACCCAAACCGAACCAAAAATAATAATAACATTCATAAGGTAAAACTTCACAGAAACTCTGGCACCAAAAACAGGCAACAAAGAACCATAACAGAACTACCGCCTTGGAACGGTCAGTAATGAATTACTGGGGGGGGGGGGGGGGGGGGGGGGGGGGGGGGGGCTTAAATCGATTTTACAGGCCCAACCTCACCCTCAGTTTCTGAAGTGGTACCAAACATTTAGTTGGTTGTTCGGTTCGCATGATAAGTGTACACTGAGCGCGTTCGGGCAAACCCGAGCAATTCCCAGATAGTCCTCGGGCTGCTCGAAGATATGAGCCGCGACACGACAAAACCAACAATGTGGTTGTGCGCCCAGCAAAGACTCAGATCATCCTGGGCAGCCGCCCAGTTTGATCAGGCCCTTTGTTAAGTGCTAGAAGGGTAGCTAAGGGTCTAAGCTACGTCCATGCGGACAGCGAAGACTCTGATCAAAATGGGCGGATGCCACATTGTTGGTTTTGTCGTGTCGCGGCTCATATGCATTTTGCGTAGACAGGGGAATACCTAGGTATTTCTCGGGTTTACCCAGGTAATTATTCCGAACGTGCCCGTAATTACACAAAATGTAAGGTAAAGGTAAAGGTTTGCCAAAGATTAGTGGCCAAAGGGGCAGTGGGGTTTATAGCGGCCCACTGTATCTTTGGCCCAGCCTATGAAAGCCGGAGCCCATCCCTCTTTGCCGCCTTATCCTTCCCTGATTCAAAAGGTACCCATTTACTGTTGGGTTGACAAAGAAAGAGGCAGAGCTTTCATGTTGCTGGCTGGTCTAACCCGGATTCGAACCCGCGATCTTCTGCTGATCAGGAAGCTTCATAAAACACCTGCCATGTCTATGTATGTATCTGAGGGACTAGTCAGTAAAATCATTAGTCCGTTAACTGAAATGCTGAGTTTGTGACTGAAATTGAAAGTCCGGTAGCTTAATTGCTGTATGAGAGACTAGTTAGTGAAATGGACGTAACTGAAAACTGGAATACTGGAATGTACACCTGACTACAAAATTTGTGTAATAACTTTTAAAAAATTATATATCATTGGCTCATTGCTCTGTCGGGACGCCTGCGCTCTCGAGTTAATACGTACGCCTCTCTTGCCTGATGTTTTGCAACTGCTCTGTCATATTAATTGTGCTCGAGGTGGTGGGGGCATTGCTGTCGTCTGCAGAGAACCTGTCCATTACCTATTTTCCCAAACTTTTGGGGTTTAGCGACACTGCAGACTTCAAATACAGAAAATGCGAAGCTGGACTTTTCTGTATTAGATTGAGATTAGACCTTATAGTTGCTCCCTCCTCTGGCCAACCGCCAACTACATGTATATAGGTATAATCAGGCAGACGAACAGACAGAAACAACATACAAGGGGCTGATGCGTCCGGTCCTGGAGTATACATGCACAGTGTGGCCCAGGCCCTCATGGAGAAGGTTCGAAATCGAGATGCTCGCTTTTTAACTGGAAATTGTAATCATGTTCTGGGACCTTGACGGGTATTCTAAAGGAGTTAAATTGGATGTCAGAAGTAAAGAGACTAATTATTTTCGTTATAAGGGTCAAAAAGGTAGTGCAGCTATTTCTACAAAGGACCTTATTAAGCCGAAATAATAATTCTTTAGCATTCAAAATACCTTATGATAAAACTGGCAATTTAAAGTCCAGCATCATCTCAAGTATAATTACGGATTAAAGTACACTTTTGTCTTCTCTTATTTTCTCTGCTGAAGCTTCTGGGGGCTGCATTGCTAAATTTACCTCCTTGGTAAAAGATTAGATCTTTTTGTCACCGCCCCGCCCCACCGCCCCTTATAAATAAATGTATGCATGATTTCTTACAGGTCCCTTATGCTTTTTATGTATCTAAATTAATCTTAATGTCTCTTACAGGATTCTGACATGTAAATATAGAAATGTAGGCCATATCTTGGGTCCTATATTATCATTTATTTTCATTTTTTATCATACACATGCATCTGTATCAGGATCTATATGTTCGTCAGTTTAAGCTAATTTTGTTTTGTTGTAAACCTTAACATGTGTATCCTGTATCGCTTAGCCCCACTTCCTTTTGTTTGTGTTCTGTTACATAAAATCTGTCTTTATAGGCACACCTTGCTGAACGACTAAATCAAGTTGCCTTCACCAACACCAGTTACACAATCTAAAATATATGAGCCAGTCTGATCAGAGTATTCGCTGTCCACATCCCTTAGCTACCCTTAAAGTGCTCAGCAAAGAGTCTGATCAGACTGGGCGGATGCCAAGGCTGATCTGAGTCTTTGCTCGGTACATATGCCGCTTTGTTGGTTTTGTCGTGTCGCGACTCAATTATAGATCCAATCCACCACCGATATAGTTACAATATTATAGAGTCAAAAGTAAATACGCCACTACCTAACACTTTACTGAGACAACTGTTGAGACTACTGATGAAGCTTTGGAAGATCCTCAGAATCAGAATCAGAATTGTTTACTGATGATACGTCAAAGGACAATCATTCACCAGGACCTGTGAACGGGAAAGTTGGTCCCTAGCCCTTACAAGAGAAATAAACTTAGTAACTGAATCCTCTGCACACTCAGCAGCAGACATAATGAAATTCCAATCTCTAATAGTCTGGGGGAAGAAACTAGACGTGTATATATCAGCCCTAGCCAATGGGATTTGAAATGCCAGGGAATGATGATTCCTGGTACGCCTGCTTGGGGAAAAGGTCATGTATGGGTATACTGGCTGCACCTTTCAGACCTTTGTAAAGCATTATAAGTCTACTGTCTTTCCATCCCTTTTTCAGAGATTCCCACTTAAGTTTCTCCAAAATGCCAGTCATACGCCCAGTTTCATATGTGTAATTTCCTGTTACATGTCTAGCTGCCCTTTCCTGTGCCTTCTCAAGTTCATCTTGAAGAAGTATACTTTGGGGTCCCAAACTGAGCTACCATACTCCAAAACTGGACGCACCAGTCCCTTGTATGCTGACTCTTTAACGTCCTGTTGACGTGCCGCCAAATTACGTCTAAGGAAACCAAGGGTCCTATTAGCCTCGGTGCAAATATTGCTGGCATATGTGTTCCATTTAAAATCATTGGTAATGGCTACACCGAAATATTGATAGTTTCTACGTTATCGAGGAACGTTCCTTCTAAGGTATAGGAAGCATTGATCTTCTTGATCCGCTTCCTTGCAATCTGCATTATATTGCATTTGACCGGTTGGGATCTCATGCCCCAATTCCTTGCCCAACACCCTAAACAATCTATTCCTCTTGAAGTTTCACCGTGTTATTATCTTTGATTTCACTACAGCAAACACGGTCGTCAGCAAAAAGTCTTAATTCCGAGTCATTAATTTCTGTTATATCGTTAAAGTACAACGAGAACAACAGTGGTCCAAGCACGGTGCCGTGGGGGACACCTGACAAAACGGGGACCCAAGCTGATTTAACTCCTCTTACTACTACACGCTGCTGCCTGTCACAGAGAAAAGAATCTATCCATTTCAGTGTCTTCCCACCAATACCATAGCCGTATAGCTTACATTTAAGTAACTCATGAGAGGGTGTGTCAAAAGCTTTCTCGAAGTCCAAGATAAAAGTGTTAACCCGACCGCCCGTATCTAAGATTTTAGCCCCGTCGTTTATAACCGTGATTTCTTCCAAAATGCATGCTGTTTGCCTGACAGAAGTTTATGTTTATCCAAATGTGCCACAATATTAGAGCAAACAATATTTTCAAGTAGCTTGCATGCTATTCAAGTTAGAGAAACCTGCCGTTAATTGCAAGCCAAAGACCTATCTCCTTTTTTTGAAAAAAACGGGCATCTATTTGCAAGAGACCATTCCTTGGGGATTTCAGTACCCATGCCAATAGATTGTTGGTGTAAAATTAAAATCTTAAAAAGTTCCTTCAAGGGCAGAGAATACATACAGAAGTAGGTACATGGGCCGGACTTCGTAGTTTCGGCTAATAAAGCCTCGTCAGTGACCCTGACAATATCTGGTGATGAAACCAGAAAAAAGCGTACTGCAATTTCTTAATTTTAATGGGGCGGTCGTTTCAAAGACTGATTAGTTTCAATATAAAAGACGATGATCTAGAATAAGAGTCTAAATCGATCTCAAATTTTTGATTTCTCGGAATCTATCCTCTGATCTGAAAGGATGTAAATAAGATATAATTTGCACTATGGAACAATATTTTATTCATAGAAATTACATATATCTAAGAATACAATAATAAATAATGGTACAGGATTTGACAGTAAGCAAAGTGCTTATATAAAAGCCATCTCCTCAGGAGATGGCTTTATTACTCAAGAGTCAGGAGAATAGATTGTTGGAAGAGGTGAGCAAACATTAGGCCTAATTCAGATGCTAGTTCTTTTGAGACTCTATGATGCAGTTCATCAGGTCCTAAAGCTTTTGGTGAGTACAAGCCTTTAAGAGGTTTTGTTTCACCTTCAGTCGAAACATGAATGTCCTCCATGAAAGGAGTCGAGCGATTAAGATTAGGAAGGGAGACTTGGATGTGCTCATTTTTAGCTCACCTGAGCCAGAGGCTCCGGGGGAGCTTATAGTATAGGCAGGCTCCGTCGTCCGTCCGTCCGTCCGTCTGTCCGCCCGTCGTACGTCGTCCGTCCGTCCACTATTTCAAACGACTTCTCCTCTGAAACCACTGAGCCGATTGTAACCAAATTTCATATAAAGCCTTCTTGGGTCTTAGGAATGAAAAGGTGTTCAACTGATCCTGGTCACATAACCAACATGGCTGCCATGCCTATATATGGTGAAAACTTTAAAAAATCTCCTTCTCCAGAACCAATAGGCTGATAACCTTGAAAGTTGGTATGTAGCATCGGGTACGTAAGTGCTACTGAGATTTTTCAAATTATGACCTTCGGTTAACCTTGACCTATTTTACGATAAGTTCAAATTTGCTCTTTGGTGTTTTATATGAGAAAATGTTAGATCTTAAGATTTCTTGGAAACTGTTGAAGAATTGGGCCTAAAACTGGTAAATGCAGTCATCTTAATGAGTACATGAAGATTTGTGAGTATAAGAGGTCAAGGTCATTCTTTAGGTCCCTGGTCTCTCATATTTCGACAATTTCAGACAATCTCCTCAAAAGCCACAGGTTTAATTGTAACCAGATTTCATATAGAAGTTTCAGGGGTTGAGGGAATGAAAATGGTCTGGGTCATATGACCAGTGTGGCTGCCACGCCCATATATGGTAAAAACTTAAAAAATCTTCTTCTCCAGCACGAACCAATTGACTGATGGCCTTGAAACTTGGTATGTAGCATTGGGTATTCAAGGACTGTCATGGTTGTTCAAATGATGACCTTGGGGTGGCCTTGACCTTACTTCCTAACTTTTTTACGAGAGGCTGGGGTGCGGGTCAGCCTGCGTATTGACCGCAGACTGACCTGAGCCATAGCCTCCACCCTTTAATGTACCTGGCCATAGGAATGACCGGTATTTTACTTTTTCTATACATCCGAACTAAGGTGCCTTTTCTCGGGATGATGATAACAACAGTGCAGTTTGTATGATGTTGTATACGTGTTATTGACGTCTTAATGTGGAAATTATTTATACTTTTCTCCTATGCCGTCTCGTATGGCTTGAGCATTGATTTCGAATAAAGTTTAGTTCTGTTCTGTTCTGTCAAATAAATGATTTTAGCAACAGAGGTGAAGGTCATTTTTTGAGCTTTAACAAATGTCTGTCATATTTTGACAGTTTGAACTATCAGGTTTGTTCAAATGATGATCCTAGTTTGGCCATTGATCTTTTTACTCAGGTGAGCGATTCAGGGCCTCATGGCCCTCTTGTTGTTAAACACACCCGACACTAGCCATTAAATTCATCAGCCTGTTCCAACTTTGATTCGACAACACAGCTATCATTTCTCTTCTTTAGCGATGAGATACCTTGAGTATCTTTCTTTTGACTATTAATGTACCGGTAAAGGTCTCGGAGATTAGCCGTTATGTCACCATCCAAGTTCACTGGGTGGGAGCGTACAGTACAAGTGACCGGTTGTCCCGATCTGTATAGTGGACGCATCTTTGTCCCAATATGTCGGGTAAGTTTCAAAATTGTTTATTTTTGTGTTTTAAAATCATTGAGTGTAGGTAGAACAGCTTGCTCGACAAGCCTTAATACAGATCTTTTCGACATGTCACCTTAATTTTCTGTAAATTGTTATGATATGCTTTATTTTCACATTTAATTTGAGAAAATCACTACTCTACTTTTGATTTCGAAATCTGCACCGGGACCATTTCTTCAAATTTTGCCATCAATTCTATATGAAACAACCGTGTTTTCATTAGAAATATTTTATGGTGTATTTAGGTTCAGGATTAATTAATCTTGTTAGATATCATGCTAGGTAAGGGCAATTATTTTCAAAGAAAACTAAAGAGGGGTCAAACACTATTCTGTATCGTGGGTCGTAAAACCGATTGTCAGTGAGACATCCCATACAGTCAGAAAAATTTGGGGATGCTCAGCTTTGCTTGTCTTGTGGATTCGTCCCGTACTTAAAGGATACTTATCATGGATAAATCTCTTAATAGATCATTAATCTATCTTAAAAAGGGACTAACTAACATTTTTTTCGAATTAAAACGCTAACTCGGCCGATTTTCTGGTTACACGTGACGTGATCTGATTACAAACACCAGTGATTTGCAGATGAAAATACGAATTTAGAGCAAAGAAAGCAACATCTAGCCATCTCCAAAGATGACCATAATGGGAAACATAAATAGAGAAAACACTCTTACCAAGTGGTTTACATCCAAACAATAAAAGAAAACACATTTCACACAAACACACCCTGAAGGTCATAACAACGGACAAAGATTTGCCCACTATACACATCGGACAACGGTGCACATGTACTGTACGCTCCCAACCAGTGAAGTTACTGACATACAAATCGTGTTGCTTTTTTCTTCTTATCTCAGGGGTTATCCAGTGAACAGAAGAGGTCGACCTACTGGTTTTTGAGGGGATATGCTTTTCAGCACACTCCTGAATAGAGGAAGTTATCAAGTCAGAGTTTTCCTGAACCGAGTGATTGTCCATACCTATCTTTTACAAAGTCTGGTGCTTCTTTCCACATCGATTCAAAATCTCCCTTTTTGGTACAAAAACACTTACAAGAGAAGTAAACTTAGTGATAGAATCCTCTGCACACTCAGCATCAGAAATAAGGGAATCTGCCAGGGAGTTTCAATCTCTAATAATCTGTGGGGAAGAAAGTGGACTTGTAAATGTCACTCCCTTGAAATGCCAGTGAATGGTGATACCTGGTGCGCCTGCTTGGGGGAACAAGGTTATTTATGGGTATACTGGCTGCACCCTTTGGGCCTTTGTAAAGCATCATGAGTCTATTGTCTTTCCTCCTCTTTTTCAGAGATTCCACTTCAGTTTCTCCATAGTAGCAGTTAAGTTTCTCCTAGATGGCCTTACAGAGCCGTTCTCTTTTTTTTTTATCCAATGTCCTGCTTGGCACTCTTTGCTGCAGTATTTATTAATTCGCAGCCTGTATAGCGTCTTAGTCCAATTTTCTTTCCTGCAGTGTTACATTTTGCATTGTGAATGAATCAGAATCAGAATTGTTAACTGGTGATACGCCCAAGGACAATCATTCATCTGGATCTGTGATCGAGGAAGCTAGTCCCTAGCACTTACAAGAGAAGTAAACTTAGTAATTGAATCCTCTGCAAAATCAGCAGCAGCAATTATAGGGAATCTGCCAGGGAGTTCCAATCTGCAATAGCCTGGGGGAGAAACTGGACTTGTAAATGTTAGTCCACACCAATGGGGTAAGAACTGCCAATGAACGATGATTCCTGGAACTACCTGGAACGCCTGCTTGGGGGAGCAATGTCATTCTTACTGCATGATGTACTGGGCCTATCATCAGTCAGATTCAGATTCCGTACTGATTCTTAATCATGGGATCTCTCGCCACTGGGAGTCCGAGCTTCAATCGGAACACAAGTGAGAAACCAGATTCTGCTTTTGAAAGGTCAGATGATTTTTTTTCTTTTGGAACTCCAGAGATTTCATCCTGCAACACCGGAGTGTACATATGTACACCGTCTGTGTCCCCTTCGGGGGTTAAGGCGTAAATGGAAGAAAGAACACCTCCAGCCTGGTTCGGTTATTAGTCATACCCACCAAAAATGGCCCACTTCGACTCGAACTGTAGTAGCTACTATATTAACTAAAGTTCCAGTCAAAGTGCGATGGTAGCTACTAAAATGACGTCATGAACTTACTAAAGATCAACCGAGGTCTGGACCGCCGTTACTCTAGTTGCAAGATGGCGGCCGATGAAGACTCTCGCGTTTTGTGGGTGTACAACAAGTATTTGTTTTACTGAGTTGTTTCTTTTCGATTATTTGAGGGCACATTTTTATCATTTACTCTATAAAATTATCGTTTTTAAAGACGACATGCATGGAAAAGGCTATGAAATGCACAGTATTTATTTCCGTTTCCATGACAGTCTACTATTGTAGCAACTTTGGCGTTCGACTGGTAATGCGTGTGCGCATGCCCAAAACTACTACTATGGTAGGAACTTTAGTTCGAGTCGAAAAGGGCCAAAAAAAATAAATCGATCACATGACCTAAAGATGGTGGGCGTCTAAGTAAAAATACGGAAGAACAATTTTACATTTGGCCATTTGTATTAAATATTCCCTAAATTCAAAGTCCTTTACCTATTGAAAGGAAATAAAGAATCATCTGTTTCTTCTAGAAACTGTTAACCATGGTATGTTTGCTTTGCTCGCATATGAGACATGGAAAACATTTCGTGTCATGTGTTTTCGTGACAATTATTTTTTCCATTGTGGTGCACTTTCATTAAAACCACCCTAGTAAATATTCACCAAAACTGTGATATATCTATGCACATTTTGTCGGGCATATTTGTACCTTTTACTGTTCCTCGTTTTCTTATTGATAAATAGGATACGCCTGTAATATATAGGATGTGTGGTAGCTCAGTGGTTAGCGCACTTGCCTCTGATGCTAAAGGTCCCGAGTTTGAACCCGGGTAACGGCATTTGAATTTCGGTGTCCGAACACACTTCCTTAATGTCATTTGCAGGGATGACATTTAAAAAGTGTGCCGTCCTTCGGATCGGGACGTTAACTGGAGGCCCCCTGTGCAGGGAGAGACATCCCCTGTGCAGGTTAAAGATCCCTTCTGTAGTTACATGGCTACAAGGAGGTTCATCCTGCACAACTGGAGTGTACATCGTACACCTGCTCATAATCCTCGAGAGAGGGTGTAGCAGTATAGATAGAAAGAAAGATTTGAAGAGCGCTGTGGCTCAGTGCACTTGACTCTGAAGCCAGAGGTCGTGGGTTAGACCCCCGCCCAGGGTGAAGTCTTCCTATGTCTGAACGTGTTTTTCTAGCATCATTTGCAGAGATGATGCTAACAAGTGTGCCATCCTTCGGATCGGGATGTTAAATGGAGGCCCCCTGTGCAGGGAGTGTCAGCCCCTGTGCAGGTTAAAGCTTCCTACTATAGCTACATGGCTATATGTAGGCTTTCATCCTGCAACACCGGAGTGTACAAAAGTACAACTGCATTCTCATATTACTCTGAAAAGAGGGTGAAGCAGTATATATATCCAAAGAAAGAAATTTAATTATGGAATGAAACAAAGAGGCTACTAGTTATCAGTCAAAGATATATATAGGATGCAATACAATTTGAAAATCAATCCGATAAAGGTTTGACAAAAGTTTGAGGGAAAAATCACAAATTTATTCCTGATCCCATTTTGGACTTTGATCTCTAGCTTTACAGAACTGGTCAGATTGCCCTTCAAGGTTCTCTGATAATCAATTCAAATTTAAATTACAAGCATGCAATCAGATTGGTTAAATTGTTAAGGAGTTATAATAATAATATTTAAAGTTATATAGAGGAAGCTGGAACCAATATATAGAATGTTTAGGATACAATAGCTATACACAGCAAACCTATGTTAGCTTAACGATAGTTTGTATGAGTAGTTGTTGGATGTTAGCAACCAGGGTCCTGTGGAACAAGTCTGACCAAAGAAAACCGGCCCCATAACTACTCACCTCGGTAAACATTTGGACAGAGACAACTCACGTATACTGTATGACAAGTCCTGCTTTAAAACAACAAAGACAACTGGCCTCATATTAAAAACTGATTTGATTTGTCATCTGTACAGGACAGGTATATTAACCGATATTTGTTATCAAAGAAAAAGTATATATATAATTTCATTTAAGACAATTACAAAGAGTTCAAAGGTGTTGCAATATGATTATCGCATTCTAATGTAATCAGTGTTAATCTGAATATGGTTACCTTTCTGTCGGTACATGCCTTCTAATCACATTTTGCTGCAGCAAAGTTACCTTTCCCCTGTTTTCTGTTTTGGTAAGATTTTCCAAAGACAATTAAGCCTCTGAAAACATATATGCACTAATCCATAGGGGCTATTTCTCTCACTCTGAGAATATATTCTAGGGTAATTTTGTTGACATCACTTGCTTGTGATGATTTGTGCCCTGGGCAGCACTGAAGTAGATGAGTTCTCTTGGGTCAGTTAAACAGGTTTGGAGCATTCAGTGCTGTCTGTCAGATATGAATATATCAGGTTGATAAGTTAGAAAAGATTTCAGACTTCCAATTTATATATATCTGCTGTATTTAGACAGTACTGTTGATTGAATTGAATTGTTGATTTGGTGGCACATGTCACTCACATTAGTACCGGTATTGACAGTTCTGCATGCCCCAAATTTTTCTGTACTTGTTTGCTTGTATATGTGAAAGAATTAGTTCGTGCAGGACAGTTTGTCTACATGAAATACTTACTGCAGTAAATGAATGGGCATGCTGTTTCTGGGGCGAGTTGTCTTGGGTCACTTAAAAACCTGGGGGTGAGTTGTCTCAGTCCAAGTTTTTACTGGGATGAGTTGTCTCGGGGGAAAGTTGTCTTTGGTCGGAGTTTTCATGATTCCGAGACAAAATGAATGTGCATAATCCTATAAATGTCATCCCTGTTCCGATACCCATGATAGAACTGACTAGATGATACTATAAGAGCAGAAATAGGGCACAAGAGGAATCTGCCTTACTTAGTCCCCATCTGACATAGTGTTAATAGGATAATATTTTATACAAGAAACAAGAACATTTATTAAGTGTCAGTTTCAGTGAAGTAAGCATAGTTGAGTTAAAACTTGTAAAACATTAATATTAAAATGATCTCCTATTTATCTGCTCACTACCTATGTCCATCTTGTAGTGGTAGTGTATGTTTGTGTATGTGTGTGTAGTGGAGAGGGGGAGGGGTCAGAGGTTGATTGGGGATTGTTTCTTACCGTTTTTCTTATCTGGACCTCTTTATCTGTATTTAGCCTTCAACACCACAGCTGTCACCACAGGAAGAGCAAGAGAAATTGCTTGAGGAGGCACTAGGAATTGTCAAGAATCAGTCATTTCAAATGAAAAGATGCTTGGTGAGTATAGACGGGAGAAAACAGTATAGTGCTTCAAGTAGCCCCATATTGTATTGGCTTGGCAGTTAGGGGCTACTCCAGGCTACTATGTGCCCACAAGGTTTGTTTAAGTAGCTGATTGAAGATTCAATAATATTAATAAGCATACATTGTATATTTATGCACTGGTACCAGTGACTTCATATATCTGTTACCAACTATTTTATTATCATTTGTTGTGTTAAGTACCTTGGCAGAATGATGTCTTGATGATGTTGCCTTGACATCAGTATGACTCTTAGTTGCTTTGATAATAGATCTATGTTGTCATTGGTATCGGAGCATGGCAAACATTGTATGCCACGCTCCGCCAATTTTTTAATGGCATTACAAACTGAAATTCTTTCAACATAAACTTCAGGTTTTCTCAAACAAATAATTATTCTCAGGTCATGTAATTCCATGTTATTTGTGTATGCTAATCTTGGCAATAGTCTTTGCATTTCTTATACAATATACTCAAAGAGTTTAAGACTGGTCTTCTGACAGTGTAATTCATAATGTATACAGCTCAAATTTAGGTCAGCATTTACTAGATGTAAGCAGTCTGATAAGAGCTTCTGATGTTGTCTTCCAAACTACCGTAATGACCCTAAAATTTTGGACATCCAAAAGTCAGACAATTATTGTTTGAAAATTCTTAGAAAGTGGATTTTACACAAGTTAATGCATCCAAATGATGCTTAGTGAATGGCAAATGTTGTAGACTCTGATCAAACTGCTCCTTGAAATTTCAACCAGGGACTTGGAAAGCCTCATCCCTGGCTGAAATTATGACCCTCTGGTGAAATTTCCTTATCCTACATTGATTTTCATGATAGATTCTCATTTTCTTATCTTGTGCTTCATTTTCTAATGTTCTTCATTTCAGGACAAGGGAAAGCTGATGGATGGGCTAAAACATGCCTCAACCATGTTGGGAGAGCTCAGGACATCTTTTCTCTCACCTAAGAGCTATTATGAGCTCTGTATCCTTAAAAATGAAACTGAATAAATAAATAAGTAAATAAATAAAATGAAACTGAAAAGAAAAATCAATAAATAAACAATTCTGTGAATCACATTTGAGCCATGGCACATCAAAACGAACAAAGTGGCATAATATTATGCACCCAGCAAAGACTCATATCAGAGTCTTCGCTGTGCACTTTATGGATAGTTAAGGGTCTAAGCTACCTCCATGCCAACAGCAAAGACTCTGATCTGACTGGGCAGATGCCCATGCTGATCCAAGTCTTTGCTCAGTGCACATGCCACATTGTTGGTTTTGTCATGTCAGAGCTCATTTGTAGTGTACCTATATGACACATAATGTTGGGATACTGCCATCATTTATTTAATTTTAATGTGATTATCCTCAGATTTGAACAGCTGCATTTACTGAATGGGGATGTGTCATAATATATCTAGCCAAAAGACAAACAATAAATAGATCCTGATCAGACTGCTCCCAAAACTTCTACATTTATGTGCAGTCTGATCTGGGTCTTTAATTTTTGCTCAGGTACTCTTTTCCCACTGTACAAGCCCCGGTATCTAAGTGGGTTGAGCACTGGCCTGCTGATCTAGCAGTCCCAGGTTCAAGCCCGGCCGTAGGCAGGGACCTTTTCAGTCATAAACAGGGTTTCATTCCACACAACCTTTCATTGTCACCCAACCTTTTATTCTGATATGGCTGGAATCCTGTTAAATCGGATGTAAAATAGCAAAGCATCCATCCATCCATCCGTTCAAATATTTTGAGATTATGCAATAGTAATTCACAAGGGAATAACATCTGGACACTTTATGCATCATTGCACAGAGCTTTATAACTACCCTCCCATGATTCTGATATCACTGAAATACTGTTGAAAAGGACCATAAAACCAGCAAATCACCATCCATATTAGCACACTTTAATGTGTATGGGCACACCTCCATGTTTTTCCTGCCAAATTTTTGCAAAGAAACACATTTTTTGTTTCCTGTTTGCTTCTCAGGACAATGAAATGAAGTCCTTCCAAAATTGGTCTTAAAAGAAAGACTTGCTTTCAGGGGACCAAATTCTCTCCTGTAGGAGTTAATCTCCATTGAGAAGGGAGGCAAAAATGAAAATGGCTGAGGTGCTTCCCTTGAAAGTATATTCGAGTTACCTGTAATTGAGCCGCGACACGAGAAAACCAACAATGTGGTTGTGCGCCCGGTGTAGACTCAGATCAGCCTTGGCATCTGCCCAGTTTAATCAGATTCTTCATTGAGTGCTCAAAGGGTAGCTATGGGTCTAAGCTACCTCCATGTGAACAGCAAAGACTCTGATCAGACTGGGCGGATGCCAAGGCTGATCTGAGTCTGCGCTGGGTGCACAACTACATCATTGGTTTTCTCGTGTCGTGGCTCAATTGTATTCCACTACTTTCTACAATGAAATTTCCCATCTTCTGTAAGGCTAGTCCATTTTTCCTGATATGGAATGTTTAATAAAACTGTTGGTAAGTTCTGCATTTTTGGCACAGGCATAATTTTTCAAATCAGTGCCAGATAAGAAGTGGTAACAGGGATTATTTACGGATAATTTGCCATAGTTTTGCTTAAAACATATATTGTGACCCCTCATTAGAACTGTCTCACCAAGACGGTTCTAATAAGGGGTAACCTTATATGCTTCCGTTGAGATTAAGAAAAATTATCTCAGAATCATGCTAAATATCCCTTCTTATCTCTGTTAATTAATAAAGGATTTTATGGTAATTCAATTAGTTGCAAAAAGCGGAAAGAATTGTATTACTGAAAACCATCCTTAACAGCAATGTAGATATGGCAATTTCAGATGAGCTGCGTCATTTAGAGCTGTATCTTGTAGATGAGTTTCAGAAAGGGAGAAAAGTGGCAGATCTGTATGAACTTGTACAATATGCTGGCAACATTGTTCCTAGGCTGTAAGTACCAAAACAGAAATTTACCTCTTCATGATAAAGGGGGGATTTGATAAGAAATCTTTTTGATTCTACAGAAACAAAACTACATTTTAGTAATATTTGTTTGTAGGGAGATTCATAAAAAGAAATAATCAGGAATTATCATTTAAGTCCCTGTTTTTCTGAAGCCATATTCTCTCTGTCTTATAAAATGTGGCCCACTGCTTTTAAAAGATGCACACTTTCCTCAACATAGCTTTGGAAAGTACAGATTTCATTACCTGTTGAACTTAGAGAAAATTCTGCCAAAAAATGGGAAAGTTTTAATTTTTGAAAAATTGAAAAATCTGTGTAAGGTAGTACTTACAGCTACACAACAGTAAAGCAAGAAGTTTTGTTCCTTTCAGCAAATCACTTTTTGTCGAGCCCGCTTGGGGTGAGCGAGACATAGTTGTTACAACGTCAGTTCGGTGTATGTCCTTGCATGCGTTAGTGCGTGCATGCTTGCGTCCCTCCGGATTTGTCCGCCCCATAACTTCTACATTTATGGATGGATTTCAAAATAATTTGGCACAGTTGTTCTCCTTGATGATTAAAAGTGCCATTTGAAACATTTTTTCATGTAGGTCCAAGGTCAAGGTCATACTTGAAGGTCAAATGATAAAATGGCCATAAATTGAGCTTGTCCGAGCCATAACTTCTACATTTACAGATGGATTTCAAATTAATTTGGCACAATTGTTCTCCTTGATGAGTAGAAGTGCCATTTGAAACATTTGTTCCGGTTGGTCCAGGGTCAAGATCACACTTGAAGGTCAAATGATAAAATGGCCATAAATTGAGATTGTCCGAGCCATTTCGTCTATATTTATTGATGGATTTCAAACTAATTTGGCACAATTGTTCTCCTTGGTGAGTAGAAGTGCCATTTGAAATAGTTGTTTTGGTTGGTCCAGGGTCAAGGTCACACTTGAAGGTCAAATGATAACATGGCCATAAATTGAGATTGTCCGAGCCATTACTTCTAGATTTATTGATGGATTTCAAAATAATTTGGCACAATTGTTCTCCTTGATGAGTAGAAGTGCCATTTGAAACAGTTGTTCAGGTAGGTCCAGGGTCAAGGTCACACTTTAAGGTCAAATGATAAAATGGCCATAAATTGAGCTTGTCCGAGCCATTACTTCTACATTTATGGATGGATTTCAAAATAATTTGGCACAATTGTTCTCCTTGATGTTTAAAAGTGCCATTTGGAAAATTTATTCAGGTAGGTCCAAGGTCAAGGTCACACCTGAAGGTCAAATGATAAATTGGCCATAATTTGAGCTTGTCTGTGCCATAACTTCAACATTTACGAATGTATTTCAAAATAATTTGGCACAATTGTTCTCCTTGATGAGAAGAATTGCCATTTGGAACATTTGTTCAAGTAGGTCCAAAATCAAGGTCACACTTGAAGGTCAAATGATAAAAGGGTCATAAATTGAGCTTGTCCGAGCCATTACCTCCACATTTATGGATGGATTTCAAAAGAATTTTGCACAGTTGTTCTTCTTGATGAGTGGAAGTGTCAAGTGACATATGTTTGGGTAGGTCCAAGGTCAAGGTCACACTTGAAGGTCAGATATTGTAATTGTCATAAATTGAGCTTGTCTGGGTCGTCACTTCTACTTATTTTCTTTTGTGATAATTTGAAAAAAAAAAGAAGAAAATGCTGGCTAAGCATGATGTTGTTTGGCTTCTTTCCAGAGTGAAGCAGTTACTTAGTATTGACATACTTATAGGCCACTATAGCAAACAGCGGGCTCGACCAGCTGTCCCTGGACAACCTTCTAGTTTAATAGAAAATGTGGTCTTACTTTACATGTATAAATCTTATTGCTTATTTGCGACACCAAACAAAGCCCCACAAAGGGACTGTACTCTCCTGGCTGAGACTTACTCTACCATAATACATGAATATAGAGAACACTGAATTTGTACCCATAGACAACCTGTTTATAGTAAAAGACTTTGTCACCTTTGCATTTGTACAAAAACATTAGTACTATTTTGGAAATGACCAATAGTACAAGCCCTGGATTCAATCTACATTGATTTCTCTTGTACTTCTCTCCTTGTATTTTGAATTCATTTTTTCCCAGGTACCTCCTGATTACTGTTGGTGTTGTTTACATCAAGGCTAATGAGTTGTCAAGGAAGGATATTCTGAAAGATCTTGTTGAGATGTGTCGTGGAGTACAGCACCCTCTCCGAGGACTGTTTCTGAGGAACTATCTTCTGACTTGCACCAAAAATGTGCTACCAGATGTTGAGCAAGAAGCCAGGTACAGAATATTGGGTTCTGTATTTTGTTATTTCAGGCCTCACTTGAGGTGTACACTGCCGTGTATTTTCACCATGTCTTCAAAGGAGACAACTTTTGTGACTCCTGTTTGTTTTCCTGCATGATGTAGCCATTTCAAAAAGGGGTCTATTCTCAAAAAAAAAATTTGGTTCTAAAGGAGCAAATTCTTACCTTTAGGAGTTAATGTCCATTGAGACTGAAGGCAAAAAAGAAAGTGGTAGAGTGGCTTTCCCTGAAAATATTACCTGTTCTCCTTAATTCTGCCTTTGAATTTGGATTTAACCAATATCTATCTGGGAGATGTTTTACATGTATGTGAAAGAAAAAGAAGACAAAAGAATGTCAGGCAGTATAGAACCATATCAGACTGTGTGTGAGGAGCAGTCTGATGTTGGTTTACACTGTTTTGCCCATTTTGGTTCCAGCAGGTAAATACTTAATAGATCACAGACCATTATATGCTTCCAAAATTTATTCCTTTAGTCTATTTTTGGACAAGAAAATACAAATCAAACAAAGCTACGTCAACTATTTAGCCACTACTGTAAAACACTATTCCTGAAGCTTTGATTTCAAATTAAACATTGGATAGTACCAGCTTATAGAAAGCAAGAATATTTTCTAGAATGAAATACTTGCAGTAATTGAAGTCTTTTACTTCCACCTGCAGAAAGCAAGACATAGAAATGCTTCAGATAAGAAGAGGTAACAGGGATCATTTAGGAATTTTCCTTATTCCTCCTTGAAAACATACGTTGTGACCCCTCATTAGAACGGTCTTGCCGAGGTGGTTCTAATGAACATTCACAGCATAAGTTTTCATTGAGAAATAAGAAAAATTATCTCAGAATTATCCTAAAAATTCCACTTTATCTGGAGCTCTGCATAGTTTTACTTTTCTGGCAAATGTATTACTAGTAGTAGTCACATAAATTTTTTACTAGTTTTCTTGTTTGACTAGTTTTCTTGTAATAGTTTTTCAGTGACAGCATGCAGGTGACAGCATGGAGACTTTTTCCATGAAAGTTTTTTACCATGAAATTATAAGTATTGGGACAGATAGGGCTAAGCAAACAATGCAGACCCAGATCAGACTGCTTCTTTAGGAGCAGTCTGATCAGGGGCTACACTGTTTGCCATTTCATCTGGTTCTTTTGAACACATAACTGCATCATAAAACCACTGCTACTCACAGGGTACATAGGTAGATCTGATTTGATCTGTTTACTGCAGCAGCTCAGTGGAGAGCTATAAACAGATTTTACCCTGTGTCTTAGACTGAAACCAAATTGTCCCATTTTTAGGACATTTATGTTGATTAATTCATTTTAGGTGTGCTGATATTTAGAATTTATATGGTATTGTGTCTATCCACAGAACTGGGGAATATGAGGCAGGCACAGTTTCCGACTCCATTGACTTTATTCAGCTCAATTTCTCTGAGATGAACAAACTGTGGGTACGTATGCAGCATCAAGGTCACACCAGGAACAGAGAGAAAAGAGAACGGGAGAGACAGGAGCTTCGAATTCTTGTCGGAACAAATCTTGTACGACTGAGTCAGCTGGAGTGTATTGATATACACAAGTATCAAAAGGTAAGTCAAGTCTCTACATAAGGAAAGAACCATAACTTCCCAAAACAATCAGGGTATTTCATATGAATGGCCAATTTGAACATGGACTTTATTCAGTTTGATCATGACCTTGAATAGCAAGAACGACATTTTGAATAGCTTGGGTGTTGTACAAAATTGATAAGAACCATCAATTAGGGGACTTCACAGGAGTGGCTGATGGATTTTGTTAAGTTTGATCATGACCTTTAACAACTAACATGCATAGAGATTTATGGATTGGGTGTTATACAAAATTGATGTTAATTTGGAGATAACTTCTGTAACCATAGGTGTTTGTGCCTCATTAGGATGGCTTAGAAGGGCCATAAATTATTAAATAAAAAAGAAGATAAAAAGAAGGAGAATTATCCCTTTATTATCATCAAATGCTTCTCCTGTTATAGTTGTCTTGCTACATTTGCCTTTTTGACTATTTGCAGGGAGTTTTGCCAGGAGTATTAGAGCAAGCAGTGAACTGTAGAGACCCTATTGCACAGGAATATCTCATGGAATGTGTAATACAGGTAAACTATACACACTTCATCTTTATGCACTACCAATGATCTGTGACTTGCTAGGAAGATTTCACAATATCTGTGACATACATTGTAAAATCTTCCTAGCAAGTCACGTAATACATGTTATGCAAATATTGTAAACACAAGTCTGTGCAATGTACACAATATATGGTTGGGAAATTATAATAATCTCATATTTATGCAGTAAGGTGCTAGAAAGCATGCACAAGAAATTCTGAGACAAAAATTGGCTACAGCTTTCATCATTTTGCATTGGTTAATTTACCCTCATAGATTATCACAAACATACGAAAATAATATTTGTTGCATGTTTAGAAGTTAAAAAGAAATGTTGACTAATAACTAGAGATAAATGAGACCTGAATTAGCAAAAGGGACTTTCATGATTGGCCATAGCATGTGTTTTAAGGAGATCTAACATAAATTGTGTCCTTGTTATACATAATCAAATAGGGTAATCTCTGAATATTTGCAGTTACATTATTTTGGCTGACGTTTTAGAATCGACTAAAAAAAATCCAAAAAATGCTCTATCTTAATCATGGTATCAATTTTATAATGATAACTAATTTGTCACAAAAGGTACAGTGCACTAAC
The DNA here is from genome assembly GCA_963989385.1 of Ctena decussata. Taxonomy (NCBI): domain Eukaryota; kingdom Metazoa; phylum Mollusca; class Bivalvia; order Lucinida; family Lucinidae; genus Ctena; species Ctena decussata. Next base: position 78,822,873 of record OZ022503.1, on the reverse strand, counting down.
AATTTTGAGGTAAGAAACTTATGAAATAAAAACATGCCAAATTGAAATCATTTACATCATTCGTCTTATCTGAAGCTGCATTTGCTTGCTTTGTACCAGGTATTTCCAGATGAATTCCATCTCCAAACACTGGCACCTTTCTTGCGAGCTTGTGCAGAGCTTCATGCCAGTGTCAATGTTAAGAACATCATCATCTCATTGATTGACAGGTATGTACAAGTTTGCAGAGCTCGAGATAAGAGTGAGCTTTGATGATTTTACTGAGTTAATTTCTCTTATTCCTTTATAGAAACCTAAGTTTTGATTCCTTCTCAGAACTGCATGGCATATGAATAAATAAGGAAAATTATCTCAGAATTATCATTAGACACCCTTATTTGATCAGATAATGCTGCTGTAGTAATAATGTATATAAACAGAGCCAACAGATTTCCAAATAAGGAAATCTGTTGGCTCTGTTTATATACATTATTACTACAGCAGCATTATCTGTCTCTCTCTATCATGTTGGTGAATCACATCAGACATTTGTCTCGATTTACAGTGTCAGATCAAGTGACTGTAGTAAAAGGTTTATCAGATACTGCTTAGTCTGATTTAATATCCATTTTTTGATTCATTGATTCAACTATAAAAAACATGGGATGTTTTTCCAAACATCTTATTGTTTGATAGTACGTCACTAATTTCTCCAGACTTCCTCCTAAAATGTGTGTTAAAAACTGACACATCAGAAGCTTGGACTCTGACCTAGCACCGTATGTTGATCTGGCTCTCTGAATCAGAAAATAAACAGTTCAAAGGGTGTAGTGATAGGTATATAATCAATATATGCAGTAAATATCTGTTATTTCAGATTTTGGCATTTTTCAAATATGTTTCAAAGTTATGTGTTCCTAAGTTTCCCTAGGACTGTTTTAGTATTGCCAGAATTGTCCAAAATTCTTTTGATCTCTACTGGTTATTGCTGTATCTCAGAAAATTTTGCCATTTTTGTTAAGTATTATAGAAGATGCTGACACAATCTGCAAAAATGAATGAAATAGAGAGCAAATTGAACAAAAAATGATGAAGAAAAGAAGCAACATTCCTGTATCACTAAGCCCTCATGGGACCTTTTACAGATCAGCATCTGCAGAATGTACTGTATATCATTTCAGACTTGCCCAGTTTGCCCAGAATGAAGAGGGCACAGGAATACCTTCAGAGATACAGCTGTTTGATATCTTCTCTCAACAGATTGCACAGGTTATTCAGGTATGAGTCTTTGTATATCATGCTTCATAGAGAGTAGAATGTTTAGAAGAAAGTAGCAATGCTTAACAAAGATGACTTGCCAGAAATACTTTTGCCTCATTTAGTAGGTTTTTATAAAAGTCTTGTTCACCAGATTGTTGGACCCATTGCTGTGAATCAACATGACTTGGTTTATGTCTTTGTTAAGAGGTCAGCTTGATAAATGTTTAATGACTTTTTAACCAAATACACTGAAATTTTTTGCTGAAAAAATGTAAGAAGCTTTTGCAATGCAAAAGCTTCTCACATTTTTTCAACCAAAAATATTGGTGTATTTGAGATATTAATGTTTGAAATTTTAACGTCTTGTTAACTAACGACATCATTAGTTTTGAACAACTGGGCCCAGATTGTTGGACCCATTGCTGTGAAACAACATGACTTGGTTTATGTCTTCACAAAACTCACTTGGCAAAATCACTACAGATGCTTCTAATCTGCTATGTATTAATTTTTTCAAACAAATTTTCAGCTTTCATACACTTCTTAGAATAAAGATACAGGTGAGTTTTTTAGAATCATGTTGTTGTTCACTCTGGAAATGAACCTGTATAAAGGGGTCACCTGTCTTAAGCAGCTAATTTTTGGGCTTCCCTTGGGTGATCCCTTAAGACAGGTTTGACTGTATTCTTTTTTTTATTTCAGAATCGTCCTGACATGCCTCCAGAAGACATCGTATCCCTGCAGGTGGCGCTGATCAATCTAGCTCTGAAATGTTACCCTGATAAAGTAGACTATGTTGACAAAGTTCTTGAAACTACAGAGGAAATATTTAACAGACTCAACCTTGATCAGTAAGTTACTGATATTGTAGACAATTATTTCTTCATTTGCAAAACCTTGTAATAGAAACTATCATATTTACCTTAAATATTTTTGACAGTTTACATGAACAGGTAGTATAGACCCATATCAGACTACTTCAAATGAGCATAGTATCATAAACCATTCCAAGATAGTGCAAGATAACTTGTCTAGTCTGAAGCTTGAAGAGCCCATAACAGGGTGTCTTTATATTTAGGGGAAATGCAACTACAATCTTAATGTGATTGACCTATTTTGCACTCATATGGATAATTATTATCAAAGACTTGAGCTAAATGGAGAATTTAATGACAGTTGAAGGAATTTTTCTTCATTCTCCATAAAATTGCAAGTTTGACTCCTTAGCAAAACCACCTCATCAATAAAAAATCTGTGCCAGGTGGTTCAAAGCATCATTAGCCTAACTAAGTTGTTAGTCAAAGATTTGTGTAGTCATCTAGTACGTCTAAAATGAAGTGTGCTCATATCTTTTGCTGAAAAATTGTGAGAAGCTTTTGCATTGCAAAAGCTTTTCACATTTTTTCAGCAAAAATGGCCGTGCTTTTGTTTACTATATGTTTGAAAATTTAACATCTTGTTAACTTACAACTTTGTTAATTTTGAACAACTAGACTGTGACGCTTTGTTTAAGTAGTGTTTCTTGTAACCTTACAGTCTGGAACATGGTAGCCCAGTCTCCAAAGAGCTAATGCGGCTGATGAAGATCCCAGTGGATAGCTATAACAACATTCTCACTGTACTGGAGCTACAACACTTCGGCCCACTGTTTGAGTACTTTGATTATCAGAGCAGGAAAGTGATGAGTTGCTATATCATCTCAAATGCTCTCGAGAACGAGACCTGCATCCCTACACAAGAACAGGTACTATTTAACAGAAAATTTTGTGAAAGAACTGAATTTTCAGTTAGCAGAATTTAGTACGGTCCCTAGTTAACTCTGTGTTTTGGGTTCACAAAAAGCCATAGTGTTGTAAGTGAATAGCATTATATTGTGTATGTATTTAGGTAAAGGAGCATTAAGTGTTCATTTGTCTTATACAGTCGAACCTGTCTTAAGGGGTCACTGTATTAAGAGGTCACCTGTCTTTAGCAGCCACTTTTTGTGGTAATTTGTCGAAAGATGCAAATGGAATGGGAAACAGTATAGATCCTGGTCAGACTGCTTTTTAGGCAGTTTTGGCTATTTGTTCAGATTTATCTGTTGCAATACTTAGAGTTGACTCCTTTGGACTCAGACACTACCCTTTTTGCTCAAGGTAAATGAGTTACCAAAGTTTTAGTTATTGTGGTGTCACTATATTCCCAATAATTCACATGTTTTCTATCCTAGGTTGACACTGCCTTGTCCATAGTCAGTGTTCTTGTTCAAGACCAGAATGACCAGCCGGATGAGCCTGATGACCCAGAAGATTTTGCAGAGGAACAAGGCCTCATGGGACGGTTCATTCATCTTTTATATGCAGATGATCCTAATCAACAATACCTGGTAATCTTTCAGCTTTTCTTTCTTCAGTCGGAACTTCAGGTATGGGTGGGTCAGGGTGATAATTCAGGAATGTGTCCATTAAAATTACATTGGTTGACAACCAGTGCTTCAGATACGAAGAGGAAATAGAATAATTTAGGGATAATTTTCCATAATATACTCCTCGCCAAAAGTTTAGCATATTTTTAAAATAAATGTGCAAAGATCATTTGAAATCCTAAAACTTTAGTTCCACTTTTCAGTATTAAGATAAATACATTCGTTCTTCAACACCAATGCTTAAAGATTTCAAAAACACCAAATTTAAATTGATTTGAGCAAGTACTGCATAAAGGGAGCACATAAATGAATGCCCCCGAAATTCACGTTTTCGAGAGAAAATAATGCTTCGTTTTGATGGTTGTAAAAGCAGTAATTTCATATTCGCCAAAAACATTTAGCATTACCAAACGTTAAATTGGTGTAAAAGAAAAGTGTCTCACATCGCATTAGAAAATTTTTTTTTTTCTTCCCAAAATGTGTTTTTTGGACATGTACGTCAAAGCTCGCCCTATTCAGTTGTTTCTCAAATTCAAATTAAAATTGCTAATTCCACGAAGCTGAATTATTGGTGTTAATGATAGAATACATTAACTTCCACTGAAAGTCTGAATGAAATTGTTATTATCTCTTATAATCTTCTTATTTTTGCAATCACAATATGCTAAACTTTTGGCAAGGGGTATAGTTTTCTTGCCGAGAGGCTTCTACTGAGGGATTGGGTCTCAAATTATGTTTGCATTGAGATGTTAGAAATATCATCTTAGAACTACCCTAAAAAAAAACACCTTATAAGCCGACTGCCCACAGCTTGTGTTTATATGAAGAATGAGCAGAATGTGTCATGCTGATTTCACTAGTAAAGATGAAATAACTCTTCAACAATCACATTTTTGTTCCATATTAGCTGTGTTCCTTGTTTCTATTCATACAATGATGTATGAAGTTAAGAGGGCAGGGCCCAAATTCAGGGGAAGCAACTATGCCATTTTTATGCCCCCAACTTCGGAGAAGTTGAGGGGGCATATTGGTTTGGGCCTGTCCGTCCGTCCGTCTGTCCGTCCGTCCGTCTGTCCGTCTGTCCGTCCGTAACGCTTTTTGGCAGCTGGGAAACTCAAAAACTGCTAATGCTAGGATCTTGAAATTGTATATGTGGCACGTACATGAAAAATAAGCGGACCCGTATTTTTTCTTTATTCCGCCGGTCATGTATTTCCAGAGTTATGCCCCTTTTTCGACTTAGTCTATGGAACCTTGTGAACAAAATATCTCGAGAACTCCTGATGCTAGGATCATGATTTTTTGCAGGATGACATTGGCCAAGGTGTAGATGACCTGATTAACTTCTGAAAAAAAAATCGTGAATTTTTGACCGAGTTATGCCCTTTTTTGACTTTGTGCATTGTAAGCCTATGGAACCTTGTGAACAAAAGATCTCGAGAATCCCTAATGTTAGGATCATGATCTTTTGCAGGATGACATTGCCCAATGTGTAGATGACCTGAATAGTTTTTGAAAAAAAATTGTGAATTTTTGACCGAGTTATGCCCCTTTTTAGACTTAGTGCATTGTAAGCCTATGGAACCTTGTGAACAAAATATAATGAGAACCCCTGATGCTAGGATCATGATTTTTTGCAGGCAGACATTGCCTAAGGCGTAGATGACCTGATTAACTTTTGAAAAAAAAAATCGTGAATTTTTAATTGAGTTATGCCCCTTTTTCGACTCAGTGCATTGTAAGCCTATGGAACCTTGTGAACAAAATATCTCGAGAATCCCTGATACTAGGATCATGATCTTTTGCAGGATGACATTGCCCAAGGCGTAGATGACCTGATTAGTTTTTGAAAAAAAATCGTGAATTTTTGACTGAGTTATGCCCCTTTTTAGACTTAGTGCATCGTAAGCCTATGGAACCTTGTGAACAAAATATCTTCAGAACCCCTGATGCTAGGATCATGTTTTTTTGCAGGCAGACATTGCCCAAGGCGTAGATGACCTGATTAACTTTGGAAAAAACATTGGTTAATTTTTGACTGAGTTATGCCCCTTTTTCGGACATTGGCATTTTGTATAGGAATGAGCTTGTGAACAAAATATCTGAAGAATCGCATAAGCTAAGATCCTCATATTTGGGGTGCAGGTTTGGACTAAGGTGTAGATGACCTGATTAACTTTTGAGCCTATTTCATAAATTTTTTTGGTAAAATTTGTCCCATATTTAGAAATAGGCATTTGGAATACAAAGAAGCTACATGTACATGTGCATATGAATAATTAGGTGAACAAAATATCTGAAGAACCGCTGCTATTTTCCTTATATATTTGGCATACAGTTACAGGCTAAGATGTAGATGAACGGATACATCTTCTTTAGAGGCAAGCATAAGGTTGGGGCATAGTGTTTCATAAACACATTTTCTAGTAATTTTTACAGCCAGCCCTAATGAGGTCAAATCTTAAAAGACTTTCTCGGCAACATCACCCATGGAAACAAACCAAAAGCCACAAAAATAGTTTAGCTGTGTAATAATGTTGGGTAAAGAAAGACACGTATCCATTTATCTTTTAAAAGTAAAATTTTAAATTTAAAACTGTTTTCCAGATTCTAAATACAGCAAGGAAACATTTTGGTAGTGGTGGAGACAAGAGAATAAAAATTACGCTTCCTCCAATTATTATGGCAGCTTACAGACTGGCACATAGATACAAAGAACAGGAGGATGAGGTATTATGGCACATTAATTTTAAGCTTTGACAGAAGAAAAGGAACCTTACAGCATTTTTGAACAATTGATCCTCATATTAGCTGGCACAGTCTGATCTGAGTCTTGCCATTTGCTATATCTAGCAACTGTTGTCTCGCATTATTGTTTTTAAACTATCTCACTCTGACAATCTCTTACTTGAAGTAGTCAATTTATATTGATTTCAGCACCTGTCAAGTAAATTGTATTCAGGTGAAACTGACTGTCAGTGTTCAGTGCTATAGTTAAGGGAAGTATTTGGAAAAAAATATGAGATAATTTCTCCTTAAAGATATATGTTGTGAACCCTCATTACAACCACCTCACAAAGGTGGTTGTAATCAGGGGCCATAACATATGCTTTTAAGAAGAAATAAGCAAACTAGCTAATGTTCATCTTATCTGGAGCTCTGAATTTTATACATGAAAAGTCCATGTAGATTTCTGATCAGCTGTCAGTCATATTAAAATCATGTGCAAGATGAAATCAGCCATTCAGAATAATTTGTAGACAGTAAGCAACTGGGAACCAGAAATTGCCAGGTTATGGAGAATATTCTGTTGTATTGAATTACATGAGTGAGAAATGGAGAATACCATCTTAGTTTCTTTTGATATAGTTTATCAGGGTAGCTCAGGAAATGTGTTGGAATGGCAAGGATTGCCTAGACATCCCTCATTTTTGGATCGAGCCTGGTAAAAACATGAAGTCAAAGGAACTAACATGATTTTCTATATTTATTACATCATTTCAGATAGTTGGTAAAGAAATAAACAAAACCTGTATTTTGACTGAACTCCATGATGCAGTGTTTACATTGTGCCATAATTTGATGACGTTAGTCAGCCTATCAAATGCTGAGATTATTTCAGGTGTCAGTGTTCCGCCAATCACATACTGAGAGAGCATAAAATGCATTGCATGATAACGTTGAAATAGCCCAATGACACATAAAGTTTATCAGACCCAAGTTGATGGTCACTTTTTGCAATAGTTGCATAATAAAAATAATGAGTGATGGGGTTTGGGACTGCCATATGGAAATCTCAGGCACGTTTTCAGATAATTAGTCTCATGCTCAGCAAATGTCACAGAAGACAAAACAATCTGAAAAGAAGCCTGAGATTTCCTTGTCTCAGCTTCAACCCCATCATAGATTCTGGTATTCTCATTGAGCGGATTTCCCTGTTTCAGAGTCAGTCCTATCATAGGCTCTATTACTCTCATTGGTCAGTTCATATTGAACGCTAAATAGGAAATTAAATTGTGATTTCTTTATAAGTCCTCATGACAAATAGGAGGGTAAAGCTTAAAGGATCCCAGTACACACCGTTATTATGGTACATCTTTCTTTCACAGGATGAGAATTGGGAGAAGAAATGTCAGAAGATATTCCAGTTCTGTCACCAGACTATAGGTGCACTGATCAAAGCTGAGCAAGCCGAGATCCCACTGAGATTATTCCTACAGGGTGCCATGGCAGCTGGTAGGATAGGCTTTGATAATCATGAAACAGTGGCATATGAATTTATGTCACAGGTAAGATTTTGTTTTTGTTTTGAATATGTCTAATAGAAAAGCATACAAGATAGTGAGTGAACTCTGATTTAATGTCTTACCGACACATAGGTCATATGGAGATGGGACCTTAGTTTCAGTCCCATCTGAAAGAAGTAGGGGATTGAACCTGCAACCCTGGATTGGCAGTCTAAAGCATTATCCACAACAGCTACACTTTAAGAACTCTTAATGTGAATGGTAACACTTTCAGGGGAAGCTACTCTGCCATTTTCACGCTTGCTTCCCTTTTCAGTGGGGTCAACTTTTAAAGGAAAGAATTTGCTCCTTAAGGAGCAAATTCTTTCCTTTAAAAGTAGATCCCATTCTGAAAAAGCTACATTGCTCAAGGAAGCAAACTCTAAGTCACTAAAGTTGTTTGCATTTGAAAGAAATGGAAGAAATACATAAGAGTGTGCCCGTACACCTTAATTTGTGTAGGAGCTCTTGTTTCAGTTTGTAAATATTGTATTGATATTCTCGCATGATGAGTATATCTTTTATAGGAATTTCTATATTTGTACTTGGAATTTCACTGGTACTTTGGTGAGAATGTTGAACTTCACTTGATTGGCATGTTGCATGAAAAGGTACTTTATGCCATAAGTGCACTGTAACTACTAAAATCAGTCAGCTCATTAACTCAGACTGATCAGGTGTCACTTTTCTGTCTTTTAGATTCCCCAGGATTAATAAATTGCATATGTGAAAAGGGAAGTGCGCAAATATACTGGCTGATCTGAGTCTTCACTGTTCCCAGAAGTGGGAAGGTGCCTTTTTGCACAATGTGTTGCACTTCTAAGATGAGTTTTTGGTTTCATTCTCAGGTAATGAATAGCTTGAATTGACATGCATTTCGAACATATTCCAAGCAATTGCAGTATTTATGCTAAATGTAAGGCAAAATTTGCTGACAGCAGTGCTTATGTGTCTGTGCAAACTTCGACTCAGGTTTGCACAATGTGCCACTAATTTCTTCTCAAATGGAAAAAATGAGTCTTAATTTTAAGGTGTCAATTACTGGCACTGTGTGAATTGTCTAAATATTTACAATATTAAAACGATTCAATATTTTTCAGGCATTCTCCTTATATGAAGACGAGATTAGTGACAGTAAGGCACAGCTAGCAGCAATAACTTTGATCAATGGCACACTCGAACAGATGTCGTGTTTTGGTGAGGAAAATCATGAGCCTCTGAGAACTCAGTGTGCTTTGGCAGCTTCCAAGCTTCTGAAGAAACCAGATCAGTGTCGAGGAGTGGCAATATGTTCACACTTGTTCTGGTCTGGGAAAAATACAGCAACAGAAGGAGAGGTATGAGAAAGTTAAAAGTTCTATTTATTTTCATACTGTATTAATCTTAATAAACATCCCTGCTCTAATAAATGACCCCTTTGTCTTTTTCTTGAAACAATTGTATACTGACTTGCGAAAATTGCAAACTTAAAGGCATAAAATCATCAGATATTGAAGTTCATATTTAGTCATATGTTCATTTCATCATGGTCCAGGAGATATTTCATGCAACTCAGCTATTTCAATCATGACAAAAAGCAGCTATTATTCAGGATTAAATTACTATCCTATTTATTGGAAGCTCTTTGGAGGGATGCTGTTTTGTTACTCTTCACGTTTGGAAACATCCCTTTCATAAAATGCAACACCCAGGGTGTTATGAGTACTGATTCACAAATATTGACAACATGCCATGCATGTGAATTTAAAGATCTCTATGCATGTGCATAAATTCAGAATTGATGTTGTCAATACAAAGCAAAAAAAAAATTGGTCACGAATTTTTTGTTTTGCCATAATCAGAACACAGTCCTGGCTGTACAAGTGAGCTGTTTAAATACTGTTTAGTATTTTCAGACTCAAGCCAGCAGAAAAGTGTTTGACTTGACTGATTTAAAAGGCATGACTTATCCAAAAAGCACATAAATATACTTTTGTCAGTTCAAATATAATTTTTTTCGTCCAGTTCTTTATTTATGATATCAACACTTTCTTTTCGGGATTTTCAGACTCGAGACAGTAAGAGAGTGTCAGATTGTCTGAAGAAAGGTGTGAAAATAGCAAACCAATGTATGGATAGTTCTGTTCAAGTCCAGCTGTTTGTTGAACTTCTAAATCACTATGTTTATTACTATGAGAAAGGGAGTGATCAGGTATAGCTTACAAAATATTTATTATTTTGGAACCATAGTAAAATGCATGGGTACATGTGTCCTTCCTGGGATGACAAAATCCTCACAAATGGGGTCTACTCTGAAAGGAAAAAAATGCCCCTGAAGGAGCGAATTCTTTTAAGAGTTGACTCCCATGGTTAACAGAAAGGTGTATGCAAAATATGCACTCAGATCATACTGCAAAACTGGTAGAGTTGCTTCCCCTGAAAGTATATCACTTCACCTTAAAATGACAGAAATACATAAAGAAAATGGCTGTGAGCTGTTAAAGCATTTGCCTATCTTATACATAGTGTTTATCAATCGTCCCATTTAAAATATGGGATTTACAGTTCCAACTAGAATTGTTTTCCTATGAAAAAACAGATGTCTCCCCCCTTTTTGATGTCAAAAGGATCAGTCATTAAGACGCCAAGGGAAAAACAATATGTTTCTCTACCCTGAAGCAGGGATTCATAATAAGTAATAAGTATAAATGCAAGAGTTATATTTGTTATGCTCTGCATGTCATGTAATGTTGACTGATATTCATATTTAGTTTTTGTCAAAAAATATAAACGCAAGAGTTACAGTGCTCTGCACGTCGTCTATTTATATGTTGACTGATATTTGTATGAAGTTTCATGAATATAGCTTAAAAGGTTTTCAAGTTATAGAGCTTAGACGATTGAGACACGATTTTGTGAATGACAAAGTTCCAAGGGAATAACTCAAATAGTATAAATGCTGTGCTCTGTAGGTTGTCTAGTGTTGACTGACATTTGTATGAAGTTTCGTGAATATAGCTTGTCCGGTTCTCAAGTAATAAAGTGATTGAGACACGATTTTGTGACTGACAAAGGTCCAAGGGAAATAACTCAAGAAGTATAAATGCAAGAGTTATGGTTCTTGCACTATGCGATTCTTCTAATGTTGATTGATATTTGTATGAAGTTTCGTGAATATAGCTTGAATGGTTTTCAAGTTATAGAGCAGACACAACTGAGACACGATTTTGTGACTGACAAAGTTCTAAGGGAAATAACTCAAATAGTATAAATGCTAAAGTTATGGATATAGCTTGAATGGTTTTAAAGTTATAGACGGACTCGACTGAGACACAATTTTGTGATGGACAAAGTTCCAAGGGAAATAACTCAAAAAGTTTAAACGCCAGAGTGCATTCTGCACGTCGTCTGATGTTGACTGATATTTGTATGAACTTTCATGAATATAGCTTGAATGGTTTTAAAGTTATAGACGGACTAGACTGAGACGCAATTTTGTGATGGACAAAGTTCCAAAGGAAATAACTCAAAAAGTATAAATGCCAGAGTTACCATTTTTGCACTCTGCACATCGCCTCATGTTGATTGATATTTGTATGAACTTTCATGAATATAGCTTGAATGGTTTTAAAGCTATAGACGGACTCGACTGAGACGCAATTTTGTGATGGACAAAGTTCCAAGGGAAATAACTCAAAAAGTATAAATGCCAGAGTTACCATTCTTGCACTCTTCACGTCGTCTCATGTTGATTGATATTTATATGAAGTTTCGCGTATATAGCTTGAGCCGTTTTCAAGTTATAGAACGGACACGATTGAAACACAATTTTGTGATGGACTAAGTTCCAAGGGAAATAACTCAAAAAGAATAAATGCCAGAGTTACCATTCTTGCATTCTGCACGTCGTCTCATGTTGATTGATATTTATATGAAGTTTCGCGAATATAGCTTGAATAGTTTTCAAATTATAGAACGGACACGATTGAAACACAATTTTGTGATGGACTAAGTTCCAAGGGAAATAACTCAAAAAGTATAAATGCCAGAGTTACCATTCTTGCACTCTGCACGTCGTCTCATGTTGATTGATATTTATATGAAGTTTCGCCAATATAGCTTGAGCGGTTTTCAAGTTATAGAACGGACACGATTTGTGACAGACGGACAGACGGACGGACGGACGCCCGGGGAAAAACAATATGTCTCCCGACCCTGAAGGGGGGAGACATAATAAAGAGACAAGTCCACCATTTAAAATATGGAATTTATAATCTGGGGGAGGTTTAAAGATCTGATAAAGAAACAAAATCCCATATTTTAAATGGGACTATTCAATAAACTGTACATGTATACTACATTCGTGTGTCCTTCAGTTAAAGATTTCAATCTGTTCTTATGTTTTCAAGAGTCCTTACGAGAGCCTGTACGCAAACACAAAAACTGGAATGTTTTGACCACCATTTTGATTTCTGAAAGGGCCAAGGATTGTCAAAATAAGATTAATTTACTTGTCTATGGAACCTGCATCGTGCCTTTACAATCATTGTATGTACGACGGTAAACTCTCATGGCTATGAGCTGAATGATATGTTTCTAATAGCACATTGCGAAGCGTTTGTGATAGAAGGCAATGCAATCCTACATAAAACTGACAAATTTGTAGAATCATTTGGTTGAGCACACCAGAAATACACACTAAAGTTTGTTTTAGGTTTGACATTTGGTAATTCAATGTCTGTTGTTTTCTCAGGATCATAAAAGGCAACTCTGACAGCATTTTTATAGCTTCAACTGCAGTGGAAAGACAAATTTGGAAAAATAGTTCTAAAAGCCCGTATCTGACCATACATTAATAACCATTCTCTGAATATTGTGGGGAAGGAAATCAATTTACAGGGATTTATTTCCCTAAAGGAAATAACTGCTTGTAAAGAACTCAGAAATAGCATATTTAAATTGACTCGAAATCCTTGTGTATCTTTAATGTAATATAAGAGTTTTACTCAGATCAAGATAACAAAAAAGCATGCAGTGTCTGGTCACAACTTTACAGTATTTCTTTGGTAATAAGATGGAGGTTTTTCCCTTCCAAAACAGTCCAAAAATCTAGATTTATCTTACAAGAGAGATCCAGATTATTAGGAGTGTTTTAGAAGCAAAAAAAAAAAACCCACCTTACAGCAGAATTTCAAAGAGTGATTTAAATATTTGGGGTCATTCTAGACAGGAAAACCCTGTCTTCTAGCTGAGTAAATACGGTAAATCAAAGGGCTGTTGTTGCAGATTATTTTAATTTAAACCTTTGTGAAAATAGGAAGTTGTAGTAGAACCAACATGAAATGTTTCATACTACATTTGAGTTGTACCGTCCCGACATGACCTTAGTTGTTTACCGTGGACGTTAAGCATCAAATCAACCAACCAAATTGAGTTGTAGAACTGTTACATGTTTTCATCTCACCATACATATGTAAACTTTGCCATAAAAATTCACAGTGCATATCTTTTCTTTTCTGAATTTGACCGAAAATAATTTCTTATCTTCAATGTTCTTTTCAGATTTCTGTACCCGTGTTAAACCAGCTGATTTCCAAGATAAAAGAAACTTTACCAAATTTAGAACCGAATGAAGAAACAGAACAAATAAACAAACATTTCCAAAATACCATAGAACACTTACAATCTCGGAAACAAAACCCAGATTCAGAGGGGCCAGATTATAGTGATTTAGTTGTATAAAATTAAATATACTATAGACATACAGTGCTGGAGTTAAGAACGGGTTGGTTTATATATACATGTATACTGAACAAAAGAAGAAACGTTACATGTACTTTCAATGCACGGTTTGCTTGAACCGAATTAAGATTTTGCCAATTCTATTTTGTCATTAACTGACAAAAAGTATTCGAAGTTCAGAAAAATGAATATCACAGCAAAAACTGCAAAATTAATGTCTCCAGATTAATTTGAGTCAGTGAGGGGTCAGATTTTGAAAGTGCTATTTCAAAGTGCTTTTTGAAGACCCGTATTTCACTCAAGTTGTCAGCCTATGTGAGCACGTCACTTCTGAGATGTTTATAAGGCACCAGTTGTTACATAAATGGTCCAATCGCCGCTTGCAAAGGCTTGATCAGTGAAACACAAGGTTTTGAATACCGCTTTTCAGGCCTCTTGAGTCCGACACTCATGCTATGCACTGCAAATCCCATAGACAGTGCAAGGTGGTATTCCATGAACAATTAACCAACTTGATCAAACTTTTTCATCGTGAACCATTGTATGGAGAAGTCTGAATAAGATCCATGGATTAAACTTGAAAATTTTCTCGAAACATGCTGGTTAATTGGAGTAAATGATTTGCTATACTTTTTAATTGCAAGGGAGGCAATTTCAAAGACACAAAATCTTTAGCATCTTATGTGTCATATGGTTAATAGGGTTTCTTTTTGGCAGATACAAGGCAAATCCGAAAGTGTAAAAGATTAAGCGCTTGTGCATGGGCATTTAGCGTTTCACATTGTCTGTGGTGTTTTCAGTCAAATTGAAATAATTCTGTAACAACAGATGCAAATCAAAAAACGATTATTTCATAAGGTTGTCTGAAGTCTTCCATGTGAGAAAATAACGTAGCAATTTTTGGAAATACTGTTCGTTAGCTTAAAATTTATTTCTAAACTTTGTAACTTTTTTTTTGTTCAGTATATGTTAGAGATGATTTCTTTAATTCTCCAAAGACATGTTATGGCTTCTTATTAGTAAATAAGGTGTATTGGGATATTGCCATGTTTCTCACCATTTTATCAAAGGGATACGACTTTTTCTCCTTCCACTTTGCTTCCCTGAGCAATAAAAATCTTCCAAAAGGGGTCTACTATTAAAGAAAAGAATTTGCTCCAAGAGGAGCAAATTCTTCCATTTGAGAGTGAGCCCCTGTTAAGGAGGAAGGTGAAAATGAAAATGGCAGAGTTGCTTCTCCTGAAAGTGTATCCATTTACCTTAAATATATCAGACTCATTAATAGGGAGACATATTTTAAGTAGACGTTTTCTGTTTCTAAAATTGTGGCTCTCCAGTGGCTTGGCCCCCATTAATATGGGCCTCAACATGTTTCATGGAGAATTATCTGATTTCATCCATATCTGGAACAAAGGCCTAGTTTGCAGACAAATCTGCTATCGATGTCGGTTCATCTCACTGTCGTCAGTGTATTAGTATGTGAGTGCAAGTACAATTCTGGAGAAATTTGGGTTAAAAAAGAAATAGAATTTGTAAAACTAACCAAAAAGAGATTTACAGTGTTTTAGCAATCAGCTCGTTGAAAGTAGTAAAATACACATTCTACTTGCCCAGAACTGTGTATAGCACGTTTGTAATTATTTCAGAGGCTACTAATTACAAACCAAGTAAACTGATTTTTTTGCAGTCCTTAAGGATTAGAATGACACATTACAACATTAGTTTTCTCCTTTCATTTAATTTCTGTTTCATATAACAACAAAATAATTTATCATTTATTTGACAATATACAGATGCCAGCAGCTATACTGAGATAAATACAGTCCACCATGGATACCTTGATGGAATGTCACACAGCCATATATGCTGCAACCCACAAAAATAGTGCTTAATGCACCCCTGGTTAACTATGTATATACAAGAGCTGTTACAAAACGAAAAAGAGCTGTTATGAAACTAAAAAAGTCATAGTTACCAAATGACCTGATGACCAGGTTGTTTGGTAACTATGACTCTTTTTCGTTTTGTAACAGCTCTTTTACGCTTTGTAACATCCTTGAAAACATAGTTAACAAGGTGTGTAATGTATGTGCTACCAGCAAACATGCAAACAGTCTGTATATCAATGGAGTCTAGCTACAGTACATCTTGTTGATTCTTCAGATTCCCTACAAGTTGTGTGTTAACAGCAAAGGTTCTGGCAGACTGCATAGATGTACCAACTGGTCTGAGGCTTTGCTGTTCCCATATGCTTTTTGCACACGTTTTTTTAGTGTTAAAACACATATTTCATGAAAACCGAAGTAGTAAATATATAAACTCTTCATGTGAAACAAGTTTGATATGCACAATAAAACGTATTGAATGAAGTTAAAGTGATATACCTTTCAAGATATCCTTTACCAAAAATAAAAGACATACTAACAAAGATAAGAAATAGTTCCTGACATTTCTAACACTACAACCAACAATGACCATAAATAATAGAGCAACTTAATCATGATATACCAAAAATTAAATGAAATCCCACAGACTCTTTGTATTTGTATTTCTATATAGCTGCTGGCCATAGTAAATATATTCCTTTTTACATGTTTACAAGTATTTTATACAAGTCCAGTGCTCCAGATAAGGTGTAACAGGGATAATTTTCCAAATTTCTTCATAAAACCATATTTGTGAAATGTCTTGTTGAGACGGTTCTGTTCTAATGAGGGGTCACAACATAGGTTTTCATTGAGAAGTAAAAAAAAAAATACCTTTGAATTATCCTCAAAACCCCACCTTATCTGGAGCTCTGAAAGTGCACTTGTTGCTTCTGTTGTAATGGTAGACTTGCCCAGGTCTGTAAATTAATATTCCATTTTTCTATTTTTTTCAATTGACAGAAAATGTCCTGTCTAAAACTGTGTAAAAATTTACAAGATAAATATATTCCCAGATAACTACTAAAGGGACTTTCACATATTGGTTCATTTAAAGGGATGCTCCTGTTTTGAAAGTGAAATTTAAATAAATATAGGGTCTTGAGAAAGTCTATGGTAATGGTAAAAACTCTAAATATTGACAAAGTGACAGAGCAATTAGTGTAGACCCAGATCAGTCTGATCAGAGTTTACTATTTTGTCATTCTGTCAGCAATATTTTGATACATTACCAGGTAGTAGATTCAACTTGTACAAGTTTCAGGACAATAAACTAGCTTGGTTCATAGGCGATTCCATTCCCACCTGGATTGTAAAAATTTGAACATCTGCAAGCAGTTAGATGGAATATATTAGTGGTGAACTCATGTGTGAAGCATACATGTGCACAAGTTTTGCTTCAAAGTAGAAGAACTGTTGTAGTTTTCACGAATCTCAAACCAAAATTTTAGTATGACCACTTCAAAGTAATTTATGTGACAACTTCTCCAGTGTATCTTTTACAAAGCCATATTTGAGCCGCGATGCGAAAAAACCAACAAAGTGGTTGTGCGCCCAGCGCAGACTCAGATCAGCCTGGGCATCTGCCCAGTCTGATTAGAGTCTTCGCTGTTCGCATGGAGGTAGCTTAGTCCCTTAGCTATCCTTTAAGTGCTTAGCGAAGAGTCTAATCGAAATTGTCGGATGCCAAGGCTGATCTGAGTCTGTGCTGGGTGCACAACCACGTTGTTGGTTTTGTTGTGTTGCGACTCATTTATCGGTACTGATAATATAACATGAGTCGAACAGTGTTGTTACATTTTGTATAATTATATATGCAGAGGCTTGAATTTTTAATTTCTTGGTGGGAATGGAATCGCTCAAATATACCAAGCATAATAACAGTGACCGGTCATTATGACCGGTCACTGTTATTATGCTTGGTATATTTGACATGATGTCAGACATTAGAGTAAGTGTTGATATGCAGATAAACTTTAAGTTTTCTGATAATTCACAATTTATTGGTAAAAGCGGTTGAAGTTTCTATATTCTCTGCTAAAACATGGGATATCACTGAGGCAATTTTGAGGCAATTGTTGTCAGAGAACTTTCAACATACGATTTGCTCTGAATTTTTCAAACAATATTGGCTATTCTCAACATCTGTCACAATCATATTTACTGCTGTGAAACAGTTTTCATGTATGTGTACATCTATAACTGTTGTCGGTACATGTAGGAGTGTCAAATAAATAGGTGTATTTTAATACATCAAAAATGTGGTATTCTGTCTTGCACTTTCTTTATAAATTGGCCGCCGATTGTGAGTTAGTGAGCTGTGGTTTAAAGTCCCACCAACAACTAGGTGTTATTGAGATGGGATCTCGGTTTAAAGTCTCATCCAAAAGACAGGAGAAGAGTGAAAGAGAGGGGGGGCAGGGGGTTTCTAATGAGGAGTCACCAAATATGTTTTTATGCACAATTATGGAAAATTATCCCTAAATTACTCTGTTACCCCTTCTTATCTGGAGCACTGTGATACTACAACGCCAGACAGGCTCGGAAACTATTGTTGTTGTTCATCATTGCCCATATACCTATGTGGGCTTGAAATATGTTACAAGGACACATTGTATGTTTTAATGTGTGGTAAATGCATAGCTCTCAATAAAGACAGATTTTGATGATGAAGCAAGGATTTATTTATTAGAAATTTCTTGACAACATATATATATGAGTCAAAGGATTGGACGTAGGCTAGGCCTATATTTGTCCTCTCCTTTTTAGGAGAGGACAAATATAGGCCTAGCCTACGTCCAATCCTTTGACTCATATATATATGTTGTCATATGTTGTCAAGAAATTTCTAATAAATAAATGAAGCAAGGATAATAACAATTATCAGTACATGTGTTTCATTTGCTTGGCAATTTCAAAACGCATGAACTTTAATATTGTTTCATGATTCCTGTTTCCCATATACACCTCCAATATTACATTCAAACATACACAAATGAAAAGTGACATGGCTTGATAAGATGACTTAAGTTTAATTGCTGTACATTCAATATAAAAAGCCCGAGCTTGCAGGTTATCCAAATTTTGGGATGAAATTAGCCAGAACTCACAGAAGAGGCTTCATTAGCATAGACTGACCAGCCTGTCGCCCTCTATGTGGTCAGATACTTGACTGTCAACCTGTAGATTTCTGAGGCAACAAACACTCTGAGTGAATGCATAGTAAAATGTCTGCACAGACTAGTCCAAGTCATAGATGTTCATACCAGGTATGCACTATGCATCCTTTTTGCATGTCTAAGCATCTGTGTGGCCGAGAGGTTAGGGCTCCTGACTTCAAAGGCCCCGACCCACAGAAGCACGATTCTGTCCAACCTAAATGGCACTTCATTGCACAATTGCACAGAGCCTTTCATAATCACCCTCCCATCCTCCCTCATTTGACTGAAATACTGTTAAACAGAATGTAACAACGTCAAATTATACTTCCATTTTTTGAAAGTCATAAGGTAAATGGATATGTGTGTCATTTTAGTTGTGACACGAGAAAACCAACAATGTAGTTGTGCGCCCTGCGCAGACTCAGATCAGCCTGGGCACCCGCCCAGTCTGATCAGAGTCTTTGCTGTCCGCATGGAGGTAGCTTAGAGTCTTAGCTACCCTTTAAGCGTTTTGCGAAGAGTCTGATCAGACTAGGTGGACGCCCAGGCTGATCTGAGTCTGTGCTGGGTGCACAACCACATTGTTGGTTTTCTCGTGTCGGGGCTCATTTTTAAAAGAGAAACAACTTTTGTGACTTCCTGTTGCTTCCATGGATGATGAAACCCTCTCCAAAAGGGGTCTAAAAGGGAAGAAACTGCTCTTACAGGAGCAAATTCTTTGAGACTTGACCACCATTGATAAGGGAGGCAAAAACAAAATGGCAGAGTTGCTTCCATTCAGCTTAATTTGGATTACGCTTTCTATATTTCTCCATAACCCTTATGTTAGAACTAATTCAAATCTTTCTTCTCAATGCGCTATCTTCTCAATGCAATTTTACACAGATCCAACAATATATGGTTGGGCAATAAGAAAATCTTTTTAAATCCTGTCCCCAAATTTTGCGCACCTGCAGCCCTATATATTATCTAATGATCACATCTACAAATCCACCTTTGGTCCCATGCTCAGTGGTATGGCTTTCATTTCAGTTCTCATACATAAAAACTCTCCCAGCACTGTCATCAACGTCATGCCGACAAGATTGAGTATCCACCATGATGCCGTATGAGGAATGTGTCCATTATAAATCCAACATATAATGAAGTGGAAAAAATGTAGCGTCACTGCAAAATCTAGACACTGTTTTGTCCGACACACTATAAACCACAACCCTAGAGCACTGAAAAGAGAACAATGAGAAGGTATAATAAATTTGACATGTATACACCTTTCCTATAAATCGATTTAGTCGCGCACGAGTTATCTACCCAAGTAGACTGTGACGTCATTTATAGGATATCCCATATAATTCAATACAACTGCAAGCACACATAACATGCATAAAGGCTACGCAGACGTTTAGTAAATGTAAACTGCAAAAAATCATTGAAAGACCAAATTAAAGTATAATTGCCCCGTTTTCATGTAACATTTTTATTTATATATATTTTTATTTATTTATCAATTTTAATATCATATTGAGAATCCCGACAAGTCGCTCTTGATTTTTATGACCCCTTTCATCGACGCCGTGTTTTAACACCCTGGCAATACATTCACGTTTGTTCAATATAAAAAAGCTACATTTCGTATAAATAAGTTTCGTAAATCTGAAAAGTTATTTCCATTTTCCGACATTTAGATAGTAACTACGTATTATTACCGGACCACGTACCGGACAGATTATAGCGCTGATATTTATAGTTTCTTGTGCGATACATGGATCTAAAAACATCAGCATCAAGACAGTTTTCCGTAATTTTTAACCCAGGGTTGAATTTATATTATTCTTTTTCCATCTCTTACTTATCTTCGGTATTATTAGCTCACCTGAGCCGAAGGCTCAGAGGTGAGCTTATAGGATGGGAGTCGAGCCGTCGTCCGTGGGTGCGTGGGTGGGTGCGTCAACACTTTCAAACATAAATATCTCAGAGACCAGTGGGCCGATCACAATCAAATTTTATCTGAAGCATCATTTGGGTGGGGGAAAGGCTGCATTAGGTTTTGGTGCCGATCAGCTCAGAACTCTGGTTTCCATGGCAACAGATAGCCCCCATAGGGTTATAATGGGGAAAACGGCGTCATCACGTTTTCTCGACTGTTTTTGATTAGATCCTTATCACACTTGCAGGTAATGATGACATACACAAGAGCTTGGATGAGTTTGAAATTTGGCCGGATTCGAGCACAGACTACGGAGTTAGCTGCCCTTGAGCGTTTGAAAAAAATCCCATAGGGTTATAATGGGGAAAATGGCGTCATCACGTTTTCTCAACTGTTTTTGTTTAGATCCTTATCATACTTGCAGGTAATGATGACATACATAAGAGCTTGGATGAGTTCGAAATTTGGCCGGATTCGAGCACAGACTACGGAGTTAGCTGCCCTTGAGCGTTTGAAAAAAATCCCATAGTGTTATAATGGAGAAAACAACGTCATCACATATTTTTAGAAAAACTTTGTCATCGCTCTATTGCCTACATTTCTCAACGGATTTTAAAATAACTTCACACAAATGTAGGGCGTGACAATATCTCCAGCAAGTTCGACTTTCAGGAAAGTTTGACTTTCAGGATGCTGTGCCCAAGGTCAAGGTCACTGTGGCTATTTTTTAGAAAAACTTTGTCAGCGCTCTAGCACCTAAATTTCTCAGCAGATTTTAAGATAACTTCACACAAATGTAGGGCATGACAATATCTCGAGCAAGTTCGACTTTCAGGATGCTGCGCCCAAGGTCAAGGTCACTGTGGCTATTTTTAGAAAATCTTTGTCATCGCTCTAGCACCTACATTTCTCAATGGATTTTTAAATAACTTCACACAAATGTAGGGCATGACAATAGCTCGAACAAGTTTGACTTTCAGGATGCTGCACCCAAGGTCAAGGTCACTGTGGCTATTTTTAGAAAAACTTTGTCAACGCTCTAGCACCTACATTTCTAAGCAGATTTTAAAATAAATTCATACAAATGTAGGGCATGACAATATCTCGAGCAAGTTTGACTTTCAGGGTGCTGCACCCAAGGTCAAGGTCACTGTGGCTATTTTTAGTAAAAACTTGGTCATCGCTCTAGCGCCTACATTTCTCAACTGATTTTAAATCAACTTCACAGGGCATGACAATATCTCGAACAAGTTTGACTTCCAGGGTGCTACGCCCAAGGTCAAGGTCACTGTGGCTATTTTTAGAAAAACTTTGTCAGTGTCCAGCACCTACATTTCTCAATGGATTTTAAAATAAATTCACACAAATGTAGGGCATGACAATATCTCGAGCAAGTTGGACTTTCAGGGTGCTGTGCCCAAGGTCAAGGTCACTGTGGCTATTTTTAGAAAAACTTTGTCATCGCCCTAGCACCTTCATTTCTCCATGGATTTTGAAATAACTTGACACAAATGTAGGGTATTACAATTTCTCAAGCAAGTTCGACTTTCAGGATGCTGTGCCCAAGGTCAAGGTCACTGTGGCTATTTTTAGAAAAACTTTGTCATGGCTCTAGCACCTACATTTCTCAACGGATTTTAAAATAAATTCACACAAATGTAGGGGATGACAATATCTCGAGCAAGTTTGACTTTCAGGGTGCTGCAATCAAGGTTTTTGATTAGATCCTTATCATACTTGCAGGTAATGATGACATACATAAGAGCTTGAATGAGTTCAAAATTTGGCCGGATTCGAGCACAGACTACGGAGTTAGCTGCCCTTGAACGTTTGAAAAAAATCCCATAGTCTTATAATGGAGAAAACAACTCGTCACATTTTCATTTTTCATCGGATCCTCTTCATACTTGCAGGTCATGAAGATATGCATAAAAACTTGGATTAGTTAGCATTTCGGCTAGATCCCACTACTGACTATGGAGTACCTGCCCTGAGCATCCAAAAAATCAATGTCGCCACTTTTTCTTGGTTTCTACTGATCTGATCCTTTTCAAACTTGCAGATAATGAGGAAATGCATAATATCTTAAACAAGTTCAAATTTTTGGCCAGATCAGGCCAACCACTGCTAAGTTAGCTGCCCTTGACAGCTCTGTCTATTGTGCTCTTGATCGGATACTTTTTAAACTTGCATATATTAAATGAGGGCATACATAATGTTTTGGATGAGTTTAATTTTCAGCCTGATTGGACCACTGACTGTGGAGTTAGCTGCCCTTGAGCATCTTAAATATCCCTATAGGTTTACAATGTCTCTCAGGTGAGCAATTGTTGCCCTTTGGGCTACTTGTTTATTTGATCGTTTCCATTTCACGGTAGGTGTACTAAAAGCTGCCTTCCGAACACGTGTCTAGGTAATACACAATCATGGGTGTTTGTTTATTGCGGCAACGCGCGCAATTCAGGGATTACACAAACTAATTCCGTGTCAGCACACTTTGTTGTCATTTTTAGCGTGTGTCTGCTTTATAATCAGCTAATCGTTCATTTTGTATCTTTTGTAATATCGGTCTGAACATCTTCCGTTATTTTCTTTCTTTTCCTTATGTTTTGGAAGCTGTACTGGTGATACATACTCTTTCGATAACGGTAATTTTGGCCCGAAATTTTAGTGGGAAATCTTTTAGTTTTGTGTCAAATTCCCAAAAGCTATAAGTTATAAAGCTTATTTTCCGACAAAGTAAGAGCTAAATATAGTTGGAACAAAATAGTTGTCTTAATCTTAACCGTTGAATGTTAGCTTTGAATATACGGAAAACCGGCATTTATTTGGTTACAATGAAAAACAATATCCTATCCTATAGATGACGTCATAGGCGTTGAAAGGGACAAAACTCGAACAGACTCTGAATTATAGGAAAGGTGTATAAACAGCTCCATATAAATAAAAGGCGGAGTATTTGATGAAAATTCTGAAATTTATAATTTATTAATTTCTCAAGTAATTACTACTAGAAAATGTTGGGGTACAACTGAGGCAGTTATAATGAGGGGTCACAACATATGGTTTCATTGAGAAATAAGAAAGATTATCTTTGAATAACTTGTATTCTGGAACTCTGAGACTTCTAAGGTTATCATCAGATATTCTTCAGTTCTTATTTGGAGCTCTGAGAAATTTTTCAAATTTGTTTCCAAATATTTGAAAAGTAAAAAGATAAGCAAAGCACCAGTTTCTGTGTGGAATAATGCAAATGAGCCAATGGGCAGGGGACCAGGTATACCCATGGAATATACCCATAAATATGAACAATCAGAAAGGGTTAACACAAAGCTTTGACAGTGGAGTTGATGAAAGGTTGGGCAAATGGACAGAAAAACAAACACAATATACATGTACCTCTTTATACTTCACACATCATGATTGTTCATTAGTCTTTCAGGGCTCCAGTTATGGAGCAGCTCTGATGGTGAGTTTTTTCTCTCTGTTATTTCTCCACAATAACATATATTGTGGTCCTTACTAGAACCACCTTTTCCAAGCAAATATACTTAAGGACAAAAGTTCTGCACGGATGTTAATTCAACATCCGAGCAGAACTTTTGTCCTTAAGTATATGTTTTAATGAAGAACAAACAGCAGGCCTTGACAAATCAAAATTTGATCTACTTGTTCAGTGCAAAGCCTCTTAAAAGCTTAAAATAAATTATTCAGTTTTTCCAATATCAGCTCATATTTTTCTAGGCAAGTAAGAAAACATTTTACCTGTACAGCAAGTATCTTGTCTCCGGCAGCCAGACAATCAATTTGTCAGGCCCTGAACAGAAATTATCCACAAAAAATTATCATCACATCAATTCCTAAGAATGCTGTGTCTCACCTGGCTGCATGATGTCACCAAGAGAACCTTTACTACCAACAGACCTAAACCAGAAAACTTGACAAAAACTTATATCACCACCGCTGCTGGTATAGCAATACCTAGTGTCTTGCTTTCTAACAGCTGCAGGTAAGACAAAAATCACACTTTATCTGGAGTACTGATGATACTCACTGATATACATACCTAGTTAAACAATTAAGAGCATATGCTATTGTGTTTGCTTTTCCTGGTCCCTCTGTAAATATACCTTTATCCTGTAAGAAAAGCAGAAATAGTGCAGTTAAACTCTGTCAGTAAATTTGACTATCATTATGGTGTTTGATTTTTATCTACCTAACTCTTAGAGCTATATGTTGAAAATAAGAAAGAATGAATAAACTAACATTTATATTATAAGTTAAGTATTATATGATAAACCCTGACATAAACTGTTTGCCCACAAATTTGCTTGAATCAGAAATGACAGCACATGTATCCTATCATTATTACAAAGTTTCTTGTGTTTGAATAATCTAGATGTAACAGGATGTTTTGTAGCTGTAGGTTTTAGATATTTTTTCTTATACCTCAATGGAAACATTTATTGTGACTCCTTAGAACCGCATCCAGAGACCGCTCTTATGAGGGGTAACAACGTATATATTTTTATGCAGAAATATGGAAAATTATCCCTGTTACCCCTTCTTTATTTGGTACACAGGGTATCCATCTGATTTTACATTTTCAGAGGAAATGAAAAAGAATTTCTTACTATATTTGTCTTTTACATAAAAGCATCAAACAAAAGTAAGTGAGAGGTCTTATATATACCTCCCCAACCAGTCCCACTAAATGAGCCAAATATGGAAGCAATAAGGAATGATGCTGCTAGTGCTGCCACGATAAATTGTAGTATCTGTTAATCTATTGATGGAAGTCCGAACGTTAATCTATTGATGGAAGTCAGAAGAACGATTATCAATATAGCTTATCAGTCAATTGATTATATTGATTATCAGATAAACACTTTCAGTCATGCAAATAAGCAAGATTCCTGATGTGTTTTTTTCCACTCTAATTCACACAGATTTTTGTTTATCTAGGCAGTATGCTCCACCTGAAGTAATAAAGTGTTTGATTGGACAGGCTTAATTGTCGGAAGCTACTAACAGAAACATTGAAAGTCTGAGAGGTGTTTTGATGCAAAACCATTTCTTAATTTTGCATGCTCATATCATAATAAAATGTAGTTATACAACATACTTATTTTGGATACTTATAATTTCTTGTACCTATTTCTTGTTGAATTACTGCATAAATTTTCACATAGACCAATATCTTTTAGAAAGAAAGTGCCCAACAGGCTGCCATTCCACCCCTTTATTTAGTTGTTGGATGCTAGCCTCAAGGGTTGATCCATACAGGAAGATTCAAGTTCCCATATGGTTGACCACGGGTCCATCGAATTACCCCAAACCACCTGAAAACCACCCCAAACCATTTTTTGTTTATTCTGCTTCAGATTAAAATAGCTTCTAGACAATTGGCCATTACTAAAACCTTGTACAGCACCGCACCGCACCGGCTAAAACCTTGTACCGCATTTTATTTATGCTTTAATGATTTCGAAATTATAAAGTAAAAAAAATATTACTTACTTTTTATGCAGAAACAATGATTTTCATATGGTATGCAGGGCTCTTGATCACCGAAATTTGGGGCCGAAATTCGGCCCCATTCCCAATGCCAAAAAGTATGTTTTTTTCCCAATTCCAGGTGAAAAATTCCCAATCTGACTAAGTATGTTTGGGAATTTTTCATCTGGAATCTAAGTCTGTTTGGTCCAAGAAAACTGCAGTTGTATCAATGCAAAATGTATGAAAAACCACCTAAAGCTAAAAGTGTTAACATAATTTATAACTTTAAAAATTCAGGAAGCAATTACATTTTCAACCACTATCGTCATCGTTTGTTACTGGAAACTGGTACCGGGTTTTATCATGTACTGTTAGAGTTATCCTGTACTGTTAGAGTTACTTCCCTTTTGATAGATGGCGAATAGCCTAGCGATTTTTGCTGCAATATGTTAATATTTTCTTTCCTTTAAGGGCCAATATTGTTGTGGTGAATAACGTTTTTACTTATTCTTTAAACTAAAGCCTTCCAATGCTAAAATTTGATCGGAGCTTCACCAGTGGAGGATGATTCGGCTGTTTTTGCGTTTCGTAACTGAATCGATTTTCACAGACATTTTCGGCCATATCCAAAATCATAAACAGGATTAACGTGACATCCAAGAGTTATTACAGTGATAGTGACATACCGTGGGTGTTTTGTACTGGCAGGACTGAAAGTTTTGTCATGTTCTGCTGTGTGAAAGTCCACTTTCTCTCAACTTCACATAACTGGTATGGTACTTTGTTCTACATAGCCAGTCATGGCCATAGAAAAGATTCCTATTCCACAGTAGCAGCAACCTAATCAGGGCTTCTGAGATGTCTGAGAGTATATTTTTTTACCTCTGATATATTGTTTTCAGGGATATTGGGAATTTAATCTGAAGAAAGAGGGATATTTTTCTAAGTACATCTGCCATATTTTACAACAAAGTTTAAAATATTGAACAAAAATTAAACATCTCAATTGTTCTTGAAAGTGCATAAAAATGATCAGTGAATGATGATATGCATACTTACCACAGTTTACAATGGATAAATTATAAGTTTTAAGTCTGAATGAATTGTGCTTACTTAGCTCATAGATACTTCAAACCTAGAGTGTTATATACTGTTGTCATATTGTAACACTTTTTAGGTCCCAGTCTTGTCTTCAGTTTTACGGTGGCAAGATAGGGAAGTTGCCAGTTCAAAAGAAAAGAAGAACTCAACACACACAAATAGTTTTGCTAATATCCCAACTATCTGATAAAATTTATTATGATTCACTATCTGCTATGTCTGGTTATTGACTGATATAGCAATACCCTATGTAAGTTGTGTTGGTCTGACAATGAAAACCTTCACACATTAAACAATGTAAATTTTCCCAATTTAAGACAAAACGTCGCTATTTTTCCCAATTCTAAAGGCCCCGGCCCCATTCCCAAAAACGGGGTGTGAGAGCCCTGGTATGTGCTGATAATATGTTATATGCAGTGGTTATATGTACAACTGCATGTATGCCATTTGAACGTAGTGCATATGTAGATACTAAATATGCTTGTATGTCTGCATATATGTTTGACAGCACATGCATGTGTAAGTATATGCATGGCATATACCATTCAGATTCATAAAAGCAGGGATCATTTTCTGGCGCGATTTCGCGATATTCTCGCATTTTTTTACAGGAAATCGCAAAAAAGTTTGCTGATTGAGAAAAAAAATCGCACCGAGAAATTCATTCAATTCGCACCGTGTTTTTCTGTATTCGCACATGCGGACCATTTCGGTACATTCGGATTGTTTTGTAGGCTTTGGTTTCCGGAAATGTTTGGCGCCAAACGACTTGCATTACATATGCGGGTAACCAGCATCGTCTATGTCACTGCAAAGCTTCCTGCGAAAATAGCTATCAGTGTTTCATACTTTGCAAGCGCTTTTGTAGTTCATTGCAAAATGGAATCTTCAAAGGCAGAAACGAAGAAAAGAAAACTGATATCGGCCCAAACAAGCCGAGAGGGCATTTTGAGATAGTTTTGCTCCACTGCAAAGAGCTCGGCGACCCCATTATCTGCCTTCCAAGACTCCGCGACCGAGAAAGTGGATAAACAAGCCGAAAACCTGGGGGGGGGGGGGGGGGGGGGGGGGGGTCGACGAAAATAATAACAGCAAGAAGCAAGGCCCCTCTGATTATTAGCAACCAGTCAGATTTCTTGATGTAATTTATTCTTATTCTTACAATTTCAGAAAATGAATGACAAAGAGTGAAGATCCAGATCAGATAGCTTCTTCAGAAGCCATCTGATCTCAATCTGCACTGTTTGCAAAGATGGGGCATATCCAGGTTCAGCATGACAAGGGTTAATTACTGTAATGTTCCTAAATTTTTTGACAGCCAAAAAAAAATTGCTGTAAACCTAAAGTTCAAACAAAGACTTGAGGTTCTACCTACCATATAGTAATGCCTACAAAAGATGCAGGTGGAATGGCAAACAGTGAAGACCCCAATCTAGGAGCAGTCTGGTCTGGTCTGCACTGCTTGCCCAGACATATCTGTCAAAAAACTTGGGATCATTACGGTTATACGGTATGAGATAAATTGTTTGAAAGTTGATATTTGATCATTTTAATGAAATTATTTTCCTTAATAAATTGTTGGAAATAAAGAAAAACAAAACCTAATTTCTTTATATTAACCATTATGATTTATATTTCGTGCAATGAAAAGAATCAACAGGAACTGAAATTTTCTCACGTACTTTGACCCAGCGAGAGAAAAAATCTCATCAGATTTGAAAATTTCTCATTAATTTTGACCTAATGGGATTTTTTATCTCACAAAAATCTTGGGCCAGAATAATCCCTGTAAAAGCACAGGTAGACAAATATAGCCTACATATTGGTAATGACAATTCTTCACTAAAGCTGCAAATGTAAATCAATAATCATTAAATATTTTTAGCATGAGCAAACATATCTAAAGCAGTGTGAGTTCCTGCAAAATACCAAATTTGGTTTGGAGTGATCTGGTTTTGGTGGTTTGGGGTGTTTGTATGGGCGGCTTGGGGTGGTTTAGGGTGTTTTGGGGTGGTTTGGGGTAATTCGATGGACCGGTTGACCACTGCACAATATAAAATACCATAGATGCTCAATAATGTATATCAAGGCACAGCAAATAAGATCTTACCGCTTGTTTAAACAACTGTTGAATTGTAGTGTCATAACCAAAGATGAAGTTTAAAACATAGACCCACAATCCTAGTGTAACATAAAACTGGCACTGCATTGCAACTATCTGGCATATGATTAACACTGGATCCCAGACGTTACTTCTAAACTGACCAGGCATTGTTCTCAACCTTCTTCTAAACAGCTCTATCATTCCATACACTTGTGGAACAGTGGTGAAAAAAGGGCTCAGCGAATCACATCATCAGCCAACAGAAATGGACTCATATGTAATACTGTTTCACTATTACAGAAAGGAGATATTATATTATATCAAGAAAAAGTTGAATCCAACTCTAAATAATGTAAATACAGGGTTTAAATCTTCTTTTATCTAACTTGTCATTTTTAACACATCTTAACACGATCTTGGTTCGCCAGACGTTTGATATGACGCAGCACGGCAGACTATTAGTTCGACTACCGTATCGCCATATCCGGCGTTCGGTAATGTGAGACCAACCTATCAGATAGGTGAGGTGTGACTGGCATGCATATTGACATGTAGGGTATATTGTTATCTGTCTGCCTATAGATACTGCCTCAACCCCATAGAGGGGACTTTCGGGCAGGTCCACAGATGCGTCGCGCCAAGAAAAAGAAAGGATAAAAGAAGCAACGAAAACAGGAAAGATTAAAACGCTAAACGTCATGTTACAGCAGAGGCTAAAACAGTTAAAACAAGTGGTGTGGCTCAAAGCATGCAATGCGTGACTGCTCTTACTGCTTCCTAATTGACTCACGGTCTGAGAGGACAGGGATCTGATGGGGATGGCTGTTTCAGCCCTCAGTTAGGTCAACCTTTACAGTCTAACAAGACTCCTGACCTTATATCGGAAGACGAAGACGAAGACGGGCATAAGTTGAACAGTTGCTATTGACCCAGCGGACGACTCTTCTTTGGACCATTTCTATTTTATTTATGCAAGTTTGAGTAAATGGGCACCATAACAGTGGAGACGTATTCGACCTAGGGGCAGACCACGGTTTGATATGCAGCAGTGCGAATTGCAGTGTTTTAGTTTTGATGTTCCTTTTCAGGAAACCAACCATGCAGGCACACAACATTTAATCTACATTGAATTAATGTTGACTCAACGTCATGACGTTGAATCAACGTTGATTCAATGGTGATTAAACGTTTTGTGCCCGATGGGGTGTTCTGTTTGCATTTGCTGAGATTCTGTTAATGTGAGTATTTCAACTCAGATAGTTGCCGATGTCAACATCTGGGCTTTTGGAATGGCCCACAGCTTCAAGAGCCTGTCCCTGTGAAATGTATATATGCGGCCTGGTTTTATTTATCTGGCTTCTCCCATACCGGAAAGAGAACTTTTTAATGGATCGCTTTAATTTTGAGTGCTCGTGTAGGATAAAGATCCCTACCGTATCTAAATGATTACTTTAATGTCTACGCCCATGGGCTAGGCTTTCTAGTAATTGCTTTTGACATGGGAAGTGCAGCCATTAGTTACCCACAATGCAGCTTGACCTTTGTTGAATCAGGAACGCCTTTTTCCGTTTGCCCCCGAGGCAGGGTCGTGAACTTTGTAAACTCAGGACAGAAAATCCCATAAACTTACATTGACAATGATTGCATATGTAAGACGGTAGAATCAAAATATAATTAAGTTGAAGATTGTCAAATGACTAAAAAGATAATGCTTTGACTTAAGTGTATGAGCTACTTAGCTCTAGCTGTCTAGCTGTGTAACATGTAAACCTAAAAAGACGCTTCTGTCTAATGATGTATGAAATGTGAGTTCCAGCTAATGCGTTCAACTGCTTAGCTGAGCTTATGAGTTCCAGCTGTTCAGTTCCAGCTGACAGTTTCAGCTGACCAGGCGAGTTCCAGCTTATATGAGAGAAAACTTATCAGCGACCCGAACTCTTAACAGACTACTCCAGTCTCTTTCTTTAAAGCTATGCTTTACAAGAAAACACGAGAAGGGAGTTGCTGTTATTTTGGCTCAAAGTCCCTGATCAGTTACACTCAATAGGCTCTCGCTTTGCACCAATTGCCCTTTAAATTTCGATGTTAACGCTCTGATCCTAACCAGACAACTGACTGCAAACGGACAATCTGCCGCTTATATAGGCATTTCTGGGGTGCCCTCTAGCGGGTTCCGACTTTTCTACGGACTATGACGGAACTGAACGAAAATTATAAGTTTAATCTCATAAGCGTCTTAATTGTTCTGCTGAATTAACAAGCGTCTATCGGATGATGATAAAATAATAGTTGTGCTCTGCATAACCTACATTGATAAATGAATGGCGTTTCTCGAACCTAAAACTTATTTCTGATATTATAGGACTTTATAATAATCTTTTTAAAATGGACTAATGTTGATGAGTGACTGCAGATACAAACCAGAATGAGGAGAGAATGCTTTATAGAGGTAATTACAAAAGGCGTTCTAGCGTTGTTATGTCAATAATCAAAGGGGAGGAACTCTCGATATAACGTTTGGCTATACTATAGCCGCAACTTCGTTACACTACCCACGCCTCCGGGTACATGCGTCCCGCATGAATTGTGCTTAAATAATAATAATAAAACGAAAATTCACCATCATCATTGTATTTTACCTATGGTGTACAAGATTTTTTTTTAAACTTTAGTCTCTCATGTTCTTCTTTGCCAAATAGGCATACCATATTAAATGTATATGGTAAGTGTCTGAGTTTTATCTACTGTATTATATAGTCCTACCTGAACTATAGTTATGAAATGAATAAAGTGAAAAAGCTTTGAAAAATAAAACTATGGGAATGCTCATTCTGTTACTTTAACTGTAAACTTAAATACTTATTTACTCATTTACTGATGCTGACTTTCGGCTACTATCTCTGAGATTCTGAACTTTATTGTCATGTCAGTCTATTGCTGACTTTTGAAACAGATACTTAATTCTCCTTCTTTCATTCTCAGGGAAATGTCTTCTGGGTTGATGGCTTGTGTTTGTAGAAAGTCACCGAGATTTATGTCCATTTCTGATAGCTTCCCTTTGCCACTATTAAGAACGGTTGAGGACATCAATTCTTCTTCATCTTACTGTACTTTCAAAGTTTGCTTTGTTTTCACATTCTCATCTGATCTCACAGTAAACTTAACGCTTAACTCTTTCTTAACTGGCTCATCTTTCTGATCTTTATCATAAATGGCTTGATCTTTCACTACTTGGGAGGTATTTTCACGGCTTTCAACCTTCAATGTGTTATCTGTTTCAGTCATACTTGTACATGTACTTGTACTAGCAATTGGGGCACTGTCAATCACTGAGACTTTCTTCACCGGAGCCGAGACAGGTAAAGGGCTCGTCCTCTTTCTGATAATTCTCCCAGTAGAAATGTCATTCACTTTTCTCTCATCATCTTTATCTTGTTTCTCTTCCTCGAAATCAATCTGGGGATCCTTATCCCAGTCACTCATTGAACTTTCTGAGTCAGATTCATCACTTTTGCTCTCAGCAACATTGTCAGCTTCTTCGATCTTCTTTCCAGATCCATGCTGGCGCTTTTCATGCTGCCTGAAATAAGCTAGCTTCTTGAAAGTTTTACCGCAGGTTTCACATCTGTGACGTGATGACGCACAACGAAACACATGTTCTGAGAACTCTTCACGATCTGCTAAGCCTTCCTTACAAACAGGACAAACTAATTCAGGCGCAGATGCCTTTCTGGGCGTAACTTTAGTCTTGGGCATATCTGACCTGAAAATAGATGAGATATAGTCATCTAACCATGCAGGTTTCCGAATATTTCTCTTAGGCCTACCTGTCTCTTCTGGAACATAGGAATCTTCTTCATTATCATTCTGCCTTATTGTCGGTAGTTCATTATTCGAAACAAGATCATACTGACCTCTATCTTCACCTGCCAAAGTTTGGTCCTTTGCCTTTCTGAATTACCTGTGTAGTTCCAAGTCTTCCACAGTTCACCTCGAATAGTACATCTGACAATTTCTTTCTTACCTCAAATGGCCCTCGCCAATAGGATGTCAACTTGGATGAACATCCACTTTTTCTGACGGGAAAAAATACGTACACATAATCTCCAGGCGTAAGGCTATCATATGATAGTTTTCGGTGATGGTACCGTTTCTGCCTATTTATTAGTTTACCTGTATGCTCACTTACTATCTTATGAGCCGATTCCAACCTTTCTTGTAGTTCCCATACCCACTGGTTGGCAGGGATAGGCTTTATTGAAGGAGGCATTTCTAGTGCTATATCTAAGGGTGTTGTCGTTTCGCGACCTAGCATTAATAAGTTTGGAGAGAGACCCGTTGTTTCATGTTCTGAAGCTCTATATGCCATTGTTACATATGGAAGAAGTTCGTCCCAGTCTGTATGGTTCTCATTTACAAACATGCTAATCATTGAGGCAAGCGTTCGATTGAATCTTTCCACCTTCCCATCAGACTGTGGATGATAAGCTGTGGTTCGTGTTTTCTCTATTTGTAGCAACCTACACATCTCTTTGAACAAATTACTCTCGAACTGTTTGCCTTGATCTGAGTGTATTTTATCTGGTATCCCATACCTTGCAATGACTTCATTCACCATTAGTTTTGCAACTGTACTAGCTTCCATGTTTTGCATAGCGAAGCACTCTACCCATTTGGTAAAATAGTCTCCTATTACTAGAACATATTTGTTTCCTCTTTCTGTGACAGGAAATTCTCCGAGTATATCAACAGCTATACGCTCCATAGGGTAACCACTGCGAACTATTTGCATTGGAGCAGCTTTGGTTGGTATAGGAACCTTTTGTTTACTGCACTTTTCACACCCAGCAATGTAAGTTCTGACGTCGTTTTGCAAACCTGGCCAGTAATATCTCCGTCTTATTTTGCTTAATGTTTTCCTGACACCGAGGTGTCCCGAAGCCTTTATATCATGAGCGTATTTCAATATGACACACCTGTGTGTCAAAGGCACAATTGCTTGCAAATATACTACATCTGTTCCCAATTCTTCCCACTTTCGAACCACAACATCATTCTCAAGCTGAATTCTTGGCCACTGATTCCAAAGAGACTTCAAGAAGGCGCTACCATCTGCTATTTGTTTATGCTCTGGTCTATCTCCCGCTTTGATCCACGCCTTTACCTGCAATATATCAGCATTTTCCTTCTGTAAGCTTTTTATGTCTATTTCTTTATCATCTTCGTTTGGAGTTGCAAGGCTGTTCACTGCTGTTGGAAAGTCTTCACCATCTTCTGAACTTTTCATTCCACACTGTTTACAGGGAATCCTACTTAGCCCGTCTGCATTTTTATGGAGTCTCCCGGCTCTGTGTTCTATTTTCATGTCATATGATGAAAGTATCTCAAGCCACCTGGCTATTTGACCTTCCGGATTCTTGAACTGCATCAACCATCGAAGGGATCCATGGTCTGTTCTGACCGTGAAGCGTTTCCCATATAAGTAATGGCGAAAATACTTCACGAAATGCACTAATGCTAACAGCTCCTTCCTTGTAACACAGTATCGTCGTTCTGATCTCGTTAAACGTCTGCTCGCATATGCTATCACACGTTCATGTCCGTCGATACACTGAGAAAGAACTGCACCTATCGCCTGGTCGCTAGCATCTGAGTCAAGAATAAACGGCTTTGTAAAGTCAGGATGGGCTAAAATAGGGGATTCTACCAGCCTGCATTTCAAGATTTCAAAGGCATTGTTACATTCATCTGTCCACAAAAACTGCTGGCCCTTTTCAGACAGCTTATGCAGTGGTCTGGCAATTTCTGCAAAGTTTGCTATAAACCGCCTATAGTAGCTACAGAAACCTAAAAATGAACGTACATCATGGAGTGTCTCAGGCTTTGGCCAATCCTTGACAACTTGTATCTTCTTTGGGTCAGTTCGGACTCCTGTCTTTGATATAACATGGCCTAGAAATTCAACTTGCTTTGCAAATAACTGACATTTTCTTGGTTTTAATTTAAGTCCAGCACCATGTAGCTTTTGTAATACTTCATCTAAATTTTTGATCATATCTTCAAAGTCTTTTCCTATGACTATGATATCGTCCAAATATATGAGGCATATTTGCCAATTCAGCCCCGCAAGAACTGTCTCCATTAACCTCTCAAAGGTCGCTGGGGCGTTACACAAACCGAAGGGCATAACCTTATATTCAAATAAACCTTGTCTAGATATGAAAGCTGTTTTTGCTCTGTCTGATTCTTCAACCTCGACTTGCTAGTAGCCAGAGTTTAAGTCGAGACATGAAAACCATTCTGCTCCCGATAGCTGGTCAAGTGAATCATCAATTCTTGGAAGCGGGTAAGCATCCTTTATTGTTATATCATTAAGCTTCCTATAATCTACACAAAAACGCTTTGAACCATCTTTCTTTTTTACCATTACTATCCCACTTGCCCAGGGACTCGCTGATGGTTGAATAACATCCTTTTTCAACATTTCGTCAATCTGTTTATCAGCTTCTTGGTTCATGTGTACTGGTAATCGTCTGAGCGGCTGCTTAATTGGACGATCTTCTTTGGTAATTATACGATGTCTGATAATGCCAGTTCTTCCAATATCAGCGTCAGATTCGGAAAAAGTTGACTCATGTTTCATCAAAAGCTTTGCTACCTGCTTGCATTGTTCAGGTGTAAGATCTTTAATTGCTCGACCATATAGCTCTTTCAGATGACCTGGTACATTTGCTAGAGTTGAACTTCTTGGTTCTTTCTTTTCTAAGTTGTGGACACTTGAGACGAAACTTAGATCTGCTACATGTGTACCCGTATACAGCTTCTCAGTTTCTTGGCCAAAATTAACCAGTCTTAAAGGAACTTTATTTCTTGTATGTACCAACGCTTTTGCTACAATCCCTTTTCCTGATATAAATGACCGTTGTGTCGGTTCGATGATGGCCAGCTCATTTGTCTTCAATATTGGCATATGGACATTTCCTTCTATTATAATTTCTGCTCTTGATGGTAGTTCAACATCCTCTGCGACAGTCACTCTATAACAACCTATTCTGCCAGCTACATTTAATTTACAAGTTTTACCCTTAATTTCCAATGTATCATCTTCTATGTTCAACTTACAATTGTTGGTTTTAAGAAAGTCCAGACCAAGTATTGCGTCTATGTCAATAACTGCCACTACCATATCATTTATACATTTTACACCACCTACTTCAATCATTACTGACGTTTTACCTTTTATATCTATTGGATTTCCAGAGGCCGTATATATTTCAGTTTTGAAAGATTTGAGAGTCATGGCACTACTCTGACTAATAATATCCCAAGCTTTAATGGATATTATTGATAGTGTCGCTCCAGTATCAACTAAACACTCTGTTGGAATGTTATTAATTTTGCAATCAACATAGAGACCAGAACTCTTGTTGGCCACATATTTGGTTTGGTGGGATGCAGTTTCTTTGGTAGCAGTTTTGCTTTGTTCTTTCCCTTTATTCAAAGGACACTTAGGTTGAAGATGTTCTTCTGAACCGCATGTGAAGCATTTTCGTTTTGGTTGCTGCTGCTGCTGCTGACGGGGCATATTTCTATTTCTAGGAGCTGAATACCTATTGTATGGTTGCTGTTTCTCCTTTTTCCATGACTCAAATGATCTATGAAGCTCGGCCACTGTCTTCTGTAGGCTTTTCATATCTTCTTCCAAAGTACTTGGGGCTTCTGTCACTTTCTCAGATGTATTTCGCATGTAGCCTTGACCCTCCAGATGTTTTCTTTCAGCTCGATTAAAAGCCTCAAGTTCAACCGCATGCCGTACAGCATCGTTTAAATTTTCAGGACGTGCTTGTTTGATTCGTATTCTCATGTCTGAGCTTATGAGTGCATCTATGAATTGCTCTTTAGACAACGTCTCTGTCAAGTCTGAGGGCGCTGTTGGATATGCTAGATTTGTGAGTCTTCTGATATCTTGCCCAAGTTCAGATAAAGTCTCTGATGCTTTCTGTCTTCGCTCACGCAGCTGGACCCGATATAGCTCGGTCTGGTTTGGTGGAGCAAAACGTTCTTCCAAAGCTTTTATCAGCTTTGTATAATCATGCGATCTGTTTGCTATGTTGCCAAATACACCTTGAGCTTGTCCACGCAGCGATACCGCCAAATAAAGGCCCTTCTCTTGGTCTGTCCATCCATTTAGCTGTGCACATACCTCAAAGTGTGCTTTGTAGTCCAGCCAATTGCCCGAGCCATCAAACGTAGCTGGTTTGATCTTCGTGCAGACAGGTTTCTTCTCAGCAGTTTCAGAACTATCAGTGTCTAGAATGACTGGCTTTGCAAGTGCATGCAGGTTTTTTTACTATCACTGCAGCTGGATGTTGTGCCGTGTGGCGGCCGTAAAAAGTCTCCCCGCACTCATCTATAGTGCAGATTATATTTTCCTTTTGGTCCTTTGAGATCATGGAATATATTCTGAGAAGTCAGAAATGATCATACGTTTAGATTCATTTTCTAAACAAATTTGAAATATTTTGGTATTTTTCGACTTATATCAGTCTTAGGATTTGGATTTTGATTGTTTCAGTTCCTGGTCTTTGCATACTTTTTACTTTTTTTGAGACGACTGCCATGTTAAACCTGCAAATTTACTGTTTTTTCCTCTGGCTCCTTGTGCCAGATTTAAAGGGTCACTGATGAGGCTTGAATAGCCGAAACCGCGGTATGGCCCAACTTCTTACTTATGAATGTTTTCTTTGCTCTTAAAGGATCTAAACTTTTATCATTATTTAGCTTGGCTAGATTTACTCTCGACTTTCGGTGTTGATGTCATAGGTAACCTAGGCATTTTACCGTCAGTGACAACATTATCCTTAGCTTTTGTTTGTATACTCAGGTCAGGACTATTCATTTCTGCTCTAATATCAGGTGGTATTGAGAAACTTACCTGTGAAGCTTCATGACTTACCACAGTGCCATTATCAACCGTTTGTGTGGCAGAAGACCTGACGTTCATAGTTTGAGTAACGTTAGACCTTACTTGTGCCGTCACTGGTGTAACGGTTTCAAGCTGAGCAATCTGCTGTTCCAGCAAAGAAATTTCTGTCTGGAGCTGACTAATTTGATCAAGTGTTTGCATACGCTCCAGTTGTGGCATGGTGCCGTCACCGGCTCTTTCTATACTACTATCCATAGAGATAATGTAATTTTACCTCTTATCCCACCGCTGCCACCAAATTGTAACGTGGGCCGACCTGCAAACAAACCCCGTCAGTGGAAAAGCATGCTCACCCACCAAGGGCGGTTTATTTGCTTATATACCCCAACATTTACTCGACCACAAACTACCGAGTTTGTAATTTGCATATCTATTTATATCTGTGACCTTCTACCGTCACATTACTTTCCCCTCCGAGAAGTCTCGTCCAGAGACTTGGCCTGGGAATTACATGGGTAAGGCAACTCCGGTCTGGCAGTTGTCATTATCCCACCGCTGCCACCAAATGTAACGTGTATCGAGCTCAAAATAATTTATATGACAAGAAATATAAAAGTATAATATGAATTTTCCTTTGGGCTACCTTGCCTGATGATTAGTTACCAATGATTGACAATGATTGCATATGTAAGACGGTAGAATCAAAATATAATTAAGTTGAAGATTGTCAAATGACTAAAAAGATAATGCTTTGACTTAAGTGTATGAGCTACTTAGCTCTAGCTGTCTAGCTGTGTAACATGTAAACCTAAAAAGACGCTTCTGTCTAATGATGTATGAAATGTGAGTTCCAGCTAATGCGTTCAACTGCTTAGCTGAGCTTATGAGTTCCAGCTGTTCAGTTCCAGCTGACAGTTTCAGCTGATCAGACGAGTTCCAGCTTATATGAGAGAAAACTTATCAGCGACCCGAACTCTTAACAGACTACTCCAGTCTCTTTCTTTAAAGCTATGCTTTACAAGAAAACACGAGAAGGGAGTTGCTGTTATTTTGGCTCAAAGTCCCTGATCAGTTACACTCAATAGGCTCTCGCTTTGCACCAATTGCCCTTTAAATTTCGATGTTAACGCTCTGATCCTAACCAGACAACTGACTGCAAACGGACAATCTGCCGCTTATATAGGCATTTCTGGGGTGCCCTCTAGCGGGTTCCGACTTTTCTACGGACTATGACGGAACTGAACGAAAATTATAAGTTTAATCTCATAAGCGTCTTAATTGTTCTGCTGAATTAACAAGCGTCTATCGGATGATGATAAAATAATAGTTGTGCTCTGCATAACCTACATTGATAAATGAATGGCGTTTCTCGAACCTAAAACTTATTTCTGATATTATAGGACTTTATAATAATCTTTTTAAAATGGACTAATGTTGATGAGTGACTGCAGATACAAACCAGAATGAGGAGAGAATGCTTTATAGAGGTAATTACAAAAGGCGTTCTAGCGTTGTTATGTCAATAATCAAAGGGGAGGAACTCTCGATATAACGTTTGGCTATACTATAGCCGCAACTTCGTTACATCTGCAAGCAAGTTGCAGATCAAAGTGAAATTTTATTTGGAGACTTCTGGTATAAGAGGAACAATAATAAGTATCTTTGGTCATGATTGGCCATCTACGTTCGGAGCTAGGGCAGATAACTCTGTTTAAGCAATACAATCTTCTTCTCCGAAACCGGAAATGCGTACGAGCTGAAATTTTGCAGGCAGCATCAGGGAAGCCTACCCACTGAATTGAGAAACTGCTTACATAGTGTGTTTCTCAAAACCCGTTGACATCTATCATGTGGAAGTTGGTACTTATAGTAAGCCCCATGGTCTTAGGTGAGCGATATAGGACCACTGGTCATCTTGTTTTAAATAGTCGGTGCAAAAGCTCACCAAAGCTTATGTTGCATGTT
Source organism: Ctena decussata (assembly GCA_963989385.1). Lineage (NCBI taxonomy): Eukaryota > Metazoa > Mollusca > Bivalvia > Lucinida > Lucinidae > Ctena > Ctena decussata. The sequence goes on along the minus strand of OZ022503.1, from coordinate 78,782,612 downwards.
ATACTTCTTGCCGACTCAAAATAAATATTGTCTTGTCTTTTATTACTGCAGGCCTTCAACGAGCAAACACTGAGTGTTTAATGTATTTGTATCCTTGAATCATACATTATCACTATGTCTCAGTCGAAATAGACAAGAAGAAAGTATAAAAAAAGACAGAAAACAATTTATATACATACAGAAAAAAGAAAATCTTGCAATCTGCATTGGGTAAAGAGATCAATCTGCCTACCGAAGCGGTCCCAGCAATCATCTTTTTTTTTTTCAATGTGAACAGGTCTAATATTGCGCTCTCTCAAGAATTTCCAAGTTCCAATTTAGGCTTTCAGAGAAACAGCGCAAAAAAAACATTCAAAACTTTAAGCAACATATTACCTAACATATGGAACTGTAAAGTTTGTGCATAGCTGTGCTGAGCATAAAAAAGTTTTTACATGTATAACCTTGGGGCCAGCTTAAAAAAATGTGGGAATCAGAATGGCAGATGACCTTTTATATTGAAACATGTGAGTTGGCCCACAATATCACAAAAAGGACATATTCTGTGCAGGTGTTCTTTCCTCCGATGGTCATACTCGCTCTCTTTAGAGCCTCAAATCGAATCTCGGACCTTACAAGTAAGCAGAAACATATACAAACTCCATCTCTTCTATTGTAAATTCTGAAAATAAATCTCAAGATCAATTCGCACGGTTAAACAAAGAGCATACAAATACTTTGTTGCTCTAAAACCTGAATATTGCAGCGTAGTTTGGGACATTCAATTCGTCCGATCCGGAACCACAATGTAGCGAGGCACGTGGAGACCTACTTACAAAGAGGCACAGGGACATATCAATACAGGCAGACAAGGATATCACAACTTTTACACTTTTACGTATTCCTCAGGACAGTTATACAGATTGATCTAGGCTGTTCACGTGGCTGCCGCTGGTGGTGTTTGTGGTGGTGACTAATTTTGTGTTGGCTTTGTCTGTGGAGTCTTGGGCGGGATCTGGGATTGAATTGTATCAGTTCTTGAGAATTTTCTAACTTTTTAATTGAATTTGAATGTGAAATTCCGTAAACTCAGTTTGTTTAGAAAAAATGCAAGCATATGATATACTAATAAAGATTATATTGTTATTTGCATCACACGGTAGACTGGCTGTGCTTGTAAAAGTGCAAGTAAAGATCATGAAAAACATGACAGCATGGAATGGTGACATTAATGAGTGAGTGGGTGTTTAGGCATATGCTTGTATGATAAAAACTAAATTTGTAGAAGGCATAGAGATGACTGAAACAAAATAGATTGCGTGAGTCTCACCGTCAGTTCTTTATTGGTTATACCAGAATAACATTTAGACGTTTTAATCTCAAACAATGGAACAGGCAGTCATGAGCCAACCGTGTAAAGCAGAAGTCTGATCTGAGTGCACCATGCTTTGCCATTACAATACCGATGGGGACATAAATGCCCTGCTGCACGTAAAATGCCTTTAGCAATATTCGCGAAAAGCAAAACCTCGGACTAGTCTGCTTATCTTAATATTGTGGGCCTATATATGCACCAGAGTCGATATACTGTAAATATTCATGTACTGGTGGTCTAAACCTTTGCCGTGCATACATGCGCGAGGTCCCTAATCAGCTCATTTATGCTTAGTGGACTCTTGTATCCTTATATAATATTATAGGATGAGCCCATTATCTGGATTATTTGTTTTTATTTTCTTTTGCAGATCTTACGCAAAGAGTGGAGACCTGAGCAGACGCTGCATATTGTTTGTCACTGTTCCTTTTATGGGACACAATGAGGATGAGGTTTGTTCCTATATTTACAATGTCTTTATCGTTAACACACAATTTATACCTATACTAGCATAAGGTCACAACTCTTTAGTCGTCTGAAGGCTAATCAATTTCAACCTGACTTAGTTATTTATCAGCTGACATTTTAACTCAGGAGATCTTTTACATACATACTTTTCGCCCATAATACGTTAAGTGACTAGATAATTGGAGAGACCCGATCTTGTCTTACATTAAGTTGTTTTAATATATACCTATTAAGGGCTAGTGCTGGGATCCTATACACTAGCTGAAGATCCCCAACCTCCCTCCTGCGCCCCCGCCCCAACCCCGCCCCAGTGATTTATTACTGACCGTTTCAAGGCGGTACTTCTGTTCCGGCCCCTCATTGTTACTTGTTCTTGTTGTCCATGTCGGTAATTTCGTTCACCTTGGGCCGTATAAGACGTTGCTATGCTGTTGCTAAGGCTAAATTTCTATGAAGGAGATTCCCTACACTGACTATGAAATTTGCTCTGGAGGAACAGTCCTTTTCAGACTGTTCCTCCAGAGCAAATTCCATAGTTGTAAAAAAACCTCGTTCATAGAAATTTAGCCTTAGCAACAGCATAGCAACGTCTTAAGTGATTTTATAAATACGGCCCTGTTGTGTGAGTGGTGTTTCAGTTGGAGTAGCTGAATGACCACCTGTCTGGGAAAGAGCTGTTCTTTAGATTTACCGTGCGAGTCTTTCGCGAGCTGCTGTCACTTTATGTATATATTTCTTGCCCTGTTGGTTTTGACGGCGGGATATAAGATCTGATTGTATTAGTTCCTGGATCATTCCCTATTATTTTACTTAGCTGGATTAGCAGTTTAGTCAGACCCGTATTTTTTCCTCAACCGGTCTTGTCGTTCACGAGCTATGTCCCTGTTTTATATATAGGAATAACCTCGTGAGCAAAATATCTGAAGAACCGCTTAAGCTATGATCCTGATATTTTGCATACAGTTACAAAATAAGGTGCAGATGACCTGATTAACTTTTGAGCATATTTCATAACATTTCGGTTGAGTTATTCCCCTTTTTCGGATATAGGCATTTTGAAGGAACACTCTTGTGTCCAAAATATCCGAAAAAAACCCGCATGAGCTAGGATTCTTATATTCTGCATACAGGTTTAGACTTAGATAAACCGATTAGCTTTTGAGCATACATCGTAAATTTTTGGTTGAGTTATTGCCCTTTTTCAGACGAAGGCCTTTTATATAGGAATAACCTTCTGAACAAAATATCTGAAAAATCGCTTAAGCCAGCATGTTTATATTTTAATAGCATACAGTTACAGACCAAGGCAGAGATGAACTGATTAACTTTTGAGCATATGCCACAAATTTTCGATTTGGTTATTCCCCTTTTTCGGACATAGGTATTTTATGAACAAAATATATGAAGACCCCCTCAAACTATGATCTTTATATTAATATATTAATATAGGCTAAGGTATAGATGATCTGATTAACTGTTGAGTCCAGCTCATAAATTTTCATTTGAGTTATTTCCCTTTTTCCGACATAGGCATTTTGTATAAGAACACACTTGTGAACTAAATATCTGAAGAATCGCTTAAGCTATGATCTCTATGTTTAGCATACAACTACAGGCCAAGGTGCAGATGACCTACTTAATTTTATGCATATTTCATAAAATTTCGGTTGAGTTATTCCCCTTTTTCGGCATTTTGAATAGGAACAAGCTTGTGAACAAAATATCTGAAAACCCATTTGAGCTAGATTTCTTATATTCGGCATGAGTTACAGACTAAGATGTAGATAAAGCGATTAGTTTTTGAGCACATTTCGTAAATTTTCGGTTGAGTAATTTCCCATTTTCGGACTTAGGCATTTTGTATAGGAACTACCTTGTAAACAAAATATCTGAAGAATCGCTTAGGCTGGGATTAGGATCTATATATTTGGCATGGGTTACAGACTAAGCTGTAAATTTACTTAGTAACTTTTGACCAATTTCCTATTTTTTTTATTGAGTTATTCCCCCTTTTCAGAAAGAGGCATTTTATAAAGGAACAAACTTCTTTAGAGGCAAGCATACGGTCGGAGCATAGTGTGTCATAAACACATTTCTAGTTATGAATATAATTGGGTCCGTTATTGAAATATTAAAACAGGAATGAGCAAGCGCTTTCAACTATCAGGAGCTCAGCGCTTGCGAATTGCCTTTTCTCATTATGCGGATGCATAATCGCTACTTGTTGTGATTACCTGCATTCGACCTACAGCACGATACTTGTATCATCGTATACGGCCTAGTTATCTGACCTAACGTATTGATCATATCATCATGAATAGAAATTTATGGAAGAACTTATGGACCTTTCGTACGACACGGTAGTAATTCCGTAGGATCATTTTTAATAGTGCAGCGGAAAAGTGTTGATGACATTGGCCATTCCGCGAAAATGTACTGGCTGATCTAAGTCTGGATTGTTTACACATAATCTGATGGAGCGGCTAATACGTTGTTTACCCATCAATATCTAGAAGACTCTTCTCTTTAATACAGTAAGGACAGGTCCATTCCAATACCCGAGGTGTTTAATTTGACTTTAAATGTTTTCTCCAAGAAACGTCTGCATTTAACACAAATGGAGTAGGCCCTAACCAGACACCGCATTCTTCGGCGTCCGATCTGGGTCGACTCTCTTTAATGGGATGTAGACTTTAATGGGTTAAGTTTTGCACGTATTATTTACGTAATGCGCTTATCAAAAGGCAAATAAAATTATTCAAGCAAGTGATTGTAGACAGGAAGGACGACGGAAACTAAAAAGCATTTAAAGGAAACCGCATATCGAAATGTAGATGAGCATTTGTATTCAGATATACAGTTAATTCACGCATGGAATAAGACTATTAATTTCTGTAGCAGTGTGAGCATTTTCTACTCAGCACCATCCCGTGTGTTGAAATGTCTTGAATTGTCTTTCATGACTTTACATAACCAAGTCATATTATTTTCAGCACTGGCATGTACATTACAACAATGTGCAGACCGAGATAGAGCTATGCTGTCCACATTTGCGATGGTATCCCCCTATCAAACTGGACTTCATAGACCTCATAGATGAAATTTGTTCATAAATAGTTTAGATTTTCTCAAATGATTGAACTATTATTTACGCTCTTGGCATTGAATCTTCATCACACCAACACCCAGTTTGTCCTCCAACATCTATTTATTACTGTGTTAGAAATCTTCCTGTTTTTAATTTGTGTGACTATTCTGTGACAGAGCCGGAGGTTATTATCCTATAGAAATCCCAGGAGAAAACATGTTTTGAAAGCTAGAGTAATCAAGAAGAATTTGATGCCGCAACTGCTTTTGTTAATGTCAAGTCCAATAAAATTATTTCCAGACAAATAATTCTCAATCTACTGGCTTTATTCAAAATTTACTTCCAAATTGATTTCTAAGATTATCTTCGCACTTTTCAAGTGGCATTCAAGTTTAAGAGTAATTTTGTTGGCCGTTTTTGATATTTACTATAAATTATTATTATGCTCTGTGCCTGTATGATGGCCTGAATCCTGGCTAAGTCTCTTGTATTTTCGTTCTAGGCTCTTGTTTTCATTTTCATATTACTGTCATGTTATCCGCTGCGGGGGAAACAGAACTAACAAACAACTAGAATAATTTTGCGAAAAATATTCTTTTCAAGCAGTATACAATAATAATAAAATGCCAGACCTTGAGATGTATGCGACCAGTAAGGCATTCCGCTTACTATTTCTTCAATTAGTTGGTTATCTTATTTCATATATGAGCTATTTGACATACTTTATAAACTATCTAATATATTATACTTCTATTTTTCTACCGAATTATGATATTTCTTTCTTTCTGGGGACGTCTCGGTAGCGTAATGGTTAAAGCTGACGCACATTGCAGTGCTAGGCGCTGTCGCCGCATCCGTGAGGGTTCAAACCCGGCCAGCGACATGTAATATATTATATATCTTATGTATTATCTTCTATATCTTATTTAGTATGTACTGTATATTTTATTCTAAATGAGATATCTGAGATGGTATATAAGATACCTGTTTTAGGAAATGAAATATATAATATAGGATATAACATATCAGAAATAATGAAAACGATATAAGTTTTGTAAAAACAATGATAGATATCTCATATATCATTTAAGATATCTTTTATATAATTTTAGAACTCTTATTTACTATATTTGATGTCTTGAATATAAAAATACCTTATTTAATAATAGTAGATATTTGACTCCATCAGATATCTTATTTAATAATTAGGCTTTCTGATATGTTTTAGTAGATATCGGATTAAGTATAAATGTTATCTTATAAATTATATCAGATACCTGATATCCAAAAAAGTTATCTTATATGTTTATGCATATACGTTATCTTATTTACTGTATTAGATTCATAATTAACCTATAAGATATTAAATATAGAAATTATCCTATATGTTGTATAAGATATCTTAAATACTGTTTAAGATTTTTAATATAGAAACTATCCTATATGCTATATAAGATATTTTCTTTCGTCTAGTCTGTTACGTATCTTATTTAACTATAGATATAAGGTATCCTTTATACTAACTTAGATATCTTATACAGTATATAAGATTATCAAATTAAATATACAAGATATCTTTCTGAATTTTTTTTTGAAGATTAAGCTTTTTTTCAAATACGATGTTTTATACAGCATGTCTCATATATAATATATAAGATACTTATATTAGAAATTATAGATCTTACATATATATTTTATATAATATATTTTAATAAGATATAAGATATCAGATATATTTGAAAACTAAACTATCTTCGTTAATGATTACGATACCTTAAAATTCTAAATAAGATATCTTATTTAGCATATACGATTATTATAATATATAAGGCATTCATTAAATAAGAATCGTCTTTAATGAAATATGAAAGATATCTTAACTATATAATATAAGATACCAGAGATAGATTGTAAGATATCGTATCATTTTATAGATATCTTCAGTGGTATATAAGATATCTTAATAAAGATCAGATGACATCAGATATCTATTTAACAGGATGAATAGCAATTTGCTTGCCAAAGATCAGTACCTTAATTTGCTACATAGATCCCTGTTGTTCACAATACGTTCTGCCTTAAGAAACACGCGAAATGTGCATGCCCATATCAGCGTGAGCAAATGCTCAGCCCGGTAGGAAATGGGCAATGGCCCAGAAAATAATTAGACAAAAGCGAGGAATGATGATGTTTTCTCATGATGCGCTCATGTTGTATGTGTGTAAAGTAAACTATCTCATGAGACTGCTTAGTAATTATTCTTACATAGCCTACCAATTTTTTGAAATACATTTTTGGTAACTTTTTCAGTCTCTAATTCCTTGCTTGAACTAAATGCTATTATGATTATTCAAATGAGATTCACATGCAATAGATACTTTTATACACAGCCACTGTAGTGAGGGTGTATAGCTAGTGCAGTTTATAATTGAAAATCCTGTATTACCTGGGGCACTTATAACTACAACAGTTGTTACGTACTTTACGTGCTGGATTGACAGTTTTTCGGTAAGGTGTATGTGAGAAGAAGCACAAATGGGTCTGAAGACAGTGTGACTCATTCATGGTCGTGGACGTTTGCATGCTCATATGATTGAGGGATCTTTTGTTCATATTTTGCATATGTTATTCTTTGTATTAAATATGGAGGTTTTGGAATATTTGAATGTATATTCGGTAGGTATTATCCAACATCTTACGTTTATTCTTTTTTAAGTATGTAACCTCATCTCTGAAAACTGCAAGAAAGTGTAATTAAACAATATTTCTTAGCGGTTCTCAGACTGGGGCCGCAAATGCATTGTCCAGGCGTTGTTTATATTTTGTTATTTTAGGTAAACGGTGGTTTACTGAGGCCTAAGTTTTGCTACTGTTTGTATTTTGTTGGTTAGACTGTATGCCATTTATAACCCCATTGTCACCTATAACTTGGTTGACAATAGCTTTCTTTTGTAAAGTGACAGCTGCTTTAGAAATCTATTTAACTTACAGCTCGAATCACTTGTTAAAAAAGTGACCTTGTTTGCAATATGTTGTTTACCAAAACAGGCTTAATAGGCAAAATAGTGGCCGTGGGTGAATTTTCCATAACTTTGTTTCCAAAAAACGGTAACGTAAGTACAATTCTTTTCTTCGATATAACTTCTGATTTGTCACCATTCAAGAAAACCAGTACAAAAGTTGGTTTTAAATATGATTTATTCACTTCTATGATTACATGTCTTTAATTAGGATCATAATATGACCCGTCACGGAATCTACAGCTGTATTTTATATTTCCGTGTTGTCTTAAGTTAATGCTTGTTGCGCAGTTATTTCCTTCTCTATGAAACCGACAGCATTTATCTCAGTAAGCTCATTAAATGCCTGTTCTCACTTTAACAAGTACAGGTTCCAGTAATAAGCTGAATCAAATTCTACAGGCGCATATGAGACATCAGTCTACTACTAATAATTTGGCATTTCGCTGAATGGCAGTTATACCTATTATCAGCATACCGACAAACTCCAAACATTGGGACACCATAAATAATTACCGTAATTGTCCTAAAATGGAACAGTTTGATTTTACAATGCAGTAATGCGTCCAAAAAGATACAGATGGAATTGCAAACAGTGTAGATCCTAATCAGACTGCTCCTTTTAGGAGCAGTCTGATTTGGGTCTGCACTGTTTACTCCAATCTATCTGTCCGACTACTTAAAAGTTTAAGGTATTAATGCATGTGAACTGTTACAGCTGAATTCCATATCCCATCCACAACACTAATGGAAACAAGACATGACACCGCTAATTGTTAAGCAACAAGTGAGCAGCTTATTCCCAGATAGATGAAGTTTTCGGTGAGAAACAGAGAAGCAGACAAATATACAAAATACAATAAAGAGTCCATGCATTAGGGCAGACAGGTCTGAGTAAACCCTGCAGAACCACGGATCAAACATGCTCCTAGCACTCAATTTACTAAATGTGTCTTTCAGACCCAGTTGTATAGTGTCTGGACGACAGAGCTAAATGTCATTTTAAATAATTGTGTGTTATAGAATCCAGACCGCACACTTTTACTTGATTTAATATATGCTGATCGACAGAACAATCCATCTTTATCAAAATATTCAATTGTTGCTTGTTCAAGAGCAGTTAGATATACGAGGGGAGTTCAATAAGCTCGTAGAACTCGGTATTTTTCTATACAATTCAAAATTTCTTTTTTTTCATTTTTGTGCAGTGTAAACCTTTGTCAGTTGAATGATAACAGCCGTTCAGTCAACACGTACATTTTTTGCTCTTACTTTTTGTTTGAAAACCTATACCCATAGGCAAAAATGGAAAGTCAGAATATTGAGTTCACAGCAGTCATAAAGTTCCTCACTAAGGAGGGTGCAAACACCAAAGAAATCCATCGGCGCATGGCTGATGTGTATGGTGATAGTGGCCCAAAGTATTCCACAGTGGCAAAGTGGTCAGCAGGGCGAGACTCCTTAGAAGATGACCCAAGGCCAGGTCGCCTAGTGATGTCATCAGCCAGGAGATGATAGACAGTGTTGAGAGACTTGTGCTAAACGATCGCCGCATCAAAGTTGCCTAACTTGCTTCAGAATGTGGTAGTTCTAATGGAAGTGTTTACACTATATTCCATGAACATTTAGGCATGTCAAAAGTATCTGCCAGGTGGGTACCCAGAATCCTGAACATGCAAGATCGCCAGCAAAGGGTGCAGTCCAGAGTTGCACAAGCGGTTATTCGTGAGTGCAAGTTCGAGCAGTTAAATCACCCGCCATACAGTCCAGACCTGGCCCCAAGTGATTATTATCTGTTTCGAAATTTGAAGTCCCACTTGCGTGGAACGAGAATTCGGTACGATGATGAGCTCAAGGCTGCTACAGAGGCTTGGTTTGAGGACCAAACAGACGACTTTTATTTCAAAGGCATATACTGCTTAACAGAAAAGTGGGCCAAATGCATTGAAGTAAAGGGGGATTATATTGAAAAATAATGTTGAAACCATCTTCCAATCTGTGAGTTAAATCCCGAGTTCTACAAACTTATTGAACTCCCCTCGTATCTACACTGTATTGTATTCAAACAGAAGGTAACCCAGCTTGTACGAGCAAGTGCCTTTGTCAGTTTTTTTCTTTGTTGCTGACGATATGATTAAAATCTCTCATATCTCTGTTTCCTTTTTATGTTTCTAGTACAAGTACTGTTTATTTGTAGCGGTGGATAAAGGGATGGGAGTTGGTATAAGTGCTTCTGTTTGGGGAATTAAAACGTTCAGATTTGAGCCGCGACACGACAAAACCAACAAAGTGGCTGTGCGCCCAGCGCAGACTCAGATCAGTCTGGGCATCCGCCCAGTCTGATCAGAGCTTCACTGTCCGCATGGTGGTAGCTTAGACCCTTAGCTACCTTCTAAGCGCCGAGCAAAGAGTCTGATAAAAATGGATGGAATCTAAGGCTGGTCTTTCTGCACTGGGCGCAAAACCACTTTGTTGCTTTTCTCGAGTCGCGATTCATTTGTTTTCGTTTTGTGTCTCGGCATACTCTACTTAGCAGACTATCGGAATGTCTTTTTATGCCCCCGAAGGAACTTCGGGTGGCATATTAAAATCGCACCGTCCGTCCGACTGTCCGTCCGTCCGTCAGTCCGCCCGTCCGTTACAAATCGTGTCTCAGCGATAACTCTAAAACTACTAAAGCAAATCTGATGAAACTTCACAGACAGATAAAGCATAATTAGAAGGTGTGTCGCGCGCAAGACTTAGGTCCCTACGCCCAAGGTCAAGGCCACAATTGGGTCAGAGGTCAAATTGTGTCTCAAAATCGTGTCTCAGTGATAATTTTAAAACTACTGAAGCAAATTTGATGAAACTTCACAGAAAGATAAAGCATAATGAGAAGGTGTGTCGGGCACAAGACTTAGGTCCCTACGCCCAAGGTCAAGGCCACAGTTGGGTCAAAAGTCAAATCGTTTCACAGAATTTGGTCTCAGCGATTATTTATAAACTACTGAAGCAATTTTATTGAAACTTCGCAGAAAGATGAAACATAATGAGAAAGTGTGTTGCACATAAGATTTGGGTTGCCATGTTCAAGGTCAAGGTCACAGTTAGGGATTAAAGGTCAAATCTCGCCTCTGTGATAACTTAAATCCTGCTGAAGCGAATGTCATCAGACCTCACAGAAAGGTAAACCATAATGAGAAGGTATGCTACACACAATATTTATGATCCCAAATCCAAGGTCACGGTCACAATCTGGGGTCAGAGGTGAAATCATGTCTTGGCAATTACTCGGAAAAGTGCCAGAGCAAACTTTTAAGAAAGATAAAGCCTAATGAGAAGGTTTGCCTTAAACAAGACATAGGTTCCCACACCCAAGGTCGAGGTCATAGCCAGAGGTCAAAGGTCAAGTCATTTATACTCAATTACCTTAAAACTACTGAAGCAAACTTCATTAAATTTCATGAAAAGGTATAAAACAATAAGTGAATATGTCACAAACAAATTATGGTTCTGTTGCTCAAAGTCAGGATCACAGTCAAGGCTCAGAGGTCAAATCATGTCTCTGAACTGTAGACTCAAAACTGCTGAAGTGAATTTCATCAAGTTTCACTAAAAGGTAAAGCATGATAAAAAGGTAACGTAAAGAAAAGTATAAAAATGATAAGTTATGTAAGGTGCAACATTTAGGTTACCACACCCAATGTCAAGGACACAGTACAGTTTGGTTAGTGGTTGAATTTAGTCCCCTTGAATCCTCTTAAACACCCAAAGTGCATTTAAACGTTACAGAAAAGTAAAACGAAATGAGAATGTATATCATGTGTGAGACTTGGGTTCTATATCCAATGTCAAGGTCACAACTAGGGCTCAAAGGTCACTTTAAGGGGCCTGCGGGGCATTTGTTACATACTGTAATATTTCTTGTTAGTTCCTTAAACCCGCGCTTATATTTTGTGCCTCTGAACCTGAATACTAAGTTTTCCGTAAATCTTGTGTGAATCTACAACATTTGGAAAATTGCTAATGAGGAGCCGCTCTCAGTATACAGAAGCACTGTGTATAGAAGTATACATTGTATAAACAAAGATCTTATTTTTAAAGTCAGTTCCGCTGGGTGGCCAGTTGTGCTTTTATTGGGGTTTCACATAAACTGTCATCGCTGTCCATACTTGAAGTAGATGTTTTAAAGATGCCATTAATTATGACAGACATGCAAAATGACTTAATAAATCAACAAGGTCTGATGTTTATTTACCTATCGGACTACTTCTATTATACTCTCTTTAAAATGAATTCCAGGCAACCGGCGTAATGAAAACATCTGCGCCAGGACGAGGAGCATTGCCATAGGTAAGTGTTTTTAACATGACCCTCTGCGCCGGTTACGGTAGCCTTTTGCCAAAAGTACTTAGTATTAAACTCAAAAAATAGGTAAACGATGGTGTTATTACTGAACTACCATCCGGACATGTTGGATACTCAAGATGATGTTACAGATTGACACTTTACTCAAATAGACAAATTGCCAAACTTGGGCAGAACGATTTGTGAAAATGATTTTCATCCCATTTATACCTAATATCTTGAACATATTAAGTAGCTAGTGTCAAAACTTTAAAGTTTCTTACAACTGTTACAAGGGAAATGGCCATACCTGAGACAATGTGCCACGAACAAGAAATCGGCATCCGTGTCCTGATGGCACTTTCTTCCTATTAAGCAAGCTATCGTCATCTTTGATCATTGAAATAACATGGTGAAATTATTAAAACGATTTGTTATTATTCTTTTAGATATGGCATCGAAGGAAATGAATATTTATATAGATAATCTGATAGAGGCTTTAAATCCACCAAGACATGGACCACCTACTTTAGTAAGTGTCAGTGTACATGTATGTGCTTTTGGTATAGCTTTGTGTATTGCATGTCATGTTTGCGCTATCAGCTATTTTTTCTTTGTCGAAGACAGTATAAGATCAGGTTTGATCTCGATCATATAAAAACCAATTTTTTAACAGATCAGAATTATCCCATTTTTTCTGGAAGCTGAATCAAACACTTTACTTTTAATCCACAGTTCATTTTCACATGATGAATTTACTTTTTGTAGCATCAATTTATATATAAGATGTTTTTTTTCTGAGAAAAAAAAAAAAAAAAAAAAAAAAAAAAACGAGAACGATCATGGTTCTAATTATATATTACGTATTTAAAGACGTCACTTAGGATAGCATTTGTAAAATAGCTTGCAAATAAGACAGAGGAGATATTCTGTTTATTGATACTAATGTCTGAAGCAATAAAAATCTTAAAAAGTTCCTTCAAGAGCAGAGAATACATACAGAAGTAGGAACATGGGCCAGACTACGTAGTTTCGGCTAATAAAGCCTCGTCAGTGACCCTGTTTATGCAACAGGACTTATACTAATGTTCTCCAAATAAGGCCCGGTCTTCCTCAATTTAAGGGTGAATATTTTCTTGCAGAAAAGAAATTTATCCGGATTTCAGTTCAAGTATAACATGTTTGAACATTTGTAATTGGAATGGCGATCTCGGTTTTTTATTACCATATTTCTGTACACCACGACAAAGATGTAACTATGTGGAAGCATTTCAGCACTTGGCAGTATAATTAGATAACTGTGACAGGCGGTAAAATCGCTTCTCCTGTAGGTATTGCATATCATCGTCGGTGTAAAATTTTGTCTAGTTTCTGGTTTAGCTCTGTTTCTGTGACAATCCTCTGTAGCACCGTGGGACATGTTTAAGCTCGTTGGCCTTTTATTATGCTTTTGCGAGCACGAATCAACATTTTACCTTCTTTTTGTGTTATTTGGTAAGAATCTGATTGCCATGTAAATGTTACAGAGATGTATTTCTTCTTTATACAATCATGCATTCAGTAGTTTAACCTGGGCTTTTTGTTTTGTTTCTTTTTGTATTTTGTTTGTACTAGAACATAGGTTTAATGAAAGCTTAATGTCAAAGGTTTTTCATGGTTGGCATGGCTGTGTATATCTTGTCAGTTGGCTTATATCATTTTATGTATACGAGAGGAAGACCAATAAAACAAAAAAATGTTAAAATGACAACAAACTATAAATTTCAAATTTTGACAATTTGTCATGACATTCATTGGGTAATTAAACAAATAAAATGAAACACTCTGTAAAAGATAAAAAAAATTCACAGACAAGCAATGAAAAATGAGGCTGCGTGCAATTAAATCTTCCTTCGTGAAAGAAAAAAAGATTTTCTAATATCTGCAATTTAGCATTCCTTCACAAAAATGAGGCTGCATGCCTTTTAGCCTTCCTTCGCAATAAGTAAATAAATAAATTAATAAATGAACAGTATAGAACAAAACAGAAAAGTTTCTTTATTGTCGAATACAGTTAACATGCAACATAAGCCCTGTTGGGCTTTTATTTCGGCAAACAAAGGTATATCCACACAGTAATAAAAGAAATTGTATCACAGAGCATGCAAGTATTAAACAAATATACAAAATCTGGAAAAGTTAAACTACGATGTAGCGTACAAAACACATCATAAATTCAGATGCAATGAAAATTATTACAATTCCATTCAATGCAGTATCTGAAAAAGACCAGGGGAAAAGGATAAACGAGAAATACAAAGAAATGGGAAAACAAATCTTGTCAGCCTGTGCAGCACACCTTCAGTCGAAATATTCAAAGGTAGAAATCGGTCAGTCAAGAACAAGAATTGTTTTCAGGAAAGCTGAACAGGAGGAGATCATGACTTGCTGTTGACACGTTCTTGAAGTTTCCTCCATCAGGTATTCCTTTTACACTGTTGATAAAGTAGCTGAAATTCGCTATGGAAACAATGTAATATCAACGTAGACGCAACAGTTGTGTGAAAACTGAGAGAACTGACTAAGGATTTGGTGCAAACGTACATGCAAAAATTATCTGACTTCTTCTTTGACCCATTTTATGTTTACCGTGCGTGCCTTTTATGAACTGCTGTCAATTTATGTATATAATTTTCCCTTTTGGTTTTGAGGGCCGGGTATGGGATCTGATTGTATTACTTCCTGTTCATTACCTACCCTTTTGCTTCCAGTAAGAATGTATTTGTTTATTCTCATGCAAGTAGTTTATACAGAGAAAATCCGAAACTAGAGCAAGTGAGCAGGGGCTCCGTATACCACCGACCAGTGCCACCGCCTAATGAAACAACCACCTGATGAAACCAATCGTATGAACCTAGAAGTAAATTAGAAGTAAACTTAGTCATCTAGTAAATGGTCCTATCAAAGTATATTACAAATATCAGCAAAGAGTAACAGCTCAACACAAAACTTAAAAGTAACCATATAAGTCTGTTTCCATGACCTTGGTCAGCAGCATCCAGATGATGCCAACTAATCTGCATGAGCACAAAGAAGTAAACCTAGCCATATATCAAAAGGTTTTATCAAAGGATATTGGAAATATTAGCAAAGAATGTATACTTAATGCAAACCTTTACCACAAATATACAAGTCTGTGACCTTGACCTTCGGTAAGCAGCTATGAACCTAAAAGTAAACCTAGGCATTTATCAAAAGTATCCATCAAAAGTATCAAAAGAATAAACACAAAACTTGACATTGACCTTTGGTAAACAGCAGCATCCAGATGATGTCCACTACTCTGAATGAATCTTAAAGTAACCCTAGTCAAATATCAAAAGCTTCCATCAAAGAATATTGGAAATATAACAGAAGAATGTAAATTTAACGCAAGAATTTAACGCAAATGTTTAAGTCTGTGACCTTGACCTTAGGTCAGCAGCAGGAGCCAGATGATGTGAACTGTACTGCATGAACCCAGAAGTATACCTAGTCACATACCAAAAGGTTCCATCAAAGGATACTGGAAATATAAGCAAAGAATAAAAACTTAACGCAAAACTTTAACGCAAATGTTAACGGACGGACGCACGCACGGATACACGGATGAACAGACGGACAGACGGACGAAGGGACGGAAAGACGAAAACTATATACCCCTCGACATACTTCTGCGAACCTCCTCATTGGTTATATGGTGCAGTCAATAACCCTAACAAACAACTCCAGTATCCCAGTTTGGGTGTTCATCTGAAGTTCACCTTTTCGCTAAGTGTTTATGTTTTTTTATTTCTTTTTTGCTCCTCTGTTTTTGCTACAGTTAAGGTCAAGAATACGTAAATGACTGGCGCAATTAATTACGTGCGTCGCGAAGGACGTAACGTCACGAAATACATCCTAGTCAGTGTAATTTTCAATATGGCGGCCCCATAGGACATTCAGTAATAACGTCAAACATGGGGAAAACGGAGTTGTTGTCATTGTTTATTCAAGCCCTTTGTTCTTTTTTTCCCTGTATGTTTGAAGATATTTTATCAACGTAAGTGTATTAATAAATTAATGAGAGAGAGAGAGAGAGAGAGAGAGAGAGAGAGAGAGAGAGACTGACAGAGAGAGAGAGAGAGAGAGAGGGTGACTGACACACAGCCAGAGTTTCATGTTCGGGGTTCATTCACTTTGCACGTGACCCAATGTAGTTTACACTTCGATAAACATCTGAAAAATTAAGTTCATTGCTTATATTTACATTCGTTTTAATCAAATCTTTCATGAAAAATATTGTATAAGCGCCAAAATTGAAGCAGTAAAACACGTACACGCACTTTTTATTGCTAACAGCAGAACGGCATGTATGACGTCATGACGTTGCTGACGTCCAATCAGGTTGTAGAAAGCCATTGTTTATTTTGACGTCATTCACGTCGCGTGTCTCAATGTAATTATTGGAATGTAAACAACATTACGTTCCAATGGTTTACTGTAGGGCTTTTCAGTAAATACACCAAGAATGTAAATATAACAATTTAAGGCTGGCCGGTTACATGTTCCCTCCCTGCTTTCAGGGCTCACAGGACTTTTCAGACACACATATGAAAAGCGGAACCCATCATTTTCCTTTCGCTGCGTTATCCTTTCCTGATTTAAAAAAAACTACCTATTTACTGCTGGGTTGACAAAGAGACTTTTCCAGTCGCTAGCTGGCCGACTCAGGATTCGAACCCGCAACCGTCTGCGTCATAACCGGACGTCCGCGGCGCCGGTGGGATTGCGCATCCGAAATGATTAATAAACCAAGTAAATGTATGCCAGCTGATTTTAGAGCTTTATGGGATGGGAATTTAATATTTATTATAATGCCGATTTTTGCAATTTTAATACACATATTATCACATATCCTTTCTGGACATCGAAAATTTTGTTTTTATTACAAAATAAGAATGATACAATATTTCTTCCACTTGTTATATGCCGTTGCCAAAGATATAGCGGGCCTCTAACTCACACCGCCCCTACGGCCACTACGCTACAAGAAGTCTTTATCTTTACCTATCCCACCGACGGTGGATTTGGAAGCTGACCTTGTAACTTACCATCATCTCGATATGACCGAAATACTGTCCAAAGGTCAATTTTATCTGACTACTATGAGCCACACCGACAGAACACGAGTCGTCAGAAATTATGATATATGCGCATACGCACAGACTAGTAAATCTCTTCGCTGTTCTTCACGGAATTATTGTACCAGAGGACAACAAAGGCTCTGGTCAGGTTGGGCGGGTGCGCACACTGATATGAGCTTCCACTGTCCGTATATGCCCCAAAGAACCCATTTTATCATGGCACGGCGCATTTTTGTGATTTAGGGCACTGTGATTTTGGGTAACGCAGTTGTTTATGCGGCTCAGTCGTGTCGGCTGCAATGACCATATTACTGTAGAAGTATGCTTGCATTTTTTTATTAATTTTTGGCTAAGAGTGTCTGTAAAAAATTCTTTCCCTTAAGCCTCTTTCACGCCACAAACGTTTCTTTGTCACAGAATCTCTAACAAGGAAAGTTTGCCAAACATTTTGCGTTAACACGGAGCAAATTATTTGTTAAAGAAAAATGTGGCATGGAATCTTTGTCAAATTAACTTTGGCAAGGAAATATTTGCTGCCGTGTTCACATGATCGAACATTATTTGTCAAGGTTACCTGGACAAATAAACTTTGCCCGTGTGAACGGCCAACCATGCCACCTTTTCTTTGTTAAATATACTTTGTTCAAAATCAAACCGATTTGATTATGAGCAACGTTTTCTGTGCTTATCTCCATAGCTAGTTTCTTTGTTACATATGCTATGGCAAATTTTCTGTTCACACGGACAAATTTTGTTTGTCATAAAAACTTTACCATATGAATTTGGCAATGAAAATGTGGCATATTTTTTCATTCACACGAGCAAATTTTACTTTTCCAACCCTACTTTGTCACAGAAACTTTGCCCTTGTGAACGAACCTTAAGGCATTCGTCATGAGAACCCTATTAGTCCTCATCTTTCCTTATTCTCATAACGCTCTTAGCATGTCTTATTACGTCGCCAGTAAACGACTGCAACGTCGCTTATAAATGACGTCGCGGAATGGCGTAAATTTATACATACCTATGCTTGCTTACCAAGCGCTACTTGAAAAACGAACTCGGTAGTCAAGGACTTTTCTTACCTTATTTTAATCGACAGATTCTGTGACATAAAATGTCAGTTTTTGAAAAAAATCTATGTACCGGAAAACAAGCTGTGTACGTTTAAATTTCAAAATCTGAGTTTTTCATCGCATTCCCATTGCCGTCAATGGAAACGGCCTCAAAATTTCATGTTTTTCAATCTGATCTAGCGACTAAACGAACTCGGTGACCTATCTTTTTTATGGCACAATTCGATGTCACACATGAAAATGAACATCTGTGCAAAATTTAAAAAAATTCTATGTACGAGGGTTGATCCAGAAGTAATGTTACTGCAGCTATAAAATCGCGTAGAATAAAGAGAGAGCAACTAAATTTCGTATCAAAGTACCTTAATCTATTTGCATTATAGTCTGAAAATGTCATAAAAATACATTGCACAGTAACTGAGATATCGAGATAGACAGAAGGCATTGTAACGAAACGCGCCGCGCGTCACTGACGTCGTTGACGCAACAGACGAAGTTTCGATATTGTGTCATTTCTAAAGTAGCATATTCGTAGTTCCAGCAAAGTACTAATGTCTGTTCAACCATGTTTATCTAATCTTTTAATATGACTTGAACCGCACCCCAGCACAAGTTTAAGAATCTACACAACATTCGAATTGTAGAACATCGATCTTCATACATGCGGTCGTAACAAGCGGGGCGTTATTGTCTGACATTGCTCATAAAAGTCTTCCGGCTTTTTTTTGGACGATCCGCTAGCCTCTAGCGACTCATCTGCACCCATACCGCGTTGAATGCACCTTTACACAAGCCTCATAATAATTGTTATATCACCACATGTCCAACTAAACAGCTCTAGAGTCTCTAATCTTGATATTCCAACTTTGTGGCAAAACCGCATATATATCCGCTGACGCGTTTTTCAGAAATCAACATTATTACTCTCGGCAGTAACCAAGCATTAGCACTAGCTAGCGAACTTCAAACTGCAGTGGCGATATAAAAAATTTCATCAGTGGGCGGCAGAATTATTTTTCGTCATCGTATCAATTTTTTTATCTGATTTGGCGCGTTAGTTTGATTTTGATTTGTGATTGCCTTTGAAACTTAGGTTCATGTAGTTAACGTCATTCTAACGTGCGGCGCGATGGCGTCGGTGGCATACTTTGAATTTTTATATATCATGAGCGGAAAAAGATTTCAACTTTATATTTATTCCGTAAATCAGAATTAAATTACAGTGTAGTTTGATATAATTTTTGTAATAATGCTACGACGAATAAGCGCGCAGTGGACACAGTGACATTACTTCTGGATCAACCCTTGTATGAGCCATTTACGTATTCTTGACCTTAAGCTCAGAACCAGTGAAACCTTAAGATGGTAAAGCTTTTGTAAGTAGGTGAGCGATTGGAGTATGTGAATTATAACTGTAACATACACCGGTAAATTTACTCCTCGCCAAAAGTTTAGCATATCTTTAATGTAATTGTACCAGGATTATGAGAAACCATAATAATTTAGAGAAGAATGTAAATGCATTCTGTCATCAACGCCAATACTAAAGCATTGTAAAAACACCAAATTTAAATTGATTTGGGCAAGCACTGCACAGAGGAGCACAGAAATAAATGCCCCTAAATGTAACTTTTTCGAGAGAAAATAATGTTTCTGTTTAATGATTATTAAAGCAGTAATTTCGTAGACCCTATTCGCCAAAAGCATTTAGCGTTACAAATCGTTGAATTGGTGTAACAGAAAAGTCACTAGCAGCGCATTACAACGATTTTTTTGTCGCAAAATGTTTTTTTTTTTTTTTTCAATTATAAATCTGTGCTCGCTTTGTGCAGCTGCTACTTAAATTCAAATCAAACTTGCTAATTTTACGACGATTAATCATTTGGTGTCCATGATAGAATTCATTAACTTCGACAGAAAGTAAAAATTCAAATGTAATTATCTCTAATGTTCTTGTTATATTTACTTTTTCATTATGCAAAATTTAGTATACGGAAAGGATAAAGAAACGCATGTATTTGAGTGTAATATATTATTTTTTTTTTTATAAATCTGTCAATCAAGTTTTCAGAAAATTTCACTTGATTTTTACCATTAATTCTCCAGTAACTGAAAACAATTTGACGGAACCCCCAGTATCATAAAATGAAAACAGCTCATGTACTGGTCAGTATCGGGTATGCCAACATCACCCTGTCCAATCGAAACAACGGTTACACCGTCAAAACTCCGGATAAACGTTAATGTAACACCGGTTAACGGCTGATTCGCGCACAAAATATCATGGCGGCGCCCATACCAGGTAAGAACCTTGTTGTTTCTTTGCTGAATGTTTTCGATGAAATAAAAGGTGAAATCGGTGGAGAATTTGCTTCGATGCAGAATGATTTGTATCAGATTTCTTCAAACATTCGATCCGGAGTTGGCGCAACACTTTCGGCCATGATTTGTCTGCAAAGCGTTCGTACTTTTGAAAAACTGCAGAGCTTATGAGCATGTGAGGTGCTTTCGATGAATAATTGGGTACAATTAATAGTAATTTCACCGTTTATAATAAAAAGTTGCGTTGAAAACGCGTAATAAGAATTTAATGGCCAAAATGAAAAGTACCACCGGATAAATCGGTAAAAAAAGTTATCTTCTATCCAGTTTAGTTAACATAGTAAAGGTGTACTGGTATGCCTCCGTTTTCCTCCATTTCTACAAAAAGAAATGAATTTTGCTGTACCTTGTTTACTTCCCTGCACAACTATTGTAGGATGTAGGAAGGAATCTGCTTCTTTGAAATTTGACCCGTACTGAGAAAGGAGCTTAAAAGAAAACAATAGCTTCGCTTCCCCTGAAGGCGTACCAATACACCTTAAAACTAAGCGAAAGTTACTATGAGGTGTATCTCGAGAAACCCGTTTTTGAGCAATTGTAGGAATGTCGCTTTTAACAGAAAAATCAGATTTCGACTTGTTGATCAATTTTTTAAATTCTTCATACAGCACTGCTGTGTCAAAATTAGCTTAAATTTACATTATTAATGATCCTTATTGCATTTAAAACAACTTGACTGGCTAAAAAATGAAAATAATAGCATTTTTATAAATTTTCATAGGAAATGAAGGCATATTGCAAAAGTAATTTGAAGAGGAAAGCATGTTGCAAGCGACATATCTTAATGGTCTGGGGAGATCCCTGATTAGATTTTTCTCAAAAAAGACCAAAATCACAAAATTCTGGCCCACAGTGTCAAAAATTAAATTATCAATACTTTTTGCTGCCTGTGAGTTCAGCATGATGTAAGCAACTGGAAAACGGTTTAAACAGTGACTCTTACACAGTTAAATCGCACCAGGAATGAAATGATTTTTATGTAAATGGATACGTGTTTAGGTGTGTGTACGGGGAGGGGTCCAACTCTATCATTTATTTTCACTTTGCCTCCTTTCTTTATGGGAGTCAACTCTTAAAGGAAACTGTATGTTCCTCTAGGAACAAATTTAATTCTTTCGTTTAATGATAGATCCCATTTCTGAAGGGCTTCATCACCCATGGAAATGAACAAGTAAACAAGAAGTCACAAAAATGGTTTCTCTTTGTAATAAATGGCAGCAGAACATGGTGGTGTACTTACGCATCTTCAACTGTACAATGTTGAATTATTGTATAGGCAGTGCGTGCATGTCCTAACTCAGTAGAGTCTGCATATATATTGGCAGTTCTGGGAGTGAATTATGGTGAAGGGACACACCTCTATATTCCTCCACCGTTTCTATAAAGGGAAACAACTTTTATGACTTCCTGTTTGTTCCCTCGACAAAGAAGCCCTTCCAAAAAGGTCTACTCAGAAAGGAGAAAATTTTCTCTTATAGGAACAACTTCTTTACTTAACGAGTTAAACCTGAGACGGGAGGTAAAACAGAAAATGGTCGAATTGCTTCTTCTAAAAGTATAGCATTTACCTCCAGACTCTTTTTCATGGCTTTTAATTGTGATACTGTAAACCTGTGAATATTCAGAAAGAACAGTTGAGCGAAACTGTAGACCCAGAGCAGACTGCTCCTAAAGATCATTCTGTCAGGGTCTACATTGTCTACCAGCATTTCAAAAAAGCTTACTCTGACAGGACTATCAGACTTGTCCATAAATGAAAATGAGAAAGTCACTTATATAACAGAATAATGTTTTTGTAGGGTTATGGTAAATGACAACAAGGTATTTGCACAGGTTCCTGTAAGATGAATGTGTGCATTTCCAGGGGAAGAAACTCAATCTATGTCATTTTGCTTTCCCTAGAAGCAATCTTCAAGAGCTATAGAGAAAACTTTTCTCTCATAGGAGCAAATTTTCCCTTGATCCCTCATCAACAGAGGACGCAAGCACACTACCCCCAACCACTATCCCTACTACTACCAATCACACTAAGGCGCGTATACTGTCTTTAAACGGTGTAGTTGATAGTGTGTGTAGAAATTATATAATGTATGGTCGTATGGATCCAGGTATTCCATGTATATACCTGATTGTATTCGCACATTTTAATCGAGTAGCCCTATCTGAGAAATCGAGCAGAACGGTTTCCACGAAACTTCTTTATTAAGAAGCGTAGTGGCGCAAATGGTTAAGCAGGTGCCTCTGGGTGGCTAGGCGGAGCTGCCGTAGTCAGCGTGGGTTCGAATCCTGGCCGCCCAGCGGGTTCTTCTTTATTTCTCAATATATATAATATATACAGCGCTACGTTACCTGCATCCTGAAGTTTCGAAATGTTGTTCATAGTGGCATACGATGGTTATATGCACATGCTGATCTTTAAGAATACAAAATAGCTTTGTACCATTTAAACGAAGTAAATCAAAATTAAGAGAAACTTAAGTGGGAATCTCTGAAAAAGAAGCGGAAAGATAGTAGACTCATAATGCTTAATAAAGGTCTAAAGGGTGCAGCCAATATACCCACAAATGACCTTGTTCCCCCAAGCAGGCGTACCAGGAAGCATCATTCCCTGGCATTTCAAATCCAATCGGCTGGGACTGACATTTACAAGTTCAGTTTCTTCCCCCCCCCCCCCTCCCACCCCCGCCTATTTGAGATCAGACCTCCCTGGCACTTGAAATCGCCTTATCTCTGCTGCTGAATGTTACAACGTTTACTTCTCTTGTAGGGCTATAGACATGCTTCCCCGATAACAGGTCCTAGTGAATAATTGTCTTTGGACGTATCACCAGTAAACAATTCTGATTCTGATTCTGAAGCTGAATAGAAGACAACTTCTTGTATCGTTTTATCCGGTTATATTTTTTATTTTGGTCACAAAATTCTTATTACGCGTTTTCAACGCTTCTTTTTTATTATAAACGGCAAAATTACAATTAAATGAACCCAAAAAATCATCGAAAGCACCTCACTTGTTCATAAGCGATGCATATTTTCAAAAGTACGGACTGTTTGCAGACAAATCGGCTAAAGTGTCCATGGCCGAAACTATTGCACCAACTCCGGATCGAATGTTCGAAGAAATCAGATATAAATCACTCTGCACCGAAGCATACATGGGAAAACAAATCAATTCTCCACCGATTTCACTTTCTATTTCAGCGAAAACATTCATTTGCAAGCAAAGAAACAACAAGATTCTTACCTGGTATGGGCGCCGCCATGATATTTAGTGCGCGAATCAGCCGTTAACCGGTGTTACATTAACGTTTATCCGGAGTTTAGACCGTTTAACCGGTGTTTCGATTGGACAGGGTGGGATTATTGCTGCAGAGTGAACCAGATAAAACAAAGCAGTTAAAATTTTATTCCATATTTTGTTACCCTGCTTTCTTTATTCTTTCAGTACTTGAAAATGATAAAATAATATCTTGAGCAATACCTGGGTGCTACTAGAGTTTACTGTACTTGATTTCAAGATATCAAGATTTCAAGATTTTATTATCGACCATTGAACAATAAATGGAGTTAACATCATCTTACCTTACTGTCACGAACTGAGGAAAAGGTTTTTCTTACGTTTCTAAAACGTAGCAAAACGGCAATATACGTTGTAAATCGTATTAAATACGTATTACAAACGACTTTAAGCCACAGTCTCACTGTTACGTATTGAGGGCTAGGTTTTACTACGTTTAGAAACGTGGCAAAACGACAGTATACGTTGTAAAACGTAGTAAAAACGTATATAAGTATAGCCAATTATGTGGCCAAGTTACGTTTGATTTATGATTTTTAACTCAAACATGGCATTTTGGTAAACGTAACGTATACATAGTAAAACGTAGCAACACGTAGTAAAACGTGGTTAAATGGTACTAAAACGTAGCCAAAACGCATTAAATGCGTACAAAAACGTAACAAGAATAACCTAGAGGTCCTCAAAGCCTCAGTCTCACTGTCACGCATTGAGGACTAGTTTTTTTCTACGTATTTAAAACATACCAAAACGGGAATAAGCGTATCGAAATGGAGTGAATACTTATTATATACGGTATATACTGCTACATTCGTGGCCTATCTGCGTTTGAATTGAAAATTCAACTTAAACGTAGCATTTCAAAATATTTACTGTATGCGTAGTAAAAACGTATTGAAACGTAGTCTAAACATACTAGAACGTAGATGAAACGTTTTAATTAAATACAAGGTCCTCTACGTACTACTACGCATTATATTCGCTTTCCCACGTCTTAGTACGTTTTATGACGTTTTAGCCTGCGTTTTATTACGTTTTTGTGTGTTTTGCGATACCTACTCAAAGGTTATTATACCGGACACTACCTATGGGTCCCTAGTAAAACGTACGGAATCGTAGTAGGTAAGTGAACTGTTCTCGTCCGCTCTGAAAGCGCGGCACTAAGCCGTATGATAACCGGTCATTACGAAGTAAATCGTAAGTAAACGTATTTAAAACGTACTAGAAACGTAGTAACACCTAGAGACTTACAAAACGGGGTACAGATTTTGGCCCAACGTAAGGAGGTAAACGCAGTACAACCTAGCCCTCAAAACGTGACAGCGAGACGCGGCCCTTAACGTGACCTAAATACATATTACAAACGACTTCATACATGGACCACCTTCGCTTGAATTTGGACTTTTCAACTCAAACGTGGCATTTTGATATACGTAGGGTATAGTAAACGTAGTCAAAACGCACTAAACTGTAGATGAAGCGCATTAAATGCGTATAAAAACGGAACAAGCCTAACCTGGAGGTCTTCCAAGCTACACTCTTAATGTCAAGTTTCGAGGGCTAGGTTTTTTCTATGTTTTAAAAACGTAGCAAAATGGCAATATGCGTAGTTAAAGTAAAAAGTATGCAAAGACCAGGAACTGAAACAATCAAAATCCAAATCCAGTCCTCAAACCATAGTTAGACCTACTGAATATCTGTTAAATATGGCTACATGTATATACAGCTACATACGTGGCCGAGCTACGTTCGAGTCGGAATTTCAACTCAAACGTGGCATTTCGATCTACTTAGCATATACGTAGAAAAAAAACCTAGTGAAACGTAGTCTAAACATACTAAAACGTTGACGAAACGTCTTAAGGTCAAGAATACGTAAATGGCACATGCATAGATTTTTTTTTTAATTTTGCACGGGCGTACATTTTCATGTGTTACATCGAATTGTGCAATAAAAAAGGTGGGTCAACGAGTTCGTTTAGTCGCTAGATCAAATTGAAAAACGTGACTTTTTGAGGCCGTTTCCATTCGATAGGTTTTGAGTTCCTACAAAAACGTCACTTCGACCACTTATTATCCCAGACACTACCTAGTAATCCACAGTTAAACGCACTGATTCGTCGCAGGCTAGTAAAATGTTCTCATCCCTTCTAAAAGAGTGGCACTAACCCGCACGACAACTTGATAATACGGAGTAAATCGTAGTTAAACGTGGTAACGAAAGCGTAATTGGAAAGTTATTAAAAACGTAGTAAATCCCTTCAAAATGGGGTAAATTGTTGACAAAACGTAGGAGTGGGAAACGTAGTGCAACCTAGCCCTCAATGCGTGACAGTGAGACTGGGACTTAAGATAAAGTCATGGATAACTTTCCACACCACTCTTTAACGCTATTCGCGAATCGAACAGGTAATGAAATACACTACGAGATATGGGCAAGTCATCTTTATCTTCTAATTTTATTTTTCCTTATATTCAAATCCGTTTTCAGTGTTCATTTTGAAAACCGAATTAAATTTCGAACAGCCTGATATACTTTTAGAAAAGATTGCATAAGAAATACCGCGGTCATTTTTTAGTTTAAGTTGACTACCCCCAAAATGTATAGAATATATAGTAAATCATGACTCTTGCACTGCGTTGATCAAAGTTTTGCCCGCATATTTCTCTTTTTTTTTCATAAAGAGATCATTTCCCGTGTTCATTGCGAAAAATACAATTATTCAGCATTTCGTTGATATAATTTTTATTGAAATAGAAAGTAAAACA
The DNA here is from genome assembly GCA_963989385.1 of Ctena decussata. Taxonomy (NCBI): domain Eukaryota; kingdom Metazoa; phylum Mollusca; class Bivalvia; order Lucinida; family Lucinidae; genus Ctena; species Ctena decussata. Next base: position 78,755,684 of record OZ022503.1, on the reverse strand, counting down.
GTGCGGTCAGTTTCTACGCCGCCCGCAAACATCCAACAGAATTCACACAAAACGCCAGGTGGCGTAGAAAGTTACGGACGGTTAATTCTGAAAGAACCTCCCCTGTAAATAATGAACACATCAGAGATACGAAAATAGCAGACTCTATTTCCTCGACCAGTGTGTTTCTCGTTTCTATTGGATCTTCCTTCAGCATTTATTTGAGCCGCGACACGACAAAACCAAGTGGTTGTGCGCCCAGCGCAGATTCAGATCAGCATGGGCATCCGCCCAGTCTGATCAGAGCCTTTGCTGTCCGCATGGAGTTAGCTGAGAACCTTGGCTATCTTTTAAGCGGATAGCGAAGAGTCTGATCAGACTGGGCAGATGCCCAGGGTGATCTGAGTCTGCACTGGGTGCACAGACCACTCTGTTAGTTTTCTCGTGTCGCGGCTCAATTTTCTTCTTCACTGCGGCTGATGTTAAGTGTCATGTGGCGTCATAAAAAAGTTTACTCTTACTTCATCATGACAGATTTTCTCGTGTCGCAGCTCAAATTATTATTATCTGCATCAATCACATGTGATGCAGATAATAATAATTTGAGCCGCGACACGAGAAAATCATTTTAGTGGCATGTGCTTACGGTGAAGACTCATATCAGACTGGGCAAACGTTCAGTCTGAACAGAGTTTTCGCTATCATCATAGCGCTAGCTTAGATCCTTAGCTACCGTTTAAGCGCATTGCAAAGACTCTGATCAGACTGGGCGGATGCCCTAGCTAATCTGAGTCTTCGCTGGGCGCACATGCCACATTATTGGTTTTGTCGTGTCGCGGCTCATATATTTTCTGGCCCTTCGGAAGCGTTTGGCTCATTCTGAGACAAAGTTTGAATGTAGAGTGCCGCTGAAGTCTGTGCTAGGGAGCGAGGTGGTGTTGCAAAATTTCATCACTGCACATGAACGGACTCAAATAAACCGAGTCTGCCAGTTTCGCTTGCCTTGTGTCACCGTCAATTTTGTCTGTGAACTGTCTCCAAAACCTCGATGAACTGTCTTGTCGGTGAACTGTCTCGATTCCGTCACAGTTCCCAACTTCTATCCTTTTCTCATAATTTCATTTTGGATGTCATTAACGTTTATTATCTCCTCGCACAACGAAGTGGCGAGGGGATATAGGTTTTGTCCCTTACGTACGTACGTATGTTCACCTTTTGTCATCGCTCTAGCGCCTACATTTCTCAACGGATTTTAAAATAACTTTACACAAATGTAGGCATAATAATATCTCGAGCAAGTTCGACTTTCAGGGTGCTGCGCCCAAGGTCAAGGTCACTGTGGCTATTTTTAGAAAAACTTTGTCAGCTCTCTAGCGCCTTCATTTCTCCATGGATTTTAAAATAACTTCACACAAATGTAGGGCATGACAATATCTCAATCAAGTTTGACTTTCAGGGTGCTGCGCCCAAGGCCAATGTCACTGTCGCTATTTTTAGAAAAACTTTGTCATCGCTCTAGCGCCTACATTTCTCCATGGATTTTGAAATAACTTCACACAAATGTAGGGCATGACGATATCTCGAGCAACTTTAATTTTCAGGGTGCTGCTTTTAAGGTCAATGTCACTGTGGCTATTTTTAGAAAAACTTTGTCATTGCTCTAGCGCCGTCATTTCTCAATGGATTTTGAAATAACTTCACACAAATGTAGGGCAAGACAATATCTGGACCAAATTTGACTTTCAGGGTGCTGCGCCTAAGGTCAAGGTCACTGTGGCTATTTTTAGACAAACTTTGTCATCGCTCTAGCGCCTACATTTCTAAATGGATTTTGAAATAACTTCACACAAATGTAGGGCATGACAATATCTCAATCAAGTTTGACTTTCAGGGTGCAGCGCTCAAGGTCTATGTCACTGTGGCTATTTTTAGAAAAACTTTGTCATCGCTCTAGCGCCTACATTTCTCCTTGGATTTTGAAATAACTTCACACAAATGTAGGGTATGACAATATCTCGAGCAAGTTCGACTTTCAGCTGGTTGCTGGGCTCAAAGTCAATGTCACTGTGGCTATTTTTAGAAAAACTTTGTCATCGCTATAGCGCCTTCATTTCTCCATGGATTTTAAAATAACTTCACACAAATGTAGTGTATGACAATATCTCGAGCAAGTTTGACTTTCAGGGTGCTGGGCTTAAAGTCAAGGTCACTGTGGTTATTTTTAGAAAAACTTTGTCATCGCTCTAGCGCCTACATTTATCAATGGATTCTCATATAACTTCACAATAATTCATTTTATTAAAGGTGAACATCATAGAGATAGACGCAATAGGTGCAAAAGTACTGGTACCTGTCAGCATTCTAATGCTTGTCATGACTGAAATATTTTCTATCATGTGAGATCTAATCCCCCGAATGCTTACAATACTGTACCTTAATGTCAGGGTCATATACAACCTTTACAATAAGGTCACAGGCTTTTTGTGGAGTGGAGTATAGTGCAGTGGTTAGCGTGCTGGCCTTGCAATCCAAGTGTCGAGGGTTCGCTCCTCCACTCCTCCAGTCTTTCGGATGAGACTCACCTTAGCTGTTAGTGGGACATTAAACTCAAATCAGTCACTAAGCAATCACAGGCTTTTTGTTTTTTCATTCACATAACTATTACTCAGTATATGTCATGAAATTCCCCAGTTCAGTGTTTGCCCACACCAAGTAGTCTTGTGCGAGGGGATTTGTATCGCCGGCGATGCCTTGTTTTCATCAGTTTGATCAGCTCAGCACGTATTCCATTTAATAACTTGTTACAGTGGAAGTTTTGTCGAGACTTTTCAGAAGGACATTGTCCCCAGTGCTACAGATAAGAAGGGGTAACAGAGATACTTTTGGGATAATTGTCCATATTGCTCCATAAAAACATATTTTGTGACCCTTTATTAGAACCGTCTCCTTGAGACGGTTCTAATGAAGGGTCACATCATATGTTTTCGTTGAAAAACAAGAATTTTTTTCTTTGAATTATCCTTAATACTCTCTCTTATCTTGTTGAAACTTTAAATGCACTGTCTGTATGTAAGATATCCATGTCTGTCCCCTGGCAGCTGTTCTCTGCACCCTCTCGACCTGCTGAATCTGAGTTTTATGATAGGGATGCCAAACAGGTGCTGCTTACTCCAGTTGAGGGCGAACCAATGTTTTGTATGCAGCTTCCTTAGTTTGCCGAGGTGCCAGTGTCAAATTGCGCCGAAGAAAGCCCCTTGTCTTAGTTGTCTAACTTGATATTTCTGAAATATGTTTACCCCAATCCGAATTGTCTGTAATTGTTATTCCAAGTTATTTGGCGGACTGAACTTTTTCGCCAAACGGAATATTCCATTGTTATTAATTTGGCGGGTCCATTCTGATTTTTAAATGGATGTTATATGTAATATTTCAGTTATCAATCGTTTTTGAAAGAAATTTCTTCAAGCCAAAAATGTAGTTACTGATCAGATGCTGCATGCATTCTGGGGCATCTGTTCTGTGCCTTTACTGTTTGCATACTTCATATTAATGGGATGCTGGATTAAACACTATATTTATGATAATATTCTACACACTTTTGAAGGACTCAAAATTAGAACCTATAGCTAAGCCAACAGACCATATTTGTTCACCTTTATCATGCTTTATGATAGTATCTCAAGGGAACTCCTGGTCATGTCCCCTGGACACCTGGTCCGGAAGTGGTTTGGATGTGGCAGTGGGGGACTGCCCGGAACAGGGCTGCTGATAGAAGTTGAACTGCTATGGACAACGTCTCTTCTTTACTTTTGTACTTGACAACGTACTTGATAACGTGCTTAAATTGATCCAGCGGTGAATCTGTAAGCCCTGAAGGCCTTTCAATATTGTAACGTTTTATTATCGGGAATCTGAACTTCCTTTCAATCCGGTTTGAAGAACTGTTCTTCTTCTTTCTTTCTTTTTTTTTTTTTGAATGTATTCCGACCGTCCGGGGTATATGCCAGAAAATCTCTGCTCTAAAACCCGGCGGTCACACGGCTTCATTTGACGTATTGTCGTCGATGGGATGTCAGTGTGGCGTCATTGCGACGCAATGCGCCTGCCGGAAGAGTATATGTGATTAGATCATTGTCTTCTGTATCTGGTACTGTGAATGGCCTTTTACAGCATAGCACACCAGAAGGGAGAGAGCAAGAGTAATTTAGTAAAAGTACTCGCGATTCGCAAAGGGCTGATTTCAGAATCAGAATTGTTTACTGGTGATACGTCCAAGGGCAATCATTCACCAGGACCTGTGATCAGGGAAGCTAGTTCCTAGCCCTTACAAGAGAAGTGAACTTAGTAACTGAATCCTCTGCACACTCAGCAGCAGAAATAAGGGAATTTTCCAGGGAATTCTAATCTCTAATAGTCTGGGGGAAGAAACTGGGCTTGTAAATGTCAGCCAATGGGGTTTGGAAAGCCAGGGAACGATGATTCCTGGTACGCCTACTTGGGGGAACAAGGTCATTTATGGGTATATTGGCTGCACCCTTCAGATCTTTATAAAGCATTATAAGTCTACTATCTTTCCTTCTCTTTTTCAGAGATTCCCATTTAAGTTTCTCCAGAATGCCAGTCATACTCCCACTTTCATAGGTGTAATTTCCCGATACAAATCTAGCTGACATTTTCTGCACCTTCTCAAGTTCATGATTATACTTTGAGGGTCCCAAACTGAACCACCATACTTCAGGACTGGACGCACCAGTCCCTTAAATTGTATGCTGACTCTTTAACCTCTTGTGGGCATGATGCCAAATTACGTCTGAGGAAGCCAATGGTCCTATTAGCCTTTGTGCAAATATTGCTGACATGTGTGTTCCATTTCAAATCATTGGTAATGGTTATGCCGAGATGCTTGATAGTTTCTACGTTATTGAGGACCGTTCCCTCTAATGTATAGGAAGCATTGATCTTCTTGATCCGTTTCTTTGTAATCTGCATTAAATTGCATTTGACCGGTTTCATGCCCCAACTCTTTGCCCAACCAGTGGCGGATCCAGAAATTTTGGAAAGGGGGTTCAAATTAGCTGGGGGAGTGTGGGGGTCGATTTGTGCAGTTTGACCAAGTTTTCCTGAAATTCCCCATGAAATTGAAATAATTAAGGGTGAAGAGGGGATTCGTTAACCCCCCCCCCCACCGAAGCCCCTCTGGATCCGCCACTGCAACACCCTAAACGATCTATATCCTCCTGAAGTTTTATCGTGTCTTCTCTATCTCTGATTTTACAATATGATGATGATTTAAAGCCCTCAACTGTCTCTGCATGCACAACTTCAGTATCCAGCTGGTTCCAATTCATTACGGCGTTCTGTCTTGTTTTCTTGGTTTGTTGTAAATGCGCTGAGATATATTTGACAGTCTGAATAATCAACTGGATTGTGTCAATAACGTATCAAAAACGGATAAAAAGAGTAAAGCTTTGAAATTGACAACAAAACATTGGTACACGGACATCGTACGAACAGCTGTTTTGCAGACTATGCGCTTTGATGATTCAGATTCAACTAAAGACTGGTTTTCTAAATTTACTTCTCCGAATCGATCCGCGCATTATAATTTCAGTAGACCAGTCAGTGTTGACTCTCGGCCATTTTGGTTCAAGTCGGCAGGTTTGTAAATTTACACGCGATTAAGTTTTACTTGATTAAATAGATTGTAATCTCTTAAGTGACAATTTACTTCAACAAACACTCAATGCATGTCATACCCGCATTTTTGAAATTTTCTTGTGGGCTGATTGCGTCAAAAATTGCACTATAAACATCAAAAGAATTTTGACCTTCACGGCGCAAACGGTCACGTCGATTTTGATGCGCCCCAATTTGAATGTTTCAGTTGTTCCCAAAGCCTTTACGGTCAATCATTGTTAGCAAATGGATCAGACTCTCTGAGTTATTCAATTTCTTATTTGATAGAATGTGACTGGCAATTGCTACTGTAGTAAACTCGCGACATCGAGAAACTTGAAAGAGTCCAGAGACAAGCTGTAGCTGCTTATACTTAAAATTAGAACGCAAAATTTCCTACAAAATATAAATAGAAATGACATCACATGACCTTAGAAAGCACATAATTACCACTGAGCATCTCATTGGATCCTTTCAAATGTCTTTTGGGGCCCTTGGAAACCCTTAGATACAAAGTAAACACTCCAAAAACTGGCAGAAAACAGGGGGAGTAATATCAGCACAAAACTCACTTTTCTGGTTATATCCTGATATAAATTCATATTGCTCCCAAACATGGTCTTGAGAAAATCATGCACAGTATGCATAGTAAGGTCATCCACCTGTGAATTTACCTGTCCACTTTGTCCACTTTGAATGACCAAATTCAATGACCCAAAACGTTAGTAATGGTTGTTGTCCTTCTCTTGAGGGAGAAAATTCCAGAAACACAATTATTAACGCGCTAAAAACGGCGAAATTAGAAAAATAGTTTCAACTTTCAAAACATACCAAACATATGAAAGGGAAATAATCCTATTTCCGGAACGGTTCGGAATCCTGGAACCAGGAAATTAGCACAGTTAAAATCACGAAATTATGTGTCATCGAACATAGAACTTACCCAACACATAAACAGGCATACACTAACAAGATTTTTTGCGAAAATAATTACCGATCTTCAGATTAACAATCTGTTTTATACCTACTTTCGGTTTGAAAAAAATCTGCCAAGAAACGACTGGAGTTACCTACCTTGACGCAGCGCCCCCACCGACTAGTATTTCCGCTACAAGCTGCACGTTTTATAACCGGCGATTACCATTCTCGCGAAGAAGGCAGTGTTACTAAAATGCTTGATACACTTGAACTGGAAACACTTGAACGTAGGCGCAGTAGTTGCAGACTTGTTTTTCTATTTAAGGTGGTCGAGGGGTTGGTTCCAGCCATACCTCCAGATGAATTTTTGACATCGAAAAAACTAAAGAGACAAATTAAACCAAAACAGTTTACTGGATATAAAAGCACTAATACTGTTGAAAAACATTCTGTGAACAACGATAGAGGTTTTATTATTGAGCAGTGTAACAGTGAGCAACTTAAAAACTCTTTTTTCATAAAAACAATTATAGAGTGGAACCATCTAGAAACAGCGGTCGTGCATGCAGAGACAGTAGAGGGCTTCAAAACCCTTCTTAACCAGCGCGACTAACTCTCTCTCCCTGTGCGCTACGCCGTGAGGTCCTGCACAGTATCAAAGCAGAAGCAGAAGAAACTTGAATACACCCAATCACTGCACCAAGCAGGAAACCTGGGCCACCCATTCGGTAACGGGTCGTTTCGGCCCAATTCCCTTTCGGCCCCGGGTCGTTTCGGCCTTATTCCCGTTCGGCCTGAGTCGTTTCGGCCTGGGTCGTTTCGGCCCGATTTCCGGGGTGGGTCGTTTCGGCCCAATTTTAGCGGGTCGTTTCGGCCTGACTTTTCACCCATAGTTGTAATGGACAAAATGTGTCTATATCTATCTATCTATCTATCTATCTATCTATCTGGCCTGCATATATATCATATATCTATCTATCTGAATGGCCTGCATATGTATGTATGTATGTATGTATGTATTATGTATGTATGTATGTATGTATGTTTGTATGTATCTGGACTGCATATCTATCTATCTATCTATCTATCCGATGACAGGCGAGACACACCGTTTTTACATCATTTGTTTTCCATTTTATCTCTTATTTTCCTTTGATGCCTAAATATCTTTATCGGTTGCCAATAAGTAATGTTTGTATTGTCACTGGTTCTTTAATTACCTTTTTTCAAAATGTTTTAACTACCCTGTTTGCTTATTAATTCAGAGACCTGTGTGAAAATTATTTCATTGTAAATAAGTTCTTGAAAGGGCCTAGCAACCTGTGCCAGTGAATTTGGTCTCTTTTTCGGACAGCAAATTTGCCATTTTCATTTTGGCCTCCATTCTTAGAAAGGGTGCTAGTGCTTTCATTTAAAGGACACACTTCTTTCAGATTCTCCAGAAATAAATAAGGTCGAAACAACTCACCCATAAAATCGGGCCGAAACGACCCACCTTTGAAATTGGGCCGAAACGACCCACCCAATTGGGCCGAATTGACTCACCCCGGAAATCGGGCCGAAACGACCCAGGCCGAAACGACTCAGGCCGAAGGGGAATAAGGCCGAAACGACCCGGATTCACCCATTCAGTTACAAGCTGAGCTAAACATTGCTCCATTCTAACAACCACGAATAGCGAGAGAAAAAACTGAAGCACATGTTCGATTCAGGGATTATTCTGGCCCAAGATTTTTGTGAGATAAAAAATCCCATTAGGTCAAAATTAATGAGAAATTTTCAAATCTGATGAGATTTTTTCTCTCGCTGGGTCAAAGTTAGTGAGAAAATTTCAGTTCCTGTTGTTTCTTTTCATTGCATGAAATATAAATCATAATGGTTAATATAAAGAAATTAGGTTTTGTTTTTCTTTATTTCCAACAATTTATTTAGGAAAATAATTTCATTAAAATGATCAAATATCAACTTTCAAACAGTTTATCTCATACCTTAATGATCCCAAGTTTTTTGACAGATATGTCTGGTTAAACAGTGCAGACCCAGACCAGACTGCTCCTAGATTGTAAAGGGTCTTCACTGTTTGCCATTCCACCTGCATCTTTCGTAGTCATTACTGTATGGTAGGTAGAACCTCAGGTCTTTGTTTGAACTTTAGGTTTACAGTAATTTTTTTGGCTGTCAAAAAATTTAGGAACATTACAGTAATTAACCCTTGTCATGCTGAACCTGGATATGCCCCATCTTTGCAAACAGTGCAGATTGAGATCCGATGGCTTCTGAAGAAGCTATCTGATCTAGATCTTCACTCTTTGTCATTCAGTAGAATAAATTACATCAAGACTGGTTAATAATCAGAAGTGTGATTTGACAGGGGCCTTGCTGTTATTATTCCCTCCCCCCCCCCCCCCCCCTTGGGTTTTCGGCTTGTTTATCCACTTTCTCGGTCGCCGAGTCTTGGAAGGCAGATAATGGGGTCGCCAAGGTCTCTACAGTGGAGCAAAACTATCTCAAAATGCCCTCTCGGCTCGTTTAGGCCGATATCAGTTTTCTTTTCTTCGTTTCCGCCTTTGAAGACTCCATTTTGCAATGAACTATAAAAGCGCTTGCAAATATGAAACACTGATAGCAGATTTTCGCAAGAAGCTTTGCAGTGACAAAGACGATGCTGGTTACCCGCATATGTTATGCAAGTCGTTTGGCGCCAAACATTTTCGAAAACCAAAGCCTACAAAACAATCCGAATGTACCGAAATGGTCCGCATGTGCGAAAACAGAAAAACACGGTGCGAATTGAAAGAATTTCTCGGTGCGATTTTTTTTCTCAATCAGCGAATTTTTATGCGATTTCGTGCATAAAAATGCGAGAATATCGCGAAATCGCGCCAGAAAATGATCCCTGTCGATTACAATTTGCATCTTAAAAAAAAGAACTGAATGAGCAGGTGGATACAACAAAAACACCAACAGGTTAGGGAGAAGCTCAAATGAAGCTATATAGCCTGATCGAACTATATAGCCCGATCGAGATATAAAAATGAGTGGAAATTAAAGCATTATTGCTTCTGCATTGCACTGAAGGCGAACTGCAGAATTCGATATGAACAACAGTATAAAGGGTGATGGCCCTTTCATGATTTTGTAAAAAAATTGAACTTCAACTTTATGCAAATTGAGGAAAATTTAAATACAAGAATATCTTTGAGATGCCTCCTCAAAATGGACAGATTTATCTACTTCTGTGTCATGGTTTACATGCCTGCTACGCTGGGATCATCTCGGGAGCACTGGATCAGATTCTGATCAGAGTCTACACTCTTTTCAGTCCACCAGCTATTTTCTGGACAAAACATCAACATTTTTTTAAGGGATGAGGTACAAGTACGAAATTTTAGAACAATTACCATACATTTTTCAGGATGCTGAAAGTGTTGCTACAGAACACGACAAAGGCTCAGCTCAGGGCATTGTCAACCTCAGCTATAAGATGTGGCAGCAGCACGGCAGTTGTTGATCAACAGTTCAAGGATACCCACTATCCAAAAATAGGTCTGTATCACAGCTCCAGAAAGGACAGGGTTGGTGTTGATGATAATATATTGAGTAGGGGTGCACGGTAAAACCGGTATACCGGTGAACCCCGGTATTTAGTCCCGGAAGTACGAACCGCGGTACGTTTGGGCAGTACCGGTACTTCGGCTGACTTCGTGACCAAGATTTACACGGAAATCGCCGAGTTCATCCGTATCCATAATTCAGGCAGAAAAGAGTGAATTTTATTTTCAGAACGTAAAAACAACGAAAATTATCAGTAAAAGGTTAAATTCTGGTGTTTGTATTAATATTTATGTAAAAGTATTTAAAAATTTTCCACCACGTGCTTTTTGCGTCTGCGCACTAAAGCATCTGAAGATGGCGGACAGCAATAGTGTTGAGGAAAAGTCCGCGAGAAAAGCATGCATTTGGCATCACTTCGAGTTGAAAAAGAACTCCGACAGTAGTATTGACCAGAATGTAGCCATCTGTAGAGCCTGTGACTGTGTTGTAAAGCGCGCAGGTGGTGGCACTTCAAATTTAACAATCCACATGACGGGTGTGAAACGAAACCGAAAGTAGAACAACAACAGAATCGCAGTCACGGTATACTGTGGTATGTACCGCGGTATTTGATGAAAAACAATGGTATACCGCGGTACAAATTTGTTCTGCGGTACCCAGCCCTAATATTGAGACATTTTCTTATTGGCTTGGCCCGTATAAAAGTAGGAAGAGGCATTGCAATCACTCGTGGGGTCTGAATCCCACTCTGCATTAAAGTTTTGGACTCAGAGCTCAAGATATGAAGGGGTAACGGGAAAACTTCATTGATATTTTTTCTTATTTCTCAATTACATACGTTGTGATCCCCCTACCCCACAAAAAGAACAGTTTTTACGAGTTCATTAATTTTATATATGATGTGCAAGGTGCTCTCAGTTGAGCTGTCTTATAAGACTTCAGGTCTTATTTTTCCCAAAAAACATGTTGCCCAAAACATTCCTGGATGTCATATCACGGGGGTAATACCAATTTGCCTACCTGTGCTTTCAACTGAGTCAGTCAGTTACCATACATGTATGCAAAAAGTGGCTGTTGACCGAGACAATCGACAGCAGTATCAATTCGATCAAGAGCCATTAACAATGGTATCGTTTACTATTATTGGTAATGCTTATGATCGTATTCTTGGTCGAAAGCCACTTTGTATAGTACAGACTCGGTCGAAAGCGCAGGTAGCCAAATTGATATTACCCCCATGATATATTTCATGTAAAGTTACTCTTGCTTCCGTTCAAATCGTTTATGATTGTGATCATCCAAATAAATGACTTTATTGGGTTGTGAATAATTGTTTTAGTTTGGTGAATTGATACACATTCAGGGGAAGCACCTCGTCTCAATAGAAGTCAGCTCCTAATGGAAAGAGTTTGCTACTCCTAAAAAAGTAGACATCTTTTTGGAAGGGTTTTGTCACCCAAGGAAGCAAACAGGAACTCACAAAAGTTTTCACCCTTAGAAAGAAAAAGGCAGAACAACATGATAATATTCCCATACACATTATGCATAAACTTTTGTGATATTGTGAGTCACATCAGCATGTTTTGTAGTACACTGCTGCATTTCTAACCTGACTATCAAAAGTATATATTTCTTCTCAGCTGAATTTTGGGTACCTTACTATGTTACTGCTATTTATAATAATACATGTCTAAATGAATAGCATAGTATTCGGAGCTCCAGAAAAGAAGGAGTACCAGGGATAATTCAAGGATAATTTTTCTTATTTCTCAACAAAAATATATATTGTGACCCCACATTAGAACCGTCTCAGCAGACGGTTCTAATGAGGGGTCACAATATATGTTTTAATGCAGAAATATTGAAAATCATAAAATGATCTCTAATTTATCCCTGTTACCCCTTCTTATCTGAAACACTGTAAGAGTATGTCACATTTGCTTAAGGAAAAGTGATACTGTTTCATGGAATTGCATCTGTATTGTCTTTCATTATGACAAATATGTACCATATTTACTCAGCTATAAGACAACTGTTTCTCTTTCAAATTTTCCCCAAATATGAAACTCATGTTTTAATTCAGCTTTAAGACAGCGTTTTCTCTTCAGAAACAGTCTGGAAAATCTAGATATATATGTTAGGAGAGGAACCTAGATTTTGGGATTGTTTTTGAACGGGAAAATCTACACCTTAAATTTCAAAGTAAAAAAACTAAGAAATAAGGTATATGTCTAATTATGATTATCACATTTTACAGGTGAAAGGGAAATAGTAGGCCCTGGCACAGGTGGTTACCCAGTGTATCTTGATATTGAAGATGTCCCTTTCCCAGCCATCAGATTTGGTAAAAACACACCTGAAATAGTGGCTCTCCGAGAGAAGGAGAAAGGAGATTGGAAAGAACTTACTTTGGAGGAAAGGAAACAATGTAAGTATTACCGTAGTTACCCTAAAATATTGGACACCCAAAAGTCGAACCATTATTGTATGAAAATTCGTAGGAAGTGGATTTTACACATTATTATGCACCCAAATGATGCTCAGTGAATGTCAGATGTTGTAGATGCTGATCAAAGTGCTCCTTGAGGAGCAGTTTGATCTTTGTCTACAATGGTTGCTCAGACCTGTCTGTTCGAATATTTAGGGTCTTTACGGTACTATATTTATTTGGCTCTAGGATCACGGCCTGAGTGTGTGGGGGTTCCCCACTCAAAATTACCTTAGACATGTAGTGTAGCGCAGTGGGTAGCAGGGCCTGACAAATCAAAATTTGATCTACTTGTCTGGTTCTTATGCTTCTGCCGGAAAAAGCTGAAATAGATGGATTTTATATGGGAAAATGCTTAAACAGTGGATTTCATGGAAACTGTTTTAGCCCAGATATGATAATTGTAAATTATGGTTCTACTAAATGAATACATGAAGACATTAGGCCAACAAAGGTCTTAGTCATTCTTTTAACTTTATAATGGTCACTGAGATCTTCAAAATATAAATATGCACTCCTCTAAAACCATTGGTTTAAAATTTGTAACAGATGAGGGAAATGACAAATTTTGTCTGTTGACAGTAAGGGCTCAGGTGAGCTACAGGACCATTGGTCCTTTGGTTTATTGTGAAGAACTGAATTTTTAGCTCACCTGAGCCGAAGGCTCAGAGGTGAGCTTATAGGATGGGAGTCGAGCCGTCGTCCGTCCGTGGGTCCGTCAACATTTTCAAACATAAATATCTCAGAAACCAGTGGGCCGATTGCAATCAAATTTTATCTGAAGCATCATTGGGGTGGGGGAAAGGCTGCATTAGGTTTTGGTGCAGATCAGCTCAGAACTCTGGTTTCCATGGCAACAGATAGCCCCCATAGGGTTATAATGGGGAAAATGGCGTCATCACGTTTTCTCGACTGTTTTTGATTAAATCCTTATCATACTTGCAGGTAATGATGACATACACAAGAGCTTGGATGAGTTCGAAATTTGGCCGGATTCGAGCACAGACCTCGGAGTTAGCTGCCCTTGAGTGTTTGAAAAAAATCCCATAGGGTTATAATGGGGAAAATGGCTTCATCACGTTTTCTCGACTGTTTTTGATTAGATCCTTATCATACTTGCAGGTAATGATGACATACACAAGAGCTTGGATGAGTTCGAAATTTGGCCGGATTCGAGCACAGACTACGGAGTTAGCTGCCCTTGAGCGTTTGAAAAAAATCCCATAGTGTTATAATGGAGAAAACAACGTCATCACATATTTTTAGAAAAACTTTGTCATCGCTCTATTGCCTACATTTCTCAACGGATTTTAAAATAACTTCACACAAATGTAGGGCATGACAATATCTCGAGCAAGTTAGACTTTTAGGATGCTGCACCCAAGGTCAAGGACACTGTGGCTATTTTTAGAAAAACTTTGTCAGCGCTCTAGCAGCTACATTTCTCAGCAGATTTTAAGATAACTTCACACAATTGTAGGGCATGACAATATCTCGAGCAAGTTTGACTTTCAGGGTGCTGCGCCCAAGGTCAAGGTCACTGTGGCTATTTTTAGAAAAACTTTGTCAGAGCTCTAGGGCCTACATTTCTCAACGGATTTTAAATCAACTTCACACAAATATAGGTCATGACAATATCTCAAACAAGTTTGACTTCCAGGGTGCTGCGCCCAAGATCAAGGTCACTGTGGCTATTTTTAGAAAAACTTGGTCATCGCTCTAGCGCCTACATTTCTCAACAGATTTTAAATCAACTTCACACAAATGTAGGGCATGACAATATCTCAAACAAGTTTGACTTCCAGGGTGCTGTGCCCAAGGTCAAGGTCACTGTGGCTATTTTTAGAAAAACTTTGTCAGCGCTCTAGCACCTACATTTCTCAATGGATTTTAAAATAAATTCACACAAATGTAGGGCATGACAATATCTCGAGCAAGTTCGACTTTCAGGGTGCTGTGCCCAAGGTCAAGGTCACTGTGGCTAATTTTAGAAAAACTTTGTCATCGCCCTAGCACCTTCATTTCTCCATGGATTTTGAAATAACTTCACACAAATGTAGGGTATGACAATATCTCAAGCAAGTTCTACTTTCAGGATGCTGTGCCCAAGGTCAAGGTCACTGTGGCTATTTTTAGAAAAACTTTGTCAGAGCTCTAGCACCTACATTTCTCAACGGATTTTAAAATAAATTCACACAAATGTAGGGCATGACAATATCTAGAGCAAGTTTGACTTTCAGGGTGCTGCAGTCAAGGTTTTTGATTAGATCCTTATCATACTTGCAGGTAATGATGACATACATAAGAGCTTGGATGAGTTCGAAATTTGGCCGGATTCGAGCACAGACTATGGAGTTAGCTGCCCTTAAGCGTTTGAAAAAATCCCATAGTCTTATAATGGAGAAAACAACGTCATCACATTTTCATTTTTCGTCGGATCCTCTTCATACTTGCAGGTAATGAGGATATGCATAAAAGCTTGGATCAGTTAGCATTTCGGCTAGATCCCACCACTGACTATGGAGTACCTGCCCTGAGCATCCAAAAAATCAATGTCACCACTTTTTCTTGGTTTCTACTGATCTGATCCTTTTCAAACTTGCAGGTAATGAGTAAATGCATAATATCTTTAACAAGTTCAAATTTTGGCCAGATCAGGCCAACCACTACGAAGTTAGCTGCCCTTGACAGCTGTCTATTGTGCTCTTGATCGGATACTTTTTAGACTTGCATATATTAAATGAGTGCATACATAATGTTTTGGATGAGTTTAATTTTCAGCCTGATTGGACCACTGACTGTGGAGTTAGCTGCCCTTGAGCATCTTAACTATCCCTATAGGTTTACAATGTCTCTCAGGTGAGCAATTGTTGCCCTTTGGGCTACTTGTTTTCTAGAATTAGAGAGGTTCAGATGTAAGGGAGTATTTGGTGATTATAGTATCAGGGGCCGCTTAGTGCAATAGGTAGGGCACCTGACTCATAAGTCAGAGGTCCTGGGTTTGAAACCTGGTCTGGCCACATACTCTCTCCTTCCGCTGATTCAAGAAGGGCAGTTGTCAGTCACTGGCGAAAGTATGTGCACTTAGTACTGGTTAACAGCTTAGGAGGTCTAAGCCTGCCCAGGAACAGTGTGGTTAGGTTAACTGACCGTCCTGACATGACCATAGCTGTTTAGCGTGGACATTAAGCATCAAATCAATCAGATAATATCAGTTGAATTGCCTTAAAAAAGAAGTTGTGGCCCCAGTAGAAACATCTCACTTAGTTCTAATTAGGTATCACGTTTTAGATGCGAACAAGGAAAATTATCCCATGGATGGAATAGTTGAGATTTTACGTCCTTTTAACAGTATTTCAGTCAAATCAGGACAGTGGATGGGTGATAATGAAATGCTGTGTGCAATGGAACCCCGATTTTGATTGAAAAGATTCCTGCCAACAGTGGGGCTCAAACTGGGATCGCTAGATCAGCAGGCCAGAGCTTAACCTACTAAGCTACTGGGGCTCCTGAAAATTAATCCAAAAATTATCAATTATGCCCCTCATCCAGGGCTATAGAATTATTTTCAAAAATGTCCTTATCTGCAGCGATGGTTCTTGCAGCAAGTAGTGATTGTCTTGCTTTCTTTTCAGTATATAGACACAGTTTTAGGCAGACATTGGCAGAAAAAGCAGCTCCTCAAGGCCAATGGAAGATTAATTTAAGTCACACCTTTTCAGCAGTCAGTGGCGCGTGCCTCCTTATGTTATTCTTCCACTATTTTGGTGAGTGCTTAAAATATTCAGAGCTCCAGATAAGAAGGGGTAGCTCCAGATAAGAAGGGGTAACAAGGATAATTTAGAGACAAATTTTTCTTCTTTCTCAATGAAAGCATATGTTGTAACCCCTCATTAGAACCGTGTCTACTCGGTGAGACAGTCAAATGAGGGGTCACAATATGTTTTTTTTTTTATGGTTATATAAGGAAAATTACCCCTGAATTATTCCTGTTACCCCTTCTTATCTGGAGTGCTTACAGATTAAAAAACAGGAGAAAGTGGCAGGTAAATTAAGGTATATGGGTTCACCACCATGCTTTCTACCATTTTTGCAAAGGGGAAAAACTTTTATCACATCCGGTTTCTATTTTTGGATGAAGAAACCCTTCTTCAATGGGGTTTACTCTTAAAAGAAGGATTTTGCTTCTAGAGGAGGAGATTTTTTCCTTAAAAAACTGACTCCCATTGAAAAGGGAGGCAGAAAAGAGAAAATGGTAGAGTTGCTTCCCTTGAGCATTTAGCCAGTGTGATTGCTTTGAGCTGACTGCATTGATGTACTGGCTGATTTGTGTTTCCACTGTTTGCATAGGGACAATCAATTAGTGGACAAAATAAGAGAAGACTGGAAATCTCTCATGTTTACTTATCCTTGATATATTGATACATATGAGCCATGACATGACAAGACCAACAAAGTGACATGAGCTCCCAGTGACGACTTAGAGCAGCCTGGCCATCTGCCCAGTCTGATCAGAGTCATCATTGTCAGCATTGTGCTAGCTTCGACCTTTAGCTAACCATTAAGTAGACAGTGAAGACTGATCAGACAGTGCAGCTGTCAAAGCTGATCTGAGTCTTCGTTGGGTGCATGTGACACTTTGTTGGTTTTGTCTTGTCATGGCTCATATCAAGGGGAATGTTGCCTCTTCCATGGTACCATAAAAATTTGGCTTTACTCTGAGGGTTTTCCCTCTAAAATGGCCCTAAACTACAGTCTTGTGCAGAGCTCTAGATAAGAGGGAGTATTGGGAGATAATTAAGGATAATTTTTGTTAATACTGTTTAAAACCATATGTTGTTACCCCTCATCTGAACCGTCTCAATGAGACGGTTCAGGTGAGGGGTCATAACATATGGTTTCAGTGAGAAATAAAAAAAATTATCCCTCAATTATCATCAAATACCCCTCTTATCTAGAGCTCTGCTTGTGTAATTCTGCTATAAACACTGATCAGATGAAAACATTAATCCACTCCTCATTACAAATGGATGAATTGTTTATACCCCCTGCAAAACATAGTTTTAGGGTGGGGTATACTGTTTTCAGCATGTCATATTTCCGTCCTTCTGTCAACATTTGAGGGTTTTCTACATAACTTTGGTAGCTTTTGTTGCATGTGGATCAAATTCACACCACACCATAACCACGAGATAGTGCAGAGGTGGAAGGAAAATAGGGGCTGAAGAGTTAATATTGCAAGAGTTATGCCACTTTGTAATTCATATAATAATATGTTTGTATTATGACTGATAGTTGTGAAATCAATTCCTCTTAGAAGGGCAGTTGTCAGTTACTGGTGAAAGTAAGTGCACTTAGTACTGGTTAACCACTTAGGAGGTCTAAGCCCGCCCAGGAATAGTGTGGTTAGGTTAACTGACCGTCCCGACATGACCATAGCTGTTTACCATGGACTTTAAATAATAACACAACAACAACTCCTTAGAGCTTTCAGAACTTTGCAAATATGTTAGACATATTGAAGATGTGTATGGAGAAGTCTGATGTTGAAAAAAACAATTTTTTGACAAATTTACAGTGTTTTGAATGTAGCCATTTTCCGACAACTGCACATATTCAGTAATAGTTGATAGTGCATACTATGTGAAATCAACCGGTTGGAGCTTTCATTGGACCTTTTCAGTACTTTGCCATATTGAAGATGTGAATGAAGTGAAGAAGTTTGATGCTAAAAAATTACTTATGGACAAAGTTTGATGGTGAAAAAAACTTTTTGGTAAACTGACAGGGTTTTGAACAACAGCTATACATACTAAATAATGGTTGATAGTGCATACTTTGTGAAATCAACTTCTCTCAGAGCTTTCTTTGGATCTTTTCAGTGCTTCCGCAGATTAATAAGTTCAATGCGGATAAATATCTTATGAAAAATTGACAGGATTTTGTACTTAAACAATTTTCCGACCACTGCACATATTAAATATTGTTTATACAATGTAGTACATACTTTGTGAAATCGACTCCTTAGAGCTTTTAGAGGATTCTTTTAATACTTTGCAAATACGTTACAGACATATTGAAGATGTGTATGAAGTTTGATGCTGAAAAATATTTTTTACAAAGTTTCAGGATTTTGAAATTAGCCATTTTCTGACCTCTGCACATACAGTCAAACCTGTCTTAAGTGTTGCCCAAGTGAAGGAGAAAAAGTGGCTGCTTAGGACAGGTGACCCCTTAATAGAGGTTCATTTGCACTGTATTTTTGTTCAAGGGGCCTAGAAAAAGTGGCTGCTTTAGACAGGTGATACCTTAATACAGGTGACTACAAAAATAGGTTTGACTGTATGCAGTAATGGTTGATAGTGCATACTTTGTAAAATCAACTCTTAATAGAGCTTGTATTGGACCCTTTCAGTACTTTGCAGATAGTGCTTGAAGAGGGCTGTTGCTAAAAAATATTTTTGACAAACTGACAGTCTTTTGAACTTAGTCTTTTTCCAACCATTATACTTTTTAAAATATCAAATTATGGGTGACCATTGCACATATCAAATTACAGGTGATAGTGCTCAACTCCTTTCAAAGCTTTCTGTTTCTTTGGATCGTTTCAGTACCTTGAAGAATTGAAGATGTACATAAAAAAGTTAAATACTGAACAAACGTTTTTTGACAAACTGACTCAGTTAAGAACTTAGCCATATATATATAAGGCAAATGCACCTTGAAAATAATGGTTGAAGTGCATACTTTGTGAATTCAGCTCATTACACCTTTTCAACACTTTTTAGATATTTACTTCCAGTAAATCTTTGTATATTTCAGCATGTGGGGGGTATTAAGTAAGTTGTACGTTCTCCCAAGTTTCATTTTGTATTGTTTTCTGCTGCTTCAGTTTACCCACCACCCAAGAAAACGCTAACGGAGGAATGGAAGCGTGATATGGTGAAGAAAATGTTGAGACAGAACCAAGGAGCCATTGAGGGTATCTCCTCAAAATATGACTACGAAAAAGGAGATTGGAAAAAGAAATAATGATGGTTTTAATTGTTGACTTTTAAACTAATGACTGAATCTAGCCTATTTATGTACATGTATATATGTATACACTTGTGTTGAAATTCTCTAAAATTCGTTTTTTTGCAATTTTTTCTCTTAACAGACATCAGTTTAATTGGATAAGAAAAGATAATGAAATCTGCTGTTAGACTAGATGTCTAAATAAGGGTTGGTTTTGAGGATAATTAAGAGATAATCTCTTTTAATTCTCCATAAAAACCTAAGTTGTGACTCCTCATTAGAACCATCCAGATGAGGGGTCACAACATATGTTTTGGAGAAATGAGAAAATTTTCCTAGAATGATGCTCAAAACCCCCAACATATCAAGTATTGATTTTACACTGGAAAAATAACTGGCAAAAGTGCTTTATTAAATAACACACTTATAACCCCAGATTAAGCTGGTAGACATGCATTCTGGGACAGCAACTCTGCCATTTTCATTTTTACTGCCCTTCCCATTGAAGGTCAACTCATACAGGAAAGAATTTGCTCCCCTCAGAGCAAATTCTTTCAAGAGTAGGCCCTATTTTGGATATTGGCAGGGCTACGTTGTTCAGGGAGGCAAACAGGAAATCACAAAATTTGTTCCAACTTATGTAGGGATATGTTTATTTGAGACGTGACACAACAAAACCAACAAAGTGGCATGTGCACCGAGCAAAGACTCTGATCAGTCTGGGCATTCCCCCAGTCTGATCAGAGTTTCCGCTGTACGCTTAAAGGGTAGCTAAGGGTCTAATCTAGCTCCATGCGGACAGCGAAGACTCTGATCAGACTGGGCAAATGCCCAGGCTGATCTGAGTGTTCGCTGGGTACATGCCACGTGGTTGGTTTTCTCTTGTGGCGGCTCATTTGTTCTTCGGTGAAAGACCAGAATTTTAGGAAAGACTGTTTGCCTGATAGTTCTTGGATAACTTTTCCATAAGAATTTTTATTTTTTTTTATTTAACTCTGGCCTCATATTAGAATGGTCTCATCGAGGTGGCTCTAACTTAGTCCACAGCTTACCTGTTTTAAAGAATGAGCAGAAATTTTTGTCAGAATTATTATCAAAAGCCGTTATATTATTATCTTTAGTATGGAAAGGCCACAGTATTTAATAGGTTACAAGATGGGGGATTTTCCCTTCCAAAACAATCCCAAAATCTAGATCCATCTTCACAATCCCAGAAATCTATATCCATCATATAAGCTGATTCAAGACTTCGGGATGGTTTGGGAAGCTGAATAACACAAGACAGATTCACATATGTGGGGTACTTTCGGAAGGTCTTATAACCAAATAAATATGGTATTTTTCAACGACAAGAAAACGAGGAGCTGACAATTAAGGTACACAAGCTAGCCTTTGCATCCATGCTCATGCAAGAAGTTGGTTGCAGTCTCTGTTATTTACCAAAATGAACTACAACACAAGAAAAGTTGCTGTGTGTGCAAAAAGTAAAGACAAGATTAGCATGTATATTAGTCTGATAGATTAAGTTGATTTTATTTTGTTTTTGATTGGTCTCTGTTACGTGTGTTTAAAAAGACAAACAAAACAAAAAAAAAAAAAAAACAGTAGCAGAAGTTCAGTTGTTTACTTAAGCATGCATGTAAAAATATGCAGTCTAATCAGTCTTAGCTGTTTGTGTTACAAATCTATAAATTCTGAATCTGTGTCATGAACAGCAAAAGTACCCAGAGCTGGAAGTTTCTCAGATTTTCCACTCCTGAACTGACAAAGCTATGGTGATTTCAATAATTGGACTTGAGAAAAAAAAAAAAGGAAAAAAAAAAAGTCAAAACATTAGTATCCTCCAGCTGGAGCCATTTGTGTTGGCAATAAGTCACATGGAGCTTTCCAGGCTGTGATTAGACTGTGCAGATGTGTATGCTAGTCCAAGTTTTCTCTTTTTGCTCATGCTGCCAGATTTGTTTTCTTTTGAAGCAGCTCATATAATATATTGTTGAACAAAAAAAGCTCTATCAGATTTAAAAGATGGCATATATACCAAGAAAGTTCCAGAGAAGGTGGGGTTCTTAAAAATTTATTTCTTACATAAAACATGTTGCGACTCTCAATACCTCAGTAGAAGCACCTCATCGAGGTCACAACATAAACGTTGTTATGGGTGATAAAAAGAAATTGTTTCATTATCTGCAAAATTCCATGGTATCTGGACCTCTATAATGGCATATGCCTAGATCAGGCAGTTCCCATGACGAAGTCTTATACTCTTTTCAGGTTGGAAGTATAAATGAGCCGTGATGCGAGAAAACCAACAATGTGGTTGTGCGCCCTGCGCAGACTCAGATCAACCTGGGCATCCGCCCAGTCTGATCAGACTCTTCGCTTAGCGCTTAATGGGTAGCTTAGACCCTTAGCTACATTTTAAGCGCTTAACGAAGATTCTGATCAGACTGGGCGGATGCCCAGGCTGATCTGTGTCTGCGCTGGGCGCACAACCACATTGTTGGTTTTCTCGCATCGCGGCGCAAATGCACTTACACACAGATGCACTTACCTCTCAGGTTTCAGCAAAGAATGAAAATAGAAGAAAAAGTTTGTAAATGTTGATGATTTGAGTGAGGAGTCTAATATGCATAATGACATATCTAATATATGTTGCCTGATCAGTGTTTCTATTGTTTCTATTATACCCATATAATAACAGGACACATAGTGTGGTGTGTGTTGGTAAGTAGACAGGCAAGGATGCTGAGAGTGAGGTTCCTCAGTAATACCATAGTTGTTCTGATAATGGAACAGTCTGGGTTTTTTTCATAGCAGTAATACAGGACTTCATTGGCTCCAACAGGCTTGGGGCCATAAAAATAATTTCCAGCCAAGAGTAGTTTTAGCCATCCAGGGTTAGTTTCTGTTTGAAGTTACCTCTAGCGACGTAGGATAGTTCTAGTCAGGCAGGGTTAACGAGCCGTCAGGGTTCGAGCCATTGAAGTTCTGTACATCCAACCAATCCAGATGGAATGGCAAACTGTGTAGACCCTGATCACACCTGGGCCTGCACTGTTTGCAAAGACCTATAGAATTTTGACAGTAAGAGTCTTGCTGAACTTCATTGGCTCAAACTTGGGCAAGATTGCTCAAACAAAAACCTGGTCCTGCAGAATAAGTATATACGGTAAAAATTACAAATATTGGGACAGATAGGTCTGAGCAAACAGTGTAGACCCATATCAGACTGCTATCTTTCCCAATATCTAGGGAGCCCTGGTAGCTCAGTAGGTTAAGCACTAGCCTGCTGATCTAGCGATCTTGGGTATGAGACCCGCTGGAGGCCAAAACCTTTCCAACCATGAGCGGTTCCATTGCACACATAGTCTGGTTTACCTTCCCTCACACGCCAGCGTGTACAAGGTTAGGTACCGGTACCTAGTAATTCTCATGATCCCAACTAATACGCTAGGAATGGAGTGCGCAGGCCCATTGCGCATGAAATTAATAGTTAATGGCAGAGGAGTCTTTCCTAGTTTATCAGCAACAACAGTAAAAACTAAAATTTCAGTCTAATCATTTGTTTATACAATAAGCTACAATTACTGCAGTCAAAGAATATATACTTTTCACACCATTTAACGTTGCCGAAACAGTAAAAGGCCCATGCGTCACACTAATATTTCTGACTCATCAGATCAGCCTGCGCATCTGTACAGCCTGTTTTTTGCAAAGGGAATCTATACTTGAAGCAAAGTGATGAATCTAACCAGTTCGAGCAAGAAGCAGGGTGATTTTAATATTTACTGTGTGAAAAGGGCAGGTTCATTTTCATGAGAATAAAATGCCATCATCAAATAAAAGTTGAGGTACTTCATGCTACAAGGTTGGTTTATGTCACTGTGGTCAGGCAAGGCTGAAACTGGCCTGCGAATCTATGAGGTAAAGAAGTACTGGGTTCTTATTGAATGCAAACAGCAAAGACTGAGCAGTCCGAACATACAGTCAAGGGACATAATTATTCGCCACCCAAGAAGAAAATTAGTTGACTTGGTTTACACAGTGTGTTTATTTTGCTCTGTGCTACTCACACACAAATAATCAATAATTGGAAGTTATATGAGTTAATTGCTTATAACCTCATGATGATGTCACAAGGGTATTTGATGACATCATTACCATGGATACAGAGTGCATGATGGGTAAACAAAACAGCATGGCTACCAAGCACAATAATTTTGACAGGTGGGCTGTTAAAGGGAATGTTAAGTTAATTCATAATTGACAAAAAGTTATAAAACTTAATGAACATATTTTGCATGTCGGGGGCCACAATTTCATGACTGTGTTGAAGGAAAAATATAGTTTGTGTTGTGAGGAAATGAGGCCAGACTGTGATGGTAGACGTTTGTTTACCTACATCCAAAGCAGATAGCTAAATTTGAGTTTAGTGGAAATAAACAGCAAGGCAACTGTGGGAGAATTCTGTGGTATACTGGAATTTGTTATCAGGTACAGATTTTACAGAAAAGATAAGAGAAAATGACAAAGGGCTGTCAGAAAATACAAGGATCATATGAGGTGGGTGGGGTTGGGGGAGGTGGGATGATAAAGAGGATGGCATAGGATAAGGAGTAGAGGGACTGGATTATTGACATACAATGGGGGTGAATGGACATCCAGTGATGATTGTCAGCTACTTTATGTTTTATTTTCTTACAAAACTTGGATGTGGAGAGACAATTTATTACATGCCCGTCACTGGCAGGAGCCTCGCTGTAGACAGTAAGTCAATACTATTGGTTTGTGACTGTTTGTTTTTGAAGCTTTCACGAATCTTGCTCAGGAGTGATAAAGTATGAATGCCCTTAAAGTATGAAAAGATACCAAACAAACTTCAAAATTAACTAGTACCAAATAATTTGCAATTAAAGATCAGTCTTCAAAATCAGGACCCCCTCTGTACAAATTATATAGCCCTTAAATTTCCACAAGGCCCAGGAACTTAATAGTTTATCTGTATTTTTCTTTTACACTACAATCACGAAATTTCCTCAAAAATCATGGTTTGTCACAAAGTGAAGTCAAGAAATTTATGTTTGAAAGCCAACCTCACTCATTTAACAAATGGAACCAATTCAGCCTGCTTGAAAAACATGCAATTTTAATTTCTCAAAGATTAACAGCAAAATATTGAAGGAAAGTGGTATGTAGTTAATAGAAAGGATTTATTTTCTTCAAAATTTCAATGAAGAACAATTCAGGATAATAGCACAGTGCTAGTTTGAATTCAGTGCATCATTTCTTTGTTGATGGCGGCCATTTTGAAAGTGGCGAATAATTATGTCCCTTGACTGTATGTGCAATCTTATCTAAGCTTTAGTTGTTGGCATGTGTGTAACACACCTTTTCTGAGTTTCACAACTAATTTGTAGGCATTTATCTTTGGAGTGCCAGCTGAATGATATATTGGCTTAACAGCTGTGCTAAATATACCACGCGTTGAAACCCTCATGCGGCATAACTGTTTTTTGTCGCTATACCACTGGTAATGGTGGTCTACTGGGTTCATAACCTCATATGACAATGTAGGTTGCATGCAGTCTTTCATTATCACCCTTCCATTGTCCTGATATGACTGAAACACTGTTAAATTTTTGGGTGAGATTGCTCAAACAAAGACGGACCATGAAGAACACAACTTTAACAGTATATACCGTAAAAATTCTAAATATTGGGACAGATAGGTCTGAGAAAACTGAAACCCTGATCAGACTGCTCCTATCTGTCCCAATTGTATGATTTTTTTTGTGAGATTGCCTGCACAATCAGTAAATGCCATAAAAATTCTAAGTATTGGGACGCATGAGAGCAAACAGAACACACCAGATCAGGGTCTACACTACTTGCAATTCTGTCTGCATTTTTGTTGCACTGAGAAATCAAACTAAAGCAGGACTGTCAGCAGGTTAGCACTCGACCCACTCAGCTACTGGGCATACTTATATGTCATAAAAAAATATTTTACAAAAGCAGCCAAAAGTAAGACTAAATCAGATATAACTGGACATTGACCTGTGTGACGTATCTGTGGTAGACAAGTCCACTTCAGGCTATTGTAGCATGACTAGTGCGCTTTCCTTTTGAAGTAGTATTAAAATAAATTCCCATACACTAAAATAAATACAGAAGGTTGAGCCAACAGTACAGAATAACTGAAGAGGCGGACCCTAAAACTGTACAATAACTTAAGTTTTTATACGCCCGTTTTGAAAAAACGGACGTATTATGGCATGGCGCTGTCCGTCCATCCGTCTGTCTGTCCGTCCATCAACATTCTTGTGCGCACCATATCTCAGAAACCGTTTGAGATATCTTCATGAAATTTTGTAGGCATATATATTAGGATGGGGCAAAGTGTCGCGTATAGTAATGGTTGCTCCCCTTTTCTTAGTTTCAAAGTTATGCCCCTTTGATTATTTTTTACCCTACTAGTCTTGTGCGCGCCATAACTAGATAATGGTTTGGGATATCTTGATGAAACTTCATAGCAATGTGTATGAGGGTCTGATGATGTGTCGCCTATAACAATGGTTGCTCTCCCCTTCTTCGTTTTGGAGTTGCATCCCTTTGATTAGATTTTTAGAGTATTTTTGTGTATACTAATCTTGTGCATTCAATAACTAAGTAACCATTTGGTATATCTTGATGAAACTTTATAGCAATGTGCATGATCACAAGACGGTGTGTCACATATAAGAATGGTTGTTCCCCCTTACTTAATTTCGGAGTAACCTCCCTTTGATTAGTTTTTTAGGCTAACCCATTCCCCCATAACTCCTTAACCCTTTGAAATATTTCAATGAAACTTTGTAGGAATGTGTATAATAATGGGGTAATGTATCATGCGCATGAACCACAACTCTGGCTTACTTCCTGAATTATCTGCCCTTGCATCAATTTCCATTTTACTCTTTATCTCCTTAACCGTTGTAAATATTTTAACAAAACTTTATGGTGACGTGTATATTGTCAAGGGAAAGTATTTTGACTAAGAGTTTATGAATTATCTCCCTTGTTTGACTTTAGCGTTTCACAACTTCTGAGCTGCTTCACCCTGAAAACTGATTTTTGGTGTACAAATAGTATTTGATGTGTTGTTTTGATAACATTGCAGTCATTAATTACAGAGTCGTTTCCCCTGTTTTGTCTGCCTGTCCATCCTTCTATAAACACTCTTGTTCATTCTGTAACTCCTTCATGACACTGAAACGGGCGTATTATGCGCCGCTTGCAAAGCTCTTGTTGGAACTTATTTTGCCCATTCATCCATCAGCAATCTTGACTGAAAAGCCAAAATTTTAGAGAGAAAAGGTATTGCACACAAAACAAGGCATCGCAGGCGATACAAATGGCCTCGCACAAGACTAGTTGCTCGAGATATTGTCATACCCTACATTTGTGTGAAGTTATTTTAAAATCCATGGAGAAATGTAGGCGCTAGAGCGATGACAAAGTTTTTTTAAAAATAGCTACCTTGACCTTGAACGCAGCACCCTGAAAGTTGAAAATGCTTGAGATATTGTCATGCCCTACATTTTTGTGAAGTTATTTCAAAATCCATTGAGAAATGTAGGTGCTAGAGCGCTGACAAAGTTTTTCTAAAAATAGCCACAGTGACCTTGACCTTTGGTGCAGCACCCTGAAAGTTGAACTCGCTCGAGATATTGTCGTGCCCTACATTTGTGTGAAGTTATTTTAAAATCCATGGAGAAATGTAGGCGCTAGAGCGATGACAAAGTTTTTCTAATAATAGCCACAGTGACCTTGACCTTGGGCGCAGCACCCTGAAAGTCGAACTTGCTCGAGATATTGTCATGCCCTACATTTGTGTGAAGTTATTTCAAAATCCATTGAGAAATGTAGGTGCTAGAGCGCTGACAAAGTTTTTCTAAAATAGCCACCTTGACCTTGGGCGCAGCACCCTGAAAGTCGAACTTGCTTGAGATATTGTCATGCCCTACATTTTGTGTGAAGTTATTTCAAAATCTATTGAGAAATGTAGGCGCTAGAGCGATGACAAAGTTTTTCTAAAAATAGCCACAGTGACCTTGACCTTGGGCACTGAAAGTCGAACTTGCTTGAGATATTGTCATGCCCTACACTTGTGTGGAGTTATTTTAAAATCCGTTGAGAAATGTGGGTGCTAGAGCGATGACAAAAGGTGAACATACGTACGTATGTACTTACGTACGGGACAAAACCTATGAGGGGATAATAAAGCATGCTTTGTGGGATTTCCCCTCAAGCAGCTTCAAACAAGATAAACCCTACTCTTCAGTGACACTGGCGAATATAGACCAGCATTTGTTTCTGCCCAGTTCGACCAGGACCTTCACAATGCGCAGTTCGACCAGGGTTTAAATCAGGAGCACAGTTAAGCACTGGCTTACTGATTTAGCGGACCCGGGTTCGAGCCCGGCTGGAGGCGTGGATCTTTTCAATTGTAAACTGGGTCCATTGCACACATTCTTTTATTATCACTCACCCATTGTCCTGATATGACTCAAATACTTTTAAAAAGGACGTAAAATCGCAAGTCATGCATTCATCCATCTTTACAATTCACTACACTTTTTAGATCTAAATCATTGCTTAGACTGCATGCATAATAATACTTGTTGAAATCAAATGGGATGTGAAAGTATGTGCACTTAGTACTGGTTAACCGCTTAGGAGGTCTAAGCCTGCCCAGGAATAGTGTGGTTAGGTTAACTGACCGTCCCGACATGACCATAGTTGTTTACCGTGGACGTTAAGCAATAAATCAATCAATCAATCATGGAACAGTTCCAGTTTTCTGTGGGTATAAAAACATCCAATGCTTAAGAATGTGTAACAGATCTGTTTCACAGAGGTCATGATACCATCCATGCCAGTCAAAATAATTTGGGGACGGAACTTTGAGCATGAAACATCAAATGCCTATGTACAACAGATCTCTTCCTCAGCAGTCATGATACCATCCATGACAGTCTGTTTTGGAGCTGTTCTATATGCTCAATGCCAGTCTAATCATCAAAATGGTATGAAGCATATTATTAAAGAATTCTCTTTAACTAGAAAATTGTGTCTGTAAGACACTCATGATGCCCCCGTGCAGCGCCTGTCACAGGAGATGTGTACATCCCTAGAGCACCTTTCAAGCACAAATGCTATTTACAAAGAATCCACTGAAAACATTTCACAAACTTTATACCCTATAGTGCAAACTGCAGCCCAAAATGACAAAGTTTAAAAGGCCGTAATTCCTTCAGAATTATCTTTTTCCTATCATAACCAACATGCACATCTTCACTGTGTCCACAACAAGTCTCCAATGTCTGAAAATTGTGGGAGGAGTTGATTACACAAAGTACTTACCCTACAATGCAAACATATGCCTAAAATGACTAAGTTCAAAAGGCTATAATTCTGTCAAAATCAATTCTAGCTCGGACAAAAACCCACATGCACATCTCCAATATGTCCATAACATGTATGCAAAGTTTGGAAAAGATCAACTGAAAACTGAGGGAGGAGTTGATTACACAAACTCCTCACCCTACACATGTACAAAATTGCCTAAAATGACTCAGTTCAAAAGGCCGTAATTCTGTCAAAATCTATTCTAGTTCCAACAAAAACCCACATGCACATCTTCGATATATCCACAACATGTATGCAAGGTTTGAAAAAGATCCATTGAAAACTGTGGGAGGAGTTGATTACACAAACTACATACCCTACAATGCAAAAATTTGCCTAAAATGACTAAGTTCAAAAGGCTGTAATTCTGTCAAAATTAATTCTAGCTCCAACAAAAACCCACATGCACATCTTCAGTATGTCAACAACATGTATGCAAGGTTTGAAAAAGATCCGTTGAAAACTGTTGGAGGAGTTGATTACACAAACTGCATACCCTACAATGCAAAAATTTGCCTAAAATGACTAAGTTCAAAAGGCCGTATGCTGTCAAAATTAACCCTAGCTCCAACAAAAACCCACATGCACATCTTCAATATGTCCACAACATGTATTTGAAGTTTGAAAAAGATCCACTTATAACTGTGGGAGAAGTTGATTACACAAACTCTATACCGTAAAGTGAGACGAACGGACGGACAGACAGATGGATGGACAGACAGGAGCAAATCTTAATGCCCCCTGACTATCGTCACGGGGGCATAAAAAGACTGGCAGGGATCTTTTTGTGACTGGTGTTGATAGGATGTTTATATTAGATTGAATTGCATAGGATGAAAATAAGATACAGAAATAAAGATGAATCAATGCAAACCAAATATATTGCTTTGCAAGCTTACAGGTACTCTGCCATGCACTGCCGTACTTTTCCACCATTTCAAACAAAGGGGCACAATTTTTGTGACATATTGGTTGCTTCCTTGGACAATGAAGCCCTTCCAAAATGTGGCCTATTCTGATTGGAAAGAATTTGCTTCTAGTATTCCCTCCTGGGGAGCAAATTCTTTCCTCTAAGTGAATATGAAATGGAAGTGTACCCATTTACTTTAAATGCAAAATTTTTCTATTATTAATATGATATTTTTTCCTACCTTGCATTTAATAATCCTTTCTATTCATTTCCTAGTTTTATAATGACTAAAGGGACCAGCATTTAGTAATCTTTTCTGTTCATTTTCTAATTTTATAATGACCAAAAAGTCCAGTGTCAAGCTTTAAAAAAGTTTCCAGGTTATTGTGAAAGGCAAAAATACAATGATCAATTCGATTGGTGCTGATTTGGGGTGGGTGTGTTTTCTTCGCTTGTCATGACTGTCAAAAATGATTTCCATGTCAAGTTTTTGATTTATATACTTAAACTAGGCAGGTCATGCTGCAAGCTAGTTATAGAATGTCAATCACTCTAAGTTATTTCAAACTCGGGGCTCTGCCCCTCGTTCAGAAATAACTTACCTCATTGTTAACATACTGTAACAAATAGAATATACATTTTGAATATAAGCTTTAATTAGAGTCAAGAGCTTAATCACTTTCAGCACTTTCAGTTTTTGCTCACTGAAAAAAGATCATCTGAGCCGTGACACGAGAAAACCAACAAAGTGGTTGTGCGTCCAGCGCAGACTCAGATCATCCTGGGCATCTGCCCATTCTGATCAGACTCTTAGCTAAGCGCATAAAGGGTAGTCAAGGGACTGAGCTACCTTCATGCAGACAGTGAAGACTCTGATCAGACTGGGCGGATGCCCAGGCTGATCTGAATCTGTGCTGGGCGCACAACCACTTTGTTGGTTTTCTTGTGGTGTGGCTCATCTGTTTTTGTATTTACACATAGGCACTAGATTAAGATGTTTTGACAAGCTAAATGACTCACAAAAAAACATTTTGCTAAAACTGGCATGAGATGTTGGACTGTTAAAAATTCAGTTAAAAATTCCATAAAGTAACTTGACTGCACCATATGTGACTTCCAACAATGTGGCAATTTTGTCATGTGATATTCAGATCATCCTCATCCTCATTCATATAGGGTAAACAGAGACCTCACTGTTGGCTCTTTGGCTCACGTCACTTACACAGCCGACTGATGTGACAGGCAAAGGCTCTGTGTGCAGTCTGATCAGAGCCTTTGCTTTTCACTTATTCCACATTGTTGGAAATCTCATGATGTGGCTCATGTGTCGATCCTGCTGTCAGTTTTTGATCAAGCTTGATGGATATAGTTGGGAAAAGCCAATGCTGATTAACTCTCAATACATGTATATTGATATCTGGCATACCAATATAGCAAGCTTTTTTCAGAAAATGTGAATTGTGGTGGTTGTGAGGAGTCAGAACATTTGTTTTTCTAAACAACAATGCTAATTTTATAACTACATACTTTTAAGTCTGCTGATTACTAACTACCTTTTTGAAGTCTAGGTATGAAAGTTGGAGGGCTGAAAACAACAAACACAATAGACTGACTTCTTGTTTTAATGATATTTACAAATGATATGACAATACTGGGGCTGAAAATACCCTATTGTGCTTAAGTATTGGGACACCTAAAATACTAAATTTTCCATTTAAATTCATTATTTTTAGGTGTCCCAATATATATGCACATTACGGTAAAAAGGGCCGCTAATATTAAAGTTTACTGATGACCAACAAATGTGTACCCAACAAACAAGTTGCTGGAAACAGAACAACCACAATATGAGCTGCGACACGAGAAAACTAACAAAGTGGCATGTGCACCCAGCGCAGAATCAGATCAGCCTGGGCATCCATCCAGTCTGATCAGAATCTTTGCTGTCTGCATGGAGCTAGCTTAGACCCATACCTACCCTTTTATCAC
The DNA here is from genome assembly GCA_963989385.1 of Ctena decussata. NCBI lineage: Eukaryota > Metazoa > Mollusca > Bivalvia > Lucinida > Lucinidae > Ctena > Ctena decussata. The sequence goes on along the minus strand of OZ022503.1, from coordinate 78,723,702 downwards.
AAAGCCAATACTCTGATCAGACTGGGTGAACGCCCAGGCTGAACTGAGTCTTCGCTGGGCGCACATTCCACTTTGTTGGTTTCCTTGTGTCGCGGCTCATATTCTTCTAATAAGCTCTCCCTCCTAATCAAAAACCTCTTTCTTTTTTCTTTTTTTTCTAAAAATAATGGTGAAACACCAACAAAACTGGCTCCAGACCATTATCAAAGTTTGAATTTCTTGCCCGCATTTTTCCCATGGGTGCCTTTTTATTACGCAAATTGCAATGCCCTGTGGGTTGCAATGCTCCACGGAGGTTAGGGAAAGTTATTGGAAGAAATGTGGTAGGCAAAAAGGAAAAGGTTTCACGTAGCCCTGTGGCCATATGGGCAGTGGGTGTTAGAAGCCACTGTACCTTGGGCAAAGCATATGAAAGACTGGGCCTATCTCTCTCTTTTCGGTGCCTTTATTCTTCCGCGATTCGAAAAAGGTATCCATTTACTACTGAGCTGACAGAGCATTTTTCAGTCTTTGGCTTGCTTTGGGATTAAAACTTGCACCATAGCCAAGGGCCTCTAACCATTAGACCACAGCACCTTTCTATATTGTAAGTAATACCATATACATTGTACATATACCTCAACTACATACTGAGACCCAGTTATCAGTTTATTGCCATAATCAGATGTCAAGATTAAGGTAAGCTTCTAAGGATAATTCTAAAATAATTTTCCTTATTTGTCATATGACCCCACATTAGAACTGCTTCATCAAAGGAAGTCTTAAGGAGAGATCATAGCAATGAGGCAGTCTGAAGGAGAGATCATAGCAATGAGGCAGTCTTAAGGAGAGATCATAGCAATGAGGCAGTCTGAAGGAGAGATCATAGCAATGAGGCAGTCTTAAGGAGAGATCATAGCAATGAGGCAGTCTGAAGGAGAGATCATAGCAATGAGGCAGTCTTAAGGAGAGATCACAGAATATCGTTCTATTGTGTGAGCAAAATTATCTCGTCTATAAAACCCCCTGCAGGAATTAACACCTTCAAATTTTGACAAGACAACTTGCTTTGACACATAATGTATAAAACTGTTGTCTGAATGGCAAACAGTATAGACCCTGATCAGACTGCTCATTTTATAGTAGTCTTATCTTGCTCATTTTATAGTAGTCTTATCTGGGTTGGCAGTGTTTCATTCCCCACTACTGCTTAGAAAAATTATAGTAAGTAAATCTGGTGGCAATATGCAGTATTAATGGCTTTCCTAAAAATTTATACTCATTTTTGTATGCTAAATATCTGCTTGTCAATATTGAATTGTAACACTATTTAGTGACCTGGGCCTCATTGATCAAAACTAACAACATTGTTCGTTAAAGTTTCGTTAAAATTTCGAACGTTAATATCTCAAATATGCCAATATTTTTTGTTGAAAAAATGTGAGAAGCTTTTGCATTGCAAAAGCTTCTCACATTTTTTCAACAAAAAATATCAATGCATTTGGTAACAAGTAGCCCAAAGGGCAACAATTGCTCACCTGAGAGACATTGTAAACCTATAGGGATATTTAAGATGCTCACAGGCAGCTAACTTCACAGTCAGTGGTCCAATCAGGCTGAAAATTCAACTCATCCAAAACATTATGTATGCCCTCATTTAATATATGCAAGTTTAAAAAGTATCCGATCAAGAGCACAATAGACAGAGCTGTCAAGGGCAGCTAACTTCGTAGTGGTTGGCCTGATCTGGCCAAAATTTGAACTTGTTTAAGATATTATGCATTTCCTCATTACCTGCAAGTTTGAAAAGGATCGGATCAGTAGAAACCAAGAAAAGTGGCGGCATTGATTTTTTGGATGCTCAGGGCAGGTACTATATAGTCTTTGGTGGGATCTAGCCAAAATAAATCGGCTAACTAATCCAAGCTTTTATGCATATCCTCATTACCTGCAAGTATGAAGAGGATCCGATGAAAAATGAAAATGTGATGACGTTGTTTTCTCCATTATAAGACTATGGGATTTTTTACAAACGCTAAAGGGCAGCTAACTCTGTAGTCTGTGCTCGAATCCGGCCAAATTTCGAACTTATCCAAGCTCTTATGTATGTCATCATTACCTGCAAGTATGATAAGGATCTAATCAAAAACCTTGATTGCAAAAATCCATGGAGAAATGAAGGTGCTGAGCGCTGACAAAGTTTTTCTAAAAATAGCCACAGTGACCTTGACCTTGGGCGCAGCACCCTGAAAGTCAAACTTGCTCGAGATATTGTCATGCCCTACATTTGTGTGAATTTATTTTAAAATCCGTTGAGAAATGTAGGCGCTTGAGCGCTGACCAAGTTTTTCTAAAAATAGCCACAGTGACCTTGACCTTGGGTGCAGCACCCTGAAAGTCAAACTTGCTCGAGATATTGTCATGCCCTACATTTGTGTGAAGTTATTTTAAAATCTGCTGAGAAATGTAGGTGCTAGAGCGCTGACAAAGTTTAGCCACAGTGACCTTGACCTTGGGTGCAGCACCCTGAAAGTCGAACTTGCTCGAGATATTGTCATGCCCTACATTTGTGTGAATTTATTTTAAAATCCGTTGACAAATGTAGGCAATAGAGCGATGACAAGGTTTTTCTAAAAATATGTGATGATGTTGTTTTCTCCATTATAACACTATGGGATTTTTTTCAAACGCTCAAGGGCAGCTAACTCCGTAGTCTGTGCTCGAATCCGGCCAAATTTCGAACTCATCCAAGCTCTTATGCATGTCATCATTACCTGCAAGTATGATAAGGATCTAAGCAAAAACAGTTGAGAAAACGTGATGACGCCATTTTCGCCATTATAACCCTATGGGATTTTTTTCAAACGCTCAAGGGCAGCTAACTCTGTAGTCTGTGCTCGAATCCGGCCAAATTTCGAACTCATCCAAGCTCTTGTGTATGTCATCATTACCTGCAAGTATGATAAGGATCTAATCAAAAACAGTCGAGAAAACGTGATGACGCCGTTTTCCCCATTATAACCCTATGGGGGCTATCTGTTGCCATGGAAACCAGAGTTCTGAGCTGATCGGCACCAAAACCTAATGCAGCCTTTCCCCCACCCCAATGATGCTTCAGATAAAATTTGATTGCGATCGGCCCACTGGTCTCTGAGATATTTATGTTTGAAATTGTTGACGGACCCACGGACGGACGACGGCTCGACTCCCATCCTATAAGCTCACCTCTGAGCCTTCGGCTCAGGTGAGCTAATAAAGTCATAAAACACTTAACGAGCTCGTTAGACTAATGATGCTTTGAGCAACTGGGCCCAGGAGTATATAAATGCTTCACACTGCTGAAAATGTTTAAATAGGAATGTCGTATTTATTCAGCAATAAGACGTGTTTTTTTTCATTTCTAGAATGACCCCAAGTACATTGTATCTAAATCAGTCTTTAAAAATTCTGTTATAAGACAGTTATTTCGTTCTAAAATGATCCCAAAAATCTAGATCTGTCTTTATGAGACGGATTTAGATTTTTGGGATTGTTCTGTTACTTTTATCTGACATGAGTCTTCACTTAATTAATGCACATTTTCTTGCTCATATTCACATATATGGAATAAACGGAGTCCTGGCCCGAAAGTTATAATAAAACTTAACTGAGCAAAACCTTTCATTCTTTAAGTATTTCAGACTGATGCTATACATATGAGCCCGTCCAGATAGAAATCGACCTTATGACATAAAAAATCGATTTTTAGGTTTTCTGTTATCTGAATGCGCATGCCATTATAGAACAAAATGGTGAAAACCGTTTGAAGTTAACTAGACTATTAAGGATGTTATGGCAGTTTTAAACACACTGGTATCTAAAGAAATTTGCCAGAATTAATAACGTTACGTGACGTCACGCTGTAACACTGTTATAGATAACGCCATTATCAATGTTTTCCCTTGAAACGCATATCACTATTATTAACGTTTACACAGCAAACGCATGTAATCAGTATGAGTTAATTTTCCCGTAACGCAGCTCTAGACTTTCGTCCCATCCCGGGACATGCCTCGTGAGATAGGTAGAAAAGATGGAAAGGCTCCAGGTGTCATATACCAAGTATGATCCCTTTTACCTCGAAAGGTAATCAAGAAATATATTTTCCAAAGAGCACCCTGTAAAAAATAACTGTAGATTTTACGGTAGAATAACTGGAAACCGGCTGCCAGTCCTTTCCCGTTATTTTTACGGGCGTTTGCCTGTAAAACGTTGAAAATCACGAAATGGAAGTTTTGTATTAACGGGCCGCACTCGAAAATTACTTTGTATTGTTGAAGGGCTGACCAAAACGACACCTGCTCTATTTTGTCCCACTCTGCTTGATGATTCCTGCAATTTTTACGGGCGCCCGTAAAATCTACGGATTTTTTTACAGTGCAGCTTTAACAAGACATAAACTTCGGACTGACCGACATGCTTAAGTACTGCCGTTTGCACATACGGACAATCCGGAAACTTCATACCTCCAGTGCTCCTATGGCTTCGAGTGCATAAAGCAAAAAAAAAAAAACTCTTAAAAAGATATCTTTGATGTTTTGAAATACTTCAACTGTTTCTAAAGATGAGTAAGCAATTAGCTTAAAGTTTGTCATTTTCTTTTTAATAAAGCAAAGAATTTGTTTCTGCGCACTGTAAAAAAAAAAAAAAAAAAAAAAATCTGTAGATTTTACGGTAACATTCCTGGCAACCAGCTGCCAGTCCATTTCCCGTTATTTGTACGGGCATCTGCCTGTAGATCATTTTTTGAAATCACGATATGGTAGAATTATGTTATGACTCAAAAATACCTTTACTGCGTTGAAGGGCTATAGAACCAAAACATTATCTGTCTTATTCTACTCTACTCAGCGTGTTGATTCCTGCCAATGTTTACGGGCGCCCATAAAAATAGCGGGAAATGGATTGGCAGCTGGTTTCAAAGTATTCTACCGTAAAATCTACGGATTTTTTACAGTGTGCAAGAGTCCTTCAGCAGCATTTTAACTTTAAGAGTAGACCGCATTTTTAAGAGCTACGTCGTCCGAGGAAGCAAAAAAGAAAGTCACAAAAGTTGTTTCCCTTTGTAAAAATGGTGGTAAAACATAGACATGTGGCATACGCCACGTCACAAGAAATATCACTTCTGCTTTGGAGCATCTGTTCATCATACATTTTACCAGGCCCAAAGGCCGAGATTATATATGCAACTACTTGATGCGAAGGCTAAGTTTATTTGCATACAAATGATTACATGAATGTTCTATTAAAGTCTGCACATTCCTATCAGTTGTAAAATCGCCTATACAAATATTGTTTTGAAAAGCAGCTCAGCCTTCATGATTGGTGACAAAATGTGGGTTGATGAGCAGCATATACTGTGCCATGTAACTGGCAAAAAGTAGAGAGAACATAATATTGAAAACTGTCTAACTGCTCAGCAAAACACAATTGTATGTTCTAGTTTCCCGCCCAACAGTGCAATATAAACCAGGGTAAGACAATAAATTAGGTCCCAGTCATGTACGTTGTATTTTTACCATTTTGTTCAGGCTAAAAAACTCAAAAGGAGGTCATTTTAGTTGCCAACTTAAAACACTCAAATAATTTTTCATCCCTTTTTATGTGAAACTCAGTGACGTTTTATTACGAGTTCCTCCCCTCCCGCTTTTCCACATCCACACCCATGCCAGCTATTTCTTGATCATAGAGGTGTCTTTTTAGAAAGGAGACGTGATCTTATATTTTCTTTGTCCCTAACAAAATAAAATCGTCACTATGGTATTAGGTATGGACTTTTAGTTACCAAAGCGTGGAAAAGCAAACAAATCACAATCTTACACGAAAGTGAAACATCATTATTTTTTAATTTGTTAATTTTTAGAGAGGCGCCGTGGTCGAGTGGTTAGAGTGACTCGGTTATGGTGCAAAAAGTCGCCGGAAGGTCGTAACTTCTAATTTATTTTATAAAATATAATTTATCAACCACCAGCAATATAAACAGGGGAAAAATGAAAATAAATAAAAGGCCATCGGCCAAGTGTCACCCGACGTTTGAAATGTGTCACAAACTGCAGCCCTTTATTCCGTTTCAGAGTAACTGTATGGCCAAAACCAGAAAATATGTGTACAACAGAATCTGGTAAGGAAATAATAATTGAAGCATAAGCAAAGACATATACCCAATTACTGGGCCTCTATGAGGTTACAAAATACTTAAGTTCAGGACTGGGCGTATGTGTGTAAAATCAGGTTACTCCAACTTTAGGCCCTTACAGAATGCCTAAACATCAAGACCATATACCCAATAACAAAATAACAAGGGCCATAATCCTCCTATTATGAATCTGATGAAAAATAAACATTGCATTTATGAAGATTCAGCCCATTAATATGAATAGTTCTTGAGTTATCCTTTTACCTTTAAGTGAATGTCTATTATCTATGAAAGGGGAATAACTCTGTCACTAATAAATTTAGCATATCCTAACAATAATCAGAATACTCAATTTACCAAATGCTAATAGCATACTAAATTTCAGCTCTCTCGGTCAAACAGTTCAAAAGTTGGAAAATTGCCAAAAACCACGAAGGGCCATAACTTTGTAAAATATTGGGCAATTGAAATTCCAAAATCACATGCACATCTTCAGATCATGATGAAACATTCTGCATAATTTCAAGTTGATCTGATAAAAGATGTGGCAGGAGTTGCGGGGACAAGGTCTGAGTCAGCAAGGGCCGTAACTCCATCAAAAATGGCCGAAACAAAAATCAAAAACCACATGCACATCTTCATATCATAAGAATATAATCTGTAAAATTTCAAATCAATCCGATGAAAGATGTAGGAGGAGTTGCGGGGACAAGATTTCGGATGGACAGAAAATGCCAAAAACGACAAAGGGCCATAACTTTGTAAAATATAGGGCAATTGAAATTCCAAAATCACATGCACATCTTCAGATCATGAAGAAACATTCTGCAAAATTTCAAGTCAATCTGATAAAAGATGTGGCAGAAGTTGCGGGGACAAGGTCTGAGTCAGCAAGGGCCGTAACTCCATTAAAAATGGCCGAAACAAAAATCAAAAACCACATGCACATCTTCATATCATAAGAATACAATCTGTAAAATTTCAAATCAATCCGATGAAAGACGTAGGAGGAGTTGCGGGGACAAGATTTCGGATGGACGGACGGACGGACGGAAGGAAGGACGGACGGACGGACGGACTGACACACGGACGGACGAGGGTCATTTCTATAGTCCCCCTCCGCCTACGTCGGGTGACAAAAAATAGATAAGCTTAAGGAAAAAACAAAACAACCAGACGGACTTTTGACTTAAACTGGCAATTTTCATCTCATTGGACAGGGAATTGTAAGTAGATCAAAATGGCTCAGGATCTCCGAAAACAGTGCTAAAATTGGAAAGCGTTTCGTCTTCCACCATTTACAGACATTACAATTCAGACGACACTTCTCTATGCCGCCCTTTGCCGTTCGTCAACCGGCATTCGCCAGCGCTGACAGGCAATAGAGGATTGATTGATTGTTTTGCGTTTAACGGCCCTTTGAGAGAGTATTTCAGTCTATATCGGGCCGTCTCCCTGACAGAGGGATAAAGAAATAATAGACGAGAGAAAAATGTCCAACACGCTCGCCCCTCCCAAAAAAAACCCCACAAAAACACCCGCACCTACTGCTAGCAGGGTGAGCCCTTGTCCTACAATGTTCCAAATCAGAAGGACGCCCCGGCACTGGAGGAGAGGAAAACATCGCATTGAAAATTTACCTTCGACCTGGCTGTCTGTGGTATAGAAAACAAGCAGTGCATGGAAACTTGAAATTGCTTTCTTTCACAAGATTTTACCTACATTTTGTTTGTTGTCTTGCAGTTTAGACTGAAAAATTGTTAACAATGTCAGTGAATGCATGGATACGCTGACGATATTTGTAGGCCTATTACTAAACAAAGCTATACGCTTGGATATTTTTTCGGTTCGGGATTTTACTTTTGATATTAATAATAATAATAATAATAATAATTATTATTATTATTATTATTATTATTATTATTATTGTCCAAGACTGAAAATTATTTTCTCTAGATCAAAGCTGAAAATTTATGAACATGAACTAAAATGGGACCAGAACTGTCGCAAGTCTAAACCTTTTTTTACGCATCTGCGAATAAAAGATTTTTTCAATTTATTAAATTCAGTTATTAACGCAAACTGCACTTTTTTGTGATGTATAATGCTCCAAAGAATCATATTTCTGGATTCCTGGCAACAAATATGCGGCTACGGTGGTTTCCCACACAATTAACATTCATATTAAAGTTCAATCACATGCCGTGTGAAACAGCGGGAAAATCTTCTGACGTAACGTCAAACTTTGACGTCATTTATCTCAATGTCACGTCGCGTGTCATAAGGTCGATTTCTATCTGGACGGGCTCATATATTGTTGAAAATATCTTGTCATCATGGGCCTCTACTGGTATTTCAAATTTCGCGCTTGGAAAAAGACACATAATTCTGGGGCTGGACGATTCTACATATGTAACTGTCACATCTTGCATTCTTTGAATTTTCCATGTGAAGGTTACTTCAGCAGCAGTATAGAAAATGCCTGAATTTTTCCAAGTTTCCATGATGACTAGAGAGCTAAATTGGCAGCCATGTCTGTGTAGGTATATCTAAAACCACATCCATATCTGGAGTACACCTGTAATTAAGCAAAATACAGTCAACTCTCGATATCTCTGTATTCATCTCAAACTACTGATATCTCAAAGAAAATTTTCTGGTTCCAGAAAATTTACTTTGAGATATCAGTAGTTTGAGATTAAAAAAATTAAAATGTAAAGGAAAATAGAAAATGTGTGGCCATTACAATCTTTGATATTAGGGGTACTTTAAGGTATCAGTGTTTGAAATATCAAGAGTCAACTGTATGAATACAGCAAAGACAAAAGCAGAGCTGGAGACAAGAAAGCATCTGATGATAAGTTTGAGGTAATTTTGCTTATTTCTCCATAAAAATATACATGCAGGTTGTGGCCCCTCTGACAGTAGAACACAGTGGTTTATAGAGCACATTTTTGGAGAATTTACAGAAATTACTTAGAAATTATCAACAATCAATCCCCTTATTTCCAACTCTGATAAGCTGGCAATGTGAAAGCAAAGGCCCAGATCAGCCTGCATGTTCCAAAAGTCTCATCAGGGCCTTTGCTAATCAGGCAGAAAGCATTTGACACTTAAGTGTTTGGGTACACTGCCAATTTTTCTGACTTCTTGTTTTGCTTCCCTAGGCAATGAAAGCCTTAACAAAGGAGTCTAGTCTTAAAAGGAAGAATGTACTCCGCAAGGAGCAAATTCTTTCCTTTAAGAGCCCTCCCCCGCCCCCCATGAAAATTTCAGAGATGTGTCTCCCGAAATGTACCTAATTACCAGAAAATACATTATAACCAATACCTGATATGAGCCGTGACACGAGAAAACCAACAAAGTGGTTGTGCGCCCAGCACATACTCAGATCAGCCTGGGCATCCGCCCAGTCTGATTAGAGTCTTTGCTGTCCGGAAGGAGGTAGCTTAGACCCTTAGCTATCCTTTAAGCGCTTAGCGAAGAGTCTGATCGGGCTGGGCAGATGCCCAGGTTGATCTGAGTCTGCGATAAGCGCACAACCACATTGTTGGTTTTCTCGTGTCGCGGCTCATATTATCCTAAAATCTAAATGCTTTAAGATCAACAGAGCTGACTCCCATCAGATGATGAGTCAGCACCCTTAGGAGTAGCCTGAGCTAAGTCAACATTGTAAGAGTCATAAGTGAGAGTTGACTGAACTGCAAAGGCCAAAACCAGTCTGCACGCCATTGGAAGTCTGATCAGCGGCTTTACTCACCCTGAGTATCTGACATTTAGTAGTGAGTGTCTCTGTGTGTTGGTAGGGCTTTTGTTATCCCTAATCATCTGACACTCTGTAACATGTTGGCATAAATTGCCTAGCAAATCAAATTTTGATCTACTTGTTTGGTAGACAGCTTTTGCTGGAAAAAGCTGAAATAAACAGGTTTTCCCTATATCATCTTATACCTTTATCTGGGCAAGTAAGAAAAAATTTTACTTGCCCAGCAAAAATTTTAACTTGTCCCGGGCAGCCGGACAATGGATTTGTCAGGCTCTGACATGACACATTTTGAACATACTGTATTTCTTTGGGTAAAAGACAGGGGTCTTCCCCTTCAAAACAATCCATAAGATCTGTATCTGTATCTTGTTAGATAGATCTAGATCTTTGGAATTGTTTTGGAAGAGAAAACCCCATTTTAAAGCAGAATTACACAAGACTGAACTACATATTTGCGGTAATTTTAGAAGGGTAAGCTCCCATCTTATAACCCAATAAATACGGAAGCAAAATGAAAGACATAAAAAAAATTGTGACTCTTCTGGAATATGTAAAGTCAAATGCATGTAATGAGCAAAATTTTGCTAATGAAATATACTCACTTTTCTTGTGAAGGGAAAAATTCTGGAAACATCTGTTGGCGAACATTAGACTTTGGGTCTCGTAACATGGACCTGACACTCTGTTCTAATTCCATGTTAGATCTTATCAGTTCTTCTTGTTCTTTTTGATGAAGCTCTATCTCCTGGTAAATACAGAAAAATAGTCAAAGAGCACTGACTATCCATATATAAAAGAAAATATAACAGCCAAAATTTCGTGATTTCTATATAAATCGGACAAGCTTATACAGCTTCACTTTCTCATTGTATTTATTTGGTTATAGATGGAGGTTTTCTCTCCTCAATATGTAACTCAATCATGTTATTTGGCTTTCAAAATCCCAAAAATCTAGATCTGTCTTGTAAGACAGATCTAGAGTTTTAGGATTGTTTTGCAAGGAAAAAACTCCATCTTTTAACTGACATAATATGAGCCGCGACACGACAAAACCAACAATGTGGTTGTGCACCCAGTGAAGACTCAAATCAGCCAGGGCAGCCGCCCAGTTTGATCAGACTCTTCGTTAAGTGTTCAAAGGGTAGCTAAGGGTCTAAGCTACCTTCATGCAGACAGGGAAGACTCTGATCAGACTGGGCGGATGCCCAGGCTGAACTGAGTCTGCGCTGGGCGCACAACCACATTGTTGGTTTTCTCGCATCGCGGCTCATATGATATACACTGCTGAACATTTCAATAAAAGAGAATGTTCTAAGAAACATCATACCAAAATAAAAGTTGTGTCATGTGAAAAGGAACCTCAAACCAGTTATCACACTGTAAATACTCAAATCAACCTGAAACGTCCTATCAGACTGAGCAGAGCTTTAATTTTCTCTAATTTATGTAGATACCAGCAAATTGATAAATTGTTAATGTAAAATAAATGGCAGACAGTCCTGGCTAGACAAATAATTCCTCAGCAGTCTGATCTCAGTCTTCACTGCTTGCAACAGTTTGTCATTATGGTCTGTTAAGCTGAATGGATACAATTCAGGGGAAGCAACATTGCCATTTTCATTTTTTGCCTCCTTTTTCAATGGGGGTCATCACTTAAAAAGAATTTTGCCCCTTAGGAGCCAATTCTTTACTGTAGAGTATAGGGCTGTGTCATTCAGGTAGCAAAATAAAAGGCACGAAAGTTCTATCCTTCTCAAGAATACGATCATCAAGATTTTTTCAAACAAACAGAAAAAATGGTAAGCAGTTCCTAGAAAGCTCAGCCTTGTGAAATCTTATAACTTCAAATATGAATATAAAATCAGCACCTACCTTTTTCATGACCATATTTTGAAGAGCCATGTCTTTGAGACTTGGATGCATCATATCAATAGCTTTCTGAAAGAAGACATGAAACAGTTTTAACCCTTAAAGGGCCAGAAACAAAAATAGTCGAATTTGCCAAAACCATAGATCAAAGTGAGGCGGCTCATTATGAGCTGCCTCAGCTGGAAGTACACTGTTCCTCTAATCTCTGAATGTTCTCAACTATGATACAGCTTGGACGAGACACTTTTTGTAATTCTGAACACACAAATTTTGTGTTAATCAGCGATAATTCACAAGTAAGGAAAAATTATTTTGATTTTAACATTATACAGGAAAATGCAAGTATATTACAACATTTTCTAAAGGACTAGTTTTGAGGTGGATGTCGACAGAAAAAATGTTTACATTTAATGTCCTCAAGGCATGAAATAGGCACAGCTTGATGTTAGCTAAGTGAATTATCACAAATTTTTACATACCGCCGCTTCTTATGCATCAAATGGGGAAAATGTTAACATCAAGTTAGAATATAAAATAAAGACAATCGTCAATCATATGACATTGCTGTTATTCAGTGGATAATGTCGTGTCATAAAAATCATATGACCACAAGTAAAATAACATTTTGGTGCATACATGTGAAGACATTGATAATGACAGTGTCAGCAATGCATTTCCTTATTGAAATAATGTTCATTTTAAAGGCACCAAAATCACATTTGAAAGGGTCTTATGGTAAACAGAATTTTAAGCAAGTGGTCATTTTATATGAAATTTATGAAACTCACCATAGGCTCGTTTCATAAATTTCATATAAAATAATCACTCGTGTAAGATCCTCAAAATTATGTGCTTTTGGTTGAATGAACATCTGCAAGAACAGCAGGCAGGGACATGTACTTTAATATCGGCTGTATATACAGCCATGAAAGCATATCTGCTTATCTAATTCAAGGGTTTTCTTTCTTTTGCTCTAGGCAAAATGTTTTACCTTGAAAATAAACATGACAGAGTTAAACTTTTTCAAAGCTAAGATCAAATGCAAAATCAGAATATGAGCTGTGACATGCATACTGACAGCCTCACACATATGCAAACAGCTAAGGCTTAGACCAGCTTGCAAAACCGTGCAGTCTTACCAGAGTCGTTACTATCTGCACACATCAAGTATGGATCTTAAGGAATATACAGATACAAAATGGAAGCTGTACCTAGACCACACAGATTCACAAACTGGTTTGCATGACGACAGTTCAAAAATGTGTTAAGTCCCTTTATTGCATATGAGCCAGTCTCTGAGAAAACTGGGCTTAATGACATAAAAATGAAAAATTAATTAACTGCATCACTAAAACGTATTAACTTTTCTAAACATTTCCTGAAAATTTGAGGTGGTTACCATTATTCATTACAGAGATATGAACCTCAGAAGCACACAGGTAGTGCAGTTTCTTTATATGACGTTATTAACGTCATGCAAGTATGGTTTGACGTCAACGTCATTACGTTTGTTTGAATGAGCTTTCGGTGCTTGTTATACAAAATAGCTCGGACAAAAAGTGCCTTTGCTCATTTTCAATGTGTATTTCACAGCACATAAATGACAATTTGCATGAGTTAACATTCTTTCTCAAATGATAGGTCTTTCTGATGGTATACCATATGTATTCAAGGCTTTGGGGTTACCATGGAAAAAGCGTTGTCATGGCAACATGTGTAATGTTTATACCTGGATTTTGTCTGAATTCATAGGCTTTCTGTTATATCTCAACGCCTAAGGTATTTTCATGGAAATACACATGTAAAAAGAGGTCCGAAAAATCATTAATTTTGGTGTTTTTCATCCGTTCACAACGTAATTATTACGTAATGTCATTAAGCAAGGTTTCCACAGAGAACGGCTCATATATATACTGCTTGTATATGAATCTCTTGAAATTAAACATGGCTGTTCACTTACCTCTGTTACTGTTTTGGTTATTTCGTTCTGTACTGTTTGCTTTTCTTTCTCATATTTGGCTAGTTCTGTTCTTGTTATGTGTTCCAATTCATCTTGGTCTTCCTATAAAGATACAAAGTAATGAAATACAGTCAACTCTCTATATCTCAAAGTCAAAGTTTGCCTCAAACTATTGACATCTCAAAGTAAATTTTCTGGTCCCAGAAAATTTACTTTGAGATATTAGTAGTTTGAGATAACAGGAGTTCAAATGTACAGAAAAACAGGAAATGTGTTCAAACAATAAGCCTTGATATTAGAGGGTACTTTCAGATACCAGTGCCTGAAATATCCAGCATTGTCTGTATCACCTGAGGAACATTCTGACTTGGCTGCAGAGGCTTAAAAGACCCACAACACCATACATCATTGTATTCTTCTATTTTATGATTCAGTACTTTCTGTAAAAGATACAATAGTGCCACCATTGATCTAACTTTAACTATTTCAATGTGTAAGACCATATAAAAACAAGAATTCGGCAGTGTGCAGGGTCTTGCTTGTCTGCACTTTGTCAAAAAACACAGCCAAACAAGAAAGCCAGATGTAAGATTACCGTGCTTACACCAGAAAAGTAATATCTATGTCTCACTTTTGCTTGTTGCAGGCAAGACCAAAAAAGAAAGAAACAAAAAATTCAAAAAAAAAAAGTAAATAAATAAATAAACAAGATTCTGTGGAATGTGGTGTCTTGCTTGTCTGTGCTTTGTCACAAAATAGAGCTCAGTGTCACTCTTCCAGATGTTAGCATGTCCCATGTTTCATGGTTCTAGCCTTTATTGTCCCTAAGAAACAAGAGCTAAAGTAGACACAAATGTTGCAAAGTTGGTGAACCATAAAGTATTTGCCACCAAGAGGCATTACTGATGGTGACTTTGAGCTTTACTCTTCCAAATCTTTGAATGACCCAGGTTTCAAGGCTCTAGCACTTGTAGTTCTTGAGAAAAAGAGCTAAATGCAAAAACTTGACAAAAGGTTGCTGTCAGTGAACCGTAAAAAGTAGATAAAGACTCAATATATATGGTGACTTTGAGCTTTACTCTTTCTGATCCAAGATCCACAACCCAAATTTCATGGCCATAACCCTTCTAGTTTCTGAGAAACAGAGCTAAACGCAAAAACTTGACAAATAATTGCAAAGTCAGTATATCGTAAAAAGCAGGTGTAGACTCAGTACTGATGATAGCTTTGAGCTTTACTTATCCACGTGTAGCATGACCCAAGTTTTTCATAACTCTAGTCCTTATAGTTCTTGAGAAAATGAGCTAAATGCAAAAACTCGACAAAGTATAAGCCTCCGCCGACACCTGAAAAGCAATACATATGTCTCACTTCTGCTTCACAGGGAAGACAAAAACTGCAAACAATGCAGACCCTGTTGACAATCATGGTACCCAGACATCTAATATTAGATCCACACTGTTTCCTCTACTCTTTTTGTGTTTTGTGTGAAATATCCAGTACATGTACTAATTTTAAAATGATGGATGTCTTTAGTCAATTTCTGATACGTGAAAGAAAAACAAAACAAAACAGTGCTTTTTTCAACTCTAATAAAAATGTCCCTGCCTTAGTCAATACATACCTCATTTGAAATCTTTAAACTCTGAATTTCTTTTTGTAAATTTGATATCTTCATTGCCTTCACTGGATACTCCTTGTCCTGAAATTATTGCCATATTGAATTAAGGTAAATGGATATAGCTCCATGTTTTTCCGCCATTTCTACAAAGGGTGACATCTATCCTGAATTGACTTCCTGTTTGCTTCTCTGGTGGATGCAGCCCTTACAAAAGGGGGTCTACTCTAAAAGGTAAGAATCTGCTCATTTAGGAGCAAATTCTTTCCTTTAGGTGTGGACCCCATTGAAAAAGTATGGCTTAGTTGCTTTAGTTGCTTTCCCGAAAAAGCCTATTCACCCTGAATAAATCTTAAAGAATTATGACATAAAATTTTATGGCTAAAATAGCCTGACCCAGTTAGGCAGGATCCATACATAATATCTCGGCCCTGCATACCTTTCCGAGGTTATTTCTGTCTATAAAATTAAATTCTAGCTTCCACACCCATGATTATAACAAGAGCTCCGCTGAGCGGGGCAAAATACGCCTGTTGGGGCTTAAAGTTGGAAAGACAACAAGAGATGACAGAACTTTGTCAGTAGCTTAAATCTTCAATAATGAGGCAGATATAAAACTACAAAACAAACGAAGCAAACATGAAATTCCTAGACATAAACTAGAATTGTTTTCCTACGAAAAAACAGATGTCTCCCCCCTTTTTGATGTCAAAAGGATCAGTCATTAAGACGCCAAGGGAAAAACAATATGTTTCTCTACCCTGAAGCAGGGATTCATAATAAGTAAAAAGTATAAATGCAAGAGTTATAGTTGTTATGCTCTGCATGTCATGTAATGTTGACTGATATTCATATTTAGTTTTTGTCAAAAAATATAAATGCAAGAGTTACAGTGCTCTGCACGTCGTCTATTTATATGTTGACTGATATTTGTATGAAGTTTTATGAATATAGCTTAAACGGTTTTCAAGTTATAGAGCTTAGACGATTGAGACACGATTTTGTGAATGACAAAGTTCCAAGGGAAATAACTCAAATAGTATAAATGCTGTGCTCTGTAGGTTGTCTAGTGTTGACTGACATTTGTATGAAGTTTCGTGAAAATAGCTTGTCCGGTTTTCAAGTAATAAAGCGATTGAGACACGATTTTGTGACTGAAAAAGGTCCAAGGGAAATAACTCAAGAAGTATAAATGCAAGAGTTATGGTTCTTGCACTATGCAATTCTTCTAATGTTGATTGATATTTGTATGAAGTTTCATGAATATAGCTTGAATGGTTTTCAAGTTATAGAGCAGACACAACTGAGACACGATTTTGTGACTGACAAAGTTCTAAGGGAAATAACTCAAATAGTATAAATGCTAAAGTTATGGTTCTTGCATTCAGCACGTCGTCTGATGTTGACTGATATTTGTATGAACTTTCATGAATATAGCTTGAATGGTTTTAAAGTTATAGACGGACTCGACTGAGACGCAATTTTGTGATGGACAAAGTTCCAAGGGAAATAACTCAAAAAGTTTAAACGCCAGAGTGCATTCTGCACGTCGTCTGATGTTGACTGATATTTGTATGAACTTTCATGAATATAGCTTGAATGGTTTTAAAGTTATAGACGGACTCGACAGAGACGCAATTTTGTGATGGACAAAGTTCCAAGGGAAATAACTCAAAAAGTATAAATGCCAGAGTTACCATTTGTGCACTCTGCACATCGCCTCATATTGATTGATATTTGTATGAAGTTTCGTGAATAAAGCTTGAGCAGTTTTCAAGTTACAGAGCGGACACAACTGAAACACAATTTTGTGATGGACTACCTTCCAAGGGAAATAACTAAAAAAGTATAAATGCCAGAGTTACCATTCTTGCACTCTGCACATCATCTCATGTTGATTGATATTTATATGAAGTTTCGCGAATATAATTTGAGCGGTTTTCAAGTTATAGAACGGACACGATTGAAACACAATTTTGTGATGTACTAAGTTCCAAGGGAAATAACTCAAAAAGTATAAATGCCAGAGTTACCATTCTTGCACTCTGCACGTCGTCTTATGTTGATTGATATTTATATGAAGTTTCGCGAATATAGCTTGAGCGGTTTTCAAGTTATAGAACGGACACGATTGAAACACAATTTTGCGATGGACTAAGTTCCAAGGGAAATAACTCAAAAAGTATAAATGCCAGAGTTACCATTCTTGCACTCTGCACGTCGTCTCATGTTGATTGATATTTATATGAAGTTTCGTGAATATAGCTTGAGCGGTTTTCAAGTTATAGAACGGACACGATTTGTGACAGACGGACAGACGGACGGACGGACAGACGGACGGAGGGACAGATGGACAGACGCCCGGGGAAAAACAATATGTCTCCCGACCCTGAAGGGGGGAGACATAATTACAAAGGGCATAATTCCATCAGAACTGAAAGTAGGGTTATGGTTCTTTTTCTGTGCATATTGTCTGATATTTGTACAAACTTTCATGAAGAAATCTTATGGTTCCTTTTCTTTGAACATTGTCTGATGGTGCATTATATTTATACAAATTTTCATGAAGAAATCTTAAACAGTTTTCGAGATATGGAGCGGACACTAAGCCTATATGAAATTACTATACGAAAAATACAAAAGGACATAATTCCATCAAAACTGAGAATAGGGTTATGGCTCTTTTTCTCCTCACCTCGTCTGATGGTGCTTTATATTTATACAAAATTTCATGATGAAATCTTAAACTGTTTTCGAGATATGGAGCTGACACGAAGCTAATATGAAATTACTATACAAAAAATACAAAGGAACGTAATTTTGTTAAAAGAGAAAGTAGGGTTATGGTTCTTTTTCTCTGCACATTTTTGATGGTGCATTATATTTATACAAATTTTCATGAAGAAATCTCGGTTTTCGAGATATGGAGCGGCCACTAAGCTTATATGAAATTACTATATGAAAAATACAAAAGGACATACAGTCGAATCTCGGTAGTTCGAACGCTGATGTTTCGAAAATACCAAATTTTTCGAAGCTGAAACGCGGTCCCGATCGTAAGCGTATTAATTCAATGCAAAATCACTTCCGCAAATTCGAATTTCGACTATTCGAAAAATCTGATTTTTCGAAGGAAAAATTAGGTCCCGACGTAGTAAGTTCATTATAAATATCCCTCTATAATTCGAAATAAAAAATCTTTGTCTAATTTCATACCTTTTTTGTCATCGATGGGATAAATGTTTACAGCCTCGGGTCATCACTGCCACCTGTACGGGTAATTATTGCTTTCACGACCACTAACCTTTTGATGGCTAAGGTATAATTTCTGTTGAGCAAAAGGTGTCTGTCTAATTGCATAATTGACGGGGATTATCTTGTTTTAAGTTTGTTAATTGATGGCCTTTGTAACCAGCAAAGGCTCTGAACAACATGCACATCCGAAATTTGATTTCGTTAGTCTGTGATACGGTTTGCGCACAGATCATATGGTTTCCACACGGCACTAAACAGGGTCTCTTGCTTCACTGTGCAGACAGACAGTCTGGTTTGAGTATTCGTTGTTCCCGAATGCATTGACTCCGAATGACTGAGAAACCTTTTCCTTGACACGGCTGAGTCGTTTTTCTGAAAACAAAAGTAGCCCAGTTCTCGGAAACATAAACAGAAAGTGAAAGTACAGTAAAGCCGGAGATAGAAACATGTCAGCGTTAAGTGGCTAGCCGGTTTCCGTTCAGTCTGACATTGATCTTCGCCGGCGCTGCATTGTCATAGGCAGTTGATTTGCAGAGCTTGGAAAATGTTCGGCAGCTTTGCTGCTTTCGGACAATACATATGTACATGTGCCAATTACGAAGTGTGGTCTCTCGATATTAAATGATCGTGGATGTTTCCGGTTTGTAATGTTAATTATTCTACGTTCTGATTTTGTTTTCATTGATTTGTAAATCCATGAACGTCAGAAAGTATAGCGAAATAAAAGATCGGACTGTCTGAAAACTGCTATAATAACGAATTCCGGAAATGTAGGGAAATGAACGGGAAAGACCGAATTCGAAAATTCGAACGACGGATAATTCGAATGAAATAGTGAGGTCCCTGTCATTTCGAATTATCGAGGTTCGACTGTAATTCCATCAAAACTGAGAATAGGGTTATGGTTCTTATTCTCTGCACATTGTCTGATGGTGATTTATATTTGTACAAACTTTTATGAAGAAATCTTCAATGGTCTTCGAGATATGGAGCGGACACAAAATGTTACCGTTTGACCTTTCACCTCTAAGTGTGACCTTGACCTTTGTCGGCCATCATTGAAATATAAGTTCTGCTCTTCGTCTCGATAAGGTGAACATTTGAACCAAGCTTCAAAAAAATCTTTCAAGGGGTTAAGGAGATATGGGGCGGACATGAAAAGTTCACGAACAGATGGACAGACAGTCAGACGGACAGACAGAGGCCATGACATAATATGACCCGTCTTCGATGGGCATGTAAAAAGTGCAAGAAAATCTAAAAAAAAAAAAAAATCAAAATTCTGAATGGACCGATGATACTGAGTTTCATGTCTCTTAAACAGTATTTCAGTCATACAGAGATAATGGGATAATGGTAAGAAGATAGTGAAAGGCCATGTGCACTGGAGCCCTGTGTACAACAAGGTGAAGAATTTTGAAGCTGCCAAGACTGGAACCAGTATCAGGTGCTGCAAGCAAAGTAAGCCATGGCTACACTGCCACAGCTAATTTATCCATAATTAACCCATTCCATTCGGGTGTCTGGGCAAACAGTTTGGATCCAGATCAGGCCCCACAAATGTGGGGCCTGATCTGAGATCCAAACTGTTTGCTGCCTAGACATCATTTTGGACCAATACTGCCATTCTTGATTTTTGAAGCAGACGACTATTTCAGCAGACGACAAAAAATACCCAGAATGCAATGGGTTAAAATAAATCCCACTTCTGTAAACAAAATCAAGCATGCTGAAAACTGAGTCACAAAATAAAGACTGGCAGACATAAACTATGGCTTAAATTGATGTTAGACAACATACCATATTAATCCTATCAAATGCCACAGCGGCATTGCATTTTATTTCTGAAAGGGGGTGTTATTTAGAGCCTAAAGTGTAGTAAATTCCCAGAGTAAATTAGCCACTGCCATATATCTCTACTAACAGTATTAAGGTGAGTGGGTATAGCTGCAGAGGAAGCAGCTCTACTATTTTGCCTTCCTTCTCAATAGGGGTCAACTCTTAAAGGAAAGAATTTGCTCCTCTAAGAGCAAGGAGCAAATTCTTTCCTCTAAAAGTAGACCTCATTTCAAAGACCTACCTCATCCAGAGAAGCAAATGGGAATTCATGCAATTTAATATAACATTATTTTCAGAAAATAGGGGGCGTTTATTAAAGCATAGGCATTTATTTGGATTAATACTGTATCAGGTCAGCAAAAATAACTTAAGTTCTAAGTGACCTTTAACATAGGTGTTATAAAACATTTCAAGTCCCTGACTGTTTCCAATAAGGTGTCAACATATCATTAATAGTGTAGCACCAAGGTGGCCACCTATGTCATGAATGTGTTATTGATGTAATGGAACAAAATTAAATGTTTTTGATGACCTTATACCTGGACTGAAATCATATTATTCCCCTTTGTGAAACTGATGAAAGACACATAGGTTAGCAAGTCAATATAAAACATTATTTCTTGAAGGAAGGCAGGGGGTGTTTATAAGAGCAGGGGCGTTTACAGTATATACTGTGATAGAGACTGCAATATGATAGTGTTTTCAGCTACCGTAATGACCCTAAATATTCAGACAGACAGGTCTGAACAAACAATGTAGACCCAGATCAAACTGCTCCTTCTGATCAGTGTCTACAATGTTTGCGAACCACTCAGCATCATTAGGACGATTTAACATGTGTAAAATCCACTTTCTAAGAATTTTCGAACAATAATTGTCTGACTTTCGGTGTCCGAAATTTTAGGGTCATTGTGGTATCAATAACTACTGTTGATGTCTTCAGCTCTTGATAGTTTTGATATTTTTTGCATCTTTAGACTTTACCACGCATCCCAGCAGGCACATGACGTCAAAATGATGTCGCACTGACGTCGATGCGACGTCATTACGTCGCATCAATGTCAATACGACGTCATTTAAACGTCATGTGCCTGCTGGGATACTGTCATTCTGAATTTTTTTTTGTCAAAGTTTAATAAACATCAAAGTATTAAAGACTTCTGCTGGATGAAACATGTTTGTTCCAAGAATTAATAAGGCTTATTTTTGGAAGGGTAGTCATGTATTTTGTTTGGTCTTCATTAAATCATAAAAGTTCATTACATTTCTGTAAAATTCTAGGCTGATGATAGTTTCTTGATGCATCATAATATTAAACCACTCGGCAGTGCTCCAGATAACAAGAGATAACAGGGATAATTTAGGGATAATTTTCCTTATTTGTTCATAACAGCGTAGGTTTTGACCCCTACAGTTGGAATCGTCTTGGCAATTTTAGACGGATCTAATGATGGGTCACAATATATGTTTTCATTCAGAAACAAGAAAAATTATCTTTAAATTATCCCCAACACCCCCTCTTATCTGGAGCTCTGATTAGTGTCCATTTGGACGGACACACGGCGCCAGGTGTGTGCAACTATGGTTACGTACCGTTGAGCCACTTGGGTAACGTCAATACGAGAATTGAACAGAACAGAATAGAATTAGTGTCCATTGATGGTCATAGTACCATAATGTGTGTAAGTATTGGGACACCTAAAATAATTTATTTTCCATTTGTCCCAAATGGAAAATTAATTATTTTAGGTGTCCAAAAATTTAGGCACCTTACAGTATCATGATAGGGGTTTCTCCAGTAGTGACAGTTTCATGATAGTCAACATTTAGTATAATAGTCAGCCCTAGTAATAACTTTGCCCTCCATTCTAAACTGTCATTGTTTACTGAAGTGAAGCCAGTTACCAGAACAATAAGGAAAAGTGAGCTCATAGTCAGGGAAGGCTTATCATCAAATTAGCCCAAACGAAAAATTTCCCCTATCATCGACTGAGCGCGAAACCTGCTCATTGATTTAGCGCAAATTCAGTGTTCGCTCACCTGTACAATCCTATTGTTATGAGCATACGCACCAACATACTCAACATTTAACAGTTCTTATGTAGTCGTTTTTTTGTTATTTTGGTGGATGACTGTCAGAACGTGAAGCGGGTTTTACATGACAAAGTAAAACGTAAGGCCATTGACGATCTGACAAAGAAGCCGACAAAACCGATTTGAACAGAGTTGGTTAAAATGACGTCAGAGGCAAGCTTGCTTCCATGTGACTTGAAAAACATTCACCAGACTGTGTATAGAAGCCGGAGAAAAATGTTTCCGACACTGCCTAGGAGCAGACTTGAATTGCAGGAAAACTTGAATGGCATGAAAATCAAAACATGTAAAGGAGAGCTCTTTCTGTTGTCAAATGACATTTTGTTCGTGTATTATACGGCAAACAGAAGATTAATACAGGTAACTCCACAGGTAACTGCCCAAAAATTTTGCGCTAAATCGATGAGCAGGGTTTCTGAAATCTATAGAAATTCCTGCGCTGTTTTGATAGCTTTTTTTTGCTGTTTTGATGAGCACTTCCACTAAAAATAACCTCAAATGATGAATCACCTCAGGGAAGGACTTTTTCTTGAGGCATCCCAGATACTGACTTCATTTCTTAAATGATGACATTCAAACAGGCTGTGTCTTTAAAGTGACCTGATATACAAAGCACACAAAGTATGTACTACCTTAGTTTTTGCACAATAACTTGTCTACACTAACTCTTTATGCACCAAAAGGCAGACAACAAAATTTATGCCTGCATTATTAAAATTTTTTAAAAAAATGCCTTGTCCAAGACATTTCATATTGAGAAATCAAAGACTACAGGGCAAACAGTGTAGATCTACATAAGGAGGCTCATTATGAGCCGCTTTATCAGGATCTATGCTGTTTGCAAATTATGCTATTTTCCTCACTGGTGCTTGAAGTATTTTAAAAAAGGGCCCTTTAAAAACAGCTTAATGTCCATCAGTACAGTCTAAATTTCAATCAAAATTAAGAGAAGGAGAATTCTAATTAAACTAACTTTGTCAAACAGATGATAAAAGTCCAAAATTCTAACCTTATAATTATTCAGGATGTGTAGTTCATCTTGTTTAACTTTTAGCTGAGTGTCAACTTCATCCACCTCTTTCTGCAGCTCTGAAATATTACCACAAAACACTATACTATATACTCCCGATATCTCAAAGTCGAAGGTCATCCCAAACTTCTGATATCTCAAAGTAAATTTTCTGGTCCCAGAAAATTTACTTTTGAGATATCAGTGGTTTGAGATAGCAGCAGCTGAAATGTAAAATAAAATAAAAATAGTGAAACTAGTTGTTAATATAAGAGGTACTTTGAGATATCAATGTTCCAGATATCGAGAGATGACTGTATTTACTAAACTTATAAGTATAAAACTGGAACAAACCAGAGTATTAAGAAAACATCATGGCGTATCTTGGACAGAGTTAAGCCTGATGGAGCCCATCCCTCTCCAGGCTGTATAAAAAAAAGGAAAAAGGAGAGGGCAGAAGAAGGCTTGGGAAGACAATATTAAAGAACTGAAAATAAATATAGAAAGAAAGAAAGGAATGGACTTTGCCTGCTCACCCAGGCAGCTGAAGAAAGGGATTGTTTTGAAGTCATCCGTGGTGCCCAATGACCTTGCAAGGTTAAGGGATAGAACAGAATAGAATTAAGAAATATTACAAGTGTGTGTAGTAAAGTCTGTTACAAAAATGAATGGATAAGGATTAAAGTGCATATACAGAATATGAAGCAGTAGCAGAGCCAGACAGACTTAGCTGAGATGCCTACGTATCCATAGAATTTCCAGAAACATATAGTTTGGCAGCCAATTTCAGATGTCCTATGTTGGAAATCCTTAAGAAGCATTTATATTTTCTTTGGCTCAGCTACTTTACACAGCAATCTGAGCAATTTACTTGCCCAAATTCAGGAATGGGAAAGACCCATCTTAGAAATTATGTGGGCAATGGAATTGGAGTCCCAAGGGCCTTATTTGGTACATCTAATTACAAAATTATTTGAACATCAACCCTAACTTATTTCTCTACTAGATGTTTCCATCTTCCTACTTATTTGAGCCACGACACGACAAAACCAACAAAGTGGCATGTGCGCACAGCCAAGACTCAGATCAGCCTGGGCACCCACCCAGTCTGATGAGAGTCTTAGCTGTTGGCATGGAGCTAGCTTAGGCCCTTAGCTACCCTTTAAGCACACAGTGAAGATTCTGATCAGACTGAGTGGATGCCACAGCTGATCTGAGTCTTCGCTGGGGGCATATGCCACTTTATTGGTTTTGTAATGTCAGGGCTCATATCTTGTGGACTCTTCTACTTCACAGTTTGGACAGGTCTATTTTGAATATAAGAGCTGTTGGATATGATTTTGATTATGTTTTTTTAACCACTTTCAGATCAGTGGACTTGTCCATACATAGTCCATTTCTAGTTTTAGGGGATTTTTATGAATGTTTCAATTTTTATTGTATTTTGCATAGAAATGCCTGTAGAGAAGACCCTGATCAGATGCCACGTTCAGTGGCATCCAGTCTGTGTCTGTACTGTTTGCATATATCTCCCACACAGGTTTCCAGTCTAATAAGGGTTAAGCAGTGCAGAGCCCTCTTAGAACATTAATTAGAAGTATTCTGAACTATCTAAAATCAACAGGTTTTGACCTAACGATCACAGTCCTCCCGAAAGTTTAAACACAGCATCTGCTGTTGACAGTTGTACTAAAATAGACTCTATGTCAATTTCAGGAAAACTTATTTAGTAAGTGATTGACACCAACTTTTTTAACAATAGCCTTATATGGTATGAATAAGGGAATAATATGCATTATGTATGTCTTTTTTTTCAGTTTCTGTATGTACATATTTGTAGTTAAGGAGGGCCTCATGGAAGATTAGTTTTTGCTAAATTTGTCACCCTCTAGAAATACAGTTGATTACTATTATTATTATTATGAAAGATTCCTCTATATCAAGGGCAAGAACCTATGTCAATGAACTGATCAAAGAACATTAGTTCAGACAATCATCTATTTGGAATACCAAAAATTCTCTTTATGTTTTGTAACTTTTCGGGAAAAGATTGCATGCACCAAAGGCGTTCAGAAAAGGAAAATATTGTCCCATG
The DNA here is from genome assembly GCA_963989385.1 of Ctena decussata. Taxonomy (NCBI): domain Eukaryota; kingdom Metazoa; phylum Mollusca; class Bivalvia; order Lucinida; family Lucinidae; genus Ctena; species Ctena decussata. The sequence goes on along the minus strand of OZ022503.1, from coordinate 78,698,043 downwards.
AAACTGACCTTCTGAAATCTAGCAGAATTTGCAAACACTTTGACCAAATGCATTCTAACATAAAGTAAAACAGCTTTGGTCGAAATGTTTACAAACAAGAATTCCGTGGAATGCTATGTCGCACCTGCATTGCGTTTCCACAGTAGTAAAGATTATATAGTTAAAAGAACTATGGACAAAAATGCTAGGGTCAACACAATTTTGGAGGTAAAATTTTACTAAGTCAGAAGAGCATGAAATATAGGCAAAGGGTAGGAATAACTGCAACATCCCTCGTGAACATTCTAAGAAGAAACTTTATGCCAGGTGTGATGACTACAGGTATCATACTTTCAGACGAAAGGACTAAAGCGCCAGGGCCCATATATATTTTGGGGTTTAAAATTTTGCGAAGTCAGCAGAGCATGAAATATATGTAAAGGGTAAATTAATTGCATCAGCCCTCAAGAGCATTCTAAGAAGAAACTGGATGCCAGGTTTGATGATTCTAGGTATCATAAATCTTGAGAAATGGACTTAAACATAATTTTGAATATAAAATTTTACTAAGTCCGCAGAGCATGAAATATAGGTCAAGGTATAAATAAGAGCATAGCCCTCGAAAAGATTCTTAGAAGAAGCTTTATGCCAGGTTTGATGATTGTAGGTATCATAATTTGCGAGATATCTACTTAAACGCTAGGGTTGACGTAATTGTTGAGGGATGGCTTTACAAAGTCAGCAGAGCATAAAATAAAGGGGAAGGTATAAATAAGAGCAACAGCCCTCAAAAACACTCTAAGAAGAAGCTTTATGCCAGGTTTGATGACTGTAGGTATCATAGTTTGCGAGAAATGGACTTAAATGCTAGGGTGGACGCTAGGGTCGACGTAATTGTTGGTGGCCTGTTTTACAAAGTCAGCAGAGCATAAAATACAGAATAAGGGTAAAAATAAGAGCAACAGCCCTCAAGAACATCCTAAGAAGAAGCTTTATGCCAGGTTTGATGATTGTAGGTATAATACTTTGCGAGAAATGGACTTAAATGCTAGAGAGCCTAGGGTCGACGTAATTGTTGACGTACGGACGGACGTACGTACGGACGAACGGAATGACTGACGTACGGACTGACGGAAAAGTGAACTCCTATATCGCACCTTGCTAAAGCAGGTGCGACAAAAATCAGAAAACTGTTGGAAGGTGCTTTCAATGTAGTATTAAAGTCCACTTTCAGGGAAAGCAACTCTGCCACTTTTGTTTCTGCCTCCCTTCTCAATAGGGGCCACTCTTAAATGAAAGAATTTAAAGCTATCTCAACATATATATTTACTTTGATAGGGTTCAGCATTGTATCTAAATATTGCGATAAAAGGGCCCCAGAAAACAGTTCAGACCTGGGACAAATTGCTCCTAAAGGAGCAGTCTAATCAGGGTTTGAAATATGCTTTGCCAGCAATCTGTGACATATTCAAGGTTGCCAACTATCCTCCATTTCAAAATTCACTGTCTTTTCCCTGATTTTTCCCAGACATTTTACAGTTTCCATACCTTAAAATTAATTTTACTCTCTAATTCAACACTGCAATCTGTATCACTTGGAAATTGGGGGTTACTCTTAAGGGAAAGAATTTGCTCCTCCATGGAGCAAATTCTTTCCTTTAATAGTAGCCTCCTATAAGGAAGAACAAGTGTCTAGGCTATCTGTCTAGAATACATCTTTTCATATGAACAGAATAGAATAACAGAACAAAGTAAGTATACTGAACAGAATAAGTATTTCTTCTGAAGAAATAAACTTTCTAGTCCCCTCTTTTATTCCATGACTATACAAGTCTAGTCCCCTCTTTTTTCCATTACTATACAAGTCATTTCGAATTTCCCTGACCAACCACAAAAAAATCCCTGTCTTTTCCTGAACGGGGAAAAAAAATTTTCCATATGATTTTCCCTGACTGTGGCAACCCAGGGATACTACTAATAGAAACATCTTAGGACAGTTATAGTGCCTGATTAAGGTGTATAGGTACATGTCCATGTTTTTTCTGCCATTGTTACTTTTAATAATGGGAAATAACTTTTGTAGTTTTCTGTTTGTGTCCCTGAATGAGGACAGCCTTTTCAAAATGGTGTCTACTCTGAAAGGAAAGAAACTGCTCCTATGGGAGCAAATTCTTTCCTTTAAGAGTTGGCCCTAATTGAGAAGGGGGAGGGGCAAAAATGAAAATGGCAGAGTTACTTCTCCCGAAAGTGTACCCATTCACCTGAGGTTGTCCTGATATTAAGGGTAGTTATGATAAATGACTAGACAAGTACCTTCTAATTTTGTGCTAACTCTAGTTTCCGAGTCAGCCAAGTCTTGAAGTGCAGTAGCATATTCCTTGTTGAAGTTGCTGTTCAGTGTGGTCATTCCTCCCTTTAACGATACCAGTAGATATATAGCCAACTCCCGATATCTCGAACATTGATATCTCAAAATATCTTCTTGTATCAAAGAATACATTTTCTATTTTTATCTACATTTGAACTCCTGTTATCTCAAACTACTGATATCTCAAAGTAAATTTTCTGGTACCAGAAAATTTACTTGAAATATCAGTAGTTTGGGCTGAAATTTGACTTCGAGATATCTCGAGTTGAATGTTTTGTGTAAATAAGATGATCAGAGAGCAGAACTTGTTTACTCAGAAATGTATATGAAACTATGATGTTGGTTGAAAAAAGTAAGATTCTAGAGACAATAGTGAGTTCCGAAAACCACGCCTACTTTAAATAGGTAAACATCCTTCCACTAACTGTAAGGTAAAATCACGGATATAATGTGAGACACTGAAGACATGGGATTGTGTTTGTGAGACTATGTCACGCGCTAACTTGTCCTTGCATTGGACAGTTATACACTATATCAGGTGACTTTGTGTGACATTCTGGGTGTGGCTCGGAACTGTGTATAAATCATATTTCATATCAGAGCTGTGGAATTTGAGAGAGTGCCTTACTGCATATATGGTCCGTAAAGGCTATGATCAACTTGTTTTCATGTGTCAAGCTGACCAGGTCTCCACTATTTGTATAAGAATTAAGTAAGAGATTTTCACAGGTCCAGTGCAGTGAGGTTTTGAAGACAATTCTGCGATATTTTTCTCTTTTCTCACATGGAACATACATTGACTCCTCATTATATAGAACTGCCATAACCAAATGTTTCTAATTAGGAGTGACAACATAACTGCGCCGCGACACGACAAAACCGACAAAGTGGTTGTGCTCCAAGCGCATACTCAGATCAGCCTGGGCATCTGCCCAGTTTGACCAGACTCTTCGTTAAGTGCTCAAACGGTAGCTAAGGGTCTACGCTACCTCCATGCGGACAGCAAAGACTCTGATCAGACTGGATGGATGCCCAGGCTGATCTGAGTCTGCACTGGGCGTACAACCACATTGTCATGTCACAGCTCATATGGTTTTATAAACTATGGACTGAAAATATCTGACATTATTACTTTTAGAACCTCATCCAATCTGCTGGTGACACAGCTCAACCAGCCATCTGTGAATGAAGCTCTGTATCAAAGTATACAGGTCACCTGTAAAGGGACCTTAATAAGTCATATGCACAGTACTAAATCAACTTGTGCATTTACACAAACTTAGCAGCCTCTTTTCATGTTTTAATTCACTTTTGAAATTCTCCAGGATTCACAGACTGTATCTGGGAACAAGAGGGCCAAGAGGCCCTGAATCGCTCACCTGCGCAAAACGGTTTAAGGTCAAACTAGGGTCATAACCTGATAGTTTGCAACCATTTCCAAATGGTTCTGAAGATTTTTTAATATTTTTCTATGTATTGCTATGGTTCAAACCCTGGACCTCCTTGGGCCAGGCTATTTTGGACCCTGGGGCCATCATTTGAATAATCTTGGTAAAGTAAAAAGTATGCAAATTGTATTTCTTGGTAAAGGACCACTAGGCAATGATAGGAGCTTAATTTCAAGCCTCTGAGCCCAGTGGAGCTGAAGAAGAAGATTTTTGAAGATTTTTCTAGGCATTTCTATGGTTCAAACCCTGGAACCCCCCTGGGGTGGGGCCATTTTTGACCCTGGCACCATCATTTGAACAAACTTGGTAAGGGACCACTAGGCAATGCATCATTACAAATTTCAAGCATCTGCACTAAGGGGTTCTGGAGAAGAAGATTTTTGGATCCCAGGGCCACCATTTACACAAACTTTGTAGGAGTCCACCAGGCAATGCATCATACCAGATTTCAAGCATCTGAGCCAAGTGGTTCTGAGCAAGAAGATTTTTGAATAGTTTCCTATGTATTTCTATGGCTCAAATTCAGGACTCCCTGTCGCAGGGCCATTTTGGACCCTGGGGCCATCATTTGAACGAACTTGATAAAGGACTACAAGGCAAAGCATCATACCAATTTTCAAGCATCTCAGCCAAGTGATTCTGAAGAAGATTTTTAAATATTTTTCTATTATATGTAGTTCCATGGTTCAAACCCGGGACCCCCTGAGGCGGGGCCATTTTAGACCCAGGGGTCATCATTTGAACAAACTTGGTAAAAGACTACTAGGCAAAGCTACATACCAAATTTCAAGCATCTGAGCCAAGTGGTTTTGAAGTAGAAAGTTTTTTAATAATTTTATATGTATTTCTATGGTTCAAACCTAGGACTCCCTGCCACGGGGCCATTTTAGACCCCGGGGCCACCATTTGAACAAACTTGGTAAAGGACTACAAGGAAATGCATCATACCACATTTCAAGCATCTACGCCATGCGGTTCTGAAGAAGAAGATTTTTGAATATTTTTCTTTGCATTTCTATGGTTCAAACCTTGGACTCCATGCCAAGGGGCCATTTTGGACCCTGGGGCCACCATTTGAACAAACTTGGTAAAGGACTACTAGGCAATGCTACCTACCAAATTTCAAGAATCTGAGCTTTGCGGTTCTGAAGTAGAAGATTTCTTTAAATATTTTTCTATGTATTTTTTATGGTTCAAACCTGGGACTCCCTGCCCCAGGGCCATTTCGGACCCAGGGGCCACCATTTGAACAAACTTGGTAGAGAACTACTAGGCAATGTTACATACCAAATTTCAAGCATCTGAGCCAAGTAGTTCTGGAGAAGAAGATTTTGAAGTATTTTTTAGTTTCGAACCCAAGACCCCCTGCCCCAGGGCCATTTTGGACCCTGAGGCCACCATTTGAACAAACTTGGTAGAGGACCACTAGGCAATGCTACATACCAAATTTCAAGCATCTGAGCCAAGCAGTTCTGGAGAAGAAGATTTTTAAGTATTTTTTAGTTTCAAACCCAAGACCCCCTGCCCCAGGGCAATTTTGGGCCCTGAGGCCACCATTTGAACAAACTTGGTAGAGGACCAGTAGACAATTCTACATACCAGATTTCAAGCATCTGAGCCAAGCAGTTCTGGAGAAGAAGATTTTTAAGTATTTTTTACTTTTGAACCCAAGACCCCCTGCCCCAGGGCCATTTTGGACCCTGGGGCCACCATTTGAACAAACTTGGTAGAGGACCACTAGGCAATGCTACATACAAAATTTCAAGCATCTGAGCCAAGTAGTTCTGGAGAAGAAGATTTTTAAGTATTTTTTAGTTTCGTACCCAAGACCCCCTGCTCCAGGGCCATTTTGGACCTGAGGCCGCCATTTGTATTAACTTGGTAGAGGTCCACTAGACAATGCTTCATACTAAATATCAAAGCCCTAGGCCTAGCGGTTTCAGAGAAGATGTCATTTAAAGCAAATTGTTGATGACGGACGGACGACACACGACGGACACTGGGTGATCACAATAGCTCACCCTGAGCCTATGGCTCAGGTGAGCTAAAAATGAATACTTTGATCAGACTGCTCGTGTGCAACCTGACCTGAGTCTTTACTTTCACGTCGTAAGGTCCCTTTCACACAACACCCGTTACATACAACTACTTTTCTAAAACATCTCGGCCCAGTTGTTCAAAGCATTGTTAGCCTAACAAGCTCGTTAAGAGGTCAACTGGTTATATACAATGATATTTTTTGTTGAAAAAATGTGAGAAGCTTCTCACATTTTTTCAACAAAAAATAATAGCATATTTGAGAAATTAATGTTTAAAATTTTAACATCTCGTTCACTAACGATGTCATAAGCTTCGAACAAAAGGATCCAAAACTGCATCAAAACAGGTGCTTAACCAATAGCAAGACTCAAACCAGTCTGGTAGTCCAAACAGCCTTGCTTGAGCTTTCATTCTATGTCTGTACTCATTTGGTATATAAGAAGTGTGATCAGCAGAGATTCTGACTAAGCAGACTGGGTATGCAGGTTGGTCTAAGTCATTGCTGTTGGTACTTGTATAAAGGATCCTTTTAGCGTACTGCCGCTTATTCTAAATACATGTGGCTGCTTGGATTTCAATACATCTCAAATGCAAACTTCATTTTATTTTTATTTTCAAAATGTGACATATATCTTATAAATAAGAAAAAATCTTTGCTGTAAACTTTCATATTTTAGATGTGTAAAGTAGACACTTAAAGTATAAGAGAACAGAATGGCTTAGACATGTCTGCATATCATAGTGATCTGGTTCAAGCCTTCAATGTTTGAACATATGAGCCGCGACATGACAAAACCAACGAAGTACAGTATGTGCGCTCTCCGAAGACTCAGATCAGCCTGGGCATTCCCCCAGTCTGACCAGACTCTTCGCTTAAGCCTGTTTCACATCAGCAGTGCGATTTTTTGTTTGTACTATTTTGGAGGCCATGGGTAGACAGATCGGAGACAAATTCGCAATGTATCAGGGCGGGTCCACGTGATCTCAGAGATCGCAAGGCAGTCATACAATGTTCGTAAGTCTGTCGCACAATTTTGCAGCTTTAAAGTAGGAAAAAATAAACAACATTTCGTACGGCGTCCGCAACATGGCCGTGCAGCAGCCGTAAGACTGCCACAAAACTGCCGTGAGACGGTTGGAAGAATGTGTCAAAAAATCTTGCGGGCACCTTATGACACACAAGAATTCGCAAGGCTGTCTCACGAATGTCTTATGATGATCATATGTTCATCGTACGAATTCGCCTCGAATGAAGAATTAAATGCAAGAGCACCACCCGCAACCCTCATGGTTTCACCATCACTTGTCGAAACCACATAGGATCCTGATTGCTGTCCCACAGCAGCATATTGCCCTTCTAAGAAGGCTCCGTGATGAAGAACATCCTAAAACGGCAAGGTAGAAGAGGACAATCGAAGCGTTGGTGGGTCAAACCCTGGATCTGTTTCGCTTGGGGCATGCTTCTTCTCTGGAGTCTAGACTATGAGTACCGATCTACTTTTATAGGAAATGCAAGTGACGCAACAATCGTAGGACTGTCGTGCGGCTGCCTAGCAGCTGTCATGTGGCTGCCGTGCGACTTGCAGGATTGTCTTACCATTCGCAACATTCTTGCGATAGCATTCTGTCAGGATGCACAACTGTCGTAAGATGCTCGTGTTGCTGTCGTGTGACCATCGCAAGACAAACGCAAGAAATGATTGACAGCAGCCCCGCCTGCAAACTTGGGAACTCCTGCAAAATTGCGAGTCAATCGTGCGGTCGTCTCAAGACTGTCGTGTGGCAGCCTTGCAGTGTCCACGAATTGCCAAAAGATTGCAGAAATAATGTGCATGTTGAGAATTCAGTTTGCGACGACCTTGCGACGTCTAAAATTTGTACAACGATCTTGTGGCTGCCGCACGAAACCCAGCGATTTTTGCCAGAAATGTGATCGCAGAGGGTTGTACAGCTGCTGTAAGGCTGATGTGCAACAGGCTTGAGCATTTAAAGGGCAGCTATGGGTCCAAGCTACCTCCATGTGGAAAGCAAAGACTCTAATCAGACTGGGCCAATGCCCAGGCTGATCTAAGTTTTTGCTGGGCGTACATGCCACTTTGTTGGTTTGTTGTGTCAGGGCTCATATAATACAAGTATATGGACTCAAAGGAATCTACCATATCATTCCTATAAGTGTGAAACATCTCAAGGGAATTGCATTTTACAAATTAAGGTGAGGGGGGATATTATCTACAAGTACCAAATCAGTCACTCATGAAAGTGTTGATAATAAATAACATTAAGTGATTTTAACCATGTAAAAATTATAGTTGCACTTTGTCATCACTAAAGTTTTATCAATTTTGCATGAAAGACCCTGATCTTAGATCAATATAAGGTGCACAAATACAGGACTGTAGCAAACTACAACATCTGAGAATTTAATACTTGGAAGTTTGCCATGTTGGTAAACTCGCATACATATGAGCCGCGACATGACAAAACCAACAAAGTGGCATGTGTGCCCAGCAAAGACTCAGATCAGCCTGGGCATCTGCCCAGTCTGATCAGAATCATTGCTGTTCACTTAAAGGTAGCTAAGGGTCTAAGCTACCTCCATGCGGACAGAGAAGACTGATAAGACTAGGGGAATGCCCAGGCTGATCTAAGTCTGGCTTGAGACACATGCCACTTTGTTTGTTTTGTCATGTTGTGGGTCAATTATATTTCTGGATAAAGAAAGAGGGAGTGTTCAACATAGCAAGGTATTCATTAGGATATTCATATGGTATACATATAACTGACCATAAATGTATGCCATGTCTCTTTTTTGGGGGTTTGCAATGATTTTCAAGCCTACAGTGGACTCGACAGTATCGGATCATCGACAGTATCGGATCACTTGTAAGTTATCACCCATTTTTCTCACAAATGAAGCAAATATATTTTACCATTATATTACAGTCATCAAGATAGACCAATGGCAAAGTGTAGGGTGAAAAATTCGATCGAATCTGCGGCTGTGAAACAAATCAGAGTTGTTGAAAAGCTTGGCCCCTCTTCAGCGGCGCTGGCATTTTGCCTGTTGCTCGTTAAAAGTAAAAAGTATGCAAAGACCAGGAACTGAAACAATCAAAATCCAAATCCAGCCCTCAAACCATAGTTGGAAACAACTAAGATTACAAATAATCAAGATACAGAGAACATATGGCCAACCGAGTGAGCAGCTTGTTCCCAAAAGGTGGCCACTCAGCAACCCAAACCGAACCAAAAATAATAAGAACATACATAAGGTAAAACATCACAGAAACTCTGACACCAAAAACAGGCAACAGAGAACCACAACAGAACTACCGCCTTGGAACGGTCAGTAATGAATTACTGGGGGGCTTAAATTGATTTTACAGGCCCAACCTCACCCTCAGTTTCTGAAGTGGTACAAAACATTTAGTTGGTAGTTCGGTTCGCATGATAACCCTCTAACTCGTCAATGAATCATCACGGTAAACACATAAATCAAATTTCAACACCATGAAGAAGCAAAGACGAGGACTCAACAGATACAACGGGCCGTCTGACAGGTGGAGATCCCTGTCCTGCCAAACGACCCCACTGGAAATCTGAAGCAAAAGAAGGTCACCAGTTGAGCCCCGGTGGACCAAGCAACAGACAAAAAGGCTCCGGTCCCAACCAACTAAAATATATAGCTTTAGGTCGGGGCCATCATAGACCCCAAAATAGATTTCGGTTATTTAAACTATTTTATCATTTAGCGATTGAAACCAATTTTGCTTTGTATTGTGCCTAGCATCCCTCAAATTGCAGGCAGTCATTATTTTTTGTGACATCCCAGTATTTGACGAAGCTGCAGACTTGGAAAGTGGGGCACCGATGTGCGTCAGTAACGGATCAGTATATAATTTGAGCTGAAATACTGGCCTCAGCTGGAAAACTGCATGTTAGAAGTATGATCTGATGCTGCAAACAAGGCATAAATCAACTACATGAGTGGCTGCTGTGTCTTCTTTCAAAGGTGATCAGTATAAAACTAAGACAACATCCTTTTTGTAAAACAACCCCATCCCACGCTTCACAAGCTGATATGATAATGAAGGTTATGCCTAGCACAACTAAGCTTCTGCTAAACATTCTAAAGAAACATTCGAGATCAGCTCGCATGTGATAATGACTGGCGTTCATCGGATGGACATCTGTACACTGTGTAGACTCAGATTAATGCCGAAGAACTCGTTGAATGACCATGTAGTGTTGATAAACTGATTGCACTGAAATATCGTTAGGGCGGAAAATCACCGTAAATTTGTTGATACTGATCAGACACTACAGTCTTATCATGGTCTACACTTTGCAAAGGCAGATTATGGTCTTTACTGTTTGAGTAGTTCCGTGCTATGGGGCACAGGGGATTACTGAGTAAAGAATTTTTAGCATGCTTGTACTTTTGTACACATTTAACTTTTATTTAACAGACATAACCCTTGCTGGTGAAAGACCACATGAAAAATATCGTTGAAAGGCCGGAAAAGTTTTCTCTGAGAGTTTAATAGGTCCAACTGTTTATGTAGCAAAATTATTGAAGCTAAAATGGTTGTCAGAATGCCTCCGAGAAACTCTCCTGTAAAATGATATCATATGATCCGATACTGTCGAACCTGATTCGTTACTGTCGTAAGACCCCCCTGTAAGTCTCGATAGGTTATCTGCCCCTAAAGGAATAAATTTCGTAAATATTTTGACATGGAAAGATAGAAGGGATATTTTGCAATTGTTATGTGTCATAACATACATAGTTTTAGCATTCACGCACAACCAAACAGGAGTTTTATTGAACTTGATCCGATACTGTCGAGTCCACTGTACTTACCCTGTATTTTTCATATTTCCTGAGAAGACCCTTTACATCATCCAATGTCTTTTCTTCATGTTCCTCAATTTCAGCACGCAAAATAATATTCATTTCAATACTTAATTCTATTAAGGAACTGTAAAATGGTTCAATACACTGTAAACAGAGAGACACCATGGTCAAGTCTTTATAAAGAACTAGGCTTTCAAGCACTAGGTATTGGTGCAGAAGGTTTCTGGTTCCTAGTCACATGACTGCATAAGTATCTCTGTCGACCCAATATTAAAAGGGCATCTGATTTGCATCAGAGAGAGAAGGTTTAAAGGCAGCAGAAGGAGACAACTGTGCCCTACCTTTAATCTGCTGTGCCCAAGATACAGTGGGCCTCCTACTTCCATATGGTCACAAGGCTATGGGAAACCTTTATCATAAACAACATAAGGCAATCAGAATTTTATGTTTTGGAAGAGAAACTCCAATCTTATAGCAGAATAAAAACATGACAGATTCAGATATTTGGTGTCATTTAGGAGGGTGAAAATCCCCATCCTATGGCCAAATTTTTATGATATCTTCACACTGTAAACTGGGAAAATCTGTAATGATTTACTCCAAAAGCAAAGGTGATTGAAAAATTTGTATTTGTGAGTATTTGTTTTCATGCTTTTTATAATGTGTCTCAGCACTAATCAAGAAATTTTCCAATAGTTTCATTTTCACACACACACACACAAAATCTTTTGCAAGTATTTCTATATATATAGTATGACTCAATCTGTTACAGTGCTTAATGACTTAGTGCAATGATTTTAGCTGTCCAGCATGACCATCTCATATGTACAAGTTCACCTGAGCAAATATCAGTGAAACTGTTTTGACTTTAAAACTCCCATACAGGCTCTGCATAAAGATATACACTCCCTTATAGGCTCTGCAGCTTAAATCTAATTATTCAAAAGGTAAAATTGTTCACCAGTCACCTCTGTGCAGACTAAGCATGGGCTTCAATTTTTCATTTGCCCAACTCTTCGGGATCCGATCCAGACAGACTGTCTGAAAGTTGTTAAATACAGGGAAACCTCTGGTCAGACTGCACAAGTGCAGAGGCTTATCTGAGTCTTTCCTGTTTGCTTGTTTTTGGCACATCTTACCCTGTAGCAGCTCAAACACATTTGAGCCATGACATGAGAAAACCAACAAAGTGGTTGTGCATTCGCCCAGTCTGATCAGAGTCTTCGCTGTCAACATGGAGGTAGCTTAGACCCTTAGCTATCCTTTAAGCACTTAGGGAAGAGTCTGATCAGACTGGGTGGATGCCCAGGCTGATCTGAGTCTGCACTGGGCACACAACCACTTTGTTGGTTTTCTCGAGTTGCGGCTCATTCATACTTCAAAGGATACAGCTGTGCATATCTTTTCTCATATTCATCTAGTGTTTTCTTTCTTGTTTTAAGTCTGAGCTGTAAAAGAAGCAGAACAAAAACAATTAAGGCAAATGGGCACACTTTCACTGGGAAGTAGCTCTACCATTTTCTTTACCATTTTCTTCCTTGGTTCCCTTTTCATAGGGATCAACCCTTAAAGAGAAGAATTTGCTCCCTTAGCCCATATATGTAAAGCATACTTGTGCCACAAATTTTTGCTTTGAAGTTAAAGAACCAGGGCCCAGTTGTTCAAAGCATTGTTAGCCTAACGAGCTCGTTAAGAGGTCAACTCGTTAAGTGTTGTATAAGTTAATAACCAAATGCACTGATATTTTTTACTGAAAAAATGCGAGAAGCTGTTGCAGTGCAAAAGCTTCTCACATGTTTTTCAACAAAAAATATAGGCATATTTGAGATATTAACATCTGAAATTTTAAAGAAATGTTAACTAACGCCATTGTTGTTTTGAACAACTGGCCCCATGAGTTTTGTGAGAAATCCATCAGTTTATCTTTAACAAAGCTGAACTTTCTGTATTAATAATTGTCTCTCATAGCACTATTTCTGTTATCCATTTTCAGAAGTCTAGAATGTTTAACTTCCAGCTGGGAATGGAACTGAGCATCTTACCAGGCCTGATATTGTGCATGGAGAGTTTGCAGATGCCTTCAGACTACCATATATATTCAGCTATAAGACAGGTTTTTCCTAACAGTAACCCAAATATATATACCAGTTGTGTGTAATTTGGCTATTAGATAGGTTTTTCTTTTCTGAAACAATCCCAAATATCTAGATCCATCAACAATCCCAAAAACCTAGATCCATCTTACAAGATGATCTAGATATTGGGTTCTCTTCCAGAACAATCTAAAATATCTAGATCCATCTTGTCCATCAACCCAAAAATCTAGATCCTTCTTACAAGATGGATCTAGATATTTGGGATTATTTTGGAAGGAAAAAAAAAACCATCTTATAACCAAATAAATACAGTAGTTTAACCCATTCCATTCTGGGCGAACAGTCTGGATCCAGATCAGGCCCCACAAACGTGGGGCCTGATCTGAGATCCAAACTGTTTGCTGCCTAGACATCATTTCTACAAGAGTTGGTTAGACCAATATTGTCAAAATATTCTTGATTTTTGACGCAGACAACAATTTCAGCAGAGGACAAAAAATACCCATAAAACAATGGGTTAATGAGTCAATGAGATACCACATCTCTGTTAAAAGACAGAGTCTTTCCCTCTTCAAAACAATTCCTTAAGGTAGTCCAATACTGAATCACTCTGTATTGCATTTGTCATACCCACTCACCCCCAATAACTAGGGTAAAATATTGTACTCACATCTAATATTTTAAGTCTTTCAGATCTTGTTTTGTCCTCCTCAATCTTTTTCTCTGCCTCTTTTCTCTCTCTGTACGTCAAATGACTCAAGCCATGTTTGCAAGAATCAGCAGAACCAATGCCTCTTCCAAGAAAAGATGGTTTAGCTTTTTCTGAAAAAAAAAAAACAACAACAGCAGTTACTGTACACGTACGTACGTAGCAGGACTTTAATGAGCTGGAATCACTTTTTTTATGTCTTACACACCACAAATGCCTTTTCAAGCTTGTAACTTCATTTCAGACTGCTAGCAAATTATATTGCTTAAAGTATCACTGACAAAAAAAGAGACTGTCTAAATGATTAAGTTACGCTTGGATTTCCTTCATGTTTATATCACATCATGTAAAAGAATCTGGCAAAGTTGCTTCCCTTGAAATTGTAGCCTTCACCTTATTACAGAGCCCCAGATGTAGACAGCATTTGGTGAGTCTAGCAAAAGGCAAAAAAAAAATTGTTTGCAATTGCCTACCTACCCACCCAAAACCTCCATATCCGAATTTCTTTTTTGGCCATTTGGGGCAGCATATAATTTTTTTTTTTGAAAATGAGAAATTTACTGTGATCAAGTAAATAGTAAGACAATTGATTGATTGATTGATTTGACGCTTAATGTCCATGGTAAACAGCTATGGTCATGTCAGGGTGGTCAGTTACCCTAACCACATTATTCCTGGGCAGGCTTAGACCTCCTAAGCGGTTAACCATTACTAAGTGCATATACTTTCGCCAGTAACTGACAACTGCCCTTCTTGAAATAGTAAGACAAACAGGCCTGAGCAAACAGTGCAGACCCCGATCAGACTGCTCCTAGGGAGCAGCCTGATCTGGGTCTACACTGGTTGCCTTTGCACTAGCACATCATGGGTACTCCATTTGTGGGTAAATTAAGTTTGTTCATCTTGTAGGATGCTGTTATCTTTGTATGTAATATGGGTAATTAATATAATATTCTAAAATGTTAAGTAGCACTTGGGCTGCTTTTATGTTTTGCAGGAATGAAAAAAAAAGCTGACCTACCTACCCTAAGAAATTATTCTTGGTCGACAACTGCAAACAAAATATTTGAGCCGCAACGCGAGAAAACCAAGAAAGTGGTTGTGCGCCCAGCGCAGACTCAGATCAGCCTGGGCATCCACCAAGTCTGATCAGAGTCTTCGCTGTCCACATGAAGGTAGCTTAGATCCTTAGCTACCCCAGGGCCTGAAAAATCCATTGTCTGGCTGTCCGGGACAAGTTAAAATTTCTGCTGGGCAAGTAAAATATTTTCTTACTTGCCCAGAAAAATATATAGAATATATAGGGAAAATGTAAGGATTTCAGCATTTTGTAGCAGAATCTGTGTACCGGACAAGTTGAACAAATTTTGATTTGTCAGCCCCTGTACCCTATAAGCACTTAGGAAAGACTGTGCTCAGACTAGGCGGATGTCTAGGCTGATCTGAGTCTGCGCTGGGCGCATAACCACATTGTTGGTTTTGTCGTGTAGCAGCTCATTTTTGATGCTTGGCCTAATATTCTTACTTCTCAGAGCTCCAGATAAGATGGGTATTGAGGATAGTTCAGAGATAATTTTTCTTTTCATATGTTTTTATGGAGTAACTGGGGCACTGTTTCTACATAAAACTTATGGTGTGGCTCCTCATGAGGACCACATCAGCAAGGTGGTTCTAATGAGTAATCACAGCATATTTTATGGGGATTTAACAGAAATAATCTTAGAACCATCAGCCAATATTTCTTATCTATGTCTACTTGTATAAAAAGTGGGCTCCACCAGTTTTAGTCATGACTTGGAATCCTCAGTGGACTCAGAATTCATTAAAATGCAATCAACAGCTTACAAACTTCAGTATGAACATAGTGTAGTAGTACAGCTGATACATAATGTGTAAATATATGTATAGGTATACAGAGTGTATAATTGACCAGTCTTACTGGTCCAGACCTTTTAGCCTAGCGGTTGTGTGCTTGCTCTATAATCTTGGGGTCGTGAGACTGATGCCCCATGGGGGCGCTGGACGAAATTTTCTTTACAGGTTTTCTCCTCCTACTACAGTGGTGCCTTGACCACGATGATAAACTTGAAGCCCAAGGGCAAAATGCAAAGCAATAGCTGTGGAGTCAAAAAGAACCTGTTTTATAATTATTTCATTTCCTTAACATTTGATACAAATGTTCTTAGCCTAGAGGTGATTTGGGTGAAATAGTCTCCCTAAGCTGGCTGACTTCTCCCTATTTTGAGCTGAGGGAGAAGTCAACACGTGTAGAACATATAGGGAGATCCGAAATTTGGGCCATAACTTCTCCCAAAAGTCCTGAAAATGTTGCAAAACTTCTCCCGGCCAGTTGGCTCTTGGCTGACCCTGTATATGTATAGATGCTGTGACCAAGATGATTACCATTGGCGGCCAAGGGCAACACAATGGCCGCAGTGTCAAAAAGAACCTGGATAATACTTATTTCATTTCCTTAACATCTGATACAAATGTTTTTTGGTAGGAACAAGGTGTAGTAGTACAGCCGATATATAATGAGTAAATATATGTATAGGTATGCAGAGAGTACAACTGACTTGTCTAAATGGTTGGGATCTTTTAGTCTATATAGAGGTTGTGTGCTCGCTTTATAATTTTTGGATCATGAGATCGATCCCCTTTCTGGGCACTCGATGAAATTTTCTTTACAGACTTTTCCCCTACTACTACAGGATTATTCATAACTTTGATTTTATACATGTACCTTCTTTTCCAGGCAAGGGGCGTCTAACTGAAGCTTTTCTTTTCCATTTATCATAGTCAGCAAAGTCAACATTAAACTGATCCCCAAGAGACTGTAGGAGTTCATCTTTATCAAACTGAGTACGGTCAATTCTGCTGGTTGCCCTCTTGCCCCAACTTGCTGTCAACTGAAAGAAAAAGAAATTAAACAGCATAATGTTCATAAGGTGGTGATAATCACTGATTTGTAGAGAATATAAAAATCTGCATAAGACGCTGAAAATACAACAAATTTTCACAAAACTTACCAGATGCCTTGTTTAAGTTGCTTCACACAATTTAGAACCCCAATATGCCCGACTTGTTGATGTTAAAAAATGAAAAGCTCAAAAGGTAATTTGCTGTGCAGAAATAAAAACAAGAGGTCATGAATCACTTACCTGAGTAAAAAGGTCAAAGGTCAACCTAGGCCGGGTTATCATTTTAACATACCTGATAGTTTGAGACTGTCAACATATGAGAGACGTTAGTTAAAGGTCAAAGAATGACCTTGGCCTCTATTACTCAAAAATGCTCATGTACTTGTTTTGTTGACTGTCAACTTTTAGACAAAAATCACAAACACTTAAAATTAAAGCATTACCAATATAAAAGCACCAGAAAGTAAATTTGACCTTGCTGTAAAAAAAGTCAAGGTCAATCCAAGGTCATCCGGAGCAGTTCCAGGAATTTTGGATAGGGGGTTCAAACTAGCTGACATGGGGTTTGATTTGTGCAGTTGACCAATTCTTCCTGACATTCCACATGAAAATGAAATAATTTAGGCTGAAGAGGTGGTTCGTTTGAACCCCCACCCCCCTCGGGATCTTCCACTGTCATCATCTGAACAATCGTGGTAGTTCTCGGGTCTCCAATGCTACATACCAAGTTTCCCCAAGGCCATCCATCAATTGGTTCTGGAGAAAAAGATTTTCAAAAGTTTTTACCATATATGGGCATGGTATGCCATGTTGGTCAAGTGACCTGGACCGCCTGAAAAAATTTTCATTCCTGCAAGGCCTGGAGGCTCCATATGAAATTTGGTTTCAATTGGCCCAGTGGCTTTTGAGAACTTGTTTGAAATTGTCAAAATATAAGAGACCTTTGTCAAAGATCAAATAATGACTTTCACCTCTTGTACTCACAAATCTTAATTTAGATAACTGTTTAAAATAATATAGCAATTCTTAGGCAAAAATCTTCCACAATTTCCATGAAATCTTATGTTCTAGCATTTTCCTATATAAAGCATCAGACAGCAAACAAGGTCAATCCAAGGTCATCATTTGAACAATCTTGGTAGGACTCGATTACTAGATGCCAAGTTTCAAGGCCATCAGTCCATATTGGTTCTGGAGAAGAAGATTTTTGAATGTATTTACCATATATGGGGCATAGCTGCCATGTTGGTCATGTGATGTTGGTCATGTGACCTGGACCGCTTGAACAGTTTTTCTTTCCCTCAACCCCTGAAGGCTCCATATGAAATTCTATACAATTGGCCCAGTGGCTTTTAAGATGTTTGAAATTGTCAAAATATGAGAGACCCTGACCTCTTGTACTCACAAATCCTGATGTACTCATTAAGATGATTGTATACAATAATTTTTAGGCAAAAATCTTCAACAATTTCCATGAAATCTTATGTTTTAGCATTTTCCCATGTAAAAGCACCAGAAAGCAAATTTGACCTTGCTGTTAAAAATATCAAGGTCAACCAAAGGTCATCATTTGAACAATCTTGGTAGTACTCGAGTACTCAATCCTACATATCTAATTTCAAGGCAATTGGTCCATTCGTTCTGGAGAAGATTTTTAGATGTGTTTACCATATGTGACAGCTAGTGTCTGACATTTTGAGACTATAAGATGCTAAAATCGGAAATTTTGTTTTTAACATTTTCATATTTATTAGTGCTTCAAGAACAGATTTCAAGAAGCACAAAGCAATAGCGCTTTCCCATATCTACGGCATTGTATTGTGAAGGAATGCGTGTACCCGACCTAGGTTTGGTCCATTATGCGGACTCTTCAGGGGCATCCTGTCTGAAATGGACTCGACAAGTGTGAATCCAAGTCATGATTTGACTGGTCAAAATCGCGCCTTATATAGTCGTGAAAAACGGCTCTCAAATGGCTCCCAGAGCCGTTGGCTCCCTGAAACGACTGTGAGAGCCGTTTTAGCAAACCAGCACTGGAGCCGGTTGTGCCAGGTCTAGGGAGCCCGCATCCAACTGCCAAGAAACTGGCTTCACGACCAGAACAACTCAATCTCATGAAGAGGAAGCGGTTTGCTTCCTTGTTCAACATAAGGGACCGACCATTTTGATATTGTTGTTGGGGGGGGGGGGGGGGGGGGGGGGGGGTTCTTGATGGAGATAGGACATTTTATTTCACTGGCCTCTGAAAACAATTTCTTTTTTTATCAGCTTGAGGGAGCTAATTTCTTTAGTTTACAAACTAACTCAAACAGGTTATTTTTTCTTTTAATTTTATAGGCTGAACTATCAGATCCTTGTTTACTTGACCTTAACATCCTTTTATTTTACCCACATCAGGAATTTTTACACCTTGTTTTCTCACAAAAAGAACATGGTGCTGTCTTTAACCAGGCTAAGGGAGTGGCTTAGCTTGCTTTTGCAAATCAGTGCCTGAAGCATGTTACTCTCTTCATCTAAGGTGCAGATACAAACATCCCTGTATGAGTTTGGCAAAAAATTAGGCCTTTAATTAGGGATACTTTGGCCAAAAATTAGGGCTATTTTGGCAAAGTTTTAGGGCTAACATTAGGAATTTAAGGGTTTTTTCTAGCCCAATCATATGCCCAAACATGCTTTATTCGCACTTTAGAAAGTTTGATAAATACTTACTGATAGAGTCACATTATACATGAATGCCAGTTAATAAAATGGCTGAAAGTTCTGTGCTAAGAGTTAACAAAGAAGGGTCTGGGGGCAACTCCCCCACAAGCCAAAGCAATTTCCCAATTTTAATGGCAATTTTAAGACTGGAAACAATAGAAAAACTAGGGATGATGCTAGAAAAACGCGTTCGGACATAGGAAGATTTCGCCTCGGGCGGGATTTGAACCCACGACTTCAGGGATACAGACTAACTCATTTTTCATAGGAGCAAGCTGGGCCCCTAAAAACTGAAAACTAGTTGCCCAGCCAGAAATTTAGGGGCCCACATTTAAAATGTGAGAATCTTTTATTCAGAATCTGCGCGAGAATTGCACCGTTTCCGTAGGCTTTGTAGTAAACCCATCTTTCTTCAGGGTTTTGCTTCCTTTGAGCAATCGGGTGTGAAACACTAGAGATGTATCGCCACATTACGCTAAAAAAATGCACAAACGGCTAAGATTTTTAGCCGCCAAATCTATCTGTCTGCCTATCTTACAGTACAATGGAGGCGGCCATGTTGTTTTTCTCGATAGTGAGTAAAATCCAACACACAAGTACGATGGAACACTGAATATTCTAAGCAGATATCAGCGCGGAAGTTAGCAATACCCTTTGAGGTGACGGATTTTACTCCAAGCTGAAAACATGCCAGACACTCGCCGACAGCTCACGATCGCAAACTGGGGGACTGTCATTTTAATTCTAGGCACCCAGCCGACTTTTTACTCACAGTGGGCGAGTGGGCGACTGCTAGTCTGTATCCCTGGACCTCTGGCTTCAGAGTCAAGTGCACTAACCACTGAGCCACCGCACTTCTCGTTAACACCCTTATGAGCCAGGTTATTTTTTTCTTGCATATCCATTTTTTTTTATAAATAAACCAGCCCCCCCCCCCCCCCCCCCCACACACACACACACACAGTATATCAAATGGCCGGTCCCTAATGGGCCCTATTTCTGGATATTTCTATTTCTAATTTCCTTAATAGTTGGCTGTATTAAGGTGCACTTTATTAAAGTAAGAATGTTAATATCAGCATAAAAATGTAAGATAGGGCAATAGAATACCCGATATCTCGTATTATGGGAGTATCCGATCTTTGTGCCTGTACGAGTATAGGTCCAAGTTCAATAATTTTGGTCCCTCAAGGACCTATGTCGGCTCAGTTTAATGGAGAATTTGACCTTACCATCGTTATTTTTTGCCTTTATTTTAGAGCTGCAACATATAACTGTATCTTGTGGGTAATTAGTTGAATGCTATTAAACGGACCACTTTAAATTTGTTCTTTTAATCTATCCGGGGATAATGTTGACGTATGTCGCCATTTTTGAAGCTGTTTCCATAGAGGTGGCTAAAAGATGTCACCGGACTTGGTGCTACTAAACACCCGGGCACCCGAGTTCTATTACCCGCAGGTCAGAATCAGAATCAGAATCAGAATTGTTTACTGGTGATACGTCCAATGACAATCATTCACCAGGACCTGTGAATCAGGGAAGCTAGTCCCTAGCCCTTATAAGAGAAGTAAACTTAGTAACTGAATCCTCTGCACCCTCAAGTAACTGAATTCTCTGCACCCTCAGGTCCGTTTGCAGGTACCCGGGTTCCCGTTACCACAACTAGAAAATACTCATTCAAAACAAACTAATAAATGCGGTATCTGTCATTTGCACAGGTCATGTATGTATGGGAATGGTATGAAATGTAGAAATCTCCCTATTATAATATACACCAAAATAGTTCGGCAATCTGTGATTAAAATGTATACAAGACAATCACGCTAAAATTTGGTCTATTTAAATTACTTGTAATTCAATTGCAATTGAATATCTATTCATTACGTTATAATAAGCATTCAGGTAACGGGTGGTAAATTTGTACCCGGGTAATTGGTCCACCCCACCCAAACTCGGGTACCCGGGTACTCGTCTCAGCCCTAGTCTCTAGCCCTTACAAAAGCTGTAAACTTAGTAACTGAATCCTCAACACACTCGGCCGCAGATATAAGGGAGTCTGTCAGGAACTTCCAATTTCTAATAGTCTAGAAGAAGAAACTGGACTTGTAAATGTCAGTCCCAGCCAATGGGGTTTGAAATGCCAGGGACTGATGATTCCTGGTAAGCCTGCTTGGGGGAACAATGTCATTTATGGATATACTGGCTGCATCCTTCAGATCTTTGTAAAGCACCATGAGCCTATTATCTGTCCTCCTCTGTTTCAGTCATTCCCACTTCAATTTCTCCAGAATGCTAGTCATACTCCCAGTTTCATAGGTATAATTTCCTGTTAAAAATCTAGCTGCCGTTTTCTGCTTCTTCTCAAGTTCATCTTGAAGAAGTATACTTTGGGGGTCCCAAACTGAACTACATACTCAAGGAATGGGCGCACCAGTCCCTTGTATGCTGACTCTTTAACGTCATGTGGACATGCCGCCAAGTAACGTCTAAGGAAGCCAAGAGTCCTATTAGCCTTTGTGCAAATATTGTTGACATGTATGTTCCATTTCAAATCACTGATAATGGTTATGTCAAGATGCTTGCCATTTTCTACGTTATCGAGGACCGTTCCAACTAAGGTAAAGGAAGCACTGATCTTCTTCGTCTGTTTCCTTGAAATCTGCATTATATTGCATTTGACTGGTTGGAATCTCATGCCCCAACTCCTTGCCCAACGACCTAAATGATCTAGATCCTTCTGATGTTTCGCCGTGTTTTCATTATCTCTGATTTCATGACAGCAAACCTCAGTCGTCAGCTAAAAGTCTTTATTCCAAATTTCCGAGTCAAAAAGTTCTGTAATATCGTCTATGTACAACGAGAACAACAGTGGTCCAAGACGGTGCCCTGGGGACACCTGACAAAACCAATCTGATTTAACTCCATTTTCTACTACACGCTGCTGCCTGTCACAGAGAAAAAAATCTATCCTAGTTTATTCCCACCAACACCATAGCTGTACATTTAAGTAATTCATGAGGGGTCGTGTCGAAGCTTTCTCGAAGTCCAAGATAAAAGTGTTAACCTGACCGCCCTTATCCAAGATTTTGGCCCAGTCGTTTATTACTGTTTCACAACTATGCTTCTTCCAAAATGCAACATACATGTCCCTATATCGTTTATAACTGTGATCAACTGAGTTTCACAACTATTATTCTTCCGAAATGTAACATGCGAATCCCTAGAGACGTTTCCACATTTCCCCAAAATTGACCAAAATCAATAAATGTGGAAACGTCCCTATACAGAGTCGTTTCCAAATTTTCCCAAACATTGACCGAAATCAACAAATGTGGAAACGTCCCTACATAGAGATGTTTCCACGTTGTCCCAAAATTTGACCAAAATCAACAAATGTAACATGTCCCCATATAGAGACGTTTCCACATTCTTCCCAAAAATACCAAAATCAGTAAATGTGGAAATGTCAAATAGAGACTTCTGACGGTGTAGAATACTAACAATGATAAATACTCCGATTTTGCCATATTTGGAATGCCTATCAAGGTTAGTTTTCCACAATGTCCTACTGGCAGTGTGGAATACTAACGGTGATAAATACTCCGATTTGGCCCATAATGTTGTACTTATCATCGCTAGTATTTTTCCACTCTGCCTGTAGGACAGTGTGGAATACTAACGATGATAGGTACTCCAATTTGGGTCAAATCGGTGTATGTATAATTGTTAGTATTCCATAATGTCAGTATCAATTTGTGTCAAATCGGTGTATTTATCACCGCAAGTATTCCACACTGTCATACTGACAGTGTGGAATACTAACAATGATACATACACCGATTTGACCCAAACTGGAGTACCTGTCATCGTTAGTGTTCCACACTGTCAGTAGGGCAGTGTGGAATACTTACGATAATAGATACATTTAACTGGTACAAATGGAGTACCTATCATCGTTAGTATTCCACACTGCCAGTAGGACAGTGTGGGATACAAATAATGATAGCTATACCGATCTCGACATAACTGGAGAACCTATCATCGTTAGTTTTCCACACTGTCCTATTAGCAGTCTGGAATACTAACGATGACAAATACCCGGAATCAGAGTACCTAAAAGCGTTAGTATTCCATTTCTGCAGCACATACATTTTGAACAAAGACACCCTCTAACTCAGGTGAGCGATTACGGGCCATTTTGGTCCTCTTGTTTGGTATATATACCAGTCTTTGAATAGACGGCGTGTTTGAAAATTACAAAATCACCGTTCGTTTTGCTCTTGCTTTCGATGCCAGACCATTAGAGGTTTACCCATGATGCTATATTAGCCGACATAGTCTGACTCAGCTTCTTTCTTATGAATGTTTTCATTGCTCTTTAAAGGAACTCAATGATGATTTTACTTTATCTCTCTCTCTCTCTCTGGACGCCATTGGCGCTGTTTGTCATTAGTTTGGTCTTTTCAGCACTTATCGCCATTTTAAACCTTCTGCATGTTTTGTTCAGACTTTCAACTAAGGCATCTAGTTCCTGGTCTTCCTCGACATGAGCGTCAATGTCATTGGCAAACGGCAGATTGGTAATAATTCTGCCGCCTATGCTAACATTTCTATCATGTTCTTCCAGAGAATCAGACATAAGCCTTTCAAGAAAAATGTTGAAGAAGGTGGATGAAAGAAGGCATCCTTGCCTAACTCCAACTGCTGTTCTGAGCCATTTTCCTTGCTGACATTCATATGAACTGCACTTATAGCCTTGTAGAGGTGCTCAATGGCGCGAACTAGATTTGCATTGATATATTGTTCTTCCACATGGTGGCCCATAAGGCTGTATGCCATACCCTGTCAAATGCTTTTGAAATTTATGAATATATGGTACAGATTCTTCTGATGGGGAAGGTACTTTTCACATAGTAATCTGAGGTTGAAGATCTGTTCTGTGGCGCTTCTTCCGTCTCTGAACCCATCATGTTCTTCAGCGATAACCTCTTCAGCTTTGGGTTTGACTAGCGAGACTTTACTCAGATGACCGAATAGGCTAATGGTTCTGTAGTTCTGGCAGAGCTGTAGGTTGCTCTTTAAAGGGAGTGTAATAATCAGCGACTGAGTCCATGGGGTCGGCCATTCTCCTGTTTTTCAGATCGTGTTACAGCTCTTTGTCAAAACATCAATCATGGTCT
The DNA here is from genome assembly GCA_963989385.1 of Ctena decussata. NCBI lineage: Eukaryota > Metazoa > Mollusca > Bivalvia > Lucinida > Lucinidae > Ctena > Ctena decussata. The sequence goes on along the minus strand of OZ022503.1, from coordinate 78,673,741 downwards.
CCCCCCCTGCTTGAACAAGTTCTGCTGGTATATTATCAACTCCGGCAGACTTCCCCTTTTTCAGTGCAGCTACTACAATCTCCACTTTCTCACGAAGTATAGGTTTGTAGACGTTCTTCTGGGTGCTGAGTGCAATCCAGAACTGTATTGTCACCATAACTCTCATAGTTATGCTCTTGTTTGGTCTATGATTTTTTGGAGTTCTGGTGGAAGTTATCAACCTCGTTGTCATCGTGTCCAGAACGGTTGGTGCATGTCAATACTCTTGAAAGGGTCGGACAATCCAAATAAATATGCACTGTGAAAACGAACTGTTTTATTTTATGACTATTAAAGCCATTATTCAGGGTGGGCGATCACGTGATACGCAAAAGGTAGTCTCACATTTTTGGATTGTTTTTGTCTTCGATTCGAGGTAAGTGTTATAAAAAAAATCCTACTTTATGATTGATTTCATACACGATACGTAGCGCAGAGCACCTTGTCTTCAAAGCACCTTCCAGCGCCATGTTTTATTCTCTATGGAAGCCTGTAGTTTTCTGAAAAAAATCTCCACAGTGGATCTGTACGACTTAGTAGGACTCACACTTTGTCAGACCATGCCATTTTTGAAAGGTGTTTAGCCAAAGTTTTCAATCTGCAACCGTAATTATGTAAAAGACCAACACCATTGCTATAAAGAAGTTTGTATGCAGCTATTCTAGTATGATATAGCTGGTACAGGGAAAAAGGCAATGATAGGAGTCACACTGTGTGATAAGAGTGGAAGTAAAGCTGAACGGAGGATAGGAATCACACTTTTATTAGAAACTTTATGAAGCGACTAGCTGAATAGTAATTATTGCATAAAAACTATGCCGCATGATATTTAACGTCAATCTTTCAATTACCAAAAACCTATGTTTTAGCAATGGATGAATGGATGGATGACTTGCGATTTTACATCCTTTTTAAAAAGTATTTCAGTCATGTCAAGAAGATGGGAGGGTGATAATGTAAGGCTGTGTGCAATGGAACCCCGTCATACGGCAGATTACTTTTCAAAATTACCTTTTATTTGCTCACTGTAATAATCTACTCTCTACCATAAAGACGTAGGCCCCGCCGATCAGGGTCTGCGAAATCAATGGGCTGCTGGTGCCTCTATGGCAAAGCTGCTAGAAGTCTGTAGCAGGACCTGAGTGTCATTTATCTCAAGTCGGGTTAGAGTCCTACAAATGCCTCGACTTGCCTTGAACTATTGTTTACTGGGACGTTAAACTACAACTCAAGAAGTCGTCCGTTTGGTTTCTTTTGACGTCAGATTACATTAAGACGTCGCGTCATGTCACATACAGCTTGTAACCTAAAGCCTATGTAGGCTTACTCTTGATTTCATTGTTTTGAAGGTTTCCCCCTTTTAGATGAAAGAGCATTGCAAAACGGTATGTAATAAATAGACTATCATAACTGTGCTTCCTTGATATTAAAAAAAATCACCCAGGAAAGGTGGTAAATCGGAAAACAAATCGTCCTGCAGACTCGTAGCTTATACACATTATTAGCTCGCCTGAACGGAAGTTCAGGAAGAGGTATTGTTGTCGCCCTGGCGTCAGCGTCAGCGTCGGCGTCCGGATTTGATGTTTTGGTTAAAGTTTTTTGAGGATCTATATCTCCTTAACCCATGAATGGATTTTCTTGATACTTGCACTGTAGTTCGATATTGGTCCAAAGTTTAACAGGGTACCACCCCCACCCACTTAGTGACATTGATGTCAAGGTCATGGACTTAGAAATTGGGAGTTTTTTTGGACTGGATGTTTTGGTTAAAGTTTTTTAAAGCCCAATATCTCCTTAACCCATGGATGGATTCCTTTGATACTTGCACTGTAGTTAGATATTGTTCCAAAGTTTTCCAAGGTGCAATCCCCACCCACCTCAGTGACCTTGATGTCAAGGTCATGGACTTAGAAAATTGTCTTTTTATTGATTGGATGTTTTTTTCAAAGACCCATATCTCCCGAACTAATAGATTAATTCTTTTGATATTTGCACGATTGTTAGATGTTAGTCAAAAGTTTTACAGAGTATTACCCCGACCATGCTCAGTGACCTTGATGTTAAGGTCAGGGACTTAGGAAATTTTGGTCTTTCTTAAAGTTTTCTAATTGCATACTGATTCATTGTGCTTGGCAGAGATTTAGTTTCTACTTGAACTGATGTTAGACACTTTTTTGAGTTTTTACAAAACACCAAATACTTACCCCACTGGATGACCTTGAAGTCAAGGCCATCGACTTTGAATTTTGTCTTAAAGATTTGGGTTAAAGTTTTTATATCTATAAAAGTAAAAAGTATGCAAAGACCAGGAACTGAAACAATCAAAATCCAAATCCAGCCCTCAAACCATAGTTGGAAACAACTAAGATTACAAATAATCAAGATACAGAGAACATATGGCCAACCGAGTGAGCAGCTTGTTCCCAAAAGGTGGCCACTCAGCAACCCAAACCGAACCAAAAATAATAAGAACATACATAAGGTAAAACATCACAGAAACTCTGACACCAAAAACAGGCAACAGAGAACCACAACAGAACTACCGCCTTGGAACGGTCAGTAATGAATTACTGGGGGGCTTAAATCGATTTTACAGGCCCAACCTCACCCTCAGTTTCTGAAGTGGTACAAAACATTTAGTTGGTAGTTCGGTTCGCATGATAACCCTCTAACTCGTCAATGAATCATCACGGTAAACACATAAATCAAATTTCAACACCATGAAGTAATAAGACATAATTTCACAGTGCCATGATAGACTCAGTTGATACTAGTACTTGGACTGATGTTAGATAATGGTTCAAGGTTTTGATACATCCTAGCCCCCCCCCCCCCCCCCCCTACCCCCTCCCGACCCCACCCCTTAGTTCTTTGACCTCAAGCTCATTGACTTTGAAATTTTATGTGGATTTTTTTTTATTTCAATTTTATTTTAAGACTTATTTCTGAGATAGCTTTTGATTATAAATGGGTGGTCATTATGGGCATGCTTGCCTGAAGTTTTATGCATAGCAGTTCACACCATCATAGCGACTGTATGATGGGCAAGCACCTATTCAGGCGAGCTATGCTGTCAGGCGACAGCTCTTGTTATAATAGTAACTTGATCTGGTGTACTGTATCTCGTCGAGTGGATGAGCTCATACCATCGGATCACCTGGGACACCCGAACTTTAAGAATATAGATGATTATGCCATGATATCTTATTATCTTCCTAACTCTCTGTAACCTCTCCGAACCCCCTCCCCCCTCTCTCCAACCCTCCCAATTTTCCCAGATTTGGATTCTTTGTCCGAATTCACTTACTAGAGAGCTCAAAATTAGATTTGTAGGGCTTGTACTTTAGAAGTTATTCACACATTTTTAAATGTTGAGTGTATCATATGCTCTACACTGTGTACATGGTGGCTGTTTGAGATTTTACCTCCTTTTAGCGGTCTGGCATACTGTTTTGGTCTGTCGGGGTGTTAGATAATCCTGCATCAGTTAAACAGATAATGTCAATCAGAAGCACAAAAGAATGACAATATATTACTTATATGTGTTTTGGAGTGCACCCTGTTAACCAAAGCGCAAGGGGCCTTCGGACGGGAGATTTGCCATCTCCTCTGACGGCTATTTTTCTATTTCTATTTCAACAGATATAAATCATTTCACTTAAGAGTTTGTACTACGAATTTCGGAATTTGGAATTCAGAATTCGGAATTCAGAATTCAGAATCAGTCAGAATTCAGAATTGTGAAATAGTATGGAAATGAAAAGTTAGCCAAATGCGCCATCGGAATACTAACCTGATTTTCGCTGCTAAGCGTGATTTTATGCAGGTCAAAATTGGTTCCGATTTTCTCGTCGATTCGAGCTTCGCAGTTGACCGGACATCACTACATATTGAGGAAAGGTCAGACGATACGGCCAATTTTCCATAGACATTGCATAATTTCTTCACATCCTGCGCTAGGTGATATAATATTTCAGAGCCAGCAAACACGCTTCTAGTCCATTTCAGTGCTCCCAAATGCAAACGGCATTCCCAGTATTTTCTCAAAAGTGGTGAGAGGTAGAAAATTTGATCGAATTTCTCATTCTTAATTTTTATCCTATACATAACAAAGTAAGTAATTTTATTGAAATCTGATGCTTTGCATAAAAAAGTTTCTTTACAAAAACGGACATAGAATGTGTCATTTTTGCCTCTTAATTACAAGGGAGTGAAGACTGGCTGTTGGAATTCCTATTCACTCTTACCTATTATAGCATGTGACCAACACATGCTATTACTAGAACGATATTTGCATTAATTAATCAAAATTTTATTCTGAATCCATTTTTTCCTTCTTTTTGTTCAATCCATATATTATCGAATTTTGAAAAATACACTAATTACCCCAAAACAAGGCCGTCGGAAGCGCTGCAACATGCAAAATAAAAGAAAAACGGCAAAGGAAAACAGCGAAAAAAAATGAGAGAGAGAAAAAAAAAGAAAATGAAAATTAAGAAATATGAAAACGATGGGCTCGGTAAAGTTAGCAGAACGAAAATTCGGCAGAAAATTCTGCAGAAGATTCTGCAGAATTTTCTGCAGAATTTTCTGCAGAAAAAGTGGTAAAGTTAGCGAAATAAATATTCTGCAGAATTTTCTGCAGAATTTTCGTTCTGCTAACTTGACCGAGCTAACACGATGATACAAATAATCATAGTATACCTTCGAATCGTTAATTAAAGCCATCCACGGATCATTATAAGGGATTAACGCCGGAAGGCTCTTGACATTAAAAAAAATACAGAATTTAACAGCTGTTAAGCAGTTTAAGATTTACTCCCTTTATAAATTGAGGGATATACAGCTTAAATTGGTTGCAGGTAATTAAACACGAAACATATTCTGTGCCGAACAATCTCAATGTGCTGTACAGCCTCCGGGGAGGGGGTATGCTGTTTGGAAATTGGTTTCCGCCACATGTCCCCTCCCTGGCTGGGTATATTTATACCATAGGGAATGCTGGGTACAGCTGTTTTGGTTCTCTTTATACGAAGTAGGGTATTCATGTTAGAACTGAATTGTATTTGTAGTTAAAAATCTTACAAAATAATGTGGAAAAAGGGCATATGTAATATATTATGTGAAAGATAATAGGGAGGCAAAATGTTATAGCATCCAGGTCGCACACTCTGGGACTGCCGTTTGCTCTGGGCACAATGTTTCCTCGAGAAACGGGGGTGGTACGCGGAGAAGCTCAAAGTGACACTCCGGTACCAAATCCAGTGGTGAATCAGGTTCTGTGAAGGTTCGCAGGGTCTCCCCATGGTTCTTTTGTGTGCGGCGTGGAGGTTCATCAAATAGATGTATCCCTTTTATCTTGCTCAGTATTACAGTTAATAACGACTTGAACGTATAATGTTGAGTCAAATATGAACGACAACTTCGTTTTGCTGTGTATAACTATATATCCGTGTGTTCATATATGTTCGGATGGTGAAATATGTAATGTATTATGTTAGATTTCAGATAGCGCTTCTCATGAATTTGATTCTAAATTTGCACCTCTCCCGAGGATGTAAAAATTACTTATTATCTTATTTGCTATCCTGCATAACATGTATGTTGTTATATGTATATGTGCTCATGGGCCTTATGGCTTATTGCATTAATAAATTACTTACTTACTTACTTACTATAATAGAAACAAAAATGATTTGATGAAATATTTCATGCAATACCTCCGACATGGTCTAACTATACATTTGAATTAGAGTTTAGATAATAATATTTGATAAAAGTGACTTTAAACAAAAAATAAGATCAATTTTTATACAATCGCGGACCGCGGTTGAAGTCACATTATTGGACAAAAATAATTTATTCGTACGTCACAATCACGTGCACGAATAAGAAAAATACCTCTACATGATCACATGACACACGTGGTCAAAATCGATATCCTTACAAGCCGTAAGGAAATAGGTAATTTGCATTTTAATTTGAAGATTATTTTTCATTCTACATTTATCGAATAGATATGCAGTTTCTCAAAACTTTTACGGCTAATTATCAGACTATTACATAATGTCTAACGAAATTCTGTTAAAATATTTGTTTCTGAAAACATGAAATAAACGAGGGAGACAATCTTTAAAATTCATACTTGACTGGTGTTAATTTTGGGCGTGTTTATCTGTATTTTACTGGCTTGCAGTGACGGCTGCAAGCCAGTATTCGATACCGAGTTATTTTCGGAAGAAACGATACGTCACGCTTAGTCGGAAAATACCAAGAGAGTCCGTACTGCAACTATTCGTTCTAAACTTTTTAGGGACGCAAGCCATATAGATCGGAAAGCTCGTTCCGGTTTGAGACTGCATTTCTTCATGATTTTCTTCACAAACACGAAAACTTCACAAACAAGAAAAAAAAATTATAACAAAGAACTCGTCGGATTTTGTCTATTTTTATCCATATCCGATTTACCTCATCTGCTAAAAATAACATGTAACATCTATTCTATTTTTGATAGTACACTGTACTTTGTTTTGATATTTCCGTTAAAAAGCATGTTTTTTTCTTTCTCAAGTGCCTTGAACTTGGCCACATATTTTTGCTTTTTATAAACTGATTGCATAAAAACGAAACTCTGAATTCAATGCAAAATATTTGGCTTTGCATCCTAAGAAATATACCCAAACCTGCGTAAGAAACAGTGTTTATATTTAGAGCTTAGCGCACAAACATATTAGCTTTTCCAAAAATCATGCAGCGGCGTCGCGAAAAATAGGCGCTTATGCCGGAGTGGGCTGATCTGAGTATCAAGAGCAGAAATAATAGCGAAGTTCAAATTTATTGTTGAAATTTAGAAACAGGCGCTTTGAACGATTTTTTCCCCTTATCACTCATCACATTTACTGAAAAAATGTATCCCTCCGTCCGTGTGGGTGGCTTATATGTACAACTGGCAGTGACTATGTATGTAAAAGCCGATAATGTCGGTGAGTAATATGAACGCATACGCATCTTACGATGATACAGGTACCGAAAAGGAGGACAATTCAGAATCTTTAAAATGTGAATCTCGCTGAGGCCGACTGTTAGAGATTCATTGACAGTTTTATGACAATGGAGGGTTTTGGATGGTGCGATGATGCTGGGTATAACTTCCAGTGCCGGGGCGTCCTACTGATTTGGATTATAGTACGGCAAGGGCCTACTGTGCTTGCAGTAGGTGCGGGTGGGCGTTGTGTGGACATTTTTCTTGCTTTTACAAGTCTTTTTACTTCACCTATACAAATATACAGAGAAATAATTACACTCGTCGACGTTTTCCTTAGATGAGCCTATACTGGGCTCACAATGTTCATACATCCACGAAGAACACTCATTCATGCAATGTTACGCACAAGAGACGTCACGGATAATTCAATTAGATGATTGGCCGACGTAACGTTTGATATACGTCAAGTCATAATATTTACACCTGCCACTGACTTCCCATAGGTGAACCCTTTAGAGCAACTGGCTTCATACACCGATGAAGGCCAATTGATCATGTGACGTTGTCGTCAAGCGACGTCTTATGTCTTATGATTGGTTCTTGTAACGTTCGATTGACGCCACGTCAGGGCGACGGCTGTTTAACGTTATGGCCGAACACGTCGTTACTAACTTTTCTTCCGTCCATATTTTGCCTATTCTACACTAAATTACCACGAAAACGGCACAGAGAGGTACACAAATGAAGTGTAAATATAAGAAAAAAAAAAAAAAAGATTTTTCAGCGTTCATCGTGTGAAGAAGCCAGTGGTCATCGCTAAAATTCTACAAGAAGCGCTTCGCGCTTCATGGAATTATTTTTATTTTTTTCGTTTGGTTTATGAGTTGGCAGTGGCTACGGGTACGGATCCGTACCTCTAGCCTCTGGGGCTAGAGATACGGATCCGTACCCCTAGCCTGCCAGGCTAGGGATAGGGTCCCGTATCCCTAGCATTTCCCAATAGGCCAGGCTAGAGGTACGGTAATTACAGGGTTTGACACAATCTTGGTTTAATTATCCTGATTATTGTTTAGAAATACGAAATAGAAATGTTCCTGCATTGTCTTAGACGGAATAACTCTGACGATCAAGGCAGCCGCTAAAGTGATTATGACTTTTGAAATGGGACAGGACCAAACACAATAATGTTGGGCGATTATCATTATTTTTGTTAGAAATATCTAATTATTATTATAATAAATTTACAAAATTTTAAAAATGAACTACTTTAAATTTCAGTTCAGTTCAGTTCAATTCTCCCATCGACGTTCCCCAAGTGGCTCAACGGTACGTAACCATAGTTGCACACACTTGGCGCCGTGTGTCCGTCCATACTTTAAATTGTTTGGAAAAAAAGTTTAAATATCGGTTTGTTTTATGCACGGAGGTGAGAAAAACATGCACTAATTCGGAGTCGTTAATAGCTCAATAACACACCGCAAAGACATCTCAAACTTGAAAGAACCCATTGTCTTAATGTCCTACCTTAAACATAACATAACATAAGTTTATTTGGCGTTAAACAAAAACATACACTTATAGCCATACAAAAAACAATTAAAGTGAAAGACATGATTTCTCATAAATATTTCCTAAGAAGAATCTTTTTTCCTATACATGTATATGAGACGTTCTCAGTTAAGCTGGGCCATTAGCTATTAATTTTGTCCTTCGTATTACCTTTCTTTAAATTACAAAATAACGGTTCTGTTTACCCTCTGACAAGTAGCCCTCTGGTCTAAAGAAGTAGATAAAAGTACAAAGACATGCATGCGTTTTGTTAGACATTTTTAACACTGGTTCGAATAATGATACCCTGGTTTAAAAGGCGACGATTTTAAATAAAAATGTCGCAATATTGCCGTTGCATAGATATGAACGCCGCACGGCTTAAAAAGATAAACCACTGCTTAAAATCGAGTTCCATTATTAAATTCAGGTGATTTCTTACATATTTCCCCGCTTAAACAATATCTAAAGGGTAGTTTTTGCTACAAAATGAGACTGGAAACTAATGTCGCAAATTTTATGTAACCTACGTCACAGCGGTAAATTCATGATACATGTATTAACTAAAATGGCCCGGCATCATAAAACTTACAAGATCACACAAAGAAATATTTGTTCCTCAATAGTTCATATCATTTATGCAAATTTGCTCCATTTTGTATATTTTACTAGACTTCAAAGTACATGACCCCAGCATTTTTCTGTAAGAATGTAACCTTACGTCACGGGCTTTATTTAAAACTGAGCAAAGCAATCACTCTGAAACTCATGTGCAAAATCCTGCCTAGTAACAGCTACAAGATGATGTGCTTAGATTCTATGCACTGAAACATGAAATGGTATAAAAACGTTAAAAAGTGTGTACTGTAACCTCCGTCACACGTAACCTACGTTACAACGTCACTAAGACCATGTTTTGAAAGCGTTGACGTCATTTGATTAAGCAGCACTTCATAGAAAACCCCTTTCTTCCAAAAAAGAAAAGAAAAACATTGTTAATTGAAACCAGCCAAAATAATCAAATATCAGTAGTTTAGTAAATGTGCAATGCTACGCATGTCGAAGAAATCGTATGCGACATCGTCCTTCAACGTATCTAAATAACGTCATAAAATAGGCCATTTCTAATTTTTAGGGTATGTCTCTAAACATGGTTTGTATTCCACAATCTAAAACTATTATCTGAAAATATTTTAAAGCTTTGAAGCAGATATAATGAGCATTATTGTCGTGATTTTTTCTTGAATTCTGGCATGGTTGTATATATGGCCATTTTTGTCCGCGAATGGCCCAGCTTAACTGAGAACGTCTCATATGCTTGTCATGTTCTAACGATGTTGGCAACAAATCATACACATTTTACACAAGTCTGAGACATGTAGAAAAATTCCAAGCGGGCACATAACGTCGAACTGACGTCGATGCGACATCATTAAGTCGCATCGAAGCCAGTACGACGTCATTACGACATCCTGAGCCCGCTGGGATCAGTTGGACGAACTGTGATTATAAAGGTTTAAATATGATCATATTATAACGTATCTTAACTGTTTTATTGTTCCGTTCTTAATTTGAATGCGAAATATACGAACTTTGCAACTTGGTTTATAGTACGTACAGACTTAGATGACATCAAATCAATGAATTTATTAATATTCGGCCATCTACAAAAATACGGTTTCAGGAATTTGTACCTCAAATATCTGTATTTCGGACAAACTAATGTAAAGTGGTATTCACTTTCAACTACACCCATATTGCATGGTAAACAGTAACGATATTGTCGTTCAATATTTATATAACGTCCAGTTTCTATAGCAAGATCATGAGACGAGAGCCTTAGTTTAGAATATGCCACGCGGTATTTACTTATGCATGAAAGATACTTTTCAGCAATAAAATCATGTTTAAATTGGCAATATGAGGAGAGCCTTCCGGAATTATTGATTTTTGCATACCAAGATTGTTTGTATATGTCTAAAATTCGTAGTTTTATAGAAGCATAATTAATGCCCTCGGCAGATTGGTTATTTTCACAAATTTGACATACCAATATTATTAAAATTGTTTTAATTTGATTTGCCCAATTCATACCGTTGTAAGTGAGATTATTATTTGCATCTGTAACTAACATTTTGTACACATTTATTAGTAGTGGATTACGCGTTTTCGATCCGTTCTGCTGAGGTGTGTGTGGGGGGGGGGGGGGGGGGGGAGTCGATATGAGAATTGAAATACTACTACTATTTTTGTGTCACTTTGTCAGAATGGGGGGGGGAGTCGATATGAGAATTGAAATACTAAGTACTATTTTACTATTTTTGTGTCACTTTGTCAAAATGGCTCAAAAACTAAGCACCGGGCAATCATTTGAGGACATTTCTGCGTTTGATATTGCCATCAAGCAATATCAGAATACAGAAAATGTCCAACTTTTTAAGCGAAGTTAGCGAAGCATTGCAGCGGCACTACCGCGGAAGCCAGGAAAGAAACTGTATGAGCGCCTGAAATATTACGAGGCAAGAATTTCAAATCGATGAGTAGGCTACGGGAATGAGAGACCAGAGGTAATATCTATCTATCTATCTATCTATCTATCTATCTATCTATCTATCTATCTATCTATCTATCTATCCGTATGTCTGTCTGTCCGTGCTTGCGTGCCTATCTATCTATCTACTTATCCGGTAACTATGGATGCTGCAAATATATAGTTACACGATAAAAGAAATTAACTAATTCATTTCCATAACTCGTACTAATATTGAACTATATTTGACTCACCCATAGGCTAACATGACAGGTCGAAAAAAATAAACAAAATGTCGGATAATAAGAAGAGAAAGACAACATTAAACGCTCTCACAATAACACCAATTTCTTTCTAAAGCTGAGCATACTTACAATTTTGAAATGATAATAAGAAACCGTCTCCCTAGCTTGGCTATGATGATAATGATAATAAAAATAAATATATTAATCAACAACATACTATTTGTTACGCAGAAGGTTTTACACTCGGTCGACACGGGTGTAGAGCCTTATGCATCGCCAGGACGGCGGAGGGTGACTTCCGGTTAAAGGGTTATCTACTAGTGTAATACACTAACAAGGAAACTCTAACAACGTTAGAATTTTTTAAGTTTATATATATATATAATGTAAATTTTATATACAACAATACAATTTACAACTGTCACAATTACAATAATATACAACACATATCAGTTCATGTCGCTGGCCCAAGTAAGGTGTTTGTTTCAAATCTGTAATCGATTTGCGTACAATACGCAAATAGATTACCGTCTGACGTCAACACCGTACTCGGCTCAGCGCCATGAACTAAAGGAAAATACAAAGAACAAAAAAACGTTAGTTTGAGCTCATACAAAAAAAACAAGGCCTTATGTTGGTAGACTTCACTTTGTCGTTCCCTGTATCATGTCATGGGCCAGTCCATATATCATGAGGAACACCAACTTATAATTACACGTGCACGATTATATACTGGTCGCTCCCTGGATCGTACCAGGGACCAGTCTATATATATTAACACACCTTAGTGGACGAACACTGTCCCACACTTGATGTGACCTTCAGATCTTATCACAGAATCTGGCAAAACTGTGCTAACCACTTCCGCCTACATTTTGTGCTTCCCGCCTCTGCTTAGGAACCATGCACAAACGGCGTTGTAACTGCCTCTACCCGGGTTGGTATTAACCTGGAGACGTATATCGAATCTCCAGGTGAGACGTGGCTCTAAGCCCTAACAGCTGACTGCCGGACTTGATGTGCCTAAAAATAACGAACTTACACTTAATACATTGTAACTACATAATAACAATACGTAAGACTTGGGCCTGTCTTGGAAATACCATACAACGCCCTCGGCGAATGCCGAGCATAACGTGCACACGCCAGCCGTGTCACTAGACACGACTCGCGCTCACGATGTAAAGCTAAAAGTGTGCTTACCACTTCCGCCAATGAAGAAACGTAGATCCTACCACGCATGTGCGTCGAAGGATCTGACGCTAAACATTGTCGAGAAGTATACTGGCGTCAACAGGTATTACCATGACATATCCCACATAAAACATGAATGAATCTAAACAATGACCTATTTACATTAAATTGATTGACCAAAATCTAACTCGCATATGTATTAATTCATTTCTTTAAACTAAGCGTAATACAATTTGCCATAGAATATAATAGCTGAATAAGCGTTTCTAACACATTTGGGATCATAACGTTTGATCTGACATCATGACATCAATGATGTTATACCATATGACGCCGTCTAATGAAGGCAAATCAAACGCATGATGACCAAATGCTACCATTATAACTTATGGAAAAAACCTTAATGCGGTGCATGCAATGGCGTCAATTGACGTCACGAGTATATAAATTAGTTCCATTACAAATCAATCTACTTCTATAGGCCACGTATACGTGAAACTAATATAAAAAGTGCTGACGTCGCAATAACATGAATGCAACTGACGTCACATGAATAACATGAATGCAACTGACGTCACTGGACGTCAAATAGACGCACACCATTGCAACCAACATCAGTGATATAAACTATTTCCGTAATTTGCAAAACTTCCTAATATACAAATACCATGCGCAGCATGGTCAGTATAAACAAAATTGGTCGACATATGCGCAAAATCAAATCAGTCGACACATATAGTCATACCATATCAATCAGAAGTCACATTTTTCATTCTTAGCCAAACAATTCTAAAATAAATATAATAAAATCTTACCCTTCTAGGTCTAAACTCAGAATCTGGGCACACAACAATATAACATCCTCAGTATAAGAATTAAACAGCCACGTCTAACTTTTCAATAAAAGATAGGCGTATAAATAGTATGCGTCTCACATTTAAATCATGGGACACGAATATAAGCGTGCAGGTACTCACATTAAAATCATGCAACACGCTGTCCACAATCAAAAGACTCGTGCAGGTATTCACCTTAAAATCATGCAATACGCTGTCCACGAGAGGTATTCACAAACAACCCATGCATAACGTAGTCACAATTTCCGTAAACGTTTTATTACCACAGTTACCCTAAAAACTGTAGCCTTACTGATTGAAAGGATTAAAATAATCTCGACGACATAGTGGACGATTAGATCCATTTCGTAACACTATTATCCGGTCTCATATCGGAATTCGTATTCGCTTTAGTGGGTGCCTTACGCGAAAGAGTAATTCCACCATGCAAATGGCGTCAAATACATTGCAGAGTTCATTTCCTAACAACAACAACAATTTCTGTGTCTTATTTTCTAAACAAGACTCAGGATAATTAAACCAAGATTCTGTCAAACCTTGTAATTACCGTACCTCTAGCCTGGCCTAATGGGAAATGCTAGAGCTAAGGATACGGAACCGTATCCCTAGCCTGCCTGGCTTGAGGTACGGATCCGTACCCCTAGCTACTGCCTTATTTGTTTTCAATTTGACTGTTATGCCAATTAGTTATAGCATGTTTTATGAGAGCAAGTGCAAATGTAGCGAGCCCTTTTTGTCCCATTTAGGGGAGCGACTATGAAGGCAGACGCAAACGGCAGAAGATAAAACCAGATGCTCAAGAAAGAACTCCAACCTTGTACCTGTACCACACTAAACAAGTAAATACATGTATATGTCAAACTCGTGGCAGACTCGAATTTGACAATTGCTGAAAGTTGATTTTGTCATAAAAAAATAAAGAAAAAGATGTCAGCAATCGGATTTGAACCTCCAACCCTAGGTTTCTTGTAACAAAAGATCAATATACAAGTATCTAACCGTCTGAGTTAATTTTGTTTGTTATAATCGTTATGGTTATTATGATACTGAACTACGGCTATGCAATACAGGGTCAATGCAGATGTTGCCTGTCACCCCTATGTTTATGTTTAGTTCATGTTTGTCTATAACACATTATCGTTGGGCAATAGTATACTTTGTATTTTTGTCCAACAAAATTCACACGTTTGATGTGTTATGACGCCATCTTTGACCGATGGCAATATAATTTCGACCTATTGACCATAAAAAGCGTAATACGTTGCAGCCCTTGCTTCTACTGTCACAAAAACGATCTGTCACTCAAAATCACGTGATAGCGTATACCTGGCCAATGCAACGACAATTTAGCACGTGATGTAGTCTCACAAACAAATCGCACTTGGTCGAATATTTTACATAAGTCCGTGATTTTACCTTACAGTTAATGGAGGAATGTACACACGTTTAAAGAAAACAAATTAACACACCACTTTTAATAAACTTAGGCCGTGTTTACATGAGCAAAGTTTCTATGTCACAGAAACTCTAACAAAGAAAGTATGCCAAAAATTTTGCGTTTACACGGGGCAAATTATTTGTTAAAGAAAATGTGACATAGAATCTTTGTCAAATAAGCTTTGGCAATGGAATATTTACTGCAGTGTTCACACGACCAAATATTACTCGTCAAAGTAACCTGCAGCAATGAAACAAAATCTTTGTCACATTTTCCACGCTTATAGCAAAGATCTGTTACACAATCTTTAGCAAGAGGCAATGTTAAAACGTGTGCGATTACTACATGTGTACCACGTGATTGCCCACCCTGTATTTAGTAGTCCCGATTTTAGAACTTTAAGGTAACTCCTTCGGAAATCGGACGATGCAGACCTCAACGTGGTGAAGGAGTGGCAACGCCAAGTGGCAACCCAGTCACGTGGCGGCGATGATGCATCGACGGTGTGGCCCTAACAAGGGTCGTTGTTGCTAAAGAAGATAGAAGATACAAGAGTGATGTGTGCTTCCAGGAAGAATCTCCCTATGGTCGTGGCTACGAACGACTTCGACGAGGACGAGGACGGACGCTCGGCGCCCTGTTACTGCGGCTATGGATTCGTTCCGCTGAGGTGCAGGGAGAATGTCGATACGAGAATTGAAATCTACTAAACTTTAAGGTAAAGCGGGAATGTCAAAACCAGAGAAGAACTGTCACAAACACAAAATATAAATAGAAATCCAGGAACCAATAACAACTGCCACATGAAGTTATAAATCTATTAATTTGTGATTACTGACAGTTTAAAGGTACCAACGTACTCACTATCGTAGAAAATGTATGGACACTGGCCGGATAGTGAACACTATCCGGTAATGTTACTCAAAGTCACCTGATAGTGTATAACTGGCCAAGGCAACTTAATTAACACGTGACATACTCTCACAAGGCACACAAGGTTAAATCAACATTGAATCAACCTTGATTCAACGTCGTGACGTTGAGCCAAGGTTGATTTAAGGTTGATTCAACCTTGTATGATCAAGGTTGATTTAAGGTTGATTTAACCTTGTGTGCCCAGTGGGAGGGGGTTGCTCCCAAATGCAAACGGCATCCCTAATATTTTCTCAAAATTGGGGAGAGGTAGAAGATTTTTGATCGAATTTCTCATTCTTAATTTTCATCCTATACATTGCAAAATCATAATCTTGTAGAAATGTGAGGCTTTGCATAAAAAAGTTTCTATAAAAAAGGACCTAAAATATGTCATTTTCACCTCTTAATTACAAGGAAGTAAAAGTTGGCTGTTGGAATTCCCGTTTAGTCTTACGTATTTGGGCATGTGACCATTGCATAATTAATTGAACCTTTATTCTAAATCCTTTTTTCTACTGTTTGTTTCACCCAAATATTATAGTAGGAACTCCGCCCCATACAAGTACTTACGAAATTTCTCAACACCCCAGATTATACCCAAACATTCCTTTTCAATTACAGAGTAGTTCCTTTCCCGAGGTAACAATTTCTTGCTAGCATAAGCAATCGGCAAACGACCTTCACCTTCGAATTCCTTAAGCAAAATAGCTCCAAGACCAACGTCTGAAGCGTCTGTTCGGAGTACAAACGGGTTACCTTCTTGAAAAACAGGTAAGCGAAGAATAGGACTAGACGTGAGCCTACTCTTCAGGGTTTGAAATGCCCTTTCATGCTGATCTTGCCAATCTTTGATAGAATTAGGTCTATCCCGTTTAGTTAAATCAGTCAGAGGAGAAGCTATGGATGAGAAATTTGGGATAAAACGACGGTAAAACCCAGCTAATCCCAGAAAAGATTTAATTTGTCTTTTCGTACATGGACGAGGAGCATCTCTGATAGCCTGTATCTTGTCCTCTTGCGGTCGTACCGTCTGTCCGACGATATTGTGACCAAGGCACTCGATACTGCCATAACCGATCATGCATTTAGATGGTTTTGCCGTCAATTTGGCCGACCTGAGCCGATCTAACACTTGACGTAATGACGTCACATGATCCTTCCATGTTTCAGTTAATATCCACATGTCATCAACAAAGCTGTCAACATTTGGGAGATTGGACAATATGATTCTCATTAACCTACAAAATGAGGCTCCCGAATTGACCAAACCGAAGGGCATAGTTTTAAACTGGAATAAACCCTTAGGCGTTTCAAATGCCGTCAAAGGTTTAGACCTTTCAGTAAGACTGACTTGCCAATAACCCTTACTCAGGTCCATCTTTGTAAAGAATCTATGTCCTGACATTTTATTGATAACCTCCTCCATATTTGGCATAGGTTCTGCATCGAATTCCGTCACTTTGTTAAGCTTCCGGAAGTCGATACAGAATCTAACTGATCCGTCTTTCTTCGGAACTAGGACAACAGGAGATGAATACGGTGAAATCGACGGCTCGATTACCCCTAAATCTAACATATCCTGTATCTCCGTCTCCATGACGTTACGCGTCTTATACGGGATAGAATAACCCTTCGTTCGTATGGGTTCTGACGTGAGTAGTTTGATATCGTGCTGTATTTGATCAGTTCGACCGGGTAAACTTGATAGTACATCCGGGTACTGTTTAATCAACGCTTCAACCTCCATACGTTGTTCTGACGTTAACGTATCTGAGATACTGACGTCATTATAAGTTTCCGGTTCTTTAGCTGTCGGAAAAGCACAATCATCAAGAGAAAATTCATCACTACCATCGTCATCAACCGACTCTGTAGTCTCAGTCGACAATAAACAATGTGACGGCACACTACGACGTTCGACATATTGTTTTAGCATATTAGCATGATATGTACTCACGACACCATTGACGTCGATTTTATAGTCCATTCTATTCACCACCTCTACTACTTCAAATGGACCCTTCCACTGCAATAACAGTTTATTACTGTCAGTTGGCAGTAATAACAGTACTTTATCTCCCACGTTAAATTTACGCGACCTAGCGCGTTTATCATGATAAGCCTTTTGCTTTACTTGTACTTTCCGTAAATTATCATGTGCTAACTTACACGTCTGCTCTAATCGTTCTCTCAACTCAATTACGTACTGGTACGTAGACAGAACCTGCTCATCCTGTACCTCTTCAGACCATAATTCACGTAATATTGCCATAGGGCCCTTAACGTTACGTCCGTATAACAACTCGAACGGAGAAAACCCTAATGACTCTTGCGGAACCTCCCTTATCGCAAACAGCAGTGCTGGGAGATATTTATCCCAGTCTTTTGGACGTTCTGCGCACATCCTACGTAGCATTTGCTTCAACGTCGCGTGAAAACGCTCTACAAGACCGTTACAGATAGGATGATACGGCGTCGTGGTTAACTGCTGGAGTGATAACAGCCTGCTTACTTCTTTCATAACTTCAGCAGTAAACTGACTTCCGCAATCTGTTAACATTTCATCAGGTATGCCAACTCTACTAAACATCTCAACTAACGCTTCGGCTACGCGTTCCGTTTCAATGCCGGGTAACGCTACCGCCTCGGGATATCTCGTCGCATAGTCTATCATTGTTAAAACATAGCGGGATTTCCTGTCAGAACGAGGTTCTATCGGTCCAACTATATCAACAGCGACTCGTTTAAATGGTGTGTCAATCTGTGGCAACTTTCCTAAAGGAACCTTAGTGACACGACCTTTTTGAATAGTCCTTTGACATATGTCACAAGATTTACAAAACCTTGCCACATCACCACAAACTCCAGGCCAAAAGAACTCAGTTAACACCCTATCCATAGTTTTCTTTATGCCCAAATGACCCGACATCAAGGTTTCGTGCGCCAATCTTAACACCTTTTCACGAAAACCTTCAGGGATAATAAGTTGCAAAGTGACCTTGTTTCCCTTAGTAAACTGCCTATACAATAAATCTTTCTTTCGAATAAACTTAGTTTCACCCCGGTTCAATCCACGACTAATAGTCACATTCCCAGATTCCACTCTTTGCCTTATGCCATTCAATTTAGGGTCAACAACTTGGGCCTGCTTCAATGCCTCCTTATCACTAGCAATAATTTGATCAGGAACTTTAAGTTTCCTATAGACCTCTTCACCTTGCTTAGCTTGTGACCTAGTCACTGCCGCCATTGCAAAATGGGACATATCGGGAAGTTTTGACCCGTCAATATTTCCAATAACCAGGTCATACAATGTATCTTCCATGCACAATGCCTCAGTTTTTCCTGTGAAAAATGGACAATCTATGTCAACCATTGCTAAGGGATACCTTTGGGTAGATTCATCAATCAAAGTTACATCAGATTCTCTACCAAGTAACTGATTATTAGAAACCAAGTTTCTACGAACGACACACCCAGTACAACCTGTGTCCCTTAAAACTACAACAGTCTTACCATTAACCGTACCCTGCGCTGTTGGTAATCGCGACCTTAAAAAGTAACAGACACCTTCCCTATCCACGTTATTATCGATTAATGGACTTTCTTCCTTACTCTTATAGAGACCTTCAATTTCATGAGACCTATTCATTGTAGTTTTACAAAAGCTCATTTGATGTCCGCCACCCCGACCACGTCCGCGGGAATAACCCCGACCACGGCCACGATCTGAATTACTACCTTTCGTCTGTACAGTATCGCTCTTACTCTGTGATCTTTGTGTCTCATCTTTCGGTGCATAACTACTCCCCTTACTTCCGCTATACCCGCTTGCACTTGCACCTACCTCCGCACTATATGCTTGCTTCCTATCGGGATTCTTAAAACATTTATATGTTAAATGTCCCTTACCACAAATACTACATTTTATCTCTGGCTTCGCACTCGGCTTATTATCAGATCTACTCTGAGTTACGCCCTTAATATCACGCTGCCCCTTATTAACACAAGCGTAGACACCGCCACGTGCTTCTGCAAATAAATCTGCTTCCCTAGCCATCTCACCTAGATTCGTGAATGTTTTCGGTTTCAAATGAACATATAGTTCTTTACTACAGGATTCTAAAAACTGATCTCTAGCGAAAAAATCGCAAACAGCTTCGTAAGACTGGTCTACTTTCGCCATTTTTAACCATTTATTAAGATACGACCTAAGTCTACTACTAAACTGAATAAACGTTTCGGACTTTTCAGGCCTATCATAGCGAAATTTCTTCCTAAATCCGCGTTCAGTCATATCGAAATTCTTTAACAACGCATCTTTCAACTTGTCATAATCCGCTGCATCATCTACAGACAATCTATCATAGACATCTAGCGCGCGACCTTTAAGTAATGCGCTTAAATATGCAGCCCAAACAGTTTTATCCCATTTATTCGCCGTCGCGTATTTCTCAAACCTTGATAAGTAACTATCCATTTTGTCCTTACTTTCATCAAAATACGGTAATTTGGGATCTCGCGCATGCGCTAACTTTTCAGCCTTCTGTTTTTCTAATTCAACTCTAAACGTTACCTTCTGCAAATCTATCTGATTCTTTAACTCGCGTTGCTGCAATTCGAAACTATACTTCAACTTTTCTAACTCAACTTCGCTCGACAACTTCGCTTCCTTATCGCTTTCGACTTGAGACAACTTAGCTTCCCTATCTTTCTCGGCTTGCCGCTCTATGCTTTCAATTCGCGCCATCTCGATTTCCCTATCCGCCGCAATCTTAGCTTCTTCCGTCGCCCTATCCGCCGCAATCTTAGCTAGTTCTACTTCCCTATCTTTCTCGGCTTGCACAATCCTCTCTTTCTCCGCCGCGATCCTAGCTAACTCAATTTCCCGGTCTTTATCGGCCTGCGCAAGCTTTTCTTTCTCCGCCGCGATCTTCTCTTTATCAAGTTCCCTTACCGCGTGCCTTTCTGCCCTCTCAGTCTCTTGCTGCTGCTTTACAAATTCCTGCAATGCCTGCCCCTCATAACCTAACTCCTTTCCCGTCTTAACTAACTGATCCATGCCGCTTAACGTAATGCTCACGTTAACTTAACTGAAACCGACGTTCACTTAAAGTCACACACGTTAACTTAAGGTAGTTCGTTACCTTTGTCGCATTTCACGAAAAAAATCGCCGACATCAGGGAATTTGATGAAACTTGTTCTGATCGTTGTCTAACATGTCTAGTGTTTTTAACTGTATTCATTTGTCATGTTGTTTATTTTATTTCACCATGAAGCGCCACCTAGCGGCAGTTTGTCATTTTAGAGAAAATCCGCCTTTATAGGGTTACGATTTTGTAACATTTAGGCCAGCTCCTTCGCAAATCTTCTCTATTAACACCTGTTTATTGCTTGTTGAATTACTTTAATTTTTATTTTGGTAAAGAACCAAACAGAGCTAAAAATAAAACCTTTACCATAGTAACCAACATTATTTTGACGTTAGGAAAGTGCTACCATGCGAGCTTATCTCAGAAAAACGCCCGGTAAGGCCATATAAAAATGTCACTAAAATGCTCTTTACAGAGTTACAAAACAGGTTTTGAAATAAAAAGAGGAGGTCATCGCGCAAAGAATTGGTGAAAAATCGGACTTGAGCGAAAAATTGCATGAAAAAAATAAAGCTGCGCGTGCGACGTCACTTTGAAATAATGTGTGACGTTCTTATAAAATTTCTGATTTTGTTGAAACATATTAAGACAAAATAAATTAATACACCTCCAACATGTCCAAATTGTCTGTCTTATTTTATAAAGGGAAGTTTAGTGACTTAGTGCCTGCTTTCTTGGATGAAGTAGCCCTTCAAAGATGGGGTCTACTCGAAAATCAAAGAATAAAATGACGCTGAATCAACGTTAATTCAACATTGATTCAACGCTGTGTTCCCGCTGACTAACCGCGTATGAATCGGCCGAGAAGAAGCATAACACCGATGATGAAGAAATTTTAATTATTGTAAGTAAAAATTCTCTAGTTTCAATTAAAAATATAAACGTTACATAAGATACAAATGAATACAAACTATAAAAGTCACAACAAATTATATCTGGCATATTTACAAAATCATGCCACGCACATACGAGAGACATCGCGAGCAGTAAGTTAATTCGATCTGTGAATCAATGCAGAAGGACAAGTGTTCTCATTTTCAGCTGTATACATTTAAATGGGTCCATATATTATTTATATTATCAGCAAAATAATGTGCAGATGCACAGGTTGATCTGAATCTTCCCTGGTCGCACCTGTCGTAAGGTGCCGTTTCACACGACGCCACACATATAAAATATCCTGAGTAAACATAATCTAAAAATAAGTGAAAATAAAATAATTCTAAAAAATAAAATATTTTCTGCATAATCAGTTACAGTATGAATCACATTAAACGCCCCTGCTCTAATAAACGCCCCCTGACTTTTTCTTAAAAAATGTTACATTAACTTGCAAGAAAGCCCGGTTGCTTCTCTGATTGCGGTTGCTCACTGAAACAGGGTCTACTGTTAAAGGAAAGAATTTGCTCCTAGAGTTGCAAATTCTTTGCTTTAAGAGTTGACCCTTACTGAGAAGAAAGGCAAAAAAGAGTGGAGTTCGTTCCTCTGAAAGTATTTCCATTCACAGTTACTGCTTCTTGAAGGTATTTTGGCAGTGGCTGATTTACTACACTTTAGACCCTAAATAATGTCCCCTCTCCAAAAATGCAAGCCCCTGGGGCATTAAATAGGAATAATACGGTAGTTTGGGGTCAGAGGATACTGCAGATAATGTGCATATTTGGGTGAATAGGTACTTTTCCATGGTGTAGAGATCTGCCTGATTTATTTCGCCACTTTTCTCAATTCGAGTTAACGCTTAAAGAAAAGAATTTTCTTCTCTAGGAAAATGGCGGAAATGTTGAACAGGTGTACCCACTCAGCTTACGTCGTTGTTGTTGTTTTGGGTTTTACGGCCCACTGAGACAGTATTTCAGTCTACATCGGTCCGTCTCCAGCTGAGAGAGGGAGACAGAAAACAGAAATGACGAGAGCATATATATATCAAAACACCCCCATCCGCACCTACTGCGAGGCCGTTGTCCAACTTTTAGTCTAATTAGTAGGACGGCACTGCAATGAAAGTTACCGAGCACCATTGCCCGACCCGACCACTCCATCAGCTTTCACCCCAAAGTACAGAGAAACGCGTTCTATTAAACAGTGTTCTTGTAGACATTGGCGCGATGAGAGTTAAACGTGAATGTCTACAACTCCATATTTACAACCATTTTTACAAAGGGAAACGTTTAACTTTTGTGACTTCATGTTTGCTTCGCTGGACAAAAATGGGATCTACCCTTGAAGGAAAGAAGTGCTTCAAGAGGAGCAAATACTTTCCTTGAAGATTTGATCCCCATTTTAAAGGGATATAAAAGTGAAAATGAAAAAGTTGCTCCTGCTTCCCCTGAAAGTGTTCCGATTCATATAAAATTGAGCCGTGACATGACAAACCAACAAAGTGGCATGTGCGCCCAGCGAAGACTCAGATCAGCCTGGACTTTCGCCCAGTCTGATCAGTCTTCGGTATGCGCTCAAGGGGTAGCTAAGGGTCTCAGCTACCTCCGTGCTGACAGCGGAGACTCTGATCAGACTGGGTGGATGCCCAGGCTGATCTGAGTCTTCGCTGGGCGCACATGTCACTTTGTTGCTTTTGTCGTGTCGCGGCCCATTAATACAATGGACTCGACAGTATCGGATCATAGACAGTATCGGATCACTCATAAGTTATTACCCTTTTTTCTCACAAATGAAGCAAATATTTTTTACCATTATACTACAGTCATCAAGTTAGACCAATGACAAAGTGCAGGGTGAAATATTCGATCGAAATGTGCGGCTGTGAAACAAATCAGAGATGTTGAAAAGCTTGGCCCCTCTTCAGCGGCGCTTGCATTTCGTCTGGTGATCGTTTCCCCAAGAATAGATTTCGGCTGTTTAAACTATCTTATCATTAGGTGATTGAAATCAATTCTTCTTTCTCATGTGTCCTGGCACCCTTGAAATTGCAGGCAGGCATTATTTCTGTGACATCCCAGTACTGGATGGACCTAAAGACTTGAAAAGTGGGGCACCGTTGTGCGACAGTAACGGATCATTATATAATATGAACTGAAATACAGGCATCAGCTGGAAAAATTATGTTGGATGTATGGTCTGACGCTGGAAGCAAAAGATAAATCAACTACCAGAGTGGCCACTGTGTCTACTTTCAAAGAAGATCAGTACTAAAATAAGACAACATCCTTTTTTGTAAAATCCGCCCCCCCCCACACACACACACACACATCCCACGCCCTACATACTAGCGTATGATAATGACGGTTATGCGTAGCACAACTAAGCCTCTGCTAAACATTCTGAAAAAATATTGAGATCGGCTGTCATGTATGTGGACCAATCAATGACTGGACATTTGTACACTGTGTAGACTCAGATTAATGCCGCATAACTCGTTGAATGACCATGTAGTGCTTATACTCTGTTTGCATTGAAATTTCAATGTTAAGGCGGAAAATCGCCGTAAATTTCTTGATCCTGAGCAGACGCTACGGTCTTATCAGGGTGTACACTTTGCAAAGGCAGATTATAGCCTTTCATGTTTGAGTAGTTCCATGCTATGGGGCGCAGGGGACTACTGAGCTAAGAATTTTAGCATGCTTGTACATTTGTATACATTCAGCTGTTATTTACCGGACATACATGTAACCGTTGCTGGTGAAGGACAACATGGAAAATATCGTTGAAAGCCCGTAAAAGTTTTCTCTGAGAGTTTAATAGGTCTTACTGTTTATGTAGCCAAATTATTGAAGCTAAGCAGTTTGGCAGAAAGCCTCGGAGGAACTCTCTTATAAATTATATCATATGATCCGATACTGTCGCACCTGATTCGGTACTGTCGTAAGACCCTCCTGTAAGTTTGCATAGGTTATCTGCCTTAAAGGAATAAATTTCGTAAATATTTTGACATGAATAGATAGAAGGGATATTTTGCAATTGTTATGTGTCATGACATACATAATTTTAGCATTCATATACAACAGAACAGGAGTTTTATTGAACTTAATCCGATACTGTCGAGTCCACTGTACTTTTTGCTACTTTTTACCTTATTAACTATACAAAACCTGGAGAAAAGCAAAGTATTGCATTACAAAACAAGACTTGTCAGCGTACAGGAAGGCTCGCCTGACATACTGTCTTGAACATCACCATGGTAAAGTGGGACCGGGAGTGGGACGCCACGGCCGACGCCGTTGTGACGGCAATAGCTCTTCCATACTTACGTACAGCCGAGCTCATTAATAAATGATTCATGCCAGTTATGAAAACGTAAGAGCAAAACAAGTTCAATATGGGATTATCTAATGTTTATCTTTTATCTAGGTCTAAGGCTACTTCAGAACCATCAGAGGTAAGCACTGACCTTAACTCTAATTTGCCCGAGGGTTTCTTTTTTTACAGTATCGAGTCATAAAAAGCGAGTTTCGAGTTAAAAAAAGCAAGTTTCGGGTCATAAAAAAGCGAATATCGACTTAGGAAAAGCGAGTTTCGAGTTATAAAAAAGACCCACACCTGAGCATTCGATTAGGGCGTATGGGTACACTTCTATAATTGAGCCGCGACACAAAAAAAACGACAAAGTGGCATGTGCGCCCAGCAAAGACTCACATCAGCCTGGGCATCCACACAGTCTGATCATGATCAGGGTCTTCGCTGTCCGCACTGAGATAGCGTAGCCCCTTATCTAACCTAAAAGCGCACAGCGAAGACTCGTATTAGAATGGGCGAATAACCAGGCTGATTATGCTGTCTTGGCTGGACGCACATGCCACTTTGTTGGTTTTGTCGTGTCACGGCTCATATGTATCTATCTGCCAGTGATTTATTTACAACTTTGCTGCCAAAGAATCTTGGGACCCCGCTTGGGACTCAGTAGGTTTATAAGTTCAGTGCGTCCTACAATAAAACCATGATTCCACAGCACTGAATTTTAGTGAGTCTTGGGACGCTCAACAATACATGAATATAAATTGTGACGGGAAAATTTGAAAACCGTATTTCTTCGTTTATAAGATGGAGATTATTCCCTTCTAACACGATCCCAAAAAATCTAGACGGATCTAGATTTTTTGGGATATTTTTGGAAGGGCAAACCCCATCTTATAGCAGAATTTCTTAAGACTGATTTAGGTATTTGGGGTCATTCTAGAGATGGAAACCCCCTGTTTTATAGCCGAATAAATACGTTACAGGTAACAAAATCATTGATCTGCTGGTACCTCTAATACTCTTCGAATATCACCAGTTGCAGGTTATAATTGAGCCGCGACCTGACAAAACCAACAAAGTGGCTTGTGCACAAAGCGAAGACTCAGATCAGCTTGGGCATCCGTTCGTCCGGTGTTGCTAGTTCGTGTGGCTGTGACCCTGCGAGGCTTGCACGTTATACAGCTGTAGTACGTTAAAAATCGAACAGATTTGTGTGCATACAATACCATGTTTTTTATGCCGTATTAGGTTATTTCTATCTTCCTGGAGTGCACATTGTAAAATTCAGTTTTAAGAAAAAAGAAAAGTATTATAGACATTTCCACGTTAAAATAATAGAAACATCTATTTCGAGTAATACACTGTATACAGTAGAGAATGGATCAGACTACGCAACGTTTCAAAAAAATGACGAAGAGTTTATAACGTTACGTGTCGCTGACGTTCGTCGCTTAATATATATTTTTCTTTCCGATGAATTTTTCATTAATACTTTACGCGATCACCCTATATTTTTATTTGCATTTCTTATTCTATGAAATCCGCTCTTTATTTTCGTCCTAATTTTGTATAGTGTCGCCAGGCTCGTTTTGGAGAAATGTCTGCTTCAACACTTGAAGGGTTCGAACTTTTATAGCGTCAAAAGAGATACAGGTGCCAGAATTTAATGTTTTTAAGTCATATATGCTGTTCTTCACCATCGAAATGTATATACCAAATAACAGAGAAATTAAAACACTGTTGATAGAGTGTTCTGAAAACAAAATCCGACAGGGAATACGCAAGATATGGTACAAAACGGTAAATTTTTATAAGAAACATCGTATTACGTTAGATGGCGCATTTATATTAAACGAATACAGATTCCTCAAAACAAATTATACCATCGAAAGTGCAACATGTCAGAGTATAATTCAGGCAAGTTTCATTAAAATCCAAGGTATTTCGATTTTTTACCCATGACGTCGCCAAAGGTATCGAACTACGTTAAACGTTAACAATAATAATATCAAACTAATCCAACTAAAACGTTGATTAATTAGTATACTCGCGATCTAGACGTAGCCATTAAAGTTACGTTCATAACAGACCGGAAATGACGTCATAAACTGACGTTGACTTTGCCGAGAATTACTTTTCACTTTCAAATGACACAATTAGATGACGTAAATAACCAAAATTACAATTACGCCCAACTTGATCTAGCGTATCGGATATACAAACGTAACGTATGTAACGCAACGTATTAACACTGACACGACAACTGTACGTCCTACATTACAAAACCTTATAAGATACCAACGGTAAATCAAACTTAAGATTCTGCTATTAGGTTTAATTCATTGTAACGATATTATATAACGTTACGGGTGACCTACGTTACTAAATCAGGACATAAAATGGACCTCAGTAACGGTTACGACACAACGTACAAAACGTTTAGGTTAATAAACTTACAGATTGTCATGCAACAGCAGTGCCAAGGTACTCAACCGGACCTTAAAACTAAATACGTATCATCCGTGCCAAGACAATTCAGGTCTATATACCTCAGTTTCCCCACTCAGATATGCAACCTGTTACATTCTATCGCAAATTAATGCATGGGCTATCGCACTTCATCACGCAGGGAATAAGGATAGTTGACCTTAATTGAGTGTAGGTTACATTTACAAAGAATTTAGTGGCAAAATTGCTCCCCTAAAATTCACAGCCTTACGTCACCTTAGAAAAGAACAATCAGAAAGTCAATAATAATAAAAAAAAATGTCTGACAAAATTGTGCCTAGATTCTGTATATATTGTCAATGTGTTACACTGGCAGATATTAACCGGAAATCAAATCCCGTTACTTCATGACACCATGTTACGCAGAAGGTTTTACACTCGGTCGACACGGGTGTAGAGCCTTATGCATCGCCAGGACGGCGGAGGGTGACTTCCGGTTAAAGGGTTATCTACTAGTGTAATACACTAACAAGGAAACTCTAACAACGTTAGAATTTTTTAAGTTTATATATATATATAATGTAAATTTTATATACAACAATACAATTTACAACTGTCACAATTACAATAATATACAACACATATCAGTTCATGTCGCTGGCCCAAGTAAGGTGTTTGTTTCAAATCTGTAATCGATTTGCGTACAATACGCAAATAGATTACCGTCTGACGTCAACACCGTACTCGGCTCAGCGCCATGAACTAAAGGAAAATACAAAGAACAAAAAAACGTTAGTTTGAGCTCATACAAAAAAAAAACAAGGCCTTATGTTGGTAGACTTCACTTTGTCGTTCCCTGTATCATGTCATGGGCCAGTCCATATATCATGAGGAACACCAACTTATAATTACACGTGCACGATTATATACTGGTCGCTCCCTGGATCGTACCAGGGACCAGTCTATATATATTAACACACCTTAGTGGACGAACACTGTCCCACACTTGATGTGACCTTCAGATCTTATCACAGAATCTGGCAAAACTGTGCTAACCACTTCCGCCTACATTTTGTGCTTCCCGCCTCTGCTTAGGAACCATGCACAAACGGCGTTGTAACTGCCTCTACCCGGGTTGGTATTAACCTGGAGACGTATATCGAATCTCCAGGTGAGACGTGGCTCTAAGCCCTAACAGCTGACTGCCGGACTTGATGTGCCTAAAAATAACGAACTTACACTTAATACATTGTAACTACATAATAACAATACGTAAGACTTGGGCCTGTCTTGGAAATACCATACAACGCCCTCGGCGAATGCCGAGCATAACGTGCACACGCCAGCCGTGTCACTAGACACGACTCGCGCTCACGATGTAAAGCTAAAAGTGTGCTTACCACTTCCGCCAATGAAGAAACGTAGATCCTACCACGCATGTGCGTCGAAGGATCTGACGCTAAACATTGTCGAGAAGTATGGCGTCAACAGGTATTACCATGACATATCCCACATAAAACATGAATGAATCTAAACAATGACCTATTTACATTAAATTGATTGACCAAAATCTAACTCGCATATGTATTAATTCATTTCTTTAAACTAAGCGTAATACAATTTGCCATAGAATATAATAGCTGAATAAGCGTTTCTAACACATTTGGGATCATAACGTTTGATCTGACATCATGACATCAATGATGTTATACCATATGACGCCGTCTAATGAAGGCAAATCAAACGCATGATGACCAAATGCTACCATTATAACTTATGGAAAAAACCTTAATGCGGTGCATGCAATGGCGTCAATTGACGTCACGAGTATATAAATTAGTTCCATTACAAATCAATCTACTTCTATAGGCCACGTATACGTGAAACTAATATAAAAAGTGCTGACGTCGCAATAACATGAATGCAACTGACGTCACATGAATAACATGAATGCAACTGACGTCACTGGACGTCAAATAGACGCACACCATTGCAACCAACATCAGTGATATAAACTATTTCCGTAATTTGCAAAACTTCCTAATATACAAATACCATGCGCAGCATGGTCAGTATAAACAAAATTGGTCGACATATGCGCAAAATCAAATCAGTCGACACATATAGTCATACCATATCAATCAGAAGTCACATTTTTCATTCTTAGCCAAACAATTCTAAAATAAATATAATAAAATCTTACCCTTCTAGGTCTAAACTCAGAATCTGGGCACACAACAATATAACATCCTCAGTATAAGAATTAAACAGCCACGTCTAACTTTTCAATAAAAGATAGGCGTATAAATAGTATGCGTCTCACATTTAAATCATGGGACACGAATATAAGCGTGCAGGTACTCACATTAAAATCATGCAACACGCTGTCCACAATCAAAAGACTCGTGCAGGTATTCACCTTAAAATCATGCAATACGCTGTCCACGAGAGGTATTCACAAACAACCCATGCATAACGTAGTCACAATTTCCGTAAACGTTTTATTACCACAGTTACCCTAAAAACTGTAGCCTTACTGATTGAAAGGATTAAAATAATCTCGACGACATAGTGGACGATTAGATCCATTTCGTAACACTATTATCCGGTCTCATATCGGAATTCGTATTCGCTTTAGTGGGTGTCTTACGCGAAAGAGTAATTCCACCATGCAAATGGCGTCAAATACATTGCAGAGTTCATTTCCTAACAACAACAACAATTTCTGTGTCTTATTTTCTAAACAAGACTCAGGATAATTAAACCAAGATTCTGTCAAACCTTGTAATTACCGTACCTCTAGCCTGGCCTAATGGGAAATGCTAGAGCTAAGGATACGGAACCGTATCCCTAGCCTGCCTGGCTTGAGGTACGGATCCGTACCCCTAGCTACTGCCTTATTTGTTTTCAATTTGACTGTTATGCCAATTAGTTATAGCATGTTTTATGAGAGCAAGTGCAAATGTAGCGAGCCCTTTTTGTCCCATTTAGGGGGGCGACTATGAAGGCAGACGCAAACGGCAGAAGATAAAACCAGATGCTCAAGAAAGAACTCCAACCTTGTACCTGTACCACACTAAACAAGTAAATACATGTATATGTCAAACTCGTGGCAGACTCGAATTTGACAATTGCTGAAAGTTGATTTTGTCATAAAAAAAATAAAGAAAAAGATGTCAGCAATCGGATTTGAACCTCCAACCCTAGGTTTCTTGTAACAAAAGATCAATATACAAGTATCTAACCGTCTGAGTTAATTTTGTTTGTTATAATCGTTATGGTTATTATGATACTGAACTACGGCTATGCAATACAGGGTCAATGCAGATGTTGCCTGTCACCCCTATGTTTATGTTTAGTTCATGTTTGTCTATAACACATTATCGTTGGGCAATAGTATACTTTGAATTTTTGTCCAACAAAATTCACACGTTTGATGTGTTATGACGCCATCTTTGACCGATGGCAATATAATTTCGACCTATTGACCATAAAAAGCGTAATACGTTGCAGCCCTTGCTTCTACTGTCACAAAAACGATCTGTCACTCAAAATCACGTGATAGCGTATACCTGGCCAATGCAACGACAATTTAGCACGTGATGTAGTCTCACAAACAAATCGCACTTGGTCGAATATTTTACATAAGTCCGTGATTTTACCTTACAGTTAATGGAGGAATGTACACACGTTTAAAGAAAACAAATTAACACACCACTTTTAATAAACTTAGGCCGTGTTTACATGAGCAAAGTTTCTATGTCACAGAAACTCTAACAAAGAAAGTATGCCAAAAATTTTGCGTTTACACGGGGCAAATTATTTGTTAAAGAAAATGTGACATAGAATCTTTGTCAAATAAGCTTTGGCAATGGAATATTTACTGCAGTGTTCACACGACCAAATATTACTCGTCAAAGTAACCTGCAGCAATGAAACAAAATCTTTGTCACATTTTCCACGCTTATAGCAAAGATCTGTTACACAATCTTTAGCAAGAGGCAATGTTAAAACGTGTGCGATTACTACATGTGTACCACGTGATTGCCCACCCTGTATTTAGTAGTCCCGATTTTAGAACTTTAAGGTAACTCCTTCGGAAATCGGACGATGCAGACCTCAACGTGGTGAAGGAGTGGCAACGCCAAGTGGCAACCCAGTCACGTGGCGGCGATGATGCATCGACGGTGTGGCCCTAACAAGGGTCGTTGTTGCTAAAGAAGATAGAAGATACAAGAGTGATGTGTGCTTCCAGGAAGAATCTCCCTATGGTCGTGGCTACGAACGACTTCGACGAGGACGAGGACGGACGCTCGGCGCCCTGTTACTGCGGCTATGGATTCGTTCCGCTGAGGTGCAGGGAGAATGTCGATACGAGAATTGAAATCTACTAAACTTTAAGGTAAAGCGGGAATGTCAAAACCAGAGAAGAACTGTCACAAACACAAAATATAAATAGAAATCCAGGAACCAATAACAACTGCCACATGAAGTTATAAATCTATTAATTTGTGATTACTGACAGTTTAAAGGTACCAACGTACTCACTATCGTAGAAAATGTATGGACACTGGCCGGATAGTGAACACTATCCGGTAATGTTACTCAAAGTCACCTGATAGTGTATAACTGGCCAAGGCAACTTAATTAACACGTGACATACTCTCACAAGGCACACAAGGTTAAATCAACATTGAATCAACCTTGATTCAACGTCGTGACGTTGAGCCAAGGTTGATTTAAGGTTGATTCAACCTTGTATGATCAAGGTTGATTTAAGGTTGATTTAACCTTGTGTGCCCAGTGGGAGGGGGTTGCTCCCAAATGCAAACGGCATCCCTAATATTTTCTCAAAATTGGGGAGAGGTAGAAGATTTTTGATCGAATTTCTCATTCTTAATTTTCATCCTATACATTGCAAAATCATAATCTTGTAGAAATGTGAGGCTTTGCATAAAAAAGTTTCTATAAAAAAGGACCTAAAATATGTCATTTTCACCTCTTAATTACAAGGAAGTAAAAGTTGGCTGTTGGAATTCCCGTTTAGTCTTACGTATTTGGGCATGTGACCATTGCATAATTAATTGAACCTTTATTCTAAATCCTTTTTTCTACTGTTTGTTTCACCCAAATATTATAGTAGGAACTCCGCCCCATACAAGTACTTACGAAATTTCTCAACACCCCAGATTATACCCAAACATTCCTTTTCAATTACAGAGTAGTTCCTTTCCCGAGGTAACAATTTCTTGCTAGCATAAGCAATCGGCAAACGACCTTCACCTTCGAATTCCTTAAGCAAAATAGCTCCAAGACCAACGTCTGAAGCGTCTGTTCGGAGTACAAACGGGTTACCTTCTTGAAAAACAGGTAAGCGAAGAATAGGACTAGACGTGAGCCTACTCTTCAGGGTTTGAAATGCCCTTTCATGCTGATCTTGCCAATCTTTGATAGAATTAGGTCTATCCCGTTTAGTTAAATCAGTCAGAGGAGAAGCTATGGATGAGAAATTTGGGATAAAACGACGGTAAAACCCAGCTAATCCCAGAAAAGATTTAATTTGTCTTTTCGTACATGGACGAGGAGCATCTCTGATAGCCTGTATCTTGTCCTCTTGCGGTCGTACCGTCTGTCCGACGATATTGTGACCAAGGCACTCGATACTGCCATAACCGATCATGCATTTAGATGGTTTAGCCGTCAATTTGGCCGACCTGAGCCGATCTAACACTTGACGTAATGACGTCACATGATCCTTCCATGTTTCAGTTAATATCCACATGTCATCAACAAAGCTGTCAACATTTGGGAGATTGGACAATATGATTCTCATTAACCTACAAAATGAGGCTCCCGAATTGACCAAACCGAAGGGCATAGTTTTAAACTGGAATAAACCCTTAGGCGTTTCAAATGCCGTCAAAGGTTTAGACCTTTCAGTAAGACTGACTTGCCAATAACCCTTACTCAGGTCCATCTTTGTAAAGAATCTATGTCCTGACATTTTATTGATAACCTCCTCCATATTTGGCATAGGTTCTGCATCAAATTCCGTCACTTTGTTAAGCTTCCGGAAGTCGATACAGAATCTAACTGATCCGTCTTTCTTCGGAACTAGGACAACAGGAGATGAATACGGTGAAATCGACGGCTCGATTACCCCTAAATCTAACATATCCTGTATCTCCGTCTCCATGACGTTACGCGTCTTATACGGGATAGAATAACCCTTCGTTCGTATGGGTTCTGACGTGAGTAGTTTGATATCGTGCTGTATTTGATCAGTTCGACCGGGTAAACTTGATAGTACATCCGGGTACTGTTTAATCAACGCTTCAACCTCCATACGTTGTTCTGACGTTAACGTATCTGAGATACTGACGTCATTATAAGTTTCCGGTTCTTTAGCTGTCGGAAAAGCACAATCATCAAGAGAAAATTCATCACTACCATCGTCATCAACCGACTCTGTAGTCTCAGTCGACAATAAACAATGTGACGGCACACTACGACGTTCGACATATTGTTTTAGCATATTAGCATGATATGTACTCACGACACCATTGACGTCGATTTTATAGTCCATTCTATTCACCACCTCTACTACTTCAAATGGACCCTTCCCCTGCAATAACAGTTTATTACTGTCAGTTGGCAGTAATAACAGTACTTTATCTCCCACGTTAAATTTACGCGACCTAGCGCGTTTATCATGATAAGCCTTTTGCTTTACTTGTACTTTCCGTAAATTATCATGTGCTAACTTACACGTCTGCTCTAATCGTTCTCTCAACTCAATTACGTACTGGTACGTAGACAGAACCTGCTCATCCTGTACCTCTTCAGACCATAATTCGCGTAATATTGCCATAGGGCCCTTAACGTTACGTCCGTATAACAACTCGAACGGAGAAAACCCTAATGACTCTTGCGGAACCTCCCTTATCGCAAACAGCAGTGCTGGGAGATATTTATCCCAGTCTTTTGGACGTTCTGCGCACATCCTACGTAGCATTTGCTTCAACGTCGCGTGAAAACGCTCTACAAGACCGTTACAGATAGGATGATACGGCGTCGTGGTTAACTGCTGGAGTGATAACAGCCTGCTTACTTCTTTCATAACTTCAGCAGTAAACTGACTTCCGCAATCTGTTAACATTTCATCAGGTATGCCAACTCTACTAAACATCTCAACTAACGCTTCGGCTACGCGTTCCGTTTCAATGCCGGGTAACGCTACCGCCTCGGGATATCTCGTCGCATAGTCTATCATTGTTAAAACATAGCGGGATTTCCTGTCAGAACGAGGTTCTATCGGTCCAACTATATCAACAGCGACTCGTTTAAATGGTGTGTCAATCTGTGGCAACTTTCCTAAAGGAACCTTAGTGACACGACCTTTTTGAATAGTCCTTTGACATATGTCACAAGATTTACAAAACCTTGCCACATCACCACAAACTCCAGGCCAAAAGAACTCAGTTAACACCCTATCCATAGTTTTCTTTATGCCCAAATGACCCGACATCAAGGTTTCGTGCGCCAATCTTAACACCTTTTCACGAAAACCTTCAGGGATAATAAGTTGCAAAGTGACCTTGTTTCCCTTAGTAAACTGCCTATACAATAAATCTTTCTTTCGAATAAACTTAGTTTCACCCCGGTTCAATCCACGACTAATAGTCACATTCCCAGATTCCACTCTTTGCCTTATGCCATTCAATTTAGGGTCAACAACTTGGGCCTGCTTCAATGCCTCCTTATCACTAGCAATAATTTGATCAGGAACTTTAAGTTTCCTATAGACCTCTTCACCTTGCTTAGCTTGTGACCTAGTCACTGCCGCCATTGCAAAATGGGACATATCGGGAAGTTTTGACCCGTCAATATTTCCAATAACCAGGTCATACAATGTATCTTCCATGCACAATGCCTCAGTTTTTCCTGTGAAAAATGGACAATCTATGTCAACCATTGCTAAGGGATACCTTTGGGTAGATTCATCAATCAAAGTTACATCAGATTCTCTACCAAGTAACTGATTATTAGAAACCAAGTTTCTACGAACGACACACCCAGTACAACCTGTGTCCCTTAAAACTACAACAGTCTTACCATTAACCGTACCCTGCGCTGTTGGTAATCGCGACCTTAAAAAGTAACAGACACCTTCCCTATCCACGTTATTATCGATTAATGGACTTTCTTCCTTACTCTTATAGAGACCTTCAATTTCATGAGACCTATTCATTGTAGTTTTACAAAAGCTCATTTGATGTCCGCCACCCCGACCACGTCCGCGGGAATAACCCCGACCACGGCCACGATCTGAATTACTACCTTTCGTCTGTACAGTATCGCTCTTACTCTGTGATCTTTGTGTCTCATCTTTCGGTGCATAACTACTCCCCTTACTTCCGCTATACCCGCTTGCACTTGCACCTACCTCCGCACTATATGCTTGCTTCCTATCGGGATTCTTAAAACATTTATATGTTAAATGTCCCTTACCACAAATACTACATTTTATCTCTGGCTTCGCACTCGGCTTATTATCAGATCTACTCTGAGTTACGCCCTTAATATCACGCTGCCCCTTATTAACACAAGCGTAGACACCGCCACGTGCTTCTGCAAATAAATCTGCTTCCCTAGCCATCTCACCTAGATTCGTGAATGTTTTCGGTTTCAAATGAACATATAGTTCTTTACTACAGGATTCTAAAAACTGATCTCTAGCGAAAAAATCGCAAACAGCTTCGTAAGACTGGTCTACTTTCGCCATTTTTAACCATTTATTAAGATACGACCTAAGTCTACTACTAAACTGAATAAACGTTTCGGACTTTTCAGGCCTATCATAGCGAAATTTCTTCCTAAATCCGCGTTCAGTCACATCGAAATTCTTTAACAACGCATCTTTCAACTTGTCATAATCCGCTGCATCATCTACAGACAATCTATCATAGACATCTAGCGCGCGACCTTTAAGTAATGCGCTTAAATATGCAGCCCAAACAGTTTTATCCCATTTATTCGCCGTCGCGTATTTCTCAAACCTTGATAAGTAACTATCCATTTTGTCCTTACTTTCATCAAAATACGGTAATTTGGGATCTCGCGCATGCGCTAACTTTTCAGCCTTCTGTTTTTCTAATTCAACTCTAAACGTTACCTTCTGCAAATCTATCTGATTCTTTAACTCGCGTTGCTGCAATTCGAAACTATACTTCAACTTTTCTAACTCAACTTCGCTCGACAACTTCGCTTCCTTATCGCTTTCGACTTGAGACAACTTAGCTTCCCTATCTTTCTCGGCTTGCCGCTCTATGCTTTCAATTCGCGCCATCTCGATTTCCCTATCCGCCGCAATCTTAGCTTCTTCCGTCGCCCTATCCGCCGCAATCTTAGCTAGTTCTACTTCCCTATCTTTCTCGGCTTGCACAATCCTCTCTTTCTCCGCCGCGATCCTAGCTAACTCAATTTCCCGGTCTTTATCGGCCTGCGCAAGCTTTTCTTTCTCCGCCGCGATCTTCTCTTTATCAAGTTCCCTTACCGCGTGCCTTTCTGCCCTCTCAGTCTCTTGCTGCTGCTTTACAAATTCCTGCAATGCCTGCCCCTCATAACCTAACTCCTTTCCCGTCTTAACTAACTGATCCATGCCGCTTAACGTAATGCTCACGTTAACTTAACTGAAACCGACGTTCACTTAAAGTCACACACGTTAACTTAAACGTTAACAATAATAATATCAAACTAATCCAACTAAAACGTTGATTAATTAGTATACTCGCGATCTAGACGTAGCCATTAAAGTTACGTTCATAACAGACCGGAAATGACGTCATAAACTGACGTTGACTTTGCCGAGAATTACTTTTCACTTTCAAATGACACAATTAGATGACGTAAATAACCAACATTACAATTACGCCCAACTTGATCTAGCGTATCGGATATACAAACGTAACGTATGTAACGCAACGTATTAACACTGACACGACAACTGTACGTCCTACATTACAAAACCTTATAAGATACCAACGGTAAATCAAACTTAAGATTCTGCTATTAGGTTTAATTCATTGTAACGATATTATATAACGTTACGGGTGACCTACGTTACTAAATCAGGACATAAAATGGACCTCAGTAACGGTTACGACACAACGTACAAAACGTTTAGGTTAATAAACTTACAGATTGTCATGCAACAGCAGTGCCAAGGTACTCAACCGGACCTTAAAACTAAATACGTATCATCCGTGCCAAGACAATTCAGGTCTAT
Organism: Ctena decussata; assembly: GCA_963989385.1. Classification (NCBI taxonomy): domain Eukaryota; kingdom Metazoa; phylum Mollusca; class Bivalvia; order Lucinida; family Lucinidae; genus Ctena; species Ctena decussata. The sequence goes on along the minus strand of OZ022503.1, from coordinate 78,635,909 downwards.
ATACCTCAGTTTCCCCACTCAGATATGCAACCTGTTACATTCTATCGCAAATTAATGCATGGGCTATCGCACTTCATCACGCAGGGAATAAGGATAGTTGACCTTAATTGAGTGTAGGTTACATTTACAAAGAATTTAGTGGCAAAATTGCTCCCCTAAAATTCACAGCCTTACGTCACCTTAGAAAAGAACAATCAGAAAGTCAATAATAATAAAAAAAAATGTCTGACAAAATTGTGCCTAGATTCTGTATATATTGTCAATGTGTTACACTGGCAGATATTAACCGGAAATCAAATCCCGTTACTTCATGACACCATGTTACGCAGAAGGTTTTACACTCGGTCGACACGGGTGTAGAGCCTTATGCATCGCCAGGACGGCGGAGGGTGACTTCCGGTTAAAGGGTTATCTACTAGTGTAATACACTAACAAGGAAACTCTAACAACGTTAGAATTTTTTAAGTTTATATATATATATAATGTAAATTTTATATACAACAATACAATTTACAACTGTCACAATTACAATAATATACAACACATATCAGTTCATGTCGCTGGCCCAAGTAAGGTGTTTGTTTCAAATCTGTAATCGATTTGCGTACAATACGCAAATAGATTACCGTCTGACGTCAACACCGTACTCGGCTCAGCGCCATGAACTAAAGGAAAATACAAAGAACAAAAAAACGTTAGTTTGAGCTCATACAAAAAAAAAACAAGGCCTTATGTTGGTAGACTTCACTTTGTCGTTCCCTGTATCATGTCATGGGCCAGTCCATATATCATGAGGAACACCAACTTATAATTACACGTGCACGATTATATACTGGTCGCTCCCTGGATCGTACCAGGGACCAGTCTATATATATTAACACACCTTAGTGGACGAACACTGTCCCACACTTGATGTGACCTTCAGATCTTATCACAGAATCTGGCAAAACTGTGCTAACCACTTCCGCCTACATTTTGTGCTTCCCGCCTCTGCTTAGGAACCATGCACAAACGGCGTTGTAACTGCCTCTACCCGGGTTGGTATTAACCTGGAGACGTATATCGAATCTCCAGGTGAGACGTGGCTCTAAGCCCTAACAGCTGACTGCCGGACTTGATGTGCCTAAAAATAACGAACTTACACTTAATACATTGTAACTACATAATAACAATACGTAAGACTTGGGCCTGTCTTGGAAATACCATACAACGCCCTCGGCGAATGCCGAGCATAACGTGCACACGCCAGCCGTGTCACTAGACACGACTCGCGCTCACGATGTAAAGCTAAAAGTGTGCTTACCACTTCCGCCAATGAAGAAACGTAGATCCTACCACGCATGTGCGTCGAAGGATCTGACGCTAAACATTGTCGAGAAGTATACTGGCGTCAACAGGTATTACCATGACATATCCCACATAAAACATGAATGAATCTAAACAATGACCTATTTACATTAAATTGATTGACCAAAATCTAACTCGCATATGTATTAATTCATTTCTTTAAACTAAGCGTAATACAATTTGCCATAGAATATAATAGCTGAATAAGCGTTTCTAACACATTTGGGATCATAACGTTTGATCTGACATCATGACATCAATGATGTTATACCATATGACGCCGTCTAATGAAGGCAAATCAAACGCATGATGACCAAATGCTACCATTATAACTTATGGAAAAAACCTTAATGCGGTGCATGCAATGGCGTCAATTGACGTCACGAGTATATAAATTAGTTCCATTACAAATCAATCTACTTCTATAGGCCACGTATACGTGAAACTAATATAAAAAGTGCTGACGTCGCAATAACATGAATGCAACTGACGTCACATGAATAACATGAATGCAACTGACGTCACTGGACGTCAAATAGACGCACACCATTGCAACCAACATCAGTGATATAAACTATTTCCGTAATTTGCAAAACTTCCTAATATACAAATACCATGCGCAGCATGGTCAGTATAAACAAAATTGGTCGACATATGCGCAAAATCAAATCAGTCGACACATATAGTCATACCATATCAATCAGAAGTCACATTTTTCATTCTTAGCCAAACAATTCTAAAATAAATATAATAAAATCTTACCCTTCTAGGTCTAAACTCAGAATCTGGGCACACAACAATATAACATCCTCAGTATAAGAATTAAACAGCCACGTCTAACTTTTCAATAAAAGATAGGCGTATAAATAGTATGCGTCTCACATTTAAATCATGGGACACGAATATAAGCGTGCAGGTACTCACATTAAAATCATGCAACACGCTGTCCACAATCAAAAGACTCGTGCAGGTATTCACCTTAAAATCATGCAATACGCTGTCCACGAGAGGTATTCACAAACAACCCATGCATAACGTAGTCACAATTTCCGTAAACGTTTTATTACCACAGTTACCCTAAAAACTGTAGCCTTACTGATTGAAAGGATTAAAATAATCTCGACGACATAGTGGACGATTAGATCCATTTCGTAACACTATTATCCGGTCTCATATCGGAATTCGTATTCGCTTTAGTGGGTGCCTTACGCGAAAGAGTAATTCCACCATGCAAATGGCGTCAAATACATTGCAGAGTTCATTTCCTAACAACAACAACAATTTCTGTGTCTTATTTTCTAAACAAGACTCAGGATAATTAAACCAAGATTCTGTCAAACCTTGTAATTACCGTACCTCTAGCCTGGCCTAATGGGAAATGCTAGAGCTAAGGATACGGAACCGTATCCCTAGCCTGCCTGGCTTGAGGTACGGATCCGTACCCCTAGCTACTGCCTTATTTGTTTTCAATTTGACTGTTATGCCAATTAGTTATAGCATGTTTTATGAGAGCAAGTGCAAATGTAGCGAGCCCTTTTTGTCCCATTTAGGGGAGCGACTATGAAGGCAGACGCAAACGGCAGAAGATAAAACCAGATGCTCAAGAAAGAACTCCAACCTTGTACCTGTACCACACTAAACAAGTAAATACATGTATATGTCAAACTCGTGGCAGACTCGAATTTGACAATTGCTGAAAGTTGATTTTGTCATAAAAAAAATAAAGAAAAAGATGTCAGCAATCGGATTTGAACCTCCAACCCTAGGTTTCTTGTAACAAAAGATCAATATACAAGTATCTAACCGTCTGAGTTAATTTTGTTTGTTATAATCGTTATGGTTATTATGATACTGAACTACGGCTATGCAATACAGGGTCAATGCAGATGTTGCCTGTCACCCCTATGTTTATGTTTAGTTCATGTTTGTCTATAACACATTATCGTTGGGCAATAGTATACTTTGTATTTTTGTCCAACAAAATTCACACGTTTGAAGTGTTATGACGCCATCTTTGACCGATGGCAATATAATTTCGACCTATTGACCATAAAAAGCGTAATACGTTGCAGCCCTTGCTTCTACTGTCACAAAAACGATCTGTCACTCAAAATCACGTGATAGCGTATACCTGGCCAATGCAACGACAATTTAGCACGTGATGTAGTCTCACAAACAAATCGCACTTGGTCGAATATTTTACATAAGTCCGTGATTTTACCTTACAGTTAATGGAGGAATGTACACACGTTTAAAGAAAACAAATTAACACACCACTTTTAATAAACTTAGGCCGTGTTTACATGAGCAAAGTTTCTATGTCACAGAAACTCTAACAAAGAAAGTATGCCAAAAATTTTGCGTTTACACGGGGCAAATTATTTGTTAAAGAAAATGTGACATAGAATCTTTGTCAAATAAGCTTTGGCAATGGAATATTTACTGCAGTGTTCACACGACCAAATATTACTCGTCAAAGTAACCTGCAGCAATGAAACAAAATCTTTGTCACATTTTCCACGCTTATAGCAAAGATCTGTTACACAATCTTTAGCAAGAGGCAATGTTAAAACGTGTGCGATTACTACATGTGTACCACGTGATTGCCCACCCTGTATTTAGTAGTCCCGATTTTAGAACTTTAAGGTAACTCCTTCGGAAATCGGACGATGCAGACCTCAACGTGGTGAAGGAGTGGCAACGCCAAGTGGCAACCCAGTCACGTGGCGGCGATGATGCATCGACGGTGTGGCCCTAACAAGGGTCGTTGTTGCTAAAGAAGATAGAAGATACAAGAGTGATGTGTGCTTCCAGGAAGAATCTCCCTATGGTCGTGGCTACGAACGACTTCGACGAGGACGAGGACGGACGCTCGGCGCCCTGTTACTGCGGCTATGGATTCGTTCCGCTGAGGTGCAGGGAGAATGTCGATACGAGAATTGAAATCTACTAAACTTTAAGGTAAAGCGGGAATGTCAAAACCAGAGAAGAACTGTCACAAACACAAAATATAAATAGAAATCCAGGAACCAATAACAACTGCCACATGAAGTTATAAATCTATTAATTTGTGATTACTGACAGTTTAAAGGTACCAACGTACTCACTATCGTAGAAAATGTATGGACACTGGCCGGATAGTGAACACTATCCGGTAATGTTACTCAAAGTCACCTGATAGTGTATAACTGGCCAAGGCAACTTAATTAACACGTGACATACTCTCACAAGGCACACAAGGTTAAATCAACATTGAATCAACCTTGATTCAACGTCGTGACGTTGAGCCAAGGTTGATTTAAGGTTGATTCAACCTTGTATGATCAAGGTTGATTTAAGGTTGATTTAACCTTGTGTGCCCAGTGGGAGGGGGTTGCTCCCAAATGCAAACGGCATCCCTAATATTTTCTCAAAATTGGGGAGAGGTAGAAGATTTTTGATCGAATTTCTCATTCTTAATTTTCATCCTATACATTGCAAAATCATAATCTTGTAGAAATGTGAGGCTTTGCATAAAAAAGTTTCTATAAAAAAGGACCTAAAATATGTCATTTTCACCTCTTAATTACAAGGAAGTAAAAGTTGGCTGTTGGAATTCCCGTTTAGTCTTACGTATTTGGGCATGTGACCATTGCATAATTAATTGAACCTTTATTCTAAATCCTTTTTTCTACTGTTTGTTTCACCCAAATATTATAGTAGGAACTCCGCCCCATACAAGTACTTACGAAATTTCTCAACACCCCAGATTATACCCAAACATTCCTTTTCAATTACAGAGTAGTTCCTTTCCCGAGGTAACAATTTCTTGCTAGCATAAGCAATCGGCAAACGACCTTCACCTTCGAATTCCTTAAGCAAAATAGCTCCAAGACCAACGTCTGAAGCGTCTGTTCGGAGTACAAACGGGTTACCTTCTTGAAAAACAGGTAAGCGAAGAATAGGACTAGACGTGAGCCTACTCTTCAGGGTTTGAAATGCCCTTTCATGCTGATCTTGCCAATCTTTGATAGAATTAGGTCTATCCCGTTTAGTTAAATCAGTCAGAGGAGAAGCTATGGATGAGAAATTTGGGATAAAACGACGGTAAAACCCAGCTAATCCCAGAAAAGATTTAATTTGTCTTTTCGTACATGGACGAGGAGCATCTCTGATAGCCTGTATCTTGTCCTCTTGCGGTCGTACCGTCTGTCCGACGATATTGTGACCAAGGCACTCGATACTGCCATAACCGATCATGCATTTAGATGGTTTAGCCGTCAATTTGGCCGACCTGAGCCGATCTAACACTTGACGTAATGACGTCACATGATCCTTCCATGTTTCAGTTAATATCCACATGTCATCAACAAAGCTGTCAACATTTGGGAGATTGGACAATATGATTCTCATTAAGCTACAAAATGAGGCTCCCGAATTGACCAAACCGAAGGGCATAGTTTTAAACTGGAATAAACCCTTAGGCGTTTCAAATGCCGTCAAAGGTTTAGACCTTTCAGTAAGACTGACTTGCCAATAACCCTTACTCAGGTCCATCTTTGTAAAGAATCTATGTCCTGACATTTTATTGATAACCTCCTCCATATTTGGCATAGGTTCTGCATCGAATTCCGTCACTTTGTTAAGCTTCCGGAAGTCGATACAGAATCTAACTGATCCGTCTTTCTTCGGAACTAGGACAACAGGAGATGAATACGGTGAAATCGACGGCTCGATTACCCCTAAATCTAACATATCCTGTATCTCCGTCTCCATGACGTTACGCGTCTTATACGGGATAGAATAACCCTTCGTTCGTATGGGTTCTGACGTGAGTAGTTTGATATCGTGCTGTATTTGATCAGTTCGACCGGGTAAACTTGATAGTACATCCGGGTACTGTTTAATCAACGCTTCAACCTCCATACGTTGTTCTGACGTTAACGTATCTGAGATACTGACGTCATTATAAGTTTCCGGTTCTTTAGCTGTCGGAAAAGCACAATCATCAAGAGAAAATTCATCACTACCATCGTCATCAACCGACTCTGTAGTCTCAGTCGACAATAAACAATGTGACGGCACACTACGACGTTCGACATATTGTTTTAGCATATTAGCATGATATGTACTCACGACACCATTGACGTCGATTTTATAGTCCATTCTATTCACCACCTCTACTACTTCAAATGGACCCTTCCACTGCAATAACAGTTTATTACTGTCAGTTGGCAGTAATAACAGTACTTTATCTCCCACGTTAAATTTACGCGACCTAGCGCGTTTATCATGATAAGCCTTTTGCTTTACTTGTACTTTCCGTAAATTATCATGTGCTAACTTACACGTCTGCTCTAATCGTTCTCTCAACTCAATTACGTACTGGTACGTAGACAGAACCTGCTCATCCTGTACCTCTTCAGACCATAATTCACGTAATATTGCCATAGGGCCCTTAACGTTACGTCCGTATAACAACTCGAACGGAGAAAACCCTAATGACTCTTGCGGAACCTCCCTTATCGCAAACAGCAGTGCTGGGAGATATTTATCCCAGTCTTTTGGACGTTCTGCGCACATCCTACGTAGCATTTGCTTCAACGTCGCGTGAAAACGCTCTACAAGACCGTTACAGATAGGATGATACGGCGTCGTGGTTAACTGCTGGAGTGATAACAGCCTGCTTACTTCTTTCATAACTTCAGCAGTAAACTGACTTCCGCAATCTGTTAACATTTCATCAGGTATGCCAACTCTACTAAACATCTCAACTAACGCTTCGGCTACGCGTTCCGTTTCAATGCCGGGTAACGCTACCGCCTCGGGATATCTCGTCGCATAGTCTATCATTGTTAAAACATAGCGGGATTTCCTGTCAGAACGAGGTTCTATCGGTCCAACTATATCAACAGCGACTCGTTTAAATGGTGTGTCAATCTGTGGCAACTTTCCTAAAGGAACCTTAGTGACACGACCTTTTTGAATAGTCCTTTGACATATGTCACAAGATTTACAAAACCTTGCCACATCACCACAAACTCCAGGCCAAAAGAACTCAGTTAACACCCTATCCATAGTTTTCTTTATGCCCAAATGACCCGACATCAAGGTTTCGTGCGCCAATCTTAACACCTTTTCACGAAAACCTTCAGGGATAATAAGTTGCAAAGTGACCTTGTTTCCCTTAGTAAACTGCCTATACAATAAATCTTTCTTTCGAATAAACTTAGTTTCACCCCGGTTCAATCCACGACTAATAGTCACATTCCCAGATTCCACTCTTTGCCTTATGCCATTCAATTTAGGGTCAACAACTTGGGCCTGCTTCAATGCCTCCTTATCACTAGCAATAATTTGATCAGGAACTTTAAGTTTCCTATAGACCTCTTCACCTTGCTTAGCTTGTGACCTAGTCACTGCCGCCATTGCAAAATGGGACATATCGGGAAGTTTTGACCCGTCAATATTTCCAATAACCAGGTCATACAATGTATCTTCCATGCACAATGCCTCAGTTTTTCCTGTGAAAAATGGACAATCTATGTCAACCATTGCTAAGGGATACCTTTGGGTAGATTCATCAATCAAAGTTACATCAGATTCTCTACCAAGTAACTGATTATTAGAAACCAAGTTTCTACGAACGACACACCCAGTACAACCTGTGTCCCTTAAAACTACAACAGTCTTACCATTAACCGTACCCTGCGCTGTTGGTAATCGCGACCTTAAAAAGTAACAGACACCTTCCCTATCCACGTTATTATCGATTAATGGACTTTCTTCCTTACTCTTATAGAGACCTTCAATTTCATGAGACCTATTCATTGTAGTTTTACAAAAGCTCATTTGATGTCCGCCACCCCGACCACGTCCGCGGGAATAACCCCGACCACGGCCACGATCTGAATTACTACCTTTCGTCTGTACAGTATCGCTCTTACTCTGTGATCTTTGTGTCTCATCTTTCGGTGCATAACTACTCCCCTTACTTCCGCTATACCCGCTTGCACTTGCACCTACCTCCGCACTATATGCTTGCTTCCTATCGGGATTCTTAAAACATTTATATGTTAAATGTCCCTTACCACAAATACTACATTTTATCTCTGGCTTCGCACTCGGCTTATTATCAGATCTACTCTGAGTTACGCCCTTAATATCACGCTGCCCCTTATTAACACAAGCGTAGACACCGCCACGTGCTTCTGCAAATAAATCTGCTTCCCTAGCCATCTCACCTAGATTCGTGAATGTTTTCGGTTTCAAATGAACATATAGTTCTTTACTACAGGATTCTAAAAACTGATCTCTAGCGAAAAAATCGCAAACAGCTTCGTAAGACTGGTCTACTTTCGCCATTTTTAACCATTTATTAAGATACGACCTAAGTCTACTACTAAACTGAATAAACGTTTCGGACTTTTCAGGCCTATCATAGCGAAATTTCTTCCTAAATCCGCGTTCAGTCATATCGAAATTCTTTAACAACGCATCTTTCAACTTGTCATAATCCGCTGCATCATCTACAGACAATCTATCATAGACATCTAGCGCGCGACCTTTAAGTAATGCGCTTAAATATGCAGCCCAAACAGTTTTATCCCATTTATTCGCCGTCGCGTATTTCTCAAACCTTGATAAGTAACTATCCATTTTGTCCTTACTTTCATCAAAATACGGTAATTTGGGATCTCGCGCATGCGCTAACTTTTCAGCCTTCTGTTTTTCTAATTCAACTCTAAACGTTACCTTCTGCAAATCTATCTGATTCTTTAACTCGCGTTGCTGCAATTCGAAACTATACTTCAACTTTTCTAACTCAACTTCGCTCGACAACTTCGCTTCCTTATCGCTTTCGACTTGAGACAACTTAGCTTCCCTATCTTTCTCGGCTTGCCGCTCTATGCTTTCAATTCGCGCCATCTCGATTTCCCTATCCGCCGCAATCTTAGCTTCTTCCGTCGCCCTATCCGCCGCAATCTTAGCTAGTTCTACTTCCCTATCTTTCTCGGCTTGCACAATCCTCTCTTTCTCCGCCGCGATCCTAGCTAACTCAATTTCCCGGTCTTTATCGGCCTGCGCAAGCTTTTCTTTCTCCGCCGCGATCTTCTCTTTATCAAGTTCCCTTACCGCGTGCCTTTCTGCCCTCTCAGTCTCTTGCTGCTGCTTTACAAATTCCTGCAATGCCTGCCCCTCATAACCTAACTCCTTTCCCGTCTTAACTAACTGATCCATGCCGCTTAACGTAATGCTCACGTTAACTTAACTGAAACCGACGTTCACTTAAAGTCACACACGTTAACTTAAACGTTAACAATAATAATATCAAACTAATCCAACTAAAACGTTGATTAATTAGTATACTCGCGATCTAGACGTAGCCATTAAAGTTACGTTCATAACAGACCGGAAATGACGTCATAAACTGACGTTGACTTTGCCGAGAATTACTTTTCACTTTCAAATGACACAATTAGATGACGTAAATAACCAACATTACAATTACGCCCAACTTGATCTAGCGTATCGGATATACAAACGTAACGTATGTAACGCAACGTATTAACACTGACACGACAACTGTACGTCCTACATTACAAAACCTTATAAGATACCAACGGTAAATCAAACTTAAGATTCTGCTATTAGGTTTAATTCATTGTAACGATATTATATAACGTTACGGGTGACCTACGTTACTAAATCAGGACATAAAATGGACCTCAGTAACGGTTACGACACAACGTACAAAACGTTTAGGTTAATAAACTTACAGATTGTCATGCAACAGCAGTGCCAAGGTACTCAACCGGACCTTAAAACTAAATACGTATCATCCGTGCCAAGACAATTCAGGTCTATATACCTCAGTTTCCCCACTCAGATATGCAACCTGTTACATTCTATCGCAAATTAATGCATGGGCTATCGCACTTCATCACGCAGGGAATAAGGATAGGTGACCTTAATTGAGTGTAGGTTACATTTACAAAGAATTTAGTGGCAAAATTGCTCCCCTAAAATTCACAGCCTTACGTCACCTTAGAAAAGAACAATCAGAAAGTCAATAATAATAAAAAAAAATGTCTGACAAAATTGTGCCTAGATTCTGTATATATTGTCAATGTGTTACACTGGCAGATATTAACCGGAAATCAAATCCCGTTACTTCATGACACCATGTTACGCAGAAGGTTTTACACTCGGTCGACACGGGTGTAGAGCCTTATGCATCGCCAGGACGGCGGAGGGTGACTTCCGGTTAAAGGGTTATCTACTAGTGTAATACACTAACAAGGAAACTCTAACAACGTTAGAATTTTTTAAGTTTATATATATATATAATGTAAATTTTATATACAACAATACAATTTACAACTGTCACAATTACAATAATATACAACACATATCAGTTCATGTCGCTGGCCCAAGTAAGGTGTTTGTTTCAAATCTGTAATCGATTTGCGTACAATACGCAAATAGATTACCGTCTGACGTCAACACCGTACTCGGCTCAGCGCCATGAACTAAAGGAAAATACAAAGAACAAAAAAACGTTAGTTTGAGCTCATACAAAAAAAAAACAAGGCCTTATGTTGGTAGACTTCACTTTGTCGTTCCCTGTATCATGTCATGGGCCAGTCCATATATCATGAGGAACACCAACTTATAATTACACGTGCACGATTATATACTGGTCGCTCCCTGGATCGTACCAGGGACCAGTCTATATATATTAACACACCTTAGTGGACGAACACTGTCCCACACTTGATGTGACCTTCAGATCTTATCACAGAATCTGGCAAAACTGTGCTAACCACTTCCGCCTACATTTTGTGCTTCCCGCCTCTGCTTAGGAACCATGCACAAACGGCGTTGTAACTGCCTCTACCCGGGTTGGTATTAACCTGGAGACGTATATCGAATCTCCAGGTGAGACGTGGCTCTAAGCCCTAACAGCTGACTGCCGGACTTGATGTGCCTAAAAATAACGAACTTACACTTAATACATTGTAACTACATAATAACAATACGTAAGACTTGGGCCTGTCTTGGAAATACCATACAACGCCCTCGGCGAATGCCGAGCATAACGTGCACACGCCAGCCGTGTCACTAGACACGACTCGCGCTCACGATGTAAAGCTAAAAGTGTGCTTACCACTTCCGCCAATGAAGAAACGTAGATCCTACCACGCATGTGCGTCGAAGGATCTGACGCTAAACATTGTCGAGAAGTATACTGGCGTCAACAGGTATTACCATGACATATCCCACATAAAACATGAATGAATCTAAACAATGACCTATTTACATTAAATTGATTGACCAAAATCTAACTCGCATATGTATTAATTCATTTCTTTAAACTAAGCGTAATACAATTTGCCATAGAATATAATAGCTGAATAAGCGTTTCTAACACATTTGGGATCATAACGTTTGATCTGACATCATGACATCAATGATGTTATACCATATGACGCCGTCTAATGAAGGCAAATCAAACGCATGATGACCAAATGCTACCATTATAACTTATGGAAAAAACCTTAATGCGGTGCATGCAATGGCGTCAATTGACGTCACGAGTATATAAATTAGTTCCATTACAAATCAATCTACTTCTATAGGCCACGTATACGTGAAACTAATATAAAAAGTGCTGACGTCGCAATAACATGAATGCAACTGACGTCACATGAATAACATGAATGCAACTGACGTCACTGGACGTCAAATAGACGCACACCATTGCAACCAACATCAGTGATATAAACTATTTCCGTAATTTGCAAAACTTCCTAATATACAAATACCATGCGCAGCATGGTCAGTATAAACAAAATTGGTCGACATATGCGCAAAATCAAATCAGTCGACACATATAGTCATACCATATCAATCAGAAGTCACATTTTTCATTCTTAGCCAAACAATTCTAAAATAAATATAATAAAATCTTACCCTTCTAGGTCTAAACTCAGAATCTGGGCACACAACAATATAACATCCTCAGTATAAGAATTAAACAGCCACGTCTAACTTTTCAATAAAAGATAGGCGTATAAATAGTATGCGTCTCACATTTAAATCATGGGACACGAATATAAGCGTGCAGGTACTCACATTAAAATCATGCAACACGCTGTCCACAATCAAAAGACTCGTGCAGGTATTCACCTTAAAATCATGCAATACGCTGTCCACGAGAGGTATTCACAAACAACCCATGCATAACGTAGTCACAATTTCCGTAAACGTTTTATTACCACAGTTACCCTAAAAACTGTAGCCTTACTGATTGAAAGGATTAAAATAATCTCGACGACATAGTGGACGATTAGATCCATTTCGTAACACTATTATCCGGTCTCATATCGGAATTCGTATTCGCTTTAGTGGGTGCCTTACGCGAAAGAGTAATTCCACCATGCAAATGGCGTCAAATACATTGCAGAGTTCATTTCCTAACAACAACAACAATTTCTGTGTCTTATTTTCTAAACAAGACTCAGGATAATTAAACCAAGATTCTGTCAAACCTTGTAATTACCGTACCTCTAGCCTGGCCTAATGGGAAATGCTAGAGCTAAGGATACGGAACCGTATCCCTAGCCTGCCTGGCTTGAGGTACGGATCCGTACCCCTAGCTACTGCCTTATTTGTTTTCAATTTGACTGTTATGCCAATTAGTTATAGCATGTTTTATGAGAGCAAGTGCAAATGTAGCGAGCCCTTTTTGTCCCATTTAGGGGAGCGACTATGAAGGCAGACGCAAACGGCAGAAGATAAAACCAGATGCTCAAGAAAGAACTCCAACCTTGTACCTGTACCACACTAAACAAGTAAATACATGTATATGTCAAACTCGTGGCAGACTCGAATTTGACAATTGCTGAAAGTTGATTTTGTCATAAAAAAAAATAAAGAAAAAGATGTCAGCAATCGGATTTGAACCTCCAACCCTAGGTTTCTTGTAACAAAAGATCAATATACAAGTATCTAACCGTCTGAGTTAATTTTGTTTGTTATAATCGTTATGGTTATTATGATACTGAACTACGGCTATGCAATACAGGGTCAATGCAGATGTTGCCTGTCACCCCTATGTTTATGTTTAGTTCATGTTTGTCTATAACACATTATCGTTGGGCAATAGTATACTTTGTATTTTTGTCCAACAAAATTCACACGTTTGATGTGTTATGACGCCATCTTTGACCGATGGCAATATAATTTCGACCTATTGACCATAAAAAGCGTAATACGTTGCAGCCCTTGCTTCTACTGTCACAAAAACGATCTGTCACTCAAAATCACGTGATAGCGTATACCTGGCCAATGCAACGACAATTTAGCACGTGATGTAGTCTCACAAACAAATCGCACTTGGTCGAATATTTTACATAAGTCCGTGATTTTACCTTACAGTTAATGGAGGAATGTACACACGTTTAAAGAAAACAAATTAACACACCACTTTTAATAAACTTAGGCCGTGTTTACATGAGCAAAGTTTCTATGTCACAGAAACTCTAACAAAGAAAGTATGCCAAAAATTTTGCGTTTACACGGGGCAAATTATTTGTTAAAGAAAATGTGACATAGAATCTTTGTCAAATAAGCTTTGGCAATGGAATATTTACTGCAGTGTTCACACGACCAAATATTACTCGTCAAAGTAACCTGCAGCAATGAAACAAAATCTTTGTCACATTTTCCACGCTTATAGCAAAGATCTGTTACACAATCTTTAGCAAGAGGCAATGTTAAAACGTGTGCGATTACTACATGTGTACCACGTGATTGCCCACCCTGTATTTAGTAGTCCCGATTTTAGAACTTTAAGGTAACTCCTTCGGAAATCGGACGATGCAGACCTCAACGTGGTGAAGGAGTGGCAACGCCAAGTGGCAACCCAGTCACGTGGCGGCGATGATGCATCGACGGTGTGGCCCTAACAAGGGTCGTTGTTGCTAAAGAAGATAGAAGATACAAGAGTGATGTGTGCTTCCAGGAAGAATCTCCCTATGGTCGTGGCTACGAACGACTTCGACGAGGACGAGGACGGACGCTCGGCGCCCTGTTACTGCGGCTATGGATTCGTTCCGCTGAGGTGCAGGGAGAATGTCGATACGAGAATTGAAATCTACTAAACTTTAAGGTAAAGCGGGAATGTCAAAACCAGAGAAGAACTGTCACAAACACAAAATAGAAATAGAAATCCAGGAACCAATAACAACTGCCACATGAAGTTATAAATCTATTAATTTGTGATTACTGACAGTTTAAAGGTACCAACGTACTCACTATCGTAGAAAATGTATGGACACTGGCCGGATAGTGAACACTATCCGGTAATGTTACTCAAAGTCACCTGATAGTGTATAACTGGCCAAGGCAACTTAATTAACACGTGACATACTCTCACAAGGCACACAAGGTTAAATCAACATTGAATCAACCTTGATTCAACGTCGTGACGTTGAGCCAAGGTTGATTTAAGGTTGATTCAACCTTGTATGATCAAGGTTGATTTAAGGTTGATTTAACCTTGTGTGCCCAGTGGGAGGGGGTTGCTCCCAAATGCAAACGGCATCCCTAATATTTTCTCAAAATTGGGGAGAGGTAGAAGATTTTTGATCGAATTTCTCATTCTTAATTTTCATCCTATACATTGCAAAATCATAATCTTGTAGAAATGTGAGGCTTTGCATAAAAAAGTTTCTATAAAAAAGGACCTAAAATATGTCATTTTCACCTCTTAATTACAAGGAAGTAAAAGTTGGCTGTTGGAATTCCCGTTTAGTCTTACGTATTTGGGCATGTGACCATTGCATAATTAATTGAACCTTTATTCTAAATCCTTTTTTCTACTGTTTGTTTCACCCAAATATTATAAAATTTTGAAACATATGAAAAAAATAAGTATTAACCTGGCACTCATGAATATTCCGTTTGCCTCCGTTAATTAATTCCCGGTGTCCGATTACAAACAGGTAAAAGCAAGCTCATTATCTATATTACTATTCTGCACAATCGCTGTATCTCGTGGCGCAGTGGACAAGACCTTTGGCTGACAAACTTAAGGTTATTGGTCCGAATCTCATGACAGTAATATTAGTATATATACTAGAACCAACTTCTAACCGACCACTTATTTATAGCCTGTTTTGTGCTAAATAAAAAGGACAATCGAACACATGTTTCCATTTTTAATGACTGATTCTATCAGTCATTCAATGCTGTCACAAGCGTATTTTGGAAAGTGGCTTTCACAGCTGTGTTCTTCCGCTCAGAAATGAAGTAAGTGATCGTAAGGTCATTTCGCTAAAAAAAACGTCTGGAATTGAAAATAAGTTTTGTACGAAGTTATATGAGAACTTAATAATGTATTCTAGTTCAGGTATAATTATCTAAGTAGTTTCGTAAAATAAGAAGTATCCAAATAATGACACCAGCGGTCAAAAAATATAACGAATACAAATCAATCCGCCAATTACCGTATCAGCCCCCTCTTCAAGCGCCCCTCATACTTTATCAAGTAAGTAAATCAGCTGCCGCTGAAAAAAACTGTTTTACAGTTGTAAACTTGCCTTCAACAGTATTCCGAGCACGTCAATCATTGCAGAGGATGTAATATAAAAGAAATTCTGTAGGTTTATCCCGTTATCTCGCAAGTGTTATACTGGACATCATACGGTACATGTAATTGTGTGTTTATCGGTGGCTATTGATAGAATAGCCATATTGTAAACACTGGAGTACACTTCCTCGTGGTCCCTAGGTAATGCGAAATAACACAAACACTGAGTGCTTTAAAATCAGTGAAAAGCAGTAACCGTTGTCAGAATTCAAATATTACTTGTGTACAAGAGATAGAATTTTTGAAGGTGCATGGAATGATTTGCGCTAAATGGCTTATTTACATTAATGGAGCTGGGCCATTAACAACAGGACTGAAGTTTGAAATTATTTTGAGCCGATGTAGCATGACTTTATTCTGATAGAATGGCCCTGTGATTAATTACGTTGTAGTATTGGTAAAGTAAATCAAGTAACTCTGAAATAAAAATCGTATCCGTGTACCATTGAATAAGTGAAAGATAATGGTACCCCTGTTTCCGAAAATCGCAACATTTCAGCAGGTTTTCACGATTCGGACAGAATCACATTTCGGAATCTTGTCAGCATATACTTATGATTTGTGCGAATATTTAGAAAATGTTTAAAAGAACTTGAGATTTCATAATAAGGCATTATTTCAATACAGAATTCAAAATTTTAATCACAATTAAAAAACCTTCTCCACCACAGACATAATCCTTGCGAAGTTCGAAATGGGGGTACATGTGCATCCTTTGCTGCCATGAAAACGATATTAAAGGTATTGAGCTCGCTCAAACATTTTACAACGTTTTCATGACACATTTAGAGTACTGAATATAAGAAAATTATGTCCGGATACCATCTTCAAACGACAGTGTTCAAGACAAAGCAAGTGGTCGGTTAGAAGTTGTTCTTAGTATATATTTTTTTTTGGCAAACTTGTCATGATCGGCACGAAATTTTAATGTCTCGCCTGCTGGGTGAGATGCACTAGCTTTCTTCTGTGAGTAAATTCTACAAAAATGTCAACCAGGAAGCTGCTGAGATCTAAAGAAAAAGAAATTATTGCTTCTACATCAAAGCATTTCGAAGAAAAATCTGGAGGAGCATCTTATATTCAAGAGACGTTAAAAGCAACTGGAGTTAGCAGAAGAACAATTTTCCGAGAGCGGAAAGAACTTCGAGAAACGGGTACATTGAAATCTCCACGACGGTCTAAACGTCAGCCGTACAAACCATAGATGATTTTGACGAGTCAGTTATAAGGAATAAAATCCATGAATTTTATACAAAGCGGCATCAGCTTCCAACTTTGAATAATCTGCTGACCTTACTTAGAGTAGAGATCAATTATCCCGGCAGTAGGTGGCTGTTACACCAAACTTTGCGGAAGTTGGGCTTTGCCTGGAAGAGAACAGTCGATAACAGAAGAGTTCTAATTGAAAAGCTTTCCGTTGTTGAACAGCGGCTGAGATTTTATTCGAAGAGAAAAGAGCTTGGAGACTAGGGGTATAATTTTGTTTACGTGGACGAGACTTGGATTGACACAGCGTATACAGTCAGGAGAGGATATGCCTGGTGCTTTACCCCCTTGTAACCGTGGACGGCGTCTGATTATTGTAAATGCTGGATCAAAGGACGGATTCGTTAAGGGCGCTCAACTCGTATACAAAGCAATATCAGCAACCGGTGATTACCATCATGAGATGAATGGGCAAAACTTCAAAAAATTGCTTGAAGAAAAACTACTCCCAAATCTAGATAGCCCTTCTGCAATCGTGATGGATAACGCAAGCTATCACTCAGTGCAAACGGACAAATGCCCGACGTCCAGTACCAGGAAAGCAGAAATTCAGGTACCTGCAGGCGACAAAAATTAATTTGCTTTGTCGCAAAATTTATTATTGTTCCATAGGGAAAGCTTCATTATCGCACCGGTAATAGTGAAGACCCAGATCAGTCGCCGAGCTTGCAACGTCCCAGCAGGCAAATGACGTCGAAATGACGTCGTATTGACATCGATGCGAATTGATGATGTCGCATCGATGTCAATACGACGTCATTTGTGTCGTCTGATAGAGTATGCGGACTGCGCGCTGTTGGCAATGGTAGTATACAAAATTCTGGAGTCCGATGAGTGTTAAAGAGTGTCTTAGCAAAAAAAAAAGAATATGTCAAATTTGGAGCTTTACACAATATTTGCACTGTTGTTTACTGACCATAATCATTGCTAATCCTTTTATTATTTCAGGAATGGCTTCGGAGGCACGGAATTGCTTTCAATGACTGCATGTTGAAATCACAGCTCCTTGATGTAGTAAGAATCCGGCGCCGTCATATGCATTAGATGAAATCGTAAGACGTCAAGGCCATGAAGTTCTGCGCCTGCCACCTTATCATCCTGAGTTTAATGCTATATAGAGTTGATTTGGAGCCAGCTAAAAACCATCGTTCGGCGTCGCAATCTTACTTTCAGGTTTGTGCAATATCAGTTGTAAAACTGTAACAGACTTTTAACGAAAATTTTTAATCGTTGGCCTATGATCTAGCGGTCCCGGGTTCGAGCCACGCTGGAGACGGATATCCTTCCACCATAAACAGAGTTCCATTGCACACAGTATTTCCTTATCATGCCCCCTCCCCAATCGTCCTAATATGACTGAAATACTGTTGAAAAGTATGTAAAATCGCACTTTATCCGTCCACCCATCCTAATCATCTCACCAATCTGAAAATGATTAAAATCTGTTAAACAAAATCCGTCATATTAAATTTGATTAATCAGTTGCTTTATTTTATATTTTCAGGCTACAAGACACAATGAAGCTGACGAATGCCGCCTTTGATGAGATTGGAGTGGGCAGATGGTCTCGTGCCTGTGCACACGTAGAGAAAACCATTGAAAATATGAAGAAAAATGACCATTATATGGGCGAACATGCAAAGAGAATTGTTATTAATCTGGCCGATGACACGACAGACACTGATGGCGACAGTAGCACAGAAACCGCGAGTATGGGCAGCACCACTGATACAGCTAGCGAAGTGGAATGATTTTTTGCAATTGAGTTTATTATGTATTGAATAAAATGATAATAATAATAATAATAAAAAAATCAGAAAATAAATAGCTGAAAAATAACACAAGCGATAAAAAATGCTTTAAA
Source organism: Ctena decussata (assembly GCA_963989385.1). Taxonomy (NCBI): domain Eukaryota; kingdom Metazoa; phylum Mollusca; class Bivalvia; order Lucinida; family Lucinidae; genus Ctena; species Ctena decussata. The sequence goes on along the minus strand of OZ022503.1, from coordinate 78,616,794 downwards.
ATAGTAAAAACTTGTGCGTTTTCTTCATTGCATTATTAAAAATAAAGAAAAAAAAGAGAAGGGAAGAATTTGAACTCACAATATCTTTATCAACAGTCGGAAGCCTTCACCACTATGCTACAAAGGTATCGAAATATGCGACCTATAGTCACTATATTGTATGTTTTCTAGTGGCATTGTTTTCCGATAAATCATCGCTTAAACTTACGAAACTGTCCGAGCGTAATGACGGAAGTTAATGAGTGCCAGGTCAATACTTATGAACACTATTATTTTGCGAGTAAAAACTGTATTGTTCGTAAGTATTGACCTGGCACTCATGAATATTCCGTTCATCTCCGTAAATTAATTCACGGTGTCCGATTACGAGCAGGTAATTGCGCTGCGTACCAACGCAGTGCTATTTGTGATGAGTTTGGGAAGGCGTTGGGTGTAGATTTGTTTTATTGATTATTGCTATAAGCGACTTAAAGAGTGAACTTCCATGCATATTTTATCACTATAATTCCGATTATAACATCAAATTACCTGGAACATAACATTAAAATATCTTTTTTCGATCTTTATTATTTTTATTTTCTATATTTCAGGATAAAAATATGGAACTATTTTTCTGTCCTAAATGTCGAAAGGATCACCGGCTTTGATAAACGCAGTGTATTGTTGCAAATAAGTCAGCAAAAAGAATTTTTTTCATTTTTTGCACCGTAAGTGTTTGATCAAGTTAGCGTTTAGCATTCATGGTATTCGGTAAAATAATAATTGTTTAGCGAGAAAGAAAACTTTAATAGCATATAATATCGTATTTAACTATAGTATCCTTTCGATTTTTCGATGTAGATTCTTTGATTTGAGGTCATCAACATCACATGCGAAGAAGAACGCGCGATGGAACTCAGCTATTGCGTAATTGCCTTATTTTTAGAATCGGGTTTTCCATATATTAGTACACGAACAGGAAATGTGCATTTCTTTTATTTATCCATTCAAAGTTTATCTAGTCTCATTTAACGGAAGTAATCACCGTTTTGGCACTTTAATAATTGTTTTGTTGCTTTGTTTTTAATTACATAACGATTGTAATAATGATTTAAACATTTCTAAACAGCCACAGAAACGGTGTAGGGCATAGTTTGAAATCTGGAATGGAATGGAGTGGAAAAGATCAGATAATCTACATTCCATTGGCTACAAGCAACCGACAGCGGACACATTGCGTCGGAAATACGTCTTATTGATGTTAATGCGACGTCATCACGTCATTTTGACGTCATGTTCCTGCTGGGAATATGCTGGAAAAATTGGCCTCGAGAAACAGAAAGGGGCGCATCTCCTGTTAATATTACGACACGGGATAAATTCGTTCAGCTGCATGGATCCTTACCCAGCCGCCTCCCCCCCCCCACCCCCCCCCACCCCTTTGCCCCCACCCGGATGTATGTCCTATTATCATGATTTTACGGCTTAATTTCAATTACATATTATTGTGAGTACGGGGTAGAAAACTGTAACCTCGGAACCCTGATTTTGTATCATTCTGAAAGCACGTAATTCTCATATGAGTTTGTATACCGAATGGAGAGATAGATAGAATAGCAGTGACTGACAGACTGAAGCAGCTTTAATAGCCTAGGCTTACGGACAGAACCATTAAGAGAAAGTCAAATGAAGGAATATAGTTATGACCTGGTTCAAAATCTTTTTTATCAAAATGAAAATTAATGGGCGAAGAAATAGTGATTTCGTTGAAATCCCAAAGAGGAACGCTCGAGCTCGTTTTCAATTTAAATAGGCGTCATGCTAGACTTGCCAAGCATGAGACTTATCTTTAGATTTCCTTGTCTCCATCTAAACCCAATCATAGGTTCTGTAGTAATTACAGTCATTATGGAACTTTAAATCGGGGAAAATTCGAAAAAAAAAAAAAAACCCAAAACATAAAGGTATGCAAATGACCGAGATCAATTCACTACTTAAATATATTTCAAAAACATACTTAGGTATTTTAGTATTATACAAAGTTTTGCATGGGCTATTAAACTAGGTAGTCTTCATCAGAAAATTCTATTAATCTTAATGCCCACTTTAATCTACACACCACCAAAATAAATGAATGAATATATAAATGAATAAATAAATAACAGTTTTAGAGTGGCAGAACAAACAAATAACGCAATGTTTTGCCAAAACGTCATCTGACTCATACACAAATTTTCTTAGATTATTTTGAGTACAATTTATTGGACAGCCTCAAGCTGAATCTTACAAAGACAAAAGGTTGGGAAATTCTGTTATATGTCACAACACTTTGAGGTTTTTCTACATGAAGCACACAAGTAAGACAGTAAATTAAATGTAAATGTCTCTTAACTTAAGAGTAAATGTAGAGTGCCTGTCTTAAACTCGGTGTCATTCATCCAAGCTACATGTATAACATTTTTTTTGTTTGTTAGCTCTATAAATAAAACTGGTAGAAATAGTTTAAATTCTCCATAGTCCTATCATTGGTATAAACGGCTAAACTCAAATCATTGTAAAACGCGGTCCAACCGTCGCGTTTGGTAATAATATATGGGTTGATGTGCATATATTGAGTCATATAACTGGCAAAAAGGACAGAAAATAAGTTTTAAAAAAATAACAATTCGCTCCACAAAATGCAATTTCCTGGTCTGGTTTCCCGTCTAGCAATGCTATATAAACATAGGCGGGATAGTGATTAGGACTCCACGCCTGTACATTGTATTTTACCATTTTTTCAGCTTATTAAAATCGAAAGTAGGTCACTTTAGTTGCCAACTAAAATGACCCAATTAAGTTTTCAAACCTCTTTTATGGGAAACTCAATGATGTTTTATTTGTTTAAAGCTGGCTAATCACGGTCGTTTACAATGACAAAACTATTGTATAGTGAGAAACTTGCACCGATACCTCCTGGTAAAATTGTTCATGCAGATAGAGCAATGTGGCCTTTAACTAAAGTTTTTGAAACTATTTGTGAAATTAACAGTGACCGTGCAGAACTTTTGTCCATATGTATATATAGCCTTATTTTATGCTGTGTTGTTCCAAATTACCATGCTAATCCCAATCCAGCGTTACATGTCATTTTCAAATGATTTGAAGATTGTCTCCCTCGTTTATTTCATGTTTTCAGAAACAAATGAGCCAGTCTCTGTGAAAACCGGGCTTAATGACATAGAAATAGAACATTAACTAACTACATCACTGAAAAGTATTAACTTTTCTAAACATTTCCTGAAAATTTGAGATGGTTACCATTATATATTACTAAGATATAGACTTTAGAAGTATACAGGTAGTGCAGTTTCTTTATGTGACGTTATTAACATCATGTAAGTATGTTTTGACGTCAACGTCATTACGTTTGTTTGAACGAGCTTTCGGTGCTTTTTACAAAAAAAAAAATAACTCGGACAAACAGTGTGTTTGCTCATTTTCAATGTGTATTTCATAGCACAGACATGACAATTTGCATGAATTAACATTCTTTCTCAAATGATAGGTCTTTGTGATGATATACCATCTGTTTTCAAGGCTCTGTGGTTGCCGTGGAATAAGCGTTGTCATGGCAACAAATGGCATATTTATAACCGGATTTTGTCTGAATTCATAGGCCTTTTGTTATATCTCAACGCCTAAGGTATTTTCATGGAAATAAAGAGAGGTCCAAAAAATCATTAATTTTGGTGTTTTTCATCCGTTCACAACGTAATTATTACGTAATGTTATTAAGCCCGGTTTTCACAGAGAACGGCTCAAATATTTTAACAAAATTTCGTTAGACAATATGTAATAGTCTCATAATTAGCCGTAAAAGTTTTGAGAAAATGCATGTTTATTCGATAAATTTGGAATGAAAAATAATCTTCAAATTAAAATGCAAATTACCTATTTCCTCACGGCCTGTAAGAATATCGATTTTGACCACGTGTGTCATATGATCATGTCACCTATTCTCAGAATAGACAAACAAGTGCTAATATTTGGTGTCTTATAGGCTAAACGCTTATTCAAAAACATTTCACATTGCTTAAACATACTTCCATTCCAGCTGAAAGATGTGTTCTTCATTTTCAGTTGCGAATGAAAGCATCACATTGACAAGTTTTTCCATTCTCGATGCTTGCACAGGCCAAAAAAGGCATAAAACACGTGTCTTTCTGTATGGTACAAACAAGTGCATCCACTTTTCCGCAAAATATATGTGAAATGTAATGAAATTATGTTTCTAAAGTGAACAGAATATGTAGATACGCAAACCTGACATACCATTTTATAAATCACACCTCCCTGCGGAAAACTTTTTTCTCATCTGCACTGTCGCCAAGTTGTATGTAAGCTACGTTACCCGCATGATACTGATTAGTTAGCAAGTAACAAACAAGCGTTTCGCATCCAAGTAAATCTTTAAAACAAACATGTATGATTGTCTATTTCGATAGCAACTACATGGATGCGTTGACCGCTTAAAATTTGAAACATTTTTTCTCTGAAAATTAAACGTTTAGCAGAATGGATAAGGATGTAAGCTACGTTATCGCAACTGTGAAAAAACTACAGAAAAATTGGGAATGTTGGTACATTTATGCTCGATATGCTTTCAAGGGTAGTGCAAAACTAACAAAAACTTTCGACTTGCTACTTCGTTTATTTAAGTATGCATAATTATATCGTATGATGTAAGCTACGTTATGTAAGCTACGTTATGAGTTTTTTGCCCTTGTTCCAGAACTGCTGTTGAAGTTATGCCAAATAAAAATTACAGTAGTTAGTGTTCTTAATCTTACGTATTCTCTGTTTAAAACTTGCTACTTCCGGTTTACACAGTTGTGCCGTCTGATAATTGTCGATTTTCTGATTCCCATTATTGTTACACTGAGCATCCTAGTTTAGATAAGTAAAAATAACTTTGTGACTTTGTATGAAAATATTTATCGTATGATTATATTAAATGTGCTGATATGCTAACTTTATAAGAAATAAGACGAACTCGCGAGCTTATAAAAGCCAAGCCAGTTTTCTTATGCAGTGATATTTATTCAACATAGAATAGGAGCGAATTCACTCATTTAAGAGAATAGCCACTAATAAGGTTCCACTCTCATTAGAATTTGCTACTTTGAGCAAATTACCTCTTGTTTGAGTAGACTCCATGCGGATATGGATCTCTCGTCCAGGGAAACAAATAGGATTTTACAAAGGTTGTTCCCTTTTCTGACAGTGGCGGAAAACATAGAATAGGAGCGAATTCACTCATTTAAGAGAATAGCCACTAATAAGGTTCCACTCTCATTAGAATTTGCTACTTTGAGCAAATTACCTCTTGTTTGAGTAGACTCCATGCGGATATGGATCTCTTGTCCAGGGAAACAAACAGGATTTTACAAAGGTTGTTCCCCTTTTTGACAGTGGCGGAAAACTTGAAGGTATATCCATACACCTTAATTAAGATACAATTGCTCCGATGAATTAAAATAGACAACGTCAAAACAAAGTAAGGCACTAGTTATTCATGGTTATATAGCTTACTAACTGCTTTCTCAGCGGATATTTTTTCTCATTATGTTCCTCAAGCACAGGCGGGGGAGGTGGGGGAGGGGGCGGGGACCGGGAAGTATTGATGCAGTGCGGATCATGTTGGTGTCGGCCTCTGTGTCGGCGTTACAATATTCCCCTCTCTCTATCTCTCATAGCAAACAGTTGACGGAGCATGACAAGCACCGGTTGTCATGCTCCGATACCAGTGACGTCATAGACCTGTTACTATAGCAACTGAGAGTTCATACTGATGTCCTCTAAACGTCATTCTGCGCGCTCTTCGGAAATGCTCTTAGGAAATACAAGTATTCTATTAGAGGCACTTTACTGAGTGCTCTTCGAAAATACAAGTATCCTAGCAGATGCACTATACTGAGCGCTCTGCACAAATTCAAGTATGCCAGCTCAGCGCTTCGAGAAAACACCAGTATCCTAGCAGACGCACAACATTGAGTTATCCCTCAGGCGCTGTGGTAAAATATCTATGACGTCATTGGTATCTGAGCATGGCAATGTTCTGACAACTTTCAATGGCACTGAAAAATTAAATCCTTTCAACAGAAACTTCAAATTTTCTCAAACATATAATTTTTCTCGAATCATTTAATTCCGTGTTTCATATGACCTTTTTTATTGCCTAGTCATTTGATGTGTAAGTAATGTTACCAATATATAATGGACAGATATCAAATTGGTCTACAATTCCTTCTACACTTGGTATAAACTATAAATCTATGCATATGAATTAAAGGTCTAACGTCACTACAAAGAATAGTGGGTGGGGGGTCACCTGAAAATTACAGCAGGCTTGCTCATTTAATTTGATAGCGTACCCTACAAATTCACTGTAGTCTTGTAGTATACAAATATCTAAATTGTTTGAAACAATGATAGAAAAAACTATTATACAAAAACACTAAAGGAGTATATGTAACTTTTGCAAAATGGCTATCACTGTTGACAGTGACACAGATATTTATACTTCTATCAATATACGAATCAGTACAAGTTCCCTTTCTCTGATATAATTTTATGTTTTTGAGTTAATGAAATTGGTTACGCAGTTTTAAAAATTGTTAATGACAAGTTATATTATTCTCAGTAAAAATAGAATACATTTTTAATGTCATTGATGTTTAGATTTTTATACCTTTTGTTTGCTTGTTATACTTACTTATTATGTAAGCTACGTTACTCAAGTAAATTTATTCTACAGCTGTTACTTTTTTCTATTATCTTATTTCTTTCCTTGATAATTTCACACGCATTGGTACTGCAACCCGTTGATATGAGAATATCCACAAGAGCCTCTTTCGTTTTGCTCTGACGAAAAAGGAAGTCAATGCTTTGCGCCTGTTTAGAGTCAGCTAATGCATGAGTACATGTACTTTTTAACATTCTAATCGTTTGGGGTTTGATAGTTTAGTAGTATCTATTGTTTTACTTTGCACAACAATTTAATGTGCTAAAATGTTTCACAAACATTACTTTTAACACTTTCTCATGTACATTATTTGCAGTTTACTAACGAAGGGGTAGCATCTAATATTTACTCCTTTACTGTACCCCCTGGCCTTTGGAGAGACTGGAAGCTAATTACAGAATCCACTCTGAATGCAGATATTTTGACATATGATTCTTAAGATATAGTATGATGCGTGAAATAAAGAAAATTTGCATTTCCCCCAAAAAATTAATTTCACGTTTTTATAAATTTATTGCGCGCCTACTCTGAGAACAGGTGCCGTAGAGGTATTTTCTTATTCATGCACGTGATTGTGACGTATGAATAAATTATTTTTGGTCAATAATGCGATTTCAGCCGCGGTCCGCGAATGTATAAAAATCTATCTTATTTTTTGTTTAAAGTCACTTTTAACAAATATTATTATCTAAACTCTAATTCGAATGTATAGTTAGACCATGTCGGAGGTATTGCATGAAATATTTCATCAAATCATTTTTGTTATTATTATAAAGGGAGTAAATCTTTAAAAATATATATATTATCGCTATTTTAATTCATTGATACCTCGATACAGTATTTTATACAAAGTTACTAAAAATGGATAATCAAGTCTTAAATTTTGTTTTCCGCAGCGCTTCCTCCTTTGCTCTATACTAGAGCAACTTTTTACTTGTTTACATTATTATTAAACAAGTAAAAATTATTGCATCAAGTGGCACGGTGGATAAGGCACTGAACTTTTAATCTTGGAGTTATGGTTTCGAATCTCACCGTTGTTTTTTTTGCGTAAAACTCCAGCGGGCAATCTTGTCATGCTCTGCACAAAATTTTAAGGTTTCAGCTATTAATTTGGTTGGTTGCTTGGTTTGTTGTCTTGGGTGTAACGGCCCTTTGAGACAGTACTCCATTCTATATTGGGCCGTCTTTCAAAGACAGGGAGAAATGATAAGCAAGAAAATATCAAAAAGCTTCACCCGCACCGACTGCAAGCACAGTAGCCCTTTGCCGCACCATCAACTAAACTAATATTGGGCCGGGCAGCACCATTGCCGACCCGACAGCTGGTGTCAGCAGAAGGACAAGTTTCAGAGTACGTAGGGATCAAGAGAAACCGGGAAACTTATGTTCCCAAGAAAATATATGGGGGAGTACCCAAACGACAGAAAATCGTTTAAAATTATTAAGAAAAAATATGTATTTTCATTCGTAAAAATAAAGAAAAAAAAGTAAAAAGATACAATATATAAGCTACAGGATTCGATCTTCTGATATCTTTGTCTGCAGTTGGAAGCTTTCATTACTACGCTACGACGCCATCGAGAAATGGTTGACTGTATTCAAATAGCAGTATTTTCCGGTAAATCATCGCTAAAACTAACGAAAACATTCGAATGTAATGACGGAAATAAATGAGTGCCAGGTCAATACTTACGAACAAAAAATATCACCTGACCAGTGAAACCGTGTTACGCATTCGGACAGTTGAATACATTTTACTATTTCATTAATATACGCCCATACCTGTAGTAAACAACGAGTTTACGCTATTGCCCATCAACAATATTTTGGCTGTTCTAACAAGCAATCGACGCCCATCAGCGAAACTGCTCAGTTTCTGCATTAGTGTTAATGGAAAATATTTTACAAAAGCATCCCAAAATTTGGATTTTTCGTATTCTGTTATGTATAGTTATATGAATCAGTTGGACATTAGAACATTTGATGGAGCTTTCATCGTTTTGAGAAAATAAGCAAAACCCCGTTTGCACTTCGAAGCAAACGGAATATACTATTCGTGCACTCTGACCATGGGCAAAGATACTTGGAGACATTGAGTTAGTAGATGGTATGATGAAACGGATGTTTTGCAGACCTTTATTTATTTATGTAATTTTGCATCTAAGTGCTTTTAACAATCCCTGAAAACGGTTTAAAATAATTTTTATGTCCCCGCAGCATATGATGCCGGGGGCATATAGTGTTTCGGTTGTGCGTACGTGTGTACATTATTACGTATGTACGTCTGTACGTCCGTCGGTCCGTACGTACGTACGTCCGTACGTACGTGATCCTGTAAGACTCAGGTAAATATTTTTGTAAGAGGTAGATTTCAGGGTTCCTTTTATTGTAGCAACCTGAAATTTTGTTTGACGATATATATCAATAAGTACAACAATTCCAATTCCAATTCTTTATTCACTCTAGGTTAACATAGTTAACAACAAGAGGGCATGCAATGATATAAATTCAAACTATCGACATCGTGGCAATCATACATACATGTTATAGATGTTATAGCAACTTCTAATAACTAAATTGCTATGTTATAATACTGGGTACACAACAGATGCAGTTTCAGAACACAGATACAATAATGGTAGGGGAGAAGAAGAAAAAAAAAGTTGTACTTGAAACCTTTCGAAACATTAAATCAGCAACTCATCGAATAAAGAAATGAGTATATGGCAGCTACACGCTGGTCACACGACACCGAATCAACATTGAATCAACCCTGATTCAACGTCATGACGGTTGAATCAGGGTCGATTCAAGGCCAATCCAATGCTGCGCGCCTGCGGGTAGGTAAAGGCAGACATACTAACCGTAAAGGAAGTCATCCTATGTAACTAACAAAAATATACTACATGTACCTTCTGAATATATACATGACCTGAAATTTTCAAGATTGGTTAGAAACATAAATAGATAGACGTTGCAATGGTGTTGATAAATAATTCTGTACTATTTACTGTAACCATAACTAAACGGCAAAGCTAGAAATGCTAGTTACTTCCTCTACACCCCGGTTCCATACGCAGAATCCACATACAGAACAGATGTATAAAGGAACCAGCTATAGCAGTTCCGCTGAGAATTCGCCGAATCAGAAAAAAATAGTAGAAGCGATCGTCACACACAAAACAAGGTGAGAAAATATACGAAAGTGTCCATAGTTTATAAAATTTACTCATTTGGTATAAGGGTATGAGCGTTAATTCAAGCGTGTAATTCATCAGTCATGTAAGTTGTCCAGTCCAGATGAAGACGTTTTGATACTTTAATTCTGTTGATACTGGATTGTATACGAGATTATTCTGCCAATATAAGGATTATTGTGTACAAATTCTATTTTACCTGATTTTACGCGTGTGTCATGGAATATAATTTTTTTCTGAAGCATGAGGTAAGTAGTGTACTTATCATATAATATGTATGTATGTTTGATTAATCGTGATATGATGGAAGCAGCAGCTAGCTAGTTATACAATAGAGCACCGTACTTTAGAAAGGTAAGTATATATTAGTAAAAAGCACTATTAGTGTCAGTTTTTTTTTTCATGATGTAGTTACCACAGTGATTTCCATCCCGCCCGCACGTACCTGGTAAACGCTGTCAAATGGTACGACCAATGTTGGTCTGCTCAAAAGAACAGCTCAAGTTTAAATAGAAGCCATCCTAACATGTTCTGGATACAGGGGAGTGGTAAGTCGTCGTTGTGGCAAATTAATATATATGATCAAAAGACTTTTTGTGACAATTGCAAAAATGTTATTGACATTTACATTTCCGTCTCTTACAATTTTCTCAAATAAATAAATAGTTTTTCTCTTTATTTGAGATCTGCATAATATCTTAAAATTGTTCTTATTTCATGAAAGTACATAGTATATTTATTCTTATCCGACAGTTTCATTTATTTTCTTAATAAACATGCATAGTTTTCTCAGTTCAGTTATATTATTAACGTTCATTAGCTGTTTAAATTTGGCTACATTTGGATTCACAAGATAGTAGTTCTTAATGTAATTGCTTCGAAGACTTTTAAAATACTTGCATGACATGATATAATGATATTCGTCACCTATATCTGCGTTACACAGGTGACAGATTCGATCTTTCAATGGAATAATCGCCCATCTTCCTCTTTCAACCGGCAGCCTGTGATTTCTGGTCCTAAATGCTATGAAAATTTTACAGTAATAAGAAGATAGGGCAGAAATGTAATTACTTTGATTTGGGCTATCCTTATATAATCTGTAATTTGTACCACTAGACGCATTATCAAGAAAACTCGACCATTCTTGTAGAAACTGATCATTAATTTTTTGTGTTATAGTTAGTTTAAACCATTTAGGATTAACCGGGTTCTGCGTATCCCAAATACCTGAAAATCCACACGAATCTATAATATTTTTTTTGTTATTTATTTTTTTTTAATAATATTGTCTCATGGTACAAAAGTTTTTGCATTGTATTACATAATAATGTTTCAAGTACGTCTAGCCAACGCGCCCATTAGATTTGTAGCTGCTCCAGAAAGGAAGAATATATCAACATATAAGTCAGATGTTGTAATTGTAATGTACATTAGCTGCTATTTTACTTATTTATATATAGATACTTATACACATACACATCACATACATATACGCATATGTACACATATATACACAAACATACATATACGTACATGTGTATACTCCTGCGCAAACATACACGCATATCTGTATATATATTCCAAGTTTAACTTCAGAAAATAAGTCCAATGGGCGCGTTGTCAAACTAATCTATACATTTTCTACAATTTTAACATGGTGGAAAATCAATATATGATGTGTAAATGTTGCTATCTTGGTTAACAATGTCATGGTAAAATCTCTTATAGCATGTAACAATATTTTTTTTCTATGAAAACAAAAAAAAAGTGGAAGAAAAAAAAGCAACAAAAATTAACAAATAAATGAAAAAAACAGAATGAACAAATTATAAAGAAACCAGAGAAAAAAATATAACAATAAAAAATAAATTCAAGGATTTACATAGAAAGACAAAAAAAAAAAATAATAATAAAAAAAAAAATCAACTGCTCTCCTGTTTCATTTAGAACAAAAACTAAGCTATGAGGTTTAAATAATCATTCCATTTATTTTCAAACTGTGTTAATTTGTCATAGATAAGTGCAATTTCTTTTTCAGTTTTTATTCTCATTGACAAATATGATTTAAAATTGGGCAAAGTTGGTATTTGTTTTTTATATTTACAGCTAAAAATGAAATATTTAGCTACGAATAAAATAAAAATTTTAACTTGAGTTTCTGGTTTTTGATATAATGTATGTATTCCAAAAGAAATTGTTTTTAAATTTATATTAATGTCTTTATCGTTTTCTCTTAGAAATCCAGATAAGTCTTTCCAAAATTTTTGAACATGTCTGCACTCCCAAAATAGATGTGAGACTGTTTCAATTTCCATAGTACAGAACTCACACAAAGACGAACAAACAATGTGGCATTTTGTTAAATAATAGTTTGTTGGTATTATTCGCATTAAGTATTTATATTGAAAGTTTCGCAATTTTATGTCGTTGGTGGACTTTAACACAGATAAATATATAGCTTTCCAATTTAATTCAGTATCTGGAAATATATCTTCCCATTTAGTTTCTGATGTTTTTATTTCTATATTTTCTTTTTCTACAAATATATTATACACAAATTTGTTTATCTTTTTTATCTTCAATAACCGGCTTAGTATGTTTACTTCATGCAATTGATTTAAGTTTTCTGTTTTTATTTTAATTTTCCACTGTATCGGTATGCTGTTCATAAGACTTACATATTGAAGAAAATCTGTATCAGGTATGTTATAAATTCCACATAATTTATTAAATGATAAAATTTTTGCTCAGTTTGATCAAACATATCCTTTATATACTTTATTCCTGACTGACACCAATGTTTAAACATAACTGTTTCGTTTCCAACTCTAATATACGAATTATTCCAGATTATTTCGTTGCCATAACTTAATATCGCCGTTTTTGGTATTTAGTTTATTCCATGCTATTAAAATGTCTCGCAGAAGAGGTTTACTATGAAAATATTTAATAATGTCCGTTTCATTAAAATTACATTCAAATAAAAGATTTCCACCAAAGTTTTTAAAGTCTTTTGAATATAAACTTTTAAGTAGACTTTCTGATTCTTTTCCTATTAAACGTTTGATCCAGCTTGTTTTAAGTGACCATATAAATTTTTCTATGTCAATCATTTTTAACCCTCCCCTTTCATAATTTTGAATTAAAGTATTACGTTTTATTTTTTCCGGTTTACCATCTCAAATGAAGTTGTACATTAATCTTTGAATATACTGGATAGTTTCTTTTGGAGGATTTGGTAAACATGTTAGGGGATATATAAGTTTCGGGAGTGCAAAATTTTTAATAACAACGATTTTTCCCATCAGAGTCAGTTTGCGATGTTGCCATTGTTTTAAACATACATCAAAATCATTTATTTTAGGATCTTGGTTTAACGGCAATACGTCGTTCTTATCGGGTTTGAAGATAATTCCAAGAGCTTTTGCTTCATCAGAGCTCCACGCGAACTTTTTATTCCTTAAATACATGATATCTGAAGTTATAAGTGATCCTATTCGCAAAGACTGACATTTTCTCTGATTAAGCCTTAAGCCTGAAATGTTACCAAAATTATCTAAAACATTAATTAATGTTTCAAAGGATTTTTTCGAACCATCCATAATAAAAGATGCATCGTCTGCAAACATTGACGTTTTAAATTCTTCTCCTGCTATATTTATACCTTTGATGTCTTTGTTTTTTATTATATGGTTAGATAGTAGTTCTATACAGATTATGAAAAAATATGGGGAAAGTGGGCAGCCCTGTCTTACACCGCGATGAATGCTAAAAATGTCCGATTGATATCCATTATTTGCAACGCAACTTTTAGCGTCATTATAAAATAATTTAATCCAATTTATCAAATTTTCACCAAAATTAAAGTGTTTTAGACATCTGTACATATAACTATGACTGACACTATCAAATGCCTTTTCGAAGTCGGAAAAAAATAGTATTCCCGGAATTTTCTGATCATCAGTGTAATCTAAAATTTAAAAAATTAATCGTATATTTTCACCAATATATCCTCCTTTCATAAACCCAGTTTGTGTTTTATTTATTATTTTTACGAGGACCTTTTTGATTCTATTTGCTATAACTTTAGTTGCTATTTTATAATCTACATTCAATAAACTAATTGGCCTCCAGTTTTCTAAGTACAGTAAATCTTTTCCCGGCTTTGGTAGAAGTGTTATTATACTTTGTTTCTGAAGTTCTGTGAGACTTTTTGATATATATGAATAATTGATTGAATTTATATAATACTGTTTTAAATCGTTCCTGAAGATTTTAAAAAATTCTGTTGTCAAGCCGTCCGACCCTGGGCTTTTTTTATTTTTATTTCTTTAAGGGCGTTTACGCATTCATTTTCAGTTATCATACCTTCGCATTCATCTTTTTCAGTTTCAGACAATTTTAAACAATTATTGTCAAAGAAGTTATATACAGAACTTGACGACTCCTTTTCTGAATAAAGTGTTTTATAGAACTTGGTTTCTTCTGTTAAGATATTTTCCTGGTTTGTTATTATGTTTCCGTTGACATTCAATCTAGATATCACTTTTGACTCTGATTTTTTCTTCTCTAAGCTGGCAAAGTATTTCGTATTTTTTTCATTTTGTTCCACCATTTGCGCCTTTGATCTAATAATATAACCATTAAGCTTATTTTCAATTAGATTTTCTATTTCTGTTTTCTTTTGCTTCAGCTCTCTTCTTAATGTTTCTATTTGGTTTATATCGTCAGTGTTAACAATTAAGGTATTTAAGTCTTGAATATCTTTTAAATATTTTTCTTCATTTGCGTTTGCCTTTTTCTTTTTTACCGTTGCATATTTTATTGTTTCATTTCTAATCATTCCTTTAATTAGTTCCCATAATGTATTAGGGTTAGCCGTTTTATTTATTTTTGCTATTTCAGAAATGCTTTTCTTTATTATATTTTGAGAATCAGAGTCAAGTATCAAACTATTATTCAATTTAAAATAACCAGGGCCCCTTACGGATGTTTGGGGATCAAGTTCTAACGTTACAATAGAATGGTCAGATTTGTAGCTAATTTTATGTTCACAAGAAACAGTACAAGTTACCATATTTTCTGAAATGAGAAAGTAATCTAGTCTACTAAAAACAGGCGGTTTATGTGACGAATGCCATGTGAATTGTTTTAATGTCGGGTGTTTATCTCGCCATATATCAACTAAAGAAAATTTATCAATTGTATGACTGATTTTATTTCTACAGAGTTTATGCGTGTCGATTCTACCATTTTTCTTGTCTAATTTTATGTTCAATACCGTATTGAAATCTCCGCCAATCACAAAGGTTTTCTCTTCATTTTCGTATAAATATGTTTCTAAAACCTCAAAAAAACTTGTGTCGTCATCATTCGGTCCGTAAATATTCATTATGGTGATATCCTTTTCATTTAACCTTATTTCTAGTGCTTGCATTCTTCCTTCGATTAATTCAGTGTATTTTTGTACTTGACACGATGCATTTTTTTCGTTAATCAATATCCCAACCCCTTCAGCGTTTGTTTTTTTACCACTAAAAATGCCCGATCCCCCCATTCTTCTTGCCAAGGCTTATGATTTTCAGAACCAGAGTGTGTTTCCTGTAACAGAACTATGGAAAAGTTCTTTTCTCTTAACCATGTAAAGATTTGTTCCCTTTTATTTTTATTGCCCAAACCCCTTACATTATAAGAACATAGAAAAGTATTCATTTAAGCTGTAGAAAAAATATTCAGTTACGTTCGGAGAGCAGTTGAAAAACAAACAAAGGCACCAAATGGCAAACACAACCCTCTCAGGGTCATAAGAATGTATACTAAGGACCAACTCGAACATGTGCTCTCAAGTATTTGGATTAACTAGTTATTAATACACCTGATACACCTTGATACCGCTAGTTGAGTATTTGTACTGCAACCATCCATTCGATCAGACGGTCCAGCATGCGCACACATACGCCCATTAGCACTCATGTACATGCACCCATATATATGTACAGTTTCATACACTCACGTATGTGTCCCCTACCCTCTAAATCACATGCATATGCTTACGTGCCTGCTCGTGCGCGCACTATGAGCATGCTAAACCCAAAACCCGCTACCCTTCAGACACAAAACTAGAACCCTTAAAATTGTAAAAATTTTCCATTCAAGTCATATCAAACCGAAGCTTTAAATAAAGTAGATGACAAAACAATGTATATCCAGATGAGGCGGCTCATAATGAGCCGCCTCATCCTGATAAACACTGTTATATATCCATCTGTTTTCAACTTATTAGGACTACAGATAATAGTATGGTCAGAAAGCACCGAAATATACATAATTGTCAAAGAGACACAAAATGTGTTCGACACAAACCTTGCTCAATTTTTGTACATCCACTCATTTTAGCTTTTTTCACTTACCGCCAAAAGAAAAAAGAATAAAGAAACCGACATATAAACCTTTTACACAACAATTGTCTTAAATCTTCGAAAAACAGCAATCATACAGTAAGATAACAAACAGCTTGTGTATTTTCCTACGGCCCTGTAGATGCACTGACCCTGTATATTTTTACTTTTAAATACAATATTTTTCCAGGGAATAAACAGATGTATTTGCCCTCAATATTCAGATAGGCAGGTCTGCCTATCCGAACATTTGGGGCAAAGACGTCCGTTCGTTCGCTTATAGTCAAATTATATATTTACATTTGCGCAGACAGACTTAACTATGGTCAGATTGCCCCCATAGAAGCTCTATAGCATTGCACACAGACCCTGATTCGACTACTCCTTTGACGCAGCCTGGCCTAGATTGGTACTGGCTTCCAAAAACATAGATATTGACTACAACTTACGGTTATAATGTGTATTATTCAAACTACTTAGCAAATCACGGTTGCCCGTTTAGTTCCAAGATACATTTCATAGCCCTTTCAAAGTAGGCCGGTCCCGATCAACCTATCTTGGTACTGAGAGCAAAATCTATAATAAATGTGCAGTGTTGGCCCTGTTCAGACTGCTGACACGGTGCCGTCTGTCTTGGGTCTACTTTCTCCGCTTTAAGTAGGATATATGCGATACTGTTTATGGCTATTATATTAGAAGTACACAATACACAATTCATTTGCGTACGTATACCTATATTTCCCGATCCCTTCGAGGAAGTCCGGCCCAGTTTGACCTGCCTATCTAAATATTTAGGACAAAGGGGAGTAATAGATATTCGTTGTTGGCCCCTGATATTTTTAACATTTTCTAAATAGCTGCTTTAGCAAAGAAAACTTTTATGCATTTGATAGATAAAATCATACATAAGTGAGGAAAGTTTCTTCTCATCATCATTTACGGTAATCAGTTTGGTCCAATATGAAATTATACGCGATTTTATATCTAAAACGATTGGTGTAATGCCTAACTCACCATAAATCATAAACGAAGGTGTAGCTTTTTTCAGATTAAATATATACTTGTAAAATTTTAACTGAACCCTTTCAATAATATCACAATTCCCATTTCCTCAAATCTCACATCCATAGAGAAGTATGGGCTTGATTGTTTTATTAAAAAGATCAATTTGAATATCGAAGGGCAAATTTAGATTACGAATTTTCTTTATTAATGAAAAAAGGGCTTTATTAGCTTGCTCGGCTATATACATCTTTGCTGTTGTAAATGTTCCACTTCTTGATAGAAACTTTCACTATCTCTAATTCCGTGTTATTGAAATAAAAATGTAAATTACTGCTCGGTCTTCCGCGGCTTATTATAAGAATTTTAGTTTTATTAACATTGACTTTTAATTTCCAAATATTACAGTATTCCTCAAATGATTTTAAAGCAGTTTGTAAATTTTCCGCCTTGTCACCAAATATTACCGTATCATCCGCATACAACAAAATAAACAATTTAAAGTAAATAAGTATTTCATCATCATGAATTCGCAGTTGATGCCTGGTACTGATTTCTGACTAAAATAATATTCTAAGTCGTTCAAATAAATTGAAAAAAGAAATGGCGAAAGACTTTTGCCTTGTCGAACACCTATACTACATGGGAAAAAGATCGACGAACCTTCAGATGTTGTAATCCGTGATTTAATATTATTATAAAGATTTTGTATAAGACTACGCATTTTCCATTAATATGATAGGCTTTAAGTTTCTGCCACAGTCCGTCCCTCCATACTGTGTCAAACGCTTGTTTGAAGTCTACAAAAGCCAGGAATAATTTTTCACGTCTTGATTTGAATATCTCTATAAGGCTATTAATGATAAATAAATTATCCACGGTCGAATGTCCCTTTTTGAAGCCTGCCTGACAATCAGTCAATACATTACATGTTTCTGCATACTTAGACAATCTATTGTTTAAAATTGATGTAAATAATTTCCCTAGACAACTAAGAAGAGAGATAGGGCGATAATTTTCAGGGCTTTGTATATCTCCTTTGTTCTTATAAATTGGTAAAATATTACCAAGTAGCCAATTTTCTGGAATAATGCTATGATCAAAAAATGATTATATTGAATAATTTGACGTACACTGAAAGTAGAAAATTCAGCGTGTTTATTATATGTTCGTTCATAATATCATCAATACCAGGAGATTTGTTGCGTTTTAAGGATTTTACGGCTTCTATTATTTCGCCTTCCGATATAGGTAAGTTTATTTCTTGATTAACGGGATGGTTTTGCTCATCCTGAAAATAAGTTTGTGTCTCGTCGTCCCCAGGCGGTGGGTTATTGACAGTTTGAAAATGCTCGTATAGATCATTCAAAGTTGCAGCGCATTTTTTGGGTTTACCATCATTTATTATTCGCCAGTATTCCTTCGGGTTTTTATTTTTTAGAGATCGGATTTTTTCAATTTTATTGTTATTAAAACGTTTTATATTCCTGTTTATAGTTTGTTTATAATCTTTACTTACTGTTTTAAGAATATTTTTATAATGATTGATTTTGTATTTACTATATAATCTTCGTGCTTTAAGGTACACGTTTCTCGCAATTCTACATTCTTGACTAAACCAGGGCTTATGTTTTTTATTTGCGTCACATTTTTTCTGTTTATGATAACCAAAAGTATCCACGCAGGTAGATTTGAATAACAGTTCGATATCGCCAACTACTCGATCTATATCAGAGTTTGATACTTCTGTTTGTTCACAAATAGTTTCTAAATAATCATTAACGCGTGTAAGTGCCACAAAATCAAAATTTTGCGTAAATTCTTCATCTTTTCCTTGACTCCATAGTTTAACATTTGGGTCTTCTTTCGTAATAAGTTTCGGTGAATCCGGATTTAACGAATAATTTTTTGTTTTAATAGTTAAGGAAACTCCACAGTGAGCATCAGAAAATAAGCTTGAAAAACCGTCAATTTCAAAATTATTTATATGTTCAAGTAATGCTGGGCTGGAAATAAAATAGTCCACCGTACTACGGTCTTTACAGGTCAACTTCGGTCTAGTTGCGTCTGTCCCCATTCTTCCATTCAAAATGAACAAATCATTACTTTTGCAGAATTCAAGCATCTGATTTCCGTATGCATTGGTTGTTAAATCTGCTGAGTCTCTGTCGATGGAAACATTACATTTTAGCAAACATTGAATTGCGCTCATACTTTCGTCAAATATCAAACCATTATCGTACATTTCTGAAATAAATTTATCGGCAATGACATAATCGGGAAGTTTACCCGTTCGCGAATTAAAATCGCCGAATAAGATCACATATTTTGAATTACCACAATGATTGTCAATTTCACATTGTATCTCAAAGTACGGGTCTTCGGACGCATATTTTGAACCAGCTGGTGGTATGTATACTATACCACAACACATGTTTGCTTCCGTGTTAGCAATCTCGGTTGTTATACTGAACCACTGTATTAATTTAGAATTACTTTGCTCTAACTTTAGATATGGGAATAGGAATTTTTAGCAATCAATGCCGTTCCACCAGACCTGTACCTTGAGATTGTCTGCCTATTATGACAAATAATAGTATAGACTGGTATTTCTAGAAAATCAGCATCGTCAAGCTTCGTCTCTTGGACACCAACTAAATCATACGAATTAATTAGTTCGATGAATTCTGGGTATTGTAACTTATTTCGCAGTCCACAAACGTTTATTGATAAAAATTTTAACTCAGGAATAGTAAGTGTATCGTTCCTTACATCTGATTGTATTTTATTCGGCGCATTCGACGGACTGTCCGCCGTAGTACTGTTGTGTCCCTCGCATCCCTAATGCGCACTGTTATTGACCGAGTTTCTCTCTACAGGTGAGCTGTCCCGTGACCCAGTTGGTCCACTTATCGTACCGCTACCTGACCCATTCATGTGTATGACTGGGCCATCTATTAACACTGCATTACTCTGTCCAATTGGTGATTCAGTAAATTCACACGATTGTAGAGTTTGTGTATTTAGTTTAATCATATTTTATTGCCTTTGAAACAAGCAATGGGGTTGGGCTACAAGTTCTCACAACATTAGTTACAGCCCTTCCCCTACAACATATTTACAATACGTTAACATGGCAACTATACAGAAAGAGAATAACTAAATATATGGATGAAGAACAAAAATGTAAGTATAATTATACATACGCATTATACATATGCCAACACATGCATATAGGTACATGCACAAGCATGCACATACATGCACATATGAATTGCATAGGCATTTAAATATATCAAGATATAGAATGATATAAAGGTGATAAAGTAAATAAATAGTATAACTAAGTGAATACGACTAAAAGGAAACGAGAAAAAAGGAAGAAAAAAAAAAGAAAAAAAAGAAGAGAGAACAAAGAGAGATTGGCGATGCCGCTCGAAGAGGGATCCCAGGAACGCGCGAACAGAGCGCTCCCAATCCAGCAAATGCATCAGCGCAGACCGATCAGATTCTTTACTTTCCCAAACATCCGCAGAATTTATTAATAGGAAACAATCTGATCAGTCAGCGCAGATACATAGGCTGGTCCAGCTCTCTCCGCCCCGCAGTACATGAGACCCCGCTCCAGGCTGCACCGCTCTTGAAATTCCCCTGTGCTGAACTGCCTGTGCTCTAGAAGGCCGACGGAAAGGTAGGTATATAGTGAGGGCAGCACCTGAAAAAGAAAGAGAAATATAAGATTGTTTCGTGGAAAAATGCATATGTTCATGAGGACAACTATATATAAATTCATATTCCATAGTGGCCTCATAGTTTGGTTTAGACATATTTTATTGTCCAAACTATTACAACAGGGTTGGGCTACATGTTCTGTCAACATTAGTTACAGCCCTTCCCTTAGAGCAGTATATAGGTTATATACATTTGAACAACTTTGACTTTGAATATAAGGAATAAATAACAATATAATATGACTGAAGAAACGACCAACAGGTCAAAGAAAGATGAAAAATAGCAAAGTAAGAAGGTGAAAAGAAAATGGATATGAGTAAAGTTAAAGTAAGCGGATTACATAGTAACATGAAACTGAATAATCCAGGGGCAACATCCAGTCGCTCCCGAACTACTCGTTTCCATGTTTATATACGTGGTGTTCGGCTTCACATCCTCCGTCTGGCCGTAAAGAAAGCATGCACCCAGGTGATAATACTAAATTATTTGAAACGCCCCGTATCTTTGATATAAGATTGGACCTCTATAAACAGAACATCGTTATCGGTATCGCTGAGATTTTCTTTACCAAACAAAAGTGCATTTACACTAAGAGGGTGATAGCATCTTGTTCTTGTGAAAAAAGTAAGTCGCTGTTCATCGAAAAGGGGACATTCAAAAAAGAAGTGATTGGCCGTTTCGTTATCATTATTGCAAGAACATAAAGGTGACACATTCAGATGATTCCGAAATAAATCATTGTTGAGATTACTACAACCATTTCGAATTCTACAATGGATTACAGATAGATATCTATTTCCCTTACTTGAAAAGGTAATTATTTTGGGAAATAGTGAAGATTTTAGTGAATTTTTAAATCTTTTAAACGAATCAATGTCTCGGACAGAACTGTCTAAGGTGTTCCACAATGCAACTGAAGAAGGGACACAACTCTTCCGAAAAGTCTCCGTTCGTGTTCGAGGAGTCATAAAGTCGTTAGCGTTACGAAGAGGATAGCTAGAAATTTCACCAATTAAAGGTGGGATGAGATCAGATA
Source organism: Ctena decussata (assembly GCA_963989385.1). Lineage (NCBI taxonomy): Eukaryota > Metazoa > Mollusca > Bivalvia > Lucinida > Lucinidae > Ctena > Ctena decussata. The sequence continues at coordinate 78,594,657 of OZ022503.1, read as the reverse complement.
TATAATCAGGAACCATATTATTGTTACATTTATACACGAAGCAACGTTTTTGAAATTTTCTTCTTTCATGAAGCGGAGCCAATCCACATTCCTTATATAATTTATCCAAGGAAACTGAGCGTGTAAGGCCGGTTACTATTCTTGCTGCTTCGTTTTGAAGTTTTTCGAGGGAATTGAGCTCTTGAATGGTACAGCCGTCCCAAACGATAGATGAGTACTCTAAAATGGGTCTTACGTATGCTAAATATATTTGATTAAGTGCAACTCTCGATAATGTGAACTTAAGCCTGTGCATTATACATAATACTTTGTTAGCAGATTTGATTATATTTTGTTTATGATCATGCCAGCAAACCTTGTTGTTCAGGGTTATACCTAAATGTTTGTGGTTATCAACGAACGTTATGGGAGTGTTGTCAAAAATCAGCTTCGGCACATCAATTTGGGAGAGACTGAATGAGAACAACATTGCTTCAGTTTTACTGGGATTAAACTTAACCAGCCATTGTTTGGCCCACTGAGAGATGATGGAAAGGTCATGATTGATGATACCTTCCAAGTCATTCAAATTTGAGGCAGAATAATATAAGGAACTATCATCTGCGATGTTGTGTATCCATGGGCTCCTGCGGGGTAATATCCGGAATTTGTTCCAATGCACACTCATATGTAGCCTCATCGCGAGATTTTTTCGAAAAGTCATTTTCCAATGGAGAGGATGCTGGTTGCTTCCGCGTAGTTGATGTTTTTGGCTGTGGCGTCGGGGTGCTGTCAAGATTTGCCAAACTTTCATATCTGTTTGACGTTTGTACGCTATAAGACGTGTAACCTTGGTCATTACGTGACCTTGACGCATATATATTACGTGACGTAAACGTTCTTGTGGCATTTTGATTTTGTCTATTTGTTGTTAAACGTTGATTTTGTCTGTTTTGTTGTGTATATGTATAGGCCTTCGGCCTTGCACATTGGTCCGTTACATCTTTGGGGTCTGGCACATACTCTATATTGTTAATGAATAATTTATCTCGTACTAGACGTACTTTACTGTCTTTATTTTCACGAGCTTTCTTCACAATCGGATATAACACTTTACGTTTGTTTTCTATTTCGGCCGGAAATTGTTCTCGTACACCGTATTTTGTGCCTTTGAGTGTCTCAGGGGCAGCAAAGCGAACCCTTTCCCGGTCTCGGAATCTATGAAATTTGGCAATAATTGGCCTCGGGAACGATTGTTGACCTTTATATTTGCCAAGACGATGCACCCGGTCCAAAGGCATTTCGTCGTGTATGTTAAGTTTTGAGGAAAAAAATTCGCATAACTTTTCCTCACAATTTTCGTTATAAACGACAATTTCGTCTTCGTCTATTCCCGTAAAAATAAGGTTCTCGCGCATGGAGCGCCACTGTATATCCGTTAACTTTTCTTCTGTCTGTTGTTGTTTTGATTTGATATTCTCCTGTTGTGTCTCAATGGTGGCAATTCGTTTGCTGAGATTGTCAATGTTTTTCTTATTTTCAGTATTTTCAGAGATAACATCGTCACATAGTTCACTATATGTCGAAATACTTTGATCATAGTTAATTATTTGGGATTGAACATAATCAACTTGGTTGTCCAACTCAGAAACATTAATTTTGACTTGTGCTATTGACTGCTTCACTTCGTTAATTTGAGTTAGTTTTTGTTCCATGTTTACCATTCTTGAATTCTGGTTTTGTAACTGAGTATCAATTTGCTGCCATTTTGAGTTTTGGTTCAGAAGTTGTGCTTCAATATTTTGTAGCCGAGCATCAAATCTTTCCAACATAAAATTTACCCATGGAGGTGCCTCAGATAGTACACATTGCTCAGTATTACTATTCGTGTACATAGATTGTTTACGTTGATTGTCACTTTGTAACACACTGGCTTGGATATTTTGTTGTAGCTGCGACGACTGTTGGGCGGCCAGGTTTTGGGTTTGTTGCTGGGACTGATTGGAATGAACAGGTTGCCTGCAAAGGCCACTATGCGGTGTCGTATAAAATTGGGTCATACTCGGTTGTTGATGTTGTTGATACTGTTGACAGGGCGACGCGGTCTGTAAACGCTCATTCGAGATTTGCTGAGACTGTAATTGGTGAAAATTATGCAGCTGTGCAGCTGTATCAACTTGCCCATATAAAGTGTCTCTTGCTTGACAAAGAATTGTTCCGATTTGAGGGCTGTGATTGTTCATGTTTAAGTTCTGAGAGTTCGTGGGCGCCGCCATGTTTATTGGTTGATCTATGTTGGGTGGGGTAGCTGTCATACCTATATTTTCAGAATTTCCACTTTTCCGCTGAGAATTTCCACTTTGTTTACCCTTTTTATGTGATCCCGTCATAGTTCCAATTGTTTACAACCAAATGTCAACAAAATAAGCTCGTAGGGCCAAATAAACATAAATTTTTTCCGGGATCGTTAAAGACGCACAGCTTACCGCCACGATGTCACGTGATTTCCAAGGAACAGGAATACACAATAATTAGGGCAGAATGATCCATATGTCACGGTCCACTGACTTCAGACTTAGGCTAATTTTGCAAGGTTAAGATTTTTGTAAGAGGTAGATTCCAGGGTTCCTATTATTGTAGCGCCTTGAAATTTTGCATGAGGGTTTATGCCTATAAGTACAACAGGAATACACAAGAAATTTGCAAGGTTAAAATTTTTGTAAGAGGTAGAATTAGAATTCCTTTTATTGTAGCAACTTGAAATTTTGCATGAGGATTAATATCTATAAGTACAACAGAAATTTACAAGAATCAGGTCATGATGGTCCATATGTCACGGTTCACTGACTTGGTTGCTAACTATGTTCTGTAATACACAATAGTTTCTATTTTGGCCATACGGTGACTCTGAAACTGTATTTAGCGCTGCAGTTTGTGTCACATTTCAAACGTTGGGCAATGTTTTGCCTAGGGCCTTTTATATTACTTATTCTACAAGTGCCGGTACCTTTGTCAAGGCACCGACTTACTCAAGGTAGTAGGCGGGGCATCTGTGTACTATGGATACATTTTTAGTCTATTCTATTCCATAACCTTGCAGGGTTGTTGGGGCACCACAGCTGACTTTGCAACAATCCTTTTCCACGACGGTCTGTTTTCAACTGCCCTAGCTGAGCTGGCAAAAGTATTAGTAGCAACATTCTCAGGAACTGACACAATTCAATTCCAGTTCCCACCCAAGACGCCATGTGGGAAAAAGACAACACAAAATTAGACATCATCAGTGGCAGCCATGTAAACAGCCATTTCCCATATAGGCAATCACCGGGCTAGCCATAATATGAGCCGCGACACGAGAAAACCAACAATGTGGTTGTCCGCTCAGCGCAGACGTAGATCAGCCTGGACATCCGCCCAGTCTGATCAGAGTCTTCGCTTTGCGCTTAAAAGGTAGCTAAGGGTCTAAGCTACCACCATGCGGACAGCGAAGACTCTGATCAGATTGGGCGGATGCCCAGGCTGATCTGAGTCTGCGCTGGGCGCACAACCACATTGTTGGTTTTCTCGTGTCGCGGCTCATATCAATAACAGACGTGGCAACAAACAACACCTAAACATTCACGAAGAACTAAAACAGAAGTGCCGCCTTGCCTTTGGACGGCCAGAAATTAAATTACTGGGGATCGGGGGGTGGGGGGGGGGGGCTAAACCGGTTTGTGATCGACCAACCTAAGTCTATCACTGTCAACTCTTTGATATTCTTACCACCTCTTCTTCTGTCTACCTCTAGTCTTTTTTTTTCATTTTAATGTGTCCTGTAGAAGCGTCGAAGACCTTGAGACGTGGCCAAACTACCTCTGTTTTTGTTTCTTGACAATGGTCAGGAGTTCATTATATTCTCCAGTGGTTGCTTGGATATTTCTGCAAACCTCCACACTTGTGTGAAATGTTTAATAGCCTTCGGTAGCATCTCATCTCGAAGGTATATGTTCATTTTTTCTCAAAATCTGCTATTTTTCCTATGTATTTCTATGGTTCAAACCCAGGACCCCATGGGGCAGGGTTATATTGGACCCTGAGGCGACCATTTGAAGGTACTTGGTAAAGGACTTCTTGGCAATGTTACATACCAAAAGGTCAAGCATCTAAGCCTGGTTGTTCTGCAGCAGAAGTTTTTATTTTATTGTCGAACGCCAAACCCCACGCTGCATGGCCATTTTGGCCCCTGGGGCCAATTTTGGAGCAAACTTGGTAGAGATTGAAATTAGGCAATGCAAAATATCATTTTTTAAGTATCTTAGCCAAGTGGTTCTAAAAGGAAAATTTTCGAATATCTTCCTTTGTATTTCTATGGTCCAAACTCAAGACCCCCTAGGACCGGGTCATTTTGGACCTTGGGACCACTTTTAGAATAAACTTGGTAAAGGACTATTAAGCAATGTTACATGCAAACTTTCATGCGTCTGACCCAAGTGGTTCTGGAGAAGATGTTTAAGAATATTTTATTTTCGAACCCGAAACTCTCCGCCACAGGGTTTTTTCGACCCTGGGGATGCTTTTGAAAATAACTTGGTAGAGGTCTACTAGGTTATGTTATATACCAAATTTCAAGCATTTAAGTTAAGTGGTTCCGAAGAAGAAGACAATTAATTTTTTCCTGTGTATTTGTATGGTTCAAACCCAGGACCCCCCTGGAAAAGGACCATTTTGGATCCTGGGGCCATCATTTGAACCAAACTTAGTGAAGGACCACAAGGCAATGCTAAATCCCAAATTAAAAGCATCTGAGCTTAGCGCATCTGGAGAAGAAGATTTTGAAGTACATTTTATTTATGACCCCCCCCCCCCCCCCCCCCACACACACACACACACATACACTCACAAACACCACCACGACGGCCATTTAGGGTCCTGGGACAACCTTTGAACAAATTTTGTATTGGTCTGTTAGGCACTGCAACATACAAATTTCATGCTTATTAGTCAATTAAAATCTTAAAAAGTTCTTTCAGGAGCAGATAATACATACAGAAGTAAGACCATGGGCCAGACTACGTAGTTTCGGCTAAAAAGGCCTCGTCAGTGACTCTGACAATATCTGGTGACGAAAAGAGAAAAAGCATAGTGTAATTTCTTAATTTAAATTGGGCAGTCGATTCAAAGACTGATTAATTTCAAAAGGATCCAAAAATATAAAAGACATTATCTAGAATAGTAGTCTAAATCAATATCAAATTTTACATTTCTCAGAATCTATCCTCTGATCTCTAAGGATGTAAATAAAATATAATCTGCACTATGGATGATGTACGGGGAAACGTTTTACGGCCGCCACACGGCACAACACCAGCTGCATTGAGGTAGAATTAAAATCTTAAAAAGTTCCTTCAAGAGCAGAGAATACATACCGAAGTAGGACCATGGGCCAGACTACGTAGTTTCGGCTAATAAAGCCTCGTAAGTGACCCTGACAATATCTGGTGACGAAACCAGAAAAAAAGCATACTGTAATTTCTTAATTTTAATTGGGCAGTCGATTTAAAGAATGATTAACTTCAAAAGGATCCAAATAATATAAAAGACGATGATCTAGAAAAATAGTCCAAATCTATCTCAAATTTTAGATTTCTCAGAATCTATCCTCTGATCTCTAAGGATGTAAATAAAATATAATCTGCACTATGGATGATGTACGGGGAAACGTTTTACGGCCGCCACACGGCACAACACCAGCTGCAGTAAGGTAAAATTAAAACCTTAAAAAGTTCCTTCAAGAGCAGAGAGTACAGACAGAAGTAGGGCCATGGGCCAGACTACGTAGTTTCGGCTAATAAAGCCTCGTCAGTGACCCTGACAATATCTGGTGACGAAACCAGAAAAAAAGCATACTGTAATTTCTTAATTTTAATTGGGCAATCGATTTAAAGAATGATTAACTTCAAAAGGATCCAAATAATATAAAAGACGATGATCTAGAAAAATAGTCCAAATCTATCTCAAATTTTAGCTTTCTCAGAATCTATCCTCTGATCTCAAAAGATGTAAATAAAATATAATCTGCACTATGGATGATGTACGGGGAAACGTTTTACGGCCGCCACACGGCACAACACCAGCTGCATTGAGGTAGAATCAAAATCTTAAAAAGTTCCTTCAAGAGCAGAGAATACATACCGAAGTAGGACCATGGGCCAGACTACGTAGTTTCGGCTAAATAAGCCTCGTCAGTGACCCTGACACTATTTGGTGACGAAACCAGAAAAAAGCACACTGCAATTTCTTATTTTAATTTGGAAGTCGATTCAAAAACTGCTTAATTTCAAGAGGAACCAAATAATATAAACGACGATGATCTAGAATAATAGTCTAAATCAATCTCAAATTTTAGATTTCTCAGAATCTATCCTCTGATCTCAAAGGATGTAAATAAAATATAATCTGCACTATGGATGATGTACGGGGAAACGTTTTACGGCCGCAACACGGCACAACACCAGGTGCATTGAGGTAAAATTAAAATCTTAAAAAGTTTCTTCAAGAGCAGAGAATACATACAGAAGTAGGACCATGGGCCAGACCACGTAGTTTCGGCTAATAACAACGCCTCGTCAGTGACCCTGACACTATTTGGTGACGAAACCAGAAAAAAGCATACTGTAATTTCTTAATTTAAATTGGGCAGTCGATTCACAGAGTAGTTCAAGTAGTTCTGAAGAAGATTTTTGAATATTTTCCAATGTATTTCTGTGGTTCAAACTCAGGATCCTTGGGGCGGGGCCATTTTTGGAAACTTGATAAAGGACCACTAGGCAATGCTATTTACCAAATTTCGAGCAAGCATCTGAGCCAAGCGGTTCTGGAGAACAAAATTTTTAAGTATATTTTATTTGTGAAGTCGAAATCGCCCCAGGGCCGTTTTGGATCCTGGAGCCACCATTTGATCAAACTTGGTATAGGTCTATTAGGCAATGCTACCTATCAAATATCAAGCATCTGAGCCAAGTGGTTCTGAAGAAGAAGGTTTTTGAATATTTTCCTCATGTATTTCTATAGTTCAAACCCAGGACCCTCTGAGCAGGGCCATTTCGGACCCTGGAACCACCATTTGAACAATCCGGTTTGTGCCCCGCCCCAAGGATCCTGAGTTTGAACCACATTAAATTCCGTGTTTATAAGGGTGTTCAAGAGGAAACGCACTTTTGTGAACGTCCCTCTCAGATAAAAACTTATTCCTACCAAACGGAACATAATTTATTTAAAAACTAGAAACATGTCCATAGGACACGGATGCCCCCGCCTACTAGTGCCTTGGGTAAGATGGCACCTTGATTAAGGTACTGGCACTTCTAGGATTAAGGAACTGTTAATTTGGGTCAAAGTGACTCACATTTATTCTGAAATCAAACTTTAGACATGAATATGACACAAACATGTTTTCATTATAGCCTCTTCACATAGCTTAAGTGCGCACTATGACCTTGACCTTTAAGCAAAAAAACTTTTCAAAAAATTAAAGGATACTGCCCCCGGCAGTATGCTAAAATTTTGTGCATACCGTTGTATACACAGTTCTTTGGTAAGACCAACCATGGGAGAATAGGATTATACAGCTTTATATAAATCATGATCATATCCCATTGACGCATATGTTGGTGGGATGCAAAACGTTTTTAAGGAGGTGTAGTGTTTTAAGAAGGCGAAAGTCCTTGTATCTGTCTTTTCCTGAATAAGAATGAAAATTGACTCCTTTCGGGCCTCGTCTCCATTATTTTTCGGGAATAGGCAGATACTCGGGCCCTTTCCGATACATAATCAGGTAGAAACCTGTCCTCAGAGATGCTCAACATGTTCTAATTACAAAAAAGGTCAACCAACAAGGCTACGTCCTGCACTTATTTGAAAAGCTTTTTGAGATGATGGTTATCACGAATGATGAAATTTGAAGGTGCATTTCACCGCTCAGGTCCGAATTCATGTTTTCCAGTTTTGAGGGAATCCCTAAATCATTCCTGTTTCATTTACATTCTTCAAATAGTTGTGGGATGGGAGAGTGGGCGAAGCCACCATGACGGACGATTCGAGTTCAGGTACGGCATTGACCTTCTGTGCTTGCAGTGGGTGCTGTATGGGGTTGTTTGGATTTTTCGTTTACTTTCTTCAAATTGTCTTTATAGAGGACCTTACATGAGCGCTCATGTATTACTGAATTTATTAAACGAGTTGGGGAAAAAGATAAGATGCGAGGCTTTGCCGAGCATCTTATCGGTTTTCCCCAACGAGTTTAATAAATTCAATAATATACATGAGCACGAATGCAAGATTCTATTTATCATATGACACTAAAATTTTGTTAGCAATTTTTGCACTAAAACGTCAAGATTTCGCCATTAGAAAACACGCCGTTTTTATGGACGTCAACGCATAATGTTACGACGTAATTTGCATATTTAATCCACTAGTTGATTATCGTTTTTAATGCATGCCTTTATTACACTCTCAGATGCGACGTCATATGATAAATAGAATCTTTCATTGGTCTCAGATGCGGACAGGGAAATCCCAACCCGAGGGCATACGGGGTGTGTCGGAAAGGAGGCTTGCCGAGTTTTCGACACACCCCGTGTGCCCGAGGGTTGGGATTTCCCTGTCCGCATCGGAGACCAATGATTGATTATTTTTCTTACCTACGATAATATTTACTTCAAATTGAACTGGGAACTAATAGGCCTATTTCATGCCAACGTGTACAAGTGTAAGTAGTACAACCGTGTCACCCTCATGGCTGCTGTAGTGAACAGACAAGTAAAAAATAGGTCCTTGACAAATCCGCATTTTTAGATTTTCTAATTGAAATTTATATTAAAGAACAAAATTTGTATTAAGACGACTACAGAAAGCGCGTGTATGACGTTAATTGTGACGTAACGTCAACGTCATTTCAAACGTCAGTTGGAAACGTCTTCAAAATGGCGGCCTCCTCCACAGTGTTTGTCACGGTGAAACATTGACTATTCTGGATCTTTTTCCGACTTTAAGCCCTTGAAATAGGCTATAATGGGATTATAAAGAATGAATAACCTTTCTTGGATTGGATTTTATCGATGTGGCAATTCATTCCTATGAAAGAATAATGCATAAAGTATGGAATCGCCCAGCCGGGCGCACCGTATTTCAAGGAGCGCGTATTGGTACACAGAATTCAAGCTCGTGCGAGCTGTCCCAGCCCATGGGCAAGACAGAATTTTCCAGCACCGCTAAAAATAGAACAAACTCCGTCTCGTAGGTAAGAAAAATCTTATATCACCCTCCTACTGTAATTCGGGGCTCTTTTTTTTAGGAATGGACAGATATTCGGATTATCTCCTATCAGTCTTCACGAAACCCCGTCTGACTCTATGAAAGTACATTCATGTGCTAGAGATATGAATTTCAATGCAGAATATAAAAAAAATATGCACTAATACAAAATATTGTTGTTGTTTTTTATAGGAAAACAAAATGGTGATTTTTTTCTTATCCAAATGTTTTTAACCCTTTGGCTTATTCAGCTGGTATAATGGTTAGAATGCCCCGCCAATGTTTCTATTCAGTATCGGACTACCTTAAATCCCAAGTTATCTACCCATTCATCCATCCATCCTAGCATAGGGATTAACAAAATTATCATACAAAAAAGTACAATGTTATATTCTATTACAGAGACGACACAGTAGTTGGAACTGATCTGCTACTAGTGTTTGATCGAATTAAGTTAAAACTGCTCTTGTCTTTTTTTGGTGACGAACATGTAAAAATTCTCTTTAGTACCCTTTTAAAGTTGTGACCAGCCATTGCGTAAAGTATAAAGTTACAACTAAACGTGCAATAATAGAGCAACAAACTTAGTTCTTGAAGAAAATATTGCACAATTGAAACTTCCAGATATTCTAGCTTTTGAGTAGTTATCACAATCAAATTATAAAGTCTCATTGTATGACTTGGTAGATTTAAAACCAGAAACGTTGTTGAGACCAGCACAAGCAATCTTGTTATTCTCAGCTGGATTTTGTAACGGGTGTAGCGGTTCTTTGTTATATTCATCTTGACCGGTGTTGTCAACTTTGACCTCTCCAAAGTAGACTGTGCAGATGCTTCCAGGAGGTCATCAGTCGAATTTGATAGCGTGTCACGGATTTTAGCCTCTTTCCTTTGATTCTTTTTGTGGCAGTGCAAAGCGGCCAACAAGACCTTAATGTTCATGAAACATATCAGAAAGAATGGTACTACCACAGTTATAGCACTGTCTATCCATGTGATAACTTGAAGAAGAGGTACCGCCTCTACTTTATGAACGCATTTATACAGCCCTCCATAAACAACTGTGTCGGTTACCCAGAAAGAAAAGCTGTATAACAGGCAAGCAATAACCACGAGTACAGCGATATGCACTTTGGTTCGCGTAACAGATATCAAAAACAGGGATTTCAGAGGAAAACAGATTGCAATGAACCTGTCAGAGGTAAAGCCTACGACAAACCAGACAGACAGAAAACTGGTAACGTAGGTAACGAACGTTATAATTTCACAAGTGAATTTCAGTTGAAGAATATTCCAGAACTGTCCGTCAATCCAAGTTACTAAAAGATGCACGAGAAACAAATTATCCACACATGCTAAGGCTAGGAGGTATAAGGCAGAAGACGATTTCTTCATAGCAGGGTTTGCGAATACCACCACGGATAAAGTGTTTCCTGTAAGTCCGAAAATTACAATGCATGGAATAAAAATATTTCTGAGCAGCGTTGTTATTTCTGCCAATGAATCAAACTTTGAATGGTGAAAATCTTTGTCAGAGTTATTTAAGAATGTATGATTTTCAGCTGCATAAAAGTCATACAATACATCCATCTTTGGAGAAAGTAAATGTCGCACGGCATAAAATCACAGAATTGGCTCAAAGTTCAAAACATGCTTTATTCATAAGCTGAAGTGATATTATACAAGTTATTTCTTTAATTTTGCGTAGGCCTATAATAAGCTATTATGATGTTATTGATTCAGTTTTGAGCTGTAGAGGTTTCCGCTTTTCATTGGTCTAATATGGGTGTCTGTTCAAGCTTCCCCTCGGATGTCTTCTGCTGAAAAAGGAAAATGTAAATGAAATGTTTTATTTATATTCAGAAAAAAAATAACAACTCCAAAAAGTGAGCTAGATATTCATTTCATAATCAAAAGCACATATTGCTTAAAATAATATGTTCAGCAGTGCATTTTAATCAGCGAAGATGGAGTTAATTATAGCTCTTTTATTCAACCAAATTTTCGGGGATACCCCGAAAATTTGATTGAATTAAAAAGCTATAATCACTACAATATACTAAAGCTACAATCCCTCAGGATGTCATTATCAAAATTATGTAAGTAAAAAAGATTCATATGTGAAGACAATAGAGTTAACATCAAATACATTACATTTTTCTCATTACTAAATAAATACCTGTATCAAAGATATGCACGAGCTCCGTAGAAAACCAATGTATCACGGGGTGAACCTAATTTCTATGTAACTGCCAGATCAAATGCAGCTTCTGTTTGAAAGGAACCCAGTTTATATAACATTCTCGGCAATCCTTGTTAGTGGCACTGACAGGTCTGGCTAGAAAAAAAAACCCAACAGTTTTCTAACTTGGTGCTTTCCGTCAGTAATATGACACATGAACAATGTATTACTCCCAGACATCATGTATATATTCTTTCATATCAAGATTTGGACAAGTTTATTTGTTTTCAGGGAGAACTTTAATACATAAAAAGTCAGTATTATAGTTCACGCTTTGATCGAATTTTTCATATGCCTGGTATAGGCCGTCGTTAATTTTTCTTAGGTCAACATTCTTGTCCAGATAATTGGAGCAAATATGGCTGGTCTCATGAAAGGTTCATTTACAGTTTGTTTTGTGGTGAATAATGAGTACGGCAGGGTATTTTTTAACTAATTACAATCACACTGTGAGTCCAGTAGAACTCCGTAAAAGGTAACAATAACAACATTTTTACAAGGATGTGTGTACTTTTCAGGTTAACGATATCTGATACATTGGTTTATTACAGTCTCACGTTTGTACACAACGTGAATAAATGTAATACCATATCACAGTACAAAACCACTCTAAAAGAGTTGTGAGACTATACGTGGGGTGATCATTAAATAGTGGAAACACCTTTGTAGATTAGTTGATTATTTACAGAAATAAAATTCCTTCATGTAACACCAAGGAGTGTCTTTTGACCTTTCGAATACAAGTTTGAAATTGAAATTTCAACGTGTTACCATAGCAATATATGACGTCACGTTCATGCCGGGTACCGCGTGTATTTTTTTTCGACGTCATTTTAGTAAGGAGGTGCTTGTATTATGCTTATTATGTGCAATATGTAAAGATAAATGGAAAATTTAGGAACACCTTCCGTTTAAGTTAGATTTTGGTTTCACAAACATACATATCATGATTCTTAGTGAAAACGTTCTGAAATCTGGCATGAATTAAAGCTAAAGCAGGGGCTATAATAATTGATTTTTAGGGGTTTTGGCATTCTATTCCGTAATTTACAGTATTATGCTAACGTTAATTGATCGATTATCAAGTTCAGGATAGTTTTGGTTCTTTCAGCTATACAATTCTCCCAAGACTCTGCTTGTTAAAGTGCAATGACGTCACAGTTCTGGTCCCTCGGGCTTAAAATCAGCGAAACACGTCAAATATTGCTCGATCAAAAGTCTTTCACCGTCTGTATTTTTGCCAGGTTTTAGAGCAAGCCATAAATAACTATATATTTCTTTTAGTATCTGAGACTTGCATCAGGCCATCGCAAACCTTTATCCATTCTTTGTTACTAATCAGCAGCAAATAAACATGAAAATATGCAAAAAATTAGAGACTGAACCCTTATAAATTTAAGGCATCGTTGCCATGGCAACGATATTCCTAAACAGTACTCATGGGCTTTATCATATGTCACGTGCTTGCTTCTTAGGTATTATATATCTGGAAGACTGTTTTGCCACAAAGCTTATGAAAAAATACTAGTTTCCATTATTTAATGATCACCCCTCGTAAAATAGATACATACACCTGGTTTAAAACCCTTCCCAGCAGGCACACAACCGTTATGTAGGTCGTTTCTGAAAATATGGAGGGCAACAATTTGATTGAATTCCTTTACCACTCAATCACGTTTCATGAAACTTTGCATACCTTAATCTATTACCCATACGAACTCAGGCATGGAAATTCAGATTTTTTTCACTTTTAGATAACACTTTAATTAATTGTTACCATTTTTCTTCTCAATTTTATGCCATCCTTACATGGGAGGTAGCCATTAAGGTAAAACAGCCATTGTTGCTTCTATATTTACTATACTAATACTATTATTCATTTAAAAATTATCATGTGATATGTTCACTCACTACCAGGTGAACAAGAGACTTGAGCAATAATGGGCCAGTCACTTGGAAAATATTTTCTAATATGTTTCTCCTTAATAGGGAGTAAATGCCCATATATGGGATGCATATTTATAGTACGTACAATACCGCTTCTTCCAAAAACTGCACTAATCAAGCGCACGCTCTCTAAGATTAGAGACATTTTTAACAGGGAGCTGATCTGATAATTTTTTATTTGCTGGTCAAAAAAATCTGAATTATCTTGCCTGAGTTCGTATGGGTAATAGATTAAGACATGCAAAGTTTCATGAAAACTGATTGAGTAATAAATAAATTAAATCAAATTTTTGCCCTCCACTTTTTTCACAAACGACCTATATGAACATTGATTTAACGTCATGACGTTGAATCAAAGTTGATTCAATGTTAATTCAATGTTGATTCAACGTGTGCCCGATGGGCTTCGTTATCAGGAATGGTCTCCAGTTTGCTAATGGCTTCTTTTTAAGAAAAACTATGCTCGTTCGATGAGCAACTTCTTTCCGTTGAGTTCAATCTCTATATTAGACGGGCGTCGTCATCCAGGGAAGCAAACAGGCCCCAAGGTTATAAAACTTGTTTCATGCTCAACTCAGCTGAGCATGAAATTTTACCTGTCAATAAACAGCAAATTAAAATAAGTACAGTTATTTTTTTGCTCAGTTTAGCTGGGTAAGAAATTTTCTCTGCTTATCAATATGAAAATGCCAACATGAGTTGGCATTTTCATATTTATCAGCAGAGAACATTTTATACTCAGCTGAGTTGAGCACGTAAAAAGTTTTATAACCTCGGGGCCAGGTACGTCACATTTTTCCCTTTGTTAAATGGCGGAAAAAATGTCGGTGCATCTATTCATATGTTATGGTGCTTAATGTCCGCATTTTGTTTTGTCCGTTTTTTTTTTTTAGTTTTTTTTTGTTTCGTCTGCAATCTTTAAGGTAAATGGGTATACCTTCGTGTGTTTTTTCCGCCATTTTTACAATATTGATCAATTTTGTGACTTCCTGTTTGCATCCTTGATAACGTAGCACTACCAAAAAATGGAGTCTACTTTGATAAAATACATAATTGAGCCGCGACACGACAAAACCAACAAAGTGGCATGCAGTGCACCCAGCGAAGACTCAGATCAGCCTCGGCATCCGCACAGTCTGATCAAACTCTTCCGTCAGCGCTTAAAGGGTAGCTAGGGATCTAAGCTACCTCCATGCGGACAGCGAAGTCTCTGATCAGACTGGGCGGATGCCCAGGCTGATCTGAGTCTGTGCTGGGCACAAAACCACTTTGTTGGTTTTCTCGTGGCACGGCTCATATATTTATTTGCTCCTAGATTCTTTTTATTTCAGAGCTGACTATCATTGAGAAATAAAAGCATCGTAAACGACTGCGTAATACCCCGCCAATGCAAACCAATACCCCGTCTTCTATCTTTTATACTTTTTTTTTGTCATGACATAAACCTCATGAACAGAATTTTTTCTTAATTTTATACATGTATATAGCTCTGGGGCAGGGGCAGGTAACCTATGTGGACTTAATACTACTTGTAACAGAAAGCTTATGTTATTTTAATCATTTCTATGAAATTTCATCAAGATATACCTAAAATCTGATTTTATATTGATTTTTTCATGATTTCATACATGTATACAGCATGTGTCAGGGGCAGATAACCACTGTGGGACAAAATTTTGATCAAGACATAAAGCTTATATCAATATGATAATTTGTTACAAGTTTCAGAAAAATCCCTTTCGACTCTAATTTTATACATTTTTTTTTCATTATTTCATACATGTATCTAGCCCTAGGGCAGGGGCAGATAATCCAGGTGGACAAAATTCTGCTTATAACTGAAAGCTTATGTTACTTCGATCATTTCTGTGAAATTTCATCAAGATGTTTCAAAGTGTAAAAGAACTACAGACCAAAAACTGTTTTTAAGACCATGAAAAGGGCAATAACTCCATAAGAAGACATCGAAATTTGCCCATTAACAATCCCAACCGAGATCTTCCCAAGACCAATGCACATGCCATGTATGAATAAAATCCGTTAATAAATACTCAAGTTATCGAACGGAAACGAAGTGCTCACGGACGGACGACCGGACAGACGTACGTACGACGGACGGACGGACACACGGACAGCCAGCGGGAAAACATAATACCCCGCCACTAACGTGTGGCGGGGTATAAAAAGCAAAAAATGAAAATGGCGGAGTTGCTTTTCCTGAAAGTGCATCTATTCACCTTAAAGTCTACAGATTTTATGGACGAAAGTGCCCTTGATTCAAACATCTTCATCAAAAATCAGAACTTCTACGGGACTAAAACAAAATGAACCGTGAAAAATATAGCTAATGTGATTCAACGTCAAACATCGTTTTTGTTTGTTCTCATGTCACTTGAAGAGTTGTGATGCTGCGTTACGGCATTTTTTTTTTTTTTTAATCTTAGTTTGTCTTAAATTTTCTACGAAAATACACAATGCAAATGAGTACAGCTGTATGCGTTGCTGCCAGAAAACATGAGCCGCGACACGACAAAACCAACAAAGTGGCATGTGCGCCCAGCGAAGACTCAGATCAGCCTGTGCATCCGCCCAGTCTGATCAGAGTCTTCGCTGTGCGCTTAAAGGGCAGCTTAGGATCTAAGCTAGCGTCATGCAGTCAGCAAAGACGCTGTTCAGACTGGGCGGAAGCCCAGGCTGATCTGAGTCTACGCTGGGCGGATATGCCACCTTGTAAGTTTTGTCTTGTCATGGCTCAAAAATATGCAGACATTCACTAAATACGCGTGTTCCTGCATGCAGCAAAAACAATATTGGAATATGAAACAGTCACATGACTGTCTATAATTACAATAACTATTGTTTTTAACCCATTTAAGCCTTGTAGACTCATCTATCCAAGGTTATAAATTAGATGTCTATTTATCATTTAAGGGTGTTCGGTTTATCTATATTTTAAAATCATTTTTATGGAATCTGCTGTAAATTTCAACGGTGTAGACAGTGATGAGACGCCGCGGTCTGATCTGGGTCTGCAATGTATGTCTGACATGTCCTTTCATGGGATGCTATTTTGGGTCCGAGGTTATAAAACTTGAGTATATTCTCAAACTCAAAATAAAGCACACTGATTGGCTGCTTCCGAGCATGTGCTCGGAAGTAGCCAATCAGTATGCTTTATTTTGAGTTTGAGAATTTACTCAAGTTTTATAACCTCCGGGCCTGGCCTTGCATCAATTTTTCACCCTCTCTACCACAACAGCAAGGAAGACATTAATATTGTTATACCCCTTCTTTTAAATTACTCTAAACCCATAGCTTCTAAAGTTTTCCATACAACAATACTATGATTTTCGCAGACACTATAAGAAAACGGTTTTACAAGAGAGTTTCTTGTTTTTCTTTTAAATAGTTGTTAACAACTAAAATTTTGAGCATGCCTGGTATGTATCATTAATGGAGAAAAAAGGTGATACTAAATACCGCAAAGTAGCGCAAGGCAGCACCAGGTACCGTCAGTGAGGCACAAGGTATTGCAAGGTATGCACAGGGGACCGCCAGGTAGGCACGGGACCGCCAGGTATGCAAATCTGCTATATAGATACATATGCTATGCAAATGAGTCCAACGCCACTATTAGGTACCGACTCAAGCAGCTCAGTTGACCTTGCAGAGGCTCTTGTCGTAATATCTGAATTCAAATTGTATGTTCTTCATGTCAAAAATAAGTTCAACATGTCAAAAATAAGTTCAACATAAATTCTGTAGAATAGAATATATCAACAACTAATATCAAAGCATATGTGCTCGGCATGCATGTAAAGACATCATTCATTATTTCTTCAACATGGCCATTATGTTTCAACGGCCAGACAGGACTTCCTCTTGACAGAGACTGAGAACACAATCTGGCCTCGTTATACTGTTTCTAAAATGTTTATTTTGCTATTAAATCAATTTTTGTTCACCCTTGTTATGTCTTACATAAGGTATTTGAATAGGTCAGCCTACCTTGCGGTACCTTTAGCACTTGCGCTACTTAGAGTCTATCTTGCGGTGCACTGCGCCTACCTTGCGGTACCTTGTGCTACTTTGCAATACCTTGCAGAATTTAGTATGGCCGAAACGAAAAGACAACGAAACCTGTTTTTTGCCTATTTATCTCACCTGAGCCTAAACCTGAGCCTTTAGGCTCATGGGTGAGCTAAAAGTATATACCGGGCATCCGTCGTTCGTCGTCCGTCCGTCGTCAACATTTTCAATCATCTTCTCTTCTGAAACCACTGGGCCGATTGAAGCCATACTACCTAGGTCGGGGGAACGAAAGTTTGTTCGGGGTATCTGGGTCACGTGACCAAGATGGCCACCACGACCATATATAGTAAAACCCTTCAAAAATCTTCTCCTCCAGACGCAAAAGGTCTATGTCTTTGAAACCTGGTATGTAGCATCGGGCATTCAAGCCCATCATAGTTTATACAAATGATGACCGTAGGTTGACCTTGACCTAAATTACGACACGGTCAACTTCGGTACGTTATGCTTTTGTATGAGAAAGTGCTGAAGCAGTGGATTTCTCAGAATCCATGAAAGTCTAAGGTATAATATTTGGTATATATGGTTAACTTAATGACCAGATGAAGAACTTATGACGCTTAAGGTCAAGGACATTCTTTGACCTTTGTTCAAGGACACTGACATTCTGTCTCCTGTCAACATTTTCAATCATCTTCTCTTCTGAAGCCACCAAGCCGATTGAAACCATATTTCATATGGAACGTCAGTGGGCCAAAGGAATTAAAGTTTGTTCAGATGGTCTTTGCCACATGACCAAGCTGGCCGCCACGCCCATATATGGTAAAAACACTTAAAAAGCTTCTGCTCCAGAACCGAAAGGCCTATGACCTTGAAACTTGGTATGTTGCATCGGGCATTCAAGCCCATTATAGTTTTTACAAATGATGGCCGTAGGTTGACCTCGACTTAATTTACGACACGGTCAACTTTGGACCGTTATGTCTTTGTATGGGAAAATGCTAAAACAATGGATTTCTCAGAAACTATTTAAGTTTAAGGTATAATATTTGGTAAAGATGGTTAACTAAATGACCAGATGATGAACTTATGACGCTTAAGGTCAAGGACATTCTTTGACCTTTGTTCAAGGACACTGGCATTCTGTCTCCTGTCAACATTTTCAATCATCTTCTCCTCTGAAACTAGTCGGTCGATTGAAGCCGTATTTTATATGGAGATTAAGTGGGCCAAAGAAATTAAAGTTTGTTCAGATGGTCCTGGTCACATGCACATGATGGCCACCACGCCCATATATGGTAAAAACCCTTCAAAAATCTTCTTCTCCAGAAGTAAAAAGCCTATGATCTTGAAACCTGGTAGATAGCTGCGAGCATTCCAGCCCAATATAATTTGTACAAATGATGACCGTAGGTTTACCTTGACCTAAATTACGACATTGTCAACTTTGGTACGTTATGCTTTTGTGTGGGAAAATGCTTAAGCAGTGGATTTCTCAGAAACTATTTACGTTTAAGGTATAACATTTGGTATATATGGTAAACTAAATGACCAGATGAAGAAATTATGTCGCTTAAGGTCAAGGTCATTCTTTGACCTTTGTTCAAGGACACTGAGATTCTGTCTACTGTCAACATTTGCAATCATCTTCTCATCTGAAGCCACTGAGCCGATTGAAGCCATATTTCATTAAAAGCTTAAGTGGGCCAAAGAAATTAAAGTCTCTTTAGATGGTCTTGGTCACATGACCAAGATGGCCGCCACACCCGTATATGGTAAAAACCCTTCAAAAATCTTCTTCTCCAGAACCCAAAGGCCTATGACCTTGAAACCTGGTATGTAGCATCCAGCATTCCAGTCCATTATACAAATAATGATCGTAGGTTGACCTTGACCTAATTTTTTGGTATGTTATGCTTTTGTATGGGAAAATGCTTAAGCAGTGGATTTCTCAGACACTAATTAAGTCTAAGGTATAATATGTGATATGTATGATTAAAGAAATGAGCAAATGAAGATATTATGTTGCTAAAAGTCAAGGTCATCCTTTGACCTTTGTTCAAGGTCACTGAGATTCTGTCACCCGTCAAAAGTTTTCAAACATCTTATCCTCTGAAGCTACTGGGCCAACTGAAGCCATATTTTATATGGAGCTTCACTTGGTCAAACGGATCAAATGGTCCGGATGGTCTTGGTCACATGACAGAGATGGCAGCCATGTCCATATATGGTAAAATCCCTTCAAAAATCTTCTTCTCCAGAACCAAAGGCCTAATGGCTTGTGGCATGGTATGTAGCATTGAGGACTTGAGTCCATCATAATTTGAACAAATCATGACTGTGCATTTACCTTGACCTAATTTATGGCAAGGTCAATTGTGATGTTTTGTGCTTTTATATGGGAAAATGCTTAAACAGTGGATTTCTCAGAAACTATTTAAGTCTTAGGTATAATATTTGGTATATATATGATTAACTAAATAAGCAAGTGAAGATATTATGTTGCTAAAGGTCAAGGTCATTTTTTTCCTTTGTTCAAGGTCACTGAGATTTTGTCGCCTGTCAACATTTTAAAACATTTTCTCTGAAGCAACTGGGCTGTTTGAAGCTATACTTCATATGGAGCTTCACTGGGTCAAAGGACCAAACTTTGTTCATATGGTCATGGTCATATGACAAAGATGGCCGCCATGCCCATATATAGTAAGAAAACTCTTTTAAAATCTTCTACAGAATCAAAGGCCCAATGACATTGTGGCATGGTATGTAGCATTGGGGACTTAGGCCCATTGTAATTTATACAAATCATGACTGTGCATTGACCTTGACCTTATCTATTGCTAGGTCAACTTTTGTATGTTGTGCTTTTATATTGAGAAAATGCTTAAACAGTTGATTTCAAGGAAACTATTTAAGCCTAGATATAATAATTGGAAAATATGGTTGACTACATGAAGACATAAGGTCGTCAAAGTTCAAGGTCATTTCTAAACTTTCCTCAAGGTCACTGAGATTTTAAAATTAAAATATGCACTCCTTATAAGCCAATGGTTTCAAATTTGTAACAAATGAGTGAAATCACAACTTGTGTCTGTAGACAGAAGGTATCAAGTGAGCTACAGGACCATTGGTCCTGTTTTTTTTTTTTTTTTTTTTTATTTTTTTTTTTTATATTCACTAACTGAGTTTTTCTTTCTTTTAGTTTATTCGTTAACGTTATTTTGTCTCTAACAGACAAACTTGTAACCTTAAATTTTATACGATGTCAAAAAGGTCTCTGTGTATACCTTAATATCCTTTCATATATGTTTTTGCCCTTCGGAAGTTCACGTGCTGCCGAGGCAAAAACGACCGACAGAAAGAGAGAAAGAAAAATAAAAGAAAGAAAAATGCAGTATTTCGTTTTTCCTCGAAATATTGACAAATTAAATGAAACATATCTATTTATTTGTAGGTCGTACAATGACCTGGCAAAAAAGCCTGACTATTTATTTATAAGTAAGTTTATTTTCATTAAGAAAATTATATAGATGCTTGAAAACCACCATTTCCATGATTTTTTGTTTTGTTTTTATCTGTTATACTCCCACCTGTCAATACCATAAAGGAACTCAAGTACGAGTCAGACACCGACAGTACGGCAACAGAATCTTTCTAAAATAGACCCATACATGAACCGGTAAGTCAGTGCTCCCGAGCAGTTATTTAACATCTATACTGACTGGCAAAAGAAACGATACACTTAAAAATGTTTGTTGATTTCAAGAAAACACATTAAATGCATTTAATTCTGTTCAAAAATTATAATCGAGAGTACTTAACACATTTCAGTCCGTTTGCCTGCAATTGCAGCAATATCTTAGTGATTTTCGCCGTGACGTCATTTGTCCAAAACATCATTTCTGACATCATGTTAAAGCTTTATCCACTAGATAGACATTTGATTTCCCAAATTGATGTAATTACACCTACAACAAACAAAAACACAGCAGCAATCAAGTGCAGCTCGTGGACGGGTAATCGGTTAATGCGTTTTTATGCATATTCCAAATTACAAAAAAAAAAAAAAAAAAAAAAAAACATTGACGTTTTTCTGCCTGGTGCTCTTGCACCTTTATGGTATCGCTGACTGTCCATTTTCAACCTTAGCATATCTGCCTGACACAGGACTTATCATTCCAGGCCACTAAGCACAAGAAAAAATGGCATTTATTAAATCACTTTCATAGCCGTTAAAGTCAAATTTTACGTAACCAATTCTCTTACAAGATACTGAAAGTGCAGTAAGTCCAAAATATGCCCCCCACCCCCACACATACACACACTTTTTAGCTGTTGCTGGTAGGTAAAAATGTCTATCTAATTCCTAGACTCATTTTGGAAACTTTAGACCTGGAGAAAATTGGCAGTGAAATGACGTCCTCTTTTGCATTGTCAGCTATGGGCATTGTTTTACTAGTTCCACCTTAACGTGGATTCAGTGCTTGTTCAACGCTGTGTGCCAAATGCGATAAGTTTAAGGTAGACAGATGGTGAATAAAAATATAGGTGGGGCTTCATTTCATTATACCAGCTGAATAACCCAAAGGGCTATAAAACATCTGGATAAGAAAAAAACTTTCACCGTTTTGTTTTCCTAAAAAAAAAACATAATTTTGTTTTTCTACACACACTTTTTTCCATTTGAATTCATGTCTCTAGCTCATGAATGCACTTTCAATTCTGCAAATCATATAATCTATAATATAAGATATTCGAAACAAACTGGTAAAAAGGTGCAGTTATCTTGATAATAAGTATATTTTTTACATTTAAAAAAAAAATGCAATAAAATTGAATTTCATAAAAACGTCATGAAAAATATATTCAATCGATGGGGGATGCTTATGCATATTATTTTAGTAAAACTTACATTGTATGATACAGAATAAAACGAAAATACAAACATTTCACAGTTTCGTTTCCTAGAAAAACAATGTTTCTAATGAGATATCACAACATAAATTTTAATACCCACATGGATAAATTATCTTAAACTGTCATCAAATACTCCTTATTATCTGGAGGCCTACATTTTATACATAACACATAGGCCCAGATGGCGGGGCTGAAGCCCCAACGCCCACCCCTTTATGCGGGGCTGCACTATGCATTTCTAGTTATGATTGCCCCAAATTACTCAGTAAGGGAAAATAAATCTAGTAATGATAGTCCAGTTTAGATCAAACTTAGTCAAGGACTTGTGGCCATGAAGATACTGTGCAAGTATGGTTATGACTGCTCTAAAAGTAGAACCGACATTGTGTTCAAAAATGATAAAAACAACGGCACATATAACCCCGTTTAGCCAATAAATAATCTTGATTGAAAATAAGTGGTTATAAACATGCTGTGTATGTTTGGTTATACGAGGGATGTTCAGAAAGTTCTGATCGTGATGTCATATTTTGATAAGCATCATGAATACAGAACTTCTGATAGCGAAACTTTATAACGCTGTAATTTGTCAGGACAACTGTGCAAACGCAGTGTATATTTTCTAAAGGACATACTTTTGAACGTCGTTGAAAGAGGTATACCTACAGCCACTGCGAATTTTTACTCCAGAAGGTCATAGTTCACATATAAGCAGTCTTTAATTTCATTTCGTCATGGCTACCTAAACACAAACCCTAGGCAACCGTGTCCTGTAAATATCGCAGAAATTATATTTAATCTAGGTTCCATACTTCCCCTTGAATTTGGATTATCTGCATTTTATGTGGTAGCAAATTCCCCGTCGGCTAAAGTCATCATTTTTTGACACGAAAACAAATGCCTTAGCATTCGAAATCTTGTCAGGAAAACCTTTTGCATGGCCCAATTCGAAATTGTCGAATAATTAAAATTAATGTAAATACCGAAGTTGTCACAGCCTTAGAAAATGATGTTGACGTCGATTGCAATAACGTCATTAGAACTGCGCATTGCTTTGCAAGGAATTAATTGGAAACGTTCGCTACCCTTCTAACTTTCAAATGGATATTGACGGCAACGACTGACAAACAGCTGACAAAAATTCATTCGGTATTTACGATGACTTATTACTTGAATGACACACTGAAAATAAATTCACATATGACTTTAACTCAGTGGTATGACTGGGGCCTAATAAAACGAGTTGTACCTCAATTAGAAAATGTATCTTTGTATAGTGTTTGGTATCAATGTAAAGGCAAAATGTAACTTGCTTTCAATACATGCAAAGCAATTGCCCCCAGCATGCCGTTAAACAAAGTTATTCGGCGAGAATCAGAACTTTCTGAACAACCCTCGTATAGTCTTTATCATGGTTGACGATGAGCTGACGACGGATGGGCACTGACGATCCTAAAAAATTTACATGAGCACCTTGCGCTAGGTGAGCTGGTAAGCTAAATTACCATCCTTTATATCTTATGTTTAGGCCTAATTGGTCAAGAAAAAATATTTCCATTAGCATAATTACTTCCCTTACCCAATATATTAAACAACCCTATTTAGACTCGAAACCCGTTTGGGGGACATATGCAAAGAGTGCAGACTCAATTAAGAAATCCCAGAACGCCGCATCTGACCAAGGTCTACACTGCTTGCTTACAGGAATTTGTATGCAAAACACAGTACAATTGGAAACATTCACCAGAAACCCCTAAAACTAGAAACAGGCTCGTCCAGATGATAAGGATGGATAAGTCTGCTGGTCGAACAAACAAGAGGACCATTAGATCCTGATCGCTCCCCTGATCCCTGAGACTTTGATGTGATATGAACTATTTGGACATTTGTTTTCGCTATGAACTTACCGATCTTTTGTAGACATAGGTAACGGTGCCAAAATGGTGGTTAGCAATGCAACCAGTACTTTAGTACTGGAACTAATACTTTAAAATATTCAACACACGTGACCTTTGGCTAAGGTCACTAAATCACCTTGTCATATTGAATTCGAAAGGATTGAAGTCGACTGCATTTCCCTATCATAGAGTCTAATAGCAACAGAAAAATGCACTTTTTTCGCTTTTCCATTCAAAAGCCTATAGGAATAAATTCGACCTTGCAATAAAAGGATCGCCATTCATATACCAAGTTTCAATACAATCGGCTCAGTGGTTCTGGGGAAGAGCATTTTTGAAGGTTTTTATCATAAATGGGCATGGCGGCAATCTTGCCCTGGTCCAAATATACATGTATAAACTTTCTTTCCCTCTTTGCCTGAAGGCTGCACAGCGGAATTGAATTAAAACTGGTCCAGTAGTTTCAGAGAAGTCCTTTGGAAATATTGACAGGTGATGGATGACTGACCTTTAGCCAAGGTCCCTAAATGACCATGAACTCTTCAAATCATAGTGGTTGGCATCGACTGCATTTCCATATCACAGTGTACAGTGGCAACAGAAAAATGCACTATTTCAGCTTTTCCCATTCAAAAGCTTAGGGGAATAAATTTGATCCTGTCGCAAAATTGATCAAGGTCAAACAAGGGTAATCATGTATACATATATACTGTGTAGTACTAGAGTCCCAGATGCTACATCACAAGTTTCAAGGAAATATGTCTAGTGATTCTTGAGAAAATGATTTTTAAGGTTTTTATCGTATATGTGCATGTCGACCATTTAGGTCATGTGACCTGGACCAAATATGTAAACTTTATTTTCTCCTTTGCCTGAAGGCTGAGAAAGAAAGTTGATTGAAACTGCCCAGTAGTTTAAGAAGAGAAGGCCTTTGAAAATAATGACAGGGGACAGACAAGTGAGCTTTGGTCAAGATCACTAGATGACCTCTTGAATTCATAGGGGTTAAATTTTAATGCATTTTCCATATCACAGAGCACAATAGCAACAGGAAACTAATGTCTGATTCAAATATGAGGGTCTCGGGTGTGTGAAATAAAGCACATTTAAATTTCGTCTATTTTTATGCGCGTTTAGGGATGATAATATTATTACTTTTCGAACCCAGTCTATCCAACTATATGTACTCTCCCGGATTTGCGTAAATAAAGAGGTTAGGATGGTAAATTCTGCTGGTTTTAAAGTTAGTTTTAACACGTAAACTGAAATGCTACCAGGCAATTGCTGAAGGTAATGACTACCCCTGCTGGTTATCATGTATGGAGCAACGTCATTTGGCTAATTTTGGAAAATGAGAAAGACGAGGAAAAATTGGATTGTTTCGACGTCATCCAGGGGCGTAACTAGGGGCAATTTCATGATACGCACAACCATTTTTATATGCTCTACTTCTTGAAAGGAAAGCTAGTATATAAGCCACTTTGGTAATTGGTATTGAAATCGTGTCTAATTTATAAAATTTCAGCATGCAAATATGCAGGTGCGTTTTGAAATTTTGTCAATTTTGACAAAATTTCAATACACACTTGCGTATTTGCCGTATACGTAGCTACGCCCTTGTCATCTGTGGTTAAAAAATAACCAAACCACCTCCGTCACACATCTACTGCATGAACAGCAGGCCTTTGCCCTACCTTAGGAGCCTAAGTGCCAAGTTTCACAGCATTTTCACACATTGCAGCCACACCCATGAATACAGGAAATACACTGTACTGCTATGAGTCTCAATGTACGAATTACCATTCCCATGATTAATTAACATTGCAGCCACACACACACACACACACAAATACTAACGCATTCACAAACATAATTTGTCAAAATCACAGTCTTATAAATATGCCCATGTCAGTCTATGTCTAAAATGCATCGAATTGTTCAGGAATATAGGGCTTTGTTTTATACTGTTCCCCCTTTTTTTATTTGGATATCTGTAATTCTGCCGGAGTTGATAATATACCAGCAGAACTTGTTCGAGCTGGCGGGGAGACCATGATTGATGTTTGTATAGATATCTGTAACAGGATCTGGAGAACGGGAGAATGGCCTACCCCATGGACTCAGTCACTGATTATTACGCTCCCTAAAAAGGCAACCTACAGCTCTGCCAGAACTACAGAACCATCGGCCTCATCAGTCATTCAAGCAAAGTCATGCTGAAAGTCATCTTGAACAGGCTTAAACCACAAGCCGAAGAGATAATCGCTGAGGAACAGGCTGGGTTCCGAGCAGGAAGGAGCACAACAGAACAGATCTTCAACCCTAGAATCCTGTGTGAAAAGTATCTCCAACATCAGCAGAATCTGTATCATGTCTTCATTGATTTCAAAAAAGCCTTTGACAGGGTATGGCATGCAACCTTATGGGCCACCATGCGGAAATACAATATCAATGCAAATCTAGTTCGCACCATTGAGCAGCTATACGCCAAGGCTACAAGCGCAGTCCTGATAAATGGCAGCACAGGAGAATGGTTCAGAACAACAGTTGGAGTAAGACAAGGATGTCTTCTGTCACCCACCCTCTTCAACATTTTTCTTGAACGGATCATGTCTGATGCTCTGGAAGAACATGACGGAAAGGTTTGCATAGGCGGCAGAAACATTACCAATCTGCGGTTTGCCGATGACATAGACGCTCTAGCTGAGGAAGAGCAGGAACTAGAAGCTCTAGTTGAAAGCCTCGACCAAATCTGCACAAGGTATAAGATGGAGATACCAAACTGATGACGAACAGCGCAGATGGCATCCAGAGGGAGATCAAGGTAAAATGGCAGAAGCTGGGTACTGTAAACAGCTTCAAATACCTTGGAGCAGTTGTCTCAGATGATGGCTCAAAACAGGAAGTTCTCTCAAGGATTGCACAAGCCACTTCAGCTCTTACCAAGCTGAAACCAATTTGGAGAGATAACAATATATCTCTTGGATCAGAGGTGAAACTTATGCGCTCCCTTGCCATTTCCATATTTCTGTTTGCCTGTGAATCGTGGACCTTGACAGAAGAGTTAGAGAAAAGAACGCAGGCCTTTGAGATGAGATGCTACCGGAGGTTACTGAACATTTCGTACAAGGACCATATAACCAATGAGGAGGTTCGCAGGAAGACCCAAGCAGCCATTGGAAAATATGATGAACTCCTGACGCTGGTCAAGAAATGGAAACTAAGGTGGTTTGGCCACGTCTCAAGGTCTTCTGGTTTAGCAAAGACAATTCTTCAGGGCACAGTGAAAGGAACATGAAGAAGAGGCAGACAGAAGAAGAGGTGGGAAGACAATATCAAGGAGTGGACAGGAATGGATTTTGCCAGCTCAACTAGGGCAGCTGAAAACAGGACAAGTTGGAAAGGGATTGTTTCGAAATCATCTGTGGTGCCCCAACGACCTAGTAAGGTTAAGGGATAGAATAGAATAGAATAGAATTCATGGTTGGCTATTCATAATTCATCATATCCATTGTTCATATTTTGATATCCATAATTCTATCTTTGGATATTCATAATATTAGTTTAGGATATCCAGTAATTGTCTTATTTTTGTGAAATCCTAAATGGGTTTATGGGTTTCCGAAATTCGAATAGTGGATATCCATTTATCAAATTATGGATATCTAAAAATCATGATGAATATTTTATATCAATAAATCAAATAAATTTTTGATCTCCAAAATTCGAATAATGGATATCCATACATAGAGAATAAACAGCATCTTATGTGATGTTCATTTTGGTTTCTGGAGATACAAAATTTAATTTACAGATATCAACAATTCTATTTTTGGATATCCAATATTAACTTGATGTTTGGATGTCCGTAATTCAGATTTTGGATATCAATTATTTGACTTATAGATTCTTAAGACAAAATTTCTCAAAACTGGGATAACTAAAATAATTATGATAATTGTCCTAAAATGGAATAATTTGATTTTTATATATGAGCCGCGACACGACAAAACCAACAAAGTGGTTGTGCGCCCAGCGCAGACTCGGATCAGCCTGGGCATCCGCTGTTCAGAGTCTGCGCTGGGCGCACAACCACATTGTTGGTTTTGTCGTGTGGCGGCTCAATTATGCTTACAATGCATCAAGGGACCAGATAGCTGTTATCCGAAATTGTTACTGGAGACAGTCAGTAATATAAAAGTGCCCTTGACGTCCTTGTTTAAACAAGAATTCGGCAGAATGCTATGTCGCACCTGCCTTGCTCTTTCACAGTAGCAGAGATCATGGTTAGATTAGGTTTGATGAATTCATTTATAAAAATTTGAGCAAACTGGGCTTGCAAGCTAAGAACTGGATGCTATTCTGGACATAAAATTCAATAGTCAACAGAGTATGAAATAATCATTAAAAGTATAAAGTAGTTAAACAATCCAAGAGACCAGCTTAAGAAAACTTTTTATGCCATGTCTGATGACTGTAAGTGGGTTAGCTTGTGAGAAAGGTACTTAAATGCCAGAGTACATACAAACGTGGATGCCAAGTTGACCTACAAGTTTCAAAAGCCAATAGAGCAAGAAATATACTTCAAGCATAAGGTTTGATGCTTATACCATTGTGTTTAAAGAGAAATGGACTTAAATGCTAGGGTCAATGCAATGTTAGCCATAAAATTTTACAAAGTCAGCAGCCCTTGAAAAATAGGTCAAGGACAGAAGGGAGTGCAACATCCCTTCAGACCTTTTTATAAAGAAACTTTTTGCCAGGTTTGATGATTCTAGGTATCATAGTTTGAGAGAAATTGACTTAAATGCTAGGCTCGATGTAATTTTTGACGTAAAATTTTACAAAATCAGCAGAGAGTTAAATATAGGTCATGGGTAGAATAAAGTGTGACATGCCTCAGGAACTGTCTAAGAAGAAATGAAGTAGCAGGTTAAATGATAGCAGGTATCAGGTATTAAGAGAAATGGACCTAAAACACTAAGAGTCCTGCGCAACTGTGTGCACAGCCTGGTCTGAAAATATGTTATAGGACAATTTAATTCGTCTATCTAGTACCAGGTATCAAAGTATAAGTTCTGAATGGTACATGTACATGTACTGCGACGGAATAGCGTCGTGAAAAAAAGATACCCTGGCCAGTGTGCATACAATTCTCGGACGTGTTTAAAAAAAAGAAATTGACATAAGCGTTTTTCCATATAATATCCGATTGAAAAAGGTAAACATACAAAACACTGCAATATTTTGGTACCGAATAATTAACGAAAAAGACTGAATAATAGAAACATGAATCTTATTCTGACAGTTGTATACAATACACAAACCTGTTGAATTGTGCAATGGCATTGCAGTTTGTAGCTTCTGTGTATGGTAGGCGTTTCTTTTTCGCGCCTATTAACGCGGTTTCCCGCGATCCACTACCAGTCGGGTAAAGGATTACGCGGCATCTACCGCCGCGCCGCGCCACGCCCTCTCCGCGCCACTCCTCGCCACGCTAAACCCACGACGCGCCTTCGATTTTCCCACGCTAAAATGTCGCATTCTCGGCGCAATTTGTCGTGGAGAGACGCGGCGAGGCGCGATTGATAGTAAGATGTCGATGGCTGTACTGTATAGGCCTACTAGTTTAACTTCTGTTTACTGTATTTTTTTTAGAATCTATCATGAGAGACCATCTCATGGATTATATATGAAATAACAAACTTTCTATAGAACATCAGAATGGGTTCAGAAAGGGACATTCTTGTGTTACCCAACTAATAGATGTATATGATCAATGGACTAGGAAATTACCGATAGCTGAAAGAAATTCGGTTGATGTAGTACTCTTAGACTTCCAAAAGGCTTTTGACAGCGTGTCCCATGAAAGGTTGAAAAAAATACAAGGATATGGAATTCAGGGTCTCTTGCTCAGTTAGATAGATGATTTCGTGTACCAAAGGCAACAGACAGTAGTAGTGAATGGGATAGCTTCAAATTGGACATAGGTTACAAGTGGTATACCCCACATCTGCATTCTAGGACCAGTCTTACTTTTTATTTATATAAATGACCTTCCTGATGTAGTCCATAGCAGCATGAAACTTTTTTGCAGATGACGCAAAATGTTTTCAACAGTGAATACTTTAGATCAGTCCCATTATTTTCAGTCGGACATTTTAAATGCTGTGAAACGGTCTGAAAATTGGTTGTTGAAATTTAACAAGGAGAAATCCAAGCATATGCATTTAGGCAAAAGGAACAATTCTTCAAAATATCATATGGGAAATCAGTTGGTGGCAATATCAAGTGTTGATAGGCATAACTATTGACAACCAACCAAAATTTGTGAATTATATTGAGAACAACATAAAAACAGCCAAAAGAAATCTTGGAATAATTAAAAGAACTTTCGCATATATTGACAATGAGATATTTTTTAGTTTATAGATTAGATTAGATTAAACATATTTTATTGTACCATATAGACAAAGGGATTGGACACAAGTTATACCAACATTAGCTAGTCCTCTCCCTACAAAGATAACAAACATTAGAATTGTGGTACATATACAACAGTAAGTTCAGTGTTCACAAATTAAATCATAGTATCGAAAGAAAGATAATATTGTTTTATCCCCACAGCAGCACCAGTCGCCCCGCCCCAACCCCGACACTCACAAATTCCGAATTGCAATTTATTACTTGACTATGTGAACCTATGTGTGTCTTTGATATATTTTAACACAGCCGAATGTATAATTGAATTAGTTTCAGCATTTAATGCGGAATCTCCATTAGTAATCAAATGCAAATGAACATTTGCAAGTGGATTAATGGAACTAAATAAACGATTTCTTTGTTCTACATATAATAAACACTCAAAGAAATAATGTTGAGCGTTCTCATTAACAGCGCCACACGAACAATTCGAATTAGCTGAAATATTTACTCGGAATAAATCAGCATTCAAATTACTACAATTATGACGAATTCTAGTTAAAATGATATCGTTTAGTCTGTCCTTAGTAGATGGAAATTGATGAGTCCTAGAAAATTGTTTCTTAATATTTGTTTTAAACGAAGAGAGAGTAAGAGAATTTCGTATTGATTGATCAGTGTTATTCCACAATTTAAGGGTTGACGGAAAGAACGATGACTCAAATGAACATAATCTAGCGAAAGGTATTTCAAAGTTCTGACTATTCCTTAAATTATAAGTCGAAACTGCATCAATTCTATTTGGAAGAAGATCTGTCAAGTATGATGGTGCGTCATTATTTATTATTTTATACATGAGAGTTAATTTTTTAGTTTTTCGCCTTTCAGCTAAAGTTTCCCAACCCGTTTTGGCATAGATCGAATTAAGAGATGCAAAAACTGGCAAGCCAGTTACAATACGCGCAGCAATTAATTGCACTTGTTCGAGACGATTTGCATCCGTTTGTGTACAACCATCCCATACTTCGCTAGCATATTCTAACAATGGCCGGATATAAATACAATATAGTTTGCATAGTATTTCTTTTGAAAATTGATATTTGACTTTTCTAAGATATGAAACTTGTTTAGACGCTGATTTTATGATTAATTCTACATGTTTGCTCCATTTGTTATTTGATGACAGAGTAACACCTAAATGTTTATGCGTTTCAACGAAATTCAAGACTGAGTTATCCATTACTAACTGCATATCATAATCAATCAAGGTATTTGAAATAAGCAAAACTTCAGTTTTTGATGGATTAAATGATTTAACCATCGACAAGCCCATTCGTGTAGATGTCTTAAATCATCATTAATAATAATTTGCAGATTCGGAAGATTTCTCGACGAATAACTAAGAGATGTATCGTCAGCAAATAACCTAGCTTATCCCTGTAAGTTTTCAGATATATCGTTGATATATATTAAGAACAACAGTGGCCCAAGGACTGAGCCTTGGGGTACACCAGCAGTTATGTTTCTTGAAGACGAGAAAGATTCATTGATGCACGCTTTTTGATTTCTTTTTTCTAAATAACTTTTAAACCACAATAAAAGATCATTCCTTATTCCATAATTTTCCAGTTTTAAAAGTAGACCACGATGCCAGACCCGATCAAAAGCCTTGGAAATATCACAGAATATTTGGCAACTTGTCTCAAAGTTTTCTAATGCTAAACATGTATTATGAATACTTTCTATAAGATGATGAACGGTTGAATGACCCGGAAGGAATCCTGACTGATATTTGTATATTAAAGAATTTCTATCCAAATGATTGTAAACATGTTTAAATAAAATGCGTTCGAAAGATTTCCCTACACAGCTAATGAGTGAAATAGGCCTATAGTTACTAGCAATTGATTTGTCACCTTTTTTAAAAATTGGAGTAACATGTGCTAATTTCCACAAACTTGGGTATGTATGCAGCTTAAGAGATAAGTTAAAAAGCGAACATAAAGGGATGGACAGTGACATAGAGCAGTTTTTTAACATACGATGACTTATTCCGTCTGGGCCAGTTGCTTTGTTTACTTTTAATGTATTTAGTATGTCAGCGACCTCAGAATGAGTAATAATTATGTGTGATAATAAAATATCTGTTCTATTTTCAAAAACTGGAAGCTCAATGTTAGTGTCGTCAATTGTTGATATTGAACAAAAATAATCGTTTAGGGTCGTTGCTTTCTCGTGGTCCGAGAATGAATAGGTGTTATCAGCATTGCAGAGGGGTGGTATTTTATACGAACTTTGATTTTTCCCCATAAACCTTCCCATTATTTGCCAAAAAGACTTGCTACCGATTTCTGATTTCGAAAGTATATCGTCTATTGAGTCGTTAAAGTTTTCTTTTGCATTCTTTTTCATGTTATTTACCCGACTTCGTTGCCGTTTGTATCGAGTTTTATCTGAGTCATTATTCGTTTTCAGTGCTTTTTTCCTTAGTCTGTCTCTTAATCTTATATTATATCTTAATTCCGAATTAAACCATGGTTTATCATTTGGACGTATCAAGACTTTTTTTCGCGGAATGCATTCTTTACAAAAATCGAGAAATAGATCAGTGAATTTATTGCATGCGTCGTCAACATTGGCATCGTCATTTATTACCGAATCCCAGTCGTATTGTAATATATAATTGTTTAGTTTATCGTAGTCTGCATTTTTGTAATTCCAAATTTCTCTATAATATGAGCTCGACAAGTCAACATGAATTTTCAATGACACATAAGTAGCCCTGTGATCACTAATTTGGGCACTAACTGGTATAACCCCTGAGTCTAGAACGCTACATGCGTCAGTTACTAAGATAGGATCGATTAAAGTTGAGGATTGGCCAACAATTCGTGTAGGTTCAGTTATAACGTTCGTTAAATTAAATAAGGACAAACAATCTTGTAACTGAGCATTCGCCAAACGAATGAAATCTATGTTAATGTCGCCAACTAAAATTATATTCGGACAATAGTCAATCGCCATTTCGATGGTCGTTTGCATTGACGAAATAAAAAGAGATTGAGAAGTATTAAAGTCGCTTCGATAAAAGCAACAAATTAAAAAGTTCTGAGCTTTTAATTTAACCTCTATCCAGATGGATTCAAGGTGGGGATCCTCAAAATCTTCACGACGTTCGTATTTTAACAGACTGGAAATATAAACCATTACTCCTCCCCCATGTTGGGACCTGTCATTTCGAATAGGGGCGTCAAATCCTTCAAATTCTAAACTATCCGTATCAATACTGGGGTCAAGATGAGTTTCCGAAAAGCAAAGAATATGAAAATCCTCAGCGAAGTCGTTAATATTATTGAGTTTATGTCTAATGCTTCTTGAATTAAGGTGAAAAATATCAAGAGAATGTATATCAGTTATATTCGGTCCAGGATGCGGATGAACATCCATACAGATTAGCAATAAAATGAGTCTATAAACCGTAAATGCATCATTCTTTACAAAACATCTTACGAAAAGTAATGCAAATGTAGCGAATGCACAAGCCGTGTGAAATTTAATGTTAAAACATAATCTCGGTAGGTTCAATCGTCGATGTGTATTTGCATAGAATGATCCGATTGCTGCTCTATAGGTTATTAAATCAACCCCCATGTGATATCACAGAGAGGTAAGCACGAATGAAAAAGAGCACATCCGGAGCATTAAGTGCAAACAAGATGTATGACTGTTTATCATGAACAAGAAAGTGACGGTAGTGGAGGCTAGACGACGGTGCTGCTGTAAGTATCCAACATATATGAGCGTTATAAATAAACAAGACACATAAACAATGTGTTAGAAATAGCCTTGAATATTTCATTTACCCTTCTTTCGTTTCAGTTGCACTTGAGCATGGGCTGTGAAATTTATTTTATCGACTCAGCAGGTACACAGCGACCGAACGACGTCAAAATAACGTCAAACTAACGTCGGTGCGACGTCATCAACATCAGTGATATCGTCACATCGACGCATACATGCCCGCTACCCCGTCACTGCGCACCCGCTGGGAAGCTATTAGTGCAAAACCATGTATGTGAAAATATAAACATCGGACCTATAAAGAACACAGCGCTGAATCAACAGAGACTCAACCCGGATTCAACGTTGAATCGAGGTTGACTCGTTGTTCATTCAACGCTGTGTGCTTACTAAAGAAGGCCTGGGATATCAGATTTTCACTGCATTAGAAAAGAAAAGAAAAAAAAAAAGATTAGGCACAGATACAACAAGACTGCTCACTTAAAGAGCAGACTAGTCTGGGTCTGCTCAATTGCAGCTGTCCCCAACATTATTAAGAAATGTGCGCTGCAGACCGATAATTATTAACGTATTCGGGTTGCCTCCCATTATATATAGTGTGTGCGTGTGTGTGGCTGGTATAAGACGCCATTCAGCCACTAATATGATTAACGAAAACAGGAAGTTACCGTTGATCTAATAACGACAAATTAGTGTAAATTTACGTTTTCACTATACAATTTTGATCCATAATTGTGTAGTTCTAACTGCATCCATACAGTTTAACTAAGCCTATTAAATCAAGCATACGTCGCCGGAACTTTGCACCAACATCGATTCAACATCGCATCGTTGCATCGACGTCGATAGACCAGTGCTAAATCAATGTGAATTTACAGACTGTCATTCCACCCAACAAGATACTCAATTACAAACTGTCATATGTGCTGACGACTAGGAATTAGGAAGCGGCATATTTCATATGACGAACCACCAATATTGTTGATAAGGGCTACAAGCCAAAACATATAATGATAACTTGCAACTGGGGCTGTGCAACTTACCAATGGGTCCACAAAGCACAGCAGTAACTTCGATGGAATGACATGTATCTCAATGACGCCAGTGCGACGATAACTCCGATGGCGTATGCTTATTTTACAATACCGCCTTTCTCACCATAACAGTATTATTAATCATAAAGTAAATATACTGGAATAGACTATACAAACGATGCAAATGTAAATCAAAAGGGCAAACCAATGCACATAAAAATCCCACTATATACAGAGTATAAATGTCAACTCGCTCACCAGAGCGACTGAAATATCTACTCAATCCTGGCACGCGCTGCCAGAACAACGACACACCAGCAAAGTGCAACGTCGTAACGTCGCACGGACGCGGGTACGTCGTTGTTCGGACAGTTTGTGCTTACCTAATTACCTTGGTTGAGTTCTAGAGGCTTGTCAGTCATAACGTACAAATAGTTGTGCAATTATACAGACCACTAGGGTCAAGTCAGCCAAACTCGGACAACAGGTAACTTCGGACAGTGACATTGTTTCCGTTAGGTCAGTTGTTTGGCATTAAAACAAAAATAACTGGAAAAACAGTGAAAATCATGATGAGACGGCTCATGATGAGCCGTCTCATCTGGACTTTCACTGTTTGCAATGGTGTGTCCGAACCCACCCGCTGGCCGAATCTACCTGACTTGACCCTAGTACATAATCGAACCTTACAAATTTTACGGATAACACACCAGAATCAGAATCAGAATCAGAATTGTTTACTGGTGATACGTCCAAAGACAATCATTCACCAGGACCTGTGAATCAGGGAAGCTAGTCCCTAGCCCTTACAAGAGAAGTAAACTTAGTAACTGAATCCTCTGCACACTCAGCAGCAGAAATAAGTGAATCTTCCAGGGAATTCCAATCTCTAATAGTCTGGGGGAAGAAACTGGACTTGTAAATGTCAGTCCCAGCCAATGGGGTTTGAAATGTCAGGGAATGATGATTCCTGGTACGCCTATTTGGGGGAACAAGGTCATTTATGGGTATACTGGCTGCACCCCTTAGACCTTTGTAAAGCATTATAAGTCTACTATCTTTCCTTCTCTTTTTTAGGGATTCCCACTTAAGTTTCTCCAGAATTAAGTTTCACCGACCTTGATCGTTTCGCTCAGGCTCAAGAAGGGCTTCCCGCCTCTCCGTAATACCCACAGCCACGGAATGGCTTACAATCCCAGCAGGTAAACAAATAACGCTGAACCAGCATTGAATCAGCGTTGATTCAACGTCATGACGCTGAATTAACGCCGTTCCAACGCCGACCCAGCCACAGTGGACCCAGCGCCATGTGCCCAGTGGGATCCTAACGGTGCATATTTGCTAAAGATAACTCCACTCGAACAATCTGTTTGAATTGCTTCCCTTGGAATGATAAATACACTATCTCAATGTATAATGCGCCGTTCGATCACCTGTTCTTCAAAATTACTGAACCAAATACGTGCTGGGGTTGCCTCCTTATAAATCAATGAAAATGAAAAGGAACATTAAAATACCACTGTGCAATACTTTTGGCAGTTTTGTAAGATTGGTTGGATGTAAATTTAAGTTTATTAGCCATATCAGAATTCACTGATAGATTTGCAAGTACATGAGTAATGATAACTCTCAGCAGAGATGTGCGATTGAAATGACCAATACCAAAGTCTGCCAACCCCTCGGTTGTGGCATGCAACGCAGGAGCAACGCTGCATCGGCGTCAGTGCAGCAACCCACTGCTACATCGAGGTCGATACATCGATGCTCATGCGACATGCGCTTAATAGTTATCAAACTCAATTTTACAAAGTTAATTTCAAGTTATTTTCAACAAGGCTTCCCATCTTTCCACTAAGCATACAGCGCGGAAACAGCGTCGTCTATTTAGTTTATACAAATCAGTTGTATGACCACATTTGGAATATGGATCGTGTGTATGGTCAGCTATGTACAAAAAAGATGGTATAGCACTGGAAAATGTCCAGAGAAGGGCTACCAAGCTAGTTAGATCACTCAACAATCTGAGTTATCCAGAGTTACTAAGTTTAGGATTGCCATCATTTCAATACAATGGACTTAGAGCAGATCATAGCGAGGTCTTTAGAATTATACCAGGTATAGACTGCTGTACTAAAGACATGCTCTTTAAGATTCAGCAAGACACAAGAACAAGAGGACGTCTCTTTAAATTGCGCAAGAAAAAAAAATCGTCTTGACATCAAAAAATTCTCTTTTTCACAACGAGTTGTTGACAAGTGGAACAAACTTCAAGATTGAGTAGTCTCTGCCAATTCAGTAACTCAGTTTTAGAACAGGTAGAACAGTCACTGGAAATCGTTACCGATAAAGTTCCATCCTGACTGCTATTCCTATCCAAATAATCCACGTAATAATCAGTAATACATTATAATGTGCACAGTAACACATTATAATGTGCAAAGTGCACTTCAGAAAATTGACATACTTGAATCCGAACTTTCGAATTTTGACTTAATTGGTCTTTCTGAAACATGGTTTAACCCCAGTATAAATAGTTCTGACATAATTATAAATGGTTTTAGAACACCATTTCGTAAAGATCGAAATGATGGACACGGCGGTGTGGCAGTTTATGTCAAAACTGATATACCTTGTTTACGGAGATTTGATCTAGAAATCCTCAACACAGAATGTATATGGATAGAAGTTCGCCTACAAACTAAACGCATATTAATAGGAACCTTTTACAGGCCACCGAATTCAGACCAGACAGTTTTAACTAATATTGAAAATTCAGTTGGCTTGGCAATAGACACTGGTATATCGGATATCATCATTTTAGGTGATTTTCATTTTGATCTATGTAAGAGGTCAACTGCTAGAAAAGTAGATAGCATATGCCTTCAGTATGACTTAAATCAAATGATAAATGACCCAACACACTTTACAGAACCTTCATCCTCACTTATAGATATAATACTTGTGTCAAACCCTGCAAATGTCTTGTTCAGCGGCGTTGGGGAACCCTTTTTAGATCTAGATATACGATATCATTGCCCCATTTATGGAGTTTTTAAATTTTCTAAGAATCAGAATACTGTATTTAAAAGACAAATTTGGAAGTATCAGGAAGGAAACTACGAGTCTTTAAAACATAAATTCATAAATACAGACTGGGAGATACATAAGGATAGTAATATTGATAGATATGCCGCTAATATTACAGATCACATTAAGACACTTTCACATGAATGTATCCCAAATATAAAAGTTATATTAGACAAATGGACCCCCCCCCCCCCTGGATGCATAATGAACTTCGAAAATTAATGAGAAAAAGAAAACGTGCATATGACAAAGCCAAACGAACAAAGCATATACAACACTGGTCAACTTACATAAAGTTAAGAAACGAAACTTATGGCAAGCCATTTTACTATTTATTATGCATAGTAGATATCTTATATAGTATATTAGATATCTAATATGCCAATTAAGATATCTAATATAACATAGAAGATATCTAATATAACATAGAAGATATCTTATATCCTATTTAAGATATCTGATATAGGATATAAGATATCTTATTTAATTTTTCATATTAGATATCTTATATGTTATATTAGATATCTTATATGTTATATTAGATATCTGAATTGGCATATTAGATATCTAATATACTTTATAAGATATCTAATATATTATATTAGATATCTTATATGTAAAATTAAATAAGATATCTCATATCCTATATAAGATATCTTATATCCAATATAAGATATCTGATTTACTAAATAAGATATCTTATATGTCGTATAAGATATCTTATAGGCTATATCAGATATCTTATATATTGTGTTGTGTCTTATGGAAAAGTCAAATAAGATATCTTATATACCTATATTAGATATCTTATATAGTATATAAGATATCTTATATGACAAATAAGGTATCTTTTATAGGAAATAAGATATCTTATATGGGATATGAGATATCTTATTTAATTTTACATATTAGATATCTTATATAATATATTAGATCTCTTTTATAGTATATTAGATATCTAATATGCCAATTAAGATATCTAATATAACATATAAGATATCTAATATAACATATAAGATATCTTATATGAAAAATTAAATAAGATATCTTATATCCTATATCAGATATCTTATTTAGGATATAAGATATCTTATATGTTATATTAGATATCTTGTATGTTATATTAGATATCTTAATTGGCATATTAGATATCTAATATACTATATAAGATATCTTATTTATTATATAAGATATCTTATATATATAAGATATCTTATATAATAAATAAGATATCTTATAAAATATATTAGATATCTGATATAATAAATGAGATATCTACATTCCATAATAAATAGTAAAATTGCTTGCCATAGAAACTACTTCCCTTTTGAGATCCTCGAAAAGAAATTATTTCGATAAACTAGCAGAAAAGTTTAAAAAAAACAAACAAAAAAAACAATGACACAAACAGCAAAAATTGGTGGAAATTACTAAAATCTTTCATAAAAAATCCTGGTAAAGCAACAATACCCCCACTGAAACAAAACGATGAAATATATGCAAATGACAAAGACAAAGCAAAACTGAACTCATACTTCAAATCACAGACAAACCTAGATGACACCGGAAAGGCGTTGCCTGTAACAGACACTATAAATAATATCCAGCTATCTACAATGCAAACAAATTCATACGAAGTACAGTCAATGCTAGAGACATTAAAAACTGGCAAGGCATCTGGCCCCGATACTGTTAACAATTATATTTTGAAAAACTGTGCTCATGAGCTCTCATTCCCTTTAGCCGATTTATTTAATGCTTCTTTAAGATCCTCTACGGTGCCGATCTTGTGGAAAGAAGCAAATGTGACACCTGTCTATAAAAAGGATGACCCGAGTGACTGTAGAAACTATAGGCCTATTTCACTGTTGAGTACTGTTGGTAGGGTCTTGGAAAAAATTGTCCACAAACATGTCTTCAGTTTTCTAAATGCGAATAACTTGATATCATCTCTGCAGTCAGGATTTTGTTCCCGGTGATTCAACAGTGAATCAACTTGTTGGTATATATAATACTTTTTGCAAGGCGATAGATGACGGGTTAGAGGTCCGCGCAGTTTTTTGTTACGCGAGCAAAGCCTTTGATCGCGTGTGGCATAAGGGACTTTTACTGAAACTTAAATCGGTAGGCATAACTGGCAAACTTTTAGACTGGTTTTCTAATTATTTAAGTGATCATAAACAACGAGTAGTTCTACCTAAAGATATATCAGAATGGGTGTCAATAAGTGCTTGAGTCCCTCAAGGGTCAATTTTGAGACCTCTATTATTTTTAGTATATATCAACGATATTGTTTTAGATATTAACTCTACAATTCGCTTGTTTGCAGACGATACTAGCCTATACATAATAATTGATAATCCTGTGCAAACAGCAATTATGCTGAACCAAGATTTAGCCAAAATCTCTGCTTGGGCCGACAAATGGTTAGTAACTTTTAACACTCAAAAAACTGAACTACTACTGATATCTCGTAAAATAAATAAACCCATACATCCCC
Organism: Ctena decussata; assembly: GCA_963989385.1. Lineage (NCBI taxonomy): Eukaryota > Metazoa > Mollusca > Bivalvia > Lucinida > Lucinidae > Ctena > Ctena decussata. The sequence goes on along the minus strand of OZ022503.1, from coordinate 78,553,500 downwards.
CCAATTGTTATGAATAACGATCATATAACTGAAGTTGATAATCATAAACATCTTGGTGTTGTATTAGAAAATACCTGTACCTGGCATTTACATATACGTATGATTATTTCAAAAGCGTGGCAACGTATTTACACTATGAGAAAGCTTAAATTTCTGCTCGATAGACATTTCCCTACAGACCATATATATTTCTTTTATCAGACCTATACTAGAATATGCTGATGTAGTCTGGGCTAGCTGTATCAAATATGAAGAAGAACTGGAAAAAAATTCAACTTGAAGCGGCCAGAATTGTCATAGGTTCAACTAAATTAGTGTCTATTTCAAATTTATATGAAGAAACTGGAAGGGAGACCCTAAGCGCAAGACGAAAATAACATCGATTAATATTATTTTACAAAATGATCTACAACCTTACACCACCTTATTTGGTTTAAACAAAATTTATTTTAGTACAAACGACATGATTACAAAACAGTACAATATACAATATGGTACAGGATCTGACGGTAAGCGAAACGGGGATATGTCAAGATACAATTTGAAAAATAGGGATCAGTTTCAAACATTAGAATGCAAATCCCAACTTTACTTCAATTCGTTCTTGCCAGCAGTTGTGCGTGAATGGAATTCTTTGACTGAAGCTTGTCGGACTTCACCGTCTGTTGAATGCTCTAAAAATAAATTAAAGCAAAAAATGTTTCCAAGTATTATTATTCCGGTTCTCGAAAGGGTCAAATATTACATACTAGATTAAGAACAAAAAGTAGCTCTCTCAATTTTCACTTGTTTTCTAAAAATATAATGGATAATGAAGTTTGTATATGTGGACAAGTAGAGGATACACGCCATTTTCTTTTTGACTGCCCCTGCTTCGCTAATCAACGACAAGTCATGGTGAATAGATTATTACCCATATGCAATCCTACCTTGAATCTTTTGCTCTTTGATGATGGCACCCGGAGTTATCAAGTAAATGTAGACATTTTTCAGCAGTCCAGGATTACATCATACCAACCAAGAGGTTCGTCTGAACATGCACTTTTTAGATAATTCAACAAACCTAAATGTAGCTTTTGCTTCGACTGGTTATACTGTGCGAATGTTACAACCTCGCACCATTTAGTCTAATAGTTGATACCATGAATAAGTTTTCTTCTCTTTCCTATTTAACTTTATCTCCTCCTTAATGTCTGTAATATGTATTCTGTTTAGAAATCATTTTCATTAATCCTTAGCTCAATAGTTAACTCAGTAGCCACACAGGGCTGAGACAGCGCTGAATCAACCTTGATTCAATGTCATGTCGTTGAATGAGGGTTGATTCAGTGTCTGTTCAGCGCTGTGTGATCATTGGGTAACATACTATTTGTTTGTATTTATATACACGTGTGTATTTATGTTCAACTTCGAAAGTTTCTGATAGTTAAATGTGTTTTATGACATCTTCAAGGGAAACAGATTTAAAAAAGTCACTGACTTACTTCTGTATCCCTTTCAAATATCTACTATATATATTTGTGTATGTAAATTGTCTATGTAAATTATTATGTATCAGTATTTTTGAATAAAATATTGTTTACACTAAATAATCCACGTCAGTTACCAGAAAGAAGACAGTAAAGGATCACAGCAGCAACCTCGACAACAATAAGAACAGTAAGTAGATGGAATGGCAAACAGTGTAACTGCTCCTTTTTGGAGCGGTCTGAACTGGGACTGCCCTGTTTGATCAAACCTATCTGCCTCAGCATTTAGAATTTGTATGTTATTTAACCCTTTTAATGCGCCAAAAAGAAGACGACAAAATTTACGTCTGCAGAATTTAAAAAAATATATCGTCCAAGCGATATCATATTGAGAATTCGAATACTAGAGGGCAAACAGTGTAGATTCAGATGAGGTGGCTACACTGACGTCCTTGTTTGCCAATTCAACAATTTTAATTTTTGGCGCTTTAGGGGTTAAGACTAAGTCAGATAAAAAAAATACCTTGACCAATTCCTGGATTTGATATTTCCTTCAGAACTGCAAACCCAATGTTTCACGTAACATTCTTACATAGGACGCCTAAATTGTAGTGAATTCACTTTTTCGTAGCATGTGAGCTAATTGCTAAAGTCGTGGTCAAAACAAATGATTTACCTAATATTTAACAGTGTGGCATTTATTTTTTTAGCAGGAAATCGTGGAAAAGAAATACTAAGATACTTTTTCAGTCTACATTGTTGGCGAGATTATTTGCTCACCAGAAGAACCGTTGAGAAAATTCGAAGAAAATAATAATAATAAGAAAAAACAATTCCACAGAACGCTATGTCTAGCCTGAAATGGCGCCATTTTATAATGCATGCCTATTAAACAGTAGTAAATTGCATGCACTGATGGAGTTTCTGTACTATTAGGTGAAAGAAGGTCAAAGTGACCCAGTTTTGTCGGAGGTGACATGAAATGGTAAGGTGCATGCACTGATGGAGTTTAAAAGATCTGGTGCCTATGAAAAATGAGAAATGTACTTCTTTGGTAAAAGGTCAAGGTGACCTTGTTTTCTGAAGAGTGACTTGGAGTCATAAGTTGCATGCACCGACGCAACTTAAAAGGTCTGGGGCTTATTCATTTTTTTTTTGTAAAAGTAGGTAACAGTAACTTAGTTTTGTGGGAAATGACTTGGGATGCTTAGTGCATGCACCGATGAAGTTTCGAAGGTCTGGGGCTTATGAAAAGCGATATGTGTACTTCTTGTGAAAGTAGGTCATAGTACCCTAGTTTTGTGGGTATCAACTTGGGAGTGGTAAGATGCATGCACTGATGGAGTTTCAAAAGTCTGGGGCCTATTAAAAGTGAGATATGTACTTTTAATGAATGAAGGTCACAGTAACCTCGTTTTGTGGGAGATGACCTGGAGTGGTAAGGTGAATGCACTGATGGGGTTTCAAAGGTCTGGGACCTCTGAAAAACAAGATATATACTTTTTTGTGAAAGTAGGTCACGGTGACCTAGTTTTGTGGGAGATAATCTGTAGTGCTAAGGTGTATGCACTGATTTTCAAGGTCTGAGGCTTGTGAAAAGCAAGATACGCATTTTAGGGAAAGTAGGTTACAGTGAGCAAGTTTTGTTGGAGTTTACCTGGAGTGGTAAGGTGCATGCACTGATGGAGATCAAAGGTCTGGGGCCTATGCCTGACACCCACTTTGGGTACGGCCACGATCAGTAGGACATGCACAAAGGAACACAAAAACAATCGGCTCCCTGTTCGCCACATTTCCCACCCAGCTCCCTGTTCGCCACATTTCCCACCCATGAAATGCGGGGGGATTCAGAGCTGAGCTCTTCCCACTTCACTCGCCGTTTCTGAGGGAATCCTTGTTAGTGTCTTTTCCTCCGCTTATTAATACGCTCAAATTCAGCGGGTAGTCTCGTCTGATCTGAGGTTGGAATTGTAAGATGAGAATTCCTCTTTTTTGTTTGGCACTGCACGACTATGACCCCGAAACACATGGGAGGTAGGGGAGAGAAAACAGCAGTACAGCCATGACTCCCTTCCGAACGCCCCAGCCTCCAAAACTTGCCGGCGTGCATCCGGGAGCCCTCGCACACGATCTGAAAAAGTGAGATATGTACTTCTTTGTAAAAGTATGCCACAGTAACCTAGTTTTGTGAAAGATGACCTGGAGTGGTAAGGTGCATGCACAGATTTGGTTTCAAAGTACTGGGGACTATGGAAAGCCAGATATTGGGCTGATCTGGAAACTTTGGTACTTTGTGCGAAGGTAGATCACAGTGATCTAGTTTGTGGGGGATGACCTGGAATGGTAGGTGCATGCGTTGATTTAGTTTCAAGGGTGTGGGGCCTTTGAAAAGCAAGATATAGGGCTTACCTGGTAAACTAAATATCGAGGGCTCGGCGCGAAAGGGTTGTAACTACATTTTATGAAATTGTTCAGGAAACACAAAAAATTTCATAAAACTTTTCTGCATCAAAGTTTTCCAATGCAAACAAGACATATAAGGCAAAATAACATTAGAATTAACTGTAATTTAAAATTTTGTATACATCTTATTTCAAAAAAAAGATATTTGTAATTTATTGAGATACAACCCTATTGCCCCTGAAATGCTACACTAACTAGATACTATTCTCGGTGCGAAACAGTTGTAACTTGAGTTACAACTGTTTCACCCCAGAAATGGCATAGGAAATGTATATTTTCATCAGGGTGAAACTGTTGTATCTTGAGTTACAACTGTTTCACCCTTTAAATGTATAGAAAATGTAATGATTTTATCAGTGCGAAACAGTTGTATATCATTTTGGAATAACATTACATAAACATTTCCCTGAAAATTAATATTTCAGTAAGTCTTACAGTGCCTGTACAGATGTTCACAGTGTATTAGTGTTCACAATTTTTGCGCTCATCAAGTTAGTGGGAACTCAATCTCCATGAATACAAATTTGTACAAAAGAATGATAGAGAAAGTCTTTAAAACTGTGAATATTGCAACCCATGATGCTGTGCTTAGTGGGTAACATCTCCCGCAATAATAAATACAGTTATGTAATATTGTCATTTGTGTTCTTCTATAGAGTGTTATCAGGGTCGTGAACACCTCATGAAACTGTTGTTCTTACCAGAGCTCCAGATACTATGATGCAATAGAAGAAAAATTCTGTGATGCTTATTTTTCAATCTCTCAAGTGAAACTTTTTGTTCAAATGACAGGGCATACAATATGTTTTTGAAATAAAAACGGAAACTTACTTAAAAACTTACAGAATATAAAAATGGCTCATTAAAACAACTATATTTCAAGGGATCAGCTAATGAATATACTCAAAGTAGTCGTTTATGCTGGAGCCAACGTCCCGGCCAGAGTCTGTCCTTCGAATTCATAACATGTATAATAAAGTTACTACACTTTCAGATCAGATATGTTCATTATGAATTTATAAGATTATAGCCAACCCTAAATTAGTTTTGAAAAATTATCCCTTGCAACCATGGAATACACTCTGCCATGGATCAGTCAGGACCTAAAGAATATGCAGCGGCGTTGCCCTTCATACATCAAATGGAGCCAATAGTAGTGAGTCACAATAGTGGCAGTGTGAAAAAGCTAATATCCTAAAATGAACAGTTTAATACTTCCATTTCCAACAAAGAAAACCTCACTTTCATCCCAGAGTTGATTACCTTAGAATTGTATTGTTGCGAGCAGGAATTTAAAGGAAGGAGTGTTAAAGCTTATTAACTTGAAAAAAAAAACAGGTCCAGACACTATCCAAGGTAGACGACTTTTAGTCTCTTGGTGGAAAAGTGGTGGATATCCTGTATATGATATTATTTTCAGGATTCACTAGGTCAAGGAAAGATTCCCAAAGCATGGAAGTAGGCCTTTAGCATGGCAAATCAAATGTACCAATGGTTCAGAACTTCTATTAAATACAACCAAGGTCTCAGATACTGCAGCTACATTTTTTTTTATTTACATTTATCTACATGTATATCCAATGGTTTTGTTACGACTAAAATTTACAATAACCAAGATGATTTTGATTTTGATATTGTTAATTTTCCATTTTTAGATGATGATGTTCCTTGTTCTACGTCCTATGGTGTTTATATTCTCAACTTATTTGTTTCGACTTAGCATCTTCTTGTAATGTTTCATTGAAAACACTTCTTCTGCAAGGCATTTCGAATTTTATGGTGACTTGGTGCATAAATTCAGAAAAATAATTGGTAAAAAAGAATTTCCTTATTGTTCTAAAAAGATTATAAGTATCTTTCATAGGCGTGAGGTCATCACGAGGCTTGCCTCGTGATGCCAAACAGTGATCCCGAGTGACAGATTTTTCTATCTGCACCTCACACTGATGAAAGATACTTTTTCTTGCACACTACGTTTTGTTTTAACTTTAGAACTTGTTAAAATGCGTGATTTTAGTACTTGAGAGGTTTCTGTTTGATTTTGAAAGAAGGCGCTGCTTTCAACGATTGCCATTCGGTTCTTTACCTCAGCGTCTGATGTGCATAAACTGACGTCATTTTTGCCATCTTCATGACATCATTATCAAAATGCCAACGTCACTTGACGACGCAGATACGTGACCTCCAGTACAACCAATGCATTGAATGCTCGTGATTTTTATTGGGTCCTGGGTAAGAACACCTGGGTAAGATAAGATTTCTATCCAAGGTGAAAAGAATGGCATTTTCTATCCGGTGTGCAAGAAAATATATTCCATATAAAAAGATTGGCTATAACAAAGATGTTTTGCGACAAGCTGCATGCTTGGTGATTAATTCAATCAAAACAACTTTGTTTACCTCTTTGATTGCACGACGGTGAGTCAGGCCTCAGACTTTATGACGGCACCTACTTAAATCTAACTTAACAGTAACATAGATGGTTGGGACCTGACACCAGCTCCAGGTTGTCTTGGGTAGGGGGGTTTCTTCTGCTCCAGAATTCCAGTGTTCCTGTTTCTGTGAGTCCTCATGTTTGTTTTACCTTTAAATCTTAATTTTGATTTCTAGGTTTCTCAAATAATGCACATATGAGCTAGGACTCTACCATGCAAACCAAAGAACTAAGTATCTGATGAACCAATTAAAGCAGAACCAAGGGCAAGGGGTCTGTCAATTGCAAACTAGATTAGTACCTCCCCCCCTCCCCCTAGTAATTTCATTGCAGGTTGTGTCAAGGCAGCATTTCTGTTTTTGTTCCTCTTGGTTGTTTTATGTGCTGTTTGTTGCTTTGTCTGTTATTGATATATTGTTTGTGATGCTAAGGCAAACCCAATAGCCACCTACAAGGGAAATGGTTGTTTACCTGGCTGCTGCTGGTGATGTCTTTGGTGGGTCTGATTTTACGTTGTCTTTTGCCACATAGTGTCTAGGGTGGGATCTGGGACTGAATTGTTTCAGTTCCTTAGAATTTTCCTACTACTCATCATAGCACCTGTCTTCAAGAAGTGGGGTAGGCCCAAGCCAGCCAGTTTCAGATGTATCTGCTTCATGTCAGTGTGTTGCAAACTCCTTGTGCACATTATGCATGGTAACAGCTTCAGTCACCTTGATGAAGAAGAATCAGGCTTCCTTTTTTTTTTGCATGTCTTCATGATCAGCAGCAATATAATGGGCAAGGCTGTATGTGCACATCACCTTTCTCAGGCTTAAGCAAAATTTTATTTTCAGATTGTTCAAGAAACTGTTTACATATTTTCTAGAAGGGGCCAAGGATGCCAAAAACTGAATATAATGAAGTATGGGGAGATGTTTTACAGCATAAAGCATAAATACATTGAAAAGTTGTTCCATGGAAACAAGAACCACAAGCAGAAGAAAGAAAACCAATTTGGTTTTACTGAGTTTCTCCATGAGCTTGTGCAGCCTCCTAGGGCCTGTTTAGGTGGACTGTTTTTAAACTTTCAGAATGGACTACCTGATTCCAAAGGACCAGGAAATACACAATCTTAGAAAGTTTCAGTCCCACGCAGCTTGTTATGCATGTTTCATTTCTGAGATGCTGTCTCCACTTTCTGCACCTTGTCTGACAAAGCATCTCTATACTACTAACAGATCTAAACCAGAAATCTTAACAGAAGTTTTTGCCAACCCAGCTGATGTTGGAAAAACAAAACCTATGTCTTACCTTTTGCTAGTTGCAGGTCAGGCAAACATCAGGCAGCCCGTATCAGAGCTACCTTGCACAACAGTCAGAGTTGTCCTTGATCATCAAACCTTGACATGTTTATCTAAAATTTACATTGTCCAGCTCTAGATTATAATTTTTCGCATGGAAAAGTACTTTAAGATAATTTGGATTTGCAGCAAGATAAAATTTGCAATATAGTTTCTGAAGAACAGTCCACGAAAAACAGATTCATATACCAAAGGATTATGTCATACAACCATCTCAGACTGGCTACATGCACGGGTGTATTGTGCTGGTAAGAGCACTTAAAAATGATATTGTGCAGCTAGCTATGGTGTTAGGTGGGCAGTGACTGTCTTTTTTTTTTATTATTTAAGAGCAAATGGCTGTAAGGCTGGCAAATAATTATTTTGTTTCAAAGATTCAATATGGAAGTATAACAATGTCAACCAACATTGAAAATATTTGCTGCCCAATATTACTGGAAGTTTCTGAAACTATTTTAGTACAATCCAAAATTTTGAAATGCATGCTGCACTGATTATGGGAAGTTTATTGAACTGTTATCCGAATTCTTGACAAGGTCTATCATAAAAACTAATTTGGTAAATACATTGTAATTTCAGCATAAGATGTATATTCTGATGAAATACAATCATAATTAGCAAACAAACCGGACCAAGAATTTAAGTGTTGTGTTATTAGGCAGCCCTGGCAACAGTATCAGGGGGAAAATCAACACAATAAAATACATTTAGCCACATTATACACTTTCCACACAGCCAGTCTGCAGAGGTTGCTATAGTAGCCTTTCGACAAAAATGATTCTTGGTAGATCATTCATATTTGATGACTGAACATAAAACGTTAGTTAGAATGTTGAGATGACATATGCATACATTCTTCCTTTTTCTGTTTTGATAAACTGTTCAAGAACAACTAAAATAATCTCAACTGACAAACTGACACCATTTTGAGTCACTGTTTTAGAAGGTAATGTCAGAGCTGCAAGTACTCCAGAAGACTTTTATGTACTTAACATAGCCGATGGCTCAGATTAAGTAGTTGCCATCCCTGAAAATGCAGCTTTTGAAAAAGTTGAAAGATTACGTAATTTCATGTTTTATATACATTGATGTTACATTATGATGTCAAGTAATATTTTGTAAAATTGCATCAGTTACAACCCCTAACTTTTGATTGATTGTCAGCGTGAAAGGGTTGTAACTCAACTTACAACCCTTTCGCGCTATAAATGCAAGTGATTTTCAGTTACAACCATAGGAACAATATTGATTTTCAGGGGTAAGAATAATGATCCCATACTAATCCTTTTTGCAGGATGTGTATTAATGTAAAACAATGCAAAACATTTAAAAAAGTGATTTTTGCCAAAAAATGTAGTTACAACCCTTTCGCGCCGAGCCCTCGATATGTGGTCCTTTTTTTGCAAAAGTAGGTCACAGTAACGTAATTTTGTGTGTGTGTGTGTGTGTGTGTGTGTGTGTGTGTGTGTGTGTGTGTGAAAAGGGGGGGGGGCTGGAGTGGTAAGATGCATGCACTGATGGAGTTTCAAAGGTCTGGGACCAATGGAAAGTGATATATGGGCCTGACCTTGAAAACTAAATATGTGGCACTTTTTGACTAAACTAGGCCACAGTGACCCAGTTTTGTGTGGAGATGACCTGGAGTGGTAAGGTGCATGCACTGATGGAGTTTTAAAGGTCTGCGGCCTATGAAAAGCGATATGGGGCTGACCTAAAAAAAATAGAGCAAGTGAGCAGGGGCTCACGTATACCCCCGACCAGCACCATGGCCTAATGAAACCACCGCCTTAAGAAACCACCGCCTTAAGAAACCATCGCCTAATGAAACCAATCTTATACAGGGTCTTAGTCACTATCAAATGGTTCCATCAAAGTAGAGACTATAAACTCAACGCAAAACTTTGACGCAAATATGCCAGTCTGTGACCTTGACCTTTGGTAAGCATCTTTGAACCTAAAAGTAAATCTAGTCCAGTATCAAAAGGTTCCATCAAAGGGTACTGGAAGTATAAAAGAAGAATATAAACTTAACATAAACTCTGCATGAACAAAGAAGTAAACCTAGTCATATATCAAAAGGTTTCATCAAAGGATGTGGGAAAATAAGCAAAGTTTATAAACTTAACACAAAACTTTAACGCAAATATACAAGTCTGTGACGTTGACCTTTGGTAAGCAGCAGCATCCAGATGATGTCAGCTACTCCGTATGAACCTAAAAGTAAACCTAGTCAAATATCAAAAGGCTCCATCAAAGGATATTGGAAATATAAAAGAAGAAAATAAACTTAGCCCAAAACTTTAACGCAAATGTTTAAGTCTGTGACCTTGACCTTAGGTCAGCAGCAGCATCCAGATGATGTCAGCTAATCTGCATGAACCCAGAAGTATACCTAGTCACATACCAAAAGGTTCCATCAAAGAATATTGCAAAAAATATAAGCAAAGAAAAAAACTTAATGGAAAACTTAAACGCAGATGTTAACGGACAGACGAACAGAAGGAAGGACAGATGAACAGACGGACGAAAAGACGAAAACTATATACCACTCGACATACTTCGTATGTCGGGGGTATAACTAAGTATGTGGTACTTTGAAAGGAAAGTAGGTCACAGTGACCTAATTTTTGGTGAGATGACCTGGAGTGGAAAAATGCATGCACCGATGGAGTATCAAAGGTCTGGAGCCTATAGAAAGCAAGATATTTGGCTGACCTAAACAAGAGCTTTGCAAGAGGCCCATAATACACCCGCTTAAATGTCATAAAGGAGTTACAGAATGAACAAGACTGTTTACAAAAGGATAGACAGGCAGACAAACAGAGGCAACCACTCTATAATAAATGAGTGCAACATTATTTAAATTTTCAACGTATCAAATACTATAAGTATACCAAGTCAAAGTCAAATAAGGGAGATAAACTAAATATACTAGATATACCATTCTTGGTTCTACTACATTCTCTTGACATCACCATTAAGTTGTGTTAAAATATTTTAAACGGTTGAAATGTTACAGAGTAAACAGGATATTCATGCAAGGGCAGGTAATTCAGTAAGTAAGCCAGAGTTGTAATTCTTGCTCAGGATACATTGCCTCATTATTATACACATTCCTACAAAGTTTCATTCTAATAGTTCAAAAGGATAAGGAGATATGGTGTGAATGAGAAACGCCTAAAATACTAATCAAAGGGAGGTTACTCCAAAATTAAGAAAGGCGGAGCAACCATTCTTATATGTGACACACTGTCTTGTGATCATGCACATTTTTATTACAAAGTTTCATCATGATATTCCAAGCGGTTACCAAGTTAAGGTATGCACAAGGTAAGTATACACAAAAATAGCCTACAAGAACTAATGAAAGGGATGTACCTCTAAAATGAAGAGGGAGAGAGCAGCTACTGTTGTACATAACACATCTTTGGGACATCATACGCATTGCTATGAAAATTCATGGAGATATCCCAAACGGTTATCTAGTTATGACACGCACAAGACTGGGAAAAATTAATCAAAGGGGCATAACTTGGAAACTAAGGAAGGGGGAGCAATAATTTTTGTATGTGACATGTTCCCCCAACCTAATACATATTCCTACCAAATATCATGTATATATCCCAAACGGTCACTGAGTTATGTCTCGCACAAGTATGTTTACAGGCGGACGGATGGATGAACGGACAGAAAGACAGACAGACAGACGGATGGACAGAGCCACAACATAATATGTCCTGTTTTTTTCAAAACAGGCGTATAAAAAAACAGAATATGTAGTTCTTTTTGCCAAAGTAGGTCACAGTTACCTTGTTTTGTGGGAGCCAATTAGAATTTTTGTGGGGCATATAGTGATGAATTTTTAAGGTCCTAGGGTCCATAAAGATGAAGATATGGCTGCAAAAATTGCAGAAAAATCTTTAATCAAAAACTTTAACTCTTCCTAGATATTGACCTCTGGCCCCACCCTGGGATAAGACCCAGGGGCATAGTTGCATACAACGAAAGCCAATGCTGTTGGGATGGTCCATACTAAATATGAGGCAGGTACCTTGAACAGCTTTGGAAATATAAGCTTTCAAAAAAACTTAAACCAAAAATTTTTTTGTCGAACGCTGACCCAGATTGACAACCTTAAACTGTCCTAGTTCAATCAAAAATAAATCGATCAGCACCATTTTCAAAAGAAACCTTAGAGCACCCTAGAAGAAGCTATATCATGAATACTGCAGAAATCTGTTGAATCACTCAAAAGTTACTGACCCACTAAACGTGGACGTGGACACGGATGCAAATGGACAACTATCAACGGTTCTGATTCCGTCAAAAATAGGTTGATCGTCACCATTTTCAACATGTACCTTGGGGCGCCCTAGAAGAAGCTTTATAATGAATTTTGCTGAAAGCCATATAAGGGCGCAAAAGTTATTGACCCGCGAAGAGCAAAATTGCAAGGGGACAGGAAATGGATCAATAGGTCTCAGCCTTTCAGGCGAGACAAAAGTCCTTAAATTTTTTTGCGTTAGAATTAAAACAGTTCAGATTTGCTGAATAATAAAACGCCATTTGTCATTCAGATGTAAGTAGATATATCACTCACACTCTCCGCTTGTGATATGATCTACTTTACAACTGACCTCCAAACAGTGATTTATTACTCAACATATCACGGTTAGAGCTGATCTATTTCTTACTTAATATTATCATTCACAATATCATCTAATACACAAACACTTAGTTTATGTTTCTTAAATGCATACATCAAGTACATTCTCACTTTCATCTCTCAATCTCTATGGATGATATGGGTCACCTGGGATGTGATACGGATTATATGGGTTTTTCTCCCTAGGGAGTGATATGGGTTTTGGCTATTTTTAGAATGATATGGCCTTCGAGATACAGGTCATGTGGGGTGTGATACAGATGATATGGGTATTTCTCCCTAGGGAGTGATATGGGTTTTTGGCTATTTTTGGATACGGCCTTCCAGATATGCAGTCCTGATATGTTGAAAGTCTTGCCTGTATCACATACGTAAAAAGAACATATTTTCTAGTAAAAATATGATAAAACAAATTATAATATTTAATTTTATTAAAGATGATGAATGAGAACTTTCAACATGAGGTAATGAAAAGACAGAAGTGACAATTTCTGTAAATGTGACTGGGTACACTTTCAGGGGAAGCAACTCTGTCATGTTTTTCAAAGGGGCTAAACTCTTCAAGGTGAAATTTTGCTTCCATAAAAGCTTTCCTTTAACAGTAGAACCCATTTTGGACCGGCTATGTCATTTAGGGAAGCCAAAGGAAGTCCGAAGCACACTGAAGTCACAGTTGTTCCCCTTTTTAGGAATGGCAGAAAGCATGGAGGTGTACCCATACATCTTAAAGTAGATGAAATTTCCTGCCTTGGAGGAATATCACAGAGCTCTAGATAAGAGGGCGTATTTGGTGATAATTAGGGATAATTTTTGTAAATTTTGCATAAAAACATATGTTGTGACCCCTCATCTGAACCGTCTCGACGAGACGGTTCAGATGAGGGGTCACAACATATGGTTTCGATGAGAAATAAGAAAAATTATCCTTAATTATCATCAAATACGCCCTCTTATCTAGAGCTCTGATATCAGTCTCACCTTCAACTACTTTCTTCCCTTCTAAAAAGAGGTACTCTTAAAAGAAAGAATTTGCTTTCAGAGAGAAGCAAATTCTTTCCTTAAAGAGTAGCTACCACTTTTGAATGATTCTTTTTTTTTTTCGTTAAAGAAGATTCTCTTTGAAAAGGAATCAAATCTGTCAGTTTAGAGTGCTCCTCTTTAAGGTCTCTCTAACAGCTTAAGATACACTTTCAAGGGAAGCAACTCTGCAAATATTGATTCTGTCCCCCTTTTCAATTGGAGGATCAGCTCTTAAAGGGAAAAATTTTCTCTTCTAGAGTTAAACAGAAGCAAATATTAAGTACAGTTTACTCTCATTATCTCAAACATTGATATCCCAAAGTACCTCTTATATCATAGACCTGAATGGGACCAATCCTTAATTGGTAAAATTTGCTCCTAGCAGAGAAACACAGGGTATAATCGATTCCGCCAATTTTCGCTTCCTGCAGAGACTGTCCGTCACATTTGGCTTCCGCCGAGACAGTCCGCGAACTTTTGCTTCCTGCAGAGACTACTGTCCTCGAAAAATGGCTTCCTGCTGAGACTGTCTGCGAGACTCTGCTTCCTGCCGAGGCTCTCGGCAGGAAGCAGAGTCACGCAGACAGTCTCTCCAGGAAGCCATTTATCATGTACAGAAGTCTCGGCAGGAAGCAAGAGATCGCAGACAGTCTCGGCAGAAGCCAAATATGACGGACAGTCTCTACAGGAAGCGAAAATTAGCGGAATCGATTATACCCTGTGAGAAAGTTCTATTGAGAGCTACACACCTTTAAAAAGAGCTCTTCTTAAACAGAAGCAAATATTTTCATACAGTTGACTCTCATCATCTTAAACACTGATATCTCGAAGTTCCCTCTTATATTTTAGAATATAGTTTGGACATGTTTACTATTTTTCATTACATTTCAACCCCTTTTATCTCAAACTACTGAAATCTCATACAGGGCCTGACAAATCCATTGTCCGGCTGCCCGGGACAAGTTAAAATTTTTGCTGGGCAAGTAAAATTTTTTCTTACTTGCCCAGAAAAATGTATTTATTATATAGGGAAAACCCATGTCTTTCAGCTTTGTCAGGCAGAAGCTGTCTACCGGACAAGTAGATCAAAATTGGATTTGTCAGGCCCTGCTCATAGTAACTTTTCTGGGAACGAAAAATTTATTTTGAGATATCAGTTGAGCTGAACTTTGAAATCAAGAAATTGAGAGCTGACTGTATAAAGACTTGGCTCCATTTGTGAAAATTACTAAAAAATGATGGTGTATCCTAACTTAAAAGTGTAAAATGGAAAAGTTTGGCTTTTCAGTCCAATAATATTTCCAAAAGAACAAATGAAATGGTTAACATTGTAGACCCTGATCAGACTGCTCTTTTAGGACCAGTCTGATTTGGGCCTGCAGTGTTTGCTCAGACATATTTGTTACAAGACTAAATTTTCAAAGTATTTCTTTATATGGATACCATGCAGAGCTCTAGATAAGAGGGAGTATTTGATGATAATTAGGGATAATTTTTGTTAATTCTGTATAGAAACATATGTTGTGACCCCTCATCTGAACCGTCTCAATGAGACGGTTCAGATGAGGGGTCACAACATATGCTTTCGATGAGAAATAAGAAAAATTATCCTTAATTATCATCAAGTACTCCCTCTTATCTAGAGCTCTGCCATGGTTTGTCTGTATGACTTGTACAGGGAGATAATCTAGAAGCCTTAGCAAGTAGATTATTAACTTTAAACCAATAGAACAGGCAGACAAACAATGGTACAAATATTTTTACTATATGACTTAGATGTAACACACAATTTCATTGGCTGAATCAACATCACAAGCCAGTCAATATTTTGCGATATTGAACGACCAGTCAGTCAATATTACTTTTACCCTGACATCTGTATTTCGTGATATAATGTCACAAATGCATTAAAGAGGGTAACGCCACATGATGCACCCATGTCTTTCTGTCATTGAGCTGTCAACTTTAGTTGAACTTAGATTTATCATATGAGCCGCGACACGACAAAACCAACAATGTGGTTGTGCGCCCAGCGCAGACTCAGATAAGCCTGCGCATCTGCCCAGTTGGTTAAGACTCTTCGTTAAGAGCTCAAATGGTAGCTAAGAGTCTAAAGCTACCTCCATGTGGACAGCGAAGACTCTGATCAGACTGGGCGGATGCCCAGGCTGATCTGAGTCTGCGTTGGGCGCACAACCACATTGTTGGTTTTGTCGTGTCGCGGCTCATATAATAAAGCATTTATTGACTTTTGTTTCCAATAACATACAGTTTTACTGACTTGAACACTTAACATATTATCTCTGCTATACATCGGTCAATATGTAGTGTGCAGGTCAACTGCATATTCACTTCTGACAACAAAGGTCAATGATTGTATTATACTCGAAAAAAATATTAAAGGGTCAAACTTTTACCCCACGATTTCTTGAACATTTCAAACATTTGGTAAAATAAATCATTTCCACCTTCCATTTCATTCATTTTACAAGTTTTGTACTCATGAAGTTTGAAAATATAGCCTATATCTTGACCAAGTCCAGACTTCAATTCACACTACCCTCAAAATCAGAGTTTTTTGAAGTCCATAGGGAACAAATTCACCAAAATTTTCGATTTTGCCAATTCTAATTTTTTTTTAAAAAATTGCTCAATAGTCATCAAGTTTAATCATTTTTAAGGTCAGCAAGCTGTAAGAAGTTTAAAACTCATAGCAATTTTAGAAGTTATTCCCGACCAAACTGACACACTATCAATTCTCTATGGGAATTCAAACAACTTTCATTTTAGGGGTAGTTTGACTTAAAGCTTGACCTTGGTCAAGACAAAGGCTATAGGTTCAAGCTTCAAGTGTATAAAACTTGTAAAACGAATAAAATGGAAGGTAGAAATGATTTATTTTACCAAATGTTTGAAATGTTCCAGAAATCGCGGGGTAAAAGTTTGACCCTTTAATATTTTTTTTGAGTATATATCACCCTCCATACTGTAACCCTTGCATACTGCCAAATATTTAATGCAATTCATAATTTTTGGCAAGGGTGGTATTGATTTCTTTATACTGCAGTGCCTAATAAAATGAAAATAGTTTTCAAGTCAGCAGTCACAGCTCCAGATAAGAAGGGGTAATTTAGAGACAAATTTTCTTACTTCTCAATGAAAACATACATTGTGACCCCTCATTAAAACTGTTTAGAACAGTCTCAATGAAATGGTTCTTATGAGGGGTCACAATGTATGTTTAATGACATATATTGTGACCCCTCATTAGAACCGTCTCAATGAGACGCTTCTAATGAGGGGTCACAATGTATGTTTAATGAAAAAATAAGGAAGATTATCCCATAATTATCCCTGTTACCCCTTCTTATCTGGAGCTCTGCCAATAAAAAGACTGAAACAGACTCACAGCCTTTGGACAGCTATCTTGGAATCCCATAAACATGAATATAGGATGACATTTCCAAATGATCAGAGCTCCAGATAAGATGGGGTTGTGAGGATAATTCTGAGATAATTTGTCTCATTCATCAGTGAAACCATAAAGTAAGGGCCCTCATTAGGACCATCTCACCAAGAAAACATGTTTTAGCTGATGATTGAGAAAAATAAGTAGCTACAACTCATATTTTTATGAAGGAATGTGGGAAATTATCCCTAAATCATCCCTCTTACACCTTCTTATCTAGAGCACCAATGATCACCTTTTAGCTGTATTTCTTCAAAGAAAAATGAGTTACATCTTTTTCTGACAGATGAAATTACATCTTTTTCTGAAAGATGAAATTTTCTGAAAGATGATATCTTTCTTCATGCATTATAGACATTACATTGTATAAAAAAAAATCATCGGAAGAGATGGCAGATGCCCCAACCAAATGCAGCACTGACATTGCCATGAAAAAATATCTAAAAATTGGGAGCCTAAAACAATGTCAGACCATAAAAATTGTCCTAAACATGGTTTTTTAGGGCAGTAATGCCTCCAAAAGAAGCAGATGGATTGGCAAACAGTGTATACTTTGATCAGATACTAGTATGACCTGGGTCTGCACTATTTGCTCAGACCAATCTGTCCTAACACTTTAATTTTCTTTTCAGATCTTATGAAGTTTCAGTGAAGCTTCATACATGTATAAAGACCAACATACCCTGTCTGAATGATCAATATTATATTCTTGATAAAACTACACACAGAACATGATATCACTGGGATTAGAAAATTTTGAATAGTACAAACATACGACAGCTTGTTAAAGACATTCCTCTTGCAAGCAGAGCCTACAGTATGTTAACAGCTATTTTATAGCCCTGTCATGTCATTATGAAAGTAAAATGATCTGATAAAATAGCAGTTTTACTTTCCTGATAACTGAGCAACAATGGGCAAAAAGGGCGTTTAACATATCTACAAGCTGCAAATACCGAACAGCTCAAGTAACTGAATTAGCATATGAATCCTATTAAATGGCCCGGGGGTGGGGGGGGGGGGGGGGTATTTAGAGTCTAAAGAAAAGTCAATCAGCCACTGCCTAAATATTTCTGATAAGCAATATGAAGGTGAACTAGAAATGTTTTTCAGAGAAAAACTGATGTCCCCCCACCAGCCCATTTCCCATCCGCTATAATGAATATACAGCCTGTACAAGTAAACCATCTAGGCAAGTTTGGAGAAAATCCATCCACTGGTTCTAAAGATATCCTACATACATGACTATGTCCTTGAAAAATGGGTCAAGGTCACCAAATACTAAACATGTCTTAAACCTGTCACAACAATATATTCCTGCAAGTCTGATGAATATCTGTCAATTTGATCAAGATATAACTAATTTTTAAGAGAAAAAAAAGCATTTTTAAGTTAGCTTTTGACCTTGAAAATGGGGTCAAGGTAATCAAAACACAGTAAATTCTTGAGATTGTCCCAAAAGTATATCTATGAAAGTAAAGTGGAAATCAAGCCAAAGGCTAATGAGATATATCAACTTCAGTGAAATTTTCACATATCTAAGTCCTCCTGTGACCTTGAAAATGAGGTCAAGGTCACCAGAGTCTGACCAGTTCTTCAGCTAGTCCCAGTGATGTATCCATGCAAGTTTGGTGAAATTCCATCTATTGGTTCATGAGATATTATGGGTACAGTGAACTTGAAAATGAGGTCAAGGACGCCAAAATCTAATCAGCTCTTAAGCTAGTCCCAGTGATGTATCCAAGCAAGTTTGGTGAAATTCCATCCATTGGCTCATGAGATATTGTCATAATAGGAAATTGTCATCTCAGTCCTCCAGTGACCTTGAAAATGAGGTCAAGATCATCAAAATCTATTCAGCTTTTAAGCATGCCCCAATGATGTATCCATGCAAGTTTGATGAAATTCCATCCATTGGTTCAGGAGATATAGCGGGTACAAGGAATTCTCATCTAAGTCCTCCAGTGACCTTGAAAATGAGGTCAAGGTCACCAAAATCTAATCAGCTCTTAAACTTGTCCCAATGATGTATCCATGCAAGTTTGGTGAAAATCCATCCATTGGTACAGGAAATATAGTGGGTACAAGAAATTCTCATCTAAGTCCTCCAGTGACCTTGAAATTGAGGTCAAGGTCACTAAAATCTAATCAGCTCTTAAACTTGTCCCAATGATGTATCCATGCAAGTTTGGTGAAATTCCATCCATTGGTTCAAGAGATATTGCGCACACAAGAAACTGTCACGCCGACACCCGGGAACCGCACTGAAAACAATATGTCCCCCCTCACCTTTGGTGGGGGGACATAATTCTACTATTTCCTAAAAATGCATCCACTTTCAATCGGAGTCAACTCTTAAAGGAAAGAATTTGCTCCCACAGGAGCATATTCTTTTCTTAAAGAGTGGACCCTATCCAGGGAAGCATACAGAAATTCATGTTCTTCAGTTTTGTAAAACGTTCAGATGAAAAACGCTGAAGTTGGTAAGTCATTAAAACATTTTATTTTGGAAAAGAGGCAGGATGGCGTTTATTAGAGCAGTTTGTTTACTAGGATTAATATGGTATTTATGGTCATTGTCCTAAAAATGAATAGTTTGGTTCTACAGTGCTGTATTACACCTAAAACATGTAGATGGAATGGCAAACAGTTCAGACCCAGATCAGACTGCTTCTACAGAGGCAGTCCGCTCAGGGCCCACACTGTTTGCTCAGACCTTTTTGTCCCAATATTTAAGAATTATTACTGTCCTCAAAATCAGGCTGAGAATCTGTGCAATCCATTTGAGCCAGAACACAACAAAACCAACAAAATGGCATGAGCACCCAGCAAAGATGCAGATAAGCCTTGGCATCTGGCCAGTCTGATGAAAGTCTTCAATGTGTGCTTAAAGGGTAGCTAAGGGCCTTAGCTACCTCTATGCTGACAGCGAAGACTCAGATCAGACTGTGCAGATGTCCAGCTTGAACTGAGTCTTTGCTGGGTGCACATGCGACTTTGTTGGTTTTGTCATGTTGTGGCTCATTTAGAGCCTTTGTTTAGTGCCTCTTCACTCCTCAGAGCCATATATTTTGTGTGCAAAAAGCAATGAATCCAGCCAAATTGCAAAGATGCACAGGATGCCATTTGCAATACATCTAACAGCCTTTTTAAATGTCCAAACACATTTGAGAATAAATTCTCCACCTTAATTCAGCAAAATGTGCCCTTTGAGGCTCTCATTAGAATTTCCATCAAAAGACAGTTCTACTAAGGGTAAAACCCCATTTAATAGCCAAATAAACATGGTACAGTAATTCTTCTCCAACCTTGCTATCACATCAACCTCATTGAAACCATATCCGTTTCATCTCCTCTGTCCCAAACAACTGACAAGTTGTTAAAAAGGTTGTAAAACCTGAAATCAGCCAACAACTTATTGAAACCCACTCTATGTTCCCATCAATATATTAAATTTATATTAATAATTATCATAAAAGTCATTCATCAATGGCGTCTCATTTTTCTGTCCATCTTTTTCTGTTTCTTGTCATCTACTTCCGGGGCTTCAGCAAAGAACCAGGGCCCTAATATATTGACCCATAATAGGTAAAAAGCATATCCTGGAGCCTGAAAATAATAATAAAAATAACACTATACTGAATGAGTCACATTGTAGGAAACCTATTTTCAGGGGGCTGGGCACACTTTCATGCTTTTCCACCAGTTTATGAGCAGAGACAACTTTTGTGACTTTCTTTTTGCTTCCTTCAGCAATAAGATCCTTCCAAAAGGAAACTACTTTTAAAGGAATAAATTTGCTCCTTATGCTGCTCTCACACCTACGCAAATATACTTGGGAATATTAAATTCATTTTCATGAGAACGCATTCAGAATATGAGAATAAGTGCGAATGGCAAACCAAGAAGGCAAATATTGTATTGGGTGAGAAAAGTAAGAACCAATGCTAGCAAATGCCTACAAACCTCTTACAATCACTACAAATGCCTTGCCATCAATTAAAATGGCTTACGATTGCTTACGAATAGGTTGCGAAACATGCATTCCTTGCGAATTTTAGGAGCATGGTTCTAATCTTCGCAACAGCCCGAGAACGCCTGCAAATGCTTACAAACACCTACGAATGTCTTGCGACCATTGCGAATTGGCGGCGAATTGAATTTGTAAGCCCATTCGCAAGCATATTCGCGTAGGTGTGAGAGCAGCATAAGGAGCAAATTCTTTCCTTTAAGAGTTGACTACCAATGTAAAGAGATGTACAACTGAAAAAAGAAGAGTTCCTCCACCCTCAAAATGTACACACTCACTTGTATACCAACTCAAGGTTGCCACTTATCCTCCACTACAGAATTCCCTAACTTTTCCAAGACATTTTGCAGTTTTCCATACCCTTTTTACTGACCCAAAAGTTAGTTTCACCCTTTATTTCATAAGAATTTTCTCTTCCCTTTACGAGCAGCCTCCAACAAAGAAGGAGATATGCCTTGACTATCTCTAGAAAGTACATCCTTTCCCACTGAACAGAATAAGTGTATTTTCGAAAGACTGGTGTTGCCACAAATTTTTCAAATTTCCTGACTTTATCCTGACTTGGCAAGTTCTTTCCAAATGCCCCAAACCAACACAAAATTCCCTGACTTTTTCCTGACCTGGAAAAATCATTTTCCAGTATAATCATTTTCCAGTATAGATACTGGCATTAAGTTTCATGATTCACTATCTTCAAACTTAATCTTATGATATACAGACTTCTACGAAATATATGCAAAATGATACAAACTTAAAAATAAACCTTAAATGCAAATGCTGATAGATGAATGAATAGACAACAAGAGCTGTCGCCTGACAGCATAGCTCGCCTGAATAGGTGCTTGCCCATCACACAGTCGCTATGGTGGTGTGGACTGCTATGTATAAAACTTCAGGCAAGCATGTCCATAATGACAACACATTTATAAACAAAAGCTATCTCAGAAATGTCTTAAATTAAAAAAAAAATCCACATGAAATTTCAAAGTCCATGAGCTTGAGGTCAAAGAACTAAGGGGTAGGGGGGAGGAGGGCAGGGCTAGGATGTATCAAAGCCTTTAACCGTTATCTAACATCAGTCCAAGTATTAGTATCAACTGAGTCCATTGTGGCACTGTGAAATTATGTCTTCATTAATATAAAACTAATCAAAATCTTTAAGACAAAACTCAAAGTCCATGACCTTGACATCAAGGTCATCCAGCAGGTAAGTATATAGTGTTTTGTAAAAACTCAAAAAAGTGTCTAACATCAGTTCAGGTGTAAACTAAATCTCTGCCAAGCATTATGAATCAGTACGCAATTAGAAAACTTTAATAAAGACCAAATTTCCTAAGTCCCTGACCTTGACATCAAGGTCACCGAGCAGGGCTGGGGCAGTACTCTGTAAAACTTTGGACTAATATCTAACTACAGTGGAAATATAAAAAGAATTCATCCATGGGTTCAGGAGATATGTGTCATTAAAAAACTTTAACCAAAACATCCAATCAATAAAAAGACAATTTTCTAAGTCCATGACCTTGACATCAAGGTCACCGAGGAGGGTGGGGGTAGTACCTTGGAAAACTTCGGACCAATATCTAACTACAGTGCAAGTATCAAAGGAATCCATCCATGGGTTAAGGAGATACTGGGCTTTAGAAAACTTTAACCAAAACATCCAGTCCCAAAAAACTCCCAATTTTCTAAGTCCATGACCTTGACATCAAGGTCAAGGAGTGGGGTGTGGGTGGTACCATGTTAAACTTTGGACCAATATCTAACTACAGTGCAAGTATCAAAAGAATCCATCCATGGGTTAGGGAGATATAGGTCTTTAAAAAACTTTAACCAAAACATCCAATCGGACGCCGACGCCGACGCGGACGCGGACGCAGACGCCGTGGTGACAACAATAGCTCTTCCTGAACTTTCGTTCAGGCGAGCTAAAAACAGCACTTTGTGCTTCTGGGATAAACAAGAAATAAAAGCCATATCTTGAGAAACAGTGATACAGAGACTTTATGTACAGCATTTTAGACCATGCAAGCCAGTTCACTGCTTGTCTGTAGACACTTATTTATTTTGGACACATCAGCAGTGGGATACCCTTCATTTTTCTGTGACTGACTATTCCTTCTTGAAATTTTTCAGGTATATGGGTAAGCCTCCACACTTCTTTTTTTCCACTGTTTTTACACAGAGAAACAAGCTATGTGGCCTCTTGTCTGCTTCTTTGGATGAAGAAGCCTTACCAAAATGGTATCTATTCTTTAAGGAAGGAATTTGCTCCTAAGGGAGCAAATTCTTTCCTTTAAGAGTTGATCCCCCTGGAGAAGGTAAACAATTAAGTAAAACGATAGGACAACTTCCCACGAAAGTGTACTCATTCACATTACAGATTCCATATAAAACTGTTAGCAAAATGGCAAATACCATATAAAACTGTTAGCTGAATGGCAAATGCCATATAAAACTTTTAGCAGAATGGCAAATACCATATAAAACTGTAAGCTGAATGGCAAATGCCATATAAAACTGTTAGCAAAATGGCAAATACCATATAAAACTGTTAGCTGAATGGCAAATGTCATATAAAATTGTAAGCTGAATGGCAAATGCCATATATAAAACTTTTAGCTGAATGGCAAATGCCATATAAAACTTTTAGCGGAATGGCAAATGCCATATAAAATTGTAAGCTGAATGGCAAATGCCATATAAAACTGTTAGCAGAATGGCAAATGCCATATAAAACTGTTAGCTGAATGGCAAATGCCATATAAAACTGTAAGCTGAATGGCTAATGCTATATAAAACTGTAAGCTGAATGGCAAATGCCATATAAAACTTTTAGCGGAATGGCAAATGCCATATAAAACTGTTAGCTGAATGGCAAATGCCATATAAAACTGTTAGCTGAAAGGCAAATGCCATATAAAACTGTAAGCTGAATGGCAAATGCCATATAAAACTGTAAGCTGAATGGCAAATGCCATATAAAACTTTAAGTTGAATGGCAAATGCCATATAAAACTGTTAGCTGAATGACAATGCCATATAAAACTGTTAGCTGAATGGCAAATGCCATATAAAACTTTTAGCAGAATGGCAAATGCCATAAAACTGTTAGCTGAATGGCGAATGCCATATAAAACTGATAGCTGAATGGCAAATGTTGCAGACTCTAATCCGGCATATTACATCAACACACAGACTTTTTTTACTTGTTGGTAACACCACTGAAACAAGAAAATACATGTACTTACAATTAACCAGAGAAGCCAGAAATAATTGGATATAAGAGCTAATCCTTGGACAATAGCTGTTAATAATAGAACATCTTTTGCATGTCTGAAATGGAAAAGTAAATATAATGCAATGTGCCTAAATTATGGGACACCTAAAAGGATTAATTTTCCATTTGAGAAATGGAAAATTATTTTAGGTGTTCAAATACTTAAGCACATTACGGTACTCATCAAGATGGGAAGGCAAGACAACCTCTACTAAAGGCGCACAGAATGAAGTCATCCATGCCATTAAAACTGTTCCAGTTTCGATTTACTGGCTCAATGGTTTGGGTCCATAGAAAGATTTATTATGCATTTGCTGTAAAGTTCCACCTGAGAACTGGGGCATGATAACAATGTGATAGCACAATGTAGATCTGCTTTTGTGTGAATGATATTTAGCAGTCTTTCGAAGCGATCTCTGAAGACCACTGGCTTCATACTGATGTATGCCATGATAACAATGTTTGATTGGTTTAATGGTATCACCAACTTATGTCATCATGCAATCGCGACATAAGCAAGTTTAGACAAAACAGTATTAGTTTTTTTATTTGTTTGATGCCTTTAAAATCTTCTTATGATGCATGATAAATAGAAAACCATATCAGAATCATGTTTATATCAAGTTTAACAGGCTCAACCAGGAACAGGTAGGAATGTCTTGGCAAGCCTCGCCATACCTGTGCTGTTTCTGGTCTCTCCTGATAAACTTGACATATAGAGACACTAACATGGTATTCTCTATATAGCACAAGTATATGAAAATCATAGAGAGGCGCCGTAATTGAGTGGTTAAAGATGCTCGGTTATAGTGAAGAAAGTCGCCGGAAGGTTGTGAGATCGTGCCCGGGTTTCACCATCTGATGACTGGAAAACTCTCTCCCCCAGCCCAGCAGTAAGTGGGTACCTACTTCGAATCAGGGAAGAATAAGGCAGTGAAAGGAGAGGGATGGGCTCCACCTTTCATATGCTGTGCCCAAGACAGAGTGGGCCTTTAACCCCTACTGCCCCTACGGCTATTAGGCCATGGGAAACCTTTACCTTTTATATGTGGGAATAATGTTATGTTAGGTTGACATAGCTTCACAGAGTGCACTTTTGAAGATAATTCAGAGATGATTTTTGTTATTTCTCAATGAAAACATATGCTGTGACCTCTCATTAGAACTGTCTCGGTAAGACAATTCTAAAGAGGGGTCACACTATATGGTTTTATGGATAAATATGGAAAATAATCCCTAAGTTATCACTGTTACCCCTTCTTTAATATCTAGACCAATGTATGAAGCAAAAATGGCAAAGCATTCAAGGGCTATATGACTCATGGTTCCCAAAAGTTCTTCCTTATATTCTTTTGTGAGGTATCCATGCAGCTGAGTGGTTAGAGCTCCCAACTTTAGATCACACGGTCTCAGGTTTATTAAAGCTCCAGATACAAAGGTGTAACAGGGATAACCTTCCTTATTTGTCCATAAAAACATATGTTGTGACCCCTCATTAGAACTGTCTCATCATGAGGGTTCTAATGAGGGGTTACAACATATGTAGTCATTAAAAATAGGAAAATATACAGCAGAACTTCAATGGCTTGAACCCTGATGGCTCGTTCACCCTGCCTGGCTAGAACTCATCTTGGGTCCCTAGAGGTCAATTTATATAGAAACTAGCCCTGGATGGCTGGAACTACCCTTAGCTGGAACTAATTTTCATGGTCCCAAGCCTGTTCGAGCCACTGAAGTTCTACTGTATCTTTGAATTATCCTCAATACCCCTTCTTATCTGGAGCTACAGGCACAGGGCAGTGGAAATAAATCGTCTGACTAAAGCCCAGGGCGGTGGAGACAACTCATCTAACTAAATTCTTATTGTAACAGAAGGCTTACTTTACTTTGATCATTTTTGTGACATATAATTAAGGTATTCCAACACAATATATGAATTCAGGCCAAACACCACTTTTGGGATATATATAACCCCGCATCAGATAACCCAGCTGGACAGGATTCAACTGTTACAGTTGGGTCACTTTACTTAAATAGTGTTTGTGAAATTTCATCAAGATTTTCTGAACAGGCCAAAAACTGCCATATGGACATGTTACCAGTTTGCCTTGGACAAGTAACTATTTGGCTGGGCTAGTTACAATTTTACCAGTTTGAGAAAAATTTAGTTCATCTTACAGAGAATACTGAAAAAAGATCATATGAAATCCTTTTAAGGTAACGCTGTTCACTGTAAGAGTAGACAAAATGCATGTGGTACCATATTTCTTCTGTTACAAGACAGTGTTTTTCCCTTCCAAATCACCCAAAAATCTAGATCCATCTTGATTGGTCTGGAAAGGGAAAACCATCTTACAGTAGAATTTATATGACAGATTCAGACATTTCGGGTCATTCTGGGGAGGGAAACTGTCAGTCTTATAACTGCAGTATAAATTATATACATTGGTGAAAGTTCCAAAATTATCAAAATCCTAAAATCAATGGTTTATAATCCTGAAATGAGGAGTTTTCTTATACTTTATATAGGGACACTTGGCCTCAAAATCCTGAATTCAGGAATAATCCTGAAAACTTTTCACCCATGTGTATATAAATATAGTAGGGTAGAGTCGGGTAACTTCGGACAGCAGGTAAATTCGAACAGTGACATTGTTTCCTTTATATGTTAGTTGTTTGGAATTAAAACAAATCATTATGAGCCGTCTCATCTGGATTTTCACTGTTTGCACTGGTAAGTCCGAATTTACCCACTGTCCAAAGTTACCTTACTCTACCCTACTCTCTATACTTACTCTGCCATGCCTTCTTTCATATTTAAATCTATACCGCTACCCGCTATACTGCTCAAAAATTTGTAACATCCTAAATGAGTTCCTACTGCTAGAACAGACAAAACCTGAAAATAAAAGACATACCCTAATGACCTGTGACAGAAATGTCAAGAGAAAACAGCACACACCCTGATCAGACTGCTACAACAGGTCACCGTGGTGTGTTTTTATCTTGGTATGCATTATTTGCTATGCCATCAGCAAAAAAATTCTGGAACAATTCCAGTTAGGGAAATCATATGAGTACTCAAATGATGTGGTACATTATAGGCTTATCCTATCTTGTAATCTGTACATGTATAAAGTTCTAAATGTTAAAAAGATGTTTGAAAATAAAGTTTCTCACAACTCCATTCCAGGCCTGTTAGAAACACAGTCAAACTTGTTTTAAGTGATCACCTATTAAGGGGCCACCTGTCTTTAGCAGCCACCATTTTTTGGGGTCCCTTGAACCAAAATACAGCACAAATGAATCTGTATTATAGGGTCACTTGTCTTAAGCAGCCAATTTTTGAGAGTCCTTTTGGACATGTTTGACTGTCTATGCACAGATCCAGATTTCTCACTGACATTTGGAATTCAGGACAAAGAAGATCCTTCTGGCCTCTTTTATATTTTATATTATTGTAGATATGATATGGCAAAGTTAACATCTCACCTGTCTGCCTGCTGCCACATAAACACAGCTAAATCAGACGCTAAACAGAAGTTTGTTCCAGTTAAGGAAAAGTACATGTGCATGTAATACCAATGTCTCCCTGTGTGCTAATTGCAGGTGTAAGAATATTCAGGGTGATTTGAGCCGTGAAACGACAAAACCAACAAAGTGGCATATGTGCCTAGCCAAGTCTCAGATCAGCCTGGGCATCTGCCCAGTCTGACCAGAGTCTTTACTGTCTGCATGCAGCAAGCTTAGATCCTTGGCTACCCTTGGCAAAGCTAAGACTCTGATCAGACTGGGTGGAGGACCAGGCTGATCTAGGTCTTTGCTGGGCGCATAAATGCCACTTTGTTGGTTTTCTCGTGTCGAGGCTCATTTTGTCATAACAGATACATGTAATACTTACTATAATCTTTGCTGTAAAACTTTCACTAAAGATGAAGTACTGTGCTAAAAAATATACAACCTAGAACAGAATTGAGAAAATGATATTTAATAACAAAACTGTATTTAGTGTCGTGACACCCAAAAAGATCACATGAGCCATGACATGACAAAACCAACAAAGTGGCATGTGCACCCAGTGCAGACTCAGATCAGCCTGAGCATCCACCCATTCTGATCAGAGTCTTTGCTTTGCGCTTAAAAAGTAGCTAAGAGTCTTAAGCTAGCTCCATGCGAACAGATAAAACTCTGACCAGACTGGGTGGATGCCCAGGCTGATCTGAGTCTTTGCTGGGTGCACATGCCACTTTGTTGGTTTTGTCATGTCCTGGCTCACTTAATGTGTACAGAATTCCAAATAAGGTGGAGTTTTGAGGAAAATTCTGAAATAATTTTTCTTACTTCTCCATGAAAACATACTGGAACTGCCTCAGTCAGATTGAAAAATAAGGAAAATTTCCTTCAATTATCCTTATTACCCCTTCTTATTGGAGCACTGATAAATTTGTGAACAGCAAAGCCTCAGACCAGCCTGCAAATCTTGTAATGTGGTCAGAGACTTTGCTGTCTGGACACAACACATATATAGAGCTCTAGATAAGAGGGAGTTTTTGGTGATAGTTAAGGATAATGTTTGTTATTTCTGCATAAAAAACATATGTTGTGTCCCCTCACCTATGGGCTATGACCAGGGGTGAGGATGGTGCTGAATAAAATTTTGGACCAATATCTATCATCATACCAATTATAATTGAAACTGATCAAAGGGTTTAGAAATTATGAGATCTTAAAAACTTTAACGTAAAACTTTAAAATTTTGCTAACGCTGACACCGCCAACGCCAGGGGTAGTACAATAGCTTTTCCTGAACTTCGTTCAGGGGAGCTAATAATATAATGCTCCAGATAAGAAGGGATAACAAGGATAATTAAGGGATAATTTGCCATAGTTCTCCATAAAAACAAATATTGTGACTCTTCATTAGAACTGTCTCATTGATACGGTTCTGATGAGGGGTTACAACATGTTTTTATTGAGATATATTTGAACTATCTTGAATAATCCCTCTTAGCTGCAGCTTTTATATACTTACATTCACTCCCAAAATAATGTACAGGTAGAAGTTTAACGTCTGTTTATTTTCTTCTGTTATTTGCTTTTGTCCCTTTGTCCCTTGCTTGCCCTTTGGCTGAAAAACAGGCAAAATAAACCTATGTATTGGGGCAGAAATGCCTTGCTTACATGGGTAAATATATAAAAATACAGAAATCCTGACATCCAAATTTTCTGATCCTGCACTTAAGGTAAATTTGCCAAAACAATATACAGGGGCAGTTAGCATCAAAATTCTGCAATTAGGATTAATCCTGAAAACTTCCACCCATGTGCCTATTACAGCAGTATGGCTAATATTTATAAACTTAATCTCACCTACTCCTTCAAGTCCTTGTTCCAGAAGCTGAAAAAAGAGGGGTTTTTTGGTCCACAACAGCACATCTGTATCTTTTTATTTTGGAGTGCTGAATTCAACTTGGAATGCTATGTCACACCTGGAAGCCAGGCTTGATGTAATTGTGGAAAGGCTGACAGATGGATGAATGGACAGAAAACTGGATGCTTATATTGCACCTTGCTAAATTAGGTTTGACAAAAAACGTATAAAGAGAATAAATAAAATGAAAACACTCCATAGTGTGACAAAATTGTCTAAAATTACCAAACTGAAAATTGCATGCTATTCATTATATCCACAATGAACATATGAGGTAAAATATGTTTAGCATGGCACCATGACATGTCCTTCTCACCTTGCTTGTCGCCAAGTAATGCATATTCCCGGCCGCCATGTGTTACACACAGCACTGGTTACGTGCTTATATGGTATTGACTGCACACCAGACATGATAATTTTAAGTTTCTTTTTGGGAGATGCAATTCGACACTTAATTTATAATATGAGGTGACCACCTGCCCATCCATGCATCAAATACGTTTTGGCTAAGTTGATCAGAAATCTCAACTGCAGCCATGAACTGCATGACCTATGCAGCTCGCAAAGTCAGATATATCCGTGAGGACAGGAAAGATATCTTTTTATATACACAGATAACATAACATAATTATATCAGCCTGCACAATAGCGCAGTCACACAGGTCTTTTCTGTTCACCTCCAACATGAATGATGAGTGTCTACCTAGCGACAACCATAGTATACTTCTGTGGAAGCTAAATGGTCTATGCTAAAATGTCGGGTTTTGAAGTGATTTCTTACAGATAGACAGCTTTGATGTTTTGCACATTGTTATAAAATGGATTGTTTTGGTTCAAAAAAATGTTGCTTTATCTGGCTTTTGTTTTGTTATGCAAATACAGTGGTGTAGTAATCTGCAAACTGTCACGAAAAAATAAACTCTTTTCCGACTGTGGACTTACGATAGCACCCAAGCTGGGTACCAAGCTAGAAAAAAAGTATAAAGACCTGTAAAGCTGATAATACCATTTTGGACTGAGAGAGTATAATGAGCTCCATAGCTCTTTATCTCTCTCTATATTCTGTCTTCTTATTTGTTTGCAATACCTCCGGAGGATTATATATCAATTTTATCACAAATCAAATATTAAGGCTGCATATTCACTAGTTATTGTAGTTATATTTCAGATTGTTAGATGGATAATTACTGTATCAATAAATTTCACTAGTGTCAAATCTTCTATTCCTCCAGTAAATGTCAAGTCCAGTTTTAAATTGAATTACAGTTTTAGCAGATATAATCTCTTCTGGGAGAGAATTCCAATCATCTATCACTCTGACAGCAAAAAAAGTTCTGCCTGATTGATGTTGTTGTTGTATTTCAATATCGATGTTGCCCCCGCACCTCAGCGGAATGTATCCATAGCCGCAGTAACGGGCGCCCATCTTGCTGTTGGTATCTAGGTGGCTCTGGGTGGATGCATCTGTGTAAACTCTGCCTCAGTAAATGAACGTCCCCTATTAGGGCCACAGGCACTTGAGTCTTCGACATACGGCTCCATCGTCGCCTCCTTCTTCCAATCCATAGACTGGCCGAAAGAGAAAAGAAATCTGGATATCCTCCTAGAAGTTCTCCGGAGTTCACGCCCACCAGGTTGAGTACTACAAGCTGGCTATTGGAAGACTTCACCATAGAAACCCTTCGTCTCCCTGACATATCCTGGAGTGGATGTTAGACATGGATGGAATGTCTCACAACACCATTGAAGTCCTAAGTTGATGTAGAATTCAGATCAGAAATTTGTTCTGGGTGTTTCACGCCCACCAAGTTGAGTACATCGGGCTGGTTACTGGAAAACTTTGCCATAGAAACCCTCCTCTTCTTGGTATGTCCTGGAACGGCTATGTAGCTGGCGTGGACGGAATGTCTATCAACACCTGTTGCTAAACCAAGTTGACTGTAGAGATCCAATCACGTGTATGGAAGCACTTCACTCTGTTGTCATCTCGGTGAAGGAACGGAGCCAGTCCCCACCACCACATCATAATGAAGCGCCAAGTTCCATTTGGTAGAGGTTATGCGTCGATGAAAGTTAGCCAGCCAATCCTGTTTCCGGAGAGCACCACGTGGAGGTCTTCATGGTCCGACTTCTTCTCTCCTCTGCCTGACTGATTTTCTACTACGTTGCTTTTATAGTTTCTTAGAATGTCCACGTGTTGTGTCAGAGAATTTGAAGATTTTTTCTGGTAATATATCAATACCATTTAGGATTTTGAAGACTTGGATAAGATCTCCTCTTTTTTGTCGGTACAATAGTGTAGGCAAATTTAGGGCTTAGAGTCTTTGTTCATAAGACAAATGACATAAATCTGGTAATAATCTTGTTGCTCTTCTCTGGGTAGGCTCAATTATTCTCATGTCCTTTTTCAGAACAGGAAACCAAATTGAGTTCAGAATCAGAATTGTTTACTGGTGATACGTCCAAGGGCAATCACTCACCAGGACCTGTGAATCAGGGAAGCTAGTCCCTAGCCCTTATAAGAGAAGTAAACTTAGTATCCTCTGCACCCTCAGCAGCAGACCATTACGATAATCCACATGAGAACGAACTAACGCTTTATACAATGTCAGGAATGTAGGGTTTATCCAAGAACGAAAAAGATCACTTAATAAGACCTGTCATTCTATTGGCTTTCTTTGCTGCCATATTGATGTGTTCAGTAAACTTGAGGTTGTTTTGAAAGAAAATCCCAAGATCCTTTTCTTATTCAACTTCTTCAATAGTATTAAACTTCTTTTCCACTTTACATCTACAACCACTCACTTTAATCCTGGAACTGCCCCAAATATGCAATACTCTTAAACAAATGCAGGTGAAACAACCCACTTATAGTCATGCCGACAAGGTTCATTCGAAAATTCTCTCTAATCAAAACGACACAGCCAGGTACAACCCGACAGAAAGTGCAAAGCGGATTCAAAAACACTGCCGAAGCAGAGTGCCATATGCTGCTGATTTTGCTCGAGACAAATGAGCATTTAGAACACTTTGTTCGCATTTCTGACTAAACCGTTTAATACAGCTTAAAGTAGTGTTACACTTACTGGCATTTTCCAGACACAGAATGTAGAAAATGAGGAAAAACGACTCGCTCAAAGCGTCAACGCTTTATAAATTGACACGCAAGTCGAAATATTTCAAAGAGCTGTAAAGGGAGCTCACTATCAGATTTGCTAGCTGCACGGCTGGCGTGTCTTATTTGGATAATTCTCCTCGCTAAAAATCCAGCCTTGATCGGCTCACCGACAACGATATGCGTGTACATATCGTATGTATATGGACATATGCATTACTTCAAAAAATTTTTTATACACAACAGAACTTTTGGCGTAGAATGGAAGTGTATAACTTAATTTTTATTTGAGATATAGTTCAGATACAAACAGATACAGGTACAGATACAAATTTTATCGAGGCCCTCCCAGGGGATTTGGGGAGCTGGGGAGAATATCCATTTATGTTCAGGGAGCTGGGGATTACTAACAATTATTTTCATGGAGCTAGGGAGCAAGATCTTAATTTTGGGGAGCTGGGGAGTACTCTCAGAATGTGATTTTTTTTAAATTTGGCGTCGGGGGAGGGGGTTGCTGTTCCTCCAGCCCCCCCCCCCCCCCCCCCCCCCCCCCATTTATACATATCAATAATACATGTACCATTTTAGTCGTTCTTTTTAAGCCAAAATGACTTCGGATGGGCATTCAGACTTGCAATTGCTAGCATTGCAGGTTTAATTTTGGCTAGAGGCGGAAATGACTTCCAAACAATTTTAGGGAGCAGACTTGAATATTTTTAGGGAGCTGGGGAGCAGATGAATCATTTTAGGGATTTGGGGAGCAGTAGCAAAATAATTTTGGGGAGCACGAGAAAATATTTTAAGGGAGATGGGGACATTTGGGCATTATTTTCAGGGAGCTAGGGAGCACTGACCCCCACCCCCGGGAGGGCCTCTTTATTTAAAGTTGAATGAGTTTAGAAACAAGTAGCATTGGCTATAAATAGCTTTTAAACCGACTAACGTATGATAATAGATAAACAGATGCATATTATTAGAGACCATTTTATTTAGAGATATCACAAAACATCATTAGATCTTTAAAGGCCCCATTGCTCTATCAGCTTGAAATATTTTATCGTGAAGTATCGCACCAAGTTTCTCACTACAGTTTCTTCATCGTATATGATCGTGATTGGCCGGCTTTGAAAAATTAAAACGTCCCTGAGTTTCTCATAAAAACGATTTGAAAAAATATCTAGGTCATTTTAGTTGGCAACTAAAATGACCTACTTTCGGTTTCACAAATTTAATTAGATGGTAAAAATACAGGGTACAAAAGGTAACAATACAAGGTACAGGAGAAAGAAATACAATGCACAGTCATTTAATAGTTGATAAAAAAACAATGTAAGGCAAGGATCTCATTCCTTGTCTCGCTGTTGTGTGAGTTAATTGCACAACGGGGAACAAGAAACTAAAAACCGTATTTTTACGGAGAGACTTGACATTTTATTTTCAAAATACCTTTAATCCTTCTTTTTTAGCCAGTTATATGACACAAAAAGCACAACAAGCTACATATTATCATCAATTCTGAAGACTGTACCAATTTTATAAGGATTTGTGATTCGACGATTTTTACCACTGAAAGGACTATGGAGACTTTAAATCATTTCCGATATTCATAATTCGATTTTCGGAGATCCGTTAGTATGAATTATGGATATCCATTAACCGATGCATGTATTTGTATATCCAATATTCATTTTGATTTTCGGATTTCCATAATTAGATTTAAGGATTGGTTAAAATTCAATTTATTTTGTAATAACCAAAACTCGATTTATGGACATATATTTATCGAATCATGGATACCAAAAAAGTCAAAATGAATGTTGGATATCCATTAATTGAAATATGGCAAATTCAAAAAATGAATTATAGATATTCATCAATAGGGAATAATAGTAAAACGGCACCTTTTACGATGTTCAGTCTGATTTTTTGGTATCCAATTTTTGATTTATGGATATCTATACATCGATTTTTGGAAATCCAATATTAATCTTTTTTTTTGAGTGTTCATAATTCGATTAGGGATATCCGAAAATCGAATTATGGATATCTAATATTCATCATGATTTTGTGATATCCTAAAAAATGAACTTATGGATATCCATAATTCTGCTTTTAAATATCAAGAAATCGATGAATGTCATTAGACAAGATAAATATTGGCTATCTATAAATCGAATTATGAATATCCCAAAACTTTTGGATCTCAGTTAATAGGGATAAACAGTAAAACAGCATCCCATATTAATGTTTCTGTCCCAATTCTTGGATATAAAAAAACTCCATTTGCATTTATATGAATCACGTCTAATAAATGGCGCACTCCCATTCCCACTTTGAAAAAAGAACTGCCAAAATATAACACTATTCTATTAAACTTGTATGTATGTAAAGCTTATTAGTACCAAATCTCAATTTTGTAAAAGATAAACTAGTGGGGCTTTCCAGGGCCAGACATAGGAAGTGATGCATGACTTGGTGCCGATGACCTTCTGAGTTCGTCTAAAGAAGGCAAGAAAGCCAACCCGGCCAAGTCTGAAGTTTGATTTTGAAAAGTTAAGGGACCCAGATGTGGTAAGCACTTTTCAAGCAACAATAGGTGGGAAGTTCGCCTCACTCATTGGTCGGAGGGATGATGACATGGACATAGATACCATGATTACCACCTACAATATAGCAGTGACTGATGCAGCCAGTGAGATACTTGGGAAGGAACGTCGCAGGAGAAAGCCCTGGGTCACCAGAGATGTTCTCGACCTCTGTGATGACAGGAGAGATTTGAAGAAGAAGCGCTATGAAGTAGAAGGAGCCAGAGAATACAGAAAAGCTAATAAGAGGATTCAGAAGGCAATGGAGAAAGCTAAGGAGGACTGAATAGCTAGTCAGTGTGAGGAGATCGAAACTTGCCTGAACAAAAACAACAGCAAGATAGCATACCAGCTGGTGAAGGACCTAACTTCAGAGAAACAGGGTAGGTCCACAGCTATTCAGGACAGGTCTTGTAAATCTCTTACAAAAGAACAAGAGATTCTCAGCAGATGGATAGAATATTGCTCAGAAGTATACAACCATGAAAGTGATGGTGACAATGCGGTTCTGGACTGCAATCAGCCACCAGAAGATGCATTCAGCCACCAGAAGAAGATCTACAGCCGATTCTTCGTGAGGAAGTTGAGATTGCAGTAGCAGCACTGAAGACGGAAAAGTCTGCCGGAGTTAATAATATACAAGCAGGACTTGTTCAAGCTGGCGGGGAGACCATGATTGATGTTTTAACAGAAATCTGTTATAGGAGCTGGAGAACAGGAGAATGGCCTGCCCCATGGACTCAGTCGCTGATTATTACACTCCCTAACAAGACCTGTCACAGGGCCAGGATAGCTCGCCTGACAGCGCCTTGCCCATCACATAAAAAACTTTAACGTAAAACTTTAACATTTTGCTAACGCCGACGCTAACGCCAACGCCGACGCCAACGCCGCCGCCGACGCCGACGCCGGGGGTAGCGCAATAGCTCTTCCTGAACTTCGTTCAGGCGAGCTAAAAAGGGCAATCTACAGCTATGCCAGAGCTACAGGACCATCAGCCTCATCAGCCATTCAAGCAAAGTCATGCTGAAAGTCATCTTGAACAGGCTTAAAGCCCAAACCAAAGAGATAACCGTTAAAGAACAGGCTGGGTTCAGAGCTGGAAGGAGCACTACAGATCTTCAACCTTAGAATCCTGTGTGAAAAGTATCTCCAACATCAGCAAAATCTGTACCATGTCTTCATTGACTTCAAAAAAGCCTTTGACAGGATTTGGCATGCAGCCTTATGGGCCAACATGCGGAAGTACAGTATTCGTGCAAACCTAGTTCGCACCATTGAGCAGCTATACAACAAGGCTGCAAGTGCAGTCCTGGTGAATGGCAGCACGGGAGAATGGTTCAGAACAACAGTTGGAGTAAGGCAAGGATGTCTTTTGTCACCCACCCTCTTCAATATTTTTCTCGAACGGATCATGTCTGATGCTCTGGAAGAACATGACAGGTTAGCATAGGCGGCAGAAATATTACCAATCTGCGGTTTGCCGATGATATAGACGCTGTAGCTGAGGAAGAGCAGGAACTAGAAGCTCTAGATGACAGTCTCGACAAAACCTGCACAAGGTATTAGATGGAGATCAATGCTGAGAAGACCAAATTGATGACAAATAGCGCCAATTGCATCCAGAGGGAGATCAAGGTAAAAGGGCAGAAGCTGGGTACCGTAACAAGCTTCTAGTAACTTGGAGCAATTGTCTCAGCTGATGGCTCTAAAAAGGAGGTTTTCTCAAGGATTGCACAAGCCACTTCAGCTCTTACAAAGCTGAGGCCAAATTGGAGAAATAACAACATATCTCTTGGATCAAAGGTGAAACTTGTGTGCTCCCTTGTCATTTTCATATTTCTGTATGCCTGTGAATCATGGACCTTGACAGCAGAATTAGAGAAAAAACACAGCCATTTGAGATGAGATGCTACCGAAGGTTACTGAACATTTCGTACAAGGACCATATAACAAATGAAGAGGTTCGCAGAAAGATCCAAGCAGCCATTGGAGAGTATGATGAACTCCTGACCCTGGTCAAGAAATGGAAACTAAGGTGGTTTGGCCATGTCTCAAGGTCTTCTGATTTAGCAAAGACGATTCTACAGGGTACAGTGAAAGGAAAAAGAAGAAGCGGTAAAAGAAGAAGAGGTGGGAAGACAATATTAAAGAGTGGACAGGAATGGATTTTGTCAGCTCAACTAGGGCAGCTGAAAACAGGACAAGGTGGAAAGGGATCGTTTTGAAGTCATCTGTGGTGCCCCAACGACCTTGTAAGGTTATGGGATAGAATAGAGTAGAAAAGAATAAAGTAGTGGAGTCATCACAAAACGCCTGAAAGTGGCCAAACCGAAAATTCGGTTTGGCCACGTTCAGGAGTTTAACTCCAGCGGTTCGTTTACTTCAAAGAAAATATTGTGCACAAATATATGCTGTTCATACTGTTACATACGAATCGAATAGCATCGTTACAGTTTGACTTACGTTTATGCAAAACCTTAAGAATGGATTTGGAAAAGCGCGTTTACCAGGCGAAATGAATACAGACTTTGTGCCAGATCAGTTCCAGGAGCTTTTGTAGCGGTTTTGAGGAAAGAGTGAGAATATGAATTATCACATACAAACTACGGTTCATTATGACTGAGTCGGTTTCCTGTTTCAATTGCAAAGATTTTATCATTTTTGTTATATGACACTCTGAATGAACCTTGCTGATGGTATCGGTTGTACCATACTCACTGTCTTGATCAGATCGCCGTATGTAATTGAATATGTACCAGTTTGTATTAGCACAGAGTATGAGCTGCAAAATTGGAATCAAATAGAGCGAAAATACAATCGGACTTTAATGTGCTAGTGATCATGGTGATAGGAACATTGTTATCTGTTCTATTATTATGACTTATGCCGTGTGAATGGCTGAATGGCAAATGCCATATAAAACTGTTAGCAAAATGGCAAATACCATATAAAACTGTTAGCTGAATGGCAAATGTCATATAAAATTGTAAGCTGAATGGCAAATGCCATATATAAAACTTTTAGCTGAATGGCAAATGCCATATAAAACTTTTAGCGGAATGGCAAATGCCATATAAAATTGTAAGCTGAATGGCAAATGCCATATAAAACTGTTAGCAGAATGGCAAATGCCATATAAAACTGTTAGCTGAATGGCAAATGCCATATAAAACTGTAAGCTGAATGGCTAATTCTATATAAAACTGTAAGCTGAATGGCAAATGCCATATAAAACTTTTAGCGGAATGGCAAATGCCATATAAAACTGTTAGCTGAATGGCAAATGCCATATAAAACTGTTAGCTGAAAGGCAAATGCCATATAAAACTGTAAGCTGAATGGCAAATGCCATATAAAACTGTAAGCTGAATGGCAAATGCCATATAAAACTTTAAGTTGAATGGCAAATGCCATATAAAACTGTTAGCTGAATGACAATGCCATATAAAACTGTTAGCTGAATGGCAAATGCCATATAAAACTTTTAGCAGAATGGCAAATGCCATAAAACTGTTAGCTGAATGGCGAATGCCATATAAAACTGATAGCTGAATGGCAAATGTTGCAGACTCTAATCCGGCATATTACATCAACACACAGACTTTTTTTACTTGTTGGTAACACCACTGAAACAAGAAAATACATGTACTTACAATTAACCAGAGAAGCCAGAAATAATTGGATATAAGAGCTAATCCTTGGACAATAGCTGTTAATAATAGAACATCTTTTGCATGTCTGAAATGGAAAAGTAAATATAATGCAATGTGCCTAAATTATGGGACACCTAAAAGGATTAATTTTCCATTTGAGAAATGGAAAATTATTTTAGGTGTTCAAATACTTAAGCACATTACGGTACTCATCAAGATGGGAAGGCAAGACAACCTCTACTAAAGGCGCACAGAATGAAGTCATCCATGCCATTAAAACTGTTCCAGTTTCGATTTACTGGCTCAATGGTTTGGGTCCATAGAAAGATTTATTATGCATTTGCTGTAAAGTTCCACCTGAGAACTGGGGCATGATAACAATGTGATAGCACAATGTAGATCTGCTTTTGTGTGAATGATATTTAGCAGTCTTTCGAAGCGATCTCTGAAGACCACTGGCTTCATACTGATGTATGCCATGATAACAATGTTTGATTGGTTTAATGGTATCACCAACTTATGTCATCATGCAATCGCGACATAAGCAAGTTTAGACAAAACAGTATTAGTTTTTTTATTTGTTTGATGCCTTTAAAATCTTCTTATGATGCATGATAAATAGAAAACCATATCAGAATCATGTTTATATCAAGTTTAACAGGCTCAACCAGGAACAGGTAGGAATGTCTTGGCAAGCCTCGCCATACCTGTGCTGTTTCTGGTCTCTCCTGATAAACTTGACATATAGAGACACTAACATGGTATTCTCTATATAGCACAAGTATATGAAAATCATAGAGAGGCGCCGTAATTGAGTGGTTAAAGATGCTCGGTTATAGTGAAGAAAGTCGCCGGAAGGTTGTGAGATCGTGCCCGGGTTTCACCATCTGATGACTGGAAAACTCTCTCCCCCAGCCCAGCAGTAAGTGGGTACCTACTTCGAATCAGGGAAGAATAAGGCAGTGAAAGGAGAGGGATGGGCTCCACCTTTCATATGCTGTGCCCAAGACAGAGTGGGCCTTTAACCCCTACTGCCCCTACGGCTATTAGGCCATGGGAAACCTTTACCTTTTATATGTGGGAATAATGTTATGTTAGGTTGACATAGCTTCACAGAGTGCACTTTTGAAGATAATTCAGAGATGATTTTTGTTATTTCTCAATGAAAACATATGCTGTGACCTCTCATTAGAACTGTCTCGGTAAGACAATTCTAAAGAGGGGTCACACTATATGGTTTTATGGATAAATATGGAAAATAATCCCTAAGTTATCACTGTTACCCCTTCTTTAATATCTAGACCAATGTATGAAGCAAAAATGGCAAAGCATTCAAGGGCTATATGACTCATGGTTCCCAAAAGTTCTTCCTTATATTCTTTTGTGAGGTATCCATGCAGCTGAGTGGTTAGAGCTCCCAACTTTAGATCACACGGTCTCAGGTTTATTAAAGCTCCAGATACAAAGGTGTAACAGGGATAACCTTCCTTATTTGTCCATAAAAACATATGTTGTGACCCCTCATTAGAACTGTCTCATCATGAGGGTTCTAATGAGGGGTTACAACATATGTAGTCATTAAAAATAGGAAAATATACAGCAGAACTTCAATGGCTTGAACCCTGATGGCTCGTTCACCCTGCCTGGCTAGAACTCATCTTGGGTCCCTAGAGGTCAATTTATATAGAAACTAGCCCTGGATGGCTGGAACTACCCTTAGCTGGAACTAATTTTCATGGTCCCAAGCCTGTTCGAGCCACTGAAGTTCTACTGTATCTTTGAATTATCCTCAATACCCCTTCTTATCTGGAGCTACAGGCACAGGGCAGTGGAAATAAATCGTCTGACTAAAGCCCAGGGCGGTGGAGACAACTCATCTAACTAAATTCTTATTGTAACAGAAGGCTTACTTTACTTTGATCATTTTTGTGACATATAATTAAGGTATTCCAACACAATATATGAATTCAGGCCAAACACCACTTTTGGGATATATATAACCCCGCATCAGATAACCCAGCTGGACAGGATTCAACTGTTACAGTTGGGTCACTTTACTTAAATAGTGTTTGTGAAATTTCATCAAGATTTTCTGAACAGGCCAAAAACTGCCATATGGACATGTTACCAGTTTGCCTTGGACAAGTAACTATTTGGCTGGGCTAGTTACAATTTTACCAGTTTGAGAAAAATTTAGTTCATCTTACAGAGAATACTGAAAAAAGATCATATGAAATCCTTTTAAGGTAACGCTGTTCACTGTAAGAGTAGACAAAATGCATGTGGTACCATATTTCTTCTGTTACAAGACAGTGTTTTTCCCTTCCAAATCACCCAAAAATCTAGATCCATCTTGATTGGTCTGGAAAGGGAAAACCATCTTACAGTAGAATTTATATGACAGATTCAGACATTTCGGGTCATTCTGGGGAGGGAAACTGTCAGTCTTATAACTGCAGTATAAATTATATACATTGGTGAAAGTTCCAAAATTATCAAAATCCTAAAATCAATG
Organism: Ctena decussata; assembly: GCA_963989385.1. Classification (NCBI taxonomy): domain Eukaryota; kingdom Metazoa; phylum Mollusca; class Bivalvia; order Lucinida; family Lucinidae; genus Ctena; species Ctena decussata. The sequence goes on along the minus strand of OZ022503.1, from coordinate 78,512,024 downwards.
GTTTATAATCCTGAAATGAGGAGTTTTCTTATACTTTATATAGGGACACTTGGCCTCAAAATCCTGAATTCAGGAATAATCCTGAAAACTTTTCACCCATGTGTATATAAATATAGTAGGGTAGAGTCGGGTAACTTCGGACAGCAGGTAAATTCGAACAGTGACATTGTTTCCTTTATATGTTAGTTGTTTGGAATTAAAACAAATCATTATGAGCCGTCTCATCTGGATTTTCACTGTTTGCACTGGTAAGTCCGAATTTACCCACTGTCCAAAGTTACCTTACTCTACCCTACTCTCTATACTTACTCTGCCATGCCTTCTTTCATATTTAAATCTATACCGCTACCCGCTATACTGCTCAAAAATTTGTAACATCCTAAATGAGTTCCTACTGCTAGAACAGACAAAACCTGAAAATAAAAGACATACCCTAATGACCTGTGACAGAAATGTCAAGAGAAAACAGCACACACCCTGATCAGACTGCTACAACAGGTCACCGTGGTGTGTTTTTATCTTGGTATGCATTATTTGCTATGCCATCAGCAAAAAAATTCTGGAACAATTCCAGTTAGGGAAATCATATGAGTACTCAAATGATGTGGTACATTATAGGCTTATCCTATCTTGTAATCTGTACATGTATAAAGTTCTAAATGTTAAAAAGATGTTTGAAAATAAAGTTTCTCACAACTCCATTCCAGGCCTGTTAGAAACACAGTCAAACTTGTTTTAAGTGATCACCTATTAAGGGGCCACCTGTCTTTAGCAGCCACCATTTTTTGGGGTCCCTTGAACCAAAATACAGCACAAATGAATCTGTATTATAGGGTCACTTGTCTTAAGCAGCCAATTTTTGAGAGTCCTTTTGGACATGTTTGACTGTCTATGCACAGATCCAGATTTCTCACTGACATTTGGAATTCAGGACAAAGAAGATCCTTCTGGCCTCTTTTATATTTTATATTATTGTAGATATGATATGGCAAAGTTAACATCTCACCTGTCTGCCTGCTGCCACATAAACACAGCTAAATCAGACGCTAAACAGAAGTTTGTTCCAGTTAAGGAAAAGTACATGTGCATGTAATACCAATGTCTCCCTGTGTGCTAATTGCAGGTGTAAGAATATTCAGGGTGATTTGAGCCGTGAAACGACAAAACCAACAAAGTGGCATATGTGCCTAGCCAAGTCTCAGATCAGCCTGGGCATCTGCCCAGTCTGACCAGAGTCTTTACTGTCTGCATGCAGCAAGCTTAGATCCTTGGCTACCCTTGGCAAAGCTAAGACTCTGATCAGACTGGGTGGAGGACCAGGCTGATCTAGGTCTTTGCTGGGCGCATAAATGCCACTTTGTTGGTTTTCTCGTGTCGAGGCTCATTTTGTCATAACAGATACATGTAATACTTACTATAATCTTTGCTGTAAAACTTTCACTAAAGATGAAGTACTGTGCTAAAAAATATACAACCTAGAACAGAATTGAGAAAATGATATTTAATAACAAAACTGTATTTAGTGTCGTGACACCCAAAAAGATCACATGAGCCATGACATGACAAAACCAACAAAGTGGCATGTGCACCCAGTGCAGACTCAGATCAGCCTGAGCATCCACCCATTCTGATCAGAGTCTTTGCTTTGCGCTTAAAAAGTAGCTAAGAGTCTTAAGCTAGCTCCATGCGAACAGATAAAACTCTGACCAGACTGGGTGGATGCCCAGGCTGATCTGAGTCTTTGCTGGGTGCACATGCCACTTTGTTGGTTTTGTCATGTCCTGGCTCACTTAATGTGTACAGAATTCCAAATAAGGTGGAGTTTTGAGGAAAATTCTGAAATAATTTTTCTTACTTCTCCATGAAAACATACTGGAACTGCCTCAGTCAGATTGAAAAATAAGGAAAATTTCCTTCAATTATCCTTATTACCCCTTCTTATTGGAGCACTGATAAATTTGTGAACAGCAAAGCCTCAGACCAGCCTGCAAATCTTGTAATGTGGTCAGAGACTTTGCTGTCTGGACACAACACATATATAGAGCTCTAGATAAGAGGGAGTTTTTGGTGATAGTTAAGGATAATGTTTGTTATTTCTGCATAAAAAACATATGTTGTGTCCCCTCACCTATGGGCTATGACCAGGGGTGAGGATGGTGCTGAATAAAATTTTGGACCAATATCTATCATCATACCAATTATAATTGAAACTGATCAAAGGGTTTAGAAATTATGAGATCTTAAAAACTTTAACGTAAAACTTTAAAATTTTGCTAACGCTGACACCGCCAACGCCAGGGGTAGTACAATAGCTTTTCCTGAACTTCGTTCAGGGGAGCTAATAATATAATGCTCCAGATAAGAAGGGATAACAAGGATAATTAAGGGATAATTTGCCATAGTTCTCCATAAAAACAAATATTGTGACTCTTCATTAGAACTGTCTCATTGATACGGTTCTGATGAGGGGTTACAACATGTTTTTATTGAGATATATTTGAACTATCTTGAATAATCCCTCTTAGCTGCAGCTTTTATATACTTACATTCACTCCCAAAATAATGTACAGGTAGAAGTTTAACGTCTGTTTATTTTCTTCTGTTTCTTTTCTTTTGTCCCTTTGTCCCTTGCTTGCCCTTTGGCTGAAAAACAGGCAAAATAAACCTATGTATTGGGGCAGAAATGCCTTGCTTACATGGGTAAATATATAAAAATACAGAAATCCTGACATCCAAATTTTCTGATCCTGCACTTAAGGTAAATTTGCCAAAACAATATACAGGGGCAGTTAGCATCAAAATTCTGCAATTAGGATTAATCCTGAAAACTTCCACCCATGTGCCTATTACAGCAGTATGGCTAATATTTATAAACTTAATCTCACCTACTCCTTCAAGTCCTTGTTCCAGAAGCTGAAAAAAGAGGGGTTTTTTGGTCCACAACAGCACATCTGTATCTTTTTATTTTGGAGTGCTGAATTCAACTTGGAATGCTATGTCACACCTGGAAGCCAGGCTTGATGTAATTGTGGAAAGGCTGACAGATGGATGAATGGACAGAAAACTGGATGCTTATATTGCACCTTGCTAAATTAGGTTTGACAAAAAACGTATAAAGAGAATAAATAAAATGAAAACACTCCATAGTGTGACAAAATTGTCTAAAATTACCAAACTGAAAATTGCATGCTATTCATTATATCCACAATGAACATATGAGGTAAAATATGTTTAGCATGGCACCATGACATGTCCTTCTCACCTTGCTTGTCGCCAAGTAATGCATATTCCCGGCCGCCATGTGTTACACACAGCACTGGTTACGTGCTTATATGGTATTGACTGCACACCAGACATGATAATTTTAAGTTTCTTTTTGGGAGATGCAATTCGACACTTAATTTATAATATGAGGTGACCACCTGCCCATCCATGCATCAAATACGTTTTGGCTAAGTTGATCAGAAATCTCAACTGCAGCCATGAACTGCATGACCTATGCAGCTCGCAAAGTCAGATATATCCGTGAGGACAGGAAAGATATCTTTTTATATACACAGATAACATAACATAATTATATCAGCCTGCACAATAGCGCAGTCACACAGGTCTTTTCTGTTCACCTCCAACATGAATGATGAGTGTCTACCTAGCGACAACCATAGTATACTTCTGTGGAAGCTAAATGGTCTATGCTAAAATGTCGGGTTTTGAAGTGATTTCTTACAGATAGACAGCTTTGATGTTTTGCACATTGTTATAAAATGGATTGTTTTGGTTCAAAAAAATGTTGCTTTATCTGGCTTTTGTTTTGTTATGCAAATACAGTGGTGTAGTAATCTGCAAACTGTCACGAAAAAATAAACTCTTTTCCGACTGTGGACTTACGATAGCACCCAAGCTGGGTACCAAGCTAGAAAAAAAGTATAAAGACCTGTAAAGCTGATAATACCATTTTGGACTGAGAGAGTATAATGAGCTCCATAGCTCTTTATCTCTCTCTATATTCTGTCTTCTTATTTGTTTGCAATACCTCCGGAGGATTATATATCAATTTTATCACAAATCAAATATTAAGGCTGCATATTCACTAGTTATTGTAGTTATATTTCAGATTGTTAGATGGATAATTACTGTATCAATAAATTTCACTAGTGTCAAATCTTCTATTCCTCCAGTAAATGTCAAGTCCAGTTTTAAATTGAATTACAGTTTTAGCAGATATAATCTCTTCTGGGAGAGAATTCCAATCATCTATCACTCTGACAGCAAAAAAAGTTCTGCCTGATTGATGTTGTTGTTGTATTTCAATATCGATGTTGCCCCCGCACCTCAGCGGAATGTATCCATAGCCGCAGTAACGGGCGCCCATCTTGCTGTTGGTATCTAGGTGGCTCTGGGTGGATGCATCTGTGTAAACTCTGCCTCAGTAAATGAACGTCCCCTATTAGGGCCACAGGCACTTGAGTCTTCGACATACGGCTCCATCGTCGCCTCCTTCTTCCAATCCATAGACTGGCCGAAAGAGAAAAGAAATCTGGATATCCTCCTAGAAGTTCTCCGGAGTTCACGCCCACCAGGTTGAGTACTACAAGCTGGCTATTGGAAGACTTCACCATAGAAACCCTTCGTCTCCCTGACATATCCTGGAGTGGATGTTAGACATGGATGGAATGTCTCACAACACCATTGAAGTCCTAAGTTGATGTAGAATTCAGATCAGAAATTTGTTCTGGGTGTTTCACGCCCACCAAGTTGAGTACATCGGGCTGGTTACTGGAAAACTTTGCCATAGAAACCCTCCTCTTCTTGGTATGTCCTGGAACGGCTATGTAGCTGGCGTGGACGGAATGTCTATCAACACCTGTTGCTAAACCAAGTTGACTGTAGAGATCCAATCACGTGTATGGAAGCACTTCACTCTGTTGTCATCTCGGTGAAGGAACGGAGCCAGTCCCCACCACCACATCATAATGAAGCGCCAAGTTCCATTTGGTAGAGGTTATGCGTCGATGAAAGTTAGCCAGCCAATCCTGTTTCCGGAGAGCACCACGTGGAGGTCTTCATGGTCCGACTTCTTCTCTCCTCTGCCTGACTGATTTTCTACTACGTTGCTTTTATAGTTTCTTAGAATGTCCACGTGTTGTGTCAGAGAATTTGAAGATTTTTTCTGGTAATATATCAATACCATTTAGGATTTTGAAGACTTGGATAAGATCTCCTCTTTTTTGCATTGCAGGTTTAATTTTGGCTAGAGGCGGAAATGACTTCCAAACAATTTTAGGGAGCAGACTTGAATATTTTTAGGGAGCTGGGGAGCAGATGAATCATTTTAGGGATTTGGGGAGCAGTAGCAAAATAATTTTGGGGAGCACGAGAAAATATTTTAAGGGAGATGGGGACATTTGGGCATTATTTTCAGGGAGCTAGGGAGCACTGACCCCCACCCCCGGGAGGGCCTCTTTATTTAAAGTTGAATGAGTTTAGAAACAAGTAGCATTGGCTATAAATAGCTTTTAAACCGACTAACGTATGATAATAGATAAACAGATGCATATTATTAGAGACCATTTTATTTAGAGATATCACAAAACATCATTAGATCTTTAAAGGCCCCATTGCTCTATCAGCTTGAAATATTTTATCGTGAAGTATCGCACCAAGTTTCTCACTACAGTTTCTTCATCGTATATGATCGTGATTGGCCGGCTTTGAAAAATTAAAACGTCCCTGAGTTTCTCATAAAAACGATTTGCAAAAATATCTAGGTCATTTTAGTTGGCAACTAAAATGACCTACTTTCGGTTTCACAAATTTAATTAGATGGTAAAAATACAGGGTACAAAAGGTAACAATACAAGGTACAGGAGAAAGAAATACAATGCACAGTCATTTAATAGTTGATAAAAAAACAATGTAAGGCAAGGATCTCATTCCTTGTCTCGCTGTTGTGTGAGTTAATTGCACAACGGGGAACAAGAAACTAAAAACCGTATTTTTACGGAGAGACTTGACATTTTATTTTCAAAATACCTTTAATCCTTCTTTTTTAGCCAGTTATATGACACAAAAAGCACAACAAGCTACATATTATCATCAATTCTGAAGACTGTACCAATTTTATAAGGATTTGTGATTCGACGATTTTTACCACTGAAAGGACTATGGAGACTTTAAATCATTTCCGATATTCATAATTCGATTTTCGGAGATCCGTTAGTATGAATTATGGATATCCATTAACCGATGCATGTATTTGTATATCCAATATTCATTTTGATTTTCGGATTTCCATAATTAGATTTAAGGATTGGTTAAAATTCAATTTATTTTGTAATAACCAAAACTCGATTTATGGACATATATTTATCGAATCATGGATACCAAAAAAGTCAAAATGAATGTTGGATATCCATTAATTGAAATATGGCAAATTCAAAAAATGAATTATAGATATTCATCAATAGGGAATAATAGTAAAACGGCACCTTTTACGATGTTCAGTCTGATTTTTTGGTATCCAATTTTTGATTTATGGATATCTATACATCGATTTTTGGAAATCCAATATTAATCTTTTTTTTTGAGTGTTCATAATTCGATTAGGGATATCCGAAAATCGAATTATGGATATCTAATATTCATCATGATTTTGTGATATCCTAAAAAATGAACTTATGGATATCCATAATTCTGCTTTTAAATATCAAGAAATCGATGAATGTCATTAGACAAGATAAATATTGGCTATCTATAAATCGAATTATGAATATCCCAAAACTTTTGGATCTCAGTTAATAGGGATAAACAGTAAAACAGCATCCCATATTAATGTTTCTGTCCCAATTCTTGGATATAAAAAAACTCCATTTGCATTTATATGAATCACGTCTAATAAATGGCGCACTCCCATTCCCACTTTGAAAAAAGAACTGCCAAAATATAACACTATTCTATTAAACTTGTATGTATGTAAAGCTTATTAGTACCAAATCTCAATTTTGTAAAAGATAAACTAGTGGGGCTTTCCAGGGCCAGACATAGGAAGTGATGCATGACTTGGTGCCGATGACCTTCTGAGTTCGTCTAAAGAAGGCAAGAAAGCCAACCCGGCCAAGTCTGAAGTTTGATTTTGAAAAGTTAAGGGACCCAGATGTGGTAAGCACTTTTCAAGCAACAATAGGTGGGAAGTTCGCCTCACTCATTGGTCGGAGGGATGATGACATGGACATAGATACCATGATTACCACCTACAATATAGCAGTGACTGATGCAGCCAGTGAGATACTTGGGAAGGAACGTCGCAGGAGAAAGCCCTGGGTCACCAGAGATGTTCTCGACCTCTGTGATGACAGGAGAGATTTGAAGAAGAAGCGCTATGAAGTAGAAGGAGCCAGAGAATACAGAAAAGCTAATAAGAGGATTCAGAAGGCAATGGAGAAAGCTAAGGAGGACTGAATAGCTAGTCAGTGTGAGGAGATCGAAACTTGCCTGAACAAAAACAACAGCAAGATAGCATACCAGCTGGTGAAGGACCTAACTTCAGAGAAACAGGGTAGGTCCACAGCTATTCAGGACAGGTCTTGTAAATCTCTTACAAAAGAACAAGAGATTCTCAGCAGATGGATAGAATATTGCTCAGAAGTATACAACCATGAAAGTGATGGTGACAATGCGGTTCTGGACTGCAATCAGCCACCAGAAGATGCATTCAGCCACCAGAAGAAGATCTACAGCCGATTCTTCGTGAGGAAGTTGAGATTGCAGTAGCAGCACTGAAGACGGAAAAGTCTGCCGGAGTTAATAATATACAAGCAGGACTTGTTCAAGCTGGCGGGGAGACCATGATTGATGTTTTAACAGAAATCTGTTATAGGAGCTGGAGAACAGGAGAATGGCCTGCCCCATGGACTCAGTCGCTGATTATTACACTCCCTAACAAGACCTGTCACAGGGCCAGGATAGCTCGCCTGACAGCGCCTTGCCCATCACATAAAAAACTTTAACGTAAAACTTTAACATTTTGCTAACGCCGACGCTAACGCCAACGCCGACGCCAACGCCGCCGCCGACGCCGACGCCGGGGGTAGCGCAATAGCTCTTCCTGAACTTCGTTCAGGCGAGCTAAAAAGGGCAATCTACAGCTATGCCAGAGCTACAGGACCATCAGCCTCATCAGCCATTCAAGCAAAGTCATGCTGAAAGTCATCTTGAACAGGCTTAAAGCCCAAACCAAAGAGATAACCGTTAAAGAACAGGCTGGGTTCAGAGCTGGAAGGAGCACTACAGATCTTCAACCTTAGAATCCTGTGTGAAAAGTATCTCCAACATCAGCAAAATCTGTACCATGTCTTCATTGACTTCAAAAAAGCCTTTGACAGGATTTGGCATGCAGCCTTATGGGCCAACATGCGGAAGTACAGTATTCGTGCAAACCTAGTTCGCACCATTGAGCAGCTATACAACAAGGCTGCAAGTGCAGTCCTGGTGAATGGCAGCACGGGAGAATGGTTCAGAACAACAGTTGGAGTAAGGCAAGGATGTCTTTTGTCACCCACCCTCTTCAATATTTTTCTCGAACGGATCATGTCTGATGCTCTGGAAGAACATGACAGGTTAGCATAGGCGGCAGAAATATTACCAATCTGCGGTTTGCCGATGATATAGACGCTGTAGCTGAGGAAGAGCAGGAACTAGAAGCTCTAGATGACAGTCTCGACAAAACCTGCACAAGGTATTAGATGGAGATCAATGCTGAGAAGACCAAATTGATGACAAATAGCGCCAATTGCATCCAGAGGGAGATCAAGGTAAAAGGGCAGAAGCTGGGTACCGTAACAAGCTTCTAGTAACTTGGAGCAATTGTCTCAGCTGATGGCTCTAAAAAGGAGGTTTTCTCAAGGATTGCACAAGCCACTTCAGCTCTTACAAAGCTGAGGCCAAATTGGAGAAATAACAACATATCTCTTGGATCAAAGGTGAAACTTGTGTGCTCCCTTGTCATTTTCATATTTCTGTATGCCTGTGAATCATGGACCTTGACAGCAGAATTAGAGAAAAAACACAGCCATTTGAGATGAGATGCTACCGAAGGTTACTGAACATTTCGTACAAGGACCATATAACAAATGAAGAGGTTCGCAGAAAGATCCAAGCAGCCATTGGAGAGTATGATGAACTCCTGACCCTGGTCAAGAAATGGAAACTAAGGTGGTTTGGCCATGTCTCAAGGTCTTCTGATTTAGCAAAGACGATTCTACAGGGTACAGTGAAAGGAAAAAGAAGAAGCGGTAAAAGAAGAAGAGGTGGGAAGACAATATTAAAGAGTGGACAGGAATGGATTTTGTCAGCTCAACTAGGGCAGCTGAAAACAGGACAAGGTGGAAAGGGATCGTTTTGAAGTCATCTGTGGTGCCCCAACGACCTTGTAAGGTTATGGGATAGAATAGAGTAGAAAAGAATAAAGTAGTGGAGTCATCACAAAACGCCTGAAAGTGGCCAAACCGAAAATTCGGTTTGGCCACGTTCAGGAGTTTAACTCCAGCGGTTCGTTTACTTCAAAGAAAATATTGTGCACAAATATATGCTGTTCATACTGTTACATACGAATCGAATAGCATCGTTACAGTTTGACTTACGTTTATGCAAAACCTTAAGAATGGATTTGGAAAAGCGCGTTTACCAGGCGAAATGAATACAGACTTTGTGCCAGATCAGTTCCAGGAGCTTTTGTAGCGGTTTTGAGGAAAGAGTGAGAATATGAATTATCACATACAAACTACGGTTCATTATGACTGAGTCGGTTTCCTGTTTCAATTGCAAAGATTTTATCATTTTTGTTATATGACACTCTGAATGAACCTTGCTGATGGTATCGGTTGTACCATACTCACTGTCTTGATCAGATCGCCGTATGTAATTGAATATGTACCAGTTTGTATTAGCACAGAGTATGAGCTGCAAAATTGGAATCAAATAGAGCGAAAATACAATCGGACTTTAATGTGCTAGTGATCATGGTGATAGGAACATTGTTATCTGTTCTATTATTATGACTTATGCCGTGTGAATGGCTGAATGGCAAATGCCATATAAAACTGTTAGCAAAATGGCAAATACCATATAAAACTGTTAGCTGAATGGCAAATGTCATATAAAATTGTAAGCTGAATGGCAAATGCCATATATAAAACTTTTAGCTGAATGGCAAATGCCATATAAAACTTTTAGCGGAATGGCAAATGCCATATAAAATTGTAAGCTGAATGGCAAATGCCATATAAAACTGTTAGCAGAATGGCAAATGCCATATAAAACTGTTAGCTGAATGGCAAATGCCATATAAAACTGTAAGCTGAATGGCTAATGCTATATAAAACTGTAAGCTGAATGGCAAATGCCATATAAAACTTTTAGCGGAATGGCAAATGCCATATAAAACTGTTAGCTGAATGGCAAATGCCATATAAAACTGTTAGCTGAAAGGCAAATGCCATATAAAACTGTAAGCTGAATGGCAAATGCCATATAAAACTGTAAGCTGAATGGCAAATGCCATATAAAACTTTAAGTTGAATGGCAAATGCCATATAAAACTGTTAGCTGAATGACAATGCCATATAAAACTGTTAGCTGAATGGCAAATGCCATATAAAACTTTTAGCAGAATGGCAAATGCCATAAAACTGTTAGCTGAATGGCGAATGCCATATAAAACTGATAGCTGAATGGCAAATGTTGCAGACTCTAATCCGGCATATTACATCAACACACAGACTTTTTTTACTTGTTGGTAACACCACTGAAACAAGAAAATACATGTACTTACAATTAACCAGAGAAGCCAGAAATAATTGGATATAAGAGCTAATCCTTGGACAATAGCTGTTAATAATAGAACATCTTTTGCATGTCTGAAATGGAAAAGTAAATATAATGCAATGTGCCTAAATTATGGGACACCTAAAAGGATTAATTTTCCATTTGAGAAATGGAAAATTATTTTAGGTGTTCAAATACTTAAGCACATTACGGTACTCATCAAGATGGGAAGGCAAGACAACCTCTACTAAAGGCGCACAGAATGAAGTCATCCATGCCATTAAAACTGTTCCAGTTTCGATTTACTGGCTCAATGGTTTGGGTCCATAGAAAGATTTATTATGCATTTGCTGTAAAGTTCCACCTGAGAACTGGGGCATGATAACAATGTGATAGCACAATGTAGATCTGCTTTTGTGTGAATGATATTTAGCAGTCTTTCGAAGCGATCTCTGAAGACCACTGGCTTCATACTGATGTATGCCATGATAACAATGTTTGATTGGTTTAATGGTATCACCAACTTATGTCATCATGCAATCGCGACATAAGCAAGTTTAGACAAAACAGTATTAGTTTTTTTATTTGTTTGATGCCTTTAAAATCTTCTTATGATGCATGATAAATAGAAAACCATATCAGAATCATGTTTATATCAAGTTTAACAGGCTCAACCAGGAACAGGTAGGAATGTCTTGGCAAGCCTCGCCATACCTGTGCTGTTTCTGGTCTCTCCTGATAAACTTGACATATAGAGACACTAACATGGTATTCTCTATATAGCACAAGTATATGAAAATCATAGAGAGGCGCCGTAATTGAGTGGTTAAAGATGCTCGGTTATAGTGAAGAAAGTCGCCGGAAGGTTGTGAGATCGTGCCCGGGTTTCACCATCTGATGACTGGAAAACTCTCTCCCCCAGCCCAGCAGTAAGTGGGTACCTACTTCGAATCAGGGAAGAATAAGGCAGTGAAAGGAGAGGGATGGGCTCCACCTTTCATATGCTGTGCCCAAGACAGAGTGGGCCTTTAACCCCTACTGCCCCTACGGCTATTAGGCCATGGGAAACCTTTACCTTTTATATGTGGGAATAATGTTATGTTAGGTTGACATAGCTTCACAGAGTGCACTTTTGAAGATAATTCAGAGATGATTTTTGTTATTTCTCAATGAAAACATATGCTGTGACCTCTCATTAGAACTGTCTCGGTAAGACAATTCTAAAGAGGGGTCACACTATATGGTTTTATGGATAAATATGGAAAATAATCCCTAAGTTATCACTGTTACCCCTTCTTTAATATCTAGACCAATGTATGAAGCAAAAATGGCAAAGCATTCAAGGGCTATATGACTCATGGTTCCCAAAAGTTCTTCCTTATATTCTTTTGTGAGGTATCCATGCAGCTGAGTGGTTAGAGCTCCCAACTTTAGATCACACGGTCTCAGGTTTATTAAAGCTCCAGATACAAAGGTGTAACAGGGATAACCTTCCTTATTTGTCCATAAAAACATATGTTGTGACCCCTCATTAGAACTGTCTCATCATGAGGGTTCTAATGAGGGGTTACAACATATGTAGTCATTAAAAATAGGAAAATATACAGCAGAACTTCAATGGCTTGAACCCTGATGGCTCGTTCACCCTGCCTGGCTAGAACTCATCTTGGGTCCCTAGAGGTCAATTTATATAGAAACTAGCCCTGGATGGCTGGAACTACCCTTAGCTGGAACTAATTTTCATGGTCCCAAGCCTGTTCGAGCCACTGAAGTTCTACTGTATCTTTGAATTATCCTCAATACCCCTTCTTATCTGGAGCTACAGGCACAGGGCAGTGGAAATAAATCGTCTGACTAAAGCCCAGGGCGGTGGAGACAACTCATCTAACTAAATTCTTATTGTAACAGAAGGCTTACTTTACTTTGATCATTTTTGTGACATATAATTAAGGTATTCCAACACAATATATGAATTCAGGCCAAACACCACTTTTGGGATATATATAACCCCGCATCAGATAACCCAGCTGGACAGGATTCAACTGTTACAGTTGGGTCACTTTACTTAAATAGTGTTTGTGAAATTTCATCAAGATTTTCTGAACAGGCCAAAAACTGCCATATGGACATGTTACCAGTTTGCCTTGGACAAGTAACTATTTGGCTGGGCTAGTTACAATTTTACCAGTTTGAGAAAAATTTAGTTCATCTTACAGAGAATACTGAAAAAAGATCATATGAAATCCTTTTAAGGTAACGCTGTTCACTGTAAGAGTAGACAAAATGCATGTGGTACCATATTTCTTCTGTTACAAGACAGTGTTTTTCCCTTCCAAATCACCCAAAAATCTAGATCCATCTTGATTGGTCTGGAAAGGGAAAACCATCTTACAGTAGAATTTATATGACAGATTCAGACATTTCGGGTCATTCTGGGGAGGGAAACTGTCAGTCTTATAACTGCAGTATAAATTATATACATTGGTGAAAGTTCCAAAATTATCAAAATCCTAAAATCAATGGTTTATAATCCTGAAATGAGGAGTTTTCTTATACTTTATATAGGGACACTTGGCCTCAAAATCCTGAATTCAGGAATAATCCTGAAAACTTTTCACCCATGTGTATATAAATATAGTAGGGTAGAGTCGGGTAACTTCGGACAGCAGGTAAATTCGAACAGTGACATTGTTTCCTTTATATGTTAGTTGTTTGGAATTAAAACAAATCATTATGAGCCGTCTCATCTGGATTTTCACTGTTTGCACTGGTAAGTCCGAATTTACCCACTGTCCAAAGTTACCTTACTCTACCCTACTCTCTATACTTACTCTGCCATGCCTTCTTTCATATTTAAATCTATACCGCTACCCGCTATACTGCTCAAAAATTTGTAACATCCTAAATGAGTTCCTACTGCTAGAACAGACAAAACCTGAAAATAAAAGACATACCCTAATGACCTGTGACAGAAATGTCAAGAGAAAACAGCACACACCCTGATCAGACTGCTACAACAGGTCACCGTGGTGTGTTTTTATCTTGGTATGCATTATTTGCTATGCCATCAGCAAAAAAATTCTGGAACAATTCCAGTTAGGGAAATCATATGAGTACTCAAATGATGTGGTACATTATAGGCTTATCCTATCTTGTAATCTGTACATGTATAAAGTTCTAAATGTTAAAAAGATGTTTGAAAATAAAGTTTCTCACAACTCCATTCCAGGCCTGTTAGAAACACAGTCAAACTTGTTTTAAGTGATCACCTATTAAGGGGCCACCTGTCTTTAGCAGCCACCATTTTTTGGGGTCCCTTGAACCAAAATACAGCACAAATGAATCTGTATTATAGGGTCACTTGTCTTAAGCAGCCAATTTTTGAGAGTCCTTTTGGACATGTTTGACTGTCTATGCACAGATCCAGATTTCTCACTGACATTTGGAATTCAGGACAAAGAAGATCCTTCTGGCCTCTTTTATATTTTATATTATTGTAGATATGATATGGCAAAGTTAACATCTCACCTGTCTGCCTGCTGCCACATAAACACAGCTAAATCAGACGCTAAACAGAAGTTTGTTCCAGTTAAGGAAAAGTACATGTGCATGTAATACCAATGTCTCCCTGTGTGCTAATTGCAGGTGTAAGAATATTCAGGGTGATTTGAGCCGTGAAACGACAAAACCAACAAAGTGGCATATGTGCCTAGCCAAGTCTCAGATCAGCCTGGGCATCTGCCCAGTCTGACCAGAGTCTTTACTGTCTGCATGCAGCAAGCTTAGATCCTTGGCTACCCTTGGCAAAGCTAAGACTCTGATCAGACTGGGTGGAGGACCAGGCTGATCTAGGTCTTTGCTGGGCGCATAAATGCCACTTTGTTGGTTTTCTCGTGTCGAGGCTCATTTTGTCATAACAGATACATGTAATACTTACTATAATCTTTGCTGTAAAACTTTCACTAAAGATGAAGTACTGTGCTAAAAAATATACAACCTAGAACAGAATTGAGAAAATGATATTTAATAACAAAACTGTATTTAGTGTCGTGACACCCAAAAAGATCACATGAGCCATGACATGACAAAACCAACAAAGTGGCATGTGCACCCAGTGCAGACTCAGATCAGCCTGAGCATCCACCCATTCTGATCAGAGTCTTTGCTTTGCGCTTAAAAAGTAGCTAAGAGTCTTAAGCTAGCTCCATGCGAACAGATAAAACTCTGACCAGACTGGGTGGATGCCCAGGCTGATCTGAGTCTTTGCTGGGTGCACATGCCACTTTGTTGGTTTTGTCATGTCCTGGCTCACTTAATGTGTACAGAATTCCAAATAAGGTGGAGTTTTGAGGAAAATTCTGAAATAATTTTTCTTACTTCTCCATGAAAACATACTGGAACTGCCTCAGTCAGATTGAAAAATAAGGAAAATTTCCTTCAATTATCCTTATTACCCCTTCTTATTGGAGCACTGATAAATTTGTGAACAGCAAAGCCTCAGACCAGCCTGCAAATCTTGTAATGTGGTCAGAGACTTTGCTGTCTGGACACAACACATATATAGAGCTCTAGATAAGAGGGAGTTTTTGGTGATAGTTAAGGATAATGTTTGTTATTTCTGCATAAAAAACATATGTTGTGTCCCCTCACCTATGGGCTATGACCAGGGGTGAGGATGGTGCTGAATAAAATTTTGGACCAATATCTATCATCATACCAATTATAATTGAAACTGATCAAAGGGTTTAGAAATTATGAGATCTTAAAAACTTTAACGTAAAACTTTAAAATTTTGCTAACGCTGACACCGCCAACGCCAGGGGTAGTACAATAGCTTTTCCTGAACTTCGTTCAGGGGAGCTAATAATATAATGCTCCAGATAAGAAGGGATAACAAGGATAATTAAGGGATAATTTGCCATAGTTCTCCATAAAAACAAATATTGTGACTCTTCATTAGAACTGTCTCATTGATACGGTTCTGATGAGGGGTTACAACATGTTTTTATTGAGATATATTTGAACTATCTTGAATAATCCCTCTTAGCTGCAGCTTTTATATACTTACATTCACTCCCAAAATAATGTACAGGTAGAAGTTTAACGTCTGTTTATTTTCTTCTGTTATTTGCTTTTGTCCCTTTGTCCCTTGCTTGCCCTTTGGCTGAAAAACAGGCAAAATAAACCTATGTATTGGGGCAGAAATGCCTTGCTTACATGGGTAAATATATAAAAATACAGAAATCCTGACATCCAAATTTTCTGATCCTGCACTTAAGGTAAATTTGCCAAAACAATATACAGGGGCAGTTAGCATCAAAATTCTGCAATTAGGATTAATCCTGAAAACTTCCACCCATGTGCCTATTACAGCAGTATGGCTAATATTTATAAACTTAATCTCACCTACTCCTTCAAGTCCTTGTTCCAGAAGCTGAAAAAAGAGGGGTTTTTTGGTCCACAACAGCACATCTGTATCTTTTTATTTTGGAGTGCTGAATTCAACTTGGAATGCTATGTCACACCTGGAAGCCAGGCTTGATGTAATTGTGGAAAGGCTGACAGATGGATGAATGGACAGAAAACTGGATGCTTATATTGCACCTTGCTAAATTAGGTTTGACAAAAAACGTATAAAGAGAATAAATAAAATGAAAACACTCCATAGTGTGACAAAATTGTCTAAAATTACCAAACTGAAAATTGCATGCTATTCATTATATCCACAATGAACATATGAGGTAAAATATGTTTAGCATGGCACCATGACATGTCCTTCTCACCTTGCTTGTCGCCAAGTAATGCATATTCCCGGCCGCCATGTGTTACACACAGCACTGGTTACGTGCTTATATGGTATTGACTGCACACCAGACATGATAATTTTAAGTTTCTTTTTGGGAGATGCAATTCGACACTTAATTTATAATATGAGGTGACCACCTGCCCATCCATGCATCAAATACGTTTTGGCTAAGTTGATCAGAAATCTCAACTGCAGCCATGAACTGCATGACCTATGCAGCTCGCAAAGTCAGATATATCCGTGAGGACAGGAAAGATATCTTTTTATATACACAGATAACATAACATAATTATATCAGCCTGCACAATAGCGCAGTCACACAGGTCTTTTCTGTTCACCTCCAACATGAATGATGAGTGTCTACCTAGCGACAACCATAGTATACTTCTGTGGAAGCTAAATGGTCTATGCTAAAATGTCGGGTTTTGAAGTGATTTCTTACAGATAGACAGCTTTGATGTTTTGCACATTGTTATAAAATGGATTGTTTTGGTTCAAAAAAATGTTGCTTTATCTGGCTTTTGTTTTGTTATGCAAATACAGTGGTGTAGTAATCTGCAAACTGTCACGAAAAAATAAACTCTTTTCCGACTGTGGACTTACGATAGCACCCAAGCTGGGTACCAAGCTAGAAAAAAAGTATAAAGACCTGTAAAGCTGATAATACCATTTTGGACTGAGAGAGTATAATGAGCTCCATAGCTCTTTATCTCTCTCTATATTCTGTCTTCTTATTTGTTTGCAATACCTCCGGAGGATTATATATCAATTTTATCACAAATCAAATATTAAGGCTGCATATTCACTAGTTATTGTAGTTATATTTCAGATTGTTAGATGGATAATTACTGTATCAATAAATTTCACTAGTGTCAAATCTTCTATTCCTCCAGTAAATGTCAAGTCCAGTTTTAAATTGAATTACAGTTTTAGCAGATATAATCTCTTCTGGGAGAGAATTCCAATCATCTATCACTCTGACAGCAAAAAAAGTTCTGCCTGATTGATGTTGTTGTTGTATTTCAATATCGATGTTGCCCCCGCACCTCAGCGGAATGTATCCATAGCCGCAGTAACGGGCGCCCATCTTGCTGTTGGTATCTAGGTGGCTCTGGGTGGATGCATCTGTGTAAACTCTGCCTCAGTAAATGAACGTCCCCTATTAGGGCCACAGGTACTTGAGTCTTCGACATACGGCTCCATCGTCGCCTCCTTCTTCCAATCCATAGACTGGCCGAAAGAGAAAAGAAATCTGGATATCCTCCTAGAAGTTCTCCGGAGTTCACGCCCACCAGGTTGAGTACTACAAGCTGGCTATTGGAAGACTTCACCATAGAAACCCTTCGTCTCCCTGACATATCCTGGAGTGGATGTTAGACATGGATGGAATGTCTCACAACACCATTGAAGTCCTAAGTTGATGTAGAATTCAGATCAGAAATTTGTTCTGGGTGTTTCACGCCCACCAAGTTGAGTACATCGGGCTGGTTACTGGAAAACTTTGCCATAGAAACCCTCCTCTTCTTGGTATGTCCTGGAACGGCTATGTAGCTGGCGTGGACGGAATGTCTATCAACACCTGTTGCTAAACCAAGTTGACTGTAGAGATCCAATCACGTGTATGGAAGCACTTCACTCTGTTGTCATCTCGGTGAAGGAACGGAGCCAGTCCCCACCACCACATCATAATGAAGCGCCAAGTTCCATTTGGTAGAGGTTATGCGTCGATGAAAGTTAGCCAGCCAATCCTGTTTCCGGAGAGCACCACGTGGAGGTCTTCATGGTCCGACTTCTTCTCTCCTCTGCCTGACTGATTTTCTACTACGTTGCTTTTATAGTTTCTTAGAATGTCCACGTGTTGTGTCAGAGAATTTGAAGATTTTTTCTGGTAATATATCAATACCATTTAGGATTTTGAAGACTTGGATAAGATCTCCTCTTTTTTGCATTGCAGGTTTAATTTTGGCTAGAGGCGGAAATGACTTCCAAACAATTTTAGGGAGCAGACTTGAATATTTTTAGGGAGCTGGGGAGCAGATGAATCATTTTAGGGATTTGGGGAGCAGTAGCAAAATAATTTTGGGGAGCACGAGAAAATATTTTAAGGGAGATGGGGACATTTGGGCATTATTTTCAGGGAGCTAGGGAGCACTGACCCCCACCCCCGGGAGGGCCTCTTTATTTAAAGTTGAATGAGTTTAGAAACAAGTAGCATTGGCTATAAATAGCTTTTAAACCGACTAACGTATGATAATAGATAAACAGATGCATATTATTAGAGACCATTTTATTTAGAGATATCACAAAACATCATTAGATCTTTAAAGGCCCCATTGCTCTATCAGCTTGAAATATTTTATCGTGAAGTATCGCACCAAGTTTCTCACTACAGTTTCTTCATCGTATATGATCGTGATTGGCCGGCTTTGAAAAATTAAAACGTCCCTGAGTTTCTCATAAAAACGATTTGAAAAAATATCTAGGTCATTTTAGTTGGCAACTAAAATGACCTACTTTCGGTTTCACAAATTTAATTAGATGGTAAAAATACAGGGTACAAAAGGTAACAATACAAGGTACAGGAGAAAGAAATACAATGCACAGTCATTTAATAGTTGATAAAAAAACAATGTAAGGCAAGGATCTCATTCCTTGTCTCGCTGTTGTGTGAGTTAATTGCACAACGGGGAACAAGAAACTAAAAACCGTATTTTTACGGAGAGACTTGACATTTTATTTTCAAAATACCTTTAATCCTTCTTTTTTAGCCAGTTATATGACACAAAAAGCACAACAAGCTACATATTATCATCAATTCTGAAGACTGTACCAATTTTATAAGGATTTGTGATTCGACGATTTTTACCACTGAAAGGACTATGGAGACTTTAAATCATTTCCGATATTCATAATTCGATTTTCGGAGATCCGTTAGTATGAATTATGGATATCCATTAACCGATGCATGTATTTGTATATCCAATATTCATTTTGATTTTCGGATTTCCATAATTAGATTTAAGGATTGGTTAAAATTCAATTTATTTTGTAATAACCAAAACTCGATTTATGGACATATATTTATCGAATCATGGATACCAAAAAAGTCAAAATGAATGTTGGATATCCATTAATTGAAATATGGCAAATTCAAAAAATGAATTATAGATATTCATCAATAGGGAATAATAGTAAAACGGCACCTTTTACGATGTTCAGTCTGATTTTTTGGTATCCAATTTTTGATTTATGGATATCTATACATCGATTTTTGGAAATCCAATATTAATCTTTTTTTTTGAGTGTTCATAATTCGATTAGGGATATCCGAAAATCGAATTATGGATATCTAATATTCATCATGATTTTGTGATATCCTAAAAAATGAACTTATGGATATCCATAATTCTGCTTTTAAATATCAAGAAATCGATGAATGTCATTAGACAAGATAAATATTGGCTATCTATAAATCGAATTATGAATATCCCAAAACTTTTGGATCTCAGTTAATAGGGATAAACAGTAAAACAGCATCCCATATTAATGTTTCTGTCCCAATTCTTGGATATAAAAAAACTCCATTTGCATTTATATGAATCACGTCTAATAAATGGCGCACTCCCATTCCCACTTTGAAAAAAGAACTGCCAAAATATAACACTATTCTATTAAACTTGTATGTATGTAAAGCTTATTAGTACCAAATCTCAATTTTGTAAAAGATAAACTAGTGGGGCTTTCCAGGGCCAGACATAGGAAGTGATGCATGACTTGGTGCCGATGACCTTCTGAGTTCGTCTAAAGAAGGCAAGAAAGCCAACCCGGCTAAGTCTGAAGTTTGATTTTGAAAAGTTAAGGGACCCAGATGTGGTAAGCACTTTTCAAGCAACAATAGGTGGGAAGTTCGCCTCACTCATTGGTCGGAGGGATGATGACATGGACATAGATACCATGATTACCACCTACAATATAGCAGTGACTGATGCAGCCAGTGAGATACTTGGGAAGGAACGTCGCAGGAGAAAGCCCTGGGTCACCAGAGATGTTCTCGACCTCTGTGATGACAGGAGAGATTTGAAGAAGAAGCGCTATGAAGTAGAAGGAGCCAGAGAATACAGAAAAGCTAATAAGAGGATTCAGAAGGCAATGGAGAAAGCTAAGGAGGACTGAATAGCTAGTCAGTGTGAGGAGATCGAAACTTGCCTGAACAAAAACAACAGCAAGATAGCATACCAGCTGGTGAAGGACCTAACTTCAGAGAAACAGGGTAGGTCCACAGCTATTCAGGACAGGTCTTGTAAATCTCTTACAAAAGAACAAGAGATTCTCAGCAGATGGATAGAATATTGCTCAGAAGTATACAACCATGAAAGTGATGGTGACAATGCGGTTCTGGACTGCAATCAGCCACCAGAAGATGCATTCAGCCACCAGAAGAAGATCTACAGCCGATTCTTCGTGAGGAAGTTGAGATTGCAGTAGCAGCACTGAAGACGGAAAAGTCTGCCGGAGTTAATAATATACAAGCAGGACTTGTTCAAGCTGGCGGGGAGACCATGATTGATGTTTTAACAGAAATCTGTTATAGGAGCTGGAGAACAGGAGAATGGCCTGCCCCATGGACTCAGTCGCTGATTATTACACTCCCTAACAAGACCTGTCACAGGGCCAGGATAGCTCGCCTGACAGCGCCTTGCCCATCACATAAAAAACTTTAACGTAAAACTTTAACATTTTGCTAACGCCGACGCTAACGCCAACGCCGACGCCAACGCCGCCGCCGACGCCGACGCCGGGGGTAGCGCAATAGCTCTTCCTGAACTTCGTTCAGGCGAGCTAAAAAGGGCAATCTACAGCTATGCCAGAGCTACAGGACCATCAGCCTCATCAGCCATTCAAGCAAAGTCATGCTGAAAGTCATCTTGAACAGGCTTAAAGCCCAAACCAAAGAGATAACCGTTAAAGAACAGGCTGGGTTCAGAGCTGGAAGGAGCACTACAGATCTTCAACCTTAGAATCCTGTGTGAAAAGTATCTCCAACATCAGCAAAATCTGTACCATGTCGTCATTGACTTCAAAAAAGCCTTTGACAGGATTTGGCATGCAGCCTTATGGGCCAACATGCGGAAGTACAGTATTCGTGCAAACCTAGTTCGCACCATTGAGCAGCTATACAACAAGGCTGCAAGTGCAGTCCTGGTGAATGGCAGCACGGGAGAATGGTTCAGAACAACAGTTGGAGTAAGGCAAGGATGTCTTTTGTCACCCACCCTCTTCAATATTTTTCTCGAACGGATCATGTCTGATGCTCTGGAAGAACATGACAGGTTAGCATAGGCGGCAGAAATATTACCAATCTGCGGTTTGCCGATGATATAGACGCTGTAGCTGAGGAAGAGCAGGAACTAGAAGCTCTAGATGACAGTCTCGACAAAACCTGCACAAGGTATTAGATGGAGATCAATGCTGAGAAGACCAAATTGATGACAAATAGCGCCAATTGCATCCAGAGGGAGATCAAGGTAAAAGGGCAGAAGCTGGGTACCGTAACAAGCTTCTAGTAACTTGGAGCAATTGTCTCAGCTGATGGCTCTAAAAAGGAGGTTTTCTCAAGGATTGCACAAGCCACTTCAGCTCTTACAAAGCTGAGGCCAAATTGGAGAAATAACAACATATCTCTTGGATCAAAGGTGAAACTTGTGTGCTCCCTTGTCATTTTCATATTTCTGTATGCCTGTGAATCATGGACCTTGACAGCAGAATTAGAGAAAAAACACAGCCATTTGAGATGAGATGCTACCGAAGGTTACTGAACATTTCGTACAAGGACCATATAACAAATGAAGAGGTTCGCAGAAAGATCCAAGCAGCCATTGGAGAGTATGATGAACTCCTGACCCTGGTCAAGAAATGGAAACTAAGGTGGTTTGGCCATGTCTCAAGGTCTTCTGATTTAGCAAAGACGATTCTACAGGGTACAGTGAAAGGAAAAAGAAGAAGCGGTAAAAGAAGAAGAGGTGGGAAGACAATATTAAAGAGTGGACAGGAATGGATTTTGTCAGCTCAACTAGGGCAGCTGAAAACAGGACAAGGTGGAAAGGGATCGTTTTGAAGTCATCTGTGGTGCCCCAACGACCTTGTAAGGTTATGGGATAGAATAGAGTAGAAAAGAATAAAGTAGTGGAGTCATCACAAAACGCCTGAAAGTGGCCAAACCGAAAATTCGGTTTGGCCACGTTCAGGAGTTTAACTCCAGCGGTTCGTTTACTTCAAAGAAAATATTGTGCACAAATATATGCTGTTCATACTGTTACATACGAATCGAATAGCATCGTTACAGTTTGACTTACGTTTATGCAAAACCTTAAGAATGGATTTGGAAAAGCGCGTTTACCAGGCGAAATGAATACAGACTTTGTGCCAGATCAGTTCCAGGAGCTTTTGTAGCGGTTTTGAGGAAAGAGTGAGAATATGAATTATCACATACAAACTACGGTTCATTATGACTGAGTCGGTTTCCTGTTTCAATTGCAAAGATTTTATCATTTTTGTTATATGACACTCTGAATGAACCTTGCTGATGGTATCGGTTGTACCATACTCACTGTCTTGATCAGATCGCCGTATGTAATTGAATATGTACCAGTTTGTATTAGCACAGAGTATGAGCTGCAAAATTGGAATCAAATAGAGCGAAAATACAATCGGACTTTAATGTGCTAGTGATCATGGTGATAGGAACATTGTTATCTGTTCTATTATTATGACTTATGCCGTGTGGTCAACACCTTTAACCCATAAATACTTTACATGCTGATCATGCTACATGGCGTCTGATCAAAGCCGATACTTTCTACATTTGATAAAATGTTTATAAATCAGATATAGCAGGCATCCTTATATTAGAAATGGACATACCCTAACTGTGAGATAGAAGATTCCATTAGCCTTATTAATGGATTGAAACCATCAGTATACACCGCATTTTTAAAAAGTCAAAAAATTCTTTGATTCTTTGACTTCCTGTGTGCTTCCCTTGCTGAGTCATTGATGAGTTAGAACAGGACAACTAACTAGATGTTTTGTACCATTGCATATGCTAAGGGCCAGGGTTTGGATTCAGTAAAATTTGTTTCATTAAGCCCCCCCCCCCTCCTTTCTCCCCCACACCAACCACATACACACAGAGTAAGTTATTACTGACCGTCCCACGACGGTACTTCAGTTGTGATTCCTCAATATTGCTTGTTCTTGTCCATGTCGAGGTGCTTTCTTCACTTGTTGTGTAGGTGGTACAGTCAACTCTCGATATCTCAAACACTGACATCTCAAAGTACTTTCTTAAATCAAAGAATATAGTTTAGACTAATTTCATATTTTTATTTACATTTCAACTCTTTTTAGCTCAAACTACTGGTATCTCAAAGTAAATTTTCTGGAACCAGAAAATTTACTTTGAGATGTCAGTAGTTTGTGATGAACTTTGACTTTGAGATATCGAGAGTTGACTATTTTTAGTTAGGGTAGCTGAGTTACCCCTCTGTCTGGGAATGAGCTATTCATTCGGTTTACCGTGCGTGTCTTTCGTGGACTGCTGTCAGTTTATGTATATACTTCTTTACCTTTTGGTTTTGGGAACGGGATATGGGATCTGGCCCCGAGATTATAAAACTTGAGTACATTCTCAAACTCAAAATAAAGCTCACTGATCGGCTGCTTCCGAGCATGTATTCTCAAACTCAATATAAAGCACACTGATTCGCTGCTTCCGAGCACATGCTCGGAAGCAGCCAATCAGTGTGCTTTATTTTGAGTTTGAGATGTGCTCGGAAGCAGCGAATCAATGTGCTTTATTTTGAGTTTGAGATTATTCTCAAGTTTTATAACCTCGAACCCTGATTGTATTAGTTCCTGATCATTACTCATCTTTTACTTTCCGTGGGCGACAAACCCCTTCCAAAAGGGATCTACTCTTATTAAAGGAAAACATTTGCTCCCGAAGTACAGAAGCAAATTCTTTCTTCAAGAGTTGGACCCCATTGAGAAAGGAGGCAAAAATTAAAATAGCAGAGTTGCGTTCCCTGAAAGACTCTCCATTCAACTTACTGCTTGTTGGGACATGTCATAAGAAAAAGGGTCTTAGGACACATGCAAACAGAGAGGAGCCAGATCAGTCCTCATAGTTTGGTGTATAGATTCATCGTGTCCCAACAATCATTGGACTGCTGTAGCGAATAGGACTACCCGAGTGCTCAAGGTCAGCTGACATTTCGTTGTTTGCACATGCTGAACAGAACATGCAATTTTCTCTAGCTCAAAAGCTAATGTTTATTTAATAAATTATGTCTTCTTTTGAGGTGAATGGATACATTTTCAGGGGAATGAACTCCGTCATTCTCATTTTTGCCTCCGATCTTATTTGGGATCAACTCTGAAAGGAAAGAATTTGCTCCCTTAGGAGCAAATTCTTACTTTTAAGAGTGGACCCCACTTTGGTAGGGCCTCGCCGTCCAGGAATGCAAACAGGAAGTCACGAAAGCTGTCTCCCTTTGAAAATATGGCGGAAAACATACAGAAAAAAATCGAAAAACATATACCAATACACCTTGAACACTTACTTCAACCACTCTGTTTTCAAGTTTTACATAAAATGTATTAAGGAACATGAGGTTCAACAATGCAAAATAAAACGGTATTTAACATGATTTAACGGTTCAGCCCTAAAAAATTTGCCTAATAACAATAGAACACGAAAATGGAACGTTAATTGTAATTTTATATATAGGAAAAAAGTTATTTGGCGCTATGACTGAAATGTCTAAGTATTGTTAATGCAATAGTGTATTATAGTTTATTATAAATCTGGTCAAACTCAAAGTTGAAAACGGGTGAAACAAAATACATATATTTATGGTTTTCTTAACTGGCTTTATTTACTTATCATTATTACTAATTCTGGCTATCACAATCAGGGTCAAGTTGTTCAAAGCATCGTTAGCAAACTGCAGTGAAATAAAATTAACCGAACATTCATTCATTCTAAAGGCTTGTCCATTTGCTTTGAATTAGTCTCGATTCGATACCACGAATACATTTGTCGTAATCGCATGTGCTTATTTAAAACAGAATAATATGTGTGGTATAACGTAATTCGTCCACGAAGAGATAACTCACGAGCTTTAGCGAGTGGATTATCGACCATACAAACGGACGAACCGCTCTCTAGTTCATTTACAGCAAGATACCCAACGTAGACCTTGCACATTACGGAGTATTGGATATAGATCTGGGGATATGGTTAACTATATTTTCAAGGCTGTTACGATACGAAAAAGAGTCATAGTTACCAAACGACCTGGTCATCAGGTCGTTTGGTAACTATGACTCTTTTTCGTATCACAACAGCTCTTTTTCGTTTCGTAACATCCTTGGAAACATAGTTAACCAGGTGTGTGTTTCATCCGTGAAAAACAAAGATATATTTGGATCTCGTTGTTTGTATAAAAAATCTAAAAGCGTTCCTTCTAGAGCAGAGAACACATTCAAAAGTCTTAAGAAGGAAAACGAGCCTACTTCGAACTTTCGGCTATTCAAGCCTTATCAGTGACCCTGGCATGATTTGGTGACAAAAGCCAGTGAAAACTTACTGTAAGTTTTTAATTTCAATAAGACAGTCGGCTCAAAGACTGACTTGTATCAAAAGGGTCCAAACGAATAAAAATGATCATCTAAAATATGAGTTTAAAAATTCTGAACCCGATATAGATATCAAAGTTTAATGGCTGAGCAAAACAGTCACACTGATCGGCTTACTTTGAAATCTCTTAAAGACCAGACAAGCATTTAACCCATTACGAACGTTATTAATATATCAGTTCAAACGCGTATTAATCCTATTAGAATGGAGTCATTTAGTCATTTATTAATTCGAAGTGCTTTAGTCATTTTGGACCACCATTTTTTCTCTGTCACGGTACTATTTAGACAACTTGAGCTTACTCATACATTCAGGTTGATTGCCATACTTAATTGGTGTAGCCACAGTCATTTCCATTGCGGTTCATCTGTTACAGGCCGGGCCGCGTAGCGCAATCGGTAGGGCACCTGACTCATAAGTCAGAGGTCCTGGGTTCGATACCCGGTCTGGCCACATACTTTCGTTTCTCCTTCCGCTGATTCAAGAAGGGCAGTTGTCAGTTACTGGCGAAAGTATGTGCACTTAGTACTGGTTAACCGCCTAGGAGGTCTAAGCCTGCCCAGGAATAGTGTGGTTAGGTTAACTGACCGCCCCGACATGACCATAGCTGTTTACCGTGGACGTAAAGCAACAAATCAATCAATCATCTGTCGCAGTTCCTTCTTTTTCTTCTGTCAGCAGGGCTCCCAGTACAGTACTTCTTTTTTTCGGAGTGTTGGTGCTTTGTGATGGTAACATCCTGCATAGTTATGGCATGCGCAATGACAATTGCGATCGGCAAAACTGATAGAAACCATTTTGAGCACAGCTTATGACCTTCGAGCGCAACTTGTGACCCTATAGAGACTCTTAGCCTGCTGACTACATCGCGTATTTTAGAGTTCTCAAACATTTCTAAAGGAAGCAAAAGTTGTGCCTGGGAATTTTGTCATTGTTCATTTCACTGAAAACATGGTTTTTAATTATATGTGTTACGTGGTGTATATGTATAAATCGTTTATTAATGAAGAATGTCAGTGTCATTCATGTTCTTCGGGTAAATGGTTTACAGTTGGAAACACTCGATAGACTCAAACCGCAGCCCCGGGTCCAGGGGGTGGGCTTTGGGGCTTCAGCCCCGCCATCTGGGCCTCTGTGTTATGTATAATATGTAGGGCTCCAGATAAGGAGTTCTGGTGACATTTTGAGATGATTTATCCATGTGGTAGGATTAGGATATATGTTGTGACACCTCATTAGAATCGCCTCGGCAATGATCAGGAACATATACCAACTCCACACAGCACTAACGACGCCAAGAGGACTGTAAAACATACATTCAGTCATCTCGATGCCAATATTTGGTCTGTTTTAATCAGCCAAGTCAAGTCACCGTCACAAAAAATAATAATAACGACGTTCATCATATCAATGGAAAATTCAAAGGTTTCCCTCTTGGGCATATAAAGTAGAATCAATGCTGACTCATAGAGGTTTGAATCATTTGGATTTGGGTAAAAGATACAGATTGTATATGTATTATAACCTTCGTCTGCTATACCCAAAATACTATGATTCAAACCCCTGTTGTTGATTCAACGTCATGATGGTTTGCGTATACACGACAAGACTTTTTTCTTTGGCGGTGAAGGTCAACTTAATCTGCTTACTTTGAATTAATTTAGCGATCAGACATTTAATATTTGATTTCTGACATTATAAGTAAGCAGCTTAATGGCTTTTATGCTATAAAATGCAGTTGTTGGTTATTCTAACTAAAAGTGCCTGAACTACAAGATTAGATTAGTAATCACTTAAATGAGTCTTCTAATCTAATAGTGATCCTGTTATAAGATTGAATTTTCATGATCTTTGAACTGGACCACATGAAAACAAGCGTTACTACATGTGCAAATAGCAAATACCAAAAAAGGCCTACACAACCGTTTCGCTTATTCTGAATATGATTGGCATCGCATAACATGAGACCTTGAGCCATATACATAAAACAAACACCCAAATCCATCTGTTTGTTTGCAAAGACCGGTTAAAGTCTTCACTTTTTACTCTTTATATTGTACAGTTGACTTTGTTTGAAAGGCCACCTCTCAGTTAAGACTACCTCTTCAGATTCCCAATAAAATCTCCGATATAAATTAACTGAGACCAGAGGCCGGGCTGACTTTTTCACAAATGCACATTTTTAATACCCTGCACAAGTCCATATGTTAAACTGACTGATAATGATAGTGGCTTTAGCAAATTAAATGTAATTTTTAAGAAAATATAGTTTTTAATATCTTTATGTGACTGATATTTCAACTGGTTTCTGAGATAACAAACCTTCTACATAAAAACCACCTTTGACTGACAATGTTACATTCATTTCGCTTTCAGCTTCCTCCCGGTACGAAGTGATAGTGATCGGTTCGACAGAAATGTCAAAAACAATTTCCAGTGACCATTAAAAATAAACTAAAATCTACTGGAAAATTAACTTTGTGGAATTGCTCTAATCACTTCTGGTTTGTAGATGCAAACATCCACACAGTTCAGTTTGTAAGTACTGACTTTTACACTTGCCGTGCCGCATACAGAGGCAAATACAACATGTACCAGCTTAGAACATGATTGTTCAATGGAACCTGTATTTCACTGCATAAAGTTTTTACTTGAGCATGCTCAAAAGCCGGAAAGCATTTAAAAAACGGATGCTAAATGAAATATCACAAACTTTCTAAATTTATAGATTTTATTTACTCGTATGGTCAGTCGTCATGGTAAAATATTATGACAAAATAATTATTATGACAATTCAGCTACCTTTTGTATAAATATGCATAGATTTCTGGATTGTCCCTGTGAATAATACAAAAAGAATACTATAGTCTTGACATATGTTTTGACGCTCATCTGTTTAGCGCCCTTTTTATTGTCTTTCAACCCTTGGACAGATTTTTGTCGATTCTAATCGCTACTAGGATTTGTTAACATTGGATGATTACATCTGACTGGTCATCTGATATTCAGGGATAGCTGCGCCTTGTTACTTTGAATGGCCATGTCTTCCCCATTAAGTTTTCAATTCCTTTGAAAGGAATTGGAATGATAGAGATTATCAAATTCTCCTCGACCTCAGTGTCACCTGGTGCAGCATGGATGGAATACCGCTAGATGAGAATAGTGTGCTAGATCCTACATGTATGTGACAATATTCAGCAACAAATCAAAAGTTACAACCTTCTTACATGATAGATGCTAATATCAGTGCTCCAGATAAGAAGGGGTAACACAGATAATTTAGGGCTAATTATCCATATTTCTCCACAAAAACATATTTTGTGACCCATCATTAGAACCGTCTCGTCGAGACAGTTCTAATGAGGGGTCACAACATATGTTTTCCTTGAGAAATAAGAAAAATTATCTTTGAATTATCCTCAATACCCCCTCTTATCTGGAGTGCTGAATTTGACATATATCATACAAAATCATTTTTGCTGACCTTACAAATCATCTTTAGAGTATATTCATATGTGGTGCATGTCCCCATCCAAGTATTAAGTGTTTCAACCACCTTGCTTCACAAAGCTGAGGTATTGTAATGGCGACCGTTTGCGAAATCTAGGACAAAAGTCGCAGAGTAACAATTGTTTTTTCTTCTGTTATGTTTCAAAAATCATTGGTGCTTCTTAAATTCTTAAAATTAGCAGCTAATTCATCATAGGCATCATTTCATATGAGTGCAAACTAAAATGACTGCCTTCATGGCTGTCTGCTTTCATTTTAATTTTCTCAAGGCAGTTGAAACAGAAGCTTTTTGACGGGTTGAAAAATATTCTAGTAGGCCCTGATTATCTTACACTATGTGAAGCAAATGTGTGCTACTTTAGAAATGAACAAACTGTCAATATTTCTTAAAAGCTATAAACCCAATGAGTCGAGGAAAAAGCTTTCAGCATGGATTTATCATGTTTTCTTTTGTTTTTCTAACACCATACCCAGTCGTTCAACTGTTTGTTGACTTTTTTAACACTGATAGCTGCTTCTAACTGGTTGAAGTGCCCGCTTTTATTTTGATAGACATACTTAATACTGCTAACGGATTTGTCAAATGTCATGAACGTCTCATACAATAATAATGTAAATGGTGGAGTTGCTTCCCTTGAAAGTGTACCCATTCTTCTTAAGAGGCGTCCACACAGGAGAAGGACACACTGTTCTGCTGAAGTTGTCTCGCTTGTAAAAATCATTCCCAAACCATAGCGGTCTGCCCAGACATGAAAATAGTTGAACCTGCAAACAGCGCAGATCCAGATAAGGCGGCTCGTAATGAGTCGCCTCATCCTGATCTACACTGTTTTCTCTCAATTCTTTGAGGTTTCAGAATGATATAGCTTGGACGAAACATAGTTTGAAATTCTGCAGACGTAAATTTTGTCATCTATTTTTTAAGCTGGAACATTGTCAGGTTTTGGTTCATCAATAAATGCAATATCTGGATCCTCAGGTAACACAAATTGCTTCACAGTTTGTCTTGGAGTAGAAGCACACAGTAGTTCCTGAGCAAACAAAAATGAAATCTTATCCCTATCGAAGTCTACTGATTCTGGTGTGGACGGTTCTGTATGACTAGGTATATAGCAGTGGTATACATTTGGTGGCTTTCGGCCTGTTGTCCGTGGTTTAAAAATATATCTACCAACTTTAGTTTGAGCTTCATCTCTAGCACTTCTTTTGGGGCATGTAGACGCCCTGTTAGAGTCTGTATTTGTGATGAAAGACTGACATTTGTTATTTATCTTTTCATCAGTACGTTTTTCATCTATAGGAGCCTTTGTAGTGTTACTGTTTTCACAATCAAAACAGTTATTAACCGACTTTTTATGTATAGTCTTATTAAATTCTAAGTTTTCCTGAAGCACAGAACAAGTTTGAAATGAATTTGTATAATTTGTATATCCAACACTTGAGTTTTCTAAAATATTATTTGGCGGTCTTTTATGCCTTGTTTTATAATTTTTGTCCGCTTGCTTGTCAGAATATTCGGCATCATCTGTTATCTTTTCACCATGAAGTGGGTTTAAAGCTGAAACAAAGAATATTTTTTTATTATTAAACAAAAGTAACATAGAGCTTAATACTGTAGAAAAGGAGTTAGGGGGGCTGCAAAGTCCAAAATGACGCTGATAATGAAAAGTCACATATATAAAACGACATGAGCGAGTTAAAATAAATTTTAACATGACTTACATTAATTCAACAGCATTTAGGGTTGGTTTATCAGTGAAACAGGGTAAAATATGCGTCAGTCTAAATGATAAGTCAACGTTTTCTAAACAATTATAGAGACGATGCTAGATGTTATATATAAAACGATCGGGAAAAACATAAATGGACATGTACAAGGTCTAACCTGACTGTGATTCTTGTGACGTGTTGTTTCTTTGTCGTCGTATAAAGTATAACCAGAGTAAAATAACCACGACCACACAAACCAACACAGAGGACAAAATGATAGCTGCTAATGCAGAGACCGAAACACCGCCATCTAGGTCAGACACACGATCTGTAACGTAAAGAAAGGAAATGAATCATTTTCGCTGAGAGAGTTTGAATGAATTCACATTGAAAGCAGCTAGGAAAAGTTACCATTGTGTCCCGTTTCTGGTGGCAGACAAATTATACAACACTACTGAAAGGGTTGATGTTGAAGAAAACTATCAAAGAAGGTTTTGCAACACCACATATTTTTTCCATAGACATAATACAGCTGGTATATAATAATAACATGTCTTCGCTTTGCTTTCAGGGTTCTGTAACTTAACTCTTAAAGCGCCAAAAAATAAAATTGTTGAAACAGCAAACAGTGTAGATCCAGATGAGGTGGCTCATAATGACCCACCTCATCTAAACACTGTTTGCCCTCTAGTGTTCGAAATCTCAATATGATATCGCTTGGACGAAACATTTTTTGAAATTCTGCAGACGTAAATTTTGTCGTCTGCTTTTTGGCGCATTAGGGGTTAAACATTAGTGCCTCTATGTAAACCTGACAAAATCTGAGGACAACACAGAGACTGTCAGACGTTTTTGACTGACCAGTGGTACATGCTTTTAATAAATTCAGCTGTTTACCCTTTGTCTGCCAGCGTTTTCAAAAGGACGTAACAGAGAACCGTTTTTTCATTACAATACAGAAATATGACACTGTTAACACTATTTTGCAAAACCCTGTGGGTAAAACAAGGCGTTGCAAAATTTCTTTTGAGTAGTACATATATACTCAACAGCGAAAGAAACGCATATTTTTAGTGTCTTGTTTTGCCTCATTAAATGTAATGATATTTTACTATTAACTTAATACTGGGATTTGCCTATACCCGGCCATAAGTTCTGCAGCATTTTCTTGTCACAGTGCAATCCTTTGAAAAAAAAATATTTAGATTTTTGTCAAAAAGGCAAAAATCACGAAATTCTGGCTCACAGTGGCACAAAATAAATTATCAATACTATTTTACTGCACGTGAGTTCATCATGATGTACCCAACTGGAAAACGGTATAAAACGGTTTAAAACTTGATTCGTTCACAGTTTAATCGCACATGCAAAAAATTGCATTTTTCCAAAGTTTTTCGAAGTTTTTGAAAATCGTCTGAATCGTCAAATTATAAGAAAATTCTGGTAATTTGGGATTCAAAATGAGTAAGGCTATTGGTAAAGGACCCGTTCAAAACAAATTTTGGTTTTAGATGAGCACGTATTTTGCTCACTTCCGGTTTGAGTTACGAAATTTAAAAGCCGATGAAAGTGTTTTTCTGGAAAATCTTGTCTTCCCATTCGCTTGCCGTAGACTGCTCTCTATGATAAAGATGCTGTATGATTTTCATTCAATTTTGCCCAGTGAGTTCAAGGATCCAGCGCCCAAAAGTTCAATCTGTGGTTGCATTATTGGAAGGACGTACAGAGTTACTTCCCTTTGTTACAGTTTTCAGTTTTCAGTTTTATTCTTTCACACTCCATTTATTACTGACCACTTACCCTTTTGTTTAATCCGAATTGGAATCCATTTCCAATTCGTTTTGCTGCAAAATCCACAAACTTTTCTTTTGCTATCGCAAAACTTGCCCACTTTACGGAATTTGCTAAAAGGGGCATAACTTTGTTTATAACCAGTAACCAATGCTGAAAATTCTTGATGACGTTTCTAAGACATTGTTGCGTCCTAGATAAAGAGGGCGTCAGTTTTTGAGCCTGGCACAACTCAGTTCAAGACAATGAGTTTACTGATCAGTATTTGTGAATTTTGAAATTGACCCCTTCGTTGTTTACGCCTTTGTTCCGCATGAATAAACGAATAAAATTTCAATAAGTTTGCGACAAAGTGTAGTCCATGCATTGATAATATCTTCCCGGTTTTGCCAATTTCAGCAGATTTTTATTTTGACATAAAAACACCAAAAACAAAAAATATGCGTTATTTTTGCTTTTGAGTATATATTCCGTGATTATGTAATCAAATACATAACAAAACAGTGTTAACTGCACGTACTAAGGCAAAACAAAACTGAAACCCGCTTTAATTCCGATTGTCAGGTATACTTATACTGCTAACAAAAAGTAGGGGATATTTCGACATAGAAGCGAGTACCAGAATTAATAATAATGGCTAGGTTAGATTATTATTGTTTATTGATAGAGCACTATTCACATGTCAATATTCAGTTAAAACAGAAACCGTCAAAGCAGGTCACGTCACCTATAGCAACACATAAAGGACTATAGGGTCTACACCTCAATTTCGCATCGGCAAAAAAATCTTTGGGACACTCAAGTTCTGTAAATATTTATATTCTTCATAATTTTCTAAATTGAGAACATCCATTTTATTTGGCTTTATTGCGTTGTTTACGGTGAAGGGCCGTTGCAACTGTCACCATCGGTGAGGCAACTCACCACACAAATCTCTCGTTTACACCTATCGATCCGTCCTTTTGTAAAACACCACGAAACAGTTTCTGTATCTTGTTAACTGAGACATTAGACGTCTGTATGAATAAAGTTTCTATGAAAATGGCCAGTCAGTGCTGTGCTGGATGCGTGTGAAATTTTGGTGTCGACCCGTTGTCTACTTTCAATTTTCTCTGGGTCACGTTACAAGCTTAAACGTATCAATATTCACAATGAAGGTCTCTATGAATATTTGTTTTATGAACCATAACAGTTTAATGTGCTTCTACTTATTTTTCTGACTTCTGCTTTCTTGAATATCTTAATATCCGTCACCTAATTTATAAGAGTAATCTAATATTTCCTAGGATATGAGAAGACAGACATAATTGAGACGCGACACGAGAAAACCAACAAAGTGGTTGTGCGCCCAGCGCAGACTCAGATCAGCCTGGGCATCCGCCCAGTCTGATCAGAATCTTCGCTATGCGCTTACAGGGTAGCTAAGTGTCTAAGCTAGCTCCATGCCGACAGCGAAGACTCTGACCCAACTGGGCGGCTGTCAAACTTGATCTGAGTATTCGCTGAGCGCGTGCCACATTGTTGGTTTTGTCGTGTCGCGGCTCAGTTAATCCATTATTGTATTGATTACCATCAAGAAGAGGAATATACGAGAAAGAAAGCTGAGGACATACAAGTTTGCCTTGTTCTAAGAATTACAGCGTTGAGGTTACCGTCATGAAAAATAGTGTTCTCCTCACCTGAACAGCGTTCGTCCTCGCCCCCTATACAGTCATCTCTGCCATCACACACTAATTCTGGTGGTAAACATAGACCATTCGTACACTGGAACTCATCTACACCACATGCTGAAATCAACATTTCCTTGTACTTAAAATTAGGATTAAAAGTTATATGCGTCGGTGAAGGACAAGAAATGTACGCACGAAATGTCAAACAAAAAATGTCATTACGTACTCGTATGCTTGCTAGATTTTGATTCTTGTTCTGCAAACTTTACCATTTTCAATATGTTTACATCGGCGAGCATTTAAGCAAAAAAAATCAATATTTCCCTGAATATACTGCCCTCCTTGTCTGACTTTTCTAAAAAGATATGAAGAACAAGCATAGCAAAGCCGCCAAAATATGGGTCAGTCAGTACAAACTCGCATGATCCTTGTATGTCACAATTAACAACATGAAAAAAGAACACTTTGCATGATTCATAGCACCATATCATGCCATTTCTGCCGCAACGCATGCAAACTGTAAATCAGATTTTCCTGATAAATCGTAAATTATTTACAAGCTGCGGTTTAATCTTAAAATCGGAAGCTGTTTTATCAGAAACAAGCATTATCATGATTATAGTATTGGATTTTGTGCATTGTATTGCACGATTTTGGCTGCACATGCAATAATTAGCCTATACAAGATTAAAATCATGATACACTGCATGATTAAACCGTCTATTCCACGTCTTAAATAAAAAGATAGGCAATGATCAGGAATTAATACAATCAAATACCACATCCCGCTCTCAAAACCAAAACTAAAGGAAGCACACACACAACAAGAGCTTCGCAAGCGGCGCATAATACGCCCGTTTCAGTGTCATGAAGGAGTTACAGAATGAACTGTTTATAGAAGAATGGACAGGCAGACAAACAGGGGAATCAACTCTGTAATTAATGACTTCAATGTTATTAAAACATCTAACACACCAAATACTATTAGTATGCCAAAAAAATCAGCTTCCAGGGTGAGGCAGCTCAGAAGTTGAGAAATGCCAAAGCCAAACAAGGGAGATATTTCATAAACTAAGTAAACTAGAGTATCATTCTTGGTCACAAAACATCCCCTTGACAATATACACATCACCATAAAGTTTTGTTAAAATATTTCCAACGGTTAAGGAGTTACAGAATAAAATCGAAATTGATGCAAGGGCAGATAATTCAGGAAGTAAGTAAGCCGCAGTTGTGGTTCATGCTCATGATACATTGCCCAAATTTTATACATATTTGCATTTAAATATTTCAAAGGGTTAAGGAGTTATGGAGTGAATGGGGGAATGGGGCTAGCATAAAATACTAATCAAAGGGAGATTACTCCAAAATTAAGTAAGAGGGAACAACCATTCTTATATGTGACACACCGTCTTGTGATCATGCACATTGCTATAAAGTTTCATCAAGCTATTCCAAATGGTTACTAAGTTATTGAATGCACAAGATTAGTATACACAAAAATACCCTAAAAATTTAATCAAAGGGATGCAACTCTAAAACAAAGAAAGGGAGAGCAACCATTGTTATACGCGACACATTGTCGGACCCTCATACACATTGCTATGAAGTTTCATCAAGATATCCCAAACGGTTATCTAGTTATGGCGTGCACAAGACTAGTAGGGTAAAAAATCAAAAGGGCATAACTTGGAAACTAAGAAAGGGGGAACAACCATTACTGTACGCGACACTTTGCTCCATCCTAATATATATGTCTACAAAATTTCATGAAGAGATCTCAAACGGTTACTGAGATATGGTGCGCACAAGAATGTTGGCGGACGGACAGCGCCATGCCATAATATGTCCGTTTTTCAACGGGCGTATAAAATTGACAAAAGTTCACGGAAACCACGCACTTTAAACCGAATGAGAAGCTTTCTCACAAACAGGTGGTTATTTAGCTACCCTAATTAAAAGCAGCAGCAACATCTTTTTTTACCTATTTTTTTTTTATTTTAAATTACGAAACATAACTGAAAGCAGAATGGGCAGCTATTCAGATGACCAGACTGCTGGAGACCATAGCCTCGCCGCAAAGTAAGGGAATTCAAGCCTCCTCTAGCTGCTTCTTGTTCGCATTCAGAAGAATCATGGATTTAACTTATTTATGAACTTCTCAGTAACAAACAATTTTGAATGCAAATAAAATTCAAGGATATTTCATCACAGATGTAATTTATTAACTATGCCACTAGAAAAATATCTGAAATTTATGAGGAATGAATTTACCCACATCTAGCATATATCATGACATGTTCCAGTGAGTAACTATGGAACGCCACGGCTGTCTCATTAGATCGATCTTCATGATGATCTGTTATGTATTATTATGTACTGTTCAATTCCCATCATACCTTGTAGACGCAATTCATGTCATGGCAAATTACTATTATGTGCTGGTACTTGCCATCATGCTTTCTTAAACTACTCTTATTTCCTGTTTGTAAAGCATTATATTATTACTTTCTTGAATGCTGTCTTTGTGCAACACGGTCCTGTTATGATCATCTAAAATGCTGCGCTTTCTAAATAAAACATTTTAGACATTCTTGATTACTATTCTTTTGAGTAGTATCATATTATGTGGATGCACAAAGTTGTCTTGTCGTGACATCATTTTAAAATGTCAAATAACACGCCTTCTTATTCATCGAAAATATGTAATGTTCAATTTTATCATAACTTAGCAACTTCCAGTATGTATTGATCTAGTAGAAGGCTGTCTTACTCGAAATACAAAAAACTTTGCTGTCTTTCGTCATGTCTTTTCTAGGTAGCATTCTGTGCTGATATAGAAGGATGCTGCCTTATTTGAAATACGCCCTCTATGATCATTTGCCTCCTATCCTTTTGACGTCGCATCATATGCTTTGATCTAAAAAAAACATGTCTTTTATGTTTAGTTTTCATCATATGTGATTAAATCTTTATCGTATTCTTTAATTATTCATCCTGACTTTATATATAAAAAGCAGTTATTCTGGTCCCCTTCTCACTTTTGTCAGTTAAACTCTATACTTTGCCATCCTGTCTTTATACTTGTCGTTATGATGTTTAGTATAATTGTAAATGCCGGTACCACACCCGGTTGTCCGGTACTACTAAATACCACGAGACACCACTATCTAGGTGTAGGGTTTTGTGGTGTGAATAAGTGGGTATGTAGGGTAAGAGAATGGGCTGGGTTGTTCGGGATGAGTAGAGTGTATGCTGGGTAGAAAAGAGTAGGGTACGGAAAGGTATGGGTAGTGAAAGGGGTAATAATGGGTGTGGGGAAGGAGTGGTGGTGGGGTGGTGGTGAGTGAGTAGACTTCGGTAGGATATGTGAATGAGTTTGGATGGCGTTATGCATAGAACCGATAGTGGCGGGAATAGGGATCTGGATTGGGCTGGGTTCGGGCGGGTAAACATTAGGAGTAAGGGTTTGGTTGTATAAGTTATAGACTGGGAGGGTGTGGTAAGTAGGGTAGGGAATGTGAAGAGGTTTGGATGGCATGGTGGGGAAAGAGCAAGTGGTGACACGGGGATTAGGGTGGAACCGGGAGCATGTTCGTAAGATCGTGTAGTGTAGGATAGGATATGGTATAAGAGGGCTTGGGTGTGACGGGTGTAAATGGGGTGGGCTAGAGTAGGTAAGGTAGGGTATGTGAAGGTGTTTTGATTGCATGGTATAGGGAAGAACAAATGGTGGAGTAGAGATCTAGGTAGGGCTAGGGGCATTTGGGTATGGTAATGTAGGGTAGGATGGGATATGGGAATAGGACTGGGTGGGATTGGGATGGATGAGGGTGGGTTCTGGGAAGGTAAGGGTAGTGTAGGGTAGCTGGAAGCATTGGGTTGAATAGGTGTGGGTGTAGGTAATGGCGCTACCACAATGAATAGTATAATAGAGAAGGGTAGGGGAAGGGAAATGGTTCGGGATGTATAGAGGAGGTGGGCGTCAGGATGGAGCTTGGTTTGGGTATTGTTGGGTGAAGTTAGGATAGAGTAAAAAAGAGTAGAGCAGAGCAGATCATGGGAGGGGAGGAAATGGTATGTGGTGATGGTTAGATGGGGCTGAGGCTTGTGGAGTGCCTCTTTGTATTTTCAGTAACTGTCTTACTTAACGGGTTCGAAATTAATGAACATTTTCACTTTTGACTTTAGGTAGGTGGGTACGGTGAGAATGGTTTGGCGGAAAGTGGTAAGTTAGGGTAGGGAAAAGTAGGCCAGTGAAGAGGTAGGGTAGAATCCTGGGAGAGTGTTCAGGGCAGATATGGTGCTAGGGGTAAAGTATTCTATTCGTATTTGTCCAGCCAACCGCCACGCAATACCACGCCCCACCCCACATCACCCCACAGACACAAGACTTGACAAAAGAACATGTCAAACTAACAAGACATACTAGTTTTTGACAAGGCATAATGAATATGTACAAAACATAACAATAAGCGGACACGACAACATGTCCAACTGACAAGACAATGTGTTATTTGGTCAAGAGATGGTGGAAATGAACAGCATATGATAGCGACTGAACAAGACAGCGTGTTGAACTCACAAGACATAATGAAAATGAACAGTACATAATAACGAATGAAGATGACAGCATGTAAACCTGACAGGACATAATGGTTTTTAGACATGACATAATGGTTTTCTGACAAGATAAAATGAAAAATGAATTGCATGTAACAACGAGTGAAGAAGACAGCTTGTCAAGCTGACTAATAAAGATTTTCAGACAATACATAATGAAAATGAACAACATATAATAACGAGTGAAGAAGACAACATGTCAAACTGACAAGGCATAATGCTTTTTAGACAAGACATAATGAAAATGGACAACATATAAAGATGAGTGAAGAAGACAGCATGTTAAACCGAGATGATATAATGGTTTTTAGACAAGACAAAATGAAAGTAAACAGCATATAATAATGAGTGAGAAAGACAGCATGTCCCACTGACAAAACATAATGTAACTGAACAGCATATAATGCTTGTCCATATTACATAATGACATGACCGAATATAAGACAGTTGTGGCGTTCCATAAGTAACCTCGATTTGGGTAGTCAAATTTAGCATTCCCAGCAATGTCGCAGCGTTGCGGCGACAATGATTAGTTACGTCGTTTTCGAAAGATTTAGTAGTGACGTGATGTGTGTTTACTGAATACAAGGTCACAGAAAATGCAACTTACGACACTGCTCCGTAATGAGAACACACGTGGTCCTAGAGCAGAATTTGTAGTGATCGGGTCCGGACAGACAGTCTTGAACACTGAGCGGCTGAAACTTTGAGGT
The DNA here is from genome assembly GCA_963989385.1 of Ctena decussata. Classification (NCBI taxonomy): domain Eukaryota; kingdom Metazoa; phylum Mollusca; class Bivalvia; order Lucinida; family Lucinidae; genus Ctena; species Ctena decussata. The sequence continues at coordinate 78,471,680 of OZ022503.1, read as the reverse complement.
CTGCATTCCCTTTAACTAGTCTGAAAAAGATGCACAAAGATAATTACAATTATTTAAATTATTTTTCCCTTGAAAATGCATGCTTTTACGAAAATATTAACATGTACATTATGTTGGCAAATGAATGGGAGACGGGCAGGCAGAAACACAAACTATTTCAAACTTAATATGAGACGTTCCATTTCTACCACCTGGTGCAATCTATCTACTATACACATCACCACTTTCTTTCGTATACCTTTCATGCAGCTTCGCGCGAATTTAATAAAAAATACTTATTTTATTTTCTTTTTCAGCACAATTAACATATTGGGAAATCGTTAACCTAGTTTAAAGAAATTCGACTGTGTAAATATACCGAGGATATTCAACCAAGCAAACATAATAAAAGAAAGTGGTAAGTAAATTGACTTAAAAGCTTAAAGCCGCTATCTGATTAATAACCTTACGGGATTCGATTTATCAAATACATGGTAATTACCAATTAATGGTAACCAGACAGACACTTCGATTTTCTTGGCCTTGCTTACTCTATTCGGGCTACTTTGAATATATCAAGGATTGCATGACCTTGGCTTATTTTAAAAACTTGTTTTTTTTTTCCAATCCTGCGATAATATTTCCTTCAGAAAATTTTCATGTTCTCGCTTGCCCATTCAAATTAATCTAATAATAAAGATTTGATTTTGCAAGACAACCAACCTAATTTCGAAGAAAAAATGGGGGTAGCGGGCGTGTGTGTGGGGGGGGGGGACGAAATGGTACAGAAACTATGGCATCTCAAATCTCTATATGTTTTATTCAGCGTGTGATATCAATTAACTTAATATTGTTCCCTTAAAAGTATTCTCATACAGTGGTAATTAATGCAATAGACCTAACGGTAAAAATCACAAATTTTCAACATAATCATATCAATCGAGGTCTAATGAAAACAAATAATTATTTTGAATGCTCTTATATCTTATTTGCCAAAATTGTGTGTGTGTGTGTGTGTGTGTGTGTGTGTGTGTGTGTGTGTGTGTGTTAAGTTATGTCCAATGGACTGGAGCTCAATAACCCGATGAAAAATGTCAGTTAGCAATGCGGGAGATATTTTAATACTGCAACTTATTTTAATATTTCAAATTAGCCCTAATAGAAACGATAATGTGTCATTAGAGTGACAGTATTACTTTATGATTTATATTATCATGCAGCCGGTAGTATGACGTTGTAGTATATATAGGGTTAGGGTTAGTCAGTCTGATTTACATAGTATTAAAGCGTACCATCTACATCTAACCGACCACTTACATCAGCTTTAACTGTGGCCCGGGGATGGGAGGGGGGGCATTATTTTTTTTATTTTCAGTATGGCAAACTATTTGAAATGTTTGAGATTAATACAACGATTACATCTTGCCTTGCAGCAATCTGTTCATTGCCTACACTGTTTGCCAATCTCCATTTTTTAGAACACATTACTACATTGTAAAACCAGACTGTACCAGTTTAAGGAATTATGGTATTTTTTAAGTTTTCCAAATTTTTAGATCTTTTACGGTACATTCATTTTCGTTACCCAAGTCTGACCGAAGGATTGAGCCGCGACACGACAAAACCAACAATGTGGTTATGCGCCCAGCACAGACTCTAATCAGCCTGTGTATCCATATAGTCTGACCAGACTCTTCGCTAAGTGCTTAAAGGTAGCTTAGGGTCTCAGCTTCTTCCATGCGGACAGCGAAGACTCTGATCATACTGGGCGGATGCCCAGTCTGATCTGAGTCTGCACTGGGCGCACAACCACTTTGTTGGTTTTGTCGTGTCGCGGCTCAGTTATCAGATTGTATCAATTAAATTACACTTAAATCTTGCACAATACTTCAGTAGTGCTGTATACGGTTGACCCTATTGTTTGTCTAACCCCGTATATCTTCTCATCATTCAAACGAGAGTCCTTTGTATTCTGCTATCCTAGCATATTTAGGGATTAAAACCTACTGTCTTGGTGTCTTTTTCTGCTGTAACAAGCTTAAAATCTTGCTTAAAATTTGATACTGAAACATATGTGTATTCAGTCGTTTGATCACCAAAAGCAGATGTTTTAACACCATCAACTTCCACTGTCCACTTCAGAGGCAACATATCTCGTTGTTAACATTTAACATCTACTATAATAGTCAACTCTGATTGCAGTAAACACCCCCCCGTCCCCTCCGCTCCCCCCCCCCCCCCAAAAAAAAAAAAAAACACACACACACAAAGAGTGCTGTGTAAATCTAAAATATTCCTCTACTGTCGTATTTGCTAAAGTAACACTGACCGGCGCAAGCGGGACTCAAACTTTAAACCAAGATAAATCACCAGTAATAGTTTTGGCAATTTCGTCTGTTTTAATAGTATGTATAAAATTTCTTCCGTATTTCCTAACAGCCCGCAGAAACAACCTCTGTACCTGTAAGGGCATGACGATATACATTATAATAAAACAAAACTCGAAAGCAAAAGTGAAACTAAATCGTGTTAGTTTTGCTAGTGTTACTTTCATAAATTCTCTTTCCTTTTTCATGATTAACCCTTAATGCGCCAAAATCGACAACAATGGAATTTGCAAAAAAGGCGTAGATCTAGATGAGCCGCCTCACCTGGAGCTACACCGTTTGAAATCTAGTCTTCAGTAATTCATTACTGACCGTTCCAAGGCGGTAGTTCTGTTGTGGTTCTTTGTTACCTGTTTTTGGTGTCAGAGTTTCTGTGATGTTTTACCTTATGTATGTTATTATTATTTTTGGTTCGGTTTGGGTTGCTGAGTGGCCACCTTTTGGGAACAAGCTGCTCACTCGGTTGGCCATATGTTCTCTGTATCTTGATTATTTGTAATCTTAGTTGTTTCCAACTATGGTTTGAGGGCTGGATTTGGATTTGGATTGTTTCAATTCCTGGTCTTTGCATACTTTTTACTTTTTTTCCATATGATTTAGCTTGGACGATTTTTTATTTTTTTATTTTGCAGATGTAATTTTTTTCGTCTGCAAAATCACCCGCCTAAATGTTTGCACTCTAGTCTTTGAAATCTCGATATGATATAGATTGGACGAAATGATTTTCGGAATTTTGCAGACGTTAATTTTGACGTTTACTTCTTTGGTGCTTTACGATTTAATGTAACTGTCGTGGTAAAAAATAGATAAATAAAAAATCAAAATACGAAACACTTACAAAAACGTTAGTAGAATGGTATCTCCAAACGGGAAAATACTTATTTTAGGAAGATTACGCACACCATTATACTAATATCATAATTATAAACAATAAAACCTTGATGGTTGAACAACCTTAGTATTCCACATAGTAATGTTACTGCGAAATACAGTCACAATGAACAGTGACTACTGCTTTATTTAGATTTATTGTTTACTATAGTATTGGTATATCTTACGGCGGAGTTAGCAAAACTTAAACTTAAAGCTGTTCATTATACTTTTTAAAGTGACGCCGTGTCCCATTTGTATTATTATACTCTCCCGTTTGGTTGTACCAAAACAACCGAGGAACGCCAGGCGTCTGCACCAATAAATATTTATACGAATGACATATGAAAGCTTTAGAGCTTCGTATTATCGAAAGGTTTCCAAACAGTCCAGAAGGACCAGCCGTCTGCACAAACACATACTAATTAATATGCATGAATGACATAAAGTACGTTTTACGGTTACGCTGTAACCGTAAAACGTACATTATGTCATTCATGTATTTCGTATTATTTTACTCTCGAAGGACCAGACGTCTAGACAAATAAGTATTTAGTTGAATGACATATTAACGTTTAATGTGACTCTGCATCTATTTTATATTATTATACGCTGCCCACCTCAAGGTACCCAAGCTGTCGAGAAGGACCAGCTTTCGACACAAACAAGTCTTCGAATTGTTTGTAAGGTTACACTGCGTATTTTTTAAGTTATTTAAACACTTCTCGTCTAATAACAGTCGAGGACCAGCCGTCTGCAAAAACAAATATATACGTGTAAGAACATATGCGTTTTAAAGTTAGGCTGTATCTTTTTCGTATAGTTTTCATCTCACCATCTGATGGTACCCAAACAGTCGAGAAGTGGATCAACCCTCTGCACAAACAAATATTTACATGTACGTTTTAAAGTAACGCTGCATATACGAGCTATGTCCTGAAAGTTAGTGGACAATACCGACTCCCAGAGCAAGATTAAGTTGGGTTTTTTTGTATTTTGATCATAAATTATGCATTATCTATAAAATTTACGAAACTATTACGTTAAAGATAATCAAGCTATGGATCATTTTTTTAGTTAGGGGTGTGACACCCAAGGCAGTCCCCCCCCCCCCCCCCCCCCCCCCAAAAAAAAAAAAAAAAAAAAAAAAAAAAAAAAAACATTTAAATACTGAATAAATACTGAAGTATTAATACTGTCTTTTTAGGTTTGTAACCTGGGGCAAAATGGTCCGATTCTCATTGAAATTTTAACCCGCGAAAAAGTATGACGCTGGCGTCCTTTCTGAAAACACTAGGTATTAACGCGTTCCATACGTTCAACTTCTATGCACAGCCTTTCAGAAGCACTCAGGAGTTGGTTGGCTCTATCCAAACTGGCGGATTTAACGTCGCGGAACCACGGAAGATCATCAGTTATGTGCTACGTTGGAAAAATCCGCTGTAGATACAATGAAAATGCTGTCAAAAGCTACAGGAAAGCCAGCAATATGTACCAGTGGCACAGAAGATTCTCAGATAGCTGAAATTCGACTGGGGACTACGAAAGACCTGGTCGGCCAGGATTTATCAATGCGGTATTGGTGGACTCGGTGATGGCGGTGATAGAAAAGCTCGTAGAGTCAGCACTGGAGAACTGTCGGGCCGAATTGGTGTCGAAAGGACTAACATTGACGTTATTTTGGAAGTAACTTAAAAACAGGATCTCTCGAATTTTGACAGAAGAAAACAAGAGGTCCCGGATGTCTTCATCTACGAACGTTATGCGTTGGTACCGCTTTTAAGGCGACCAGTTCTTGGACAGAATTGTATCAACGTATGAAACCATGATGAACCTTTTCGATTCTCAAACACAGCGGGAATCCTCAGTTAAGAAACGGACATTCAACTTCTCCCCCTCCACTGAAAGCCAGAGTCTCAAAGTCAGTCCAACGCGCAGTTGAACGCATGATGTTCATATTCTTCACGGACTGGCGAGTGATGCGGTTGGTGCACGCAGTTCCACAGGGCCAGTCAGTGAATGCGAGCTACTGTTCGAAGAAAATATTTCGTTGTTTATTTACCGTCATATTTTACATATTCATTATTTCTTTATAAATGATAAGTTGACATCAAAAGTGCTTGGATGCAAAGGGACAGAACTTAAAAAAGCTTAAAATCCTGTTAAATTGACAACAATATGTGATTAGCGGGTAGCACCTGACGCGACGTTTAAACAGATCTGACTCATTAACGATGTCGTGACGGCGTAAAAGGACGTCGGCACCTGCCCCGGGAATGCAGGTATGTGCGGGAAAAGGCATAGAAAAAAAATAAACTATATGAATCGTCGATTATGAAAATTTTGCATACTTTACTGAATGTTGCGTGTCTATATCTTAATGTTCTAGGCGTGTCCAGGAACTAACGGATATACCTCGTATTTCGGATTATTTACTCTCCCTATCTAAAGGTATCCAAAAAGACGAGAAGGACAAGCCGTCTACACAAATGACTGTCTACGTAAATGACATTTGTACGTTTTCATGTCAAGCTGCATCTATTTCGTATTATTCTACTCTTCCCATCTTAAGGTACCCTAACAATAGTGAATGACATATATACGTTTTAAAGTTACGCTGCATATATTTCGTATCATTTACTTTCCTTATCTAAATGTTCCCAAACGGTCGAGAAGGGCCAGCCTTCTGCACGAAAAAATATTCATACGAATGACATTTGTACATTTTAAAGTTACGCTGCATCTATTTCGTATCATTTTACTCTCCCCATCGAATGGTACCCAAACAATCTAATACACAAACAAATATATATTCATGAATGACATATCTACGTTTTAAAGTTACGCTATGTACAACTATTTTAAATTATTTTACTCTCCCCATCTAAAGGTACACAAACAGTCGAGGACCAGCCGTTTGCACAAATAGATGTAACATAAATGACATTTGTTCGTTTTAAAGGTACGCAGCATCTATTTCGTAATAATAGATCCCGTAATATCTTACTCTCCCGTTCAGTAGTATCCGAACAGCCTAAAGATACTGAAATTAGGTAGGTATTCAGGAGATGACTTACATATAAGCGTTACGCTTACTGTCAGATCCTGTATTGCTTCACTCTATTATTTATATGTATGTATAAAATCTTTGAATAAAATATTGTTTAAACCAAATTAGGTATATCAAAAATAAAATGTTATGTGTAATTTTATGAATTTTAGAATGCCATCAAAGAAATAACTTTTATGACTTCCTAGGTCAGCCATAGGATTCACGAAGTTCTTCATTCAGGGTCAACAGTAACTGCCATCCCGCCCCAGACGGTTGCTGACGTTCAAACTTATGTTGACAACTCAGTGTCCAAATACATGTAAGCTAACTTACAGCAACAAGTACATACATGTGATGGAGAGGCATGAAAATATTAGGTGCACTTAGAATTGGTTATCCTGTTAGGAGGTCTAAGCCTGCCCAGGAATAGTGGAATAGTGTGACCAGGTTAACTGACCGTCCCGACATGACCATTGTTGTTTACCGTGGATGTAAAGCAACAAAACAACAGCATTGTCCAATATATTTCAGATTGAGGTCTTAGTTTTATTGTGCCCTAACTATTTGTCTTAAGTTTATTGTGCCCTAACTATTTGTCTTAAGTTTATTGTGTCCTAACTATTTAAATAGCGGGGAGGGTCGAAATAACATGACTGTCGTCAAATTTGTCCTCCATAATCTACCACCGCCACCACTAAAACCCCAATGAAAACTTATTTATTGCTAGCTTTGTAATGAATGAAATGCGTAATAATTTGTACCCTTAGAAAAAAAGGGCAAAAACTCAGATGGTAATTTAAACTGACCTCAGTTCCATTGACTGGTATTTTAACATGTATACGTGTCAGACTAACAACAACACCAACAACACTCTCTATGTCAATGCTGGACTTTACTTTGAGATGTATTCCTCGTCGCCTGCCGAGACCAGCTCATCATCTTTTTGTTTCAAAGTTTGGGGATTTAGTGACACGATAGACATTAACTACAGAATTGAGCATCTGCCGCACTATGTATACGGTACATCACTGTTCGTAGACAATTAGTTCCCGAGGCCATTAATTGCTTCAGTTCTCCTTCTGGTTCATTAGCAAGTCAGTACTGAAATTATAATTGATTTAAAGTATACTTATTAATTGTCTAAAAAGATTCTAGACTGACTTGTCCTTTGAAGAGTTCGGCTTCCATTCCGTTGGACCATTTTTGTCATAGCTTCTCTCTGCACCAGACATCTTTTTCTGATCACATTGTTGAGTACTTGGGCCATGTAGTGGATGCCTGTACTCGCAAGTTAATACGCAGGCGTCTCTGTACCTGATATCAGGCCCCCGCCCATCGGGGTCCGTGAAATAGATAGGCTGCGTGGTACCTCTACGGAAAAGCTGCTAGTAGCTGCAGCAGGACCTGGGGCCGTATTCATAAAACGACTTAAGTCGTTGCTATGCTGTTGCTAAGGCTAAATTTCTTTGAAGGAGATTCCCTACAACTACGAAATTTGCTCTGGAGGAACAGTCTTTGTAAGACTGTTCCTCCAGAGCAAATTTCATAGTTGTAGGGAATCTCCTTTATAGGTATTTAGCCTTAGCAACCGCATAGTAACGACTTAAGTGGCTTTATGAATACGGCCCCTGAGTGTCATTTATTTCAGGTTCGGGTTAAAGTCATACAAATTCGGACGCAGTCTCGACAGGACTGAAATATTGTTTACCAGGACGTTAAACGACGACTCAACAACAGATTACCTGAGGTCTGTGCGGATTAGGTGTGATTCGGAGAGGGATGCCCGTTGTCTGCCAAGACCGCCCATCACCATTTTTTTCAAACTTTTGGGGTTTAGCGAAGTTAAATACGGAAATGCGCATCTGTCGCAATAGATTTGTTTAAGTAATTTTAATATGAAGAGCGGGAGAGGAAGTATAGGTAGTGCTGTCTGCACTGTGTTTTCTAGCGACCGTAAGCAACTTATATTGCGATACATTATCCAATGTAACTTTCATAATAAACTGCCACGAATTGTTCTTCAATTTGAACAAGTTCCAAAATTGTTGGTGGCATGGCCGGTGGCATGGCCAGTGACATGGCAAATAGTGCAGACATTGATCAAACTGCAACAATAATAATATTATTATCTAAGTCAGAACTGTTTGTTTTGTCTAATGTCCCAGTATTTGTGGTCCTTGTTTGCCTGGAGACGTTGTATTTTAATTAGGTGACATATGTTAATATTCATTAATAAAGGATGTCACATATGTTCTTCTGGTAAATGAAAAGCGGTATTATGTTGGAATAACTGACAGAAAGAAACAAAATTAACAATAAAATTTGAACGCTGCATCGGCGGCATGTACCTTACGTCAGACGCCATTGTTCGTTATATATTTTGAGCACAAATATGTATGAAAATGAACACAAATGCGTATGAAAATAGAAATAGTCTAAGAATCGATGATGTCGTTTGGAGATGACATACGTTAAGTATTCGAGTAATCATGTCAAAAACAGCACGTGCAAACGGTAGTTTACCTTAAATATTGTTTTTTTTTTACAAAATTAAAACAGTAAAAGAGACCATGAGATCGAGAGATCACTGCGGCCAGATGGGCTTAGGAACAGTCAAACTTCAGCCGGAAGAAAACAGAACAACTCGTACAATTCGTTCTGACTTAGGGTGCGAAATCAGTTTGTAAATTACCTATTCATTCATAATTAAGTCAAAGCACATTCGTCTCACGAGCTAAATTTATTATTCATAGATAACACAACAAACTAACATCATTATTACTGTGTTTCAGGAAAGGAAAGTAATGAGAGAACTGTATTCATTTTAAATTAGCAGCATCTTTAAGGAAAGAGTCTCTTTGCGACTATTCAGTTCGTCTAGGCACTAACTGATCCTGGGAGATTTCATATGACATTATCAGACTGCATATATGCTCAGAGGTAATGTTGCCGATTCCCAAAAAGACATCCAAAAGACTCGTGTTTCACGACGCGACCTTTTCACAACGCTAATCAGACCTAGTCTGTTTTTGCATACATTGAATATATGCGAAAGTATTTTGCATCAAACATACCACGAGGTAATTTCAACAGTACAAATGCCCGAGTATACGAAAAACAAATTTGATAAACTATCTCTCGTTAACAAATAACGTGAGCTTTCTTTTGATACAGTTTGATAGTTTATCACTTTAACCTATTTATGACCATATCGGGCTCATGAAGTACTTTTTGACGGCAAAATTGCATACTTTTAGTATCAAAGAATGATTGCCAATGTTATATTTCACCTGCTGTAAATAATTTATGCATATATGAAATTCTCCAATAAAAGGAAAAACGACAGAGATGAAAGCTGGCTAAGTTGCTCAGTTTCAGTTCCTCTTTGCCAGACTAATTAGTGTCTATTTTCGCAAATTTAGTAGTAGTCATAATAGTCGTATTTTGTCGTTGAGTACTGACTTTTGATCGCTGATTAAAATTTTCATTTTCTATGTTATAAATGTGCCGTACCCATGCCCAAACAACCAGAAAAAAAAAATTTAGGACCCCGTTGCTCCTGTGAATGCAAGATAAAACTAGAAATGTTTTTCAGAGAAAAACTGATGTCCCCCCACCAGCCCATTTCCCATCCCCTCTAATGAATAAAAAGCCTGTACAAATAAAATATCTATGCAAGTTTGGAGAAAATCCATCCACTGGTTCTAAAGATATCCTACATATAATACTATATTCTTGAAAATGAGTCCTTCAGTGACCTTGAAAATGAGGTCAAGGTCATCAAAATCTAATCAGCTATTAAATGTGTCCAAATGATGTATTGATGCAAGTTTGGTGAAATTCCATCCATTAGTTTACGAGATATCATGGGTTAAAGACATTGTCATCTAAGTCCTCCAGTGACCTTGAAAATGAGGTCAAGATCACCAAAATCTAACCAGCTCTTAAACTTGTCCAAATGATGTATCCATGAAAGTTTGGCCAAATTCCATTCATTGGTTCAGGAGATATTGTGGGTACAAGAAATTGTCATCTTAGTCCTCCAGTGACCTTTAAAATAAGGCCAAGGTCGCCAAAATCTATACAGCTCATAAACTTGTTTCGATCATGTATCCATGCAAGTTTGGTGAAATTCCATCCATTGGTGCAGGAGATATAGTGGGTACAAGGAATTATCATCTAGGTCATCCAGTGACCTTGAAAATTAGGTCAAGATCACCAAAATGTAATCAGCTCTTAAACTTGTCCAAATGATGCATCCATGCAAGTATGGTGAAATTACATCCATTGGTTCAGGAGATATTATGGGTACAAGAAAGTGTTATCCAAGTCCTCCAGTGACCTTGAAAATGAGGTCAGGTCACCAAAATCTAATAAGCTCTAAAGTTTGTCCAAATGATATATCCATGCAAGTTTGATGAAGTTCCATCCATTGGTTCAAGAGATATCGGGCATACTAGAAATTGTCATCTAGGTCCTTCAGTGACCTTGAAAATGAGGTCAAGGTCACCAAATTGTAATCAGCTCTTAAACTTGTCCAAATGATGTATCCATGCAAGTTTGGTGAAATTCCATCCATTGGTTCAGGAGATATTGTGGGTACAAAAAATTGTCATCTAAGTCCTCCAGTGACCTTGAAAATGAGGTCAAGGTCACCAAAATGTAATCAGCTCTTAAACTTGTCCCAATGATGTATCCATGCAAGTTTTGTGAAATTCCATCCATTGGCTCAGGAGATATTGTGGGTACAAGAAATTGTGTTCTAAGTCCTCCAGTGACCTTGAAAATGAGGTCAAGGTCACCAAAATCTAATCAGCTCTTAAGTTGGTCCCAATGATATAGCCATGCAAGTTTAGTGAAATTCCATCCATTGGTTCAAGAGATATTGTGCATACAAGAAATTGTCATCTATGTCCTCCAGTGACCTTGAAAATGAGGTCAAGGTCACCAAAATCTAATCAGCTCTTAAACTTGTCCCAATGATATATCCATGCAAGTTTGGTGAAATTCCATCCATTGGTTCAAGAGATATCGTGCATACAAGAAACTGTCACGCCGACGCCGACGCAGACGCAGACGCCGACGCCGACGCCGACGGGATCCGCACTGAAAACAATATGTCCCCCCTCACCTTTGGTGGGGGGACATAACTAAAGATTCTGTATACTATAAAACAATCTAAATTTGTATGTTTGATCTTGTCAAACATAACTCTTAGTAACACTTTTTGGATGAACTCGATGTTGTCATTTTAGTTAACACTGACTCCAATTTTAACAATTATACAATTTTTTCAACTTAATTTTGTTTAGTTTTTTCTTTTCTGTACATGTCGCAATTCGCCGACAAATAATTCGAAATCAAAAGCCGGTGCCTACTGAATAAAATTGAATTAATGTCAGTTAATGTACTACCGTTTGTTTCCCATAGTTCTTAAATTACATGCTCAGTAAGTGCATACAGGAAGCAATTTAATTAATGTACCAAACTTAAATAAATAAAAACACAGTTGTTTAACACAAGTATTAAAAGAGAATGATAATAGGTTATTTATTACAAAGTATCAGTTTTAATCATAACTTATTCAGTTAAACTAAAAACTTGTATCCTAGATAAGTTTTCTCCTCTATGTCCAATATAATTTCAATTGCAAATGAAGCCACATCAACATACGGTGAGAGTGACTTTGCATGGCGTATACAGTCAGCTTTTCTGAATATTGCTTTCGTCTCTGCTATCCGTGTTACTGTTTATACGTACAGTGCAAAGCCATATGTCAGCGTAATCCATACTTTCTAATTATATGCCCTCATCTGTTATCTATCCCCCCCCCCACACACACACACACACAGCTATTCATGAAACAATAAATTTATGAAAGGTATGCCTCAAAACATCAACAACAACATTTCTTTTGATATCATTTTAACTACAGTTGAACAAGTTTCTTTTACCTTAAGCGGGGCAATAACTCTGACCATTACACATACGTATAGCATATAACCCTACCATTATCAGACTGACTGGCGCATCAAATACTAATATCTTACAACTACAAAGGTGGCTGCAGCATGCAGCAAAGGATAGTGCACGGCGCAAGAAATATCCTTTTTCATTTTTTGACGATGGAGATTATTTGACCAATGGTCCGGCATCTAATTTTCGTAGTTCATTTAGACATGTTTATTGTGTCATGTTTTCAGAGGCGCGGTAGCCGAGTGGTTAGAGTGGCTCGGTTATTGTGCAGAAAGTCGCCGGAAAGTCGTGGGTTCGCGGCTCACTGTCGCCATCCAACGACTGGAAAACTCTCTCTGTCAACCCAGCAGTAAATGGGTACCTTTTTCGAATTAGGGAAGGATAAAGCAGCGAAAGGACAGAGATGGGCTCCGCCTTTCATCAGCTTGCCCAAGATACAGTGGATCTCTAACCCCCACTGCCCCTACGGCCTATGGGAAATTTTACCTTTTTTATAGTGTCATGCAAGGAGATAGACACAGTACTGTGAAATTTTGGACCCAATATCTGTCAGTATACGGTTCTAAAATCTTTAACGTAATTACCTTTAGTACGAGTATATATATGTGACCTTGACATTAAAGCCATCTAGTGGATGGGGATAATAGTGTAGGGAATCAGCCAAACAAAATTGGTCGTCTTTCGAGAACTTTTGTCAGTTTATGTAAATACGCTTTTCACTTTAGGTTTCTAGGGTGGGATATGGGATCTGAATGTATATATGAGCCGCGACACGACAAAACCAACAATGTGGTTGTGCACCCAGCGCAGACTCAGATCAGCCTGGGCATCCGCCCAGTCTGATCAGAGTCTTCGCTGTCCGCATGGAGGTAGCTTAGACCCTTATATACCCTTTATACATTTTACAATGAGTCTGGTCAAACTGGGCGGATACCCAGGCTGATCTGAGTCTGCGCTTGGCGCACAACCACATTGTTGGTTTTCTCGTGCCGCGGCTCATATTTGTTCCTTATGATTACCTTTTACTTTGTAAAACTGACCGACGATCAAATACAATAGTCGACATATACTGTTCCTTATTTCAGCCTTCTTTCTGTGTTAATAATAATTGCAGGATTTTTATCAAACTTCTAAATGTTTTTATTGCTAACATAAATTGTTCTTTGTATACACCTTAGCTATAAATCGATTAAGTCGCGCACGAGTTATCTACCCAAGTAGACTGTGACGTCATCTATAGGATATCCCATATAATTCAGTACAACTGCAAGCACACATAACATGCATAAAGCAGACGTTTTGTAAATGTAAACTGCAAAAGAATCATTGAAAGACCAAATTAAAGTATAATTGCCCCGTTTTCATGTAACAATTTTTATTTATATATATTTTTATTTATTTATTTTAATATCATATTGAGAATCCCGACAAGTCGCTCTTGATTTTCACGACCCCTTTCATCGACGCTGTGTTTTAACACCCCGGCAATACATTCACGTTTGTTCGATATATAAAAAATGTTACATTTCGTATGAATAAGTTTCGTAAATCTGAAAAGTTATTTCCATTTTTCCGAGTTTCAGATAGTAACTACGTATAATTACCGGACAGATAATAGCGCTGATATTTATGGTTTCTTATGCGATACACCGATCTAAAAGCATCAGCATCCAGACAGTTTTCCGTAAGTTTGAACCCGAGGTTGAATTTATATTATTTTTTTTCCACCCCTTATCTTCGGTATTATCTTAAAGCTGCCTTCCGAACACGTGTCTAGGTAATACACAATCATAGGTGTTTGTTTATTGCGGCAATGCGCGCAAGTCGGTGATTACACAAACGAATTCCGTGTCAGCACACTTTGTGTCTGCTTTATAATCAGCTAATCGTTCGTTTTGTATCTTTTGTAATAACGGTCTGAACATCTTCTGCGATTTTCTTTCTTTTTGGAAGCTGTACTGGTGATACATACTCTTTCGATTACGGTAATTTTGGCCCGAAATTTTAGTGGGAAATCTTTTAGTTTTATGTCAAATTCCCAAATGCTATAAGTTATAAAGCTTATTTTCCGACAAAGAAAGAGCTAAATATAGTTGGAACAAAATAGTTGTCTTAATCTTAACCGTTGAATGTTAGTTTTGAATATACGGAAAACGGTTACACAATGAAAAACAATAGCCTATCCTATAGATGACGTCATAGGCGTTGCAAGGGACAAAACTCGTACAGACTCTGAATTATAGGAAAGGTGTATACTAGTCTATAAATTGCTCAAATAAACATTCTGTCACTTTGTAATAGTGCGCGTACTGTTTGTATATGAGTATGCGAAAAAAATATTGTTTGAGCTAAATACTAATACTATTAACATACCAGTCAACTAAAATTATCCAAGTAAGATCACAAATTTTACGCTTTGTTCAGAAGCAGCTCTGAATTAACAAGTATTCCGTCTGTACTCGAAATCAACGACAACAAAAAAATATCTTTCTGGAATGGAAATCTGATACATTGTAACTAAGCAAAGGAAACGCGATCTAGACCACAGTCGACCGGCCAAGACACGGACAGTCAGAAATCCACGATATAGCCATGTTGATACTAAATTTGAGAATATTGTTATTATTGTGTTTCAGTTTTGTCGTAACTGGGCACCATGAGAGGTTCCAGGTTACGACGATATGTATCAGGCACTATATGTACTTCGGATCTATAGTCTGTACCTTGTCATTCATCCGGTTCGTTTCTCGTCCGCCAGTTCTGCTCTTTGAGACTCTGCTGCTGGACTGCTAGACTGGCTCCCAGTCCCTTTGTTTTATTTTTTGGTTTTGACCAAAAAAGCCACGTTTAGACTTTTACTATTTGAATACATATAACCATTTAGCCTGAAAGCCAGGCTACTGGACTGCGTACGTCCCTAAAGGAGAGTACACTAGCAGTGTCCCGGATACATTTAGAATGAGAGTTAGAATGAGAGTTCGCAGCCCATTTATAATCTAGTTATTGTACGCAATGTATTCACCCTAACAGGTATTTTAAATTTGATTATCTTATAGATTGTTTTGTTTCCTTTGATATTCATACTGACACGCGTTAGTCAACCTATTTACAATTTGTTTCGTTAAAACAAAGATTATATCTAACGACGACTCATCTTTTCTTTGTCTATGGTCTGCGTGGGAAGACCTGTTTCAATGACGATCAGAAATCTTATCAATTGAAGAATAATTTCTATGCGTTTTGATACTGAATCAGGAATTTTGACTGTATGCCATGTGCAGTCCATGCCTAAAACATCAATGTCTGGATTGTTCAAAGCATCATTAGCGTAACGAAGTCGTAAGGCAAGAATTTATTTTAAAAGTCTGCTACTGCACTTCTACAGTAGTTATCTAACGATGCCGTTAGTTATTTTTTTACAGCCAGTCCCAGACAAGTGAACAAACGGACATATGGACTCTAAAGTATTTTGAGGGTAGTGTGACTTAAAGCCTGGACTTGGTCAAGACGAAGGCGATTTGGTTCAAGCTTCATGTGTACAAAACTGTCAAAATGAATAAAATGGAAGGTAGAAATGATTTATTTTACCACATATTTAAAGTGTTTCAGAAATCGCAGGGTAAAAGTTTGACCCCTTAATTTTTTTCGAGTATACTTTAAAATTTTGATGTTTATACTTTATTTATATAGAAAGTCCAATGAAACTCGCACTCTGAACTGAACAATTGGTGTTTAGGGGAGTGTCGGGTAACTTCGGACATGGGGTTAAATTCGGACAGTGACATTGTTTCCTTTATATATCAGTTGTTTGGAATTAAAACAAAATTATCCGGGCAAACAGTGAAAATCCTGATGAGACGGCTCATTATGAGCCGTCTCATCTGGGTTTTCACTGTTTGCAATTGTTTGTCCGAATTTACCCGCCTGTCCGAAGTTACCCGACTCTCCCCTAAAAGAACAGCAAACTAAGTATGTTTATTTGGATGTGGATGATGCTTAAATCGTTATATATGAGTTTAATTGAAATACAATTATTACCTGTGTGTAATTTTCCTAGAATCTCGAGCAATTACTCCTGTTGTCCACATTGCCAGAGTCAATAACTAAGGCTGCAGCCAGATGCATCGGGGAAAAAAGTCTTTGTATATCGATCTTGTTAACAGAAAGATCACGATAACCAGATGAGAGCAATGAGTGTGATTCAGAGTTATTTCTAACAAAGCATTTTAGACAAAGGCAGAGACAAAGAAGGATTTGATTTAAGGAGGCTGTGCCAATATTGCAAATAAGCCCAGAAAAAAATATCAAAATAACGATCACTGTACAAATCGAATAAAAGTGTATCGTTGAAAGCACATGCTCTTGTGCTATCATTTTAAAAATATTGATGGGCACAATATCAACGCTTAAACTCGAGTAAATTTATCAGGGGCCATTTTATGATACGTACGCACAATCGTGCTATGTACCCCTGGAGACGAAGTAGCCCCTCCTCTCGATCTGAGATAGTTTATACTGCCATGTCTGTATGAAGTTGGTATTAATTGATGTTGTCTAATTATATGCGAAAACGCAGGGGTGTATTGAAATTTTGTCAAATTGACAAAATTTCAATACGCATCTGCGTTTTTGGATAAAGGCAGCTACGCCCTTGTTTACCATATGGATTGTTTAAACAATATCGCGCAACTCAAGACATTTTGTCCTTCTTCAGTTATATTGCACTTCTTTTTATGAACTATGTATTAGAGTGTGACTGCATCTATGCTTTTTGATACTAAGATGCAGATTTTTTGATTGATTTGATGCTTAACGTCCACGGTAAACTAAGATGCAGAGTTTACTTTAACAGATTACACTGAACCTGTATAATTTATTGCTGTATTCGCAGTATGGAGACGAGAAGCGCAACTTTGCCCACTACAACATGAGAAAACACTCAACAGTGAAACTTAGGTTTTTATTCAGTCATATGAATGATTAATGATTTCTAGCACATGTCACTGACATCCACTGGGTCAAAATATGTCTGACTGTAATTTTTTTTGTTGCTGTTGTTTCTTTTTTTTTTAATAGTAAATCTTATCTTAGAAACATTCAGTTTTCATTTTTGGCATTTATTTTCTTTTCTTTTACTATGAAAATTTTGAATCAGTAGAAGAAATTTCTTTTATTTCTTGCGCAAATTCTTTCTTTCTTTTTTTCTGTTTTTTTTTTTTTTTTTTTTTTTTTTTTTTCTTTTTTCGTGGGGATGAGGCAACTTATTATGCGGCAGTATAGTAAAATATTGCAATACGTAGTTGTATAATACACCTTCATGACAACATGCAACGCCACAGTAGGGTATCAAAACACAAAATACAGCATTCCCACTGGGCACACAATGTTGAATAAACACATATAGGCTAATGTTGATTATACGTTGTTACGTTTAATAAAAGTTGAGTCAGCGTTTATTCAACATTGTGTGCCTGCTGGGTTCCGGTTTAATAATTTTATTAGAAAATCAAGCCTCCATGCAAAAAGTGTACATAAGAAGTTCAATTCTTTTTTAGTGTATATTTTGCAAACTCAGAAGTCTTAAAAAGCCCGTTAAAACCTTTGTTTTCTTTCAAACTTTTGGGGGTTAGAGACACTGAAGGAGTTAATACAGAAATACGCGTCTGATGTTCAAAGTAAATGCGGTAGTTTATATTTGATTTCATTCTCAAACCAAAAAAATATTCGTCTAGCTTCACAGTCAAGAAACAAGTTATCTGCATGTTGTCACACCAAACTGATACAACATCGAATCAGCTTTGTTGGAATCAGCTATCATGGATGATGCTTAACTCAGAATTCGAGAAGCTACTTGTACGTAACGAAGTCAATGGACTGTTTACAATAATAATAATAATAATAATAATAATAAATGATAATGCTTCATGACGTTTTCAACGGAAAACAAGAGAAGCTGCCACGGTTCCCAGCTAGCATACAACAGTGAAACATTATAAGTCACATGGACTTTGATGCGACAGTGCCTAAACGCTGTATGCATTTTAAATGATTTTAAACAGGTCGTTTGTCTGCCTTGGATTTGATTTGTAATTGTGCTATTGAAAATTACGAGTTATTGGAGAGCTATTAGTAAGCTGACTAAGGGTCACTTTGGCTATAACTGGATTAATAGTATTTGTCATTATACTGTTCAAACTTCTTATTTCAATTAGTCAGCAGTAGGTTCACTTGGTTAAACGACTTCAAATTTATGATAAGCAACTGAATTAATTTTACATTTAAACTCTTACCACTCTTTAATTTTTTTTACCGGACGCCTATAGAGCATGGAAAATTTTCAAATTTTGTTCTTTTTTGGTAATAGACTCGTCAGAACAAAAAAAACAAACTTACATTGACCTAGTGTAGTAGCTGAGAAAATATCTCATATATGCAGTTAGTAGTGATATCTTATACCAAAATATTTACTTACATTGTAGAAATAGTTGAGAATATAAAAAAGAACCTGATAAAATATCTTTCGTCAACATTAAACGTGATCTTGGTTTGATAATATTCAAAAGTGTATCGCATAGACCTATTTACGACCGTATCAGAAGCCTAATATGACACGCCTCGTGTATAAGCCTGTCTTCAGGTTTAGAAAAACTGCACAACAGGTCAGTTTATTGTGTTAGTTTAAACAATATTTTATCCGCATAAATTACACACAAACAGCAATTGTACTATTACAAACAAGTAATATGCAAAGGGATTCAGAAAAAGGTCAGCAGACTTATTTAAATCTGTATCCCAAGATGCCACCATAACTCAAATTATTATCTCAATACTGGCTGGTCTGAGGATGCGTGATAAGCGTACGCAAAATACATTTTTGCCCATATTAATTTCATATTTAAGTGAAAAAAAAACACTTACCCAGCAGGCGCATGGCGTCAAAATGACTTAATACCGACGTCGATGCAACGTCATTTAAATGACAATACTGACGTCGATGCGACGTTATTACGTCATCGATGTCGCATCGACGTCATTTTAACGTCATGTGCGAGCTGGGTACAGAGTAAACAACTCTTCCATTTTTTATTTTTGTTTCCCTTCTCAATGAGGGTAAAGTCTCATAGGAGCAAATATTTCCTAAAATAGTGGCCCCTATTTTTGAAGGGATTTTGTTCTGAAGGGAAGCAAACTGGAAGTGGCAAAAGTTGTTCCCCTTTGTAAAAATGAAGGAAACATGGGAGACAACTTTAATTTTTTGCGCACAACACGTTATTAAAATTAGCAATATGATCTGTGAACTATGAGTTACTTGAAAGACTAGATCCGCAACATTGTATTACAAATATGTCAACTGGAGCATACAAAAACATAAAAAGGTGAATAAGCTAAAATTGCTCATCATTATCTTAAATTACTGCTCTTGATATATAAATTGAGGCCATTTATTGCTTTATTTACAATATTTTAAAAGAATGCATGCATACACTTGACTAAAGACTTATAAATCTATTAGTAAAGGCACGATTTCAACAAACACGCACACACATACACACAAACACACACGAGTAAAAATAGTCGGGGACGGCACACGCGCACACACACAAGACAACTCGGTTAATCATGACATCAGCTCTTTGAATGCTTTTCAAATGTGCTATTACTTTTATCGTTGATTTGTCTTTGTTAATCATGCTAACACGTGCTGGCATTGATTTCGTTCAGAAACAGTATACTAATCGAAGTCAATCTTTAGAGTATGTTCAGTCTCTGTATTGTTTTGACATGTCAACCTTTAGAGCATGGTTCAGTCTCTGTATTTTGTTGACATGTCCACCTTTAGAGTATGGTTCAGTCTCTGTATTTTGTTGACATGTCCACCTTTAGAGTATGGTTCAGTCTCTGTATTTTGTTGACATGTCAACCTTTAGAGTATGGTTCAGTCTCTGTATTTTGTTGACATGTCCACCTTTAGAGTATGGTTCAGTCTCTGTATTTTGTTGACATGGCCACCATTAGAGAATGGCTCAGTCTGTATTTTTGAAATGTCAACCTTTAGAGCATAGTTCAACCTTTCTGTACTAAAAATGAACACATCAAAAACAAATATATCATAAAGCTCCATATAATAAGGTTTCTGGTGATCATTCTAAGTACGTTGTTTTATTTTTCCGTAAAACAATTGTTGTGTGCCCTTATTAAAACCCGTTTCAACCCGTTACTTTTATCGTTGATTTGTCTTTGTGGATCATGCTAACACGTGCTGGCATTGATTTCGTTCATAAACAGTATAATAATCGAAGTCAACCTTTCGAGCATGTTCAGTCTCTGTATTGTTTTGACATGTCAACCTTTAGAGTATGGTTCAGTCTGTATTTTGTTGACATGTCCACCTTTAGAGTATGGTTCAGTCTCTGTATTTTTGACATGTCCACCTTTAGAGCATAGTTCAACCTTTCTGTACTAAAAAATGAACACATCAAAGTCAATATATTATAAAGCTCCATATAAGGTTTCTGGTGATCATTCTAGGTACGTTGTTTTATTTTTCCGTAAAACAATTGTTGTGTGCTTTTATTAAAATCCGTTTCAAGCAGCAGAGCTACAACTTATCTTTATTAAATGGAGAAATGTGAGAATTAGCCCCAGAGTCCCGCTTATGCTTGTGCCTTTGTTTTTTGTCCTTCTTTACGGTTTGTCCGCGATGAAGCGTGCTACCCTATGCCAGCAAACGTCCACAAATCTGCGGACATCGATCAGACACCGTAGCACATGAAGACAAGTTATTTTTGGGTGTCTATCAAGCATCTGAAAATAGCGTTGGCCGGTGTGCGAAGAGAGTTGGCCCCGGAATCCCTCGCAAAACGCTAATTTATTATTAATTTCCTTGTCATAAGTGCTATCCGACAATTGAGAAAAAGTATCTGCTAAATGATAATGCATTCGAAACTCCAGGTAACAACCTTTATGACTGATAGTAATCTGTCATGATCAATGGTTTCATGCACATGTCATTCACACCATGAGGTGGTAGTTATACACGAGTAGCCACACTGACTTTATTTGATAGTAAAATTTTATTAAGGTGAGCAAATTACACACACCGAAGACTAAAATGACCACACAATAAGAGAGAATTTTAACTGTGTGCTAGATCTAACAAGCTTCGGAGAACAAGTTCTCGGCAGAGAGATATACATGCACTAACTCGATTACTTTAAGCAACTTTTTTCATAAAAATCGTAACTGCAATTTAATCTGAAATCTACAGTTTCGTGTGGAATGTTGTTGAGGTCTCTGAAATGCTCAAGGGTGGAGACTGGGCATATTTTAGAGAAAGAAAGTATATAAGCTGCTTGGTTTAAATCTGTTTAACGATGACATTTATTTTCAGACAATATATATTTTTAGCAAGTTACAAATGTAAACATTCATTAATAAAGGATGTCACATATGTTTTATTCATGTAAATTAACAGTAATAATTTACATGGTAGCATACTTGAAACACCGAACAGGAAGCAAGTACCTTACACCACAAGGAATAAACTTGGCGTCTCTTTAGTCTAAGACTAGCAGTTTAAGTGCTACAAGGATAAAAGGGTTCTCTTTTGACAATTTTATCTACTTATATTTTGAGAGAATTGTCCAGGCGACATTGGCAGATGTAGACAAAAGTGAAAAGACACTTTAATTGCCAGATCATTAAAGTTCCATGGATAACAGAGTTGTTATTTTAAAAAAATTATCTGCGTTATTACTACTGCTTGTTGTTGTTGTTGTGTTGTTGCTTTACGTCCACGTTAAACAGCTATCAGGCAATGGTCATGTCGGGACGGTCACTTAACCTAACCACACTAGTCCGGGGGCCGTATTTATAAAATGACTTATGTGGTTGCTATGCTGTTGTTAAGGCTAAATTTCTACGAAGGAGATTCCCTACAACTATGAAGTTTGCTCTAGAGGAACAGTCTGAAAAAGACTGAAACCGCTACTGCCGCTGGCAATTTCGAAAGTCATTAAAATTTTGTAAGTTACAGTCCCTTGCATGTTACTGACAAAATGGCAGAAACAGATATTGGTTTTGTATGAAACGTAACAGACGCTGTTCTTGTATTTTTTATCGGTATTTTACTTCTTTTCTACCAAACTCACAGGCAGTCAACTAACAAGACCTGTCACCAGACAGCACAGCTCGCCTGAACTGGTGCTTGCCCATCATGAACGCAAAGTTCTAAGAATGTGATCTTGACCTCCACAGTAAATTAGGAGGTGATGCTTCACCGTGTAAAACTCTGGAGCAGAATCTGTCATCTGTCTGGGTATAACTTTCCATCTAGGCAGTGTGGAACTATAAACCGCCAGCCTGTGACTTTGACCTAAAGGTCAATGAGAGAGGTGGGGTTGGTTGCAGCATCTAACAGAATTCTAAGTATCAACTGAATCCATCCACACATTAAGAACATAGCCATCAGAGGAGATGGCTAATCCCCCGACCGAAGACCCCATGGGCCTTGGTAACAAGAGCTGTCAACAGACAGCATAGCTCGCCTGGAACTGGGGTGATAGAAGGTGATAAGCAATACTCCAAGTGATAAAGTCTAATTCAAATAGGTGAGAATAAGCTAACCTTTGTATTCGGAAGACAAAAGGCAGCAAAGACTTGACAGCTGCAGGTTTTAAATCACCTGAAAATATTGAGAACCTGTGCCACCATGATGAAGGCTTTAAGGTGTTCAAAGACCTTAGAGGTTCTCCATCCTATTGGGAAAAAGCTAAAAAACTATAAATGTTTTTCAAAGAAAAACTGATGTCCCCCACAAGTCCATTTCCCATCACCTCTAATGAATAAAAAGCCTACAGAAATAAAATATCTATGCAAGTTTGGAGAAAATCCATCCACTGGTTTTAAAGGTATCCTACATAGAAGACTTTATCCTTGAAAAATGGTCAAGGTCATCAACTACTAAACATGTCTTAAACCTGTCACAACGATATATTCATGCAAGTCTGAAGAATATCCATCAATCGGCTCAAGCTATAACTCATTTTTAAGAGAGAAAAATTAAGTTTGTAAATGAGCTTCTGACCTTGAAAATGGGGTCAAGGTCATCAAAAGACAGTAAACTCTTGAAATTGTCCCGAACGTATATGTATGAAAGTGAGGTGGAAATCAAGCCAAAGGCTAATGAGATATATCAATTTTAGTGAAATTTCACATATCTTAGTCCTCGGTGACCTTGAAAATGAGGTCAAGGTTACCAAAATCTGACCAGCTCTTAAGCTATGCCCAGTGATCTATCCGTGCAAATTTGGTGCAATACCATCTACTAAGTCATGAGATATTGTGAGTACAAGAAATTGTCAACTAAGTCCTCCAGTGTCATTGAAAATGAGGTCAAGGTCACAAAATAAAATCAGCTCTTAAACTTATCCCAATGACGAATCCGTGCAAGTTCACTCAAATTTCCTCCATTGGTTCAGGAGGTATCATGGGTACAAGAAAATATCATCTAAGTCCTCCAGAAACATTGAAAATGAGGTCAATGTCACCAAAATCTTATCAGCTTTTAAACTAGTCCCAATGATGTATCCATGCAAGTTTATTGAAATTCAATCCACTGGTTCATGAGATACTGCTGGTACAAGAAATTGTCATCTAACATAAGTCCTCGGGTGACCTTCAAAATGAGGTCACGGTCACCAAAATCTAATCAGCTTTTAAACTCCCAATGATGTATCCATGCAAGTTTGGTGAAATTCCATTCATTGGTTCAGGAGATATCATGGGTACAAGAAAGTCTTCCAATGACCTTGAAAATGATATCAAAGTCTCCAAAACCTAATCAGCTCTTAAACTTGTCCCAATGATGCATCCATGCAATGTTGGTGAGATTCCATCAATTGGGTCATGAGATATTGTGGGTACAAGAAAATGTCATCTAAGTCCTCCAGTGACATTGAAAATGAGGTGAAGGTTACCAAAATCTAACCAGCTCTTAAACTTATCCAAACAATGTATCCATGCAAGTTTGGTGAAATTCCATCCATTGGTTCAGAAAAAAACTCTTTAAAACACTTTCACGTAAATGTGGACGCCGACGCTGACGCCGACGCCGGGGTAGTGCAATAGCTCTTCCAGGACTTCGTCCAGGCGAGCTAAAAATAGTAAACGTTTCTGTTCTCATCAAATTTTAATCTATCATCTACATCTTTGTAAAATTTTATGTCGATCGGTTGCGAAATAGTAAAGTTACTAAACCTCCCACTATATCATCGGATAAACAAGAGGATCTTGCTCGTGACTTTTTCAATTCCCTTTTCAATTTCAGGCTTCTTCTTCTTCCTCCTCTAGACCAAAGATCGGATTCACTGCAAAACGTACATGGTCCTGCGGTTTATGGTGATTCTGCTTTGCTCATGTAGTCTTTAATTCGTTATAGCAATGTATCATTCGTATTAATGAAAGTTCCTGTATTAACTGATTTAGTAACTTCATTTTATGCTTTACTGCGCAAACCATTGGTATCTAAATTAGCTTTAAAGCATCTTCTTTCAGTACATGTAGTAGTACATGTATATCACTGGTTGTCTAGGCGATTGCTCCTAACATACATATAAGAAAACAAAAAGTACTAGTTTTCAAAACAAGCATTCTTTGTCAGGGTAAAGAGCAATAAGTCATGAAATGACCACTTTATTACTGAAGCTGTTTTTTTGAAAGCATCTCAAATGCTTTATTTTACACAAGGTATAAAATACCCCACATAAAAAAGGAATGTTTAAAGTCATGAAGAAATATTTATGAGCAAAAATATGTCTATAAAAAATACATTGTCAAGGTTTATCAACTTTTTTTACTCATAAATATTAAACATGATATTCCTTTGTAGTCATTTGAAAGTATATCACTCTGACCCTTTTTTCTACAAACCATATAAAAAATATCATTTCCTTTTGACGAGATAAATTCGTTCATATCAATGAATTTTATCAATGAATATTGTTTCCACCTGGTAAAGACTCTTCTAATCAAGGAAGATACCTCTTAAAATAATACGACAAGTTACCAGCAGATAAACACATAAATAATAATAATAATAATAATAATAATAAACCAATACAAACCTCAAATACCTTATCTTATGGTCGATTATGAGAGAAGACCGGAGAAAAGAATTTCTTTCACCCTTAGTCGCTTATAAATTGAAAGGAATCCTGTTAATGCATGTTCCGGTTCTATATCAGCACAAAGTATTGTTATACAGTTAGCTCTCGATATCTCGAACACTGATATCTCAAAGTACATTCTTATTTCAAGAATATAGTTTGATCTTATTTCCTATCTTTATTCACATTTCAACTCCTTTTATCTCAAACTACTGATATCTTAAAGTAAATTTTCTGGGACCAGAAAATTTATTTAGAGATATCAGTAGCTTGGAATGAACTTTGACTTTGAGATATCGAGAGTTGTCTGTAGTTTAACGTCAGCCAATGATGAAGTTTTGTCTCAGTGTGACACGTTCGTCTCCCAGTTCCAGTCCCAATCCCCGAGAAAAGGTGATAGAAGCTAAAAATGATGTTCTCTGAATTTTGCAGAAACACAAAATTGAAGACATGATACGCTCTTTCCATATAGAATGTATCATTCACAACAGAAAACAATACGGTACTTGTTCCCAAATGGCAAACAAGAGACACAGTCAGCTTAAACCTCAAGCTGGAGAAACAGTCGCTGCAGAACAAGCTTGGTTCAGATTTGTATAGAAAACAAAAGAACAGATCTTCACCCTCAGAATCCGAAATGCACAGTTCCGAGACACACACAGAGTGTCACTTAAATATCACCTGATAGCGAATACATACCTTGCAAATGCAACGACAAGTTGGCACGGGACATAGTCTCACACACACACATGTTCAATGTCCCACACAGCCCGTTTTTACCTTACAGTTAATGGAAGGATGTATAAATGTTTAACGTAGGCGTGGTTTTCGGAGCTATGAATTTGAAAAATATTTTCAGAAATATTCTTCCCAAAGGACTTTGACAAGGTGTGCCGTTCAATGCTACATGTCCGGCAGTACGTGACAACGCTACAGAATAACTATAAGAGCACTAGTTAGGCAAAATGCCTACTCTGACCAACCCTTTTCTACATTTTTCTCGGATCGACTTTCTGGAAGACATGATAAGTGGAAACCCTATTCCCAATCTACGGCTTTCGGATGACATCGACACTCTTGCTGAGGAGGAAGAGGAACTCGGAAGTTCTAGCGGAAAGTCATGACAACACCTGCACGTGGTTCAAACTGGAGATGAGTGCAGAATGTCATCCTAAGGGGGGAAGAGTAAAAGGACGGAGTTTAGGAATGAAGATAAGTTTCAAATATCTCAAAGTGGTTGTCTCAGATGAAGATTCTGTCTAGAATTGTTCACGTCATTGCAGCCCCAAACCTGACACCAATCTGAATAGATAACAACATATCTATTGGACTAAGGTGACACGAATGCACTACAATGTCATATGCTTGCGAAAGGTTAACCTTATGCTACCGTAATATTGTTGAATTACAAGCGCTTGAAGTTCTATGCTATGAAACATATTTCAATGCCGCTAAACATCTAGGCTATGAGCCATTTTGAAGAAAGGGCATATAGACTGCGTCAAGTATAAAGGGTTTTGAGGGTTTTTTGAGCATAGAACTTCAAGCACCTGTGGTTGAATTAGCAAACAGTGTAGATCCAGATGAGGTGGCTCCTCATCTGAATCTACACTGTTTAATGAGCCACATCATCTGAATCTACTCTGTTTGTCATCTAGTGTTCGAATTCTCAATAAGATATCGCTTGGACGAAACATTTTTTGAAATTCTGCAGACGTAAATTTTGTCGTCTGCTTTTTGGCGCATTAAGGGTTAAAGAGTGGACAGGATTGGACTGTGCAAGCACAAGGACAGCCAAAAACAGAACCAAGGGTTACAGAGTCGCAATGTTCCAACGACATTGCAAGTGTATGGGATAGACTAGACTATACATAAAAGACTGGCTGGCAAATGGAACAGACCGTGATTCTCAGACGCATTCAGTAGATGATGTGCATACGCTGTTCTTCTTCAGGAAGCTAAGACTGTTGTGACTTCCTGTTTACTCCCCCGGAGGACGAATTAACGCTTCCGAATGAACTCTTTTCTTTAAAGAGAGACAGCAAAATAATTTCCTTTAGACGCTGACTCCCATTGAAACGGGAGACAAGAACGAAAATGCCAGAGTTGCTTCCCCTGAAAAAGTACCAATCACCTTAATGTTTAGTGCTACTTTATTTTTTTAAAGGGCTACTCTATAAACAATGTAAAATGATACAACCAATTTAATGTACTTCTTTGAAATACGAGAAATAACACCAACGTTAAAATAATGACAGCAAATAATTACGAAAACGAAAGTTACGTGCTCATTTAACTGATCTATTACTTTGTACTTTTATTACTATATATTATTGCTTTGTTTTATTATTATTATATGTTGTTACTTTTTTTAAATCTTCATAATGTTTCAAATATTTTTATTCGGTCTGAACCTATCATATGAATCACTTACCTGTTTCGAATTAAACTCCAAACATCAAAGTAGTTCTATAGAACAAAGAAAATGCATAGTTGGCATATCCCGTTCATTGTAATTCAGCAGCATAACCAGTCAGTCGGGCAATGTAATAAAGAATTTGTCCCAGAGGAGTTTTTCATATTGAACGAGACATATGATTTTTACTACAAATATGATTGCAAATACAACACTGAGACTTAATGAAGGTTTTATGGCGGATTTAGCATTGATTATAATAATGCAATGTAAAATCTTCTTTTTTTTTTTTGCTCTCTCTCTCAACCTGGAAATTTGAATCCATGTTTTCTTTGCAGCTGTGGTTCATTTCGGCAAAATCAAGTCACAAAAACCATTTGTTTGATTAAAGGGCATTTTTGAGAAGTTCAGTCGGAAACTTGCGGCTCGCTGTCTTTCCTGAGTCTAAGCAGGATGGACATTGTACGAGGGTTGATCATGACGTAATGTCACTGCAAATATACAATCGTGTAGACGGAAAAGAAAGCAACAGAATTTCATATCAAAGTAGTTTAATCTATTTGCGTTTCAGTCTGAAAATGCAATTAAAATGTAGTGCAACGTTATCGAAATAGACAGAAAGCAAGGTAGATTTCTGCCAGAAAATTGCCCTTTGATCTTTGCATATAAAACACAGCATGCCCCTTTATTTTATATTTTAAACTGTAGAGAGCAACAAAAATAAGAAGTCTGCTAACTTTCCGAAAGATATGTTGATTTTTAATAGTTATATTTAGATTTTTTTATTTACCGACTTAATTAAAATAGATTGTTGTTAGTCGTATCATGAATGGTGAGGAGCGGATCTCTGTTTCCATTCACATGTATATAATTGGTCAAGTGACATATACAGGGTCGAGTACTTCCAAAGCACAGGACCAGTTGGCTTGCGTGTACATGTATTATCCGTGTTGTCTCTGGTACAGAGAACTACCTTCCCCAGCAAAAACACTAGATACGTGTATTAGTTATAAAAGGATACTGTCATTTTGTTTAATGTAGCGTGAGAAAACATTAAAATGATTAAAGAAGAACTAGTTTTAACCTGTTCATTATCTTCAATTTCTCCTCATCGAAACCTGAGATCATTGCAATGTGTGTCATTTTATTTTCGCTGTTATCGATAAGATGCAGTGCGTATCAACTGGGCACACAATGTTGAATCAACATGGTACCTGCTAAAAAAGAATAATTTCAAGACACGGAGTATGAAGTATAAGCCTCCCAACGCCCCCCAGCGAGCAGACTCTGAGCTACACATTTTAATGAAGAAGGAACAGAGACGATCTCAGCGGCCACACAAAATTTTAAAAAAAGTGAATCAATATTGATTCAATGTTGTATGAACTTTGTGTGCCTGTTGGGAGAATTATAATCACAATAATATTAATTTTTCCCAGTCTAGACTATCAATCCAAGGGTCGCAAGTTCGACTTCTCACTCAGGGCCTCGATCCAAGACTTTAAACCGAGGTACCGTGTCCCTATGATCTCTGTGTTGGCGGAACGTTAAACTCGTGTCCATTTACTCCCCTTTGTCTCGATCAGTAATCAAAACAACACTTTATCATATGACGTCGCATCTGAGAGTGTACTAAAGCCATGCATTAGAGAGACGTTCTCAGTTAAGCTGGGCCATTCGCGGACAAAAATGGCCATATATAAAACCATTCCAGAATTCAAGAAAAAATCACGACCATAATGCTCAATATATCTGCTTCAAAGCTTTAAAATATTTTCAGATAATACTGTTGGATTATGTAATACCAACCATGTTTAGAGACATACCCTAACGATTAGAAATGGCGTATTATATGACGTTATTTAGATACGTTGAAAGATGATGTCGCATACGATTTCTTTGACATGCGCAGCATTGCACATTAACTTGATTATTTTGGCTGGTTTCAATCTAAAATGTTTTTCTTTGCTTTTTTGGAAGAATGGGGTTTTCTAGAAGCGCTGCTTAATCAAATGACGTCAACGCTTTCAAAACGTGGTCTTAGTGACGTTGTGACGTAGGTTACGTGTGACGTAGGTTACAGTACACACTTTTTAACGTTTTTATACCATTTAGGCATAATGTTTCAATGCATAAAATCTAAGCACACCATCTTGTAGCTTTTACGAGGTTGGATTTTGCACATGAGTTTCAGGGCGATTGCTTTGCTCAGTTTAAAAAAAAAACCGTGACGTAAGGTTACATTCTTACAGAAAAATGCTAGGGTAATGTCTTTTGAAGTCGAGTAAAACATACAGACTGGAACAAATTTGTACAAATGATATAAAATATTGAGGAACACATATTTCTTCGTGTGATCTTGTAAGTTTTATGATGCCGGGCCATTTTAGTTAATACATGTATTATAAATTTACCGCTGTGACGTAGGTTACATAAAATTTGCGACATTAGTTCCCAGTCTCATTTCGTAGCAAAAAACTATCCTTTAGATATTGTTTAAGCGGAAAATATGTTAGAAATCACCTGAATTTAATAATGAAACTCGATTTTAAGCAGCAATTTATCTTTTTCAGCCGTGTTCATATCTATGCAACGGCAACATTGCGACATTTGAAAACGTCGCCGTTTAAGCGAGGGTATCATTATATGAACCAGTGTTAAAAATGTCTAACAAAACGCATGCATGTCTTGGTACTTTTATCTACTTCTTTAGACAGAGGGCAACTCGTTAGAGGGTAAACAAGACCGTTATTTTGTAATTTAAAGAAAGGTAATACGAAGGACAAAATTAATAGCTAATGGCCCAGCTTAACTGAGAACGTCTCTAAAACAATAACCAACTAGTGGATTTTAAATAGGCAAATTACGTCGTAACATTATGCGTTGACCTTCATAAAACGTTGCCGGTTTTCTAATGGCGAAATCATGACGTTTTAGTGCAAAATTTGCTAATAAAATGCGATTTTAGTGTCATACGATAAATAGAATCCTGCATCTATGCATTCGTGCTTCTTTATTATTCTATTAAACTCGGGGGGAAAACCGATAAGATGCTGGGCATAGCCTAGCATCTTATCTTTTTTCCCAACTCGTTTAATAAATGCAATAATACATTGAGCACTGTATTTATCACCGTTGAAACAACGTCATAACGTTATATTTACACTTGCCACTGACTTCCCAGCAACTAGCTTCATACACCGATGAACGATTGTTGATCGTGTGACGTTGTGGTCAAGCGACGTCTAAGGTAAACAAACGCCTTGATTGGTCCATGTGACGTTCGCTTGACGCAACGTTCTGGCGACAGCTTTTCGATCGTAATGGCCTAACACGTCGTTACTAATATTTCTTCCACCCATATTCTGCATATTCTATACTACATTACTACGAAAATGGCACTGAAAGGGTCTACAAAAGTGTAAATATAAGAATAAAAATTGGATTTTTCAGGGAGCCAGTGGTCGTCGCTAACTTTCTACAAGAAGCGCTTGGCGCTTCATGGAATTTTAGCTCCGCCCACTGGCTTTATCACACAATGAACGCTGAAAAATCCAACTTTAATTCTTAAGTATTGTCTGCAAGCTGGACCTCTATGGAAGGTTCTAAAGATTTACTTTTCTGACTCATCTGAAAAAATTCTGGTGTTACGAAGCAAAGTGACCCCCATAGAAAAATTACCTTGCTTTAAAGAATAGTGACTCTCCGGTCATAATATCACGACCACCAATAATATTATTATGCCCCCTCCCCTCCCTGCTAAGTAAAACGACCCTCGCTACAAAGCACTGTGTTAAACTTTCGCTGCTTTATTTTTGTCTGGGTTCTTATGTCAAGTTCCAGGGCAACAAGACAAATGGTTAACATTTCTTTGCTTTATTTTTGTCAGGACTCTTAAGTCAGCTTTGTAGCTTTAAAAGTGGAAACAGGACTCCCGACAAAAAAAAAAGAAAAGAAATTTTAACAGTGTCTTGTACCTTTGGAAGTGGGAACAAGAATGCAGACAAAAATTTAACACAGTGTCTTGTAACTTGAGAACTGGGAACAAGAGTCCAGACAAAGAAGCAGAACAATTTTATCACAGTTTGTTGTAATGCTTGAACTGAGAACAAGAGTCCTGACATAAATGAAGTGGGAAAATTTAAGATAGTGTCTTCTAACTTTCGAAGTGGGAAGGCAGAGCAATTTTACCACTTTTGTCTTGTAAGTTTGGAAGTAGACACAAGAGTATGGATAAAAATAAAGCAGAGAAATTGTAACACAGTGCCTTGTAACTTTGGAAGTGGGAACAATTAAGACTCTAAACAAAAATAAAGAAAAGAAATTTAAAAATGTCTCGGACCATTGAAACCGGGAATAAGAAGACAAAAATAAAGCAGAAAAATTCTTACAAATTATCTTAGACAAAACATTTTTGTTCAGAAGTCCAGACTTCCAAAAGCTGAATTTACATATTATGGTAATAGGCATTTTCTCTCAAACTCAGGTGCGCAGCCAAAAATTTGGGGGCCATGGACGACAGGCCCCCTGGTAGTCTTTGTCCCTGGTCTTGTAACTTTGGAAGTGGGAACAAGAGTCTAGACTAGGATGAAGATGAGAAATTTTGACACAGTGTCTTGTTCCTTTGGAAGTGGGAACAAGAGGCCAGAAAAAAATGAAGCAGAGAAATTTTTTTAACACTGAGTCTTGTAAATCTGTAACGGGAAACAAGAGTCCAGACAAAAATAAAGCATAGCAATTTTCAACACTGTGTCTTGTAATTTTGAACTAGGTATATGAGCCCAGACAAACATAAAGCAGAGCAATCTTAACACTGTGTCTTGTAACTGTGGAAGCTCATTGGCCTTTTGGTTCTCGAGATGAAGATTGTTAAAGGGTTTTTTATCATATATGGGAATGGCAGCCATCTTGGTATTGTGACCCAGACCCAGCCAACAAACTTTTGTTCCCCTAGTCACCAGTGACCCAGAACAAAGGTCAAAGAATGACCTTTGGCCTTTAGCAACATACCATCTTAATCTGCTCTTTCAACTAACCATATATACCAAATATTGTACCTTAAATAGATTGTTAGAAATCCATTGTTTAAACATTTTCTAATATAAATGCATAACACACCAAAACTGACCTTGCCATAATTTAGGTCAAGATCAATGCTGGGTCATCATTTGTTCAAACTATGATGTGCCTGATTCCTAAATGCTACATACCAAGCTACAAGGTCATTGGCCTTTAGGTTCAGGAGAAGAAGACTTTTAAAGGGTTTTACCATATATAGGCATGGCAGCCATCTTAGTCATGTGACCCAGACCCAGTGAACAAACTTTCTTTCCCTTATTCCTTTGAGGCTCCACATGAAACTTGACTTTGATTTGTCCAGGGGTTTTGGAGAAGAAGATGTTAAACTAGACAATCGCTAAAGGTGATGAATGCCCCCGCCATATGCCTTGCTAGATGAGTTATGTGTTAAAACATATTTGTGTGAAGTTACATCAAAATCTGTCAATAAAGGTGCTAGAGGGATGACTGAGTTTTTCTTAAAAATAGCAACTGTGACCTTGACCTTGGAACTACAACCCTGAAAGGTTAAGTTGTCCAAGATATTGTCATACTTAATATTTGTATGAAGTTCTATCAAAATCAGTTAATAAATAAAGGCGCTAGAACCATGACAAAGATTTACATGTACCTATAATAGCATCTGTGACCTTGACCTTGGACCTACAATGCTGAAACGTAAATTTGTCCCAGATATTGTCAAGCTAAATATTTGTGTCAAGTTATGCCAAAATCATTCCAGAGGGATGACAGCGTATTTTCTAAAAATAGCAAATGTGACCTTGACCTTCTGGATCACGAACTTGTCCAAGATATTGTCACACTACATTTGAGTGAAGTTACATCAAAATTGTCAATGAATAGAGGAGTAGAGGAATGATAAAGTTTTTTCTAAAAATAGCAACTGTGACCTTGACCTTGGACCTGCGGTGCTGAAACGGTAATTTATTCAAGATATTGTTATACTTAACATTTATGTGAAGTAACATCAAAATCGATCTATAAATGAAAGCGCTGGAGCAATGCCCTAGTTTTTCTGAAAATAGCAACTGTGACCTTGACCTTCATCCTACCAACCTGAAACACAAAGTTGTTCGAGGTACTGTCATACCCAATAAAGCTGTGATATAATACCAAAATCGGTTAATAAATGAGGCTGCTAGAGCGACGATAAAAGGTGAGATTGTATTTAAGCTATGAAAATATGGTCAAAATATATATGTTATTCAAGGGGACATAATTCTGCAATAAAGACCTGACTAAAAGTTCTGTTTCCTTTACGCACATGTTCAATGCATGTCTGAACTGTGTTGCAAGTTTCAAATCCCTATATCAAATACTATTGGAGGAGTTGCAGAGACAAGAACAGTACTACAAAGTGTGAAATATGGTCAAAATATGCATGTCATTCAAGGGGATGTAATTCTGCCATAATGACCTGGATCAAAGTTCTGTTTCCTTTATGCATATGTTCAATGCATGTCTGAACTGTGTTACAAGTTTCAAATCCCTACATCAAATACAATTTGAGGAGTTGCAGAGACAAGAACAGTACTACAACTGTGAAATATGGTCAAAATATTTATGTTATTCAAGGGGACATAATTCTGCAATAAAGACCTAAATCAAAGTTCTGTTTCCTTTATGCACATGTTCAATGCATGTCTGAACTGTGTAGCAAGTTTCAACTCCCTGGGTTAAATACTGTAGGAGGAGTTGCGGAGACAAGAACAGTACTCAAATGTGAAATATGGTTATAATATGTATATTATTCAAGGGGACATAATTCTGTAACCAAGACCTTAATCGAAGTTCTGTTTCCTTTATGCACATGTTCAATGCATGTCTGAACTGTGTTGCAAGTTTCAACTCCCTATATCAAATACTGTAGGAGGAGTTGCGGAGACAAGAACAGTACTCAAATGTGAAATATGGTTATAATATGTATATTATTCAAGGGGACATAATTATGCAATAAAGATCTTAATCAAAGTTATGTTTCCTTTATGCACATGTTCAATGCATGTCTGAACTGTGTTGCAAGTTTCAACTCCCTGCATCGAATAATGTAGGAGGAGTTGCGGAGACAAGAACAGTACTACAAAGTGTGACGGACGTACGTAAGTACGTACGTACGGACGGACAAGGGCAAAACTATATGCCCCTCCCCACTTCATGGCGGGGGCATGAATGAGGCTGCTAGAGCGACGATAAAAGGTGAGATTGTATTTAAGCTATGAAAATATGGTCAAAATATATATGTTATTCAAGGGGACATAATTCTGCAATAAAGACCTGACTAAAAGTTCTATTTCCTTTACACACATGTTCAATGCATGTCTGAACTGTGTTGCAAGTTTCAAATCCCTATATCAAATACTATTGGAGGAGTTGCAGAGACAAGAACCGTACTACAAAGTGTGAAATATGGTCAAAATATGCATGTCATTCAAGGGGATGTAATTCTGCCATAATGACCTGGATCAAAGTTCTGTTTCCTTTATGCATATGTTCAATGCATGTCTGAACTGTGTTACAAGTTTCAAATCCCTACATCAAATACAATTGGAAGAGTTGCAGAGACAAGAACAGTACTACAACTGTGAAATATGGTCAAAATATTTATGTTATTCAAGGGGACATAATTCTGCAATAAAGACCTAAATCAAAGTTCTGTTTCCTTTATGCACATGTTCAATGCATGTCTGAACTGTGTTGCAAGTTTCAACTCCCTATATCAAATACTGTAGGAGGAGTTGCGGAGACAAGAACAGTACTCAAATGTGAAATATGGTTATAATATGTATATTATTCAAGGGGACATAATTCTGTAACCAAGACCTTAATCGAAGTTCTGTTTCCTTTATGCACATGTTCAATGCATGTCTGAACTGTGTTGCAAGTTTCAACTCCCTATATCAAATACTGTAGGAGGAGTTGCGGAGACAAGAACAGTACTCAAATGTGAAATATGGTTATAATATGTATATTATTCAAGGGGACATAATTATGCAATAAAGATCTTAATCAAAGTTATGTTTCCTTTATGCACATGTTCAATGCATGTCTGAACTGTGTTGCAAGTTTCAACTCCCTGCATCGAATAATGTAGGAGGAGTTGCGGAGACAAGAACAGTACTACAAAGTGTGACGTACGTACGTACGTATGTACGTACGTATGGACGGACAACGGCAAAACTATATTCCCCTCCCCACTTCGTGGCGGGGGCATAAAAATGTCGATGGGTGACAGAATCTCAGTGACCCGGAACAAAGTTAAAGAATGCAACTAAAAGAGCAGATGAAGACAGCGTATGTCCATATATACCAAAACTGTACCTTAGACATAAACAGTTTGTGAGAAACCCACTATTTAAGCATCTTCTGATATATTATCAGCCAAGTTTACCTTGCAATAATTTAGGTCAAGGTCAATGCGGGGTCATCATTTGTTCAAATTATGATGTGCCTGAGTCCTAAATGCTACATATACCAAGCCACAAGGTTATTAACTTTTCGGTTCTGGAGAAGATTTTAAAGGGTTTTTACCATATATGGGCATGGCTGCCATCTTGATCATGTGACCCAGACCCAGAAATTTCATTCCCACATCCAATTGAGGCTCCATATGAAATTTGGCTTTGATTGGCTCAGTGCTTTTTAGACATAATGATGTTTGAGAAAGTCGATCTACGATGGATGGAAGGATGGATTGACAGATGGACGATGGATTCTGCAAGCTCACCTATGAGCCTTAAGGCTCAGGTGAGCTAAAAATGGTGCAAAACATGGAGGTGTACCCATACACCTTTACATCCAACAGTATTTTACCAGTACTTGAAAAATGCCTGTACAAGAGCCTTAATTAATTCTCGGCCTACACTACTGGACTTTTTGAGCTGTGACACGACAAAACCAACATAATGGCATGTGTGCCAAGGAAGTACTCAGATCAGCCTGCGCATCCA
This sequence comes from Ctena decussata, assembly GCA_963989385.1. Taxonomy (NCBI): domain Eukaryota; kingdom Metazoa; phylum Mollusca; class Bivalvia; order Lucinida; family Lucinidae; genus Ctena; species Ctena decussata. The sequence continues at coordinate 78,434,808 of OZ022503.1, read as the reverse complement.
TCCAGTCTGATCAGTCTTTGCTGTGTCCTTAAAGCATAGCTTAGGGTCTGAGCTACCTTCATGCCAATAGCAGACTCTGATCAGCCTAGGCGGATTCCAAGGCTGGTCTAGGTCTTCACCTGGCTCACATGCCACTTTGTTGGTTTTGTTGTGTCGTGGCTGATCAGTCTTTACTGTGTCCTTAAAGCATAGCTAAGGGTATGAGCTACCTTTGTGCGGACAGCAAAGACTTTGATCAGCCTAGGCGGATGCCAAGGCTGATCCAAGTCTTCACATGGCGCACATGCCACTTTGTTGATTTTGTCATGTCGTGGCTCATTTATAGAAAATATACATCCAACCGTAAAGGTCTTTAATCACAGTTTCCAGCTGTGCAGGCTTACCTGGGTCATCCCTGTGTGCATATGCCAGCATGCTTCTCCTGGGTGTGGCTGGTAAATAAAAGAGCAATCTCTATAACAGCTGAACTCCACCAAACTGAACAGTTAAAAAATGTTTCTGTAGAACTTTTTCAACATATAGGCTTTTCCACGTAATAGGGTTTGATTCATAAACACCCTTTTGTTTCATTTGACGTCTAAATGCTTAACACAGCTACAGCATATTGTAACAAGGAGTAAGGGTACATCAGCATGTTTTTCAAGTATTTATGCTGAGGGGAATATTTTTGTGACTTCCTGTTTGCTTCCCTGGAAAACAAAGCCCTTCCAAAATAGTTTATTCTCTTTTAGGGAAAGAGTTTGCTCCTAGAGGGGCAAATTCTTTCTTTTAAGAGTTGATTGATTGATTGATTTGTTGTTTAACGTCCACGGTAAACAGCTATGGTCATGTCAGGACGGTCAGTTAACCTAACCACACTATTCCTGGGCAGGCTTAGACCTCCTAAGCGGTTAACCAGTACTAAGTGCACATACTTTCGCCAGTAACTGACAACTGCCTTTCTTGACTTTTGAGAGCTGACCCATATTGAGAAGGGGGATAAATGAAGAAAATGGTACAACTGATTCCCCTTTGCTCTGAACATGTTTCCATTCACCTAAAGAGACATGGCATTGCGGTGTAGCCAGACAACTTTAAAATCATATACAGCACCCAGTGGGCACATGACATCAAAATGATGTCGTACTGACATCGATGCGACGTCATTACGTCGCATCGACGTCGGTATGACGTCATTTCAACATCATGTGCCTGCTGGCCATATGGCTTATTTGCAGCAATGCTGCAACTTCTTATTACTTATCAAGAAATTTTGCGAATGCTTACAGCAAAACAGCAGTAAAAGAAATGTTCACCAAGTCTGAAATGATCATTAGAATCATGGTTCTGGGGGCTGAAAATAAAACCACAAACATTATTTTCACAAAGCTTGGCAACTTTGCCAAGATTTGCAGAAGACCCCACTCTACATTAATCAAATACAGCATGAAAATATCCTCTGCGATTACCTATAAAAAGAGAAACATTTATACTATAAAACTTGTATTGAAATGAAAAATATACATGTATTTTGACAAAGAAGCAGTATGGAAGACAGACATATAGATTCATACAAATTACAAAGAAATTATCCCAAACTATTAAAAAAAAACCCGTATTTTTTATACAAATCTATGAAAAGTCTCTTTCACCTGAATTTATAGATTAGGTGATCATATATATTACAAATAGGTTAGGCATTGATGTCTAAGCTCTTGCATTCTAAAAAAATTAAGCAACACTGCTGATGTCTGCATAATGGCAATGCAGTCGCCCTAAACTCTTTTGCCTCTGAACTTGCAAAAGTCCATCATATTTAAAAGGTGTTTTATAAGCAAAAATCATGTGTCAAACACTGTAGTAATTGATCAGACTGCTCCTCAGACCAATTTGATTCTACATTGTTGGCAAAACATGAATGTGTTTAGATACAAAACAGAGCTCTAGATAAGAGGGGGTATTTGGTGATAATTAGGGATAGTTTTTGTTCCGCTAAAAACAGGCTGTGACCCTTCATCTGAACCGTCTCAACAAGACGGTTCAGATGAGGGGTCACAATATATGGTTTCATTAAGAAAGAAGAAAAATTATCGTCAAATACTCCCTCTAATCTACAGCCCTGACAAAGTGAAGATGCTAGTGACTGATGGTAATAGAACATGAACTTTGAATGAAGTAATCTGTGTAGAAACAATGCAAAGGTTGAAATTCTGACCATGTCAGACAGTCTGTGTTAAATTCTTTTTGGAAGACCACATCATAAATATTCCATCATTTGTCATGAAAAACAGCGCCTCAGCTTCCAGGAGAACGACTTATTCCAAGATCAAGAAATTGTCAATATTGGCCATTTGAAGTTGTATAACAACTTGAGAGGGTCTCGCTCACAGTAAGAAATGGTAAGAGCTGTACCCCTAGACATGACATGTATGGTTATGGTAACTCATACTTGACATTTTGTCAATCTACTCTCTCTCTCTCTCTCTATTGGCAAAAGAAAGACTAATTTCAAGGGTTGGGGGAGGGAAAAGGGTGAGCCTTTAGGTGGGCTGCCACACATCCTTTCTTCCTAGTACACCACAGAATGAATCTACTCACTCCATTCACTAAGCCATAACCATTTTCTGGATATTAACATCCACCTTTTGTCCAAAATAATAATCACACAAAAGTAAAGGACAGTCTGTAAACTCAACTATATAATCATAATACAGTGTCAGTTCTTCGGGATCATCATATGTGCCACCCTCGTAACCTAACTCTTGAAGAGACATGTGTAAAGGTAGCATTGCATCTCGACTACGAGATTTGTCATAAAATATTGACAGTTTTGTTGACATGATTCCTGTTTCCTCTACTATCATCTGGTGAAGTGATGACACTGGTACGTGGGCGTGGACCAATACTTCTATATGACAGGAATGATCTTTGATTTCATTGAATGTGACAAGGCGAAGTTCCAGTAAAATGAATCTGAAAAAGAAATTGATAAATGTCGTAAAAATTCTAAGAATTGGAATACAAGCATCTGGGCAAACATAGCAGATGGGCAAACAGAGCAGACCCAGATCAGACTGCTCCTCTGGGAACAGTCTGTGATCAGAGTCTACACTGTTTCACATCCAATCTGCATCTTTAGGATGTGTTGCTGGTTTGTAAAATTAAACTTTTTCACTTTTAGGAGAGTTACCGTTATTATTTGAGGTATCCAAATTTTTTTGAATTTTTATGGTAGTCAGATAAACATCTTTGCAGCAGTATTTGTTGTACTGATCACAGATAAAAGGTAACTTTGGTTACAATGCCCACATGCAATATTTCACTAAGGGAGATAAAATCTCACTTATTTTAGCCCTTCTGCAAGACGGTTCCTTTTAGACTTCAAATCTCACTTGTTTTTCCAGTCTGCAATTTCTGTTTAGTTTTTCTTCACTTTTTCAATATAATCTATCTGGATACAGACTTAATGGTGTTTTAACAAATCTTAATCAATAAAAGTATACAATCCTTAAAAAATGGTTTGAGCTGGAAAGATGTGTAGCAATTACCTTCTTAGAAATATCACGGCATAAATGGTTAACAAAAGGCTGATTTTCAACTTTTAACAAAAGCAGATTTGTAACTTTTAAATAACTGTAATGCTTTGTTGAGATCCCAGTTTCAATATCATCGTTCTGAAAACAACAAACCTGATTTTTTTTTCCTTTTTAAAGCTAACTGCTTTTTTTTAGCTGAATGTTTTTTTTTTATTTTATTCATTAATTATTTTTATTTTATTATTTTTTTTTTTTTTGGATAAACACACCTTATCCTGTGTTTGTTTGGCTACAAGACAGGGCTTTCTTTCTCCAAAAAGTACCCCAAATATGTAAATCAGTCTCCTGCAATTTGGCTATAAGATAGGATTTTCTGTTTAAAAATAACCCTGAAAATCTAGACCCCTCGACAAGATGGATCTAGATTTTTGGGACTGGTTTGGAAGGGAAAAACCTTTGTCTTATCACCAAACAAATATGATAATCAACACTGCATATCCCTTTAAACTGATCCCATCTATTGCAATACTTTTTCATTGGTCCAGGTCTCCCTGAAAATTATAAATGAAGTAGTTTGAACAAAATAAAATGTATACCAATACTCACTTTGGATATTTTGGCATGTAAGGTCCATTAATTCCCATCTTACAACATTTACAGTGTTCAAAGTCTCTCTCAGTGCCAATTAGCACTTTATCAGCTTCTTCTTCTTCCCGTGTTAAGTCTTCTAACTCTCTAGTAAAGGGAAAATAAACAGAAATATTCACATGCTATAATGACCGCATTTGCGACTTTTTGTATGCCAGCTGCCAAGGCAATACTCAGTCAGTACAGAATCAAGCGGGTAGCTTGCAGTTGCAGTTATTGATAAAAGACTTTTATGCTAGAGTTATACAGATTTGAATATTGTAACAAGAGCTGTCGCCTGACAGCATAGCTCGCCTGAATAGGTGCTTGCCCATCACACAGTCACTTTGGAGGTGTGGACTTCCATGCATAAAACTTCAGGCAAGCATGTCCATAATGACAACACATTTATAAACAAAAGCTATCTAAGAAATAAGTCTTAAAATAAAATTAAAATAAAAAAATCCACATGAAATTTCAAAGTCCATGAGCTTGAGGTCAAAGAACTAAGCGGTAGGGGTGGGGGGGGGATGTAACAAAACCTTGAGCCATTATCTAACATCAGTCCAAGTATTAGTATCAACTGAGTCCATTGTGGCACTGTGAAATTATGTCTTCATAAATATAAAACTTTAACCAAAATCTTTAAGACAAAATTATAAGTCGATGACCTTGACTTCATTGATGACCTTGACTTCAAGGTCATCCAGTGGGGTAAGTATATAGTGTTTTGTAAAAACTCAAAAAGTGTCTAACATCAGTTCAAGTGTAAACTAAATCTCTGCCAAGCATTATGAATCAGTATGCAATTAGAAAACTTTAATAAAGAACGAATTTCCAAAGTCCATGACCTTGACATCAAGGTCAATGTGCAGGGTTGGGGTAATACTTGGCAAAACTTTGGACTAATATCTAACTAAAGAGCAAATATAAAAAGAATTCATGACTGGGTTCAGGAGATATGTGTCTTTAAAAGACTTTAACCAAAACATCCAATCAATAAAAAGACAATTTTCTAAGTCCATGACCTTGACATCAAGGTCACTGAGGGGGGTGGGGGTAGTACCTTGCAAAACTTTGGACCAATATCTAACTACAGTGCAAGTATCAAAGGAATCCATCCATGGGTTAAGGAGATATTTGGCTTTATAAAACTTTAACCAAAACATCCAGTCCAAAAATACTCCCAATTTTCTAAGTCCATGGCCTTGACATTTAGGTCATGGAGTGGGATGGGGGTGGTACCCTGTTAAACTTTGGACCAATATCTACCTACAGTGCAAGTATCAAAAGAATCCATCCATGGGTTAAGGAGATATAGGTCTTTAAAAAACTTTAACCAAAACATCCAATCCGGACGCCGACGCTGACGCTGACGCGGACGCAGACGCGGACGCGGACGCTGACGCCGACGCCGGGGTGACAACAATAGCTCTTCCTGAACTTTCGTTCAGGCGAGCTAAAAATTGAACAGCAGGCGACATAGAAGTGAAAAATATAGTGCATATGATTTGGAATTGTGAACTGCTGCTAAAGGTTGGACAAAAATTTGCTATAGCTGTATTAGCTGACCATAGCCTGAAACAAGGATTTTTATAGAAACGCATAGCGCATTTAGGAATCAGCAAGGGGAGATGAGGCCAAAAAATAAAGCCAAAACATTTTCATTATCTTTGTAGCATTGTAGTTGAATTTATGCAATAATAATGATCAATATGGATTTTCATGCATAAACATTTGCCAGGTCCCTCAGAGGCTGTTGTAAACCTAGGCCTTCTGCCTCAGTTTTCAACAGCTCCCTCGCAACCAGGCAAATGTTAATGCATGAAAAACCATGTTTGATCCCTATATTGTTACACATTTTCCAAAGAGAGACATTTTTAACCATTTAGTATCTGCTTCCCTCGTAGGTTGAGTCCTTTCTTCAAAAGGAATTACCTTTAAAGAGTAGCTCCCTGTGAAATGGGACTCATGTATTGCCATGTCAGAGTGACCTCCCTTGGTGGGGTACCCTTATACCTTAAAAGACTTACAGTATTAGAAAGGATTTAAGGTGTGAGGGTACACCTCTGTGTTTTTTCATCAATTTTTACAAAAGGGAACAACTTCTCTGGCTTCCTATTTGCTTCTCTGAATGGCATAGCCCTTCTTAAATGGATTCTACACTTAATGGATAGAATTTTGTCCTCTAGGAGCCATGTCTTTATGAATTGATCCCTATTTAAAAGGGAGACAAACATGAAGATGGCAGAGTTTCATCTCCTTGAACTGTACCAATTTACCTTCCCTGTCAAGCTATGTATCCAAAACTGCTATTAGAATGGAAACAATATAGACCCTGATCAGACTGTTTCTTCAGTCTGCACTGTTTTCTCAAGCAGTCCAATGCCAATCTTTATGCATTAAGGTTACTGGATACACCTTCGGGCCCCGATAGCTCAGTAGGTTAAGCGCTGGCCTACTGATCTTAGTGGACCAGCCAAGCTTGAGGCGAGAATCTTTCCTACCATAAACAGGGTTTCATTGCACACATCCTTTCATTATCACTGTCCCATCATCCTAATATAACTGAAATACCGTTGAAAAGGACTTGAAAGTGCAAGTCATCCATCCATCCATGGGTATATATTCATGGAATGCAACTCCACCATTTCCTTGTTTGCCTCCTTTCAGAAATGGAGGTCAATTTGAAAGAAAAAAAATGATGCTTTGAACAACTCATGAGCCCAGTTTGATCAAATGAATCAATGTATTCTAAACTTTGCCAGCAATCAGTCAGTGTATACGTATTTCTTGAATCAGTTTGGCCATGTCTCAAGGTCTCCTGGCTTAGCAAAGACAATTCTGCAGGGCAGAGTGAAAGGGAAAAGAAAAGGTAGACAGAAAGAGGTGGGAAGACAATATTAAGGGTTGGACAGGGATGGACTTTGCTAGTTCAGCTAGGGCAGCTATAGACAGGTGGACTAGGTGGAAAGAGATTGTTGTAAAGTCATCTGTGGTGCGCAGACGACCTTCCAAAGTTAGGGAGAAGACTAGACTTGAATCAGTCATTACCATATTTCTACAGTTATAAGACAGGATTTCCCCTTCCAAAAGAATCTCAAAACTCGAGATTAGTCTTTCAAGTTGGATCTAGATCCATCTTAAAAGACCACTCTTGATTTTGGGGTTTGTTTTAGAAGGAAAAAAATCCATCTAGATCATAGCACACTTTCATAAGACCGATTTAGATATTTTCGGTCATTCTAGATATGGAAAAAAAATGAATATCATATATTTCTAAGACAGGCAGCAGCTTATGACAATTAGTGACTTTAGGATTTTTTCTCCATTCTGTACCTTATGTATTTCAGGCCTTTAGAAAACTGAGTAAAATCTATATCTCCTGTGTTCTCTCTGTCTAGCAGCTTACTTAACATATGTTTCTCCACTTCTGTACATGGTGCTTCCAGATCATATAAACCTGAAATAGTTTCATACACATTAAATGTAAATCTGTAGACTTTCAGGGGCAGCAACTCTGTCATTTTCATTTCTCACTCTCTCCTAAAAGAAGGTCAACTCTCAAAAGGAAAGAATTTGCTCCCAGAGGAGCAAATTCTTTCCTTTTAAGAGTAGACCCTTTTGTGAAGGGTTTGTCAAAATTAACATCAAAATTGAAAGCTAACAAGCCAGGTTTGTAATCTTCATGGGTTAAAATGTAAGCTGACAAACCTACAGTGCAATATGAAATCTTTATGTGCTCAAATGAAAGTTTTAAAATCTAATCTGAAATCTTCATACCTAGGTCAAACTTTAATCTTAAACTTTCATAAATGTAAGTCAAAATGTGAGCTAACAGACTTATTCTGAAAGATTTGCATGTCCAAACGTGAGCTAAATCTGATGTGAAATCTTCATATCAAATTATCTTAAAAATAAAATAACATATCCTATTGTAAATCTTCAAACGGTACCATATTAATCCTAATAGATGCCCCTTCTCTAATTAAAGCTCCCTGATCCTAATAAATGCCCCTTCTTTTGCAAAAGCCCCCTCCGTCTTTTTCCAAAAATAATGTCATACTGACTTGCCAAAAACTGCCAAATTCTAAACAGGAACTTCTCAGATATTGCAGTTTAGATATGGTCATAAGTTCACCTGATCATGGTCCACAGGTTATTTCATGCAACTGTCAGCTATATTAGTGGGGACAAAGTGTAGCCATTGTTCTACCAAATGTGGTTAAACTCCCTTTGTACTATTTATTGAAAGCATTTTGCAGAATAGCTGGTTTGTTACTCTTTGGGCTCTAAATGACACCCCCATTTCGGAAATGTGGCTCTCAGGGACATTTTTTGACATATGAAAAAAATCAGATCAGGTACCAAGGTTATAAAACTTTTTTCATGCTCAACTCAGCTGAGCATGAAATTTTACCTGCTAATGAATAGCAAATTAATTACTGATAAGTACAGATCTTTGTGTTCTTGCTCAGTTTAGCTGAGTATGAAATTTTTTCTACTTATGAATATGAAAATGCCAACATTAGTTGGCATTTTCATATTCAAAAGCAGAGAAAATTTCATGCACAGCTGAGTTTAGCACGAATAAAGTTTTATAACCTCGGGACCAGGTTTGTGAAACTCATATTTTGAAATAGGTATGTATACAAAAAAGCGAGATTTACAAGCTTCAGTGGGTTGAAATCTTCATATTGTTCAAATAGAAATCACAAACCTGATTTGAAATCTTCATAAGTTAAAATGCCTTCTCCATCCTCATCTAGCTTGCGGTAGAATCGAACCAGACTCTTATAGTTGTTGACAAGCCACTGGTCCATTCTGTTGATAAAGTCGTGAAACAATATCTTGTTTAACCTCATTTTATCACATGCTTTCTCCAGTTTTGCCTGATTGTGAAAGAAAAAACTGTCAGTACATGTATACCATAAAATTCCTAAATATTGGGACAGATAGGTTTACGCAAACTGAGAATACCTAGATCAAACTGCTCCACCAAAGCTGGTTCAAAGCTGTGAGATCAGGGTCTACACTGTTTGTCAGTCCATCTGCAGCTCTTAGACGCAATATTACATTGAAAAACCAAACTGTTCAACTATAATGCTCTTTCATGTTTCCTCAAATTCTACTTATGTGAAAAATAAAAACAAGAGGGCCATGAGGCCCTGAATCGCTCACCTGAGCAATTGGCAAAGTGGCTTATTCTTATGTCTGAAATTATCAAATACACAGTGTATAAGTCGTGGGTCAAAAGTCAAAGAATGACCATGACCTCTTGTACTCATAAATCTTCATGTACTCATTAAAACAACTATATATACCATTTTTAGGCCAAAATCTTCAAAACTTTCCATGAAATCTTATGTTCCAGCATTTTCTCATATTTGACCACGCCACAAAAAACATCAAGTTAAACCCAAGGTCATCATTTGAACAGTCTTGGTAGTACTCTAGTACTCCATGCTAGTAACCAAGTTTCAAAGTCATACGTGTATTGGTTCTGGAGAAGAAAAATATTAAAGTTTTATACCATAAATGGGTATGGCAGCCATGTTGGTCATGTAACCTGGACTGTTTGTTCAAAGTTTTGTTCAATCAACCCTTGGAGGCTCTGTATGAAATGTGTTTACAACTGGCCCTTTGGCTTTTAAGGAAATGTTTGAAAATGTCAAAATATGAGAGATCTGGGACAAAGGTCAAAGAATAACTTTGTCCTCTTGTACTTGCAATTCTTCATGACCTCATTGAAACGACTGCATATACCAATTTTCAAAACTTCCCATGAAATCTTATGTTCTAGCATTTTGCCATATTTGGCCTTGACGTAAAACGGTCAAGGTCAACCCAAGGTCATAATTTGAACAATCTTAATAGTACTGGAGTACCCAATGCTACATACCAAGTTTCAAGGCCATCGGTCAATTGGTTCTGGAGAAGATTTTTAAAGGTTTTTTACCATATATGAGCATGGCAGCCATATTGATCATGTGACCAAGACCATTTGAAGAAATTTTCGTTCCCTCAACCCCTGAAGGTTCTAAATTATATTTGGTTACAATTGGCTCAGTGGCTTTTAAAAAGAAGCTTGAAATTGTCAAACTATGAGAATTCAGGGTCAAAGGTCAAAGAACGACCTTGACCTCTTATAGTCATGAATCTTCATGTTCTAATTAAGATGACTGTATTTACCAATTTTTAGGCCTAAATCTTCAAAACTTTCCATGAAATCTTATGTTCAGGCATTTTCTCAAATTTGACCTTGCTGTAAGATGGTCAAGGTCAATCCAAGGTCATCATTTTAAAAAATCTTGATAGCTCGTAACTTCCCAATGTTACATATCAAGTTTCAAAACCATCAGTCTGTTGGTTCTGGAGAAGAAGGTTTATGAAGGTTTTTACCATATATGGGTGTGGCGGCCATACTGGTCATGTGACCTGGACCATTTGAACAAATTTTCATTTCCTCAACCCCTGGAGGCTCTATATAAAATTTGGTTACAATTGGTCCAGTGCTTTTTTAGGAGATTGTTTGAAATTGTCAAAATATGAGAGGTCTGGGTCAAAGCTCAAATAATGACCTTGACCTCTTGTACTCACAACCCCTGGAGATTCTATATAAAATTTGGTTTCAACTGGACCAGTGGCTTTTGAGGAGATTGTTTAAAATTGTCAAAATATGACAGTTCTGGGTCAAAGGTCAAAGAATGACCTTGACCTCTTGTACTCACAAATCCTCTTGTACTCATTAAGATGACTGTATTTACCTATTTTTAGGCCAAAATCTTCAACAATTTCCAATAAATTTTATGTTCTAGCATTTTCCCATATACCGGTAAAAGCACCAACGACCAAATTTGAACTTACCGTAAAATAGGTCCAAGTCAACCCAAGGTCATAATTTGAACAATCTTGGTAGTACACGTGTATCCAATGCTATATATCGAGATTCAAGGCCGTCGGCCTATTGGTTCTGGAGAAGAAGATTTTTTAAGGTTTATACCATTTATGGGCATGGCGGCCATCTTGGTCATGTGACCATGACCATTTGAATAACTTTTCGTTCCCCCGCCCCCTCGAGGCTCTATATGAAATTTGGTTTCTATAGGCCAGCGATTACAGAGGAGAAGTCGTTTGAAAATGTTGACGGACGGACTACGGATGACGGACAACGGAGCCTTACCATCTTATAAGCTCTCCTAGAGCTGCTGGCTCAGGTGAGCAAAAAAAGATACATACATGTAAAATATACATTAACCTGGCATTTAGAGTAAAACTGTTAATTAAAATGTGTTTTTCTTTTTCCTTTTTGTTTCTTAAGCTATGAAAAGCCCTCAAAGGTCCCATTGCTCTGTCAGTGGTATAAATTCATTAACTGTTTTACCGCTAGGCATCACTGCAAGCTTCTCACTCTTGTTTCAGCAATGTCAGTGACCGTGATAAGCCAGCTTTAAACAAATAACACATCTGTGACTTTCACATAAAAATGTGTTAAAAAATGATTTGATTCATTTTCGTTAGCAACTAAAATTATCTACTTTCAATAGTATAAACTTGGGTAAAATGGTAAAAATACAATGTACAGGTGTGGGGTGCCATTTATCATCCCGCTTTTGTATTTATTGCATCACTCAATGGGGAACCAGAAAAGGAAATCATATTTTGTAAAATGATTTGTAATTTCTTGAAAATGTGTTCCCTCTAATTTTTGCGAGTTATATGATGCTATATGCACATCCATCTACATTTTATCACCAAACATTAAGGTTAAACCACCTTTCATATTGACTTGTACTTAGACATTTTACCACTTGTAAGACTATAGAGATTTAAAACTAGAAATGTTTTTTTGACAAAAACAGATGCCCCCCACCTGCGCTTTCCCAGCAGTATCATTTTCCCTAAATGCTGTCAAGTTAAGACCTCCTATGACCTTGACCCTATAGGGTCAAGGTCACCAAAATTTAATCACTTCTTTTCCATCTCCAAGTGATGTATCTGTGACAGTTTGGTTCAAATACATCCACCCATTCAGGAGATATGGTACAGACACAATCTTTGATGCCTGTGACCTTGAAAATAAGGTCAAGGTCACAAAAATCCAATGTTCTTTGCCATCTCCCAGTGACATATCTATGCAAGTTTGGTTCTAATCCATCCGTCCATTCAAGAGATATGGTGCAGACAAGGCATTTTTCAACACTCTTTGACCTCCTGTGACCAGGAAAATGGGGTCAAGGTCACCAAAATCTAATCAGTTCTTTGCCATCTCCCAGTGATGTATCTATGACAGTTTGATTTAAATCTATTCATCCATTCAGGAGATATGGTGCAGCCAAGGCATTTTTTAACACTTTTTGACCTCCTGTAACCTTGAAAATGAGGTCAAGAACACAAAATTCTAATCAGTTTTTTGCCATCTCCCAGTGATATATCTGTGCCAGTTTGGTAAAAATCCATCAATTCCTTCAGGAGATATGGTGCAGACAAGGCATTTTTCAACACTCTTTGACCTCCTGTGACCTTGAAAATGGGGTCAAGGTCACCAAAATCTAATCAGTTCTTTGCCATCTCCCAGTGATATATATGTGCCAGTTTGGTAAAAAGCCATCAATTCCTTAAGGAGATATGGTGCAGACAAGCCATTTTCAACACTCTTTGACCTCCTGTGACCTTGAAAATAAGGTCAAGGTCACCAAAATCTGATCAGTTCTTTGCCATCTCCAAGTGATATATCCATGCCAGTTTGGTAAAAATCCATCGATTCCTTCAGGAGATATGGTGCAGACAAGCTATTTTTTCATCCTCCTGTGACCTTGAAAATAAGATTTAAGGTCACCAAAATATAATCTGTTTCCCCACCCCCTTCCAGTAATGTATCTGTGCCTGTTACAATATGTCCCCCCTATGGTGGGGGGACATAATTCATTAAGTTTTTTCTTTATTCCTGGTGCATGCTTTTAGATTGCTGGTTAAATAAACAAGTACATGCATTAGGAATAATTATTTGCATTTCTTGATACTAATAAACATTAACAAAGCCGAGAAAATGCCAAGAAACACAAACCAAATCTTTTTCTGACTTTGTCATTTTCTTTTTCTTTCCCTTCTTTTTGCCCTTCTTTCCCTTTGTTTTTGTGGCTGCATTATTATTGTCTTGTAACAGCCCCGCCACTCCACCCTCGCCATCATCAGCTGCTATCAGAGTACCCGGATCTACTTCTTCTGGATCAGCATGCTTATCATCCTTTGCTGATTTGGCTGACCTTTTTCTGGAATAGCAGAAAACAAGATGTCAACCCTTCACAGGAGCATACAGCAGTTTAAAATCTGGAATGGAATAGAGTGCATTGAAAAAGCATCCAAACCAAAGGTGAGGGGGGAACATATTGTTTTTAGTGTGTGACAGTTTCTTGAGTGTGCGACATCTCTTGAACGAATGGATGGAATTTCACCAAACTTGCATGGATACATCAGTGGGACTAGTTTAAGAGCTGATTATATTTTGGTGACCTTGACCTCATTTTCAAGGTTACTGGAGGACTTAGATGACAATTTATTGTACCCATTATATCTCCTGAACCATTAAATGGAATTTCACCGAACTTGCTTGGATACATCATTGGGACAAGTTTAAGAGCTGAGAGATTTTGGGACCTTGACCATATTTTCAAGGTCACTGGATGACTTAGATGACAATTTCTTGTACCCACTGTATCTCTTGAACTAATGGATGGAATTCAACCAAACTTGCATGGATACATCATTTGGACAAGTTTAAAAGCTGATCAGATGTTGGTGATCTTGACCTCATTTTCAAGGTCACTGGAGGACTGAGATAACAATTTCCTATTACCACAATATCTCATGTACCAATGGATGGAATTTCACCAAACTTGCATGGATACATCACTGGGATTAGCTTAAGAGCTGATCAAATTTTGGTGACCTTGACCTCATTCTGAAAGTCACAGAAGGACTTAGATATGTGAAAATTTCACTGAAGTTCATATATGTCAGTAGCCTTTGGCTTCATTTCCACACAGTGCAAACAAAGTCAGCTAAATTCACATTATAAGTAAGCGAAGAGTGAAGACTCCCATCAGACCGCACAAACGGGCTGGCCGAACTAAGCGACCGCCGCTCGAGCAAGTCATGAGACACCCCATGCAAGACGCAGCCAAAAAAAAAAAATTTGTATACACTTCTGTAATAAAGACTTGCCACAAGGCGAATACAGTTTTGACAGGTAAACATAATCTCTTTAAAGAGACTTGCTTAAGGGCGTCTAATATAAATTTGATTAAAATACAAATTTAAAGTCTCCATAGTCCTACCAGTGGTAAAAATCGTCAAAATACAAATCATTATGAAACCTGTACAGCCTTCAGAATTAATGAAAATATGTCGGTTGATGTGCTTTTTAAGTATCAGATAACTGACAAAAAAGAAGGAACAAGGTATTTTGGAAAAATGATAAGTCTCTCCATGAAAATACGGTTTTCGTCTCTGGTTCCCCGTTAAGCAATGAAATAATGCAACCGCGGCACAATCAATGGGATCCTTGCTAAATGTTTTTGTACATTGTATTTTTATCAACTGTTAAACGCCTGAACCTTGTATTTTTATCCCTTGTACCTTGTGTTTTTACCATGAAATAAAGCTTCTGAAATCGAAAGTAGGTCATTTTAGTTGGCAACTAAAATGACCTATTTATTTTTTCAAATTTATTTTATAGTAAACTTAAGGACGTATTGATTTTTTAAAGCCGACCAATCACGATAATAATCAATGGCGAAACTGTAGTGAGAAGTTTGCAGCCATACCTCACGATAAAATATTTCATGCTGATAGAGCAATGGGGCATTTAAGTGAATCAAATTGGTTTATTTAAGCCATCCATTATTAACAAAAATATAATACATGTACAAACAAAAATGTCAGTAGAACTGACTCGATTCTAAAATGACTTAAAAATATGAAAGTCTGTACTTGTTACACATGTAAATATATTAAAATTTTGTCTGTATACAAAATATAAAATGTGCTGGAAGCTGGGTTCGTATATTTTGAACGCCGCAAACTCTACCAAATTTGTCAGTTTTGTCAGAATCTTCAGGGGGAGTGGGTATGTTGAAGAAAAAAAATATATTTATTCAAGAACTGGCTAATTTTGTGTTTGCTGTAACATTAAAAGTTTGAACTTTCCTATGAAAACATATTTATTATTGAAATAGGATTTTTGAAAAATGACATTTCTGGGGGCTAAATATGGGCCTTATCATAGAAGGTCCTTTCAATGATTCTTAAATTGCCTACTACATAGTACTGTATCACTTTAGCAGGTTCCAGGACAAACTATTCCTGAGCATGGCAGTGCTCATGTCACAGACTCTTTAAAAATCTCAATGCCCCACACGAATCGAAACCGGGACCCTTCAATCTAAAGGCAAGCACTGTACCACGTCGCCATAAAAGCCGCCTTGTACCGCAAGGCAGTACAATTAAGTGAATGATAAACCTAATTACCTACACCTTTTGACATATACACTTTCCCTACCTGACATATTCGCTACCCAGCACAATTATAGCCACCCAGATTTGGGTGAAAGATAGGGGTTATTATTAAAGCAAATGGGGGAGAATTAACTTATGAATATATATTTCCTGCATGGTATAATAGACATGAATAATATACCTTATGAATACTTTGAGAATCATTGCTGGGCTCTGAGGAAAGGAGTTAACTCTTTTAAGCCCAACTTGCTCAGAAATCCTTCTAATCTATGCTGTAGCGAAATTTTTGGGAATTGTCTTGAATCCTGCCGAGTACAATCTTTCTTTTATAAGAACCTTGAAATAAGCATGTTTTCCACGCGGTTAGATACCCTGGCCCAAGAAAACTCATAGCTCACTAAAATAGTGGCCATAATTTTATTTTTGTCTGTGACTTCTCATGTTTGGTATCCCAATCTTTTATTTGAAAACAAAAAATCACAAGATTACAATATTTATCAATTCAAAGTGCTGCCGGAAAGTATGGGAAGCCATTAAGACAAAAAACTTGAATGTTTGTAATAAATAAATCAAAGCACAGAAAGTTTCTTTGATGAGTCTGAATAAATTAATAGATGTTACTGACAAAATGTATTTTTGAAATATTAGTATATAACCGTTAGAACTAGAAAACAGTTATTTAATGGATGACTATTGATTCATCAAGAAACTATTTACTGCTTATGCAGCCCTTGTGCCACCTAGTTGCCATTCAATATTCAAAACCAATTTGTACAAGCTAAATCAAATTTTATTGAAATTTGAACAGAATTTTATATCAGAATATACTTTCAGGTGGGATTTCCAAAAATTGATGAACACCTACTTTATTACTGCATTAAATTTTAAGAGTTTTGATACTACTTGCTTTCCATACTTGCCACTTTTATAAATACTGTGATATTATGGAACTCTCCATTGGCTTAGGCTGCAGCACCATGGTGGCTTTTCATTTCTTGTTTGAGTGAGTGAGTGAACTCGGGTTTAACGTCCAACCAACAACAAGGTCATATGGAGACGGCACCTCGGTTAAAAGTCTCATCCGAAAGACCGGAGAAGCGGGGGATTGATCTTGGGATCCCTGGATTGGTAGTTTGGAGTGTTATCCACTACACTACAGCCGCTCCTTATTTCTTGTTTGACATGAGAAAGATATGATTTTCCATAGTGCAAGAGAATATGGGATGACCAAAGGGTCATAACTAAAAATTATATCAGTCTGGCTCTTTTTATTTATTTCTAGCTGTCATTACAATTAACTACCGTGATATTAGGGGAATCCAGTCTTTCTTTCTTTCTTTCTATATTTACTGCTACACCCTCTTTTCAGAGTATTATGAGCCGGTGTACTTTTGTAAACTCTAATGTTGCAGGATGAAAGCCTACATATAGCCATGTAGCTATAGTAAGGATCTTTAACCTGCACAGGGGATGACTCTCCCTGCACAGTGGGCCTCCAGTTAACGTCCCGATCCGAAGGACGGCACACTTGCAGTGTTAGAAATAAGCAATTGTTAAATTTGCTGGGGGCAAGCTGATAGTCTTGGAAGGTTGCCCCCTGGACAACCTGAAATTCTGGGAGATAAATTCTGGAAAATAATTTTGTTTCATGTCTTTTTGAAGTTTTGCATTAGAAGTTTGAAACCCACCAATATAGTGTTTTGAAGGAGAAAAATAAAAAGAATCCCAGTCAAAATAGCGCTGTTAAAATGATTAGGCAGCTGTGTTCAAAACTGTTGGTCTGAATTCATGCCTAGTGTCTTAGAAAGAGAGCATTTTTCAGTGATTTTTTTTTCTCTATATAGGTGGTGCCCATAGGAGGCACCCATCCCAATTCATATACAACTTGTAGTATCTTTTATTTTCCCAACTGCAAAATGAAAAATGCCCAATTGCAGGAAGAACTTTTCTAGGGACCATCTTACATGCATAAATTTACTTGCTTGCTTCGAGAATTGGTAGATTTATAGCTACATGTATAATTGAATGTAAATATATATTCAGTATCATGTCCCCTGTTCCACCACTTGAGACTAAATAAGATGTTTCTGAAATTCCAAATTTTAGGAAAATATGACACGATTTTCCCAGTTCCATGAGCACCGGCACCATTCCCAAAATAGTGAAAAAAATCACTGTTTTTGGACTATGTTTACTTATGTTACTTCGGAACAGTTTAATTGCAATGAAATACAGGGGGCAAGTTGAAATCTTGGGGGGCAAGTTGAAATACATTTCAGGTTGCCCTCTGGGCAAGTTGCTGTCTGGGCCTTATTTCTAACACTACACTTGTTAGCATCATCCCTGCAAATGATGCTAGAAAAACGCGTTCGGACATAGGAAGATTTCGCCCTGGATGAGGATCGAATCCACAACCTCTGGCTTCAGAGTCAAGTGCACTATCTTACTTGGTATCTTACTTGGTAGTAAGGGACTAATGAACCCTTACTTGGTTCGTCTTCCCTCTCTCAACTTCTTTGA
The DNA here is from genome assembly GCA_963989385.1 of Ctena decussata. Taxonomy (NCBI): domain Eukaryota; kingdom Metazoa; phylum Mollusca; class Bivalvia; order Lucinida; family Lucinidae; genus Ctena; species Ctena decussata. Next base: position 78,416,629 of record OZ022503.1, on the reverse strand, counting down.
CTCTTCTATTATTCTTTGACTTCCGGTGTCGTATTATATAATAATAAGTCTATAGGAAAGTCTCTTATGTGGCCATTAAATTTCTTACTTATATGTTCATATATTTAACAGTGTCATATGTTTATTTATTTATCCAGTTATGTAACACTCGTTTATCAGTAAATATCAGTGTCATCAAGCCGCAGGATCCAATTCACGCCAACACGTTGGTTGAGTTATAAACTGCTCTAAAAAGTTATCTCTAATACATTCTAAAAATCTGAAGGAATTATGAGTCTCTCCTTTAGATGTTGTCCAACTAGACCAGTCTATCTCAGGAAAATTGAAATCTCCAATGATAATTTTATGCTTACACTTCTCCTGACATACACAATCTATAAGATCAAATAACAATCCAGTATTCTCATCAGATGAATTAGGACTCCTGTAAACTCCACCTATCAAAATCTTGTCCTCCTTATTAATTTTAATGTCAACCCATACACTTTCTAAAAAATTTGATGAAGATAAATCATTTCTCAATTCTGCACAAATAAAGTCTTTAACATAAATCACAACTCCTCTACTTGATTTTGTCACGTTACTTCTAAAGCAGTTATAACCACTAATTTTAAGCTCAGCTTGAAAAATGTCTGTTGAGTCCCCTGTCTTAGGGTACACCTCACTTATAATGATTATATCTGGATTAAGAATAATTGTCCTAGCTCTTAGCTCATCAAGATTATTAATTAAGCTGTCAGCATTCGTGTATAAGATAGATATTCCCTCATATAAGAATGTCAATGGACTGGTCCACTCTTCTTCATTAATTTCAGTACTACTGTCATTATTTGTGAATGTGCTAAAAGTATCTGATCACTATGGTTGCCTTCATTACCAGAGTCCAAGCTTTCATTCCGACTCACTTATGGACTGATCTGAGTCTAAAAAATTGTCAATTACATCTGAAGAGTTACTATATCCCTCCTCTGAATTAAAAGTTGGTGACGGATTCAAACTGCCAGAATTGTCAGAATATTTATCACACACATGATTATCTGAAGACAGAAAGAGTTTCCTGGTCATAGGAAAAACAGTTAATTTGAAGTAACCATTTAAATCTTGGGCAACAAACAACAAACTCAAAGGCACAACGGTGCAACATATATACAAAAGTTTATTTTGCTGTTTTTTTATTAAATTTCAGATGCTGATGGGGAACTGCTAGGTGCAGCGCCCCTCTCAGACAACCCAGACATATAGCCTCTCTGATTGTTTTGCCTGGCTGTTACAATTTTTCCTCTACCAATCTTTAAGTTAGTCTCCCCCTTCTCCTCTCTAGATCTCCTTTCCACCCTCAAAAGGAACGCCTCTTTTCGCTGATTTTTTGTTAGGTCTGGCGTGAAATAAATATTGCTGAATATGTCACCTTCACATTCTCGAAGCAGAGCATTTGCCTTTAGAATCTGCCTTTTACGTTCAAACAAATTAACAGATAATCTGAGGGGCCTGCTATTGATCTCTCCATTCTCAGATACAACTCGCCTTCCAAGGCGTACCAACTTGGCAACCTTTATAACATCTACATCTAAATTCATCTTAGTCTCAAACAAATTTACCAAAAAGTCAAAATCTTCCTGTTGCCTGATAGCTGGATCATCTTTTTTACTCTCCGGTAAATTCAAACATATTAGGTTAAGACGCCTACCTTCAACCTCCCTGAGTTCAGCTACCTCATCTTGTATCAAAGATTTTACTTGTTCATTAGATACCAATTGTTTATTTTCAAGGGACTCAACTCTGTTAGAAATTGATTCACATTGGGCTTCTACATTACCAATCCGTATCAAGAGTTTCTGCACACCCGGTACAGCATGCGTACAGTGACTACAATACCATGAGGCACTCTGACAATTGCATAATGCTTCAAATGTATTCTTATTCAAGTTAGAACAGTGGTGGCAAAAACAACTTTCACAGAATCCACATTTCATTTTTTTCTGCTGTTTTTCAAAAAGTTTATTACAGCCCTTGCATTTCATATGGTAGGCATTGTCCTTAGTCACAACAGGGATTGAAATTTGCGCCTTCTGCTTCTCAGAGTTTTTAATATAGCTGTGATCTGAGGGGCCCTTATTCATACTGTTGGCGCCAGATTTCTCGTTCACAATTCCTGATCTGTTTCTGGTTTCCACGCTTCCCTTTAAATTATAATTGTGATATTTATAATGCTGAATGTTTGTCGAGCCGGAAAAACATCAGAATATGTGAAGATGGGGTGAAAACACCTGGATAACACTCAATTTTAAACTCAATTTTTCTTCTTCTCAATTTTTTGCGGCCACAACGCTCGACACCGGAAGTGACGTTTTCGCTAACCACTGAGCCTATAGTATCAGAGCCCTCGCGGCGTTTGAGCGATGGGGGGTGTGGGAGGCAGAGCTCCCCAACATACTATGCTGACTTATCAATCTGGAGACAGCAAAACATGCCTTTTTTAGGTGGTGGATATATTCTAAAGCTGCTCCGAAAAGCAAGCAAAAAAAATACAGCCACGAATTCTAATGACAATTCAAAAATCACAGCTTAATAGAATGGCTCTACCATTTAAATAAAACTAAATGGATTCAAGTTAGTTCTGTTGCCAAAGCTATTGACATCATAAGCTTGTATACAAACACTCACTTCTTTTTTCCAACCTTTTTCTTTGGCATTTTAACTTGTTGACAGTTTCCAGGAAATGTAACTTGCTTCACGCATGCGTAAAGAATGCCTGGGGTTGGCTAAAGTTCTGAACACGACAGTCTATAAACGTTTAAAATATGTTTATAGTGGTATATTACCTCGCGAGGAAAAACAATATAACAACGGAATCACTAGCATTTGATAAGAATCTTGCCGAACCCCTCCCAGAGATCAAACAGATTTCCAAAATGAAAAAGGAAATTCCAGGTCCAGGTCCTGCTAGATACCAAGAAATCCGGTCCTACTAAAGACAGAAGACGGTCGTGCCGATAGTCACTCCCAAAGACAGAAAAGGACTTACCCCACCGAAAAGGACCGAAAAGAACTTTCGGGCACCGAAAAGGACTTTTATTTGCCGTTAAATGCCATATAAAACATATATTTTAGAAATTTCAATATCATCATGATATTAATCAGCGCTTGAATAATAATTTTGTGAATTTAGTATCTTCATCCTAAAATTTCACAAAAACATTACAGCACCGAAAAGGACTCCACTTCTTGCCATTTACTGAAAAGGACATCGCAAATGCCGAATTTCGGGCACCGAAAAGGGCATTTTTCACTTAATGTTCTAGAAAATTATGTTAAAAAAATAATAATAAAAAAATAATCTTTATTTATAGTCGCTTATTTTTATTAATAGCTAACATAAGCTCTGTAGAGCTTTTATTGCGACTTAATAAAACTATAAACATATATACAAGCTGAGCTGTGGATATGTGACTTGCTCAAGGTCACAACGCTAGGGTCCTGGTGGGATTCGAACTCGGGACCCTTCGATCATGAGTCGGGTACACTACCACTGCGCTCCACACACAGTGGCTCCACAAGAGCGTTAAGAAACAAAATATTTTACCCCATTTATTTTTTCGTACGTTTTTATAGCATTAAATGACATTTTGACATTTAAAAAGTCCTTTTCGGTGCCCGAAAGTTCCTTCGGCCCTTTTCGGTGGCAAAAGTTCTTTTCTGTCTTTAGTAGGACCCCCAAGAAATCGGACGACGTTTGTTGGACCGAATGATGGATATCCCCAGACATAAGTAAATGCAATAGGTACATATACGCAAATACGCAGGTGCGTATTGAAATTTTGTCAACTTGACAAAATTTCAAAACGCACCGGCGTATTTTCATTTTAAAATGGGGTAAATTGGGCAAGATTTTAATACAAACTGCCAACTGACAGTAAAAGGAAAAAAATCTAAGGGGCTAAAATCCTGGATTTCCACTAAAGGAGTACGGAAACATTATTGTTCGTATCATGTCATTTCCTGTAGCTACATCCTTGCAAAGTCTTTCCGAAAGACGTGGTGTACTGTATCTTTAGAGAGGATAGAACAACTGGTTCTATTGCAGGTGTATTCATCCTGGTGAAGGACCCTATCATAGCCTCAGAACAAGAACAGTTTGAAACTGACTGTAAAGTGCTATGAGTTAAGACTGGTTGATACTAAGCCACTCTTCATTGTAGCCTATTATCGATGCAGAGAAGGCAATGAGAACAGTGCACAGGAGTTCATGAAGTTCCTTGATATGATAAGTGAGCAAAAAGGTAAATTAAAATCTTAATAAATATGTTCTGAAAAGTAAGATCCAGCGACGCCCCAAGCAACTGCTTAAGCGGAACTCTCTTTTCAAAATTATTCAAATGAGCTCAATGATCCCAAAATACCAGAAAATATAATCTGCACTATGGTGAGGTACGGGGAGAAGTTTTACGGCCGCAACACGGCACAAACACCAGCTGAAGTGAAGATAAATATGTTCTGAAAAGTAAGATCCTTTTGAAGCAACAAACACACCATAAAATAGAAAATAGCAGACTCGGTTTAATTGAGTCTGTTCACAACTAGTAATGAAATGTGCGACACCAGCCACGCCCCCTAGCACTTATTTGATAAGGGGGAGGGAGTTTATTTTTGTTTTTGGCGCGAATAGCGGTCCGCTACTGAAAATATTCATTATATTTTTCAACTTATCTTTTGTTTCTCGTTGACAAGAAGTTCTGAAAAATTGGCATTCATTAAAACAAAAGATACTTTATCTAAAGGTGCAATTGGAATTTTGATTAAAAATGTTCAATTTTGTCATATAGTAAATCTTTAAACTTCAGTAAAAATCATTTGTTTAAAGTAGACAATTTTTTGTAAGGACACACTGAAAATTAGACAGACCAATATTTCGCGGTTTGTTTATTCTATATACTTAAAAGCAGAACCCCATAATAAATTCATGAAGTAAAAATTCATTTTATTTATTTATTTACTTATTTAAGTTAAAATCAGACGATATTTTTACGAAAAGGGACATCAGAATCGGTCTAATTTTACTCATTCACGGGTCGTTAAGTCCATAATCACATAATTGCATTGTATCTATAATAGCTTTAAAGTACATTTGATTGAGTTCATCGCTCAAAGAAAGATAGAAACAAACGGCTTACATGGGTTTAGGAAATTGTGAACAATAGTTTAAATAAGTGGAATTTGAAATACCACACACACACACACGCTTGCGCACGCACGCACGCAAACATGCACGCACGTACTCTCTCTATCTTTTTCTCTCTCTCTTTCAAGACTCATATATATCAACGTAATGACCTTTTTAGATTTTTAAATAGATTCCACAACGATTCCCATTTAGTGTAATAGACTGAGTATGCCCTCGTGTTCCACATAATTCAAGGAGAGCGAAGTAGAAATTAACAGTAGACCATAAAATGATAGGGCCGGTAAAGGGAGCAGAAGCCAAAAAAAAAAAAAAAAAAAAAAAACAACAAAAAATAACAAAAACAAAAAACAAAAAAAAGTAAACCATAGCAGAAAAATATTAGCCAATAAAATGACCTTTACATGACCTCTTTTGACACGCCATGACCCAGTTTCAAACTTGTCCTACATATTATGAGGATAAACATAGTGACAAAGTTTCAAAACTGTGCCTTCTAGAGCGTACACAAGGTTTTTCTAAGATTTGACCTAGTGACCTAGTTTTCGACCCGACTTGACCCAGTTTCAAATTTGGCCTAGAGTTTATGAAGATTAACATTCTGACAAAGTTTCATAAATATTTGATCAAAACTGTGTCCTCTAGAGCATACACAAGGTTCTTCTATGATTTGACCTAGTGACCTAGTTTTTGACCCGACATGACCCAGTTTCAGATTTATTCTAGATATTATAAGGATAAACATTCTGACAAAGTTTCATGAACTTTGGATCAAACCTGTGTCTTCTATAGTGTACACAAGGTTTTTCTAAGATTTGACCTAGTGACCAAGTTTTTGACCCGACATGACCCAGTTTCAAACTTGGCCTAGAGTTTATAGAGATAAAGATTCTGACAAAGTTTCCTGCCGGACCGGCGACGACGGCCTTGAGGTTTGGGCCCTGTAAAACCGGTTTAAACCCTCCCCCCCCCCCCCCCCCCCCAGTAGTTATTACTGACCGTCTCAAGGCGGTACTTTCGTTGCGGTTGCATTTGTTTTACGTTCGGTGCTGTTTAGTTTATTGTGTTTTCATTTTAACCCTTCTATAATAAAAGTAGAAAATAGGTAAAAATAGTTGTTAAATGTTTTTCGTATAATTTGCTTAGTCTGTTGTAACCGTTCTGTTGGTCTATATTATTTAGTTCAGTAAAGATAGCTGAGTTGCTTGCCACCTATTTGGGAAAGAGATGCTGACTCGGCTTATCACTTGTAATTCATTGTTTGTTGGGATGTCTTTGTCAATCTATCCCTTTGATGATGGGGATAGGGTTTGGGATCTGATTCAGTCAGTTCCTGAAGTGTAGTCACTCTTTAAATTTAGATAGCATATGCAGGAAGAGAGATATTGTATCCGAACGACAACTACCCCTATCTTCCCGGCTCTTCCCGGAATTTTTAAGGTACCAAAAAGCCACAAAAACTCAACAAAATCTACGCATTTTATTTCAATATTCAAATTAAAGTCTCTTTACTAAAATGATACCTAATTTGTTTAGATAGCTTATACAGAAAGATAGATATTGAATCCGAAAGACAACTACCCCTATTTTCCCGGCTCTTCCCGGAATTTTTAAAGTATCAAAAAGTATCAAAAACTCAGTATAATCTATATATTTTATATTCAATATTTAGATTAGAGTCTCTTCTTTAAAATGATGTCTAAATTGTTTAGATAGCTTACGCAGAAAGATAGATATTGAATCCGAAAGACAACTGCCCCTATCTTCCCGGCTGCCTTCCCGACTCTTCCCGGAATTTTTAAACTACCAAAAAGTCATCAAAAACACAACAAAAACTATACATTTTATATTCAATATTTAGATCAGAGTCTCTTCTTTTAAATGATGTCTAATTTGTTTAGATAGCTTATACAGAAAGATAGATATTGAATCCGATAGACAACTACCCCCATCTTCCCGGCTTTTTCTTCCCGGCTTTTCCCGGCGATTAGTGTACACCCAGTTCCGGTCCGTTCCGGTAAATTTACGCACCATCGTCAAAGTACTAAATTCGAAGGCCGAGTATTCAAAATCCCTATCAGCGTGGTTTCACTCAAAATGCGTCACCACTGAACTCTGCTTTAATCCTGGAAGAATTTATACGTGAAAGTAATGACAATAATCTGACAGCTTATATCATCCTGTTGGATGCAAAAGCCGCCTTGGATGTTGTAGACCATAAGCATAATGCTACGCAGGTTATTCCAAGCTGGAATCCAAGACAAACATTGGACTTTAATTCAAAGTTTACACGAGAATGCCAGTAGCTCTGTTAAATGGGAGAACAATATATCCGATTCATTTGACGTATCCCAAGGGTGGAATACTCAGTGCGATTTGTATAAACTTTATGCCAATCCTGTAATGGATCGCATCCAAGAGTCCAACATTGGAGGGCGTATTGGAAATATCCTGTGTAATCAAAGTGGCTGTGCTGATGACCTCACATTGAACACTAACTCCAGTAGAGAATCTCAAGTGTTAACGGACATTGCTGTTGATAACTCGGACATGGAAAGATTTGAACTCCAAGTGAAAAAAAGTGTTGAAGTAATGGTTCACCCCAATGATAGATCAACTCAAAAAGACAGTTCAAAAATATATATTAGAAACGACGAAATGAAACAAGTAGATTCGGCAACTCACTTAGGTATTATCCGATCATCATCCATCAAAAAAAAACTGCAAAATAAATGTTGAAGAGAACATTAAAAAAGCTAGAAGAACTGTTTATTGTCTAATACCTAGTGGACTACATGGAAATAGTGGAATAGATACTGAAACAAAAATCCACCTAGTCAAAACATACATGTTACCCGTGTTACTATATGGGCTAGAACTCATTATGCCCACCAAGACATTACTTAAAGAATTAGAGACATTCCAGAAGAAAATCTTAAAGCAGATCTTAAATATACCCATCAATACAGCAGACTCCGCTGTTTATATTTTATCCGGACTTTTACCTATAGAAGCTCAGATTGACAAGAAAGTTCTCACTTTATTCAACAACATATGCAACCAAAAAGACACCTCTGTTGAAAAACAGATTGCATGGAGACAAACAACAGTAAAAAGTCTGAAAAGTAACAGCTGGTTTATCGCTGTGAAGAAAATTCTGTGGAAGTATCATCTAAATGACATAACATACTACCTAGAAAATCCAATTTCAAAATTAAAATGGAAAAGTGAAGTAAACAAAGCTGTAAATGAATACTGGCATGAAGAAATCAGCTCTACAGGGTACTCGGACAAAACGGACCATGGACAAAACGGACCAGACAAAACGGACCACGTTTCAGGACAAAACGGACCACGTTTCAGGACAAAACGGACCACGTTACAGGACACAACGGACCACGTTTCGGGACCAGACGGACCATGTTAGAAGACAAACCAGGCCATTAATTGATGCCAGTTAAAAGATGAGAGAGTATATGAATTCCAGAGAGTGTTAAATGGTCACATTTACTTGACTTCTGAGCATGATACCAACTTTATTTGATTGTCGCAACCAGCTAACCACAACTCAATGCCTTCAATTACAATAGTTACCAAGCTAATGCATCTTGATAATTATTAAGATAAAGAGTTGTGTTCAGATAATTTGCCTATAAAACAAGAAAACAAATCTTATTCAACAAATTAACATATTCAAACAGTAGAAGAAATACGAATAGTAACTATATTATAAAGTGGTGTAAAAGGAATGAGCAGGAACTGATACAACCAATTATCATATCCCACCCACGACAACAAACAGGGGGAAAATAACATTAAGTATGACACTGGAAGTAAGAAACCACAAGCGGATAGCAAAATGATCAGCCCTTGCATTGGTAGTTGCACTAGTTGGTCTCAAGGCTAACCACAAGATTAAAGATCCAAGAATTTTTATTTACCATCGGATTTAGAATAACAAATAATATTAGCTACATGAGCTATTTTCCGACAAACATATGTATAAAAATAACAAGTAAAAAACAGCTGCAAGAGAAAGAGAACAGTAAATAAATTTGGTGATTAAAAAAAAAAAGAGGAAAAAAAACACACACACACATATTTGCCCATTTTCTTTTTCATATACGTCAAACATAGTTCAGAATAAAAGGAGAATATCCAATTTCAGAGTGTTTTTCATCAATGCTAATTCATTTGAGAAATGTGGCGAAACCTCCAAAAGCAAAAATGTGAAAAGTGGCGAACCCTCTCATCCAGGTGGCGAAACCTCTTGTGGCGAACTTGCAGAGTGGCGAAACCTCCAACACCCGCGGTCAAGATACAACAAAAGAAAGAAAAGAAAAGAAAAGAAAGGTACAAGATTCCAAGTAAGGCTAGAGTGATACTTTTTGGTGTTTTGTCTGGAATCCTTGAATTTGCCGGAGTACTTTGTAAAAACTTGTCCTTCCTTATGTATTTCAGTTGGAATTATGTGGCGAATAGATGAACAGTGAGCAGTTTATATTGAACCCTGCCTACATAAATCATATTCGTTACACACTTTAGCCTACATTTTCTGTTTTGCTTCACTTCCTCAAACTAGGAGTAAGTTTTTGCTCATGTTTTGTGTCTATAAATGTTGTAAAATTTAATCTTCCCGCAAAAATAGTTTGTTTTTAAGTTAAGCGTAGCATTAGTCGCAGTAAATTAACCAAGTTGAAAGTAAAACGGTTTCATTTCAACTATGGAATGTAACACTTAAGTATTGATATTTCGACTGACATCTAATTTCGACAGCTTTGTTCAGTATGTGTGACGTCACAAGTAAACAATGACAAGCGAAGTCTGACAAGTGAAGTCAAAGTTATCTGGATAGATATGTTGCAGGGCCTTTTTTACTTTTGAGCATGTATGGAACAGAATATGCACAGACTAACTGGGTTTGGGGTGGGGTTACTCCCATACATGAGAGTTCTGCGTTCCAGATATTCATATTTTACGTTTTTATGCTGTTATTTACGTTTTTATTATTCTTCGGAACGCGAACTCTCATACGGATATAGCCATAAAGTTTACGCAAGGACCGCGTTGGCTCGATGCGCTGCTTTTCTCGGCCAAAATTGGACAGTTGAAACATCCTCAAATCAAATTACATATATTACTTACATAAGTAATAGTTAAATTCCTCATCCCAACCGAAAATATTCAAAAAGTCACCAAAAGAACCTTTAATCCATCCTGATTATGTACCGGCAAGTGTTTATCACGCCATATTGTTTACATTATCAAATTGAGGTCACCGGCTATTGGTTAAATCAAAAAGAGGCCACCGGTTATAGGTTAAATCAAAAACATGGATTGGATTTTCTGAAAATTCTGGTGGAAATGGTTAGATTGGCTGAAACAGACAGACCTACGGAAATTAAGAAATATAGTGACTTGTTAAACCAGAATCTGGCCCAGTGAGAAAATCTACAAGCTAATTAAGGACTATAAAGGAATATTCCTTTCAGAACCTATACATACAGGCAGAGAGACAGAAGATTAGCTATTGTATCACACTTGTGAACATGAAATACAGAAATGTTTATATCATATAGATATCTGTACTTCATATTCAGAAGTATAGGCCTAATACTTAAGAGACACACTCCGTTTTATTTCTCCCTCAGGGTGAGCTTGAGGTTGATGATGGTGGTGGAGGGGGGGGGGGGGGGGGGGAGAGAGAGCATCAGTACTTGAAGTAGGCATGTGAAACTTTAACAATTTCAGCTTTTCAAAGCGCTGGATATAGTGGGAAACAAGAGCTTTCCAAACTAAAAATAACTATCATGACCAAATTGGCAAAGTGGGGAAAAAGATTAATGTTCTTTACTGTTACCTGTGTTACCTTGGTAGTGTAAAATAGACATGCATAATGTAAGTGCAGGGTATCATGTTGCAGATTATCGTCTTTGGGTAAACGGGTAAAGCAGCTGACACAATACTAACTGTCAGCTTACCCCAACCCTAATACAAGCCATACCGGTAACTCCAAAGCATTAGTATTGTGTTATGTGCATGACCCTGTGGCCCCAAAACGGTACTCTTATTCTACATTACAAGCTCCAATCATTTTATATAAGAATGTATGGCATACAGGATGAAACTTAAATGTGGTTTGATACTTATCTTACAAAAAGAAGGCAACAGATCTCAGTTAATAATACTCAGATTTTAAGGAAATTTCATATGGTGTACCACAAGGCTCAATTTTAGGACCACTTTTATTTTTGCTATTTATTAATGATCTTCCTTTGTACACTGCAAATGTTTCTACTGATCTCTATGCAGATGATACAGCTTTGTAAGATATTCAGGATTCAGTGGAACAGATTGAAACACCTAGAGTCTGCGATAGACAATCTTAATATCTGGTGTCAAAATAATGGAATGTTTACCCAAGATAAAAAAAACCCCAGGTAACAGGGGTAACACTGACTGTAGCAAATTTAAGTCACAGACAGAGAATATAAAGATTTATAATTGTTAAATGAGTTTACAGAATAACACTGGCTATATATCATACTTTAATCTAACCCCAATTCTAGTACTACAGCGTTACATCTGTTACCTGTGTTACCTTTGGTATTGAAAAGTAGATAGATATAATGTGAATGCATGGTATCTGGTGGCAGGTGTTAATGATGTAGAATATTAAAGTGTACTTTATCTGGATAACAGGGTAGTGCAGGTAACACAATACTTACGCTTGTGAGTAAGGGTTAGTATTGGGGTAGGGATAACCGTAAGGTGAGAATTAGTATTGTAATCTAACCCTAGTTCTAATACTGTAGTATTATCGCTGTTGCCTGTGTTACCTTGAGTAATGAAAAGTATATGTACATAATGTAAATGCATGGTATCATGTGGCAAATGTTTATAATTTAGAATAAGAATACCGTATTTGAGTAACAAGGTATGTAAACACATCCGACTTTAAATAAAATTTGTATCTGTATCTGGTAACACAATAATAACCCAAACCCAGCTCCAATCCTAATACTAACCCCTAACCTTAATTCAGTAGTGTCCCTAATGTTACCCGTGTTTCCTTAGATAAAGGAAAATAAACCAAACTGGGTAAAGAGATGTGCTTTCAGGACATATATGAATCCATTTGTTGAAAATATATATATCACACTAGACTGTACAGAAAATTAACATCAGATGTTATTCATATTAAGAACTTAAGAGAGAATAAAACTAATAATTATACCTAGTTAATAAAAAGGAATCAATTGCAACATGCATCCTGATAGAAGCTGAATAGATTAGATGAAAATAAAGCAAAGTATTTAAAGAGAATCACTTATACATTATAAAAAGCTTATTTAGCTTTATAAATCAAAGATAAATCTTCAGGCATTAGTTTCATTTTTGTAGAATGGGTCATTAGCTTATTGTGTTTTTTATTTTTTAATTTCTTATTCCTTTTTTTTTAAATTTCTTATTCCCTTGGCCTGAACATACTCGGTAAATTAGTGCTGTAATTAAATATTGATAAAAATAAATTCGTCCAAAAAATATCCAATTCCAAGTCTTTATGATAACCAAATGTCACGTGACTATGTAGTCAACACAAATGGCGGCTGAAGCGCGATTTAAGTGAAAGCTCTTATTCATTTGGAGAATTGTGACAACAGAAAAGGTAAGATGGCATTTTTATCAAAGATTTCAACTTATTAGGACCTTAGACATAGCACTGACTCAAAACACATTGGGTAGTCACGGAATACCGAAATTTTAAAAGTGCGATACGGACATGTATAGGGTCCGTGTTAGACGTTGCATGCACAACTATAGAAGGTAAAATATAAATGAGTGCATGCGGACGTCTAACTTGTTGGACTAGGGTGGGGTGGCAGGGCTCTCACACCCCTTTTTGGGAATGGGGCCGGGGCCTTTAGAATTGGGAAAAATAGCGTCGTTTTGTCTAAAATTGGGAAAATTTCCATTGTTTTATGTGTGAAGTTTTCATTGTCAGACCAACACAACTTACATATGGTATTGTTATATATTTTCAGAGGAATCAAGTCAATAAGCAGACATAAATCTAGCAGATAGTGAATCAAAATAAACTTTATCAAATAGTTGGGATATTAGATAATAACAAAACTATTTGTGTGTGTTGAGTTTTTTCTTTCTTTCCTTTGAACTGGCAACTTCCCCATCTTGCAACTCTCAAATTGGAGACAAGACTGGGACCTAAAAAAAAAGTGTTTCAATATAACAACAGTATAACACTCTAGGTTGAAGCATATGTGAACTAAGCATAATGTGAAGTTGAGAGAAAGTGGACTGTCACAATGCAGAACATGACAAAACTTTCAGTCCTGCAAGTACAAAACATCCAGGGTATGTCGCTATCACTATACTAACTCTTGAATGTCCCGCTAATCCTGTTATGGCCGAAAATGTCTGTAAAAATTGATTCAGGTACGAAAGGCTAAAACAGCAGAATCATCCACCAAAGGTGAAAACTCCGATCAAATTTTAGCATTGGAAGGCTTTAAATTAAAGAATAAGTCAAAATATTGTTCACCACAACAATATTGGCCCTTGAAGCAAAGAAAATATTAACATATTGCAGCGAAATTCGCTAGGCTATTCGTCCTCTAATGAAAGGGAAGTTCTTGTTCTTGTAGTATCCGCCCGACCAGGATCGGTCAACCGTTGTACGTAGTCCAACGTCGATGTTGTTCCATCATCCAACGTAGTTTATGCGTTGTTCAATTATTCATCTGCCCATCACCTGTAGCCCTTTTTTCCAATTTTATTCATTGTTATTAGCCCTTAATTCACTTTTTATTAACTCCATGCGATTAGTAATTTAGTATCAACTTATTTACAAGCCCATATCATCCTCCACCAGTATTCGTTATATTACAATTTCATCATCTGTTGTGACACCAATGTTTACTTCACTGCTTTTCCTAGCAGCAATTTGAACCTTTCAACGTGCAGGGCACTACATAGTCTTCGCGAGTGAAATTCAATGGTTTCACGCGTTTCTGAGCTGAGTGATGTCGCTATCTGTGTAGAGTTTAGATTCAGTAGTATATTCAGTTGACTTTCAATACTTTCACTGTAGAAGGATTTCCCTGTTTCTTCTTGTATCAGTTGGGTAATGCAGCCTAGAATTCTGGTTCTAACCAAGTCTAAAATTTCACATTTCAACAAGAAGTGTTCCTGATTTTCAGAATATTCATGACAAAGTTTACATAGTGCTGATTTTTCACTGTCACAAAATTTCAGCTTCTTTGATTGTAAAACATATGTGTCGGTCAATAACTTTAATTTGACTGAAAGTCTCTGCGTTTCACGAACTGGGTCGCCTTTGATAATCAGTGTAGTATGACATGAGCCAGGAGTGTAGTCCGTTTCATTGAAATATCTTAGGCTTGTATACAAAGGAATGTCTTGTTGAATTTGTTTTTTACAGTAATCATGGACAGCTAATTTAACAATTCTCTTCCACTGGAGTTTTTCCGGAGGATTCTCTAGTAGTTTCAAGGGTGAGGGTAACTCAAATTTATAAAGAGCAGTTCTTACACTAACGAACCAGCTGGCACTATCCGCGTCTTTCAGAGTAAGCTGCCTAATTGCTAACTGCCGTTCAATACTTGAGTCGTCCTGTCTACATATGTTATTAAACAGTGTCAATGCTTTCCATTCTATTTGTTCCTGCATGGGTATTAAACCTGATAAAATGTATATAGCAGTATCTGGTGTATTCTGGGGTACAGATAAGATTATCTTTAACATTTGTTTCTGAAACTGTTCTAATCTCTTAATACCACTCTGACTTGGTAGTAAAACTTCCAGTCCATAAGTTAAAAGTAACTCTAACAGTACATGAAAGGGAAGTAACTCTAACAGTACATGACTACATGATAAAACCCGGTACCATTTTCCAGTAACAAAACATGACGATCGTGATTAAAAATGTAATCGCTTCCCGATTTTTAAAGTTATAATAAATTATGTTAACATTTTTAGTTTTAGGTGGTTTTAAATACATTTTGCAAAGATGCACCTGCAGTATTCTTGGACCAAACAGGCATAGTCAGATTGGGAATTTTTCATCTGGAATTGGGAAAAAAACATACTTTTTGGCATTGGGAATGGGGCCGAATTTCGGCCCCAAATTTCGGTGATCGAGAGCCCTGGGTGGGGTGGGCTGGATTTGAAATTATTACCTATAGATCACTTTACCTGTTTTCCCAAATAAATAAACCAGGCCAAAATGACTCACCACTAAAATCGGGCCGAAACAACCCGCATTTGAAATCGGGCTGAAACAACCCGCCCCAGTTGGGCCGAAACGAGCTAGATTGCATTCCATTTTAAGACAAAGCGGACCACATTAATAATAGGACAAGCATGTACTGGGGGCCTTTAAGGACAAACGGGATACCGCCCCAATAGCTCAGTGGTAGAGTGTACGCTTCTAGATCGGGAAGTCAACCATGAGTTTGAATCCCCGCTGTCCCATACAAAATGCATAAAAAATGGTACTGTAAGTTCCTTTGGCTGACGCTTGCCTATAAAGGGTAGTCACAGAAAGATAAAGTGAAGTTATTGGGTTGGTATAATTTGTTAGTGGAGACCTTACTTGTCACAATAGAACATGTAGAAGCTCTACTCAGTGACATATAAATACAGTGACTCGCGTCTTCACCTTTCGGTCCAAAGAGGCGTGTCGCGCATGCGACTGCAGCACCTCCTACCGGAGCGCCATTTTTAATACAAGCTAAAAAAGCTTGAATTTCTGTCAAAAGTTAACGGCGTGCATCGCCCATTTTATCGGTGTTTTCATAGTGAACTTATTATGCAACGATAAGGTAAGCTTTGAATTTCATAATGATGTATTAGAATATAAGTTTTGTGATGATTTTGCTTGATTTTGGAGTTCCTTTTTAACGATATAAATTGAGAAACTATGGTCACTCGAAACAAAATGGCGGCGGCGCCGTAAAAAACATCACTTCTTTTACGATGTACTCCGTCGTTAATAAGGTTTGAGGTAATATTTTAGCATTAGAAAACGAAAGGGGAAGGACCAAAAAGTTGTTTAATATCATTTTCATGACAATTATTTACTATTTTGATGGTCTTATGACAGTATAGAAATAGGCTTATTTAGGAAAGTAGCGAAAACCGGCAAATCAGGATGTTCAAAACCCCACTACCCCGTTTTTGAATAAGTCTCCCAAAATAACTATTTTTGAGCCCCGCAATGATATTTTTCATAAAGTTGGATGCCTTTTTAATTGTTTGAGTGCTATTTTATGCAATTTCGTGCCGATTTAATTGGTCAAAATAATCATAAAATAAAACTTGCTTTTTTCACAGTTTTCGCCATACAACAATGAGTTCAGAGGGTTGGTTAGTTATGCATTGAAGAATTTGTCAGCGACCAAAGTTTCTTATTGCACATCAATAAAAATTAACCCCAAAACCAAGCAAAATGATCACAAAACTTGTTATTCTAATACATTCATTATAAAATTCAAAGCTTACCTTAACATTGAATAATAATTTGATTACATAAACATTAATGAAATGGGTGATTCACGTCGATAACTTCTGATAGAAATTCCAACTTCCTCAGCTTAATTAAAACCTATGTCACTGACTTACTTCAATTTTCAATGCATGCATCCTAAGTAAGAGAGAGCTAAGATCAAAATCCTCATCCAAATGCAAAATAAAAAAAGTTTCCCGTATTTATATTGAAAAGCCCTCCAGCCCGTTTTCGGGTTTTTTTTACTACGTTAAGTAAAACAACCGTAATAACCGTATAAAAACTTGGCAAGTTTGGTATCAAAATTTCAGAAATTAAGTACACAAATTAACGCAAACGTTTGTAAGAATACATTATTCATACAGATAAAATAAAACAATGATAATATTAAAATATTCCTAGATGCGAAATAAGAGCGATAGAACTATCGATTTTTTCAGCCACTCACCTGTCCAGCGGCGCGACAAGCGTCTATTGGAAAAATACCTATATTTAACTGGAGATGCGAGTCACTCTATATATAGGTCACTGCTCTACTGTATGGCAGCCCGTTTCGGGTATCTGAATTTCTAAACTAAATACACCAATCTGCATTTCAAATACAGATATTAGCATTTCACTCACAGATGTCTGTGTTTATGGTTGAAACATAGAAATCTCAATTTACTGCACTTTTGGAGAACTGATGCCTCCCTTGCCGATTTTTACATAGCACCCTTCACTGCTTGGTATATATAAGTTTTTACTTACTGTTTCATTTTTAATAAGCACATCCAGTTAGTGAACCACTCAGAACCAGTATTCAGACAGAGCCCTTTCTCTACTCTCTGCTATACACCATTTGCAGCGATGGCATATTATGTATACATATTAGACCCTGGGTTGCAGACTGAAAGCCTCCCACTAATCAGATTACTGAATGTAGGGTTCTTATATCTGCACATGGGTAGTTGACTCTCCATGCAAATGCCAGAGAGGGGAGGGGGTGGGGGCAGGGCTCCAGTTTAAATATCCTGATTCGAAAGACAGCATGCAATTGCCATTCCTGCAAATGACAAAGAAAAGCCTGGCCAGATTCCTTTTTTTTTCCCTATCGGGGTGCCCACTGGGCAGGGAAAAGTCAGGAAAATTTGAAATTTCTTCAAGGTCAGGGAAAAAGTCAGGGAATTCTGAAAAATGGTCAGGGAAATCCTAAAATGGTAAAGTGTCTGGAAATTTTATACTTTTTGGACATTTTTGACAGTTAAAGCTCTGTTGATAGTTCTATGTTGTGCTTTTTCATAACAAGTGCTTTTGCCCAGTATGTATTGTTGCAAAGCTTTTCAAAACTTTGAAGTACATTGGCTGCTTTGCTGATTTCTCTGTGTCCCAAAACAGGTACTGCACGCTCAAAACTTAGGGATAAAGAAGAAGCGGGTGACAGTTAAATAATGACATTTTGGTCAGGGGAAAATGGAATTTGGTCAGGGAACAGTTTGGGAATTTTGTTTCCAACAAAGTGTGGGCACTAGGGCTGGGACGGGTAGAGATTTTGTACCCGGGTACTCGAGTGCCTATTACCCGGGGGTACCCGTTACTATGGTATTTTGAGCATATCAGCAGTTAGAAAATAGATATTTAGATTTTGTCTCGCCTGCGAAGCAGAGGTGAGACTTATGTACTGCTTTTCTGGTGTTGGCGGCGGCGGTGGCATAACTTTGTCGATTTTTCGCGTTTAGGTCGTAGGTGCTGACCGGCGAGACACCGCATTCCATGGAATTCTTGTTAAAATAAAAAGTATTTGCATAAGTGTGCATGGGAAGGGGTATGAAAATGTAGAAATCTCCCTCTTATAATTTACTAAAAGGGTTTGTCAATATAGGTATGATTGCAATTTTATACAAGAAAGTCACACTTAAACTTTGCTCTATTTGCTTGGAATTCTATTGGAAAAGATATTTATACATAACATAATATAAAGCATTCGGGTAACGGGTAGTAAACATGTACCAGGGTAATTGGTCTACCTGACCAAAACTCGGGTACCTGGGTACTTGTCCCAGCCCTAGTGGGCACCCTGCCTATCCCTGGAAACGAACTGAGCACTTGAGGCCATTGTACTCACCACTGCTATACTGCCTCTGCTATTGTGCTGAAGGGAAGCTCTTAAAGGCTTATTCAAAAAGTCAGGCCCGATAGGTTGGGTCCTGTAGCTCAGTCACATGCACGTTTAACTGGGGTTCAGGATGTTGGTTTGATCCCACTCAAGGCCGGCGACATCCTTCAGTAAGAAAGTTTCTCCCAAGTAAGGCAGGTGTCAGTGACTAGTGGAAGGATGGGCACTAAGTACTGATTATCAGCTTAGAATGTCTAATCCTGCCCAGGAAAAGTGTGGTTAGCTGATTTGGGTTCAGCTATAGATCAGGAGGGAAGCAGGGTCGATACCACTCCATTCATTGAGGAAGGGAGTATTGATTAATTATTGAAAATGAAAGATAAAAATATTCAGGTTCATAAATAGAAATATCTGTATTTCAAATACAGATATATCTCTATTTCAGTTAGAGTTATCTTTATTTTCTATAAATACAAATATCTTTACTTGAAATACAGATATTCACATTAGAAATGCAGACATCTCTTTTAAATATAGATATTTCTATTTAAATTAGAGATATCTGTATTTTCTATTATTACTAAATATTTGTATTTGAAATACAGATATCTGCATTAGAAATACAGGTATATCCATTTGAAATGCAGATATTTTTATGTTTAAATGATAAATATTGATATTTGTATTTCAGTTAGAGATTTCTGAATTTCAGTTAGAGATTTTTGTATTTCAAATACAGTTTTCTGAGTTTCAACAAACTTCTGATATCTCTGATTTGAATATAGATACCTGCATTTGAAATGCAGATATTTATGAATAAAATAAAATATCGCTAATTCAAATTCAGATATCTCTATCAAATAACCGAAAGAGATATCTGCATTTCAAATACAGTTATCTGTATTTGAAATACAGATATCTCCGTGTACAGATGAATATCACATATCTAAGAAATTTGGACCTATTGTAAGGACCTTTCTCTCACAGAACATCCCATTTTATGTATTTTAGAGTTGAAACAATATCAGCTTAATAGACAGTGATGTCAGTTGTTACCCTGAAGTTCTCAGGGACCCTGAGTCCATCAGATCCTAAAGACAATGCCGTGCTGATTGTTGGACAGCCCAAACATTTGGCAAAGATCTCTTTTGATGATGTCAGTTGTAAACTTCAGCCAAGAGTCACAGCTGAGGTAAGTACACTGCTCAAAATATTTAAAGGAACACCTTATATTTGTCCATTGACGACAGTGCAACGCATCCCCACTTTGAGGTAAAATGCTGTCGATCGATAAAGTCACGGATTTTCCATTTATTTTGCCATTTTTTAAAAAGGGGTGAAGTTACTAACTGCACAGTTTTTGATCCAATATTTGTCCTGCCCTTGTCCATGGACAGATTTATGTAAAACTGCAATTTTGCTAAAAATTTGCATTTTTCAGAACAGGTGAAAAGGGGGGAAATTTCAACCAGAATCAAAAGAACTATTTTGTCTATGAAAATGAATGTCTTTCAGAATGACCCTTATTGAGAAGATCCCTTTGAACTGAAGTTTATGAGATTTTACAGACTTCAGCAAAATTACTCAATTTCAGAAAATAAGAAAATTGCAAAACTTGTACCATGGAAATGAGCAGGGCATCTGTTGTGTTGAAATTCTGGTTGTCTTTAACTTCGATTCTTCTTCAAAGTGCTGAAAAAAGATGGAAATCCTTGCCCATTGACGGTCAAATTTATGGGCCGTTAAACTGGGCATATGTTGTAGTAACCTCTATGGGAAAATACCTGTTGTTCCTTTAAATATTTTTAGCAGTGTATATAATCTGTATAGAGGATCTTACATGAGTGCTCATGTATTATTGAATTTATTAAACAAGTTGGGGAAAAAGATAAGATGCAAGGCATCTTATCAGTTTTCCCCAACAAGTTTAATAAATTCAATAATACTCAATACAGGAGCATGAATGCTATAACACTAAAATTGCATTTTATTAGCAAATTTTGCACTAAAATGTCACGACTTAGCCATTAGAGAATGAGGCGTTTTATGGAAATCACGCATAACTTTACAATGTAATTAGCATATTTAATCCACCAGTTGATTATCCTTGTTAATGCATGGCTTTATTACACTCTCAGATGCGATGTCATACAATAAAAGGTTGAATCAAAGATTATGGTTTGATAATACTCTCTTCACTGGCAATAGTCACTATCGATAGGGAAAGCTGCAATATCAGTACTATCAGCAATAGTGTTTCCAATATCACAATAGTTTCAATAGTTCCTGGACATGCATCTTTTTCTTGAAGGAAGTATTTTAAACTAAAAGAATAATATGAAAGGATGTGTTTTAGCTTGTATTGGATTTCAGAGAATGGAAACTGTAACATTTTCTTATATTTTGTTGTCATGTTGTGCACATTGCAAAATGACAGTCATTAAATAATGCTTTTTCGCTACAAACTTATGCGAACAAACAAGTTTTTATACATAAAAGCAGAATTTCTGGATAAGAATGCTGTCTCCAATAGTTATTGCAATGCATTGCAATAGTTACCTGCAATAGTAATAGTATTGCAATAAGGATTTCTGCAATAGTAATAGTATTGCAGTAGTCATTTTGGCCTGCAATAGTCACCCCTACTCCAGGGCTCGGGAAAACCGGATTTCTTTCGGTCCCAGACCAAAATTCAGAAATTGGGACCGATTGGAAACAGCCCAAAGCCCAAAAAAATCGGTCCCATACTGGCCCAATACTTAGGAAATTTTCTCCGATTCGTCCGATAATTGTTACATACGGCCGTTTGATCTTGTCCCGAGGTAGGAAATATCGCCACTGTCTTTAGAATTCCAGCACGTGTCATAACTAATCGGATTAACGCAGGTGTTAGCCAGACGAAAAGACCGCCTACGGACCAATCGAGATTGTCCGTATGGAGCACTGAACCACATGTCGGACCGCCTACCTGTCAATAACGAGTGTCATAATGACGCGCACTCTTACGACAGTCTGCAAAACAACTTATCAAAATAACGATGACTGGGCTTTGGGATGAAAGGTGTCGATCTTTTTTCACGATCGCGAGAATGTAACTGACCTGTATGTGTAGGACGTATGCCGACTTCAAAAGTTTGTGAATGTATCCACAACAGATAAATGCTGACGAATGTAATGACAAAGTCTGTCCGAAGTTCATTCATATTTGCATTTCCCTTACAACGGATAGTCTTTCATGTTCCATATCGTCTGCAATGGAGTTTTTAGGAATACGAACCTATTCCGCTAAAAGTGTAGATTCAAAACGAAGATACATTGTTAATATTAATAGTCACTATTTCCGACGCGTTATGGTCTACGCTCTATGTTTTGAATAATGGAACTATAAAATATGAAAATGGAAACGTCCATTTCACCGATTTCCTAGTTGTATTGTCATGCACACCAGTGCGAAAATAATGCCGATCAGTGCACAAAACAGCGCATTTTGATCAGGGTCTACGCGATTATTATATTGTACAATACTAATGGTAGCACTGATGTGCAATTACCCGTTCGTTTATGGGTCAAGCACGTTTTGTCTTTGATGTAAAGATAAAAGACGCCGCTGTGAGTATAACGTAAGCAATGTCATTCTAACTGTATGACGGCTAAAGGTACCTAAGTACACACACAGATGACTAACAATCGTATCAGCCAGCGCAACTAAGCAGTCAGACCGGTCTTTCTTGTTCGCATATAACATGAATAATAATGGACGGCGACCTAGCGACAACCGAATACTTCAGTCTCTAGTCAATATACGCTCTTCACACGTTCCGTAAGTCACCATTTCCGACGCGGCCAATTCGGCGGCAGTGGAGGGGAAATTATGCAATTTGGATACGCCATCATAACTTGGGCGAGTTAATGCTCAGGAGGTACGTATTGTTCACAAACAAACAGGAATGACCGTCAATTTTAATGCAATGGGCTTGAACAGGTTGTCTCCCCTGTCCACCTGTCAATCAAGTGTGATGTCTTCTATCACGTCCGCTTTGCCTACGAACACGTTCTTGTCTTGCACTTGCTTTTACATGCGTAGCTAAACGTCTTAAATTGTTTGAAACCAAGAACTCCACCAAACACAACAATGTACGACCATTGTACGGAAATCGGGATTAATTCATAGGACTTCGCTTGTTGTCATTAGTTTTCGTGACAGGTATCATTTTTTTTTCCAATGGAAATTAGTTAGGTGATGAGGTCATCGGCTGGACCGATTCATTTTTCAATATTTCCCGAGCCCTGCCCTACTCGCTTCTTCAAATGAGAGCGGTTAAGGACAGATTCAGTGCAAGAAGGTGCCAGTTATAAATTAATTCCATTGAGCCTTCCTCCTGGGGAACATTGTTACCAGAATTGGCAAAAACAAAAGTTAAGAATGGTTTGATATACAGGACTTCAGATCTTGATGATATCGGTAATTCAGAATTTTTCTTCTTTTTAGCTCACCTGAGCCGAAGGCTCAGAGGTGAGCTTATAGGATGGGAGTCGAGCCGTCGTCCGTCCGTCCGTGGGTGGGTGCGTGGGTGGGTGCGTCAACACTTTCAAACATAAATATCTCAGAGACCAGTGGGCCGATCGCAATCAAATTTTATCTGAAGCATCATTTGGGTGGGGGAAAGGCTGCATTAGGTTTTGGTGCCGATCAGCTCAGAACTCTGGTTTCCATGGCAACAGATAGCTCCCATAGGGTTATAATGGGGAAAACGGCGTCATCACGTTTTCTCGACTGTTTTTGATTAGATCCTTATCATACTTGCAGGTGATGATGACATACACAAGAGCTTGGATGTGTTCGAAATTTGGTCGGATTCCAGCACAGACTACGGAGTTAGCTGCCCTTGAGCGTTTGAAAAAAATCCCATAGGGTTATAATGGGGAAAATGGCGTCATCACGTTTTCTCAACTGTTTTTGCTTAGATCCTTATCATACTTGCAGGTAATGATGACATACACAAGAGCTTGGATGAGTTCGAAATTTGGTCGGATTCGAGCACAGACTACGGAGTTAGCTGCCCTTGAACGTTTGAAAAAAATCCCATAGGGTTATAATGGGGAAAATGGCGTCATCACGTTTTCTCAACTGTTTTTGCTTAGATCCTTATCATACTTGCAGGTAATGATGACATACATAAGAGCTTGGATGAGTTCCAAATTTGGCCGGATTCGAGCACAGACTACGGAGTTAGCTGCCCTTGAGCGTTTGAAAAAAATCCCATAGTGTTATAATGGAGAAAACAACGTCATCACATATTTTTAGAAAAACTTTGTCATCACTCTATTGCCTACATTTCTCAACGGATTTTAAAATAACTTCACACAAATGTAGGGCATGACAATATCTCGAGCAAGTTCGACTTTCAGGCTGCTGCGCCCAAGGTCAAGGTCACTGTGGCTATTTTTAGAAAAACTTTGTCAGCGCTCTAGCACCTACATTTCTCAATGGATTTTAAAACAAGTAGCCCAAAGGGCAACAATTGCTCACCTGAGAGACATTGTAAACCTATAGGGATATTTAAGATGCTCAAGGGCAGCTAACTCTACAGTCAGTGGTCCAATCAGGCTGAAAATTAAACTCATCCAAAACATTATGTATGCCCTCATTTAATATATGCAAGTTTAAAAAGTATCCGATCGAGAGCACAATAGACAGAGCTGTCAAGGGCAGCTAACTTCGTAGTGGTTGGCCTGATCTGGCCAAAATTTGAACTTGTTTAAGATATTATGCATTTCCTCATTACCTGCAAGTCTGAAAAGGATCGGATCAGTAGAAACCAAGAAAAAGTGGCAACATTGATTTTTTGGATGCTCAGGGCAGGTACTCCATAGTCAGTGGTGGGATCTAGCCGAAATGCTAACTTATCCAAGCTTTTATGCATATCCTCATGACCTGCAAGTATGAAGAGGATCCGATGAAAAATGAAAATGTGATGACGTTGTTTTCTCCATAATAAGACTATGGGATTTTTTTCAAACGCTCAAGGGCAGCTAACTCCTTAATCTGTGCTCGAATCCGGCCAAATTTCTAGCTCATCCAAGCTCTTATGTATGTCATCATTACTTGCAAGTATGATACGGATCTAATCAAAAACCTTGATTGCAGCACCCTAAAAGTCAAACTTGCTCGAGATATTGTCATCCCCTACATTTGTGTGAAGTTATTTTAAAATCCGTTGAGAAATGTAGGTGCTAGAGCCATGACAAAGTTTTTCTAAAAATAGCCACAATGACCTTGACCTTGGGCACAGCATCCTGAAAGTCGAACTTGCTTGAGATATTGTCATACCCTACATTTGTGTAAAGTTATTTCAAAATCCATGGAGAAATGAAGGTGCTAGGGCGATAAAAAAGTTTTTCTAAAAATAGCCACAGTCACCTTGACCTTGGGCACACCACCCTGAAAGTCGAACTTGCTCGAGATATTGTCATGCCCTACATTTGTGTGAATTTATTTTAAAATCCATTGAGAAATGTAGGTGCTAGAGCGCTGACAAAGTTTTTTCTAAAAATAGCCACAGTGACCTTGACCTTGGGCGCAGCACCCTGTAAGTCAAATTTGTTTGAGATATTGTCATGCCCTACATTTGTGTGAAATTGATTCAAAATCCATGGAGAAATGTAGACGCTAGAGCGATGACCAAGTTTTTACTAAAAATAGCCACAGTGACCTTGACCTTAGGTGCAGCACCCTGAAAGTCAAACTTGCTCGAGATATTGTCATGCCCTACAGTTGTGTGAATTTATTTTAAAATCTGCTTAGAAATGTGGGTGCTAGAGCGTTGACAAAGTTTTTCTAAAAATAGCCACAGTGACCTTGACCTTGGGCGCAGCATCCTGAAAGTCGAACTTGCTCCAGCTATTGTCATGCCCCACATTTGTGTGAAGTTATTTTAAAATCTGCTGAGAAATGTAAGTGCTAGAGCGCTGACAAAGTTTTTCTAAAAATAGCCATAGTGACCTTGACCTTGGGCGCAGCATCCTGAAAGTCAAACTTGCTGGAGATATTGTCATCCCCTACATTTGTGTGAAGTTATTTTAAAACCTGCTGAGAAATGTAAGTGCCAGAGCGCTGACAAAGTTTTTCTAAAAATAGCCACAGTGACCTTGACCTTGGGCGCAGCATCCTGAAAGTCGAACTTGCTCGAGATATTGTCATGCCCTACATTTTTGTGAATTTATTTTAAAATCTGCTGAGAAATGTAGGTGCTAGAGCGCTGACAAAGTTTTTCTAAAAATAGCCACAGTGACCTTGACCTTGGGTGCAGCATCCTGAAAGTCGAACTTGCTCGAGCTATCGTCATGCCCTACATTTTTGTGAAGTTATCTTAAAATCCCTTGAGAAATGTAGGCAATAGAGCGATGACAAAGTTTTTCTAAAAATATGTGATGACGTTGTTTTCTCCATTATAACACTATGGAATTTTTTTTTCAAACGCTCAAGGGCAGCTAACTCCGTAGTCTGTGCTCGAATCCGGCCAAATTTCGAACTCATCCAAGCTCTTATGTATGTCATCATTACCTGCAAGTATGATAAGGATCTAAGCAAAAACAGTTGAGAAAACGTGATGACGCCATTTTCCCCATTATAACCCTATGGGATTTTTTTCAAACGCTCAAGGGCAGCTAACTCCGTAGTCTGTGCTCGAATCCGGCCAAATTTCGAACTCATCCAAGCTCTTATGTATGTCACCATTACCTGCAAGTATGATAAGGATCTAAGCAAAAACAGTCGAGAAAATGTGATGACGCCGTTTTCCCCATTATAACCCTATGGGGGCTATCTGTTGCCATGGAAACCAGAGTTCTGAGCTGATCTGCACCAAAACCTAATGCAGCCTTTCCCCCACCCCAATGATGCTTCAGATAAAATTTGATTGCAGTCAGCCCACTGGTTTCTGAGATATTAATGTTTGACAGTGTTGACGCACCCACGCACGCACGCACGCACGGACGGACGACGGCTCGACTCCCATCCTATAAGCTCACCTCTGAGCCTTCGGCTCAGGTGAGCTAATAAATTCACACATATGTAGGGCATGACAATATCTCGAGCGAGTTCGACTTTCAGGATGCTGTACCCAAGGTCAAGGTCACTGTGGCTATTTTTAGAAAAACTTTGTCATCGCCCTAGCACCTTCATTTCTCCATGGATTTTGAAATTACTTGACACAAATGTAGGGTATGACAATATCTCAAGCAAGTTCGACTTTCAGGGTGCTGCACCCAAGGTCAAGGTCACTGTGGCTATTTTTAGAAAAACTTGGTCATCGCTCTAGGGCCTACATTTCTCAACGGATTTTAAATCAACTTCACACAAATGTAGGGCATGACAATATCTCGAGCAAGTTCGACTTTCAGGATGCTGCGCCCAAGGTCAAGGTCACTGTGGCTATTTTTAGAAAAACTTTGTCAGTGCTCTAGCACCTACATTTCTCAATGGATTTTAAAATAAATTCACACATATGTAGGGCATGACAATATCTCGAGCGAGTTCGACTTTCAGGATGCTATGCACAAGGTCAAGGTCACTGTGGCTATTTTTAGAAAAACTTTGTCATCGCCCTAGCACCTTCATTTCTCCATGGATTTTGAAATTACTTGACACAAATGTAGGGTATGACAATATCTCAAGCAAGTTCGACTTTCAGGGTGCTGCACCCAAGGTCAAGGTCACTGAGGCTATTTTTAGAAAAACTTGGTTATCGCTCTAGATCCTACATTTCTCAACGGATTTTAAATCAACTTCACACAAATGTAGGGCATGACAATATCTCGAGCAAGTTCGACTTTCAGGGTGCTGCGCCCAAGGTCAAGGTCACTGTGGCTATTTTTAGACAAACTTTGTCAGCGCTCTAGCACCTACATTTCTCAATGGAGTTTAAAATAAATTCACACATATGTAGGGCATGACACTATCTAGAGCGAGTTCGACTTTCAGGGTGCTGTGCCCAAGGTCAAGGTCACTGTGGCTATTTTTAGAAAAACTTTTTTATCGCCCTAGCACCTTCATTTCTCCATGGATTTTGAAATTACTCGACACAAATGTAGGGTATGACAATATCTCAAGCAAGTTCGACTTTCAGGATGCTGTGCCCAAGGTCAAGGTCACTGTGGCTATTTTTAGAAAAACTTTGTCGTCGCTCTAGCACCTACATTTCTCAACGGATTTTAAAATAAAGTCACACAAATGTAGGGCATGCCAATATCTCGAGCAAGTTTGACTTTTAGGGTGCTGCAATCAAGGTTTTTGATTAGATCCTTATCATACTTGCAGGTAATGATGACATACATAAGAGCTTGGATGAGTTCGAAATTTGGCCGGATTCGAGCACAGACTACGGAATTAGCTGCCCTTGAGCGTTTGAAAAAAATCCCATAGTCTTATAATGGAGAAAACAACGTCATCACATTTTCATTTTTCATCGGATCCTCTTCATACTTGCAGGTAATGAGGATATGCATAAAAGCTTTGATTAGTTAGCATTTCGGCTAGATCCCACCACTGACTATGGAGTACCTGCCCTGAGTATCCAAAAAATCAATGTTGCCACTTTTTCTTGGTTTCTACTGATTTGATCCTTTTCAGACTTGCAGGTAATGAGGAAATGCATAATATCTTAAACAAGTTCAAATTTTGGCCAGATCAGGCCAACCACTACGAAGTTAGCTGCCCTTGACAGCTCTGTCTATTGTGCTCTTGATCGGATACTTTTTAAACTTGCATATATATTAAATGAGGGCATACATAATGTTTTGGATGAGTTTAATTTTCAGCCTGATTGGACCACAGACTGTGGAGTTAGCTGCCCTTGAGCATCTTAAATATCCCTATAGGTTTACAATGTCTCTCAGGTGAGCAATTGTTGCCCTTTGGGCTACTTGTTTTTAAAAAAAAAAAGATGTGTCAGCACAAGTTGTTATCAGAGCTTACAGAAAATATGAGAATTATACTCAGAACTGCCTTACATGAATTTATCTGGAGCTGTGGTGGTCAAGATCATCTGGAGTCCTAAGTAAACAAATTCTTCTTTTAATAGTGGATCCCAATTAAGAAGGGAGGCAAAAATGACACTGGCTTAATGGTTTCCCCTAAAATTGTGCCAGGTCTCATTAATTATGTGTTCTTTACTTTCAGACATACAATGAAGCTGTTGACTGCCTTCATCCCACACCAACGGACACCTGTTCTCTGTGGCTGAACAATGCTACAGTCGCAGCTCTGCCTGTGAAGTGTAGTCGACACAATACCCCCTCCAGGGCACACTCCCT
Source organism: Ctena decussata (assembly GCA_963989385.1). Taxonomy (NCBI): domain Eukaryota; kingdom Metazoa; phylum Mollusca; class Bivalvia; order Lucinida; family Lucinidae; genus Ctena; species Ctena decussata. Next base: position 78,387,493 of record OZ022503.1, on the reverse strand, counting down.
GGCAAGACTGGTCAAATCGTGTCTACTTGGAGGAGACGAATTTGTTGTGGTGAGTATAAAACTGCTCCAGATAAGAAGTGGTAAAAGGGATAGTTTAGGGATTATTTTCCTTGTTTCTGCATAAAAACATGTGATGACCTCTCATTGGTGGTTCTAATTAGTATGTTTTCCTTGAGAAATAAGAAAAATCATATCAGAATTTTCCTCAAAAACACGCCTTATCTGGAACACTGATAAAAATATCCCCTGTAATGCAAGCTGGTTACTTTTATCTTAAGGGGCTGCCCTCTTTCGGGAAAACAGAGTACTGGGATGCTTTAGAGATAATGATTAGAAGTCTTAGAATTACATAGAAGTTATTTACTGTATTTGATTGCTTATAAAACAAGAGCTTTTCCCTTCCAAAACAATTCCAAAAATCCAGAATCATCATTTAAGATGGATCTAGATTTCAGGATTGTTTTAGAAGGAAAAAACTCATCTCAAAACAGATTTTTAGCTCGCCTGTACAAAAGTACAGAGAGCTATTGTTGTCACTTGGACGTCTGCGTTGGCGTGTGTGTTATACTTTAAAGCTTTTTAATGTGATGGGCAAGGCACTGCAGGTGAGCTATCCTGTACGGGGACAGGTCTTGTTATAAGATGATTTAAATATTTGGGGTCATTCTAGAGATGGAAAAAACCCACTGTTTCATAGCTGAACAAATATGGTGATGGATAATTTATGTATGGAAAAGTAGATGGAACATTGATGTCAAGTGATTGGAGAAAAAAATTGGAACAGTGTTGAGTGACACAAGGCATTCATGTCAACTAAGATAACTAGCTGTAATAAGAAGTCAGTGTTTTTGCTTGATTAAGATGTGTTAAACTGTTTGGCTATTTGCAACAGACAAATCATTTACGTATACAGTCCTGTCATCCATTATCTCATTACATCATACACGTATCATGATTTCGTGGAATTAAAAATAACGACCGAGTCCTGGAAGAAAATCTAACAGGTTCTTTAAATTGATTAATATTCATCTGGGCCCAGTTGTTCAAAGCATTGTTAGATTGATCAAGTTGTTTATCTGGGATATGTTAGTCTTATAGTACACTGAAAATCTAAAAGGCTATTACATTTTGTTGCTAAAGCTTATCAGATTTTTTTTTTGCAAAAATGGCAGTGTTTTGCATACTTTGGTTTGTAAATATAATGTCACAATAACTAATGATTTATGATTTGAACAACTGGGTCCAGAGTTTTATTCTCACTAGTAACTGTGAATATACTGGCCAGTGATTTCAAGAATCTTTCTACCGTATTTATAGGATTGTAGTATGGGAGATTACCCTTCCAAAATTTCAAGGTGGATCTATTTGATCTATCTGGGATTGTTTTGGAAGGGAAAAATCCTCACCATAGAATTACAGTAATATGCAAGTAGTAGACTATTACTTGGGCAAAAAATCAAGATCTTGCTCATATCTGTGAATGACAAAATTGCGAAATGGAAAACTTGCCAAACTTACAATTTTCAATAACTTTCTCGTACACAGCAGACACCACTTTTATTTATTACCACTTTTGTTTATTGATAATAATTTAATACACAGTACATAACATTTACTATTAAAACTCAAGTTTTATCACTTTCTTTTTGCTATAGATTGTATGTGAAAGAGCGGATGTTTTTGCATCAACTTCAGCTATTGCACGAGTTCTGCCCTTGTTCACAGCCAAGTCCAGCGCTTCTACAACTAAACGTTCCGTTACTGTGGAGTTCTTGCTGGTAGATGGTGGGGAGGCCTTGACTGCGGAAGACATTGCCTGTCTAGATGCACTAGCCTATGGTATACGCTTGGCAGCTAAAATTGTAGACATTCCATGTGCTGATATGCACACTGATGCCGTTCTGGAAGTAAGGAATTAAGTGGTGTACAGAGCTCTAGATAACAGGGAGGGATTATTTGGTGATAATTAGGGATAATTTTTGTTAATTCTGCATAAAAACATATGTTGTGACCCCTCATCTGAACCGTCTCGATGAGACGGTTCAGAAGAAGGGTCACAACATATAGTTTCGATGAGAAATAAAAAAAAATTATCCTTAATTATCATCAAATACTCCCTCTTGTCTAGAGCTCTGGGTGTAATGAGGACTGCAGCCTTAGTGCTTGTGGATATATTCAGGTGAATGGGTTCGCTATCAGGGGAAGTAACTCTGCCATTTTCATATTTGCATCCCTTCTCAGTGGGGGTTAACTCTTAAAGTAAATCTGCTGTTGTTAACTGTACATCTGATGGGGTATGTTCAACAATTTCCGTTGAACCATACACACTACATTATGTTAATTTTCACTCTGTATGTCTACTGTTCAGTTCTATCAAGTGCACCAAACTGGATTGTTTGTGTTTTGTTAGTTGCTAGTATAGAGTAGACCATTATTTTTGGAAAATATGCAGGGGGCGTATATTACAATTAAAAATACGGTAAGTTTGTCTCCTGGAATAGTGAGCTACTTCATGCCCTTGACCTACAACTCATGCACTGTTGACTCCTAAATTTTTATTCCCACATAATATCTTCAGTCCTGGCTTATAAGTCTATTTTCTCAATCTCAGACAGTAATTCATGTACATTTACTTTTTAGATCTTTTCACCATGGTCTCTTCTGCTGTACATGCAAGGGGCAGGTGCATCTACCATTATGCAGACTTCTTGTTTTTGAAAAACTTTCCAAATATGAAGAACGCAAAAAATGAAATTTCCTAGAGCTTATATTTTGCAGTATATGTTTCTTTAAACTTTCATTTGCAGGAAGTACGAGCTGTTGGAAAGGAGTTGAATATAGAACCTGTGATAATCCAAGGAGAAGATCTCAAAGAGAAGGGATTAGGAGGTAAAATGACACATGATCACATGTGCAGAGGTTTTGAAAGTTTGGGAACACTTGTTATAGGCCCATCCATCCATCCTTCTATCTGTCTGTCCATCCATCTGTTAACTTTTCATGGTCGCTTGATATCTCCTTAACCCCTTGAAAGATTTTTTGAAACTGGGGTCAAATGTTCCCCTTATCAAGACAATGTGCAGAACTCCTATTTCAACAGACAGACAAAGGTCAAGGTCACACTCAGCGGTCACTCAGAGGTTGAAGTTCAAAAGATAACATTTTATGTCCGTTCCATATCTCAAATAATGTTAAAGATTTTTTCTTGAAATTTTGTATAAATATAAAACACCATCAGATCTGACATTCTCTTTGTCTGTTTAGGTATATATGGGGTTGGTAAGGCAGCAACACATCTCCCAGCCCTGGCCGTCCTCAGCCATCGACCAGAGAAAGCGGAGAAAAACATTGCCTGGGTTGGAAAAGGAATCGTGTATGATACTGGAGGCCTGTGTATCAAAACTAAGGTATAGGGAGATTAGTTTTTCATGACAATTCTGACACAGTTTTTGTCCTGCATGAGACTAGCAGAAGCAAGACATAGATGAGCCGCGACACGACAAAACCAACAATGTGGTTGTGCGCCCAGCGCAGACTCAGATCAGCCTGGGCATCCGCCCAGTCTGATCAGAGTCTTCGCTGGCCGCATAGAGGTAGCTTAGAACCTTAGCAACCCTTTGAGCACTTAACGAAGAGTCTAGTCAGACTTGGCGGATGACCAGGCTGATCTGAGTCTGAGCTGGGCGCATAACCACATTGTTGGTTTTGTCGTGTCGGGGCTCAGATATTACTTTTCTGGTGTTGGCGGCATTGTTAACTTCACACCATATTTTCTGGTTTAGTTTAGCTCTGTTTTATGACATTGTGCTGATAGGTGAGACACCACATTCCGCGTAATTCTTGTTGTTAATTCTTGTTTGAGTCACCAAAGGGAAGCCCAAAAACTGGCTGCTTAACACAGGTGACCCCTTATTACAGGTTCATTGGCACTGTATTTAGGTCCAAGGGACCCCATAAAGGTGGCTGCTTATGACAGGTGATCCCTTAATACAGGTGACCACATGAGTAGGTTTGATTGTATTTGTATGAGTCATGACATAATTTATGGTTATATGCCTTATGGAGAAATAGCAGAATTATCCCAGAAATGTCATCAGATACTCCTTTTTTCTAGAGATTTGGTGAATGACCATTACGTAATATTGATCTGATTATTTTTTTTCGAATAAATTATCGGATGACTGCACTTTTGTCATTTTGGGAGGTAAATCAATGGTTTTTATGGTAGCAGATTTGGTTTTATAAAGGTGACACATCAGCAGAGTCATAAAATGCAAATAACCTCCCTAAATGACAATATTCAATACAGTTATCATTATTATAAGGCACTTTTGCACAATTTCACCTCTTAAAGTGTATATTACTTTTCACTCAAAGCAAGTGCTTTCTGCAGCATAAAAGCAGGAAGCAGCATTTTGTGGTGACATCAGGGTTCCAACAAATATATCATAGGATATACTATTGCAAATTTTTGGCATTATTCAATTGTCACATTATAAGTGCATTAGTAGGTATGTTTATTCAGGCTTGATGACATCACAAAGGAGCTGTCATGAAAGAGTTTCTTTGAAGGAGTGAAGTTTTAAAAGTATAAAAATTGTCTGGATTTTGTGTTTATTGTTTATCCACTGTTTTTCAGTTGGCCTACTCAGCGATTTTTTTAATGTCTGTAGTAAGGGTAGTCTTACTTGTATTCAAAGTCTAGTCCCTTTTGATGGTGGGCCATACTGTAATTGTACAGCTGTGTAAAAATATGTGCAATTTTCATAGTCACCAAGTTTGGGTAAACACGTATCCCTGCAGATACGCGTTCCAAGGCGGTAGTTCTGTTGTGGTTCTCTGTTGCCTGTTTTTGGTGTCAGAGTTTCTGTGATGTTTTACCTTATGTATGTTCTTATTATTTTTGGTTCGGTTTGGGTTGCTGAGTGGCCACCTTTTGGGAACAAGCTGCTCACTCGGTTGGCCATATGTTCTCTGTATCTTGATTATTTGTAATCTTAGTTGTTTCCAACTATGGTTTGAGGGCTGGATTTGGATTTTGATTGTTTCAGTTCCTGGTCTTTGCATACTTTTTACTTCTACAAAGTATTATAAGGAAGAGAGTACATTAATACCCCTGAACTTACCATGAGCTTGTTTTTGTCATCATAATTACAACTAACTCTGAAAAGGCTATTGTTTTGACCTGCCTTTGTCTTTTAGGTTGGTATGTGTGGTATGAAACGTGACTGTGGTGGAGCAGCTGGCATGCTGGGAGCCTTCTATCTAGCTGTGAAAATGGTAAGACAGTCTGCAGGTGAAGTATAGTTTTGATGTTAAACGAACATATCTTTTCTTCCGTAGAGGAAGGCGGAGCGGTGGTAGTGTAGTGGCTAACAAGCTGGACTACCAATCCAGGGGTTGCAAGATTGATCCGCACTTCTTTGGTCTTTTGGATGAGACTTTAAACTACGGGCCGCGTAGTGCAATCAGTAGGGCACCTGACTCATAAGTCAGAGGTCCTGGGTTTGAAACCCGGTCTGGCCACATACTTTTGTTTCTCCTTCCGCTGATTCAAGAAGGGCAGTTGTCAGTTACTGGCAAAAGTATGTGCACTTAGTACTGCTTAACCGCTTAGGAGGTCTAAGCCTGCCCAGGAATAGTGTGGTTAGGGTAAATGACCGTCCAGACATGACCATAGTTGTTTGCCGTGGACGTAAAGCAACAAATCAATCAAACAATCACTCACCTGTAGAGGACGGGGCCCTCCCAAGGTAGGACCCTAAAGGAGGATGCCCTTCCAAACAGGTCTACGCGCCTTAATTCCGGCATTGAGAAAGGAGGCAAAATTAAAGTGGCAGAATTGCTTCCCCTGAATGTGCACCTTTTTGCACAGGCAGAAGTAAACAGTTGCAAACATTGATATTGCCAAACAAACTTACCAGTAAAATGATGAAGGAGACAGATGGTTCAGACTGACAGACAGTTTAGACTAATTCAAACAGATCTATAGGAACAGTCTGATTATAGTGAAACACTTATATTTGGCAGTTTATACTGAATATTGGCAATATTGGTGGTTAAGGCAAAGAGCGCTAAAATATGTGCACTTATATGAAGGATCTAGAGTTTTGGAAGGGAAAATTCTCCTGTAACCGAAGAAATACGCTATTTCTGTCCCAAGATGTAGATGTAGATTTTTACAGTACCTGTATATTTCTCTTCAGGGTTTCACAGAAAATCTACATGCTGTGTTATGTATAGCAGAAAACGCTGTTGGACCACTTTCATATAGGCCAGATGACATTCTAACACTCTACTCAGGAAAGTAGGTTTCTCAAATGTTCCATTTTCTGATTGTGAGAAATAATTAGATGCACTTTGAACTTTCGAACTTTTTTTGTGTGTCTTGACTGCTGATCTTTCAAGTATTGTTGATTTAGTTGCTTTGTTAATAGTAGCATCATTCCAGTGTGTTTTGCATGTTTTTGAGATACTAAAACATACCATGACACAAAAAAATGCATCCTCATAACTGAGCCATGACACAAAAAAACAGCAAAGTGGTATGTGTGCCCAGTTAAGATTTAGATCAGCCTGGGCATCTGCTCGGTCTGATCAGTCTTCACTGTGTGCTAAAGGGTAGCTTAGGGTCTAAGCTAGCTTCATGAGGACAGCAAAGACTCTGATCAGACTGGGTGGATGCCCAGACTGACCTGAGTCTTTGCTAGGCACATATGCCATTTTTTGTTATCCCCCGCCAAAGGCGGAGGGATATAGGTTTCTCCATGTCCGTCCACCTGTCCGTCCGTATGCCCACCCTTCCTTCCGTCCGTCATTCCGTCCATCCATCTTTCCGTCCGGAGCAATAACTAAGTAACCACTGAACGGAATTTCATGGAACTTAAAATAAATATATATTACTATAACTCGCTGACGCACGTCAAGTTTCATCAGACTGGCTTCAGTAGTGCATGAGTTTTTGCCCTTGACTTATTTTAAAATCATTACAATGAGTCATAACTAAGTAACCACTAGGCAGAATTTCATGAAACTTTAATTAAATATATATGACTATAACCCGCTGATGCATGTCAAGTTTCATCAGACTGGCATCAGTAACGCATGAGTTCTTGCCCTTGAATTGTTACAAAATCAATAAAATGAGCCATAACTAAGTAACCACTGGACCGAATTTCATGAAACTGAAACTAAATATATATCATTATAACCCGCTGAAGCGTGTCACCATTCATCAGAATAGCTTCAGGAGTGCATGAGTTATTGCCCTTGAATTGACCTAAAATTATTACAATGAGCCATAACTAAGAAACCAATTACCAAAATTTCATGAAACTTAAATTTATTATGTATCATCATAAGCGGTTTTGCACATAAAGTTTTATCAGAATGGCATCAGAAATGTGTGAGTTATTGCCCTTGAATCAATTTGAAATTAACAAATTTAGTCATAACTAAGTAATCAATGACTAGAATTCTATGAAGTTTTTGCTAAATATGTATCACCATAACACATTGGTGCATCTTACGTTTTGTCCGATTTGCTTCAGTTAGCAGTGAGTAATTGCCCTTGACTTGGTTTAAAATCAATATATTGAGTCATAACTAATGACTGGAATTTCATGAAACTTAAAATATTTATGTATTGTCTTGACATAGCAGTGCACATTAAGTTTGATCATAATCGCATCAGTAGTGCATGATTTAATGACCTTGAATTGACTTCAAATCCACAAATTAGCCATAACTTAGATACTGGACTGAATAAAATTTCTTGAAACTGAATTAAAATTGTATCATCATAGTGCAGTGATGCTTAGGCAAGTGTTAAAGAACAGCTTCAGCTTATGCCTCACTTATGCCAGAGTAATAGTCCACTCAGCCCAGTGTATATAAATTCACCGAATTTGCTTGTTTTGATTGTGTTGCAGCTCATTTGAACTCCATAATATTAACATACACATGTAGTTGCTGACATTGACCTACAATCAGGTTTATATTAGCCTGTTGACTTCAGCCAAACTTCCAAGACACTTTAAACTGTTACAGTTGTAAATGAAACAGGAGAAAGTTGTATGCTCTTAAACAGAAGAAACAGGATACTTTATGCATATATAAATGACAAACCAACAAAGTGGTTGTGTGCTCAGCGCAGATTCAGATCAGCCTGGGCATCCGCCCAGTCTGATTAGAGTCTTTGCTGTCCACATGGAGGTAGCTGAGATCCTTGGCTACCATGTAAGCGCTTAGCAAAGAGTCTGATCAGACTTGGAGGTTGCCTAGGGTGATCTGAGTCTGTACTGGGCACACCTGCCACATTGTTGGTTTTGTCATGTCGTGGCTCATATGTAATTGCATGTGAGTGGAGTTTTTCTTTTTTTCTTTTCTAGGACAGTAGAAATCAACAATACAGATGCTGAAGGCAGACTGGTTTTAGGAGATGGGGTAATTATGTAACTGTTTCTAACAGTGGCATCGCATGAAAATGGACTTTAAGCTGTGTCTGAAAAAGGGTAAACTCAGATCACCATGCACATCTGTGTTGTCAGACCAATCTGCATATCTGTGCAGTCTGGTTAGTATTCCCTTTTTGCATAGAAAGTCTACAAAGTCTGGGGAATCTAAAAAATGAAAGCTGTGGTCTTTGATAGCTTGGTGCAAGTGTGCAGGCTGATTGGAATAGTTATGGTACACTCAAACAAAAAGGCCATTTTCACATGATGCCAATCATATTCTGAAGTAAATTGTTATATGAGCTGTGACACCAAAAAACCAACAAAGTGGTTGTGCGCCCAGCGCAGACTAATATCAGCCTGGGCATTTGCCCAGCGTTTAAAGACTAGCTAGGGTCTAAGCAACCTCCTTGCAGATGCCCTGGCTGATCTGAGTCTGTGCTGGGCGCACAACCACGTTGTTGGTTTTCTCGTGTCACGGGTCAATTAAAACAATCATTATTTTTCTAATTTTCATTTTGGACAGGCATCCACTTTAGAATTAGGACCAGTATGTTTGCCATGTTGTATGTTTCAGGCTGCAGGCTGATCTGAGTCTTGACAGTTGCTTCAACATTGAAGTGTTTGTTTTTCATGTATGCCAAAATGTACCTGTTCAGGTGCAGTCCCGGATCCAGGGGGTGGGCTCTGGGGCTTCAGCCCTGCCACCTGGACCCGGTAAGATTAAAATATATGTTGTGAGATCTCATTAGAATCGCATCGGTGAAGCGATTCTAATGAGATCTCACAAGATATATTTCAAGGCAAAAAGACACCAAAATTTCTCATCAAATGGATCCCTTATTATTGCATATATTTTCAAGCCTCAACCCCTCCCCTCCGGCCAACCATCCCTTCCCCTCCCACTTCCCAAATATATCTCGGCTCTCGGCACCTCTCAGCCCCGCCAGTTATCAGTTATCCAGAGCCCTACCAGTATGTTATGGTCTGGATCCGGGTCTGAGGTGTCATGAGTCACTTGTATTCTGTTACAGGTGGCTTATGCTCAGAAAGATTTAAAGGCTGATGTTGTGGTTGACATGGCAACACTGACAGGAGCTCAGGGTATAGCCACAGGTAAGCTGAAAATAAGTAAATCTAAAATCATGAGGATGAACTGAAGTAAAACTTTACTTTGATGTTAATCATATAATGCTATTATCAGGAAAGAGACTTCAAAATTTTAAAGGTGGTAAAAAAGTCTTTCCATTAAAAAACCAATCGACACTAATTAATTGTTGCTGTATAGAAGTCAGGGCTCGGGAAAACCGGATTTCTTTTGGTCCCAGACCAAAATTCAGAAATTGGGACCGATTGGAAACAGCCCAAAGCCCCAAAAAATCAGTCCCATATTGGCCAAATACTTAGGAAATTTTCTCCGATTCTGTTAGATTTTTTTTTTGTCACGGATGTTTCGGTTATTTTCGTCGGTGTTTACGACATTGCATTAAAAGTTAATTGGGTTGTTTACATAAATTTAATCAACAACGTGTCAAAAGTTTCACGTGTCACCAATCTCAGGTCACATCGTATACACAATATACAGGCCGACGCTCGGGGAAAAAAGGCCGTGTATACATCCAAAGAAAGCATTATAAAATACTTTTGCATGCGAAAAACAACAACAAAGCTTAAAACCTGATTTGGTTATCTGTAGGCTTGTTATTGTTTTAGGCGACGTCAGTACTCGCGCAAATATGTATATTTTTTCTAATCGTCCAAAAGTACCTTTTTGAAAAGTAAAACACAAAAATTGCACGGGCAAGGGAATTAACTCGAATAAAAACTCGAATAAAAATGTTGGTTACCTGCTCAATATTTTATTGGCCCATGCGAACCGGCAGTAAGACGAATCATGCGTTTCCGGCATGGCTACTTTCACTTTCATTTTTGCATTTTAAAGCGGATGTTTCACAATAAGAACATAGGGACAAAATGGCTATTCAGCGCTATTTTCATTGTGTCAGGTAAGCAGTAAACATGTCTACTCTACCTGGTTAGGGCTACGACCATGTAAACATGGGGTTTTTCGTTAGTGGGTGGGGGTATTCAGCGAAGATCGTTATACCGTGAGATCACTTATAATTTTATGTCTCCCGGCACCTGCGTTGTAACGGCGCTCCCGGGTAGTTAGGTGATGACGTCATCGGCTGGACCGATTCATTTTTCAATATTTCCCGAGCCCTGATAGAAGTGTTAAATTTTTGTTATAGGATGAATTATATAATAAGATTGCATGTATTACCAAGAGCTTACTGCTGTTATTTTTGCTTTAGTACTCGCCAAAATGTAGTGTGGACAGTTTCTCACAAAAAATCGTCTGAGCAGCAGCAAAAAGATAGTTGGTTAACAGTAGTCATCCTTTTATGAGGTGTGTGTAACATTCTCGTCCCTGTCGGTGACATGCTGTGAAGATCTCATGTTGTTGTTTATCCAGTCCTGCTTGTTTAAAAAGGTCACATCCCCAGGGAACAAAACCATAGCAGACATATTACATCAGAGTGTGTCAAGTTTTGTGTGCTCGTGTAAAATTTTGCCGGTTTGATAAGGTGGACATCACCATTGATGTTTAGTGACTCTTTAATCACTGACTGCCATCTTAATTCCACTTTTGCCAGTTTAGGGCAAACTGGGTGCTGATTTCCTGGTCTACTGGATTGATGAAATTGATTAGACATGTGCCACCCATACGAGTTGAACCCATGACCACCTATGTGAAAGGCAAAACCACTAGGCCAGGTGCACTGCTCTTCAGGCTCCTATTTGATTTATTTCCTTTATATACCTATTATAAGTACCATAAATACCAAGTTCAATTTCTGAACAGTGTAGACATAAATCAGACTGCTTCTATTGCAGCATTCTAATATGGTTCTGCTGTGTATGCCTATCCTCCAGCTGCTTTTAACTCATCAGAACCTATTCAAACTTTAGCCTAATCACTGTAATTGGATTGGTTGCCTCTGTGTTTAGAGAAATTGCATAACTTTTTGCAGGTAAATACCATGCAGGTATATTAACAAACAATGAAGACTGGGAACTAGCCTGCGTGAAGGCAGGACAGAACTCTGGTGATCTCGTACATCCTGTGCCATATAGTCCCGAACTACATTACCCAGAATTCAGCAGCGTAGTAGCAGACATGAAGAATTCTGTGGCTGTAAGTTAGTACTTGTTAATGAAGTGAAACATGATGTAATATTAACAGAACTGCATTATGAAAGTATGACCACATGCAAATTCCTGTGGTAATTTATTACTTGTGCCTTTTCAACTTTACAAGCCGGTAGTTCGGAAATATGCATTGAAATCCAAACTTAGTTTCAGTACACAGCTATTCCTCAGATAGAAAATTAAGAAGACAGATATCCTTTCAGAGGAAAAAGGGATACAAAAGATAAAAGCTTCGCTGGTTCAATTTCTAAATCACAGTTTCTGGCCATACCAGTTCTAGTGTGAAATGTTGAGTGTTATAATGACAGGTAACTTATGATAAGCAAAGACATCACTTTTCCACAAGGTCATATGTGAATAGCTAAGATTTAGAAATTTCACCAATTTGAAAAACATATATGCCAAGATTGCAAGAAGACTGTTTATTGCGCAATTTTTGTCTGTTTTGTAGGATCGTAGTAATGCCCAGGTCTCCTGTGCAGGGCTGTTTGTGGGCTCTCACCTGGGGTTTGACTTCCCGGGGGTTTGGCTACATATTGACATGGCCTCACCTGCTCATGTGGTAAGTTCAAAAGTTTCTTTTTACGGTAGCTATAAATATGATTGACATTTCTTCTATCTTAGTGTTAGACAGACGGTTGTGACATTTCTTCTATCTTAGTGTTAGACAGACGGTTGTGACTATGTATATTTTTTCTCCTTACATACTTCGGGATCCCAGAATTTTCTTTTCCATGCCTATTTCCACAGAATGCTGTCTGTCGCAGTCTTGATTCATGTCAGGCCAGTAATTTGATACTGTCTTGGAATAACTGTACTCAAAATTTTCATTTTGGGAAGGTAAATTGTAAGTTTTGTAGTTGTGAATTTCATTTAAGGGTGACATGTTTCCCCATTCTAAATCATTTTTTCACATTTCACCTTTCAAAGTATATTACTTTACACCCAAAGAAAGCTCTTTCAGCAATGTTACATCAGACATATGACAATGAGTTGCAATGTTTGGTAATGATGTCAGGTTATTTCACAGCATAATACAGGATATCACAAATTTTTGATAATGAGAAACGATGTTTCGTAATGATGTCAAGTTGTTTCACAGCATAATACAGGATATCACAAATTTTTGATGTTATCCAATCACTATTCACAGTTCCGAGCCACACCCAGAATATCACTCAAAATCACATGATAGCGTATACCTGGCCAATGCAACGACAACTTAGCACGTGACATAGTCTCACAAACAAATCACACGTGGTCAGTATCCAACACAAGTCCGTGATTTTACCTAACAGTCAATGGAGGGATGTATACCTGTTTAAAGAAAACAAACTAACACCAATTTCAATAAACGTACCATGCTTTGCAAGAACAGAACGCATCAGAAATGCGTGATGTTCCAAATCCCATGTGTAGATCATGAGGAGGCTGATTCTTTGCCATAGATCGCCAACATTTAGCAGACACTTTCTTTTGTCATTTGTTTTTCCGCCCTCTTTGTGTAAGCTTGTGAGACGTAGTAACAGTAACTAAGCAGGCGGAGCTTAGCTGATATTCTCGGAACTGTGTATTATCAGAAGTCACCAAATATTTGTAAGTGTATTAGCATTGGCAGTAAATGCTTTCTTGAGATGATGTAGATTAACATTCATTCTCAGACTAGACTGCCCATATGTGGTATTACAAGTTTTCTTATCACAGGACTTGTATGTCTTTTCAGGGAGACAGAGCAACAGGTTATGGCCCAGCCTTGTTGAATACCCTGTTTGGCCAGAAGTCTTCCAACAAGCTACTACAGTCTATAGCACCACCAATTTCTATGTGGGAACAAATGGAGGTGGAAGAGACAGAGGAATCAGCAAAGAAATTGAAAGTTTAATGATGTGAATGAAGTCTTTCAAAGACAGCCTTTACCGTAATGACCCTAAAATTTCAGACACCTGAAAGTCTAACACTTAATGTCTGAAAATTCTTAGAAAGTGGATTTTACACAGGTTAGTGCCTCCAAATGATGCTTAGTGTAAGGCAAACTTTGCAGACCCTGACCAAACTGCTCCTTCAGGAGCAGTTTGATCTGGGTCTACCATGTTTGCTCAGACATATCTGTCCGAATATATAGGGTCATTACGGTAGTTGTTACTTTATAGCAGTTCTGTATAGCAAATGAAATCAGCTTTGTGTACTTGTAGTTATCAAAGATCAATGGATTCATCTTAAAGAAAATGCCATAAGGTGTATGGGTACACCTCCATGTATTTCCAATAATTTTTACAAAGGGGGTCAACTTTCTTGACATCTGTTTGCTTCTCTGGGCCCGGTTGTTCAAAACTGACGATGTCATTAGTTAACGTTTCGTTAAAATTTCAAATGTTAAAATCTCAAATACACCAATATTTTTAGTTGAAAAAATGTGAGCATTTTTCAACAAAAAATATCAGTTTATTTGGTTAAAAAGTCATAAAACACTTAATGAGTTGACCTCTTAACCAGCTTGTTAGCCTAACGATGCTTTGAACAACTGGGTGCTGGATGACAAAGCCCTTCCAATTTGGAGTCTACACTTGAAGGAAAGAATTTGCTCCCAGTGGAGCAAAGTCTTTCCTTTAAGGGTTGACTCCCCTAAAGAAATGGAGAGGGAAATGTGAAAATGGAAGAGTTGCTTCCACGGAATGTGTTTCCATTCACCTAAATGAAAGAATTTGTTTCCCTGGTGTCTGAAAAATTTACCAGAGGGATTTCACAAGCCACTGCTGCTCTTAAAGAGAAAAATTCTCTCCCCTGTGAGAGCTTATTCATTTCTCAAAAAGTCAGCTCTTATGAAAAGAAAGACAAATACTCCTAGATCAGTGATTTTCCTTGAAGGTGTGTGTGTCCAGTATCCTCAAGGATATGATAGAAGTTAAAATAGCCTTACAAAGGCAGCCATTAATTGTTCTTGTAAGGACCAGAAATACTGGTACTAAAGTGTCTTAACAAACATTGTAGAGCCATATGACTTCTAAAAGAGCAGGGTCAGCACTGTTGTTCACTGTAGAAATTTTGTAATAAATTGCTTGACAATAAACACAATTTGTTCAAATTTTAGGATAGTTAAGGGACAAGTAAATGGTTAACATGAATGGGGACACCACAATGTCCCAGTGGAGCAAATTCTGTCCTTTAAGGTTTGATCCTCCATGGAAAAGGGAAGCTGCAATGGAAAATGGCAGAGCTGTTCCCCCTGAAAGTGTATCCATTCACATTAAGGTGTTCCAGTATTGGAGTTGCTATAGTATTATTCTGTATCATGTCAAAAATTCCACAAAGTTTACTTGTAGAATATATTCAGTTGTCAAAACCTAAATTTGCTTTGATTTTGTCTGATTTTCTTGTTAGAGTTTATATTTTTACATGTAATAACTTGACGGCAATATGTATTAGTGCTTGTTTATTGAAGATTTAGTTATACGAGGCCAGGCCGCTTAGCGCAATCGGTTGGGCGCCTGACTTATAAGCCAGAGGTTCTGGGTTCGATACCCAGTCTGGCCACTTACTTTCATTTCTCCATCCGCTGATTCAAGAAGGGCAGTTGCCAGTTACTGGTGAAAGTAAGTGCACTTAGTACTGGTTAACCGCTTAGGAGGTCTAAGCCTGCCCAGGAATAGTGTGGTAAGGTGCACTGACTGTCCCAACATGACTGTAGCTGTTTACCCGGGACGTTAAACAATAACACAATAACACCAATAGTTATATGAGACTATAACAGGTAATAAATTTTGTAAGATAATACAGAGCCCTAGATAAGAGGGAGTATTTGGTGATAATTAGGGATAATTTTCGTTATTTCTGGATAAAAACATATGTTGTGACCCCTCATCTGCACCGTCTCGACAAGATGGTTCAGATGAGGGGTCACAACATATGGTTTCAATAAGAAATAAAGAAAATTATCCCTCAATTATCATCAAATACCCCTCATATCTAGGACTCTGTAATAACTTCTTTTAAGGTGGATGGGTGTGCTTCCATGTTTTCTCACCATCTTTACAAAGGGGAAAACTTTGTGGCTTCCTGTTTGCTTCCTGGGAAAATGAAACCCTTCTAAAAAGGAGCTACTTTGAAAGGAAAACATATGCTCAGAGGAGCAAATTCTTTCCTTTTAGAGTTGACCACCATTGAAAAGCTTCTCCGGTCTTTCGGATGAGACTTTAAACCGAGGTCCCGTCTCCATATGACCTCGTTGTTGGTGGGAAGTTAAACCCGAGTTCACTCACTCACTCACCATTGAAAAGGGAGGCAAGAATGAAAATTGCAGAGTTGCTTCCCCTGAAATTATACCCATTCACCTTAAAGTTTGCACAGTATATGTTAGTTCATCAGTCACCACAGTTGCCGTATTATATTTTCTAACAGGCAACAGCATAAACAGTGAACAAGTACTGAGTATTGCTGATTGCAATATTTAGAGACATGTCTTTTGTACGAAACTGAGTTCTATTGCACTAATGAGCCAGGACTCGACAAAAGCATCAAAGTGGCATGTGCTGAAACAAAAACTTAGATCAGCCTGGGCATTGGCCCAGAATCTTCGCTGTTGGCATGGAGGTAGCTTGGATCCTTAGCTACCCTCTAAGTGCAGAGTGAAGTCTCTGATCAGACTGGGCAGCTGCCCAGACTGATCTGAGTTTTGGTGGGCACACATGCCACTTTGTTGGTTTTGTCATGTCATGGTTCAAATGAATTTGCTTCAGTTTTTGTGTTTGTCTTCCTATTAATATTATTTTTGTTTCCTTACCATGACTTTCTTACTTTTATTTGCATAACAAGGTGCCTAACAGGCCTTCTTCAAATTAGCAGTCAAACTGGTCTGGCTGTTCTGGAGGAAAAGTCAGTTAAATGATTTGTACCTTGTGTGTCTATGACAGCCATCTTGATTTTCAGGTGGCAACTGACTTAGCTGATTTTGGTGTCTTATTGCACAAGTGAATTTGCAGGAAGCATAACGGCACCTTACTATGCAAAGTAGCTAAAATTGTTACTGTAGAACCCTTTGGGTTATGATGCTGATTTTTGATATGCCTAAGGCAAACAGTGTATCTTTTACTTTGTAGATTTGTATGAAAACCTATTGCCAATTGCTGTGGTTGTACAAATTCCTATTTTGTTACTAAATCAGGAAAAATAGAAAAATCATGAAACAATTCAAAATGCATGTACCCACTCTTTAAATATCTGTAAAATTCAGAATCAGGTGAGGGGAGTTTCAGTCCTCTTTTCTGAAGAGTGATTCAGGGCCAGCATGGCACACTTGTTTGTCAGTTATAATCCGTCAGATTTGTTCAGATATTATTTATATTCTGTGCCAAAATAAACTTCTTTAACTACCTGGCAGCTGTGATACAATGACAGTTCTAGTTATTTCAGTAAATTTTCAGTCAAACAGACCACCAAATTATAGCACATTTTATTTGCTAAAACATTGTTTCTTAAAAGTTATCTCAGACATACCTACCATTTTAGTGTTTGCTTGTTCTGTGTATAGATGAACTCTTTACAGATATCAGTCTCCAGCTGAAGCTGTTATCACATGGATGTAGTATGTAATCAGTACTCCAGATAAGAAGGAGTAACAGAGATATTTTAGGGATAATTTTCCATATTTCTCCATAAAAACAAATGTTGTGACTCCTTGTCAGAACTGCCTCACATCCTCAAATCACAAAATTTTGTTTAAAACTGTATGGTCTACAACTTTCGATCATTTTGACAAGTTTTGTATTTTAACTAATTGTAAAAACTGAGTAAAAATAAAGATTTCATCATAAATCTATTCATTACACCTGAAAAATGCTTGAAAAGGTGATAACCTCTGTGAAAACAGTAGCCTTTCACTTTCAAGTAATTTTGTCCAGGAGGAACGAAATTTCATAAATTCTCCATGAAAACATATATTGGACAAACAGAATGTGACCCTTCATTAGAACCACTTCCAGAAGAGGATTCTAATAAGAGGTGACAACTTACAATTTTGTTATGATGAATAAGAAAAATATCATAGAAAAATCATCTGGGGCCAGTTAAAACTAATGATGTAGTTAGTTATTGTGACATTAAATTTTCAAACATAATATTCATAAAAATTCTACCGTTTTTTGCTGAAAAAAATGTTATAGGAGCTTTTGCAGTGCGAAAGCTCCTCTCAATTATTCAGCAAAATATATTACGGCAACTGATTTTGTGTGCACTGTGAGATTTAACAAATCCTCTACTAACGACTTCCTTAAGCTAACGATGCTTTGAACAACAGGGCCCTGATAGTCACCTTACCTACAGCTCTTGGCCCAGTTGTTCAAAGCATCATTAGCTCAATGAAGTCATAAGTCAAAGATTCATTAAGTCTTACAGTATGCATCAGTTCAAGTGTGCTAATATTTTTGGCCAAAAAAATGGTAGTATTTTTGGGTATAATACTTTTTGAAAGATGTCGTTGGGTTTACTAACGACCTTTTTAGGACAAGGAGCTCCTGATCCCTGTTAGAACATATATACTTAATGCCTTTAGGAGTACAAATTTTACAAATTATTATTTCACAATTTTCTATACTTGGGAGTAAATAAGTGACATATAATGTGTTCAAATATATCAGAGAAACTTAGGCTGCATATTTGTCACAGAATAAGATACAAAATTCCATAAATCTGGTTAAAATTCTGGTCATTTTGGCAATACTGTATAGCCATCAGCTTGCAGAATGAATGGCATTAACCCATTGCGTTCTGGGTATTTTTTGTTGTCTGCTGACATTGTCGTCTGCATAAAAAATCAAGAATATTTTGACAATATTGGTCTAACTAACTCTTGTAGAAATGATGTCTAGGCAGCAAACAGTTTGGATCTCAGATCAGGCCCTACGTTTGTGGGGCCTGATCTGGATCCAAACTGTTTGCCCAGATACCCTTAAGGGGTATCCCGAATGGACTGGGTTAAGTGTATCTAAAACCATACTGAGTGACCAAGCTTTGATGGTACATTTTCTTTTGGTGTGACCAAACCTGAGTCTTGCATATGCTAAAAGCTATAATTATGTATCTGTGATATGTATAGAAAAATAATGATAAAATCAACATTTTGTATCCATTTCACAGTAATCTTTAAACAAAAAAATTTGAAGCATACGAATGTGTTTGTTTTCTTTCCAAATAGGGTACTCCCTGGATGATTATACCCCGACATAAGAAGTATGTCAAGGGGTATATGTATATATGGTTTTGTCATTCTGTCCACTAGTCCGTCCATCTGTCCTTCCATCCGTCTGTCTGTCCACCCGTCCGTTCATTAACTTTGCGTCAAAGTTTTGCGTTAAACCTTTTGTAATTGCTTATATACTCGAGGACTTTAAAAACGCCTCACCTGAGAGAAATTGAAATGCTGCATTTGTTTGATTATCAGCTAAAACAAAACAAGTGGTAAACAAACCTGCTTGTATAAATCAAATGCATGAGATAACAATTAGTACAATCCTAGAATTTAAAAAGCTTAAATTCACGCGACAAAGAGAAAAGGGTGTTTTAAAACGTGGGATTTTCACCAAAACAGTTATAATGCACCATTCGAATGCTTATCGAAGTTTAGTGTGGTTCCCGTCTTCTGCTATATTTCAACAATTACCGAACTGAAGCGAGGTAAACAAACGCTCTTGGAATGCAATTATGGCATTTCAAACATGGCATTAAACTTCGAAACCGACAACAATAAATTTACTCAAACAGTATTTAACGACTCTTAGTGGTCTACTCTAGAACCGCGTGTAGATAAAATGTGAATTTTAGAGTCCGTTAAGAATGGAATAATTGAAGTTGACGTCATTTACTGCGCTGATAAACAGACGTTTGGTGCTGATATCGAAGTATCCACTGATGTTGACGGATGCCCAGAAAGTAAATCTGTGAGATGTTTGTATCGGGTGCTATTCATGTGAAGTGTAAAACGTCGAATAACTTTATTTTCAGAAAATCACTTTTCTGAGATTTCAGTTTGTGTGTTCCAGTTTTCGATTTAAGCTTTCTGACAGCAAATAAAGTCATGCCGACTTTAATTTTGTGTTTTTGCTGTATGATATCTTTCACGAAAAAGCTGGGATCGACTTCAAGGGCTGTAACATAAAGAAATTTAAAACAAAATTAAGGGGAAGTGACGTTGACCTGTTAAGTGCAAAGGTCAACACGCATGACATAAAATCCTGCAGTTTCTTTGATTTAATTAGTTTTACATTTTCTAAAATATCCTAGTCATATTTACTAGTCTGAAATGTGGAATTACTAAAATACATCACATTTTGGGGTGAGGCGTTTTTAAAGTCCTCGAGTATATTTCTGTAACCTCATATCAGATTCTCTTCATACTTGTTTCATTATATCTCTATAGCATTACCTTTGATCTGATATATCTAGACCCCTGGGTCAGGCCCCTGGGTGGAGGTCAGGGGTCAATAATTAGGACATAGGCATTTTCATTATGTCAAAGTTTTGCTAAAACCTTTTTTAGCTCACCTGAGCACGAAGTGCTCAAGGTGAGGTATTGTGATCGGTCTTTGTCCGTCGTCCGGCGTCCGTCGTCCGGTCGTGCGTCCGGCGTCAACTTTTGCTTTAAACAACTTCTTCTCCAAAACTGCTAGCCAGATTTCAAAATAATTTCACAGAAATGTTCCTTGGGGGACTCTCTACCAAAATTACTCAAATGGTTCCGCTCCGCTGAACAATATGGCCGCCAGAGCTAAAAATAGAAAAACCTTTAAACGACTTCTCCTCCAAAACTGCTGGGCCGACTTTGAAATAATTTCACAGAAATGTTCCTTAGGAGACCCTCTACCAAAAATGCTCAAACGGTTTCGCTCCGCTGAACAATATGGCCGCCAGAGCTAAAAATAGAAAAACCTTTAAACAACTTCTCCTCCAAAACTGCGGGGCAGATTTTGAAATAATTTCACAGAAAATTTTCCTTAGGAGACCCTCTACCAAAATTGCTCAAACGGTTCCGCTCCGCGGAACAATATGGCCGCCAGAGCTAAAAATAGAAAAACTTTTAAACAACTTCTCCTCCAAAACTGCTGGGCCTATTTTGAAATAATTTCACAGAAATGTTCCTTAGGAGACCCTCTACCAAAATTGCTCAAACGGTTCTGCCCCGCTGAACAATATGGCCACCAGAGCTAAAAATAGAAAAAAGCTTTAAACATCATCGTTTCTAAAGCCAATGGCTCGATTTCAAAAAAATTTCACAGAAATGTTTTACTTATGGCTCTGACCAAAAAATGCTCAGACGGTTCCGCTCCGCTGAACAAAATGGCCGCCAGAGCTAAAAATAGAAATAAATCTTAGAATGGCACAGAGGGCACAGTTATGATCCAATCATCATGAAACTTTGTCAGAATGTTTATCTTAATGAAATCTAGACCATCTTCGAAACTGGGTCATGTGGGGTCAAAAACTAGGTCACTGGGTCAAATCTTAGAAAAACCTTGTGCACACTCTAGAGGGCACAGTTATGATCCAATCTTCATGAAACTTTGTCAGAATGTTTATTTATATAAAATCTAGGCCAAATTTGAATCCGAGTCTTGTGGGGTCAAAAACTAGGTCACTAGGTCAAATATTAGAAAAACCTCATGTACACTCTAGAGGGCACAGTTATGATCCTATCTACGTGAAACATTGTCAGAATGTTTACTTTCATGAAATTTATACCAGATTTGAAACTGGGCCATGTCAGGTCAAAAACTAGGTCACTAGGTCAGTTCTTAGAAAAACAGTGTGAACGCTTTTGAGGACACAGTTTTGTTTTAATCTTCATGAAACTTTGTCAGAATGTTTGTCTCCAACGAATCTGGACCAAGGGTGCAACTTGGTCATGTTGGGTCAAAAAGTAGGTCACTAGGTTAAACCTTAGAAAAACATTGTGTACACTCTAGAAGGCACAGTTTTGATAACTTTGCCAGAATGTTCATATCCAAGAAATCTAGACCAGGTTTGGAACTGGGTCATGTAGGGTCAAAATCTAGGTCATTAGGTTAAATCTTATAAAAACCTTAGGTACACAATAAAGGGTTCATTTTCCATTTAATCTTTGTGAAACTCTGTCAGTCATATGGATGTCTCTGAGGTTAAGTTCACAGGATATTCAGGTGAGCGATCCAGGGCCATCATGGCCCTCTTGTTATTTGTTCATATTTCTGTAACCAAATGTCAGATTCTTTTCATATTTGGTTCATAATATTTCTAAAGCATTACCTTTGATGTGAAGAGTCTATGCCCCAGGGTCAGACTCCTGTGTGGGGCCAAGGGTCAATAATTAGGACTTAGGCATTTTCATTATGTCATAGTTTTACGTTAAACCGTTTGGATTGCTCATATCTCTGTAAATCATGCATTGCAAATATCTTCCATATTTTATTCATACTTTTAGATGGGGACTTCTGAGTCAGGCTCATGGATGGGGCCAGGGGTCAATAACTAGGACTCAGCCACTTGTTGCTTTTTTTTGCTTGTTCTAATATATTTAAATGGAATCTGGTGATGCATGACTAATTTATTGTCTCGCCTGCGAAGCAGAGGCGAGAGATAGGTATTGCTTTTCCGGTGTCGTCGGCGGCGACGTAAACTTTTGTGGAGTTTTTGCGTTTAGGTAATTTTCTCAGAAACTATTAGGCCTAGAGCCATGAAACTTGGTTCATGCATACATCTGGAAGAGTAGATCTCAAAGCCATCATCAATATTGAGTCTTGACTTACATTTTACGGTTGACTGACTTTGCAAGTTTTTGTAGAGTTTTTGCATTTAGGTAATTTTCTCAGAAACTATAAGGCCTAGAGCCATGAAACTTGGTTCATGCATACATCTGGAAGAGTAGATCTCAAAGCCATCATTAATATTGAGTCTTGACCTACATTTTACGTTTGACTGACCTTGCAAGTTTTTGTCGAGTTTTTGCCTTTAGGTCATTTTCTCAGAAACTATATGGGCTAGAGCCATGAAACTTGATTCATGCATACATCTGAAAGAGTGGATCTGAAAGCCATCATCAATATTGAGTCTTGACCTACATTTTACGGTTGACTGACTTGGCAAGTTTTTGTCAAGTTTCCACCTTTAGGTTATTTTCTCAGAAACTATAAGGGCTAGAGCCACGAAACTTGGTTCATGGGTACGTCTGGAAGAGTAAATCTTTAAGCCATTATCAATATTGAGTCTTGACCTACATTTTATGGTTGACTGACTTTGCAAGTTTTTGTCGAGTTTTTGCGTTTAGGTCATTTTCTCAGAAACTATAAGGCCTAGAGCCATGAAACTTGGTTCATGCATACATCTGGAAGAGTAGATCTCAAAGCCATCATCAATATTGAGTCGCGACCTACATTTTACGTTTGACTGACTTTGCAAGTTTTTGTCGAGTTTTTGCGTTTAGGTCATTTTCTCAGAAACTATATGGGCTAGAGCCATGAAACTTGATTCATGCATACATCTGAAAGAGTGGATCTGAAAGCCATCATCAATATTGAGTCTTGACCTACATTTTACGGTTGACTGACTTGGCAAGTTTTTGTCAAGTTTCCACCTTTAGGTTATTTTCTCAGAAACTATAAGGGCTAGAGCCATGAAACTTGGTTCATGGGTACGTCTGGAAGAGTAAATCTTTAAGCCATTATCAATATTGAGTCTTGACCTACATTTTACGGTTGACTGACTTTGCAATTTTTGGTCGCATTAAGGTCTGTTCCTATGAAACTATAAGGGCTAGACTCTAGCAAGACCTTGGCAAGACAATTGACACTTTGTTTATCTGTGATAACTTTTGACAGCAGTGCGTGATTATTGGATTAATATATTTCACATGGCTAAAATCCAGGTAATTATGTCATCATACATCGCAAATCGTGTTTTTTCGGACCGAAAAAAATGTGCCTTATGCCAACTGAATCGGTTTTTCGAACTCAAAATCGGTCCGGACCGACAAAAAATCGGATTTCTGTAGCCCTGGGCTAGAGCCATGAAACTTGGGTCATGCAATCATCTAGAAGAGAAGAGCTGAAAGTCATCATTAATATTGAGTCTTGACCTACATTTTATGGTTGACTGACTTTGCAATTTTTTGTCAAGTTTTCACGTTTAGGTCTGTTTCCCAGAAACTATAAGGGCTAGAGCCAAGCAACTTGGTTAATGCATACATCTTTGCTTATTGAGCTCTGTTTTAGTGACAAAGCGCTAGCAGGCGAGACACCGCATTCCACGGAATTCTTGTCTTATACTAGTTTACATTATATGGATGCTGCTGCTGACCGAAGGTCAAGGTCACAGACCTTTTGAATTTGTTCTTTTATAACATTTTTGTATTAAATTTTTGTGTTAAAGTTCGCTTTATTTTATTTATTTATACAATGTTTAAAGAGGGTGCACCTTTGGCTGCAGTAGCCAGTCTACCAGTTGGACCTCTATAACAACAACATAAAAACAATACAACATAAAAAACATGTGAAAAAAGTACAACTTTTCACATATCTACACAGAAAGTTTAGCTTTATCAATATAAAAATGATATAGCTGTATCTGTGATATGTATAGAAAATTAATGTTAAAATCAACATATTATATCCATTTCATAGTAATCTTTGAACAAAAAAATTGAAGCATATGAATGTGTTTGTTTTCTTTCCAAATACGTACTCCCAGGATAATTATACCCCTGACATAAGAAGTCTCTTGTTTGCATGCAGTGTGTGCATTTTCATTAGGCGGTGGCACTGGTCAGGGGTGTACGTGAGCTCCTGCTCACTTGCTCTAGTTTACAAAAGCAAAACCGTTTTAACTACTTTTGGGAATTACTTAATTTTGGTGCTATTGGTGGTAAAGATGAAAAGGGCCAAAATAATGGTCCACAATATTTAGTTTTTTATGCAATTACATATCCATGTGTGTATAGAAAAAAATGTGAAAGTGCCAAAATTAAATTGCATCTAAATGTCATTCTCATAAAACCACCAAACTTTAATACCACAGATATAAAGTGTTTTACAGTCTTCTGGGTTAAACAGCCATTCTGTCCAGTTAGCTGAAATCAGGACATCTGTCATGGGATCATGTTGGATTGAAGATGAGGTGATAATTTACTTGCCCTACCTGGTTAATAAAGTGGATTATGCCATTTCATACTATCCTTCATAGATTAAAGAATCTATGCTGGGATGTTAACGGAGACAAGGAAATGTCAGGCTAATTTTGAGATCATTTTAATAGTGTCATGGAAGACTTAAATAATTGGAAAATGACCTGAGAGTTCCTAGTAAAGATCTTACAACCATTGTTTATCCTTTTTTTACCCATTAAACCCTTTAACCAGTGAGTGGATTTTCACTGAACTTGCACTGATACGAGGGCCATCCAATAAGTCCTGCAAACGGTCAAGTTTCAGGCAAAAGATAATTAAAAACGAATCAAGCAATCCACATTCCTACATTGCATCTTCCCTTCTTTCCAGTCAACAATTTCCAGAAACGTCATGATATTGCAAATGGCGTTGCTAGGCAACTGAAGAATACTACCATCATGGGTGCGGCGGTGGCTTCTAGTTGTCTGTTTAAGATCTCCTAGCTTAGTTCAGAACGCTTGTAAATATCTGAAGATTGCTGGAAGATACCGAAAATAGTACTGAAGTATGTACACGGTACCAAGGTTAAGATATTGCCGTCAGTCAAGATATTATTGTTGTTCAAAGGAAAATCACCATGTTTCTCGGGCAGCTAAAATATCATATAAAATGAGTATATGAAGAAAAGGCTCTCACAGCAGATGAATTGTTTCCTAAACTGCCATTAATTTGTTATCAAAGAATAGTCCCGAGATGCTGAAATGCAGATATTAGGGAAAATATAAGTTTCGAGCCTTGTTTAATATCGTTTGCAGCCTTACGAAACCAAAGGTAAACGTCAATAAGTAGAATTTTGCTAAAATTCTGTAATATTCTTTTGTTGCCTAGCAACCACGTTTGTTTGGAAATGTCAAATGGTAACTGTCTCTTACTTGAGTTCTTAAATATTAGGCGATTACTTTAGAACATGAATTCTTGTCGTTTGAAAGAATTATAAACATATATGCAGGAATTTTCTTCCCCTCACCTCTTGTAAAAGACGTCGTGTTTGTGCAATTTCACCGCCGGTATCGCTTACACCTTTGCATTTAAAACCCTCCCATATCTGAGAAAGGAATGTCACATGTATGATTTTTAGCACATATGTGTTTTATATACGTAAGCTGTTAATGGTATAATTTGATTACCCTACCTCAAGTAATAAAGCAGTAATGACGACGTTTGCAAGACTTATTGGATGACCCTCGTATTGTTGGGACAAGGCAAAGAGCTGTCTATATTTAAGTGACCTTGACCCAGTTTCAAGGAGGAACTGGAGAACTTAGTATGTTTAATTTTTCTGGAAAAAAAAACCCTTGTCTGCACCGTATCTCTGACTCATTTATGGTTTTTCACAAGACTTGCATTGATAAATCGTTGGGACATGTCAAAGATTAGGGTTTGGCGACCTTGGCCACATTTCAAGGTTGGCGTGAGTATTTTCTCCATGAAGTTCTTACACTAGTAGTTGGATTTCCACTAGTAGTTGGATTTCCACCAACTTTTAATGGATAAGCTCTGAAACAAGCCAAAAAGCTGTTTCCTTTGGTGACCCTGATGACAAATTGTTGTATTTGCCCTGAAAATAGCTGAACTCTATCTCTTGAGGATGGATTTTCACAAAATTTGGCCAGCCTGAGTTTCTTGTTTGCATGCAGTGTGTGTATTTTCACCAAATTCGAATTTATCACGGAAATAAGCCAAAGAGCTAGGCTTCAAGATTGATGTCACCGTGAGAATGCTTGGGTCTCCACGCAATAACAACAATCCAGAGAGCTTCATATTGCTGCCGGTGATCCCATTTGAAGGTCACGGGAGGAGTTAATCTTAAATTTGCCCTTAAATACTGTAGGATTTCTTTTGAACCAGCGCATGGATTTTCAATAAACGTGCGTGCATTTCAAGCAGCCTACCTATGTACAGGTTTATGATCAAAGGTGATAGATTATATACAATGAAGAGCTATTAAGTTGGGAAGTCTTTGGTGACCTTGAAATTATTTTCAGTGTCCACAGGCACACGCCAACATCGCAATATTTTCGAATAATGACTCTGCCGGTGATCATGAAATGTCTGTCACGGATGAAAGGAGCCTCGGTAGCTCAGTGGGATAAGCTCTGACCAGCTGATCTAGCGGAATTTAGCTGGAGGCGGAATTCTTTCCAGCCGTAAATGGGGTTCCACGGCACACACACATTCATTGCCCTTTAAATGACGAAAATACTGTCATAAAAGGAACGTAAAATCGCAAACCATCCAACCATCCATCACGGGTGAAGAAAGTCACACTCAGGGTCCTCTATGTACTTTGGCAGACTTCAGGTTGGGTTGAAGCTAGCGATAGATTTTTTTAGATTTTTCTTTGGCAGAGTGAACTATCATAAAAACTGTACAAAAGGTACAAGTACTAGTATATACTAAGAGAGGCGCCGTAGTCGAGTGGTTAGAGTGGCTTGGCTATTGTGCAGAAAGTCACCGTAAGGTCGTGAGTTCGCGGCTCACAGTCGCCATACGATGACTGGAAAACTCTCTCTGTCAACCCAGCAGTAAATGGGTACCTTTTTCGAATCAGGGAAGGCTAAGGCAGCGAAAGGAGAGGGATGGGCTCTGCCTTTCATCAGCTGTGCCCAAGATACAGTTGGTCTCTAACCCCAACTGCCCCTACGGCTATTAGGCTATGGGAAACCTTTATATACTAAGCCCATGATATAGTACGTCGCAGCTCGGCGCACTGAATAAACTAACTAAACCTTTGATCCTCATTTATTTAATTAAAACGAAGTCCATTACCCAGCCATTTTATAAACACTGAGAAATTCATGGGGCAAAGGCGTCTTCTGCAGGTCTTTCTATCTTTTTTCCACCAATTTTCATCTGAAGCAATCTTCCCATCTGTATATGAAATGTCTTTAGCTTTCTACAAGATATGAAAGCCGTAACTGAGCTTCAAGGCTGGGATTTGACACAGGACCATCATGTCCATATATTCTGATTAGAGCCCTCGGTGTGCACTTTATAATAATGAGCCGCGACACGACTAAAACCAGCAATGTGGTTGTGCGCCCAGCGCAGACTCAGATCAGCCTGGGCGGCCGCCCAGTTTGATCAGACTCTTTGTTATTGAAGTATTCAAAGGGTAGCTAAGGGTCTAAGCTACCTCCATGCGGACAACAAAGACTGATCAGACTGGGCGGATGCCCAGGCTGATCTGAGTCTGCGCTGGACGCACAACCATATTGTTGGTTTTGTCGTGTCGCGGCTCATGTGTTCCCACAAAATCCTGGTATTTTGCAGAGAAGGTCGTCTGATCAGACCGCGCGTGTGGTGCGCCGGCTGATTAGTCTTCGACAGTCACATGTTCTGCTGAACACCGGTTTCAGGTATATTGTAAACGTTTCCCAGCTTTGTTTTACAAGGAGGAACGACTTATGTATCTTCCTGTTTACCTCATTTGGCGAAGACGCTTCCAGAAAAGGGTCTCCTCATAAAGGTAAGAATTTGCTCTTCTGGGAGCAAATTATTTCCTTTAAGAATTGACCTTATTTGACAAGGGAGGCAAAAATGAAATATAACAGAGTTGCTTCCCATGAAAAAGTACCCATTCGCTTGAACAGCTTTAAGTGGTCATAAATAGTATAACATTTGTGTGATATAGATAATAAAACAATCGCAAACGGGTTGACTCTTGATTGTTACTCGATCTGGGCTGACCAACAATTTACTGGCCAAAAAAGATTGGACTTGACCAGTAAAAAGTTACAGATTTGCTACATGTATATAGGTAGCAATATACATGTACTGCGATTATTTTGCCAGCATAGACTGACTGGCACAATACCTCGTCTGAAATACATGTACTTTATGCTATATTAAAATAGCCTAGATTACATATTCGCGACGTGTATTTGGTAGCTCTTATTAAATATTCATGATAGAGATATAGATATAACAGGTGAAAACAATCATATTTCTTAATTCTATCCTGACTTACAGCATAAAATAATGATTTATGGTCTTGTAAAGAAGCAATGACTCGTCAAACAGGTACCTTATTGTACTTATGAATAGCGAGGACAAGTTAGCTGAACCTCTGCCTGCACTGGTCACTGGCAGTCTTTGCTGTTTAAGTTAGGTCTTTAGATTGTCGATTTGAAGAGGGAAAGCTGCTAACCCACTGGGCACACAAGATTGAATCAACGTTGAGTCAACTTTGATTCAACGTCAAGCCGTTGAATCAATGTAGATTCAAGGTTGATTCAACCTTGTGTGCCTGCTGGGAAACTATGGATGCGGAAGCTGATCTGAGCTTTCGCTCTTCAGACCTGATAAAGTGCACCTTTTCACGTCCCGACCGAAATATACAACCAGTATAGAACAAGAAAGTCTTGCATTTTATTTATGTAAAGTGTGAGGGCTGTTCTGACGCTTACGAAGATACGTCAACCGATTTTTCAAAGTAGTTGTTGAACAGCCCTCACACTGTCAACTGGCGTGAATATGCGGAAGTGAGCTAAAGCGGCTGGCTCAGCATAGTATAGGAGTATTTGGTGTGAGTTTTTGGTATTCAAATATTAAAATGGGAGAAATATTTCAAGACAGAGAAGCAGTTGTTGAGGCTTACAACGACGTGAGGAATGACGAATCTCCAACAAATTGGTGAGTTTGAATTCTTACGTATAGTTTAATTATCCTCAGTATTAACACACCCACCATTCCCCATAATTATATAAAATTGGAACAACTCTGCTTTACCGACTGAAAATCAAACAGTGCAGACCCTGATCAGACTGCTCATTTAGCAGTCTGATCTTGGTCGACAAGGTTTGCGCAGGTTGCCTATTTTGACCGAATGTATAAGGGCATAACGGTACAAGCTTATTGATCTATACAGGGATTAATGTTTCACATGTAACACTTTCATATTGACATTTTAATCCATAAATAAAATATTTATTTTGAAAAAAAGAGAAAAGATATTTTGAAGACTCAAGATGTTCTTAAAACATTTAATCAATTGATATGCGGATACTACTATTGTCACGTGCCGTACACACCCATTATAGCTATAATTATCAATGCATGTTTGAGATGCGTCATGAGAAGTTGTGGTCTGGGTCTATAATTTATAACCCTTTTACAGCATGTATTTAATGAAAGTGACTAATCATTTATTCCCCATTCAAACAGACAACATTCACTATAGTCTTAACATCATTTTTACTATAAATCCAGGGGTATACTTCCCACCTCCACAAGAGAATCCTGGCAAGCCGACCATCAGACTACTGGTTGAGCATACGAATCGACTGTCTCATATATATTGGGGACATAGCACGGACAGGTGTCCCTGAATACAATGCAATCAAGTCACGCAGCTCATAAACAGTATAGAGCCAGATGAAACGACTTATAATAAACCATGCCATCTTGGTCTGCACCTGTTCATTCGTTCGTGAATTATACCACGTGATCCCTGTCAAAAAATAATAGACTTTTTCCAACCCTTACTTTTTAAAAGTCCATTTCAAATAAACCGTAGTATGTGAATTAAAGCAAGTGAAGATCAAGGATTTCAGTGAACCAACAAGATGTACTTTAGATAAATGAACCCAGACACGACAAAACCAACAAAGTGGAACGTGCGCCAAGCGAAGACTCCGATCAGCCTGGGCATCCGCCCAGTCTGATCAGAGTATTTGCTGGGCGCTTAATGGGTAGCAAAGGGTCTAAAAGCTAGCTCCATGCGGATAACGAAGACTGATCGGACAGGCTGGTCTGAGTTTGCTGGCGCACATGCCACTTTGTCGTATCGCGGCCCAATGTTCAAAACTATTACCTCTCAAAATGGTTATAGTCCATACAAAAATAAAGGTACGGTATGTCCGAACAGAGGATACTCAGGTCAGCGTGGACATCCCTGATTTCAGCGAGGTGTGACTTCGGCACATCACTGTATGGTTTATTGATGCAAAAATTGAAAACTCTGACAAGACTGCGTGCATGCTATAATGCATATTTTATCGTGGGGCGGTCTAAATGCGGATGCATTTTTGTTTGCAAGTTGTGTATGTTCTAAAACAAAGCAGGAAGAATGTCACTTCTTTTATGCATAAGTGTTCTTTAAGATCGTTTCCTCATTTTTATAGGTAAAGACTTCCTTTAACGTTAAGGAAAAGGGTCATTGTAATGCTTTAAAGTACATATATGTACACCATCAAAATATGGCCAGAAAGTATTACCTAAACAGTCGATTCTTAACGTTGATTCAACTTCATGACGTTGAATCAACGTTGATTGAATTTGAGTCAATGGCATGACGATGAATCGACGTTGATTCCAGTGATTCAGCTGCGCGTATCTGACGGGTTGGAGTTTGGGGATCAGGCTTTATATACGACATGTCGTGTCTGAAGCTGACATCATTAATGTCAATATCTGAGGTGTGCTACTTTAGTTTCCATGGCAATTTGAAGGTATCAAGGTAAATTGATCGTGATAGACATATCGGGTAAAAGTAGGTAAAAGAAGACATATTGATCGACAGTCTTCGTCAGCTATTTTGCATTGAGATAGTACACTGCTCAAAATATTTCAAGGAACACCTAATATTTTTCCATATACAACAGTGCAACGCATCCCCACTTTGAGGTTATATACTTTCGATCGATAAAGACACGGATTTTCCATTTATTTTAGCATTTTTCTAAAGAGGGGCAAGGTTACTGATTGCACAGTTTTTGATCCGATATTTGCCCTGCCCTTGTCCATGGACAGATTTAAGTAAAACTGGAATTTTGCTAAAAATTTGCAATTTTTCAGAACTGATGAAAAGCGTGAAAATTTCAACCAAAAGCAAAAGAACTATTTTGTCTATGAAAGTGAATGTCTTTCAATGTGACCCTTATTGAGAAGATCCCTTTGAACTGAAGTTTATGAGATTTTATAGACTTCAGCAAAATTACTCAATTCAGAAAATAAGAAAATTGCAAAACTTGTACCATGGAAATGAGCAGGACATCTGTTGTGTTGAAATTCCGGTTTTCTTAAACTTTGATTCTTCTTAAAAGTGCTCAAAAAAGATGGAAATTCTTGCCCACTGACGGCCAAATTTATGGGCCGTTAAACTGGGCATATGTTGTAGTAACATCTATGGAAAAATACCTGCTGTTCCTTTAAATATTTTTAGCAGTGTATAATAGCAACAGATGCCATACTATACTACTGACTTCCAGCTTTAAAAGTATTCTGAAAACTTTGTGTTTAGTAGTATTTGAAATATTTTAAAGTAGCCAGGACCAGTTTAGATGCCAGGACCAGTTTAGATGATGTGAACGGCGGAGAACAATTAGATTGGTTTAAGTAATAGTTACTCCTAGGTTTGTCCGTCTGCACGAGACGGTGATGGTGTTGGTGGTCTTCAGGCTCCAAGATGAACTTGAGAAGGTGCAGAAAAGGGCACGGGAAATTACACATATAAAACTGGGAGTATGACTGGCATTCTGGAGAAACTTAAGAGGGAATCTCTAGAAAAGAGCAGGAAAGATGGTAGACTCATAATGCTTAACAAAGGTCTGAAGGGTGCTGCCAGTTTACCCATAAATGACCTTGTTCCCCGAAGTAGGCGTATCAGGAATCACTTGGGAATCATCATTCCCTGGCATTTCAATCCCCATTGGCTGAGACTGACATTTACAAGTCCAGCATCTTCACCCAGACTATTAGAAATTTGAATTCCCGGAATATTCCCTTATTTCTGCTTCTGAGTGTGCAGGGGATTCAGTTACTAAGTTTACTTCTCTTGTAAGGGCTAGGGACTAGCTTCCCTGATCACACAGGTCCTGGTGAATGATTGTCCTTGGACGTATCTCCAGTAAACAATTCTGATTCTGATGAGGAGATAGCGAGTCATCTCGCGTACAGACGGACAAACAATGGTATAACTAATAACTGTCTTATATCACCCTTATAAGTTTAGTCCTTGCGCATTTCGAAATATTTCGCACTAATGTTTGCATTTTCAGGCAAAGGTGGTACATGTGCAGCCTTTGTCCACATGCAATAAATTATGTACAACCCCTTGTAGGTCGAAAATTTTGATTTCAGATAGACAATACACGAAACACTAATTATCACTGGGTGGTTGCTTAGTCCCGGTGGGCGATGATTTTTTCTGACAATCGTCAACGATTTTTTCTGACAACGGTCCCGGATTTTTTCCAAATCGTCAATGATTTTTTCTCCGTGACGTCATAACAGAAAATTGGTGCTACAAAATGATGAGTTTAGTCGATTAAAACATTTATTTACAAATCCTATGCTTATTCTTGGTAGAGATTAGGCAAATTAGATAAAATACACATGTTTAACGTGGTCAACAGATAAAAGAAACCTGGAAATTTTCGTTTAGGGTACATGTTGAAGAACTGTCCTCTATGTCTATGTCTGCGAAGTTTACCATAGGGTAACGTTAGTTTTAATCATAAATCGGTGTTGGGAAAATGTCTCATTATTTTTTGACACTTTAAAATAATATAAATAGGTCTGTAAGCCCATTTTCATTTTTCATAGGTCCCGGATTTTTTCCTACAGGTCCCGGATTTGCTCCTACAATAGATTTAAAGCGCCTGATTTTTTCTGACAACGCAAACCACAAAATGAGTAGTTATTATGATACGTTATTGCGCATATATTGAACAGCAAGATCAAGAAATGCTTCAAACTTAATTTTGGTGCATAAATGGATGACAAAATATTTGTCGGTCATCAAAAGACCAGCCTTTCCATTGTATGCACCATGTAGCCCATTCTATTGCTTCAAATTTGGTTGTAAATTTGAGTGCCGCCACGGTCAGGCTATTTTTCTCTCTTATGAGGCATAGTAAATTTACATTGTTTCTTCAGAACTGTGCGTGCATGCATGCGTGTGTACGTGTGTATGTGTGTGATTCCAAAGCATCAATATTTCCTTTTGTACTATCTTTGGTGTACAGTGCTTGCCTGTTCCTCACAATCCTCACCATAGCATAGTGTATGTGAGGCTTGACAATGCACAGGTCCAGCCGGTTCTACGCTTGAGGGACTGAACATTTTTACATACTACACATCAACACCAGAACAGAAATGTTTAAACCAAAATGTTCTGAGATGTCAATCCTTTGAAAGCAAGGGATACATAAAAGGAATAAATGAAAATAACATACTCGGTTCAATTGCAGCCGCCGGGCCGCGTAGCGCAATCGGTGAGGAAAGACTCATAAGTCAGAGGTCCTGGGTACGAAACCCGGTCTGGCCACATACTTTCGTTTCTCCTCCCGCTGATCCAAGAAGGGCAGTTGTCAGTCACTGGCGAAAGTATGTGCACTTGGTAGTTGTTAACCGCTTAGGAGGTCTAATCCTGCCCAGGAATAGTGTGGTTGGGTTAACTGACCGTCCCGACATGACCATAGCTGTTTACCGTAGACGTTAAGCATCAAATCAATCAATCAATCAAGTCAATTGCAGCAATGTCCCTAGCAGGAGCTAATCTCTTTTAAAATTTGTCGAAATGACATCAATGATTCCAAAGGACCAGAAATTCTGCCATACTGTTTGCCATACTCCCATACAAATGATACTAGCTATTGTGGAATTACAAACTCTTGGCAGAATGACGTCTAGATGACGTCACTCTGGCATGATTTTGAACTCCTAGTTACTATGGTAACAGATATATGACGTCATTGCTACTATGGTAACAGATACATGACGTCATTGTTAGCTGACTCATACAAATACAGTTTCTGTGATGAATATTTATCAGGAGCGTAGCCAGACCTAATACTAGGCTAAAAGAAGTATTTTGAAATATGAGTACATGCACCTCCATAAAAGATCCCTCTTCCATTGAAAATGTGCCCCCTTCCACCATTTTTAAAAGTGGAACAGCTTCTGTGCCTTCCTCTTCAACTGTTCCCAGGATGGGACTCCTTTCTTGGAGGGGTCTGCTCATGAACGAGAGAATTTGCTCCTACAGGAGTGAGTTCTTTCCTTGAGGAGTTGTCTCTTCAATTTTTCTCTGGCTGGGAGTCCTTTCTTAGAGGGCCCAGCTCTCAGACAGAGGAATTTGCTTCTAGAGGAGCAAATTCTTTTCTTTGAGACTTGTCTCTCATTTAAAAGGGAGGCGAAAATGCAGAGGTGCTTCTCTAAAAAGTATACCCATTTAGCCATGTGACTCCTACCACCATTTTTACAAAAGAAAACAATTTTTGTGACTTTTTCATCAAGTTTTCCCTGGATGGGAATCCATTTTTAGAAGGATCTGCTCTTAAACGAAGGAGTTTGCTTCTAGAGCAGCAAATTCTTTCCTTTGTGAGTTGTCCCTTTGAGTTTTCCTTGGACAGAAGTCCTTTTTTATGGAGGGTCTGTTCTCAGAGGGAAAAATTTGCTCCTGGAGGAGCAGATTCTCTCTTTTGGGAATAGTCCCTTATAGAATTGGAAGGCAAAACTCATAGGTGCTTCACTCGAAAGTATATCTTTTTACTTTAAAGAGGGAAAATTGTTGAAGCCTGCCCCTCCAGGCCTCATTCATTCTAGCTACGCCTCTGCTTATAGCAACCTGGTGTGACATAAGTTGAATTCCATAGCTATGGTGGTTCTGATGGGTGCCAATATAGAAGTGGTATGCATGGCAGCCTCATCTTCGGATGGGGTACATGTGGAATTATGAAGGCTGGCAGGGTGCTCGGTGGTTTGGCGCCAAGTTGTAAACAGAAACTGTGAGCAAGATGGTGTCAGTCTATCGGTGGCTGCGGGCTACTATTCTGAGGTGGTGTGCACTTGACACATTGGGTGGGGTGACTCTAGGGGGTACTTGCAGTATGCCCTGGATTGCTTCATTTCTTTGTGTTTGGTGGGCACTACAT
The DNA here is from genome assembly GCA_963989385.1 of Ctena decussata. Classification (NCBI taxonomy): domain Eukaryota; kingdom Metazoa; phylum Mollusca; class Bivalvia; order Lucinida; family Lucinidae; genus Ctena; species Ctena decussata. The sequence continues at coordinate 78,351,767 of OZ022503.1, read as the reverse complement.
AAATGGGGCATGCACCAGTCTACCTGCTATGGGTCTCTATGATGGTACCACTGCACTGACTTGTCTAGGCAGTGAATGATCTTCATCTTGGGCAATTGTTAATGTAGTTATATATCATATCACTGAGACTACTTTAGGGCTAGTATGTGTTTATCCTAATTGTATCATGTATATGGTACTTGTATCATCTGTTAGGAGATATGCTTTATTATTTTGTATCTTTTATTTTGCTCACATTCTGTCATTTGGAATTCTTTCCTTGATTTGTTTGGTTGCTCATTCTGTACCACTATGTGTGCTCCTATGAGGACCGAAAATTCGTAATAAAGAGCTTGTATCTTGTATCTTGTATTGCACTATGATGGAGTACGGGGGAACTTTTAATAGTCGCACGGCACCTCCAGCTTCATGTGAAGTTAAATAAGAATTTGAAATGTTAGATTTGTTTAGAAAAATGGAATACTTCGAAAAAATGACACTAGCAGACTCAGTGTAATCTGCACTTGAAGAGAAGATTCAAGTTTGATAAAAATGACTTCTGTTGTAATGTCTTTTACGTATTCCTTGCTTCTGAAGGATTCATAGTTTCGATTTTTTCATCGTTTGCAGGATGAAGGCAAAAACAGTAAATGCAAATACTGTCTCAAGTCATTTCCTGATGCCACTACGACCCTTCGACATTGTGTTGAAAAACATCCAAACGAAAACTTTGTCTTCTGTGGCCGCTTCGTAATGCAGAAGGGAACCTAATAAAATATATACCAAGAGTATTTGATGTGTTAGGCAGTTCGTTAAAACGTGACATACAAAATATCCAGTTTGCAAACAAGGTGTCAATACTCACAAGAACAATCACACAAAGTCCTGTCCAAAAAATTCGAAGAATTAACACACCTACAAATCTTTTCATAAACAGTTATTCACTGAGCACGACAATGAAATACATAGTGAAGCAGTGATTTCTGATTTCCCTTTTTGCTGCCTTTTATCTTTACCTACAACACGGGGCTAACACCAATTTCCCACGCCTGTGCTGTCAACAGAGCCAGTCAGTTTCTATACATGCTAAAGTGGTTGTCGACCGAGACAGTCGACAGAAGTATCATTCGGTCGACAACCACCTCATTATAGTATACATGTGTCATCTACCATAACTGGTACTGCTTACTACCTCCTTCTCTGTCGCGAGCCACTTCCTTTGGCATCTTCAAATGGCGTCTTTGTACGGTTCGGTCGACAGCACAGGTAAGCAAATTGGTATTACCCCCGTGTATACTCGAAAAGTAATCAACTGTATAAATGTGCGCAAACAAAACTTTACTTGGAAAATATCTGGCAAATCGAAGAAGATGGTGGAAACACGTGGGTGGGAGTAGATCTTCTGACTTTGATTTTGCGTAGTTTATGACGCCACATCAGAGATCTCGTGACGTCGAAGGTCACAGTGACGTTAGACTATCTAATGCTGGCATTTTAAAATAGTCAATGTAGTTTATTCAAACAGCAATTAGATTATATAATGGATTCACAAGTATGAGTAGGCTTATGGCCGTATTTAAGGATGTAGGGCCTACTAAATCAATGAATTTGCTAATAGGGCCTCCACTCCAAACTTTTTATGATATGATTGGCACTCTTTGGTTTTGCTTTTGTTAGACACTTCCACACCATCCTCTAGGGGCAAACAGCGTTTACACCCGATATCATACCACTAAACACGCTGAGCAACAGCAGCCCAGGTAACTCAGTCGGTTAAGCGCTGGCCTGCTGATCTAGCGGTCCCTGGTTCGATACCTGCTAAAGGCGGAAATCTATACATCGTAAACGGGATTCCACTGCACATAGCTTTTCATTATCTCCCTACCGTCGTCTTTATCTGACTGAAATACTTTTGATCCATCAACGCTTAGCAACACCACACTGTAGCGAAATGGCAGGAAGAAAGGTTAATTCTCTGACGCCAGCAATATCAACTTGGAACAGTCTGATCACTGTAATTATAAAGTATAAAGCACTGTAATTATTAAGCATAAAAGATAAAAAAAATCCTACCTTTCTGTAGTGTATCGAATTTTTTAACTCATGAACACCTGTAGTGTTAGTTTTCCTTGAGGCATACCACGGTATACATGTCAGTAATGCTTCTGATCTTCAATCGGCGAAATAAAATTAGATCACACACTAAAAAATCTAATTGCTGAGTCTATAATCCGAGTTTTGGGTCTCTGAAATGCAATATGTGTGGTAGGAAAAAATCCGGGACACTGTAGGAAAAAATCCGGGACATTAAATTCGTTGTAGGAGCAAATCCTTGACATTTGCTGTAATTGTTGTCCTTGGTTTGCAGGGGTTATTTCACAGAAAAATGTGACAAACGACTAAATGCGCTCATAAAATGCTTCAGAAAACAGCCTGTTTGCAAAAGATCAGGAGAAAATATTGAAAATAAGTTTGTTCACTTACCCTTTTGCTTCGTCACGCTTACGAGACAGTAATTGTCAGAAAAAATCGTTGACGATTGTCAGAAAAAATCATCGCTCACCGGGACTAAGCAACCACCCAGTGATTATACAACACTGTTAAATTTATGAGATTTTAAACCGTTTAACATTCGATTTCTTGCCCTAAGCACAGATGTATAAAGTGCACAAGATCAATTAAATCGGATCTTAATGGACTGCATAATCAGCTTTTCCATACAGTTTAATTTGCATTTGTGCACAAGTCCATGTAACTGATTTAGCCCTTAACAAAATTTACGTCTGCCGCGAAAATAAAAAAGCAAAAAAAAAAAAAAAGAATGTTTCGTCCAAGCTGTTATACTGAGAATTCAAAGGCCTGAATGCTTGAGATGAGGGCAAATGATGATGAGCCGCCTCATCTGGATCTACACTGTTTGCAACGATTTTCGAAAGGAAGAACGAAAGTATGATATCCGGTCTGGCCACTTACATGTACTTTCGTTTCTCCTTCCGCTGATAAAAGAAGGGCATTCGTCAGTTACTGGCGAAAGTATGTGCACTTAGTACTGGTTAACCGCTTAGGGGGTCTAAGCCTGCCCAGGAATAGTGTGGTTAGGTTAACTGACCGTCCCGACATGACCATAGTTGTTTACCGTGGACGTAAAGTAACAAATCAAACCAAACACCGTTCCCCGTGCCGTACCGTGCCGTGCCCCACCCCACAAAGGCTCTTCATTTGCGCCGATACGATTTTGTATTGTACTGTTTGCATGTGGCACGAATGACCCTAGATTATGGGCAACACTGCTGACTGAGCTGCGTCATCGAACTTGCGCTTGTACAAACCATTCTGCACATGCACGGGCTGATCTGGACATGCCATTTCATCCATTTATTGCATGCGAAAAAGGCCTTCGTTCTTGACAAACATGTTTGCCTTACAGGTGCTGTTTAACGTACGAGGGAAATACATTAAAGTTAGATAGCTGTGGAGAAGATTTTGAAGAATTAAAAGCCAAATGCGAAGGTAAGTATCAACTTAAGGTGAATGGATACACTTTCAAGGGAAGCTACTCTGCTATTTCTTGTTCGCCTCCTTTTTTGAATGGGGATCAACCCTTAAAGGAAATAATTTACTCCCTCAGGAGCAATTCTTTAAGAGTTTATCCCTTTTTGGGAGGGTTTCGTCGTCCAGGGAAGCAAAAGATAGGGAAATCATGCAAGTTGCCTCCCATTGTAAAAATGGCGGGAAAATGGAGGTATAGCCATTCATCTTCAATATCAAGCTCATCCATACAGTTTGACACGATTGAAGCCAGTCCGCTGTCAGAACATTCGTTTTATACGGTACATGCCAGTCCGATGAGTAGACTAACATGGGAATATCCATATACCGGAAGGCACGTTTTCACGCGAGGTAGCAATTAGTAGCTTACGGGGAAGTTTTTATGTTCTTTTGGGGAAAAAGTGAAAAGTGTTACCCTCAAGACTATTAAAGCGTTCTTACGTGTATTTATACAAGGGAAAAGAACGATTTTAAACTGATTTATGGGATATTGTAGCTCAAAGAGATTTTTCTTTCCTTGTCTGATAAAATTTTATTTCAGTGGATCTTTAAGAAATTATCCTTCATATCACAATTGTTACTATCTTATAATTTGAGCATAATGATTTAGTATCCGGTGTTGTAAACCAAATTGCTGGTGAGGTGACAATGAAAGCCCTGGCAAGACAGCAGCTCAAGACAGCTTGCTCTTTTTGTCTCTTTGGGTCTACCACGTTCTCAGCCACGGCTTGTTTGAACGCTTTCAGTTACTTGAAAGGGACACTATGTATAAACAAGGGCCGTTACCAACGAAAAAGAGCAGTTACGAAACGAAAAGGAATCATAGTTTCCTAACGACCTGATTAACGACAAATTTTGTTTAGCCACGATAATCAGGTCGTTTGGAAACTATGACTCTTTTTCGTTTCGTAACAGCTCTTTTTCGTTTCATAACAGCCTTGAAAACATAGATGTGTTTTCTGGCGTTTTCACTAGCGGAGCAACTTTAGTGACTTCCTGACTCCCTTCGCAATGAGACCCTTTCAAATGAGGGAAGAATAGCTCGTAAGGGAGCAAGTTCTTTCCTTCAAAAGTTGACTAGAAATGTCCCCAAACGAGAAGGGAGGTAACTCTGAAAGTGTACCCATACAGTTTAACCATACACCAATGAAGTCAGCTAGAGTATAACTGAACCACACCATGACAGAGTCGAAAAACAAAGACCTGTGCAGCAACAGATTGCTAACCACAACAGATTGCTAACCAGAGCAGGGACTTTGCCCTGCCAGCGTGTATGCGCAGTCTGATCTAATTCTGCTCTGTTCGATCTGCCGTTAGGCACCATTTCTTGTTTCACAACGTGGTCAAGTATTCACGCAGCTCACCGTTATAGCGATACTGGCATATCCGCATTCGTTGTCGTATACCCGTATAGGCCTAACAGACTAGAGTAACAAGAGCTGAAAAAAGGCAGAGTAGCTCACCTTAGCACATTGGGATGCGGACGCAGACGCAAAAGAGTTTCTCGTATCTTAGTACAGGCGAGCGAAAAAGTTATTCTGTATTCTTCCGCAACGAAGGAAAATACCTGAATACAATGAAAGGGACAAAGAATAATTGTCATGTCATACATTAGGGAAGTTGGATCAGAGATAAGCTAATGTCATACTGTATGATTATCATGAAATGAAATTAGATCATACATTACGTGACAGCAGAGATAATTATGTGTACGTCACTCAAAGTTGAGATAAATGATAAATCATTGATAACCAGACTGACTTTAATAATGACATACATTTTAAGAGACCTTGCAGTTGGGTTACTTTGATTGAAACACTCGGATGAGCTGGATTCGAACCTGTCATGCAGTTCCAAGTCTCAGTGCACTACTTTAACCACTGGACCCGACCTGGAAAGACAGTTTTACCGTTGAAGAATACAGCATGCAAATCTGGACAGTCTGATCAGACCTACAAGTTATCTATGGATACGAATCTTGGATATGTAGGATCCGTAATTGAAGATTATTTAACATGAGCCGCAACACAGAAAAGGGTGCTGAATGCATGTCCAAACGGCAAAGGCTGAGACCGGCCTGCGCATCCGCGCAGTCTGATCAGAGCCTTTGCTGTTCGCACACAACTGCGGACTGAGGAATCTGCAGACACAGGACGAAGGTTGTAGCTAGACTGCACGGGTTCAGGCTGGTTTGAATCTTGACTGTTTGCGACAAACACGTTAAGGCCCCTTATTGCGTGATGCAGCTCAACATGGCTACTGAGTGACTTGTGTATTACGTGTCTGCATAAACAGTAAGCTATCTTTTCTTGTGTCACGCAGGTCAAGAGACACAATCCAGTTCAGAGTTGCCTAACTTGTTAAGGTAAATGCTCCATGTTTTTACTGCCAATTTTACAAAGGGAAACAACTTTTGTGACTTCATCCTCTGATCAGACTGCACGTGACAAGTAAATGCTCTGATCAGACTGCACTTGAGTGCAGTCTGACCAGAGCCTTCACTTTTCACATCAGCTATCTATGGAACTGGCCCAAATCACACTCAGTCCAACAGTAAGGCATACAGACCAATGTAAACAATAAGGATAATCTGAATATCACATGACAAAACTGCCACATTGTTAGAAGTCACATGATGTGGCTCATTTATCACACTGGTCTGGCATTCAACACAGGTAACGAAGACAACGTACATGAATCTTGCTTGTTCCGCTCATCAGGATAAGTTTGTTTCAGAAGTATAGTCTCACGGACCATCCGATCCCCGGCTCTTGAAATAGGAATCAAAAGTTTTACTGAATTCATATGCATATTCAAGAAATGCTTGAAAACAATTTTTGGACTACAACGTCTATATAACGAATCGGTGAAGATACTTATTCAAGCACTGCATTTATACTAGACGGAATTTCTTCAAGAATCTGGTCTGACTAGGAGGTATAACAAACTGCCGGGTCCGTAAGAATAATAGTTTGAAACTTATCTAAGAGATATACGAAAACAATCGAGTTTTATAGTACGTTGTCTTCGTTGCCTGTGTTGAATGCCAGACCAGTGTGTTTATGGCAGGCTACATATAGTTTTAATGCAGGTTTTTATTTACAGATGATGGCAGGGTCTATGCCTTTCTGCGAGTCCAAACTGGAGATGAAATGAGTAGAAGAATGAAGTTTGCCCTCATAGTGTGGGCAGGACCTGGAGTGTCAGCGATCAAGAAAGCCAAACTTAGTACAGATAAAGCCTTTGTTAAACAAGTATTCATTGTAAGTCAAAACTGTGGAGAAATAAGCTTACGTAATGACCCTAAAATTTTGGACAGCCGAAAGTTGGACATTTATTGATCAAAAATTCTTAGAAAGTGGATTTTACACGTTAATGCAGCCAAATGATGCGTAGTGAATGGCAAACATTGTAGACCCTGATCAAACTGCTCTTTCGGGAGCAGTTTGATCTGGGTCTACAATGTTTGCTCAGACCTGTCTGTCCGAATATTTAGGGTCATTACGGCAGTCTCTAGCCACAGACGCTTGGGGTGTGCACACTTACAGAACCATGCACAATGAAGCTTCAGTTGTGGACACTTTTAGAGCTGTAACTGTCAGAGAGTGGTTTTTCCCCCTTTCCCCCCCGGAAAAATGGCTATAGGTAGGACGACTATATAGTGGATTGTCCGGACCTCATAGAGCCACTTTTCCCCCATAGTCCTTTTTCCCCCACCGGGAAATTGGCTATTAGTGAATTTGGTATGGCTATTGGTATTTTGCGGAATGGAACCAAACGAAACGGAATGGAATAGAGACATTTTACGGATTTAATCGCATGGGAAATGTATCAGTACTTCAAGGGAGGTAATAAACATGATTAATTAAAAAAAAATCAATATGCAAATTTAGCAACCGTAATTTATAATAATCAATAATTACTAATTTAAGGAACGATAAGGCTGCGATTTTTTCCCATCGCAGATATTTATATACGTATACATACGTATACATACGCATGCAAGCTAAAAGGAAGATGTACGAAAGGGCGCTTTGTCCATGTTGTTTGATCTGGTAGGAAGTTTATTACATTGAAAATAATAATGGTACGTGTGTCCCGATAGGAGTCGAGCCCACGACTTCTGCATGAAAAGCGAACACTAGTCCAGGCACTCCGCTGCGCACACACACAGATGAACGCTTGTACAAACAAAAAATTATACAAATTCATGCACACAACCACGTACACTCATAGCCGTTTTCGGGCTAATATGAAAAAGAAAAAATGCCTGCCTGTTTTCACAAAAACAAAAAATAAGACAGACTGGATAGACACAAGCATGCGGTTCTAGCATCTGTAATCAATCGATATTTTACGGACAGATAATCGTATTTCTGTTTCAGTTATAAACCTCACTATTATAATTGGAGAAGGAGCAAATTCCATTATGTAGCGTGTTTTCCTGCAATCATATTACCAGGGGGAAAATTCACTATAGAGGGGAAAAACGGCTATGCAAAAACACGTATAGTAGATTTTCCCCGGGGAAAATTGGCTATATAGTCATATTTCCGGGGGGAAATTCTACTATATAGCCATTTTTCCGGTGGGAAATTCTACTATGGAAAAATCATAGCCATTTTTCCGGGGGGAAAAACTACTAGGGGGGAAAAGCTACTCTCTGACAGTAACCATGCACAAAATGAACTTCATCTGAGGCTTCACTGTGCATTGTTACAGTTATAAAAGTGCTCTAAAAGTGTCTGCACCCCAGGCATCTGTGACTCTAGCCCATGTCTCGTATATTCTAGAAAAAAACTTCAAAATAGCATTTTGGTTTAAGGTTTTAGTTCATTAAAGTTCATTTACCTGCATCAACGTTCAGATAAAACAACGAACATGGTGCCTGTGTGCCTGTGCAAATACATATATTTCATGCTTCAGTTTTCCTTTTCAGTGGCAATCTGAGAGTTCAGTTTCACAGACATGCTAATGTTATCTAAAATTAGCAGCTGGAAGTAGGAAAAATATTTTGTTAATGTCACAGCGAATACGTTTCTATTTAGTATTTGCTTCTGTTTTATCTGGCCATATTTTTAAACAAATATAACACAAGGAAAAAGGCTCATTTTGTTAAATCTTCAGCAAGAATATTTCTAATAAATTCTTTACTGACACTATGCTATTTTGTTTTTCAGAATTTTGCCAAAGAAATGATGATAGATGATATTCACGAAATGAAAGAAGATAAAATCATCAGTGAAGTACAAAAAGCAGGAGGAGCTAACTATGGCATAGGAAAATAACTCTTCATGACTTTAGTTTATTTACAATTAATGTCCCTTTATGTGTTACAAGTGAACCTACCAATCCATTTAGGTGAAAAGATACAATTTCTGAAGAAACAGTTCTGCCATTTTTCCTCCTTATCAATAGAGCCAACTCTGGAAAGAATTTGCTTCCCTACCCACTGGGGACACAACATTGAATAAACACTGAAGCAACCTTGATTCAACGTTATGACGTTGAGTCAAGGCTGATTAAGTATTTATTAAACATGTGCCTGCTGGGTAGTAGCCAATTCTTTTCTTTATGAATAGAATACATTTTGGAAGGGCTTTGTCATCCAGGGAAGCAAACAGGATGTCACAAAAGTTGTCTCTGTTTGAAAATATGGCAGATGGTGTGCCGTTCATCTTAACAGAACCTCAGCTTGGCCATTTGTGGGGTAAAAGATTTGCCTTTATTTTATTTTCCATAAAAAAGTGAAGATATATCACCTTTAAGCTGCATCATAAAGTAACTTAATTCCACAATACATGTTTTTATGGGGATATAAGACAAGAAATGCTTTTCATCCCAATTGTTTAGGCTTAAAACCCATTTATCAGAAAGCTGCATCAAAAGATTGATTCATTAACTATGGTGTTCATTGAGTAAAGAAAAAAGAGAAGGAAAAGAAGGAAATGAAATAACTGCAAAGACAAATGTACTAAAACCAACTTCCAGCAGATCACTTCACTTGTTTTTCGGCTTTTGGCTTTTTTCACATTTTACAGAGGCAAAATCAGTTTACAATATCTAACGGTATACTGTAAAGTTGTCATACACCATAAAACCATCTAATTTTTATGCATATACGTACATGTATGTCTGATGTATTGTACCAGTATTGCATGTATTTTAATCTTATTTTTATACATATGTGGTAATTAAAAACATTTTAGTACTGTTCCTCATTATACTACCCATTACATATGAGCCGCGACATGACAAAACCAACAAAGTGGTTGTGCGCCCAGCACAGACTCAGATCAGCCTGGGCATCCGCCCAGTCTGATCAGAGTCTTCGCTGTCCGCATGGAGGTAGCTTAGACCCTTAGCTACCCTTTGAGCGCTTAACAAAGGGTCTGGTCAAACTGGGCGAATGCCCAGGTTGATCTGAGTCTGCGCTGGGCGCACAACCACATTGTTGGTTTTCTCGTGTTGCGGCTCATATTTATTCAGCTATAAGACAGGACTTTCTCTCTCCAGAGTTGCCCCAGATTTGTAAATCAGTCCTGTGTAATTCAGCTATAAGATGAAGTTTTCACTTACAAAAGAGTACCCAAAATCTAGATCCATCTTGAAAGATGGATCTAGATATTGGGATTGTTTCGGAAGGAAAAACCCCATCTTATATCTGAATACCATAACAAGAATTCTGCAGAACACTTTATTATATGACCAAGATTTAACACACAATTTTATTGGCTAATTTGACGTCACGTGTCGGTCAGTATTTTGCGTTATTCACCGGCCAGTCAGTGAATATTACTTTTACGCTGACATCATTGTATTTTCGTGACGTAAAGTCAGATATACTTTAATGTTAATGGCTTAACGTCGTGAGATAATACAATGTAGTACATCGTAAATATCAAAGGAAACTGTAGTTAGAATTATCATATAATAAAACAATGGTTGACCTTTATTTCAGTGAATATGCAGTTTTATTGACCTGCAAACATAACATATCGACCTCCGCTTCGCGTCGGTCAATATGGTGTTTGCAGGTCAATAAAACTGCACATTCACCTCAACAAAGGTCAATAATTGTATAATGTCACCTGCCTCATGCTTGCACATATGACAGGGTCAATGCCAGGGTGAACCCAAGTAAGGCTAGATCAATGTCATGATGGACAGAGTGGACCCTTATATATACCCAACTAAAGCCGGAACAATATATGGGAACCGGATAGCTACGGAGCCAAATCTGGTTATATAAATACTATAATACTTGCTAAATATAGTACAGGCCGACTTCTCGATATCTCGAATTCCAAGGGAATGGAGAACCCACTCTGAGTTTTCTGAAATTCGAGATAGGCAAATTGTGACGTCACCAAAATTTTTGTTCTATACATGTACAATATCTTAACTTTCGTAGAGTCAGTATCTACAAAACGTGTGCAGCACGAACGTAGTAAAACTGTTTCTAGTAGTAGTATTTCAATTCTCATATCGACGTTGCTCCCGCACGTCAGCGGAACGAATTCATAGCCACAGTAACGGGGCGCCGAGCGTCCGTCCATAAAAAAAAACTGTTTCTACTGAAAACGGGATTGTTACTAATAGCTCGCATCAAAGAGCGCCGCTCAATACTGTTCAATCAATTAAATTTCAAAGGCGCCTAATTGACCGAACTTTCCAATCGAACGCACCTGACCTGTGACGTATACGCGGTTCAAGGTCAATTAACTTACACACAAAAACAGCTGATCAACAAAACAATGTCTGCATCGTTTCACACAATCATTGGATAATTATTGGATAATTTGGGATAATTGATTGGACTGCGATCAATTAAAGACAATTGTTTGGTAAATCGTTCTTTTTCATTGTTATTGTTCGATGTTTGTACCAATTTGCTTACAGACAAAAATATGCAGGTTTTTCATTACTGCAAAACGTCTACACAAAATGGCTGTCATTTTCTTTCCGTCGTTTCGGCGGTCTTTTTCTGAATACACATTTTGACTTCGACACAAACAGTAGTAAAACGCATGGAAAGTGTCGGAGGGGAATCAAAAATCACTTTGATACAGCAGTGTTTTCGTTATAAGCGAGTTCGACACAACGGAGGTCGAAATGCAATATTATATAGGGGGGAATGTTCGGGAATGTAAGATCACTTCGACACTAGCAGGGTTTTCGAGATAAGCAAGTTTGACACAACCAAGTTGGCCTGTAATAAGATTTTTATTTCACAATAATTCTATAACTTGTTAATAATTGTGCCGCAACACGAAAAAAAAACAGCAAAAAGGCATGTGCACCCAGCAAGGACTCGAATCAGCCTGGGAACCCACACAGTCTGATCTGATCAGTCATTGCTTAGCACTTAAAGGGTAGCTTAGGGTCTAAGCTAACTCCATGCAGATAGCAAGGACTCTGATCAGACTGGGCAGAAGCCCAGACTGATCTGAGTCTTTGCTGGGCGCATATGCCACTTTGCTGGTTTTGTCATGTCACAGCCCATATACAGTGGGAGACAATCCTGGATTACCTGCCTTTATACATTAAGGAAATGGAAAAATACATGTTGCTGAGGGAGGCAACAACCTTAATTAATGAAAAGAAAATGTCAAGGGAGGCAAAATACTTGTACTAGTCTACTTGTATCATTTACCTCCCCTATAGAAGATTTATCTCCCTTACCAGTACTGGTCAAGGGAGGTAATTAATTTAGAAATTTCTAGATATGCAGAAAACAGATAAACATCTTATAACGATGTCAAGGCATTTTGCTTTGCATAAAAAACTAACTGCTATGTTTTCATAGTATAACAAATGACAAAAATTAGAAATATTACTTTCACACAAAACTTATCGTCACACTGTCACACAAAATTTATCTGATTTACTAGTACCTGAAGCAAACAGGAAATCACAAAAGTAGTTCCCCTTTGTAAAAATGGCAGATAAGCATAGAGATGCACCCACATACCTTAAAGGCTTACGCAAATGGCCCATGCCAAGACCAGCCTGCACACATATGCCACCAGGTTAGGCCATACACACCTCCAACAGAGAATAAATCTTTCCTGACCTTTAGCAAAATGCATCTGTCCGAAATAGACTGTGCATATGGCTAGTCTAGGCATGTTCATTAGAAAATGCCTTATGTCAGGATTGTTCAATTCTCATTTTATATTCATAATTACTCTGAAATATCAGCTCAGAACGAACTAACATAGCTCAGTTCTCACACCAATTATATATTTATAAAATTTTTAAAACCAAGAACAAACAATTAAGATACTTCCTTTTTGGGATACAGAACAGTATTAAGTCTCTTGTTCAATATCTGATCAAAATACTTATGCACCAAAAAACCAGACATGATTATATCATGTTTGGGTAGAAAGCCATATATACAAAGACTATGTCTTAAATTCAAATCCTTATGAAAACATGAAACAAAATAATGGCACAAACAGAATCTAAGTATTGGGACAGATAGGCAGTGTAGACCCAGATCAGACAGTTTGATCAGAGTCTGATTTGTGTACCATGCACCCAACTGCTTTACATCTTATCTCTAGACATGGCTGGTGAATTTATCTAAGTTCAAAGGTGGACACATCCACTTGTTACCTCAGCATGTGAATGGTTAAGGTGTCCCAATACATAAAAGTTTCCAGTATTCCTAAGGTGCCTGTATATACTTTCAGGGAAAGCAACTCTGCAATCTTCATCTTTGTCTCCCTACTCAATGGGGTGCCAACTTGGAAAGGAAAGAATTTGCTCCCCTAGGATTAAATACTTTCTTTTTAACCCTATTGCCCTCAGAACGGTCAAAACTCTACAGAGTTTTGGCCATTCTGAGTGCCACAGGGTTAAGGTAAGCCCCTTTATAAGGACTCTCTCACCCAGGGAAGCAAACATGAAGTTACAGATGTTCTCCTCTGTAAAAATGGGGGAAAAACATGGATTTGTATCCATACATCACAAAATTAAGGGAACTTTAAAATGACTGCAAAAGAAGTTAGTGGACTAGAGTGTACACTTAGTCCAAGTTAGCTGCACATTGTATAGACTGTGGCTCCTGTCATGCAAGCTGGCAGATGGCAAAATATATACTTAAATACATCAGTTTCAAAGTCTTACTTCAGCATGCCCACCATCTGGTTAAACCTTTATTGTTTAGATGTACAATATATGTGGAGCTTGAAATTCTGTCATCTCATCCAGACTGCATATATGCACAGAGAAATCCCTTTCTTTCATGAACTGACATCAGATTTGGATCTACACTGTCTGTCCAAATATATCAAGTTTAAACATTAAATAGATATACTTAACTTTATAACAACTATTCTAAATATCCACTTGAAAGCTCTCAACATATATCATTAAAGGACAGGAAATAATACTTTCAAATCAGAACAATACTAAGTATATCCTACATACAATTTCCTGTCTGTCCCATTGCTGATAAAGAATGCAGAGCCCCAGATAAGAAGGGTATTTGATGATAATTGAGGGATTATTTTCTCTATTTCTCATTGAAACCATATGTTGTGACCCCTCATCTGAACCGTCTCATTGAGACGGTTCAGATGAGGGGTCACAACATATGTTTTTATCCAGAATTAATAAAAATTATCCCTAATTATCACCAAATACTCTCTCTTATCTAGGGCTCTGTGATAAAGAATCTGAAATGACTCAGCCACAGCCATAGCCTAAACTGAAGCCACACTTTGAACACAAAGAAGAAATGAACATGACAATCTATGCACCTCTGTTGCACACTGTAAAACACTTAATTTCTGCGGTATCAAAATTTCGCAGTATAGTGCAAATGACATATTGGCACAGATTAATTTGGCATTTGCGAAATATCATGGCTTCTGATTATAAGGAAAATCTGATATTACTTTGCAACAATTTTTCTTTCCTATTTAACTACACATGTACATTGTGTCATCTGTTAGAATCGCCTCATTGGGGCGATTATAATGGGATGCCACAATATATAGTTTAATGGAACAGTATATAAAAGACCTGAAATACTCATTAGGTACTCCTTTTATTTAAACATCTGTTATGTTGGGCATATGTAAATGCACTGGAAACCAAAGACTGTCATACTTATATTTTAGTGTTCTTTGCCTTAACTGCCATTATTGCCAAAATTTAGTAGCCACCAAATATAAGGGTTTTACAGTACATGTACTTTGTGTGCAGAAGTATAACAAGATAAGCTTGTGAGTGGTATTAAGCTAACAGGTAACTTACAACAAATACAAACTGGGAAAACTAAGGTCAGTCTGAATTTTTACAATGTCTGGTCAGGACCTGCACTTTCTGCATAATCTATAATTCTTGAAAAAATCCAAAAAAGTGGAAAGTATAGATTCTGATCAGTTTGCATAGTTGTAGATGCTGATTTGATTATTTGTTGTTCTCACATTACCTAAGTTCCCTTTCCACTTAATGGCATACCTTTCAACTTTGTTATGCATACTTAAAAATCGAACCAAATGAGAAATTCAGCTATATCTCAGGCTTTAAAAGTCCGTTTTTGTTGTAAAGCACAGTAACCCCACACTAACATCCTCTGTCTATTTAAAATGCTACCAATTTATAAAATGAAGCCATTTGCCAAGACACTTTAGAAAACTGACCTCACTGTCATTTTTCCCCAAGTGTCCTGGCAAACATCTCATGTTCATTAAACCAATGACAGTTGCTTCAGACAAGTGACATCAGTACTGGGTAACTGCTCTTAACAACATTCAGACCTGGCATATGGCTGATTTTCTTAGTTGGTTCCAGATTACTTTTATTTTTTAAACAATAGATATTTACTGTTACTAGCACCTGATTATGACATATTCATGCAGGGCACCAATTGAAAGGTAAGAACAGATGTAATTCTGAGATAATTTTAATTCTCCAGAGCCACAACTTAACTTGAGACCCCTCAACAAAATATTTCACCAAGGCTGTTGAGCAGTCACAGTATATAGTAAAGGAAAATAAAGTCAATAGATGTCTGGATGGCACTGCCTTTTCAAAAAAGAACTTTTAACCGAAACATACAAGTACCAGCTTTAACAAAGACATCCAAATATGGTCACCAACATAAACCTCTGAAACAACCAATTATGGATATCCACTTTCACATCCAAATAGGGATACCACCTTTCACTAAAACACTTAGATATGGACATTAACTTGAACATCCAATTATGGACACCACCTTTACCTCCAACATTCAAATATGAACACACACTCTAATTTACTCATTTGGACATCAACTTTAATGTACATGCCAAAAAAGAGATGACAACAATAGCTGTGCATTTACAGGAGAGCTAAAATTATCCCAATAATAAAATAAATAAATGATCAGCCTAACAATTTATTAACCCTATTGCTATCAGAACCACCAAAACTCCGTTCTGATTGCAATAAGGTTTTAAAGAAATACAGCATCCTTTTGAAGGTTATATGACAAACATACACATATACTACACATATATTTCAATTTTCAAGAGTTTAAACAAAAAAGGATTAGCAAGATTGAGATCCGTTAAGAGATAAATTGAACAACAACATTTGAGCCACGACACAAGAAAACCAACAAAGTAGCATGTGTGCTGAGCAAAGGCTCAGATCAGCCTGGGCATCTGCCCAGTCTGATCAGAGTCTTCACTGTCAGCATGGACCTAGCTTAGACCCTTAGCTACCCTTTAAGTCTACAGCAAAGACTCTGATCACGATGGGCAGGTGCCCAGGCTGACCCGAGTCTCACTGGGCGCATGTGCCACTTTGTTCGTTTTGTAATGTCGTGGCTCATTTCTATTATTTCACTTATCAGTTATTCCACTATTTCTTGTACTTATTTATTTTTTTTATTTATTTTCATTTACATTTTGAAAGCCAAACATAAGGAACTCTAAAAGGCTTGCTGAAATTCATTAAGATTTATCATTTCTATGACAACAATCATCTATGTCAAATAAAACAAGAGCTATCACATAAAAGTGTAGCTCACCCATCTTGTCTTTGTTGATCACTATATATGACTATTCAAAAAACATTTGAGCCCTGACATGAAACAAGTAGCCCAAGGGCAACAACTGCTCACCTGAGTTATAAAATGTAAGCTTCAAGCTCAGGTAAGCTAATAAACAGGCTGCAATTCTATAGGATTAGATGACCCCATGGGGTGTGACAAGTTTGGACCCCAAGGTTTTGATTGGCAGGATTTATGTAGAGGACCACTTAACACTGCAACATACTAAATACATAAGCTTTTGGCCTTATGGTTTCATAGAAGAATTTTTTGAAGGTTCTTTAGCTATATAGCTCTATATAAACAAACAAGCCCCTAGGGTGTGGCCAGTTTGGACCTCATGTGCTTGATTGGCAGAATTTATGCAGGGGATCACTAGACATTGCTGCATACTAAATATGTTAGCTCTGGGCCTCATGGTTTCAAAGAAAAAGATTTCGAAGTCTTTCCCATTATAAGTCTATGGGAGCAGCATGGCCACTTTGTACCCCAGGGGGCATGGTTGGCAGGATTTAAGTTGGAGACCACTACATGTTGCTACATATGTACTAAAGAAGTTAGCTCTGGGCCACATGGTTTAAGAGAAGAAGATTTTTTAAGATTTTCCCATTGTTAGTCTATGGGAACTAATGACCCCCGGGGCGTGGCCAGTTTGGACCCCAGAGGCATGGTTGGCAGGATTTATGTAGGGGACCACTAGACATTGCTACTTGCTACATATATGTGCTCTTGTCCTCATGGTTACAGAGAAGAAGATTTTTTAAAATTTTCCCGTTGTAACCCTATGGGAGCTTATGACTCCCTGGGCGTGGCCAATTTGCACCGCAGGGTCATGGTTGGGAGGATTTATGTAGGGGACCACTAGACTTTGCTACATGCTACATATATCTGCTCTGGGCCTCAAGGTTTCAAAGAAGAAGATTTTTCAAGATTTTCTCATTGTAAGTCTATGGGAGCTTATGACTCCCAGGGCGTGGCAAATTTGGACCCCAGGGGCATGGTTGGCAGGATTTATGTAGGGGACCACTAGACATTGCTTCATGCTACATATATAAGCTCTGGGCCTCATGGTTTCAGAGAAGAAGATTTTTTTTGAAGATGTTCTCTTTGTAAGTCTATGGGAGCTAATGGCCCCCTGGGGCATGGCCACTTTGGGCCCCAGGGGCATGGTTGGCAGGATTCATGTAGGAAACCACTAGACATTGCTACATACCAAATATATAAGCTCTGGGTCTCATGGTTTCAGAGAAGATTTTTTTAAAGTTTTTCCCATTATGAGTCTATGGGAGCTTATGACCCCTGGGGAGTGGCCAGTTTGGACCCCAGAGGCTTGGTTGGGAGGATTTATGTAGGGGACCACTAAACATTGCTACACACTATATATATATAAGCTCTGGGCCTCATGGTCCCAGAGAAGAAGATTTTTGAAGGTTCTTAAGCTATATAGTTATATGTAAACAATTGACCCCCTGGGGAGTGGCATTTTGAGACCCAGGGGCATGGTTGGCAGGATTTTAGTAGGGGATCACTAGACATTGATCCTTGCTATATATTCAAGCCATGGGCCTCATGGTTTCAGAGAAGAAGATATTTTAAGATTTTCCCATTGTAAGTCTATGGGGGCTAATGACCCCCGGGGCGTGGCCAATTTGGGCTCCAGGGGCATGGTTGGCAGGATTTATGCAGGGGACCACTAGACATTGGTACATACTAAATATATAAGCTCTTTGCCTCATGGTTTCAGAGAAGAAGATTTTTGAAGTTATTCCCATTATAAATCTATGGGAGCTTATGACCCCTGGGGATTGGCCAGTTTGGACCCCTGAGGCTTGGTTGGGAGGATTTATGTAGGGGATCACTAAACATTGCTACATACTATATATATAAGCTCTGGGTCTCATGGTTCCAAAGAAGAAGATTTTTGAAGGTTCTTAAGCTACATAGCTATATATAAACAAATGACCCCCTGGTGCGTGGCTAATTTGAGCCCAACGGGCATGGGTGGCAGGATTTTAGTAGGGGATCACTAGACATTGATACATGCTATATAAATAAGCTATGGGCCTCATGGTTTCAGAGAAGAAGATTTTTTAAGATTTTCCCATTGTAAGTCTATGGGAGCTAATGACCCCCGGGGCGTGGCCAATTTGGGCCCCAGGGGCATGGTTGGCAGGATTTATGTAGGGGACCACTAGACATTGGTACATACTAAATATGTAAGCTCTGGGCCTCATGGTTTCAGAGAAGAAGATTTTTTAAGATTTTTCCATTGTAAGTCTATGGGAGCTAATAACCCCCGGGGCGTGGCCAATTTGGGCCCCAGGGGCATGGTTGGCAGGATTTATGTACGGGACCACTAGACATTGGTACATACTAAATATGTAAGCTCTGGGCCACATGGTTTCAGAGAAGAAGATTTTCTATTAAGATTTTCCCATTGTAAGTCTATGGGAGCTAATGACCCCTGGGGCGTGGCCAATTTGGGCCCCAGGGGCATGGTTGGCAGGATTTATGTAGGGGACCACTAGACATTGGTACATACTAAATATGTAAGCTCTGGGCCTCATGGTTTCAGAGAAGAAGATTTTTTAAGATTTTTCCATTGTAAGTCTATGGGAGCTAATAACCCCCGGGGTGTGGCCAATTTGGGCCCCAGGGGCATGGTTGGCAGGATTTATGTAGGGGACCACTAGACATTGGTACATACTAAATATGTAAGCTCTGGGCCTCATGGTTTCAGAGAAGAAGATTTTTGAAGTTTTTTCCATTATAAGTCTATGTGAGCTATATGTTGCCATGGCAACCAGAGTTCCAACCCAATCTGCCCTTAAACCTAATGCAGTCAATCCCCCACCCCAACAATGCTACACATAAAATTTGATCAAGATTGGTCTACAGGTTTAGGAGATATTGGTGTTTAAAAGTGTGGACGACGATGACGACGGACGACGGACTACAGACCATGGCTATACTATAAGCTCACCTTGACAGGTGAGCTAAAAACCAACTACGTTGCATGTGCGCCTAGCAGTGGCTCAGATCAGAGTCTTTGCTGTGCACTTAAAGGGCAGCAAATGGTCTAAGCTACCTAAATGCCGATAGCAAACACTCTGGTCAGACTAGGTGGATGCCCAGGCTGATCTGAGTCTTTGCTGGCCACACATGCCATTTTGTTGTTTTTGTCGAGCGGCAGCTCATTTACAGAAACAATGGCCTATGGATGTTGTCCAATAATTCCTTACAGGTGAACTAGTAGGCACCAACAAACACCTGAGTTCATTGACTTCATTGTTATTGAATTTAGAGAAAAATTTATTAAATTTTTATGTCACTTAGACTTGAAGTGTGCTTTATTTTGTGTTTGAGAATGTGCTCGGAAGCAGCCAATCAGTGTGCTTTATTCTGAGTTTGAGATTATACTCAAGTTTTATAACCTCGAACCCTGATAAGCAAAAGAGTACATGTACTGTATTTCTTCAGTTATAAGACGGAAGCTAAATCTAGATTTTTGGAATTGTTTTGGAAGGGACGATTCCATCTTACAGCAAAGTTTCATAAGACTGAGATATTTGGGGTCATTCTACAAATGAAAAAGCCCCATTTTATAGTCAATTAAATCTATCTGTTGCAGTGTACTGCAGCTGACAAAATAATAATTCTTTCTCCCAAGGGAAATTAACCTATCAGGAAAGCATATACTATGCCTTAATTATGGCTACAAGTACTATAATTACTCAATTTATTTGGACAAATTAACCATTTACTGTAAGTATCCTGAAACTAAACAAATTCTCCTTAACTATCCTGCTATACACCTAAAACCTGTTGGCAGAATTGCTAGCAGCACAAGTATGTCCAAGCAAGAAAATTCAAAATCAGTCAAATTGCCCATCCATCAGTCAGAACCTCACTGAAGTTCATTTCAAAGATGCTTATCCACAATATATATTACACAATTTTATGGGCAAATTAAATACACTCTAAATTGCCCAAACCAGTGTGTGCTTGTACAAAGCAGCTGGGTAGCATAACTCCAGAGCTCTAGATAAGAGGGAGTATTTGGTGATAATTAGGGATAATTTTTGTTAATTCTGCATAAAAACATATATGTTGTGACCCCTCATCTGAACCGTCTCGACGAGACGGTTCAGATGAGGGGTCAACATATGGTTTCAATGAGAAATAAGAAAAAATTATCCTTAATTATCATCAAATACTCCCTCTTATCTAGAGCTCTGATAACTCCTCAGGCCTAAAGATGTCAATTCAATCCTCAGCCCTTCAGGAAGTGTTCTGTGAGGAAATTAAACTCTCGCTCATATTTGATGTGCACTGCATGTTTTCCTTCTGGCATAATGTACAGTCTGAAATGGTAGAAAAATATCCTTGTTAAACCCATAAACATACTATCCATCAGACAGAGAGGCTGTCTGTTCAAGGTCCTCAAACTCAAAAGACTCAGCTATTACAGTCAAACTCGATATCTCAAAGTCAAGGTTCATCCCAAATTTCTGATATTTCAAATAAAATTTTCTGGTCCCTGGTCCCAGAAAATTTTCTTCGAAATATCAGTAGTTTGAGATAAAGGGAGCTGAAATGAAAATACAAGAGGAAATGTGTCAAGCAGTATGCTTTGATATAAGATGGTACTTTGAGATATCAGTATTTGAGATATCAAGAGTTGACTGATATTCAGTTAAGAAATAAATTTCATTTTTCCGATGTTCATGCAAGTATGTAACTTTGCATGGGACCCTTTATGTTCATACTTCCATGAACTTTGGAAAAATGAAATTTCTCCCTCATAGTTACACCTAATTTTAAATCATTTTGAGCATTATTTTCGATTTTTAAGAGCAACATTTGTAAAATATACAACGAAAAGCTGTCACTAACCAACAGGTAAGCCACTTACATTAAGCGGCTGTCGCCAAGACGTGATGTCCAATAGAAAGTATGATAGCCAATGGACTTCTATTAGGGTCTTACAGCAACAGCAATGAATAATGTCAGCCCATGCATCTGCACATACTGTAATTCAGAGCTCTAGATAAGAGGGAGTATTTGATGATAATTAAGGATAATTTTTCTTGTTTCTCATTGAAACCATATGTTGTGGCCCCTCATCTGAAGCGTCTCATCCAGACGGTTCAGATGAGGGGTCACAACATGTTTTTATGCAGAATTAATAAAAATTATCCCTAATTATCACCAAATACTCCCTCTTATCTAGAGCTCTGTAATTGTACAAATGTTCACATTTTACAGTCAACTCATCTCAGAGTCGAAGTTCATGTCAAACTACTGATATCTCATAGTAAATTTCCTGCACCTGACTCTGAAAGGAAAAAATTTGCTCCTCCATGAGCAGATCCTTTCCTTTAAGAGAATGATGACCCCATTTCAGAAAGGATATGTTGTCTAGTGAGCCAAACAGGAAGTCACAAAAGCTGTTCCCCTTTTGTAGAAATGGCAGGAAAACATGAAGGTATACCGATATACCTAAAGTAGAATGTATAAGATCTGTGTTTGTATGGGTATCTACCTTTCAATCAGAACAATTACATTCCCTTTGATTTTCCTTCGATGAGCCTATTTCAGAAAAACAGTGTTCATACTTCCATGAACAAAAGTTAGTCACACGACGTTGTTGGTACGCAATGTCACATGTAAACGAAAAATACTGTCAGAGTGAAAATGAGTTAACCACCCTTACCTTGAGCCTTTAATATTACGATGCAAGAAATCTGGATGTTCAAGTGACACGAAAGGATCTTTAAGGCCATGAATAATCAATGTTCTTGCTTGAATCTGATCCAGATCTTTAATACAAATATCACCTGAAATGAGAAAGAAGACATGGCAATAAAATAACTCGTGTCTCAAATTTAGCTCAGGCTGAACAGGAATAGTATGTAAGTGAGGAACACATAAACATCGCTTCAGCTGGATTAACACCTAAAATGCCACAGATGAAAATAGTTAATGAGCCACTTCATCCGGAGCTACACAATAAGTCTTGAAATTCTCAGTATGATATAGTTTGAACGCAGTATGTTATGAAATTTGCAGATGTGAATTTTAATGTCTGCTGTTTTGGTGCTTTAA
This sequence comes from Ctena decussata, assembly GCA_963989385.1. NCBI lineage: Eukaryota > Metazoa > Mollusca > Bivalvia > Lucinida > Lucinidae > Ctena > Ctena decussata. The sequence continues at coordinate 78,329,074 of OZ022503.1, read as the reverse complement.
GTACATGTAGTATGTTACCTTGAGAGAAGTCATTCTTTGTGAGCAAATATGCTCACAAATTTGAATGCTTCTGAAAGAGTTATTCTAGCTGTAAATCACTACTAGCAAAAACCAAATTTAGAAACCTTAAAGTATAGACAAATTGGATGATTTTTGTTATAGTCTATTGCAGTCAAATCTGTCCTTAAGACTGCCCCTTAAGAGGCAAAAATCTTATACCCAGAATTGTGGAACTTAAGCAAGAATCTGCCTTAGTCAAGCTGTTTTAGCCTTTCTCATAGATGCTTGCTTATTACAGGGTTGACTATATTCATCAATGTTCAAATTATTGCCAATATAATTGTTTGCAGTACCTAATTTTGGCAAAAAGCTAATTGTAAAATACTGCCAAAGCATTCTGGCTTCCAACTGCACTGAGCCGAGACATACAGAAAGGGTATTTAATAGATCAGCAAACAGTACGCATGGACCCAAAGAAGTCTGAAGGAACTAAATGAGACTGGTTTGAGTTTTCTTGTTTGCAGATACTGCATTTCTTCCAATAAATAAACTGGGGTATTGCAATTCACAGGTCCTGTAAATGACATTCTAGGGACAAAATCTGGGTGAGAAATTGTCTGGAGCCAATTTTGTTCATGTTTTGACAATGTTTGGAGGGGGTTTTATCAGAGAGAGGGTGTTTACTGGAAGAAAGTATGGAAAATAATGTCTCAGCTTGAGTGACTTATCATGGAATAAGTTATCTAGAATGATCTAAATATAGGCATAATGACGTACATGTCAAACCCAAATGTGGGGTGGTTGGGTGGTGCTGGGTATAACTTCCAGTGCCGGAGGCGTCCTACTGATTTCGATAATAGCAGGCAAGGGCTACTGTGCTTGCAGTAGGTGCGGGTGGGGGTAGTCTGGACACTTTTCTCTCGTCTATCATTTCTCTCTTCTTTCTCCCTCTTTGGGAGACGGCTAGATATAGACTGAAATACTGTCTCAAAGGGCCGTTAAACCCAAAACAACAAAAAAATCAAACCCAATTGTTTCCAGAAGCAGCAAGTCTTACCATTGCACTTTTTAAAATACATTTCATAACCATCAACCCAGTTACTCCATTGCTCTCGGAAGTATTTCTCACCGTACAGCGCCATGAAGGCAGATCTCTTCCTCTCACTCCAGGTGGAGATATCTCTCAAACCTGAAGAAAACAGAGAGTTAAGGGCCCACTTGTTCAAAACGTTGTTAGCTTAGCAAAGTCATAAGCCACAGATTTTTTAAGTCTTACAGTACTCACAAAATTAAATGTGGTGATATTTTTTGCTGAAAAACTGTGAGGAGCTTTTGCTCTCCTCAAATTTTTTTCTGCAAAAAAATGACTTTTTTTGCATATAATATGTTTGAACATTTAATGTCTCGTTAACTGAGGATATCATTAGTTTTGAACAACTGGGCTCAGAGCTTCTGATAAGGGTGGGTTCTGATGATAATTTCAAATTAATCCTTTTTTTTTATTTCTCCACAAGAATCTGTGTCTTGGCTCCTCAGTAGCACCATCTCACTGAATGGACACAAAGTATATATGTTTACAGAATAATGAAAAATATTATCTCAAACAATCTTTTTCTGATAAACAAGGGCTTCGCAAGCTGTGTATAATATGCCCGTTCAAATGTCTTAAAGCAGTTACAAAATGAACAAAATTGTTTACAAAAGGATAGACAGGCAGACAAACAGGGGCAACCACTCTATAATTAATGACTGCAACACTATTTAAATATTTAACACATCAAATACTATTAGTATACCAAAAATCAGCTTTCAAGGTGAAGTTGCTTGCCAAAGTCAAACAAAGGAGATAAACTAAATATACTAGATATACCATTCTTGGTTCTACTACATTCCCTTGACAATATAATTAAGTTGTGTTTAATTATTTTAAACGGTTAAGGAGTTACAGAGTCAACAGGAAATTTATGCAAAGACAGATAATTCAGTAAGTAAGCAAGAGTTGTGGTTCTTGCTCAGGATACATTGCCCTATTATCATACACATTCCTACAAAGTTTCATTCTAATATTTCAAACTGTTAAGGAGATATGGAGTGATTTAGAAATGCCTATAAATACTAATCAAAAGGAGGTCATTCCAAAATTAAGAAAGGGGGAGCAACCATTCTTATAGGCAACACATTGTCTTGTGATCATGCACATTGCTATAAAGTTTCATCATGATATTCCAAACAGTTACCAAGTTAAGGTATGCACAACATAAGTATACACAAAAATAGCCTAAAAGAACTAATGAAAGGGATGTAACTCTTAAACGAAGAAAGGGAGAGCAGCCATTTTGTACGCGACACATCGTTGGGACTTCATACACATTGCTGTGAAGTTTCACACAGATATCCCAAACGGTTATCTTATTATGGTGGCACAAGACTTGCAGGGAAAAATTAATCAAAGGGGCATAACTTGGAAACTTAGGAAGAGGGAGCAACCATTCTTGTATGTGACACGTTCCCCCAACCTAATACACATGTCTATCAAATTTCATGAAGCTATCCCAAATGGCTACTGAGTTAGGCACGCACAAGATGTCAGTAATTATTTTATCGAAAATAGGGCAAATAAGGCCATCCATAGAAATATTCTTGTTTCCCCTTACCCGACCCTTTCTCTCAATGGTGGGTAGGTCGGTCGGGATTTAATTATTTTTTTCCCGGAAAAGTCAGAGCTCCAGATAATCTTTATAAGCGGGGACATGCTGACACCTCACTCGAGCCGTTTATCTGATAGTTTTTCCATCCCAAATTAAGCTGTAGGAGTGTTTTCAAAAGTACTTGCATATAAGTCCTATAAAAATGGACGACACAGTTTTTTGGCTTGCGTTTTCGAGTATTCAAGTGGTTTAGTGATACCGAGTTATTTTGGGAAGAAATGATACGTCACGCTTAGTCGGAAAATACCAGTGAGTGTGTACTGCAACGATTCGTTCTAAACTTTTTTTAGGGCCGCAAATAAGCCAAAGAGATCGGAAAGTTTGTTCCGATTTGAGACAGCATTCCTTCATTATTTTCTTCACAGACATAACAAACAAATACCTCGTCCGATTTTGTCTATTTTTATCCACATCCGATTTGCCTCATCTGCTAAAAATAACGATGGAAACTTTATTCTATTTTTGATAGTTCATGTACTTTTTTTTTTTTTTTTTTTAATATTTCTGTTAAAAAGCACGTTTTTCTTTTACGAGTGCCTTGAACTAGGCCACATTTCGTTTGCTTTTTATGAACTGATTGCATAAAAAATGAAACTCTGAATGCAATGCAAAGTATTTGGCTTTGCATCGTAAGAAATATACCAAACTTGTATAAGAAACAGTGTTTATATATAGCTTAGCGCAAAGCATTAGCTTTTCCAAAATATCATGCAGCGGCGTCACGAAAACTAGGCCTTAGGGCATCGCATAATCTGACTAGTCAGAGCAGCCGGCACACTGTCCAGCCCCAATGCATTCGTTGGATCTGATCAGTCTGTTTCGGCATATATATATTCTTCATCTTTCATGCTGAGGCTAGACTGATCAGACTGCGCTTATGCCGGAGTGGGCTGATCTGTGTATCAGTGTAAAATCTGAAAGAGCAGAGTTCAAATTTATTGTTTAAATATAGAAACAAGCGCTTTTGACGATTTGCTTCCCTTATCACATTTACTGAAAAGAGATAAATTTCATTTGTCGGGAGTTCATGGAAATACAAACGCAATGGGTTCCGTACTTTGTTGTTCCCAAATTGTGTAAAGCAAGTTATCGTCCCAAACAACAGCAGCATGCATTTTCTTCTCAGTGTCAAAATTTTGTTCAGTCACTGACACTGATGCCACTTAAACCAAATATAAACTTCTGTAAATATAGATTTATTGTCTTCTTTTGATGCCAAGTTCAGATGTGCCATGATTCCATAGACATGGGTTTGAAACAGTCTTTCCTAAAATTTTGATTCAGACTAACTGTGACTCAACAGCCGTGAAGAAAAGACTTCAAATAGGTCCATATAGTTATTTTCCTTGAGACATGCCTAAAACGGCCAGCCAAAACGTTGGAAAACTGTTGTTTTTGTTGTTGTTGTTGTGTGTGTGTGTGTGTGTGTGTGTGTGTGTGTGTGTGTGTGTGTGTGTGTGTGTGTGTGTGTGTGTGTGTGTGTGTGTGTTTAAATATTTTTCAATTTGTTTTTCAAACAAATTCTACACTTGTTTTACCTTACACCCGTGGATAATGCCACCATTCAATAAGATAGAAATTAAATACTTTGCTAAATAAAAGTTAGCAAATGAAAGTGCACTAACAATCGGGTTCACTTCAATAACAACTCATGAAAATTTCACTGTCTTAGCTGGGCAAGCCTTCCTTTTAAAAGGAAATTTTATATAGTAATAGTGACGGGCGAATGGCGCCCAGTTACTGCGACTACGGAATACGTTCCGCTGAGGTGCGTGGGGCATGGAAGTATAAGACACACAAGTACAAAACACGCACACACTCATAATTAAATGTAAGTGTGAACGTGCCATATCGGGGACATGTGTAATGCGCATTCTGATCATGGTCTATTCTGGTTTTCTTACGTATTTGTTTAATCAAGCAGTGTAGTTATGAGGTGACAGTCCAAACTGGTACACAGATTTTTTATAAAGTCCGTCACATTCCTTCTTTAATGTTGGCCATATTGCCAAGAACAGTATATAACACGTTCATTCAAGTTTTACGATAAGAACTGTGTGACCCCGACGAGGCTGCATTGTTAGCAAATATGGGATCGGATGCACCGGAGATAAACACACTCTCGTTGCATCGTCGTCTATACACTTTTGTCACATACCCTGTTTTAGATATTGGAACAACCCAAATATGAAGATCTATCTCCGTAAGATGAGTTTATTAGGGTGAACGGGTCAATCTGTATCAAAACAACATGCAAATATTAATTATGGTCATTGCGAGTTACGCATTCTCATCAGGGAATACGCTATAACGAAATGCAAAGACGGTAGTAGTTTTTTTTAAATACGGTGACCACCTGCACGTGGTTATGTTGATCAGACATCAAAGAACGCCGCATTGAACTGGACACGTGTCATATAAAACCGTGAGACAGGGAAAGGTACCTTAAACTATATGCCCCGATCAGCCTGCGCAGTAATGCAATGCCACTGGTGTTCCTATTCACAACTTTGATCTTTGGATTATGAGTGTAAACGTTTACCATAAATTAGAAAAGCGAATATTTTCTGCGCGTTCGCGTTCCATTGGACACCTTTGGCACATTATCTGTCTGCTCACTGGAGACGTTTTAACTAGCGTCGGCAAAATGAGAGTTCAGCCACGTGCGTTTCCTAATAATTGAAATAGTTTTCAACCTAATACTAGATGAATTGTTTGCCCAGACATCTCTAGTGATGACTCTGATCAGACTTAGCCAATACACATGCTTATCTGCGTTTTCCCTATATGCACACGTCGTAAAGTACCCTAAAATTGTAGCCTTTAAAGCATAATTTTATGCGATTTTCGCTAGTCTAATAACTTGATCCGATTTTACTTTTTTGAACAGTCTTCGTGTATTTCAGAAAAAAAAAAAAAAAATTGAAAATAACAATACCCGGAATGCAAATTCGTTGCTCAACAATTTTCGCATGCCGCTCTGTATCAAAGAATGACCCTTTGTTTTTGCCCGACACCGAAATTTGCAGCTCCAGGTTACTCTACATAAAACCTATCGGCACGTGCGTTGAGCGGCAGCCAGTGACTTCAAAAGATGACTGAAATCCTTTGATCTTTTGCCAGTCTTATCCAAGGTGGTTGAGCGCATTTTTTGTTTGGCTATTCCGGACTGCTTCTTTTGTCTCCAAACATACTTAAAAAGGCGATGCCGTTCGTTTTTATGATGGATAATCCTGTTTTAGTGAGAGTAGCATATTCTTGACTCATTAGTTTGGGACTGCAAGCGTTTTTCGTTAGAAACACCCTTATTTAGAGCTCTGAAGACCCAGATTTTTGGTACTCGGTACAAAGGTAGAAAAAAAATAATTCATTTTTTGAAATCGGAAAAAAATATTTCTGGTCGCTACGATTTTTTACGGTCGGTCGCGTAAGGGGAAACATTAAATATTTTATTTTTGGCCTAAACAAGGATGCTTTCAAGATATGAAGTTTCAAAATGGTTATACATATCTGTGCAGTGGAATGCAAACTGTCCTGATCCAGATCAGAGTCGAGTTTTTCAAGTCTTACGGTACTCACAAAATCAATTGCCGCAAGAGCTCCTCACATTTTTTTAGCAAAATTGGCAGTGATTTTGGATTACATATGAAAATTTAATATCATGTTAACTAAGGATGTTGTTTAATAGTTTTGAACAATAGGCCCAGATTGCTAGAGCAATCTGCTAGAGCAATCTGATCTGGATCTGGACAGGTTGAAGCTCTAGCAAAGTAGACCTAAATATTTGGGGTTGTTTGGAAGAGACATCCTGTCTAACAGCCATGTAAATCAGTATATTAAACAAAAATGTTAGAAAAGCTTGAGCAAGTAGTGTAGATCCTGATCAGGGATTTGGAATTGTTTTGGAAAGGAGACAACCTTCTCTTTATAAACAAATACATGTAAATGCAACAATATACTAACCATTGTACAAGTCCATATCTTTCTTTGTGAGGTAAGCATGGGCTCCCCAGATAACAAGATTCTGAACAATGTCAGGGTACCGGGCTGCTGCTATCAGAGCAGCTGTGCCACCATCATGCCAACCTAAGATAGAAACTTTCTCCAGACCAAGTTTCTGAAAACAATAATCAGAGCGCCAAATTAAGGTTAATGGAAACCGATACAGTTTCAGATGATTACAGGAAGTAGTTATGCTATTTTCATTTTTCACTTAAGGCCAGTTTCAATGTTATAAAAAGCAGTTACACCGTGCTAATGTCTGTTATCATGTCCTTTATCTATACCAAATGCCATCATTTTATAAAACGATGCCACTGATCTGGACACTTCAAAAACAGTCTGAGCCGCAACACGACAAAACCAACAAAGTGGCATGTGCACCCAGCACAGCCTCAGATCAGTCTGGTTATCCACCCAGTCTAACCAGAGTCTTCACTGTCCGCATGGAGGTAGCTTAGGCCCTTAGCTATTAAGCAAAGACTCTGATCAGACTGGGATGCCCAGGCTGATCTGAGTCTTGCCACTTTATTTGCTATCTTGTGTCATGGCTCAGTCTCTCCTTGGCTGTAAGACCAGCTTTCAGATAGTCCATGTAAATGGCTTAATTTCATAAAATAATGATAGTTATTCTAAAGATCCTTTTGGAAGACTGGACAGAGCTGTTAGATGATTGCCATTCAATGTCAAAGCCGAACGGTCCACACAAAAAATCGGTAAAGTAGCATGAGCGTGAGTTGTAATGCATAATTGTGAGATTATAAAATGCCCAGTAAATGCTATCAGTCATCATAAATGATAAGACAGTTCATATAGGCACACTACCTTGAAACAACGTCGAAAGAACATCGATACAACATTATGACACTTTATTGACGGCTATACAAGGTTGTTCTGAGGTCATAAGGTTGCATCGTCATCATCACAACGTTGCTTTGACGATGTATGAATGCTGGGTTGAAAAAAGAAATTGTTGTTCGATTTCCGATCATTTCATGCATGCCTTTTGTAAAGGTGAGCTTTGTTCTACGCGAATGAGCAGAGAGTCATTACCACATTATACCTTTTTAGAAATATACTTGTCAAAGGTAAGGCCAGAAATAAACATCGCCCCGTCAAGGAAAGGAAATTGAGGAATACCTCAGAAAAATTATATTAGTATGGGGTAACAGCTTTTTACATTAAAACTGGCTTCATAGGACCTGAGATATAACTTACTTTCTTCAAAGTAAACTGCTTTTCAAAACAAAAGCTATTCAGATTCCTATAAAGAACCATAAAGTGCTTAAGTATTGGGGCACCTAAAACAATAAGTTTTCATTTGTTCCAATTAAAAAATAAATGGTGTTTAGGTATCCCAATATTTAAGCACATTAGGGTAGGTTCAACAGAGATCATTGCAGCAAAACATTAATAACAACTCCATGATTACCGGTACTACCTGTCACAGAGCTTTTTAACAGATAGCATCTTGAGAAAGAAGCAGATTACAGACTCCATGATTACCGGTACTACCTGTCACAGAGCTTTTTAACAGATAGCATCTTGAGAAAGAAGCAGATTACAGACTCCATGATTACCGGTACTACCTGTCACAGAGCTTTTTAACAGATAGCATCATGAGAAAGAAGCATGATTACAGACTCCATGATTACCGGTACTACCTGTCACACAGCTTTTTAACAGACAGCATCATGAGGAAGAAGCATGATTACAGACTCCATGATTACCGGTACTACCTGTCACAGAGCTTTTTAACAGATAGCATCTTGAGAAAGAAGCATGATTACAGACTCCATGATTACCGGTACTACCTGTCACAGAGCTTTTTAACAGATAGCATCTTGAGAAAGAAGCATGATTACAGACTCCATGATTACCGGTACTACCTGTCACAGAGCTTTTTAACAGATAGCATCATGAGAAAGAATCATGATTACCAATTCCATGATTACCGGTACTACCTGTCACAGACCTTTTTAACAGATAGCATCTTGAGAAAGAAGCATGATTACCGATTCCATGATTACCGGTACTACCTGTCACAGAGCTTTTTGACAGATAGCATCATGAGAAAGAATCATGATTACCGATTCCATGATTACGGTACTACCTGTCACAGAGCTTTTTAACAGATAGCATCATGAGAAAGAATCATGATTACCGATTCCATGATTACCGGTACTACCTGTCACAGAGCTTTTTAACAGATAGCATCATGAGAAAGAATCATGATTACCGATTCCATGATTACCGGTACTACCTGTCACAGAGCTTTTTAACAGATAGCATCATGAGAAAGAATCATGATTACCGATTCCATGATTACCGGTACTACCTGTCACAGAGCTTTTTAACAGATAGCATCATGAGAAAGAATCATGATTACCGATTCCATGATTACCGGTACTACCTGTCACAAAGCTTTTAAACAGATAGCATCATGAGAAAGAATCAAGCAATATGTTCAAAAGAAATGGTTAATGTCAATGTTGATCTGCAGAATAGCTAAAAGTTTCAAAATATTTCATAGAAAGTAGTTTCCTCCAATACAAATGTCACCTTCAGGTCTTTAGTGATAATTCAGGTATAATTGTGCCATGTCATGTGACTTCCAAGAATGTGGCAATTTTGTCATGTGATATTTAGATCATCCTTCCTCATTATACAGGGGAATCAGAGACCTCGCTGTTGGCTCTATGGCTTAAGTCACTTCCATAGATGACTGATGTGACAATGGAAGGCTCTGAACAGACTGCACTTATGTGCAGTCTGATCAGAGCCTTTGCTTGACACCAATACCACATTCTTGGAAATCACATGACGTCGCTCAATTAAATTCTTACTTCTCCATAAAACACTGGTGTTTTTAAAATCTTGAAATAGACAGCAAAAGAGGGATTACTGTCTAGTATATTGTTTTTATGCCAAAATAAGTACTCTGCAACTTAAATAAAACTAGCAGTTATTGTATTTATTATAGGGATCAAACATGTTACACTATCGGAATCTGCATAACTCTTGCATACAAGTCTTTTATTGATACCTGCAAATGCAATCTTGCTGCTTGCTTCTGTACTAACAGAGTATTGCCCTGCAACTTGCATACAAAAAGTCCCAAAATGGATCATTATAGCAGGTGAATTGCCTTGTTAATACATGGTTTTGTGCTTGTTAAAACATGCCTGTGGATTGCGTGTGACACAGATATTTATGTAATGATCAGCTATAAGATGGCACATTTTCCCCTTCAAAATTACTTCAAATATGTAAAATCATCATATTAATTCTTTTATAAGAACTTTTTCTTCTTCAAAAACAATCCAAAAGATCAGTCTTGAAAGCAGATCTAGACCTTTTTGGGTTGCTTTGGATGGGTGAAACCTGTCTTATATATGAAAAACAATGTGGTATACGCTACTCACTCTTATCAGTTCCATGGCATCTTCGGCATCTCGCTGTATAAACTCCAGTGGCCAGTCTCTGTATGGGGGAATACTCTGTCCATAGCCCCTTGGGTCAATGGCAACAAGTGTGAAGTCTAATTTGTTGAAATGATTCAGCTGGGGACCAAAGTCTGTTCTGCTACATCCTGTAATACCCAGTCCAGATTACAGGGTAACAGGGATAATTTTTGGATAATGTATTTAAAACATACATTGTGACCCTTCATTAGAACTGTCTCAGTGAGACAGAACTGTCTCAGTGAGACAGTTCTAATGAGGGGTCACAACATACTTTTTTGTTCAGGTATGAAAAAAATTATCTCAGAATTATCCCTGTTACCCCTTCTTCATGAGCACTGAATACCATAATGATCCTATTAGAACAGCAGTTTCTAGGAAAACAGGCAGACTCAGATCTGAAAGGAAGTCTGCTAGAAGTTTTTTTTTTACACATCGTTCGTGTTAAAGTTTTGTAGGTGATATTTATTTTCAGTCTTGTCTAAAAAAATAACAAGCTCTTGAATTTAAAACAACACAAAATAAAGATAATGATGACCATGTCAATTATATACTGTCAGTCAATGTATTCGAATTAAGATCTTAAGGAATAAGCCTGCTGGCCCTAAACAGCTAAAGCATGTTAAGGTATGTAAAATTTTCACACTTTAAAAGTGTATGACAATTCTCCAAATAAGAAAGCATAGGAGGGATAATTTAGAGATAAAACTTCTTTCTTTGCATGGAAAAGATGTTGTAGATTTGTCTCGGCAAGACGATTCTTATGAGGGTCACAACTTATGTTTTTATGGAAAAATAAGAAAAATTATCCCTAAATCATCTCGTTACCCTGTCTTATTTGGAGCACTGGAGCCTATTTTCATTAAGAACTTTTAAAGAATAGATTTTGCTTCCCTGGTTAGTGAATTCTAATTCCAAAGGGGTCTACTTTCAAAGGCAAGCATTTGCTCTCTCTCTCTCTCTCTCAGTTCTTTTCTTTAAGATTAGCGCCTTCTAAGAATTCTGATAAAGAGCTCTTCTACATCTGAGTGACCTCCCTTGACAGTGTATCATTACACCTTAACCTACATACTTACCTAGTGGCCCTGGCATAAGCAGTACATTCTGATTACCATCTCCTGTCATCTCGAAATGTAGGCGTACACGATTCACTTCCATCTTGTGTGACAGAACACCACTGGCAAAATAGACAAAGCCAACTCTTGATATCTCAAAGCTGCATTTCATCCCAAACTACTTATATCTCAAAGTAACTTTTTGGGGACCAGAAAATTTACTTTGAGATATTAGCAGTTTGAGATAACAGGACTTCAAATGTAAATAAAAGTTGGAAAATTGTCCAAACTATATTCTTTGATATAAGAGGGTACTTTGAGATTTCAGTGTTCTAGATATCGAGAGTTGACAACTTGACAGTATTACACTTGTATGATTAATGTCTGCAAAAATATAAGAAAATTTGAAAACCATGGTTGACACAAGAGCAAATGGATGGATGTAATTAGGGATCCAAGCCACAGCCAAAGAAAATGGTCTATACAAGCCCTGAGCTTTTGGCCAAATCCCTGTCAAGAAAAATGTACTCTGAATATATATAACACGTCATAACTGAATAAAATTATTGTTTACATCAAAACCGCAGCCCTTCTCATACCTTGCTTATGCAGGTGCTACAAATATCCAAGACTGTCACTTTAACTTCAAGGTCAATGAAGCCACTGGATGTAAATACATGCCGATGTTATATCCCAAACCGTTACTGAGTTATGGTGCGCACAAGAATGTTTACGGATAGACAGACTGACAGACAGACAGACAAATGGATGGACATTGGACAGTGCCATGACATAATATGTCTGTTTTTTTTTAAAACCCGGGTATAAAAATACTGGTAGCAATGTACCAATTTCAAGTGCAGGTAGGTTTGCATGTTGAGGAGTTTTGTTCAGTCTGTATTAAAAGTTAAATTATTGTCACTCTTGTTTATGTCTTTATGAAAATGGAACAGAATAGCAAGCTAGTTCAAATTTTTATGTAAATTCAACTTAATTACCTGCAGCTCCATTTCACAGGACATACCAATCTACTTTAATTATACGGTATCAACACAAATGAAAATTGCCTTCAATTTCAGGGTTCTATGTCTACAGTGAAAGAAATAAGAGAACTATGACAAAACCAACAAAGTAACATGTGGGCCAAGCCAAGAATCAGATCAGCCTGGGCATCTGTACAGTTTGATCAGAGTCTTCGCTGTCGGCATATTAGACCCTTAGTTACCCTTTAAGGCCACAGCCAAGACTCAGATCAGCCTGGGCATCTACACAGATCAGACTGGGCAGATGCCCGGGCTGATCTGAGTCTTCGCATGGTGCACATGCCACTTTGTAGGTTTTGTCATGTCATGTCTCATATATGATAATTTTGACCTCAAAGGCCTATTTAGTTTAAACGATATTTTATTAACTATAAATTACATACATATACTACAATACAATTTCAAAAGTATCAGGATTTGACAGTAAGCAAGATGCTTATTTATAAAGTCATTTCCTGGAAAGGCCTATTTAAGACTGATACCTTTTTCTCTGTTCATCCAGGAATCTTGCCTTTGCATGCTGAATCAATGTGAAGAACCTGGAACAGCAACACAATGCATGTATAACAGAGAATTAGATTATCTGAGAATGAATTATAAGTTTGAGAAAATCACACTTTCCCATTATATGAATTTCAGTTAGTATTTCACTTACAATTCAAGAGGAGCATGGCATACACTGTATGCCATGCTCCTCTCAAATTAAAAGAGAGATGACATCATAGATCTGTTACCATAGCAACTACGGAATTACCAACTGTTGTGCTTAGTTCCTTCAAGGCTTGGCAGAATGATGTCTCAATGCCATCACTTTGACATCAATGTAAACTCTTAGCTGCTATGGTAACAAATCAGTGACGCCATTGGTATCAGGGCATGGCATGAAATGTATGCCATGCTCCATAAATTTTTCAGTACCACTACATACTGAAATCTTTTCAAAAGAAGCTTCAGATTTTCTCAAACAAAGAAATATTCTCAAGTCATTTAATTCTGTGTTGTATATAAGAAGCGTTGTGCAGAAAGGGACTGTACAACATGTTCAAACTGACGAGACTCACATTAATTTGCACAAATAAGTGGTCATATGTATGGGCTGATTTAAGTATATATGTATGGTAAGAAGTCATATTCTATGCCTAAAATGCTGTAATAACAATGCAGCTGGCACACAACATAAATTCAAAGATAAAACAGCCTTGATTCAATGTCATAACATTGAAACAATATTGATTCAAAGTTGATTCAACGTTGTGTGCCCAGTGGGAAAACAATGCCACTTTATTGTGGGTTTTATAATTTTTGTATTTAATCGTCTCTCAATATTCGAAACCCAAACTAGGTTTCGTCAGTGACCGTTGTTGTTGCTCCAAAATTTCAGGAGGTTTATACCTGAAAATTGTAAACTCTCAGTAAAAAAACAAGAATACCATTTAAAGTGACCACCAGCATGCATTCTTTGTGCTTTGTTCTGTAAGACTACATTCAGAAATAAAGAAGCTGTCTTGAAAGAATTACCCATGAAGCAGATTGTTGTACTGAAATTCCCAGTATCCCAGAATCTGCGACGCCGCAGGTAGAGCAATAGCTCTTCCTGTACATTCGTAAATGCAAGCTAAAAATCAGACTACACACATTCAAACTTCTTAATTCATTCAAACAATCTGCCCACCTCAGCTACCAACCTTATAAAACTGGGTATGGTGACAGCAAACAAAGTTTTTTTCAAAACAACTCTCCAGGAAGGACTTGCCCACCTGCCACCCACTCTCGTAACTTACTGGTATGGGTATCTTCAATTTTGGGTTGCAGCTTGGTTAGTCTGATTCTATCTATCTATCTTTCTTTTTGTCTTAACCTCCTAGGAGAACTTCAGATGGTGTTTCCGTATACCAAGAACTATCTTAAGGGGTTAGTTGAAATGAAAGCAAAGGACAGTTTCCCCACCGGAAATACCATTATGTGGTTAACCTCTATCTTCAGGTCAATTAAACCAAGGTTTACCTTTCTCCAATCAATTTCAATGATAGTTCTTGCCAAAATCTGCAAGGCATGCAGACTGACATCTTGACAAGGGTCTCAGACTCTAAAATACTTCAAAGTTCCGGACCAGACAAGCTGTGATCAGACTGTAGTGTGTGAGTATAACTACCACTACTAGTGCCTCGCTGTACAAGCATACTTTTATGCAGGTATGGCTAGAGTGGTAAAGTTCTGAAGCAGCTCAGTAATTGCATGGATGGGTGATCTGACAAGACTACTAACCATCAAGTCAAATCAATGGTGACCTAGGCCCCAGCCTACTGGGTCACCCATCCAAGTACTAACCAACTGCTCAACTTGCACAGAGGTTTACCACTCTAACCATGTCCCAACAAGTGGATTCAAGATTTCTTGAGTGACTGCTCACAACAGGTCTTACTCGACAATCGGCCTCCAAGTCAGCTCCTGTTCATTCAGGGGTACCTCAAGGGAGTGTTATTGGCCCGGCGTTATTCCTGTTTTACATCAATGGTCTTCCAGAATGCGTATCAACATGCTCGACTACCAGACTGTTTGCCGACAACAGTGTCCTGCATACATGTGATATCTCCCGATTACAGCGGGATCTCCCGATTTGCAGTCCTATTTCACGCTCTCTCGGTCGGGGGACGAAATCTCCCGACGAGAGTTTTTTTTGCAATGTCATTATTTCTCCATCCAAGAAATAGCATTTCCTGCAGTAATCCATGTGTCAAGTTATTTGTTAATTAGTTTACAAAGCACAAAAGTGGCCTTATTTGATGACCATTGACATGTATGGAAGGTGTCATATCGATCGATAAAGTAAGTGGGTCACACATATATAGCAAAGGTACCTTACGACACATGCGAATATGCAACACTTAGATCGGTGCAGTCTTGATCACAGCCTATAGTCTAGTAAAATTTGGGACACCAATCATATTAATTGTAACTGTCTTAAAACTTAAACAAGTTGGTTTGCGTCTAAAAGATGCTACATGACTGACAAAGGGTATAGGCCCTGATCAGACTGCTCCTGATCCGGGTCCGCACTGTTTGCTTCAGACCTTTCTGTCCCAATATTGAGAATTTATGGTAATCCCTTCAGCTAAGTACAAGTGACCTTGTGTCACATGGGTTTGTTTTCCCGCCAAAACTTACCTAGAATTTGCAAAGGCTTGCTTAGTTGTGTCACGTACCAGGTCACAGTGTATTTAACGATTATGCATCATGATGCTGGCAGAATAGACCCTGATCAGACTGCACTGCACTGATCAGGGTCTACACTGTCTGCCAACAGCTTTGGTCTGCACTAGCTGTTCATATAGGATTTTAAATTTGAGGGAATAGAAGAGTAATTATTAATATTATCTCAAAGAAAAAAAGAATGGGCATGCAGGTCTTTCTGCCGACAAGTAAACGAAAAATATAAAGGGAGACAACACTGTCTCAGCAACAGGTAGAAGCTTTTAAAAAAATGTTATCTCTTAAAAAAAATAATTCTCAAAGTGTTTAAATCCTATCCCAGGTATTGATCTTGATGCTGCTCACTGGGTTTACATGTACAATATATACGGTACATGTGAAGTACATTTAATGCTCTCTCTCATCATGCTTAACTGCCTCCCATTGACCACAAGAAAAAGCCTTAAGGGTGTCAAAAGTGCCAATTTTTGGCAGAAAAATGGAAGATTTTACCCGCACACAAATCTCCCTCTCTGAGACCCCAATCTCCCTCTGAGGAATCCCAAATCTCCCTATCTGGGTCCAAGAAAATATCACATGTATGGTGTCCTGTAGAGGTCTATCAAATCAATGGACGATGCCATCCAGTTGCAGGAAGATTTGGACAAGCTCCAGGAATGGGAGAGAGATTGGCTGATGGAGTTCCATCCTAAGAAGTGCCAGGTCTTGCATGTCACCAGGAAGAGGAACCCCATCAGGAATGACTATACCATCCATGGAGAAACTCTTCAAGAAACAGATGGAGCTAAATATCTCGGCGTCAACTTGCCCAAGTCCTTGAGCTGGAACAATCACATTGATCAGGTGGCGAAGAAAGCCAACTCTACCAGAGCTTTCCTCCAAAGGATCATTTGTCAGTGTCCAAGGCAAACCAAGAAGCTGTGCTACCAGACACTTGTCCGCCCTGTAACAGAGCACGCCAGTATTATCTGAGATCCATACACAGCCAACAATATCAGGAAACTGGAGATGGTACAACGTAGATCAGCCCGCTTTAGCACGGGTGACTATAGAACAACCAGCAGTGTCACAGAGATGCTGAACCAGCTCCATCCAGTGGACTACATTACAAGAATGGCGTGCACAGGCAAGAGTAACCATGATGTGCCGCATTGTGCATGGTTTAGTGGCAGTTCCAGAAACTCCTATTGTTCCCACAGCACCTCTGCATGGCCATAATCAGAGGTTTATTGTGCCCTATGCCAGAACCATGGTATACCAGAAGTCCTTCTTCCCAGATAGCATTCGCCTCTGGAACAACCTTCCACAGTCTGCTGTTGACAGCACTACACTGGAAAGCTTCAAGTGCCAAGTGCAGTCCATCCACTTCCGTAGGACGCCCTCCAGATGTTTTTAACTGCACTGTAAATAGTTCTTTTATCTGACCGTAGACGTCTTGAATTTACACAGCACAACAACAGTACGACAATACGCCAGAGGCGGACAGTACTGGATTGGAAGAAGAAGAAGAGGTGTGCTTGTACAGCCAAGTCCTACAGTAGTGGAACACTGCAGCTGGATACTCTTGCGGAATTTTGACAGGAAACACCTTGATGCAGTGCAACTGCGGCAATGCCATGTACCATGTGGTAACAAAGATTTCCTGATGTAGTTCTAACCAGGGTTGCTGTTACAAGAGGGAGCCTTCTGTGATGAGTTGCAGCAATCCTTTGGTGGCTTTTAATCAACAAGACAAGGATGGCCACCGGTGCCCTGGACTGCTGCAATACTTTCCTACCGCTGAGCACAGGCGTTCGGTACATTGCAAGCTAGAGGGGGTCAGGACATAAAGATATAAAGACAAGGTTACCAACTCTGCATGGGCCTTTCTAGGGGTTACTGGGTTTAACAAGCTAATTTGGATCACTCAATCATTTTTATGAATCCCTTTTTTGCCTTATGTCTCTTGGACATACTGCTCTTATGTACGAAACATGCTTTTTCTTTTGGCTTCAAACTGTTCTCGAGTAATTCACCAGACGACCCCACTTTCACGTTTGCCAGCATGATGTTGGCCAAGAAAAGAATGCTTTGTTCCACTACTGCACGCACTCATCCAGGCGCTCTGCCATTAATCTGATATGTGTACGACGAAAAACAACTGAAACCATTTTCATTTACCAGCTAGTACAACTACTAGTTTCTTCCTGGGTGTCGCTACAAGATTTGTTTATTTTTCGTTTTCTGTCAGATGCAAGTGTCCGCCATGACACCGTTCATCGAAAACAACCGAACATATCCGAATAAAAATCGCTTGTGTATCCCTTTTTTGATTGGATAATGGAAAACAGTACTGGTTCTCGGTTTTCTGGCATTTCTGCGATAGCGGAAAACCAGCGAAATCTCGCGCCATCTGTCAAGAGCAAAAATAAAGCTCGATGACAAACGAAGACTTGCGGTTGATATTGCTGTTTCTGATCACAACTTTTTATTGTTGGGCGAGGCTGGGAATCGGGAAAAAATGTCAATTTCAGTTTTTTTTTTTTTTTGTTCTCAATTTCACCGCGGAAAAAAATCTTGTTTACATTGGTTACGGAAATTTCACTGGACAGCATTCTTGGCCAATAGCAATGCCGCTCTCATTGTGTCACGTGAGAGCTCATTCGGATATCCATTAAACGGTGTCATGGCGGACACTTGCATCTGATAGAAAACGAAAAATAAACAAATCTTGTAGCGACACCCAGGAAGAAACTAGTAGTTGTACTAGCTGGTAAATGAAAATGGTTTCAGTTGTTTTTCGTCGTACACATATCAGATTAATGGCAGAGCGCCTGGATGAGCGCGTGCAGTAGTGGAACAAAGCATTCTTTTCTTGGCCAACATCGTGCTGGCAAACGTGAAAGTGGGGTCGTCTGGTGAATTACTCGAGAACAGTTTGAAGCCAAAAGAAAAAGCATGTTTCGTAAATAAGAGCAGTATGTCCAAGAGACATAAGGCAAAAAAGGGATTCATAAAAATGATTGAGTGATCCAAATTAGCTTGTTAAACCCAGTAACCCCTAGAAAGGCCCATGTAGAGTTGGTAACCTTGTCTTTATATCTTTATGTCCTGACCCCCTCTAGCTTGCAATGTACCGAACGCCTGTGCCGCTGAGCTCCAGAGCAACATCGTTGGAGGGACTGCAGCTTGATGATCAAGACATGTGCAATTAAAAGTCTGAAGCCTTGATAGAGAAAAAGTCTAATTTCGGGTCTGTTATGTTTGTTAAGCCTAGCTGTGTGGAAGCCCGAGTATATATTTAATCTGTCAGGTGCCACAATCATACTAAAATGGCCTTGACATTTGTGTCCAACCTTGCAGAGTTCGCGAATTTCACTGAACATTTTGCACACTGTTTTATTGACAGACCTTGGATCTCTCGCAGTGGTTCTTATAGTCATGCTTCTTGTTTGCTGTTTATTGCAACTGCATGATCTCAGCATCAGAGAGCTGCATGAGCGCGTCAAAAACGCGAGATTTCTAGGGCTTATTAGTTTTTCAGCTGCCATGTTTTTTGTTTTGACAGCTTGTACTTCAAGAGTTACTTCCCTTGGCAAAGGGCTCGCATAAATTCATGTCAAAATTAAATTCTGGGACTGGTATCTGTTTCAAATATTATTATTATTATTATTATTATCATTATACCCATAATATGTAGAAAAAAGAGGAAGAAGAAAAATAAAACTTACATGCAAGAGTGGTTATGAAGGCCCTGAATTGCTCACCTGAGTCAAAAGTTTACATTGTCCTAGATCAGCACCATAGCTTAACAGGTTCTTGTGTTCACACAATCATTATTATAATGTTCCCATACTTATTCCACCTTGACACAAAGAGTATTGATGATTCTTATTATCATCTGACAGAAATAATGATAGCTCGTCTGCTAAAAACTCTGCAAATTATCTGGAAATTGGTCCAGTCATTCTAGAGAAGTATTATTTTGTCCACACTAAACTAGATTTAATCATCTAGTTTAGCCCTTTATCAATCTTTGTGAAGATCTTGTAGCCATACAAAAACATATACTATGTAAGTTTGGTCATGTGTGCTAAAAACATGTAGCCTTTATCATGTACAGCAGATGATATACCCTAATTTTCTCACACTAACAGGCAAAAATGCAGTGCTAATAGTCCAACATGACCTAACTTGACCAACGTTGTGTAGCCATAATACTGTTTAAGTCTGGTTATGATAGGTCCAAAATTGTAGCCTCTGTTTTGTGTACAGAATAATGTGCATATATCAATTTTCACTAAAGGGCAATAACTCTGGTGTTAATGGTCCAACTTGACTCATTGTAGAACAAAATGGCCAAGACTGTGTGGTTGTAGACATACATGTAGTTTAATTATGATATTTAATAAATTGCAACCTCAATAATTTTCTCAAGGCAAGTAGTAATTGGTCACAATAGCTTATCAAGTGCACTTCATGTTCAAGTGAGTAAAAAACAGATATGTGTCCATGGGACATTGATGCCTACATCTGGTTATGATAAAATTCTGCATTAATCATTCTTACAAGTATTATTTAACATTATATTAAAGTGTGTTAGTAGGAACTTATTTTCTTTCATGAAATGAACATTTGCAAAAGGAAGATAACTCATAAATAAATAGAGTTTCATGTCATATCACCTTGAAATTCATTGTATCACCAGCCAAGTATTCCTGTAGTGGTCTTTTTAGCATTGAATTTGGACCAGTGTAATTCATGGGTACACCTTCATATTTTTCTGCCATTTCTCAAAGGGAAGTAACTTTGTGACTTATTGCTTGCTTCCCTGGACTACATAACCCTTTCAAAATCGGAATAACTCTTGAAAGGAAGGAATCTGCTACTAGAGGAGCGAATTCTTTGAGTGTTAAGCCCATTAACAAACGAGGCAAAAGTGAAAATAGCAGAGATGCTTTCCCTGAAAGTGTACCCATTAAACTATGAAACACCATCGAATCTAAGAATAAGCTAAAAAGGACTTCTATGATTAAGGCGAGGATTTTCCCCATTAGACAAGCGAGACAGGTCCGAATTTTCAAAAGTATAAAGTTGGCAAATTTTTCTTAGCAGAGCTTCCACAAATATGTAAACTGTATGAAATCAGGGGCCGTATTCATAAAACCACTTAAGTCGTTGCTATGCTGTTGCTAAGGCTGAATTTCTTAGAAGGAGATTTCCTACAACTATGAAATTTGCTCTGGAGGAACAGTCTTACAAAGACTGTTCCTCCAGACCAAATTTCATAGTTGTAGGGAATCTCCTTTATAGATATTCAGCCTTAGCAACAGCATAGCAACCACTTAAGTGGTTTTATGAATACGGCCCCAGATCATTTAAGATTCAGACCCACAGACATGGGGAGATAATCCAGTCTGACCCTACCTACCCTAAATTCAAGGTTTTTGCATACCTCGTTTTTTGAGGTAATAAAAATATTGAAATCAGTCATTCATTCCATAAATTTTTGTCATAAATGCATGCTAAATACACGCATATAACAATACAAAGCAATGATTTCTTCTTGCTGTGCTTGATTGGCATTTAAACATGCAAATCAACAGTTAAACTTCCTGTCAAGGCAGCGGCCAAAAGAAAACGCTTCCCCCCCCCCTCCCCCCGTCACCCAGCTTTTCCTTCATGCAACAGACTTATGCTGTGCAAATATGCAATATATATATATGAGTGGGAAGCTGGAACACCGGGAGGGGGGGGGGGATCTTCAAGGATCATAGTGTACCATGACCGCAAAATGAGGTCAAGGTCACATACATTTAGTCAAAACTAAGTAATGTGAGTCAAAAAAGGATGAAATGTATACAATAAATCATTATTTCAACCATCAGTATAAGGATAATTTACAATTTATCTCAACAATGATGTCAATGTCAACGTATGTTTAACGTACTTTACAGAGACACAAACACTTGAAAATTCATTTGTCATGCAAGTTACATGTCATAGTCATAAATGCAAAGCAAAAGTCAGTGATCCGTATAACTTTTTAATCATGGGGAAAATTCACGCCTTAAGCATAGAAGTCCTTTAGGTGTTCAGTTACGCCTCTATGATTTGGCAGTCATTTAAACAAGATAGATATCCTTCTCAGGTAGGTGAATCCCTTCTCAAAGATGAGCTATTCTCTGAGGAGAGAATATGCTTTGTCCCGACCATTACTCTCCTCAGAGAGTTGCCCCTATCAGAATAGAAGCAAAAGCCTGGCTAAAAAGGTCAAAATTTCATATCCCAAAATTGTTGTTGAAATGGCCATATTGAGAACAGTGCAAAGTTTATGGAAAGTGCCAATAAAAGTGACATGGAAATTATCCATGAACTTTCCTTATGAGAATTCAGACATCATTTCTGAAACACAAAAAATAGCAGGTCTCACAACAGCAGTTGTTATCATTAAAGTCTTCAGCTGATACAATTTGTAGGCGGTACAAAAAACTGTAGCAGCTTCTGGGAGTAGATTCAGCTCAGCATCTTTTTAGATCAGATCAAGTCTAAAAGCATTGAGACATGAGGACATGAAATGTGAGTTAGATAAAACCTAAAATATGTTTTTCTGTACACACAGCCTATCAGAATTACTCTTTTTTTCATAATGCAGATTTTAAATGGCAAGCAAATGTTAATACCCCCAAAACAGGTGCAGCAATTATACTTTTATTAAGATTTTACAGTAACTAAATGAGACCATTATGTGTCAACATTCTGAACTTGATTATCTTTTGTTTACATGTGGTTTGATAACAGATGAACAATTTCAAACATTGTTTAAGATTTATTTGAGTCAAATATATTTTCATAATTTAAGCACAATAAATTTTGGCCATAAAAAACATGGGTACAAAGCACATTGAAATTCATATACAAAGTAATATAATGCAATACAAATAAAAGTCACTGTTTGGACCACAGACACATTTTGCACTCTTTGCACAGACACACTTTGCATACTTTGCACAGACACTTTGCACAGACACACTTTGCACACACACACTTTGCACACTTTCCACAGACACTACATATACACACATCATTTCTTACTTCTGTGTAGTACATGTACATATTCTAAAAAGCGCAGTTTCTATCTAAAACAGGCTTCTTCAAATGCAACTTTCAAATCAAAAACCTATTTTTAAAAACTATTTACAAATAGGCAGTATGTTATTGTCCTATCTACTTAAAGGAGTTAAACTATATAAGATAAAATATCATAGCAAACACTAACAAATATTCCAAAATATAACAATATGGCACAATGAAATAACCCTGAGGAACAACTGAGTTAAGTCAGACATACTTGCACATATCATCCAGAGCACCAGATAAGGGCCCAGTTGGTAAAAGCATCGATAGCATAACAAGCTCACTAATAGGTCAACTCGTTAAGTGTCGTATGACTTTATAGCCAAAAACACTGAATTTTTTGTTGAAAATATGGAGAAGCTTTTGCAATGCATTTGAGATATTTGCATTTAACATTTTAAGGAAATGTTAGCTAGCAATGTTGTTGTTTTGAACAACTGGTCCAAGGAGTTTAATGATGAAATTAAAAGTGACTTGCGGAACCTAGAACTGTTAACTCAGCTTACTCTAGATGCCTCTTTTTTATGTGAACATAAAGGACATTGACGTGCTGGAGTTGTATTATCGAAGATTTTTAGTGCAGATTCACATGAAGAGAATTGCAAGACTCAACCAGATTTCACAGTGAAGATCTTGTAAATAGTCACGAACTGTACATATAACCTTCACCAGTTAATAATTTAATAAATCAGAGCTCATTTGAAAAGCTTTACACCGTATGGTGGTGCCTCAACAAAGGAACAGGGGAACTCTAAGAAAACTGAACTTAACTGAACTGAACTGATGGTTTTGCAGACACTTTTCTATTTCTAACAATCAGCCTATAAAAGCAATGGAAAATGTTTGTTTTATTCTGCAACAATTCACTGTTTTAGAGTGCATCAGTCTAAAATGTCATTGGCAATTACTGATGATTTTGCTGTGTGATGTTAGACAGAGAAACACATCTTTTTCAAAATAAAACTGACAGAAAATTGAATATTTATTTACAATGAAAAGCAGATTAGCGGGATCCTGCATGTGCATACTAGAAGCTTGGGAAGATATAAAGGAAAAGACTACTATTTCAGCCTTTTTTCAGTGTTATATCTGAAATACTTCAACTCTAGCAGTCAGTCAGTTGTAAGAAGATATATCTCTCGCTCTCCTAACTCATGTGATTTGATGTACTTCACAAATGACCTCCAAACAGTTGATTATTACTCAACAATTCACTGCTACATCTGAAATATTTCTTAAGCTGGATTGGTACACCATTACATTTTTCTGTCAGTTTTTCCAAGGGAGGCAATTTTCAGGATGTCAAAAGAGAGTCAGCTCTTAAAGTAAA
This sequence comes from Ctena decussata, assembly GCA_963989385.1. Lineage (NCBI taxonomy): Eukaryota > Metazoa > Mollusca > Bivalvia > Lucinida > Lucinidae > Ctena > Ctena decussata. The sequence goes on along the minus strand of OZ022503.1, from coordinate 78,305,149 downwards.
GAATTTGCTCCTTATGAGGAAATTCTTTCCTTTGAGAGTTGACCCCCATTGAGAAGGGACACACAATGAAAATGGCAGAGTTGATCCCCCCTGGAAGTTACCCATTCAACTTAAATAAAAACAGCCATTTTGATCCCTCATTAGAACTGCCTCTAGACAGGGTCACAATGCATTGTATTAAGGAGAATGTCTATCAGAGGCATTTGTAAAGAGGGGCCACAATGTATATTTTTTTTAACAAGGAGAAAGTTATCACTTAAAATTTTCATGAAAAAATCACTTCTTATCTGTAGCTCTGATGTAAAGTACATGTTATTTAATGTAAATGGGTACACTTTCAGGGGAAGCAACCTTGCCATTTTCATATTTGCTCCCCTAGCTTGCAAATGGAGGTCAACTCTTAAAGGAAACAATTTACTCCCCTAGGAGTAAGAGTAAATCCTGTTTGGAAGGGCTTTAAAGTCTAAAGAAGTGAACAGGAAGTAATCAAGGTTGTTCCTCTTTGTTAAAATGGCAGAAAAAACATGACAGTATGCCCATTTACACATTCAGGACATAGAAGAAAAGTGTATACTCCAAACCCTATCCCAGCACCTGTAATTAACATGATATCTGCTTATATGAAGTATATGTTTTAGTAAAGTGCAGGAATACAAGTTTAATATGTGAGTACCCAGCTGCCTGAGACAAATGTTTTTGTTGTGTAAGTAATATTGTCCAGAAAGTTGTATAAATGAGCCACGACACGAGAAAACCAACAAAGTGGTTGTGCGCCCAGCCTAGATTCAGATCAGCCTGGGCATCCGCCCAGTCTGATCAGAGTCTTCGCTGTCCGCATGAAGATAGCTTAGACACTAAGCTACCCATAAGCAAACAGCGAAGTCGAAAACTCTGTTCAGACTGGGCGGATTCCAGGCTGATCCTAGTATTGCTAGGTGCACATGCCACTTTGTTGGTTTTCTCCTGTGGTGGCTCAAATTATGTTTACACAAGTTAAGTGCATCTGTCAAGTGTTTTATTTCTATAGAAACATCCTTTTGTCAAATACATGTATATGTGAAGAATTGTTTCTTTAGCAATTTCTTACTCATATGTGTAAGTTGCACTTTTCAGTTCTTGTCTGTATCATTACTCTAATTCTTGTATGTTTCTTTACTCAGTTTATACAATGTCCAATAACCAGTTCATGTCCATTTCAATATCTGAATCATATAAGTTTATGAATACTGTGTTTATTTGGCTATAGAATGTTTTTTCTGTTTTTTTTTTATCTCTAGACTGATCCCAAATATTTAAATCAGTCATATGAAATTCTGCTATGAGGTGGATTTTCCCCTTCTAAATTACTCACAAAAATCTAGATCCATCTTAAAAGATGCATTTAAATTTTCAAGATTGTCTTAGAAGGGAAAGCCCCTATTATTATACACCTATCAATGATACACCCTTTGAACTGCCCGTTTTCTGGTCATCTGATACAGGGAGCCGTATCAAACTGACGTTTTCTGATTCCGTATCACTATCCTTTAAAACTAGGCTATTTCCAGCTTCAGGCGCGTCATTTGCTAACGTGCATCGCAGAAACGAGAACCAGAGAAACGGGACTAGTGACGTAACATCAACAAACACGTCAAATGGCGCGCCACGATAGCTCAGTCAGTAGCGTTTATCTCACGACTAGCTACATACCTCTGCCGCGCAGGTTCGAATCCCGGTCGATGCATTATCGCTGGCAAGTATGAATAGTTGACTGTTCCATAAGGTATATAATAAACAAATTATTGTAACAGGAACATGATCTGGCATACTGTATCACGTCTCATGGATGAGCTCATACCATCGGATCACCCTCGACGCAAGCATCTCGGGTTATCCAATGGTATAAGCTCATCCACTCGACATGATACAGTACGCTAGATCAAGTTACTATTATAATAATGTGTATATATTATACCCTAAGAAATATGGTATGTCTTTTTCCACTCTCTTTGCATTTCATGCATTTGTGTTTCATATTAAGGTTCATGAATGTAATGTTTGTTTCTTTACCTAATTCCTATCTTTTCTACAATACAGTTCATATCCACTTAACTATCTACTTCTGATATATTTCTTTATTCAATTGTTTTCCTGCTGGTGTATGTTTCATTTTTCAGTTCACATTATGCTCGATTATGCACAAAAATATATATTTCTGTATTCCTTACACAACTATTTATATTTCTTTATCCAACTGATGTATAATTCCTTACACAACTCCCTAAGTCTTATTCCTGTCTATGCTAATGGTGAGTACCAAGCAAGAAGTGTTCAGCCAGAAAGTTGAACTCTCTGTAATATCTGAGGTGGAGGTTGTGTTTGCCCTCTGGCATAATGTACAGTCTGAAATAGTAAAGAAAAGGACAATAGTACACATACTTATTTCTATTCATGACACAGAATATGGGCTAACATTCCAAAACATAGAGTTACTAAATTTCTTGCTTATATGACAGTTTTTTCCTTACTTAAACAATCTCAAAGATCCAGATCCATCTTGGAAGAGGGATCTAGATCTTTGGGATTGTTTTGGAGAGAGAAAAACATAATTTATAGCTGAACTAGAAATGTTTTTCAGAGAAAAACTGATGTCCCCCCACCAGCCCATTTCCCATCCCCTCTAATGAATAAAAAGCCTGTACAAATAAAATATCTATGCAAGTTTGGACAAAATCCATCTGCTGGTTCTAAAGACATCCTACATAGAAGACTATGTCCTTCAAAAATGGGTCAAGGTCACCAACTACTAAACATGTCTTAAACCTGTCACAATGATACATTCATGCAAGTCTGATGAATATCCATCCACTGGTTCAAGATATCTCATTTTTAAGAGAGAAAAATACGCATTTGTAAGATAGCTTTTGACCTTGAAAATGGGGTCAAGGTCATCAAAACACACTACACTCTTGAGACTGTCCCATAGGTATATCTATGAAAGTAAAGTGGAAATCAAGCCAAAGCTTAAAGAGATGAAATTTTCACATATCTAAATCCTCCCGTGACCTTGAAAATGAGGTCAAGGTCACCAAAATTTTGTTCAGCTCTTAAACTTGTCCAAATCATGTATCCACGAAAGTTTGGCAAAATTCCATCTATTGGTTCAGGAGATATTGTGGGTACAAGAAATTGCCATGTTAGTCCTCCAATGACCTTGAAATTAAGGTCAAGGTCACCAAAATCTAAACAGCTCATAAACTTGTCCCAATCATGTACCCAGGAAAGTTTGGTGAAATTCCATCCATTGGTTCAGGAGATATAGTGGGTACAAGAAATTGTCATCCAAGTCCTCCAGTGACCTTGAAAATGAGGTCAAGGTCACCAAAATCTAATCAGCTCAAAAACTTGTCCCAATAATGTATCCATGCAAGTTTTGTGAAATTCCATCCATTGGTTCAGGAGATGTAGTGGGTACAAAAAATTGTCATCTAAGTCCTCCTGTGACCTTGACAATGAGGTCAAGGTCACCAAAATCTGATCAGCTCTTACATTTGTCCCAATGATATATCCATGGAAGTTTGGTGAAATTCCATCCATTGGTTCAAGAGATATCGCACATACAAGAAATTGGGTACAAGAAATTGTCATCTAAGTCATCCTGTGACCTTGAAAATAAGGTCAAGGTCACCAAAATCTAATCAGCTCTTACACTTGTCCCAATGATGTATTCATGCAAGTTTGGTGAAATTCCATCAATTGGTTCAAGAGATATCGCGCATACAAGAAATTGTCATCTAAGTCCTCCTGTGACCTTGCAAATGAGGTCAAGGTCACCAAAATCTAATCAGCTCATAAGCTTGTCCCAATAATATATCCATGCCAGTTTGGTGAAATTCGATCCATTGGTTCAAGAGATATCGCGCATACAAGAATCTGTCACGCCGACGCTGACACCGACGGGATCCGCACTGAAAACAATATGTCCCCCCTCACCTTTGGTGGGGGGACATAATTACACCAGACATTTACATATATGCAGTAATTTTGTAAGGATAGGCTCCTATCATATAACCAAATAAATATGGTATATTCATGGAAGTCTGTGAGCATAGGTTTCTTGTCAAGGTTGTGCCGTGTGGTAGCCGTAAAACGTCTCCCCCTACATCATCTATGGTGCAGATTATATTTTATTTTCGTCCTTTGGGGTCAGAGAATATATTTTGAGAAAATCTGAATTGGTTTAAACTCTTATTCTAGATCATAGCCTTTTAAATAATTTTGACCCTTTTTGATACAAATCAGTCATTGAATCGACTGCCCAATTAAAATTAAGAAATTACAGTATGCTGTCTCTGGTTTTATCACCAGATATTGTCAGCGTCACTGATTAGGCTTAAATATCCGAAACTACGTAGTCTGGCCCATGTTTCTTCTTCTAAATGTGTTCTCTCCTCTTGTGGGGGTGGGTGGTGGTGGTGGTGGTGGTGGGGGGGCTCTTTATGATTTTTATTCTTGTCAAGGACCAAAATCACAAAGAACCTCTTGCAGCAGTAATGCTAATTGTCTATTTTTCAACAAATTATTGCAGCTTTCTAAAAAAGCAAAAGTTGAAATATTGGCATCAGTATGTAGAGGTATGCACTATAATGAAGTTTTAACTTTTTGTAACCTCCCTATTAATCTTATCAAACAAGCAGGACCAAAAGAAAAATATAGGGTAAATGCACAATAAAAAGGAGAATATGGTAAGAAGAGACAGAAAAAGAGGGAAAGATCTGTAGCAAAACCCCCCCCCCCAAAAAACCAAGTCCATGCACACCTTTCTTGGTAGGGTGACCCCTGTATCATGAACTCTGACGTCATTAGAAAAATAATTGTTCATTTATTGTGAAGCTAAATATGTCTCCTATTGATTGTACTTTCGATTTTACTCATCAAGTAAGCAAATCAAAATTTAGGGTCGAGTATTCTACCCCACCCCCTTTTACAGCAATTTTCTTAAAACCTCTGGCCGTCGAAAGGATTTGTTGTGGTCATTCATCAGGGCCCAATTGTTCAAAGCACTGCTACTTAACAAAGATGCTGGTAAAATAAAAGATGTGTTCAGTTTTCTAGTATGTATACAATCAAGATCAGAACAGAATCAGATCAGAATTTTTTACTGGTGATATGTCCAAAGACAATCTTTCACAGGAAATAATGAATCAAGTATGCAAATACAAGTACTTTTTTGTGAAAAAATGGGAGAGGCTTTTACATCATTTGCAATTCCATCATATGTTTTGAGGACAAAAAAATATATGAAAACTAAATCCGTAATTATTTTGGCAAAAAAGAGCAGTACAAATTACTGTACTAAGACCCTCTAGCAAATGTAACAAGCTTACTTTGAGCCTCTTATGGTATGATGTATATAGTCTGGATGTTCCAGAGGCACCAGTGGATCTTTAAGACCATGAACAATTAATGTTCTGGCTTTAATTTCTGCTACTTCTTTCTTACATATATCACCTGAAAACAGATTTAAGGCTTGATTTCACGTTGCCTTAAAACACAGACTAACTTTTAGTTATCAAATATTTTACCTTTACCGTAATGCAACACTAGTCACTGATTAGTGCTTAAAACATGTTTTAAGGGGACATGAAATCGGGCCTATGTCAGCTACATTTACTGTACAATGTACAGTCAACTTTCGATATCTCAAAGTCAAAGCTCATCCCAAACAACTGATATCTCAAAGTAAATTTTCTGGTTCAAGAAAATTTACTGTGCGATAATAGCAGTTTGAGATATACACATTATCATAATAGTAACTTGATCTGGCGTACTGTATCACGTCGAGTTGATGAGCTCATACCATCGGATCACCCGAGACGCTTGCGTCGAGGGTGATCCGATGGTATGAGCTCATCTACGAGACGTGATACAGTGTGCCAGATCAAGTTACTTTTATAATAATTTGTTTATTATATACCTTAGGGAACAGCCAACCATTCATACTTGCCAGAGCTAATGCATCGACCTGGATTCGAACCCGCGCGGCAGAGGTATGTAGCCAGTCATAAGACAAACGCTGCCCGGACTGAGCAATTGAGGCGCGCCATTTTTGACGTGTTTGTTGACGTTACGTCACTAGTCCCGTATCTCTGGTTCTTGTTTCGACGATGAACGTTAAACAACGACGCGCCCGAAGCTGGAACTCATGCATAGCCTCGTTTTAAAGGATAGTGATACGGATTCAGAAAACGTCAGTTTGATACGGCGTTCTGTATCAGATGACCAGAAAACAGGCAGTTCATAGGGCGTATCATTGATAGGTATATAATAAAACATGTAGTCAGCTCTCCACATCTCAAAGTCAAAGCTCATCCCAAACTACTGATATCTCAAAGTAAATTTTCTGGTTCCAGAAAATTTACTTTGAGATAATAGTAGTTTGAGATAACATGTACAGTCAACTCTTGATATCTCAAAGAAGTTCATCCCCAACTACTGATATCTTAAAGTAAATTTTCTGGTCCCAGAAAATTTACTTTGAGATATCAGTAGTTTCAGATAACAGGAGCTGTAATTTAAATTAAAACTGGAAATATGTCAAAACTATATTCTTTGATATATGAGGTTTTTTTGAGATATCAGTGTTCTAGACATCGAGAATACTTCAAATGTTGCACAGCAACAGAACAGACTTGCATCATGCTACATGTCAGTTTGGTGGAAATAAAGACAGCTCATCTAGCAGGCAGAAAACCATTAGTGTTATAAACAGTATTTTTTGCTATTAAAAATACCAAACTACCCCTAACAAAGTGACCAATGCTCCAACTTGATTCACTGGATGAGGACTAGCATCTACACTGCTGTTGTTGTTGTTGTGCTTTTGTTTAACGTCCACGGTAAACAGTTATGGTCATGTACCGGGACGGTAATTTAACCTAACCACACTATTCCTGGGCAGGCTTAGACCTCCTAAGCCGTTAACCAGTACCAAGTGCACTTACTTTCACCAGTAACTGACTGTTTAACAACAGTTTTTAAACATTCCCTGAGAGGACATGAAATAATTGGCTAAGGTAACTAAATATTTATTTTAAACAGCAAATGGAATATAAGTATCTTAAGGCTGTATCTTACCACCACACTTTGTGAAAAAAGCTTCAAAAGCATCGACCCAGTTATTCCATTGCTCTTTAAAGTACTTCTCCCCATACAGTGCTATAAACCCTGCCCTCATCTTCTCACTCCAGGAAGAGATGTCTCTTACCTCTGTAAATAAGACACATGCACACACACATGAACTTGAGTAATTTTAGACCTGACTTTCATTAAAGAAGATTGGCTACATTAAAAGGCAGTTTGCAAATACAAATGTACATGTACCATTAAGGCAAAGTTCTAAAATTTTAACACAGTATTCCTCATGTTACACATACAATCAATTATGTAATTGTGCCACAAAAGAAACCATGGTGAAATGGCAAACAGTGTAGAACCTGATCATAGATGTTTGCAATTTAAGAAATACTGCAGAACGTGATTGGGCCCCAACACAACAAAACCATGAGCTCCGACACAACAAAACCAACAATGTGGCATATGCTCCAAGCAAAGACTCAGATGAGCCTGGACATCTGCCCAGTCCGACCAGTGTCTTCCCTAATCTGCCCAGTCTGACCAGTGTCTTCACTGTGCACTTAAAGGGTGGCTAAGGGTCTAAGCTAGCTCTGTGCTGACAGCAACCATGCAGATCAGACTAGGCGGATGCCCCGACTGATCTGGATCTTCGCTAGGCGCACATGACACGATGTTGTTTTTGTTGTGTTGCGGCTCACATATTTGCCACATATGCTAGAAATTGCCACATATGCTAGGAAAAAAAACCTGTTTACCTGTCTGATTAATAGTGCAGATCCATATCATACTTCGAATAAAGAGCATTCTGATATGGGTCTACATCATTTGCGAATTTATTTTTTTAACTCCTGACAGGAAAACTGCAAGGATGCAAATGCTACATGCAAGGATGAAAGAGTCCAAAGAGCCCATATTGTAATTACATCAGCAATGTCTTTTTCTCAATATCTAAGTACATTTCTGTATCTCAATTTCCAATTTTGTGGCACTCTTGAATAAAACCTACTTACTGTTATACTTGTCTAAATCTTTCTGTGTTATATAAGCATTGCTTCCCCATATGACAATATTTTGTACAATATTGGGGTACCGGGCAGCAGCTATCATAGCAGATATTCCACCATCACTCCAACCCAATATAGAGACTTTCTCCAAACCAAGTTTCTGCAAGACAAGAAATAAACAGCTAGCAACAAAGCTCCATAAATGTAAAATTTTGAACTATGATATATATTCAGAGCTCCAGCTAAAATGGGATTTTGAGGAGAATTCTGAGATAATTTTTCTAATTTCTTTACAAAAACATGTTATGACCCCTCATTAGAACCGTCTTGGCAAGACGGTTCTAATGAGGGGTCACAACATATGTTTTCATGCAGAAATATGGAAAATTATCCCTAAATTATCTCTGTTACCCCTTCTTATCTGGAGCACTGGCTTTGTCGTTTTATGGCTCATATGAAGGCATACCATACAACCTTAAAGTGCCCCCAAACGCAGATGACAACATTTACACCTGCAAAATTTCAAAAAAGAAAAGTTGTGAAGAAACTTAATCATACTGAGAATTCAAGGAACACACCCTAACTCTATAGATCCAGATGAGGCAACTCATTATGAGCTGCTTCATCTTGATCTACGCTGTTTGCAAATACAACTATACTGAACAAAAAAAAGAATCCTTACATACATTAAAGCTTAGATTTTCAACATCACCGGATTCCAATAATTTAAAATCAAATTAAAACTTTTGAATGCGTAAGAGCATCTGTTGTTATTTGTAGAAAATACCTGGCAAGTTTTTTTTTTGCCTTGGTTCAACTTTGAAATTTGACAGTAGTATTTCTGGAAAAAAAATCGATCTGAATTTATACATAACGTTTTTTTTGTTCAATATATTTACATTTCTAGCGCTTTAAGTGTCTCATAAATTTAATATGGAGAACTGAGTTAAACATAATCCTTACTTTTACCAGTTCCATTGCATCTTCTGTATCTCTGTGTAAAAACTCTAGAGGCCAATCCCTCGTTGGAGGTCTACTCTGTCCATAGCCACGAGGGTCGAAAGCAATCAACGTGAAGTCTCGTTTGTTGAAATGATTCAACTGTGGAAGAAAGTCTGTCCTACTGCTCCCTGAAATATCAGAGCTGTAGATAAGAGGGGTATTTTATGATAATTGAGGGATAATTTTCTTTATTTCTCATTGAAACCATATGTTGTGACCCCTCATCTGAACCGTCTCGACGAGACGGTTCATGTGAGGGGTCACAACATATGCTTTTACCCAGAATTTTCAAAAATTATCCCTAATTATCACCAAATACTCCCTCTTATCTAAGGCTGTGTCTTATACCACTGTATTATTTGGTTATAGGATGGACAGAATGACCCCTAAACTCTAAACCAGTTTGCATAGTTCTGCTGTAAGACAGGTTTTTCCTTTCAAAACAATCCCAAAATCTACAGATTCTGTCTGATAAGATGGTCAAGATTTTGGGGGTTGCTTAAAAGAGAGTCTTACTCTCACCTCAAATTTATAGCCTAATGGCCTCTGTATTCATGCTCCAAATACGGTATACAAGATAATTTTCGCGGGGTTCCATTTTTCGCAGTATTTCGCGGTCACTTAGAAACCGCGAAAATTAAAACCGCAAAATAGTTTCATGCCTCTTTCAAAGTATCTTCTGTAGACACAGTATTCATATATTTTGTTCCTGTGTGCTTCTGTAATTGCTGGTACTTTTCACTTGAGCAAGTTCTTTCATTAACCTGCGGCAGCCCTGCCGCAGGTTACTGAATGAACTGGCTCAGGTGTAAAAGAAGTAGTTTCGCTTTTCATGCATGTTGCTAACCGTGAAAATTAAAAATCGCGAAAATCAATGTTTAAGTTTTTGGCCCGCGAAAATTACCCCGTATACGGGATCAGGGACCAAAAAACTGGGCTCAGGATGTAACTCTTCCGTTTGTTTTGTCATTCTCAACATCACCTCACCAAGTTGCCCAACTGAAACAACAGGTACTGTAGCAGGGGCTGTAAAACCTGAATCATCCATTCATCCAAATATACTTTCTTTATTTCAGGGATTTTTTTAAGCGCGGGTCCGTTGGCCCGGGCCCGTTGATTTTGGCCTCGGGCCAGTTAAATTCCACTGTAGCAGGTCCGTCAGGCCAGTTGAATTTCAGGGAGTCATTTCGGGACATTCAGTTTGTTTCAAACTTGAAGCGAAAACCATCTGAAAACCAGTCTACTTTCGTTTTGCTACGGATGATTTCATTGGACGATCAGAAATGTTTAATCCAATGAAATTTCTCCTCGCATTGCAAATAGACAATATGGCCGACCGATGAAGTTTGGGGATGAATCGCAGAAGTCACATGTAAATAAACCCCAAAGGACTTCTGCGCTTATTTCAACCCCCGCCATCTAAAAACAAAAACAGCTGCTTAAGTCCGATGAAAAAAGAAAGCCACCCGAGACAAATACGAACAGTCTGGCCGCCATCGGTACTTTCAACCTGGGTGGCTGACTAATTCAAGTGCCTGAAGTGGCTCGAGTTTGATGATGCCCTAGGAATGAAATGTTCAATTTGTAAAACTAGGGACACAGTTGGCTCTTATGTTACTGGATGCACCAATTACAAGAAAACCTCACTGCTATATCATGAGGTATCAGACTTGGCTTAATGGGTTAATTATCTTAAACATTCGGATACTAAACAACTACAGATAAGGCTGGATATTTGGTGATAAAGGATCATACATTTTAATGGTGCTTTATTTTATTGAATATAATTAGTCTTGTATATTCCGCATCGGAAAAATAGTCGGGCCAGTTGAAAATTTGGATGGCCAGTAGATTTTCCGGCCAGGTGGCCCTGCAGGCCAATGGCATTTTGGTCCCTAGGAAAATCCCTGTATTTAAGAACTGAAATTCGATTTTTCAGCGTTCATCATGTGATGAAGCCAGTGGGCGGAGCTAAAATTCCATGAAGCACGAAGTGCTTTTTGTAGAATTTTAGCGAGGACCACTGGCTTCTTCACATGATGAACGCTGAAAAATCAAATTTTTATTCTTATATTTACACTTTATTTTTAGACCCTTCCTGTGCTGTTTTCGTGGTAATTCAATGTAGAATATGCAAAATATGAGTCGAAGAAAAGACAGAAACGACGTATTCGGCCATTACGTTAAACAGCCGTCGCCATATCGTGGCATCAATCCAATGTTACGTGGACCAATCAAGACGTTTGTTTACCTTAGATGTTGCTTGACGACGACGTCACATGGTCAACTGACCTTCATCGGTGTATGAAGCCAGTTGCTCTATATGGTTTACCTATGGGAAGTCAGTTGCAAGTGTAAATATTTCTCAAATAAACTGTTCGTTCCCTGCATGAGGCATGGGCCAAAAATGTAGATTTTAAAGAGAAACAAGACTGAGTTCCAGACAAAAGAAGTATCTGATAATTTTGTAAATTCTCAATAAAATAATGTTGTGACCCTTAATTAGAACTGTTTTAACAGGCGGATTAATTAAATGTTTTGAGAAATAAGGAACAAATATCCCTAAATTATAAACAACTACACCCCTTATCTGGAGTTCTAAATAATAAGATAAAACTACAATTTTTGAATTATAGAGCTCTACTAAGTATTTCTGTCAAATTACTTTATATTTATAAAACTTGTTTGTGTAAATGTTCCTGTATTCTTATATGTATCTGAGGGCCTCATGGAAGAAAAGCCATCATAGATTCTATATGTACTTATGTCACCATCAAATTCTACAAATTCGGACACCAAAAATATGTACTGTTGCTGTCAAAAAAGGAACAATATAGTTTGACAATGTAATAATGTATCCAAAAGGGGTACAGATGAAATTGCAAACAGATCCCCTACCAAAACAATCCCAAAACTCTAGATCCATGTTATAACTTATAAGATGGATCTAGATATTTGGGATTGTTTTAGAAGGGAAAAACCCATCTCACAGCTGACTTTTATAAGACTTATTTAGATATTTGGGGTTATTCTAGAGATGGAAAAACACCTTTTTATAGCCAAATAGATAGAGTAGGAAAAACCGAACTTACCTAATGCTCCAGGCAATAAGAGAACATTATGATCTCCGTCTCCTGTCATCTCGAAATGTAGACGCGCCCCATGAACTTCCATCTTGTGTGACAGAATACCACTGTATAATACAAAAATAAACAAATTACTATTATATACTGTATTAATCCTTATAAACACCTCTGCTCTAATAAAGGGGCCTGCCTCTTTCAAAAAAAAAAACAACAACCCAAAAACGTAATATTGACTTGTCATAAGCTTTACTAAGACATGAATTCCTGCTTGCATGGTTCTCTGGACCATGTAGCTATCTCTTTAAAATGGGGTCTACTCTTCAGGGAAAGAATTTGCTCCTACAGAAGAGTTGACCCCTTATGAGAAGAGAGGTTAAAATGGGGAAAATGGGGGAATTGCTTCATCTGAAAATATATTCATTCACCTTAATACTGTTTATTAGAAGTACTTTGGCAGTTGCTACTTTACTACTCTTTTGATTCTAAAAAACACAACCTTTTCGTAAAATGCAACACCCCGGGCATTTAATAGAATGAATACTGTAAATCATAACCTTAAATATTTTGATGAAGGTGACTGGGTACCTTTTAAAGGGAAGCAACTCTACCATTTTCTTTTTTGACTCACTTTTTCATGTTTTCACTATAGCCTATGTACTAAGTTTAAGTATGCAGTGTGACCCTGACCTTTCAGCTAGTGACAAAGTTCTTGCATGCAACACATCATCTTGTCTGGATGATCATTTGTGCCAAATAATTTTCAAATCCCACCATGCAGGATGATGTTATGGACCAGATACCATTTTGGTAAAGTATGTGCACTTAGTACTGGTTAACCGCTTAGGAGGTCTAAGCCTGCCCAGGAATAGTGTGGTTAGGTTAACTGACCGTCCCGACATGACCTTAGTTGTTTACCGTGGACGTTAAGCATCAAATCAACCAACCAACCAACCAACCATTTTGGTAACACACACACAAACACACATCAACAGAGTAAACACTCTGAATGCTTTTCCGCCATTTCATTGAGGGGTCATAAAAATGTTGGAAAACATGGAGCTGTACCCATACAAATTATTAGTCTACAAAACAGAATCAGCATGACATGTGAAAGGGCGCATGAAGATGGGTACCATTCAAGCCTGCCTTTCTAGCAAGCTAATCACACTTTGATTTTTACCACTACCAGCAAATCAATATTTCTGAGAAATTAGGGCTAAAACAATACCTCAGGATCCCGAATAGGGAATACCCTAATAAAACTACAAAAAGATATGGAGGATCTTACATGAGTGCTCATGTTTTATTGAATTTATTAAATGAGTTGAGGAAAAAAATATGATGCGAGGCTTTGCCGAGCATCTTATCTGTTTTCTCCAACGAGTTTAATAAATTCAATAATACAGGAGCACGAATTCAAGATTCTATTTATCATATGACACTAAAATTGCATTTTATTAGCAAATTTTGCATTAAAACATCATGATTTCGCCATTAGAAAATGCAACGTTTATATGGACGTCAACATATAACGTTACAACATAATTTGCATATTTAATCCACTAGTGGATTATCGTTTTTAATGCATGGCTTTATTACACTCTCAGATGCGACGTCATATGATAAACAGGCTTATTACATGTGCTGACACGTTGCCAGGCATTTCTTGTCATATGGCGCAAATGCATAGGCTCACTGCCACTTATTCTGCCTTATCCAAATTTCAGAAGCAGATTCATACAGGTATCTACCCTTTCATTTTTTTTTTTTTTGCGGTAATAGTCTGCAACACATATGTTAATTGCCTTTTTATCATTTCAGTGACTATTAAATATATACTTCAGGCAAGATGTGGTTTAAAGGATCATTCTGGGATAGGTATCCTCACTAATAATATATGCTGTTACTCCTCGAAAGAAATGCCTGTGGCAGTTCTAATGAAAGGTCACGTTTTAATGGCATACCAAAAAAAGTTATTCTAATTCATCTGTACATTTACAGGCACTGCGTAGTGCAGTTTGTAGCCCATCTGACTTAAGAGCCAGAAGTCCTGGTTTGTTACCCAGTCCGGCCATTTACTTTTGTTTCCCCTTCCGTTTATTCAAGAAAGGCAGGAGTCAGTTACTGGAAAAATTGTAAGTGAACTTAGTACTGGTTAACCACTTAGGAGGTCTAAGTCTGCCCATGAATAGTGTGGTTTATGTTAACTGAATTACATTATAGAAATGATGTGAATGTCATTATTAGCCTTTAACCTCAACACCCCTCCTCATCCTATACTTACGCTTGAATGCTTTACCTTTTTCTCTGTTCATCCAGGAACCTTGACTTTGCATGCTGTATCAGTGTGAAAAATCTGAAAAACAATGTTAAAGTCTGAATCAGAGCCAGATATAAGAATAGGTCAGGGGCCGGTCATTCAAAACTAACAATGTTGTTAGTTAACGTTTCGTTGAAAATCTCAAATTTGCCAATTTTTTCGTTGAAACAGGGTATCTCTCATTTGCACACGTGAGCATGGGAAAGATGCGAAAATATATAAATAAACACTGTTAGGGACCGACCATTTGATATTCTGGGGGCTGGTATTCTTGATGGAGACACAACATTTTATTTGATTGGCCTCTGGAAACAATTTCTTTTTTTTTTCACCTTGTGGGAGCTTATTTATTTTTTTTACAAACTAACTGAAACAGGTTATTTTTTTTATTTTATATCTGAACTTCCAGATCCTTGTTTACTTGACCTTAATATCCTTTTATTTTACCCACATCAGTATTTTTTACACCTTTTTTTCTCATAAAAAGAACATGGTGCTTCTTTAACCAGGCTAAGGGCATGGCTTAGCTTGCTTTTGCAAACCAGTGCCTGGAGCATGTTACTCTTTTCATCTAAGGTACAGATACAAACATCCCTGTATGAGTTTGGCAAAAAATTAGGCCTTAAATTAGGGATATTTTGGCCAAAATTTAGGGCTATTTTGGCAAAGTTTTAGGGCTAACATTAGGAATTAAAGTTTTTTGTCTATCCCAATATATGCCAAAACATGCTTTACTCGTACTTTAGAAAGTTTAATAAATACTTACATGATAGAGTCACATTACTTACATGATAGAGTCACATTATACATGAATGGCAATTAATAAAATGTCTGAAAGTTATGTGCTAAGAAGTTAACAAAGGGGGGTCTGGGGGGCAACGCCCCCCGAAGCTAAAGCAATTTCCCAATTTCAATGGCAATTTTAAGACTGGAAACAATAGAAAACCAGAGGACCATTGGTCCTGTAGCTCACCTGAGCACTGAGGTTATGCTGAAAAAACTTTAAGTTGCCACAGCAACAAAACAACATGCACAACAGCAATGAAACACCCATTTATGTAGAGGATAATATCACAAACATTTCTGCTAAAAAGATTCAGCTTTATCTCCCTTTATGGCTTCTGAGAGGATTTTTGGCAACAAACAAAAAAAAAAATCGAAAATTTAGCCTTTCGGTTGCAATGGCAACCAACCAAAATCAGGGATTTGGGCAAAATTCATATTGCTGGTAGGACTACTCCAGGAACATTTCTGTAAAGTTTATGTCAAAATATCTGCAGTATCACAGAAATAAATGCCAAATTTCCACTTTCCCCATCATAAGGCTATGGAAAATTTAAGTTTCCATAGCAATGAATTCACATGGGCAACGATAATATAAAACATAATTTAGGTACAGGCAAATGTCATTAATATGTATGCAAAGTATCAGCTTCATCCCTATTATGGCTTCTGAGGAGAAGATTTGGAAAAGTTTTTCAAAAATTTACCCTTTATTTTGCCATGGCAACCAATCAAATTTAGCGATTTGGACAAAATTCATATGAATCATAAAGGACTACTCAAGAAACATTTCTATAGAAACAAATTCTAAATAACTGCAGTGAGACAGCAAAAATAGCCAATTTCCATTTTTCCCATTATAAGTCAATGGAAACTATAAGTTGCCATAGCAACCAGAGTTCTTATGCCAATGGAACAAAAAACACAGTTTATGTAGAGGCTAATGTCATTAACATATATGCAAAGTATCAGCTTCATCCCTCTTATGGCTTCTGAGAAGAAGATTTTTTTATATTTTTTCGAAAATTTACCCTTTATTTTGCCATGGCAACCAATCAAAGTCAGCGATTTGAACAAAATTCATATGAATCTTTGAGGACTACTCAAGAAACATTTCTGCAGAAAAAATCTAAACAACTGCAGTGAGACAGCAAAAATTGCCAATTTCCACTTTTCCCATTATAAGTCAATGGAAACTATAAGTTGCCATAGCAACCAGAGTTCTTATGGGATTGGAACAAAAAACACAATTTATATAGAGGCTAATGTCATTAACATATATGCAAAGTATCAGCTTCATCCCTCTTATGGCTTCTGAGAAGAAGATTTTTTTTGATTTTTTCGAAAATTTACCCTTTATTTTGCCATGGCAACCAATCAAATTCAGCGATTTGAACAAAATTCTTATGAATCGTAGAGGACTGCTCAAGAAACATTTCTGTAGAAAAAAATTCAAAATAACTGCAGTAAGACAGAAAAAATTGCCAATTTCCACTTTTCCCATTATAAGTCAATGGAAAATATAAGTTGCCATAGCAACCAGAGTTCTTATGCCAATGGAACAAAAAACACAATTATTCGTTCCCCCCACCTATAGATGCTATATGTGAAATATGGAAAGAATCGGCCCAGTGGCTTCAGAGGAGAAGTTGTTTGAAAATGTTGACGACGGCGGACGGACGACGGACGACGGACGACGGATGCCTGCCTATACTATAAGCTCACCTATGAGCCTTCGGCTCAGGTGAGCTAAAAACTAGGAATGATGATAAAATAAGGGTTTTTCTATTAGGACTTTTGCCTTTTAGAGTGTTTATTTTGCCATAATGGTTTTGTCTCCCATAAGCTAGTGACTCTTTTGCAATTCAGTTTTAGTGGAAACAGTTACTTAGTAATGTGGCAGATCAATAATACATGTATGTGAATGTTGTATAGGATGTTTTTGTAAATGTATGCACATGCGGGCCCGCTGGTTTAAACCAATTGTAGATAATATTAAAATATTACTATAAATATGGGGGTCTGGGGGGGCACAGCCCCCCCCCCCCCCCCCCCCCCCCCCCCCCCCCGAAGCCAGAGACATTATAAAACTCAATTCCAATGGAATTATCTGCAGACTATATTTTTTTTTTTTTGAAATTTTGGGTGAAGACAGGTTATTTTTTTCTTTTACTTTTGAGGCCAGATTATTTTTTTGAACCCCCTTATGAGCCAGGTTACCGGTATTTTTTTCTTGCATATCCAAAGACAGGGAATTTTTTTGATAAACAGATAAATATACCAGGCCCCCCCAAAAAAATATCAAATGGTCGGTCCCTAAATCAATGTTGACGAGATCTAATACAAATTTGGAAAACGAAAAATAAACATTTAAATGGAATTGTTCCAATCTTTTTGCCGTCGAAACGAAGGACGCTCTAAGAAGTTTTCGATAACCCTGCAGTGCCGGCCGGTCCTTACCAAAAATATATAGAAAAATATTCAAAAATCATATTTTCTCCTTCTAAATTATCGAGATAAACCTAAATTCTAAATGTCTTTCTTTTCAAATTACCAAATTTGCATCAAGATTATGCCTTCATCTGCTAGTGGACACGTTCGACCATAACCATAGGGGCACCTGTGCCTGGATAAAAGAAACTGACTCCGCAAAATACCTGGGGGTTAATATCACACGTGACTTGTCGTGGGCTAAGCACATCAACCAGATCACAACGAAAACAAACAACTCACTAAGGTTCATCAAACGCAATATTCAAACTAATAACCCTAAACTAAAAGAATCTGCATATAAGACTTATGTCCGCCCACTCGTTGAGTATGCGGCTTCTGTGTGGGACCCTCGGCAGAAAAAATACATCGAAAAGATTGAAATGGTCCAGCACAGAGCCGTCAGGTACATATTCAACGATTACAGTTCCACTAGCAGTGTCAGTTACATGTTATCAAAACTAAATCTCCCTACTCTCCAGAAACGTAGACAAATTTCATCCCTCATAATGTTCTATAAAATAAAACATAATCTTGTAAACATTAAATTTCCCAACAATATACAGCCATCCATGAGGTCCAGATACACATTTCCACGTTCAAGTATAAATGCCCATAGTCACTCATTCTTCCCAAGAACTGCCAAAATCTGGAACAATCTCCCACCTGACATCTGTAACAGCCCTGGCCTCGGATCATTCCGAGCAGGGCTCCTCAGTACTCTCTAAACAAACCGACATCACATCATCATCATCATCCATCATCTTAAATTCACCCCCATTAAATTACCCTCTCAAATACTGCAGGCTCTTTGTCTTTCTTAGAGACCAAAATTTCCAAATTCCAAAACTCAATTTAACTGTATACAAAATCTATTTTGAAATACTTTTCGGTGTTTTCGAAAACCGTCATTTGCGCACGCGTACGCACTCCATGTAATACTCATTAGAGGTGTTTGGAGTACTTGGCAGATTCAGATAAAACCCTGTACCGTGCCACAGCGCGTAAGCTGGAATCACAAAACACCGCACCTCAGTTAGAATGCGACAGGAACAGTAGTGTGAAGCTAGTTTTGGTTGGTTGGTGAAAGCTAGTTCTAAGATGTCATGCCCGTTTCTAGGCTGTGCCTAAATACATATTACTCTGAAAAGTTTGAAGGACACTCAAGCTTCCAACCTTGCAGTGGCATTGCACAGACACTTGGGGTCAGTAGGTGCATTTGGTCGAAAATTGATCTCCTGCAGCTTTTTTCTCACTTATTTTTACAATTTAGTATACCTGAACACCTCCTTAACTGAGATAAATGGTTTGGTCATGTATAGAAAACGTTTGCAATTATCGATATTTGCTCCCTTGGCTTAAAAAAATACAAGATAGTACACTCGCCGTTGATCAATTTTGACCCCTCTCTCGGTAAACAGTGCTGCGCCTTCCGAATTCAACGGAATCATCTAAGATACTTACGTCCCTCAGTTCGCCAGACATTGGCCTTTTATACGTGGATACCGGCATCATTTCAAACTTCTCTCAAATTCTTGCTATTTCTCACCGAATGTGTAGAAAAATAAGGACAAAAATCTTGATTAGCAGCGCCGGGGACAATGGTTCCATGCTCTAATATCTAGTCACAAATATTGATTGGACAACCTGGGACCAGTTTATGAACCGCAGTTGTGCATGACAGGAGACTGGTTCTCTTTCGAATTACTATACGAGAACTACCGAATGCCTACGGAATTTGAAATTCAGTCTACCTGTCGCGCGCACATGTGTAAACATTGTCCCCGGCCCTGCTATTCAAGATTTTTGTCCTTATTTTTTTACACAATTGGTGAGAAATAGCAAGAATTTGAGAGAAGTTTGAAATGATTCCGGTGTCCACGTAAAGGCCAATGTCTGGCGAACTGAGGGACGTAAGTATCTTAGATGATTCCGTTGAATTCGGAGGGCGCAGCACTGTTTACTGAGAGAGGGGTCAAAATTAATCGGCACGGAGTGTACTATCTTGTGTTTTTTTAAGCCAAGGGAGCAAATATCGATCATTGCAAACATTTTCTATACGTGACCAAACCATTTATCTCAGTTCAGGTGTTGTTCAGGTACACTAAAATTAAAAAATAAGAGAGAAAAAAACTGCAGGAGATCAATTTTGGACCAAATGCACCTACTGACCCCAAGTATCTGTGTGGCATTGCAGCTGAGCCACTGTGACTAAGTTCCAGCATGTTTATTTGGTTTTCCATTTTAAGACAAACCTTGGATCCCTTATAGTCTTCTCAGCCATCCCTCGCTTTTGGTTTTTGTTGCAACTGCATGACTTCAGCAACATAGATGTGCAAGAACGCGTAAAAAATGTGAGATTTCTGGGGCAAATTAGTTTTTCAGCAGCCATGTTTGTTTTTTTAGTTGTTTGGAGTTAATTCCCTTGATTTTAGAATAGGTCTAAATGCAACTCAAAATTAAATTCTGGGACTCAATATAGGTCCTCAATTTATTTTATTCTATTTTTCTAATTTTATATAATTTATTTATCTTATTTATTTTTTTTTTTGTGTGTGTGTGTCTGTGTAGCTTTCATAATTACATTCTCACCATAATCATAATAATTTTATCTTCTGCATTGCCATTTTGTCACACTTCATTGCTACTAATTAGACATGTCATAGAGAATTAGGGACATAATGGACCACAGACAAAACGGACCACGGACAAAACGGACCACGCTTGGGACAAAACGGACCACGTTCGGGACGAAACGGACCACGTTCAGGACAAAACGGACCACGTTTAAGGACAAAACGGATCACGTTCAGACCTTCCGTTAACTTGAGAAAGCATGTTTCATTTTAGTTTCACCACTTTTTTTGCATGCTTAAAAGATAAAAATATTACCCCTTTATCAACGTATTAAAACAATTAGATAGTTGGACAATCAAAGGTAGTTGAGGTCATGAACAGTAATTATATACTCTTTAATCTTTTAATAGGCACCAATCAATGATCTGGATAGTCTTCTAGCGAAGTCTGTCTGGTCCAGAAACGTGGTCCGTTGTGTCCTTAAACGTGGTCCGTTTTGTCCTGAAACGTGGTCCGTTTTGTCCTAAGCATGGTCCGTTTTGTCTGGTCCGTTTTGTCCATGGTCCGTTTTGTCCGAGTACCATCATAGAATATCTATGTTGGTGAATTCACAAAGCGAATTCAGAGACTACAGCTATCGTACAATGGCACTCTTAATCTTCTGTCTATTGAATAAGTTTTCAACACTATTATAGCTATCCTTCTGGTGCTTCCGCCTAATAACTCACATTATTATTTTACAATACTAAAATATTTTGATACATTTTTTGCCTATAAAGTTACACTATGTTTAGAATAATCTATTTTTGTGGTAATCAAAGGCAGTGTAATTGAAATATAAATATGACTAAGAAAACAGTTGGGTACTAAATTATGTGCTGATGCCGGACTAAAAAACGTTACAACGTGGATGAATACACAGAGATCAGACTTCAGAAATACTGCTTCACTGGTCACTGGTACATCTACACAGTGACCTATATATATGTATTTATAGGTCACTGATCTACATGATATGGAAGATCATATTTTAAACAGGAGCTTGGCGTTGTATAATATATTTAAAGGGGTTGTCTCTACGATTATAAAATTATAGAGTAGACTAGTAGCCTTCTGTTTTTAAAAACTGCATGCAGAAACTTGGTCCAGTCATTCAAAGTCAGGTAGTCAGGATCAGTGTGCACTGTCAAAATTAGCCTTTCTGGTGAACAGCATCCAACTAAAAAAAAAGAAGGATGTCCATATAAACATTCAACAGTACTCTGTGTACGTAACAGCCGCTAGCTGTTTCCACCTTTTTTTTTGTTTTGATTTTGTCCAGATTGAGCTCCAAAAAGTTATAACTAGTACTTGCATTTGCTGGAGTTGTGAAATTCAGAAACTAAATATGAAATTTCATATGCATTGATACCAAGGGTCAAATTCTGTATTCGTAATGCCAATTTGCATAAGTATTGTTTAATTCACAAACTATGAGGGCTTTCAGCTCTTTGATTTTTAATCAGAGTCTTCAATCTCTAACGTTTTATTGGCTTTTCTTTAGTTTTGACTTTTGCAACTAGGCCTAATGTACTTAGTTGTAAATGTCAAAAATAAAGAAAAGCCACTTCAACATCAGAGAAGACTTGCATTATAGCTTTATGTCCTGCAACAGTCCTAAATGCTGGGAGACCTTGACCAGCTACTGTAATCATCCTGATAATTCATCAAAGGATTTTAACCTGGTAGTATGTAAAACATCACTTAAGCAAAGATTAGGAATGCAGACTCCAACCAGACGGCTCCTGTAGGTTTTCACACTGGGTCTACAATGTTTGCTAAAAGCTCAGTTGTTGTAATATTGATAGTTATTAGCAGAGTTTGACATCATAATCCTAACCGTACAGATTTTTTCTATTGGATCAGCTTATCTTTGAATTTGAACAAATTATTTTGTCCTACAAGGACACCACTGCTTCAATGACTATATAGCCTGCTATATGATGAGGGTCTCCACAGGTTCAAATCCTGGCACCAACATACCAAGAGTGTACAAACAACACTTCGTAGCTCCCAATTCTTGCGCTTGTTTAAAAAGGGTCATGCTGGGAAGATAGAGTAAGGTACTGTTAGTATCTGTTACTTGTTATGCTGCAGAACAGCTCATGAGCTAATGTTGTCTGTTACAAAATTCTTCAATTAGCTGCAACCTAATCTTTCAAAACTGTTGTCTGCATAGCAAATGAACATACTGATTACTCTTCCTTTTAGAAGCAGTCTGGCATGGGCTTCTACACTTTTTAGCATTCTCTCCCAAGCTTAATATAATGATTTTTGTGGCACTTACAGGAACAATATGTATCTAGTTCATGTTCTGCCAACATTGTACTTTAAAGCTAAGTTTGTACTTTAATTTAGCTTTCAGTTTGGTGTTACTATTCAGACACATTTGGCTTGATAAATTATTGAATGACATGTACTGTAGAGAGGCGCGGTAGTCGAGTGGTTAGAGTGGCTCGGCTATTGTGCAGAAAGTCACCGTAAGGTCATGAGTTCGCGGCTCACTGTCGCCATACGATGACTGGAAAACTCTCTCTGTCAACCCAGCAGTAAATGGGTACCTTTTTCGAATCAGGGAAGGATAAGGCAGCGAAAGGAGAGGGATGGGCTCCGCCTTTCATCAACTGTGCCCAAGATACAGTGGGTCTCTAACCCCCACTGCCCCTACGGCTATTAGGCTATGGGAAACCTTTACCTTTACTGTAGTCTACTGCTTGCCTGCAATGCCCACTTTTCTGGAATATTAACCGACTTCTGATTTCTTGGAATTTAACTGAGACTAAACAACTGTTGTCATTACAGTTTATTTATGAAATATTTTCTCTCATTCCATAATATGCATCTTGACACAATTATGTGGAGTCAAGTAAAATGGTACCTTTGGTAGTGTGCAAAGTGTGCATACTAATGGCTTAGTAGATGTGCAAGCTGATCTGAGCTTTCTCTGCTTGCACTGCAAACAGAGAAGGCTCAGATCAGCAAGCACATATGCTAAGCTGTCAGTATGCACAAATGTTCATGCTGATTTGAGTATTCACTGCATGAACATGGCTTAAGGGCCCTTTTCCCTATCACTAACAAAATTCAATAAGGATTGAGTACATCTCTGTTTTTTCTCTGCAATTTTATACAAAGACGGACAACTTTTGTGACTTCTTCTTTGCTTCCCTAAACAATGAAGCTTTCCACAATAAGGTCTACTCTCAATGGAAAGAATATGCTCCTAAAGGAGTAAATTCATACCTTAAGTAATTGACCCTTATTGGGAAGGAAGGCAACAATGAAATCAAATACAAGAGTATCAATCTTCTGCAACATGCATACTGTATATGATCAGACTAGCCACTACATATGTGCAATCTTGTCAGAACAGTTGCAATTTGCCTATTGGATTAATGTCAATCGAAATGCCCCTGCTCTGAGCTGGAAATGCTGGACTGTAGGGATGGGATGAGTACCCGGGTACCAGAGTTAGGGTCGGGTAGACCAATTACACGGGTACAAATTTACTACCCATTACCCAAATGCTAATTATTTATAATTTAATTTTATATGTAAATTATAAATTCAATTTATAATGTAATTTATAAATATTCTATTTCAACTGATTTACAATTAAACTTTAGCAAATTTTAGTGTGATTGTCTTGCATAAATGACAAATATTGCAAAACTATATTTTGTATATTATAACAGGGAGATTCCATTCCTATGCAAGCATGTGCAAATAACAGATAACTTACTTATTATTTTGTTCTTGCTGACAGTTGATCAAAATGCTATGGTAATGGGTATCATGGTACCCGCGGGTAATAGACACTCGGGTACCTGGGTACAAAATCTCTATCCGTCCCGGCCCTATTGGACTGAGCATGCAAAGTGCATCTCATGAAGACAGGTTTTCTCAAAATAGCTATGATAGATGCTCTAAAAATTTATAACCTAGTCGTGACAAAAATGCCTTGGCAAGCAGTGTAGAACTGATAAGACTGCTCCTAGGAGCTGTCTGATCAGTATCTACACAGTTTGCAAGGCCCCCAAGTGTTTCCATGAAAAGAAACAATCCGAAAAAAAAAAAAAAATTCCTGGGAGATAAAGTGTACAAAATTTAAGAACTGTTACCATATATATAAACTAGATATGGCATACAATATTTTAGAACAGTTACTGAATGTTTAATTAGAGTTCAAGACAAACTAACTCTTGGGGACAGCAAAAGAATATGACTTCATTTCTGTACCAAACATATTACAGGTTACAATTCAATAGCTATTACTCTGAATGAGATCTACATTGTAATCATGATGGCAAATACAGTTCACTCCAAAATTCAGATTTACCCATACACAGTCACACAGAGCCCAGCTCTACTCTAATCTATAATACTGAGATATCAATTTCTAGCACCCAATAAAGAAACAATCCACTCTGTCCTCAGGCAGAAAGTTTTCCTCTTCAGAACAGAGATTCCAGGACAACTTGAACCGTATCTTTTATGGCAGCATTCTGCACACATATGTGGCGATTCCGGATCTTTAGGCCTGTCTTACTTTCAAATTTTGTGCCAAAGTAGCTATTACATACTTCAATACAAGTTTTGTCTGCCAAACTGTATTTAACTCTTAAAGCACCAAAAAGCAGACGACAAAATTTACGTCAGCAAAAAAATTTAAACAATGCCTTGTTTCAAATTTCATATTGAGAATTCAAAGACTAGAGGGCAAACAGTGTAGATCTAGATGAGGCGGCTCATCATGAGCCCCCTCATCAGGATCTAGGCTGTTTGCAAATTTAGCTATTTTCGTCTCTGGTACTGAAAGAGTTAAGTAAAATTTCTTTTCATTAAAAAATTTAGTGAATAATGATAGGCAAGATTATTCTTTTCAAGGTATTCTTGATTAGTTAACTACTCCAATCAGCCTTTGCATATATGCAAAACAGGTAACATATATCACTTTTCAAGTTAAAGATTCCCTAGGATTTACTGATAGTTAAAACAAACAGGGAACATTCCGATCAGACTGCACAAATGCACAGACTCTGTCAGTATTCCCTTTTAACACACACCATATGGTATCTTTCCATCCATTGCCCATCATATGAGCCGTGACACTACAAAACCAACAATGTGGTTGTGCGCCCAAGCGCAGACTCAGATCAGCCTGGGCATCCGCCCAGTCTGATCAGAGTCTTTGCTGTCCACATGGAGGTAGCTTAGACCCTTATCTACCATTTGAGCTCTTACCGAAGTCTGATCAAACTGGGCAGATGCCTTGGCTGATCTGAGTATGCACTGGGCACACAGCCACATTGTTGGTTTTCTCGTGTCACGGCTCATATGTATTTGCATATAATACAGTAGCACTGGTCCACACTGTTTTCCATGCAAAATATCCTGTAGGATGGTGACTGAACTGGAAAGGATAGAAGACTCCATGATGGTTAATCTGTTGTTTGCTTGTATTTCATACTTCTATCAGTTATAAATAGTTTACAGCCAGGAGGCCTGCAAGCCCTGGTTCCAACATGTTTCCTTCTTCAAGACACATGGCTATGCAGTAATGGTTTTACAAAGGAGAAAATTTTGCTTCCCTTGCAGGTGAAATCCTTCTCCAAGGCAAACAACTCTTAAAGGAAAGAACCAGCTATCTAAGAGAGCAATCTAAAGAGATGTCCTTTTTTCTTGAGTAGGCCCAAATGAGAAGGGAGGCAACTATTTCTGTTCCACTGTGATCTCCCTTCTTGGTATATCCAGTCACCTTAATGATACAACAGACAGTATTCTACACCAGGGCTACAGAAATTTTGAAATCCAAATCGGTCCAGCGGCCGATGACGTCATACGAATCCAAAATAGACACGAAAACTAATGACTACACTGTGTATTCCACAATCCAAAAAAAGTCACGAAAACTAATGACTATACTGGAGCACCGTTATAACTCAGATGTCATCGCTGAAGTAGCCATTTAGTCCACATGTTCTTACTTATCGTGAAAAATGCGCTTTAAAGCGCAGAGACAGGCAGACCGAAAGTGAAAGTACAAATGCTGTTCCAATCGGACGTCCTCACCGATTTTCATTTACCGAATTGGCCCAAGTATTACGATTGACGTATTTTACTGTATTCGAGTTAATTCCCTTGAAATATGAATATACTTGCAAAAAGATACCTTCGGACGAAGAAAGAACAATATTTTTTCTGCGCGAGAAATGACGTCGGCTAAAAATAACCCTGACCAGACCGCACATAATCAAATCCGGTTTAATACTCTTTTTGCTAGTCAAATTCTTTCCTTATGCTATCTTTGAAAGTATACAATAGTCAGCAACCTTACGTTGGACAGCTTTTTTCCGTGCATCGGCACGTGTGTATGTGTGTAAAACCTTTGCCGCTGGCCAGAATTGTGACACGTGCTAATTATCGAAGATTTCTAAAATTGATTCAGTGTTCGCACCTTGGCAAGACAATCGACACTTTGTTTATCTGTGATAACTTTTGATAGCAGTGCGGGATTATTGGATTAATAATATGACACATGGCTAAAATCCAGGTAATTATGTCATCATACATCGCAAATCGTGTTTTTTCGGACCAAAAAAAATGTGCCTTTTGCCAACTGAATCGGTTTTTCGAACTCAAAATCGGTCTGGACCGACAAAAAATCGGATTTCTGTAGCCCTGTTCTACACTATGTTAGCTGGGGGGCTTCAACACAGTATTAGATCTGGCTACGCTCTTGAGGAACCTCATGTGGCTGAATTGCTATGGAAGATTTCATTAGAACAAGCTAACTTCTGCTGTTGATCTTCACTATTACATAGTGGAAACTTGGCTAAAGTGTGTCTCCTCTTCAAACTAGTTTTTAAACTCTTTAGAACTTTCAGCTATCTAACTTAACATCAACTCCTACTGCCTCTGAGACACTGGAGAAACCATCTTTTCTGAAATAATTATATAAAATCATATATCAACTACCATAAGTTGCATCTTGACTGAAAATGAAAACCGAGTGTTAGTTTTTCCTTTAATTCCTCCATAAAACATGTTAAATAATTTCAACCTATTCCTGTCAATTTTGTTATTATCCTATTAGTCATCTTTTGATCAATATTTAATGAGGTATAATATCCTCACGTCTCCACCTGTCCCAAAGAAGAAAAAGAAAAATCTGGTTTACTTTATTGCTGGCTGTATTATTTGAGTCTTATGACCATTACTTTCAAGAAGATGGGAAAATGACTGAGATAATAAAAGATGAAAAAATTCAAAAGATACACAGCTTGTTGGATCAGAATCCAATACCAGATATATCAGATCAGAGTGTTCAACAATAAGACTTATATGAAGCTACAAATCTCAAAATGGAGCAAATTCTTTCCTTGAAGAGTAGATCCATATTTAGAAGGGAGGCAAAAATGAAAGTAGCAGAGATACTTCCCCTATAGATGTAACATTCATCTTAAGAGAACACTCTGATCTAAGAACAGTTACCTTGGCAATTCATGTAGTACATGTATGTGTCAAAACCCCATGTAATGGAACAGGCATATTTAAGCAATTACTGAAGACCCAGATCATACTGCTAATAGCAGTCAGTTCTAAACAGACAGTCTTAAGTTCTTTTAGAGTGTAGGTGTTGTATATTAAACAGTGGCTTACTGTAAAAGTTCTTCTAATTCTCTCTTTATCCTAGACACTACAGGAGGTCCATGATAAACTAAAGCTGAATATAACTGTAATAGACTGGCACCAGATCTTATTTTCTCATATGCATCTTCACCAGTAGATACCCCACCCACTCCTATAATTGGCATCTTTCCTGAAATGATATTAAATTCATGGTTAAGATTATTTTGGAACAGAAGCACAAAATAACATCTTCCAGTCACAGCTAAATTTTCACAAACATAAGAAAGAATCTAATACATCTAGTCAGCGGGTTCTGACTTCAGGTGAATGGTACATATCTATGATTTGCTGTCATTCAAATAGAAATAAGTTCTGTGACTTACTATTTGCTTCGCTGAACAGCATTGTCCTTCCGAAATGGTGTCTACCCTTAGGGAAAGACCTTGCTCCTAGGGGAGCAAATTCTGTTTTCTTTAAGAGTTGGTCCCAATTGAGAAAGGAAACAAAGCATGAAAATTGAAGAGTTGCTTCCCCTAAACATGTATACCCTGTAACCTTAATTTATCCGTGTGATTATCTTGAACATTAGTAGAGTATTATTGCTACCCTTTCATTGACTATCATCTGACAAAAGGCTTTTGCTTTTGAATTCGAATAACTACTTGTCCTATTTATAAAGCTGTTGGTATACTATGCACACCATGATCAGCATGTTCCTCACATGTATATGATGTTTAATACTAGTAAACAACACTTATGTACATGGAACTTAGAGCCTGTGCCAATATCCCTCTCTTCTTACCTACCTTTTGTTAATCTGTACATATCTTTAATAGTATCTGTAGACAGAAGTTTTAATGGCTCCCCACTGAGACCTCCAGGTTCTGATTTCCGAAAACTTTGTAAAGAAGATGGCCGACTGATTGTTGTATTTGTTACAATTAAACCATCTACTCTTCCCTTAAAGAAAGAAGAAAAAGACATTAGCATAAACTTTAGCTGGGTGCACAATATGAAACAGCTCTTGTTAGATGTGTAAAGAGCTGAAACTGCGTCTGGGATTACAATATGAACTAGAAATGTTTTTCAGAGAAAAACTGATGTCCCCCCACCAGCCCATTTCCCATCCCCTCTAATGAATAAAAAGCCTGTACAAATAAAATATCTATGCAAGTTTGGACAAAATCTATCCGCTGGTTCTAAAGATATCCTACATAGAAGACTATGTCCTTCAAAAATGGGTCAAGGTCACCAACTACTAAACATGTCTTAAACCTGTCACAACGATACATTGATACAGTCATGCAAGTCTGATGAATATCCATCCACTGGTTCAAGAAATCTCATTTTTAAGAGAGAAAAATACTCACTTGTAAGATAGCTTTTGACCTTGAAAATGAGGTCAAGGTCATCAAAACACAGTACACTCTACACTGTCCCATAGGTATATCTATGAAAGTAAAGTGGAAATCAAGCAAAAGGCTAAAGAGATACATCAATTTTAGTGAAATTTTTCTCATATCTAAATCCTCCTGTGACCTTGAAAATGAGGTCAAGGTCACCAAAATTTTGTTCAGCTCTTAGACTTGTCCAAATCATGTATCCAGGAAAGTTTGGCGAAATTCCATGCTTTGGTTCAGGAGATATTGTGGGTACAAGAAATTGCCATGTTAGTCCTCCAGTGACCTTTAAAATAAGGTCAAGGTAACCAAAATCTAAACAGCTCATACACTTGTCCAAATCATGTATCTAGGAAAGTTTGGTGAAATTCCATCCATTGGTTCAGGAGATATAGTGGGTACAAGAAATAGTCATCCAAATCCTCCAGTGACCTTGAAAATGAGGTCAAGGTCACCAAAATCTAATCAGCTCAAAAACTTGTCCCAATAATGTATCCATGCAAGTTTTGTGAAATTCCATCCATTGGTTCAGGAGATGTAGTGGGTACAAGAAATTGTCATCTAAGTCCTCCAGTGACCTTGAAAATGGGGTCAAGGTCACTAAAATCTAATCAGCTCTTACACTTGTCCCAATGATACATGTATATCCATGAAAGTATTGTGAAATTCCATCCATTGGTTCAAGAGATATTGCACATACAAGAAATTGGGTACAAGAAATTGTCATCTAAGTTATCCAGTGACCTTGAAAATGAGGTCAAGGTCACTAAAATCTAATCAACTCTTACACTTGTCCCAATGATGTATCCATACAAGTTTTGTGAAATTCCATCCATTGGTTCAAGAGATATCGCGCATACAAGAAATTGTCATCTAAGTCCTCCTGTGACCTTGAAAATGAGGTCAAGGTCACCAAAATCTAATCAGCTCATAAGCTTGTCCCAATGATATATCCATGCAAGTTTGGTGAAATTCCATCCATTGGTTCAAGAGATATCCCGCATACACGAATCTGTCACGCCGACACCGACGGGATCCGCACTGAAAACAATATGTCCCCCCTCACCTTTGGTGGGGGGACATAATTATATCTACAATATGAATTAATTGTATTTAACTGTTAAATTACAATACCAATTAACTGTACTTTGGTCAAACAGCAATAGCTAAATTAAAGGTAGGTTCCTGTACTTTGGAATGCATCATAATTTTGATGATCTTTCATCCAAGTTGTTGGAAAGCACTTATAAAAGGGAATGAATAAGTTTCACTAAAAAGTGTATATCAAAAAAATATTAGAAAAGCTGTTTTGCAAGGGCTTTCCTAACTCTGCTTCGCACACCAGTTAGCGCTATTTTTAGTTCCCGCCAAAAATAGATAACGCAGCTGAGGTCATGCTGCATTGCATTTTGGGATAGTTTTAACCCATCCACCATGCCAGGACCTCTAGGAGAGCTCACGACAAGGGAAAATTGACATTTGGAGAATGGCATCAGAAATTGCGCACTTATAGACATAATAAACATAGTTATTTTTAGAACTGGAATTCCAACAAAAGAAAATGAACCAAAAGGGAAAACTACTGTTTTCTTCAACATCTGACGAGTTTCTCAGTAGCAACAAATTCAGAAAAATAACAGAATTCAATACTGCTCAGAAAAAGACGGAATTATTTTGTGGACATAATTGTTATCGCTAGTACAGGAACCTACCTTTAAGCAGCTAAGATTATTACTTTGGTCAAACAGCAATAGCTGAATTAAGCAGCTGAAATCATACTTTGGTCAAACAGCAATAGCTAAATTAAGCAGCTGAAACTATATTTGGTCAATCAGCAATAGCTAAATAATGCAGCTGAACTAAATACTTTGGTCGAACAGCAATAGCTAAATTAAGCAGCTGAACTAAATACTTTGGTCAAACAGCAATAGCTGAATTAAGCAGCTGAACTCAATACTTTGGTCAAACAGCAATAGCTAAATTAAGTAGCTGAACTCAATACTTTGGTCAAACAGCAATAGCTAAATTATGGAGCTGAACTCAATACTTTGGTCGAACAGCAATAGCTAAATTAAGCAGCTGAACTCAATACTTTGGTCAAACAGCAATAGCTAAATTATGCAGCTGAACTCAATACTTTGGTCAAACAGCAATAGCTAAATTAAGCAGCTGAACTCAAAACTTTGGTCAAACAGCAATAGCTAAATTATGCAGCTGAACTCAATACTTTGGTCAAACAGCAATAGCTAAATTATGCAGCTGAACTCAATACTTTGGTCAAACAGCAATAGCTAAATTATGCAGCTGAAACAGCAATAGCAAAATTAAGCAGCTGAAATCAGTACTTTGGTCAAACAGCAATAGCTAAATTATGTACTTTGGTCAAACAGCAATTGCTAAATTATGCAGCTGGAATCATACTTTGGTCAAACAGCAATAGCTAAATTAAGCAGCTGGAATCAAAACTTACGTCAAACAACAAAAATTAAAAGCAGCTGAAATCAATCATATCTAAATCAACAGTACAGAAAAAAAAACTGTTAGGTGTTCAATAAGTGGAGTTGCAGAATAGACTTTACATTATAAAATACATGATGTCTATGATGTTAAACAGATGTAGCTAGGTGATGCATGGCAATTCTGATGCCATCCCAGCACATTTTACATAGAAATATGAAAAACTGACAAACCTTTACCCCCATCAGAGAAGAGGCTCAAATTTTTCTACCAAAATAAAGTAAAGAAATCAGGCAAATTTTCAACAAAGAGTGTGCTCTCTTAGATTCTTGGATGGAAACACTTTCAGAGATGCAATTCTTTGAGCTCTGACTTTTTCATATTGGCCTCTTTTCTCAATGAAGATAAACTCTTTCAGGAAAGAATTTGCTCCCAGCCTGAGCCAATTTTTTCTAATAAGAGCAGAACCTTTTTTTCTGTGAGGACCCTCTTAGCTGGTTTCACTACTACATGTAGATCTTCAGAAGAAACAATCAACATGTATTGTTGACTATTTCTTCTGAAAATCTACATTCAGTAGTGAAACCTTCTAACAGGGAAGCAAATACTGAATTCTGAAAGCTGTCTCCCTTTGACAGAATGGTGAAAAACATGGAGGGCATCAATACATCTTAAAATTACCTGGCATTCTTAATACAGAATACAGACCTGTTTCTTCAACACTACATCTGTAATGTCTTGTTTATCTTTGTCTGTTAAATCTGGAGCAATCTTTACTAATAATGGAAGTTTGGTTGATGAACTGAGTCTGTCCCTTTCTTCTGACACCTGACGTTGTAAAAAAGGAAGACTATGCATAAAGCACCAATAATAAAATACTCTGTGCAAAAATTAAAGCTCAAAGTATCAATAGCAATGATAGAGAAGAGGAATATTTGATGATAATTCCAGAATTATTCCTGTTAAGTCTTCATAAAACGTTATGTTGTGCTCCCTCAGCCACTGGTTTACCCTAGGCATTTATAAGAAAGGCCCCAACATGTATCTGAATGGAAGAAAATCTGTCAAAAGCATACATGCCATGTCTCCAATTGTAACTAGTCATATACTTTAACAATTTCTGCAATGGACTTGTCCACCCTTGAATTGGGAAAGTTCATTTGTTCTTAATGGCGCTGTTTCATGCACAGCTTCCACTGTTTGCTCAAGCCCTAATAGGAAACTACATAATTGAGCCACGACACGAGAAAACCAACAAAGTGTTTGTCCGCCCAGCGCAGACTCAGATCAGCATGGGCATCCATCCGACCTAATCTGACTTTTCACTAAGCGCTTAAAGGGTAGCTAAGGGTCTAAGATACCTCCATGCAGACAGGGAAGACTCTGATTAGACTGGATGGATGCCCAGGCTGATCCGAGTCTGCATTGGGCGCACAACCACTTTGTTGTTTTTCTTGTGTCGTGGCTCATATCTTACATACACTATACTTGTGATATCTAAAATCATGACTGTAACTACTTTTTGGGATGTAGATTTGAAAACAGTCTACTGACTTTCTTCTGAATCCATTTGAGTAAAATATTATTGAAAAATGTGTGTAAATGTACTGATGTTTCTTGTATACTGTATATACAAACAAAATGAAGTTAAACAAACTATCCTAAAAATAGATGTTTATTTTTACAACGCAGCAATGCATTCAAAAGATGCGGATGGGATGGCAAACAGTGTAAACCCCGATCAGACTGCTCTTTTAAGAGCAGTCTAATCTGGGTATGGACTATTTGCTAAGACTTATTTGTCCCAATACTTAGAATTTTATGGTACTGTACCTTGTCTATTAACTCTTCTAATTGTTGTTTTCCCTGCATATCCCTGAGACCAGGAGTGTTCGGACTAGAAACATTTATCACAAGATAATCAGCTATTGAACCAAATGTCTTAACTCCCTCCACATAATCATTCACTGGATCTGGTGATGTTTTGTTCTTACCAAGATTAACCCCCACAATGCCTTTCACTGTAAAAATGAAATTAACTACCTCATAGTGCAAGATTTCATGACAGTTTGAAACATTTCCACTTTCTTCTATAACATTCAACAACTATGTCGGAAAAGAAGGCGTATCAAGCTGAATGTGTACACTTTCAGAGAAGCGATGCTGCCATTTTCATTTTGTTCCCCTTTTGAATGGAAATAACTCATAAATGAATGAAAGAATTTGCTCTCAACCCTTTTTGAAAGAATTTGTTGTCCAGGAAAGTGAATAGGAAGTCATCATCATCATATTTCAATTCTCATATCGACGTTACCCCTGCACCTCAGCGGAACGAATCCATAGCCGCAGTAACGGGGCGCCGAGCGTCCGTCCATGAATAGGAAGTCATAAAAGTTGTCTTCTTATGCAAATAGGAAAGACATTGATAGGATTGACAGGATGCCAAGGCTGATTTGAGTCATAGTTTAACATGACAGCTTTTACCAATATGGCTCAATTCATTTCAAGTATGAACTATAAAACTCTGTTACATGTAAGTCTATATATAAATGTGTACCGGTATTATAATTTTTTGGGAATTGCCACAATAAAGCACTTACATGCCCACATGATGAATCTGCAATCTACAGCTTAAATGGCTATTTCATGTATGGTAATTTCAAAAGTCATTTCTTATTTGCAGCAAATTTTTAAGGAGTAAGTACTGTAATTTAACCAGCTGAAGCATTACACATTTAAAGTAGTGCTGTTTTAGTTAAATTTTCCAGTTTGTTCTTTCCATGAGTACCTTAGTTAATGTTAGAGCTCAGGTTGGATACTACAACATAGCATAAAGCATAAAACAGCTTAAAAGTGTAACACAAGAACACAAGTATTTAATCAAAACTTTATGAGTTCAAGTCTGAATCAATTTTCAAAAATATCATAGCCCATTAGCCATGCATTCATTTTGATTTACAGCAAGAATAGAGACTATTCAAAAGTCATTTTGGATCTTTCAATTTTTTTTGCAGGCTATAAATACAGACAATTAAATCAAGCTGCCCACTGTAAGTTATCAGCTAATTCAGATTTGAGTTTTTTTCCAGAAATTCAATAACAAAGCAAATTTTAATGAAACATGTCATGATAACAAGGCTTTGGCTCAAATAAACATCATTCTGTGGATTCCAGATTGTATGTGCCTTATAACACAGATTACAATCAAACAATACAATAGAACTTCAATGGCTCGAACCCTGATGGCTTGTTAACTCTGCCTGACTAGAACTCTTTCCTTGGTCCCTAGAAGTCACTTTATATAACTAGATGGCCATGGCCAGCAAGTTGAGCCAGTTGGCTCCTAGACAGTAGTGAAAATGCAAAGCATTAGTAGCAACTGCAACCTAAAGTCTCTGCTTGGATAATATGGTTACACCCTGTCTTCATAATTACTTATCACACATGCAACATAAGACTCTGTCATGTTGTTACAGAGATATTAGCACTCAAAAATGTTAAAAGCAGTGACATGGTACATGTATTTTGGGAGGGGACCTGGAGCGATAAGTTGCACGAACTGATGGAGTTTCAAACGTCTGGGGTGAATGAAAATGAGATAAGTACCTTTATGTGAAAGAAGGTCACAGTGACCTAGTTTTGATAAGGGTGACCTGGAGTGGTAAGGTGCATGTACTGATGGAGTTTCAATAGTCTGGGGCCTATGAACAGGGTGATATAAACTAAATTTTCAAAAGCAGGCACAGTGACCTAAATTTGTTTGGGTGTGATCTGGAGTGGTAAGGTGTATGTACTGATGAAGTTTCAGTGGTCTTGGGCCTATGAAAAGGGAGATATGGGGCTGACCAAAATAACTTAATATGTGGTCCTTTTTCTTAATGGTAGATCACAGTAACCTAGTTTTGCTGGGGGTGACCTGGAGTGGCAAGGTGCATGCACTGATGAAGTTTCAATGGTCTGGGGCCTATGAAAAGGGAGATATGGGGCTGACCTCGAAAACTAAATATGTGATACTTTTTTGCGAAAGTAGGTCACAGTGACCTAGCTTGTAGGAGCCAATTCAAATTTTTGTTGGGCATACTGTGATGAAGATTTAAGATCCTAGGGTCTATCAATCTCACGATATGGCTGTAGACGGCCAGACAGAATGATGCACTAACACCAAACGGGTGACCATGTCTCGCTGACCGTAAGCGGGCTCGACAAAAACTAACCCTGGATGGCTATAACTACCTTTGCCTTGATCTTATTTTCATGGTCCCAAGCCTGTTTGAGCCAGTAAAGTTTTACTGTACTTATAAAGTCATGAGCAACAAAAGTATTGCTATAATGAACTCTAATGAGTTTGCACATAGAGCTGATAACAAAAAATCAGAACTGATACTACGAAGGCAGTTTGATGATAACTACGACATTTTTCTTTTCTTGTATTTTAACAACTATAGACAATAGGTAATCATGGGACAATTTTTGTCATTGTCAGTAGAAAAACATTCATTATGAGCCCTCAACAGACATACCTTGGAGAGGCAGTTGCTATGAGGGATCGAAACATATTTACTGTTTTGAAGAAATATGAAAAAATTATCTTAGCTTCATCAAGATAGCCCCTTTTCTACAGCTCTTTTTCTCTTCTGTTTTGTTTCTAAATACAAACTTATGCTGTCAACCAATTTTACAGCTGCCCTGCAACACAGGGTAAAATCGATTCCACTAATTTTCGCTTCCTGCAGAGACTGTCCGTCATATTTGGCTTCTGCCGAGACTGTCTGCAATCTCTTGCTTCCTGCCAAGACTTCTGTACATGATGAATGGCTTCCTGCAGAGACTGTCCGCGTGATTCTGCTTCCTGCCGAGGCTCTCGGCAGGAAGCAGAGTCATGTGGACAGTCTCAGCAGGAAGCCATTTTTCGAGGACAGTAGTCTCTGCAGGAAGCAAGAGTTCGCAGACAGCCTCTGCAGAAGCCAAATATGATGGACAGTCTCTGCAGGAAGCGAAAATTGGCGGAATCGGTTATACCTTGTGTGCAAGGGCAGTTCTAATCATGGGCTATTTCATGTCTTTTTTTTCAGAATAAAAGAATTTACACCTGAATTATCATCAAATTCTTGGCTCCTCTTCAGTTCTGAATCATAAAAGCTATGAGCTATGAAATGAACCTTGCTTAAGCAACTTTTGCAACACAAGGTACTTAACTTTATGTACCATAGGAATTGTTTCTGGACTCATAGTGTCCGTCCACATGTTTATATTTAAAAGGTTTCTTTCTTCTGCCATGTGTGGAAAATGTACAACATCTAAAAAATACACACAAAGCTTCAATAAATTATATGAAATCTTTTTTTCTAAAATAAAGAAAAGCTGTTTACAAATTTTTCATAGCTATAAAAATATGAGCTACCATTAGTCATATAGCAGGTGTTTCTTTTTCAACTATAGGTATGAACTATCTTTTTTTCCTAAACATTATCACTGACAAGAAGCTAAACACTTATGTGACAAATTTACATGGCAAACAATGGAATGTCTTGATTTAGAATTTAAAAATTTTCATGCTAATTTCTGGATTGTCTTGGTTTTGGTACTCACAATACTGAATGTAAAAGTTAAGTAGTCATATAATACCTGTGACTTTTTGCTCTGATTCTCGCTGTTTTAGTCTTTCACATACAACTTCATGTCCTTCACTATTAAAACCAAACCTACAGTCAAAGTTTAGACTTTAATACATGATACGTACAAGTAGGACATAGTAAATATTCAGCAAATATAGATAGCAGAAAGAAACAGATACATGTACTGAGGTCTCATGTACATGACAAGAGTGACAACCCAGTCCAGGTTTTTGTACGACACATATTTTCTCTAAATACTCAAAACAGTGTCTGAGCAAACTGACTGCAATCATTGATTGTAAAATTTATAATCATTTATAATGGTAAATATACAGATTCTTTGAAAACTACAAAACTTGTGTACAGAGAAATTTAAAGTGAATTATTGATGAAACATGCTTATACATGTGTACTGTTTCTAAGAATAAAGGCCAAGCCTGACAAAATCTGTTCCTTTACATATTTTCATACATTGTTAATTTCTCAAAATGAAGCAAACACAGAATGCACATTCGCCCAAGCTGATAAGACTCTTTTCTTTGCCCTTAAAGGGTAGCTACTAGCTAAGGGTCTAAAGCTACGTCCATGCTGACAGGGAAGACTCTGATTAGGTTGATCTGAGTCTTCTCTGGGCTAACATGCCACTTTGTTGGTTTTATCGTGTTTCACTTAATGAAAATAATAATACTGATACACAACTAATGTATTTATGAGTGCTGCAAACCTGTTTATGACACCCTTGTCCTCTACAAGTCTGAAAAGCCTAGGTTTTGGATTTCCTGGCTGTGGCTTAGGTGTAACACTACCAACTTCAACAAACCCAAAGCCCGTCTTCAACATGCCATCAACAGCTACCCCATCTTTGTC
The DNA here is from genome assembly GCA_963989385.1 of Ctena decussata. Taxonomy (NCBI): domain Eukaryota; kingdom Metazoa; phylum Mollusca; class Bivalvia; order Lucinida; family Lucinidae; genus Ctena; species Ctena decussata. Next base: position 78,266,761 of record OZ022503.1, on the reverse strand, counting down.
AAAGCCTGCTGCAAGACCCACAGGGTTACTAAACTGCTTGCCCCACAAATTTGTGTGCTGGAAAAGAAAGGTATAGTCAACTCTTGAGTGAGTGAGTGAACTCGGGTTTAACGTCCCACCAACAACGAGGTCATATGGAGACGGGACCTCGGTTTAAAGTCTCATCCGAAAGACCGGAGAAGCGGGGGATCGATCTTGCGACCCCTGGATTGGTAGTCTGGAGTGTTATCCACTACGCTACAGCCACTCCTAGTCAACTCTTGATATCTCGAACACTGATATCCCAAATTAAGTCTAATATTAAAGAACATAGTTTGAACACACTTCCTTTTTTTATTCACATTTCAACTCTTGTTCTCTCAAACTTCTGATATCTCAAAGTAAATTTTCTGGAACCAGAAAATTTACTTTGATATATCTGTAGTTTGGGATGAACTTTGACTTTGGGATGTTGAGAGTTGACTGTATATTTAACTGTAGTTATTGGATGGCTGTTCAGCAAAACAAAATTACACAGCAAATCATGTTACACATATACAGGATCTTACACTCATGTTCCTTTCATAAGAAATTTATGAATCAAGCCTTTGGAGAGTTAACCAATTTCCTATGAAATGACCACAAGTGTAAGTTTTTGTTTATGAAATAACTTTTAAAAGGAATTTCATCATTTTAAAAGTTGACAAAACTTCAACAGAAAACATAGTTGCATCCTGAAATATATGCCTGCAACCAAATACTATGTAATGTATGGTCATACAATTTTTATAACAATGCATGAGCAAGGCTTGCCCTCAACCTTGTATTTAAGGAGTTTTTGGGACCCACATACCAATGTTTTAAGAGTCCAATGCTAAAAGTAAAGGGTCCTGTACTCTGAAAAATGTTATAAAATGTCGAAATCAATTATCAGAATTTCATAGATACTTTATTTTGAAAATCATTACTTTGTGTTCTGCCAAGGATAATATAATTTTTATAAGAATTCACCACTTTCAATAAGGACTTGGATTTTGTCTTGAGAGTCCCAGTGGATGCACAGATTTTTTTCTGGGAGTCCCAGACACCATTTTGGGGGTCTGAGACTCTCAATCTGGAGTCCCGGAACACCCTGCATGAGCAGTGAATAACAGCAATAACATATGATAAACATGTATGAGAAATGTCTTTAGTACATGTCTGAGGAACTTTTATGAATAATCATTGTAACATCAGTTATAGTTATGTTCCATGCAAAAGGCAGGAGCTCTTCAGTTACAAAGGACTTACCTCCAGATAAGGGTATGTTTTGGTAACATTCTATATTACTCAGTGCTCCAGATAAGAAGGGGTAACAGGGATAATTTAGGGATAATTTTCCTTATTTTTCCATAAAAACATACTTTGTGACCCCTCATTAGAACCGTCTTACCGAGACGGTTCTAATGAGGGGTCACAAGGTATTTTTGGTGAGAAATAAGAAAAATTATCTTTGCATTATCCCTGTTACCATACCATTAAGGCATGTTGCTTGCAACATGTCTTGCTCTTCAAATTACCCCTGCAACATGCCTTAATTTCCAATGAAAATTTATTAAAGTGCTATTATTTTCATTTCTTAGCCATTGAAGTTGTTTGAAATGCATTAAGGATCATCAATAAATTATTTTTAATGTAAATTTAGGCTAATTTTGACAAAGCTGTATTAAGGATCTTAAAAATTGATCCTCAAGTCAAAAGCTGATTTTTGTGCTAAAAGTGACATGCCTTCTGAAAGTTTTGGGGAGAACACTGCTGTTACTAATCCATGAAAACATGCTGTGTCCATCAAAACAGCAGCAACATAATGGCAGTTACAGCAGCGGTCACAGCATGTTTAATGACACACCAAAGGCCCAGTTAAGATGAGTATCTGAAGATAAATCTTACGACCATTTTTGTTAATTCTCCAAAACTAAGTTGTGTCTCAGCGAGACAGCTCTAATGAGGGGTCACACTTGAACATAGATTTTTATGGAAAAATAAGAAACTATCCTAGAATTATCATCAAAGACTCAACAGGGCCTCTGGACAAACACCATAAACATAGTCGTAGTGATCCTTCACTGTCACTAAAAACCAGTCCTTATCTGTTACAGCGTCACTTACAGAGCTCTAGATAAGAGGGAGTATTGGTGGATAATTAAGGATAATTTTACTTATTTCTCATTGAAACCATATGTTGTGACCCCTCATCTGAACCGTCTCGACGAGACGGTTCAGATGTGGGGTCACAACATAGGTTTTTATGCAGAACTAACAAAAATTATCCCTAATTATCATCAAATACTCCCTCTTATCTAGAGCTCTGACTTACCAATATCGGCGGATCTGGCTTCTTTGCTTTAGGGACCAGCCTGTATTTAGCCATCCATACGGCTAGGTTATGTGTGGTCTCAGGATCTATCAGCCTCATCCTGGGCATGATGACATTACGGTAAAATTTCTCATTTCCTTCATATACACTATAGGCTGCAAATCCCAATGTCCCAGTCGATATGACTATTATAGCTTGCTTCAGCTGATGCTGAAAAGAAATGTTACCAGAGCTCCATAGGAGGGAATATTTGATGATATACATGAAGCCAATCATATATTTTTGAGAAGAAAAATGGAAAAACTTATCCACATTTATAACTGATACATATAATGGTTTATTAGAACAGGTTCAGTGACTCAGTCCACCTAATACTTATGAGACTGTGGTCTATATATAATCTAAAAAAAACTTCATAAGCAAGACAAACTCTGATTTCTCTGCCGGAACTTGGCTCTGGCACCCCAAAAAACATACGAAAATTAATCCACAATTATATTTGTGGATTAATCTTAATGTTTAATTAATGGATTAAGCAACGAAATTGCACTCTGGGCATTGTTTTTTTTTTTTCATTTTGTCTTTTTCTGAAATACCCAGAGACCAATCAATAAATAAATTTGGAGTTACGTTAAGTTATTAGATCCCAGCGACATCAGTTTCAGAACCCTTAAGATCAAAATCAACTTCTTTAAAGCATATGCAGTAAGGCTGGCCCAAAAACATATTTAAAGTCCCCTGTAATGTTTATCCTACCACTACGCTTGTCCTCATGAAATATTGTATAGAATTAAAATCAGGTGTTTGTATTTGAGGAGACTACCTATTTTCACTTATCCTTCTAGCCCGGTATGTGTTTCAGAGCCCTTTTTAAAATTTTGAATTAAAAATTTATTTGGTTTGGTGAGGAGCAAATACTGATTTCAGGAGTAAGCATATTTCTGTTGACACCATTTAATAAAAGGTATCAATCATCAACCAATCCTTCTTGAGATGGTGGTAATGATTTCAGATAGCATGCCAACCTTTGACGCAATGACAGCCTTTTTTCAAACTTGTCAACCCCTATGCCTCAAATTGGAAATTTCTATAAAGTTCCAAACTTCTATGTTAAAGATTGGTATGCACATTGTGTTACAACTGGACCTGGTAACATAACTGCAAAAGAAAAAATAAATTTGATCTTTACAACTCAGATTACAAACAAAAACAATACAACATACTGTTACTTACTGGTACTGCTAAACACTTCTTCTGGATATAAGGACCCTCTTGTCAGAAACATTTTTGAAAAGTACTTATCTATTTTCAGTGAACCTCAACTATTGCATGACATTAAAGATATTAACCATACCATAACGGCCTAGGACAGTTCGGCCATGGACATTTCGGACATGGACATTTCGGACATGGACGTTTCGGCCAAATCTTAAAAAAATGGGGTAATGAAAATATGCTTCAGTAAACCATTTAAAGTAAGGTTTTCTGCACACATGGCACAAAAATGTGTGATTGGGCTCATAATAACTCCAATCATATCCCTTAAAGTCAAAAATGAGTGCACCACAGATTCATCAGCCATATGTTTGCATATAAAGTTATTACAGGCATCACATCAATGATAAAGGCCACACTGGCCCATGAGTGGGGATTGCATATGTGCCAGATTATGCTTTAAATGACTTTAAAAGTATTTAAGGGCTATAAACCTAACAAAACACTTAACCAAATATCATATAAGGCCCCAATTCAACTCGTTGAAATAGTTGTTCACAGTGTTTTTTGTCTTGAAAGGCTCAAAAAGACCTTAAAGATGTTGAAGGTCCATAATACATCAAGAGATCAACAACAAATCATTGGACTTCATTAAGACTAGCTTTAAATCACTCATATGAGTACTTAATTTAATTATAAAAAGTAATTTTTGGATAAAGGCCGAAATGTCCACCCTTGACGATTTCTGTGGCCGAAATGTCCGTGGCCGAACTGTCCTAGGCCGAAACGTCCTAGGCCGAAATGTCCGTGGCCGAAATGTCCGAGCACCCCATAACAGACGGTAGGTTTTTCTTACAAAATTTTGCCAGTTTTAAAAATTTAAGGGTCACAACAACCATAACAAAAGTGCATGAAGAAAAATGGCTATTTAAAGCACATCATGTTTTGATTTTTAATTTCTTTTCTCCTAGATGACATTTTTGGCCATTCTTATAGATACAGATACAAATTTTATTTAAAGTCGGATGTGTTTACATAACAAGTAACATTAGCTATGAATAGCTATTAGACCGACTAACATATAATATACATGTGCATTATAAGAGACTATATCAATATTTTCATTTTTACATGCATGGATCATGTAAAACCTGTAAGAGAGATAAGACAGTAGTGTATACATATTTTATAATGGTAAGGAACAAAACCTTCTGCAGAATATAGATGTCAATAAATTTTCTCAGTGCAAAAGCTCTACCACGTACAGTTTATGATTATAGTTAGGGCTCTGAAACACATACCGCGCGGAAACACATACCGGGACAAGACTAAGTTGCACCACAGTTTTGGCAGCCTCATTTTCTGGCAAGCCCTATTATTATTACAATTGGACAGCGAAGTTCCGGAGTCAGTACAAACAGGCAAATTGTTGGCAGAAATACAGCTTCTCCAGGCTATCAGCATGGCACGCAGACTCAGGTTTCACCCCAAACGGCGTTGGCCGAATACTTTGGCTCCTTTACCCAGTTACCGGTGATCTTAATTGATTTATAAACTATGTTTCTATATCAGTAATTAAGAAATAAATATTATCTTTCATGAGTTAAAGAGGACTGACAGTTAGCGGAAGATTTGGACAGCTCAAAACCGAACTTTCAGGTATGCAAACGCGGTGACGTAAAAAAAAAATTTGGCGTACTTCGGAAATCACCGGTCTGAATCTGAATCAGTACGTTGCAGGGCCTTTCAGCCAAGGTTGGCCGGGAAATACCAGTGGCGGGAATTCCCAGTGGTAATTACCAGTAATTACCGTCCTGGGAAATACTTCAAATTTGGCCAAAGTGGGAAATACTGGGAAATATGAAATTTTAGAGCTGTTTTTCTTAAAATATTCTGTCCTATTTCCTTAAATTTAAGTTAATAGCAAATATTTATTATAATTCATATGCATATCATACAAACAAGTTGTAAACTCCAGGACTGGTCCATGCTAGAGGACAAAGCAGATGATTCTTGGTTGTGTCAAAGTCTATAATTTCAAAGAAAATTGCCTTTAAAATTCTTATCATACAAATAACAGATAGTAAAATCTCTTCTTTAATCACTTAAAAAACGGTGTTTCAACTCTGTTTTTGTAAACACAAGATCTTATTATGAATTAGGGCCATAACGTCTACTCCCAAAACGTCTACTCCCATAACGTCTACTCCCAAAACGTCTACTCCCATTTGGTCTACTGTGCCAAAACGTCTACTCCCATTTGGTCTACTGGGCCAAAATGTTTAAATTGGTTTAGTCTACCCTGTAGTTTTAAATAATGATTATCCCAGGCAAAATTTTATGGTACCGAAATCTAGATTGACATTAAAAAAAAAATATCTCCAGATTGCTAATTTGAACCACAAAGAGATGAATTGCTAACATACTGGTGTACTGCTAAGTCAAGATCAACAACAATTTCAGCACATTCTAAGTTAAATTTTCTTATGAAAGGAAACAAAATTGTGCGACCTCACATTTCTGTGTTTCAACAATTTACAATACATTTTATGTCAGAAAAATTGTTACATGTACATATTAGGTTCACAAAAACTGCTTGCTGGATGCACTAATATTTATATCAGTCTAAGTCCAAAACCCAGCCCCTCAAACATATACACCTCTAGATAAAATGTTAACCCCAATGGCTATTATCCCAAATAATAGGATAAAAATTCATAGTTACTTTATGTGTTGACCAATGGGAACAGACATTTTGGCACAGTAGACCAAATGGGAGTAGACGTTTTGGCACAGTAGACCAAATGGGAGTAGACGTTTTGAGAGTAGACATTTTGGGAGTAGACGTTTTGAAAGTAGACGTTATGGCACTACCCCCTTATTATCATTTGGTTCTCATACAAATATATCAGCTGCAGTTTTACTAAAACCTTTTTCCCTGGTTCAGGGGTCAGCTTAGGGTTCTCAGACACAGAGAAGTTTTGCGACATTTTCTGAATTTCAGGGACAGGTTTTATTCCAAATTTTGGATTTTCTATCCATGCCTGTGTTTTATACACTTTGACTTCTCACTCTAGAATTCAGTCAGCTTAATGAGACAATTTCTCCCACTAGGCTGACACTTGCTGGTTTATAACTGCTAAAGACTATAGCTTTCTGCAGGCTAACTTACTGTTCTTAAGTTTCATCATACCAAAAATTGACAGAACCCTGTGAAGGTTTTCAAAGCTGGGCATAGAGTCACAACTAATTCACAAAAAAGAGTGTGTACCACACTCCAGTTTCTTGCATGTACCCCTGAGTAAGTCACCTGATTAATTAAACAATAATGTGGGGACATTGTAGTCCAAAGGTTACCTGATGAAGTACTGTATTGTCTTTTTCCCCCAAAGGGCTTCTCAAGAGAATATCAATCTTATTGATTAACTATGCTACCTATTGTAATTATGACCAAACACAACTGAAGGTGTGAAAAACAATTTAATTGTCTTTATTCAACTGTCAGATGACTGGAGGTACCTTTAATCTCATAACAGCTTATTGATAGACAGAGACAACTGTACATGCAGACTCATATTTGGACAGTTCATATAAGAAAATAATTTGATTGCATATGCAAATCTTGACAATTATTTAAACATCAAACAAGAGTAAAGACATCAAATAAGAGTACAGATATATAATACAGGGATTTTTTATCATTTTTTGCTTCGCATATATAGTTTTATGGCTGTTATAATACATATTTAAAACTTTGTAGGTGAGAGAGACCAATTTCCCAGTAATTCCCGGGAATTACCAGTATTTCCCAGGAATTCCCAGTAATTCCCGCCGTCCTGGGAAATATGAGTATTTCCCGCCTTTTTGCCAACCTTGCTTTCAGCGTTGTTGCAACGGGGAGAGAGCTGGGAAGAATAACTAGTCCCAATGATGGACGGCTTTCCTGAAGCCGTTAACTGTATCAGCGCGCACAATATTATCTTCCAAATGATTCCAGTCAATCATAGTCCTTGGAAAGAATGAGTTTCTGTAGATTTCAGAATGGCCTTGTGCAACTATGCCGATGACAACACCCTCTCATTTCATTCTTCGAACTATGACAACTTAATTAGAACTCTTCAAAATGAAAGTGAGATTTTAACTGATTGGTTTCATTTTAATTGTATGAAAGCAAATCCTGACAAATTTCAGGCTGTTGCGGTTGGAAAAAAGACACATACTAAGTCTCCAGTTTTTAAAGTCGGAAATGCCTCAATTGAAAGTGAGGATGTTGTGAAATTACTCGGTGTAGATATTGATTTTAATTTGAATTTTGATTTTCACATCCAAAATATTTGTAAAAAAGCTGGTCAGCAACTCAATGTATTAAAAAGATTGGGTAAAAACCTTTGCAAACTTAGCAAATTGACCATTTTTCATACTTTTATTCTCTCAAATTTTAATTTTTGCCCCCTTACTTGGCATTTTTGCTAAAAAAATAACACTTCCAAAATTGAGAAGATTCAAGAAAGGGCCCTGAGGTTTCTGTATGAAGATTATACCAGCTCATATGATGAGTTGCTGACTAAACTCCGTTCATTAATTCTGAAACTGGGTTTTTCGCTGCTTATACTTTTATAATAAAATCAATCCAGGTAAGACTGTGCATAGTGATAAAACTCGACTTCGGCCGATTTCTCATCAAAGTGTCCTACGACTCTGTCCTTCGTAGGCAGCTGGGCTAACCTGCACAAAACTGCAAAAGACAGATTTTCAACCCGAGACTAAGTCCATCGGACAGGTTGGAAACGCCTTTTAATACCATATAAAGTGGTCGCTATAAATAGTTTCGTGTACGGGTGGGGTTAGTATTCTAACACATGCTCTGCGCGTGCGAAATCAGTCAGCGTGACAACACGCTTGTCATCCAGATAATTTGTTCTCAATTTGAAATTAATTACACCGCATAATAGATTCTCACTGGACCAGGGTGTCAGCATTTCATCATAGTATCGCCACCGGCAAACAACGTCTTAACGACGTCATATCAGCGTCAGTGCGACGTAACGATGTTCACTGGCTTTATTTTAACGCAAATATTACAGCTTTCCGGAGTATGTAACAAAGTTCTTAAGTTCCAAAACATTTATAACCAATGTTGCGTTAAAACTGCAAAGGGAAATACAAGGACAAAAGGACCAAACCGTGCACCTCTCAAACTTATTACAGCTCCCCTTAATCAGTCTACTCCTCCTTCTTCTCCCCTCCCCCCTCTAACACACAACTTTAAACCCCTCCCCTCAATTAGGGTACCATCCAGACTCCCACCCCTCGCCATGACCCCTTCCCAAACCTCCTTATTCAATCTACCCCCTCCAATAAATCACAGGAATAAGAAAAAAGTTCGGCTAATTTTTAAATGCCCCATTGCTCTTTCAATGGTAAAAAAATGTATGAAAAAAGTTTGTGGAGAGGTATCGCTGCAAGCTTATCACTACAGGTTCGTCATTGTAAATGACCGCTATTTTCCAGGTTTAATTATGTAAAACTTCCTTGAGTTTCATATAAAAATGTTTTAAAATGTTTTGAGTTTCATATAAAAATGTTTTAAAAATTATTTGGGTCATTTTAGTCGGCAACTAAAAAAAACTACTTTCGATTTCATAAACTTGAATTAATTGGTAATAAAAGCACCGCAGGCACTGCATGATACCCCGCCACTGCTGTGCATCCTAACTTATTTTTTGAGATATATAATAGCTAAAGAGCCACAGAACTGAGATAGACAGAGATATGATGTCCTTACTGTAAATAAATATTAATATAAACCACCCAACAACGTGGAGCATTCTGACCAGTGTGGATTTAGATCAGGCTGTAAAGCATTTCTTTGAGCTGAGAGACTCTGTTTCCTATTCTATGGTGTTAAACATATCAGTGAAGTTTCATTCAGATATTCCATATAGTATAGGAACTACAAGTCAAAAAACATTTTTCAGATCTATCAAGGGGGAATACTCATTAACTGGAAAGGTAAGAGTGATGGTTCTTTGTCAGAATATGTAACCTTTGATGTGAAACATACCTATGAAGTTTCGTTCAGATATTCCATATAGTAAAGGAACTACAGATAAAAAAACGTTTTTCAGATCAATCAAGGGTGGATAACTCACAAACCGGAAAGATCAGAGTGACAGTTCCTAGTCACTATATGAAGCCTTTGATGTGAAACATATCTGTGAAGTTTTATTCAGATATTCCATATAGAAAGGGAACTACAGGTCAAAAACCATTTTTCAGACCTATCAAGGGCAGATAACTCATGAACTGGAAAGGTAAGAGTGATGGTTCTTTGTCACAGTATGTAACCTTTGATGTGAAACATATCTGTAAAGTTTCATTTAAATATTCCACATAGTAAAGGAACTACGGGTAAAAAACATTTTTTAATTCAATCAAGGGCGGATAACTCACAAACGGGAAAGGTAAGAGTGACGGTTCTTAGTCACAATATGTTACCTTTGATGTGAAACATATCTGTGAAGTTATATTCAGATATTCCATATACAGTCGAATCTCGGTAGTTTGAACGCCGATTTTTCGAAAATACCGGATTTTTCGAAATTGAAACACGGTCCCGATCGTAAGCTCGTTAATTCTATACAAAAACACTTCCGAAAATTCGAATTTCGATTATCCGAAAAATCGGCTTTTTCGAAAGAAAAATTAGGTCCCGATGGAGTAAAATCACTATAAATATCCCTCTATTATTCGAAATCAAAATTCATGCTCCAATTTCATGACGGAAAATAACACCTATTGTCATCGATGAGACAATATTTACAGCCTCAGGTCATCACTGCCACCCGTACAGGTAATTATCGCTTCACGACTACTAAAGTTTGAATTGCTAAGTCATTAAATTTTGTTGAGCAAAAGGTGTCTGTCTAATTGCATAATTGACGGGGATTATCTTGTTTGAAGTTTGTAAATTTAAAGGCTAATTGTGATGGCTTTTGTATAAACCAGCAAAGGTTTGCGCACTGATCATACGGTTTGCACACGGCACTAAACAGAGTCTCTAGCTCCACTGCGCAGACTGACAGGCTGGTTTGAGTATTCGTTGTTCCCAAATACATTGACTTCGAATGACAGGAACCTTTTCCGGGACACGGTCCAGATGACCGGTTGAGTCGTTTTTCTGAAAACGAAAGTAGCCCAGTTTCGGAAACATAAACGGAAAGTGAAAGTACTGTAAAGTCCGAGATAGTTAAGCGGCTAGCCTGTTTGCGTTCAGTGATGCTTTGATCTTCGCCGGCGCTGCATGACAGCTGGGAAAATGTTCGGCAGCTGTGCTGCTTTCGGGCAATACACATGTACATGTGCCAAACACGAGGGGTGGTCTCGCGATATTAAATTTTGGATGTTCCAGGTAATTAATATTAATTATTCTACGTTCTGATTTTGTTTTCATTCATTTGTAAATTCAAAGAAATAAAATATCGGACTGTCTGAAAACCGCCGTAATTACGAATTCCGGAAATGTACGGAAATAAACGTGAAAGGCCGAATTCGAAAATTCGAACTACGGATAATTCGAAAGAAATAGTGAGGTCCCTGTCAGTTCGAATTATCGAGGTTTGACTGTAGTTAAGAACAATAGGTCAAAAACCTTTTTTCAGACCTATCAAGGGCGGATAACTCACAAACTGGGAAGGTCAGAGTGACGGTCCTTAGTAACAATATGTAACCTTTGATGTGCAACATATCTGTGAAGTTTCATTCAGATATCATGAACAGTAAAGGAATAACAGGCCAGAAACCATTTTTCCAATACGAAAAAGGGCAGTAACTCCGTTAAAAATGGACGGATTTTGCCCATTAACAATCCCATACCACTCATCGCCGATAACAATATGTATGCAAAATTTGAAAAAAATTCCGTGAATAAATACTCAAGTTATCGATCGGAAATGGTGAGCACGGACGGATGGACGGACGGACACCGAAAGGTATAACATAATACCCCGCCACTAAAGTGTGGCGGGGTATAATAAAAATACAATGTACAAGAGTGGTGTCCCGTTCACTATCCCGCTTCTGTTTATCTTGAATCGCTCGATGGGAGCCAGTAAAGGCAATCGTCTTTAGTGGAAAATACCAAGTCCCTATGTGAGCTACATTTTACAGTTTTAGGATTTTAGGATTAAAAACCAGATCCAGTTTCTTTACCTTATTTTGAACACTTGTCTTTACCTTATTTTGAACACTTGTATTTGTTTGTGTCATATTTTCTCAGGAAACTATGAAAAGTAGTATAGATCTACATATAAACAACGGAACAGTTGTATCATCCGACTCAGAAGCGAACTTCAGGCCTATAAACATCCCTGCAAATATTTATTTATTTATTTGTTCTTCCTTCTATAAAGATCTTCTTGCATATATATATGTTCGTGTCGCAGGGTAGAGGTCGGAGTGGTAGAATAATCGAGGGAATAGTTTGTTGAAAAGAAGTGTGTGTGTGTGTGGGGGGGGGGGGGGGGGGCTGTAGGGTGTGTCTAGAGACTAGGTTGGCGGACTGGGTCCCACAGTTATTACCCAAACGACCAGCGTGATACCCACATGGAATGTATCTGAATATGCATGACTTTAGGCTGTCAATTTTCATCAAAGGTCTTAGTTTGCGGACAGGTTTTTGAAATTTGCTGTTTCGTGCACGTAAATGCAGCATTAGACGGCAGGCTTAGATACATGAGACCTTAATGAAAATCGGCGGAAGTCGAGCTTTATCACTATGCATAGTCTTACGTGGATTGATTAGATTATAAAAGTATGAGCAGCGAAAACCCCAGTTTCAGAATTAATGAACGGAGTTTAAAGCCAATTTACCTGCCCTGCATATCCGACGTTTAAGAACAATGGCCATTGATACTTTTAAAATTTTAAATAATTTAGCCCCACCCGTTCTTTCTGATTTATTAGTCAAAAGGGAAACTACATACAATTTTAGATATAACAATATTTTACAGGTACCCCAGGTGAGGACTACAAGGCAGGGTAAGAACTCATTTCCCTATGCTGCACCTGTGCTGTGGAACTCTTTACCAAATGATTTTAGATCTACAACAAGTTTTAGTCAATTTAAATCTTTAATTTCTCATTGGAATGGGGAAAATTGCACCTGCTCTGCCTGTGATACCAAATTTTAACAGTTTTGCTCCACATCATGGATGCATCATATGCACCTATTATGTTGTTTTACTGTTCAGCTGCTTTAACGCTTTAATTAGCACTCTCCCTAAGAATCAGGCAGGTCCTATAGAAAAGTTGATAAGTGACTTTTTCAGAATACCAAAAATGTTTAGTGCATTTGTTTCTTTATGTCAAAAAAGTCTCGAAGCCAAAAGGAAAGTGTGATAATCACATCGTTGCCATGGCAACGGCCGATAGAAGTTTTTGCCTCCAGAAGCAGGATTTCTTATTTTTGAAACATGAAAAATTATACTTTTTGAAGAGTATAAATCAGATCTATTTCAAATAGTCATATAAATAAATCTATTTGATAAAATTAAGTCATGTTCGAGCTTTTATTAGAATACATCAAAAGGTAATTACAAACACACACAATGTGTTTCTATGGTAACCAACAGGGACAGTGTCAAGCAAGTTTTCCGCTGGGTGAAAACGAGGAATTTCAGTCTCAATTATCTCGCAACAGCAAAGCTGGGATGCAAGGAGTGAGTATATGATGCATACACTAGGGTCTTGCGTTGGTAACGAAAAAATTAAAAGTTTTACAATGTTGCATTTTCCTTGTTTCCATAGCAACCAAAGTGGTCCCTGTTCATCAAAGATTGAAAAAATGTCATAATTTGTAGAAGAAAATATCGCAACTGAAAAGCTAGGATGAAAGGAGTTTGTATATGATGCATTCTGAAAAGCTAGGATGCAAGGAGTTGTATATGATGCATTTACTAAGGTCTTTTGTTAGTAATGAAAAAATAAAAAGTTTTACAATGTTGCATTTTCCTGGTTTCCATGGCGACGAAAGTGGTCCCTATTCATTAGAATTGAAAAAATGTCATAACTTGTAGAAGAAAATCTCAAATAAACCAATACTTATGTAAATCATTTGACATGCTAAATCAAACTTCAATTCTTACTTGTTTAGTAGAACACAATACTTTTTTTGTTTTATATCTTAATTTGGTTTCCATGGCAACTTAAATGACGGCACTATCATTAAAATGCACTTCCTTTTAATTAACACTCCTCCTAAGTATCAAGCAGATGGTGATAAGTGACTAGTCACAGAAATTGTTACTTCTACCTCCATTTCATCAGACTCCATGAAAGACTTTTACAGCACACAGCATTTCCTGTTTCTGTCAGTGGTTGCCATGGAAACTCGATTTAAAAGTTTCCTGTAGATTGGACAAGAATTCTAAGTGAGAAAACTTAAAATTAACAATTTTCAGCTTGACTGTTGTGCTATGAATACTTTTTATAGTTTTTCTCCATCCTCTCCTCAAATGAACTGCTTGAGCATTTTTATCCAACAGAGCTAAAACAACTTATCTTTGCACTGTGTTGCTAAGCAACGAACGTGTCACCATAGATACACATTTTATACACTATCTAAATTGACAAATTTCAAAACAAATAATCAGCTAACATCAAAGGTGTGTGTGAACAATTCATACAAGGTCCAAATGAACTAAATCTGTTTTGCCAATATCAAAAATAGTAAGTTTTACAATCTTTGTAATTTACGTTACCATGGCAACAAAATCATCGAAACGTCACCTTAAAACCCATTTTCATAGCAAATTATCTAACTCCAGTTAAGGATCATATAAACAATAAATATAACTTTTACATAACTTACATCTGATTTACCAATATTATAGACAAAGAGTAATACAATGCTCGAAAGTTTCGTTACCATGGTAGCCCAAATATCAAACGGTCTTCATCATTACATAAATACGAAAAGCTCATTATTTCTGTTCATTAAAGTGTTTATTTGCAATTCCTTTTCAATTTAAATCAAACACATTTCTTACACATACCTGAAAATAGAGGTTATGGACTGTTGCAAATTTACGTTACCATGGCAACCCAAAAAGCAAACTGTCACAAATTTTTGCATAAAACAGCATACTTAAAGCATACTCTTTCTCTTCAGCGAAAGGTGTATATATTTATTTCCCATGTAGTTTAAATGACAAACATTTCTTTTTCCCAAATCAAAAATAAAAAGTTATACATTGTTCCAAATTTACGTTGCCATAGCAACCAAAATGTCAAACTTTCACCAATGTAACATAAAATGAGCATAATTAAAGCATGTTTTTCTCTTCAGGAAAGGGGTAACTATGATTTTGCTATAAAGTTTAATAACAAACATTTCTTCTTCCCTTATAAAAAAAAAAGAAAACAAAAAACACGTAATGTTCTAAATTTACGTTACCATAGCAACCAAAATGACAACTTATTACCAATTTTCTATAAAACAGCATATATAAAACATATTATATCTCTTCAGAAAATGTGTCTCTGATATCAAAATCCTTTATAGTTTAATTAACACATTTTTTCATTCAGATTAATAATAAAGAGTTATGCAATGTACTAATTTTTCATTATCATGGCAACCCATACGTTAAACTGTCTTTAACCTCATATAAAACAACATTTTCATAATACCTTAATTCTTTTAGAAGAAGTTATCTGATGAGCAGTCCCAATAAAATTTAAGTAACACGCAGTTCTTTTTACTCATACAAAGAAATTTTAAGTTATAGAATGTTCCGAATTTACATTACCACAGCAACCCAAATAGCAAACTGTCACCAAAGTTACACAAAAACAAAACTTCAAAGCTCATTTTTTCTGTTCATTAATAATATATCTTAGCTATACCTAAAAAGTTTAGATAACACACATTTTCCTCCATACCAAAAATAAGAAGTTATGAAATGTTCCAAATTTACCTTACCATGGCAACCCAAATGGCAACATGTCACAAATCTTGCATAAAACAGCATATTTTAAGCATATCATATCTCTTCATAAGGTGCATATGAAGTTCCCATAAAGTTTAAATAACAAACATTTCTTTTACCCACATCAAACATAAAAAGGTTTTACCATAGCAACCAAAATGTCAAACTATCACCAACGTTTCATTAAAAAAGCATATTGTTTAAAGAACATTATTTCTCTTTAGCAAATTTATTCTTCAATAAAGGCCTCCGGCCCATACCATAAAACGTACTGTACAATATATTTTGGTGATGCCGTAAATATTCTCACAGTTTTATCGCAAGTACTTATAAAATATTTGTATATTAGTAATTCCCGAAACTTCTAATTAAATCATATCTGTGTTTCCAATACCAAAAAATAAAAGGTAATACAATGTTCCAAATTTACTTTACCATGCCACTAAACATCAACCCATAAGGGAATTAACCTAAAAATTGTTTTCAAAGCAAGTTGTCTACCTTCATCAAATTAAATGGTGTTTAGGTAAATTCCCTGACATTTCGATGTTTTGGTTGCCATGGTTACGTAAATAAGGAACATTGTAAAACTTTATTTTCATAATGTTATAAGAAAATGTATGGTATTTAGATTCTGCAGTAATAACCTATATACACCTTTGCTGAAGAGTAATGATATGCTGTTAATATGCTGTTTTTATGTATGATAGATGACAGTTTGACATTTAGGTTGCCATGGTAACATCAATTTGTAACATAGTATTACATTTCGTTTTTAGCACTGGTAGATCAGCCATGTGTTATCTAGAATTTGGATGCATGAATTGTTAGTATGCACCTTTGTTGTCGGTAGGGTAGCTGATTGGCTTTGAAAATGAAAGTTTTAGGTAGATTCACTGATGGTTCAATGTTTCTGTTATCATGGTAACATCAATTTGAAACATTGTAAAACTTTTTATTTTCAGTATGTTAAAATCAATAGTGTGTTATTTCGATTCTGTAGGAATTGCTCATATACATCCTCGCTGAAGAGAAATAATGTACTTTAAAATGCTGGTAAAATGTACGATTGCTGATGGTTTGACATTCGGGTTGCCGTGGTAACGTCAGTTTGTAACATAGACTTACTTGTTGTTTTTTTGCATTGGAAGACCAGATATGGAATATCTAGAATTTGTAAGATTTGTTAGTATGCCGCTTTGCTGATTTGTTTTGAAAATAATGTTATTTATTTTAATTCACTGATAGTTCGATGTTTCTGTTGCTATAGTAACGTAAATTAGGAAACTTGTAATACTTTTAATTTTCAATATGAGAAAATAAAATGCGTGGTTTCTAGATTCTCTAGTAAACGCTTATATACACTGTCACTGAAGAGAAATAATACAATTTAAACATGCTGTTTTTATGTATGGCTGCGGACATTTTGACATTTGGGTTGCCATGGTAATGTCAATTTGTAACACATTATTACATTTTTTGTTTGTAGCATTGGTAAAACAGATATGGAATATCTTGAATATGTATAAATTGTTTGTACCCACCTTTGCTGAAGATAGATAATTTGCTTTCAAAATGAATTGTTTAGGCAAATTCACTGTTGTTTGATGTTTCTGTTTCCGTGGTAACGTAAATTACAAAAATTGTAAAAAAAAAATATTTTCAATATATAAAATTCAAATGTGTGTTATTTAGATTCTGTGGGAATTTCTCATATACACTTTTGCTGAGCAGAAATAATGTAGTTTAAAATGCTGGTTTTATGTATAATTGCTGACAGTTTGACAATTTTGTTGTCATGGTAACGTAAATTTGAAAGAAAGTAATACTTGTTGTTTGTTGCCTTGGTAGAAACTTTTTTTTTGTTATCTAGAATTTGTTTGATGTGTTAGAATGCACCTTTGCTGAAGGTAGATAACTTGTTTTGAAAATGATGTTTTAGGTAAATTCACTGATGGTTTGATGTTTCTGTTGCCATGGTAACGTAAATTAGGAGCATTGTAAGACTTTTTATTTTCAATATGAGAAAAGCAAATGTGTGTTGTTGTTTTTTTATTCTGTTGAAATTGCTGATATGCACATCTGCTGAAGAGAAATAATGTAATTTTAAAACGCTATTTTTATGTAAGATTGCTTACAATTTGACATTTTGGTTGCCATGGTAACGTCAGTTTGGAACAAAATATTACTTTTTGTTTTTAGCATTGGTAGACCAGATATGGGTTATCTATAATTTGTATGGATTGTTAGTCAACACCTTTGCTAAAGGTAGATAATTTGCTTTGAAAATGATGTTTTTAGGCAAATTCATCGACGGTTCGATGTTTCTGTTGCCATGGTAACATCAATTTGGAACATTGTAAAACTTTTTATTTTCTATATCAGTAAAACAGATGTTGGTTAGCTGGACCTTGTATGAATTGTTTCTGCACACCTTTGCTGTAAGCGGATATTTAGCTTTGCAAATGGCCAATTTTGACCATGTATAAAATGTGTTTCTATGGTGACACTTATGTTGCTAAGCAACATACTGTGAATGTGATACGATGTTTTTTCTGTGTTGTATAAAAAGTGCTTAAGGAGTTCTTTTAATGAGAGGAATAAAAGATCAATATGAACAGTATTCATATTTCAACAATCAATCTGAAAAATGCCAATTTTCAATTTTCTCTTGGAGAAATTTTGTCCCGTCTTCACGAAATCTTTAAGTCCCGTTTCCATGGCAACCACTGCCAGAAAAAGGGAATGCTTCGTGCAGTGCAAGTTTTTCATGAAGTCTGATAAAATAGAAGTAAAATTAACAATTTCTGAGACTAGTCACTTATCACCATCTGCCTGATTCTTAGGGAGAGTGCTAATTAAATGTTTTCTTAGTTAGCCAACTATATATGCTTATTGTGTCGTAGTAGTTCTTATGCTTTTTAACTTCTATAGATGCTCAATTGGTGGGGGTATGATGAGGTACATTGATTGGATGGTGGAGAGAAGCTTGTTATTTAGCAATTGAGCTGCCACTTGCGAAACACCACCATCCAGTGCAATGTCCAAATTTTTGTCTATCTTGCCCTTGCTAAGTGAGTTATATTACATTGTTGCTATTTCGGAATGTTGCTTTAATTTGCTAGCTTTATAGTTACCTTGTTTAGTTAGTTACTGTCTGCCTTTGGTGGGGGTAAGATAAGGCACATTGACTTGACGGTGGAGTGAAGCCTGCTGTTTAGCAATTGAGCTGCCACCTGCGAAGCCCCACCGTCCAGTACAATGTCGTGGACCTCTGAATTTATGATCTTGCCCTTGCTAAGCAGACTAGTATGTAAGCTATTTTAATATCCTATGTGCTTATACATGTTTAATGTGCAAATAGGGCAGTTTCTTTCCTTATAGGGCTAGTGAGTATGATAAATTATATATTTTTAATATTGTATTATATCTCCAAGTAGCTGGGTCTGACATGGTTGTTTGCATGGTGTGCAGACACTTGGGTCTGATGACATGCAGACAGCCAGGCCAGATGCAATTGTAACTGATTATTCATTCTTACAGCTCTTTTACACTTGTTGATCATATACTCTTGTTTTAGCAGTCGGTTCAAAAGCTCATCATGAGCTTATGTTGTATTGTTATGAAACTTGCCGACTTTAAATAAATCTTATCTTATCTTATTTTTTGTGCAAAAAAATGTGCAAATCATCGGACAAAATGATTGAATGCACTGATTGCGAAAAACGCTTTCATGCAAAATGTTCAAATCTGGGAGATGATGAGCTGTTAGCGATTGAGACTGGCAGTAGTGATTGGTATTGCACAAGCTGCAAGGCGGATTACGGCCTGTGCAGTCGTGCGGTTCTCAATGGTCATAAGGCAGTTCAATGCGATGGTTGTGAACTGTGGCTTCACAATGAATGCTCTTTTATTTCGGACACTGATTATGAAAATGTATTGACTTCTGGGTGCACATGGATTTGTCCAAAATGTGAATTTTTCAACTTCTCGGACTCCTTTTTCGATGATCAGTTGAATCTAGTGACTGAGAATCGATTTAATCCACTATCAAAGGATAAGAATGTTAGGCTTTCATCAAGCAGTTCAAATGAGTCAAATTTAAATGGCAAGACTCTTGGCGGTTTGAAACTTGTTAGTTTGAACATAAACAGTATTAGGGGTAAGAAATTGGATTTATTAGCTTTCCTTGATGTCCACCAACCTCAGGTTGTGGCTATTCAAGAAACAAAAATTGACAGTTCAGTTGCAACTTCGGAATTGTTCCCTGAAACATTCCCCTACAATGTATTCAGGAAGGACAGAAACCTTCATGGTGGCGGAGTGATGCTTCTCATTCATAAGGACATTCCGCACATGCCCTTGTCAGAAATAGAAAACGACTCAGAATCAGTTTGGGTTAAAATTTTGGCAAACAAAACTTCCCATTATGTAGCAAGTTGGTATCGTCAGCCTGGTGGCTCAAGTGAGGAATTTCAATTGTTTCGTGACCAGTTAGATCATATTAGGACAAAGCACAAGGGAAATAAGCTCCCCTCAGTTCACGTACTAGGGGATTTCAACTTCAAAGATATTGCTTGGCCAGACCGACTTAATAAGTCAGGATCAGTGTTAAGTCAGTCAGAGGGACAAATGTTGATTGATGTCATGAATGACCATGGTTTAGAACAACTGGTGAATTTCCCGACTCGGGAGAAAAACACATTGGATTTAATTCTCACTTCGCTTCCTGGTCAGTTTCAAGAACTACATTCCCCGGACAAACTTAGTGATCATGATGTGATATCAGGAACACTGAAAATTTATGTCCCCCCAAAAAAGAAACGTCGGAGGAAAGTGTTTTTGTACCAAAAGGGAGATTTTGAATCAATGAGGAAAGAAGCATCAGACTTCGCAAAACATAGGTACTTCAATGGTTACTCGGACAATCGCTCAGTTCAGGAAAACTTTGACTTGATAACCTCCCTTATTCAGGAGTCTACTGAAAAGCATATCCCCTCAAAAATCAGTAGGTCAACCTCTTCTGTTCCTTGGATAACCCCTGAGATAAGAAGGAAGATTCGTAGAAGAAATAAGACACATGTGAAGGCCAAAAAGACTGGCAGTAGCAAACTTAGGTCAAAATTTGATTCTTTGAGAAGGGAAATTAAAGCTGATGTGAAAGAGCAACATGATTTGTATGTCAATAACTTGGTTGGTGACATAAAGGCTAATCCCAGAGACTTCTACAGGTACATTAATAGTCAAAAGAAAGATACTCAAGGTATCCCACCCCTAAAGAAGAGAAATGGTGGTGGTGTTGCCGAGTCAGAGTTGGAACAGGCTGATGAATTTAACGGTCAGTTTTCAGATGTGTTTAACAAAAGTGAGCACACCCAAGTCCCCCTTCCTAATCGCTCGGCTCCTTTCATGGAGGACATTCATGTTTCGGCAGAAGGTGTAACGAAACTTCTTAAGGGCTTGAACCCATCGAAAGCTTTAGGACCTGATGAATTGCATCCCAGAGTCTTAAAAGAACTAGCATCTGAATTAGGCCCAATGTTCGCTCATCTCTTCCAACAATCTATTGACTCGGGTGAAATCCCCGAGGAATGGTCTCTTGCAAATATATGCCCACTCTTCAACAAGAGGCCCACGGGCCACAAAGCTCACCAGATCTCTAGCTCAAAATTGCTATAAAATTTGTATAGGCTCAAAATTGCTGTCACATTTGTACGGGCTAATACAAAGTTTTCAACTACAAAGTCTCAGTCTGACAGTCTGTTGAGTTGATAACAAAATATATAACTATTTTCCATATATTGATTGCAGTAAATGCCATTTTTTAATTTTCCCCATTACAAGTCGATGCAACTCTAAGTTGCCATAGCAACCACACTAAAGAGCCGATTTTATAAAACTAGAAGGTTGTCCAGGGACAACTGGTCGAGCCCGCTGTTTGCTTTAGTGACCTATAAGTATGTCAAGACTAAGTAACTGCTTCACTCTAGAAAGAAGCCAAAAACATCATGCTTAGCCAGCATTTTCTTCTTCTTTTTTTCAAATTTTCACAAAGGAAAATAAGTAGAAGTGATGACCCAGACAAGCTCAATTTATGACAGTTACAATATCTGACCTTCAAGTGTGACCTTGACCTTGGACCTACCTGAACAAATGTTTCAAATGGCACTTCTAATCATCAAGAAGAACAATTGTGCCAAATTATTTTGAAATCCATTCGTAAATGTAGAAGTTATGGCCCGGACAAGCTCAATTTATAGCCATTTTATCATTTGACCTTCATGTGTGACCTTGACCTTGGACCTACCTGAACAAATGTTTCAAATGGCACTTCTATTCATCAAGGAGAACAATTGTGCCAAATTATTTTGAAATCCATCCATAAATGTAGAAGTTATGGCTCGGACAAGCTCAATTTATGGCCATTTTATCATTTGACCTTCAAGTGTGACCTTGACCTTTGACCTAACTGAATAAATCTTCCAAATGACACTTTTAAACATCAAGGAGAACAATTGTGCCAAATTATTTTGAAATCCATCCATAAATGTAGAAGTAATGGCTCGGACAAGCTCAATTTATGGCCATTTTATCATTTGACCTTCAAGTGTGACCTTGACCTTGGACCTACCTGAACAAATGTTTCAAATGGCACTTCTAATCATCAAGAAAAACAATTGTGCCAAACTATTTTGAAATCCATTCGTAAATGTAGAAGTTATGGCTTGGACAAGCTCAATTTATAGCCATTTTATCATTTGACCTTCAAGTGTGACCTTGACCTTGGACCTACCTGAACAAATGTTTCAAATGGCACTTCTATTCCTCAAGGAGAACAATTGTGCCAAATTATTTTGAAATCCATCCATAATTGTAGAAGGTATGGCTCGGACAAGCTCAATTTATGGCCATTTTATCATTTGACCTTCAAGTGTGACCTTGACCTTAGACCTACCTGAACAAATGTTTCAAAAGGCACTTCTACTTATCAAGGAGAACAATTGCGCCAAATTATTTTGAAATCCATCAATAAATGTAGAAGTTATGGCCCGGACAAATCCGGACGGACGCACGCACAGACTAACGCACGCACGGACATACACCGAACTGACATTGTAACAACTATGTCTCGCTCTCCGCAAGCGGGCTCGACAAAAAACACATAAATTTTCAATCCCCCAACCTAACGATACTACAGATGAAATCTAGGCCTTATCGGCCCAGTGGCTTCTGAGGAGATAAATTTTTTTAAGTATTTTTTTTGTGCATTTTTTGCATTATGGTTTCCATTGCAACCAACAAAAGGAGCAGTAGCCAAACAAAATACATAGCTAATAAGAGACTTCTCAAGGAACTATATACAAAAGTTTTGTCAACATATCTGCAATGGCTTGGCAGTAAATGCCTTTTTTCAATTTTCCCCATTATAAGTCAATGGGAAATCTAAGTTGCCATAGCAACCAAACAAAGAGGCCGATTTTCATAAAAAACACAAACTTTCAATCCCCCAGCCCAAGGATGCCACAGATGAAATCTGGGCCTTATCGGCCCAGTGGCTTCAGAGGAGATAATTTTTTAAGTATTTCTTTCCCGTTTTTTTACATTTCGGTTTCCATGGCAACCAATAAAAGGAGCAGTGGGCCAAACAACATACAGCTGATAGAAGACATCTCAAGGAACATTTCTATAAAAGTTTTGTCAGCATATCTGCAATGGCTTGGCAGTAAATGCCTTTTTTCAATTTTCCCCATTATAAGCCAATGGGAACTCTAAGTTGCCATAGCAACCAAACAAAAAGGCCAATTTTCATAAAAAACACAACCTTTCAATCTCCCAGCCCAAGGATGCCACAGATGAAATCTGGGCCTTATCGGCCCAGTAGCTTCAGAGGAGATAATTTTTTAAGGGTTTTTTTTTTCATTTTTTTGCATTTCGGTTTCCATGGCAACCAATAAAAGGAGCCGTGAGCCAAAAAACATAAAGCTGATAGAAGACATCTCAAGGAACATTTCTATAAAAGTTTTGTCAATATATCTGCAATGGTTTGGCAGAAAATGCCATTTTTCAATTTTCCCCATTATAAGTCAATGGAAACTCTAAGTTGCCATAGCAACCAAACTAAAAGGCCAATTTTCATAAAAAACACAAACTTTCAATCCCCCAGCCCAAGGATGCCACAGATGAAATTTGGGCCCAATCGGCCCAGTGGCTTCAGAGGAGATGTCGTTTAAAAGTGTTGACGGACGACAGACGACGACGACAGACGACGACGACAGACGACGACGGACCACTGCCTATCCTATAAGCTCCCCCTGAGCCTTCAGCTCTGGTGAGCTAAAAAAGGAGATAGGTCTCTGGCTTGCAATTACCGACTGGTTTCTCTAACTTGTGTACCATGCAAGTTACTCGAACACATTGTCTGCTCTAATATTATGGCACATTTGGATGAACATAAACTTTTGTCAGACAGACAACATCACGCTGGTCTGGCATTCAACACAGGCAACGAGGCAACGTACTTTAAAACACGATTATTTCGCATACTTCTTACATTAATTTCAAACTATGATTCTTACGGACTCGGCAGTTTGTTAGACCTCTTAGTCAGACCAGATTTTCGAAGAAATTCCGTCTAGTATAAATGCAGTGCTTGAATAAGGTTTTTCACCAATTCGTTGGCTGGTCGTTGTAGCCCAAAAATTGTTTTCAAGCATTTCTTGAATATGCATATCAATTCAGTGAAACTTTTGAGTCCTATTTCAAGAGTAGGGGGTCGGATGGTCCGTGAGACTATACTTCTGAAACAAACTTATCCTGAGGAGCAGAACCAGCAGGTTCCTTGTATGTTGTCTTCGTTGCCTGTGTTGAATGCCAGACCAGTGTGAACATGCTTTCTCTAAGAAACATAGCTGTGAAACTCAATTGATCACGGTTATAAATGACTGGGCTAAAATCTTGGATAAGGGCGGTCAGGTTGACACTTTTATCTTGGACTTCGAGAAAGCTTTTGACACTCCCCCTCATGAATTACTTAAATGTAAGCTATACGGCTATGGTATTGGTGGGAAGACTCTTAAATGGATAGATTCTTTTCTCTGTTACAGGCAGCAGCGTGTGGTGGTAAATGGAGTTAAGTCGGATTGGGCCCCGATTTTGGCAGGTGTCCCCCAGGGCACTGTGCTTGGACCATTGTTGTTCTCGTTATACATTAACGATATAACAGAAAATATTGACTCGGAATTAAGACTTTTTGCTGATGACTGTGTTTGCTATCGTGAAATCAGAGATATTGAAGACACTGTGAAACTTCAGGAGGATATAGATCATTTAGGTTGTTGGGCAAGGAGTTGAGGCATGAGATTTCAACCTGTTAAATGCAATATAATGCAAATTACAAGGAAACGGATCAAGAAGATCAATGCTTCCTATACCTTAGAGGGAACGGTCCTCAGGAATGTAGAAACTATCAAGTATCTCGGCATAACCATTGCCAATGATTTGAAATGGAACACACATGTCAATAATATTTGCACAAAGGCTAATAGGACCCTCGGCTTCCTCAGATGTAACTTGGCAGCATGTCCACAAGATGTTAAGGAGTCAGCATACAAGGGACTGGTGCGTCCAGTCCTGGAGTATGGCAGTTCAGTTTGGGACCCTCAAAGTATACTTCTTCAAGATGAACTTGAGAAGGTGCAGAAAAGGGCAGCTAGATTTGTAACGGGAAATTACACATACGAAACTGGGAGTATGACTGGCATTCTGGAGAAACTTAAGTGGGAATCCCTAAACAAGAGGCCCACGGGCCACAAAGCTCACCAGATCTCTAGCTCAAAATTGCTATCAAATTTGTATATGCGAAAAATTGTTGTCAATTCGTACCGGCTAATAGAAAATATACAACTACAAAGTCTCAGTCTGACAGTCTGTTGAGTTGATAACAAAATATATAACTATTTTCCATATATTGATTGCAGTAAATGCCATTTTTTAAATTTACCCATTGCAAGTCAATGCAACCCTAAGCTGCTATAGCAACCAAACTAAAGAGCGGATTTAAAAAAAATAACAAAATAAATAAATTTTCAATCATCCTGCCTAAGGATACTACATATGAAATCTGGGCCTTATTGGCCCAGTGGCTTCTGAGGAGATAATTTTTTAAGTATTTTTTTCCCTTTTTTTTGCATTTTGGTTTCCATGGCAACCAATAAAAGGAGCAGTGGGCCAAAAAAAAACACATAGCTAATAAGAGACTTCTCAAGGAACAATCTATAAAAGTTTTGTCAACATTTCTGCAATGGCTTGGCAGTAAATGCCATTTTTCAATTTTCCCCATTATAAGTCAATTCAACTCTAAGTTGCTATAGCAACCAAACTAAAGGGCCGATTTTCATAAAAAACATAAACTTTCAATCCCCCACCCCAAGGATGCCACTGATGAAATCCGGGAATTATAGGCCCAGTGGCTTAAGAGAAGATAATTTTTTAAATATTTTTTTTTCCTTTTTTTACATTTCGGTTTCCATGGCAACCAATAAAAGGAGCAGTGGGCTAAAAAACATATAGCTGATAGAAGACATCTCAAGGAACATTTCTATAAAAGTTTTATCAACATATCTGCAACGGCTTGGCAGAAAATGATATTTTTCAATTTTCCCCACTATAAGTCAATGGGAACTCTAAGTTGCCATAGCAACCAAACTGAAGGGCCCATGATCATAAAAAACACAAAAATTCAATCTCCAAGCCCGAGGATGCCACAGATGAAATCTGGGCCTTATCGGCCCAGTGGCTCCAGAGGAGATAATTTTATAAATATTTTTTCCATTTTTTTGCATTTTGGTTTCCATGGCAACCAATAAAAGGAGCAGTGGGCCAAAAAAACATACAGCTGATAGAAGACATCTCAAGGAACATTTCTATAAAAGTTTTATCAACATATCTGCAATGGCTTGGCAGAAAATGCCATTTTTCAATTTTCCCCATTATAAATCAATGGGATCTCTAAGTTGCCATAGCAACCAAACTAAGAGGCCAATCTTCATAAAAAACACAAACTTTCAATCCCCCATCCCAAGGATGCCACAGATGAAATTTGGGCCCAATCGGCCGAGTGGCTTCAGAGAAGATGTCGTTTAAAAGTGTTGACGGACGACAGACAACATACGACGACATACGAAGACGACGGACCACTGCCTATCCTATAAGCTCCCCCGGAGCCTTCGGCTCTGGTGAGCTAAAAAGAGAAGGAAAGATAGTAGACTTATAATGCTTTACAAAGGTCTGAGGGGTGCAGCCAGTATACCCATAAATGACCTTGTTCCCCCAAATAGGCGTACCAGGAATAATCATTCCCTGACATTTCAAACCCCATTGGCTGGGACTGACATTTACAAGTCCAGTTTCTTCCCCCAGACGATTAGAGATTGGAATTCCCTGGAAGATTCACTTATTTCTGCTGCTGAGTGTGCAGAGGATTCAGTTACTAAGTTTACTTCTCTTATAAGGGCTAGGGACTAGCTTCCCTGATTCACAGGTCCTGGTGAATGATTGTCTTTGGACGTATCACCAGTAAACAATTCTGATTCTGATTCTATCTTATCTTATCTTGGCACTGGATAGTTTTAAAGCATTCACTGTTGTTGGTGGATTGATTGTCAATGATATTACTGGTGACACAATCTTTATACTGTTTAGGTTTAATTAGGCGCTTTCTCCGAACAGGAGTCAAAAAGTCATGAGACTGCATTGCTGGCACCAGCCCCTCCACCACCTTGAAGAAGAATGTTAGTCTATTAGCCTATTAGCCTACCGGTAACTGGTAAACACCGGTAACTGGGTCATTGAGCATAAGTGGTGAATATCGCTTTAACAGTTTCGGCATCTAAGATGAGACACTCGATCTGATTCTGACAACAACAGATTCGTCTAAAATATATTTTGAAGCGTGAAATACTTACCACATTAGACATTATTCTTTTGTAGCAGTAGGAGAGATGAAGACAGTTATGCAACCGATGCAACCTTAACCGGCAGGTGCCCTTTGCGTCTCAGTGATATGGATCACGTTGACCGTAAGGACAAAGCACCTGGGCATTCCTGATTTTTTACCAAAGTACGTAATGCCAGTAAGTAGTTTTAAAGGTAGGTTCCTGTACTTTGGAAGGCATCATAATTTTGATGATCTTTCATCCAAGTTGTTGGAAAGCACTTATAAAAGGGAATGAATAAGTTTCACTAAAAAGTGTAGATCAAAAAAATATTAGAAAAGTTGTTTTGCAAGGGATTTCCTAACTCTGCTTCGCACACCAGTTAGCGCTATTTTTAGTTTGCGCCAAAAATAGATAACGCAGCTGAGGTCATGCTGCATTGCATTTTGGGATAGTTTTAACCCATCCACCATGCCAGGACCTCTAGGAGAGCTCACAACAAGGGAAAATTGACCTTTGGAGAATGGCATCAGAAATTGCGCACTTATAGACATAATAAACATAGTTATTTTTAGAACTGGAATTCCAAAGAAAGAAAATAAACCAAAAGGGAAAACGACTATTTTCTTCAACATCTGACGAGTTTCTCAGTAGCAACAAATTCAGAAAAATAAGAGAATCCAATACTGCTCAGAAAAAGACGAAATTATTTTGTGGACATAATTGTTATCGCTGGTACAGGAACCTACCTTTAAGAAACACACTTGTTAACCGTTTAAAGTCGCTGACCATCTCAGACAGCATGTCATATTTAGAATGGCGTTCTCGCAAGCAGAAATTTTGAAAATAACAATCAGTCAACCAATCTATCTATCTATCTATCTATCTATCTATCTATCTATCTACCTATCTATCCATCCATCCATCCATCCATCCATCTACCTACATAGACGATACGCTCAGTATATCAGCTGATGAAATTCTCTTGTTCATTTCACCTGCTGATAACAAACTTGCCAGTCTAAGATAATGGAATTTCCAGTTGTATTAAAAGACATATTCAAGGAACTTATGTTTTGCTATACACACAGAGAGGCTTAAGAAATTAAATGAGGGGTGAAGATATCTTGAATAGAATACAGTGAAATACCGATGCTGCATGTATAGCGTATATATTAATGGTGATGGTTTTTGTGAGACATCCTTAACGTTACTCAGATAAAGACATTTGAATACCATATTACGTGGGTGCTCCCAGCGGTTGGAGGATAATACATACGAAAAGAAAGAAAGACACCATTCTACACATGCCCTGGTTTGCCCCTAACACAAAGGTTCCATAATTCTTTATTTTACTGACCAGTTTTCTGATAAAAAGTATAAAGTTGTTTCAATGGCCTGTTACTTTGTTCACAGTTCACCCTGCAACATGTTCTTTAAAATTCGTCTGCTCAGTTCCAAAGCAAGTTTATTACAGTTTATCTGATTGCCTGTCACGCCAGCATGTAGATACTCTCACTATATCAACTATTGAAATTTTAAAGAGTAACTACACTTCAGGAACTGACTGAATCAGATCCCAAACCCTATCCCCAACATCAAAGGGAAAGATTGACAAAGACATCCCAACAAACAATAAATTACAAGTGATAAGCCGAGTCAGCAGCTCTTTCCCAAATAGATGGCAACTCAGCTATCTTTATTGAACTAAATAATTTAGACCAACAGACGGGTTACAGCGGACTAAGCAAATTATATGAAAAACATTTAACAATTATTTTTACTTATTTTCTATTTTTATGATAGAAGGATTAAACTGAGAACACAATAAATTAAACAGCACCGAACATAAAACAAATGCAACCGCAACAAAAGTACCGCCTTGGGACGGTCAGTAATAAAAGACCACCAGTTGAACCCCGGTGGGCCAAGAAACAGACAAACATCCGGCCCCAACCAACTAATATATAGCTTTATGTAGGGGCTATCATAGAGTCTGAACCCCGACCCACCGGCGTGCAATTAAAGAGGACAGCAAAGTTGTCAACCGTGATTGGGTTAACCACTAAGCATGCAGACTGTCGCATTACATCTATGTTATAGCCAATGCGTTTAAATCGTATGATAATTTTCTTAAATTGATCGGGAAATTATGTTTTCCCTACGATTTTGCGTAATTTATATACTAAGTCACCATAAAATTCAGGTTCCGATAGGCCTTGTTGCAAAAGTGACCTTAACCCTATATTATATTTAGAAACCAATTCAAAGTGTCTACGATAAAATTTAGAAAAAGCTTTCCGAAGTTTATGATACCGATACCCCTGCTGTAAAAGCTTGGGCAGTCAAACTTTTATTACGAGCATTGAAGTCAGCCAGATGACTAGACACCCTAGCGAAGCGAATAAGCTGAGAAATGTAAACACCATAAGAAGTGGTGCGGGGAACATCACCATCCAAAAACGGAAAATTAACAATGTCGAAATCAAAATCATCGCGTTTGTCATAAATTTTAGATGAAACAAATCCATCTAAAATAGATAAATGTAAATCCAAAAATGGGGCCTCGGTATCAGAAGTATTTGCTTTATTTAACTGCAATTCAGCAGGATAAATTTGACTAACCATTTCTTCAAATAAGGGTTGTCAATATTTAAAAGGTCGTCCAAGTATCTAGACGTTGAGTTGAATGCTTCAATGACATGAGCTTGAGTATCATCAGAAAGAGACATCATAAAGTCTCTTTCATAGCAAAATAGAAACAAATCTGCTACAGGAGGAGCGCAATTAGTACCCATCGGAATTCCTATAATTTGTCTGTGTAACTTAGTACCGAATCTGATGAAAATGTTATCTAGAAGATATACTAAAGCATCACAAACATTTTGGCAAGACCACATTTTAAACCTTTTTTGGTCATCGGAGTAAAAAAAAAAGCATGTTTATCATTGCAAGCAAGATAAAGAGCACCCTCTCTTTGAAAAGTAGTCTCAATTAAATTTATTAGTTTCTTTCTCTTGTTCATTTCATCTGCTGGTAACAAACTTGCCTGTCTAGGATAATGGAATTTCCAACCCTAACCCAAAGGTTCTATAATCCTTTATTTTACCAGCCACTTTTCTGATAAAAACGTGTAAAAGTTATTTTATTGGCCTGTTACATTGTTTACAGTTCACCCTGCAGCATGTGCTTTGTAAAGTCGTCTGCTAAAGTCCAAAGCAAGTTAATTACAGTTTTTCTGAATGGCTGTCACGCCAGCATGCAGATACGCTCACTATATCAGCAATGAAATTCTTTTGTTTAATTTCATCCACTGATAACAAACTTTCCTGGCTAAGATAATGGAATTTCCAGTTCTAAACATACCATTCTACACATGTCCTGGTTTGCCCCCAAACCTAAAGGTTCTGTAATTCTTTATTTTACTGGCCAGTTTTCTGATACAAAAGTGTAAAAATTATTTCATTTGCCTGTTTCTTTGTTAACAGTTCACCCTGCAGCATGTGCTTTGAAAATTCGTCTGTTTAATTCCTAAGCCAGTGTATTTCAATTTATCTGACTGGCTGGCAGGCAAGCATGCAGAATGAATCAGTTGTTCTGGTATATTTAGTGAAATAGCAGAATGGTATTCTATTCTTAGCAGAGGTCATGATTTATGACTTCTGCAATGGGTAAGTAACATGCAGACTGAGTCAGCTACTGTTGTATATGTAGTAAAATAGCAGAATAGCATTCTTTTCCCGTCAGTGGTCATTATTTATGACTTCTGCATTGGGACAGTATCGAGACGAAACATTCAGCATCACATCTCAAAGGTCTGCGTTATTTTTTCTAACTCTCCTGTCATGATCCACGACTTGCAGGCATACAGAAATATGAAGGTGATCAGTTTCACCTTTGATCCAAGAGATGTGTTGTAATCTCTCCAAATTGGCGTCAGCTTTGTCAGAGCCTCAGCGGCTGGTGCAAACCTTTAGAGAATTTCCAGTTTTTAACCATCACCTGAGACGATTGCTCAGAGATATTTGAAGCTTGTTACAGTGCCCAACATCTAGCCTTAATCTCCCTCTGGATGCCAGAGGTGCTGTTTGTCATCGGTCTTCTGAGTTCTTATTTCCATTTTATACCTTGTGCAGGCTTTGTCGAAACTTTCAACTAGCGCTTCTAGTTCATGCTCTTTCTGAGCAAGAGTATCAATGTCATCGACTAATTGCAGATGGTAAAAATTCCGCAGCCTATTCTAACCTTTTCATCATGTTCCTCTAGTGTATCAGGCGTGTAATTTTTTGAGAACAATGTTCAAGAGAATGGGTAAGAGAGGGCATCCTTGACTAGCTCCAATTGTTGTTCGGAACCATTCTCCTGTGCTTCCATTCGTTTGAACTGCACTTATAGTCATGGAGATGCTCTATGGCGCAAACTAGATATGCATTAATATTGTACTTCCGTATGGTGGCCCATAAGGCTGCATGCCATACCCTGTCAAATGCTTCTTTGAAATCTATGAAGACATGGTACAGATTCTGCTGATGTTGTAGGTACTTTCACAAAGGATTCTGAGGTGCTCCTTACGGCTCTGAACCTTGCCTGTTCAAAGGGGGCTATCCCTTCAGCTTGAGTGTGGTTTGGCCTGTTCAAGATGACTTTCAGCATGTCTTTGCTTGTATGACTGATGACGTTTATGGTTCTTTAGTTCTGGCAGAGCTGTAGGTTGTCCTTTAGGAAGTGTAATAATCAGCGACTGAGTCAACTGGGTCAGACATTCTTCTGTTCTCCACACCTTGTAACAGATCTTTGTTAAAACATCAAATATGGTCTCCACGCCTGCTTGAACAAGTTCTGTCGGTTTATTATCGATTCCAGCAAACTTCCCCTTTATCAATTCTGCAACTGTAATCACTGCAATCACACCATTCATAGTGCAGATACTATTTTATTTTTAGTCATTTGAGATCAGAGGATATTTTTTTAGAAATCAGATTCTTTTGATTGGTTTAGATTCCCATTCAAGACCATGGCTTAAATACATTTGGACCTTTTTATACTAATCAGTCTATGAATCGACTGCTTTATCAAAAGAAAAAAAAAGAAAAAAAAAAAAGAAAATGCAGTATGCCAGATCATGTCAGGGTCATTGATGAGGCTTGACTGGTCGAAACTTCGAAGTATGGCCCATGTTCCTTCATTTGAATTTGTTCTCTGCTCTTGAAGGAACATTAATAGATATTAATTTCTCATGAAGGATTGTTGCAGATGTAATAGATATATCCATTTTTGAGATGTATTAGTAAATATCAGTACTGACAGTAAGGGGTATAGGATAATTGACGAGCCCTTTAGGGCGAGTCCATTTATCCTCTACACCTGACAATCAGTTCTAATATTTACTAATCCATCTAAAATGATATTGATATATCTGTTTTAATCCACAGCTTTTTTGAACTTTTCACCTAAACAGATAATTAAACCAATAAAAATATCTATTTTATCTTATTTATTTATTTAGATTTATCTAATTCAACCTGCCTCATCCTGTCTAGAAAATTGACCTTCCAGTCTGATGCACTAAGATCATAAATTACCTGACCAATCAGAAACGGCTTGCATGGTAAGAGGGAAATTTGAACCAGACTGTTTGTCTCATTTTAACATTGTACACGGAAGAGGAAAGACAAGAAATTTGGGCTGCAGTTTAAACAAATTTTGTTGGGTAAGCTCTACTGTTCTTTTTAATCACATAGAAAATGTTTACTCAGGGTATTCATTAATCTCACTTTGTTTGGGTTATTTCAATAACATATGTTTTAGTGCTTATTTTTTCAATTACCGGGTATGTTGTGTATGCTCGATCCGAACCCATGACTTAGAAGCTGTTTTTTTTTTTCAGCTAAAATATATTTTGTGCTACTGAAACAGGGATAAAGACGATCAATTTTGACTTACGGGCCAACACTGCCAACATTTAAAATTTAACATTAGCGATTTGGGCATTTTCTCCAAAGGCGGAGTTTTAGCCTATGTTAATTTTACATAGGAATCTGCCCACGCTTAGATTTTTTTTATTCTATGTTTATGTGTTGCCTAAGGACTAACAATGTTGCTTGTGGATTATTTACCTCAGTTCACACGCTGAGCATAGCACAGGTTTGACTTAAGCAACTGATACCCTGAAAATGAGGGTTCCCTTAAAATACAGTTCCTAGAACTATCAAATTTTCAGATTTTGCAATTTCATTTATAAACTTAAATCAGTGAATTGATGTGAAGCATTTTAGAAATATGTATATTCATGTTTCAAGAAACGGATTATGTATAAACTATTTTTTGTTTGGTATATCCCCTCAAAATCAGCTAAAAACCACACCTATATCAAAAATTAATTATCAGTTAAAGTATGATCCAGTTGTTGTCAAGATTTTATACTAAGCATAAATCATGCTGTGTACCTCTTATATGTGTACAAGAAAGCTAAAGAAATTCTGAGCCCGGTAAACTATACTTCAGGACTGCAGAATGTGGGCTGTCAGGCACCCCAATACATTAAAAAAGCATTAACTTGTTGAACTGTAATTTTGTTTCTTGAGTCCCCATATGTATGTTACATTAAAGTGAACTATACCATCTCTGTATTATCCCAATTCAGATTAAAATGGATATCGATGATAATGTCGCCTTGTCCAAACCCATTAACACCAGAAACTTTTCAGATCAAATCTTTTGGTGGGATTTTTTTTCTTTCTTTCATTTTTCAAAATAATAACCCGTTAACTATTTTACCTGGACTGACAGCATATCTTATTTGGAGCCCAGGTGACAACATATCTTATTTGGAGCCCAGGAAAACTATTTTAGAGCCCCAGCAGTTGTAACGGACTCTTTTAGGCACTAGTTTCCTCATAGATTGTTTTTATAGGCTTAGCTTTAGTTCTATTTGATCAAATTCAGATTCGTTTCATCACCCATTATCTTACACCTGTACAACGTAGGGATATATATGCATTAACAATACCAAATGGACACTTCCAATGATACTGATGATAGTCAAGAAGTGAGTTAATTGTCAGTCCCAAAAAAGTTGCATCTTTTCACAACTGAAAACTTATATTATGGTGCTGTTTCTCAACATTAGTGATTTGTTTGCTGTCAATATGTTGATGATGGGTTGAGAAGTCTTCTCAAGCTTGCTAAGTGTCAGCTTATCATCCATAATAAACTGTTGTGCCCAGATGATTTGGATGATTCGCCTTTTTCCTTTTTTGTTTGATTCTTTAGGGCACGGACACTTGATGCAGTCAGGTGTTGGAGTTTTGCCTAATGCCTGTTCAATGTACAGGTGCCAGCCAAAATTTTTAACAAATTAAATTCAGGGCACTAATACTTGATGCAGTCAATAGTTGAAATAAAAATAATGGATCACCCTACCTGTGACCTAGGCAATGTAAAGATACAAGCCAACACACTAGCACTTGATGCAGCCAGCAGTTAGAAAGAAAAGGTGGAACATCCTCCCTCATTTGGGGATTATCCTTGGCTCCCAAATCTTAGCCAGTGAAGAAATATTTGCATACAGAATGGGTATTAATGTAGGACCTCATTTATAATTTAAGTCACAGATAAACAAGTGCTACAGTGAAAGATCCTACCTTTACTATGAAACTGAACTTCTCCAAAAAAAAACTGACCCATCCCCAAATTTCAGTTTCAAAAACTATTTTACCGGTTTCAAAATCTATTAAAACTTTTTATATAAAGAGAAGATATATT
Source organism: Ctena decussata (assembly GCA_963989385.1). Taxonomy (NCBI): domain Eukaryota; kingdom Metazoa; phylum Mollusca; class Bivalvia; order Lucinida; family Lucinidae; genus Ctena; species Ctena decussata. The sequence goes on along the minus strand of OZ022503.1, from coordinate 78,231,524 downwards.
TACCCTTATTCTGATAAAACAATCATAGCTTGACAAATACAGCAACAGATCTAAACATTAAAATAACTTTTCATGTTTGGTTATTTATGGTCGTTTTTTTTATAACATTTTCAAATTCGGTTGACCATAAAAACTATTTCTATAAGTCAACATAGTAATTTATGGTATCAAAATAATTCTCAGGGTACCTGCATTTCATTTCAGTAGGCAACGCCTGCATTCAAGTTATCCTGTTAATTTGACAGGACTGCCATGTTAAACCTGCAAATTTACTGTTTTTTTCCTCTGGCTCCTTGTGCCAGATTTAAAGGGTCACTGATGAGGCTTGAATAGCCGAAACCGCGGTATGGCCCAACTTCTTACTTATGAATGTTTTCTTTGCTCTTAAAGGATCTAATCTTTTATCATTATTATCTAACTTAGCCCTTCCCATCATGTCTGATAAAGGGTTCTGCAAGGTGCGACCATAAGCCCTACAGTTTTTGAAATAAATTAATAAACCCATTTTGTTAATTGATTTACCCCAGGTAAAATATTAAGTATGAAGAAAATCTAAGCGTGGGCCACTTTGAAACATCCCCTTTCATTGGGCCCAGCCCAAAATTTAGGGGCTTTGGGTTACTGGGCCCCTGTTAGTCTTTATCCCTGTGAAATAGCCCGGCTGGTGGGCAGTTTTATATGGATTATCAACAAATTTCAGTGGGTACTTTTAACATTTTTCTACTAAACCATATGTTGTTGGGACTCACTTAATTGATGATTAACCATAACATACGTTTTAAGATTCATGTATGGCCTATGTGTACACATCCATGTTTTTCTGCCATTTATGCAAAGGGAACAAATTGCTTCTCTGGGTGACGTAGCTCTTCCCAGTGGCCTACTCTTAAAGGAAAGGATTTGTTCTTAAAGGAGCAAATTCCTGCTTTAAAGAGTTGCCCCCATTGAGAACAGAGTCAAAAACGAAAATGGCAGAGTTGCTTTCCCAAAAAGTTTACCTCGACCTTAATTCAGTGCTCATTTCCCGCACAAAACGTTGGTAACCATCAATAACCTCTGTGGAGACTCATCTAAGCGAGGGGAGTCAAATGAATACCCTTAACAACTATTTCTGTTACCAAAAGGAAAACAGCAGAGTTTACTGAAATAGAAGTTTGCAGCTCTGTAACTACACATGATAATTGTACATGATTATAATAGAACATGATAACTATACAGTTATCAGAATTTATCAGTACTGGCAACTTCAAAGAAAGGTACTGTCAGCTGTGGATTAACTTCTTATGGGTGCTGATTGCAGTCCAGAACTGCATTGTCACCACAACTCTTAGATTGTATAGCTCCAGGCAATATTCTATCCATCTGCTGAGAATCTCTTGTTTTCTGTTAGACATTTCTCAGACCATAGGCGCTTGAAGTTTCTATGCTCAGAAAAAAGAACAAACTCAAAACCCTTTGAACTTGACGCAGTCTATAGGTAAGAAATGGCTAATAGCCTGAATGTTAGTGGCAGCATTGAGCATAAAACTTAAGCGCCTGTGCTCAGACTTGTTCTGGATAGCTGATCTCCTACCCTGTTTCTAGGAAGTTAGACCCTTCCCCTTCTGATATGCTATCTTGCTGTTGTTTTGTTCAGGCAAGTGTCAATCTACTCTCGCGCTGAGTACCTATCAAGTCCTCTTTTGCTTCTTTTAGGGCCTTCTGAACCCTTTACTAGATTTAGTTTAACCCAATAATATAAAAAAGCCATAATAACAGAAAATGAACAATGATAATATCATAATATAATGATGATGATATGATATAATAATAATAATAATAATAATAATAATAATAATAATAATAATAATGAGACTAAGCGCTATAATTTTGGCGCTTATTTTTCTTTCTCACCAGGCATTATACCTACCCCATGCACCACGAAGAATCGCGAAATGACTGCCTTTGAAGGTTTGTGACATTGTTAAGTAAATATAAAGAAACTGAATGATACAAGTATTGTTTTATACTTTGTTTTAGATAACATATTTCAGTGACTATAACTGGAAAAGCAGAAACTGACATGTCTTATATTAGAAGAGAAGAAATATTGCACCTCAAATATTCAAGGATCGAACCAGTACCCGCCAGCTACCAGTAACCACATCTCATTAATCGCAGCTCTTGTTTGATATGGCTTTTCAGTGTATAGAGTTGATCCTCCTAATTTCGTACAGTCCGGTAATTTCATACACCATAAAGTTTTCCGCAATAACTTATTTCTCTCACGCATTTTCCTCCTGTATGGAATAACCGCTTGTAGTGTCGTTATTTTTAACGAGTTCAGTGTCCGATTTCATCATTATAGGCCCTTTGTCAGCTACATTTTGATTGGTCATTACGTATGGTACAGTGAATAGAACTGAATCCATTGTTCCCGAGACAAGTTTAACGGGCCATTCCATAAGGATGGTGCCGCCTGACAACCCTTACTACTTGCTTTATAAGTGAACATTAGCGTGAAATCTCACTCATAAGTTGTCATTAAGAAACAATTATATGATTTTAATGCAAATAAACTGTCTTGGCCATTTTCCTAAGTCACATAATTTGCCAAATATAACCTGTATGAAATTAGACTCCTTCAGACTAGTGTTATTTTGTGTTGGAGGGTAAATTCGTACAGTGGTATCATCGTATACTAGAACCTCTAATATGCAGTGTACACCCTGTTAGCAACTTAGCACCCTTAAAATACTTACAAATGACCTTTTAACCCATCTCCTTACGATACTTGGTAGGGTAAGGGGTATAATGAGTAGGGCTGGCACGATTAATCGAAATATCGGTTAATTGGTCGATAAGCAAAACGAAAACAATTATCGATCGACGAAATTAATTAATCGATTACCTGCTGAAAATGTCCTGTCACTTTCTGCAATAAAATATCAGAAATTTCTCTCGTTATTCACTTCTTATTTCCTTCCAAAGGAAAACGGAAGTCTCGGAGACCAACCGGAAACGTTGAAGAGTATTTGTGATAAGGTGAATAGGTTGTAACGAATAGCATAAACCCGTTGTGTTCTGGTCAGTTCAGACGACCAAGTTAATGTTTTGTGCAAAACCCGGAACATTTTATCAGTTCAGTAGCCTCGCTTATAATTTTAATCCAGTCTTTTTAATAAAATGATAAGAATTTAGGTCCTTATTAACACGCAAATCGATAGATATTGTCCCGGTAGTTGTACTGAAAGTAGGTACTACGAACTACCGAAGGTTGCTTATCTGAATCTGAATAGAACAAGATGGTCGCTTGTTGCCAATCAGCTGCCAATTAGGAAGCCAATTAGCGTGGATTGGCATATCAGAAGACAAGATTTAATCAAAGGTAATTGATAATTTGAATAGTTATCAACTTTATTGTTTGTTAGTGTCCCTTGTCAAAACGTTTTAACCAAATCTACGCCACCGAAGCTTTTAAACATACCCATTTTCAATTTTCCTCGTTCAGCGATTACTAATCGGTTAATTATCGAAACGACCAGACCGATAATCGATTACCATTTTGGATTCGATTAGCCAGCCCTAATAATGAGATGGAGGGGGAGGGGAGGGAGTTCCGGGAGCACATCAGATAACAGGTTGATACTTGAATTAAGCTGGTGTTGAAACTTGTTACAGGGTGAGGTGGACTGGGCCGTACACCTAACATAACAGATGGTATTATAGGGTCAAACTTTTTATCCCCCGACCGAAAGGTTCGGGGGATATAGCGATGAGCCTGGCGTCCGTCCGTCCATCCGTCAGTCCGTCTGTCCGTCCGTCCGTCCGTAAACACTTTCTTGTCCGCTCTATATCTTGAATACCCTTTGGAATATTTTCATGATACTTCACAGTTATGTAGAACAGGTCATGACGATGTGTCGCGTACAAGAATGGTAACTCTTGCTATTGTACTTTTTGAATTATCTCCCCTTTGGTGATTTTTTGGCAGATTCGTGTCCGCTCTGTAACTTGAATACCCTTTGGAATATTTTCATGATACTTCACAGACATGTAGAACAGGTCATGATGATGTGTCGCGAACAAGAATGACAACTCTTGCTTTCTTACTTTTTGAGTTATTTCCCTTTGATAGTTTTAGGTGTGATTTTTTGGCAGATTCGTGTCCGCTCTATAACTAGAATACCCTTTGGAATATTCTCATGATACTTCACAGATATGTATAGTCCGTTTGCTCCCAAATGCAAACGGCATCCCCAATATTTTCTCAAAATTGGTGAGAGGTAAAAGATTTTCGAATCGCTCATTCTTAATTTTCATCCTATACATAACAAAATCATAATTTTGCAGAAATGTGAGGTTTGGCATAAAAAAGTTTCTATACAAAAACAGGACCTAAAATGTGTCAATTTCACCTCTAAATTACAAGGGAGTAAAAGTTGGCTGTTGAAATTCCCGTTTAGTTTTACGTGTTAGAGCATGTGACCAATGTATGCTATCCCTAGAACAAAATTTGCATAATTAATTGAAATTTTATTCTAAATCCATTTTTTCTACTTTTTGTTTAACCCATATATTATCGAATTTTAAAACATACAATTTTTGTTCGCAAAATAATATAATAGTTTATAATTTATTTACAACATAGTACCACCTGACCAGTGATACCAGGCGTTACGCGTGCGGGCAGGTGAATACATTTTACTATTTCATTCATATACGCCCACACCTGTAGTAAACAACGAGCTTACGCTGTTGCCTATCAACAATATTTTGGCTGTTCTAACAAGCATATGACGCCCTTCAGTGAAACTGCTCAGTTTTTGCATTAAGGTAAATGGAAAATATTTTACAAAAGCATCCAAAAATTTGGACTTTCCGTATTCTGTTATGTATAGTTATAGGAATCATTAGGACATTGGAACATTTGATGGAACTTTCATCGTTTTCGAGAAAATAAGCAAAACCCCGTTTGCACTTGGGACCAAACGGACTATAGAACAGGTCATGACGGTGTGTCGCGAACAAGAATGACAACTCTTGCTTTCTTACTTTTTGAGTTATTTCCCCTTGATCATTTGATGTATGATTTCGTGTCTGCTCTATAACTTGAATACCTTTTGGAATATTTTCATGATACTTCACAGATATGTAGAACAGGTCATGATGATGTGTCGCAAACAAGAATGACAACTCTTGCTTTCTTACTTTCGGAGTTATTTCCCTTTGATGATTTTAAGTGTCCTTTCCATAGCTTGAATACCTTTTGAAATATTTTCATGATACTTCACAGATATGCAGAACAGGTCATGACAATTTGTCTCATACATGAATGATAACTCTTGCTTTTAGACCTAGTGAATTATTTCCCTTTGGTAGTTTGAGCTGCTGTTTGAGTCTCTGCTCCATAACTGTATAACCCTGGCCAGCTCCAGAATTGGAATAACCTTGGACCTTTTAGAATATTGATGATCATGCTGTGATATCTGATATCTTATCAGTGTTCCTAACTCTCTCTGACCCCTCCACATTCCCGTGCTCCCCCCCCCCCCCCCCCCCCCCCCCATTTTTTCCAGATTTGGATTCTTTGTCCAAATTCACTTACTAGAGAGCTCAAAATTAGGTTTGTAGGGCTTGTGCTTTAGAAGTTATTCACACATTTTGAAAGTTGAATGTATCGTATGCTATACATTTGTGTATATGGTGGCTGTTTGAGATATTACCTCTTTTTAGCAGTCAAGCATAATGTTTTAGTCTAAGTGTTAGATAATCATGCATCTGTTAACAGTTAATGTCAATCAGAAGCATAAAAGAACGACAATATATTACTGATATGTGTTTTGAAGTGCACCCTTTTTACCAAGGCCCATGGGGGTCTTCGGTCGGGGGATTTGCCATCTCCTCTGATGGCTATTTTTTGGTATAGTAGAGACATAATAATATGATAGGGAGATGATTTGTAGAAAAGGAAATGTAGGGTAGGGTGCAGACATTGAGGGTTTCCTAGTTGGGTAGATAGGTTTCTTGAATTTCGAATGCATTTTACTACCGTAATAATTCGATGTATTGGGACAGGCAAAAATAATTACTTTCTCTGATGTCCCAATACTTAGAATAATTAGTTTTTTTCTGTGTCCCAATACATACAATCGTACACTGCCTGATGTTGCCTTTGGCAGTATATGGAATTAAATAGGTCTTACCGAAATTAGCCTTCATCTCCTAATCTGTTTACCGATGATGAAATAAACTAGAAAATGTTCACTTCCTCAATATTAATATCCTTTTATCGCCAATTGATTTAACAATAAAATTGTTATCCTCCAGACAGCTTAATCCCATTGACTGATAACACAACTAAACTGCGCAGGTGCGCAGGCTGGTCACTGCATACTGATTGCCCTAAGATGAGTTTTCACCCAACCCTATACATTTCTGTAAGGTCAATCTGTGTCAGGTGTTACATAACTAATTGATTTGACAAGCGGTGAAGACCATATTTACTCATTCACAAGTCATTACACAAGAAAAAAGCCATACAACGTGTTAAAAACCCAGATCAGTAAGAGCACCTATACAGACTAATACTTGGGTCTCTGCTATTCTTAGGCAGTGTAGATGGTTGATACAGAGAGTAGGACTGGTGACAAATGTGCAGGTCGATCAGGCTCTCTTCTTATTATTATTATTTACTGATGCAGTGTGCACCTTTTCTCCTGTACAAAAAAAACCAGACACTCAAAAATAAAGTCTGTCTCATAAGCATCAAAGAGTCAGCGATGGCAAATCGGCAAGAATAACAGGTGTTCTTACCGTAATTACTATCAGTATTTGGACTACATTTAGTCTGAGCCATCTCTTAGCTTTTAATGTGTGCTGGCGGTATTTTCAGTTCCTTGATGCGATGAGGACATTTCCTTTAATATGCCATTATGCAATCATACAATGCAATCAGGACAATAAATAAAGGCCTGTCAGTCACCGCTGGCATTTGGCCAACACATGTGGTAATTTCGGTACCTTTGAAGGCGGCAAAATCTTACGTATACACCTTCAGTATTTGGGCTATCTAGCTCAGCAAACAGTTTAAATCCATCTGGTTATTTCTAACAATCAGTGCGTCCCAATTAATACAGTACAAAATTAATGTAATTTTCCTGAAATCTTTTAATTTGTCCCAATATATATAATCGTTTAATTAATTGTTTTCCCAAAAAACAGCAGGTGTCCCAATACATACAGGGTCCCAAAACATCGAATTTTTACGGTAAGCTTGGGCAAATATGAGAGGTGCTGATCAGAGGCAGATTAGTTCATACTAAGAGCGGGTAGGTTGAAGTCATTTAGACTGACGAAGTAATGAAAGGAAAGATAGACTGGATGACAAAAATGGAAATCTTAAGTGAGGTAGGAAAGTACATAAGTTAAGAAATGATAAATCATGGTCCTTACTCCACTGGATACAAAACCAGACAAAAGACGTTTTTGTGCCGTTAGCGAGTTTATGCGTAGACTTGGTTTAGACATGATAACTACATGTGAAACAAGTGATAACTACATGTGAAGCAAATGCTTGTCAAATATGTTCCAGTATACATGTAACAGCATTGCACATACATTATATAAGTCAATGCGTATAAAAAATTTACATATTTTTTAAACAAAACAAACCAAGTCCACTTCTGGGAGCGGGCTACCCAACCCTAACTCACGTGGAGGGGGAGGTAGGTTTATCCAGGCTCAGACCAGTTGAACAAGCAACACAGAGGCATGTCCAAGGATTAACTCAAAACAACCAGGGACGTCATAAGGACGTCACTGGACGTCAAAATCAATGCCAGTTGTACAAGCGTATGTTACCGTCCGGAGTGTTGTCTCACTCGTCATATAATTGTATGAAACATGTAATTAAATCGGAAGAAAAAATATTCATCTTGATGTCTTTTTGATTTCCAAAATGTAAGATTACACTATAACATACATTGAATTTGAATTTAAACGTAGTTATCATGAAATGATCTCGCTAGAAACTGATAAACCGCGCCCCAGTCGGCCTTATATACCCTACTCACGTGAACAATATTCGCCTATCGAACAGGTACAAAACCTGTTAATCCCGTTTTGTATGCTCATGTCCGAAAGGACAGTATTTCTCCTCTATACTAACGTAACGCGGAGAAATTGTAAGTCCTTACTCCACTGGATACAAAACCAGACAAAAGACGTTTTTGTGCCGTTAGCGAGTTTATGCGTAGAAAACCTACAAAGTATAGAAGAGGGTAGCGCGAAATTCAAATTCAGTGTATTATATCATGCCCTTTAAAGCTTCAACTTTTTAGTTATATGCAATCTCTTCTCTATTGAATCCTCTATATACCCATCCTTAGCAATATCAGTCTTCCAACGCCCATGACATTTCAGACAGCGGTCGGAAACACCAGAAGCGTTAGATGCAGCGCTCGCGCCACTGGCTCGCAACGTATGTGTTCCCAACTTCAAATCTGGCGCTACTGATTTCAATTTATTCACAATACATTCTTTAGCTCTAGTATAGCTAATGCTTTTGTTTGTTTTGATTAGAGAAGAAGTACCTTTTGACCTAAATGCAGGCTTGAACAAATAATCATCAGATTGAACAGATAGCCCTGCTGCGGACATGTATCTTTGCAGCATTGAATATGGACAGGCAGAGGATTCACCTTTAGCAATTAACACTTCGTTACCCCGCCTATAAATATCAGTTTTACTTTTCCTTATATTGATAACAATATGATCAGTATTAAAAGTTATATCACTGCAACGCAAATTGCTCAGCTCACTGAAACGCAAGAAACCTGCATACGCTAAAGTTATCATACAAAGATCCCGCAGCTGAATGACGTCATCACAGTTTTTATACGAATCACATAGAGATTTTAACAGCTCAGTCGAAATAACGTCCTTCTTTTGATTTGGTTTAGATCTAATCCTTTTGGCCGTTTCCATCAAGTTTTTTACAATAGCGTTATCGGTAGGATCCCTTAAACCGTGTAGATTATGTGCCCATTTGATACCGTAAACTGCTGACAGAACAACGTTATCGGATTTTCCCTGATCCAGTAAACTAGTAATATACATTGCAACTACTATGGGCAAAGCTGGTTTAGCCGTTAAAGCATTTGAGTCACAGTAACTCACAAAATGATCAAACGCGGAACTGTACTTCTTTACCGTATTGTCTGCTCGTGATTGAATCAAATACCCTGCCATGCTTTTGGACACAGTTTCTGTAGAACTTTCACAAACACCCGCTTCACCCAGCATCTGTTTTAAACTCGACTTTAAGCCAACACCTGAAATACAATATATCTGCGTGAACAAACAAATCTCATTTGTGCGCCAGATGTACCATACATGTTACTAATTGATTACATCGAAAACACAAAACATAATATCTTTCAATGTCTGATCTTCAATGCAAACATGTCAAATGACAGCGGGTCTTTTGCAAAGATCCCATTGTTGCCTTTTCCCCGAACTATGATATCGGTCCGACCTAAATTCTTGACATGCGTAATGCATGATTTGAACACACCAACTTTATCTAACAAACAAGGCCAAAATGGGCCGCTTTTCCATGCAGGTATGATCAGTGTGCCCTGTGCTTTTTCTGAAATCATTTTTTCCATGCACTTTGCTATCAATCTGGGTGGAGGTACTAACCAGTTTAAGTCTCTACCCCAGAACTGCGTCAATGCATCCACTGCATCTGTACCTGGCACCCACCATCTCGAATTGAACTTTTTACATTTATTATTCAAATGAGAAGCAAACCGATCAACTGTATACTCACCCCATATGGCATTTAGTGACAAAAACACGTCATGGGAAATTTCCCAATCATCACTGTCCTTACACCGACTTAAAATATCAGCTTTATCGTTTTCCCCCCTAGGGATCCATTCAGGTTGCATGGTGATATTTTCTGTCTCACAAAGATCATTTAAGTTTAAAGAAATATCTTGTATATCTGGTTTACTGCTGCCATTCAATAGGACTGATTTGACGTTTTGATTATCTGAATAAATTTTAACCACAGAGTTTCTCAAGAAACCAACATGCGACCTGAGTACTCTACTTACTGCCTCGGCCTCGCGCCAAGTGGAACTTTTCCTTTGTTCGTGCTCATTCCAGTCTCCCAATACTTCAGACCCTTCTTTTAAATAACCTTCTGTTTTAACATAATTACACCCTTTGGGTACATTTTGTTGAGCATTTGTCGTTTCCAACGACTTACGGGTGTCACCTGAAACCTCAGTGTTAAACGACTGTGCGCATATACTGACTGTACTCTGCTTTATAAGCGTCATACTACGAGCCATGTCCGCATCCGGGGACCATTCTCTGCACATAGAACCCATTTCCGAGGGCATCATATAATGATCCATTTCCGAGGATCCTGAAACTGACTTCATATTTTCCACTTCCAGTGGATCAACATTTCTTTCTGGCACTGATAATCTATTTTGCAAACTTACCTCTGATTGCAAATTTACCTCTGCTTGCAAATTTGCTTCTGATTGCAAATTTACGCTCTGCAAATGAAACATATTTTTCCAATTGCATTCCACATAACCTCCGTATCCTATGGCACTTGCATCTGCGAAGATGTTGTACAGACACACTTCTGTAGCTTTTAGACGCTTACCTTGCATGTTTAACCCACTAAGGTTTGCTTTCCAAAATTCTAGTTCTAACATTGCTGCATCAGAAACTCGAACTGGAGCATTCCAGCTTGCTCTTGCATTGATGCACTTGAACAATTCTCTGGTTCTGAGTCTTACTTTATTGCCAATGACACTTTGAAGTGATATAATCTGTCCAGTCACTGATGCTAATACTTTCACCAATATGATATTGTATTGGTCAGATCTTACCTGATACAAAACAGAATCAAGTTTTGCAAGCAATCGTTTTATCCTTTCATCTGAAATGAACAGCAGGTTCTTCTCCATGTCTATCATATGACCCAACCACGTGACTTGCCGTGATGGCACCCAGTTGCATTTATCATGTGCTAACAAGAACCCAAAATCAATGAGAGTTTGTTTAGTAAATTGGCTAGACTGAAGAGCCAATTCAGAATCTGTGTGTCCTCCTATTCCGTCATCGAGAAACATAATAACTTTGATCCCATTTGCTCTTAAATATGTGACTACTACTTTTAACAATTTTGTGAAAATGTGCCCAGCGGTTTTTATCCCAAACGGTAATGCGTTGAACACGTAATACAGAATATTTCCCTCAAGATCGGGTATAGAAAACCCTAGCAGAGATCTGTCTTTGTTAAATATTGATACCTGATGATAAGCGGAGGCAAGATCCCATGTGTAAAGATAAGAATTCTCGTCAAAAATAGCTTCAGCAACCTTAATGTCCTCAAATTTTATTTTAAACAAATGTAAACAATCATTGATGTGCCTACAATCTAAAACTAATCTTGGCTTACCTTTCTTATTGTATGCCACTGTCAAGGGGTTTACAACGAATGGAATTTCGTCTGACCTAGAAACAACGCCCTTTGCTAGCAAACTTTTCACCTCCGTGCGAACGAAAGACATATTGTCTCTAGCGGACTTGTTGTTTTTTAAACATACCTTTTCAGGAAATTCTTTTAATGGCAACCTATAACCATTCTGAACAACATTAAGAATATATTTATTGTTAGTAGCCTGATTCCATTTTTCAACACATTTTTCGAGCCTACCTACCGGAGAGACGATACCGACCACTTCAGTATTGACCGCCGTGGGTGCCGTGTTAGACCTTTCTGTCTGACTTTTACACGAATTCAATTGCTCATTCTCATGAGTTGAACCTTTAAAATGCCTTACAACGTGAGAAAGTACATCAGTATCTATACTTATCTTATTATTAGAGTTATTGGCTGAACATTCAGGCGAGCCTTTCCAATGGCCCGGCTTCCCACAGGCGAAACAGAGCCCAGGCTGTCTTCTCATTGGTTGCGCACTCGCCGTAGATGTTGCCCCTTGCTGCTCATATCCCTGCTTGGTCGGTTGCTGCCTTCCATACGGCCATGTTCTAGGACGTTTCGACTTTTTAGACTTTTCAGCTTTTAACTTCCGACTCGCCCTCGCCTCTGCCTTGTACATTCTCTTTTCGTCCTCTGAGTCGCTAGCCAACGGATTAGCAACATACTCATTGACCACTCTCCAGCCCAGCTCTGACACGTCCGCCATCTTAACCAGCTTTTGTCGGTGAGACACCATAGATTTAGCTGAAACACCATAAACATTGATGTGATTCCTATCGTTAAAATTATGCGCTCGTTTTACTGCAATCTTGATATACAATTTATTTTGTGACTTTTCTGTATAAATATTACACACATTATTAAAAAAGCGAAAACTTGTAATGATCCTATATGGAAATAAATCAGGTGTGTAAATTGTCATTTTTTACACCTTTCCGGCCTTCGACAAAACAATGAGAATTATGTGTACATGTATGCTTTACGCCGCGTTATCGATTTCCTACATAGCCTTATCGATATTTTACCCGCATGAACGCAATTGATTGCTAATTTCAACGAAAAATGACTGACTGTATCAGTAATGCCCGTTTTCTGTTTTAATTAGAAAAAACAAACATACCTGCGAACTTTGAATCTGACATTCCATGCCCTGAAATAACTAGGTAAAGAAAACCGATGCATATATACAAAATCATTATCATAATCAACATGATCAACTGCTCATACAGCTACATGACAAAATTTAGTTACCTTCCGCTATTTTATCTCGGCCCTCTTGAATGTTCTGACTATCGAGCGACTGCTCGGCTTCTTCTAATTTTATGGCAATGCTGCTGTTGTATTTAAACTGCTCTTCGTTGCTTTTCCTTTTAAATTTTTCGCCGGAATTAACTAATGTCGAAAGCTTGTTAAATTGTGAGACTGAAGAATTTCCACTTATCTTTTCGACGATTTTCTCAATCTGCTGCAGCATCTCTTGCCGATGGTCCCGCAAAGACGCATTCACCCTGTCATCAATCATGGTTTGCACCTCGCTTGAATCCATAGCCCAGAGAAGATGAAAAAATCGAACAAGGAGAAACGTAGTTATCATGAAGTGATCTCGCTAGAAACTGATAAACTGCGCAGGTGCGCAGGCTGGTCACTGCATACTGATTGCCCTAAGATGAGTTTTCACCCAACCCTATACATTTCTGTAAGGTCAATCTGTGTCAGGTGTTACATAACTAATTGATTTGACAAGCGGTGAAGACCATATTTACTCATTCACAAGTCATTACACAAGAAAAAAGCCATACAACGTGTTAAAAACCCAGATCAGTAAGAGCACCTATACAGACTAATACTTGGGTCTCTGCTATTCTTAGGCAGTGTAGATGGTTGATACAGAGAGTAGGACTGGTGACAAATGTGCAGGTCGATCAGGCTCTCTTCTTATTATTATTATTTACTGATGCAGTGTGCACCTTTTCTCCTGTACAAAAAAAACCAGACACTCAAAAATAAAGTCTGTCTCATAAGCATCAAAGAGTCAGCGATGGCAAATCGGCAAGAATAACAGGTGTTCTTACCGTAATTACTATCAGTATTTGGACTACATTTAGTCTGAGCCATCTCTTAGCTTTTAATGTGTGCTGGCGGTATTTTCAGTTCCTTGATGTGATGAGGACATTTCCTTTAATATGCCATTATGCAATCATACAATGCAATCAGGACAATAAATAAAGGCCTGTCAGTCACCGCTGGCATTTGGCCAACACATGTGGTAATTTCGGTACCTTTGAAGGCGGCAAAATCTTACGTATACACCTTCAGTATTTGGACTATCTAGCTCAGCAAACAGTTTAAATCCATCTGGTTATTTCTAACAATCAGTGCGTCCCAATTAATACAGTACAAAATTAATGTAATTTTCCTGAAATCTTTTAATTTGTCCCAATATATATAATCGTTTAATTAATTGTTTTCCCAAAAAACAGCAGGTGTCCCAATACATACAGGGTCCCAAAACATCGAATTTTTACGGTAAGCTTGGGCAAATATGAGAGGTGCTGATCAGAGGCAGATTAGTTCATACTAAGAGCGGGTAGGTTGAAGTCATTTAGACTGACGAAGTAATGAAAGGAAAGATAGACTGGATGACAAAAATGGAAATCTTAAGTGAGGTAGGAAAGTACATAAGTTAAGAAATGATAAATCATGTTAGGATGACATGTTAGCCTGTTTCCTGTTTGCACCATCAATGTATGGATCTTAACACTTTAAAGCCCCAGAAATGAAAATAGTTGAAACTGCAAACAGCGTAGATCCAAATGAGGCAGCTCATAATGAGCTGCCTCATCTGGATCTACACTGTTTGCCCTGTATCCTTTGATTTCTCAATATGATATAGCTTCGACAGTTTTGCAGATGTAAATTTTGTTGTCTGATTTTTAGGTGCTTTAAGGATTTAGGACTGTATAATGAAGGTTCTGACCAAATTGGTCAGATGAGTCTTTTTCATATGTATGATATTCCACAACAATTCACAGTCTCTCATGGTAGGGCCAAGTAAAAATATATGTGTGGTTCAGGTTACAAACTGAAAAAAATTAGAATAGGTATGTAGGAAACATTTTTTTTTTTTTTTTTTTGAATTTTTTTTTCTCTTGGAATATTCAGATCTGCTTGGAAATGTATTAAATAAGACAAAAGTGATATAAAAGGGTCTATTTTTGAAGATATAACCTTGTTTTAATCCTTTTACTTCCAATACTAAAGACTGAATGCATAGATATTTAGATTTCCTTTTCAGATGGTCATTTTGATACATATTTTGTTTTGATATTCTCTTCCAACTTCAGAATTTGGAGAAAAAAAGTTTAGGGTAGGGGGTAAAAATTTAGGGTAGGTCAGTTACCTGAACTACACATATTTTTTTCTTGGCCTAGAGTCAGTGGCAGTATCTACCCTAGTAGCTGAGTGGTTAGAGTGGTCTGACCAGAAAAAAAGGAAAAAGAATAACAGCCAGAGGAAATTTGTCCAGCTATGGTCAAACCCTGTAGGGCTCAAGGGTGAGGGAAAGGGCCAAGGGAGTGGTCCACGCTCAAGCTGGAGCACTGATAGATGACTTGGTTAAACTTAAAGTTCTAAATAGATGTTTTTCTTCTTTTGTTGCAGAAATGGGAGTGATGCCCGAGATTGGGCAAGCAGTTGAGGAGATGGACTGGACGTAAATATTTTTTCTTTTAAATTAGACTAAGCATTGAAACATATAAATTGGCATATTTTAGCTACAAAATTGCTGGCCACATGACAGGCTATACAGACTGAGCAGACTTATTCTGTCAGTGAGTAAAATTTATGATGGTTGTTGTTATCAATTTTTAATTGCATCATTTTATTGCGTAAAGCATATCCATATTGAAATTGTACTTATGGAAATCATCTGTTTTGAACCACTCTTTGATATAAGAGTTCAAAGGTTTTGCCCAAAGTTATTATTTAGTTGGGAAAGAAAAGCCAGTGAGACTGTTTTCAGATCAGAAAACAGACATGCAGTTTTATGTGATTACTGAACAGAAAATTTCCAGATTGTGTACATTTGATGTTTGTTGTCACCCGACGTAGGCGGAGGGGGACTATAGAAATGACCCTCGTCCGTCCGTGTGTGCATCTGTCCTTCCGTCCGTCCTTCCATCCGTCCTTCTGTCCGAAATCTTGTCCCCGCAACTCCTACGTCTTTCATCAGATTGATTTGAAATTTTACAGATTGTATTCTTATGATATGAAGATGTGCATGTGGTTTTGGATTTTTGTTTCGGCCATTTTTGATGGAGTTACAGCCCTTGCTGACTCAGACCTTCCGAAATCTTGTCACTGCAACTCCTCCTACATCTATCATCGGATTGATTTGAAATTTTACAGATTGTATTCTTACGATATGAAGATGTGCATGTGGATTTTTATTTTTGTTTCGGCCATTTTTAATGGAGTTACGGCCCTTGCTGACTTAGACCTTGTCCCCGCAACTCCTGCAACATCTTGTATCAGATTGACTTGATGTTTCATCATGATCTGAAGATGTGCATGTGATTTTGGAATTTCAATTGTCCTATTTTTTACAAAGTTATGGCCCTTATTCATTTTTTGGCATTTTTTCCAACTTTTGAACCGTTTGACCGAGAGAGCTGAAATTTGGTATGCTATTAGCATTTGGTAATTTGAATATTCTGATTATTCTTAGGATGTGATAAATTATAAGTGACAGAGTTATTCCCCTTTCATAGATAATAGACATTCACTTAAAGGTAAAGGGATAACTCCAGAACTATTCATATTAATGGGCTGAATTTTCATAAATGCATTGTTCATTTTTCATCAGATTCATATAAGCAGGATTATGGCTCTTGTTATTTTGTTACTGGGTATACAGTCATGATGTTTTGGTCATTTTGTAAGGGCCTATAGTTTCAGTAACCTGATTTTACACATATATGCCCCGTTCTGAACTTAAGTATTTTATAAAGAGGCCCAGTAATACACAGTTCCGAGAATAGCCGCTAAGCTCCGCCTACTTAGTTACTGTTACTACGTCTCACAAGCTTTACACAAAGATGGCGGAAAAACAAATGACAAATACAAGTGTCTGCTATTTGTTGGCGATCTGCAGCGAAGAATCAGCCTCCTCATGACCTACACATGGAAGTTTGCGCATCATGCATTTACGATGCGTTCTGTTCTTGCAAGGCAGGGTAAGTTTATTAAAAGTGGTGTTAGTTTGTTTTCTTTAAACGGGTATACATCCCTCCTTTAACTGTAAGGCAAAATCACGGACTTATGTAAAATATTGACCACGTGCAATTTGTCGTTGCATTGGCCAGGTATACGCTATCACGTGATTTTGAGTAACATTCTGGGTGTGGCTCGGAACTGTGTATTGGATATATGTCTTTGCTATGTTCAGTTATCATTTGCTTACCAGGTTCTGTAATATATATATATTTTCTGTTTTTGGCCATACATTTACTCTGAAACAGAATAAAGGGCTGAAGTTTGTGACACTTTTCAAACATCGGGTGACACTTGGCTGATGGCCTTTTATTAAGTCATCAAAGTTTTAGCATGCCACAGTTCATGTAACATTTACCTATTGGTGAGATAAAGTCTCACTTTATTTTGCCCTTCTTGTCATTACTTCCGTTCCTTCTTTAGTACAATCAAATGGGTAAATATGTGGCCATTTTTATTGACAAATGAATTTGAATGAGATTTATTCTGTAAGGTACTTAAAATTGATGTTTTATGAGGCTGAATTATTTTATGTGTCTAAACTAGGGCTTTCACATTTACAAAATATTGTAAACATTTACACGAGCCCTCGAAAGGGAAACAATTCTGTTTAAACGATCATTACTGTTGCAGTTTTATTCTTAGTATGAGAGGTCTTTGAGACGACCCCCATACCTGGCCCCGAGGTTATAAACTTTTTTCATGCTCAACTCAGCTGAGCATGAAATTTTCTTTGCTAATAAATAGCAAATTACTGATAAGTACAGTTGTTTTCATGCTCAGTTTAACTGAGTATGAAATTTTCTCTGCTTATGAATATGAAAATGCCAACATTGGTTGGCATTTTCATATTTATCAGCAGAGAAAATTTCATGCTCAGCTGAGTTGAGCATGGAAAAAGTTTTATAACCTCGGGGCCAGTATACATTACCACGATGTGTTATCCAGGCATGCGCAGTACCACTGGTCAACTCAAAGTCCAAGGTCTACATTGTTTGCAGGGGCAGCACTTGTTTTCCATTCTTATAAACACACTGTATATTTCAGATTGCCGACAGATGTCCAGGCTGAGGCTATTCCTATGATTCTAGGAGGGGGTGATGTCCTGATGGTAATGATGGATGAATGGATGGGAATGATATTTTACATCATTTCAACAGTATTTCAGTCATATCAGGACAATGGGAGGGTGATAACCGAAGTCTGTGCACAATGGAACCCAGTTTACACTTGAAAAAAAAATTCAGCTTCCAGCAGGAATAGAACTCTGGATTGTAGATCAGCAGACCAGGGCGTTACTGAGCTACCGCGGAACTTGATGGTATTGAAGAACATTGTTGATACATGTATAGCCTGCAGAAATTTTTCCTCTTAGACCAAGCCTATCTTTGCTTGATCTTCTTGACATCTTATATGCAACACAACACATTTTTTCTTCAAGAGAAACTTGTATGTCAGTTTGCTTATTGACAGATTATCTGCAACAGCTGTTTTGAAAACTAAATAATTATTTCAACAAAATTTGATGACAGCTTAAAAAAATGCAGAATGTAACTTTTTCTCTTAAATGTCTTGATTGAATTACGATATTCAGAGCTGTAGTTAAGAGGAAGTATTTGATGATAATTAAGGATAATTTTCCTTATTTCTCATCGAAACCATATGCTGTGACCCCTCATCTGAACCTTCTCGTCGAGACAGTTGAAATGAGGGGGCACAACATATGTTTTTATGCAGAATAATCAAAAATTATCTCTAATTATCACCAAATATTCCCTTTTATCTAGAGCTCTGAATTTTTCCTTTAAAATTTCAGGCAGCTGAGACAGGAAGTGGTAAAACAGGGGTAAGATTATTTTCTGTCGCTTATGCTGTACAATGACCATGCAAAAGTTAAACAGGAAATTTTCGTGAATTTTAGTTTCAGGAAATATTCATCAGGGCCTGGTTGTTCAAAGCATCATTAGCTTAACCCTATTGGAGTTTTGGCCGATCTGAGAGCAATAGAGTTAACAAAGTTTTTAGTCAAGGATCCAGTACACATAAAAGCAAGTGCACTGATATTTTTGCTGAAAAAGGGCAGTGGTTTTGTGTACAACTCATTTGAAAATCTAATGTCTGTATTTTTGAACAATCATGATAATACGAGAGGTAAATAGTTTGCAAAATTGCCTTTTCAGTCACTTGCCTGCACAAAATATACTCAGAGGCAATAATAAGTATACAGTTTTTGATTTTGAATACTGGGCTTCGTGTAAATAGCTGCGTAGACATATTAATAATGCCATTTTGGCAAACGCCTAGCTCTGCAAAACACAAACACAAATTGTTTTGCAGTCATTAATAATTGAGTTATGGTCCTTAATTCAAAATCAGTAGTCCCAATCAAAACTCGCTTTGCACATGGCAGATGGCATTTTGCACTTCATGAACATCTAGCACTAATGTCTGTGAGTAAAACCACACCTTCATTTAATCTGAAACTCCCACCAAACGTCTTCAACCATAGAAAGAAATGCTACATGTATCAAATTATCTCCCTTTGAATTAGAATTATAGGGAATCAAATGTTTCTTTATTTTACCTGGAGTTAGAAGTTTCCACTTGAAATTTTCGGAAAATTGTTGTTTGGCTTCTTGTCTTTGTGCACACTTGAAAAGAACTTCATAGACTTATTTATTTGAAAGAAAATTGCAAATAAACTTCCCATATGATCTCAATGCCTATTCAATACATGTTACCAGAAGATGCCAAAAACATTATTTCTTGGTACAGAAGTTTGATACTTTACCCCGATTTTTTATGCGAGTGTGCAACATGTCCTTACAAATCTTTCATCCCTTTTTAGCTCGCCTGAACGAAAGTTCAGGAAGAGCTATTGTTGTCACCTTGGCGTCGGCGTCCGCGTCCGCGTCGGCGTCCGGATTGGATGTTTTGGTTAAAGTTTTTTAAAGACCTATATCTCCCTAGCCCATTGATGGATTCTTTTGATACTTGCACTGTAGTTAGATATTGGTCCAAAGTTTAACAGGGTACCACCCCCATCCCACTTCGTGACCTTGATGTCAAGGTCATGGACTTAGAAAATTGGGAGTTTTTTTGGACTGGATGTTTTGGTTAAAGTTTTATAAAGCCCAATATCTCCTTAACCCATGGATGGATTCCTTTGATACTTGCACTATAGTTAGATATTGGTTCAAAGTTTTCCAAGGTACTACCCCCACCCCCTCAGTGACCTTGATGTCAGGGTCATGGACTTAGAAAATTGTCCTTTTATTGATTGGATGTTTTGGTTAAAGTTTTTTAAAGACACATATCTCCTGAACCCATAGATGAATTCTTTTTATATTTGCACTGTAGTTATATATTAGTATAAACTTTTACATAGTACTACCCCAACCCCGCTCAGTGACCTTGATGTCAAGGTCAGGGACTTAGGAAATTTGGTCTTTATTAAAGTGTTCTAATTGCATACTGATCCATATTGCTTGACAGAGATTTAGTTTACACTTGAACTGATGTTAGACACTTTTGAGTTTTTACAAAACACTATATACTTACCCCACTGAATGACCTGGAAGTCAAGGTTATCAACTTTGAATTTTGTCTACAAGATTTTGGTTAAAGTTATATATTTATAAGACATAATTTCACAGGGCCACAATGGACTCAGTTGATACTAATACTTGGACTGATATTGGATGATGGTTCAAGGTTTTGATACATCCTAGCCCCCCCCCCCCCCACCCACCCACCCACACCCACACTCCACCCCTTACCCCTCTACCCCTTAGTTCTTTGTCCTCAAGCTCATGGACTTTGAAATTTCATGTGGATTTTTTTTATTTTTATTTTACTTTAAGACTTATTTCTGAGATAGCGTTTGTTTATAAATGTGTTGTCATTATGGACATGCTTGTTTGAAGTTTTCTGCCTAGCAGTCCACACCACCATAGCAACTGTGTCATGGGCAAGCACTTATTCAGACGAGCTATGCTGTCAGGCGACAGCTCTTGTTAATGTTATGCGCAAAAATGCATAAAATCTATCTCCATTGTCCAAAGTGAGTGTTTAAAGGGGAGCTACTCCAGCCACAATGTTGATTCAGATCCCTGGCTTGTTTACAACCAAGTCGTTTCCTTATCCTTTGCCCGATTTTACTGAAAATTGTCGCAAATTGTGCGAAAATGATTATTTTTATCTAGAGTGCCAAGGTATTATGCAGATATGCAGACATCTGTAGAAACGTCGAGACTGCGTTACCTGTATACTTTCTTTTGCCTCTGAGTATAATTTCCAGAACCCCTTTGTATTCAAGTAATAAAATGAAAAGCAAAAAATGCTTATTAGAGGTGCTTGATAAATACTGGTCAATTTTATGTAAATATTTAAATGTGCATATACAAAATCTGATTTGCCTTTTAGACAGAGTTAAAAATCTATACTGAACAAAAAAAGTAACATCACACACATTCAAGCTTAAAAGTTCTGGACATCAGGGTATGCAAAGAATCAAAAATAATTTAAAACTGGTAGTATATCTGCATCTGTTGGTATTTGCTGAGAAAACATGGCACATTTTTAGCCTTGATTAAATTATGAAATTGAACGAAGTGTTTCTGGAAAAAATGATTTGGATGTTGTAACTGTTCTTTTTTTTTGTTCAATATATATAACCCAAATGATACAGTAATATGGACAGCAGAAAATGTTTTCCGTTCACAAATTGAGAGTCCGGTTTATTCTGAATTCTATTAGAGTAGCTGTCATTAATGTAATTATTATTTGCAGGCCTTCTGTTTGCCGATCCTGCAGATTGTATATGAAACACTGAAAGACCAGGAGGAGGGGAAGGGAAGTAAAGTTTCAGCAAAAGCATCAAAAGGTATCTACCATATTAATCCTATGTAACATTCTCAAGTGGTGCATTTGACGAAAAGGGGTTCTTATTTAGGCGGCCTAAATTGTAGTAAAGCAGCCACTGGCAAAACACCTTACAAGCATTAAGGTGAATGGGTATTTCAGAGGAAATTACTTCTTCTTTTTGCCTCCCTTCTCAGTGGTGGTGGGGGTCAGCTCATAAAAGAAAGATTTACTCCTCTAGGAGCAAATTTTTTCCATTAAGAGTAGACCCAATATCAAAGAACTAAAAAAAAAAAATTACTATTTTGCCTCCCTACTTGACCCGGGTTAACTCTTATAAAGGAAAGAATTTGCTCATGTTGGAGCGAATTCTTTTCATTAAGAGTGGACCTCTTTTGGAAGACCTGTGCCATCCTGGGAAGAAAACAGGAAATCACAAAAGTTTTTTCCCTTTATTTCTCCATTAAACTATATGGTCTGACCCCTCATTAGAACTATCTCGCTGAGACAGTTTTAACATATGTTTTCATTGAGAAATAAGAAAAATTATCTTTGAATCATCCTCAATACCCCTCTTATCGGGAGCTCTGAGGGAGTACTTATGGAGGAAAAACATAGTGGTATGCTAATACAGGTTAGTGATAGTTCTGAGCGTTTCATTACTGAATGTAGCAGGTCTTGGGCCAGGCCTTAGGTTTTTGTCTTGTTATGACTAGCAGAAGCTAGACATAGGTATTACTTTTCCTGTGTCATCGGTGTAAACTTTGTATAAGTTTTCGCATTGACAATGCCCGGACAGGCGAGACATTGCATTCCACAGAATTCTTGTAAGTAAGGAAGAAAGGAAATTATCTGTATCGTTTATAACTCTTCTTATATTGGGGCTTTAGATTGAGTCTGTTTAATCTGACTCATCTATAGTGTTGTTTCACTTTTTTGAAACATTTCTTTTGTCTATCTATCTTGACTTTGTTGTATTCTTTTCAGGAGGTCATTCTCATGCTTGGAAGATGAATGTTTATGACAGAGGAGATGCTATGGGTTTGTATTCCTTGGAGCCTCATTATAACCACTCTTCTTAATATTTTGGGTATAACACTAGTTTGTCATGGCTACCATTGACACTAAACTACAAAGGACTGTAAAGCAACTGAAGTTTATTTACTTCAAAGTCATTTAATAGTAGTTAGGCCTCAGTGTAATGCTATTCACTTATAATGCTATTTGTTTATGTGGATCACAAACATACTCAATGTGCTTAAATATCGGGACACATAAAAAACATTAATTTTCCATTTGGGACAAATGGAAAATTAATGATTTTAGGTGTCCCATTTTTAAACACTTTAGGGTAGCAGTAAGGAAGTGTTAGAGTTTTGTGATATTTGAGCTGTGCAATGGGTATAAGATTCTTTTTGCATATGTGAGAGTCAAGAGAGAACTGGTGCATTTATGTTATCTTAACAGAATCTTGGCTATTGCCACAGGATCCAACTTCGGATCTGGCTGATTTAAGTGTTTCCTGTTGCCCTTGCCATTATATCCTATGCAACTAGCATGCATCATTTTAGTGGGTATTTACAGGGGAAGAAACAAACAACAGACAGTCTAGATGTAGCATGATCTGTTTACATACGGTATACGCATCATCTTGGTTACAGCAGGTTGAAGTTAAAACAAGAAAAGGAGCAAAGTTTAATATTAATGATGGAAAAGAATGTTACTGATGGATGCTGTTTGGAAAGTTTTCCGTTTTTAGCTCACCTGGCCCGAAGGGCCATAGTGAGCTATTGTCATACCAATGCGTCTGGGGTGCGTCGTCCCGAAATTTGTCCGTCAACACCTAAAAACAAATATTCAAACATCTTCTTCTGTAAAACTACTGTTCCCATGGTTCTCAAATTTCACATGGAGCATGACCTGACTCCAGGGTCTCAGAATTGTAAAATTGGGTCAGGTTGAAAATCCAAGATGACCGCCGTTACTAAAAATAGCAAAAACAACAAAATCAACTTCTTCTTCCAGAACCACTGGGTATATTTGTCTGAATTTTGGCATGGAACATCAGTGAAACCTTGGTATTCAAAATTGTAAAAATGAAAAAAATCTGTAGCGGAGTTTTGTCACAGTGACCTACTTTCTGTTTACGAGTGTAATTTTGCTCAAATGCCAATGTCAAAAAATGACATATTTAAAGAACTTCAAACAACTTCTTCTCTAAAACCACTGAACCCATGGATCTTAAATTTCACATGGAGCATGACCAGACTGCAGGGTTTCAAAATTGTAAAATTGGGTCAGGTCAAGAATCCAAGATGGCTGCCGTTACTAAAAATAGCAAAAACAACAAAATCAACATCTTCTCCAGAACCATTTGGTATATTTGGTTGAAAGTTTGCATGGAACATTAATGGGACCATGGTATTGAAAATTGTAAAAATAAAAAAAATCTATAGCGGAATTAGGTCACAGTGACCTACTTAGCGTTTACAAGACCGATTTTGCTCAGATGTCAATATCTAAAGAAAATTCAACCAATTCTGACCAGATTTGGTCAGAAATGGTTCTTGAATGGAATTATTTCAATTTTGTGCCAGTTGACTATCCAAGATGGCCACCATGGGGGCCGTTACTAAAAATAGCACAAACATAAAAATGACGATTACTCAAGAACCCTTGAATGGAATTGGACCAATTTTGTGTCAGAATGTTCCTTGCATGAAGCCGTTTTGATTAATTGCAATTTGGCATTCCAAGATGGCCGCCATCTGGTGTTACTAAAAATAGCACAAACATAAAAATGACAAATACTCAAGAACCCTTGAATGGAATTGGACCAATTTTCTGTCAGAATGTTCCTTGCATGAAGTCGTTTCGATTAATTGCAATTTGGCATTCCAAGATGGCCACCATCTGCCGTTACTAAAAATAGCACAAAACATGAAAATGACAATATCTCAGTAACCGCTGAATGGATTTTGATGAAATTTGTGTCAAAATGATTCTTGCATTGAGATGTTTCAAAGATATCTAACTGTAGACCAGTCATATTGGCCTCTGTTACTTAAAATAGAAAAATGTGAAAATTAGAAACTCTCAATGGAATTGGGCTAATTTTGTGTCAGAATGGTCCTTTCATTAAGCTTTTTTGATTTTTTGCATTTTGGCATTCCAAGATGGCCACCATCTGCCATTACTAAAATAGCACAAAACATGAAAATGAATATATCTCAGTAACCGCTGAATGGATTTAGATGAAATTTGTGGCAAAATGATTCTTGCTTTGAGGTGTTTCAAAAATTAAAAAAATATAGACCCGTCAAGTTGGCCTCTGTTACTTAAAATGG
This sequence comes from Ctena decussata, assembly GCA_963989385.1. Lineage (NCBI taxonomy): Eukaryota > Metazoa > Mollusca > Bivalvia > Lucinida > Lucinidae > Ctena > Ctena decussata. Next base: position 78,206,528 of record OZ022503.1, on the reverse strand, counting down.
CAAAATGTGAAAATTAGAAAATTACTATTGAACTGGACCAAATTTGTGTCAAAATGGTCCTTGCATGAAGGCTTTTCGATTTTTTGCATTTTAGCAATCCAAGATGGCCGCCAACTGCCGTTACTAAAAATAGCACAAAACATGAAACTGGCAATATCTCAGTACCCCCTGAATGGATTTTGATGAAATTTTTGGCAAAATGATTCTTGCATTGAGGTGTTTCATAAGTAAATATATAAAGACCAGGCTAGTTGGCCTCTGTTACTAAAAGTAGCAAAATGTGAAAATGAGAAAATCTCAGTGGAATTGGACCAATTTTGTATCAGAATGGTCCCGTTGCACAATAGCCAGGTGAGCGATATCAGGCTCATTTGGGCCTCTTGTCTTGATAGAAATATCACTGGTAATGTAATAGAAATTAACACAGATTCAGACGTAATTAATATAGATTTGCTGTTTGTTAAAATTTAGGAGCCATGATAGCTCAGTGGGTTAAGTCTTGCCTGTTGATGTAGCAGTCCTAGGTTCGTTTCCACTGGAGGCAGAAATCTTTTTAAATGTAAATTGGGTTCTTCTGCACACAGCCTTTTATCATCAACCTCCAGTTATCCTGATGTGACTGAAATACTGTTGAAAGAGACATAAAATTGCAAGTCATCCATCCATCCCCCCATCCATTTGAATTGCAAGTCATCCATCCATCCCCCCATCCAATAGAATTACAAGTCATCCATCCATTCCCCCATCCATTTGCTAAATTTTTATTTGAAATGGTAAAACTTTAATCAGATGGTATGTTACTAACAAATATTTTACCTATTTTACAGCTATAGATCCTGATGGTCTGCTGTGTCAGAGCAGGGACACACAAGGTTGGCATGGAACAAGATCTAATAAAGCTGTCTCTGGAGATGGTATGTATAAAACTCTTTTTATAAGATTGCTCTTTCAATTGAGGGCGTGTTAAATGATAACAGAGATAATTACTTGTAACTGTCCATAAAAATTGTTTGTTTGGCTGCTAGTTAGAACTGTCTCTTATATAAAAACTTGTCTGTTTGGCCCTAATAAGAATGCCGGGGCCTCCTACTGATTTGGAACTTTGTAGGGCAAGGGCCTGCTGTGCTTACGGTAGGTGTGGTTGGGGGTTGTTTGGACTTTTTTTTTTCTCTTGTCTATCATATCTCTTCTTTCTCCCTCTCTTAGGGAGACGGCCTGATATTGACTGAAATACTGTCTCAAAGGGCCGTTAAACCAAAAACCATCAATCAATCAAAACCTTAAAAGAACTGTCTTGTCAAGGATCTGGCAGTGAGGGCCTCAGCATGACTTCAAGTTTGCTCCTGCGGGAGCGGGATTCTCTCCTTTGAGAGTAAACCCAAACTCAGAGAGGTACCTCATCCAGGGAAGTAAACAGGAATACATATCAGGCAATATAATTTTTTTTTTTTTTTTCCTAAAAAGATAGCCAGGGCATTTGTTGGGATTGATATGGTAGACGGTTAAGATTGTCTTATGTGCAGTAATATGGTATTCTTATAAACTCTTATATGAATTAACTTTGGGCATTTTCGTTATGGTGGCTTGGGCTACTCAGGGATATGTATGCATACATGGATATGTATGCATACTTGTCTTTGGGTGGCCCAGGGTCTCTATACCAGGGCTGCAGGTGGGAGGAGTGACAGGGATGATTGCGTTTTTTTTTTTTTTTTTTTTTTCATAAACATATGTTGTGGTCCCTCATTGGAACTGTCTCAACAAGACGGTTCTGATGAGGGGTCACGATATGTGTGGAAACTTGTTGTGGTCCCTCATTTGAACCCTCTTCACAAGGTGGTTCTGGTGAGGGGTCGCAATCTATGTGTTTAGGTTCCACGGTGTTGAGGTTTGTCACAGAGTTGTCCCTGTTACTCCTCCTTATCTAGAGCAGTGTAGGTATTGCTCATGCTTATCCGAGTGAAAAAGGCGAATGCGTTTCTTATTGTCTGGCTTTATGGGCATTAACTGGAACAGTAAATGGAAAATGGCTTTGCTTAGGTTGTCTCCCTTAGAATAGAATAGTTTTTTTTTTTTTTTTTATAATTCTTCCTGTTTCTGTCGTTTCGAATTATACCTTGTTAACAGAGGTTTTCAAAATAAAATAAATTTGAATTTGAATTTGTATCAAACTGTATGAGGATTTTATCTGATGTTGCTTGATTACATATTTTTCCAAATAAGTTTTAAGTATGATAATATGTAAGTGTTTTAATCAAGCAGAAAAGCTGCATTTTCAAGATTCAATGTGTGTTCATGGAAAGATGCAAATTTTTCTCTATCATATTTTTGTCTGTATTACAGGACGCTATTACTATGAGGCAACAGTGACAGATGAAGGTTTATGTCGGGTGGGCTGGTCCACAGAGAAGGCCACTTTAGATCTCGGAACAGACAAGTGGGGCTTTGGTTTTGGTGGAACAGGAAAAAAGTCATATGGGAAACAGTTTGACTCTTATGGAGAGGTAAATTTGTCAGTCACATGCATTAGACTTGCCGAATAGACAGGATTTTACAACATTTCTGAGATCATGTTTTTTTATTCTACTTCAAAACAATTGTGGGTGTCCTCCTTAGAACTCTTTCCCACTGGGCACACAGTGTTGAATCTACATTGAATCAAAGTTGATTCAATGTTTATGTTTAAACATTGTCAGAATCAACTTTGTTTCAATATTGATACAGGGTTGTGTGCCTGGCGGGCTGTTACTTTGATTATCCCAAGAACAAGCTAATTTTACAATGCTACAATGTGTATTTGATAAAAATATTGCTTGTGATTGGCAAACATCATAGACTGATGACATCATACGAGGGGCATTCGAAAAGTTTTGCTGCAAATGGCCTCATAACATTGTTTAGGGGTATGCTGGGTACAAATGCTTGGCATAAACTGAAAACACTACACTTTTGTCTTTACAATGATACCAACCACTGTAAAAAGACACTTTTCTTTATTGACTTACAATGCATTTTAACAGGCCCCAGTCATACCACTGGGCTAATTTCATATGTAGAATCTTTTCAGTGTTGGGCATTCAAGTCAAATATAGTTGTAAATACAAAATTAATCTTTGTCAGTTGCTTGTCTATCTTTGCCTACAATATCCATACAAAAGTTAGAAGGGTGCAAGTTTGCCTTGCAAAGCAATGCGCAGTTCTTATGACGTTATTGAAATATACATTAATGTCATTTTTGAAGGCTTGTAGAGGCTTCATTTTTGGCATTTTGATGACCCATGTAAATGCTCTTGCTGATAAGATTTTGATTGCTAATACACTTGTTTTCAACACAAAACCATTTAATTTTAGTAGAAATGAGGAATTTGCTACTACATAAAGTACGGATAATCCATATTCCCGGACCAGTATGGAACCTAGATTAAAAATAATTTCCGCGTTATTTACAGGACAACATTGCCTGGGCATTGTCTTTAAGTAGTAAAGACTGCTGACATCAAAATTACGGCCTACTGGAGTAAAATTATGCAGTGTCTTTAGGGTATACCTCTTTCAAAGAGGTTAAAAAATGCGTCCTTTTTAAAAAAAAAATGCACCCTGTTTGCAGACTTCTCTAGGCATATCATAGCTTTATGTGATTTTGCAAGCAGAAGTATTGTCTTAATGGTGGTAATGGTGGTTACTGAGAAATTACGTTATTTGCAAAACTTTCTGAACACCCCTCGTAAACTGTGGTCAAAGTGCTTCTGATCTGCAACTGCTATTTTTGCTAAGGCTTTCTTTCCCAACATTATGTGAGGGTTATTACAACAGTTTACTAAATTTAAATGTATTTTACAGTCGTTTGGTATGAATGACGTGATGGGATGTTATCTTGACCTTCAGAGAGGAGAAATCAAATGGTCAAAAAACGGTAAGTTTAAAAAAGTACATGTAGTTCACTTCTGTCAGTCTGTCCGTAGGAGAATTGTGAAATTTTCTAAGACTTCAGAGCCCCAGATGAGAGAGGGTATTGAGGATATTTCAAAGATAATTTTCCTTATTTCTCAATGAAAACATACATACGTTGTGACTTCTTATTAGAACTGTCTCGATGAGACGGTTCTAATAAGGGGTCACAAGATATGTTTTTATGCAGAAATAAGGAAAATTATCTCTTAATTATCCCTGTTACCCCTTCGTATCTGGAGCACTTCACTTATTTAAGGTGTATGCATACACCCTCAGGGGAAGTAGTTCTTGTCATTTTTAGCTTGCCTGAACGAAAGTTCAGGAAGAGCTATTGTTGTCACCACGGCGTCCGTGTCCGTGTCCGCGTCGGCGTTCGGATTGGATGTTTTGGTTAAAGTTTTTTAAAGACATATATCTCCTTAACCCATGGATGGATTCTTTTGATACTTGCACTGTAGTTAGATATTGGTCTAAGGTTTAACAGGGTACCACCCCCACCCCACTCTGTGACCTTGATGTCAAGGTCATGGACTTAGAAAATTGGTAGTGTTTTGGATGTTTTGGTTAAAGTTTTATAAAGCCCAGTATCTCCTTAACCCATGGATGGATTCCTTTGATACTTGCCCTAAAGTTAGATATTGGTCTAAAGTTTTTGAAGGTACTACCCCCACCCCCCTCTGTGACCTTGATGTCAAGGTCATGGACTTAGAAAATTGGTAGTGTTTTGGACTGGATGTTTTGGTTAAAGTTTTATAAAGCCCAGTATCTCCTTAACCCATGGATGGATTCCTTTGATACTTGCACCAAAGTTAGATATTGGTCTAAAGTTTTCGAAGGTACTACCCCCACCCCCCTTTGTGACCTTGATGTCAAGGTCATGGATTTAGAATATTGTCTTTTTATTGATTGGATGTTTTGGTTAAAGTTTTTTAAAGACACATATATCCTGAACCCATAGATGAATTGTATATTTGCACTGTAGTTAGATCTACAGAGTACTACCCCAACCCCGCTCAGTGATCTTGATGTCAAGGTCAGGGACTTAGGAAATTTTTGTCTTTTTTAAAGTTTTGTAATTGCATATTGATTCATAATGCTTTGCAGAGATTTAGTTTATACTTGAACTGATGTTAGACTCTCTTTTGAGTTTTTACAAAACACCTTATACTTACCCCACTGGATGACCTTGAAGTCAAGGTCATCAACTGAGAATTTTGTCTTAAAGATTTTGGTTAAAGTTTTATATTTATGAAGACATAATTTCACAGTGCCATGATGATGGACTCAGTTGATACTAATACTTGGACTGATGTTGGATAATGGTTCAGGGTTTCAGGGTTTTGATACATCTTAGTGTCCCCCCCCCCCCCCACACACACACACACACTCCCCCCTACCCGGCAGTTTTTTTACCTCAAGCTCATGGACTTTGAAATATTTCATTTCATTTTTTTTTATTTTAATTTTATATTAAGACTTATTTCTGAGATAGCGTTTGTTTATAAATGTGTTTTCATTATGGACATGCTTGCATGAAGTTTTATGCATAGCAGTCCACACTACCATAGCGGCTGTGTGATGGTCAAGCACCAATTCAGGCAAGCTATGCTGTCAGGCGACAGCTCTTGTTATTGTTGCTTCCCTCATTGATAGGGACCATCTCTTAAAGGAAAGAATTGCTCCTTTGTAGCAGATGCTTTCTTTTATGAGTAGAACCCTTTTGGAAGGGCTGTTTCTCCAAGGAAAACAAACAGGAAGTCATGAAAGTTGTTTTTCTTTCAAAAGTAGTGGGGAAATGTGAAGATGCACCCACTGACCTTAAATTCCGGTACATGTTACTACTATTTACTAGACACTTCAGCAATCGGTTTTATGCAGAAAAAAAATCTTAAAAATCAAGTGCTGGTCCTGATTTCCAGGTACAACTTTCAGAAGTCCACATCTTGTTTCAGAAAAAGGTGTCAAAAGCAATCTGAAGACTTACCTGCAAAAATATTTTTGCATTTTAATCCAAGGCTAGTTTCCTCAGTAAGAACTAAGTGTCCGGATGATGTGATAGTTGGATGAATAAGGTTTAAGTGTAGGGTGATCACACTTAGAAAAGCAGCAATAACATATCACAGGATGTGTTCATCATGTAATAACCATCATTTCTTCTTTTTCTGTGATTTTTAGCTCACCTGAGCCAGCGGCTCCGGGGGAGCTTATAGGATGGTAAGGCTCCGTCGTCCGTCGTCGTCCGTCGTCGTCCGTCGTCCGTCCGTCCGTCCACAATTTCAAACGACTTCTCCTCTGAAACCACAGGGCCAATTGTAACCGAATTTCATCTATGGCCTCCAGAGGAAGGGGGAACGAAAAGTTGTTCAAACCGTCCTGGTCACATGACCAACATGGCCGCCACGCCCATATATGGTAAAAACCTAAAAAAATCTTCTTCTCCAGAACCAATAGGCCGATGGCCTTGAAACTTGATATGTAGCATTGGGTACACGAGTACTACCAAGATTGTTCAAATTATTACCTTGGGTTGACCTTGACCTTTTTTACGGCAAGGTCAAATTTGCTTCCTTGTGCTTTTATATGGGAAAATGCTAGAACATAAGATATCTTGAAGACCGTTGAAGATTTTGGGCTAAAAATCGATATCTACAGTCATCTTAATGAGTACATGAAGATTTATGAGTACAAGAGGTCAAGGTCATTCTTTGACCTTTGACCCAGAACTCTCATATTTTGACAATTTCAAACAATCTTCTCAACAGCCACAAGGCCAATTGAAACCAAATTTCATATAGAGCCTTCAGGGGTTGAGGGGATGAAAATTTATTCATACGGTCTAGGTCACATGACCAACATGGCCACCAATGCCCATATATGGTAAAAACCTTGAAAAATCTTCTTCTCCAGAACAAATTGACCGATAGTCTTGAAACTTGGTATGTAGCATTGGGTACTCGAGTACTATCAAGATTGTTCAAATTATGACCTTGGGTTGACCTTGACCTTTTTACGCCAAGGTCAAATATGGGAAAATGCTAGAACATGAGATTTCATGGAAAGTTTTGAAGATTAAGGTCTAAAAATTGGTATATGCAGTCATCTTTAATGAGTACAATGAAGATTTGTGAGTACAAGAGGTCAAGGTCATTCTTTGACCTTTGATCCTGAACTCTCAAATTTTGACAATTTCAAACAATCTTCTCAAAAACCACTGGGCCAATTGTAACCAAATTTCATATAGAGCCTCCAGAGGTTGAGGGAATGAAAATTTGTTCAAACAGTTCAGGTCACATGACCAACATGGCCGCCATGCCCATATATGGTAAAAACCTAAAAAAAATTTCTTCTCCAGAACCAATAGGCCGATGGCCTTGAAACTTGGTATGTAGCATTGGGTACTCCAGTACTATCATGAGTGTTCAAAATGATGACCTTAGGGTGACCTTGGCCATTTAAAAGCAAGGTCAAATATGGGAAAATGCTAATAAGACATAAGATTTCATGGAAAGTTTTGAAGATTTAGGCCTAAAAATTGGTAAATACAGTCATCTTAATGTGTATATCAAGATTCATGAGTACAAGAGGTCAAGGTCGTTCTTTGAACTTTGACCCTGAATTCTCAGAATAATTTGACAATTTCAAACTTCTCCTTAAAAGGCAATGCCCCAATTGTAACCAAATATTATATAGAGCCTTCAGGGGTAGAAGAAATGAAAATTTCTTCAAATGGTCTGGGTTACATGACCAACATGGCCACCATGACCATATATGGTAAAAACCTTTCAAAATATTTTTCTCCAGAGTCAATTGATCAATGGCTTTGAAACTTGGTATGTAGCATTGGGTACTCCAGTACTATCAAGATTGTTCGAATTATGACCTTGGTTGACCTTGACCTTTTTTACAGCAAGGTAAAATATGGAAAAATGCTAGAACATAAGATTTCATGGGAAGTTTTTAGCCTAAAAATTGGTATATACAGTCATCTTAATGAGGTCATGAAGAATTATGAGTACAAGAGGTCAAGGTCATTCTTTGACCTTTGACCCAAATCTCTCATATTTTGACATTTTCAAACATTTTCTCAAAAGGCAAAGGGCTAATTGTAATCACATTTCATATAGAGCCTCCAGGGGTTGATTGAACGAAAATTTGTTCAAACGGTCCAGGTCACATGACCAACATGGCCACCATACCCATTTATGGTATAAACCTTAAATATTTTTCTTCTCCAGACCCAATACACCAATGGCCTTGAAACTTGGTAAGTAGCATGGAGTACTAGAGTACTACCAAGACTGTTCGAATTATGACCTTGGGTTTACCTTGACCTTTTTTGCGGCATGGTCAAATATGGGAAAATGCTAGAACATAAGATTTCATGGAAAGTTTTGAAAAGTTTTGCCTAAAAAATGGTATATATGGTTGCCTTAATGAGTACATAAAGATTTATGAGTACAATAGGTCATGGTCATTCTTTGACTTTTGACCCAAGACTCATAGTTTGACAATTCCAAAACATAAGAAAATTCCACTTTGCCAATTGTTCAGGTGAGCGATTCAGGGCCTCATGGCCCTCTTGTTATTTTCTCTTTTTCATTTGTAAACTATGCTGATGGACTGCTCTTAGGCCTTGAATGTTTGGCTCTTCAAACTTGTCACGTTACAGCCAGTTGCTGAGGACAGCCATGTTTTTTAACATTTTAGCTTGAAGTTGTTGTATTGCCTATTAGTGAGCTTTCAGACGAATGTGGTCATATGAAAATTTCTATAGCTTTTATGGGTAAAAATGGTTAAGAGATGTGGACTCAAAATGAAGCAGGTGTGTTTATTTTTGGTTTTACTGTCAAATGAAATCCCTAAAAATATGGTGCTGAAAAATGAAATATTAAAAACACAACTGCAGAAATAGCTCACAAAGAGAGAAGATGAAGATTGTGTTTGTGTGCATTGTAATTACTAGTATGAAGGCTCATACACATTAGGTGGGGAAGGTTATAGGACAAGTATGTGTATGGTTTTGTAGCTTACTGATATCAGAAAATGAACAGTGTATCAGTACTTGACAGGTTTTATATTGATGGGTCTCAAATCTGAGTCCAACTGATTCTTATCTTGACAACTTTCAGGTGTAGATTTTGGTAAAGCTTATGATATCCCTGGTCACATGAGGAGTGAGCGGTTCTATGCTGCAGTGGTTCTGAAGGTAAACTTATTTTGTTTCTTCTCATTCAAACAATGCTCCAGATAAGGAGAAATGGTGATAATTATACCCCCGACATACGAAGTTTTTGTCATTCCGTATGTTCGTCCGTTAGTCCGTCCGTCCTTCCTTCCGTCCGTCCGTTCGTCAACTTCACGTTCGATCCCCCGCTTCTCCGGTCTTCCGGATGAGACTTTAAACCGAGGTCCTGTCTCCATATGACCTCGTTGTTGGTGGGACGTTAAACCCAAGTTCACTCACTCAACTTCACGTCAAAGTTTTGCGTTAAACCTTTTGTAATTGCTCATATTTCTGTAACCTTATATCAGATTCTCTTCATATTTGGTTCATTATATCTCCTTAGCATTACCTTTGATTTGATGTATCTAGACTCCTGGGTCAGGCCCCTGGGTGGTGGTCAGGGGTCAATAATTAGGACATAGTCGTTTTCATTATGTCAAAGTTTTGCGTTAAACCTTTTTTAATTGTTCATATTTCTTAAACCACATGTCAGATTCTTTTCATATTTGGTACATGATATCTCTTAATTACAACCTTTGATGTGAAGAGTCCATGCTCCAGGGTCAGGCTCCTGGGTGGGGCCAAGGGTCAATAATTAGGACCAAGGCATTTTCATTATGTCAAAGTTTTGCATTAAACCTTTTAGATTGCTCATATCTCTGTAAATGCATTGCAGATATCTTCCATATTTTATTCAAGATAACTCTATAGCATTACTTTCGATAGGGACTTCTGGGGCAGGCTCGTGGGTGGGCCAGGGGTTAATAACTAGGACTTAGCCATTTGTTGTTTTCCTTTTTTTTGCTGGTTCTAATATATTTAAATAAAATCTGATGATGCATAACTAATTTTATCTTATACTAGTTTACATTATATGGATGCTGCTGCTGACCTAAGGTCAAGGTCACAGACTTTGAATTTGTTCTTATATAACATTTTTTTTGCTGGTTCTAATATATGTAAATGGAATCTGGTGATGCATGACTAATTTTATCTTATACTAGTTTACATTATATGGATGCTGCTGCTGACCAAAGGTCAAGGTCACAGACTTTGAATTTGTTCTTTTATAACATTTTTGCATTAAACTTAAAGTTTGCTTTCATTAGGCGGTGTTACTGGTAGGGGGTATACGTGAGCCCCTGCTCACTTGCTCTAGTTTAGTGATAATTTTCCATATTTCTCTATAAAACATATGTTGTTCCCCTCATTAGAACTGTCTCACAGAGACGGGTCTAATGAGGGGTTACAACATATGTTTTTATTGAGAAATAACAAAAACTATCTCCTCAAAAATCTCTTTATCTGGAACTCTGAAACTTGGAGTCTTTCTAGGACTTTAGCTGACGTCACTGATCCATTTAAGGTGACTGGTATGCTTTCAGGGGAAGCAACTCTGCTACTTTCACTTCCCCCCTTCTACATTGGGTTAATTCTTTAAGGAAAGAATTTGCTTCTCAAGGAGGAAATTCTTTCCTTTAAGGGTACCAGTATGCCCTATTTTTTAGGGCTATGTCATCTAGGGAGCAAACAGGATGTCACTGAAGTTGTTTCCCTGTGAAAGAATGGCAGAAATTCATGTAACATTACTTTCCCAAAATAGGGTTCTTGGAGATTTTGCAGAATTAAGTACCCAGTGTTTGGCGCTGTTTTCTCATTACTCAGTGGATCCAAGAACCTGTGACATGTTACACCAAAGTTTCATACGTCAAACTTTATGCAAACATTTATGACATGCATTGTATAAATAGCAACAGTGGTGGCAATGTCCACACAGGATTTGATGTTTCAAAATGTTTAACTGTGAAAGCCTATTACCCAGATAGTTTGTTTGGTTACATAATTATACAATTATTGACTGTTGAGTCATTAGACATGATGTGATGTCAAGCAGAGGATACCATTACTGACCTTCCCTATCTCATTGGTCAATATTGGTATTCTCTGGTTGACATCTCATTGTCTCTGATGCCCCAATACACAGTTCCGAGAATAGCCACTAAGCTCCGCCTGCTTAGTTACTGGTTACTACGTCTCACAAGCTTACACAAAGATGGCGGAAAAACAAATGACAAAAGCAAGTGTCTGCTAAATGTTGGCGATCTATGGCAAAGAATCAGCCTCCTCATGATCTACCCATGGTAGCTGACGCATCATGCGTTTCCGATGCGTTCTGTTCTTGCAAAGCATGGTAAGTTTATTAAAAGTGGTGTTAGTTTGTTTTCTTTAAACAGGTATACATCCCTCCATTGACTGTTAGGTAAAATCACGGACTTATGTTGGATACTGACCACTTGCGATTTGTTTGTGAGACTATGTCACGTGCTAAGTTGTCGTTGCATTGGCCAGGTATACGCTATCATGTGATTTTGAGTGATATTCTGGGTGTGGCTCGGAACTGTGTATAGTCGATAAATAAATGATATTAAATTTGGGTAAACCATAAATTAATTTTCTTATGCTCATTGAAATTTTCTTTACCTAAGCTGGGAACTCCCTCATCATATCTTCTACAAGTTTTGTGGATTGTGTAGTTGTCTTTACTTTATACAAATAAATCTTTATGTGATAAGAAATTTAGAAAAAAAAATAAAGGTCAAGATTTCCCATAGCCTAGTGGCCATAGGGCCAGTGGGGGTCGGAGGGTCACTGTATCTTGGCACAACATCTGCTTCTGCCCACCCTTCTCCTTTCACTTCCTTATCCTTCTCTGATTCAAAAAAAGGTACTCATTGGGTTGACAGAGTTTTTCATTTGCAGGATGGCTCAGCCTGGTTAGAACCTTAGACATTCTGCAGCATATTCAAGTCTCTCTCACCACTCAGACATGGTGCTTCTCAGAAATTTTAAACATAATTTTGATTTCAAATTTATCTAATCAGGTAATTATTCAGAAAAAAATAAAAAAATAAAGAGATGGTTTTCACTGTATCAGTGTTATTTTTTTAAGCACAGTATAATATCCTTCTTGTATTATTAGAATGCTGAAATGAGCTTCAATTTTGGGGCAACAACTTTCAAGTACCCTCCTCCTAAAGGCTTTACAGCACTGGCTGAGGCTCCGAGAAATTGTATTAAGGAATCAGCAATAGTTGGTGAGTAAAATTTAAAGTGTATGGGTGCACCTATATGTTTTTCCTCTACCTGTATTTATATTTAGGGAACCAATTTTCATGTTTTCCTATTTGCTTCCCTGGTCAGTCTATCCCTCCCAGAATGGGATCTGCTGTTAAAGGAAAGAATTTGCTCCTGGAGGAGCAAATTATTTCTTTTAAGTGCAAACCCCAAATTGTTTCGTTAAGAGAAGCAATTTTTTCTTTTAAGAGCAGACTCCAAATTTTTCCCTTTAAGAGGAGCAAATTCTTTCCTTTAAGAGTAGACCCCATATTCTTTCCTTTAAATGCAGACCCCATTCCCAGAGGGATAGGTTGTTAAAATTGGCTCCTGGAGGAGCAAATTTCTGTGCTGAAGTAAAAGAATTTGCTCATAGAGGAACAAATATATCCTTTAAGATTAGCTCTCATACAAGAATTGGAGGCAAAACTGGAAATTGAAAGTTGCTTCCCCTGAAAGTGTACCCATTCACCTTAATATTTCAAGGAATAATAAAATTCTATACAAAGGGCATATCTCAAAAAATCTAGTTTTGATCACAGTGTATGTCTTGCCTGCAACTTGCAGCAGTGAGACATAACTACATTTCTGGCATTGATGGAATTATTTTCGTCGAGTTTTCTGATTTAACTGTGTTTTTTGCCCAGACAGACAAGATAACCCCTTTGTGGAATTCTTGTCTTCAAAAGACTGCCTTTTTGCTGCATTGTCTGACTGTGCAGAAAGGGCATCTCCAACAGTGTTATGGACTATATAAAAACAAGTCATAAGGACATACTTCTGGGCCCGGTTGTTCAAAACTAACAAGACCGTTAATTAATGTTTTATTAAATTTTCAAACGATGATATCTCAGTTATGCAAACATTTTTTGCATTGCAAAAGCTTTTCACATTTTTTCAGCAAAAATATCACTGTATTTGGTTATTAAGTCATAAAACACTTAACGAGTTGACCTCCTTATGAACTAGTTAAGCTTACAATGCTTTGAACAGCTAGGCCCTGGAGGGTATATGGGATGGGAAAGCTAAACAATAGGAGCAGTCTGATCCGAATCAACACTGTTTGCTGAGATACTGCTGTATAAGTATTTACTCTTTATGTTGTTTTTCATCCTTTTATTTCAACAGGATCTGCTTCAGTAGGTTCCAAGCCAGCACCAAATGCTCCACAAGCTATCATTATTGAGCCATCCCGAGAACTGGCTGAACAGGTGAGTGACAGACAAGGGTTTTGTAGCACAACCACTTCATTTTTTGTCTGGGTAAGGTTTAGAACTCTTAAGGGAGACATACCAAACATTTGTATCTTGCTTGTAAATGAGGGTTTGTGGGATCTTTTGTGTTAGTCAGGATAAATCATAAGAACAGCATATTTATGTATTTATACAAAATAATTTAAACAGACTTTATCATACATACTCATGAAGATATTCATTCTTTAGGTATACTTTCAGTTCTTCAGTTCAGTTTTGTCTGGGATGATGCACAGTTTTTCATTCTTTTTCCATGTCATTAGCCATCTTTATATTGGTTTCTCTGCCATTTGCACAATTTACTGTATAACTGTATAACATTTTTCTTCACAGACTTTGGCTCAGATTCAGAAGTTCCAGAAGCATCTGTCAAATCCTAAAATAAGGTAGGAACTATTTTACCAATTGCAGGCACTGTACACAGGCCGCAAATGCGATCCCCTGCTCTTCCAGTCTTTCGGATGAGACTTTAAACAGAGGTCCTCTTCTTCGTATGACCTTCGTGTTGTTGGGACATTAAACCCAAGGTCATTCACCCACTAACTGCATGTACTGTAATTACCCATAATATACTTGGAAGAGTTGCTTCCCTTGAGTGTATACCCATTCACTTAAAAGTGACCAAATTATGGTCACTTTTAAGTGAACAGGTTCACATTCAAGAGAAGCAACTCTTTCACTTTCATATGCCTGCTTTCTAAATGGGGTGAATTCTTATAGAAAAAATTTGCTCCACTAGGAGCAAATTCTATCCTTTAAGAGTAAACCCCATTTAGAAGGTTTTGTCATTGTTCAGGGAAGGAAACAGGAAGTCACAAAAGTTGTTCACCTTTGTATAAATAATGGAAATGCATGGAGGTATACCCATATACCTTAAACAATTATGCATTTTTTAATTTCATTTTATAAAATTGAGCTGCTGAATTTTATGCTCCACTGATGTGCTAAAAACATTCTGGTGAAGCTGCACACAGTGTATATTCAGATCAGATTGCTACCTAAGAAGCAATCAGATCTGGGGCTACTCTGTGTGTGTTTCTCCTCCACTTTTCTATATTTTATAGTCATGGAAGCTAAACTATATCAGAAACTGAGGGCCTTATAAAAGTTTATCTATTAAGGGTAATTGTGTATGTGCTTAATTTTGATACAGTAAAAGAAAACTCATGCCTCATAAAAAAACTAGCCTGCAGACATTTGCAGTTTACATAGACCTATGGACAAGTCATAAAAAAGCATGATGATACTACTTATGCATAGCCCTAGTGTATAGTTTCTCTCTTGGTTTGTTGGTAAATAGCCTTGATGACTGATGTTCTATATATGTTGTAAAGCAATAAACCCCAAAGTTTAATAAAATTTCTTGTATCTTGTATTTTGCTCGCTGGACTGGGTGTTTGCTAACACTGTAAGAGTTGTCATCACAGTGCTTGTATACATTAGCTCATAATACCCCTTCTATCCTGTAATTTATTTATTTTAGAGAACTGCTGATCATGGGAGGAATGAATGTTAAAGACCAAGTTGATGTGTTAGCTAAAGGAGTAAGTACTGGACTGTGTATTTGCAGCAGACCCCTCTATATAAGGCTACTCATTTATAACACTATTTTGCATATTACAGGGCTCCAGATAAGAGGAAGTATTGAGGATAATTCGAAGATAATTTTCCTTATTTCTCAATGAAAATAAATGTTGTGACCACTCATTAGAACCGTCTCGGTGAGACGGTTCTAATGATGGGTCACAACATATGATTTTATTGAAAAATATGGAAAATTATCCCTAAATTATCCCTGTTACCAGCTCTTATCTGGAGTATTGAATATAATGCTATCATATCATGGCTCCCACTGAGACTAATCTGCAAAGGTATATAGGACAAATGAGCATTTTATATCACTGGACTGCATGTTGAAACACCAGGCCCCAAGGCTACAAAACTTTTTTCATGCTCAACTCAGCTGAGCATGAAATTTTCTCTGCTAATAAATAGCAAATTAGTGATAAGTGCAGTGGTTTTCTTGCTCAGATTGGCCGCATATGAAGGCATTTTCATATTAATCAGCAGAGAAAATTTCATGCTCAGCTGAGTTGAGCATGAAAAAAGTTTTATAAATTTTGGGGCCTGGTCTTACACAGGTCCTCTGAGAACCAGTAGGAATTGGCAGTCTTTTAATCTTCAATAATTCACTTGAAAACTCTTATAGAGGAGCACAATCATAGTCTTTAATTGATGTTATGATTTCTTATTTGTAACATTGTCTTTAAAATGAATGAATGAAATTGTTTTTTATGTTTCATTCAGCAGTATTTCAGTCATATCGGGACAATTGTAGGATGTAAATGAAAAGCTGTGTGCAAAAGAACCCTGTTGGGTTCAAACGTAATGCTGCAAGCATAGTTAACCAGAGATAAACAGACTGGGCTACCGGAGATCCACCTCTGTAGCTGTATAAAGGACTAAAAGGGCATAATTTTACTGAGTAAACAGTGGTGTGGATTTATAATTAAATAAAATTTCATACACTTTACATTCTGTCAAAGAGATTACTATGAGTCCTTGTTGCAATCAGGATTAAAATTATGACATTTATTATTTTTTTCATGAGAACATATAACTGGATCATACTAGATTTGGCCACTCACAGCTTCTGATAAGGGGCAGTATTTGGTAACAATCAGGATAACTTCTCGTATCTTCACGGAATCATGTGTTGTGACCTCGATTGAGGCAGTTCAGATAAGTGGTCACTTCATAAATAAGAAAAAAAAGTTTGCAAGAATTAACATCAGATACTCTGACATCTTACCTGAGCTGCTGACACTGAAATTTCTCTTCTTTTTTTTTGAGCCTTCTTCATACTTTTGGTGGAGAAATAAAGAGAATTGTCGAACCCATTTTTCAGGAGTACTTCTGTTTTTATCCATCTTCAGGTGGACATTGTTGTGGGAACTCCAGGCCGATTAGAAGATCTGATATCTACAGGAAAACTGGCTCTCTCTTGTTGCAGATTCTTTGTACTGGATGAAGCTGTAAGTTTATTATACTTCCCTCTGAAAATCTGAGCTGGACTTCTTTATCTCTGGTAAACAAAGGGGTTCATGGCATAAAAAGGAAATAGATAGTAATAATAATGATAATGATGAAGATAATAATAGTGATAACAAAAAAAACACACAAAAAAACATTAGGGCAAATATTTTAAGTGCAGACGAGATGGCTCTTAACAATATGTAAATTAGTAAAGTTATGAGACTCCTGTTAGGCCTTTCCTGGTGTTTTAATCTGCCATTTTGTTGTGTTATCAGTGAATTCCTGAGCTAGGCAGCTCAAAAGTGATAGGGGAAGCAGTAAAGGCTTTTTATGCCCCCTGCACCATATGATGCCGGGGGCATATAGCGTTTCGGTTGTGCGTATGTTATTACGTATACATATGTCTGTCTGTCTGTATGTACGTGATCCTGTTAGACTCAGGTTAACATTTTTGTAAGAGGTAGATTTCATGGTTCCTGTTATTGTAGGAACTTGAAATTTTGTATTTTGTATTTATATCAGTAAGTACAACAGGAATACACAAGAATCAGGGTATGATGATCCATATGTCACGGTCCACTGACTTCGGACTTAGGCTAATTTTGCAAGGTTAAGATTTTTGTAAGAGGTAGATTTCAGGGTTCCTATAATTGTAGCACCTTGAAATTTTGTATGAGGGTTTATGTCTATAAGTACAACAGGAATAAACAAGAATTAGGGCAGAATGATCCATATGTCACAGTCCACTGACTTTGGACTTAGTTTAATTTTGGAAGGTTAAGATTTTTGTAAGAGGTAGATTTAAGGGTACCTTTTATTGTAGCAACCTAAAATTTTGTATGAGGATTAATATCAATGAGTACAACAGGAATATACAAGAATCAGGTCATGATGATCTATGTGTCACGGTCCACTGACTTTGGACTTTAGCCAAATTTGCCAGGTTCAGATTTTTGTAATAGGTAAATTTTAGAGTTCCTATTATTGTAGCAACTTGAAATTTTGTATGAGGATTTATATCTGTAAGTACAACAGGAATTTATAAGAATCAGGTCATGATGATCCGTATGTCACGGTCCACTGACTTGGTTTCTAACCATGTTCTGAAATACACAATATTTTCTATTTTGGCCATACAGTGACTCTGAAACTGTATAAAGGGCTGCAGTTTGTGTCACATTTCCAAGCTTTGGCTATGCTTTACCTGTGGCCTTTTATATTGTACAAGTCTGTCTCTATGAACCTCCTTATCCTACAAGTGCCAATAGCTTAATCAAGGCACCGACTTACTTGAGGCACTAGGCGGGGGCATCTGTGTACTATGGACACATTTCTAGTTTGTTCATGCTACCCTCGTTGATCAACATATGCCCCTATAAATCAGTCTTATGAAATTCTGCTTATAGATGAGATTTCCATTCTAAATAGGTCCCAAAAGTCTATATCCATCAATACAAGATGGATCTAGATTTTGGGGATTGTTTTGGAAGGAAAAAAATCCCTTGTTATATAATTGAAGAAGTAAGGTAGCTGAAGCTGATGTTTCTTGAAAATTTTCCATGTTACAGGATGGTCTGCTATCTCAAGGCTATGGTGACCTCATTAACAGACTTCATGCTCAGATACCTAAAGTGACTAACGATGGGAAGAGACTACAAATGGTGGTTTGTTCTGCTACTCTGCATTCTTTTGATGTGAAGAAAATGGCTGTGAGTGTTCTTTACTTGTTGATAGGGGATACAGATTTAGCTTAGCTGATTTGAGCTCTGAGTTTTGTGGATCTGTTGATCAGCTTGTTGTTGATGTAAACTGGTCAAAATATGTTATACTATACAGTCGAACTTGGATGGCTCGAACTCGCCGGGACCACCCAAAAAAGTTCGAGCGATCGGTAGTTCGAGCCATTGAAGACAAACTCACAAGGTCCAGCTGTATGTACTATGCTTTTCTATCATAGCAAGGGTGACTTCCTGTGACTTCCTGTTTATTGATCGGTCATAAATTACAGTATTTCTTCGGCTTTAAGGCAATTCAGCTATAAGACGGGGGTGTTTTTTTTGACTGTCTGAGGGAGTTTTTTGTAGCCTCGCCTATAAGACGGGTCGACTTTTCTCAAATTCTCCTGGGCTATGATCAGCCGCCGATGTCTCGAATGTTTACTCATCGATACGGTTCATTGCTCATTAGTTTGCAAACATGAACGAGCGAGACGACCACTAATCACTAATGCATTCAATTAAAACGTCAATTTCAAGAAGTCACCTTACACAACTTACATGCATGAATGATCAAATATTTATCCTCTCTGGTTTGCAACTGTCCGGTACATATTTTCTCAGGCAGTATCTGTGTGTATTCCAAGCACATGGCTTTGTTGATATTTGTCGCCATTTTGTTAGTAAAGATTCTAAAAATGTGTTCGTATAAGTATAGTTGGAGTTGTCTTTCTTTGGTTGGCGTATTCGGCATACACACCCAATAACATTGCACCCGATAGATACTGTGTATTGATGTAAGGGGAATGCCGATATTTTTTTATAATCTTTACATTATGAGCGGACAAAAAGTATGGCGTACCGAGGTCGGGAGAAGCGTTGCAGGAAAAGAGGTCCTAGGCCTTATGCAAGACTGCGCATTTACTTCAAGTGGTAATTAAACTGATTCGTTGTCATCAATCCTCTATGCCCCGAAGTGCAATATACAGGAGTCTTCCCGGTTTGCTTAATTATGCAAACCACGCCTATATCAGTCACGTGTCAGTCACAGTCACTGAGCGTCTTTCCAGAACAAGTTTACGTAAAGAGCGGCAGACTTCAAAGGAAAGCTGTTGCGACAGACCTTTTATTTACGCTCTCCTCTGATCATGTTCCCTTAATGAGGATTACCTGTACATTATTAAATTTATGACTGCTTAGGTAAAATTACGAGTCACACCAGGTGAGATGAATTAAATCTTGTTTTTGTTACTCAATTTATAATAGTTCCCAATTAGGATTAGTTTAACACACATTGGTGTTATTGATCAAAGGCTAATATACCGATGCTGTAATTTTACTGTTGCGACTCATGTCTCGCAGGCCTGCAGATTCCAACTTCTAGACCCAGGAAACTAGTCAGTAACTTCACTTTTACAAAAGCATTGGTCATCGGGATTTTCCGTGATCAGCTGCACTCACGGACAATGCCGAAAACCACCATGATTTCCACAGCCTCGGATATAAGACGGGTGCAATTTTTCAAGGTCATTTCGGCGCAGGAAAACCCCCGTCTTATAGCCGAAGAAATACGGTAAGCCACTCGTTGACCCTTTTGCACTTTTTGGGAGATAAAATAAAACAACACTGAAAAATATGTTTATATTTTTTTTTACAATATGAAAAGATCAACCAGGTAACAAACACTTGATAAAGATACGATCTACAATTTAGTCTGGTTGCGAGATAAGTTCCCACTAGCTAAGACCCGAGCCAGCCTGCTCAGATTATAAATTTTGGCATGTTTTATTCAATTTTGGTGTGAAATTTGAATTGAGAAAAATATTTTACCATCTTTAATTTTCATATGCCGCCTCATTAGCCCAGGGTGATTATACGCATTTAAATAGAGACCAAGTTATGCAATCAGTTTAAATTGAAAACCACTCAGCATTAATTGATTGACCAGTTGATCAAAGGGCGGCTTTAATTGACTCCGCTCGCGCCAATCAAGTATACCTGTGGTCTCGGCAGACACCTTGTCAATATCAAAGCGTCTTATGACAATGATCAAACGTCTGAGTGACCGTTATTGAAATGGAAAATTTTCACGTGGTAATTAGTGCGAGCCATCGGTGGGATTTTACATAGAAAATGTATCCTAGGGACCGGGTTTGGGGTTCGAGCCATTGTAGTTCGAGCCAAAGGTGGCAGGTTAAGTTAAAATGAATGGGAGTTTTGCCAGGACTGGAAAGTCAGTTCGACCGAAGCATGGCGTTCGAGCCTTCCGAGTTCGAGGCAGTGAAGTTCGACTGTATGTGATTATTTTCCATGGTCTTAATTTGAAAATATGACCTATCCTTTCATTACCAGAAACAGATCTGTGTAGATGGAATTCAAATTATCATTCAAATTGTACATGATCTTGATAATAACTGCACAAAGTTTCAGCTGTAGCTTCCCATTGAACCCATTTTATTGCCACATATAGAAATGACAGAGTTTAAAACAAGACCATCAGGTATTATAAATATCCAAAAACTGGAGACACTGTATCTGTTGTACCAGTTTGTGGATTGTCACCGAACTTATGAAGATACATCACTGGTAAAGGATAGAGCCTTTGGAAACTGTACATATTGGATAGGACAGCAAACCAAGAGCTGATTAGGTTTGGCGACACTGTTCCCATTACAGGCCACAGGAGGAAATACTCTGTTAAATTTTCTGTTGACATGTCTTTCCTGCACCATATCTCTTGAAGCTGTCTGCAGATTTATGACAAATTTTATAGATTATACAAGTAGGGGGAGCCATTGTTATTTGAGCATGCAAACTTTGAAAGCTTTTTCTGAAATTCACACTTTGGGTGATGTGCTGGTTGGGGAAATTTGTTTTCTCAGAAACATCTTTTATCTTAATTTACTGAAGTATCGTTCCAAATGGAAAATTGATTATTTTAGATGTCCCAAAATTTAGGCACTTTTTTGTGTTGCCCTTTCTTTTGTATGTTCAAATGCAGTTGCTGTTTTATATAATTAAGCTAGTGTGTGATTTTAGATCAGTTAAGACCACTTTTTTAGAAAAAATCCTTGTAACAGGCTTAATTTCATAAAATAATAACATTTGAGCCAGACAAAGTAAATTACTACAGGATACATGAGCTTCAACATGACAAAACCAACAAAGTGGCATGTGTGCCCAGGGAAGATTCAGATCAGCCTGGGCATCTGCCCAGTATGATTAGAGTCTTTGCTGTCCGCATGGACGCAGCTTAGACCCTTAGCTACCTTTTAAGTGCATAGTGAAGGCTCTGATCAGACTGGGTGGATGCCCAGGCTGACCTGAGTTTTCATGTGGCGCAAATGCCACTTTGTTGGTTTTATTATGTTGCGGCTCACATGGATTTTATGGCATTAAAATTGGCCTATGAGACATTATATATTAAACTAATTTTCTAACCCATTTCTTTCTAAGTCTGTGTTGTTTTATTTTTTGCTTGTCTAAACAAAAGTGCAGAAAATGTTCAAATTTTTGTGTAAGTTTTTAGCACATCAGCAGACATGATCCTTGGTTCCAGAGGATTTTCCTTCAAAATTTATTTTATCTTCACTGTAGCTGGTGTTAAATGCTGTGTGGTGGCTGTAAAAAGTCTCACATGTTCTTCACCACTGTGCAGATTACTGTATTAATCCTAGTTGCTGCCCCAGTTCTAATAAATGCCCCCTGCCTCTTTTTCCGAAAAATATGATATGTTAACTTGCATGAGTTCCTTTTGAGACTTCTATAGATGAGGTAGCTCTTTGAAATGGGTTCTACTCTTAAGGGAAAAAATTTGCTCCTAGAGGAGCAAATTCTTTCTTTTAAGGGTTGACCCACAATCCTACTGAAAAGGGAGGCAAAAAACAGTTGAGTTGCTTCCTCTGAAAGTATACCTATTCACCTTAATACTGTTTATTAGAGGTATTTTTGGAGTGGCTGATTTATTACAATTTATGCTCCAAATAATGACCCCCCCCCCCCCCCCCTTCATAAAATGCAATACTCCTGGAGTGTTTGCTGGAGGGCATGGGCCAAGTTGAAACATATTGCTGCACATGATCTTACTCAGTCAAATCCTGTCAGCTTTTTTCAGTCAGTGCTTCCAGAGGCTCTTCAGTCAAATTGTTTTTACTATCATTACCCAGTGAGCTTACAAGGTTGGTACAAAATCTACAATGTTGTCAGAGCTTTAGATAAGAGGGAGTATTTGGTGACAATTAGGGATAATTTTTGTTAATTCTACCTAAAAAACATATGTTGTGATCCCTCATCTGAACCGTCTCGATGAGACGGTTCAGATGAGGGGTCACAACATATGGTTTCAGTGAGAAATTAAAAAATTATATGCCTCAGTTATCATCAAATACCCCTCTTATGAACATTGCATCAATGTTGGGTCATCATTGTACAAAGGTCACATGCCTACTGAGTAGATGCATGTGATTGAAATATTTTTCACCTTGAGTTTGACTCAGGTGAATTGACTCTACTAATTGTTTTCAGGAGAAGTTGATGTATTTCCCTACCTGGATTGATCTTAAAGGCCAGGATTCTGTTCCGGAGACAGTTCATCATTGCGTAAGTACTGTGTGCCTTATTTCTTTGTTTCTTCTAATAGATTCCATCTCTCTAATGAGCTGCTCTTCATTTTTATCCCCCAACCGAAAGGTTCGGGGGATATAGCGATGAGCCTGGCGTCCGTCCGTCCGTCCCTCCGTCTGTCCGTCCATCCGTCCGTAAACACTTTCTTGTCCGCTCTATATCTTGAATACCCTTTGGAATATTTTCATGATACTTCACAGTTATGTAGAACAGGTCATGACGATGTGTCGCGTACAAGAATGGTAACTCTTGCTATTGTACTTTTTGAATTATCTCCCCTTTGGTGATTTTTTTTGCAGATTCGTGTCCGCTCTGTAACTTGAATACCCTTTGGAATATTTTCATGATACTTCACAGAAATGTAGAACAGGTCATGACGATGTGTCGCGAATAAGAATGACAACTCTTGCTTTCTTACTTTTTGAGTTATTTCCCCTTGATCATTTTAGGTATGATTTCGTGTCCGCTCTATAACTTGAATACCTTTTGGAATATTTTCATGATATTTCACAGATATGTAGAACAGGTCATGACGATGTGTCGCGAACAAGAATGACAACTCCTGCTTTCTTACTTTTAGAGTTATTTCCCCTTGATGGTTTTAGGTCTGATTTCGTGTCCGCTCTATAACTTGAATACCTTTTGGAATATTTTCATGATACTTCACAGATATGTAGAACAGGTCATGATGATGTGTCGGGAATAAGAATGACAACTCTTACTTTCTTACTTTTGGAGTTATTTCCCTTTGATGATTTTAGGTGTCCGCTCCATAGCTTGAATACCTTTTGAAATATTTTCATGATACTTCACAGATATGCAGAACAGGTCATGACAATTTGTCTCATACATGAATGATAACTCTTGCTTTTAGACTCAGTGAATTATTTCCCTTTGGTAGTTTGAGCTGCTGTTTGAGTCTCTGCTCTATAACTGTATAACCCTGGCCAGCTCCAGAATTTGAATAACCGTGTACCTTTTAGAATATTGATGATCATGCTGTGATATCTTATCAGTGTTCCTAACTCTCTCTTACCCCTCCACATTCCTGTGCCCCCTCCCCCCCCCCCCCCACCACCACAAAAAAAAAGAAAAATTTTTTTTTCCAGATTTGGATTCTATGTCCAAATTCACTTACTAGAGAGCTCAAAATTAGATTTGTAGGGCTTGTACTTTAGAAGTTATTCACACATTTTGAAAGTTGAATGTATCGTATGCTATACATTTGTGTATATGGTGGCTGTTTGAGATATTACCTCTTTTTAGCAGTCAAGCATACTGTTTTAGTCTGAGTGTTAGATAATCATGCATCTGTTAACAGTTAATGTCAATCAGAAGCATAAAAGAACGACAATATATTACTAATATGTGTTTTGAAGTGCACCCTTTTTACCAAGGCCCATGGGGGTCTTCGGTCGGGGGATTTGCCATCTCCTCTGATGGCTATTTTTGTCTGAGAAAACATGGGTAAGTTCCACCAAGACTGGCTTTAGACTTATTGGATCACCCAAGTATGTTAGGAATTCCAAAATTTGTCTAAAGGAAGTAGATTGTAGGACTTGTAAAGGAAGTAGATTGTAGGACTTGTGCAGGGCACAAATTTAGGGTAGAATAAACATGTTCTTTGTTCTGAAAAGCGTAGGCTGCCATCATGCTTATGATGAGATACCCTACAAAATGTTTTGAGAAAACAGTTAAATTGTATGAGTTCAATGCCATGTTTTTACTGCCATTTTAGATCACCGGCATGAAAGTGCAGGAAGAGCTTTTGTTGTCTCATTGGCATCAGGGTCCCTGTCAGCGTCGGCATCAGCACAGGATGCTTTGAGTTTTGGTTAAAACTTTTTCATGTGATTGGCAAGACACTGTCAGCTGAGCTATCCTATAAGCAGACAGGCCTTGTTTACAAACAGAAACAACGTTTGTGACTTCCTGCCTTCCAAAATTGCGTTTAATCTTACTGAAAAGAATTTGCTCCAAGGGGAGTAAACTCTTCTTTTAATAATTGACCACTATTTAGAAGGGAGATAAAAATGAAAGAGGCAGAGTTGCTTGCCCCAAAGGGTTCCCATTTACCATAAACCTCTCAGATATTATCCCCACAATTTTTTATCATATCTGCAGTCCGGGGGCCCAGCTGTTTGAAACTAACGAGGTCGTGAGTTAATGAGATATTAAAATTTCAAATGTTGATATCTCAGATAGGCCAATATTTTTTTGTTGATAAAAATGTGAGAAGCTTTTGCAAAACGTCTGCTGAGCGCAAAACTGTGGTAACTACATTTTTGCAAATTGTTCAGGAGAAGGAAAAAACTTTTTCTTTTTTATCTTACTAAGGCAGTTAGAACAACATTCATGTAGATTACAACTTTTAGCTTACTACAGAGAACAAGAAAAGAAATACCTCATTTATTTTATGTATAACTGAGAAAAATGGAAAAATGTGTACTTACAACAATAATGCACTGAAAACTGTGAGCGCAAAACTATGGTAAGTGCACTTACAATAGTTTTGCACTCACTATGATTGCACTTACAATATTTTTGCACTCAGTTACTGTAACATAATGAGAAATGCAGCAGTTTTGCATCATGTTCTTATTCAAGAATTAATTTATATAACTTATTTAAGGCAATATATTATAAGTGAGCTGTTTTAGCAAAAGTATTCTAAAAATTTTACCATATTTTCCCTTATAAAACAGCTGGGTGGGGTAACTGGGATAGAGATCCACTGTTAATTGGATAAGTTTTGACCAAATTATGTGTTATTTTGATGCCCTAATTTCACTGAAAATATCTCCAGTAGCATGTCAGTTGTACAGCTGATAAGGGTTATGATTTTCTTGCCAAAACAATGACTATACATTGTATTCAAGTCTTCCACACAGTGTGCACTTAAAAATACCAAAAATGCAGGAACTTGATCTGCTCAGCAGGGTTTTAGTTAATCTAATAATTTTTTGGGTCTAATATCATTACTCTCAGTGTCAGATAGAGAAAATATATGTGTGAAGGGTTTGGACAACAAATACCACATAAAAAGTGTTACAAATGGAGACCGACGTTCAATACTGAAAGGATCGATATAGAAACCCAGGGTAACTAAATAACTTTGTTTAAGGTAGACGAATACTGAATAGAAATATTGGCGGGGCATTCAAACCATTATACCGTCTAAATAACCCGAAGAGCTATAAAACATTTGGGTAAGAAAAAAACAATTTTCACCGTTTTGTTTTCCTAAAAAACAATATTTTGTATTTCTACATACTTTTTTTACACATTTTCCATTAAAATTCATATCTCTAGCACATGAATGCACTTTCATTTCAGCAAATCATATAATCTGTAATATAGGATATTTTAAACAAACTGATAACAAAAAATTGCAGTTTTCTTGTTAATAAGTATGTTTTTAAATTCTTTGAAAAAATGCAAGAAAATTGAATTTCATGAAAAACGTCATAAAAAATATCATCAATCGATGGGGCATGCTTAGGCATATTATTTTAGTAAAACTTACATCGTATGTTAAAGAATAAAACAAAAAAACAAACATTTCACCGTTTTGTTTCCTAGAAAAACAATGTTTAAGTTCAAAATATCCCCAAAACAGACTGCCCAAATTCTGCACCTGCTGCAAGCACAGCCGGTCCTTGCCCTATTATTTATTTTCCTGTTATTCGGTTCTACCACAGAGTAATGTCGACAAAAATGCGCAGATGGAATGGAAACTGTGAAGATCTTGATCATTCTGGTTCCGAAGGAACAGTCTGATCTCAGTTTCCACTGTTTGTACAGACCTGTGTGCCCGAAAACTTAGGATCTTTACGGTAGATATTGTAAGTGTATATTATAACTGTATATACTCCACAGTTAGTCGATTTGATGATGAACAATAACTCTGTTTGTTTTTTAAACAAGCAAGAACAGAGTTCTTCCGGGATCGTCCACCTTAACATCATGAAAATTAGTAAGATAATTATCTGGATCACTATGCAATAAACCTGGTGCCAAAAGTTGCTCAAGCATGTAACATACCGTGGCAGGTAAGACAAGCAATGAAAAGCAAACAAGGGCTTCGCAAGCGGCGCATAATACGCCCGTTTCAGTGTAATGAAGGAGTTACAGAATGAAAGAGATTGTTTATAGAAGGATGGACAGGCAGACAAAACAGGGGAAACAACTCTGTAATTAATGACTGCAGTGTTATCAATACAACACATCAAATACTATTAGTACACCAAAAATCAGGTTCCAGGGTGAAGCAGCTCATAAGTTGTGAAACGCCAAAGTCAAACAAGGGAGATAATTCATAAATTCTTAGTCACAATACTTTCCCTTGACAATATACACATCACCATAAAAATTTGTTAAAATATTTCCAACGGTTAAGGAGATACAGAGTAAAACGGAAGTTGATGCAAGGGCAGATAATTTAGGAAGTAAGCCAGAGTTGTGGTTCATGCCCATGATACATTACTCCATTATTATACACATTCCTACAAAGTTTCATTGAAATATTTCAAAGGGTTAAGGAGTTATGGGGGAATGGTTTAACCTAAAAAACTAATCAAAGGGAGGTTACTCCAAAATTAAGTAAGGGGGAACAACCATTCTTATATGTGACACACAGTCTTGTGATCATGCACATTGCTATAAAGTTTCATCAAGATATACCAAATGGTTACTTAGTTATTGAATGCACAATATTAGTATACACAAAAATACCCTAAAAATCTAATCAAAGGGATGCAACTCCAAAATGAAGAAGGGGAGAGCAACCATTGTTATACGCGACACATCATCACACCCTCATACATATTGCTATGAAGTTTCATCAAGATATCCCAAACGGTTATCTAGTTATGGCGCGCACAAGACTAGAAGGGTAAAAAATAATCAAAGGGGCATAACTTTACAACTAAGAAAGGGGGAGCAACCATTACTATATGCGACACTTTGCCCCATCCTAATATATATGCCTACAAAATTTCATGAAGATATCTCAAACGGTTTCTGAGATATGGTGCGCACAAGAATGTTGACGGACGGACAGACAGACGGACGGACAGACAGACGGACGGACGGACAGCGCCATGCCATAATACGTCCGTTTTTTTCAAAACGGGCGTATAAAAAACCCTGACAGAATAATACTGACAAGTTCCTCAAGACATCTTGTCATACCATTTGATACTTTAAAGGTTTACACACTAGTTTCTGCTTGCATCTCCTGCACTCATGGTACAGTTGAGTGAAGTTCAGGATATTGCATTTCTAATTAATGCAAGGTTAAAGGCAACAGCAGGTCACAATCAGTTCTAGAATTGTCAATGTTTATATCACTGATGAGTTTGGACTTATGATTTTGGTACTTCGACCATTTTCATTTTGGATTGAACGTTTCCATCATAGTCTGTCTTGTCCATTATCTTAGAGAAAAAATGGAATGCTTACTGACCGACCGCAATCGGGACATGCGTGCATAACAACACAACATCAGGACAGGGCTATACCTTTTGCTCATCTGTATAATCACCACATTACTACCCCTGAAATGGCCAGCAATTCCGAAAGCACTCATAATCATTGCATTGACCCCAAAACTTTAAGGAACCCACTGCATGATGTGAGTCTGGGAAGTAGACATCCCTACATTGGCATACCCTATACAACTGATCTATTTCACTTTAGGATACTGGGGGTATCTTCAAATTGTTTTCAGTGACTCAAGAATTAAAGGCCCCATTGCTCTATCAGCTTGAAAAATTTTATCATGAGGTATCGGTGTAAGCTTCTCTCTATATATTAGTTTCTTCATTGAAAATGACCATAATTAGCCAGCTTTAAGCAAATAAAACATCCTAGAGTTTCACATAAAAATGTTTTGAAAATTTATTTGGGTCATTTTTTTTTTTTTTTTTTTTTTTTTTTTTAAATTACGTGAAAACTGAGTACAGATTTCATGTTTTATTGACAGTTTGATTCACTGTTTGTGTGTTTTCAAAACATTCTATGGTTTACAAGGGAGGGGTCATAACTCTAATATCAAAATAAAGTTTTGATTACAACACTTAATTTTAGCAAGACCTGTCGCCAGACAGGACAGCTCGCCTGAACCTGCGCTTGTTCATCTTCAAGGGCTAGTATTTATTTCTTATGGGGTGGGGATGGTGCTGAGTAACATTTCCAATCAATATCTATCATCATACCAAATATCATTCAAATCCATCAAAGGGTTTAGAAGCAATGAGATTTCAAAGATTTTGACATAAAACTTTATCATAAAATTTCTCTAAGTCTGTGACCTTGACCTATAGGTCATATGCAGGGGTGGGGATGCAGCTGAATAAAATTTCTAACCAATATCTATCATCAAAACAAATATAAATCAAACTGATCAAAGGGTTTAGAAAGTATATGAGCTTAAAAAAACTTTATTGTAAAACTTTAACATAAAAAAAGTCTGTGACCTTGACCTATATGTTATATCCAGGGGTTGGGATGCAACTGAATAAAATTTCCAACTAAAATCTTTCATTAAACCAAATATAATTCAAAAAGATCAAATGGTTTAGAAACTATGACATCTGAAGAAAACAAACATAAAACTGCTAAGTCTGTGACCTTGACCTATAGGTCATGTCCAGGGGTGGGGATGTGGTTGAACAAAATTACAGACCAATATCTATCATCATACCAATTATATTTCTAATTGATTAAAGGGTTTAGGAACTCTGAGATCTTAAAAACTTTAACAGAAATATTTAACACTAGAGAAAGTGAGCAGGGGCTCACGTATACCCCCCGGCCAGCGCCACCGCCTTATGACATTAAACTTTAAACACAAAAATTTAACACATATCAGATACAAATTTTAAAATCTGTGACCTTGACCTTTGGTCAGCAGCAGCAGCTTACAGAGGAGGTCAACTTATCTTCTGCAAGCTTACAGTAAACCAAAAAATATATCAAACAGTTCCATCGAAGGATATCTGAAACATTACAAAGCAGTACATTGATGCAAATGTTTAGTATGTGACCTTGACCTTATGTCAACAGCAGCATCCAGATAATGTAAATTGTTGCAGCCTAGAGGTAAACAAAGTCACATACCAAAAGGTCCTACAAAAGAAGATGGGAAAAATAAGCAAATAATATAAACTTAACTTAAAAGTTTATCATGGAAAAGCATGTCTGTGACCTTGACCTTGAGTCAAGGCATGTGTGGAGATGATACTGAATACATTTTTAGACCAATACCTATAATCATACCAAAAATAAACCAAACTCAAACAAGAGCTGTCGCCTGACAGCATAGCTCGCCTGAATAGGTGCTTGCCCATCATACAGTCGCTATGATGGTGTGGACTGCTATGCATAAAACTTCAGGCAAGCATGTCCATAATGACAACACATTTATAAACAAAAGCTATCTCAGAAATAAGTCTTAAAATAAAATTGAAATAAAAAAATCTACATAAAATTTCAAAGTTCATGAGCCCAAGGTTAAAGAACTAAGGGGTGTGAGGGGCGGTAGGGGGGGGGGGGGGGGGGGGGCAGCTAGAATGTATCAAAAGCGTGAACCATTATCTAACATCAGTCCAAGTACTAGTATCAACTGAGTCCATCATGGCACTGTGAAATTATGTCTTCATAGATATAAACTCTTTAACCTAAATCTTTCAGACAAAATTCAAAGTCGATGACCTTGACTTCAAGGTCATCCAGTGGGGTAAGTATATGGTGTTTTGTAAAAACTCAAAAAAAGTGTCAAATATCAGTTCAAGTACAAACTAAATCTCTGCCAAGCACAATGAATCAGTATGCAATTAGAAAACTTTAAGAAAGACCAAAAATTCCCACTGCATGATGTGAGTCTGCGAAGTAGACATCCCTACATTGGCATACCCTATACAACTGATCTATTTCACTTTAGGATACTGGGGGTATCTTCAAATTGTTTTCAGTGACTCAAGAATTAAAGGCCCCATTGCTCTATCAGCTTGAAAAATTTTATCATGAGGTATCGGTGTAAGCTTCTCTCTATATATTAGTTTCTTCATTGAAAATGACCATAATTAGCCAGCTTTAAGCAAATAAAACATCCTAGAGTTTCACATAAAAATGTTTTGAAAATTTATTGGGTCATTTTAGTTGGCAACTGAAATGACCTACTTTCGATTTCATTACTTTGACTAAAATGGTAAAACTGGAGCCCCACTCACTATCCCGCTTATTATACCCCCGGCATACGAAGTATGTCGAGGGGTATATAGTTTTCGTCTTTCCGTCCGTTCGTCCGTTCGTCCATCCGTTAGTCCGTCCGTGTGTTAGTTAACATTTGCGTTAAAGTTTTGCGTTAAGTTTTTTATTTTGCTTCTGTTAACCGGAACTTGTTCATAGATGCTTACTATTTTAGTAGAGGATGGAAACTGACTAATTTGCATCATCTGGATGCTGCTGCTGGCCTAAGGTCAAGGTCACAGACTTCGAAATTTGTACAATAGCTGTGTTAAAGTTTTGCGTTAAGTTTCTGCTTTTGCTCTGTTTTTATGAAAGACTTAATTGTAACTTGTTCACATGTGCTTAGTGTTAGTACAGGATATATACATATTAGTTTGCATCATGTGGCTGCTGCTGATGATGAAAGGTCAAGGTCACAGACTTAGAAATTTGTATACCATTTGTGTTAAAGTTTTGTGTTAAGTTGTATTTTATGCTTAGATTTTTAATATTCTTGAATAGAACCTTTTGCAATGCTACTAGGTTCACTTCTATATTGAAAGGAATTAGTTTGCATTATCTGGATGCTGCTGCTGACCGAATGTCAAGGTCACTTACTTTGAAATGTGTATACTCTTTGTCTTAAAGTTTTATATCAATTCATATTTTGTGCTTGTACTTCAGATATACTTCAATGAAACCTTTTATTATGCTACTAGGTTTACTTCTAGGTTGAAACTGATTTGTTGACATCATCTGGATGCTGCTGCTGACTTAAGGTAAAGGCCACACACATGCAAATTTGTGTTGAAAATTTGTGTTAAATTTGTATGTTTTTTTGCTTATGCAAATTTTAGATGGAACCCTTTAGCTTCTGTCTATAGGCCTTTCACTGGGTTTGTTATAAATTGTCCACCTGTCTGTCTGTTTATTAACTTTCGCTTCAAAGCTTTGTATTAAATGCATTATTAGGGGGTGGTGCTGGCCGGGGGTATACGTGAGCCCCTGCTCACTTGCTCTAGTGTTAATATAGCATTGCTAGATGGGAAACTAGAACAGAAAATTGTATTTTGTTGACCAATTTGTTTATTTTTCAAAAACTTGTTTTCTC
This sequence comes from Ctena decussata, assembly GCA_963989385.1. Classification (NCBI taxonomy): domain Eukaryota; kingdom Metazoa; phylum Mollusca; class Bivalvia; order Lucinida; family Lucinidae; genus Ctena; species Ctena decussata. Next base: position 78,174,269 of record OZ022503.1, on the reverse strand, counting down.
TACTGTTTGCTAGTTAAATGACTCAATATATGCTCATCAACCCACAGTTTATTACCAAATGTGGTGGTTGAACCGCTTTTAACAGTGATTTGAGTTTAGACATTTTTACCACTGATAGGATTATGGAGACTTTAACAGACAAAATCCAGTGAAATTTTTTGAAACACTTGATAGCAGTTGTGGGTCTGCGGAGTAGACATCCCTACATTGGCATACCCGATAAGGCACAGTGCACTGCATGAACTGATGCATTTTACTTAGGATATACTGGGGGTGCCCTCAAATTGTTTTCAGTTACTCAAGAATTTTAAATAGTTAAAATTCAGTGAAATTTTCTGATATACTTGATAAAAGATAGCCTTTGACAGATTTCTAAAAACAAACATATTATATAGCATTCAAATAGATAACTTTCTTTCACACCTAATTAAATTTTATGCACTGTTTTTAAAATGCCAGCTGTAAGACAGATACAGAAAATTTGTGACTTTAAGACCATAGCATAATTACCTGATGGTACTACAAACAGTATGTCAGTGATAAAACAACATATAACCAACATTCTGTTCTTATTCCTGTTGTGCATAGAGGAATCTCTTAACGAAAAAAATGAAATATCTTGCATAAACTGCAGGGCTGCTATGAATTATTTATCAAAGCCTTGGACATTTATAGTATTTCCCACCTCGAAAAGACGTATTTCATAGGACCCCAATGGAATCTCCTCAATGAAGAGATCCTACAACAAAATGCTCCAGTGGGTTTAAAATCTCAACCCAAAAATTAAAGAGGATCATGGACCATGCATTACTGAAGGTTTGAAATGTAACACAAACTGCAACCTATAGTTCAGTTTCATATACCTGTATGGCCAAAACAGAAAATACATGTATTGCAGAACCTAGCTAGAAGAAAAAAATAATGGATGAAGCATAACCAAAAGGAACAGGTTTCCCATAGCCTAATAGCCGTAGGGGCAGTGGGGGTTAGAGACCCACTGTATCTTGGGCACAGCAAATGAAAGGCAGAGCCCGACCCTCTCCTTTAGCTGCCTTATCCTTCCCTGATTCGAAAAAAGTACCAATTTACTGCTGGGTTGACAGAGAGAGGTTTCCAGTCGTGGGATGGTGACGGTGAGCCGCCATCTCATTACTTTCCGGGGACTTTCTGCACCATAACCAAGCATCTCTAACCACTCGACCATGGCGCCTCTCTACATAACCATAAACCTAACACTAAAAATAGGCACACTATGAAGTTGAAATACTTAAGTTTATAAAGGGGCATAACTCTGTCTTCAATACACCAACTTTTCTCTCTATAATTTATAACATGCTTTTAGGCAAAACGAGAAGCTGTTAAGTTGTAAACATGGACAGGGTTCAGATGCACATTCCTGGGACATGATAAGCATCATTTCCTAGCTACAGACACATTTCTGTGAAAATGGTTTGGTAACAAACAATAAGATCAGTATAGATATACAGAATACACATTGAATACCACACTACTAGAAATGGGCATATGGGCATTTTCCAAAAATAGTCAAAGAAAATGATTATATGCTGTCTATGATATTTCAATCTTCATATTAGCATTATGTTTCAATGTCAGATTTGAGATTAAAATTCAGAAACAGTGTTAGATTCAAGCAAAGAGGGGTTTGCTAGCAGGCGATTGAACTTATCCATACACCGTTTGATATTTTGGTCATGGGTAAACAAGTGGTAGCAAGGCAGAAATCTCATCCCAGCACAAAATTATAGTCTACTGCAGCTTGAAAGAGTTGACAAAGTAATATTCTAATATAAGAACAGTTTAAGCATATTTTATTGCTATAAGTGACAAGCAATGGGGTTGGGCCACAAGTTCTCACAACATTAGTTACGGCCCGCCCCCTACATCATAAATTAACAGATATAAATAAGCATAATAATGACAGCAAGCGAACATATTCATAACATAACTATAAACAGTACCAAATGAGAAAAAAAAAACCTAGCTATACAAAGGAGTCTTGTCAGGTGATCCGGGTCAAAACTTGGTGGGAATTCAAACGATGGTGGCTATGTGTATACATATACATGTATGTGTATACCAGCCGACTATATATATAGCTGTAGCTAGTCCTAAAACCGCTTTGAAGATTTAATAAAGTTATGGATAGCCTTAAAAAGAATTATGTTGTTTTCAGTACCCAATTCTGGTTTACCAAATAGTACAGTGTCAGTACTGAGAGGGTGAAAATTTCTTGTAGCGTTAAATAACAATAGCCTCTCCGTAGTGTATTTTGGGCATCGAAAGAAGTAATGTTCAGCATCTTCTATTTCATTTGAACAGGAACAGGTAGGGTCAAGTGTTAAGTAGTTTGTAAAGAGATCGAAATTTAAATTGCTACATTTGTTACGTAGTCTAGCATGCAATACAGATATGTATCTACAGCCATACAAATAATAACTTGGAGTTGCAGAAACATTCGTGTATATTTTCTTAGTATTCAATTTAAAACTTGTAAGTGTGTTTATTTCTCTCAGATTGTTGTCGATCGAGTTCCATAATGAAATTGACGAGGGAATACATGATTTTCGTGAGATTTCTGTACGGGTATAAGGTATAGAATAATTGTTTTGATTTCTAAGTGGATAATTAGAAACATTTCTAACTAGTGGTGGGATAAGGTCAGTTATATAAGAAGGGGCTAAATTATTATGGACTTTATACATAAAATTTAATTTCTGTTGACGCCTCCTTTCTTCTAATGAGACCCAACCACATTCACGAAAAAGGAATGCTATTGATACAGATCTAGTTAAACCCGTTACAATGCGCGCGGCTTCATTTTGAATTTTGTCTAATAGATATGAATTCTGGGCTGAGCAGCCATCCCAAACAATGGAAGCATATTCTAATATAGGCAATAGATAAGAGGTATATATCTGATTAAGTGCTTTTCGACTAAAAGTGTATTTAAGTTTACGCATTATTCCAAGGACTTTTGAAGCTGAAGTTATAATATTATCGATATGAGCAGTCCATTTACCATCGCTACTAATAGTTAAACCAAGGTGTTTATGGTTTTCGACAAATTTTATTTGAGTATTGCCAAACGTTAGGCGGGGCAATGTATCAAAATGCCTTAAGGTGAATAAAACTGCTTCGGTTTTGTTAGGATTAAATGTAACTAGCCACTGGCTAGCCCATGCAGATAGCAAACTGAGGTCGTGATTTATAATACCATCAATATCATGCAGGCTAGTGGCTGAGTAATATAGAGAACTATCGTCGGCAAACAATCTTGTTAAACTAAGGAGGGACTCAGAAATATCGTTTACATATATCAAAAATAATAAAGGGCCCAGTACAGATCCTTGTGGAACACCAGCGTTTAATATTTTAGGAGAAGAACTACTTGCTTTTAGCACAACCTTTTGTTTTCTGTTGTCAAGGTAATTAGATATCCAGTGTAATAAGCTTCCGTGTACACCGTGTTGTTTTAATTTAAAAAGTAAACCTTTGTGCCAGACCCTATCAAAGGCTTTGGAAATGTCGCAGAAAACCATACATGAAAACTGATGGTTGTCAAAGGTCTGACATATACTATGGTAAATATCAATAAGCTGGAATACTGTTGAATGGTTAGGGAGAAAACCAGACTGATATTTATATAACAAATTATTTGCATAAAGATAATTATATAAGTTTTTAAAGACAATACGTTCTTGCAATTTACTGATATTACTCAATAAAGCAACTGGTCTATAATTTGACGGCGATGTCTTATCAGCTTTTTTGGAAATCGGGATTACATTCGATTCCTTCCAGGGATCTGGAAATATACCTTCGGAAAAAGATCGGTTAAATAATAAAGCTAAAGGTTTAGATATAGTTTTGGATACTCCTCTCAACATTCTATTACTTATACCATCATTTCCATTCGCCTTATTTGGATTAAGATTTTCGATTAATAATTCAATTTCGCTTTCAGAGCAACTAACAGTAGAAATATTTTGAGGCGTTTTGCTTTGAAAGATAGGTAACTGGGAGTTTTGGTCATTCACACTAGATATTGAGACAAAGTAATCGTTTAAACACTCAGCTTTTTCTGTGTCAGTATAATAGTAATTTAAATCACCGGTGTCTGATAATGTACATAAAGGCGGAATAGATGAAGACGTATTATTATCTTTAACAAAGTGACGAACTACTTTCCAGAATTTTCTTTTATCGTTATTTTGAAAGTCGCAAACTAATAGTTCTAAATTATTGTAAAATTTTTCTTTAGCGTATTTTATTTGATTATTGACTTTGTTACGTGCTTTTTTATATTTATTCCAATCTGAGGGGTTTCCAGATTTCGCTGCTTTTGTTTTAAGTCTATCTCTAATCCTAGAAGTGCTTCTTATTACGGAATCGTACCACGGCTTGTCATCTCCCCTCACTATAACAGTTTTATGTGGGATACATGAGTTAACAAATTCAAGGAAAATACTATTAAAGCATAAACAAGCCTCGGTTACGGTTCCATTTAGTAAACACGACCAGTCAAAATTTCTGATTCTTTGATTTAATAAATCAAAATTAGCATATTTGTATTGCCAAACGGTTCTTTCAAAAGACTCATTTAAATCGTAAAAGAAAGGTAATGTAATATAGGTTGCGCTATGATCACTTATAAAATTTGGCAATTTTATCGTGCCTTTATCGACAAAACTCATTTCTTCGGGAATAATAATAGGGTCTAACAGTGCTTGTTGCCGGGTTGGTTCATCTATGATATTGTGGAGAGAATTTAACATTAAAACATCTTTTAGATTGCGCACATTTTGGTGATATAAGTCTTCATTTAAATCTCCAACAATGATAATATTCTTAGATATTTCTAATGCCTTTTCAATATTGAGATTCAGCTGCTCAAAAAAATTAATATCTGAAGTACGGGGACTGTAAAAGGTTCCTAATAAGTAAATTTCTCTATTAACCTTAATTTCTGTCCAGACAGATTCATTACAAAATATTTCAAGATCTATACGCCGAGAGTGCAAAATATTTGACGAGACATAAACCAGTATACCCCCTCCATGGCAAGTACGATCTTTTCTATATGGTGGGTCAAACTTATTAGAAAGTATTAAGGAGTCCATATTTATATTGACATCAAGATGTGTTTCACTAAAGCAGAGTATATCATATTCCAAAAAAGTGTCTTGTATATATTCGATTTTATTTCTGATACTTCTAATGTTACTATGAATGATAGAAAGGGTGTTAATTCGTGAATCTGGTCCCGGGTTACGTTCAATATCACCAGCTTGTAATAAAAGTAAACCTAAAATCAATATGACATTTATATTAATTAGCCAATTATTGGGAATAGATGATAAAAAACGACATAATTCTGAAAGTATCTTCAACAACTCGATTATAGTACCAAGTAGAGAGTCGACTGGTAACTTAATTCTACAACTAGAGCGATATATGATGCCACCGCTGTGAAACAGACCAATGCAAATACGCCATTGTTGCAATCCGTTATCCATTCGGCATCATCATAAGATCTTCAGTCCACGTTAACTGCACCGAATCTGCATCACACCGGCACCATCTGCCCAGATCACCTGACAAGACTGGAAAGTAAGCAGTATATACAAAGAAAAGGTGGAGTGACAAAAACAAAAGAAACAAATTAATGAAAGCAAAAAACATATGAAAACACAAGACTATAGTTGGTATGTAAATTTGGAGGCAAAGTTGTCGAAAAGCAAACAATGTAAAACAAGTCTCATTGGGAACGTAGTTTCGAAATACCACTGAAGCAGCGCTAATTCGGCGCCGTGACGTCGAATCAACACTGGTACAGGGACACGTCGACGCCACGCTTCCGATGAGATTATTCTATAGTATTTCTACAAGTATCTTCCACAGCACAAAACAAAATAGGGGTATATTTGTATTTAATTGAAAAGATTCGAATTTTAACGGCTATTGCTAAAAAAAAAAAAGTTGATACACTTAAGAGCAAAGGGGATGGGGATAGGAATTTATTCAATTATCATAATTGACAGCAGGTAACATGCGCAGAGAAAAAAAAAATACGGCGGGGGGTGGGAGGGGGACACACTGGATCGTCACTAGGAGAGTGGGCGGGTGGATCGTCACTAGGTAGAGTAGGTGGCCACACTAAAGCGTCACTGTAATAAATAGCAAATTTCACCTCACAAATCGATCATAACATGCCAAGATAAATCGTCGATTAACAATGCACACATTTAAGTATAACATATCTCAATTAAATCAAAATCACCACCTCATTTTATTGACTCAGACTGTGTGTAAACTAAAGAAAAACCATTACCCTTCAGCCAGTTGTACAGAGTATGTGTCACTCGCTTTGTGCTCGTGACACATCCTCTCCACAGCTGATCTCTCAAGAAGCTGAAATCATAGCTTTTTTCAGCCGGATCACGGGATAAGGTGCCCGCTCAATATGTGGGCAGCGAAGAGACAACAACCCTTTCAACTTTCACTGGGCAGTTTGACCATAGACATGGTGTCCACATAACCAGCCCAAGAATTCTTGAAATCGGCAAACAAAAACTTCATCAAGTACGTTGGCTGCATAAACAAGGCACCTTATCCCGCGAAACTACTGAGCAATTATCCGTGGCCGGTTTTACGATAAAGTGCACTAAGTATATAGCCAATAGAGCTATTGTATATGATCCAAACATCCAATAGCAATACACTACACCTGTTTCATTTGCATACGTAAACAGAATAGTATACGGTTATGTAGTGTAGCTACCAAGCAAAGTCGGAACTTAAAAGAAAAAAAAAGGAAAACATTTCCGCGAACGAAAATAGAATCAACGTACTCAATGTGCTCAAACAACGGGGCGCCTAAAAACCATCAATTTTCCACTTGGGACAAGTGGAAAACTGATGGTTTAAGGCGTCCCAATACTTAAGCACATTAGGGCAAAAATTTTAGGTAGCTAATTTCCTACGGAGCCGCATGAGGCGAGTCACGTGACAAGACGAGCTGCGAAAATCCAGACCAGTTCGGTGTGGGTATTCGCTGCTTTCATCCCTTTTCTCGAATCTTCGTCCATAATGTGCAGCGCGAGGACTCAGAACAGCCAACACAAATCCTCTAGCTGAGACCATTAATCGTACCCAAACTTGGCCAAAGGCATCATCCCATGAGGCTCAAATAATCCACCACAACTCGAAATTCGAATACTCAGCCCTCTTCGTCAGCAATTACAACAAATAATCAGTTGCCTGACATTATCAGTCGTTCTTATAACACAAATCAATAAAAAATAGTTAACCTCGCAGGTAAATCAGTGTTTTCCAGATCTCGTCCAAATGGTATTTATGAACGATAACTCAAGCACGGCACGTGAAAAGGTGTCGAAGGACATGGGCAGACAGTGAAACCCAGATCAGCGTGCGCACACTGATCTGAGTTACCCTGCCCGCATGTCAAGTCCACAAATACCCAAAGGCCATAATGTGAGAGGAGAAAACACAGATCGGCCAGCGCAGATGCGCAAACCGAACCGCGCATTCACCTCCCACATATAGTTCAAGACACCGTTTCAAGCGACACTAGGGAATCGACGTATTCATATTCCTGCGAGACACAAAATTTTGTCTCAAAGCCTTGAATTGTACGAAAATAATCTGATGACTTCCTTTGTCAGATATTAAGGGGAATTAAGTTCTACACACAATTTTTTCAAGCCCAACCTTAGTAAAACGATACCTAGCAAATAAAATACAAACTGCCGCATGAGAAGACACCCAAGGGCGTGTGCGAAAAGCGAAGAACGAGATCAACGCGTAAGATTGGTCCCAGCTTTCATTGTTCGAACAAAATAGTCCTTGAGTCCTAAGAAATCCACCAATACACATGTGAAGGCTCGGATCACCCTGCACAAATGCGCAGGCTGATCCGAGCCTTCGTAGATCGCACATTACCCAGGCGCCGTCTCACGCGACGTTTTTGTTATATCAAAACAAGATGTTATATGCACGAAGTTCACATTGCCTGACATCGTCTCAGCCTTCTGCGAGTTCCATCATCTCTGTACTGAGCTTCTGTTCAGCTTCCGCTGCACTGTTCAAGATAAATGGTCTACTTTCGATAGACTTTTTAACCATCACCTTACCGTTCCTCGTCCAAAAACTGTCAATTTTGCGCGCCTTTTTAAGCGGGAGTAGTGTTTTAACTATTTCATGATTTAAGGCGGTCAAATCCTCTGTTACAAAGGTTTTGTCGGGATTATTTTTGAGTTTCGACTTGTTAGAGAACACTCTGGCTTTCACCTTATAGCTCGAGAATTTAACTAATATTTGACGTTTGCTGTTCCTACCAGCTTTACCCACTGGGTGGCACCGCTCAATGTCACTTTCAGATATTTTTTCATTTTCTGCTAGAATGCTGGAGTTGATATATCTAGTCACGGATTTTGTCAGCTCAGACTCACCCATATCTGAATCAATGTTCAAATTATTAAACCGTACAGAGTTACGCCGACCATACTGCTCTAGGTTATTGACTTCCATCTTCAGGGAGTCCAGCTCCATGTTGAGATGCTGAACTTCACATTCGAGGTCATCGATGATAGACTTATTGGCATCGATTATCTTCCCTTGTTCTGAGATTATATCATTCTGTTCTGCTATTGTCTTGTTTTGATTATTGATGGTCTCCTTTAAGTCTCTATTAGATTTGAGTATTTCACTAAGTATTGATGACTTTACCCCTTCGATAGCCGAGGAAACAGCTGACTCAATTGATCGCTCAATTAGGGGACTAACCATATCATACAGAGTAGGAGTGATTGTTTTAGTAAACGTCTTATCACTAAACGTCATTTTCACCATTTCGGGAAACGACTTTGGTTTGTCCTTCTTTCTTTCCTTACGTGATAAACAGCTAATATCAGGCATTGAATTCTGTTTTTTCATAGGATTTAGCTGTAGGGGTGAACCCTTTCGCTTCTTATCAGTATCCCTATTCGAGACTCCTTCATTATCCCCAATTGTAGCGCCTAGATTCTCACTAACTGAAGCTCCTTCGTCACCTTCATCACCCTCACACGCCATGTATTCAGAATCACTAGCAGCCATTTGTATAGTATATAGTGTACAGTATACTGAGATATACTTCAAGTTAGATTCGATTTCAAATTCGAATCTAATCTAATCAAATCTAGGATAACAGATTATGATGAATTGATATAATGTTAATCAGTTCAGTCACATTTAGATTGTTTGTAATCCAGATTTAATTCAGTCCAGTATCAAATCACGAGTCAACGGATAATACTACAACAAAGACACTGTTCGTCTGTTCATATACACTTGAATCATAACTCACTCACCCATGTATTTATCCATGTATGTCCATGTATACTGTGTATAGTCCAGTGTTGTCCAATATTTCACGTCACAAAATACCCCATTAAGTTACTATTTTGACTTATTTAGCACTTTGAATGAATGATTGTTCACTTTTGTTACATATTATCTAATATTATGTATAACATTTATATTAAAACCGCATATTTCCAAATTTACAATCACACGACTCACTATCGACCCATCTCGCTTGCCGCCATTATAAGAACATTCTAATACTTGTAAAATCAACATTTTTCCTCAAAGTAAACATCACTTACCATAGTTTTGCGCTCAGTGATTTTAAGCTATGTACAAATTTTGTGAGCGCAAAACTATTGTAACTGCAGAAAAACTGCAGTTACAATAGTTTTGCGCTCAGCCCAAAAATGGTGAATATTTTTTGTCATCAAATAACTCTATAACTATTAAGTCTTCAATGCCAATTTTTTGTACACAGATGTAAATGGTAAAAAGGAACATTTTTGTGAGAAAAAAGTATTTTTGATAAAAATGTAGTTACCATAGTTTTGCGCTCAGCAGACGAAAAGCTTTTCACATTGCAAAAGCTTCTCACATTTTTTCAACAAAAAATTTCAGTAAATTTAGTTATAAAATCATAAAACGTTTCACAGGTTGACCTCTTAATGAGCTTGTTGGGCTAACGATGCTTTGAACATCCAGGTCCAGGTTAATTATCTTTCAGATATGTTTGGTGGACCCTTTAAAGGACACTAGCTGGAAGACCCTGAGAAACCACATTGAGACTGATGGTGTTCATTATGAAGACAGAGTATCACCACATGGAACAAGTCAAGGTAGGAGTGACTGTTAATAATCTAAGTATTTGGAATACTCTAAGTATTGGGACATGTGAATCAGGTTCTGCACTTATGTCATGCAATGAAAGGCTTTACGTATCTGATTAATTTGGTTATAAGGTGGGAGTTAACCCTGCCAAATTTACCACAAATGTATAATGTATACTTCAGCTACCAAATGGGGTTTTCTTCTTCCAAAAACAATCTCGAAGATCTAGATCCATCTTACAAGATGGATCTAGATCTTTGAAATTGTTTTGGAAGGGAAAAGCCTACCAGGTCATATAATCGAAGAGATATGGTAGTATGTTTGATTGACTGGAAAAGAGAACTTTTCCAAATACAAAGATTGTAAATAGTTTTACAGAAATTAGTAGCATGATGGTAAATGTGTCCCAGTACATAGAAAAATTATGGCTAAAATTCAGCAGATATGAAGTGAAAGTGTATACTGTATTATATGGCTATAGATTGGTGTTTCCATTTGTAGAGTGATCGGGAATGTCCAAATCAGTCTCACAAAATGCTGTTGTCATATTTTTATGCCCCCATGACGATAGTCAGGGGGCATTAAGATCGTCATGGGGGCATAAAGATTTGCCCCTGTCTGTCTGTCTGTCCATCTGTCTGTTCGTCACGCTTTATAGTATAGAGTCTGTGTAATCAACTCCTCCCACAGTTTTCAGTGGATCTTTTTCAAACTTTGCATACATGTTGTGGACATATTGAAGATGTGCATGTGGATTTTTGATGGAGCTAAAATTAATTTTGACAGAATTACGGCCTTTTGAACTTAGTCATTTTAGGCAAATTTTTGTATTGTAGGGTATAGAGTTTGTGTAATCAACTCCTCTCACAGTTTTCAATGGATCTTTTTCAAACCATGCATACATGTTTGGGACATATTGAAGATCTGCATGTGGGATTTTGTTGGACCTAGAATAAATTTTGATAGAATTACAGCCTTTTGAACTTAGTCATTTTAGGCAAATCTTTGCATTGTAGGGTATAGAGTTTGTGTAATCAACTCCTCTCACAGTTTTCAATGGATCTTTTTCAAACCTTGCATACATGTTTTGAACATATTGAAGATGTGCATGTGGGATTTTGTTGGTCCTAGAATTAATTTTGACAGAATTATGGCCTTTTGAACTTAGTCATTTTAGGCAAATCTTTGCATTGTAGGGTATAGAGTTTGTGTAATCAACTCCTCTCACAGTTTTCAATTGATCCTTTAAACCTTGCATACATGCTGTGAATGTATTGAAGATGTGCATGTGGGTTTTTGTTGGACTTAGAATTAATTTTGACAGAATTATGGCCTTTTGAACTTAGTCATTCTAGGGAAATCTTTGCATTGTAGAGTATTGAGTTTATGTATCAATTTGCTCCACAGTTTTCAATGGATCTTTTTCAAACCTTGTCTACAAATTGTGGACATATTCGAAGATATGCATGAGTCATTTTGATAAATCTAGAACTAATTTTGACAGAATCACAGCCTTTTGAACTTAGTTATTTTGGGCAATTTTTTACATGGTAGGGTATGTTTTCAGTGGATTCTTTGTAGGTGCTTTATGGATATACATGTCATGTGACAGGCGCTGCACGGGGGCATCATTAGTGTCTTACAGACACAATTTTCTAGTTCTCTCTAAAACATTCTCAAAAGTCTAGATTGATCTTATAAGTTAGTTCTAAATATTTGGGAATGTTTTGGAAAGGAAATCCTCTGTCTTATTAGCTCACCTGAGCCATAGGCTCAGGGTGAGCTATTGTGATCACCCAGTGTCCGTCGTCCGTCGTGCGTCGTGTGTCGTGCGTCGTGCGTCGTGCGTCGTCAACAATTTGCTTTAAATGACATCTTCTCTGAAACTGCTAGGCCTAGGGCTTTGATATTTGGTATGAAGCATTGTCTAGTTGTCCTCTACCAAGTTTGTTCAAATGGTGGCCCCAGGATCCAAAATGGCCCTGGGGCAGGGGGTCTTGGGTTCAAAACTAAAAAATACTAAAAAATCTTCTTCTCCAGAACTGCTTGGCTCAGATGCTTGAAATTTGGTATGTAGCATTGCCTAGTGGTCCTCTACCAAGTTTGTTCAAATGGTGGCCCCAGGGCCCAAAATGGCCCTGGGGCAGGGGGTCTTGGGTTCGAAACTATAAAATACTTAAAAATCTTCTTCTCCAGAACTGCTTGGCTCAGATGCTTGAAATTTGGTATATAGCATTGCCTAGTGGTCCTCTACCAAGTTTGTTCAAATGGTGGCCCCAGGGTTCAAAATGGCCCTGGGGCAGGGGGACTTGGGTTCGAAACTAAAAAATACTTAAAAATCTTCTTCTCCAGAAGTGCTTGGCTCAGATGCTTGAAATTTAGTATGTAGCATTTCCTAGTGGTCCTCTACCAAGTTTGTTCAAATGCTGACTCCAGGGTCCAAAATGGCCCTGGGGCAGGAGGTTTTGGGTTCATAACTAAAAAATACTAAAAAATCTTCTTCTCCAGAACTGCTTGGCTCAGATGCTTGAAATTTGGTATGTAGCATTGCCTAGTGGTCCTCTACCAAGTTTGTTCAAATGGTGGCCCCAGGGTCCAAAATGGCCCTGGGGCAGGGGGTCTTGGGTTTGAAACTATAAAATACTTAAAAATCTTCTCCTCCAGAACTGCATGGCTCAGATGCTTGAAAGTTGGTATGTAGCATTGCCTAGTGGTCCTCTTTTAAGTTTGTTCAGATGGTGGCCCCAGGGTCCAAAATGGCCCTGGGGCAGGGGGTCTTGGGTTCGAAACTAAAAATACTTAAAAATCTTCTTCTCCAGAACTGCATGGCTCAGATGCTTGAAATTTGGTATATAGCACTGCCTAGTGGTCCTCTACCAAATTTGTTCAAATGGTGGCCCCAGGGTCCAAAATGGCCAGGGGGGTCTTGGGTTGGAAACTAAAAATAATTAAAACCTTCTTCACCAGAACTGCATGGTATTGATGCATTGCCTAGTTGTCCCTTACCAAGGTTGTTCAAATGATGGTGCCAGGGTCCAAAATGGCCCTGCTCCAGGGGTCCTGGGTTTGAACCATAGAAAAATATTCAAAAATCTTCTTCTGCAGAACCACTTGGCTCAGAGGCTTGAAATTTAGCTTTAGCATTGCCTAGTGGTCCTTTACCAATATTATTCAAATGATAACCCCAGGGCCCGACCCCAGTGGGTCGAGGGTTTGAACCATAGCAATACATAGAAAAACATTCAAAAATCTTCCTCTTCAGAACTATTTGGAAATGATTGCAAACTATCAGGTTTGTTCAAATTATGACCCTAGTTTGACCTTTAACCTTTTTGCTCAGGTGAGCGATTCAGGGCCTCTTGGCCCTCTTGTAACAAAAGAAATACAGTTAATGCCATTACTGTTGTCTTCTTGTACAAGTATGCTTTTATGGATGGGTAACCTGGTGATTAGGTGGATTCAGGTTAACTATAGGTTTTGTCACCTTCATGGAAACATTCCAGTGTGGCAGTTGGAGCGGCATGGATTGTTGAATTTTGCTTGTTTGGGATGTGTAGAGTGAAGGAATGACCTTGAGTTTATGGTGTAGCAGCTGCTTGTTTCTAAAACTTATTGGGTAATTGCCCAGTCAGCCCTCAATATCTCAAAGTTGAAGTTAATTTCAAACTTCTGATGTATCAAAGTACATTTCCTGGTCCCAGAAAATTTAATTTGAGATACCAGTAGTTTGAGATAACAGGAGTTGATATGTAAAGATAAATGGTGTATTCTCTGATATAGGAGAGTTCGATGAGATATAAGCATTAGAGTCAGCAAAAGTCAAATGTATTACATTAGGAAACTAGTCATAGTAAGATATGTGACAGAGTAGTCTTATCAAAGTCTGCATCATTTAAGATTCAGCAGAAATGTTTTATATAAAGAGGGCCTTCAGTTACAAGTGTTTTGAGATATCTGGAGTTGAAATGTAGTATGTTTAAGCTATATTCTTTGATATAAGAGGGTATTTTGAGATACAAGTGTTTGATATAAGAACAGTCATCTGGCATTGAGATATCTCAGGACATATGGATATTTCTATTCATATATTTATCAGGAGAAAAACCAGCAGAAATTTAGTGTAATCAGTCTTATACAATATGAATGTTTTGTGTGTGCGAAATATCCCATGGCTGTATAGTTGGGAGTAAAGTGCCAGGGGTTGCTAGCAATGGGATTTTGTTTGCATTGTGGTGACATTTTCAACAAGTACAGTGACATTATTGTAGTAGAAGAATAATTGTCACTATGGGAGTGATTTCTCAGTGACATTTAATATTGTAACAAAACACCTGGGCCCGGTTGTTGAAAACTATCGACTAAAATTACAAACATCAATATCTCAAATATGCCAATATTTTTAGTTGAAAAAATGTGAGAAGCTTTTGCAAATGCAAAAGCTTCTCACTTTTTTCTACAAAAATTTCAGTGTATTTGGTTAAAAAGTCATAAAACATTTAACGAGTTGACTTCTTAACTTCTTAACGAGCTCATTAGGCTAACGATGCTTTAAACAGCTGGGCTCTAAGCAAACAGGGAAGTCCTCTTTAGGAGCAGTTGTGCCACCTTGTACATATATCCATTGTGTCTCAGCTGCACTATAGTTTGTTTTTATTGGTGTTGAGGAACTAATACACTGTCCTGAATATTGTACTGTCTAAAGTTATAAATGATTACCCTATGAGTAAAACAAGTTGATTTTGACTTCCAGGAAATGTGAAAAAAAAATGCAGACTCTGATGGTATAGCAAGTTGTGTAGGAGAAATCAGATCAGGGTGTACACTGGTTGCTCAGGACATCTGTCCCAATATGATTACATAGTCTCCAATATTAGTGATACACAGTAAGCTCCCGTGGACTATTTGTCATGCAGCTGATATGATTCCATTTTAGATAATAGTCAGGAAATGGTGGGGATTGGACTGCACTCCTAATGAATCAGAATTATATACTCTCGGAGTAAAACCTGTCTTTAATTATATTTAAATGATTAGTTGCATATCCATACAGTCATGTAAGGGCCTTCGACCTTTGTCTTAAAAACAGTACATGGATTTTACCTAAAACGTAGGGATGGTCATTGTACTGGCCAGAATGAACAGATGAGCATGCTGGTGGGAATCTTCACTAGTTACACTGATACAAGATATTTTTTCTTGGCGTGGATCATTATGATATCAAATGAGAAATATACAGGAGCTGATAGTTGTCATGCGACATTTCCTAATTTGTAAGTCTTTGTCACACAATCTTTCATGACATATGTCATTTTATATACTGGGATTACTCTATTGTACCTGTTTATTGAGGCAGCAGTGTAGTAGAAAACAAGGTAGACCTAGATCAGACTGCTCCTTGAGGAGCAGTCTGATCTTAATCTGCAGCATTTTCCATCCAATCAACAATTTTTTTTATAGTATACCAGATTGAACAATTGTGCTGCTCTAGTTTTAGGCAAAATATGATAACTTGTTAAGATGGTCCAATACTTTAGGTCTGTAGGGTAATCTTGTTTTTACGTAAAATGTTACTTATAAAGTCTCTTTGGAACTTGTAGCAAATAAACAATAAATAGCCTATTTGTTCAGTGTGATCTAGTTTGAATTTTGTCACTTTATTATATTTGATAAATTACCATGTTTTTGCTCCTTTACAATAGATGTATGGTTCAGCTAAACTTTGGTAGTTTTTCATTGAGGCGTGACACAACAAAATCAACCAAGTAACATCATGGAGCTAGCTTAGACCCTTGGCTACCCTTTAAGCACAAGCGAAGATTCTGATCAGACTGAATGGCTACCCTGGCTGATCTGAGCCTTTGCTCGGTCCACATTCCCCTTTATGGGTTTTCTCCTGTTGTGACTCATTTATCTTCTGACCGCATTCAATCAAACTCATTTGAACAGGGTCGTTAATCCCAGATCTTCCATCCAAACCTATTTTTAGCTCACCTGAGCACAAAGTGCTCAAGGTGAGGTATTGTGATCGGTCTTTGTCCGTCGTCCGTCGTCCGTTGTCCGGCGTCAACTTTTGCTTTAAACGACTTCTTCTCCAAAACTGCTGGACGGATTTTGAAATAATTTCACAGAAATGTTCTTTGGGGGACTCTCTACCAAAATTGCTCAAATGGTTCCGCTCCGCTGAACAATATGGCCGCCAGAGCTAAAAATAGAAAAACATTTAAACGACTTCTCCTCCAAAACTGCGGGGCCGATTTTGAAATAATTTCACAGAAATGTTCCTTAGGAGACCCTCTACCAAAATTGCTCAAACAGTTCCGCTCCGCTGAACAATATAGCCGCCATGGCTAAAAATAGAAAAACCTTTAAACGACTTCTCCTCCAAAACTGCTGGGCCGATTTTGAAATAATTTCACAGAAATGTTCCTTAGGGGACCCTCTACCAAAATTGCTCAAATGGTTACGCTCCGCTGAACAATATGGCCGCCATAGCTAAAAATAGAAAAACCTTTAAACGACTTCTCCTCCAAAACTGCTGGGCCGATTTTGAAATAATTTCACAGAAATGTTCCTTAGAAGAACCTCTACCAAAATTGCTCAAACGGTTCTACTCCGCTGAACAATATGGCCGCCAGAGCTAAAAATAGAAAAACCTTTAAACGACTTCTCTTCCAAAACTGCTTGGCCGATTTTCAAATAATTTCACAGAAATGTTTCTTAGGAGACCCTCTGCCAAAATTGCCCAAACGGTTCTGCTCCGCTGAACAATATGGCCGTCAGAGCTAAAAATAGAAAAAAGCTTTAAACATCATCGTCTCTGAACCCAATGGCTCGATTTAAAAAAAAAATCCACAGAAATGTTTTACTCATGACTCTGAACAAAAATTGCTAAATTGGTTCCACTCCGCTGAACAAAATGGCCGTCAGAGCTAAAAATAGAAATAAATCTTAGAATGACACAGAGGGCACAGTTATGATCCGATCATCATGAAACTTTGTCAGAATGTTTATCTAAATGAAATCTAGACCATCTGTGAAACTGGGTCATGTGGGGTCAAAAACTAGGTCACTGGGTCAAATCTTAGAAAAACCTTGTGCACACTCTAGAGGGCACAGTTATGATCCAATCTTCATGAAACTTTGTCATAATGTTTATTTATATCAAATCTAGGCCAAAATTGAAACTGGGTCTTGTGGCATCAAAAACTAGGTCACTAGGTCAAATCTTAGAAAAACCTTATGTACACTCTAGAGGGCACAGTTCTGATCCAATCTACATGAAACATTGTCAGAATGTTTATTTTCATGAAATCTATACCAGATTTGAAACTGGGCCATGTCAGGTCAAAGACTAGGTCACTAGGTCAGTTCTTAGAAAAACAGGGTGAAAGCTTTAGCAGACACAGTTTTTTTTCTAATCTTCCTGAGACTTTGTCAGAATGTTTGTTTCCAACAAATCTGGACCAAGGGTGCAACTTGGTCATGTTGGGTCAAAAAGTAGGTCACTAGGTTAAACCTTAGAAAAACATTGTGTACACTCTAGAGGGCACAGTTTTGATAACTTTGTCAGAATGATCTAGACCAGGTTTGAAACTGGGTCATGTGGGGTCAAAATCTAGGTCCTTAGGTTAAATCTTATAAAAACCTTAGGTACACAATAAAGGGTTCATTTTCCATTTAATCTTTGTGAAACTCTGTCTGTCGGTCATATGGATGTCTCTGAGGTTAAGTTCACAGGATACTCAGGTGAGCGATCCAGGGCCATCATGGCCCTCTTGTTATATGCCATTGCCACTTGCAAGTGGCCTGAGATATTTATACAAAATAAAGTTCTGTTCTGTTCTATGTTCTGGTGGTACTGAAAGTTTAGTGGGTTATTACAAGGTCAAGTTATTAAGACATATAAGCAGGTGTTATATGAAATGATATTGTAACAGATATTAAAATATTATCTCTGTAAGAGTAATATTGATATATTTCTCTATGTACTGGTAATAGTTATAATTAAAAAGTTTCATCTATTTTCATCATCTGAGATGCTGGTTCTTGCCCTTTAAGCACTTATAAAAGTATAATACAGAGATCTTGATCAGATAAACTTTTGAGAGAAGGAGAGAAAAAAGAAAGAAAAAAAACCAGACATTTTCTGACATTTTCACACAAATGTGCTTGCAAATTCTTCGAGTTGACTCTTTAAGCAAAGAATTTGCTTCTAAGGGAAAAATCCTTTCATCTGAGAGTAAACTCCATTTTGGAAGAATGGGCTAAGCAGAGCTCCAGATAAGAGGGGGTATTGAGGATAATTCAAAGATAATTTTTCTTATTTCTCAACGAAAACATATGTTGTGACCCCTCATTAGAACCGTCTCGACGAGACGGTTCTAATGATGGGTCACAAAATATGTTTTTGTGGAGAAATATGAATAATTATCCTAAAATTATCTCTGTTACCCCTTCTTATCTGGAGCACTGGCTAAGTTTTACAGGGAAGCAAACAGATAGGAACAAAAAATGTTTCCCTAAATACATGGTAATGCAAATGCAGTTCCACAATATGTTGTAGGTTCTTGTGGAGACAGGGGAAAATATATTCCTCAAATGCTTAGCATGTCTGGAGCCCTGATGACACTGTACAGACATTCAAAGAGTATGTGCCTTGTGACGTGTGGAAATATGGAGCCATAGAAAAATTTCCATGGTTATTATATTTGTGTAGGTTCTTAAGATGAATCCGGAGGGATTGGGTAATTGAAATGAAAGACTCTTTTTTAATTCATCAGAATTAAGTAAAAATAAGGTAAGAATGAACACATATGGTAATTTCATTCATTATTTGATGATAAAATAAATGCTTTTAACTGATTGGTCCAAACAATTTCTACAAGTCTATTTGTCTGCCTGAAATTTCCAGGATTTGATGTATATCAGAAACTTAACCTTACATAGAGAGTCTGCCTGAGGTCTCTAGGAATATATTAGGAACTTAGCCTTATGTAGAGAGGTGCATGCCATGGTTGAGTGGGTAGAGACGCTTGGTTATGGCACAGAAAGTCGCTGGAAATTGGTGAGATTGCGCCAGGGTTTCGCCATCCAACAACTGTAAAACTCTCACTGTCAAGCCAGCAGTAAATGAGTAGCTGCTTCGAATCAGGGAAGGTTAAGGCAGCGAAAGGAAAGGAATGAGCTTTGCCTTTTATATGCTGTGCCTAAGGCACAGTGGGCCTCTGACCCTCACTGCTCTTAGGGCTGCTAAGCTATGGGAAACCTTTACCTTTACCCTTAGATGTCTGGGGCAGTTTCAGTTGGGAACCCCTTTCGTGTAACCACATCATTTCTAAGAAGGTAAAATCAAAGCATCAGCCAGAGGAGGCCAATATTAAATGAGCCGCGACATGAGAAAACCAACAAAGTGGTTGTATGCCCAGCACAGACTCAGATCAGCCTGGGCATCCGCCCAGTCTGATCAGAGTCTTTGCTGTCCACATGATGGTAGCTAATAGACTCTTAGCTACCCTTTAAGCACTCAGCGAGGGTCTGATCAGACTTGGCAGATGCCCAGGCTGATCTGAGTCTGCTCTGGGTGCACAACCACTTTGTTAGCTCACCTGTCAAGGTGAGCTTATAGTATAGCCTTGGTCTGTCATCCGTCATCATCGTCGTCGGCGGTGTCGGCGTCGGCGTCCACACTTTAAAACATCTTCTTCTCAGAAACCACTGGGCTGATTGAAGCCAAATTTCATATGGAGCCTTAACAGGATGGGGGAACGAAAGTTTATATATTTGGCCCAGGTCACATGACCAAGATGGCCGCCATGCCCATATATGGTAAAAACCTTTAAAAATCTTCTTCTCCAGAACCACTGGGCCGATTGCCTTGAAACTTGGTATGTAGCATCTTGTTCTCTAGTACTACAAAATTTATATAAATCATGATCTTGGGTTGACCTTGACCTATTTTGTGGCAAGGTCAAATTTGGTCCCTTAGGCTTTTGAATGGGAAAATCTGAAAAAGTGCATTTTTCTGTTGCTTTTGTGCTCTGTGATATGGAAATGTAGTCAATTTCAACTCCTATGGATATTAGAGGTCAAGATCATTTAGTGACCTTGACCAAAGGTCATTTGTCCATTGAGTGTCAACATTTTCAAACATCTTCTCCTCAGAAACCATCGGGCCGATTGAAGCCAAATTGCTTATAGAGTCTTTACAGGATGGGGGAACAATAGTTTATATAATTGGCCCAGGTCACATGACCAAGATGGCTGCCATGCCCATATATGGTAAAAACCTTTAAAAATCTTCTTCTCCAGAACCACTGGGCCGATTGCCTTGAAACTTGTATGTAGCATCTTGGACTCTAGTACTACAAAGTTTATATAAATCATGACCTTGGGTTGACCTTGACCTATTTTATGGCAAGGTCAAATTTGGTCCTTTAGGCTTTTGAATGGGAAAATCTGAAAAAGTGCATTTTTCTGTTGCTTTTGTGCTCTGTGATATGGAAATGTAGTCAATTTCAACTCCTATGGATATTAGAGGTCAAGGTCATTTAGTGACCTTGACCAAAGGTCATTTGTCCATTGAGTGTCAACATTTTCAAACATCTTCTCCTCAGAAACCATTGAGCCGATTGAAGCCAAATTGCTTATAGAGTCTTTACAGGATGGGGGAACAATAGTTTATATAATTGGCCCAGGTCACATGACCAAGATGGCCGCCATGCCCATATATGGTAAAAACCTTTAAAAATCTTCTTCTCCAGAACCACTGGGCCGATTGCCTTGAAACTTGGTATGTAGCATCTTGGACTCTAGTACTACAAAGTTTATATAAATCATGACCTTGGGTTAACCTTGACCTATTTTATGGCAAGGTCAAATTTGGTCCCTGAGGCTTTTGAATGGGAAAATCAGAAAAAAGTGCATTTTTCTGTTGCTTTTGTGCTCTGTGATATGGAAATGTAGTCAGTTTCAACTCATATGGATATTAGAGGTCAAGGTCATTTAGTGACCTTGACCAAAGGTCATATGGATATTAGAGGTCAAGGTCATTTAGTGACAACATTTTCAAACATCTTCTCCTCAGAAACCATTGAGCCGATTGAAGCCAAATTGCTTATAGAGTCTTTACAGGATGGGGGAACAATAGTTTATATAATTGGCCCATGTCACATGACCAAGATGGCTGCCATGCCCATATATGGTAAAAACCTTTAAAAATCTTCTTCTCCAGAACCACTTTCTCGATTGCCTTGAAACTTGGTATGTAGCATCTTGGACTCTAGTACTACAAAGTTTATATAAATCATGACCTTGGGTTGACCTTGACCTATTTTATGGCAAGGTCAAATGTGGTCCCTTAAGCTTTTGAATGGGAAAATCTGAAAAAGTGCATTTTTCTGTTGCTTTTGTGCTCTGTGATATGGAAATGTAGTCAATTTCAACTCCTATGGATATTAGAGGTCAAGGTCATTTAGTGACCTTGACCAAAGGTCATTTGTCCATTGAGTGTCAACATTTTCAAACATCTTCTCCTCAGAAACCATTGAGCCGATTGAAGCCAAATTGCTTATAGAGTCTTTACAGGATGGGGGAACAATAGTTTATATAATTGGCCCAGGTCACATGACCAAGATGGCTGCCATGCCCATATATGGTAAAAACCTTTAAAAATCTTCTTCTCCAGAACCACTTTCTCGATTGCCTTGAAACTTGGTATGTAGCATCTTTGACTCCAGTACTACAAAATTTATATAAATGATGACCTTGGGTTGACCATGACCTATTTTATGGCAAGGTCAAATTTGGTCCCTTAGGCTTTTGAATGGGAAAATCTGAAAAAGTGCATTTTTCTGTTGCTTTTGTGCTCTGTGATATGGAAATGTAGTAAATTTCCACACCTATGGATATGAGAGGTCAAGGTCATTTAGTGGCCTTGATCAAAGGTCATTTGGCCATTGAGTGTCATCATTTTCAAACATCTTCTCCTCAGAAACCATTGAGCCGATTGAAGCCAAATTTCATATAAAGACTTAACAGGATGTGGGAATGATAGTTTATACATTTGGCCTAGGTCACATGACCAAGATGGCCGCCACGCTCATATATGGTAAAAACCTTAAAAAATCTTCTTCTCCAGAACCACTGGCCTAATTGCCTTGAAACTTGGTATGTAGCGTCTTTGACTCCAGTACTACAAAGTTTATATAAATGATGACCTTAGCTTGACCTTGACCTGTTTTATTGCAAGTTCAAATTTGGTCGTCATCTGTTGTCAACATTTTCAAAGGACTTCTCCTCAGAATGATGACCTTAGCTTGACCTTGACCTGTTTTATGGCAAGTTCAAATTTGGTCCCTCAGGCTTTTAAATGGGAAAAGCTGAAAAAGTGCATTTTTCTGTTGCTATTGTTCTCTGTGATATGGAAATTCAGTCATCGTCAACCCCTACGAATTCTAGAGGTCAAGGTCTGTGTCGTCGGCATCCGTTGTCAACATTTTCAAAGGACTTCTCCGCAGAAATCACTGGGCTCATTGAAGCCAAATTTCATATAGAGCCTTAACAGTATAAAGAAACAAATGTTTATAAATTTGACCCAGATCACATGACCAAGATGGCCACCATGCCCGTATATGGTAAAAAACTTAAAAATTCTTCTTCTCAAGAACCACTGGGCCGATTGCTTTGAAACTTGGTATTTAGCATCAAGGACTCTAGTACTACAAAGTTTATATAAATGATGACCTTAGGTTGACCTTGACCTATTTTATGGCAAGATCAAATTTGGTCCCTTAGGCTTTTGAATGGGAAAAGATGAGAAAGTGCATTTTTCTGTTGCGATTGAGCTCTGTGATATGAAAATGCAGTCAACTTCAACCTCTATAAATACTAGAGGTCAAGGTCAATTAGTGATTTTATAGAAGTGGCCATGGTGGAACAGTTTGCACACTCACTATCCAATCCTATAGAATTGCAGCCTGTTTATTAGCCTGCCTGAGCCGAAAGCTTTCATTTTGGCCACTTGACCTGAGCATATACTGGCAGGTGAGCAATCGTTGCCCTTGGGCGACTTGTTGGTTTTCTCATGTTGCGGCTCAAATGTCATATCACACTTCCAGACATCTCAAATTATGTGTGATGAATAAGTTGAAATCAACGTCATGTCAATATCCTCAGCCAGGAGAAAAACATTTTCAGGCAAGCCTTTGTGGCCTAGCAGATAAGAGTGCTTAGGTTTCTCATAGCCCTGGGTGGGAAAATACATAGAAACAAGTTTCAATTTTCAGGTGAAAATTGAAACTTGTTTCTAGCCTATGAACAGCTATATGGTTGGTGTTTCAATGACCCTGATCACAGTTGGATTTCTTGGTTCACATTCTTCCACAAGGCATCACTGGGCTGGCATGGACTGTCATGTGACAGCTTGTTTCCTATGTTGTTAGACACAATTGTCATGATGTCTTGTTTCACTGAGCATTGGTAAAAATGTCATTGTCCTAGAGGTTCGAAGACACTTTTAGAGAAAACCCACCAGTTGCCTTACAAGCCTCGACACTGATAAAGGGGCCATATTATATAAGCAAACAGCAACTGCTTGGAGATTGGCCTGTACATTCATGGAATTTACTTAGAGCCTTGGCTTGCCACACATCAGCAATTTGATGGATGGATGACTTGCGATTTTAAATACAGTCATATCAGGACAATGGGAGGGTGATAATGAAAGGCTTTGTGCAGTTGAACACTGTTAACCGTTGGAAAGATTTCCATCTCCAGTGGGTCTTGAACCCAGGCCCGCTAGATTAGCAGGCCAGTGTTAAACTGACTGAGCTGCCTGGGGGCCTCTTCAGCAATTTGAGGAATCTTCAGTCCACCATTATAGCTTACCAATGCACAGGTAGCACTAAGTCTTCACTGTTCATGTGTAAACTATAGACTCTTCACATATGAGAAAGCAGATATACAAACATCAGCCTGCGCACCTGCACAGGCTGAATCAATTCTTCATATAAGGACAAACTACAAGTAAAAGTTCACCGAGCCATGACTGCAGAGATGTAGACCATCAATGGCATCTTTGTGTTCTGAATAGGGCTTTCAGTCTCTGCCTGAAGATTTCATTTTCCATATATCGTATGCACAGACAGCAAAGGCACTGCCCAGACTGTGCCAAGATTGCAGGCTGGTTTTAGCTTTGTCTGCTCTTGTTTACATAAAGGACTCTGGGTAAGTTTGACTAAGGGTAAGTTTCAGCTGTCCTAATTTACAAAGGGTGAAAACCCTGACCAGACTCTGACCTGAGCACTTAGTTTGTCCATGCCAGCATCTTTTCCAGTGCTAAGTATCTGACATTGCCAACTGTGCACCTTTAGGCTTGCATCTAAGTCAATAAAGATCTACCATAATTCCCCTAGATGTTTGGACATTCATCCAATTACCATATTTTCTCTAATATTTTAACTAATTGATGTCAACATCTAGTGATTTGTCAGAATATTGCTTGTGGAATGGCAAACAGTGTAGACCCTGATCAGACTGCTCCTACAGGAGCAGTCTGATCAGGGTCTACGCTGTTTGCTCAGATACTTTGGAATATGTCACTATATTTGGATATTAATAGTATATTATTAAAACAGGTGGGGTTTGATTGATGTCATACATAACAATGCCGTCACTAATTAGACTTTGAAAAACAGGAAGCTTGGTGGGGGGATATTGTATGCTGCTCTAAGCAAGGTTTTTAATTAAGCTAATGATTGCAGAAGTTCAGCTGCAGCACCAGAAGATATTGCTTATATACAAACTTAGCTCGGCCTGGGAGTAGAGATGGCGATATGGCCAATTTGGATGGTAGCTTTCACTGGGCCATTGAGGCCCATTGGTGTGCTCTAGAGAGAAGAAATGCTGGCCATGGTATCCTACGTGGTAAATGATTGGTAGCCTGCTCTGTTGTAATTGGTAGCTTTCATGATGGCTGATTGGTAGTTTACAGAGTGGCTGATTGGTAGCCTGATCAGTGTTGATAGATATAGTAGCCTACACAGTGGCTGGTTGGTAGTAAACACAGTGGCTGATTGGTAGCCTGATCAGTGTTGACAGTAACCTACACAGTGGCTGATTAGTAGTTTACACATCAGTGGCTGATTGGTAGCCTGATCACTGTTGATAGGTACAGTAGTTTACACAGTGGCTGATTGGTAGTTTACTCAGTGGCTGATTGGTAGACTGATCAGTGTTGATCAGTATAGTAGCTTACACAGTGGCTGATTGCTACTTTATTCAGTGACTGATTGGTAGTCTGATCAGTGCTGATAAGTATTGCAGCCTACAGAGTGGCTAATTGGTAGTTTACACAGTGGCTGATTGGTAGTTTATTCAGTGGTTGATATGTAGCCTGATCACTGTTGATAGGTATAGTAGCCTGCATAGTATTTAAGTGCAATAAAGTATTTTAAAATATGTATGATAGAAAGCTTTGGAATCCCATTAGTGACATAACTTTTTGCAGGACTTTGGTAATAAAAGGCTTTGGGTGGTGTAACCCCTTTTCAGTGTAAAGAATTTCATCTGCTGACAAGGATTGGAATCTGGTACTGCTAGCACAGTTAGCCCTCTGCAAAGTTTGCCCATCTGTCTGTCGGTCCATTCCATCCCATCCCATCCCATCCCATCCCCATCCCCATCCCCATCCCCATCCCCATCCCCATCCCAGTACCATCCCGTCCCATCCCATCCCATCGATGGCAGTGTAACTTTTCCTGACAGTGACTAGAAGGGATGTGACAGCTGTCGCCATTCAGTGATGCTAGTGGTTTGTTCTGACGTCTGATCACAAATCTGATATTCTTCTTTTACCAGTGTGGGCTTGAGTTACATATAACAATAGCTGGTTGCTGAAGGTCATGTAGATAATTTTAGAGCTTTTTCGTGTTTTTTATATATTTTTGTCAGTAATGCTACAAATAAAGATTTAAAGGCACGATAAATTTAGAACAGTTACAATGGCTTGCAAGACCCTGACAGTGTAAAAACCTGCGACATATTGTTCCTTATTACAGATGTTCTATTTTCATGCACCCCTGGAGAAATCTCGGATTAGATCATTCTGCGATACAACAAGATGTTGTGTCTGCCCTTTCAATGTTGACATGTTGAAATTAATAGCCGAGGACATATCAGCAACATTGCCATTAAAGTGTCTGGTTCATTTTACTTTACAGGAGACAACATAGATTTATATACTCTAATGATTTTGAACAGGGAACGATAATAAGATATGTTACATACATTTAAGCTTAGAATTTTTGACATCACAAGATGTAAAGAATTTAAAACAAACTTAAAACTGTTTGGTAGTGTATCTGTATGTGTTGGTATGTATAGAGATTATTTTCCCTGGCAAGTGTTTTAGCCTTGGTTAAGTTGGTCAAATTTGGTTAAATTTAAAATTAGAATTTTAAAATGTTTCTGGCAAAAAATGGTTTGAATGTTGTTGTAAGATTTCTTTTTTTGTTCAGTATTCATTGGACACTTTAAGGTGTATGGAATACTTTCAAGGGAAGCAACTCTGCAATTTCATCTTTGAATAGGGGTCAGTCCATAAATGAAATAATTTGCTCCTTGGGGAGCAAATTTTTTCAATAGGGGTTGACCTCATTTTGGAAGGATTATATCATTCTAGAAAGCAAAGAGGAAGTCATGAAAGTTGTCTCCCTTTGAAAAAATGGTGGAGAAAAATATGGAGAAGTTCCCATGAATTTTAACCATCTACCCACTAACAGACTTTCTGTCCCTGAATTGGGGCAGTCCAGTTGTCCAAAAGAATGTAGTGCAAACAGTGCTTACCACAATTAGGCAGCTCCAAGAAGGAGAGTCTGATTTGGTTTAACACTGTTTGCTTTGGCCTGTTTGTTCCAATAGTAAAGCTTTTGTGGCACATTTAGCTTTTATGTAAGGTAATGAATAGTGATGAACAAGACTGGGTTATGGTTTGGTTTAGCCTTGTTTGTGATAATTTTTATTGTGTCCAAGGAACCTGATAAAAGCTTTCTGATTAGCAATTTCAGGCTTAAAGATAAACAAAACTGGCTGCATCACAGTCCATTGAGTAGAAGGCTGCTTGGCAGTCCTGTAAAATGGCTAGTTTGTCAAAAGAAATTCTGCTGGTGACTATACAGGACCATGCAATATATGTAATTATCAACACACTGTGTCCTGTAGTCATAGCAGAGAACAAATACCTTTAAATGTTAGCTATGATAGTCTTGTAGCCTACACAGGAGCTGATTGTTGGCCAGGTCAATGTTGATTTGTATCCTACACAGTAGCTGATTGGTGGCCAGATCAGTGTTGATCTGTTGCATACATACTAGCTGATTGGTATCGTGATCAGTGCTGATTGTTAGCCTACACAGTTGCTGATAAGTAGCATACACAGTAGCTGATAGGTAACTTACACAGCAATTGATTGGCAGCTTGACAAGTGTTCATTGCTAGCCTACACTGTAACTGATTGGCAACATGCACAGTAACTGATTAGTAGCTTGAAAAGTGTTGATTGGTAGTGTAGCCTACACAGTAACTGATGGTAACATGCACATGGCACATGGTAACTTGACCTACATTTTACGGTTGACTGACTTTGCAATTTAGGGGCGGATCCAGAAATTTTGGAAAGGGGGTTCAAATTAGCTGAGTCGGGTTCGGTTTCTGCAGTTTGACCAATTTTTCCTGAAATTCCCCATGAAAATGAAATAATTAAGGCTGAAGAGGGGGTTCTTTTGAACCCTTGAACCCCCTCTGGATCCGCCACTGCAATTTTTAGCTCGCCTGAACGAAAGTTCAGGAAGAGCTATTGTTGTCACCTTGGCGTCGGCGTCAGCGTCAGCGTCCGCGTCCGCGTCCGCGTCAGCGTCGGCGTCGGCGTCCGGATTGGATGTTTTGGTTAAAGTTTTTTAAAGACCTATATCTCCCTAACCCATGGATGGATTCTTTTGATACTTGCACTGTAGTTAGATATTGGTCCAAAGTTTAACAGGGTACCACCCCCACCCCACTTCATGACCTTGATGTCAAGGTCATGGACTTAGAAAATTGGGAGTTTTTTGGACTGGATGTTTTGG
Organism: Ctena decussata; assembly: GCA_963989385.1. Lineage (NCBI taxonomy): Eukaryota > Metazoa > Mollusca > Bivalvia > Lucinida > Lucinidae > Ctena > Ctena decussata. The sequence continues at coordinate 78,145,932 of OZ022503.1, read as the reverse complement.
TTATAGTTTTATAAAGCCCAATATCTCCTTAACCCAGGGATGGATTCCTTTGATACTTGCACTATAGTTAGATATTGGTTCAAAGTTTTCCATGGTGCTACCCCCACCCCCCTCAGTGACCTTGATGTCAAGGTCATGGACTTAGAAAATTGTCCTTTTATTGATTGGATGTTTTGGTTAAAGTTTTTTAAAGACACATATCTCCTGAACCCATAGATGAATTCTTTTTATATTTGCACTGTAGTTATATATTAGTATAAACTTTTACATAGTACTACCCCAACCCCGCTCAGTGACCTTGATGTCAAGGTCAAGGACTTAGGAAATTTGGTCTTTATTAAAGTGTTCTAATTGCATACTGATCCATAATGCTTGACAGAGATTTAGTTTACACTTGAACTGATGTTAGACACTTTTGAGTTTTTACAAAACACTATATACTTACCCCACTGGATGACCTTGAAGTCAAGGTTATCAACTTTGAATTTTGTCTTCAAGATTTTGGTTAAAGTTATATATTTATAAGACATAATTTCACAGGGCCACAATGGACTCAGTTGATACTAATACTTGGACTGATATTGGATAATGGTTCAAGGTTTTGATACATCCTAGCCCCCCCCCCCCCCCCCCCCCCCCCCCCCCCCCCCCCCCCCCCCCCCCCCCACACACACACACACACACACCCCACCCCTTACCCCTCTACCCCTTAGTTCTTTGTCCTCAAGCTCATGGACTTTGAAATTTCATGTGGATTTTTTTTTTTTTTTTTTTTTTTAAGACTTATTTCTGAGATAGCGTTTGTTTATGAATGTGTTGTCATTATGGACATGCTTGTTTGAAGTTTTCTGCCTAGCAGTCCACACCACCATAGCAACTGTGTCATGGGCAAGCACTTATTCAGGCGAGCTATGCTGTCAGGCGACAGCTCTTGTTTGTTGAGTTTTTGCGTTTAGGTCATTTTCTCAGAAACTATAAGGGCTAGAGCCATGAAACTTGGTTCATGCATACACCTAGAAGAATAGATCTCAAAGCCATCATCAATATTGAGTTGACCTCTTTGAAACGGTTCACTGACTTCGCAATTTTTTGTCGATTTTTCGCATTTAGGTCTGTTTCTCAGAAACTATAAGAGCTAGAGCCATGAAACTTGGGTCATGCATACATCTGTAAGAGAAGAGCTCAAAACCATCATCAGCATTGAGTCTTTATCAAAAAATATTACGGTTCACTGACTTCGCAATTTTTTTGAGTATAGGTCTGTTTCTCAGGAACTATAAGGGCTAGAGCCAAGAAACTTGGTTCATGCATACATCTTGGCTGATTTAGCTCTGTTTTGTGACAAGGCGCCAGCAGGAGAGACACCGCATTCCGCGGAATTCTTGTTGAGTTGTCCCAACACAATGCTTATTAGTAAATTACTGGTAGGAGACAGATTGGTAGCCTGCGTAATGACTGAGATGTAGCCTGCACAGCAGTTATAAAGCAGTTATAAATGGTAGCTAACACAGTGGTTGAATGGTAGTTTACACAATGATAAAGGACCTTCTCCTTTTTGTGCATTTAACAGCAAGTATACCCATTTACCAATTTACTGCTGGGAGGATACAAAGAGTTCTTCAGTGATTGGCCCATAGGGACTCAAATCTGCAAACATCTTTGCCAAAGCCAAGGGCTCTAACCACTAGACCAAAGTGCGTTACTGGATCTGGATATTCTAAATTTCTTTATTTTTGCTTGTTCTGTATTTAACCATTTCTGTATTCTGAAACTGTTAGTGTGACAAAGCACCGGATATGCATACAGCATTGAAACATCATTGGTCTCAGAGACCAAACTGTGTCTTTTAAGTGCAGTCCTGCTGACCTAGCAGTCCCGGGTTCGATTCCCACTGGAGGGATATTTCCACTGCACACAGCCTTTCATTATCACCCTCTCATCGTATTGATATAACTGAAATGTTGTTGGAAAGGATATAAAACTTCAAGTCATCCATCCATCCATCCATCCATCCTCTTTAGGATTCTTCACCTGCCTTTGATTTGTATTATGTGGACTATTAAAATATAAGAAAGAAACAAAAAGACTCAATGTTCCCATAGTTTTGGTACATTTTCAAGCTCCAATAAAAGCTGATTTCAGACAACCATTTAGCCATCATTGGGTTAATATGGTAAAAAATTACCCATCAATGTAACAAAAATCATTCTGCATTTGAAGAAACATTTTTGTAACAAGTTCTTGAGCATTCAGATATTTTTATACCATTAACACTCTGTTTGTACTTGGTTTATGGTCTGTCTATATTAATTTTTACTGGAACCCCAGAGAAGAAATGAGTTCGCATTTAAAGTCTGCTAATAAGAGACAGAGTAATTTGTCTTGAGAAAATTTTAATTTTCTGAGATGTAAATTTAAATAAGTGAGTTCAAGGCAAGTTCAGTATGGAGTTGTTCTTGACAGACTTAAAGGGTCTTCCGCAAGTCAGTGATATTTACAGGAAGTCTCAGAGCCTGTACACCATCGCAGTCTGGTCACAGCCTTTACTGTTTGCACGTGGAGATTTCTTGGGTCCATGCAGACATTCTGTGTGTCACCATTTCGGCCTGTGACCAGACAGTATAGGTGTTCTTTGTACATATGATCCAAGTCCTTGATATTTTGCATAAGAGCAAAGTATATCTGTTTTGCATCTCTGGTGTAGATACCTGTGTTTTTCAGTTTTTCCAGTTTTCCACAGTTTGGTTTGCACTGAAGTACATATTACTGTATGCTTATTGCATTTTTCAGTAATAACAACTTTATTTTGATAAACTTACATTGAATGTAAGTTTATCAAAATAAAGCTGTTATTAATGAAAGATGCAGTTCCGTCTGTTTTCAATTTTCTTCAGATTTTGTTCCAGACTAATAAGCAATTTAGTCGTATCATGAAAACTTGTCTTAATACTTAAATTACCAGAAATAAAATAGTGAAATTTGTAAATAGCATAGATCCAAACAAGCCACCTTGTCTGGATCTATACTGTTTGCCTTCTAGTCTGTGAATTCTTAATTGTCGAAACTTTTTTTTCGAAATCTTGCAGTTGTAAATTTTGTTGTCTGCTTTTTTTTGTAAGCTGATTTGCCCAGATTAGTTTGTAGTCGTGCTCAGTCTGATTAGGGCAGGATGTGTTTAGTTTGAGTTGAAAACTGTACCAGGTCAAATTATTGTCAGGGCAAAATGGACTTTCTCGGAGAGCACAAGCTGGTGTTGTTTAGCGCAGTTGGTGATTCCAGTTAACAATAAAGCAGTTTTGTGGCGCTGCGGCTCATAATGTCATTTGCAGCTGCAGTAATGAGGTCTAAATTGTCTTGTAATGAAGATGTTAAAATTGACCGTCTAGTTGCAAAAAGTGCAGAAATAGGCGAACAGGAATATACCAACATGTATAGCTGATGATTCTGATGTTTTCTTGCGACCTTATACAAAATAGATGAGAAGGCAGTGATCAGGAATTGACAGTAGTTTCCCATAGTCGGGTAACTTCGGACAGCGGGTAAATTCGGACACAGACATTGTTTCCTTTATATGTCAGTTGTTTGGAACTAAAACAAAAATTAACCGGCCAAACAGAGAAAATCCTGATGAGACGGCTCATTATGAGCCGTCTCATCTGGATTTTCACTGTTTGCAATAGTATGTCCGAATGTACCTGCCTGTCCGAAGTTACGCGACTCTCCCCTAAGTCATGCAGACACTTCCCAGCAGGCACTCAAGGTTGAATCAGTATTGTTTCAACCTTGATTCAACGTCATTACGTTGAATCAAGGTTGAATCAATATTGATTCAACCTTGTGTGCCCAGTGGGTTAATCTGTTTGTTAATGTTAGGGAGTTTTTAAAAGTTAGAATTACTTGATCACAATGTAAGGTGTCTGCTGTAGATTTGCAGTAGACCAAATGGCAGACAGGTAGCATGGGCCAGCTGAGAGCCAGAACTGCAGCCAAATTAGCTCAGTGGTTAAGTGCTTGCCTGCTGATCAAGCAGTCTGAAGTTCAATCCCACTGGAGGCTGAAATCTTTTCACTGTACCCCGGTCACAGCCTTTGGGTTCCATATTGCACTAGCATTCCATAATCATCCTTACACTGGCTTGATTGATCTGACTGAAATACTGTTGAAAAGAATGTAAAATTGTAAGTCATCCTCCATCTGGCATTGATTCCCATTGAGTAACTTTTTACTCCATCTGAGGGCCAGAATACTGAGAAATGGTACCTTTTTAGCTAACCTGAGCAGGAAGTGCTCAAGGTGAGCTATTGTGATCGATATTTGTCCGTCGTCTGTCTGTCCGTCTGCCCAATGGCTCAATTTCAAAATAATTTCACAGAAATGTTTGACTCATGGTCCTGAACAAAAATTGCTAAAACGGTTCCACTCTGCAGAGCATTTTGGCTGCCAGAGCTAAAAATAGAAATAAACATTAGCATGGCACAGAGGGCACAGTTTTGAAACTTTGTCAGAATGTTTATCTTAATAAAATCTAGGCCAAGATCAAAACTGGGTCATTAAATCTTAGAAAAAACCTTGTGTACACTCTAGAGGGCACAGTTATGATCCAGTCTTCATGAAACTTTGTCAGAATGTTTATCCTTATAAAATCCTTGCCATGTTTGAAACTGGGTTATGTGGGGTCACTTTGTCAGAATGTTTATCCTTATGAAATCTAGACCAAGTGTGAAACTGGGTCATGTGGTGTAAAACTAGGTCACTAGGTCAAATCGTAGAAAAACCTTGTGTACACTCTGGAGGGCACAGTCATGATCCAATCTTCATGAAACGTTGTCAGAATGTTTATCTTTATAAAGTCTGGACGGGATTTGAAACTGGGCCATGTCAGGTCAAAACCTAGGTCAGTAGGTCAGATCTTAGAGAAACTATTTGAACACTGTCAAGGGCACAGTTTTGTTCTAATCTTCATGAAACTTTGTCAAAATGTTTATCTCCAACAAATCTAGACCAAGGGTGCAAACTTGGTCATGTCGGATCAAAAACTAGGTAACTAGGTCAAATCTTAGAAAAACATTTTGTACACTCTAGAGGGCACAGTTTTGATCAGATATTCATGAAACTTTGTCAGAATGTTTATATTCAAGAAATCTAGACCGGGTTTGAAACTGGGTCATGTGGGGTCAAAACTAGGTCATTAGGTCAAATCTTAGAAAAACCTTTGGTACACAATAAAGGGTTCGTTTTCTATTGAATCTTTGTGAAACTCTGTCTGTCGTACCTATGGATGTCTCTGAGGTTAAGTTCACAGGATACTCAGGTGAGCGATCCAGGGCCATCATGGCCCTCTTGTCTCTATGGAGGACATACTACTCCAGCATGGAGCTAGAATACTGACAAAAGGTACATTTTCCCCATTACTACTCCAGCATGGAGCCAGAATTCTGACAGATGGTTCCTTTTCTCCATGGAGGTCCAATTACTCCAGCATGGAGCCAGAATACTGACAGATTCTGAAACAGTAGTGCCAAATTAGGCAGCCGAGAAAACTGAGATAAAAGCCTTAATGGTTTCAGTCAGTTCTTAACTGCTTTTAAATTTGTTTTTCAATCAACCTCGAGGGCTGTGACAGCTCAGATTGCTTTTGCCATACCGTAATGACCTCATTTTTTGGATATAAACACTTAAAAATACAATGTAGGCCAGATCAGATAGTTCCTACAAGAGCAGTCTGATCAGCTGTGCAATATGTTTTATTTCCTCAGCTATTGTTTGACATGGATTATTCCAGAAGTTCAAATTTTAGGATACATCAGTATGGTAAAAATTCTAGATATTGGGACACATAAAATAATTACCCTAATTGCCCTAAAAATGGAATAGTTTGTCTTTTCATTGCAGGATGCAGATGTAATGGCAAACAGTGTAGGCCCTGATCAGACTGCTACTTTAGGAGCAGTCTGATCTGGGTCTGCACTGTTTGCTCAGCCCTATCTGTCTCAATAGTTAGAACAGTTATCATTATTTATTAAGATGTCCCAATACATAGGGTGGTTGTCTTCACTGTGGTTGTCTTGGAATCTTGTTTTTCCCCCTTCTTTAATGACAAATTATTAAGGACTTTAACATTTTTCTGCTTGAGACTAGTTTCCATCAGATATGCAGAGATAAAGAGCTTGCCTGTAGGATTCAGCAGAATTAGCAGTGGATATTTTCAGCTCGCCAGAACAAAGTTCAGGAAGAGCTTTGTTGTACCCCCGGCTTTAGGGTTAGTGGCGGCGGCGTTAGCAAAATGTTAAAGTTTTTAAGATCTCATAATTTCTAAGCCCATTGATTGATTTAAATAATACTTGGTATGATGATAGATATTGCTCCAAAACTTTATTCAGCACCATCCCCACCCCTGGTCATAACATATAGGTCAAGGTCACGGACTTAGAAATTTTATGTTAAAGTTTTATGTTTAAAGACTATTCTTTAAGACCTCATAGTTCCTAAACCCTTTGATTGTTTTGAATTATAATTGGTATGATGATAGATATTAGTTCAAAATTTTAATCAGCACCATCCCCATTCGTGATCATGACCTATAGGTCAAGGTCACGGACTTAGAAATTTTATGTTAAAGTTTTACGTAAAAGTTTATAAGATCTCATTGTTTCTCAACCCTTCGATTAGAATTATATTTGCTGTGATGATAGATATTAGTCAAAAAAAAATTTCAGTACCATCCCCACGGCTGGACATGACCTACAGATCAAGGTCACAGACTCAGAAATTTTATATTGAAATTTGAGATGTTTTTGGCTAAATCTCCTGAAACGTGTGATAGTTTTCCTTTATACTTCCACAGATGTAAGGTAATGGTCTAAAAGATTACGCAGAACCACCTCAACCCCCTTGATGATTGAGATCAAGGTCATGGACTTATAAATGTTTTAAAATTTTTGGTGAAAGTTTGCTAAAGGCACAGTGTTTTTAGCTCACCTGAGCCATAGGCCCAGGGTGAGCTATTGTGATCACCCAGTGTCCGTCGTCCGTTGTGCGTCGTGCGTCGTCCGTCGTCAACAATTTGCTTTAAATGACATCTTCTCTGAAACCACTAGGCCTAGGGCTTTGATATTTGGTATGAAGCATTGTCTAGTGGACCACTACCAAGTTTGTTCAAATGGTGGCCCCAGGGTCCAAAATAGCCCTGGGGCAGGGGGTCTTGGGTTCAAAACTAAAAAATACTTAAAAATCTTCTTCTCCAGAACTGCTTGGCTCAGATGCTTGAAATTTGGTATGTAGTATTGCCTAGTGGTCCTCTACCAAGTTTGTTCAAATGGTGGCCCCAGGGTCCAAAATGGCCCTGGGGCAGGGGGTCTTGGGTTCGAAACTAAAAAATATTTAAAAATCTTCTTCTCCAGAACTGCTTGGCTCAGATGCTTGAAATTTGGTATGTAGCATTGCCTAGTGGTCCTCTACCAAGTTTGTTCAAATGGTGGCCCCAGGGTCCAAAACGGCCATGGGGCAGGGGGTCTTGGGTTCGAAACTAAAAATTACTTAAAAATCTTCTCCACCAGAACTGCTTGCCTCAGATGCTTGAAATTTGGTATGTAGCATTGCCTAGTGGTCCTCTACCAAGTTTGTTCAAATGGTGGCCCCAGGGTCCAAAATGGCCCTGGGGCAGGGGGTCTTGGGTTCGAAACTAAAAAATACTTAAAAATCTTCTTCTCCAGAACTGCTGAGCTCAGATGCTTGAAATTTGGTATGTAGCATTGCCTAGTGGTCCTCTACCAAATTTGTTCAAATGGTGGCTCCAGGGTCCAAAACGGCCCTTAGGCAGGGGGTCTTGGGTTCAAAACTAAAAAAATACTTAAAAATTTACTCCACCAGAACTGCTTGCCTCAGATGCTTGAAATATGGTATGTAGCATTGCCTAGTGGTCCTCTACCAAGTTTATTCAAATGGTGACCCCATGGTCCAAAATGGCCCTGGGGCAGGGGGTCTTGGGTTCGAAACTAAAAAATACTTAAAAATCTTCTCCACCAGACCTACTTGGCTCAGATGCTTGAAATTTTGTACGCAACATTGCCTGGTGGTCCTCTACCAAGTTTGTTCAAATGGTGGCCCCAAGGTCCAAAATGGCCCTGGGGCATGGGGTCTTGGGTTTGAAACTAAAAAATACTTAAAAATCTTCTTCACCAGAACTGCTTGCCTCAGATGCTTGAAATTTGGTATGTAGCATTGCCTAGTGGTCCTCTACCAAGTTTGTTCAAATGGTGTCCCCAAGGTCCAAAATGGCCCTGGGGCATGGGGTCTTGGGTTTGAAAATAAAAAATACTTAAAAATCTTCTTCACCAGAACTGCTTGCCTCAGATGCTTGAAATTTGGTATGTAACATTGCCTAGTGGTCCTCTACCAAGTTTGTTTAAATAGTGGCTCCAGGATCCAAAATGGCCCTGGGGCAGGGAGTCCCAAGTTTGAACCATATGAATACATAGAAAAATATTAAAAAATCTTCTACTTTAGAACCGCAAGGCTCAAATGCTTGAAATTTGGTTTGTAGCATTGCCTAGTAGACCTTTACAAAGTTTTTTTCAAATGGTGGCCCCAGGGTCCAAAATGGCCCCGCGACAGGGAGTCCTAGGTTTGAACCATAGAAATATATAGAAAAATATTTAAAAATCTTCTTCTGCAGGACCACTTGGCTCAGCTGCTTGAAATTTGGTATGTAGCTTTGCCTAGTAGTCTTTACCAAGTTTGTTCAAATGATGATCCCAGGGTCCAAAATGGCCCTGCCCCAGGGTGTCCATGGTTTGAACCATAGAACTACATAGAAAAATATTCAAAAATCTTCTTCTTCAGATCCACTTGGCTCAGATGCTAGAAAATTGGTATGATGCATTGCCTCGTTGTCCTTTATCAAGTTTGTTCAAATGATGGCCCCAGGGTCCAAAATGGCCCTGCGACAGAGAGTCCTGAGTTTGAGCCATAGAAATACATAGGAAACTATTAAAAAGTCTTCTTCTTCAGAACCACTTGGCTCAGATGCTTGAAATTTGATATGATGCATTGCCTGGTGGACTCCTACAAAGTTTGTGTAAATGGTGGCCCTGGGATCCAAAATGGCCCTGGGGCAGGGAGTCTTGGGTTGGAAATTAAAATGTACTTATTAACCTTCTTCTCCAGAACCCCTTAGTGCAGATGCTTGAAATTTTGTATGATACATTGCCTAGTGGTCCCTTACCAAGTTTGTTTAAATGATGGTGCCAGGGTCAAAATGGCCCCACCCCAGGGGGTCCTGGGTTTGAACCATACAAATACATAGAAAAATATTCAGAAATCTTCTTCAGAACCACTTGGCTCAGAGGCTTGAAATTTAGCTTTTAGCATTGCCTAGTGGTCCTTTACCAAGATTATTCAAATTATGGCCTCAGGGTCCAAAATGGCCCTGCTCCAGGGGGTCCAGGGTTTGAACCATAGCAATACATAGAAAACTTTAAAAATTTTCTTCTTCAGAACCATTTGGAAATGGTTGCAAAGTATCTGGTTTGTTCAAATTATGACCCTAGTTTGACCTTTAACTTTTTGCTCAGGTGAGCGTTTCAGGGCCTCTTGGCCCTCTTGTCTATATGTGTGGATGAATTCAGTTGATACTTAGAATACCTTTGGATGCTGGTCCAGAGTTTTACACAGTGCCTACCCTACCTTTTTCATTGACCTTTAGGTCAAGGTCACAGGCTGAGGGCTTATAGTTCAGTACTGGCTAGATGGAAGGTTATACCCAGACTGATGACAGATACTGCTCTAGAGTTTTACATAGTGGCAGCATCACCTTCTTAATTTACTGTGGAGGTCAAGATCACATTCTTAGAACTTTGCGCTCATGATGGGCAAGCTACAGTTCAGGCGAGCTATGCTGTCTGGTGACAGCTCTTGTTTCCAAAGAGTCCTGACCATGTCCATCCATCTGTTTATGAGTAATAGTCATACCATGGTTTGTCCACCTGTACGAGAATATAATCCACAAGCTTTAGCGAGTGGATTATCTCCTGTACAGGCAGACAAGCCATGTTATAACTATTTTATACCACCCTTACCAGTGTACACCTTCCTCATTGCGAAATATTTCGTACTCAAGTTGGCATTTTCTGGTAAGGGTAGTATAAGCTGTGAAAAACACTTCCATTTCACCAAAAAGTATTAGTACCCTTGATTTTATGGGTACTAGTAGACTTAATGAATCCTTGACGAATGACTTTACTAAGGCGACAAGGCCTTGAACACCAAGACCCAATTGATATTTGTTTGCATATGATATCACAGGGTATAATCGATTCCGCAAATTTTCGATTCCTGCAGAGACTGTACATCATATCTGGCTTCCGCCGAGACTGTCCACGAACTCTTGCTTCCTGCCGAGACTTCTGTACATGATAAATGGCTTCCTGCAGAGACTGTCTGCGTGATTCTGCTTCCTGCCGAGGCTCTTGGCAGGAAGCAAATTCACACGGACAGTCTCGGCAGGAAGCCATTCCTCGAGGACAGTAGTCTCTGCAGGAAGCAAGAGTTTGCGGACAGTCTCGACAGAAGCCAAATATGATGTACAGTCTCTGCAGGAAGCGAAAATTAGCGGAATCGATTATACCCTGTGGATATGGGATTGTAAGTTTATTTCTAGGTTGACTCCATGCACTACCATCCTTCAGATGCTCCTGCTGCTGCTGCAGACTTTAAGATTTATATAGCATTTTCATTTAAGTTTTGTATGGTATTCTTGTACTTATCTTACTGGAAACATTTGAGCCGCGACATGACAAAACCAACAATGTGGTTGTTCGCTCAGCACAGACTCAGATCAGCCTGGACATCCCCCTAGTCTGATCAGAGTCTTTCCTAAGCGCTTAAACGGTAGCTAAGGGACTAAGCTACCTTCATGCGGATAGCGAAGACTCTGATCAGACTGGGCGGATGCCCAGGCTGATCTGAGTTTGCGCTGGGCGCACAACCACATTGTTGGTTTTGTCGTGTCGCGGCTCATTTAATTTCTGTTCACTTGTCATCTTCTAGGAGCTAGGCAATTGCACTTGCTGTGGGTATACGTTAGCCTTTGCTCACTTGGTCTGGTTTTATGTCATTTTGTTACGAGAATGGGCAATGATTGTATTCACGGTCCTAATAAACTGTAAAGAAATTTATGTGAAAAAGTGTTACGAAATGGATCTAATCGTCCACTATGTCGTCGAGATTATTTTAATCCTTTCAATCAGTAAGGCTACAGTTTTTAGGGTAACTGTGGTAATAAAACATTTACGGAAATTGTGGCTACGTTATGCATGGGTTGTTTGTGAATACCTCTCGTGGACAGCCTATTGCATGATTTTAAGGTGAATACCTGCACGAGTCTTTTGATTGTGGAAAACGTGTTGCATGATTTTAATGTGAGACGCATAGTATTTATACGCCTATCTTTTAATGAAAAGTTAGACGTGGCTGTTTAATTCTTGATGGATGTTATATTGTTGTGTGCCCAGATTCTGTGTTAAGACCTAGAAGGGTAAGATTTTATTATATTTATTTAGAATAGTTTGGCTAAGAATGAAAAATGTGACTTCTGATTGATATGGTATGATTATATGTGTCGACTGATTTGATTTTGTTGGCAGTGATCAGGCTGCGCATGTGTCGACCGATTTTGTTAGTAAGCATGCTGCGCATAATATTTGTATATTAGGAAGTTTTGTAAATTTCGGAAATAGTTTATATCACTGATGTTGGTTGCAATGGTGTGCGTCTATTTGACGTCCAGTGACGTCAGTTGCATTCATGTTATTCATGTGACGTCAGTTGCATTCATGTTATTGCGACGTCAGCACTTTTTATATTAGTTTCACGTATACGTGGCCTATAGAAGTAGATTGATTTGTAATGGAACTAATTTATATACTCGTGACGTCAATTGACGCCATAGCATGCACCGCATTAAGGGTTTTTTCCATAAGTTATAATGGTAGCATTTGGTCATCATGCGTTTGATTTGCCTTCATTAGACGGCGTCATATGGTATAACATCATTGATGTCATGATGTCAGATCAAACGTTATGATCCCAAATGTGTGAGAAACGCTTATTCAGCTATTATATTCTATGGCAAATGGTATTACGCTTAGTTTAAAGAAATGAATTAAAACATATGCGAGTTAGATTTTGGTCAATCAATTTAATGTAAATAGGTCATTGTTTAGATTATTCATGTTTTATGTGGGGATGTCATGGTAATGCCTGTTGACGTCAGTATACTTCTTGACAATGTTTGACGTCAGATCCTTTGACGCACATGCGTGGTAGGATCTACGTTTCTTCATTGGCGGAAGTGGTAAGCACACTTTTAGCTTTACATCGTGAGCGCGAGTCGTGTCTAGTGACACGGCTGGCGTGTGCACGTTATGCTCGGCATTCGCCGAGGGCGTTGTATGGTATTTCCAAGACAGGCCCAAGTCTTACGTATTGTTATTATGTAATTACAATGTATTAAGTGTAAGTTCGTTATTTTTAGGCACATCAAGTCCGGCAGTCAGCTGTTAGGGCTTAAAGCCACGTCTCACCTGGAGATGCGATATACGTCTCCAGGTTAATACTAACCCGGGTAGAGGCAGTTACAACGCCGTTTGTGTCTAGTTCCTAAGCAGAGGCGGGAAGCACAAAATGTAGGCGGAGTGGTTAGCTCAGTTTTGCCAGATTCTGTGATAAGATCTGAAGGTCACATCAAGTGTGGGACAGTGTTCGTCCACTAAGGTGTGTTAATATATATAGACTGGTCCCTGGTACGATCCAGGGAGCGACCAGTATATAATCGTGCACGTGTTAATAAGAGTTGGTGTTCCTCATGATATATGGACTGGCCCATGACATGATCCAGGGAACGACGAATTGAAGTCTACCAACATAAGGCCTTGTTTTTTTTTATGAGCTCAAACTATCGTTTTTTTGTTCTTTGTGTTTTCCTTTAGTTCATGGCGCTGAGCCGAGTACGGTGTTGACGTCAGACGGTAATCTGTTTGCGTATTGTACGCAAATCGATTACATATTTGAAACAAACACCTTACTTGGGCCAGCGACATGAACTGATATGTGTTGTATATTATTGTAATTGTGACAGTTGTAAATTGTATTGTTGTATATAAAATTTACATTATATATAAACTTAAAAAATTCTAACGTTGTTAGAGTTTCCTTGTTAGTGTATTACACTAGTAGGTAACCCTTTAATCGGAAGTCACCCTCCGCCGTCCTGGCGACGCATAAGGCTCTACACCCGTGTCGACCGAGTGTAAAACCTTCTGCGTAACATGGTGTCATGAAGTAACGGGATTTGACTTCCGGTTAATATCTGCCAGTGTAAGACATTGACAATATATACAGAATCTAGGCACAATTTTGTCAGACATTTTTTTTATTATTATTATTGACTTTCTGATTGTTCTTTTCTAAGGTGACGTAAGGCTGTGAATTTTAGGGGAGCAATTTTGCCACTAAATTCTTTGTAAATGTAACCTACACTCAATTAAGGTCAACTATCCTTATTCCCTGCGTGATGAAGTGCGATAGCCCATGCATTAATTTGTGATAGAATGTAACAGGTTGCATATCTGAGTGGGGAAACTAAGGTTATATAGACCTAAATTGTCTTGGCACGGATGATACATATTTAGTTCTAGGGTCCGTTTGAGTACCTTGGCACTGCTGTTGCATGACAATCTGTAAGTTTATTATCCTAAACGTTTTGTACGTTGTGTCGTAACCGTTACTGAGGTCCATTTTATGTCCTGATTTAGTAACGTAGGTCACTCGTAACGTTATATAATATCGTTACAATGAATTAAACCTAATAGCGGAATCTTAAGTTTGATTTACCGTTGGTATCTAATATGGTTTTGTAATGTAGGACGTACAGTTGTCGTGTCAGTGTTAATACGTTGCGTTACATACGTTACGTTTGTATATCCGATACGCTAGATCAAGTTGGGCGTAATTGTATGTGGGTTATTTACGTCATCTAATTACGTCATCTAATAGTGAAAAGTAATTCTCGGCAAAGTCAACGTCAGTTTATGACGTCATTTCCGGTCTGTTATGAACGTAACTTTAATGGATACGTCCAGATCGCGAGTATACTAATTAGTCAACGTTTTAGTTGGATTAGTTTGTTATTATTATTGTTAACGTTTTAGTTAACGTGTGTGACTTTAAGTGAACGTCGGTTTCAGTTAAGTTAACGTGAGCATTACGTTAAGCGTCATGGATCAGTTAGTTAAGACGGGAAAGGAGTTAGGTTATGAGGGGCAGGCATTGCAGGAATTTGTAAAGCAACAGCAAGAGACTGAGAGGGCAGAAAGGCACGCGGTAAGGGCACTTGATAAAGAAAAGATTGCGCAGGCCGAAAAAGACAGGGAAATTGAGTTAGCTAGGATCGCGCAGGCCGATAAAGACAGGGAAATTGAGTTAGCTAAGATCGCAGCGGAGAAAGAGAGGATCGCGCAAGCCGAAAAAGATAGGGAAATTGAATTGGCTAGGATCGCGACGGAAGAAGCTAAGATTGCGGCGGATAGGGAAATCGAGATGGCGCGGATTGAAAGTATAGAGCGGCAAGCCGAGAAAGATAGGGAAGCTAGGTTGTATCAAGTCGAAAGCGATAAGGAAGCAAAGTTGTCGAGCGAAGTTGAGTTAGAAAAGTTGAAGTATAGTTTTGAATTACAGCAACGCGAGTTGAAGAATCAGATAGATTTGCAGAAGGTAACGTTTAGAGTTGAATTAGAAAAACAGAAGGCTGAAAAGTTAGCGCATGCGCGAGATCCGAAGTTACCGTATTTTGATGAAAGTAAGGACAAAATGGATAGTTACTTATCAAGGTTTGAGAAATACGCGACGGCGAATAAATGGGATAAAAACGTTTGGGCTGCATATTTAAGCGCATTACTTAAAGGTCGCGCGCTTGATGTTTATGATAGATTGTCTGTAGATGATGCAGCAGATTATGACAAGTTGAAAGATGCGTTGTTAAAGAATTTTGATATGACTGAACGCGGATTTAGGAAGAAATTTCGCTATGATAGGCCTGAAAAGTCCGAAACGTTTATTCAGTTTAGTAGTAGACTTAGGTCGTATCTTAATAAATGGTTGAAAATGGCGAAGGTAGACCAGTCTTATGAATCTGTTTGCGATTTTTTCGCTAGAGATCAGTTTTTAGAATCGTGTAGTAAAGAACTGTATGTTCATTTGAAACCGAAAACATTCACGAATCTAGGTGAGATGGCTAGGGAAGCAGATTTATTTGCAGAAGCACGTGGCGGTGTCTACGCTTGTGTTAATAAGGGGCAGCGTGATATTAAGGGCGTAACTCAGAGTAGATCTGATAATAAGCCGAGTGCGAAGCCAGAGATAAAATGTAGTATTTGTGGTAAGGGACATTTAACATATAAATGTTTTAAGAATCCCGATAGGAAGCAAGCATATAGTGCGGAGGTAGGTGCAAGTGCAAGCGGGTATAGCGGAAGTAAGGGGAGTAGTTATGCACCGAAAGATGAGACACAAAGATCACATAGTAAGAGCGATACTGTGCAGACGAAGGGTAGTAATTCAGATCGTGGCCGTGGTCGGGGTTATTCCCGCGGACGTGGTCGGGGTGGCGGACATCAAATGAGCTTTTGTAAAACTACAATGAATAGGTCTCATGAAATTGAAAGTCTCTATAAGAGTAAGGAAGAAAGTCCACTAATCAATGATAACGTGGATAGGGAAGGTGTCTGTTACTTTTTAAGGTCGCGATTACCAACAGCGCAGGGTACGGTTAATGGTAAGACTGTTGTAGTTTTAAGGGACACAGGTTGTACTGGGTGTGTCGTTCGTAGAAACTTGGTTTCTAATGATCAGTTACTTGGTAGAGAATCTGATGTAACTTTGATTGATGAATCTACCCAAAGGTATCCCTTAGCAATGGTTGACATAGATTGTCCATTTTTCACAGGAAAAACTGAGGCATTGTGCATGGAAGATACATTGTATGACCTGGTTATTGGAAATATTGACGGGTCAAAACTTCCCGATATGTCCCATTTTGCAATGGCGGCAGTGACTAGGTCACAAGCTAAGCAAGGTGAAGAGGTCTATAGGAAACTTAAAGTTCCTGATCAAATTATTGCTAGTGATAAGGAGGCATTGAAGCAGGCCCAAGTTGTTGACCCAAAATTGAATGGCATAAGGCAAAGAGTGGAATCTGGGAATGTGACTATTAGTCGTGGATTGAACCGGGGTGAAACTAAGTTTATTCGAAAGAAAGATTTATTGTATAGGCAGTTTACTAAGGGAAACAAGGTCACTTTGCAACTTATTATCCCTGAAGGTTTTCGTGAAAAGGTGTTAAGATTGGCGCACGAAACCTTGATGTCAGGTCATTTGGGCATAAAGAAAACTATGGATAGAGTTTTAACTGAGTTCTTTTGGCCTGGAATTTGTGGTGATGTGGCAAGGTTTTGTAAATCTTGTGACATATGTCAAAGGACTATTCAAAAAGGTCGTGTTACTAAGGTTCCTTTAGGAAAGTTGCCACAGATTGACACACCATTTAAACGAGTCGCTGTTGATATAGTTGGACCGATAGAACCTCGTTCTGACAGGAAATCCCGCTATATTTTAACAATGATAGATTATGCAACGAGATATCCCGAGGCGGTAGCGTTACCCGGCATTGAAACGGAACGCGTAGCCGAAGCGTTAGTTGAGATGTTTAGTAGAGTTGGCATACCTGATGAAATGTTAACAGATTGCGGAAGTCAGTTTACTGCTGAAGTTATGAAACAAGTAAGCAGGCTGTTATCACTCCAGCAGTTAACCACGACGCCGTATCATCCTATCTGCAACGGTCTCGTAGAGCGTTTTCACGCGACGTTGAAGCAAATGCTACGTAGGATGTGCGCAGAACGTCCAAAAGACTGGGATAAATATCTCCCAGCACTACTGTTTGCAATAAGGGAGGTTCCGCAGGAGTCATTAGGGTTTTCGCCGTTCGAACTGTTATACGGACGTAACGTTAAGGGCCCTATGGCAATATTACGTGAATTATGGTCTGAAGAGGTACAGGATGAGCAGGTTCTGTCTACGTACCAGTACGTAATTGAGTTGAGAGAACGGTTAGAGCAGACGTGTAAGTTAGCACATGATAATTTACGGAAAGTACAAGTAAAGCAAAAGGCTTATTATGACAAACGCGTTAGGTCGCGTAAATTTAACGTGGGAGATAAAGTATTGTTATTACTGCCAACTGACAGTAATAAACTGTTATTGCAGTGGAAGGGTCCATATGAAGTAGTAGAGGTGGTGAATAGAATGGACTATAAAATCGACGTCAATGGTGTCGTGAGTACATATCATGCTAATATGCTGAAACAATATGTCGAACGTCGTAGTGTGCCGTCACATTGTTTATTGTCGACTGAGACTACACAGTCGGTTGATGACGATGGTAGTGATGAATTTTCTCTTGATGATTGTGCTTTTCCGACAGCTAAAGAACCGGAAACTTATAATGACGTCAGTATCTCAGATACGTTAACGTCAGAACAACGTATGGAGGTTGAAGCGTTGATTAAACAGTACCCGGATGTACTATCAAGTTTACCCGGTCGAACTGATCAGATACAGCACGATATCAAACTACTCACGTCAGAACCCATACGGACGAAAGGTTATTCTATCCCGTATAAGACGCATAACGTCATGGAGACGGAGATACAGGATATGTTAGATTTAGGGGTAATCGAGCCGTCGATTTCACCGTATTCATCTCCTGTCGTCCTAGTTCCGAAGAAAGATGGGTCAGTTAGATTCTGTATCGACTTCCGGAAGCTTAACAAAGTGACGGAATTCGATGCAGAACCTATGCCAAATATGGAGGAGGTTATCAATAAAATGTCGGGACATAAATTCTTTACAAAGATGGACCTGAGTAAGGGTTATTGGCAAGTCTCTCTTACTGAAAGGTCTAAACCTTTGACGGCATTTGAAACGCCTAAGGGTTTATTCCAGTTTAAAACTATGCCCTTCGGTTTGGTCAATTCGGGAGCCTCATTTTGTAGGTTAATGAGAATCATATTGTCCAATCTCCCAAATGTTGACAGCTTTGTTGATGACATGTGGATATTTACTGAAACATGGAAGGATCATGTGACGTCATTACGTCAAGTGTTAGATCGGCTCAGGTCGGCCAAATTGACGGCAAAACCATCTAAATGCATGATCGGATATGGCAGTATCGAGTGCCTTGGTCACAATATCGTCGGACAGACGGTACGACCGCAAGAGGACAAGATACAGGCTATCAGAGATGCTCCTCGTCCATGTACGAAAAGGCAAATTAAATCTTTTCTGGGATTAGCTGGGTTTTACCGTCGTTTTATCCCAAATTTCTCATCCATAGCTTCTCCTCTGACTGATTTAACTAAACGGGATAGACCTAATTCTATCAAAGATTGGCAAGATCAGCATGAAAGGGCATTTCAAACCCTGAAGAGTAGGCTCACGTCTAGTCCTATTCTTCGCTTACCTGTTTTTCAAGAAGGTAACCCGTTTGTACTCCGAACAGATGCTTCAGACGTTGGTCTTGGAGCTATTTTGCTTCAGGAGTTCGAAGGTGAAGGTCGTTTGCCGATTGCTTATGCTAGCAAGAAATTGTTACCTCGGGAAAAGAACTACTCTGTAATTGAGAAGGAATGTTTGGGTATTATCTGGGGTGTTGAGAAATTTCGTAAGTACCTGTATGGGGCGGAGTTCCTACTTGAAACCGACCACAAACCCTTGTCCTATATGCAGACAGCTAAGGTGCTCAATCCCCGAATCATGCGTTGGGCCATGAAATTACAGCCGTACAGATTCAGGATCGTTGCTATCCGCGGCCAAGATAATTTGGGGGCGGACTACCTTAGTAGATAGTTTGGCCACGTTATGCATCGCACCGTTGTTGTGTATATAGCTAGTTTTCCAGTTTTGACATAGCCTACGATTCGATCGCATTTCGTACTATTTCAGAAAAGAAACATTGTTATGTTTTTTTCTCCCTAAGGGGAAACCTATGTTACGAAATGGATCTAATCGTCCACTATGTCGTCGAGATTATTTTAATCCTTTCAATCAGTAAGGCTACAGTTTTTAGGGTAACTGTGGTAATAAAACATTTACGGAAATTGTGGCTACGTTATGCATGGGTTGTTTGTGAATACCTCTCGTGGACAGCCTATTGCATGATTTTAAGGTGAATACCTGCACGAGTCTTTTGATTGTGGAAAACGTGTTGCATGATTTTAATGTGAGACGCATAGTATTTATACGCCTATCTTTTAATGAAAAGTTAGACGTGGCTGTTTAATTCTTGATGGATGTTATATTGTTGTGTGCCCAGATTCTGTGTTAAGACCTAGAAGGGTAAGATTTTATTATATTTATTTAGAATAGTTTGGCTAAGAATGAAAAATGTGACTTCTGATTGATATGGTATGATTATATGTGTCGACTGATTTGATTTTGTTGGCAGTGATCAGGCTGCGCATGTGTCGACCGATTTTGTTAGTAAGCATGCTGCGCATAATATTTGTATATTAGGAAGTTTTGTAAATTTCGGAAATAGTTTATATCACTGATGTTGGTTGCAATGGTGTGCGTCTATTTGACGTCCAGTGACGTCAGTTGCATTCATGTTATTCATGTGACGTCAGTTGCATTCATGTTATTGCGACGTCAGCACTTTTTATATTAGTTTCACGTATACGTGGCCTATAGAAGTAGATTGATTTGTAATGGAACTAATTTATATACTCGTGACGTCAATTGACGCCATAGCATGCACCGCATTAAGGGTTTTTTCCATAAGTTATAATGGTAGCATTTGGTCATCATGCGTTTGATTTGCCTTCATTAGACGGCGTCATATGGTATAACATCATTGATGTCATGATGTCAGATCAAACGTTATGATCCCAAATGTGTGAGAAACGCTTATTCAGCTATTATATTCTATGGCAAATGGTATTACGCTTAGTTTAAAGAAATGAATTAAAACATATGCGAGTTAGATTTTGGTCAATCAATTTAATGTAAATAGGTCATTGTTTAGATTATTCATGTTTTATGTGGGGATGTCATGGTAATGCCTGTTGACGTCAGTATACTTCTTGACAATGTTTGACGTCAGATCCTTTGACGCACATGCGTGGTAGGATCTACGTTTCTTCATTGGCGGAAGTGGTAAGCACACTTTTAGCTTTACATCGTGAGCGCGAGTCGTGTCTAGTGACACGGCTGGCGTGTGCACGTTATGCTCGGCATTCGCCGAGGGCGTTGTATGGTATTTCCAAGACAGGCCCAAGTCTTACGTATTGTTATTATGTAATTACAATGTATTAAGTGTAAGTTCGTTATTTTTAGGCACATCAAGTCCGGCAGTCAGCTGTTAGGGCTTAAAGCCACGTCTCACCTGGAGATGCGATATACGTCTCCAGGTTAATACTAACCCGGGTAGAGGCAGTTACAACGCCGTTTGTGTCTAGTTCCTAAGCAGAGGCGGGAAGCACAAAATGTAGGCGGAGTGGTTAGCTCAGTTTTGCCAGATTCTGTGATAAGATCTGAAGGTCACATCAAGTGTGGGACAGTGTTCGTCCACTAAGGTGTGTTAATATATATAGACTGGTCCCTGGTACGATCCAGGGAGCGACCAGTATATAATCGTGCACGTGTTAATAAGAGTTGGTGTTCCTCATGATATATGGACTGGCCCATGACATGATCCAGGGAACGACGAATTGAAGTCTACCAACATAAGGCCTTGTTTTTTTCTATGAGCTCAAACTATCGTTTTTTTGTTCTTTGTGTTTTCCTTTAGTTCATGGCGCTGAGCCGAGTACGGTGTTGACGTCAGACGGTAATCTGTTTGCGTATTGTACGCAAATCGATTACATATTTGAAACAAACACCTTACTTGGGCCAGCGACATGAACTGATATGTGTTGTATATTATTGTAATTGTGACAGTTGTAAATTGTATTGTTGTATATAAAATTTACATTATATATAAACTTAAAAAATTCTAACGTTGTTAGAGTTTCCTTGTTAGTGTATTACACTAGTAGGTAACCCTTTAATCGGAAGTCACCCTCCGCCGTCCTGGCGACGCATAAGGCTCTACACCCGTGTCGACCGAGTGTAAAACCTTCTGCGTAACAAAAAGTGCAAAAAAGCAAGCGTTCCCCACAGAGACAAGTAAAGAAATAATCAAAGACAGGAAATGAATTGGTGGAAGCATGAAAATCAATTGTAAAGACCTAGGAAATGAAACGACAATGTAAGAAATGTCAGTAAGAAATAGTAAGAAATAAATAAGAATGCGGACAATAATGTTTCTACCCAAAATGTTCGTACACGTTAAGGTGGGATGGGAAAGAACTCAGACATTCAAGGGAAGCAAATCTGCCATTCAAGAGAAGCAAGCCTGATGTGTTCATTTTTGCCACTCTTCCAAATTGGGATCAACTCTCAAAGGAAAGAATTTGCTCTCACAGGAGCAAATTCTTTCCTCTAAGCATTGATCCCCATTTTGGAAGGATTTAGATTTCCAGGGGAGCAAACAGGAAGTCACAAAAGTTGTTTCCCTTGTAATAATGGCTGAAAAACCTGAAACAGTTTACTCTTATTTCTTTTGATTGTACTATGAGGCAGTGTATCAGAAAATGTGAGAAATGTGAGACAAGTTTGTGAGGCTTTTGGGACCAATGAAACTGGGAGGCAGTAATGAGAATCATGGAGCAACAGTTGCAAGTGCCAAAGTTCCCAGTTTGGTTGCCCAAATATTATGTGATAGTCATAAGATACTCTTGCTAGGGTCATGTGACAAGTACTCTTTCTAGGGTCATGTGACAAGTAACTCGAACGAATTTTGGCCCAAATTTTGTAGGGAGCTTGTGCAACATTTATGCAATATTCATTAGGCATACACACAATGTGTCATAAGTACTAGTTCAATGCGATTCCAAGTGAAAATGTTGGAAATAGCATATGAGCCGCGACACGACAAAACCAGCAATGTGGTTGTGCGCCCAGCGCAGACTCAGATCAGCCTGGGCATCCGCCCAGTCTGATCAGAGTCTTCGCTGTCCGCATGGAGGTAGCTTAGACCCTAAGCTAACCTTTGGGCACTTAGCAAAGAGTCTGATCAAACTGAGCGGGTGTCCAGGCTGATCTGAGTCTGCGCTGGGCGCAAAACCACATTGTTGGTTTTCTCACGTCGCAGCTCATTTTTTCTTGCAATTTTGTGCCTACAGCTTGTCTTCAGCTGTTGCAGTCCAGTGAGATACTAGCTTTAGGAGTAAGTAGAGACTAAGATTATCTGAAACTGGCTATGCAAATGGTTCACCACAGCTGTAACTGTAAACAAGTCAGAAAAATGCTAAGAAATATGATGCCACATCCCACCCCCATCCCTTTCCCCCTCTTTCCTCCCAGTTGTTTGCTCTAGTAACATTGACAATATGATTGTCTTCTAATGGATCTTCTGTAGCTTAAAATTTGCCTGCTTTTCTGAAGTTGATTTAATTAGCTAAACTGAGGATAAACTGACAGGCTGCATCGAGCAGCATCATTGAGAGTGATTTAATCAACTTGTGATGCATGTTTTATGATGTTTTATTGGCTCATACAATGCCATATTCCAGAGCTAGTAATAAAGTAGGATTTTGAGGATTCTTCTTATGACATTTCTACCTGTTTCTGTACAAAATTTTATGAATAGCATCATGTGCAAAGACTCAGATTATCCTCAGCCCCGGGTCCAGAGGGTGGGCTTTGAGGCTTCAGCCCCGCCACCTTAAATTGAAATATGTGTTGTGATATCTCATTAGAATGGCCTCGCCAAGGCGATTCTAATGAGATATCACAACATATATTTCATGACAAAAAGAACATTATCAAAAGTTCTCATCAAATTGATCCCTAATTATGTCATATATTTTCAAGCCCCACTCCCCGCCTCACCCTACCTACACACACACACAAATGCATCTCAGCACCTTTCAGCCCCGCCAGATATCGAGGGCCCCTCCCGTATGTGGTTGTATGGATTCGACCCTGTATCCTGCACATCTATGCGTTCTGAATCTGTGTCATTCTTTTTTGTATACAGGCTAAAAGTTGTTTGGTATTCTGTCTGGTATCTGCTGACCAGTTTGTGAAAACGAGCAGGAGCTGTATTCAAAACGACTTAAGTGGTTGCTATGCTGTTGCTAAGAGTGAATTTCTATGAAGGAGATTCCCTTCAACTATGAAATTTGCTCTGGAGGAACAGTCTTTTTCAGACTGTTCCTCTAGAGCAAATTTCATAGAAATTGAGCCTTAGCAACAGCATAGCAATGACTTGAGTCGTTTTATGAATACGGCCCCAGGCTAGTTTGATGGCTAGATGACTTGCGACTTTACATCTTTTTTGACAGTATTTCATCCATATCAGGAGGGTGGGTCTGTCACAGGCTCATCAGAAGCTTGCAGACACTTAGTCACTTATGTCTGCTAGTCTAGGTGGGCCATAATCACTGGGGGTAAACTCATGGGATGCAAGCAAAATTTATGTTATGCAAACAAAACCCTTACGAGATGTTCTGGCCACAACTTACAAAGTTGTCTATCTCTCACCCAGGACATGTCAGTTTCAAGATTCTGTTTTTGCAGAGTTCATGACTTCTTTCTTCTGGAAATGCAAACTCTTCAGAACCAAATGGATCGGTTTTCAAAATTAAGCAGTATTTCAACTTAGATTTCAACATTAAGCAATATCAACTTAAATGTTACAGTCAAGTACATATTTCCATCAAGTTAGTCCCTTAGTAAGGATGTTTGGTTTGCATAACATTTAGTTGCCTCTTACCCGCCATAATAATGATAAGCGGATTTTTTTTTGTCGTATACTTTGCCACCACCAATAATCAGTTTTAGGACATTGGTTCTGACGAAATGTTTCCACCATAGATACTGAAATTTTAGATGTTTAGATAGAGCTTATTATCTTGACAGAATTATGGATGAAATATAGAGAAATAACATTAAAAGTTTGAATAATGCATGACTGATACTTTAATGGGACGACCAGTGCTGTTTATTAATGCACTATCTGATATTTGCAGAATGTGATAAGGAATTAAATTGCTGCTTTTAGGAGACAAATTCCATTAGAAAGCTTTAGCTAGCTTATAAGTGTTTTAAAATAACAAAAACATTGCCACTTTTACTTGCTTGCCTGTACAAAAGTACGGAAGAGCTGAGGCAGTTACTCCTGGTGCCAGTCTATCAGTTTCCCATTTTTAGCTCGCCTAGCTGAACAAAAGTTCAGGAAGAGCTATTGTTGTCACTCTGGCGTCAGCGTCGGCGTCCGGATTGGATGTTTTGGTTAAAGTTTTTTAAAGACCTATATCTCCTTAACCAATTAATGGATTCTTTTGATACTTGCACTGTAGTTTGATATTGGTCCAACCAAAGTTTAACAGGGCTCCACCCCCACCCCACTCCGTGACCTTGATGTAAAGGTCATGGACTTAGAAAATTGGGATTTTTTTTTGGACTGGATGTTTTGGTTAATGTTTTATAAAGCCCAATATCTCCCTAACACATGGATTTCTTTGATACTTGCACTGTAGGAAGATATTTGTCCAAAGTTTTCCCAGGTACTACCCCCACCCCCTCAGTGACCTTGATGTCAAGGTCATATACTTAGAAAATTGTCTTTTTATTGATTGGATGTTTTGGTTAAAGTTTTTTACAGACACATATCTGCTGAATTCACAGATGAATTCTATTCTTTTTATATTTGCACTGTAGTTAGATATAAGCCCAAAGTTTTACAGAGTACTACCCCAACCCAGCTCAGTCACCTTGATGTCAAGGTCAGGGACTTAGTAAATTTGGTCTTTATTAAAGTTTTCTTATTGCATTCCGATTCATAATGCTTGGCAGAGATTTAATTTACACTTGAACTGATGTTAGACACTTTTTTTGTGTTTTTACAAAACGCTATATTCTTACCCCACTGGATGACATTGAAGTCAAGGTCATCGACTTTGAATTTTGTCTTAAAGATTTTGGTTAAAGTTTTATATTTATGAAGACATAATTTCACAGTGCCACAATGGACTCAGTTGATACTAATACTTGGACTGATGTTAGATAATGGTTCAAGGTTTTCATATGTCCTAGCCCCCTGCACCCCCCACCCCACCCCTTAGTTCTTTGACCTGAAGCTCATGGACTTGGAGATTTGATGTGGATTTTTTTATCTTAATTTTATTTTAAGACTTATTTCTGAGATAGCTTCTGTTTAGAAATGTGTTGTCATTATGGAGTGCTTGTCTGAAGTTTTATGCTTAGTAGTCCACACCACCATATGAACTGTGTGATGGGCAAGCACCTATTCAGGCGAGCTATGCTGTCAGGCGACAGCTCTTGTTTATTTGCATTGTTGTTAACAATGCCCTGCCATAACTATGGTGGCTGTCAGTGTGGTCAAAGGAAGCATTTCCCTCAAGGGATTGGATTAGGAACCACAGCTCTTTGATGCTTGGTGTCAAGTTTCTAATGACTTGTCACTTGGCAGAAAAACTATGGTTCACACCAGGGCCTTGTGGAGATGCATCTCTGAGTTTATTTTAGTCCTTATCAAAGATTATTGTCAGTGACTGCAAACAAGTGTTGATTTCATGAACACTAATGTTTACATTCAGTGGTATTGGAAAGAAAAAATCTCCCTTTGAAAATAAGGCCCTTTTCCAGATCTAGAAGACCATTGTCATAGCAACAAACACTGAAAAAATTAATTCTGGTTGAATTAAGATCGTGTCTGTATGGTCTTGTGAACAAGGGAGGTGGTGCTGAAGATAAAAATATAATTGTAGTTTTGCCTTCACACTGAACAGATGATTGTGAATGCATGCAAACAATTGTACATGCTTTGAAGGTAATGATAACAATTTCCTGTAGTGTTATGTCAGAAATTGGTTATTTTCGAAGAAAACTTGTTTTATGGCTTCAAGGCATGGGCAAACTGTGCATGTACTGACCAGACTGCTCAGTTTGCCTATAGCAAGAAGGGCAGTTACCATTTAAAAAAAGCAAAAAGCTAATACCCTGAATCACAGAATAGTATGGGCTTTTAAGGTTGAATATGCCTCAAGGGAATAATGCATTGGCAAAATTATAGGGAAGTTCGCTAGTAAGTTGCTGTGACTAAACTTGGCTAACGTACCGTGAAAGGCAATCAGCGGTATTATTGTATTTGCCGTAAATATGTAAGCAGAAAATGCATTTGCAAACAATGCAAACCATGTCTTGCCACATATATTTTGATATGGCCAAAGTATGAAATATGTTTTAACATCCAGAATTAAATCATACATGCTTTCTATTCAGCTGTCCTTATCAAGAACTACCAATTACTGGAATTTATTTTCTTTTTCCCAAGGATGTTTAAGTTATGGAAGTTTGTATTTAACAAGCTCTTCAAAGCAGCATTGTTCACCTCATTATGTTGTCCAAGGTGTGGATACTTATGCTTAGATAATGATATAAGGATCTTTCATGTAGATTCTAGGGGTCACTTGGGTATCATGGCTTGCCAAGTGATGCTGACAATAATTCTGAGGGACATTTTCTTCCTGGCACCTCATAAATATAAGATACTTTTTCATGCATACCTTTTGATATTTCATGTTTGATTTTAAATGTAGAACTTGTTAAAGTGCATATATTGAGCATTAGGGAGGTTTCTGTTTGATTTTGAATGAAGCAGAATCTTTCCATGACTGCCTTTGTATTTGATAGGTGAATGTTCAGCAGGCATATAAAGTGACATCTTTTACCGCCTTCTTCACATCATTGTTCAACCAACATCTCTTGACAAGGTAGATACCTGACCTCCCATAGATCCAATGGAATTCAAAACAGAATAAGAACTACCAATCAGTAGAAATAGTTTTCTTGGTCCTAAGGCTGATCCGGTTACTTATATTGGAATGCTAATGCTACAAGATTTACAGTAACCTCATCACATTGTCCTAGATCACACCGGGTAAGTGGCAACCAAAAATGCTGGGGCAGTTGACAAACCCAGAGTAAAATCCGTTAGAAACAGTGTTTTTGATTCACCAGTTTGCAATCGAAAACGCTGTTTCTAAGAGTTAGTGATCCGGGTTAATCGATTGTTAAGAGTGTTTTTGATTGCCTCCTACCCGGTGTGTAGATGTGAATACTGATTCCTTTGCTGATGCTGGGATAGCATTACAAGCCTTGTCTTCCTATATTTTCATAGAGGTTAGCTAAAAATATGTTCTCATGGTTGATTAGAGACAGTTAGTTAAAATGTCTGTGAACATCACTGATTTCATCATTCATTAGATTTTGACTGAAGTGTGATAAGTGTTTAATGGACTTTCTAAAATGGCACTCAACAGGAAGAACTGTTGGTTGGTTCCAGTCTTGTGAAATAATGTGAGCATCATTTTGAAATGGGTCTTAAAGCATAATATGCAAAACATGCATGACTCTGGGACAACAGAGAGCAGAACTGGTAAAAAAACTTACAACCAAAATGTTTCATAGTGCACATGTTGTTTCTACTATTTTTACAAAATCTATAATCTATACATTTATAAATTTGTAATTGTGACTTCCTGATAGCTTTCTCAGAAGAAGAAGCACTTCCAATATGGGGTCTACTCCTAAAAGAAAGAATTTGCTCCTACCAGAGGAGCAAATTCTTTCTTTTTGGAGTAGACCCCCATTAGGCTTAGAGACAAAAATGAAAATGCCTGAGTTACTTTCCCTGAGGGTGTTCCCATTCACCTTAAACGGCTGATGTTATGTTAATACTTTCTGCTTCAAACTATGGCTTCCGGGCCGCTCTCAGATTTGTCTTTTGTCACTATAGAAATTCATTTCATTGGCTTCTATACTTAAGCTGTACTTTTTGGTCGCTGGCTCTTTTCTGGCTTCCATTACTCATGTTTTATTAGATTAGAATATGTGTAGACTGTTGGAATATAGCCTTGTCATTCTGTCCTTAGATGGTAAAACAAGAACACCTGTCAAAAAACAGGATCAGTGAAGTTTTCCGAGATTGCTGATGCTTTGTTACATAGACAGACTTTTGGACATTCCTTTAACACTTTAAACAACAGAGATGAAGCTGGTTGAATTTGCAAACAGCATAGATCCTAATGAGGCGGCTCATGAAGAGCCATTCAGCCATTATCACCAAGGGGGACAACTTTTGTGACAGCCTATTTGCTTCTTTGCTTCCAGGGAGTAACAAAGTCTTCCCTCTAAGAGTTGACTCCCAGTGAAAAAGGAGGCAAAAATGAAAACAGCAGAGCTGGTTCATGCCCAGTGGACTGTTTTTTTAATCCTTTTTCAAATGGATGAATCCGCAGTTGTCAGTTAAGGAGTGACTGGTTTAGTTTGTTTGTATCCTTGGGCGTAGACTATCTAGTAAATGCTTTTGACATGGAAGTACAGCCATTAGCTACCCACAATGCAGCTTGACCTTTATCTGAAGGGCTATTCATGTACATGTTGTGAGCGGTCATAGGCTGTTCACATATATGCCGTGAGCGCTATTCGCATAGATGTCATCAGCAGTCGTAAGCTATTAGAATACATGTTGTGAGTGGTATTGGCATAGATGTCGTGAGCGGTCATAGATGTCATGAGCGGTCATATGAAAAAACTGCAGTATCGCACATGGTATCATAAGATAGCAGAATGCATTGCAAGGTACAAATGAATGACTGACCTCTGATTTGAAGGCTTTTTTTACTGTATTTTAACCATGGAATGGTATGAAACCCACCACTCTCAATCGTGCTTGAAGTCCACCAATGGAGATTTTAATGTCGGCTTTTGAGATATGCAAATGTTTATTTGAAAAACGTGAACTATAAATGGTTGCTTAGCGTAGACCAAGCTTTTTGTGAAAGCTTTACTTGTTTTATTTTGAGGAGAAATACCTATTTGTCTCATGGCAGTATTGTAGACCTGATCAGGCACTTTGTTTTTCAGCATCTGATCTGGGTCTACACTGTTTGTCTCTGCCCTATTAATGGTGATCCCATTTTCTTTCCTGTAACTTTACTGTACCAAAATAAAATGCATCTCTAGATACTCCCATGCTGAGAATGTAATTTTTAAGTATTTACAAAATTTGCATCTCTTAATACTTGCATGCTGAGGTTTTAGATTTGTTGTAATTTTTCAGCTTTATCAGCTAATGTTGTAATCTTCTTACAAACTTTTTGTCAGCTATTATTCAACTTTCACAACTCAATGTTCTTATTAACTAGCATTCACCCTTAAGCAGTCTTCAGATTTGCATCTTTTTAAGATTGTTGTCTTCTAGAATGTTTGTTTTCCCACTGCTTTTTGTAAAACGTCAGATTTATTTTTTCCTATCTGAGGTTATTTTATTGTAAAACGTCAGATTTATTTTTTCCTATCTGAGGTTATTTTAGTGTTTTATGTCTCTTGAGCTGTTATTTTCAAGACTATTTTCAGTATTTTGACAATGCAAAGCCTTGAAAGAGGTTTTGCCTTCTGGTTAATTACAAGTTTGCTTGGTATAAAGAACAGGATGAACAATATCATAACAGTAAGGTGTGCCAAGACTAAAATTGAGCTGCAGCATTTGGTTTCCAACAATGTGGCAATTTTGTCATGTGATATTCAGATCATCCTTCTCATTTATACAGGGTAATCAGAGACTTCACTGTTGGCTTTATGGCTTGGATTGCTTTCATAGATGGTTGAGACAGAGCTCTAGATAAGAGGGGTATTTGGTGATAATTGAGGGATAAGTTTCTTTATTTCTCATTGAAACCATATGTTGTGACCCCTCATCTGAACCGTCTCGTCAAGACGGTTCAGATGAGGGGTCACAACATATGTTTGTATCCAGAATTAACAAAAATTATCCCTAATTATCACCAAATACTCCATCTTATCTAGGGCTCTGGTTGAGATGACAAGCAAAGGCTCTGATCAGACTGCACACTGCACCTAAGTGCAGTCTGATCAGAGCCTATACTAGTCACCTGTTGAGATGGGAAACAGCATTGAAAATGGCAGAGTTGCTTCTCCTGAAAGTGTATCCATTTAATTCAAATGATATATTTCAATTTAGGAAGTTCTCGCTGACCTGAAAATACACATCCTATTTTATTGAGGGTTACTTCTAGGGGGAAAATGGCACAATGGACCTGGAATAGCAGCCCAATTGGAGATAGTTCTCTTCTTTCAAACACTATTGAGTCAGACTAGGTATTCAAATTGGAGAGGACATGGTCAGACTAGGTATTTGAATTGGTGAGGACACAGTCAGACTATAGGTATTCGAATTGAAGAGGACACATTCAGACTTGGTGTCGGAAAAAGCAAGTGATGAATTTGTTCTCTTTAGCATCCTAGGGAACATCATTGTAAGAATTTGACCCCAAAAATAAATAAAAAAAGGAGAAGGGATTCATGTGCAAGGGAAGAAAATGTTAGTTTGCTAAAGTTGTTTTCCGCGATAAGTGACGTGTACCCAGTCTATGGTGTTGCAGTATTATGCCCCTTAAAACCTGTCTGTATTTTTACATTATGCATACCAGAAAAAAATATACTGAAGTACTAGATTTGCCAGTTGGGAACTGATTTGCCCTTTACCCAGAATAAAAGACAACAAAAATGATTACTTTAGATTTTTAAAAGTTGTTTCTCTCAAGCTACATCATTCAATTAAGAACAGAGGGCAAACAGATTAGGTGGTTCATTATGAGCCATCTCATCTGGATCTACACTGCAAGACACTGCACTGTCTTAATTTCTGGCACTTTAAATATTAAAATTTTGTTTTATTGGAAGCGCAATGAGCTACATACAGAGTTAATCATGATTGCATCTGATCATAAAGTTGGAACTAAATCAGATTTAGCCATAATGTGTAATGCTAAATGAAGATTTAGCAGACATGCTTTCATCAATTAAGATGCTTGTCAGACTAATCAGTTATTATCCCAAATCCATTAATTTATTTATAAAGTCTTTCAATTTGTTGTCATCTTTGTAACTAAGCCATTACTTGAAATCTTCTGGATTGTTATTAATTCCAAGGGTGTTGCTACCTATACGCAACTATGCAGATGCATAGTAAAATTTTGTGAAATTGACAAAACCTGCATATTTTCATGTTGAAATTTTAGAAATTAGGATGTAAAATTTTGTGAAATTGACAAAACCTGCATATTTTCATGTTGAAATTTTAGAAATTAGGATGTAAAATTTTGTGAAATTGACAAAACCTGCATATTTTCATTTTGAAATTTTAGAAATTAGGATGTAAAATTTTGTGAAATTGACAAAACCTGCATATTTTCATGTTGAAATTTTAGAAATTAGGATATCAGTACCATCCTCCCAAGTGGCTGAAACACTACCCTTCCCTTCAAGGAGAAGAGTATAAAACATGTGTATCATGAAATTGCTCCTAGTTACCCCCCCCCCCCCCCTGAATTTTATTAAACTCATAGCATAAAAAGTTTGTCAGGGGGTTTATAGTTCTTGTCATTCTGTTCCTATCTCAAGATTTGCCAAAATGTTTGCTCATGTCTTTATATCCACATCAGATTATTTTCAAATTGGATTCATATTTCAATAGGCTGCTGCTGTTTTAATGTCAAGGTATTTTACTTTGATATTTGTATAGTATTTGCTTTAAAGTTTAGGTTGAAGTTTATTTTCATTATGTGAAGTTTGTTTTCATTATGTGGTGAGTGCAACACATAATGAAAACAAACTTCAATCAAAACTAACAAACAGCAAACTGTAGGTAGTTATTATTTGCTGATGATTTGTCTCACCTTCTTGTGTTGCTCCTATAATCACAGTATCCGAACTACATGTACAATCTCTTCCCGTTTTCATAGCGTTGAATTGAGAGTACAAACGTTCGCTTATAACCAGTAGTCGGAAATCATTATGTTTTGAGATTTTATCCGGAATCTGCTGCGTCATTTATAGCTACTCAGCTTTGAAAATGTAAAGAGGTAAGTTTAATATAATTTGCTCTTCGGTCTTTTACTTTATTACCCTGTACAATGTCGTGTATGGGTGGGTAGTAATTGGTACAGTATTCAAATCGCCCTTGGCATGATTCTTAAACCATTTTGAGCATTTTCTTACATGTTTTATAAAAAATCTTTAGAATAAACGGAAGGCGTTATCAATCTACAGTTTGTTAGTTTTGATAAAAGAATGATAGCTAAGTTTTGCACGACACAATCTCGTGTTAAATTAAGCTGTTCGGAAAAAAAAATCTGCGATGGCAAGGAGTTTTTCATTGTACAGGGCAATAAAGTAAAAGACCGAAGAGAAAATTATATTAAACTTACCTCCTTACATTTTCAAAGCTGAATAACTATAAATGACGCAGTAGATTCCGGATAAAAACTCAAAACATAATAATTTCCGGCTACTGGTTATAAGCGAATTTTGTACTCTCGATTCAACGCTATGAAAACCAGAAGAGATGGTACAGTGCATTCGTTTACTGTGATAATGTAAGGTAAAGTAATTTAGATCATTCAACCACAGTATTTACAGAAGGACAGTAAGGGTATGACAACAGGGCACTTTGTTGTATTGTGGTCTTTTCCATGCAATTTCTCATGTTTGTTATTTTCTGCTGTTGTTTAGTGTGTCCCGCCTACAGTTTAATCTTGTCCTTACATTTGTATATGCTGATTACTTCTTGCTGTAGTTTAGTCTTGTCCTTACATGTGTACATGCAGCTTACTTCTTGCTGTAGTTTAGTCTTGGTCTTTTGTATATGCTGCTTACTTGCTGCTGTAGTTTAGTCTAGTCCTTACATGTGTACATGCTGTAGTTTAGTCTTGGCCTTACATTTGTACATTCTGCTTACTTCTTGCTGTAGTTTAGTCTTGGCCTTACATGTGTACATGCTGCTTACTTGCTGCTGTAGTTTAGTCTTGGCCTTACATTTGTACATGCTGCTTACTTGCTGCTGTAGTTTAGTCTTGGCCTTACATTTGTACATGCTGCTTACTTGCTGCTGTAGTTTAGTCTTGGCCTTACATTTGTATGTGCTGTTTACTTCTTGCTATATTTAGGTCTTGGTCTTACATTTTTATATGCTGATTACTTGCTGCTGTAGTTTAGTCCAGTCCTTACATTTGTACATTCTGCTTACTTGCTGCTGTAGTAAAGTCTTGTCCTTACATCTATACATGCTCCTTACCTCCTGCTGTAGTTTAGTCTTGTCCTTACATTTGTACATGCTGTTTCTTCTTGCTGCAGTATAGTCTTGTCCTTACATGTGTGCATTCTGCTTACTTGCTGCTGTAGTAAAGTCTTGTCCTTACATCTATACATGCTCCTTACATCCTGATGTAGTTTAGTCGTGTCCTTACATTTGTACATGCTGCTTCTTCTTGCTGCAGTATAGTCTTGTCCTTACATGTGTACATGCTGCTTACTTCCTGCTGTAGTTTAGTCTTGTCCTTACATTTGTACATGCTGCTTACTTCTTGCTGTAGTTTAGTCTTGGCCATACATTTGTACGTGCTGTTTACTCGCTGCTGTAGTTAAGTCTTGTCCTTACATCTGTACATGCTCCTTGCCTCCTGATGTAGTTTAGTCTTGTCCTTACCTTTGTACATGCTGCTTCTTCTTGCTGCAGTATAGTCTTGTTCTTACATGTGTACATGCTGCTTACTTCCGGCTGTAGTTTAGTCTTGTCCTTACATTTGTACATGCTCCTTACTTCTTGCAGTAGTTTACTCTTGTCTGTACATTTGTACATGCTGCTTGCTTCCTGCTGTAGTTTAGTCTTGTCCTTACATGTGTACAGCCGCTTACTTCCTGCTGTAGTTTAGTATTGTTCTTACATTTTATATGCTGCTTACTTCCTGCTGTAGTTTAGTCCTGCCCTTACATGTGTACATGCTGCTAACTTCCTGCTGCAGTTAAGTCTTGCCCTCACATTTGTACATGCTGCTTACTTCCTGCTATAGTTAAGTCCTGCCCTTGCATGAGTACTTGCAAATTACTTCCTTCTGAAGTTCTGTTTTGTCCTTACATGCGTACATGCTGCTTACTCTCAGCTGTAGATTAGTCTTGCCCTTACATTTGTATATGCTGCTTACTTCCTGCTGTAGTTTAGTCTTGCCCTTGCATGAGTACTTGCAAATTACTTCCTGCTGTAGTTTGGTCTTGTCCTTACATGTGTACATGCTGTTTACTTGATGCTGTAGTTTAGTTCTGTCCTTACATGTGTACATGCTGCTAACTTCCTGCTGTAGTTTAGTCTTCTCCTTACATGTGTACATGCTGCTAACTTCCTGCTGTAGTTTAGTGTAGTCCTTACATGTGTACATGCGGCTCACTTCCTGCTGTAGTTAAGTCATGTCCTTACATGTGTACATGCTTTTTACTACCTGCTGTAGTTTTGTCTTGTCCTTACATGAGTACATGCTGCTTACTTCCTGTTATAGTTTAGTCTTATCCTTACATGTGTATATGCTGCTTACTTCTGCTGTAGTTTAGTCCTGCCCTTACATGTGTACATGCTGCTTACTTCCTGCTGTAGTTTAGTCCTGCCCTTACATGTGTACATGCTGCTAACTTCCTGATGTAGTTTAGTCCTGCCCTTACATGTATACATGCTGCTTACTTCCTCCTGTTGTTTAGTCCTGCCCTTATGTGTGTACATGCTGCTTACTTCCTCCTGTTGTTTAGTCCTGCCCTTACGTGTGTACATGCTGCTTACTTCCTGCTGCAGTTTAGTCCTGCCCCTCCATTTGTACATGCTGCTTACTTCCTGCTGTAGTTTAGTCCTGCCCTTACATGTGTACATGCTGCTTACTTCCTGCTGTAGTTTAGTCCTGCCCTTACATGTGTACATGCTGCTTACTTCCTGCTGTAGTTTAGTCTTGCTTTTACATGTGTACATGCTGCTTACTTCCTCCTGTTGTTTAGTCCTGCCCTTACATTTGTACATGCTGCTTACTTCCTGCTGTAGTTTAGTCTTGCCCTTACATGTGTACACACTGCTTACTTCCTGATGTAGCTTAGTCCTGCCCTTACGTGTGTACATGCTGCTTACTTCTGCTGTAGTTTAGTCCTGCCCTTACATGTGTACATGCTGCTTACTTCTGCGGTAGTTTAGTCCTGCCCTTACATGTGTACATGCTGCTTACTTCTGCTGTACTTTAGTCCTGCCCTTACATGTGTACATGCTGCTTACTTCCTGCTGTACTTTAGTCCTTCCCTTACATGTGTACATGAGAATTACTTCCTGCAAGAGTTTAGTATTGTCCTTGCATGTTCACATGCTTGTTTCTTTCTTATTTAGTTAAAGTATTACCCTTACTTGTTTACATGTTGTTTTCTCTTCTTGGTCGAGTTAAGTCTTGTCCTTTCTTGTACCTTTCTGTTCTTGCTTTTGTTAAGTTCAGTTGTGTCCTTATATGTACATATTGTTTCGCACCTCTTGCTTCCTCATGTTTACTCATGCTAAAAGTTAATTTTGTCCCTCTTGCTTTGTTCTATTGTAGTGGTGATATGTCCCTTACTTCCTGTTATAGTTTAGTCCTGTCATTATATATGTGCATGTTACATTCTTCTGTCTTGTTCTTACATGTGTACATCTTTCTAACTTTCAGACTGTTTGTCAATTCCTGCTATTGCTGAGTCTTATCCTTACATGCTTGTTTCTTTATTGACACTTTCTGCATCTTCCATACTTCATGCTTGTTTCTAGATTCCTGCTATTGTTCAGTCTTTCATAACATGATCACATTTTCCTTATTTTCTGTCTTTTTTTTTTCATTCCTGCAATAGTTTAGTCTTGTTGCTACATATTTACGGGTTCTTTACTTCTCTCTGTTTCTTGATTCCTGGGCCTACTTTGCTTGGGGCTAAATCCGCGGCTATAGCCGCTGTTCCATTAATTAGTCTTTTCCCAAGTAAAGAATCATCCAGTCAAATTTTAGCGACCATTTTCATGATCTTCCGACTGGGTTCGATACATATTCGCAGATTGGTCAAAATTTCTCATCCGAGTATTTTATGGCTATACCTCTGAGAATGGCCGCGGCTATAGCCCCAACATAACACTAGTAGCTCGGCTATAGCCGTGGAATTAGCCCCAAGCGAAGTAGACCTGCTACAATAGTTTAGTCTTGATGTTACATGTTTACATCTTCGTTACTTCCTGTCTGTTTCTTGATTCCTACAATAGTTTAATCTTGTTGTTACATGTTTACATCTTTACTTCCTTTCTGTTTCTTGATTCATGCTATAGTTTAGTCTTGTTGTTCAGTGTTAAAATCATTCTTATATCATACTTAATTCCTGTCTGTTTCTTGATTCCTACATGGTTTAGTCTTTTTGTTACATGGTTACAACCTCCTTACTTCCTGTCTGTTTCATGGTTCCTGCAATAGTTAAGTCTTGTTTTTACTTTTTACATCTTCCTTACTTCCAGTCTGTTTCTTAATTCCTGCAGTAGCTTAGTCTTGTTGTTACATGCTTTCATCTTCCTTAACTCCTGTCGTAATTCCTTCTTTAGTTTAGTCTTGTTGTTACATATTTAGATCTTCCTTACTTCCTGTCTCTTTCTAGATTTCTACAATAGGTTATTCATGCTGTTATACAAATGTACTTATATTTATATCTTCCTTACTGTCTTTATACCTGCAGTAGCTTAGTCTTGCGGTATATTATGTTTTCATCTTCCTAAATTTCTGTCTTTTTCTTGATACCTGCTATACATGTAGTTTAGTCTTGTAATGACATTTTTACACTTTCCTTACTACCTCTTTCTTGATTCTACAATAATTTAGTCTTGTTATAACATGTTCACATCTTCCTTACTTCCTGTTTGTTTCTTGATTCCTGCAAAAGTGAAGTCTGTTGTAGTGTTATATTGTCTTTACTTGTTTTAATATTCCTGAGTGTACATGTCACTTGGCGGCAAAACTGTGGATCATGTGTTTTCTGGTTAGGCTCTGGTTAAGAAAAAAAAAAGACCCATATTTCAACCAAATATAATTAAGATGGTGTTTTCCCCACTGTGGAAATCGTAACCCCAAATATCTCAGTCATACTTGTGATATTCTGCTATAAGATGGGATACTAATGTCTCCCCCCTTCAGGGTCGGGAGACATATTGTTTTTGCCCGGGCGTCTGTCCGTCCGTCTGTCCGTCTGTCCGTCCGTCTGTCTGTCCGTCTGTCCGTCTGTCTGTCACAAATCGTGTCCGTTCTATAACTTGAAAACCGCTCAAGCTATATTCGCGAAACTTCATATAAATATTAATCAACATGAGACGACGTGCAGAGTGCAAGAATGGTAACTCTGGCCTTTATACTTTTTGAGTTATTTCCCTTGGAACTTAGTCCATCACAAAATTATGTTTCAATCGTGTCCGTTCTATAACTTGAAAACCGCTCAAGCTATATTCGCGAAACTTCATATAAATATCAATCAACATGAGACGACGTGCAGAGTGCAAGAATGGTAACTCTGGCATTTATACTTTTTGAGTTATTTCCCTTGGAACTTAGTCCATCACAAAATTGTGTTTCAATCGTGTCCGTTCTATAACTTGAAAACTGCTCAAGCTATATTCGCGAAACTTCATATAAAAATCAATCAACATGAGACGACGTGCAGAGTGCAAGAATGGTAACTCTGGCATTTATACTTTTTGAGTTATTTCCCTTGGAACTTAGTCCATCACAAAATTGTGTTTCAATCGTGTCCGTTCTATAACTTGAAAACTGCTCAAGCTATATTCGCGAAACTTCATATAAATATCAATCAACATGAGACGACGTGCAGAGTGCAAGAATGGTAACTCTGGCATTTATACTTTTTGAGTTATTTCCCTTGGAACTTAGTCCATCACAAAATTGTGTTTCAATTGTGTCTGCTCTGTAACTTGAAAACTGCTCAAGCTTTATTCACGAAACTTCATACAAATATCAATCAACATGAGGCGATGTGCAGAGTGCACAAATGGTAACTCTGGCATTTATACTTTTTGAGTTATTTCCCTTGGAACTTTGTCCATCACAAAATTGCGTCTCAGTCGAGTCCGTCTATAACTTTAAAACCATTCAAGCTATATTCATGAAAGCTCATACAAATATCAGTCAACATCAGATGACGTGCAGAATGCACTCTGGCGTTTATACTTTTTGAGTTATTTCCCTTGGAACTTTGTCCATCACAAAATTGCGTCTCAGTCGAGTCCGTCTATAACTTTAAAACCATTCAAGCTATATTCATGAAAGCTCATACAAATATCAGTCAACATCAGACGACGTGCAGAATCACTCTGGCATTTATACTTTTTGAGTTATTTCCCTTGGAACTTTGTCCATCACAAAATTGCGTCTCAGTCGATTCCGTCTATAACTTTAAAACCATTCAAGCTATATTCATGAAAGTTCATACAAATATCAATCAACATCAGACGACGTGCAGAATGCAAGAACCATAACTTTAGCATTTATACTATTTGAGTTATTACCCTTAGAACTTTGTCAGTCACAAATCGTGTCTCAGTTATGTCTGCTCTATAACTTGAAAACCATTCAAGCTATATTCACGAAACTTCATACAAATATCAATCAACATTAGAAGATTTGCATAGTGCAAGAACCATAACTCTTGCATTTATACTTCTTGAGTTATTTCCCTTGGACCTTTGTCAGTCACAAAATCGTGTCTCAATCGCTTTATTACTTGAAAACCGGACAAGCTGTATTCATGAAACTTCATACAAATTTCAGTCAACACTAGACAACCTGCAGAGCACAGCATTTATACTATTTAAGTTATTTCCCTGGGAACTTTGTCATTCACAAAATCGTGTCTCATTCGTCTAAGCTCTATAACTTGAAAACCGTTTAAGCTATATTCATGAAACTTCATACAAATATCAGTCAACATATAAATAGACGACGTGCAGAGCACTGTAACTCTTGCATTTATATTTTTTGACAAAAACTAAATATGAATATCAGTCAACATTACATGACATGCAGAGCATAACAACTATAACTCTTGCATTTATACTTTTTACTTATTATGAATCCCTGCTTCAGGGTAGGGAAGCATATTGTTTTTCCCATGGCGTCTTAATGACTGATCCTTTTGACATCAAAAAGGGGGGAGACATCTGTTTTTTCGTAGGAAAACAATTCTAGTTTAGGGATACTTTTCTACATTTCTCTACAAAATCATACTTTGTGACCCCTGCTAAGAACTGTCTCACCAAGATGGTTCTAGTTAGGGGTCACAACATCTTTTCATTGAAAATAAGAAAAGCTATCTCAGAATTATCCTCAAATTCCCACATTATTTGGAGCTCTGTTGGATTTTAGAAGGAAGCCTTACATGGTATAGCTGAAGGTTTACAGCAGATTAATTCAAATACATATTCGAATTATTCTTCATTATTGGAAGTTGTATAAATGTTAGGCATGCAATTTTTCAGTACTTTGCATTGCATTAGTCCTTAATGCGCCAAAAAGCAGATGACAAAATTTACATCTGCAGAATTTCAAAAAATGTTTCATCCAAGCGATATTATATTGAGAATTCGAACACTAGAGGACAAACAGTGTAGATTCAGATGAGGTGGCTCATTATGCGCAACCTCATCTGGATCTACACTGTTTGCAAATTTAACTATTTTAATTTTTGGCGCTTTAAGGGTTAGTAGTTGGTTGACATGTAGAAAGGAAGCACGCAATGTATAATATATGAGTCACAACACGAGAAAACCAACAAACTCAGATCATCCTGGGCTAGCTTAGACCCTTAGCTACCCTTTAAGGGCAAAGCAAAGACTCTGACCAGACTTGGCATATGCCCAAGCTGATCTGAGGCTGCGCTGGGCGCACAACCACTTTGTTGGTTTTCTCGTGTTGTGGCTTATATTACCATTTGAGAGCTTAAGATAAGCTAGGAACTACTTTTATGTCTTCATAAAACCGTCATAGTGGAACCCATTGATGAATCGCTGTAAGTGGGCTACAGATTGAATGACACAGTAGTACGTAACTACATTTTAACTCAACTTGTCATAAAAAAATTTTGCTTTTGATTTTTGTTTTAATTGGAAACTGTAGTGGATTACCATCCTCATTGAGAACTTGATACTACAGTTATGTATATTTGTTGAGGAAGGAAGTTTTGCCCATTTTAGTATTCTTAGGATTTAGATGTTAATCTGCACCAGTTTATTAAAACGAACTTTGTTTGCACTTAGGCTATTTGAAACAAACAGGAGCGAAAAAAAAAAATCAGATTTAATTCTCATAGGGTTTTCATTGGGGATTGTTTATTATTTTTCCATCCAAATCTATTGTCTTCATTACTTTTACATTGCTATATTTGTCATAACAGATAAAAATGTATACAATATGGTTATTTTCTCAGGGAATGTGTGAAGTTTTAAAGCACGGCATTTTATGAATCAGCTATTTTAAATTGTAACTCCTTAACAAATCCCGATTTACAGAGCTGCAGTTAGTACAGCTTTACTCTCTCGAGGTTTAAAAGCTGAAAAAAAAACTTTTCAAGCATTAGGACTTGAAATATCGTCATTGTCAACCTTAATCCTCGGATATATTTCTAAGCAAATAGTTTCAAACCTGGATCAGACTGCCCAACCAGGGTCTGCAAAGTTTGTCATTCAGTGAACAGTTTTATAAAATACTACCTCATGCTACAAATGGCAGATTCAAATTTGAAAAGAATTTATGTGAGAAATCATTGAAAAGAGGTAAAATGTATGGGCTTTAGGCCATTTTTACAAAGGGAAGCTTTGTAACATCTTGTAGGACAGAACCCTACCAGGATGGGGTTTATTCTTAGAGAAAAGAAATTGCTCCAGTAGTGGGGGGGGGGGGGGGGGGGTGCAAAAATAAGAATGGCCAAGTTGTCTCCCCTGCTGAAAGTGTACTATTGACCTAAGGTATAGCTTGAAATGTACATGTATAAACATTTTTAGCTCACCTGGCCCGAAGGGCCATAGTGAGCTATTGTCATACCAATGCGTCCGGCGTGCGTCGTGCGTCCGTGCATCCGTGCGTCGTCGGTCAACACCTAAAAAAAAATATTCAAACATCTTCTTCTGTAAAACTACTGGTCCCATGGTTCTCAAATTTCACAAGGAGCATGACCTGACATCAAGGTCTCAGAATTGTAAAATTGGGTCAGGTTGAAAATCCAAGATGGCCGCCATTACTAAAAATAGCAAAAACAACAAAATAAACTTCTTCTCCAGAACCACTGGGTATATTTGTCTGAATTTTGGCATGGAACATCAGTGAAACCTTGGTATTCAAAATTGTAAAAATGAAAAAAATCTGTAGCGGAGTTTTGTCACAGTGACCTACTTTCTGTTTACGTATGTAATTTTGCTCAAATGCCAATGTTAAAAAATGACATATTTAAACAACTTCAAACAACTTCTTCTCTAAAACCACTGAGCCCATGGATCACAAATTTCACATGGAGCATGACCAGACTGCAGGGTTTCAAAGTTGTAAAATTGGGTCAGGTCAAGAATCCAAGATGGCTGCCGTTACTAAAAATAGCAAAAACATTAAAATCAACTTCTTCTCCAGAACCATTTGGTATATTTGGTTGAAAGTTTGCATGGAACATAAGTGGGACCTTGGTATTAAAAATTATGAAAATAAAAAAAATCTATAGCGGAATTAGGTCACAGTGACCTACTAAGCGTTAACAAGGCCGATTTTGCTCAAATGTCAATATCTAAAGAAAATGCAGCCAATTCTGACCAGATTTGGTCAGAATTGGTTCTTGAATGGAATTATTTCAATTTTGTGCCAGTTGACTATCCAAGATGGCCACCATGGGGGCCGTTACTAAAAATAACACAAACATAAAAATGACAATTACTCAAGAACCCTTGAATGGAATTGGACCAATTTTGTGTCAGAATGTTCCTTGCATGAAGCCGTTTCGATTAATTGCAATTTGGCATCCCAAGATGGCCGCCATCTGGTGTTACTAAAAATAGCACAAACATAAAAATGACAATTACTCAAGAACCCTTGAATGGAATTGGACCAATTTTGTGTCAGAATGTTCCTTGCATGAAGTCGTTTTGATAAATTGCAATTTGGCATTCCAAGATGGCCACCATCTGCCGTTACTAAAAATAGCACAAAACATGAAAATGACAATATCTCAGTAACCGCTGAATGGATTTTGACGAAATTTGTGTCAAAATGATTCTTGCATTGAGATGTTTCAAAAATATCTAACTGTAGACCATTCATATTGGCCTCTGTTACTAAAAATCGAAAAATGTGAAAATTAGAAAATCTCAATGGAGTTGGATTAATTTTGTGTCAGAATGGTCCTTTCATTAAGCTTTTCCGATTTTTTTGCATTTTGGCATTCCAAGATGGCTGCCATTTGCCGTTACTAAAAATAGCACAAAACATGAAAATGACAATATCTCAGTAACCGCTGAATGGATTTTGACGAAATTTGTGTCAAAATGATTCTTGCATTGAGATGTTTCAAAAATATCTAACTGTAAGACCAGTCATATTGGCCTCTGTTACTAAAAATAGAAAAAGGTGAAAATCAGAAAATCTCCATGGAATTGGACCAAATTTGTGTCAAAATGGTCCTTGCATGAAGGCTTTTCGATTTTTTGCATTTTAGCAATCCAAGATGGCCGCCATCTGCCGTTACTAAAAATAGCACAAAACATGAAACTGGCAATATCTCAGTAACCCATGAATGGATTTTGATGAAATTTGTGCCAAAATGATTCTTGCATTGAGATGTTTCAAAAGTAAATATATAAAGACCAGGCAAGTTGGCCTCTGTTACTAAAAGTAGCAAAATGTGAAAATGAAAAATTCTCAGTGGAATTGGACCAATTTTGTATCAGAATGGTTCCGTTGCACAATAGCCAGGTGAGCGATATCAGGCCCATTTGGGCCTCTTGTTTATATTCTACTATTTACACCAAAAATTGAAAAAACTTGGTTAACAGTGGTTTTCCCTTCCATATGGCATTTCAATGAATGAACATGGAGTATTTATCTTTCCGCAAACCATGCCTACTTTAAACAAGTAAACATTCCTCCATTAGCTGTAAGGTAAAATTCCAGACTTACATGGGACATTAAACATGTGCAATTTTCTATGTGGGACTATGTCACATGCTAAATAGTCATTTCATTGGCCAGTTATAGGCTGTCAGGTGACTTTTGAGTGACTTTCTGGGTGTGACTCGGAACTACCATTTGGAATGCCGCATTCATGGACAGTTGCATGCAGTATTTACCGTAAAATTTTGAATAACAATACCAAGGCGAATAGTGCAGACGTTTAGGTGGTTTCTTCTAGAACTCTGAAAGCCTTTGCTTACTGTCGTCTCAATAAGTGTGAAATACTCTTGAAAGATCTATAAAACCCAGCAAAAAAAAAAAAGTATGTATTTAGTTGCTGTCAATACAAAATCTAGTTTTGTGTGGTAACTCTTTGTAAAGTGCAAAAGTTCCAAATTACACTCAGAAATATTACTAAAAGGTCTGTAAAACACAACAAAAAAAATATGTATTTAGTTGCAAGAGTGCAAAAGTGTCAAGTTACACTCAGACATCTGAACTTAGTGCAGCCTATGTTAACACTTTAAGCACCAAAAAGCAGATGACAAAATTTACATCTGCAAAAATAAAAAAATGCCTTGTCCATGACATTTCATATTGAGAATTCAAAGACTTGAGGGCAAACAGTGTAGATCAAGATGATGCAGCTCATTATGAGCCACCTCATCAGGATCTACGCTGTTTGCAAATTTTGTTAATTTTGTCACTGGGACTTAAAGAGTAAAACAGTGGTTTTGAATATACTCAAAACAAAAAGGTGAAAAGAAAATAGCAAACCACTTTAATTTAAAGGTCATCCGACATAAGACCATTGATTACGTCAAGATTCTGATGTGTTATTGCCAGTCCACAAGAAAATAGGGCAGACAGTTTATGCAAATAAGACTTTTATGTCTTTCTAATTACGTATTATACATTTTAGTGATGGATTTTTTTTCCAAGCTTTTGAAGCAATTCCTTTTAACCCCATTTAGAACTGGCATGCAACAGATGAAATTGC
Organism: Ctena decussata; assembly: GCA_963989385.1. Lineage (NCBI taxonomy): Eukaryota > Metazoa > Mollusca > Bivalvia > Lucinida > Lucinidae > Ctena > Ctena decussata. The sequence continues at coordinate 78,101,652 of OZ022503.1, read as the reverse complement.
TGTAATTGAGAAATTCTATTGTCTTGCTTTACATCATTGTGAATGACGTGACAGTTGTAATGCAGTGTATTTAGGGGATAAGGTAAATTGTGTGTTTTATGGTAGGAAATTTTGTTTTAGGGCAACAGGTGACGACGGTTGCTTCACAGTCGTCGTAAAACGAAATTTCCAACCATAAAACTGATGATTTACCTCCCCAAATGTCAATTTTCAATACATTTATCCCCATCCTAATGCACTTTTTCATGTTGTCACCTTTCAAAGTGAACTACTTTGTGCCCATTGCAAGTGCCTTCAGCATTGTAAAACCAACATCAGTCAAATTTGAATGAGAAGCGAAGTTTCACAATGATTTGAGGTTTCCGACAGTATATCAAATTTTTGATGTTATCCAATCTGACGTCAGGAGATGGAGTTGATTATGATTCTGTGGTTATTTCTAGGCATTCTTCATAAGAACAAGGAGCTCTGGTAGCTCAGTTGGTTAATTAGTGTTGGCCTGCTGATCTGGCAGTCCGGGTTTGAATCTGGCTTGAGGCGAAATCATTCCAGCTGTAAACACACAGCCTTTCATTATCACATCACCCTCCCATCGTCCTGATATGACTGAAATACTGTTAGAAAGGATGTAAATTCCTAAGTCGTCTATTCGTCCATCACAGTAACATGGCTTTCATTAAAGTAATCTCATAATTTGTCACATTATCAAAGTGACAGATAAGATGGGAAGTGGTTAGAGTGACTCGGTTATGGTGCGGAAAGTCGCCGGAAGGTTGTGAGTTTGCAGCTCACCGTCGCCATCCGACGACTGGAAAACTCTCTTTTTCAACCCAGCAGTAAATGGGTACCTTTTTCAAATCAGGGAAGGATAAGGCAACTAAAGGAGAAAGATGGGCTCCGCCTTTCATCAGCTGTGCCCAAGATACAGTGGGTCTCTAACCCCCACTGCCCTACAGCTATTAGGCTATGGGAAACCTTTATTTTTAATGCAGCCAAGTGATGCTTAGTGAATGCAAACATGGTAGACCCTGATTAAACTGTGGGTCTACAATGTTTCTCAGACCTGAGTGCCCGAGTATTTAGGGTCATTATGGTATATTGTAGTGCCTCATTAAACTAGAAAATAATTGTCTCCCTTTCCATAATGGCTGCTTTTAAAGGACAAAATTTGCTTTTACAGGAAGAACTTGTGTTCCAGGGATGCAGATAGAAAGAGTTTTCTCCTTTGTAAAAATGATAGCAAAAATTTTGGTGGTATTTTAATAATAGTTATGGAACTTTTAAAAAAATTAGTTGGTATTTCTCCTTTGAACACCTGACTACGGCAGCTCTAAGGACATAAAGAAAATATCCAAGGATATCCTTAAAGTACCTCCCTGAAGAGGGTCTCTATCAAGGTTGCCCTGCAAGTTTCCCACTGGGTACACAGCCTTGAATCAACCTTGATTCAACATCATGATTTTGAATCAAGGTTGATTCAAGGTTGTGTGTGTGCTGGTATTCTTGCATTTATGAGAGGCTGAAGAGGTTCAAGATATGTAGACTTTTCAGTGGACGTGTTTTCATTAACTCTTTAAGCACCAAAAACAGAGGACAAAATTTACGTCTGCAAAAATTAAAAAAAATGGCTTGTCCAAGACATTTCATATTGAGAATTCAAAGACTAGAGGGCAAACTGTGTAGATCTAGATGAGGTGGCTCATCAGGATCTACGCTGTTTGCAAATTTTGCTAATTTCGTCGCTGGGGCTTTAAAAGTTAATGCTACCGAAATTACCTCATACTGTAATTATCCCCCGCCTAAGGCGGAGGGATATAGGTTTCTCCATGTCTGTCCGTCCGTCTGTCCGTCCGGATGTCCGTCAGGAGCCATAACTAAGTAACCACTGGACGGAATTTCATGAAACTGAAAATAAATATATATCTTGATAACCCGCTGATGCACGTCAAGTTTCATTGGACTGGCTTCAGTAATGCATGAGTTATTGCCCTTGAATTGTTTTTAAATCAATAAAATGTCCGTCCGGAGCCATAACTAAGTAACCAATGGACGGAATTTCATGAAACTTAAAATAAGTATATATCTCGATAACCCGCTGATGCACATCAAGTTTCATTGGACTGGCTTCAGTAATGCATGAGTTATTGCCCTTGAATTGTTTTAAAATCAATAAAATGAACCATAACTAAGTAACCACAGGACAGAATTTCATGAAACTTAAAATAAATATATAACACTATAATCCGCTGATGCATGTCAGGTTTCATCAGACTGGCTTCAGGAATGCATGAGTTATTGCCCTTGAATTGACTTAAAATCAGTAAAATGAGCTGTAACTAAGTAACCAATTACCAAAATTTCATGAAACTTAAACTTAATATGTATTGCCATAAGGTGGTTATGCACATAAAGTTTCATCAGAATGGCTTTAGAAGTTCAGAATTACTGCCCTTGAATCAATTTGAAATTGACACATTTAGCCATAACTAAGTAATCAGTGAAAAAAATTCTATGAAACTTTTACCAAATACCCATCACCATAACACATTGATGCAGCTTACGTTTTGTCGAAATCGCTTCAGTTAGCTATGAGTTATTGCCCTTGACTCGGTTTAAAATCAACAAATTGTGTCATAACTAAGTAACCAATGAATGGAATTTCTTCAAACTTAAAATAATTTTGTATTGTCTTGACAGAGCAGTGCACAATAACTTTGATCATAATTACATCAGTAGTGCATGATTTAATGCCCTTAAATTGATTAATTAGATTGATTGATTAATCTACAAATTAGCCATAACCTAGATACTGGACTTAACAAAATTTCTTGAAACTGAATTAAAAATGTATCATTATAGTGAAGTGATATTGAGGCAAGTGTTTAAGAACAACTTAAGCTTATGTCTCACTTATGCCAGAGTAATAGTCCTTGATTTGATTTACGTTCCACAAGTTCAGTCCAGTGAACAAACTTATATGAAACTTTTAAGTAAACCATAATAAACGAGTCAGGACCACTTCGGCGGGGGATATAAATTCACCGAATTTGCTTGTTGTCCTAAAATTTTATACGTTTGTTCTACTTTGCTGAGATTGGTCAGAAATATTTGACAGCAGAATGGTAAACAGTGTATTTCCAACTCTCATAAGGATGGTTTCCAAGAGGCTCAGCAGAACAGATCAATGGCTTCACCCCCTGGCTCTGAGTCCGTTCATTTACAAGGATTTTTAGAGTGCACTTTTTATAGGCCCGTTTTGAAAAAAAACAAAAACAGACATATTATGGCTTGGCACTGTCCGTCTATCCATAAATATTCTAGTGGGTGCCATTACTCAGTAACTGTTTGGGATATCTTCATGAAATTTTGTAGAAATACGTATTAGGTTGGGGTGATGTGTTGTGTACAAGAATGATTGCTCCCTTTTTCTTAGTTTTCAAGTTATACCCCTTTAATTATTATTTTCCCAACTAGTCTTGTGCGTGCCGTAACTAGATAGCTGTATGGGATATCTTGATGAAACTTCATAGCAATGTGTATGAAGTCTCAACAAAGAGTCGCGTATAAGAATGGTTGCTCTCCCTTCATTGTAGAGTTACATCCCTTTGATAAGTTTTTAGGCTATTTTTGTGTATACTTATCTTGTGCATACCATAACTTGGTAAAATTTTGGAATATCTTGAAACTTTATAGCAATATGCATACCCACAAAAGGATGTGTCACATAAAAGGATGGTTGCTCCCCCTTACTTAATTTTGGAGTAACTTTCCTTTGATTGGTGCCTTAGGCTATTTCCATTCAATCCATAACACCTTAACCTTTTGAAATATTTTAACCAAACTGTGTAGAAATGAGTATGATAATGGGGCAATATATCCTGAGCAAGAACTATACCACTGGCTTACTTAATTTCTGAATTATCTGCCGTTGCATAAATTTTCTGTTTATATACTGTGTAACTCCTTAATCATTTAAAATATTTTAACACAACTAGATGGTGATGTATATATTGTCAAGGGAATGTATTAGGGCCAAGAATGGTAACTCTAGTTTACTTAAATTATGAATTATCTCCCTTGTTTGACTTTGGCATTTCTCAGCTTCTGAGCTGCTTCACTTTGGAAGCTGTTTTTTTTTTTTTATATAATAATAGTATTTTATGTGTTAAATGTTTGAATGATGTTGCTGTCATTAATTACAGATTGTTGCCCCTGTTTTTTTGCCTGTCCATCCTTTAGTAAACAATCTTGTTCATTCTGTAACTCTTTCATGACTCTTAAACAGGTGTTTTAAGCTCTTGTAAATTAAGTAGTTCTTGTTACTTCCAGTTCAATTTTAGATGTTTAGGTTCACCTCTGTGTTTTTTCTGCCATTGTTTATACTTGGAACAATTTTGATGATGATAAAGCCCACCTGGGGAGCAAATTCTTTCCTTTAAGAATTGCCCCCCATTGTGATTTTGGTTGGTTGATTTGATGCATAACGTCCATGGTAAACAACTAAGGTCATGTCGGGATGGTCAGTTAACCTAACCACACTATTCCTGGGCAGGCTTAGACCTCCTAAGCGGTTAACCAGTACTAAGTGCACATACTTTCGCCAGTAACTGACAACTGCCCTTCTTGAATCAGCGGAAGGAGAAACGAAAGTATGTGGCCAGACCGGGATTCGAACCCTGGACCTCTGACTTACGAGTCAGGTGCCCCACCGATTGCGCTACCCGGCCCGGCCCCCCATTTTTTTAGCTCACCTGAGCCGAAGGCTCACAGGTGAGCTTATAGTATAGGCAGGCATCCGTCGTCCGTCGTCCGTCGTCTGTCGTCCGTCGTCCGTCTGTCAATATTTTCAAACAACATCTCCTCTGAAACTACAAGGCCCATTGTTACCAAATTTCATATACAGCATCTATAGGCAGGGGGAACCAATAATACTGTTTTTTATCCAAATCCCTTTGGAACTTTGGTTGCTATGGCAACTTAAAGTTTCCATTGACTTGTATGGGAAAAAATGAAAATTTGCATTTATTGCTATGTCACTGTAGATATTTTGACAAATGTTTTACAGAAATGTTCCTTGAGTAGTCCTCTATCAACCACATGAAATTTCTATAAATTACACAATTTGGCTGGTTGCCATGGCAACCAAATGGTTAAAAAATTCAAAAATCTTCTCCTCAGAAACTATGCAACCAATAAAGCTTAAGCTTCACAGAAAGAATCTTAGTACTAGCCTCTATAAAATTACTGTTTTTCTTGGCAGTTGCTCTAGCAGTTTGGTTGCTATAGCAACTTGAAGTTGCCATTGACTTATAATGGGAAAATGGAAAATTTGCATTTATTCCTATTTCACTGCAGATATTTTGACAAAACTTTCATAGAAATGTTTCTTGAGTAGTCCCCAACCAGCCATGTCAAATTTATGCAAATTGAGCTATTTGGCTGATTGCCATTGCAACCGAATGGTTAAAAGTAGAAAAAAAATATTCAAAAATCTTCTCCTCAGAAACTGTGCAACCAATAAAGCTCAAACTTCACAGAAAGAATCTTGGTACTACCCTCTATAAAAATACTGTTTTTCTTGGCAATTGCTCCAGCAGTTTGGTTGCTATGGCAACTTGAAGTTGCCATTGACTTATAATGGGAAAATGGAAAATTTGCATTTATTCCTATATCACTGCAGATATTGTGACAAATATTTATAGAAATGTTCCTTGAGTAGTCCCCAACCAGCCATATCAAATTTATGCAAATTGAGTTGTTTGGCTGATTGCCATTGCAACCGAATGGTTAAAAATAGAAAAGTATTAAAAAATCATTTTTGCAGAAACTATATGGCTGGTAAAGCTCAAACTTTACAGAAACGATCTTAGTACTAGCCTCTATAGAACTGCTGTTTTTCATGGCAATTGCTTCAGCAGTTAGGGTGCTATGGCAACTTATAGTTTTCATTGACCTATAATGGGAAAAATGGAAATCCGCAATTTTTGCTATCTCACTGCAGTTATTTGGATTTTTTTTCCTACAGAAATGTTTCTTGAGTAGTCCTCTATGATTCATATTAATTTTGTCCCAATCACCGAAATTGACTAGTTGCCATGATGGCAACATAAAGGAAAAAAAAATTTGAAAAAATATTCAAAAATCTTTTCCTCAAAAACTATATAGGGGGCTGAAGCTGATTCTTTGCATACATGTTCATGACATTAGCCACTACATAAATGTTGTTTTCTATTATTGTTGCCCATGTGGTTTCATTGCTATGGCATTTTAAAGTTTCTATAGACTAACAACTCAGTCAAAGTTGAAATTAGGCCACATTGTACAATTTACTTAAGAGTTACCTACCCTTGAGTGCTGAGGATGAATGGACTCAGGTGAGCTACAGGACCAATGGTCCTCTGGTTTTGTGAAGGGAGGCAAAAATTGAAATGGCAGTTGTTTCCTCTCACCTCCAACCAGCTGTCAATATTTGGATATACTATAAAGGGAGCGTTGTCTGGAAATATTGGTATCCCTATGTTAAAGGAAAGCATTTGCTCTTTGGGAGAGCAGATTCTTTCCTTTAAGTGTAGTACCTATTGTAGAAGAGATTCATCTACTAGAGAAACAAATACTATTAATTACAGAAATGTTGCACTAAATTTGGTAAAGGTATATTTATTGAAATTTTGAAAAAAGTAAATTTTATCATCAACTTTTCTAGTTCTTCAAGGGTTAAAGAAAATAATACACAGAAACTGGGTAGAGTTACTGGTTAGTTTTAATGGCAAAACAATTAAAAACTTGCTTTCATGTCCATGTACAGTCAAGGGTCAAAAGTGTTTCCACAAAAATATTTTCCCATAGATTTTAGTGCATTTGCAAGTTTACAAGAAAACTAATTTTGACAGTTATCCTATTTCAAATATAAAATAATTACTATGGTAGAAGAGCTAAATGAACAATGCAATAAAAATTGTTTACAGAACTAAATTCTGTCCCCTCAGCATTAAGAAACAGCTTGTCAAACTTAGTGTAAATTTTGAACCAAGTTTCCATTGAAGTTAATGGCGACGTCACGAGAAATTGGACAAAAAACTCAAACGTTAAAGTCATGCTGTTTGAGAATAGGGTAAACAACTGACATGAAACAAATATATTGCATGCTGTATTTGTTCAGCTTTCTTCCAGTACGGTACCAAATTTTTTGTAATCTGTTTAACAGGCGTTAGAAGTGTCAAAATATAATTTCCAGTAAACATGAAAATACACTGAAGTCTATGGGAAAATTCACTTTGTGGAATTACTTTTGGTCCTTGACTGTATTAAGTAGCACTTTATTTGTGAAAGTAGAATAAGTAAAAGGGTATGTTAAGGAAAAATAAATAAAAAGCAGTGTTACATTTTGTATAATTCTTGAATTAATGCTGCATTACACAAACCTGGATGAAGCTAAGCATTTTACTGAAGAAAATAGGGCCCAGTTCAAAGCCATGTTAGCGTAAATCACAAAATCGATTATGGGGATATATTTTGCTGAAAAATTGTGAGGAGCTTTTGCACTGCAAAAGGTCCTCTCATGTTGTGGCAAAAAATGACAATGTTTTCACGTTTACTACCTTTGGAAATTTCACATCTCATTAACTATCGGTGTTGTTAGTTTTTAACAACTGGGCCCTGAGCTTTAGGTAGAGAAAAGTTAGATGATAGCTTAGATATAGGGGATGGGTAGGTTGGATTGTAGATGGGTAGACAATAGCTCTGCAAATTCGAGGAGGGGGAGGGATGTACTAATCTCCAGCCTGGTCTGGCCTGTCCGGGCCTGGCCCTAAATGTAAAATGACACATAAGAATTTATCGGATGACATAACATGTAGGACCAAACCAAGCCAGACTAAATACATTTGAAGACCTTGGCTATATAAGAGGAGCAACTGTTGCAAATGCTGATATAAAATAAACATAAAACTAGATTGAAAATGCTGTTTTACATGAAGGTGTGTGTATAAATAGACCTTCAAGGGGAATTACTCTGATCTGGAAGTGCTTACCTCTGTTCACACAAGAGCTCTTACCTACCAGCTAAAGTAGCATTAACCCCCTGTAAGTGCCAAAAAGCAGACAATAGAATTTGTGTCTACAAAATTCCTAAACGATGTTTTGTCCAAGCTATATCATATTGAGAATTAAAGGACTAGCTCATTTTGAGCTGCCTCATTAGGATTTACACGTTTTGCAAATACAGATATTTCATCTCTGGTGCTTAAGTTGTTAATGCTACTCTGTCAGAGTTGTCTTCCATGTATAAAAAGTGATGAAACTGTTGAGTTGTATCTTAAAGGTGAGTTTACACAGCGACACATGTTGCATGACTCATGTCATGCAACCATTTATGTTAAGAGTTACACAGTGACATATGTTGCATGATACATGTGTCATGTAGCATGTGTTGCTGTGTATACACCCCAAAAACATGTTTTGTGACACAAATCTGTTGCATGAAACATATCTAATAATCTAAACAGCCTGAATGGTTGCATGACATGTGTGATATAACATCTCACCATTTAACCCGCCTTTATGTTTAGATGATTTGACATGTTGCATGCAACAGCTTAATTTCAAGAAATATATATTTTGGGGGTGTTTACACGATGACGCATGTTGCTTGACACGTGTCATCCAACATGTGTCACCCTATAAACCCACCTTAAGATTGTCAGTTTATCTGGCAGAGAGCATTTCGTTTTTTATGGAAAAAGATCTGCTGTTAATAAGTGGCACTTCAGTTAAAACAAGGAAACCTGTCAAGGACGGGGAAACATTCAGTTTTTTCACAATGGAGTAGTCTCTGAACACTGTTCATACTCTGTCTGTGCTCCATTAGAATTTAACTGCATCTCATACACTCGAATCACATGCTTGCAGAGTTTATTCCTCAGAGTATCACGTAACTCATGTCGAAAAGTTGACGAAAATATTATACAGATGTAACATGCAAGAGCCGGATTCAGATGCACTAATACCTGACAGATGTCTCGTGCAATAACGAAACGATTCATGAAGTCTACGTCATGAAGCCACGAATTTGGTAAATTTTTATGAATGGTATGAACCACAGTTTGAGGCGTGACAAAAAGAACGTAAAACACAGAAAGAGCAATTGTCATGAAAGTTACATCTGTTGGTACCTGATAATTGCTGGATGATTTTTTCCATTCACTTTTATGAAAGACTCCAACTAACAGGATCAATATGAAAGATAAGATTAGAACTAAAGGCAGAATACAGTAAAATCCCATGGATACCCAAGGCCACACTGTTGTTAGAATGTCACCCTCTTCATGATTCAGAAAGCAACCAGCTGGAAATAACTCGTAAGTCCATATGTCATGGATGCTCATGACTATGAGCCCTACAATTATCATGACAGAGGCAAACTTTGCCATGAAAACAGTACACATGGCCATGGCTTTTAACGGCAGCCATATTGCTATAAACTGGTCTATAAGCATAGCCACAACAAACCATACTCCAGAATAAATGATCACATCCATTAGAAACTGCCATAGCTTGCAGGTCCAGTCAGATATACGAGTAATGTAATTCACTTCAGCCATTTGGCAAACCCACTCCAGGCCCAGCATTGGGACCAGAATCAGAATATTTCCAACTGCGTAAGCTCCAAGATAGAAACAAACAGACCAGTTACTTAGGTTTCGCTGCCTGGTTGTCACAAGAATCATTATATTCCCTGCAGATCCAAAAAGCACAACAATTGGGATCACATAATAATTGAAAATCTCTCCTATACTTGGCCCTGTCTGTGTTGGTAAGAAAAAATTCATGCCATATGGATTGCTCATGTTGATTTCAATTGTGATATTCGTGCTGTTGCCATTTAGGTAAAGTGAATAGCCATCATGATGGATGATATCATTTCCTGCCATCCCAGAATTCATCAGTTAGTTGGCAGAACAGGAAATCACTGCTCATCTCTCTTGCAGAGGCTTGGTCATGACTTTGCTGAAACAGATGAAACAAGATGGTGATAAATAGCCTACTTCAACCTGGATACCATTACATTACACTTATGGACAAAAGTAGGCCAGGAAACTACCTTCCATGCCTTTTAACTACATGTATATGCATGCATGCATGCATAATTCCAACATGCCACACCCTTTCCTACCAAAGAGGGCTCATGGGTGAATGTGGCTTAGCAATGTCTTGCTCACACAGCTAAAATTGCCTCACTTGAGTTCACCAGCCCAGTGAACCAGTAAGGGCATGAGCTGCACGGGTTTCTCAGAGATGTCAGCATTACTATCACTGGAGTCGTGCAATTGAGAACCCTCTTTACAACAACCACATTTGCTTCCAAACATTTTGAGGCTAAACTGAATTTGCTGTTACAAAAAATACATGTTTTGAGCATTAAAGATTAAAATGACGTTTTAAAGAGTTTTGCTGTTGTTATGAATGCTGTTGTAAAGAGGGTTAACTGCACTGTTTGTGAGAGATATGTACTGCACTATAGGCTACAAATAACCCCCATCCCTTTCACAAAATGCAATGCCCCAGTGCAGGGGCCCTTAATAGGATTAATACAGTATTAAGCTGACAAGAGGTTTCCTGATTGGATGTGTGTGTCATGGTTCAGGTTGGCCTGTCAATTGAAATCAGGTTGTACCAGAGAAGGTGTTAATTAATGCTGACTAAATTTGAGAAACTTTTAGTGACTTGTAATTAGGGGATAACTGTATTCAAAATTGTCATTTGGGGAGGTAAATCGTTGTTTTTTTGGTCGGAAATTTCGTTTTATGGCCACGCGCTAGCGGAGCCGTAAAACGGAATTTGCAACCATATATAGTTATCCCCATTCTAATGCACTTTTTCACATTTTCACCTTTCAAAGTGTACGTCTTTGCACCCATTGCAAGTGCTTTCAGAAGAGTAAAACCAAACGTCAGCCAATGAGAAGCGACGTTTTATAATGACTCCGGGTTTGCGACAATATATCGCAGAATATACTGTCACAAATGTTTGACGTTATCCAATCAGACGTCGCGTTATATTTGTAAGTGCATTAGAATTAGATATGAGCCACCACTGCTTGTAAATTCAACTGTTTTCATTTCGGCACTTTAAAAGTTTTAAAGCCTTGTTAAATTATCTAAGTATTGCTTTAATACGTACAACATGTGAAATTATTTATAACTGGTACTTTGGGAGATAGTTTTGAAATTGTTGGGAATTCATTTCAACACTAAATAATTTAATTTAATATGGCATGGCAGTGAACTATTGTTCATCAGTCCCAAATGGGAAGAGACTTCATATTAATAGCCATTTTATCTTTAGCCCCCTAGGCTGTTTGCTGAATGCTGATATTTATGCTATACATTCACAGACAGGCTACATAACACAGACTGGTTACAAAGAAAGGTTTCCTCCATATTCATTTTATATGTTGACTTTAATTGTTACAAACCACGGTTCTTGGCTCAGTTTGTGTGCTCCAAGACCTGGCATGTGCATACATACTTTTCTTCACTTCAGTATCATTATATGTTTTTCAACTGCTCTGTTGATTTTGTAATGTCATTGTGGCATCCCCATCTGGAATTAGACTTCTGCAGAGGCTTTTCTCATAATTTACACTTTTCAGTCTAATTATAGCTTAATCAGTATGGCTAAACACTCCTAAATACAAAAAAAAAATAAAAAAATAATGCTACAGAAAGTTAGAGCTGCTTTGGGGGGGAAAAAGGTTAAAAGAAAAGTAACAACATAGCCACAAGGTCTTTTACCTTCCTTATGTCTGATGAAAGAATCAAAGCCTACAATGTTGAAGAAAATGCAAGTGCATCATGGGTAAAGTTGCCATATTGCTTTGCAGTTGGTAAAGACCAAGCTTTTGCTTGATTAAGACTATTGGTGTTTATGCTTTGCAACAGTTTGGCCCTTGTGGGCAAAAATAGCAAACAGCATAGACACAGGCCGGGCTGCACAACTGTGCAGCCTGGACTGGGTCTTAGCTGTTTGCTCACACAATATGGTTGATTTTTTTCCCACAATGCTTTTCACAAAGCCTCTGTTGGGTTAATGGATTGCTTCTGGTTCTTTGCTTTATGCAATGACATACATGATATTTTTAATCAGAGACAGGAAACAGACACAAAGGAATGCTTCCTTTGACATTTTCATTTATCTTTTAATGATGCCTTGTAGCAGACTTTAAGAAAAAAATTGTAAATCTCTTATGTTTCCATGTTCAAATATGGTTTGTTGGTTATTAGTTAACTTAAGAATGTGTACATATTAGAAAGTTGCATAGACATGTGATCACATGGAAACAGATGAGTGAAGAAGCAGACTGGGGTAATTAGGTTTGCTTTATATATGCAAAAGTTCACATATTTGATTTGCTTGCTTTAATTTTGGAGAGCGGAAACACAGATTGGATAAACTCTGTATCTGCTGATTTCAAAGAATAATAGTGGAAGGCCATTTACGATTACTTCAGTAACTTGGTGCCTTATAATATTCATCCATGGGCTGAGTAATTTGTAAATTAATTATATAGAAAACAAAATTAAAAAAAAAAAAGCTCAGTAATAAAGGTAATTTTGTGGCATCTGATGTGTGTCTTCACTGTTTGCTTATGTCCTTTTTATGGAACGCTAGACATTAGCCCATTGCATTCTGGGTATTTTTTGTCGTCTGCTGAATTGTCGTCTGCATCAAAAATCAAGAATATTTTGACAAGATTGGCCTAACCAACTCTTTTAGAAATGATGTCTAGGCAGCAAACAGTTCGGATCTCAGATCAGGCCCCACGTTTTTGGGGCATGATCTGGATCCAAACTGTTTGCCCGGATACCTCGGAATGGGTGTAGTTGGTTTCCACCAGTTCATGTGAACTTTGTATGACCATTCAACAGGTGGTTATTTCTCGCATTTTCCTGTACAAGTTATTTAAAGTCTGTGTACTAAGCAGTGGCAGTACGAAATGTCTCCGCAAGAAATTGGCTGATGCCAGCAGTTTTAATGCAACAATGTGAAAAAAAAATCCCATTTGCGAAGATAGCAATATGCGGCAGTAAATTCTGCCAACATGTGGTCATAAATTACATCATTGGTTCCTTTAGTGGACAGAATAATTGAAAAAGTCTCCGATTCACCATGCCGGGCACGCCATATATCACGGATTGTTCCTGCAGCTGCTTATCAATTTGAGCGTTAATTTCCATTGACCGGTTTCCTGCACGTCATCAGTTTCTGGCAATAAAATCATAGCTATTAAATCTTTTCCTATATGGCTGATAGATACTGTCAGTACCAGGAAGAAATACGGGAGCCAGAGGTTGATTACTTGCCGTATAAAATATTTGTTGCTGACTGTATTTCTGAGAAAAGAGATTCCTGTTTTTTCAGCAAAGCCGGTCAAACCTTATTACTGGTTTTGTTCAGCTTTAAAACAGTGTTTTCCATACTTAGAATGACCCCAAATAATAAAATCAATTTTATGAAATTCTGCTTTGAGATGAGTTTTTCTCTTCTTAAACAATCTCAAAAATCTAGATCAGATCTGTCTTATAAGATAGATCTACATTTTGAGATTGTTTTAGAAGGGAAAAAAATAAAAATAAAAACCATGAAAATATGATGCATGAAATCCTGGTTGCAAGCCTCATTGCAATGCAAAACATAGACATTCAGTACATATTTTTCTATCAACATCTTACACCCATGAAAAATAGATCAGCCTGTGGGCTTTGGATTATATTAAAGTTATGTGAACACACACAGTCTGGTTAGATTAGTCTTTGCTATATAGATTTCTGAAGCTAGATAGATGTTTTGATCAGTCTTCCCTGAGCAAATGGTTCGGTTTCTTTTAGTTATGTCATTTAACCTATAATAAATGTTATAGCCATAAAAATTAAAGAACTGGACAAATTTCATAAAAGCATTTAAGAAAAACCCAAGAATTTGTACTAGCCTTACTGTTTACAGTATCTGTCAAACGCTTTGAAGGACAAAAAGAGAAAAAAAAATCTTACAGTGCACATTGTAATGACAGCACATGCTGCAATTTCTTGTAATTTGATAGGATATTGTTATTTACCCTGAAGTAACATTTTACGAAGCATATGATTGGAGCATCAAAAGCAAAAATAGGTGAATTTGCAAACAGTGTAGATCCAGATGAGGCAAATTTGCAAACAGTATAGATCCAGATGAGGTGGCTCATCATGAGCCACCTCATCTGGAAATACACTTTTTGCTGAATTCGGAATATGAAGCTTGGAGGATATATTTTTGAAATTTTGCATATGCACAGTTTGTTGTTTGCTTTATGGTGCTTTAGGGGTTATATATATCAATTTATTCTAAAATTGGAACCCCTGAATATTAATGACCTCTGCTCTGTAGCGTCAGTTTGGTGTTGTGATAATTTGTTAGTTTCATGTCACTTTTTAAAGAAGTTCCATTATGGTAATATTGACATCTAAATATTGAAACAGGAGTAACTAATTTTGTATGAGAAAAAGATTTTCAGTGTTCATTAGCAGTTATTTTACAGACAAAACAAAGAACAAATGAGCCTCGACATGACAAAACCAACAATGTGGATGTGCGCCCAGCGCAGACTCTGATCAGCCTGCGCATCCGCCCAGTCTGATCAGAGTCTTCGCTGTCCGCATGGAGGTAGCTTAGACCCTTAGCTACCCTTTGAGCACTTAACAAAGAGTCTGATCAGACAAGGCAGATGCCCAGGCTGATCTGAGTCTGCACTGGGTGCATAGCCACATTGTTGGTTTTCTCATGTCGCGACTCAAATATTGATTTGGAAGTGGTTCAGAAAGCCTTTTTGCATAATGCTCATAGAAAAGTGAAGAAAAACATACAGCTATAAGAAGGTTACTCAAATTACAAAAGTCAGAGAAACCTTTAAGGGAATTAATCATAAATGTCATTGTGACTTTTTTTTGTGTTTACATTTTCTTCACTGATAGCTTCTGTCACCCCTGTAAATGGACCACCTATGATGGTTGTAACTTTTAAATTCAGACTTTAACAAAATCAGTTTGTTCAAATTTGAGCCTCATTGGGACACAGGTCCTGCAATCAGTATAAATACGGTAGTTGAAATCTGTGGTGCATGAAATTTGTGACATTATTAGGTCACAGTGACCTACTTCATGTCATGACTATGTCTTCCTACTTGTGGCCAACATCACGAAAACCTTTACAGAACATCTTACATCACATTGGTTTGAAGGATCTTGACACAAACATCTCAGTCCCATTTTCTTCTGTGCAGAATGTAACCAAACTTGGTCAGACTCATTCTGACAGCAGTTGTGCTCATGCATGATTAGGTTTTACCATATTTATATGATTTATATAATGGAGTTTTTCAGTTCTTAAACAATCCCAATAATCTAGATCCATCTTTAATACAAGATGGATCTAGATTTTGAGGATTACTTTGGAACTTGAAGTTTAATAATAGAAAACTGACATGTTTTAGAGTTATTTTGGAAAGGGGAAACTCCATCTCCTAGCTAAATAAATAGGTAATGGCTGGCATTAACCCTTCATGCGCCAAAAAGCAGATGACAAAATTTACGTCTGCAGACTTTCAAAAAATGTTTTGTCCAAGCGATATCATATTGAGAATTCGAACACTAGAGGGCAAACAGTGTAGATTCAGTTGAGGTGGCTCATTATGAGCTGCCTCATCTGGATCTACACTGTTTGCAAATTTAACTATTTTAATTTTTGGCTCTTTAAGGGTTAAATAAAACTTTTCTCAACTAATGTATGGATTTTGACAGGTCTTTTGATGCAGGCTTCTGAAAAATGATCAGATGAGTGACACTGGACCCATTTGGGCCTATTGGTGTCCCCTGCCCATCTGGGCCCACAAAATAGATGGGCTGCCTGGTGCTTCTGCACCAGAGTTGCTAGTTGCTGTAGCTGGATCTGAGTGTCATTTATCTCTGGTCAGGTAAAGTCAGGTAAATTCAGAGGCAGCATCTAAAAAGAATTCTAACACAGTGCGCTTATAGAAGCAGTGGAAAGTTTCCGTGTTTTATTCTGCAACAATTCACTATCTGGGAGCGCGTGAGCCTAACTGCTGATGTCACTTGTATTACTGACGTAATTTTATAACGTTTTGAGACGTTAGACGGTGTAACGGCTCTTTATCTTTCTAAAATCGCCAAAAAAAACTGCATTTACTTTAGATACAGTTAAGAATATTGGTGGGAGCATGAACGCGCTGGCAGGAAGGTTGGGAGATTTTGAATGAAAAGAATGCTTTTTCAGCGTTTTTGAGCGTTATAGAATCGAAATAGTTCAGCTCCAGCATTGAATTGTTGAGTAGTAATTCACTGTTTGTCGGTCAGTTGTAAGTAGATATATCACTTGCGCTCTGCGCTCGTGATATGATCTACTTTACAACTGACCTCCAAACAGTGAATTATTACCCAACAATTCACTGCTAGGGCTGATCTATTTCTTAAATAAACGACAGGAGCCAGTCTACATCTCAATATGACTGAAATATTGTTTACTGGGATGTTAAACCACAACTTGACAACAACAACAATGAGCCTGTTGGTATCAGAACAACCACAATGGGCCTGTTGGTATCATTGAAAATGTGAAATACAGGAATGTATGACAAGAAGTTATGCCTGACATTGGTACTCTAATAATTTGTGATTCTTAGGTCTCATGTGAAGAATGTATTAATTCTGACTGTCTAATGAGGACATATTAGAGTATTTTCAGACAGCTGGTTTCTCCTAGACAATTAGAATGAGGCACGATACGTACTCTGAATGGAATTTTAGGACATTTAAGCTTTTTCTGTAGAAATGAAGAATTGGTTTTGCCAGGACTGTAAATTTGATTTGATGAGACAGGAATATATGAGCAAACACCCAGGTGACTAGCAGGTAATGGGACAGGCTGCTGCTTTAGGATCAGGGTCTTTCAGACTGCTGCTTTAGGATCAGGGTCTTTCAGACTGCTGCTTTAGGCTCAGGGTCTTTCAGACTGCTGCTTTAGGATCAGGGTCTTTCAGACTGCTGCTTTAGGATCAGGGTTTTTCAAACTGCTGCTTTAGGATCAGGGTCTTTCAGACTGCTGCTTTAGGATCAGGGTCTTTCAGTGTCAATGTCATTCAGACAACTGTTTATATACAGTAAAGGTATTGTTCACGAAACTCCATGTTCGTGACGCCAAATCATTGATGAAATTTCGTGAAGCATCATGAAGTTGCAAAGGCCTTTAGTGTATGTGTAGAATTATTTTGTGAATGGTGAATTCTTAAGTTACAGTTTATTCTAACACCAGCAAAATAAGCATTTGCAAACACTAAAATCACTGGTTGTGAGTGACTTGTATGATACAGCACCACGAAAAAGACTTTTGTGTGGGGAATTTGAAGAAGAAATAAGTTGGGTTCATAAATACAGGTCTTTACCAACTTTGCAGATTCAGTCATCAATTATCAGCATTTTAATGGGTAGCAAAAAGTGATTTGTCTCCGTCAGAATTCCAACTTCTTCAATTTGACAAGTTGTACACAGCCACCATCACCCATCCCCTATCACATCTGAAGAGCATCAACAAAATATGGCCAGATTGTTGATGCTTTTCAGATTTTTAATCATGGGCACTTGCTAACCTCCTTTGTATTCTTTTTGTTATTTCTTTTCAGAAAGTAAACAAACTGGCATATTACTTTTGCAATGTTGGCTAGTCAGTTCTAAGACATTATTTTTCGTCATGAATGTTAGTTCATAGCCATAAATCACATATGTCAGAAAGCATAGGCTTAATATAGAATTAATGGAGTAAAGCCATTGAACTTGGTCTTGGGATCATGCTTTTAATTCTGAGGACAGAGGAAAGCTCCTCCCATGATTATCCTGAATATTTTAACTTCTTAAACAATTATTAGGGTTGCTATGGTCATTGGAAAGCACTAGTAAAATGATCATTTTTTTCTAGCTTAGGGAAAAGTCAGCGAATTTTGTAATAGGTCATAATGTGCAGGAAAATTTGGGAAAAGACTTGAAAAGCAAAGGAAAAGTTAAGGAATTTGCAAATGAATGGTTATAACAGTCTTGGGATGGGAGTTTATCCTCCCAAAGTTACCTGCCCCGGATCCAGGGGGTGGGCTCTGGGGCTTCAGCCCCGCCACCTGGACCCGGTAAGATTAAAATATATGTTGTGAGATCTCATTAGAATCGCCTTTGCGAGGCGATTCTAATGAGATCTCACAACATATATTTCAAGGCAAAAAGACCCCAAAAATTCTCATCAAATGGATCTCTTATTATGTCTTATATTTTCAAGCCTCGCCCCCTCCCCTCCGCCCAACCACCCCTTCCCCTCCCACTTCCCAAGTATATCTTGGCTCTCAGCACCTCTCAGCCCCACCAGTTATCAGTTATCCAGAGCCCCACCAGTATATTATGGTCTGGATCCGGGCCTGGTTACTGCAAATATGTAAAACAGACTTGTGCAATGCAGCTATAAAATAGGTTTTTCTCTTTCAAAACAGTCCCAAAGATCTAGAGCCAAAACAATCCAAAAGATCTAGATCCATCTTACAAGATGGATCTAGATCTTTGAGATTGTTTTGAAAGGGCAAAACCCTGTTCTTGTAACTGAATAAATAGCCCAATTGCAACAGTTATTATGCACTATGCAAATCTGTCTCTCCTTGACCCACATGGTAGAGACTGTACCATAAGCCACTTTGACCAGTGCACATTTTTCACTTCCACATGTCAGACCTTCCCTGTTTACACCACTGATTGTAACTAAACTTTATATCAAGAGGTGGACTATGCATCCACAGTCATGTTGCTGTGAGCAGAAGTAGTTGAAATTTTAGAAACCACGATAAAGCAAATCCACATTTTGACCTAAGTCATGGCATAAGACAATGGTTTCCAAGATGCAGCCTTCTGGTAGGAACCGGAACTCAAGGTGTCTAGACAAGTGATTAGAAAACAGAGAAAATCCCTTCAATTAGTAATCCAATTAACCAACTTATTGTATTTAGGGACAGAAGTTCCTGGACAGACAAGGTAGATCAGATCAGACTGTTTCTGATGCAGTGCAGCAAGGTCATGGTAATGGATTTGAGAGTAAGCTATTTGCTTGAGAATTTTTTTGTAATTATGCAAATTTTGCTGGCCATTTTTTGCACTACCTTGATAGCTATGGATAACTTTATAATGATATCAAGCCCTTCTTTTTGTCTTGCCTGTGACTATTAGAATTATTTTTCTTTTGGTTCAGTAGGATAACATGTTGACAAGTTTTCCACCGTAACTCTGTGGCAAAGTGCAGACCAGCAAGATACAGTTTTCCACAGAATTCTCCTTGACATGGTTGCACAGCATTAGGAAAAACAGTGCTGATCATGAGCCGCAGATCTTATTATTAGTTTCATGGTAATAGAGCTGATTGCAAACTCAGAGAGAGTATACTTTCAGTTGCAAGTGAAATTTTCATAATCAGAAATTGTTAAAAAAACGAAGTTCTTGATCAGACTGCCCCTTTAAAAGCAGCCTAATTTAAGCATGTCTGTTCCCATAAAGTTTTCATGGCATCTTTTAGGTAATCAAGACTAAGAAATGCCATCAATGTTAGACTACACCATTTTCTGTTTCTTTTGTCACGCTTTTTTATCATGTTTGGTTTGTCACTTCTGTTTAGAGGTGTGGTGGTGCCATAAAGTATCAGGTTAATATAGTGATAGAAATTTTAGAGCAAGCAGTGCTGACCTTGATCAGACTGTTCCTAAAGGAGCAGTCAGATCAGGGTCTGCTCTGTTTGCTGTTCTACCAAAAGTGTATTATATTATGATATGTCAGACATGGCTAAAGGACAATTGGACAGTCCTTTGTAGAATTTTTGGGGTGATGGCAAAGGTGTTCCAATACACAGAATTGCTAGGGTAACCATTTAAACTGTTTGCTATATATAAAATAAGAAGAGAACTTGATGCCATCTTCTTGGAAGACACTCAGTGCCAGGTGTGTGCAACTATGATTAAAACTGTGATTGCTACCACTGAGCCACTTGGGGAACATTGTTAGGAGAATTGAAACAGAACAGAATGCCATCTTTAGAGAAAATGTATAATCAAGGAGTGAAGATGACTACAGTTGTGGTGGGGTAGATAGAGATACTCAGTTATGGTGCAGAAGATGCAGAAAGCTGCAAGTACAAATCCTGGTTGGGCTGGCAGGTGACTGAAAACCCATCAATAAATGGGTACCTTTTACAAATCAGGGAAGGCTAAGGCTGTGAAAGGAGATGCATTGGGCTCTGCCTTTTATATGCTGTGCCCAAGGTACAGTGAGCCTCTTACCACCACTAGACTATGGGAAACCTTTATGTTTACCTTTTACTCATTGGGGTTTAACTCTCAAGGGAAAGAATTTGTGCCAAAGCTTTGTCACCGACATTATAAAAAAGACATTATAAAAGATATAAAAAAGCTATTAATTTCTACCATGTTAGGTACGTTGAAAGGTAGTGCTTCAAGAAGTGAGCAGAAAGTCAGTAGAAGAAATCTACAAAACAGAGCAGATCAGAATGGCTGTAAAAGAAAATGTTGAGAGAACTACCATTTGTTTGTACTGTAAACAAAACATGTTTGAAATGAATTAAAGCGAGCTGGACCTGGTTTTTATGCCTCCAATTTCGGAGAAATTGTGGGGGCATATTGGTTTGGGCCTGTCCGTCTGTCTGTCTGTCCGTCTGTCCTCTAACTCAAGAACCGTAAGAGCTAGGAGCTTGAAACTTTATACACATGATCAGTATGAAAAATAAGCGAACACGTGTTTTTTTTTTTTTCCGCGGGTCACATATTTCAAGAGTTATGCCCCTTTTTCGACTTAGCCTGTGGAACCTTGTGAACAAAATATCTCAAGAACCCCTGATGCTAGGATCATGAGGTTTTGCAGGATGAGAATGCCCAAGGTGTAGATGACCTGATTAACTTTTGAAACAAATTTGTGAATTTTTGACCGAGTTATGCCCCTTTTTCGACTTAGTGCATTGTAAGCCTATGGAACCTTGTGAACAAAATATCTCAAGAACACCTGAAGCTAGGAGCATGATTTTTTGCAGGAAGATACTGCCTGTGGTGTAGATGACCTGATTAACTTTTGAAAAAAAATTGTGAATTTTTTATCGAGTTATTCCCCTTTTTCCACTTAGTGCATTGAGGCCTATGGTACAAAGGTACCCTTACATATAGTCAAGAACAGTAAGAGCTAGGAACTTGAAACTTTATACACATGATCAGTATGGAAAATAAGCAGACCCGTATTTTTTTATTTTTCCGCTGGCAATGTATTTCCAGAGTTTCCCCTTTTTCGACTTAGCCTGTGGAACCTTGTGAACAAAATATCTCAAGGACCCCTGATGCTAGGATCATGAGGCTTTGCAAGATGAGAATGTCCAAGGTGTAGATGACCTGATTAACTTTTGAAACAAATTAGTGAATTTTTGACCGAGTTATGCCCCTTTTTCGACTTAGTGCATTGTAAGCCTATGGAACCTTGTGAACAAAATATCTCAAGAACCCCTGAAGCTAGGAGCATGATTTTTTGCAGGAAGATACTGCCTGTGGTGTAGATGACCTGATTAACTTTTGAAAAAAAAATAGTGAATTTTTTATCAAGTTATTCCCCTTTTTCGACTTAGTGCATTGAAGCCTATGGTACAAAGGTACCCTTACATATAGTCATGAACAATAAGAGCAAGGAACTTGAAACTTTATACACATGATCAGTATGGAAAATAAGCAGACCCGTATTTTTTTTATTTTTCCACCGGTCATGTATTTCCAGAGTTATGCCCCTTTTTATCCCCCGACCGAAAGGTTCGGGGGATATAGCGATGAGCCTGGCGTCCGTCCGTCCGTCCGTCCGTCCGTCTGTCCGTCCGTAAACATTTTCTTGTCCGCTCAATATCTTGAATACTGTTTGGAATATTTTCATAATACTTCACAGTTATGTAGAACAGGTCATGACGACGTGTCGCGTGCAAGAATGGTAACTCTTGCTTTTGTAATTTTTGAGTTATCTCCCCTTTTGTGAATTTTTGGCAGATTTGTGTCCGCTCTGTAACTTGAATACCCTTTGGAATATTTTCATGATACTTCACAGATATGTAGAGCAGGTCATGACGATGTGTCGCGAACAAGAATGACAACTCTTGCTTTCTTACTATTTGAGTTATTTCCCCTTGATGGTTTTAGGTGTAAATTCGTGTCCGCTCTATAACTTGAATACCTTTTGGAATATTTTCATGATACTTCACAGATATGTAGAACAGGTCATGACGATGTGTCGGGAACAAGAAAGACAACTCTTGCTTTCTTACTTTCTGAGTTATTTCCCCTTGATGGTTTTAGGTGTAAATTCGTGTCCGCTCTATAACTTGAATACCTTTTGAAATATTTTCATGATACTTCACAGATATGTAGAACAGGTCATGAGGATGTGTCGCGAACAAGAATGACAACTCTTGCTTTCTTACTTTTTGAGTTATTTCCCCTTGATGGTTTAAGGTGTAATTTCGTGTCCGCTCTATAACTTGAATACCTTTTGAAATATTTTCATGATACTTCACAGATATGTAGAACAGGTCATGACGATGTGTCGCGCACAAGAATGACAACTCTTGCTTCCTTACTTTTTGAGTTATTTCCCCTTGATGGTTTAAGGTGTAATTTTGTGTCCGCTCAATAACTTGAATACCCTTTGGAATATTTTCATGATACTTCATAGTTACTTAGAACAGGTCATGCTGATGTGTCGCGAACAAGAATGACAACTCTTGCTTTCTAAGTTTTTGAGTTATTTCCCCTCGATGGTTTTAGGTGTGATTTCGTGTCCGCTCCATAACATGAATACCCTTTGAAATATTTTTATGATACTTCACAGATATGGAGATTTGATCATGACAGTTTGTCTCATATAAGAATGACAACTCTTGCTTTCATACTTTTTTTCAGATTTGGATTCTTTGTCCAAATTCACTTACTAGAGAGCTCAAAATTAGATTTGTAGGGCTTGTACTTTAGAAGTTATTCACACATTTTGAAATGTTGAATGTATCATATGCAAAACATTGTCTAGATGGTTGCTATTTGAGATATTACCTCTTTTTTAGCAATCTGGCCTACTGTTTTGGTCGGAGTGTTAGATAATCATGCATCTGTTAAACAGATATTGTCAATAAGGAGCATAAAAGAATGACAGTATACTATTTATATGTGTTTTGAAGGGCACTGTGTTTACCAAAGCATAAGGGGCCTTCGGTCGGGGGATTTGCCATCTCCTCTGATGGCTATTTTTTGACTTAGCCTGTGGAACCTTGTGAACAAAATATCTCAAGAACCCCTGATGCTAGGATCATGAGGTTTTGCAGGATGAGAATGCCCAAGGTGTAGATGACCTGATTAACTTTTGAAACAAATTCGTGAATTTTTGACAAAGTTATGCCCCTTTTTCGACTTAGTGCATTGTAAGCCTTTGGAACCTTGTGAACAAAATATCTCAAGAACCCCTGATGTTAGGAGCATGATTTTTTGCAGGAAGATACTGCCTATGGTGTAGATGACCTGATTAACTTTTGAAAAGAAATCATGATTTTTTTATTGAGTTATGCCCCTTTTTATCCCCCGACCGAAAAGGTCCGTCCGTCCGTCCGTCCGTCCGTCCGTCTGTCCGTCCGTCCGTAAACACTTTCTTGTCCGCTCTATATCTTGATATCTTGAATACCCTTTGGAATATTTTCATGATACTTCACAGTTATGTAGAACAGGTCATGACGATGTGTCGCGTACAAGAATGGTAACTCTTGCTCTTGTACTTTTTGAATTATCTCCCCTTTGGTGATTTTTTGGCAGATTCGTGTCCGCTCTGTAACTTGAATACTCTTTGGAATATTTTCATGATACTTCACAGAAATGTAGAACAGGCCATGACGATGTGTCGCGAACAAGAATGACAACTCTTGCTTTCTTACTTTTTGAGTTATTTCCCCTTGATAGTTTTAGGTGTGATTTTTTGGCAGATTCGTGTCCGCTCTATAACAAGAATACCCTTTGGAATATTCTCATGATACTTCACAGATATGTAGAACAGGTCATGACGGTGTGTCGCGAATAAGAATGACAACTCTTGCTTTCTTACTTTTTGAGTTATTTCCCCTTGATCATTTTAGGTATGATTTCGTGCCCGCTCTATAACTTGAATACCTTTTGGAATATTTTCATGATACTTCACAAATATGTTGAACAGGTCATGATGATGTGTCGCGAACAAGAAAGACAACTCCTGCTTTCTTACTTTTTGAGTGATTGCCCCTTGATGGTTTTAGGTGTGATTTCGTGTCCGCTCTATAACTTGAATACCTTTTGGAATATTTTCATGATATTTGACAGATATGTAGAACAGGTCATGATGATGTGTCGGGAACAAGAATGACAACTCTTGCTTTCTTACTTTAGGAGTTATTTCCCTATGATGATTTTAAGTGTCCGCTCCATAGCTTGAATACCTTTTGAAATATTTTCATGATACTTCACAGATATGCAGAACAGGTCATGACAATTTGTCTCATACATGAATGATAACTCTTGCTTTTAGACCTAGTGAATTATTTCCCTTTGGTAGTTTGAGCTGCTGTTTGAGTCTCTGCTCCATAACTGTATAACCCTGGCCAGCTCCAGAATTTGAATAACCGTGAACCTTTTAGAATATTGATGATCATGCTGTGATATCTTATCAGTGTTCCTAACTCTCTCTTACCCCTCCACATTCCCGTGCCCCCTCCAGCAACCCCCCCTCCCCCCCCCAAAAAAAAATATTTTTTTTTTCCAGATTTGGATTCTTTGTCCAAATTCACTTACTAGAGAGCTCAAAATTAGGTTTGTAGGGCTTGTACTTTAGAAGTTATTCACACATTTTGAGAGTTGAATGTATCGTATGCTATACATTTGTGTATATGGTGGCTGTTTGAGATATTACCTCTTTTTAGCAGTCAAGCATACTGTTTTAGTCTGAGTGTTAGATAATCATGCATCTGTTAACAGTTAATGTCAATCAGAAGCATAAAAGACTAATATGTGTTTTGAAGTGCACCCTTTTTACCAAGGCCCATGGGGGTCTTCGGTCGGGGGGATTTGCCATCTCCTCTGATGGCTATTTTTTGACTTAGTGCATTGTAAGTCTATGGAACCTTGTGAACAAAATATCTCAAGAACACCTGATGCTAGGAGCATGATTTTATGCAGGAAGATACTGCCTGTGATGTAGATGACCTGATTAACTTTTGAAAATAATTTGTAAATTTTGGATTGAGTTATGCCCCTTTTTCAACTTAGTGCATTATTTGCCTATGGAAGCTTGTGAACAAAATATCTGGAGAACCCCTGATGCTAGGATCATGATTTTTGCAGGTTGATATTGCCCAAGGTGTAGATGACCTGATTAACTTTGGAAAACAATTCGTAAATTTTTGACTGAGTTAAGCCCCTTTTTCGACTTAGTGCATTGTAAGCCTATGGTACAAAGGTACAAGCATTATTGGATGAACCTTCTCTAGAGACAAGCATATGGTTGGGGGCATAGTGTTTCATAAACACATTTTCTAGTTCAAAACATTTTTAGCTTAATGAAATGGTTAGTCAACGATTCGTTAAGTCTTCCAGTGCTTATAAAATCAGGTGTGCTCCTACTTTTGCTGAAAAAATGTGAGAAAGTTTTGCATTCTTTCGGCAAATTAATGGCAGTATTTTTGCATACATTACGTTTGAAAATTTAACGTCTCGTTAACTACAACATCGTTAGTTTTGAACAAATACCTTAATCGATCCAATTACCGCACAGTACGCTTAACTTTTTCAAAATTGCAACAAAAAGGTGTGGTTAAAAATGTATCTAATAACTGCACACTCAGAACGAAAAAAAAGTATGAATCGTGGAAATAATCTTGGCAGAAAAGTATTCTGTCATACCTTGATAAATAGCTCATATGGTAATAAAAAGCCTTGAGTTTGCTGTTCAGATAGTAGTGGTAATGATTTGTTGGGTTTTGTGAGAATTTCAAAAGGGGAAGCAGTATGCGCTTATGCAGTTTTTTATGGAAATGATCTTGGTGTGCGGTTATAGGGGCATGTGCGGTAAATGGGTCGATTACGGTAATAAATTACTGAGTTGTTTAGATTCTGAATTCAGAACTAACTGAAAATAGGTCTAAAATAAAAAAAAAAATATAGCCATTAGACATAAAATTTCAGTCTGCACTTTTCAGAGCTTTGATCAAGTTCCATTATCCAAAACTGACATTGCATTAAAAGCAACCTTTCAAGAAAATGCCGATATATGTCTATATCAGATAGACACATTGATATAAAAGATTTCCTTGTTGAGACGTTACCAGTTTTATTTCAGTTACTAATTCACTTAATAAAACTGTCAGACCCATATTGCTGTCCGCATTTCAGAATTAATGCACAAAATATGATTTCCATATCGAATATTTTGTAGGCGTTCATCTCAAAACTGAAATCCAAAATGCATTATTTTCTGAAATAATGCACTGATGACTACCAGTCGCATCTCAGCCTTTATCACTTTAAGCACCAGTGACGAAAATAGCATGATTTGCAAACAGCGTAGATCCTGATGAGGTGGCTCATAATGAGCCACCTGATGCAGATCTACACTGTTTGCCCTCTAGTCTTTGAATTCTCAATATGAAATGTCTTGGACAAGGCACTTTTTTAATTTTTGCAGATCGTAAATTTTGTCGTCTGCTTTTTGGTGCTTAACGAGTTAATATTTGGGCATAAAAAGTTCCAGACAAACATTGCAGACTCTGATCAGATGCCAAGGAGCAGTCTGATCAGGGTCTGCACTGTTTGCCAAACAATTTACAAACATCCCCTGACAGTATAAACAGATTTGTCCAAGGTTCTTTATAACACTTAAAATGTCAAAACTAAAATAGTTGAGTTTGCAAATGACGAAGATCCAGATGAGGCAGCTCATAATAAGCTACCCCAGCTGTTATATAGCCGTCGTCATTCCCAGTTTTATAATATGATAGCCTAGACAAAACATTTTTAGAAAATTTGCAGACGTAAATTTTGTCACTTGCTTTTTTCTGTGCCAGTAAATGCAGACGTAAATTTTGTCACTTGCTTTTTTCTGTGCCGGTAAATACTGACTATCTTATTTCCTTTTAATGCATTTGCCTCATTTCTTGACAAAAACATGACAAATTCATAAATGCTGCCTTCTACAGCCAGATATTCCATGATATTTGGAAAAATTATGACTCTGAAATGTCAGAATGACCAGAATGTGATGCATCTAAACTTGCAAATAGCAAAATATGAGATGACAATTGTCACCACGTATATTTTTGCAAAGTTTTCTCGTCTGGCTTGTAGATGTGATGAGATATGATGGTGCAGAGAATTCTTGCTCCACTCTGCTCATGAATTCACCTGCACGTATTAATTCTAAAAATGCCCCTGCACTAATAAACTCCCCTGCTTTTTTTCTGAAAATAATGTTATATTTACTTACATGAAGTCCTGTTTGCTTCTCTGGATAAGGCAGCTCTTTGAAATGGGGTCAACTCATAAAGGAATGAGTTTGCTCATAGAGGAGCAAATTTTTCCTTTAAGAGTTGCCCTCTACTGAGAAGAAGGCAAAAATGGTAGAGTTACTTCCTCTTTAAGTATACATCACCTTTATATTGCATGTTAGAGGTATTTTGGCAGTGGCTGATTTACACCCTTTAGGCTCTAAATACCCCCCCCCCCCCCCCCCCTTTCACAAAATGCAATGCTCAAGGGGGATTTAATAGGATTAATAAGGTACTTTTATTGCAGTCTTAATTGTTGTGATTGAAACAAAAGGACAGACAAAAGGAACCCCATTACTGCAGCCGTGGATCCATTTCACTGAGGTGCGGGGGAACATCATGATGAGAATTGATAAACACACACACACTTACACTGTGATTGAAACACAAATGCAAATTTTGAGAAACTATGATTATAATTAAGGCTTGCAGCTGTAGTACCTTCCATGAAAGCAAGTATTTTTAAGGGTTTTACAGCCTTTTCAAGAATATTTCTCTTATATGGAGCAGGGGCCGTATTCATAAAACGACTTAAGTCGTTGCTATGCTGTTGCTAAGGCTGAATTTCTATAAAGGAGATTCCCTGCAACTATGAAATTTGCTCTGGAGGAACAGTCTTTGTAAGACTGTTCCTCCAGACCAAATTTCATAGTTGTAGGGAATCTCCAACATAGAAATTTACCCTTAGCAACAGCATGGCAACGACTTAAGTTGCTTTATGAATACGGCCCCAGATTGTTATAAAACCAGAGCTCCCAGGAAAACCCCACCTGACTTTCCATAAGCAAAACTAGGTTTTCTCTCATATGTGTGGCTGGGGCTTGAACACATTGATGAGAGACCTAATGTTAAGAGTCAGTCCACTTACCATTAGGCCATGGAGCTTCTGAACGCAAGAATGTGCTAAGAAGTGATCATATCTATAGTGCAGATTATATTTTATTTTTGTCCTTTGAGATCGGAGTATATATTCTGAGAAATCAGAATTTTTTTATTGATTTAGACACTTTTTCTAGATCATCACTCTTCAATCATTTGAACTTCTTTCAACACCTATCAGTCTTTTAACTGACTGCCTTGTTTAATTAAGAAACATCAGTATGCTTAATTTTCTCTGGCTTTCATCGCCAGATATTGTCAGGGTCACTGAGGAGACTTAAATATAGTTGAAACTTCGAAGTATGGTCCATGGCCCTTCTTTCAGATGTGTTCTCTGCTCTTGAAGGAACTCTATAAGATTTTATTATGCAGCAAGTTCTAGTATTCATGTGATGAGAATATTTACAGATCAGAAGGACTGGTCATTGTGTTACATCATATTCATATTACAGAATTCATAATGTCAAGTTCCCCTCAAGATAATCAACAATATCTCACCAGACTGACAAAATGTCATTTCAGATTGTTTTCGTATAGTTTATCACTTGCATATAAAAAATAAGATTAGTCTGTGAATGTTGATGCTATTTCTCTTCATAGACCATACCTAGTGTTAGGGTTTTCTTGCACTGATGATATATGCATCTATGCCAAAATATAGATATGGCCACAAAAAAATATTCAAAGCTCCAGATAAGATGGGGAACTGAGGTAAACTTAGAGATAATTTTTCCTATTTTTCATTGAAAAATATATGTTGGTTTAAACATATTTTATTCATTTTAGAAATTGTAACGTACATACATATATAGTATACAATACAGGCTTGGGATTTGTACGAAAGCTGGAAGCTTATAGAGTTCTTCTCCCTAATGAGGTCACAATATTATGTTTTTATGGAGAAATATGCAAAACATTATCCCTGAATTATCCAGTCTACCCCTTCTTAACTGCAGAGCAAAAACCACCATAGACACTGAAAAACAGAAAGAAATAAGCAATGGAACAGCACAGGAAATGCACCAGTTGCGCAAAGCACAAAAAAGTACACATGGCACAGTAAGAAGACACTGTTAAACAGAAATGACAGTTTGTGGTAATGAATACACACAATCTACCAGAGGAATTACAACAGAAGTTCATTAAATTTTCACTGGAAAAAAAAATCAAGCGTCTTCAAATGGATTGGCAATATTGTTTAACTCACATGTCTGTACAAAATTTTAGCTTCATAGTAGATAAACTGGTGGAATTATACAAAACTTTACCAGTTTTTTTCCTTCAGAGCAAAGGTTGTATGCAAACCTGTCAGAATTCATTTCATACATTGTAATACATACAAGTCATAGAAGCATTGCTGAACTTTGGCTAACTCTTAAAGCACCAAAATTTAAAATTGTTGAATTGGCAAACAGTGTAGATCCAGATGAGGTGGCTCATAATGAGCCACCTCATGTGAATCTACACTGTTTGCCCTCTAGTGTTCAAATTCTCAATATGATATCGCTTGGACAAAACATTTTTTGAAATTCTGCAGACGTAAATTTTGTCGTCTGCTTTATGGCACATTAAAGGCTAACTATTTGCAAAAGTTTGATCATTGACTTTCCAGATAGGAATGAAATGGATGTGCACATGCATGTGACAGTAAATCAAAAAAAAAAAGAAAAAAAAAGAAAGAATAAAATTTTAATAATTTGTTTAACCAACATAAAAGAAAGAAAATGATAAATAGAGGATCTTACACTCGTGTTCATTTCATATGAAATTTATGAAATGAGCCTTTGGCAAGTTTCATAAATTTCATATGAAATGACCACGAGTGTAAGATTCTGTTTATCGTATGACCCATAAAAATAAGATTTCAAGTCTTCAAATGGATTCAGCGATGCTGTTTAACTCACATATCTGTACAAAATTTTAGCTTTATAGTAGATATACTGGTGGAGTTAAACAAAACTCTATCGGTTCTTTTCCCTCAAAGCAGAGGTTGTGTGCAAACCTGTCAGAATTCATTTCATACATTACATACAAGTCATAGAAGCATTGCTGAACTTTGGCTAACCCTTAAAGCACCAAAATTTAAATTGTTGAATTGGCAAACAGTGTAGATTCAGATGAGGTGGCTCATAATGAGCCACCTCATCTGAATCTACACTGTTTGCCCTCTAGTGTTCAAATTCTCAATATGATATCACTTGGACGAACATTTTTTTGAAATTCTGCAAAAGTAAATTTTGTTGTCTGCTTTTTGGTGCATTATTTGCAAAAGTTTGATCATTTACTTTCCAGGTAGGAATGAAATGGGTGTGCACATGTATGTGACCGTAAACAAAAAAAAAAATAATAAAATGAAAGAAAGAGAGAATAAAATTTTTATGATTCGATAAACCAACATAAAAGAAAGAAAATGATCAAATGAATTTTTTTTAATGGTTTGTAATATCTAATGAACTTTTCGCATCTTCAGGTAGTGTTAAATAATACTTTGTATTTCTCTTTGTAAATTAAGTCTATTATTATTATTATTATTACTATTATTCAAAATCCTGTTGTAATTCATTTACTTAAGGTTTCTCTGACTTATACCCTCTTCTTCAAGGAATCCTGTCACAACCTCAGATTGAAAGCTTATATGAAACGCTACGGAGGTTTCATATTAATTCATACAAAAGTCAGTCTGAGAGAGTTTCATAATTACAGTGAACTTTTGATATCTCAACATTGAAGTTCATTTCAAACTCCTGATATCTCAAAGTAAATTTTCTTGTCCAAGAATATTTACTTTGAGATACCAGTAGTTTGAGGTAACAGGAGCTGTAATTTGAAGAAAACTTTTAAATATGTCCAAACTATATTCTTTGATATAAGAGGATACTTTGAGATATTAGTGATTTAGATTAGTGATTCCCAGGAGTCAACTGTATATGTCTCCTATATTTGATAAAGAAGGACAGTAAATCAACCCAAAAATTGGAATAAAGAGTTCTTATAAACAATATGACTTGTTTCATCTTAAGTTATGTTGTTCATTACCGTATTTTTCGTTTCTTCATTTTTTTGTTAAACCATTTTTTCCCCTCTTTTAGACTTCATATTGTGCCATATGTGTATCCTGTATAACAATTAACCAACAATTTACCTTTCAAACTTAAACGACAATTAATCCCTTATTATCCCAGAGACAAGAATTAAGTCATTAATATTTGTTTTAGAAACACTGAATTCCGCCAGCGCTATTAAAGTGTTTTAACTAGCGGTCCTATTGCATGTATCGTTAATCAGACCAATCAGCTTGAGCTGGATTTCCAATAACGTTACAGCCATATTGCGGTGTTTTGTAAATGGTTTTGTATCAGAGTGGTTAGATTGGGTTTGCTTCGATACAGTTATATTCATTTTCTGACAGAAGATGCAGTGTTTCCGAAATAATAGGACCCTTTATTGGCATTTTCTCAGGAGTTTTCCGATCTGTATATCAGATTCTCTTTATTTTGATTCATCCACGGTTTTTGTACTTTTGGCTTGGCTGAGTTTGTGTACAGAAATTCCTTGGGCTGAAAATGTTTCATGATTAACTATTACCTTTGGCATTCAGCACTGTGGTGATACAGTCATTTAACTCATGATATCTCAGAGTTGAAGTTCATCCCTAACTACTTATATCTCAAAGCAAATTTTCTGGTCCCAGAAAATTTACTTTGAGATATCAGTAGTTTGAGATAAAAGGAATCAAAAAGTAGATAAGAATCGGAAATGTGTCCAAACTATATGCTTTGATATAAGAGGATGCTTTGAGATATCAGTGTTAAAGACTTCCATATTGTTTCAGTGGTACTTAGCAGCTTGTGTGAAATGAAGGAGAAATCTATCCAAAGTTTGAATAACGTGGTCATTCAGACAATATCTTATTGCCTTGTTCATTTTCAGTCAAAAAGTTTTTTTTTTTAAACTTTAATACCCTGATGAACTTAAGTATTGCAACACCTACTTAAGTATTTGTCTCAAATGGAAAATTAATGTTTCTAGGTGTGGAAATGAAAAATTAATGGTCCTTTTTTCCCAAATGGAAAATTAATGGTTTAAGGTACCCTAAATGGAAAAAAAAACGGAAAATTAATGGTCTAAGGTAACCTAAATGGAAAATTAATGGCTTTAGGTGTCCCAATACCTAAGCACATTCAGGTATTACAACTGAAGTGAATTATGCCATTTTTCCACCTTAAGGGAAAACAGTAAATGACTATTTTCAAGGCAATATAATCTTGTCTGAATGGTACCATACCAAATTTTGGTGGATTTACTGATACCTTATTACTGTTTCAATGTTATGGAACTATGGAACATTTTATATCCAAATACTGAGCCATTTGATTATACTGGTTATTCTTGATCAGATGATCAGAGGTCCATTGCTATTTTCTGTTTACTATGTTGTAGTGAAAACTTCAGTTGTGGCTTCCCATTGGGAGTGCTTCACTGAGGGGACTACAATATATTTTATGAAGAAATAAAGAGAAGATACAGTATTTATTCAGTTATAAGATGGGAGTTTACACTTCCAAAATTACTGCAGATATGAAATCAGTCGTGCAATTCAGCTATAAAATGGGTTTTTCTCATCCAAAACAATCTCAAAGATCTAGACCTGTCTTACAAGACAGATCTAGATCTTTAAGTGTTGTTTTGAAAGGGGAAAACTCAATTGTATAACCAAAGAAATACTCATAACAGTAGTCTCAGAAATACCTGTGAATGAATAGCAAGTGCATTGGCTCAATGCTTGTGGTCCACATGTCCTATATACCAATGTAGTTTGTGTTCTTGTCTATTTCAGGTAAGGCCAACTTGAGTCTGACAGTCAGAAATAAGGCAGTTCTTGATGTATATAGGGTAAGCTTGTATTTGCACTAAAAGCCTACAACAGCTTACTAATTTTCAGATAATTCATTTACTTGGAAAATACATTCAGTTTTATATCTGGCTTCAGACTGAGCCAACAATTTATACTGGTACTTTATGGAAAGTTCTTGCAGTATATTATGTTGATAAATACCTCTTCTTTCTTGTATTTCTGGTTAGTATTTAGCTCACCTGAGCCAAAGACTCCAGGGGAGCTTATAGGATAGGCAGGCTCAGGTTGTTATTGTTCGTCATTGTCTTTCGTCATCTATTTTATCTTTATACATATAGTAATATTGTGTAAGAGATTAGGTGATCCTTAATAGCAGTTTTTTGACATTTGTATACACATATTTCTTTGTTCACCTATATATGTTCATATGTATATAATGAGGGCCTCATGGGAGATTAGCTATTACATGTATTATTGTATGTGCTAAATGTTGTAACCCTTGAAAAATAAAGTTGTTACTTACTTACTTACTTACTATCAACATTTTTAAACAACTTCTTCTCTGCAATTGTATCCAAAATTCATATCACCAGGGGTTGAGGAAACAATATGGCCACCATGCCCATATATGGTAAAAACCCTTAAAAATCTTCTCCAGAACCAAGAGACCTGTTGCCTTGAAACTTAGTATGTGGCACTGACTACTCAAGTACTACCAAGACAGTTCAAATATTGACCTTGGGTTACCTTAACGTAGTATGCTGCCCTGACTACTAAGTACTACCAAGACAGTTCAAATAATGACCTTGGGTTACCTAAACCTGTTTTACAGCCAGTTCAAATTTGCTTTCTACTGATTTTGGGGGAAAATGCTAAAACAACAGATTTCATTGAACTTGTAGAAGATTCTGATATAAAAGTTGGTATATACAGCCAACTAAATGAGTACATGAAGCTTTTTGAGTACCATAGGTCAAGTTCATTCTTTGACTTTTGACCAAGGTCTCTCGTATTTCAGCAATTTCAAACATCTGACTAACTGGTATCTTATTGCATATGGAGCATACAGGGGTTGAGCTGATTGAAAATGTGTCAAACAGTTCTGGTCACATGACCGATACTGCGGCCATGCCCATATATGGTAAAAATCTTTGAAAACCTTCTTCTCCAGATCCAGTGACCGATAGCCTTAAAACTTGGTATATATGTAGCACTGGGTACTCAAGTACTACCAGGTATGTTCAGAAGATGACCTTGGGTAGATCTTAACGGTCAAATTTGCTTTCTCGTTCTTTTATATGGAAAATTGCTATAACATAAGATTTCATGGAAATTGTAGTGGATTTTGATATAAAATTTGGCAGAAAAGTTGGTGTAAAAATGGTATGAAGTGAGCTTTTTTGAGTACCAGAGGCAAAGGTCATTTGTCCAAGGTCACCTACATTTCAAGAGCTTCAGAGACTTAGCTGAATAAAGCAAACATCCATGAGTTGGGGAAATGAAAGTTTGCTTGACTGATTGTGATCAGATGGCCAAGATATCCCTCTTGCCCATATATGGTAAAAGTCTTTATTGTCCACTCAGGTGAGCGATTCTTGTTCTCTTTGGCCAGTGTGTCAGATCTGTGACTTGATCAGTCTTCCCAGTTTGCATTTGTGGGGAATCAATGAAGACTGTGTGGGTTTAGCAGGCTCTTCTGAGTCCACTAGTCTTTTAACAACTGTAATACACAGCTTCTTTGCAGTCAGTAGCACAGGTAGCTCAGTGAGCATAAGCACTGGCCTGCTAAGCTAACCACCCAGGTTTAAATCTATTGGAGGTGGAATTGTTTTCAACTTTAAACAGACAGCCCTTCATTATTACCCTTTCATCAGCTTGATATTATTAAAATACTGTAAATAAGAGCATTGGAACAACCAGTCATCAAACCATCCATCATTACTGTCTCCAGTCAATGCAGATAACATAATGCTATAATTGAATGATGGTCCTATATTTACTAAGTAGCCAACCTGTTCAGTGGTCCAGGTAAGAAGGGGTAACAGGAATAATTTATGGATAATTGTGTACATTTCTTCATAAAAACATGTTGTGACCCCTCAGTAGAACCATCTTGGTGACATGATTCTTATAAGGGGTCACTACATAAGGTTTCATTGAAAAGTAAGAAAAATTATTTCATATTTATCCCCAAAACCCTCTTATATGGAGCTCCGCACTATTACTATTGGTGCAGTTTAACTGCTAGCTCTAATTGCCTAATATGGAACATAACGGAAATAAAAGAGACATCTGCTCATTGTTTACAGTTAAAATTGCTGCTGCAATTCTAAAGTTCTAATATTAAAATGCATTAGAAGAAACAGGGTATTGAATAGTACAATAACAAATATGATACTTTATATTCTTTTTGTTCTAAAGTGTTTTTTTATTCAATATCCCTTATGTTCTGATGTGTTTTAATATCAAACTTTACAGAATATGCATTGATCAAATTATTTCAAGTATTTTATGATATTTAATACATTTGAGCCATGACACGAGAAAATTAACATGCGCCAATATGTCATTTTCTGTAAACCAGGAAATTTTGCTACCACAGATATCAAGTGTTTTACAGTACTCACAGGCACCTGATGTACTGGTGCCAGCACCAGCCACTTTGGTGTATGTGATTGTATCATATGTTACACACTGTGTAGATAGTTCCTGTTTGTGAATTTCACCTCATTTGGCACTATGGCATTTTTTGGTCAGTATAGATGATCATGTATATGTTAACTAGATAATTTTGACATGAAGCGTACAAGAACAACAAAATATTACTTACATATGTTTTGAAAGGGCCGGGGATTTGCCATCTCCTCTTATGGCTATTTTTGGAGGATTACTCATTCATTTTTGTGCAAAAAATGTAGTTGATCAAGGCCAAGAAAGGGAGATAAAACTGTAACTCTTTGAGGATTGTCAACACTAGAGGGCATATTTCACATAAAGTTCAGTATGAGTACTCAACAGCTAAAGTACCTAATTTAAATTTCTTCATCCACTGTCTTTATCTGAAAGTCAATAATTACCAATAACTCCATTTAATCATATTGGAGCAGTCAAAACAAGCTTTGTATAGTTTGCCTATTGGCAGATCATTTGTTGAGGAGCACTCTTTCAACTTTTTGTAAATCAGATACAAATACATGTATAATAGTTGATCAAGGCCAAGAAATCTGTTGAACAGTTGTCCTCTGTTTGCGTGAATAAGAAAATTGCATCATTTGCGGTTACGACAACTGATGTCGTAAGTCAATTATAGTAACAAGAATCTTAAGAGATGTTCTTTGTTGGTCTTCTCAGATGCCATAAAGTGTTAATAGATCCATTATCCTAGAAGGCTGACAATTTCTGTCAATTTACTCTGTTATTCCAATACTGAATAGGACATACTCAGATAAGTTAGTGTGGACATAATGCTTGAAAAGGTATTGTCCAGCATGTGCAAACAGAAAAGATTCTGATCAGACTGCATCTGTGCAGTCTGGTCAGAGTCTTTGCTGTTCACACAGAGCAGATTCAAAAATGAGACTGAACTAAATGCTTGAATGTGGTGACTGTTTGGAGCATGCCAAGACTGCATACACTGTATACAATGCCCATTTTCTTATGGTCCAGTCATTTGTCAATAGTGGCTATCTTATTCTTGCTATTACAGACTTTAAGAATCACTCTCATTGGTTTTAGTTACAGACAGATATTTCTGTCTGTTCCCAAAGGTGGCTGTATGGGTGGTAAAAACAAAGGCTGTCCACATATCTGCGTTCTGATCACAGTCTGTCTTACTTTCATCAATAATGATCAAATATATTCCCAGATATGGTCAAAGGGAACTTTAGAATTGAGTTCAATCTGTCCATCCATTTGTACATAGACTAATCTTGTTGCCATAACACTTTAAGTTTTCATCTGTCTGCCCATCTCTACACAGACTAACCTTATGGCCACCACATCTCCTTCACTTTTCATCTGATTTTTATGAAACTTTCAGGTTACTGTTTTAACCATTCTGACGTGGATCATATTTTATCAGAATTTCTTGTAGAAATTTTCTGCCATTGATAAGTACATGTATATCTATAGATACATCTAATAGCTAGAACTCCTTCAGTTTTCAACCCACTTTCATTTTACAATAGTTATTACCATTTTACACCAATCAGAGACTATTGATTAAGTTTGGACCCATTTTGACAGAGTTACAGCCCATGCTCTGTCCAGTGAAGCAAATCTTGTTGCACCTCAGCCTTCAGTTCTGTCATTTTTGGTGAAACTTTCAAGACATTGTAATCACCATCTAAACGAGTTTTTATTTTATCAGGCTTATGTTCAAACTATTTCTGATATGAGTTTTAGCTCTCTTCAGTTTTCAGTTGGTTAAGATATTTTTATCACCATCTGAAGTAGATTTTGATCTTGTTTTGCAGAGTTACTGCCTTTGATCAGTCTAGTGAGAGCTTTCCGTTAAGTGCTGTTGGAAATAAGGCATTGTTCATCATATCATTATCACATACTTTCTTACGGACTTGTGGCCCTTGATCTGTCCATCTTTTATAACTGAAAGTAGGAACTCTCTGGTTTTTCAATCAAATTTTTAGCTCACCTGAGCCAGCGGCTCCAGCAGAGCTTATAGTATAGGCATGCTTCGTCGTCCGTCTGTTGTACGTCGTCCACCAACGATTTCAAAAGACTTCTCCTCTAAAACCACTGGGCCTATTGTAAACAAATTTCATATGTAGCCTCCTGGGGTCTTAGTAACGGAAAATTGCTCAAACGGTCTTGGTCACATGACCAAGATGGCCGCCATGCCCATATATGGTAAGAACCTTAAAAAATCTTCTTCTCCAGAACCAATGGGCCGATGGCCTTGAAACTTGGTATGTAGCATTGGGTATGCAAGTACTACCAAGATTGTTCAAATTATGACCTTGGGTTGACCTTGACCTATTTTACTTGGCCGTTGGTGCTTTTATCTGGGAAAATGCTAGAACATAAGATAACTTAGAAACTGTTGAAGATTTTGGGCTAAAAATTGGTTTCTTCAGTCATCTTAATGAGTACATGAAGATTTATGAGTATAAGAGGTCAAGGTCATTGTTTGACCTTTGACTAAGAACTCTCATATTTCGACAATTTCAAACAATCTCCTCAAAAGCCACTGGGCCAATTGAAACCAAATTTCATATACAGCCTCCAGGGGTTGAAGGAACAAAAACTTATTCATACGGTCCAGGTCACATGACCAACATGGCCGCCATGACCATATATGGAAAAACCTTTAAGAATCTTCTTCTCCAGAACCAACTGATCGATGGCCTTGAAACTTGGTATGTAGCATTGGCTGCTTGAGTACTAGTAAGGTTGTGCAAATGATGACCTTGGGTTGACCTTGACCTATTTTACAGCAAGGTTAAATATGGGAAAATGCTAGAACATAAGATTTCATGGAAAGTTATGAAGATTTAGGCCTAAAAATTGGTATATGCAGTCATATTTATGAGTACATGAAGATTTGTGAGTAAAAGAGGTCAAGGTCATTCTTCAACCTTTGACCTAGAACTCTCCATAGTTTGAGAAACTTCTCAAAAACCACTCAGCAAACTGTAACCAAAAATCATATAGAGCCTTCAGGGGCTGAGTGAAGGAAAATTTCTTCAAATTGTCATGGCCACATGATCAACATGGCCGCCATGCCCATATATGGTAAAAACCTTTAAAAATCTTCTTCTCCAGAACCAATGGTCTGATGGCCTTGAAACTTGGTATGTAGCATTGGGAACTCCAGTACTATCAAGATTGTTCAAATTATGACCTTGGGTTGACCTTGACATTTTTTACGGCAAGGTCAAATATGGAAAAATGCTAGAACATAAGAGTTCATTGGAAGTTTTGAAGATTTTGGCCTAAAAATTGGTGTATATACTTTCATCTTAATAAGGCCATGAACAATTATGAGTACAAGAGGTCAAGGTCATTTTTTTACCTTTGACCCAGATCTCTCATTTTTAACATTTTGAAACATTTCCTCAAAGGCCAAAGGGCCAATTGTAAAATCATTTCATATAGAGCCTCCAGGGGTTGATTGAACAAAAATTTGTTCAAACGGTCCAGGTCACATGACCAACATGGCCGCCATGACCATATATGGCAAAAACCTTTAAAAATCTTCTCTAGAACCAATTGACCGATGGCCTTGAAACTTGTTATGTAGCATCGGGTACTCCAGTACTGTCAAGATTGTTCAAAAGGATGACATTGGGTTTACCTTGACCTTTTTTGCAGCATTGTCAAATATGGGAAAATGCTAGAACATAAGATTTCTTTGAAAGATTTGAAGATTTTGGCCTAAAAATGGTATATATGGTTGTTTTAATGAGTACATGAAGATTTATGAGTACAAGAGGTCATGGTTATTCTTTGACTTTTGACCCAGATCTCTCATATATTTTGACAATAATAGACATAAGAAAAAGCCACTATACCAATTGCTGAGGTGAGCGATTCAGGGCCTCATGGCCCTCTTGTTTTAAATTTATTAGAAATTGAATTCAGCAACAGTTTCTATGTCAATCATATGATCTGAAGTATCACTCACCGTGTATCCGCAATACATTTGGTCATATGGCCTTCAGGTTACCTTACCAACATGGCTACCATGCCCATATTGAATTGGGGTCATGTTTGTTCAGATGATGTTGTCATTTTTGATGTGTGATCTTCATTGTCATCTGTCAGCAAGTTCATTGAAGGTCTCATGTGAAACCATTGGATAGTCTTCACGGTTTGCTGGATGAAGTCTCATGTGAAACCATTGGATAGTCTTCACGGTTTGCTGGATGAAGTCTCATATGAAACCATCAGATAGTCTTCACGGTTTGCTGGATGAAGTCTCATGTGTAATCATCAGATAGTCTTCACTGTTTGCTTTATAAAGTCTCATGTGTAACCATCAGAATGATAGTCTTCACTGTTTGCTGGATAAAGTCTCATGTGAAACCATCAGATAGTCTACACGGTTTGCTGGATATAAAGTCTCATGTGTAACCATCAGTACCAGGATACGGATTTTTGGTTGATGCTCATGCATCAGTTTTAAAGGAAGTAGACAGTGTAGATCCTGGACAGACAGCTCCTGAAAGGGGCCTGTCTAGGCTGTTTGTTATGGCATGTCTGGCCCAATATATTGGATCATTGGCTTCAAGACCCTACTACATGACTCCACTCCAAGACTCCACTCCAAGACTCCACCCTATGTATTACACTATGCCTTCTGTTCAAATGCACGGTAACCAGTGCTGGAAATAAGACAATGTACATAAAAGATGTTGCACATTTTGTGCCTGATTTTTATCAAGGCTAAATAAGTGTACTATAGTAAACATAAATAATTGGATAGAAATGTCTGAACAAACAAAATACAAACGGATCAGATGGAGCAGTCTGATCAGAATCTGTACTGTTCCACCTTATAATTTTTGGTACATCACTATAAAGTAAAATGATAAATCGCTATTAAGTAAAATTAACTTGTGTCAGTTTCAAGATTAAGACAGTAATTGGTTAAATTGCTAGAATAT
The DNA here is from genome assembly GCA_963989385.1 of Ctena decussata. NCBI lineage: Eukaryota > Metazoa > Mollusca > Bivalvia > Lucinida > Lucinidae > Ctena > Ctena decussata. The sequence continues at coordinate 78,060,588 of OZ022503.1, read as the reverse complement.
TTAGATCAATTACGGTAATGGTTTTGTGCTCAGTAATTGACTGTTTCAAGGACAGAAAAATGTCATTAAGTTTTCCTTGAAAATGAACTTGAAGACATAAGGCTGTGAAACAACTTGTGGGATATTTAATTGTTTAGTTTTTCACACAGTTTAAGAAAAATTGATTAACTTCAGGCACTGAAATTAGTTTGGTGGTGCTTGGCATATTGCTTGCTTGGGTACAGTTTGATTGAATTTCAGGATTTGGCTGAGAAAGTCAAAGGATTAGGAAAAAAAACTCCAGGGAGTTACCCTGGCTTTAGTTTGTCCCTCTTTATACATGTGTATTTTTACATAGCAAAACGAAAATTAAAAAAAAACAAAGAAAAAAAAACTCTGCTTTTTTATCAGAAGAACCTCTTTGAAGTAATCCCTTCACTGTCGATATATTGGCTTCTTCAGAAAAAGGAATGATAAAATTCCAGTGGCAAGTACACATTGCTATGTCATTGGCATGGCAAGTTACATGTTATGCTTTGACCTCTGAGACCAGGGGCCATATTCATAAAACGACTTAAGTGGTTGCTATCCTGTTGCTAAGGCTAAATTTCTTTGAAGGAGATTCCCTACAACTATGAAATTGGCTCTGGAGGAACAGTCTTACAAAGACTGTTCCTCCAGACCAAATTTCATAGTTGTAGGGAATCTCCTTTATAGATATTTAGCCTTAGCAACCGCACAGCAACGACTTAAGTGGCTTTATGAATACGGCCCCAGTACATACAAACATAGTATGCACTTATTTCTGTGAAAAGTTACTCTCAGGTTAAGTCCTTAACCCTTTTTTGACCAGTGGACTTGTCCATTCTTATCATGCAGATAATCCCATTTCTAGTTTTAGGGGTTTCTGGTGAATATTTTCACTTCTATTGTACTTTGCATAGAAATTCCTGCTAGCAAACAATGTAGGCCCTGATCAGACGCCGCGTTTTGCGGCGTCTGAACTGGGTCTGCACTGTTTGCATAATGTCCCCAAAACGGGTATCCGGTCTAAAAAGGGTTAAGTCACACTGTTGTGAGTTTTAGCTATGACACTTAGCTTTGTCCACTGTTTTAAAACACCTCACTTGTTGTGTGAATGTCAAAGAGGTGTCACGGAAAGTCATGTTACTAATGCCTGCATATGTAACATATTGTCAGGAAGTGTCTGTGAGTATTTTGAACTTTTAAAATTCTTGCCACAACACGTAGACAAGAGTGGTTTGAGCTTGATTTGTACAAATCTCACAACTCACCATGCAGATGCCATACGTCTTCTTAAGCCCTCTCATGTGTTATTGCCATCAGAAAGCGACTGGCTAGTCATTGTGATATAGAACGAGACAAGGTGCTACTCCTCATGAAATAGTGTGTGAGACATGGTGGGTTTTTAATGAAATCTCTAGGAGTATATGAGACACATTGTATGATAACGTGGGATTTTTCCTTTGGTCTTAACCAAAATCAGGCAAAATCAGATGTCATTTATTTCAACAGAAATCGAGTTATTTTCAAGCATTTACGACCATTTACTGTAAACCATTCACATTCTATGTGCATGTATAGTTTATTCGTGACCTAAAATTTTGTTGTGGATGCTGCGCATCATCTTGTCGGCAGACTTGATTATTCATCCAAACTATTATGATGTTTAATGTTTATGCACTGGTGAAATCATATCAAAATTGCATAAAATCATACAAACATGAAGAAAATTTGTGAAAGCATCACAATAAATCGTATAAGTCTCATATATATTCCATATGGTCGTAGCACTATATTCATATTGTATATATTTGTATTACATTGTATAAGACTCATATGAACTGGTATGTACTTGTAGTTATATCGAAAGGCTAGCAAAGGTGACCATACAGTTCTTGTAGAAATTCACACATTCTCGTAATAATCTTGTACATGTACTTGCTATTGCAGAGATATCTTACAGCTATTATAAAAAGATGGTGGAACATTTGTTCAGATAGCTTATGCACAAAAGTCAGCTGGAAACTTGTAGTTATTCATTATCTCACCACATCTCACCTCAGGTCACTATGCAAGAATGTCAGGAGAGTGTGACAGGGCTTTTAAGCTTTTTCTAAGTGATACCAGGGTTCTCTGACAAGATGTGACGTGGAATATGGTGACCCCCTGTGTGCTGTACGGACATTCTAGGTCATGAATGAAACTGTCACAGCTTTCTGACTTATTAGATTTACTGCTGTACTCACCTTACAGTGAATAAATTCACTTTCAGGGGAAGCAACTGGGCCATTTTCATTTTGCTTCCCTTCTCAGTAGGGTCAACTCTTTAAGAAAAGATTTTGCTTCCCTTCTCAGTAGGGTCAACTCTTTAAGAAAAGATTTTGCTTCCCTTCTCAGTAGGGTCAACTCTTTAAGAAAAGATTTTGCTTCCCTTCTCAGTAGGGTCAACTCTTTAAGAAAAGATTTTGCTTCCCTTCTCAGTAGGGTCAACTCTTTAAGAAAAGATTTTGCTTCCCTTCTCAGTAGGGTCAACTCTTTAAGAAAAGATTTTGCTTCCCTTCTCAGTAGGGTCAACTCTTTAAGAAATAAGAAGAAATTATATCCTTTATTAGTACACCCCATATTTGAATGACTAGGTCATTAAGGGACACAAACAGGAAGTCAAGACAGCTCCTTTTTTGAAAATGATATAAAGATGAAGGTTTACCCATACACCCTTAAATAATCAGACTGTAATGCCAGAGCAAAAAATTACAGATCCAGATCATACCAGATTATGTGTAGATGTGTGCATCTCAGTGTTTTAGCCCAATATGGTATTTACAAAGGGAAACAACTGTTATGACTTTCTGTTTGCTTTTCTGGAAAACAAAACACTTCCACAGAAGGGTCAGCTCTTAAAGGGAAGAATTTGCTCTTTTAAGAGCAAATTCTTCCTTTTAAGGGTTGACCCCTAAGGAGAAGGGAGGCAAAAATGAAAAAAGTGGAGTTGATTGCCTGTAAAGTGTACCCATTGGCCATAACAAAAGATCTGTTGACATAGCAAATGAACCTTTATAGATGATCAGTCTCAGACATAGATGACTAGAATGTTTTGTGTGAATTTGGTATTGATAAAAGAGCCAGACGCCTTGTGCCTGAGTGTTCCAACTGGGATCAGATTCTGTAAGAAACACATTGTAATTTCAATTTAAAATAAGCATGATATAGAAGAATGGCGTCGTGTGGTAGTCATTGATATATTGATGATATGTCAACGAAAATACGATTCTTTAATCCTTAAAGCGCCAAAAAAGCAGGTGACAGAATCTACATCTGCAAACTACATCATAATAAGAATTCAAAGAATAGAGGGCAGAGGCAGCTCATAATAAGCTGTCTCATATAGGTCTATGCTGTTTGCAAATTAAACTATTTTTAATGTTAAAAGTTAAAGTGAGGAGCCATGAATAATTTCCTGGGTCCAGTTGTTCAAAACTAATGCCATCATTAGTTAATGAGACGTTGAAATTTCAGACGTTAATATCTCAAGTACTCCAATATATTTTTGTTGAAAAAAAATGTGAAATGCACTGCAAAAGCGTCTCACATTTTTTCAACAAAAAATATCAATATATTTGGTTACAAAGTCATAAAACACTTAACCAGTTGACCTCTTAAAGAGCTTGTTAAGCTAACGATGTTTTGAACAACTGGCTCCTGGTGTGTGCAGTGTTACCAGACACCACCATAAATTCATTTTCTATAGGAGGAACAGAAGCTGTAAATGTGACACCATGAAATATGCAACTAGTTATTTTCCATTTTGAGAAGAGAAAATTATATTTCTCTCAGTATAATTACCAAGCTCTTTGGCACTTAGATCCTGTATACAAATCATAAAACTCATTTTGGAAAGTAACCCTTTTGTAGACATTTTGTCTGTTAAATTAGACTTGTGTAAAAACAATTTATTTGCCCCAAATAGTTCTGCTTGTGAGACAAAAATATTCAATACAATGGAAACAGTTAATTTCAGAAAACAATCATTAGCTTCCTTATTTACTCACTTATTGACCTAGAATGTCATTCTGAAACTGCCACTGAATGTGATTTTTAGGCAGAATGTACCATTATTATTGTTTACATTGCGACATCCCTGATTGTTCATGATGGCTTTTGCCACTCTCAGATTTGGACAGAGCTATGGTGCCAGAGATGCTTGACAAAGCTGTCATTTTCGGAATGGCAAGCATTGCAGACCCAGATCAGACTGCTCCTTCTGACCAGGATCTACATTGCTTGCTCCAATATTTCTGTCCCAGTAACTGCAATTTCATGGTAAGTTCTGTCATCTGAAAAAGGGCTTAATTCATGTGGAACCAATAGCCCATGACAGGCCACATGGTTGTGTCAGTGGTGGACAGGGGTTTTGTTTCAATTTTATAAGTCTACTCAATCAAATTATCAGTCAAATTTTAACATGTTTGAAGGGACCAGACCTTAACTGGCTATTTTGCAATCATCTAGATAGTGTTTTGCCACAAGTGACATAAGACATGCTTTCACATGGGTCTGCTCAAATGTGTTGCCATTTGCAAAAGAAGTCAATCTTGAAAACCACGTTGACATGCTCTAGAAATATAGAGCAATTGTCTTCTAATAAAATTTGTAACTAAAAGTGCAAATCATGATTAGAACAGTATCACAGACTATGGAAAGACATAATATTGTTGCATGAAACATTAAATTGACATTATCACTCAGGTCATAGGTGCTGTTCTTAGGTGTGCTCGACTTTATGCCATCTGTAAACTTTTCTTTAAATAATTGCCCTTTGATCTGCCAGAGTTGTCTGACAGATTGTATTAAAACTTAACATACATGTTGCTTACTCAAGAATGACAGCACTTTGTCTTGTTGTTACAGTAAGCCTACGAGAATGGCAACAGTCTGCTCCTCCTATATGCAGTGACCATACCAAGACAGATAGAAAAGCAGATCTACCATAGTTACAATGAGTACATACAAGAAAGGCAGGAACACAGCTCTGCCCCTCAAAATTACAGTGAGTGCCAACAAGAAATGAAGAAAGGCAGCTCTGCACCTCATAGTTACAATGAGCTTATACAAGAAAGAAAGAAACGCAGATCTGTTCTTCATTGAAACAGTGAGCACATACAAGAAAGGAAGAAAGGCAGATCTGCTCCTCATAGTTACAGTGAGCACATTTAAGAAGGGCACTTCTGCTCCTCAAAATTACAGTGAGCACATACAAGAAAGGAAAAAAAGGCTGATCTGCTCCTTATTGTTACATTGAGAACATACAATAAGGTTAATAAGGCAGCTCTGCTACTCATTGTTACATAGAGCACATACAAGACTGAAAGAAAGGCAGATCTGCTTGTCACAGTGAGCACATACAAGAAAGGCAGCTCTGCTCCTTATTGTTACATTGAGGACACCCAAGAGAGAAAGAAAGGCAGCTCTGCTCTTAATTGGTACATTGGGGCTTCTCCTCTTAATCGGTATGTTGAGCACATACAAGAAAGGTAGGAAGGCAGCTCTGTTCCTCATAGTTACAGTGAGCACATAAGAAAGGAAGAAAGACAGGTTTGCTACTCATAGTAACAGTGAACACATACAAGAAAGGAAGAAAGACATCTCTGCTCCTCATTGTTACAGTGAACACATACAAGAAAGAAAGAAAGAAAGAAAGAAAGGCAGCACTGCTCCTTATTATTACTGTGAGCACACAAAAGAAATTATGAAAGGCAGCTGTGCTCCTCATTTTTACATTGAGCACATGCAAGACTAAAAGAAAGCAGAATTGCTGCTCCCAGTTACAGTGAGCACACTAAAGAAAGGCAGCTCTGCTCCTGCTTGTTACAGAAAACACATACAAGAAAGGTAGAAAGGCAGCTCTGCTCCTCATAGTTACAGTGAGAACACACACGGATGGTAAAAAGGCAGCACTGTTCCTCCTTGTTGCAGTGAGCACATTCAAGACAGGAAAAAAAGGCAGCCCTGCTCCTCATTGTTACAGTGAGCACATACAAGAAAGGAAGAAAGGAAGCTCTGCCTTTCAAAGTTACAGTTGGCACATACAAGACAGGAAGAAAGGCAGCTCTGCTCTTCATTGTTACATTTAGCACATACATACAAAAAAGGAAGAAAGGCAGCCCTGCTCCTCATTGCAATGGTGTACACAAAAGGCAGATCTACTCCTCATCGTTACATGGTAGCATTGCTCTGCATTGTTACATTGAGCATTTGCAAGAATGGAAGAAAGGCAGCACTGCTCCTCACTGTTACAGTGTTACGGGAGACGGCCCGATATAGACTGAAATACTGTCTCAAAGGGCCGTTAAACCCAAAACAACCAACCAACCAACCAACCAACCAATCACCACTGATTAACTTTTCTGCAAATATATGTGACCGTTTGGTCCTTTTACAACCAATAAGGCTGTAATTCAGGTCAAGTCCTTTGCATTATTTGTAGGCTACACAAAGTTTTGAGTCAACGGGGAATTAACTCTGCTTGACCTGGACACATCGATCACCATTAAGGGGTCCTGACTCATCAGCTCAACAACATAGCAAATGAGACGTAAGGTTCAAACTTAATGAACAAGTCTGAAGAGTTCTTTGAAGTTTCCAAATTTAATAAATGTTTCTTCTGAATAAGCATCCAAAGTTTAGTAAACAAATTAATACATAAAAGTTCTTAAATAATATTGTATGATGGTAGTAAATGAATCTCACATAACTCTCTAACTGATCTAGTCAATTGTTTATAAAGCTTAAAATGGTTCTTTCTGAATGTTTACAGTTTCTAGATTTCTTTGTTAAATATGTAAAAGTTACTTCTCTTGATTAGATCCTAAAGTTGTGATATTAGTCCTTTATCCTATGGAATAGTACAGTTTACAAGTCCTAGTTTAGTTTCCAGAATATAGTTCCAACATGAAAACACTGGTTCCAAAATGATCTTTAAGTCATCCCAACACGCAAACTTGTTGAAACGAATGACTGAGTCAGAGACTGTGTTTGCTGTATGAAGTGAAAGACTTGACTAGACTCGACTGATGAAATGAAGTTTCGGTCAACCTTAAATATGATTTTGAATCCAAATGTGCAAGGTTGGGCGGTCGAAACCACCCCTGGTTTTAACCAGTGGTTTTAACCGGTTATAACCGCCCTGGTCAATACTCCCCAAAGTGGTCAATACTGGTCAATACTAGTCAGAATGGTCGATTGGAAATTTTAAGTGGTTCTTTGTGTTTTAATTGTGGACTAATATATTTGGTCAGGTTTTAATATGTTCTATATATTGAAAAAAGAAAAAAATGAACTGTTTCGTCCCTGCCAAAGGGACTCATCATGTGTGATTTCAGTCTCAAGACCTTAACACTGACTTCTGCATTACAGTCCAGACACCTAACAACAGTCTTTTTTCATCATCAAGGGCAGAATAGAAGTTCCATATAGGGTCTTTGGGCTTCATTTTGACACTATTATGACACTTTGATTGACTTTAATTATTAACTTCACTGATAACAGCAGATAACAGAATGGCCACTCTTTCACACATCTAAATAAACACAGGTGTCACAAAATTACCCTGTGCATTTTAAGCCCAGTGATTGGATAATTCTCGTAAACTGGACACACCTTCTTCAGTTTGAGAGACAGGCCCAGTATTTTGACAGTTTTGTTTGTTCTGGGGCAGTTAAAGTTAAAATTACCCCTTGTTTACAGTTAGTGTTTTCATTACAATTTTCACACTTTTGTCTTCTTATGTAAGAAGCCAAGACCAGTTTGCATTTTAGCTAATAGAGCATCACTAATTTGAACAAGATGATCTCTTTGAAGTAAATTGTTTCATTTTTTTTGGTACTTTCATTCAGTTAACTGCTTCAGTTAAATTAGTAGCTGAGCTAAATATTTTTAATGAATATGAAAAAGCTACTTTTAAAATTTATTAATTTTTATTACTTGCATTTGGTTTCCTATTTATTTTTTATTAATGGTTACAGAAAATAAGTTAGAGATCTCTAGTCTGAACTGAAAGTTGGGTGGTAATGATTCAGTCTGATTGAGACTGAAGATATGAAACTATTAACATTCAGATTTAGTATGTTTTACGGCCTCTTAAATACAGTTCTGAGCAACAGCAACTCATAAAACACATTTTCAATTAAGCCTGTATTATCTTGTATTGAAACTATTTCAACTCTGTTTATAGACTCCAGTAAAAATGGGATAACAAATGCTAAGTAGCTTCAACTGACCATGGTTATTTCAATTGACCAATCGACCACCAATCGACCAGTAATAACCGGTTATAACCAGTAATGACCACCGGTCTGGTCAATACCCATATTGACCGGTCATTTGCCAACCTTGCAAATGTGTCAAATCACTTGAGGGAAGTCATCAGGGTCAAAATTCTTTGAGAAGAATAAGTTTGCAATGATAAGATGCATATCAGAAGTAAAAGTGCCAAGTTTCACTATCTATCAAATCAATCTTTAAATTATGTCAGGAAGTAAAAGTGTCAAATTTCACTATCTATCAAATCAATCTCTAAATTATAACAATTAAGATGGCCAAATCACCCAAGTATAGAATTAGGTCTGAAGATGTCAAAGAGTACTTCCTTTGGTCTACTGATACAAATCAATGTGCCTGAGGAAATAATGATGGCAATGATTATTTAGAAAAAATGACTTTGCAAGCAATAATTTAGAAAAGTTTCAAAACTGTTTTGGAAAATACATATATGTCATGTATGTGTACCAGTATTTGACTGCATATTATGAATTTACATTATTATTATTTTTATTATCTTTTTTAGCTCACCTGAGCCGAAGGCTCACAGGTGAGCTTATAGTATAGGCAGGCATCCGTCGTCCGTCGTCCGTCGTCCGTCCGTCGTCCGTCCGTCAATATTTTCAAACAACATCTCCTCTGAAACTACAAGGCCCATTGTTACCAAATTTCATATATAGCATCTATAGGCAGGGGGAACTAATAATACTGTTTTTTATTCAAATCGGTCCAGAACTCTGGTTGCTATGGCAACTTAAAGTTGCCATTGACTTGTATGGGGAAAATTGAAAATTTGCATTTATTGCTATGTCACTGGAGATATTTTGACAAAACTTTTATAGTAATGTTTCTAGAATTGTCCTCTATCAACCACATGAAATTTATTCAAATTGCACAATTTGGCTGGTTACCATGGCAACCAAATGGTTAATAATCCGTCAATATTTTCAAACAACATCTCCTCTGAAACTACAAGGCCCATTGTTACCAAATTTCATACATAGCATCTGTAGGCAGGGGAAATAATAATACTGTTTTTTATTCAAATTGGTCCAGAACTCTGGTTGCTATGGCAACTTAAAGTTGCCATTGACTTGTATGGGGAAAATTGAAAATTTGCATTTATTGCTATGTCACTGAAGATATTTTGACAAAACTTTTACAGAAATGTTCCTTGAGTAGTCCTCCATCAACCACATGAAATTTATGTCAATTGCACAATTTGGCTGGTTGCCATGGCAACCGAATGGTTAAAAATAGAAAAAAAATATTCAAAAATCATCTCCTTAAAAACAATGCAACCAATAAAGCTCAAACTTCACAGAAAGGATCTTGGTGCTGTCCTCTATAAAAGTACTGTTTTTCTTGGCAATTGCTCTAGCAGTTTGGTTGCTATGGCAACTTAAAGTTGCCATTGACTTATAATGGCAAAATAGAAAATTTGCATTTATTGCTATGCCACTGCAGATATTTTGACAAAACTTTCATAGAAATGTATCTTGAGTAGTCTTTAACCAGCCTTGTTAAATTTATGCAAATTACGCAGTTTGGCTGGTTGCCGCCATTGCAACCGCATAGATAAAAATAGAAAAATATTAAAAAATCATTTCCGCAGAAACTGTGTGGCCAATAAAGCTCAAACTTTACAGAAAGAACCTTAGTACTAGCCTCTATAGAATTACTGTTTTTCATGGCAATTACTCCAGCAGTTTGGTTGCTATGGCAACTAAGAGTTTCCATTGACTTATAATTGGGAAAATGGAAATTGGCAATTTTTGCTTGTCTCACTGCATTTATTTAAATTTTCTTTCTACAGAAATGTTTCTTGAATAGTCCTCTATGTTTCTTATGAATTTTCTCCAAATCCCTGAATTTGATTGGTTGCCATGGCAAAATATAGGGTAAATTTTCGGACAAAAAAAAAGAAGAAGAAAAAATGAAAAAATCTTCTGCTCAGAAGCCATATGCGGGGATGAGCTGATATTGTGCAAACATGTTGATGACAGAAGCCTCTACATGAATTTTGTTTTTTCTTCCAACCCCATAAGAACTTTGGTTGCTATGCAACTTACAGTTTCCATTGACTTATAATGGGAAAAGTGAAGCCATGAGGAGGATGAAGTTGATACTTTGCATACATATTAATACCATTAGCCTCTACCTAAAGTATGTTTTATATTATCATTGCCCATGAGAACTGGTTTTGCTATGGCAACTTAAAGTTTCCATAGACTTACAATGGGGAAAGTGGACATTGGTATTTATTTCTGTGTTACTGCAGATATTTTGACAAAAGCTTTACAGAAATGTTCCTAGAGTAGTCCTCTATCAGCTATATGAATTTTGCCCAAGGAGCTGATTTTGATTGGTTGCCATTGTAACTGAAAGGCCAAAACCTTTTTTTAATTTTTTTTTTGTGCCAAAGATCTTCTTCTCAGAAGCCATTAAGGGAGAATAAAGCTTATTTTTTGCATAAATGTTTGTGATATTATCCTCTATATAAATGGTGTGTTTAATTGCTGTTGTGCATGTTGTTTTGTTGCTGTGGCAACTTATTTTTCCAACATAACCTCAGTGCTCAGGTGAGCGATATAGGGCCATTGGCCCTCTGGTTTATTATTTTTATTATATTAAGTAAATGGGACAAAATGGTCACTTGGTGACAGGTTCCCCCACCTTAAGAAAGTTTGTCCCGAACGTACAACATGCTCTATATACACTATTCTACATACAAGTACATGGTATTTACAAAGATACTGTCAGTCTGCAGTGTTATATAATTTTATATTTGAGCACCAGCCACTAGATTTTAGAGCACAGCTTTAGAATTGCACAATAGCTTCCAGTGAACACCCCATTTAACTGTGACCATTTCCTTGCTTACATACACTTGATTTGTTCCAGAGAATACCGTGATCAAAAACTAAAATGCTTTTGTTTGCTTGAATCAACAGCAAAAAAAATTAAAATAAAATGATTGTGACTAATGTTTGAAACTGCAAGGGTGACAGGCAGACTAACATGATGATCAGTCATACTAATCAAGCCAATAGCACATTTAGACACCTACAACAGAGTTAGGCAAGAGAAGTTTACCCCTACAACATCAAAAATTAGCATAGTTAACATTTTCAAATGAAATTATTAATTCTAATAATCGAATTGGTCTACATGATTTTGATATTCTTTTTGAAGAAAGTCTCTGAATCGATATGATATTCCTGGTGGTATGTGGTTGAGATTTTCCCATTCTGGTGGGATCTCTGGGTTTAAGAAACTTAGTAGGCAGTACCAGTTTCCATCTTCCCTAAGTTGCATTTCATGAATGTGTTTGCAACTTGCCATGAGTTTGGGATATTGTTTTGCCACTGGCTTGTTTGCATTTTCTGCATGTTTGACATTTAGTCTATACAGCAAGTCCTCTCTTTCCTCTAGAATTTTAACAACTATTTTGGAAGCAAATTGGTGAGCCATTGCAATTGGTTGCCATTGTTTAAAGTTGCCTGTTTTGACCAGATAGTATGATCTGCCATTGAGAATTTTAATGCCAACTAGCTCTGGTTCCGTACTACATTGTTCAGGATCTTCAGTTTGATTTACAATGTTGACATTTGGCTCAGTTTCTTTGAAGAACTTGTGCTGCGATTGTTTGAGTGGTTTCTTACGTTTCTTGCCAGACATAGTTCTCTTTGTATGAAATTCTCTGATCAACTGAGATGGAATTTTGCAAGGGAAAAACCAACTGGTGTTATTGTTTTGGAATTTTACCTTGTAGTATAAGGCTCCATTGCTTCTGTTTGAGGCGAGGATGCTTTTGATATCTGATTCTGAAAAAGCTTTGCATGTATCATGCAAGCAGTCCTTACATGCAGGTGTTTTATTTGTACTGTCTTTAGACTGTGCTATGGCTTGGTTTCTTTCAAATGTTTTGGTTGGCTTGGGTTTAGAGTGAGGCTCATGTGCACGTGGTGCATTTTGGTGTTTGTTTCCACTTGCATGTGGAAAAGTTGTATTTGGTTGTTGGGTTGGTTGCTTTTGATGTTTTGATTTGTTTTGATGAGCCTGAGCATTAGGCATCGCAGGCTTTGGTTTGTTTTGATGAGCCTTAGCATTAGGCATTGCAGGCTTTGATTTGTTTTGATGAGCCTGAGCATTAGGCATTGCAGGCTTTGATTTGTTTTGATGAGTCTGAGCATTAGGCATTGCATGCTTTGATTTGTTTTGATGAGCCTGAGCATTAGGCGTTGCAGGCTTTGATTTGTTTTGATTCCTTTGGTCATTTTTATTTCGTTTGTCAGCAGGATTTTGCAGCTGCTGATTAAGTGAAGGACTCCTTTGGTCGCATTTTGGCTCTATAGACACTTTTTGTTGTGCATTGTTTGTTTTTGCACCAGCCCCTTGCTTTTGAGGAACCGGATGAGGTTTTTGAATTTGTGCTTTAGTTTGGTTTGATTGACCCAGTTTGGGTTCATTGGGTTCATTTTGAGTTTTGGTCTTTCTGCATGTTGACCATTCGTGATTGTTCTTTGACTCTGAGGCTGTTCAGCTGGAAGAGTGATTTCCTCAGGGTCAAGTTCAACATCTGGATCTGGAAGTTCATCTGGTGGGTTGGTTGGACGGTCATTAGGGTCATAGTATGGCTTAAGTCTAACGGCATTGACTAAAGACTTTACTTCCAGGTTGGTTTGGGCATTTCTTAGCCTGAATGTGTGATTTGGTCCTATCATGGTGATATAATAGGGACCCACCCATTTTCTGTGGAGTTTTGGGGCTTTGCCTGGAGGTACTTTAGTGCAGTATAGCCAGACCCTCTGAGCTGGTCGGAAGCTAGGAAGTTGGGACCGTTTATCATGCTGATATTTGTATTTGTCTTGTGCAGCTTTGATATTGTCGCCTGCTAGCTTCCTACACACTTCCAGATTTTGCAGGATTCTGCCAAGGTGAATCTTGTAGTCTTGACTCAGATGATCCTTAGGTTGCAATACAGTATCTATTGGGAGATGCATTTCCCTCCCATAAAGAAGGAAGAACGGACTAAAGTCTGAAGATTGAGTGGCAGGAGTTGACCGATAAGCCATCATAATGCCTGGCAAAATGTCTGCCCAATCATCTTGCTGACCTTTACAATAAGCACGTAGAGCCTGCAGAATATAGGAGTTCTTAGACTCTACGAGTCCATTTGTCATAGGGTGATAAGCACTAGTGTAAGTACGCTTTATGCTGAAAAGCTCTGCTATGGCTTTCACAAGGTTGCTCATGAAATTCCGTCCTCTGTCACTGACAAGGGATCGTGGAGAACCATATCGGGAAATGATCTCTCTGAAGAGTACTGCAGCAACTTCTGTAGCCTCTTGTGTTCGCAGAGGAAAACATTCACACCATTTCGAATAGCTGTCAACAACAAGAAGCACATGTTTGTACTTTTCTTTTGTTGTCGGCAAGCCACTCAAGATGTCCATATGCCATCTGCTGAACACATCATCAACTGGCTGTGGCTGAAGAGGAGGTGGTTTGGCATTGAAAGCTCTTTTAGACTGCTGGCAAATTTCACAAGTTCTGACATACTGTTTGACATCCTCGTACATGCGAGGCCAGTAGTATTTATTGCGTATTGCTGCATAAGTTCTTTCAAAGCCTTGATGCCCACCTCCTGCCAAGCAGTCATGATAAGACTTCAGAACATCATCCCTAAGGATAGCAGGAATTGCTATTTGTTTTACTAGCCTTTCCTCGGCAGGAACATTTCTGCTCCTTTTTGAGTAGAAATGTGTTAGTATTCCATCCTCCAGCTCATAGTTGTATGCCTCAGCAACAACTACTCTTGCAAGAAGAGGGTCATCTGGCACCTGACGAGTCTGAAGATAATTGTAAAGCTGCTTGAAGTCGGGGCATGCTTTCTGTTTTGTTGACAGATTTTCAAATGAGATGTCAGCAGGTAGCATGGCCGGCTCAGTTGCAGCAGCAAGTACAGCTTCATTCTCATCAGAGTAAACCAGAGTGACCTCTGTGAACTCCTTGGGAGTCTGGATGGAACTGATATGATCAGCAAGTTCACTTGACTCATTTGACGTTGTGTCTGTGTATGTTTGTCTGGACAAGTAATCTGCTGTGTAATTTTTGGAACCAGGTCTATGTTTGATCTCAAAATTGTAGCCCTGAAGGAGTATGCTCCAGCGCCCAAGACGACCTTGACAGTCTTTAATGTTCTGCAGGTATTTGACTGAGACATTGTCTGTAAAGACTGTGAATGTGGTGTTTGCTAGGTAGTGTCGGAAATGCTGGATTCCTTCTACTAAAGCCAGTCCTTCCTTGTCTGTGATGTGCCACTTCAGTTCATTGTTCCGAAGTGGTCGGCCACCATAGCAGACTGGAAGTTCTTTTCCATCATGCACCTGACTAAGTACATAACCAATGGAAAAGTCTGAACTGTCTGTTGACAAGATGAATTCTTTGTCAAACTGAGGATATCTGAGAATCGGTGCAGTGACCAGTTTATGCTTCAGCTCACGGAAGGCATTTTCAGCTTCCTCAGTCCACTTGAATTTCTTATCTTTCTTCAGAAGATCATGAAGGGGAGCTGCTATCTTAGCATAGTTTCTTATAAACTTGCGATAGTACCCCATCATGCCAGTTACACTTTTCACTTGCTTTTGAGTGGTTGGGCTTTTGGCATTGAGTATTTTCTCAGTGTTTTCTGGATTGACACGCATGCCATCTTTGGAAACTATGTGTCCTAGGTATTTGACTTGTTTTGTGGTGAATTTGCATTTTGAAGGGTGCAGTTTTAAGTTTGCTTTCCTAAGATTTGTAAAGACTAAGTTTAGATGGTGTAAGTGTTGATCAAAGTCTTTTGAGAATACAAGCAGGTCATCAATGTACACAAGGGCAATCTTGAAGTTGAGGTTTTTGAGAACCTTGGTCATCAGACTTTGGAAGGTCATTGGCGCATTGACCATTCCGAAAGCTAATCTGTTAAATTCATAGACTCCACTGTGTGTTATGAAAGCACTTTTCATTTTCGTAGACTTATCCAAGGGAACTTGCCAGAAACCACTACGTAGATCAAGTGTAGTGAAAATCTCTGCTTTGGATTCTGCAAGTGTATCAAAGACATCTGACATATGAGGAATAGGAAAAGATATGACTTCAGTAACTGCATTGAGTTTCCGGTAGTCCACACAAAACCGCCATTCATTGTTAGGCTTTTTGACCATAACAACTGGTGAATGCCAGGGTGATGTGCTTTCTTCAATAATGCCATGTCTCTTCATTTCCTCTAACTGCCTGTTTAGTTCAGCCCTCATTTTTGGAGTTTGTCTGTATGGAGGTGTGCTAACTGGTTTTGCTTGACCTGTGTGTATGGTATGAGTGTGTAAACTTGTTTCACCTATTTCTGACATATCTTTTGCAAACATATCTCGGTTTAGATGTAAGAACTGTATGAGTTTCTGTTTTTGCTCTCCTGAGAGGTCTGCACATTCCAAGTTAATGCCTAAGTCTTCTAAAATTGCTTCATTGTTTTGTGGGTGACTGCTCTTCTCTGAACTTAAGTTGAAAATGTTAGCTTCAGTTTCAAAAGCATAAACAGATTCTGTGTGAATTAAGTTTGCTTTAGCTAATCTGTGATCTGGCTTTAAAAATACTGGAAGATTGGTTGGATTCATAAGACGATAGACACAGCGGCCATTGTTGACAACTGATAAACACTTGCTTCCAGCTAAATTGTTTTCACTTAATCTTAGGACAGGTTCAAGTAAGAGTGTAGATTGGTTTGGAAAGCCAGACACTTTGGCAGGAACTATGACTTCACTGTGTGGGGGTAAAATAACCTCTTCCACTGGGAAAACAATGCTTGTGTGGTCACTAGTAATTGTAGTAGTGGCAACCGTTATTGTTGATCCCAAGGCTTTGCCACTTGTGACTGGGATTTCAACGTCACCAAACCTTACATTAACTTTGTGCTTTTGTAAGAAGTCTATGCCAACAAGCATTTTGACATGGAGATGTTCAAAGACATGGAATGATTGAGTAAAAGTTTGGCCTTCGCACTGGAAGTTTAATTCCACTAAGCCTAGAACACTATGACGTTCACCACAGACTCCTACAATAGCTGATAAATGAGACATCTTTATCTGAACAGATGGGGCAATTTGTTTTAGCAGGTGGTGGCTGATTGCACTTATTTCTGCACCAGTGTCTAGAAGGCAGTCTACAGTTTGATTTCCTACTTTAACTTTCATCATATTTTTGTTAAGTTTAGGTGTGAATGTCATAGCTGGTTTTTCAGAGTTGTTTTCATCAATTGTTTTGCAGGCCTTAGCTGAACAGAGCCATTGCCTTTTCTGATTGCGCCTTGGAGCCATGATGTTAGTTTACTAATTTTAGAGGCTGCTTTTTATTGTCAGCAAAGGCTTAAAGTCTAATATTGCAGTTGCAGTTATGTTTAGTTCAGCAGTCCTATTTTGCAGTTGCAGTTATAGTTTAAGTTGCTTTTTTCAGTTTCAGATGCAGTTACAGTTTAAGTTGTGTTTGAAGTTACAGTTGCAGTTATAGTTTACGTTTGGTTTGAAGTTACAGTTGCAGTTATAGTTGATACTAATTTTTACTTAAGGTTTTAAAAAAATTCCTTAGCTTGCTCTGAGTTATAGAAATGCAAAATGACAGTGTATTTTCAGTCAGCAGTAAGAAATGCTTAGTTCTAATTGACTCTCCTTGATTCTCTTTAATTCACAAACATAGCACCAGTAACTTAATTTTCTTATGCAGTTGAAATTACTGAAACATTGAAATTTATCGCTATGCAGTTACAATAATGTATTGGGCAGATTTTTCTTATAGCCTGACTTAAGATTTTGATAAAAAAAATTACCTTTAATAGCAAAAATGCAGTTGCAGATGTACAGTTAAATTTCCTTTTTTTATTCTATTACACTCTTAAATGGGGATATGGTCACAGATAAACAGGAGCACAAACTATCATGCAAAACAAAATGAAGCTGTACTCACCAATCTGTGACTGTGTCTTTTCTGTAAAGTCCCTGTATATATGCTGCTTTATGGCAATAGTCTGTTATAGTACTGGCCTATGTTAAGTCTTTTTGCCCACAGAAAATAAGCACCAATCGAAGATCCTTACACTGTTATTTCTTTGGTTTAATTAATCCAATATTTAATCTTTTTATCACATTACTAAAACACTAAACCAATAACATATTTAACACACAAAAGCACAAAAAAAATGTTTGAAATATGAGTCGAAAAGGTCCAAATTTTCCAACGATGAATCTAGATGATGAATGAAGTTTTCTTTTTCATGGAACAATAAAGTCTTGATAGAACGCTGAGTTTGAAGTACCCGGAAATCTTCTCCACCACTCTGCGACCGTTGGGTCCTTTTACAACCAATAAGGCTGTAATTCAGGTCAAGTCCTTTGCATTATTTGTAGGCTACACAAAGTTTTGAGTCAACGGGGAATTAACTCTGCTTGACCTGGACACATCGATCACCATTAAGGGGTCCTGACTCATCAGCTCATTAACATAGCTAATGAGACGTAAGGTTCAAACTTAATGAACAAGTCTGAAGAGTTCTTTGAAGTTTCCAAATTTAATAAATGTTTCTTCTGAATAAGCATCCAAAGTTTAGTAAACAAATTAATACATAAAAGTTCTTAAATAATATTGTATGATGGTAGTAAATGAATCTCACATAACTCTCTAACTGACATAGTCAATTGTTTATTAAGCTTAAAATGGTTCTTTCTGAATGTTTACAGTTTCTAGATTTCTTTGTTAAATATGTAAAAGTTACTTCTCTTGATTAGATCCTAAAGTTGTGATATTAGTCCTTTATCCTATGGAATAGTACAGTTTACAAGTCCTAGTTTAGTTTCCAGAATATAGTTCCAACATGAAAACACTGGTTCCAAAATGATCTTTAAGTCATCCCAACATGCAAACTTGTTGAAACGAATGACTGAGTCTGAGACTGTGTTTGCTGTATGAAGTGAAAGACTTGACTAGACTCGACTGATGAAATGAAGTTTCGGTCAACCTTAAATATGATTTTGAATCCAAATGTGTCAAATCACTTGAGGGAAGTCATCAGAGTCAAAATTTTTTGAGAAGAATAAGTTTGCAATGATAAGATGCATATCAGAAGTAAAAGTGCCAAGTTTCACTATCTATCAAATCAATCTTTAAATTATGTCAGGAAGTAAAAGTGTCAAATTTCACTATCTATCAAATCAATCTCTAAATTATAACAATTAAGATGGCCAAATCACCCAAGTATAGAATTAGGTCTGAAGATGTCAAAGAGTACTTCCTTTGGTCTACTGATACAAATCAATGTGCCTGAGGAAATAATGATGGCAATGATTATTTAGAAAAAATGACTTTGCAAGCAATAATTTAGAAAAGTTTCAAAACTGTTTTGGAAAATACATATATGTCATGTATGTGTACCAGTATTTGACTGCATATTATGAATTTACATTATTATTATTTTTATTATCTTTTTTTATTATTTTTATTATATTAAGTAAATGGGACAAAATGGTCACTTGGTGACATATACCTAGTGGGCTATGCAATGTGTGGACAATGTTAACCCATTTGTTCAGGTTGGGTAGATGTATCCACTTGATGTTACCATTGAGTATGTACTACGGTTTCTTGGCTAATATTTCCAAGTGCATACTGAAAAAGGTGTCATGGTCATAAAAGCAAGAATAATGACTCTGTAGTTTGTGGAACTTGACTTGTATTTGACCTTGATTTCCCTTCTCATAATTTGGTCTTGTGAAATTAAATAAATCCTTCAGCAATAGATCCTTTGTGTGAACAAATTGGCATGCATGTGTTGAAAGATGATTTTGCAGCCTTAATTAAGTTTGTTACTGTTATTCCAGCTATACTTACAAATGCTTTTGTCCACATAACAACTGCCATATTTCCTGTACATTTTTGTACACTGAGGCCAGTGATGACTTTGATGGCTTTAAATACGAACATAGGTCCATTTTTCTTACAGCACATATTTGTAAAATTATTTACAGTGCAATCCTTCATTAGATGGTTCATTCAAAAGGAGCCATCTGATCTGGGTCCACCCAATGTCCTCTGTCATTCCTGTTTGAGTATTTAAGTTAAATACAGTATAAACTGGTTGCAATCATTGGCCATAGAAATTAGGTTTGTTTCCTTTCTTCCGAATTTGATTATGCAAATAAACTGATTCTGAAGACCAGTATTAAAGGTAGATCTTTAATCCATTCTCATTACATGTGACAAATGTGAATTGTGGGATATTATTCCTGTCAGCACATGTTTACCATAGATTATTTTGTCTCTGTATATTATGGTCTTGAATAGAAATGAATAGATCCAATGGAGAAAGCTTTGGAACAAAAAAGGCAAATTTGCGTAAACAGTGTATACAATCTGAATGTTGTATAAGAGAAACTATTTAGCATAGAAATGAGATTACTAAAGAAAGGCATCAAACAAAGCCCAGAACCAAGTATATAGTGTAAAACATGCTAAAAATGGAAAAGAGAGCATCTTATCATGAACATTAGACCCCCTGTGAATTTTCTGAATATCACTACAAGTGTATTAACAAATGTACCTATACTAATGTAGTATGACAGAATGATGCCCATTTATATTCAACTTGTTCTGATGTGAAAGCCCCAAACTTTGATGGGCAGACCTCTGAAGGCAATGGACATGCCCTGTGAGGCCGAGCACACACTTGCCAAAGCAATTTGTGAGATAGCAGATGCAAACATCAGGTAAGAGATGCCTGAGTATCAGCTCACAAGACTTAGTGCAGGCATCCCGGATGTCTGGTTCATAGTGAACTTGCAGAATGGCAGGGAAAATCCATTAACCCGTTCCATTTGGGATACCCCTTTAGGGGTATCTGGGCAAACAGTTTGGATCCAGATCAGGCCCCACAAATGTGGGGCCTGATCCGAGATCCAAACTGTTTGCTGCCTAGACATCATTTCTACAAGAGTTAGTTAGACCAATATTGTCAAAATATTCTTGATTTTTGATGCAGACAACAATTTCAGCGGAGGACAAAAAATACCCAGAATGCAATGGGTTAACATTCATGTCACTGTGACTGTCATAGTTTTAGAATATTATAGATAATCTACATAATGAAGTATCAAAGAAGTTAGAAAATTCATTATAATAAACCAGGGCTCAGAATTACAGTTGTTCCTTAAAATTAAGGTTACCTGTTACCTTAACTTTAAAGTCTGAAATTCCAAAGTCATGTTTATACTTACCTACTTATAATAATTACAAAATTCTTTAGATGTACTTTCCGATTAAACACAAAACTATTTTATTAAATGCTAGTTTTCAGGTCACAAAATTGCATCTCTTAATGTTAAGGTGACCTTAACTTTAAAGAATGATTGCAGTTCTGGACCCAGAAGTTTTTAATGTTAGTGATAAACATTCTCAGTGCTGCAAGTTTTGTTTTTTGACAATTGCTTGGTTCTGTGACATCCAGGTTGCAAAATGGAATCCAATATAGAATTGAAATATTGCTAAAAGTTTATTTTGTTTATACTGATTTGGTGGTTATTACATGGTAACAGTAATATATACACTTTGTCAGTTATGTGCCCATTAGGTCTGCCGTTTCTCTTCTTACTGGTAGAGAATTTGTCATATATCTGCCATTTGTAATTTGGTAGGACATTGAAACTTTTACAGTAATGGGATAGATACACAGGGAAACTTAATTGTCATGCTAGTCATGTGAAACTTGGCTGGTCTAAAACATGTGATGAAATTATATAAAGTCTCGTTATTGAGTTTGTATAGACCGTCCAGAGTGGTTTATAGACAGCTTTGCAGTTTCTGGAGATATATTTCCATACAAATTGAATAACTTACAAATGCTGTAACTAAAGCCCTAGACAATCAGATTCCTGTATAATATCACTTGGACAGAAAACATAGTTTTCTTTTTTGAAAATGTCAAGCAAATAGAGTTTTTCCAAGGCTATAGAGAGGACAGAAAAAAAGAAAAGATCTACCATAATGTGTGTGGATACACTACCAAAGGAGATATTTCTTATCTGGATATGAATTGCCTCCCTTATCATGGGGATTTATATTTGTGGAACAAATTTGCTCTCATTTGAGAGTATATTCTTTAACTAGTTAGTAGACTTCTATAGGCAAGCAATCACATACTGAGACAGCAACTACTATTCTGTTAAAAGTTTTCTTCCTTGTAAAATGATGACCTTAATGACAGAGATGTGTCCATACACCTTATACATGTACAAAGCCTGGAATATCACATAAAATCAACAGAAATGTTTGGTTTTACTCAGAATGTTGCTTTCTTGTTAACAGAACCAACCAGTGGTTTTATGCATTGTTCACACAGTGCTGGCTTTCATATACAGGTACTTGAAAATGATTTGATGTTGGCTATTCACAACCATGGCAAAAACAATAACTTCACTGACTGCCTTTCTTGATTGCAGATAATGCATATCTCAGGTTAAGAAATGTTATAATAGACACTATGTCTTATTTAAATAAAGCAGCAAATTTGACCATTGCCAAGATGTTATCTTCACCAGTGAAATGAAATAAATATTTGGCCCATATGGAGTATTTAACGATCTGTTAGTGCTTACTTACAAGTTTTAAGCTCAAGTATACACTCTTTATTTTACAAAACAAAATAATGAAGGTAAGGGCTCACTGAGCCCTACACTCACCAGGCTACAAGACACCTTTTACCTTTTTATGTTACAGACATGTAATCACTGAACTTCTTTATTTAGTGTTCCAGGTAAGAGTGAATTTTGAAGATAATTCTGTTATATTTTCCTGTAAACATGTATATTGTAAGTGGCCTCAGCATGTGATGTGGTTATGACAGGTATAAGTTGTGGGAGCTGCAACATAAGTTTTTTTGGAAAAATAAAAAAAATCTCCAGCCCACAATTGACTAGGACTCTGTTTCATGATGTTGCTGATCTGTCCATTGTCTGTGCTCAAGCCTTAAAGGGCCAAAAATGAAAGTAGTTGAGTTTGCAAACACTCTAGAGCCGCCTTATTGAGATCTACACTGTTTGGCCTCAAGTCATTGAATTCTCAATTTGATAAAGCTTGGAGAAACAATTTTGATATTTCGCAGATGTTAATTTTGTTTTCTGCTTTTTTCGCACTTTAAGGGTAAAATGTGCATTGTGACGCATGCTTTCAGTTTATGAGATACCAGTGCTCTGTTGACAAAGCTAATATACTAGAAAGATCAATAAAAACAATGCATTTAAGGTTGATAAATTCCATTTATTTAGGCATGTTAACTTTATCAGTGGTAAAAAGCAAGCTAGGAAACTGATAAAGCTAATTGTGAATATAAAACCTCCACAATGTCTGAAAATGAAGGTAATTGGGAAGATATTGACAAAACCACAAGAAATAATTGGAATCGCTAATAGCATGCTTATAAAGTTTTATTTTCCATAAATTGTTAGATAAAAAAATATTGTCTCGGTATTCCTACTATTGCAAGAAGGAAACAAATTCTATACATGGAAGATATAAGCAGTGCTTCTTGTCATTTCAAACACAGATTATGCCATTTTTATACACAGCTGATCAGTGAAGTTGTCACAAATGGTCCTAGCCCAGTTCTGCAACCAAAATCCATCTGTGCTATTCCAGCTTTTGGCTGTGCCTCCAGAACAGAACTTTATTTATAAAAATACAACTCTGGCCACTCTATACGCTATGCCAGCTTAAGAGCAAACAATACAATGATAAAACATGAACATGCATGATCATAGGAATATGTATGATGTGCAAAACTGTAACAATACACTGAAAAAAATAGAAAACACGATTTCTATGAATGGTATATACTGGATTGATCCTATTGAACACCCAGGAGTGTTGCATTTTACAAAAGAGGGCGTTATTTAGAGTTGAAAGTGCAGTAAATCAGAAGTAAATCCAGAGAATTCATGTAAGTTAATGTAAACTTATTTTAGGAAAAGAGGTAGGGGGCATTTATAAGAATAAATGCAATAGGTGCTCATTAAACAGTACATGTTTCATAAATAATATTCTGCCATTTCTGATCTCTCTGTTAAAATGGCTAGCTTGTAATGTGTCCTTTTTGATCCAGCTTATTCAGCTTGCAGACAGTGTAATTGTATTATTCCCTTAGGGGTTTCTTAAATATCATGTATTAATTCAGGAAGACACTTTGTAACATTGTGACATTTGGTCAGTGTCAGCAACATGGTGCTTATCACTTTGTAGAAATACTTATACAGTCAACTCTGGATATTTCGAAAATTGATATCTCAAAATATCTTCTTATATCAAAGAATATATTTCCTATTTTTATCTACATTTCAACTCCTGTTATCTCAAACTACTGATATATCAAGTAAATTTTCTGGTACCAGAAAATTTACTTTGAGATATCAGTAGCTGGGGCTGAAATTTGACTTCCAGATATTTAGAGTTGGCTGTATTATGATTGGCAGTACATGTATGTGCAAATTTGTTATCTGCCCAGCTGTGGTCTGCAAAGGTTCAGAGAACATGGTTTTGCCCTTGGTCTGCTATATTTTGTACTATTACACTTGAGGAACAAAGTCCTCTGAAAACACATTCTTTCCTTTAGGAGTAGACCCCATTTTGGAAGGACTTTGTTATGCAGGGAAGCAAAGAGTAAGTCACAAAAGTTGTTTCCCTTTGCAAGAATGGCAACCTCCCCCCCATATGTAGGTGTACCCAGTGACCTTGAAGGAATTTTGTGGATATTATACAATTGTTGACTATTGAGGCATTGGACATGATGTGATGGCAACCAGAGAATACCAATATTGACCATTGGGGTAGCGGAGGTCCATTTCGTGTTCTCTGGTTGACATACACACATCATGTCAATGCCTAAGTAGTCGACAATAATTATTGCTTTATTATATAATCTAACAAACTTCCTTATTGCCTATCTACATGTAGGTAATAAAATTTGCTGTTAGTCATAATGATACATCAATTTGCACGTGGACGTTGCGGCCTCTCGTGTAATTTATGTGAAGTCAGTAATGTCTGCATAAAGTTTGACATCATGAAAGTTTGGTGTAAAAGTGTCTCTGGTTCTTGGGTCAATCGAATGATTAAATGACAGCGCCAAATATTGTGGACCGAAGTTTGCAAAAATTCCAGGAAATCTAATTTTAGGAAGTAATGCTGCATGAAAAAAAAACAAGCCAGTAGACATCAAGTATGTCAAGAGGCATTAATCACATTCTGCACCAACGAAAATCACTTTATTTTTAGATTATATAAAAATGTTATTTGTGTCTCATACAACACCTTTTTGCACTGGACTTTAACCCTTAATGCCCCAAAAAGCTGACGACAAAATTTACGTCTGCAGAATTCCAAAAAATAATTCGTCCAAGCGATATCATATTGAGAATTCGAACACTAGAGGGCAAACAGTGTAGATTCAGATGAGGTGGCTCATTATGAGCCACCTCATCTTGATCTACACTGTTTGCAAATTAAACTATTTTAATTTTTGGCGCTTTAAGGGTTAATTCTTTATAATGCAGTCTTCTGTCAGACAGGATTAACCAGATGGACCATCAGGGAAAACTATGCTTGGTGCCAGCTATGCATAAACTGGCAAAGTAGTGTGCGATTGATACATAAATGCATAATTTCTGAGAAGTTTATTTTGTATGTAGGCATGGAACACTCTTTCAAGACTGATGGATGAGCAAGGTATAGGGTACTCTTTGCTCAGACTGATGTGGGATCCCAGAACAATTGTTTGTATTCTACAAAGATTTACATATACAGAGTCAGTGCTGTTATGGAAAACTGTGAAAATAGGTCAGATTTCTTGGATTCTTGGACATCTTTTCTCTAGATGCATCCTACAAATGTCATAGTTGAGGATGAACTGATGTGAGACATTCAATATTGTTCCAATGTCAGGAAACATATAGATGACATTATAATATACTCTGTGAAATGACAGACTTGGCAATAATCTAAAAATCATGAAATATTTGTGAAAGTTTTATATTTGCCCAGGGGAAAAGAAGACCTGCCATTCTGAATATGGTAGAATAAAAATTGATATCAGATGGCGACATTATGTTTGTTAAAAGCACATGATCAAATTTCTTTACTTTCCTCATAGCTTGTGTTGGAAATCTTCACAAAAGTGATGTGCATATTATTTGTCAGACAACAATATGCTTATTACATTACCAGACAAGTGTATCCTAACAACACCTGAAAGCATCAGCTGAATGGAGAGTCCTCAGGGATATTGGATATAAGTAATACAGCATAAATAGAGTCAAGTTCTATGTAGGACAAGATTAGGGCTATCTGAGCCCTGTAGTGAGAAAAAGGGCCATACTAGCAAAGACTGTTCAGGCAGAATATGCTTACATCTTTTGGTGAATTGATACAACTTCAGGGCAAGTTAGTAACCCATCAATTTCATTTCTTCATCCCTTCTCGGAGTGGGCCTGCTCTTAAAGGGACAAATGCTTCCCTAGAAGTAGATTCTCTCCTTTAACCCTTTTTAAGACTGGAAACTTTTTGGGAAAAATATGCAAATAGTGCAGACCCAGTTCAGATGCCACAAAATGTGACATCTGATCAGGGTCTGCATTGTTTGCTTACAGGAATTTTTGTGCAGAATATAGTAAAAATGCATACATTCACCCAAAACCCCTAAAACTGGAAATGGACTCATCCAAATATAAACCATGGACAAGTTCACTGGTCAAATACGGGTTAAGAGTGGCTTTCATGTTGGACTGGATATGGTGTCCTGGAAAGCAAACAGGAAGTAATAAAAGACAGAAAAACATTCACCTTAAAAGTGAGCTTTTGAAAGCTTTTACCATAATGTTTGAGATAACTGTCTGTGAAAATAAAAGCAAAATATAAAAGGCTAAAAGGAGCTGCTGCAAATGATAAAAAGAATCATTAAAAGCACATTTTGTGAATACAGTGCTTTATCTTGATATTTTGGGAATGGGGCTTTTCCTAAAACTGCTTTTACATCTATTTGGGCTCCAAAATTTTAAGCAAATTGTAAAGTTTGTGAATTCTTGGGGTTTTAAAGAAATGTCTTTTGGGAATGGGGCACATATTACGAGGAAATTACCTAGATAACTAGAAAACACACATAGCCTTATATCAGCCTGCACAACACATCTGTGCATTCTGATAAAGGAGTATTGTTAGCACAACCTTCTTTGAACTCTGGGCTATATCTGCAGCCTCTAGTAACTGTTGCACCAAGGATCTTGAGAATGCATCGTACATCAAGGATCCTGAAGATTGCAACATCAAAGATCTTCATCAGTCATCTCGAATGCAACACATATGAAGGACTCTGAGGAATGCAACTGTTGCATAAAAGAGCCTGAGGGCTGCAACATGCATTAAGGATTTTTCAGTAATCATCACAGTTGTAACATACATCAAGGATCCTCAGTAACCAGCAATCATGTTTAAAGGACCCTAAACATTCATCAGGATTGCAACAGGCATCAAAGATCCTGAGGGTTCCAACATGCATCAAGGAGCCTCAGCAGTCAACTGGATTGAACATGCATCAAGGATGGGGAATCCTTGAGGCATGCTTCAGTGTAGATAATTAGGCTGGTCTGTTCCGAAGTTGAATATAATTGCAAGTACAATAATGTCACAGATTACAAGAGTTGTGCTATTAAAGACTTCACTTGTTTTACTACTCATAATCTTGATTTATGATTTGAATGCTTGAATAGTTTAATAATACTTGCTTATATAGCAAAGATTGTCTACCAAAAAGTATGCAAGCTCAGTATCTTAACACACCATGACAAGTCATGTTTCAAAGAAGTACCTAAAAACTGAATCCATTGCCTTTTCTTCAGTGGAGAAAATATTGAGAAAAGTCTGTCTTGAAGAAATAAATTTGGTTTCACTGTTCACATTGAAACTTACATTGTCTTTGATATGTTTAGTATCAATCATATGCAGCTACTTATCATCCAACAGGAAACTGGTTGTGCAAGTGACAGAATGGTCCAGGTATGGATATCTGGGGCTCTGATTACTAATGATTTTTTTAAAATCCTTATATTTGGGTAAAGGAAAGTCGGGTAAATTCGGACAGCGGGTAAATTTGGACAGTGACATTGTTTCCTTTATATGTCAGTTGTTTGAAATTTAAACAAAATTACCTTGGCAAACAGTGAAAATCCCGATGAGGCGGCTCATTATGCGCCGTCTCATCTGGATTTTCACTGATTGCAATGGAATGTCCGAATTTACCTGCTGTCCGATACTACCCGACTCCACTCTATTCAGTCTGATATCTTCTATGATGTTTGATGAGGATTTGTAAAATCGCTAAAATGAAAAACTTTTCTCTTGCAGTAAATAGTAACATGGCTTTAATATTGACATTTCCCAGAATGTTTCTGAGTATGTATGGTCTGTATAATTTCTGTATGTGTTTGTATTCATACTGCAGGGCTCTAGATAAAAGGGAGTATTTGATGATATTTCCTTATTTCTAATAGAAACCATATGATGTGACCCCTCATCTGAACCGTCTCGATGAGACGGTTCAGATGAGGGGTCACAACATATGCTTTAAGCAGAATTTACGAAAATTATCCCTAATTATCACCAAATACCCCCTCTTATCTAGAGCTCTGCATACTGCATCCATCTTTGCTAATTAAGTTATTTTTCAAGTGCCATGTACAGCAACACTTCCACTTTTTACCTAATTTTGTAAGGATTTGCATATTAAAATGGTGAATAAACTGAAGAAGAGGTCACCCTACAAAAGCTGTCAGTTATTCACATTGCAGAAATTTTTAGATACAAACAGGAGACTTTATTTCTCTGTTATTCCTTATTGTTATAGTAATATAGCATGTATAGTGAGAACTTATCTTTTTAATACCCTGCCACATGTATTATGTTTTCATTGTCAATGAGAATTTAAGTTGCAATAATAGTATATATCTTGATTATGTGTTCAGGATGTATCACAGCTACATGAAAGTAAAACCTTTTGCATAGTTTTAAGCCATTTCTTATCTGAAGATACAAAGACAATGCATAATATGTAGCTTTGATGCCAACTTAATTTAAATTAGAGTTGATCTGTTCTGACAAATTGTTTCTAATGCAGCATTTACATGGTTGCTTGATGGCTTTTCATGCAAACAATAATTAAGATCTGTATCATCTTTAATGTTACAGAGATCTGATGAATCTGTTTTCTTTTTTTTTTTTTTTGCATTAATTTTATCTAATCAGATCTGTATTATAGATTGTTTTAAGTAAAAAGATAGGCAATGATCAGGAATTAATACAATGAAATCCCACATCCTGCTCTTAAACCAAAAGGGAAAGAAGCACACACACACAATTGACAAACACATGCACAGTAAACCAAATGAGCAGCTCTGGACCCAAACAAGTGGTCATTCAGCTACCCAAATTAAAAGCAGCAGCAACATCTATTTTTACCTATTTTTATTTTGAATAACAAAACAAATATTCTTTGTCTACTGAATTATTTTTTAAGAAAGAAATGGGGTACATTTTAATGCTGTATTAATTGGTTAGCATCACGGGCCTTAAGTCAAAGTCACAGATTTTGAAATTTGTGCAGATATTTACTTTTGCTTTAAAGTAGCTTTCGTTCTGCAATGGCTCTGGTTGGTGGTATATGTGAGCCCCTGCTCACTTGCGATTTAGCTAGAACCAGTAACATTCATAAATATGGAGAAAGCTTAGTTTCTTCCCCAAAAATTTTAGAATATTTTGAGCTGTGGAGTCATAAAGCTTCATACTGAAAGATTTTGCAACAGCATTATGGAATTATCCAAAACGGATTATTAAATTGAATGTTCCATAAGAGAAAAATCCTTACCAACAGTTAAGACTCAGTTTTGTTTGGGTTTATGCACAGATAGATCAAGTTCTTTTCTGTTCTATATGCAGATTCTTGGCATCCAAACAAGGAAGACTGTAATAAGACTGTCTATGAGCAACCAGTCTGACTCTCTTCACAATTTGCTCAGTTCATAAGGTGCATATTCTTGCCTCTGTCTTGTATAATGTCATTAAGATTGAGGAATATTTTGCCTTAGAGCACTTATCGAAGTGCTTTTTTATACGCCCGTTTGAAAAACGGGACGTATATTGTTATGGCGCTGGCGTCCATCCGTCCATCCGTCCGGCGTAAACTTTTCGTTTCCGGATAACTCCTCCTACAGTTTACATCCGATCGAGCTGAAACTTGGTATATAGTAAGACTATGAGGTGGACCAGCACATATCATTTCAAGGTTACGCTCCAATGATTTTTTAACGGAGTTACAGCCCTTTATATACTTAGAACTTTTGGGGTGTTCGTTTCCGGAAAACTCCTCCTACAGTTTTTATCCAATTAAGCTGAAACTTTGTAAATAGTAAGACAACGATGTGGAGCAGTGCATATTTTATGGAAATTTTCCTCCGATGATTTTTAGAGGAGTTATAGCCCTTTGAAAAAACTCGTCTATGGCAGTTTGTATGGCAATTCTTTAGCATTCCATAACTTGGTTACTCTTTGGAATATCATGATGAAACTGTATACCAATGTTTATGAGGTTAAGACAACGTGTTTCATACAAAAATGGTTACTCCCCTTGACTTAGATTTTGAGTTACCTCCCTTTGATTATTTTGTCAGACTACATTTGTACACCTCATCTAACTAACCCTTTGGACTATCATGATGAAACTTGATAGTGATGTATATTAGGTTTACACAATATGTCACATATAAGAACGATTGCCTCCCCTTACTTATTTTTGGAATAACCTCCCTTTGAATATTTTCTAAGGCTATTCTTATGCAAGCGATAAGTAGGCAACCATATGGAATATCTTGATGAAAATTTATAGCAATGTGTTTTGGGTTGAGGTTGTGTGTCTTATATAAGAATAATTGCTTCTCCTTCTTATTTATGGAGTTACATCCCTGTGATTAATTTCTACTGCTATTCTTGGGCAAGTCATTTCTAGGTAACCGTATGGAATATCTTGACGAAACTTTATAGCAATGTGTATTAGGTTGAGACAGTATGTCTAATAAAAGAATAATTGCTTCCCCTTCCTTATTAGCTCACCTGAGCCGAAGGCTCACAAGGTGAGCTTATAGTATAGGCTTGGTCCGTCGTCCGTCGTCCGTCGTCCGTCGTACGTCCACACTTTTGTCCGGGCCCTAGCTTCTTCATTTTTGATCGCAGCTTCTTGTAACTTGCAGGTATCCAGGACAGCCAAAACATCTCGGACCAGTTCGAAGTTGGGCCAGGTTGGATAATTCTGTTCAGAGTTACTTGCCCTTAAGCGATAAAATATTTTCCCATAGACTTACAATGGAGAAAATGTTGTCCCGGCCCTAGCTTCTTCATTTTTGATCCCAACTTCTTGTAACTTGCAGGTATCCAGAACAGCCAAAACATCTCAGACCAGTTCGAAGTTGGGCCAGGTTGGATCATTCTGTTTAGAGTAACTTGCCCTTGAGCGATAAAATATTTTCCCATAGACTTATAATGGAGAAAATGTTATCCGGGCCCTAGCTTCTTCATTTTTGATCGCAACTTCTTGTAACTTGCAGGTATCCAGGACAGCCAAAACATCTCGGACCAGTTTGAAGTTGGGCCAGGTTGGATCATTCTGTTCAGAGTTACTTGCCCTTGAGCGATAAAATATTTTCCCATAGACTTATAATGGAGAAAATGTTGTCCAGGCCCTAGCTGCTTCATATTTGATAGCAACTTCTTGTAACTTGCAGGTATCCAGGACAGCCAAAACATCTCGGACGAGTTCGAAGTTGGGCCAGGTTGGATCATTCTGTTTAGAGTTACTTGCCCTTGAGCGATAAAATATTTTCCCATAGACTTATAATGGAGAAAATGTTGTCCGGGCCCTAGCTTCTTCATTTTTGATCGCAACTTCTTGTAACTTGCAGGTATCCAGGATAGCCAAAACATCTCGGACAAGTTCGAAGTTGGGCCAGGTTGGATCATTCTGTATAGAGTTACTTGCCCTTGAGCAATAAAATATTTTCCCATAGACTTATAATGGAGAAAATGTTGTCCGGGCCCTAGCTTCTTCAGTTTTGATCGCAACTTCTTGTAACTTGAAGGTATCCAGGACAGCCAAAACATCTCGGACGAGTTCGAAGTTGGGCCAGGTTGGATCATTCTGTTCAGAGCTACTTGCCCTTGAGCGATTAAATATTTTCCCATATACTTATAATGGAGAAAATGTTGTCCAGGCCCTAGCTTCATCATTTTTGATCGCAAGGTCTTGTAACTTGCAGGTATCCAGGACAGCCAAAACATCTCGGACCGTTCCAGTTTGGGCCAGGTTTGATTATTCTTTTCAGAGTTACTTACCCTTGAGGGATGAAATATTTTTCTTGGTTTCTACTGATCCGATCCTTTTCAAACTTGCAGATTATGAGGAAATGCATAATATCTTAAACAAGTTCAAATTTTGGCCAGATCAGGCCAACCACTATGAAGTTAGCTGCCCTTGAGCATCTGAAAAAATTCCCATTGACTTATAATGGTGAAAACAACTTCATAAATATCTCAGAGACCAGTTGGCGGATCGAAATCAAATTTTATCTGAAGCATCATTGGGGTGGGGGAAAGGCTGCATTGGTTGGACCGATTTCGATTTAACTTCACACAAGTGATAAGTATGGCAATTTCTTAGACAAGTTCGCATTTCAGCATTCTGAGGTCAAGGTCAAGGTCACAGTGGCTATTTTAAGAAAAACTTTGTCATCGCTCTAGCGCCTTCATGTATGGGCCGATTTTGATTAAAACTTCACAAAAGTGTTTAGTATGACAATATCTTGAATAAGTTTGCATTTCAGCATTCTAAGGTCAATGTCAAGGTCACAGTGGCTAGTTTTAGAAAAACGTTGTCATCATTATAGTGCCTTCATTTATGGAATGATTTCGATTGTACTTCTCAAAAGTGATAAGTATGATGATATCTTGGACAAGAACGCGTTTTAGCATTCTGGGGTCAAGGTGAAGGACACAGTGGCTATTTTTAGAAAAACTTTGTCATCGCTGTAGCGTCTTCATTTAAGGACCGAATTCGATTTTATTTCACACAAGTGATTGGTATTACAATATCTTGGACAAGTTCGCGTTTCAGCATTCTGAGGTCAAGGTCAAGGTCACAGTGGCTATTTTTAGATAAACTCTGTCATCCCTCTAGCTCCTTCATTTATGGACCGATTTTGATTAAAACTTCACACAAATGTTTAGTATGACAATATCTAGAACAAGCTCGCATTTCAGCGTCCTAAGATCAATGTCAAGGTCACAGTGGCTATTTATAGAAAAACTTTTTCATCGCTGTAGCGCTTTCATTAATGGACCATTTTCGATTTAACTTCACACAAGTGATAAGTATGGCAATATCTTGGGCAAGTTTGCGTTTCAGCATTCTGGGGTCAAGTTCAAGGTCACAGCGGCTATTTTTAGAAAAACTTTGTCATCGCTCAAGTGCCTTCATTTATGGACAGATTTTTTTTATGCCCCCATGACGACAGTCAGGGGGCATTAAGATTTGCCCCTGTCTGCCGTCTGACCATCTGTCCGTCAGTTCGTCACACTTTGTGGTTTAGAGTTTGTGTAATCAACTTCTACAGTTTTCAATGGATCTTTTTCTAACTTTGCATGCATGTTGTGGACATATTTGACAGTTTCAAACTATCAGGTTTGTTCAGTTGATGATCCTCATTTTACCTTTGACGTTTTTACTCAGGTGAGCGGCTCAGGGCCTCATGGCCCTCTTGTTTTTTTTTAGTTACATCCCTTTGATTACTTTCTGAAAGCTTTTCTTTTGAGAACCTCAATGTTTGGAATGTCTTGATAAACTTGATAGCAATGTAGACAAGGATGAAACGGTGCAAAAAAACCATTCAGAAACGGGCGTATATTGCCCCGCTTGCGGAGCTCTTGTTGTCATTACTTTGTTGCATGTGCTGATCTGCTGTCATGATGTTGAATCAAGGTTGATTCAATATTGATTCAACTTTGTGTGCCTGCTGTTTTCTTTTCTCTCTGTGTTATGGTATCCTACAATGCTGTGTATCTCAGTTATTTGCTGTTGCAGTGGAGTTGAAGCCCGGATGACTAAATAGGTTAAGCACTAATTCAGCAATAATTTATTCCTGGTTCGAGACCTGCTGGAGGCAGAAATCTTTTTGACAGTAAATGGGGTTCCATTGCACACATCTCTTTTATCACCTTCCCATTGTCCTGATATGACTGAAATACTATTAAAAAGGACATAAAATTGCACGTGCTCCATTCTGATACATCAAAAAAGCTTCATCAGGGCCCAGTTGTTCAAAACTAAAAACGCCGTTAGTTAACATTTCGTTAAAATTTCAAATGTTAATATCTCAAATACGCCAATATTTTTGTTGAAAAAATGTGAGAAACTTTTGCACTGCAAAAGCTTCTTACATTTTTTCAACAAAAAATATCAGTGTATTTGGCTATAAAGTTGTAAAACACATAGTGAGTTGACCTCTTAACAAGCTTGTTAGGCTAACGATGCTTTGAACAACTGGGCCATCAGCTTTAAGCACTGTTGTATTAGTTTTGTTTGTTTTAAGTGATTTCCCTTCCCTCTCTTAAACTAGGTCTAATGGTTTCTCGTAATTGTTTGACATGCAACAATTTCAAAGTGTTATGGTAACCTAAATTAATTATGCCTCTCTTTGTATGAAAATTTGGAAGAAAGAATTTCAAAGTGGTTGAAAGATTCCCACGCTTTTATGTAAAAGGCAGTTTGTAATTGGTTTATAATTGTTTTCTTGTTCTATTAAAGACACTTGGGAAAGCTGAAGCATATTTGTACTGTTAATTGTCCCTTATTGTTCAGTGGAAGCCTTTTACATGCAAAAATAGGGTAACAAGTTTTCTACTCCAAAATGAAATTGTTGCTTTTCTGCTGTAATTGTAGGGCTATTCCTGAATATTTCACCAATGTTAGGCTGGTAAATTTGGATGGAAACTTGCCTATCATATTGAAGGCTAGCTCATGTTAGGAACCTGTGCCAGATTAGTATTATCCAAGTTATATTAACCTATCCTCTTGCATAGGTTTAACCATGTCTTTCATATCAATTAGAGATTTAAAGCTGTTTGTGTGTCTGTCAACATCTATGTACTGGTATGCCATGAGTTAGATGTCACAGCAAATTCATTGGTATATAGGATGTCACATGACTGAATAATCAAATGCCCCAGTCACACACACATATACAGATTCTGCGGATACTACGGATGGCCCATCCGTATCTATTCGTATCTATCCATTTAATCCGTAATGGATCCGCATCGCATCCGCAGAGTCCGTTACTGTTCGTATCATATCCGCAGGGTCCGCAGGAGCCGCGTCGAAATTTTGAAAAGGTTCAAAATTCGGGCGCGGATGAGTAAACCGTAAAAGTCCGTAACTGAACGCATTTATCAGCATCTATCCGTATATATATTCCGTTTCTCATCCGTATCTATTCCGTATCTTATCCGTAACTGAACCCATCATTCCGCAGTCCCAAGTTGAGGACTGATACGGTTTCATACGGAGCTTTAACTTTAGTTACGGAAGTTACGGGTCATGTCAGGGTCATTGATGAGGCTCTAGTAATCGTAACCTCGAAGTATGGCCCATGCTCCTTCTCTCGAATATGTTTAGTGTTCTGTGCTCATGAAGGATTAGAGTTTTATTTAAATTTGTATACTTGGATTCAAACTATAAATTGGGTAAAGGTAAAGGTTTCCTATAGCCTAATGACCGTAGGGGAAGTGGCTTGGGAGAGGAGGGGTGGAAGTAGGTGGTTAGGGTCAATGTATCTTGGGCATAGCATATGAACGGCGAAGCCCATCTCTCTCCTTTCGCTGCCTTGACTTTCCCTGATTTGAAAAAGGTACCCATTTACTGTTTGGTTGACATAGATATTCAGTCGGCAGTTGATAAAGTAGATACTATTCTAATCCTTCAAGAACACTGCACACATTTGAACGAAGGTACATGGACCATACTTCGAGAATTCGGCTACTCAAACCGCATCAGTGACCCCGATATGATTTGGTTACGAAAACCAGAGAAAGCATAATGTAATTTCGTAATTTTGATAAGTCAGTAAATTCAAAGCCTGATTAGTACCGTAAAAGATCTAAAAGGAAAAAAGCAATAATCTAGACTATAAATCTAAACCAATAAAAAAATTCGGATTTCTCAGAACATTTTCTTGACCTCAATGGAAAAATTATATATAATCTGCACTATAGATGACGTACGGGGAGACGTTTTATGGTCGCCGCACGGCACGAAACCAGTGGCACTGAAGTAAAATAGAAATCTAAAAGAGTTCATTCAAGAGCGCAGAACACATTCGAAAGAAGGAACATAGGCCATCTTCGAAGTTTCGGCTACTCAAGCCTGACCAGTAGATATGTATTGCTTCACTTCATTTTGTCCTAAATTGGACAACTAATTGGCAATAATAAAAGAATTACTTTGTCCTATATTGGACAACTAATTCGAATTGATAAAAGTCAAATAAGTTTATGAAATGATGGCCCTATTTTTGCTATTGGCAAGTTCATGAAAAGAGTACCCCACTGTTACAAATAAGAAACATAACATCGCAAATAACTGCACCATATGTCACTGACATTGCTCCGACCCGGCCTCTCTGTTGTAGTAGTCTTTGAGATACAGTCTCTGTCTCTTTGCCTCTACTGGCGTTGTTGCCGTACAGCCGCCTCTCCAAACCATCCTGTAGGTATCTGTCAGTATTGGAACGCAACCTTTTTTGTATTGAAACGTTACTATAGAAAACAGTCCGTTACAGAACGCAGAACGAGACCCGTAACTTCCGTAACTAAAGGTAACGATCCGCTTGAAACCGTATCGGTCCTCAACTTGGAATGGGACTGCGGAATGATAGATTCAATAACGGATAAGATACGGAATAGATACGTATGCGACACGGATTAGATACGGAGAGATGCGGATTTATGCGTTTAGTAACGCACCATTACGGTTTACTCATCCGCACCCGAATTTTGAAACTTTTCAAAATTTCGACGCGGATCCTGCGGACTCTGCGGATATGATAAGGACAGTTACGGACTCTGCGGATCTGATACGGATCCATTACGGATAAAATGGATAGATACGGACGGGCCATCCGTAGTATCCGCACAATTCCTATGTGTGTGTGTGACTGGAGCATACAAGGAGTAGTCACAGATGTGGACGTCGCAGTTAATCTTTTCTATTCTTCTATCCGCTAAGCATCCGCAACAGTCCGCATCTGAAGGTATTTATCCGCATCTAAAGGTTACAGAAGGTAACGGAAGGTTAGTAGTTTGTACCTATCCGTATCCATACGCATCTATTGGTAACTATATCCGTAAATTCATTAAATAAAATTAGGCCACGCCCACAAATTCTGCAGATAAACTGAGGATTTTATCCGCAACTATCCGCCCTATCCGTAATGTGTGTGTGTGACTGGGGCTAAACAGAGGATGATATCAAATTGCTTGAGCGTCAGTCACTGACAGGTTTGGCTTCTGTCAGAAAAATAAAAACCTCTCAATACTAAAATTAAAAAAAAAAGTTCTGCTTTTAAAATCAAGGATTGTAAACCTAATGGTAATCATGAAAATATATCTGTCAGCAGCAGGTAGAAAAATCTATCATGAGGGTTACTGCTAGGCATCACAACAGTGATCTGGAGGATTTGGTTGATTGGTTGTTTTTGGTGAAACAGCCCTTTGAGACAGTATTTCAGTCTATATCGGGCCATCTCCCAGAGAGAGTGAGAAGGAAAAGAGAAATGATAGACAAGAGAAAAATATTCAAAACTACCCCTACTTGCACCTACTGCAAGCACAGTAAGCCCTTGCCCTACTATTGTCCAAATTTGTCGGATGATCTGAAGGAAGGGCTTTTTCTGTCTGCGTTTTACAGCCATGAAAGACAATGCTGTAATCCCATTTATTCAGAAATAATTGAAAAACTGTTAGCAGTGTTTAGAGATTGCTGACGTTAATTTCTGGTTTCATTGATGGTTCACCATCGTCAGCCATCATTTTCACAGTGTCCTGTTTTCGTACTATGGTTTACTTTTGCTCTGCAAAGCTCGTATGATTAACTGTTTGTCACCATAATGAGCTGACTGATGTTTACTAATCTTGAAAATGGTTTGATTCCCAGCAGATGATAGCGAGAAATTGACAACAATCAGGAAGGAGAATGAAACAAACATAGAAAATGTTTTAATATGATGGCTGATTACGAAGATTAGCTTCACATCATGTTACATGACCTGTGGCACAGCAAAAGGTGACTTATAGCTTGTGCAACTAGCAAACACTCAGATCAGCCTGCACATCCGTGCAGCCTGATCAGAATGGTTGCTATTTGCAATATAGGCTCATGGGAAGCCAAAGATAAATGATTTAAACAGAGAAGAATCTGAGCAGTCTGCACAGATGCACAGTTTGATCTTAGTATGCTTGGTCTTTGACAGTGCTGAAGGTACCTTTTTGTACTATATGGCACAGGTATTTTTTTCGCAAAGTTTAGCAGTGCTTGAAAAAAGAATATGCCCATTGGAGGCACAAAACTTTGAAACAACATTGGCACACAACATTGGCACACAACATTCAAACTTCTCCTGCTTATGTCATCTGTCAAGTTTTCTCAAAATCTGTAAGGAAACTACCAGTACCACACCAATGCAATCACCAACACTGACACCAAGAGGATCTGAAACCATTTCCTGCCTTGATTATCTTTGGTGGTTGTGGGAGAGGGGCATAATCATGAAGATTCTCAGGAGCCTGTAGAATTCATTCCAGTTTGTCGTGACATACACATATACACTTACCAAATGTCTTGATTTTGTCCTGGACTGTTTCTAGTACACTTCTGAGCCAGGGCCTAAGGTTTGGGGAGACAGCTGGACCTAAATACACCTGCAGACATTGCCACAGATATAGCTCAGTTGGACAACTTTGGTGCAGATGATAATTGCGTAGAGTTAGGACTCACAAATTTTGCAGATTGTTATATGTATGTCTTTTCCCAGTTTTGAGAATATTTTCATGTGGGTTTTGTTAGGTAGGCAGACTGTTATATTTAGCTCATCCTTTATTAATACCATTTCACAACCTTAGTGCCATAAACAATGAACTTTACAAACTGTCCCATAGAAAACGCAATTACCATGTTTGCGCTAATTTTGTTGACAGAAGTATGAGAGCGAATAGTGCAGACCCAGAACAGACTGGAGCAGTCTGATCAGGATCTGCACTGCTTGAAGACAGTTTTGTAAAATTATTTCCCAGATAAAATTTAAAGACGGAAGGTTCATAATTGCAGGAATGATTTTTCATGTCGGAATAATTACGGTAAAAACTGTCTTGTTGGAGCAATGCCCTTCTTGTTGGAGAATTAAGCAGAAAGCAATTTCGCTGTCACTGTTAACTGTCATTTGCAAACTTTTGTTAGCACGACAAGATTACGACATAGTGAAAGACAATTTTGGTATCACCTAAATTGAATTGTCTGAGAGACGTTAGTTTGTATGAAAGTATTGTTATCAATATATAAGCTAGGCCTAATGTCTGTCCATCTAGTACATGGTAATTATAGGATGTCTAGTTCATAATTACATATCTTGAGAATTTTTCACGACAAGAAAATGTTGTGTTTTGAACATGTTAGACAGTTTAGCAGCCTTTAAGCTCTTCGGTACAAAAGTACATTCCTGTGTCTGCAGTTTTAACATCAATGTGAGCATAATCATATGCAGTGCCTTAGTTAACTCTTGAAGCGCCAAAAAACAGAAGACAAAATTTACGTATGCAAAATTCCTAAAAAAAATTTGTCCTAGCTATATTATATTGAAAATTCAAAGACTAGAGGGCAAACAGTGTAGATCTAGATGAGGCGGCTCATTATGAGCCGCCTCGTCAGGATCTATGCTGTTTGCAAACTCTGCTATTTTCATCACTGGTACCTAAAGAGTTAAAGTTTTTCAAAAAACTAACTGTTACAGTTCCTTGTCATATCCATCTTTCTGTATGTCTGTGATATAGGGACCTGGACAGCAGAGTTAGAAAAAAGAATATAGGCCTTTGAGGTTAGATGCTACCATCTCATACAAAGACCATGTAACTAATAAGAATGCTCACAGAAAGTTCCAAACTATGGGTAGCGAGAATATTCACAGGAGGAAGATCCAAGCAGGCTATATTAGAGACCACAACAAAATTTCTGTCCATGGTCAAACATTGGAAACTAATTCAGGGTCTTCTGGTGTAGCAAAGACAATTTTGCCGGTATAGTGAAAGGAAAAAAAAAGACAAGGAAGACCAAAGAGAAATTAAAGAGTGGACAGGTATGGCCATTATCAGCACAACAAGGACAGTTAACAACAAGTATCGAAGTCATCTATGATGTTCAAACAGCTTTGCAATGCTATGGCATAGCCTAGACCAGGCCAAACCTTTTTCGATATTGAAACTTGGTGTTCAGCTCCTGGGACTCATGCATGCCCTATCAGATTTGTTCAAATGATGATCCAAGGTTGACTTTAGATCTTTTTACTGAAACTCTTGTCAAATTTGCTTCCTCCGATTTTGTTAGCTCACCTGAGCCGAAGGCTCACAGGTGAGCTTATAGTATAGGCAGGCATCCATCGTCCGTCGTCCGTCAATATTTCGAAACGACATCTCCTCTGAAACTACAAGGCCCATTGTTACCAGATTTCATATATAGCATCTATAGGCAGGGGGAACCAACAATACTGTTTTTTATCCAAATCGCTTCAGAACTTTGGTTGCTATGGCAACTTTTAGTTTCCATTGACATGTATGGGAAAAATTGAAAATTTGCATTTATTGCTATGTCACTGCAGATATTTTGACAAAACTTTTACAGAACTGTTCCTTGAGTAGTCCTCTATCAACCACATGAAATTTATGTAAATTGCACAATTAGGCTGGTTGCCATGGCAACCGAATAGTTAAAAATAGAAAAGATATTCAAAAATCATCTCCTCAGAAACTATACAACCAATAAAGCTCAAACTTCACAGAAAAGATATAGGTACTACCGTCTATAAAAATAATGTTTTTCTTGGCAATTGCTCCGTCAGTTTGATTGGTATGGCAACTTAAAGTTGCCATTGACTTTTAATGGGAAAATTGAAAATTTGCATTTATTGCTATGCGACTGCAGATATTTTGACGAAACTTTTACAGAAATGTTCCTTGAGTAGTCCTCTATCAACCACATGAAATTTATGTAAATTGCACAATTTGGCTGATTGCCATTGCAACCGAATGTTTAAATATAGAAAAAATATTAAAATATCATTTTTGCAGAAACTATGTGGCCGATAAAGCTCAAACTTTACAGAATGGATCTTTGTACAAGCCTCTATAGAATTACAGTTTTTTATGGCAATTGCTTCAGCGGTTAGGTTGGTATGACAACTTATAGTTTCCATTGAAATATAATGGGGAAAAATGGAAAGCTATCTCCCTGCAGTTATTTTTGGATTTTTTATCTACAGAAATGTTGCTTGAGTAGTCCTCTATGATTCCTATTAATTTTGTCCAAATCGAATTTGATTTGTTGCCATGGCAATATTAAGGAAATGTTTTTGAAAAAATAATGTTTAAAAATCTTTTCCTCAAAAACCATATAGGGGGATGAAGCTGATTCTTTGCATACATGTTCATGTCATTAGCCACTACATAAATATTATTTTTTATTATTGTTGCCCACATGGTTTCATTACTATGGCATTTTAAAGTTTCCATAGACTTGTATTGGGAAAAGTGCAAATTGGCATTTATTTCTGTGTTACTGCAATATTTAAGCAAAATATTTTACAAACATGTTTTTTTTTTATTGTAACTTCATCAAACTTGCTAATGTTTACTAGGACAAGCATAACAACTCAGTCAAAGTTGAAATTAGGCAGAATTGTACAACTTATTTCAGTGTTTCTTACTCTTGAGTGCTAAGGATCACACTGAGGAATCGATGGTCGCCCATAATTCAGTGAACGCGCAGCCAATCAGTGAACGCGCAGTAAAAATGTTTTAATTTTACGTGTGTGGTCAGCTTCTGCTCGGATTTTCGTGTTTATATAAGATGTTCTGAAAAAACATCTACACATATTTTACTTGGCTGTAATGGTATGTTTCATATTATGATAATAAACCTTTGCGAATATCTCATGGAATAGGGTGAAACCCGTTTTATTATCTTAAAAGCGTAGAAAATAACAATGTTTTCTTCTTTTTACCATAATACGCTATATTCTGTTTGATGTTTTCTGCAAGCAGAAGTAGAAGTAAGTAAGTAGCTACAATTACAATACATTTTGTCATTGTCTGTCGTTTAGTTTATGAGATATTCTGTATTATATGATTGTACCCTGAAAATCAGTGAACGAGTAATTTGTATCAGTGAACGCGACACTGTGAACGAAGTAAACGTGTAAGCCATCAATTGTAGTGTACCCAGTGAACGCTAATATTGCACCCAGTGAATGCGTGATATGTACCCAGTGAATGCGCAAGTTTTGTATTATCTGCCTGGAAGTCCACAAAATTTGTTAGTGGGTTTACTACTAGGTGTTAAGCATTCTTCTGCGTTTTTCAGAGGTACGAGATAGCGAATACCCTAGAGTACAGGTGCTGTATAGCAGCTCGTTTTATGGAGACTTCCAGAATGTCATGGAACACTCTGTTTACTCTCACCCTGAAAATGTACTAAAATGCCAAAGATGTTTGATCCACACTGATAAACCCACATTTGTATATCAAACAAAAGGTTTTCGGATAATACGCAAAGAAGTTATTGAATCGAGAAAAAAATGTTCGATTCAGTACAGGAAAATTTGTTATTAAAGCGGATCCGGACTGTATAGTCCTCTACATAAGCATTTCAAAGAAAAGGTTGAAATTTTGTCAAGAACCAAAATATTTTTGGATCCTGTCTTAATACCATAGACAGTAGACTAGCGCTAGTCTGATAATGAAAAGAAAAATAATTAACTTTTTTTCTTCTTTTCTCTGGCTAGTCTATAAAACTTGAATCTGCTCCTTTTCTGATATATACATTATCAGACTAGTACTTTACGAAACCTTCCCATTAGAGTGATTGACATTTATTGCTATCAAATTGTCCCTTCCTAATTCCTCTGCTGGTCAGGTCAGAGAATTTATTTACATAATCATTTTACAGATTCCAGAATGAAAACCTTTTCAATTCTGTCGGAAGAAACAGCCATTAGCCTGATTCAGAGAGGTTGAAATATGTTACGATTGGCAATGATTTGTATTTTGTTGTTCTTATTTTTTTCTTTTTTTTAAAAAAAATGTTGGAACATGATTGCCTGAACATAGAGTATTTTGATCAGGGCCTGCACTGCACTGCATTGGTATGGCATTTACTACCGTAATGACCCTAAATAATGGAACATAATTGCCTGAACATAGAGTATTCTGATCAGGGCCTGCACTGCACCGCATTGGTATGACGTTTACTACCGTAATGACCCTAAACGTTGGAACATAATTGCCTGAGCATAGAGCATTCTGATCTGGGCCTGCACTGCACTGCATTGGTATGGTATTTACTACCATAATGACCCTAAATGTAGGAACATAAGTGCATAAGCATAGAGCATTCTGATCAGGGCCTGCACTGCCTGCCATTCCATCAATATTTTAGTAAGATAACCTCATTTATACTTCATGTACTTAGGATGATTATTGTAATCTATCATGGTGTCCCAAAATTTATGGTAATTATGCCAAGAAGGCTTTTATAGTACTTAAAGCAAACTTTTTTGGAATATAATAGGTATGTCTAAATCCTGGGGTCTACATATTTTATAGCAAAGGTGCTATGTGATGCAGAAAATACACTGAACTTGGTAAAAGAAGAGCAAATGACAAACTTGGTTAAATATTTTAAAAAGATGAAGACAAAATATTTGGGAATACATATATCTAGAAAAGATGCTTCTGTCGTTTTTTAAGCAGATGCAACCATTTTAGCAGAGGCATAAAATTTCAAATGTTTTGACCACTAGTATGAATTTATCCAATCTAATTTTTCATTTGAATTTGCTAAAAATTTGCGGCAAATTATATGAATGTCCCATGCTTATCTCCCACCCCACATTGCCTTATAACAATAATACCCACCCCTTGCCTTATAGGAATAATGATAATAATAATAATGACCACTTTTAAAGAATAAATCAGTACAAGGGTCCATGTCTGTGTATCTAAATACGTTGAATATGTCAATGTTTCTCTGATAAGTGATTTTGGTATTTTGATCGCTTTAACTTGGACAAGTCGAATCTTCCAAAAGGTGTGTCTGCTCAGCATCTAAAATGCATTAAAATCTAGCAATCTGTCACCCTTTATATCCTTGTACAATGTGTGCAATAGACAAAATAATACTTAACCTCTAGGCTAGAGTGCCAAA
Source organism: Ctena decussata (assembly GCA_963989385.1). Taxonomy (NCBI): domain Eukaryota; kingdom Metazoa; phylum Mollusca; class Bivalvia; order Lucinida; family Lucinidae; genus Ctena; species Ctena decussata. The sequence goes on along the minus strand of OZ022503.1, from coordinate 78,016,580 downwards.
AAAAGCCTATGACAAAATTTACGTTTGCAAAATTTCAAAAATATTTTAACCAAACTATATCATATTGAGAATTCAAAGACTAAATGGCAAACTGTGTAGACCCAGAAGAGGCGGCTCATGAGGAACTGCCTCATCAAGGTCTACCATGTGTGCTTTTAAAATTCACTGCATCAAAATTTATTTCCTAAATCGTTGGGTGTCGCATGAAAACGTATCATTTGGCATGTGCGAACAGGATAGAATTGGATCAGCCTGCACATCCATACATTGTTCTTTATTTGCATTTACAATTTATAAGTCCGGCGGAATTTATACATAAATAAGTGTAGACTGAACAGTTCACACAGATGCACAGGCTAATTTTGGTATCTATTGTACACATATGGCCTAAGGTTCATGCTCACGTGGTGCCAATAATAGCTCCCTAACTAGAATGTTGGTCTTTGATTTGAACCTTGATAAGTTCATGGTTTTCCCTCCTTCCAGATGTAACAATTATCTGTGTAAACACCAAAACCATTTAAATGGCAATACTTGACAGTGGCTGTGAAGCTGATAAATGCCCTCGCTAGATCTTGCGAGGTACCAATATCGCTCCAAGCTAGGCGAAGAAGTCGACCTATAAGTATAGACCAGCTGTAAGAACACAGTGGTAAGAACTGGGAAAATAGTATGGCTGACTGATATAACTTCTTCGCCTAGTGGCTAGGCTACATAGACAGCTACTTTGTTCTTGACCTGAAGGTTATACAATTGTAATCTTCAGCAACTTATTGAGTCTCATTTTACTGCAGAATTAACTGATGGTAATGTGCACAACTCGTGGTGAATATAGAATAATCAGTTTCTGGTGTCAGAAGGAATGTATGGAAATGAAATTGGTCATTTCTTGTGGAATGATGCATATTTTTATCAAACTACACCATGTGGTTAAGAGTTATGAGCAATTTCACTCACTGACTACAGCGGAAGGACAAACAGACTGATGGACTTGCACAGCGATTAAAGTGCACACCTGTGGGTCGTGCAATACTGTTTAGACTTTCGTCACCGTTTTGCATGCCGGTGGCTGGACAATGTTCAAATACATAAGTATACAAAATTTGAACCATATATACCACGGGGTTCAAGAGTTATGAGCATTTTCACTACTTGACCGTAAATTTTCAACTAGTGCTGAGCAAAGCCTCGTCCATCAAAAAAGACGGTTATGCATGCGAGTCTTTAGATAATGTTGACATGTATAAGTATGCATAATTTTATCAAAATATAGAATGCGGTTCAAGAGTTATAAGCATTTTCGCTAACTGATAACGGGCGGACGGACGGACTCACGCAGTGATTATAGTGCAAACCTGCGGGTTGTGCAATAAGAAGTTTTGCATACCAGTGGCTGGGCAATTTTAAATTACATAAGTATACAAAATTTGAAGCAAATATACCACGGGGTTCAAGAGTTATAAAAGAGCTCGACCGGCCAAATTGATGCTCGGTGAAGCCTCGTCACTGTTTTGCATGCCGGTGGCTGGACTATGTTAAAATATATAAGCATACAAAATTTGAACCATATTTACCACGGTGTTCAAGAGTTATGAGCATTTTCAGTAGTTCGCCGTAAATTTTCAACTTGTGCTCAGCAAAGCCTCGTCCATCAAATAAGGTTGGTATGCATGCGAGTCTTTAGACAATGTTGACATGTATAAGTATGCAAGTTTTGTCAAAATATCCCATGCTGTTCAAGAGTTATAAGCGTTTTCGCTAACTGATAACGGACGGACGGACAAAATAGCTCAACCAGCCAAAATGATGCTCGGTGAAGCCTCGTCACCGTTTTGCATGCCGGTGGCTGGACAATGTTAAAATACAAAAGTATACAATATTTGAACCATATATACCACGGGGTTCAAGAGTTATGAGCTATTTTCACTACTTGACCATAAATTTTCAACTTGTGCTCAGCAAAGCCTCGTCCATCAAAAAAGACGGTTATGCATGCGAGTCTTTAGATAATGTTGATATGTATAAGTTTACCAAATTTTATCAAAATATAGAATCCGGTTCAAGAGTTATAATCGTTTTCACTAACTGATAACGGACGGACGGACTCACACAGTGATTATAGTGCAAACCTGCGGGTTGTGCGATTGATTCTTTACTGGACGGGTCATTTATTATCGCGTGTGTGGATCATATAAAAAAAAAAACACACACACATACCTGATAGTAAATGACTCGTCCCTAATCTCAGACGGTCTTATTCTTTCTTCGAATGAAATTACACAGAGCTTCGCTCAACACCATGGATCGTCAGGCAAGTGCGAACTGTGAAAGCTTGGATCAGTCTGCAGTCTGATAAGAGTCTTTGATGTTTGCAATACTTATTCCTCAGCTTCCGTACATTGTTTATGTGACACTAATCAGACCAGACTGAGCGAGTGCGCAAGCTGATCTGAATGTATGTTGTTTGCATACGCACTAAGACCGTTTTTGTCGCACCTGCGCTGCTTTAGCAAGGTGCGATATAGGAGTTCACTTTTCCGTCCGTCCGTCATTCTGTCCGTACGTCCACAATTACCTCGACCCTAGTGTTTTAGTCCATTTCGCCCAAACTATGATACCTACAATCATTAAACTTGGTATACAGTTTCTTCTTGGAATGCTCTCGAGGCATGTTGCACAGTTTTTTACCTTTGACCTATATTTCACGCTCTGCTGACTATGTAAAATTTCACGTTCAAAATACCTCGACCCTAGTGTTTAATTTCATTTCTCTCAAACTATGATACCTACAATCATCAAACTTGGTGTTAAGATTCTTCTTAGAATGTTTTTGAGGCATGTTGCAATTTTTCTACCATTGACCTATATTTTACGCTCTGCTGACTTCGTAAAATGTCACTTCCAAAATTACCTTGACCTGGTGTTTAAGTTCATTTCTCTCGAACTATGATACCTACAATCATCAAACTTGGTACAAAGTTTCTTCTTAAATTGTTGTTCAGGCATGTTGCACATTTTTTACCCTTGACGTATATTTTCTGCTCTGCTGACTTCGTAAAATTTCACGTTCAAAATTACCTTGACCCTAGTGTTTAAGTCCATTTCTCCCAAACTATGATACCTACAATCATCAATCTTCATATAAAGTTTCTTCTAAGAATGCTCTTGAGGCATGTTGCATAGTTTCTACCTTTGATCTATATTTCATGCTCTGCATGCAAAATATTTCATGCTTTCGCATACAAAATAACATTGACCCAATCATTTAAGTCCATTTCTCTCAGACTATGATACCATTTGCGTTTTGAATACATTGGGTATAATCAACAAACCTGGGATGAAGGTCCTTCTTAGAATGGCCTTCTGGGATGTGGCTATCATTTGAATGCTTGACCTATATCTCATGCTCTGTTGGCATTGGAATTTTTTACATCAGCATGGCATCCACATTTGCATTTACTCTAGTTTTTAATTACATTTCTGACCAAGTAACCCGCATACAATCATCAGACATGGCATAAAATATTTCTCAAACTGGCCTTATGGATTATTTAACTATTTTATACTTTTAATCATTATTTCATACTCTGTTGACTGTTGGTTTAAACAATATTTATTTCAAGAAGTTTAACATACAAATATACAGAATAAATAATCAGGATTTGGTCGGAAGTTCCAAGCTTGTAAAGACAATCTCCCCAAAAGAATCATTGACTAAGTTGCTGTTGAATTCAGAATTACTGTGTAACAAATAACCCATCAGGCCAACAAGGTTGAATCAACATTAAATCAACGTCCATTCAACGTCGTGACGTTGAATCAACGCTGATTCACTATCGATTCAACGTTGTGTGCCCAGTGAGAAGAGCAATCCACATCTAACCACAATAACAACAATCACAGCAAATAGTATGCAGTATAAATAAGATTGGGTACATATTGTCAAACTTTAGGACAGCGAAATTTTAAAGTAAATAAAGCAGTAATTACATTGAAGTTACTTCAATGTAATTACTGCTTTATTTACTTTAAAGTTTATTATTGTTACTTAGTAACAATAACGATCGGTTTTTAGAGAATAGGTAGGGAGAGAGAGAGAGAGAGAGAGAGAGAGAGAGAGTATTTTCGTCGTCTCGGTCAGTTCCATCTTTTAGGACCTGTAGCCAACTTATGGGATATATGTTTAGTAATCTATTGACTGATGAAGGTTGTGTCCAATTCGCTCAAATCCTCTTTCACAAATTCATCAAACCTAATCTAACCATGATCTCTTCTGCAATGGAAGAACAAGGCAGGTGCGACATAGCATTCTGCGGAATTCTTGTTGTCAATCAAATTGGCAGACTTGTGCAGTATACAACTAAGATATCCGCACAGATATTACGGCACACTTCATTGTAAAATGGAAGTAGTTTAGCTCCGACTAGAGCTCTAACTCAGTATTTTCTAACAGTGCAGATTAAAAAAAAATGTTGCTGAACGGGCTACTTCGAAGGAAAATAAAGTAGGCCATGATACAAGATGGGAATATGGGTACACAATTTAGAGGATTTGAGGTTGTAATTTTAAGCTAAATGTAGCTCTGGCTTTAATGGCGACCTTTCCGACGCGTTCAATGCGTACACTTTTTCCCTTTCACTTCGTACAACGCAGCGCGTTTGCTTCGTACACACACATTATTGTGCTACTCGTTCACTGATACAGTTTGCGCGTTCACTGATTTAGAGCGTACACTGCTAAAATGGGTTGTATCTCCTGAATGCCTGCATCTTATGGCACGAAACTTTTATAGTTTCAGGATTACCTTCCGTCGTAACCACGTACAACAGCAAATTTACATCATGAGCTTTGTTTTATGGAAAAAGCCACAATTCAGAAAATTTATGACACAAAATCACCTTGCAAGCCAATCGGTTCCTTATATTTTTTCTTATAACTTGTTTTGACAAAATTTAGTTCAAAATAGCAGAAGATTATTATAAATAGCTTTGGATAAAGGGCAATCGAAGTGGTTTTAACACAAATAATAACACCATTTACCACTTTAAGTAGCAGTGCCCCGCTCCAAAAAACTAAAATAAACTGCGCGTTCACTGAATTCTGGGCGACCATCGATTCTTCAGTGTGAAGGATGAATGGACTCAGGTGAGCTACAGGACCAATGGTCCTCTGGTTATGTTTCTCAGAAACTATTGATGTCTGTGGTATAAAAGTTGGTACATATTCAACAAGCCCATGAAGATTTTTAGTACTGCAGGTCAAGGTCTTTCTTTGACCTTCATCCAAAGTTATTCATATTTCAACAATTTCAGGAAAGACAGTGTGCTCAAACAGTATAAGGTCACATGACTGAGATGGCCTTCATTTTCATAAATGATATAAAAGCCTTGATCCATGATTCAAGATGGCTCACATAATCACATGAGCCACGACACGACAAAACCAACAATGTGGTTGTGCGGCCAGCGCAGACTCAGATCAGCCTGGGCATCCGCCCAGTCTGATCAGAATCTTCGCTGTCCGCATGGCGGAAGCTTAGACCCTTAGCTATCCTTTGAGCTCTAAACGAATAGTCTAGTCAAATTTGGCGGATATCCAGGCTGATCTGAGTCTGTACTGGGCGCACAACCACATTGTTAGTTTTGTCGTGTCGCGGCTCACATAAACTCAGAGGAGATGCATTGTCATACTTCAACTTAGATCAGCAATTCAGGGTCTCATGGCTGTTTTGTTTTGTGAAAGGAAAGTTGTACAAACCCTGATAAGACTCCCAAGATCAGACTGATCTTCTGAGTTGTGTCCTGTATGTTCATTTGCTGTATCAGGGGATTTTTTGGGATTGTTGGCTTAGTTGTGGGCAGTCCCAACTTAGCTGATTTCTGCCATATTATCTATTTTCCAGTAATATCACAGGGTATAAACCAATCCACCAATAATCGCTTCCTGCAGAGGCTGTCCGTCATATTTGGCTTACGCCGAGACTGTCCGCGGTCTCTTGCTTCCTGCCGAGACTTCTGTACATGATAAATGGCTTCTTGCAGAGACTGTCCGCTTGATTTTGCTTTCTGCTGAGGCTCTCGGCAGGAAGCAGAGTCATGCGGACAGTCTTGGCAGGAAGCCATTTTACGAGAACAGTAGTCTCTGCAGGAAGCAAGAGATCACGGACAGTCTCGGCAGAAGCCAAATATGATGGACAGTCTCTGCAGGAAGCGAAAATAGGTGGACTGGTTTATACCCTGTGATAATGGGTGGCTACAGTGTTTCTTTCAACACTGGCAACTATCACATCTGACTGAGGATTGGCTATAGTGTAGGAGATAACATATTGGACTACCAATCCAGGGGTTGCTGTTCGATCCTGGGCTTGTTCGGTCTTACAGATGAGACTTTAAACTGAGGTAACGTCTTCGTATGACCTATATGTTGCGGGACCATGTAGTGTAGTCTTTAGCATGTCTGATTCAAGAGCCAGAGGTCCTGGGTTTGATACCTGGTCAGGCCACTTACTTTCGTTTCCCCTTATCCTGTCAAGGAAAAATAAAGTTAGGCTAACTGACCGTCCTGACATGACTATAGCTGTTTACGGTGGACTTACAGCAACAACACAACAACAACAACCTGTGTGTCGGTGGAATGTTAAGCCTGAGTTCACTCACTCACATCTGACTGACAAAACTGGAAGTTTGCTAGGAAATTGACTTACCAGTGAAATAGTGATAGATTTGTAATTCTGTTAGACATACTTGATCTGTCTGGAGATCTGTCATAATGGCAAACTGCGGTACTTAACCTAAATAATGTGAGAAAAAAATGCCAGAGCAAACAGTATAGACCCTGATCAAACTGCTCCTTCAAGGAGCAGTCTGATCAGGGTCTGCACTGTTTGCCATTCTATTTTATAACACATTTCCAGATAGTAATCAGCTTATAATTTCCATAATAGGTCTAGGTGGTCCCTTAATTAAGGAGAGTACGGTAATGGTAAAATAAATCAACTGATTGAGTTTTGGCCCAAATCGGAAAAAACAAGTTTGCTATCTTGAAGTGTGCATAATGACCGTTTATGTCAAGATGACCAGTAGATAGGTAGTGTCATGCCTGCATTGATGGTGTCATGCATGTACATGTATACAACAGTTCTGGAGGGTACCACAGTTGTTGTACAACTCTGAAACAATGTTGTCTTGTAGTGGAGCGGGATATAGCGAAAATACTTCAGTTGATGATACAAGCATAAAATTTACAGGATAGCAAGTACCTGGCATGCACTTTAACATAAGATCGTGGGCCACTTGAAATTATGTCATTTTCAAGATGGCCGCCGCAAAAACAAAATGTCCGCCATTTTTATGTACTTTTCAGCACATTCTTTTAGGTAATAGCCCATGGGCCCGTTGGCATGGATGTTTATTTTATGCCCTGATCATAGTCACTTAGAACTGTCACTTAGGAGTTGCAAAATGGTTGTTGCCAGTTTTTCTTTCAACACTTTACCGAAAACAAACGACCAAAGTGGTGGGTGGGGTAACACTGATCCATTACAGCACCTAAATGCAATAAACGCAATGAAGAAAACACTTTGTGTCATAAATATCCGTTTTAAAATGTTCTTATACATAAAAAGCAAACTGAAGTTTGGAAATGATGATCGAAAAGCATGATATATACATAACGTATATAACTGTAGCTAAAATACAAATGTTTAATCAGAAACAGACCAACCGGTGGAATGAATTTTTTACATATGGTCCTAAATGAGCATAATCTATCACTCTTATTTGACTCATTCTCATCTCAACTTTGACGGAATTCCTCGATATATTTTGAATCACTTAGGTCGCAGTTAGTAGTGGCAATATCAGTTGAAGACAGAATGTAACTTATTTCTTATGAATTCCCGAAACACTGGTGAGAAAGTATAACTAGCTGTAGTCTGCATTATGTCTAAAATTGAAAAAAAAAAGTACAAGTACGCATGTAAAATGCCATTCTTATATTCATTAGACTATAAAAACCTTGGGTTGTATCTGAAAGGCACCCAAACAGTAACATTACGTAACATAATGGAAATCCGTCCGAGGAAAAATAATCCAGGGTGAGGGTGAGGTTGAGGGTGAGGTTGGGCCTGTAAAATCGATTTAAGCCCCCCCCCCCAGTAATTCATTACTGACCGTTCCAAGGCGGTAGTTCTGTTGTGGTTCTGTGTTGCCTGTTTTTGGTGTCAGAGTTTCTGTGATGTTTTACCTTATGTATGTTATTATTATTTTTGGTTCGGTTTGGGTTGCTGAGTGGCCACCTTTTGGGAACAAGCTGCTCACTCGGTTGGCCATATGTTCTCTGTATCTTGATTATTTGTAATCTTAGTTGTTTCCAACTATGGTTTGAGGGCTGGATTTGGATTTTGATTGTTTCAGTTCCTGGTCTTTGCATACTTTTTATTTTCATATGTAATAAAAATGGGGTCGTCGTGTAGACATGAACTTCAATTTAATGTTGTTACCAAATTCATTAAAGCAGTCTTTCAACAGCTCAAAAATTGTAGTTGCTATATCATTTTATGTGTTTTACCTAGAAACTGATCAAAGTAACGGGTGGGGTAACATAAGCGTGTTGCAGCAGCAAACTGTTACAAATGAAATGTGGGGAACAATTAACGTTATAAATGTAAAGAGCAATTAAAATTACAAATATGATTTTTTTATAATTAAATAAATAAAAAATATTGACATATTTAGAAAAAGATAGTCATCAGTTAGATAAGTCTAGTAACATATATAAGATAGTCATCAGTCAGTAAGACCAGTAACGTATATAACCGTGACTAAAACACAATTAACAAACATAAATCGCTGGAATGAAATTTATATGATTGGTCCTTAATCAAAATACTCTGTCACTTCTCTTTAAACCATGTTGAAAGAACTGCTTGCATATTTTGGATTAGTTAGGTAGCAGTTAGCTGTGACATTGCCAGCTGAAGAGAAAAGTTTACTTTTTATTAGGATTTTCCCCAAAACTGACGAAAATATCTAACTGTAGATGATATAGCCTTTCAGTGTAATTGTTTAGGTCTTAAGTGTACACATGTGAAGCAGCCATGAGAAACACCACTAGTTATCCCTCCAAGTCTGATAATATGGGGTTGTCCTGTATTTGAAAGGCATTGGAACTGTAACATTACAGTACATATCTGTAATGTATTAGCAATAAGTTCTTTTTTATATGAGTAAGTTGTTTTCAAAGGCTCAAGTCTTGGATCCCAGAAAGCATTTAACTTACCATTGGTATTAAAAGTAAAAAGTATGCAAAGACCAGGAACTGAAACAATCAAAATCCAAATCCAGCCCTCAAACCATAGTTGGAAACAACTAAGATTACAAATAATCAAGATACAGAGAACATATGGCCAACCGAGTGAGCAGCTTGTTCCCAAAAGGTGGCAAATATTTACTTTTTTCCACTCACAAGAACTCAACATGAACAACTGAAGCATTTAGAATTTTCTTAATATTTAATGTGATTACAGCAACTTCACAAAACGCATCATTTAAAATCTTGAGGGACGAGTATAATATGTATAAGTTGACGTAACTGATCCATGTTAAGGTTTAGAATTATCATAGGGGAGTTACCTGTTTCTCTACCTGTGCTGTCTACCGAGGCAATCAGGTAACCTACATGCAACAGTGGTTGTCAGCTGAGGCAACTGATAAAGTATCGGTTCACTTGATAGTTATTAGCATCGTGCTTGATTGTAATCAACATAACCTTTTTGTGCTGCTCCCATCAGTTACACTGCACCATATTATCACTATGTCAATTGAGCAGTGGAAAATGATACACTTTAGGAGACACTTATAAAACATCTTTTCATGAGTCTGTTCATTGTAACATTACCAAGATTTATTTGGTCAGATAATTCTGTACAGCCCCTGTTTGTGTTCTGATATATTATTATCAATGCGTTAAGTGTAACGAAAAACAAATTTAGTTGTGATCATTCGACTTGTAATATGTATGCTTCTTCTGTCGTTGTATTAATATAAATGGTATCAAAAAGCTGCATTTTCTTACTGTATATGAAATATCCGTTTAAGACTCATTCAGAAAAGCGGTAAGACTTCATTAATAAGCAGTTAACCCCTGTAATTAGTGCTAACAATAATTATTAATAATAATTATAGTAATATCTTCAAATCTGAAAACAGATATATCAAGGTTTGTCCTTGACATGAATAGTATGCATTACCTTAAATTAAGTGTGTCTGATGCTGCACTCTCAAGGTCCCGGTTGGTACATAGGAACTATATACACAGACCACGTAACTCAAACTAATATGCATCGTTTTGACTCGTGTTTTGTTTCAAGATTTTAACTGAACAATGTTGGTTCCCTAGGTAACGTAAAATATGCGATAGTCTTACAAAGTAAGTACACTTTGTTAGAAAGTGTTCACGTTAGCTTTGTTAAAAAACGGTGTGGCTTAACTCTTCAAGCCTCAGGTAACATTTCTGTTTTACACTCTTTCAATCTTCAGGGTCAATGTACCAGTTCTGTCCAATAAACGAGGCAATATCATGTTTGAATTGCTAATTACTGATAATCTTACAGTATTAAACTTACCAGAATAGTCGCAAACCGGGTTTCAACTTTATCCAACCGACTATATATTGCTTTATTTGAAGCCTGTATACAAATTATTTGCTTTCTTATAATTGCAGCATTTTTTCTCTAATAAAATGTATCTGTTTTGCAGTTTTTAGCTCACCTGAGCCAGAGGCTCCGGGGGAGCTTATAGTATGGTCAGGCTCCGTCGTCCGTCGTCGTCCGTCCGTCCGTCCGTCCGTCAACAATTTCAAACAACTTCTCCTCTGAAACCGCTGGGCCAATTGTAACCAAATTTCATATGTAGCCTCCTGGGACCTTAGGAACAAAAAGTTGTTCAAACGGTCCTGGTCACATGACCAACATGGCCGCCATGCCCATATATGGTAAAAACCTAAAAAAATCTTCTTCTCCAGAACCAGTAGGCCGATGGCCTTGAAACTTGGTATGTAGCATCGGGTACGCGAGTACTACCAAGATTGTTCAAATTATGACCTTAGGTTGACCTTGACTTTTTTTACGATAAGGTCAAATTTTCTTCCTTGTGCTTTTCTATGGCAAAATGCTAGAACATAAGATATCTTGGAAACTGTTGAAAATTTTGGGCTAAAAATTGGTATCTACAGTCATCTTAATTAGTACATGAAGATTTATGAGTACAAGAGGTCAAGGTCATTCTTTGACCTTTGACCCAGAACTCTCATATTTTGACAATTCCAAACAATCTCCTCAAAAGCCCTTGGCCAATTGAAACCAAATTTCATAAAGAGCCTCCAGGAGTTGAGGGAACAAAAAAATATTCATACGGTCCAGGTCACATGACCAATATGGCTGCCACGCCCATATATGGTAAAAACCTTTGAAAATCTTCTTCTCCAGAACCAATTGACCGATGGCCTTGAAACTTGGTATGTAGCTTTGGGTACTCGAGTACTATCAAGATTGTTCAAATTATGACCTTTGGTTGACCTTGATCTTTTTTACGGCAAGGTCAAATATGGGAAAATGCTAGAACATAAGATTTCATGGAAAGTTTTGAAGATTTATGCCAAAAAATTGGTATATACACTTATCTTAATGAGTACATGAAGATTTTTGAGTACAAGAGGTCAAGGTCTGTCTTTGACCTTTGACCCAGAACTCTCATATTTCGACAATATCAAACAATCTCCTCCAAAGCAACTGAGCCAATTGTAACCAAATTTCATATAGAGCCTCCAGGGGTTTGAGGGAATGAAAATTAGTTCAAACGGTCCAGGTCACATGACCAACATGGCTGCCAGGCTCCATATATGGTAAAAACCTTTAAAAATCTTCTTCTCCAGAACCAATTGACCGATGGCCTTGAAGCTTGGTATGTAGCACTGGGATCTCCAGTACTATCTAGATTGTTCAAAATGATGACCTTGGGTTGACCTTGACTATTTTATGGCAAGGTCAAATGTGGGAAAATGCTAGAACATAAGATTTCATAGAAAGTTTTGAAGATTTATGCCTAAAAATTGATATCTACTGTCATCTTAATGAGTACATGAAGATTTTTGAGTACAAGAGATCAAGGTCATTCTTTGACTTTTGACCCAGAACTCTGTCATTTTGACAATATCAAACCATCTCCTCAAAAACCCCTGGGCCAGTTTTGAAACCAAACTTCATATAGAGCCTCCAGGGGGTTGAGGGAAAGAAAAAAATTTCAAATGTCCAGGTCACATGACCAACATGTCCTCCATGCCCATATATGGTTAAAACCTTTAAAAATCTTTTTCACCCGAACCAGTTGACCGATGGCCTTAGAGTAACTTACCCTAGAGTACTGAGGCTGAATGGACTCGGGTGAGCTACAGGACCAATGGTCCTCTTGTTGATTATACAACAAAAGGTCACGTATGTTACTGTCTTAAGAACCGTAAGACTTAGTACCTGGGAAATAATCATTAAATGTGCAGATATATGCTATTAGAAATAAACAAGCAGCAAACCTGCTGTGCGTGTATGGAATTTGCTAAGTTTCCATCTATTAGCATTTTCAATATTCTGAGTTTCGTCGCATATAAAACGTACCTCATGAAATCCCTAAATTAGTCATAAGCTAATAGTTCCAAGAAAACAGTGTTTTTTAAGAACTGCCAGGATATTCAATTCATAATTGCTTTCTGAGAGACAGTGGAGAAATTATGTAAGTCGTATCATAATGGACCAACTTATAAATTAAAGTTATTTACGTTACTACTAGTAGTAATAAATGAAAAAAACGCACTTAAATGCATTTTCTAATACTTTACGATGATTATATGGAGAAACTGCATTTAAAAATAAAAATAAGTAGTGTACCTTGAAATTATATGATTTTAAATCAAATACACATAGGTAACGTATATAATCGATGCTTATGGTCAAAGAGTCGTAAGAAAAATTGACAACATTCACTTTTCCATTGTGAACACTCCATTGATCAAGTTTTTACATCTATATATTGCCAAAAAACAACACACATGCCCACGGGAACTAAATATGCCTGCGGACTATAACCATGTTATAAATTAAAACGATAACATTTTGAAACTCGGCGGCCATCTTGAAAATGGATGATTTTTAAGTGGCCCACGATCATTTTTGAATCCGGGCCATGTAAGGAACATTTAGTGAAAATTTTATGCTTGTATCATCAAGTGAAGTATTTCCTTAAAATTTCACTCTAAGCCGCTCCACTATTGGTATGACTGCAATGCCTGAATGATAAGGTATTGTTTAAACAGCATAAAGCATACTGGTGAACTATTTAATTATGATTTTTAAGCAGTTAAATTTGGAAAAGTGGCGCATTTGTCTGTCTGTTTTCTTATCTGCTCAACTCTTCGAAATGACTAAAACTTGGTAGTTGTGAAACTGTACATATTACCTTATCTGGGTTATGAGTCCATGACTGTTGTTTGGCTGCTAGGGCAGTTGGTTGTGTGTCTATCTCAAGGGCCAAAAGTGCCGGGTTTGATACCCGGTTCGGCCACATACTTTTGTTTCCCTTCCGCTGATTCAAGAAGGGCAGTTGTCAGTTACTGGGATAAGTATGTGCACTTAGTACTGGTTAACAGCTTAGGAGGTCTAAGAGTGTGGTTGGGGTAACTGACCGTCCTGACATGACCATAGCTGTTTACTGTGGACGTACAGCAACAAATTAACTGTTACTTGAGTTTACTCATACCCCACCCCCTCCCTACACCCCATCCCCATCCCCACCCCCACCCTTTGTTTCAGTTTTTATCAAGTTGTGTCTGACATAAGGATGACAACTGTCTCTGTCATAATGTTATGTTTTTAATGCCTGCCTTAACTCATTTGCTTCTTCTTCAGTTTTCACTTGATTTAAATTTAACTCTTTAAGCACCAAAAAGCAGATGCCAAAATTTACGTCTGCAAAATTTTCCAAAAAGATGCCTTGTCCAAGACATTTCATATTGAGAATTCAAAGACTAGAGGGCAAACAGTGTAGATCTAGATGAGGCGGCTCATAATGAGCAGCCTCATCAGGATCTACCCTGTTTGCACATTCTGTTAATTTCGTCACTGGTGCTTAAAGAGTTAGGAATATCAGACAGTGGGCAGGTCTCTCCATACCATAATATATTCCAGATTGATCTGTCTATAATAATCTCATGCAAATGGGTACAGAAAATGAAAATGCAATGACTCAGGATAAAACTGACATTGAACCATTACTGAAAATTGAATAATTTGATTTTCACAGATTGTCTGAAAAAGGAACATTTTTAAATTCAATTCAAGGTTAAAATTGTCATTTCATTTACCAAAGCTGATCGAGGGAGTGGGATAAAATTTTGGTTGAAATTACGTAGCCGATTATCTACATTTCAGATAGAACTAAGCAGTTTAGTGGGTGTGGTTTACTCGTTGGAGAGGAAAAATGTATAAAAAGAAAATTTTTGAATTGAATTTTAGGTTAAAATTGTCACTTCATTTACCAAAGTTAAGGGGGCAGGAAAAATTGTGGGTTGAAATTGCATAATGAATGAAAAACTCAGTGAGTGAGAGGAGTAGGATAGATCTAGTAGGTTAGTTCGTTGCAGAGAGAATTGGTCTTGTTATTGTTTCATGAGGAATAATAGATTTGTGATTGTACTTCAGTTCTAACCTATTTTTGTTGCAATGATGTCATTAATCACTAACCCTAAACCTGCTCAATAAAACAATTATTGAACTATCCCTTAAGAGGGGTCACCCCGATCTAAGAAGCCATAACTTCCACAAACTCTGACCAATTTTGCAGATATTTTCACCCATGCTGCCATGATCTTGCAGTTACTGAGGTCACATGACTTCCATATATGAAGGTAACAGGATTTACAGGGAACTTTTTCAGGTACTTAAAAAAAATGAAATACAAGACATTAGTGCTAAGTGTATGCTAAAGCTGTAGGAAGAAAGTGATTGCTGGCCTGTAGGGCCAGGTGTTATCCAGTAGATCTGATCAATAGGAAAAGTTTAGATGGATGAAGTCTGGTTTCTAGAAAATTGGGATCAACTAAGTGAGGGTGCCTCTTGAAAAGCTGATATTGAAAAAACTTGTAAATTTTTTATGTGTTTTCGGACTTTGAAAATCTAAAATACCACAGTGATGTGGGTAAAGATTTGCTCTATTAGAAATTAAGCAGATTCCTTCTGAATAGGACAACCTCAACTGGTGGGGTGTACTTGATGTCTAACATGCCTGACAGGCTCTCAGAGTGTTCTACCCCTTTAAATGCTTAGCAGGTTCAGGGTTAGTAGGTAAATGTGTGCACTTTCAGGGGAAGCATTTTCATTTTTGCCTCTTAACTGTTAGAAATTGCCTTTGTACTGACCTAGGCCCTAATGTTTGAATTTCTACTCCTTACGTAATAACTTGAATTTCAAACTTCATTTTGAGAATTGCCATTGAAACGCAATTGTACAAGTTCAGTAAGTTTAAATTTAATTTTACAAGTGGTATATTGGGAGAACAAGAACGTGACTGAAATTAGATTAAGACGAATAGGACAATTTGATTTGATCAATGTTCTAGACCAATTTGATTAGTTTTTCAAATAAAAACCTTGACGTCAAGAATTTTGCTGTGGGGCTAACGCATGCGGTTAAAGAATTCATGATGTTCTGAGACTTCCATGGAACTAATGGGATTCCAGAATCCTGTTAATGCACATAATTGTTGAGGACAACACTAACCCCTAGTGAGCATAAGTTTTATAGAAAGGGCTTATTATGTGTTACTTTTGATTTATTTTCATATGGAAGTGATCTATTAAACTAGAGACCAAGTGCTTTAAATTCCTCATAGATTTAACTGTGGTGACAAGCGATACATATCAATCCATTTATTTACCAGTGCTTTCAGAGAATTTTGCTTGAATGGATTGCAAATGAGTTATGCTGAAAAGTACCATATTTGTCCTAAAAATTGAACAAAAGTCTTCAGCAAATACATAAAATTGTGTTTAAGATCTGCACCATTAGGCGGGGGTGGGGGTGCCATTTTCAAGATGGAAGTCTTGGAAAAAGGCGTGCAGTTTCTTCCCACTTTTAGCTCATCTGAGCTCGAAGTGCTCAATGTGAACTATTGTGATCCATATTTGTCACCCGTCTGTCCGTCTGTCAATTGTCAACAATTTCTTCAAACAACATCTCCTCCTAGACCAGTAAGCCAATTTCAAAATAATTTCACACTAATGTTTCTGTTATAGCCCCAGTGAACCAAAATTGCTAAAATGGTTCCTCTCTGCTGAACAAAATGGCCACCAGAGCTGAAAAATAGAAAACCTTTAAACGACATCTCCTTTGAAGCCAATGGCTTGATTTCAAAATAATTTCACATAAATTTTTGACTCATGGTCCTGAACAAAAAATTGCTAAAGCGGTTTGACTCCCCTGAACAAAATGGCTGTCAGAGCTAAAAATAGAAATTAACCTTAGCATGACACAGAGGGCACAATTTTGATCCAATCATCATGAAACCTTGTCAGAATGTTTATCTTAATTAAATCTAGACCAAGATTGAAACTGGGTCATAGGGGTCAAAAACTAGGTCACTATGTCAAATCTTAGAAAAACCTTATGTACACTCTAGAGGGCACAGGTATGATCCAAATTCATGAAACTTTGTCAGAATGTTGCTCCATATAAAATCTAGGCCAAGTTTGAAACTGGGTAAAAAAACTTGGACATTAGGTCAAAACTAAGAAAAACCTTGTGTACACTCTAGAGGGCACAGTTATGATCCAATTTTCATGAAATTTTGTCAGAATGTTTATCTTTATGAAATCTAGACCAAATTTGAAACTGGGCCATATCAGATAAGAAAACCCTGGTCAGTAGGTCAGATCTTAGAAAAACCATGTGAATGCTCTAGAGGACACAGTTTTGTTCCAGTCTTCATAAGACTGTGTCAAAGTGTTTATCTCTGACAAATCTAGACCAAGAATAAAACTGCTTGGTGTGGGGTTGAAAAGTAGGTCACTAGGTCAAATCTTAGAAAAACCTCATGTACACTGTAGAGGGCACAGTTATGATCCAATTTTTATGAAACTTTGTCAGAATGTTAACCTTTACGAAATCTAGGCAAAGCTAGAAACTGGGTCATGTGGGGTCAAAAAGTAGGTCAGTAGGTCAAATTTTAGAAAAACTGTGTACACATTAGAGGGCACAGTTATGATCCAATCTTCATGGAACTGTCAGAATGTTTATCTTTATGAAATCTAGGCCAGGTTTGAAACTGAGTCATGTGGGGTAAAAAAAATAGGTCACTAGGTCAAATCTTAGAAAAACCTTGTGTACACTACTCTAGAGGGCACAGTTATTATCCAATCTTAATGAAACTTTGTCAGAAGGTTAATTCATATTAAATTTAGATCAAATTTGAAACTGGACCCTGTCAGGTCTAAAACTAGGTCACTAGTTCAGATAGTAGAAAAACCCATGTGAATGCACTAGAGGGCACAGTTTTGTTCCAGTTTTCATGAAACTTTGTCAGAATGATTATCTCCAACAGATCTATGGACCAGGGGTACATGTGCGTCATGTGGAGTCAAAAACTAGGTCACTCTGTCAAACCTTAGAAAAACTTTTTGTACACTCTAGAGGGCGTAGGTTTTATCCAATATTCATGAAGTTTATATACAAGAAATAAAGACCTGGATTGAAACTGGGTCATGTGGGGTCAAAAACTGGGTTATTAGGTTAAATCTTAGAAAATCCTTAGGTACACAATAAAGGGCTAATTTTCCATTTAACCTTTGTGAAACTCTGTCTGTCGTACGTATGGATGTCACTGAGGTTAAGTTCACAGGATACTCAGGTGAGCGATCCAGGGCCATCATGGCCCTCTTGTTAAGATGGAAGTCTTGTATAGATATCAATAGGGTGAGGATTTCCAAATAGTTTGGTAAATATAATGGTTCTTCATGATATGAAAGTAATAAAGCCAATTTTGGCATGTTTCTGAATACTGCATTAAGTCCGATTATTATCAGCTGGGACTGCATTTGAAGAAAAGTAACCCAGCAGGCACACAAGGTTGAATCAGTATATTCAACCTGCTTTCAAAGTTATGATGTTGAATCAAGGTAGCTTCAGTATTGATTCAACCTTATCAATATTGATTCAGCCTTGATTCAACATCATGACATTGAATCAAGTTGATCCAGTTGATTCAGCCTTGTGTGCCCAGTGGCATATTTTTGTAGCTCACCTGAGCACGAAGTGCTCAAGGTGAGCTATTGTGATCCATATTTGTCTGTCGTCCAGCATCCATCCATCTGTCTGTCTGTCCATCTGTTGTCAACAATTTCTTCAAACGACATCTCTTAGACCAGTAAGCCAATTTCAAAATGATTTCACACAAATGTTTCCGTTATAGATCCTTCAAACGACATTCCACTTAGACCAGTAAGCCAATTTCAAAATTTCAAATTTCACACAAATGTTTCTGTTATAGCCCGGGTGAACCAAAATTGCTAAAATGGTTCCGATCCATTGAACAAAATGGCCGCCAGAGCTAAAAATAGAAAAAACTTTTAAATGACCTCTGAAGCCAATGGCTTGATTTCAAAATAATTTCACATAAATGTTTGACTCATGGCCCTGAACCAAAATTGCTAAGCTGAACAAAATGGCCGTCAGAGTTAAAAAAAAAAAGAAATAAATCTTAGAAATGACACAGAGGGCACAGTTATGATCCAATCATCATGAAACTGTCAGAATGTTTATCTTAATGAAATCTGGACCAAGTTTGAAACTGGGTCATGTGTGGTCAAAAAATAGGTCAAATCGTAGAAAAACCTTGTGTACTTTATGTTGTAAATATGTATATAAGAGGGCCTCATGGAAGATTAGTGTTTTGCTAAATGTGTCACCCTCTATAAATAAAGTCAATTATTATTATTATTTTATTATTATTATTACAGTCTAGAGGGCACAGTCATGATCCAAACTTCATGAAACTTTGTCAGAATGTTTGTTTTCATGAAATCTAGTCCAGATTTGAAACTGGGCCATGTCAGGTCAAAAACTAGGTCACTAGGTCAGATCTTAGAAAAAACATGTGAGCGTTCTAGAGGGCACAGTATTGTTCCAATCTTCATGAAACTTTGTCAGAATGTTTATCTTTATGAAATCTAGGCTAAGGTAGAAACTGGGTCATGTGGGGTCAGAAACTAGGTCACTAGGTCAAATCTTAGAAAAACCTTGTGTACACTCTTAAGGGCATAGTTGTGCTCCAATTTTCATGAATCTTTGTCAATGTTTATCTCCATAAACTCTAGACCACATATGAAACTGGGCCATGTCGGGTCAAAAACAAGGTCACTAGGTTAGATCTTAGAAAAGCCATGTGATTGCTCTAGGGGGCACAGTTACGATCCAATCTTCATGAAACTTTGTCAAAATTTTATTTCCAACGAATC
This sequence comes from Ctena decussata, assembly GCA_963989385.1. Lineage (NCBI taxonomy): Eukaryota > Metazoa > Mollusca > Bivalvia > Lucinida > Lucinidae > Ctena > Ctena decussata. Next base: position 77,997,026 of record OZ022503.1, on the reverse strand, counting down.
TAGACCAAGGGTACAACTTGGTCATGTCAGGTCAGAAAGTAGGTCACTAGGTCAAACCTTAGAAAAACATTGCAAACACTCTAGAGGGCACAGTTTGGGTCGGATTTTCATGAAATTTTGTCAGAATGTTTATATCCAAGAAATCTAGACAATGTTTGAAACTGGGTCATATGGGGTCAAAAACTAGGTCATTGTGTTAAATCTTAGAAAAATGGCAGGTACACAATAAAGGGTTCATTTTCCATTGAATCTTTCTGAAATTCTATCTGTCATAGGTTAAGTTCACAGGATACTCAGGCGAGCGATCCAGGGCCATCATGGCCCTCTTGTTCAGGAGAAAGAAGGAACCATGTTTTGAGTTTTATATTAGAGCAAATTGCTGCAGTATTGCTTACCAAGATCTTTACAATAGGAGATTGTCTGAACAAACACTGACCTATTAAATGAGGATCTGAGGGCAATTTAGCATGTAACTTCATTAGCACTTTACCTATTGCCCTCTATTATCTGATATAGAATGGTGGAATTAATTGTCAGGTCTATGGAGATTTAATAATTTTGCTTTTGGGAGCAATATATTACCAGTTATGGATATGACAGATAATTAATCAAGATTTTGTCAAGCCAGAATGGAGCTGCAATTACAAAACCTCAGGCATATTCCTAGAAAACACTCTCTGTCAGGACAATGATTTTCAAAAACAAGTAAGCATCTGCCAAGTGCCTGCAAAGAGTCTTCCTGACTCATTAAGTGTGAGACGTCACAGTAAAACACAAACAGTCATCAGAAAACTACCCTATTGTGTTTAAATATTACTACACCTAATAGCCATTAATTTTCCATTTGTTCTTGGGCCACCTTTAAATAATTAATTTTCCATTTGGAACAAATGGAAAATTATGTTTTTTAGGTGTCCCAATTTTTAAGAAAATTAATAGTTTTTTAAACCATTAATTTTCCATTTGTTCCTGGGACACCTATAAATCATTACTTTTCCATTTGGAACAGATGGAAAATTAATGGTTTTAGGTGTCCCAATACTTAAGAGAATTAATGGTTTTTAAACCATTAATTTTCCATTTATTCCTGGGACACCTATAAATCATTAATTTTCCATTCAGAGCAAATGGAAAATTAATGGTTTTTAGGTGTTTCAATACTAAAGAAAATTAATGGTTTTAAACCATTAATTTTCCATTTGTTCCTGGAACACCTATATATCATTAATTTTCCATTTGGAACAAATGGAAAATTAATGTTTTTTAAGTTTCCCAATACTTAAGAAAATTAAAGGTTTTTAGATGTCCCAATATTTAAGCAGTTAGAGTATGTGGAAGCTGAGTTAATTTAGAACCCTGTACAATTCAAAGCCAGAGCAAAACGAAACCACTAGAGGGACCATGATGAGCCCAGCCAAAGATGGTAGTGGTCAGGTGCTAACTTCTATCACTCATTAGTGTAGATTAAGGAGGGTGCCATCAATTAGTCTGAGGACTGACTTGCCTTATGCAACTGAAAGGGAAGCAAGATTGTCAACCAAGGTTTGGTTTGGTCAGAATCCTGTAACAGCATGGATTGTCATGTTTTGTCACTGTCTTGGCATCAGTTATGAGGATTTGGCATGCAATTATTACAGCCATATCTTGAGAAAACACCCACATGGATACACAGGTATAGATCCAGTTTGATCAGATCTAGAGTTCTTACCGTTTGAACTGAGGAATCCATAGAGTGCAAAACATACTGGCAGACTGGGATCTGTAAATTCAGGTATGCAGGCTGATCAGGGGCTTGGCAGGCTGATCAGGGCCTTCATTCTATCAGCATTCTCTTAAACACCTTTACATTCGTTGTGACTGAAACCTCTTTTGGTCTTATCTATAAAGCTTTGATTAGGTGACATTGTTTTTGTTTGTCTTGCTAATGAGCACAAATCCCCCTCACTTGACATTTGAGATGGTTCTTTAATGATCCTTATTACTGTGATAGAAATCCTGAGTACACTGTGTAGATCTTGATCAGACTGCTGTCTGATCTGGGTCTGCACACCCAGCAGGCACGCAATGCTGAATCAACATTGAATCAACCTTGATTCGGCATCATATGATGTTGAATCAAGGTTGATTCAGTTTTGATTCACAGTAGGCACACAATGCTGAATCAACACTAAATCAACCTTGATTCAATGTCATGATGTTAAATCAAGGTTGATTCAGCATTGTGTGCCCAGTGGGCTGCAGTTTGTTCGATTCCTGACTCCATATTAAGTATCATTACAGCCAGTGAAGTGTTTAGTCCATAATGGACTATAAAACAGTTCCTTAATGAAGTCAATTTTGTGAGAGTGTTGTGCCATCCACCTTATTAACAGGGAAGCAAATGGATGTTTCTTGTAATGAATATGTCAAGGATAGAAGAATAAACGACAAGACACCTTTTAACACCTATTAGCCTTTTGCCTGACTTCTCCATTCTGATATCTGTGAGGTCTTTTGCCATCAAAAGTTCTCTTGGTGCTGTACGCATTTGGCCATCAGAGCTCCAGATAAGAAGGGGTAACAGTGATAATTAAAAGATAATTTTTCTTATTTCTCAACTAATACATACGTTGTGACCCCTCATTAGAACCATCTCGGCGAGATGGTTCTAATGAGGGGTCACAATGTATGTTTTTGTGGGAAAACAAGGAAAATTATCCCTAAATTGCCTCTGTTGCCCCTTCTTATCTGGAGCACTGGCCATGGTGTATGTGGTAAAAACGTTATGTAGCAGTTGGCTGGTAATGATGGTCGTCTTTGTTTATATTAAAATTTTGTACTGAAATTTTGGAAGAGTTTAGTCCTTAACTTGTAGTGACCACAAAAAAAAAGATAGATAATAATAATAGTTGGATAGATGGGTGACATGTGATATTACATCCTTTTTAGCAGTACATGCATTTCAGTCATATCAGGACCATGGGAGAATGATGATGAAAGGCTGTGTGCCATGGAACCTCATTTACGGTTGGAAGGATTTGTGCCTCCAGCGGGTATGGAACGCCTTTACTGCCTCCATGTGTCTATTCTAGTGTTATCGAGTCAGCCCATCATTATATCCTGGTCAAATATTATTATGTTGGGTGCAAATGTAATTATGATATCCGCAGATACCAATATATCCACACTGGTCTGGCATTCAACACAGGTAACGAAGACAACGTCCAGGTTTCGTAATTCCTACGTCTAGCCAACGACGAAAATGGCGGATTTTAATGGGGGCGAATCGGTTATAATACATTCAATTATCAATTTCTACGTATTGTAAAGGGTGTCAGTTATGCCAATACTCTTACGGACCCCAGAAATTATACTCGATTTTATTAAGAAGATCCAAAAACGGCCACAAAGATGCACGAGGGAGAAATGCAAGATCCCGTGAGACAGCTACTGCTGCTATCACTGGGGAAAGTAGGATTCTTAGATTATAGCTCTGTTTAGCTGCCTTTTTCACTATATTCAGCTGCTGATTTTTTTATGCGAACTTGGGCAGTGTGAGTAGTTGCCTGTTATGTACGTTTGTTTGCATGTCATTGTCTCTATATGCAGATATTGCTATGTTTCCATTACAACGTCCATGCCAACGTATTTAATACAACGCAGATATAACGAAGTTATCTTTTATTTCACATTTAATGGGATTAAACTGCAAAAATGTTTACCTATGGCGGGCTCAAAAGTGACACGTGTAATTAACGCGGCACTATAAGCCATAAACATGAAATGTTTCTAAGTCATTCGATGGATATTAGCTGTAAAAGTTCACTTCAGATGGGACCTTGCTTTATAGTGAAACACTAGCGACTCTAAAACGAGACTGCTCATCAACTGCGCCACAGAGGCTTGAATTATATTGATTCTGTATAGCAAACGAAGACCTAGCCACTAATTACAATGATTTCCTCGCCAGACTAATATAAAATAAGGTACCCCAAATATTTTAACCAAGGGTTCCTCCCCTTGTATATATGTATATACAATCGGTATCCTTTTAGCCATACCAAATCTGATTCTGGCCTCTATGGCGGCGCACACCAGTGAGGAATTTGATTGCTTGGTAATTTATGCAGTCTGAGTCCTTACAGCAAACATAGCTGAAACATTATCCATCTTACAATGACAAACAAGTGCAGCGTGAATGAGTTATATTCTTCGGAAAAGTGGAGTTGTAACAATTTAGCATACATATACACGGTGGTAATATCCTTTTAACTACCTATGCTGTTGACCAAGACGGTACTATACATGGCGGCTGTCGACCGAGCTGATATTGCTGTCGTTGTCTCGGCCGACAGCCTTTTTGTACACGTTTGGTAAATGAACGGCTTGGTCGACAGCACAGGCAGGGAAATTGGTATTACCACCGTGGTATAGCATGAAATACAGGATCAGAAGATGGATCTAGGAAACAATGAATACCAAAAGAATAGAAACGCTGCGCGTTTTCAACGAAGATTACGTGGTTAACTATTTGCGTACTAGAGATATTGGTCTTTGTTTTACAAGAAAAGCTTAAAAACCCAACTGAATGTTCTTAAGAATGATTACCAATTAAAATTCAGACGGATGGATGACTTGCAATTTTACGCACTTATTAATAGTAATTAGGTCTTGACGATGGAAAGGTGATTATGAAAGGCGGTATGCAACAGCTTCGTTTACGTTTGAAAATATTCTAGCAAGATTGGACACAGGACTGCTAGATCAGCAGGCTAGCGCTTAACCAACCGAACCATCGAGCTTCAAATGCCTGAAAGAATATCGTCAGACCAGCTTAATATAGTGTTAGTTACTTTCTACGTTTCCAGAGTTTTTAAACGTAATAACTTTGTGCTTTTATCATTATCAACCTCCCAAAAGGTAACGAGGCAAAATACGAGGGGCGTTCGAAAAGTTTTGCAAATGGCCTCATAACTTTATTTAGGGACATGCTGGGTACAAATGCTATGCATATACTAAAAGCAATACGTTTGGTCTTTGCAATGATACCAAACACTTTACAAAGGCACCTTATCTTACTGATTTACAATGCATTTATTAGGCCTCAGTCATACCACTGGGCTAATTTCACATGTAAAATCTTTTCAGTGTTAGGCCCTCAATTCAAATATCGTTGTAAATACAAAATATTTCTTTGTCAACTGCATAACTATCGTTGCCTACATTATACATACAAAAGTTGGAAGGATGGCAACTGTCATCGATTCATTCCTTGCAGAGCAATGCAAAGTTCTTATGACGCTATCAAAATCGACGTCAACGTCATTTTTGAAAGGTTGTAGCGGTTTCGTATTTTGCATTAATTAAATTTATTGACAGATTTTAGTTGATCCATGCAAAGGCTCTTGCTGACAAGATTTCGAATCTTAACAGACTTGTTTTTATTACAAAATCATTATAACTGTAGTGGAAAGGAAGAATTTGCTATTACATGAAATACGGATAATACACATTAACGGGAAAGTATGGAACCTAGATTAAATATAATTTCCGCGATATTTATAGGATAATATTGTCTGGGCATTGTCTTCTAGCAGCAAAGATTAAAAAAATCAAAGACTGCTCATATATGAATTACGGCCTACTAACATAAAATTCTGCAGTGCCTGTAGGGTATACCTCTTTCAAAGAAGTTAAAAACGCGTCTTTTTAAGAAATTAAGAAAAATATACCGCTTTTGCAAACTTCTGTAGGCATAACATAGCTTTATGTGTTTTTGCTATCAGTAGTTCTGTCTTTATGGTGGTTACCAAGAAATTACGTCATTTGCAAAACTTTTCGAACGCGCCTTGTATTTTTGATTTGACTCAGGACCGCCAGGTCATCAGACCAGCGCTACCGTGGCTTTTCAGTTGTGTTATGGGTTCACCGCATACGGCATAGAGTACAACAAACATAATCCATCCCTCACCCGTCGCTGTCTTTAATCGTCTCTCGTTCGAAAAAGTATGCCTTTACTGCTCAGTTGTTGATTGCTGGCCCATTACGGATTCAAACCCGCTCCCTTTAGCGCCATAACTGAGAGTTGAAAGAAACAACGCTCATAGATATGTTTGATTGTGGTCGGTAGACTCGACCGTCACCGTTGAGGGTATATACTTCGCAAATCACGACTTAATTAAAATGTTGAACTTGTATATGACAAAAGTAAATTAATGATCCCGTAATGATTTAGTACATTGAATTTAAGTAGTATTTGTAACAAAATCAAATGTGACCAATAAGAGATGCAATTTCTGACAGTTTAAATTAGGACTTAATAGTTTGATCATATGTTTTCCTAGGTTATCGAAGTTTCATCGTGACAGCATATGCTATTCAAGAGTTCTCCTCAAACAAATTATGATAACAGATCATCCAGAAATAGCTTGACCGTTATATACGAACGAAAGCCTAAAACCTGTAAAACGACAACCAAGAGAAAGAGAAAAAAACTGAGGCGCGACACGACAAAACAACAATGTGGTTGTGCACCCAGCGCAGACTCAGATCAGCCTGGGCGGATCAGCCTGGGCATCCGCCCAGACTGACCAGAGTCTTCGCTGTCCGCATGGAGGTAGCTTAGATCCTTCGCTACCATTGCACTTAACGAAGAGTAAATTGGATGGATGCCCAGGCTGATCTGAGTCTGTGCTGGGCGCACAACCACATGGTTGGTTTTGTCGTGTCGCGGCTCAAAGGAGGTTATTGTGCTTTTGCGCGGCTGCGTCACGACAAAACCAACAAAGTGGCACGTCCAACGAAGACTTAGATCAGCCTGGGCACCCGCCCAGTCTGATCAGAGTATTTGCTGTGCACTAAAAGGGAAGCCAAGGGTCTAAGGTAGCTTCATGCGGATAGCACAGACTCTGATCAGTCTTGGCGAATACCCAGGCTGATCTGAGTCTTCGATGGGCACACATGCCACTTTGTTGGGTTTGTCGTGTCGTGGCTCATATGCTTTCGTAAAGTGTGCTTAGAAGAACCAGCGATGTTTGCATTTGAAAAAAAATCCGTCCAGCGATCTCGTAAGAGATGGCGCTATTTGCTTTTATGATGCTAAAACAAGAAAACTTTGTCCTAATTCATTTCACTGGTCTGCCATTGACTTGGCCCTGATGACCCAAACCACTGGGACAGGAATCCCGAGCAAACAACCCAGACAAAGATCAAACTGCTCCGAATGCATGGGGGTAGTATGACCAGGATCTGCGGTGGTTTCCTACTGAGTGACGCGGATTTTACGTCCCATCTACAAACACACATCATCTGGCAATGGGACTTTGGTTTAGAGTCTTATTCGAAAGACAGGTGACGCGAGGAATCAAACCTGCGACCTGTGTATCGGTAGTCGAGCGCGTAAATCACTACAGTGCCATCGCTCCCATCTCCTTGCAGTGAGCTTTTACTCTGCTTATACATGTAGTAACTAGTTATATAGCGTTTCAATATCGTATATATTCGAATATTTTCAATCCTCACCAGTCATGAAACAATTACGCCATTTTTCTTTCCTTTTGCGGGGAAATTATTTATCCTGACAAAATTTGTCAAACCTTTATTTATCCCGTAAACAGTTTGTTTCTGGCGGCATTTTGACTTGGGTGTCTACCTTTTATTGTCACCTTTTGCCTAGCACAGGCCACTCCGGATGGTTGTCACAACCAATTTTAGTACCTCCGTCGGAGGTACCTGTGAAAGTTTACTAGGCGTGGTTAAGCAGGCGTACGAAAAGACGTTAGTCTGTACAGAAAAAATAGTATCCATGATTATTATTTCAAAAAAATATATACAACTATATGCTTTAGTTTAAATTCATAAACGGTTTCAATTCAAATAGCATTTTTTCATTACTTGCATCTGCTGGCATTGTATATATATATGTTTCTACTACATGTATTCTAAAACTAAGACCGACTTGTCAGAGCGGCACGGATCTTAGCGGAATTGGCCTCCATTGACCCATTTATGCCAAGTGGACTAGACCTCTTATTCTATCTTTACCAAATGAGTGTGTTCATTTGACAGTTAAGGGTTTTCCCAGGTTCAGTTTTTTTTTCTTTTTTACTTAATGCTAAAGTGTAATACCCATTTGACTAATAAGACAAAGTTTATATAAGGTCAAGAATATAAAAGTAACTGCCGAAATTAATAACGTGCGTTGCGAAAGACCGGCGAAGAGGGGGATGGAATTGGTAGTCTTCCGCCTTATCCTCTATACTACTGCCGCTTCTACACGAGAGAGAGAGAGAGAGAGAGAGAGAGAGAGAGAGAGAAAAAGACAGAGACGGAAAGACATCGAAATTACGTCGACGTGCCGTCATTTCGACGTCCTGCGGGTATTGCAGCACATGACGTCGAAATGACGTCACGTCGACGTCGATTAGACGTAATCACGTCGCATCGGCGTCATGTGCCTGCTGGAACTTGCCAAAATTCAGAGAGAGAGAGAGAGAGAGAGAGAGAGAGAAGCACTTTCATATACGTAATAATTTAGGGCTGGTCGCAAAATATGTTCCTCCAAATAAGGGTTCAAAGGACTTTTCAAAAATACATGAATTTCATACAACAAGGGGGAGAAATACAGTATCACTTGTATTCATGACCAGAATGAAATTTCGAAGTCCAGATGGGCTATGGGTGTTGAATCAGAGAAGGATCTGGCAGCGAAAGGAGAGGGATGGGCTCCGCCTTTCCTATGCTTCACCCAAGAAAAAGTGGGTCTCTGACCCCGGCTGCCCCTACGCAGACGACGAGAAGCTTTACCGTTACCCAGCAGGAACACGCCATTGAATCAACATTGAATCAACCTTGATTCAACATTATGACGTTGAATTAAGGTTGGATTAAAGTTTATTTAATGTTATTTGCCCAATGGGTACCTATCCCGCCGTCGATGGAATTCAGGCTTCCACTGCACACAGCCTTTTGTCTCGATATGACTGAAATCCGATTGAAAGGGACACTGACTGACTGATTGACTGATTTGTTGCTTTACGTCTACGGTAAACAGTTATGGTCATGTCGGGACGGTCAGTTAGCCTAACCACACTATTCCTGGGCAGGCTTAGACCTCCTAAGCGGTTAACCAGTACTAAGTTCACATATCTTCGCCAGTATCTGACAACTGCCCTTCTTGAATCTGCGGAAGGAGAAATGAACGTATGTGGCCAGACTGAGTATCGAACCCAGGACCTCTGATTTACAAGTCAGTTACAATATCGATGCCATCTGACTGTCAAGAGCAAAACGGGAAAAAACATGAGTCTACCAAATTAGCCTGCGCATACGCGCGGTTTGATAACGATCTTCACTTTCTGCTTACACAGTTATTGTGCCAGAAAACAACAAAAGTTGTGATCAGGCTGCGTAGGTGCGCAGGCTGATCAGAACCTTCGCTGACCGCACATGCTCTAAAATCTATTTTTCTAATGGCACGGCGCATTTTATACCATGTTAGCGTAACGAAGTCTAACCCCAACTGGCCCTACGGCCAGTAGGCTATGGAAAACTTTTAGCCCTTTTTACCCATTTGTCTTATGCAGAGTCTGATCTGGGTCTGTACTGCTGATATATGTCCCGTGTGTGGTTTGCTGGACTTTTAATTGGGGCAATTTGGAAATAGGTGTCGTAGCAGAGGTAGAGGCGTACAGGTTTGATAGCACTGTTGGAGAAAAGAACACAGACCTTCGAGATGAGATGCCACAGAAGACTAATGAACAAGGATCGCGTAACCAATGAGGAGGCTCGCAGTAAGATCCAAGCCGCCATTGGAGAATATGATGAATTCCTGGCCATGGTCAAGAAACGGAATCTAAGGTGGTCTGGCCACGTCTCCAGGTTTTCTGGCTTAAGTAAGGCGATTCAACGGGACACAGTGAAAGAAAAAAGGAGATTTAGACAGAAAAAAGAGGTGGGAAGACAATATAAAAGAGTTGACGGGGATGAACATTGCCAGCTTAACCAGAGCAGCTGATAACAGGACAAAGTGAAAATGGATTATTGCGAAGTCCACTGTGGTGCTCCAACCACCATGCTAGGTTATAGTGGGTAGAATAGAAATAGAACATATTTTGTTGCCTCAGAAATCTCCTTTCCTCCCTCCCTTCCTGATGCCCTTGTCTGTTGCCTTTTTTTCAGGACGCGGGGCGGAGAGGAGGGGCTGGGGGAGGAGGCGAGAGAGGTGCGCTGGCGAGTTAATACGTAAGCATTACTTATCAGATGTCTGCAACTACCGTATCCCGCGAAATGGTTCAGAGAGGGATGCCCGTTGCTTTCTAGAACCTGTCTATCACCTTTTCCTTTCGATTTTTTGGGTTTAGTGGCGGTGAAGAAATTAAATATAGAAATGCGCGACTGTTGCACTAAATTTGATGAAGGTAGGTACATATATATTATGAAATGTCTATGACGTTTGGACAACGTTGGGTAGACGTTGTTCCATCATCGTGTGCTCACTGTGGATCAGGCTGCTACAAGCTTGGTAAAATGGCTGGCATCGCATAATTCTATCATATACAGTCGAAAAATATTGCAAATCTACATAATGCCACCAAACTGACTGACTACATATTAGCGAGTCATAGAGCAGTAAACGGCATAAACGTTTCATTGTCACATACGACAGTTATTCAAAACTATAGTTAAAGGTAAAATGATGTAAAATATCTATAGTGGGCTCTGGAAACTGCTTATTTAACCTTTTTATTAAAAACTTCGTTGTTTTTCCGCTGTACTGGACTCGTTGCTAGGGGTGTTGTAATGAAAATTCCTAAATTACAGCGCTATTACCGACTCAAAATACAAAAATGGTATTTTATTCATTTTAAGTATTCAGTATCTTCGTTCGCATAGCAAAACAATTTTCCAAAACATCTCATTTTATTAGTTAGCCGTCATTTTCTTTCTGTTCATGTAGAAAAGACACTGTAAAGCAAACACCTCTCGACGGAGATCCAGCACTGTGATTAAACCTGCGTGCAAAAGCAGAAAATACCAATACACACCAAACGCATGGTAATTTTAGCGGTCCGTAAGGCATTTATTATAGGGTAAAACTGAAGCATTTCATTACAATGCGTAAACAAGTTTACTTACCGATTCGCCCCCACGCGAAAGTCGCCATTTTCGTCGTTGGCTAGACGTAGGAATTACGAAACCTGGACGTTGTCTTCGTTACCTGTGTTGAATGCCAGACCAGTGTGATATCATGCGGATACAACTGTATGTTGTGTTCACATGTCATTATGTTGTATACAGATGTATTTTTATTGTGTTGGTTCATCATTATATCCTGGCCATACGTCATTATGTGGGTGCAGTTGTCATTATGTTATGTACACGCACCATTGTATTATGGTATTATGCCTTTATGTCGGGTACGCACGTCATTGTATTTATACAAATGTCTTTTCATTGTGTCGGTACATCATTATATCCTGGCTATATGTCATTATGTTGGGTGCAATTGTCATTATGTTATGTACACACACCATTGTATTATGCTCTTACGCCTTGATGTTAGGTACAGATGTCATTGTGTTGTGTACAAATCTTTTTTCATTGTGTGGGGTCGTCATTATATCCTGGTCATACGTCCTTATGTTGGGTGCAGTTGTTATTATGCTATGTACACACACCATTGCATTATGGTCTTACGCCTTTATCTTGTGTTCACATGTCATTTTGTTGTGTACAAATGTCTTTTCATTGTGTCTGTTCGTCATTACATCCTAGCCATACGTCATTTTAGTGAGTGCTATTGACATTAGGTTATGTCCACACACCATTATATTATGGTCTTACGTCTTTATGTTGTGTTCACATGTCATAATGTTGTATACAAATGTTTTTTCATTGTGTCGCTTCGTCATTTTATTCTGGCCATGCGCCTTTATGTTGGTTGCAATTGTTATTTTATATTACACACACACCATTATGTGGGCGCATATATAATTATGACATGTAGACATACCATTATATATGTAAGATGCTTTTATGCCCCCAACTTTGAAGACGTTGAACAGGCATATTAGTTTTGCCATGTCTGTTCATTCATTCGTCTGTTTGCCCCTTGTTTGAATTTTGCACTTATCCCAACTTCTGATCAACTGGACCTAGAAAGCAGACTTTTTGGTATTTTGCAGTGAACCATGATGTGTTAAATATTTTATAAGGTCACATAACTCTGAATTCAATAGTTACAGAATTATAGCCTCTTTTAGTCAATAATTTTGCGGTTACTGGGCTCAAGAACCACTGGAAGTAGGGTTTTGAAATTTTATATATAGAATAGATAAAAACAATGAGCAGACAAATATTTTTCCTGTACTTTCAGAGATTTTTTGTCAAAATTTAAAAAGAAATCTTGCTTCCACAATATCTCAAGAAGTATATGAGCTAGGGTGATGATATTTAGTACACAGGTAGGATGTAAACGTTCCAGAATGGATAAACTTTTAAATACCATCCCAAAATAAATGTCAGTGTCCTTGTTTGAATTTTGCATTCTTCGAACTTCTGATTCACTTTACAGTTAGCTCCTCTTTGTCGAAAATAAACCGAAATCTTACCATGATCTCTCAACAACCGTATGAGCTGGGTGATGATATTTTGAATACAGTTTTGGGAGTTGAGATGTCCAAGGTTTTATTAACCGTTAGTTTGGGCATATTCCTTTAAAATTTTTCTGTTATGCCCCTTGTTTGTGTTTGGCATTTTCCAATTTCTCGGGAAGCTGATTTTCAATATAATAATAGTCATTGATGTGTAAAAATATTGGAAAAGGTGAGGCAATTCTGAATTCATTTATTTTTCCCTTTTATCAACTTTAAACAGCTACTGGGAACGAATCCATGGCTGCAATTCTTAGTTGTTTTGGCGGATTCTAAGGTAGCTAGGCATTATAAAGCACACCATGGTGGCTACACTGGATTACTTTTACTGGTCAATAATGTTTTCTAAACAATACCAGAAACATATAGGCATATTGTCCGTGGCGAACACAAAAATTATGTCATAAACTTCGGATTTTTCCCTTACCCCACGAGTCTATATAACAGAAGCTATACCTCTCGCCCATAAACGTGAGAAGCGAAATCAACTTTTTTGCATAGGAAGCAACATCCCCATCCCCTCCTCTGTCCCAAACACACCACATATACACCCTGGCACAATGCCTTCGGAAATTCTGGAGAAAACGGTATTACTTTTAGGTCTTATTTGACTAAAGGAATTGAAAATTGACACTATTTTCAGACTGAGGGAGTCCCAATGACTTAGCGGATATATCATGCTACAACCTGTGCATTTTTATATCATCAGAACCACTCCATTAAGGCAATTCTAATGAGACGTCAAAGAAACTACTGAATTAATGATAGTTTTCATTACCATTTCGATAAAACCCTGATATATTCGTGCACAATTCAAATCCGACTCTTGGGGTGGTTCTGGACGACTATGGTGTTGGCCCTGCTGAGTAACTCTCAGTGCCGTGGCGTCCTATGCAGTAGGGCAAGGGCCAACTGTGCTGGCAGATCTGAAGGTGTGGGTCTGGTCTGTCTGGATATTTTTTCTCTCTCTTTCCTATCTCTCTCTTTCTGGGACACAGCTCGATATATACTGAAATACTGTCTCAAAGAGCCGTTAAACCCAAAACAACAAAGTCAAATCCGACTCAGATTACAGCTGCGGCCCTCATTTTGGCTTCTTTTAAAAATAAGCTACCATGTTTAAGCACTCTAACTGTCCGGTGTTACCTGTCAAAATCGATCGAATTAAAAGTCCGCCTAGGATACAACGACGAAGTGGCAGAATATAATGTCGTTTAGACGCGAAAGACATTTCGAACCGTAAAATATAGACAATGAATAGCACGAAAGAGAATATTTATGATAGCATATAATGGAATCTGAATTATCACAGAATGAAAATGAATTTGTACACCATATTATAGACTTTGCATTCGACAAAAAAAAGTTTGCTCTTGATATAATGGTATGTTCGCGTAACATCATATCATGTGCATCCAATAATGATGAAGTCACATAATACAATGGCGTTTGTCTGCGGTATAATGGTATGTAATTACAACAATATATTTTATGCATCAATTATAATGTAGAAATCATAGAACACGGTGATGTTTGCCCATTATATGACGATATACATGTATATACACAACATAGTATGTTCCCCCAACATTATGGTGAAATTACAGGATGCAGGTATGTTTGTCCATGACATAATGGTATGTATACATAATAAACCTTCATCTTCACCAAGTATGATTATGAAATCACAGGATACAAAGATGTCTGACCAATACATAATGGTTTGTATACGTAGCATAATATCTTGTGCACCCGACATCATGTTGGAGTCACAGGATACAACGATGTTTGCCCATGATATAACAGTACGTATGCATAACATAATATCAACTGGATCCAACATAATGATGAAAGCTCAGAGCAGAATGAAGTGTTCACACAATAGTACTAAAGCAGACACAAGGAGGCAGTAAAGGCGTTCCATAAGCGGGTATCAAAGCTGGGACTGCTAGATCAGCAGGACAGCGCTTAACCTACTGAGCTTCCAGGGCTTCTGATAATAATATTAGATATAAAATAAAAAATAAAGAGAAATGGACACAAAATAATTCAGGTGTGTTTTTTTTAGCTCACCAGAGCCGAAGGCTCCGGGGGAGCTTATAGTATAGGCAGTTGTCCGTCGTCGTCGTCGTCGTTGTCTGTCGTCTGTCGTCTGTCCGTCAACACTTTTAAACGACATCTCCTCTGAAGCCACTGGGCCGATTGGGCCCAAATTTCATCTGTAGCATTCTTGGGCTGGGGGATTGAAAGTTTGTGTTTTTTATGAAAATCTGCCTTTTAGTTTGGTTGCCATGGCAACTTAGACTTCCCATAGACTTATAATGGGGAAAATTGAAAAATGGCATTTACTGCCAAGCCATTGCAGATATGTTGACAAAACTTTTATAGAAATGTCCCTTGAGAAGTCTTCTATCAGCTATATGTTTTTTGACCAACTGCTCCTTTTATTGGTTGCCATGGAAACCAAAACGCAAAAAAATGGAAACTAAATACTTAAAAATGGCATTTACTGCCAAACCATTGCAGATATGTTGACAAAACTTATATAGAAATGTTCCTCGAGAAGTCTTCTATCAGCTATATGTTTTTTGACCAACTGCTTCTTTTATTGGTTACCATGGAAACCAAAATGCAAAAAAATGAAAAAGAACAACTTAAAAATTATCTCCTCTGAAGCCACTGGGCTGATAAAGCCCAGATTTCATCTGTAGTATCCTTAGGCTGGGGGATTGATAGTTTGTGTTTTTTATGAAAATCGACTCTTTAGTTTGGTTGCTTTGGCAAATTAGAGTTGCATTGACTTATAATGGGGAAAATTGAAAAATGGCATTTACTGCCAAGCCATTGCAGATATGTTGACAAAACTTTTATAGAAATATTCTTTGAGAAGTCTTCTTTCAGCTATATGTTTTTTTGGCCCACTGCTCCTTTTATTGGTTGCCATGGAAACCAAAATGCAAAAAAAATTGAAAAAATACTTAATACATTATCTCCTATGAAGCCACTGGGCCGATAAGGCCCAGATTTCATCTGTAGTATCCGTAGGCTTCTTTCGTTTGGTTGCTATGGCAAATTAGAGTTGCATTGACTTACGATGAGGAAACTTAAAAAATGGCATTTACTGCAATCAAAATATGAAAAATAGTTACATATTTTGTTATCAACTCAACAGACTCACTGTCAGACTGAGACTTTGTAGATGTATATTTTGTATTAGCCTGTACAAATGAGCCCATACAAATTTGATAGCAATTTTGAGCTAGAGATCTGGTGAGCTTTGTGGCCCGTGGGCCTCTTGTTTTTGATTAGGTTTGGTAATCATTGTGCACTTAAAGGGTAGCTGAGGGCCTAAGCTACCTTCATGCGGACAGCGAAGACTGATCAGACCAGGTGGATGCCCAGGCTTGTCTGAGGCTGCGCTGGGTGCACAGCCACTTTGTCGGTTTTCTCGTGTCACGGATAATTTAATTTAGTTTAATTGATAACCAGACCAAAGATTCTGACTAAATAGAACATTGTGACACCTGTACAAAAAATAAGAAGGGCATTATATGCAAATACGGTAAGCCTGTGAACAGGTTTCCTCACAACGTGGCTCGTATAAAACAGTAATATGACATTAATGACCAACCTAGAATAAATGCTTATTTTCTAGAGTCTGGAGTCGAGCTTTAATAAGACTTTAGCATGTACTCAGTCAATAAAACAGGTTCCGGCGGACTTATCAATATTAAAGTGTCACACACGCAGGAAATAGGTGGAATTAACGCTAAGTTTCTTATGTTATAAATACATCTCAGCATGCGAAAGTGAACAGTGAATTAGACAATTTATATACAGCCGAACTGACCATGAAACTTGGAGCATTTCCTGTTGATTTAGATCAGTTTGCTTCTGAAGAACCAGTCTAATAGGGCCGTCACCATTAATGATTTGCCATTCCATTACTGATGTTTTGACACATTGCTAGAGATAGTAAAAACAGAATGTTCAAATTTTGCGATAGTAACAGCAGCAGCCACCGTTTAAGGTGTCCCAGTTAGACTACAGCACAATCTGGTTCGGACATTGCAAATGTCACGATACTTCTTACAGAAGTGACACATTAAGGATAATAAAAATACCATATTAATCCTATTAAATGTCCAGGGACATTGCAGTTTACAAAAGGGGGCATTTTTAAGAGTCTACAGTGTAGTAACTCAGCCACTGCCAAAATACCTCTAATAAAAAGTATAATGGTTAATTGGTATACTTTCAGAGGAAGTAACTGTGTTATTTTTGCCACCCTTCTCAATAGAGATGTGGTGGGGGTAGGGGGGATCAATTCATGCAAGTTGATATTTTCTGAAAAGAAGCAGGGGATGTTTATTAGAGCAGGGGTGTTTATTAGTATTAATATGGTACAACTTAAATTGTTTTTATAGGGGAAAATTACTTTTTACTGACATCCCCATAGAATTAAAATATCTAGCACAATCACCGAACTAGCTTTCTTAAAACTCCTCATAGCTCAGTAGTTTAAGTACTGACCTGCTTACCTAGCAGACCCGGGTACGATTCTGGCTAGGGGCAGAAATTTTGTCAGCTATTAAAGGGTTTTCATTGCACACAGCCTTTCTTCATTCCCATCCATTGTTCTGATATGACTGGAATACTGTTGAAAAGGACATAAAATTGCAAGTCATCCAGCTTAAAAGCAACTGGCTATCATTTGTAAGGGTTTCAGTTCAATATGGAGCAACTAACCAGTTAATGTTACATACATCTATCATTCTACAAGTTTATTTGTGTCAAATTTTAAACTGCAGACTGGGACTCAACTGGTTAGGTAGATTGAGTGCACCACAGTCAGCTCTTTAGAGCTCAGAGTCAGAGTTCAGTATCTCAAAGTAAATTTTCTGGTTACAGAAAATTTACTTTGAGATACCAATAGTTGAAGATAACAGGAGATGGAATGTAAAGAACAATGGGAAATGTGTCCAACCAAACAGTATTTTTTGATATTGGAGGGTACTTTCAAGTCTTTGAAATATCAGTGTTTGAGATATTGATAATCATCTGTATTTCCCAATGTCTATCAGAGCTCTAGCTCAGAAGGGTAAAAGGGATAATTTAGGGATAACTTTCCTTATTTTTCCATAGAAACATACAACATTGTGACCCCTCATTAGAACAGCCTCATTGAGATGGTTCTAATGAGGGGTCACAATGTTTTCAGTGAGAAATAAGAAAAACTGTCTCTGAATTATCCCTCTTATCTGGCTGGAGCTCTGGTCTATTGTGAATGTAAGATGACCTGTCTGAATAATATATTTTTTCAAAATTCAAAGATGGAGAAGTTAAGGGAAGGTGCCTGAATGAGCTCTCTCAGTCGCATTTCTGTTACAGCTGTGGATGGGGTAAACAGTTCTAGTTCTCTTCTTGCACTCTGTTCATTTCATGCACACTCTCACTAGATATTCCTCATGTGATCTAGATTTTTCAGCTTCACTGAACTCATGCCTGAATCTAATGAAAATTTGCTGATTGTAATGAAGTTTTGGTGAAATTATAAATCAAAGCAAATTGTTATGACACGTTAAGAAGATTTATCTGGTCTGTGATGTGATCCGCTGATCACACGATTATAAAACTCCCTTGTAATTGGGAGTTGTCATAATAATCCTAAGTACTGGGACAGCAGTCCCTGAACAGTCATTGTAGACCTTGATCTGAGTGCTCCTGACCAGTGTTTGCACTATTTTCCATTCGTTGAGGACATTGTGACACACAAATCACCTTCAACTCTTTCACTACCAAAAAGCAGACGACAAAATTTACGTCTGCAAAAATTAAAAAAATGCCTTGTCCAAGACTTTTTATATTGAGAATTCAGAGACTAGAGGGCAAACAGTGTAGATCTAGATGAGGCGGCTCATTATGAGCCGCCTCATCAGGATCTACGCTGTTTGCAAATTTTGCTAATTGCGTCGCTGGGGCTTAAAGAGTTAATATTCAAATCAGTTTGATCAAGCTTCAGGATATGAAAAATTCAGAAAAATGTAAAATTTTGAAAGCGTCATCTCCTAAAAAAACGATTTTTCAGAATTCTTTCCTGAAAATGGTGGAATGGCAAACAGTGTAGACCCAGATTAGACTGCTCCTTTAGGAGCAGTCTGATGTAGGTCTACACTGTTTGTCTTGGCATGTCCATAAGTGTCATTGGTGTATGAAATTTTAGATCCTTTTATAGTTGCTGCTATGGTTCAATATTTTGAGTAATTTCGGTAATTGTTGGACAAATTGGTGTTCTGACAAGAATTCATTAGTCTTCCTGTCTCTGATTGCTGGCTTTTCAAGAAATATATGTCACAGACAAATTCATAATTCCATAATCAATTTCATTTTTGAAAATATTAGACTAGTCATCCTGATTAAGTTCATGTCATGAAGCATGGTCACTGAACCATGAAAGCTAGGTCAAAGTGACCTTTAAGTTTTGAAGGTCCCTTGCACTGTACTGCAGAACAGAACAGAATAGAACAGAACTTTATTGTATACTGAACGCCAAAAGAAACGCATACAATGTATACGCCCAGTTTATTTGAAGGTATAGGTATATGCTCTTATTAAGACATTTTCAGTTACTTTGTTTATGATATTCCGACAGAATGAGCACCTTAACGCATCGATTTTCCATAAACTTTAGAGACCAGAACGCTTGCTTTTGTGATGGGGTTAAACTTAAAGTCACCATACTTTCAGAAGCTGAATTTTAAATTCCATATAATGTTCAGCTTATTATTTTCTCCAGACATAATGTCCACAACAAGGGTAAGAAACAGCAGAAAAACCAAGCAGTCGAGCCTTGCTTTTTAGAGAAACAATCAGGTGAAAGTTGGCAGTAGAAACAGTAACACTGGCTTACCATTGGATTTCCATAGACCTTTTAACATCCTGTATTTCTTGAAAAGAAGAGAAACCATTCATACGAAGAGGTTAAATGAATTAACAAGAGTAAAATAAAAAGATTTGCAAAGAAATTTTTCATAGCACTGCAGAACTTTTGATGTTATTGGACTTCACATTTTGCTATTTGTTTAATTGCAAGGGAGATAATTTGACAAGTGTTCAACTTCAAATTGCTGTCATGTTCCTAAGAAGAATACCATGGTAATAAAACCGACGTTTTTTTCATAACCACACATCAGAGTCGTGTTTTGGAAACAATTTTTTATACTGCCAAAGGAAAGACAACTCTTACAACAACTTTGAATGTTTCACGATAAATTGAGATAACTCTTTAATCCAAGTTTAATTTTGCAAGAAGATAAGTTTATATTGCTGGCAGATGTCAGTAGTGTTTTCTGCTATATATGATTTAAAACCATAAAACAGTTGACAGAAGAAAACTAAACCTAAACTTGTAGGCGTTTCTTTTGGCGTTCAGTATATATAAAACTCAGTTGGCTGTCTGATGAAAATCACTTAGAGAGTCTGAGATTTGAAATAAACTTAATGAACCATGAAAAGTACGTCAGTGCAAGTGACCAACAAGCACTCTAAAGCTAGTAGCAATGTTATATTGGACCATCTTAAAACTCATCAAATACTATCAGAGATCTAACGCAAGACTGGACCTTAAAGAGCAAGCAAAAGTGATTGACAAGTATTCTGATATCAAATGCAGTGTTATATGGGACTTTTAACAAATTCATCAGATATTGTTAGATTTATGAGGAATAAAGAAATAGGTCACTATCAGATATGGTTCACCTCATTTGGATTTTCTCATGCAGATGCAATTCTATGCCAAGTATTATGAGTGTAAACCATGGGTTTTCTGCAAGGCAGATGTACACAGTTCAGGTAAAACTGAATTTTCTAAATTCAGTGGACCATAAAATATAGGTTAATGCAGGTATAGGTCAGGGCATGCTAGTGTCTTTCAGGTATTCAGAATATTATGAAAAGTCGTTGAGAAACTGACATGGAAACTGTCAGATAAACTGAATGGTAAAATATAGGTCAAGATCAGATAAGTTCACTGCATTTAAGGTGGATGATCCCGCAAGAACTCTGTTCTTGCTTGTTTAAAAAACAAACAGAGTTATTGTTCATCACCAAATCGACTAACTGTGGAGTAAATACTGTCATAATATACACTTACAATATCTACCATAAAGATCCTAAGTTTTCGGGCACATAGGTCTGTACAAACAGTGAAAACTGAGATCAGACTGTTCCTTAGGAACCAGAATGATCAAGATCTCCACAGTTTCCATTCCATCTGCGCATTTTTGTCGACATTACTCTATGGTAGAACCGAGTAACAGGAAAATAAATAATAGGGCAAGGACCGGCTGTGCTTGCAGCAGGTGCAGAATTTGAGCAGTCTGTTTTGGGGATATTTTGAACTTAAACATTGTTTTTCTAGGAAACGAAACGGTGAAATGTTTGTTTTTTTGTTTTATTCTTTAACATACGACGTAAGTTTTACTAAAATAATACGCATAAGCATGCCCCATCAATTGATAATATTTTTCATGACGTTTTTCATGAAATTCAATTTTCTTGCATTTTTTCAAAGAATGTAAAAACAAGAAAACTGCAATTTTTTGTTATCAGTTTGTTTCAAATATCATATATTACAGATTATATGATTTGCTGAAATGAAAGTGCATTCATGTGCTAGAACTATGAATTTTAATGGAAAATGTTTAAAAATAATATGTAGAAATACAAAATATTGTTTTTTAGGAAAACAAAACGGTGAAAATTGTTTTTTTCTTACCCAAATGTTTTGTAGCTCTTTGGGTTATTTAGATGGTATAATGGTTTGAATGCCCCGCCAATATTTCTATTCAGTATTCGTCTACCTTAATCTGCCCATTTCCAGATGCAAGAGTGTGCCAAGTTTCATAAGTCTCCCGTGTGCCAAGTTTCATAAGTCTCCCAGAAATTGCATGCACAAGTGTGTGCTTGCTTCCTGACTGTAAGTTTCACTAGCTTCATTTAGCAGACAGGCACAAAGGCCTAGCTACATAAGCACTCCTTTATTTTGGAAAGGCATACAAAAATAGCTTAGCACAGATTCTTGAAATTAGTAGAACCAAAGTTGAAGTGTTTGAAAACATATGGGTCTTTAAGAATCTTAAACATAGCCAAAACAAGGTATTTATTGCAGACAATTTCAGACTCGCCAGAAATATTGCCTAACTAATTTCCCTAGTGACAAAGATTTTAATTATTAAAACTCGAAAGACACATAAAACCTTCCGGGCAAAATTTTTGGTAGTGTCTTGAAAAAAACATATGTTGTGGGATCTTGCAGAATATTGTCACATTGTGGCAATTTTAAGGAGATCCCACAACACTGTTTTCTGTGATGCATTTCTTTATTGAGATCTACAAAATAAATTATATACCAAAATAATCCTACTGAATGCCCATAGGGGTTGCATTTTTAGCTCACCTGAGCCAGCGGCTTCGTGGGAGCTTATAGGATGGTAAGGCTACGTCGTCCATCGTTGTCCATCCGTCCGTCCACAATTTCAACAACTTCTCCTTTGAAATCCCTGGGCCAATTGTAACCAAATTCATATGAAGCCTCCAGAGGAAGGGGGAGCGAAAAGTTGTTCAAATGGTCTTGGTCACATGACCAACATGGCCACCATGCCCATATTTGGTAAAAACTTTAAAAATCTTCTTCTTCAGAATCAATAGGCCAATGGCCTTGAAACTTGGTATGTAGCATTGGGTACGCGAGTACTACCAAGATTGTTCAAATTATGACCTTGGGTTGACCTTGACCTTTTTTATGGTAAGGTCAAATTTGCTTCCTAGTGCTTTTATACGGCAAAATGCCAGAACTTAAGATATCTTGGAAACTGTTGAAGATTTTGACCTGAAAATTGGTATCTACAGTGATCTTAATGAGTACATGAAGATTTAATAGTACAAGAGGTCAAGGTCATTCTTTGACCTTTGACCCAGAACTCTGATATTTTGACAATTTCAAACAATCTCCTCAAAAGCCACTGGACCATTTGTAACCAAATTTCATATAGAGCCTCCAGGGGTTTAGGGAATGAAAATTTATGCATACTGTCTAGGTCACATGACCAACATGGCCGCCACACACATATATGGTAAAAACCTTTAAAAATCTTCTTCTCCAGAACCAACTGATCAATGGCATTGAAACTTGGCATGAAGCATTGGGTACTCAAGTACTACCAAGATTGTTCAAATTATGACCTTGGGTTGACCTTGACCTTTTTTATGGCAAGGTCAAATATAGGAAAATGCTAGAACATAAGATTTCTTGGAAAGTTTTGAAGATTAAGGCCTAAAAATTGGTATAAGTAGTCATCTTATTGAGTACATGAAGATTTGTGAGTACAAGAAGTCAAGGTCATTCTTTGACCTTTGACCCAGAACTCTCATATTTTTACAATTTTAAAGAATCTCCTCAAAAACCACTAGGCCAATTGTAACCAAATTTCATATAGAGCTTTCAGGGGTTAAGGGAATGAATTTTTGTTCAAACGGTCCAAGTGACATGACCAATATGGCCACCACGCCCATATATGGTAAAAACCATTAAAAATCATCTTCTCCAGAACCAATTGACTGTCTTCTCCAGAACCAATTGACTGATGGCCTTGAAACTTGGTATATTACTCCAGTGCTATCAAGATTGTTCAAAATGATGACCTTAGGTTGACCTTGAATAATTTACGGCAAGGTCAACCGTCAAATATGGGAAAATGCTAGAACATAAGATTTCATGGAAAGTTTTGAAGATTTAGGCCTAAAAATTGGTAGGTAAATATGGTCATCTTTATGAGTACAAGAGGTAATGGTCATTCTTTGACTTTTGACCCAAGACTCATAGGTTGACAATTTCAGACATAAGAAAAAGCCACTTTGCCAATTGCTCAGGTGAGCGATTCAGGGCCTCATGGCCCTCTTGTTCAAAAGGGGGACAATATTTGGGACCTAAACAGTATTCAATCAGCCACTGCCAAAATACCTCATATAAAGAATATAAAGGTGAATAGGTGTACTTTCAGAGGAAGCAATGCTACTATTTCTTGCCACCTATCTCGGAAGGGTCAACTCTTTAAGGAAAGAATTTGCTCCTGTTGGAGCAAACTCTTTACTTTAAGAGTAGACCCCTTTTCAAAGAGCTACCTCATTCATGGGAGCAAACAGGAATTCATGTAAGTTAATATGGTATTGTTTTGGAAGAGACAGAGGGTGTTTATCAGAGCAGGGGTTTGTATTAGGATCAAAACAGTACATCTAATATGTGACATTTTTACTGAGATTCTACAAGATATGTAAGGAGATTTCACTATGTGTGTTTTATTGGAGCCAGTTCTAAAGAAGCTGGGAAGCTTGAGGAGCTGACACATGCAATGGACAGGTACCACTGGAACATACTGGGGATCTGTGAGATGCACTGGAAAAATTTTGGTGAGATGTCAACAGATGACGGACACAAGGTTTATTTCAGTGGAGAAGAGGACAAACATGAGTATGGGGTTGGATTTCTTGTGCATAAGGACATGGGGAGTACTGTCTTGGGATGCCGACCAGTCTCCAGCAGACTGATTTCAATTCGCCTGAGAGCAGCTCCTTTCAACATCACCATCATACAGGTTTATGCACCAACATCTGGGCATGATGACATTGAGGTTGAACACTTCTACCAGCAACTCCAGGAAATCATAGACCACACACCCAAGAAGGACATACTGGTTGTACAAGGGGAGTGGAATGCTAAAGTTGGAAAGGATGCACAGGAAGACTGGGAAAACATTTGTGGACCGTACTGCAATGCCGAGACAAATGAGAGAGGTCTCAGACTTCTAGAGTTTGCATCCTGTAACAGCCTAGTATTGACAAACACCCTTGGCCCTCACAAACCAGCATGAAGATGGACATGGCACAGTCCAGATGGGAAACATCACAATCAGATTGATTACATCTTGGTGAGGAAGCGCTTTCGATCAGGAGTCAACATCCATAGGACAAGGAGTTTTCCTGGAGCAGACATAGGAAGTGACCATGACCTGGTGATGATGATCTTCCGAGTTCGTCTGAAGAAGGCTAGAAAGCCAACCCAGCCAAGACTAAAGTTTGATCTTGAGAAGCTAAGGGACCTAGATGTGGCATGCACTTTTCAAGCAACAATAGATGGGAAATTTGCACCACTCATTGGTCTGAGGGATGATGACATGGACATAGATACCATGATTACCACCTACAACACAGTAGTGACTGAGGCAGCCAGTGAGATACTTGGGAACGTCGCAGGAAAAAGCCGTGGGTCACCAGATATGTTCTTGACCTCTGTGATGAGAGGAGAAATTTGAAGAAGAAGAGGTATGAAGCAGGAGGAGCAGAAGAATACAGGGAAGCAAACAAGAGGATTCAGAAGGCAGTGAAGAAAGCGAAGGAGGACTGGATAGCTAGTCAGTGCGAGGAGATTGAAACTTGCTTGAACAAAAACAACAGCAAGAAAGCATACCAGCTTGTGAAGGATCTAACTTCAGAGAAACAGGGTAGACCCACAACTATCCAGGACAAGTCTGGGAAATGCCTTACAGAGGAACAAGAGATTCTCAGCAGATGGACACAATATTGATCAGAGCTATACAACCATGAGACTTACGGTGACAATGCGGTTCTGGACTGCAATCAGCCCCCAGAAGAAGATCAACAACCGATCCTTCGTGAGGAAGTTGAGATTGCAGTAGCAGCTTTAAAGAAGGGGAAATCTGCCGGAGTTGATAATATACCAGCAGAACTTGTTCAAGCTGGCGGGGAGACCATGATTGATGTTCTCCAGATCCTGTTACAGATATTTGTAACAGGATCTGGAGAACAGGAGAATGGCCTACCCCATGGACTCAGTCGCTGATTATTATGCTCCCTAAAAAAGGCAACCTACAGCTCTGCCAGAACTACAGAACCATCAGCCTCATCAGTCATTCAAGCAAAGTCATGCTGAAAGTCATCTTGAACAGGCTTAAACCACAAGCCGAGGAGATAATCACTGAGGAACAGGCTGGGTTCTGAGCAGGAAGGAGGAGCACCACAGAACAAATCTTCAACCTTAGAATCCTGTGTGAAAAGTATCTCCAACATCAGCAGAATCTGAGCCATGTCTTCATTGATTTCAAAAAAGCCTTTGACAGGGTATGGCATGCAGCCTTACGAGCCACCATGCGGAAGTACAATCTCAGTGCAAATCTAGTTCGCACCATTGAGCAGCTATACGACAAGGCTACAAGTGCAGTTCTGATAAATGGCAGCACAGGAGAATGGTTCAGAACAACAGTTGGAGTAAGACAAGGATGTCTTCTGTCACCCACCCTCTTCAACATTTTTCTCGAACGGATCATGTCTGATGCTCTGGAAGAACATGAAGGAAAGGTTAGCATAGGCGGCAGAAACGTTACCAATTTGCGGTTTGCTGATAACATAGATGCTCTAGCTGAGGAAGAGCAGGAACTGGAAGCTCTAGTTGAAAGTCTCGACCAAACCTGCACAAGGTATAAGATGGAGATCAGTGCTGAGAAGACCAAACTGATGAAGAACAGCGCTGACGGCATCCAGAGGGAGATCAAGGTAAAAGGGCAGAAGCTGGGTACCGTAAGCAGCTTCAAATACCTTGGAGCAGTTGTCTCAGATGATGACTCAAAACAGGAGGTTCTCTCAAGGATTGCACAAGCCACTTCAGCTCTTACTAAGCTGAAACCAATTTGGAGAGATAACAATATATCTCTTGGATCAAAGGTGAAACTTATGCGCTCCCTTGTCATTTCCATATTTCTGTATGCCTGTGAATCATGGACCTTGACAGCAGAGTTAGAGAAAAGAACACAGGCCTTTGAGATGAGATGCTACCGAAGGTTACTGAACATTTCGTACAAGGACCATATAACCAATGAGGAGGTTCGCAGGAAGATCCAAGCAGCCATTGGAGAATATGATGAACCCCTTACGCTGGTCAAGAAACGGAAACTATGGTGGTTTGGCCACGTCTCAAGGTCTTCTGATTTAGCAAAGACAATTCTTCAGGGCACAGTGAAAGGAAAAAGAAGAAGAGGTAGACAGAAGAAGAGGTGGGAAAACAATATCAAGGAGTGGACAGGAATGGATTTTGCCAGCTCAACTAGGGCAGCTGAAGACAGGACAAGGTGGAAAGGGATTGTTTTGAAGTCATCTGTGGTGCCCCAACGACCTAGTAAGGTTATGGGATAGAATAGAATAGAAAAATAGAATAGTTCTAAAGAGATCCCACAACATATGTTCCCTTTTAAGCAATCCTAAATACCCCACAACATAGGTTTTTCGTGAGGAAATTTTAAAGGAAAAATGCTCCGCTGACATCTCTAGAGATTTTGAATAATTCAGTTCTCATAGACCCAATACTGTTGAATGACTTGTAGGTTATGCATCTTTCTTTAATTGTTCTCTTTGAAATATTTATTATTGCATAAAATGTGGAACAGTTGAAACAAAGTTCAGTTGGGCTACAGCAGTGAAGAAAAGTTCTTGATGCATATGCTAGGAATATAGTCTCCTGCAGTTTATCCCAGACACGTATGTGGGAGGGATAGTGTATTGCATATGCATACAGAATCAGCTATGACCAGACCTTGTGGCTTGGTCTTTATAGCAGTGCAGAAAGTAGCAGGGCCTTTTATTTATGTAAAGTTGATTGGAGTATTCAGCTGTACAAGTACAATATGTCTTTTGTCCCCAATGATTTTTGTGGCATCAGCTTTAACAAGGCGTGGTATCCAGTTTTCCATTCAACAGTCTGTCAGGCATTGTGTGTATTGACCCTGGCCTCTCAAACTATGATTTCTTAGGTCATCAGACCTGGCAAAAAGTTTATCTTTGGATGATCTTCAGGACTGGTGCCCACAATGTGGTTGAGGGGTATAGTTTTGCCTTTCCATCTATTTGTCCATTCTGCCCATCTCTTCATCCATCCATTCACATTAATTAAAGATTTGTGTTAAGTTTTAATTTTTTTATTATATTTCCAATATCCTTTGATGGAACCTGTTGATATATGGCTACATTTACTTCTGTGCTCATGCAGAAAATTTCATATCATCTGGATGCTGCTGCGGACCTAAGATCATGCATTTGCATTATACAGAAGAACTTCAATGGCTCGAACCCTGATGGCTTGTAAACCCTGCCTGACTAGAACTCATTCCTTGGCCCCTAGAATTCCTTTTCTATAGAAACTAACCCTGGATGGCTAGAACTACCCTTGGCTGGAACTAATTTTCATGGTCCCAAGCCTGTTCGAGCCATTGAAATTCTACTGTACTTGGGTGTATGGTTTGGGCCGACACTGGCCAATATCTCTAACACTATTTCATTGACTTGTATTATACTTGGTGTGATGGTACATTCAGAAACAGTGATTGGCCTCACAGATCACTTCTAGGTCACTGTGGCCTACATATTACAGTTCAGTGATATTGTCATATCTCTGGCGGTATTTTTGAGGTTTGAATGATTCTTAGAATAAGTGTTTATTCTGACACTGCAGTTGATTTCATTTGGCTGGTATTTGTCTGCTCTCGTAAGTTGCACTTTATTGTCTTATGATAGTTCTTGTATCAAGTTAGCATTGGCATGTCCTGTGGGGATAATAGATTTGTGCCCAAGAGAACTTAGTATTTTACTACAAAATTGCTGAAAAAGGTAGAGAAATTGATGGTAATGCTTTTTGATGCTGTCATTGATGTACATTAATGAGTTGAAACTGTCAGGCTATATTTCATTTCTTTATAAAACCAGAGCTCTAGACCAGAGGGGTATTTGATGATAATTTAGGGATAATTTTTCTTATTTCTCATTGAAACCATATGTTGTGACCCCTCATCTGAACCGTCTCGTCAAGATGGTTCAGATGAGGGGTCACAACATATGTTTTTATGCAGAAATAACAAAAATTATCCTCAGTTATCACCAAATACTCCCTCTTATCAAGAGTACTGAAAACCATGCAATAATCTAATAAAATGTCATTCATTACATGTATTTTCAAACAGTCTTTAACCCATGTGCCATCATGAACAAAAACAAACAAGAGCTGTCACCAAACAGCATAGCTCGCCTGACCTGACACTTGACCATACCATCATAAACACAAAGTTTTTAAAGTCAAGGTCAGCGAGAAAGGGGATGCTGGCATTGAATAAAACTGGAAAGGCATCCGTCATCATTCCAAGTAAAACTATTTCCACCCGGGCATTGTGAAATTATAAACCTTCAGAAAACAAACAAAACAAATCTGTGGCCTCATGTAATAAAGGTCACTGTATAAAAATTTGAACCAGCATCTCCAAAGAATCCATTTTTTGTGTATTTCAGAGACCTACTCAGAAGCAGTGAAAATCCTTAAAGGAGAATATGTCATCAAAGCAGTTACAGAGCATAATATGGACAGGGCCCTCATCTTCTGTAGGACCAAGCTGGATTGTGACAACATGGAGAAATACCTACAGCAGAGAGGTCAAGGTTAGTATCTTAAAGAAAATTTGAGCCAAAACTTTATTGAGGGTGCAGTTTCCAAGTTGCAGATCAGAGTCTATATCCTCATTAAAAATTATCTTTCAAAATGTTACTCATGATCTCCATTTTCTGACCCCGTAACTGAAGACATTTCTGTGTGTTGTCACATCCCAAATTGGGATGTGACAACATAGAGAAATGTCTTCAGTTTGGGGGTCAAGGCCAGTGATTTAAAGAAAACAGGCAACAAATGCAAAATAAAAGGGGCAACAAATGCAACTAAGATCATAAGTCAAAATAAAACACCAGATTTGGTTGAGTTGACGGACAGACTGGTGCATGGATGTTGGTGCATGTGTATGGTTTATTATACCTCCTGCATATGAAGTATGACCAGGAGTATATAGTTTCTGTCTTCCCATCCCATCCCATCCCATCCCATCAATGATAATACAAGAATATATATAAAGCACTGATTATGTAGAACCAAAATATTTAGAGCAGATTTATATGTGGAAACATGAAAAGTACATGTTATTGCAGTGTTAAAGACAAGGTTAGTAGCTTAAGTTAATCCATCTAAATGTCAAGCGTGCCATAAACTGGACACAGGCATACAGTACAGACCCAGCAGGGTCTACACTATTTGTATGAGACACAGGGGGTATTTCCCTTAAACTAAGATATGCCAGGCACCCCTGGATTGACAAATAGACTCATCCATTTGAGAAGGTTAGAATAGTCCTTTGAAATAAATGAGTAAAGGCCAGTGTGATGTGATGCATCTGAAGGTAATGGTATAAAAAAGCATCAGATTCTGTTGAACATGTGAGGCTGTGACACAAAGTGGAAAAGCATCTTTAGCACCGAAGCCACTAGGTCAGTATCTTAACTGTAAGGTCAAGATCAGCATTTGAATGTTGCTTAGACATTATCTGTAGAGCTTATATTTGGAGAAGTTACAAGTATAGGTCAGCTTGAAGTCAAGATCAGTGTTAATCTGAAGATTAGCAGAATACTCTAGGTTCCTTTTCTAGTGATGGCAACAGTGCTGAGTGGTATGTACATGACTGTGTTGTTGTATTTAGAGTGTTTCTTTACTGTTTTGCAATTTAAAGTTGCCTAAGGATAGCAACAGTTTTCTGTGATCTATTTATGGCAGCCAGTAATTGCTGAGATGTGCCATAGTACTGAGTAGAAATATACATGCCAGAATCAGACATTTCAGGGCAATGCTGTGTAGACTGCTTTTTAAGAGAGCCTATGTTGTTTGCTGTTCTGTCAACAAATAGTAAAATATCAGCTTCTTCAAAATTTAAGGTATTTTCAGTATTGGTTTCTGGTGCAACTGCTTTAGCAAGCAGTGGTGACATAGGGGTCACTTTCCAACATGGATGTCGGTTTCGGTGTGAGCATCATTTTTGTTACCAAGAGAGACAGCTTTTGTGACATCCTGGGGCCGTATTTATAAAACAACTTAAGTCGTTGCTATGCTGTTGCTAAGGCTTATTTTCTATGAAGGAGATTCCCTACAACTACGAAATTTGCTTTGGAGGAACAGTCTTTTTAGACTGTTCCTCCAGAGCAAATTTCATAGTTGTAGGGAATCTCCTTCATAGAAATATCATCTTAGCAACAGCATAGCAACGACTTAAGTTGTTTTATAAATACAGCCCTGTTCTGTATTCCCTGGCTTGAGACACCCTTCTAAACTTGGGTCTGCTCATTAAAGAAAGAATTTGCTTCTATGGGAGCAAATATTTGTTCCTATGGGAGCAAATTCTTTAAGAGTTGACCTCTTGAGAAGAGAGAAAATGGTAGAGTTGCTTCCCCTGAAAGTGTACTTTTTCACCTAAAATTTATCTATCTATCTATCTATCTATGTTTACTGCGTCACCCTCTACTGAGTGTTATGCGCAGAGTTAGTAAGAATAAAAGTAAAAAAGTGATAGTGAGATCTAAAAGAATGATAGTGAGATTAGAAAAAAGATGAAAGTGTTAGTATTGTTAGCAAAGTAATGAGATAAAAGCAGGGTAAAAACAGATCTTATTTTCTATGGCCTTTGATAATTTATCTTGCTCACTTCTAGCTTTAAGGAGTCAAGATCTTTTAAAATCAAAGCACTGAAAGTGTTGATGGACTAGGGGCTTGCAAGGCAAGAAGGTGCTGAATGTGAATTTGCATTCTCCTATGCCTAGAAGTTACACATAAAATTTGGATTTGATGTACTCATTCACTTTTGACAAAGTTTTTTTTTTTTTTTTTTTTTTTTGCGATGGGTTTTACGGCCCTTTCAAGAAAATTTCACTTATATCGAGCCGATTGTTAATCCAAGGTGGGATCAGGTAGTGATTCCGACGATTGCGTAGGATAGAAAACATGGGTTGTATGATTTATCCTTTTAGGAAAAATACATGTAATTTCATTATTGTTTACATACTTTCTTATTATGAAATTTATTTCACCATTTATTATTTTTGAACAAGATTATTTATATCATTACAAAGTCGGATTCGAAAAATCTCTGCTCCTCTCGATTAATAGACGAAGCATGGTACGGGTCAAAATACAGTTGCAATAATTCGAGATAAAATATCACTTTGCTTCTTGTACACCTGCGGAAGAAAATGCGTTTATTTTGTCATGACAATCACATGGAGCATTTGTGTGTCGTCATACTTTAATTTTGACTGACGCTCAATTCAAACTAAAGGCTTGCAGTAACGATCGATATTATTGGCTTAGCGCTTCAATTTTGCTGCAATCAGTGCTACACCCCCTTTTTTAAGGTCAGCCCTCGCTATACTGGTCGTTGTTAGTCATATACAAAACACACTTCATGACCTTGCCGAATGCGTGTGTCCAAAATTTCGGAGCACAGTATTATGTCCGTCGCTACAAAGTATATTTCTGAGTGTTTTTATGGCTTTATAACCTAAGGTGTATGATACATGTTTTCGGCTATTTTTACAAAGGGTAACAACTTTCGTTGTGACTACCTGTTTGCTTCCCTGCACGACATAGCCCTTCCAAACGGTGTCTAATCGTTAAGGAATGAAAAGGTCGCTATAGTGAAATATTTTTGTGTTCTCAAAGCATTGAGGTTGGGAAGAATTAAATACCGCGATTGCATTCGATAAAACCAGAAAAGTTGCCAAAAGAAATATGTGGCTGACGACGAAGCCGCCTATGTTTTATGGTTCACTTCTGCTAGTCGCAGACCAAACACAAACTGAAGATTTGTTTAAAGTCTAAGATACACCTTAAAATACTGACGTTATACAGTCAGTCAAATTAGAATTATACGGATAGTCTTTCATCCGTATATGTGTGCGTCACCATTTTTCGTCATAATTTGTAATTTTCTAACGATTTATATGTAAATAAAATCAGAAAAACTAAACAGTATACCACTAACCACCCCCGTTTACCATACCTCAAACTCCTGAATAAACAGCAAAGACCCAGATCAGACTGCTACAAGGAAGAACCTTATCCAGCACTATTCCCGATTCACATGGCTCAGTACTTTGCGTATATTATGCCCCCAATTTCGGAGAAATTGTGGGGGCATATTGGTTTGGGCCTGTCCGTCTGTCCGTCCGTCCGTCTGTCCGTCTGTCCTCTATCTCAAGAACCGTAAGAGCTAGGAGCTTGAAACTTTATACACATGATCAGTATGAAAAATAAGCGAACACGTGTTTTTTCTTTTTTCCGCGGGTCACATGTTTCAAGAGTAATGCCCCTTTTTCGACTTAGCCTGTGGAACCTTGTGAACAAAATATCTCAAGAACCCCTGATGCTAGGATCATGAGGTTTTGCAGGATGAGAATGCCCAAGGTGTAGATGACCTGATTAACTTTTAAAACAAATTCGTGAATTTTTGACCGAGTTATGCCCCTTTTTCGACTTAGTGCATTGTAAGCCTATGGAACCTTGTGAACAAAATATCTCAAGAACCCCTGAAGCTAGGAGCATGATTTATTGCAGGAAGATACTGCCTGTGGTGTAGATGACCTGATTAACTTTTGAAAAAAAAATTCGTGAATTTTTTATCAAGTTATTCCCCTTTTTCGACTTAGTGCTTTGAGGCCTATGGTACAAAGGTACCCTTACATATAGTCAAGAACAATAAGAGCTAGGAACTTGAAACTTTATACACATGATCAGTATGGAAAATAAGCAGACCCGTATTTTTTTTTTTTTCGTCGGCAATGTATTTCCAGAGTTATGCCCCTTTTTCGACTTAGCCTGTGGAACCTTGTGAACAAAATATCTCAAGAACCCCTGATGCTAGGATCAAGAGGCTTTGCAAGATGAGAATGCCCAAGGTGTAGATGACCTGATTAACTTTTGAAACAAATTCATGAATTTTTGACCGAGTTATGCGCCTTTTTCGACTTAGTGCATTGTAAGCCTATGGAACCTTGTGAACAAAATATCTCAAGAACCCCTGAAGCTAGGAGCATGATTTTTTGCAGGAAGATACTGCCTGTGGTGTAGATGACCTGATTAACTTTTGAAAAAAAATTCGTGAATTTTTTATCAAGTTATTCCCCTTTTTCGACTTAGTGCTTTGAGGCCTATGGTACAAAGGTACCCTTACATATAGTCAAGAACAATAAGAGCTAGGAACTTGAAACTTTATACACATAATCAGTATGGAAAATAAGCAGACCCGTATTTTTTTATTTTTCCGCCGGCAATGTATTTCCAGAATTATGCCCCTTTTTTGACTTAGCCTGTGGAACCTTGTGAACAAAATAGCTCAAGAACCCCTGATGCTAGGAGCATGATTTTATGCAGGAAGATACTGCCTGTGGTGTAGATGACCTGATTAACTTTTGTAAATAATTTGTAAATTTTGGATTGAGTTATGCCCCTTTTTCAACTTAGTGCAGTATTTGCCTATGGAAGCTTGTGAACAAAATATCTCAAGAACCCCTGATGCTAGGATCATGAGGTTTTGCAGGATGACAATGCCCAAGGTGTAGATGACCTGATTAACTTTTGAAACAAATTCGTGAATTTTTGACAAAGTTATGCCCCTTTTTCGACTTCGTGCATTGTAAGCCTATGGAACCTTGTGAACAAAATATCTCAAGAACCCCTGATGTTAGGAGCATGATTTTTTGCAGAAAGATACTGCCTGTGGTGTAGATGACCTGATTAACTTTTGATTGAGTTATGCCCCTTTTTCGACTTAGTGCATTGTAAGCCTATGGAACCTTGTGAACAAAATATCTCAAGAACACCTGATGCTAGGAGCATGATTTTATGCAGGAAGATACTGCCTGTGGTGTAGATGACCTGATTAACTTTTGAAAACAATTTGTAAATTTTGGATTGAGTTATGCCCCTTTTTCAACTTAGTGCATTATTTGCCTATGGAAGCTTGTGAACAAAATATCTGGAGAACCCCTGATGCTAGGATCATGATTTTTGCAGGTTGATATTGCCCAAGGTGTAGATGACCTGATTAACTTTCGAAAACAATTCGTAAATTTTTGACTGAGTTAAGCCCCTTTTTCGACTTAGTGCATTGTAAGCCTATGGTACAAAGGTACAAGCATTATTGGATGAACCTTCTCTAGAGACAAGCATATGGTTGGGGGCATAGTGTTTCATAAACACATTTTCTAGTTTATTTTATTTTTTTATTAGCTCACCTGAGCACGAAGTGCTCAGGGTGATCTTTTGGGATACCCTGATGCCCGTCGTATGTCCGTCCGCACGTCCGGACGTCCGTCCGTCAACTTTTGCTTGTGTACACTCTAGCGGGCACAGTTTTGATCCAATCTTTATGAAACTTTGTCAGAATGTTAGTCTTTATAAAATCTAGGCCATGTTTGAAACTGGGTCATGTCGGGTCAAAAACTAGGTCACTAGGTCAAATCTTAGAAAAACCTTGTGTACGCTCTAGAGGGCACAGTTTTCATCCAAAGTTCATGAAACTTTGTCAGAATGTTTATCCTCATAATATCTAGGACAAGTTTGAAACTGGGTCACGTCGGGTCTAAAACTAGGTCACTAGGTCAAATCATAGAAAAACCTTGTGTACGCTCTAGAGGACACAGTTTTGATCCAATCTTATGAAACTTTGTCAGAATGTTTATCTCCATAAACTCTAGGCCAAGTTCAAAACTGGGTCATGTCGGGTCAAAAACTAGGTCACTAGGTCAAATCTTAGAAAAACCTTGTGTACGCTCTAGAAGGCACAGTTTTGATCCAAAGTTCATGAAACTTTGTCAGAAAGTTTATCCTAATAATATCTAGGATAAGTTTGAAACTATGTCTCGTCGGGTCAAAAACTAGGTCACTAGGTCAAATCATAGAAAAAACCTTGTGTATGCTCTAAAGGACACAGTTTTGATCCAATCTTTATGAAACATTGTCAGAATGTTTATCTCTATAAACTCTAGGTCAAGTTCGAAACTGGGTCATGTTGGGTCAAAAACTAGGTCACTAGGTCAAATCTTAGAAAAACCTTGTGTAGGCTCTAGAAGGCACAGTTTTGATCCAAAGTTCATGAAACTTTGTCAGAATGTTTATCCTCATAATATGTAGGACAAGATTGAAACTGGGTCATGTTGGGTCAAAAACTAGTTCACTAGGTCAAATCATAGAAAAACATTGTGTACGCTCTAGAGGACACAGTTTTGATCTAATCTTTATTAAACTTTGTCAGAATGTTTACTTCCATAGACTCTCGGCCAAGTTTGAAAGTAGGTCATGTCGGGTCAAAAACTAGGTCACTAGGTCAAATCTTAGAAAAACCTTGTGTAAGCTCTAGAAGGCACAGCTGTGATCCAAAGTTCATGAAACTTTGTCAGAATGTTAATCCTCATAATATGTAGGATAAGTTTGAAACTGGGTCTTGTCGGGTCAAAAACTTGGTCACTAGGTCAAATCTTAGAAAAACCTTGTGTACGCTCTAGAAGGCACAGTTTTCATCCAAAGTTCATGAAACTTTGTCAGAATGTTTATCCTCATAATATCTAGGACAAGTTTGTAACTGGGTCACATCGGGTCAAAAACTAGGTCAATAGGTCAAATCATAGAAAAACCTTGTGTACGCTGTAGAGGACACAGTTTTGATCTAATCTTTATGAAACTTTGTCAGAATGTTTATCTTCATAAACTCTCGGCCAAGTTTGAAAGTAGGTCATGTCGGGTAAAAAACTAGGTCTTTAGGTCAAATCTTAGAAAAACGTTGTGTAAGCACTAGAAGGCATAGTTTTGATCCAATCTTCATGAAACTATGTCAAAATGTTTATTGTCCATATATCTAAGCCTTCTATGAAACTGAGTCACATCGGCTCAAGGTCAAATCTTAGAAAAACTTTGTGTACACCCTAGAGGGCACAGTTTTGATCCAATCTTCATGAAACTCAATCAGAATGTTTATCTTAATGAAATCTAGGTAAAGTTCGAAACTGGGTCGTGTCGGGTCAAAAACTTGGTCTCTAGGTCAAATATAAGAACGACCTTGTATACGCTCCAGAGGGCACAGTTTTGATCCAATCTCAATGAAACTGTGTCAGAATGTTTATTCTTACAATATCCAGGCCAAGTTTGAAACTGGGTCATGTTGGGTCAAAAACTAGGTCAAATGTTAATATGGTAAAAACTCTTATAAATCTTCACCAGAGCCAGTGAACTGATTAATGCTCAGGTGAGCGATTCAGGGCCACCATGGCCCTCTTGTTTTATTTTTAGTTTGATAATCATCATCGAGAATAAAATATGTGTAAGAAATAAGCTGCGAAACCCAAGAATAATGGAAAATCTTTTCTTCACGATCAGTCTGCACACGTGCGCAGTTTGGCCAGGGTACACGCAAAAAATAAACTGAATAGTGCACATATTTAGATAACTGAGTACACTTTAATCCCTTTTCAATTTTGGCATCGGGTCAAATTTTAAAGGAAAGAATTTGATCCTCAAACAGCCAATTTTTTCATAAAAAATGGACACATTTAAGAAGTGTTTCATCCCCAAGGCAGCAAAGTAGTAGTCAACACTGAATAAAGCTAATAGCACCGCACAGGTCTCCAGTAATTAGTATTAGCATTTTTTTTTTACCTTACATTAAGTAATTCCGATTTTGTGCTGACCAGAGTCTTCTCTAGCGTCATGATGGATATTCTTTATTTTGACACTAACAAGCCACGTCGATTAGTTGTTTCCAGAAGCAATTATCAATTTTGATTAACTTTGTTAATATTAGCAGTAGTAGTAGTATTTATCCACAAAACATCTGCTAATTCACTCTCTATGAAAACACATGTCGTGGCATCTCAGATACAAATCTAGCGATTCCTCAACGTATGTTTTGTAAAAATGAGATAAATTACCTCAGAATTACTATTACTTATTACAGGTCTAAAATTTAGAAACGATAGCACGTCTAATACTATGCATAAATTAATGCAAAATTTTAATGGGCAGTTTGAAGTAGTTGACTGAGCTGTACCTTTATCATGTTTATGCCTTTGATCGTTTGAAGATTACAGTTTCTTTGATGTTTTCAGAAACTGCTGTGTAATTGAGATTTTTTATTCAAGATCTATTTTCTTCGGGTAGTAAATATGATTGAAACACTTGACCTCCAACAGATTTCCTAATCCAGATATCTACAATAACTATTGACTTTGGTTGTGATT
This sequence comes from Ctena decussata, assembly GCA_963989385.1. NCBI lineage: Eukaryota > Metazoa > Mollusca > Bivalvia > Lucinida > Lucinidae > Ctena > Ctena decussata. The sequence goes on along the minus strand of OZ022503.1, from coordinate 77,959,185 downwards.
ATGTAAATTTCTTATGACATAATTATGCAAGGCATCATTTTAAAGAAAGCCTTGAATTATTATTTTTATGGTTACTTAATCTTGGGTGTGGAAAATGTCTTGTGAAAAGGTATAGGAAGCATCCCTCACTTTTGCGAACTGATATTTCAATAGATTGTTCATGCGAATGGAGAAGGCTCCGATCAGACTGCGCAAATGGCCAGGCTGATCTGAGTCTTTGCCGTTCGCACTTTCCGTAGTATAGTTGAAATTATACTCCGCGATTTCAGAACAGTTTCTGAATGAACACTTTTGTCAATAAAATATTTGAAACAATCTCATCACCGAACAAAATACGCACATGTACTTTTCATATTTTTAGACAGAGCAGTATCTGGAAGTCATGTGCTACTTGTGAATGACAAGGTTATTTTTGGGTTTTTGTAAAACCACTAACGATTGGCTAAAGCTTTTGTTTCATCTACCCGTTACTTGTCTGGGTTGAAATACGCTAGCGGTAAAATAACACTCGTCACATCAAGTAAACTCGATGCGATCTACATGGCAAAATAAACGGAATTTCTTCCGCAGGCTTATCAGTGATAAAAAGAATCTCATACTTCACTTCTGGAGTATATCCCACAGCTCATGTACAGTTCAGCTGTCTGAGCTGGGGAACTATTTCTTCTGTGCACATAAGGCCACTCCCCCAATGAATATTCATGCAGAGAGCGGTCATTGATAAAGTAACACAAGGATGGCGGTGGACGGGATACCCGAATCAATAATATATTCTAGAATTTGGTCTTGACCTCTTTGTTAAACGAGTTCACTTTTAAACATGCGCACATGATCAATAGGACGAGTGGGGCGTGTTTAAATCTGTCTGTTAGCGTAGTAATATATCGGTGAAATCTGTTGCGGCTTCTGACGTCCTCGAATTTTGTTGCCTACTAAGGACTAGGGGCTGAAAAGCCCCTAGTCCAAAAACTATACCTGTAGGGGGCCGGTTCCACAAAACAACAGTCATTGGAAAAAAGGAATACCGGTAATAATCTGTACTAGCATGTACCTGGCGGAAACTTAGTGGATGCATGTGACGAGATAATCTGATGGGACGCTCAAAATATGAAGGCATTGGCACGGCAACAAGACCATACGTGATCTTATAGAACATCGCGAGCCGAGCATCATATCGGCGATTTTCTAAGGAGCGCCAACCGAGGTTACTCAGCATCTCAGTTACACTATCATACGAGGAATATCTACTTGTCACCCATCTGGCAGCCCTTCTTTGCAACATTTCTACTTTTTGGATATTCTGTTTTGTGAAAGGGCTCCAGAATTTGAGCAACAACAAAAGAGAATGGTAGCTTCCTGGAGAATTAGAGCATTCTTCATTTAATTTTTCTCATCAAACTGGAAAATTCAGCATGTGGGAGTTCCGAAATTATCTTAAGTATGGGGACATTAACCATTTGCCATAATGATTATGAAATTGAAAAAGGGCTTTGTATTACAAACTAAAAATGCCTATTTGACTTGCTAGTGCACATGTCCTATTTATCATATGACGTCACTGTTATTCAGTGGATTAGGTTGTGTAATAAAAAATTGAATGAACACACGTGTAATAATAGTTTGAAGCCTACACATAATGTTATTGACAATGTCAATGTCAACAATGTGTTTTTTATGCCCCCGCCACGAAGTGGGGAGGGGCATATAGTTTTGCCCTTGTCCTTCCGTACGTACATACGTACGTACATACGTACGTCCGTCACACTTTGTAGTACTGTTCTTGTCTCCGCAACTCCTCCTACAGTATTCGATGCAGGGAGTTGAAACTTGCAACACAGTTCAGACATGCATTGAACATGTGCATAAAGGAAACATAACTTTGATTAAGATCTTTATTGCAGAATTACGTCCCCTTGAATAATAAACATATTTTGACCATATTTCACATCTGAGTACTGTTCTGGTCTCCGCAACTCCTCCTACAGTATTTGATATAGGGAGTTGAAACTTGCAACACAGTTCAGACATGCATTGAACATGTGCATAAAGGAAACAGAACTTTGATTAAGGTCTTGGTTGCAGAATTATGTCCCCTTGAATAATATACATATTATAACCATATTTCACATTTGAGTACTGTTCTTGTCTCCGCAACTCCTCCTACAGTATTTAATGTAGGGAATTGAAACTTGCAACACAGTTCAGATATGCATTGAACATGTGCATAAAGGAAACAGAACTTTGATTAAGGTCTTTATTGCAGAATTATGTCCCCTTGAATAACATAAATATTTTGACCATATTTCACATTTGTAGTACTGTTCTTGTCTCTGCAACTCCTCCAATTGTATATGATGTAGGGATTTGAAGCTTGTAACACAGTTCAGACATGCATTGAACATGTGCATAAAGGAAACAAAACTTTGATCCAGGTCATTATGGCAGAATTACATCCCCTTGAATGACATGCATATTTTGACCATATTTCACACTTTGTAGTACAACATTCTTGTCTCTGCAACTCCTCCAATAGTATTTGATGTAGGGATTTGAAACTTGCAACACAGTTCAGACATGCATTGAACATGTGCATAAAGGAAACAGAACTTTCAGTTAGGTCTTTATTGCAGAATTATGTCCCCTTGAATAACATACATATTTTGACCATATTTCCATAGCTTAAATACAATCCCACCTTTTATCGTCGCTCTAGCGGCCTCATTTATTAACAGATTTTGGTATTACATCACAGCTTTATTGGATATGACAGTACCTTGAACAACTTTGCGTTTCAGGTTTGTAGGATGAAGGTCAAGGTCACAGTTGCTATTTTCAGAAAAACTAGGGCATTGCTCCAGTGCTTTCATTTATAGATCGATTTTGATGTAACTTCACATAAATGTTAAGTATAACAATATCTTGAATAAATTACTGTTTCAGCACTGCAGGTCCAAGGTCAAGGTCACAGTTGCTATTTTTAGGAAAAAACTTTATCATTCCTCTACTCCTCTATTCATTGACAATTTTTATGTAACTTCACTCAAATGTTTAGTGTGACAATATCTAGGACAAGTTCGTGATCCAGAATTTCAGGGTAAAGGTCAAGGTCATATTTGCTATTTTAGAAAATATGCTGTCATCCCTCTGGAATGATTTTGGCATAACTTGACCCAAATATTTAGCTGACAATATCTGGGACAAATTTACATTTCATCATTGTAGGTCCAAGGTCAAGGTCACAGATGCTATTATAGGTACATGTAAATCTTTGTCATGGTTCTAGCGCCTTTATTTATTAACTGATTTTGATAGAACTTCACACATATATTAAGTATGACAATATCTTGGACAAGTTAACCTTTCAGGGTTGTAGTTCCAAGGTCAAGGTCACAGTTGCTATTTTTAAGAAAAACTCAGTCATCCCTCTGGCACCTTTATTTATTGACAGATTTTGATGTAACTTCACACAAATATGTTTTAACACATTACTTTTCTAGTGAGGCATATGGCGGGGGCATTCATCACCTTTAGTGATTGTCTAGTTTCTTATTGAAATAATGTTCATTTTGAAGGCGTTAAAAATCTCATTTTAAAGGGTCATATGATAAACAGAATCTTAACAAGTGGTCATTTCATATGAAATTTATGATACTCGCCAAAGGATCGTTTCATAATTGTCACCCGACGTAGGTGGAGGGGGACTATAGAAATGATCCTCGTCCGTCCGTGTGTGTGTGCGTCCGTCTGCCTTCCGTCCGTCCTTCCGTCCGTCCGTCCGAAATCTTGTCCCCGCAACTCCTCCTACGTCTTTCATCGGATTGATTTGAAATTTTACAGATTGTATTCTTATGATATGAAGATGTGCATGTGGCTTTTTATTTTTGTTTCGGCCATTTTTAATGGAGTTACGGCCCTTGCTGACTTAGACCTTCCGAAATCTTGTCCCCGCAACTCCTCCTACATCTTTCATCGGATTGATTTGAAATTTTACATATTGTATTCTTACGATATGAAGATGTGCATGTGTTTTTTTATTTTTGTTTCGGCCATTTTTAATGGAGTTATGGCCCTTGCTGACTTAGACCTTGTCCCCGCAACTCCTGCAACATCTTATATCAGATTGACTTGAAATTGTGCAGAATGTTTCATCATGATCTGAAGATGTGCATGTGATTTTGGAATTTCAATTGTCCTATTTCTTACAAAGTTATGGCCCTTTGTCATTTTTTGGCATTTTTCCAACTTTTGAACCGTTTGACCGAGAGAGCTGAAATTTGGTATGCTATTAGCATTTGGTAAATTGATTATTCTGATTATTGTTAGGATGTGCTAAATTGTAAGTGACAGAATTATTCCCCTTTCATAGATAATAGACATTCACTTAAAAGTAAAGGGATAACTCCAGAACTATTCATATTAATGGGCTGAATTTTCATAAATGCATTGTTCATTTTTCATCAGATTCATATAAGCAGGATTATGGCTCTTGTTATTTTGTTACTGGGTATACAGTCTTGATGTTTTGGTCATTTTGTAAGGGCCTATAGTTTCAGTAACCTGATTTTACACATATATGCCCCGTTCTGAACTTTAGTATTTTATAAAGAGGCCCAGTAATTGGGTATATGTCTTTGCTTATGTTCAGTTATCATTTGCTTACCAGGTTCTGTAATATATATATTTTCTGTTTTTGGCCATAAACAGAATAAAGGGCTGAAGTTTGTGACACATTTCAAACGTCGGGTGACACTTGGCCGATGGCCTTTTATTTTCATATGAAATGACCACTTATGTAAGATCCTCTATTTCTTAGGCACACTATCCCTTTGGCAGATGCACTATTGCTTTGTTTACTCATTTACAAGAGCTGAAATGCAAAAGAATCTTTCAGATTTCACTTGCTTTAGCTTTCTACAGCCATTCTATGGCTGATAGACATTTCTCTCTTCCATACACAATTAAAAATCTTAAAAAGTGCCATCAAGAGCAGAGAACACATTCAATGAAAGGAACATCGGCCATACTTTGAAGTTTTGGCTACCCATGTCTCATCAGTGGCCCTGACAATGCTTTAAAATGTTCACTTATCAGGAAGTCAGTTGTACTATGAGGATTTGCTGCCATTTTGAAAGTTAAGCACTCAGTGCACTAAAAATGTTGAATGCTGATATTGTAGACCCTGATCAGACTGTTCCTTTTCTGTCCATATAATTTGGGGGACTTGGGTAAATCATACAAAACAAGAAACAGAGCTATAGATAAGAGGGGTATTTTATGATAATTGAGAGATAATTTTCTTTATTTCTCATTGAAACCATATGTTGTGACCCCTCATCTGAACCGTCTCGTCGAGACGGTTCAGATGAGGGGTCACAACATATGTGTTTATCCAGAATTAACAAAAATTATCCCTAATTATCACCAAATACTTCCTCTTATCTAGGGCTTTGAAGAAATTAAAGCAGCACAGGGGAGTTGTAAGTAAACATTTGATGTAGTTGATTCTATTGTGGGGTTGTCATATTATGGATCATAAGAGCTGCGACACGACAAAACCAGCAAAGTGGCATGTGCACCCATTGAAGACTCAGATGAGCCTGGGCATCCACCCAGTCTGATCAGAGTCTTCGTTGTGCCCATGCAGGGAGCTTAGACCATTGGCTAGCCTTCAAGGGCACAGTGAAGACTCTAATCAGACTGGGCAGATGCCCAGGCTGATCTGAGTCTTAGCTGGGTGCACATGCCACTTTGCTGACTTTCTCATGTCGAAGCTCATATATGATCTTGCCATATAAACCCACAGCAGCAGCAAAGCTAGCAGACATATAGAGCTAATCAACAAGGCAGTTAAATCAGAGGTAACAATGTATGTTTACATGAAGAAATAAGAAAAATCATCCCTGAACTGTGGTCATAGCCCCAACCCCCGCCTGGGTGCTCGGACACCTCACCCCACCTTTTGAGGTCAACAAACTGTGGCAAAACAGTCTAAATAATTTAGAAGGACAATCCACAGTTTACATGACTGCATTGTTTTCATTCTAATTAAGAATTTGTTGTTAATAAACAAATGTTAACAGACAATTTGTTTTGATTTGAGCTGTAATTTGAGTATTTCATTTGCTTAATAGCTTGAAAAAGACATAATTATTAGCTTAATACAGGCATTTTTTCACATTTAAAAAAAATTAAATTATCAAAAAACTTCACCAAAAAATCTTGTTTTGGCAAAGTGATGGGCAAAAAGAGTCTGATGCATCAGATGAAAAGTAATTAATATAAAATATTGGCATTTTAGCATTGTTCAAAAGAGCTCCACTTTTGTTTCTTGAAATGATTTGGACACAGATCTGTCACATGTCTGTGCTGCTTGCAACCATGAAAATTGTAGTGATTAGTGATTGGGACGTAAGTCTGAGCAAACTGCAGACCCGGATCAGAATTCTCCTTAAGAAGCAGTCTGATCATGGCCAACACTGTTTTACACTTCATCCGTATTTTTTGGACACATTACTGAATGCAAAACAAAATTGTTCCATTTTCAGGAAAATTAAGGGAACCATTTCGGGTGTCCCAATTTTTAGAATTATTGTTATTGTGAAATTTATGCAAAGTCCTAATATAGAGGATTTTCGGTCATTACGTATAAAATTTATGAAAAGAGCCTTTGGCGAGTTTAATAAATTTTAAATGAAATGACCATGGGTGTAAGATTCTGTTCATCATATGACGCTATAATATCGAATTTTATTGCCTTCAAAATGAACATTACTTCAATGAGAAAATGCATTTTTGACACGGTCATTGTCAATGACATTACAGCAAAAAATTTCATACATGTGATGAACTCCCGATGACCATGTGGGAGATTTGGATTTCATTTCAGGGAGATTGAGTTCTCCATCAGGGAGACTTTTTGACGGCAACTTTGGTGCGTCGTTTCACGTACTTTACTTACTAATTTTTTTTTTATTTTAAAACCGAACATGAACTATAGTATAGTTTGTTTAGTTTACCTTTGAACCTTTGAGTTACCCCCCAAGCCCCCCCCCCCCCCCCCCCCCCCCCCCACAATCACACACACACACAAAAAAAAAAAACAACAAAAAAGTCCTTTCTTTAATTATTATAATTATTCATTTATTATTATATTACTGTTATTTGTATCATTAGTTTGGTATCTGTCTGGCACAGAATCTAGCTTTTTCAAAAGGGTATACTTGAGATTCCATACAGATTTGCCTCCCTTGAAATTTCTCTTTCAGTGTATCTATCTTCTTTCATAAACAAATAAGTTTTCTTTAAAGGTACTCAGAGCTGTAAAAACTGATAAAAATGTATATAACAATGTTCAAATTCTGTTTTTGACACAAACTATACCCATGCACAAGACAGAAATATCAAAACTTTCATACGTAACTTTTACACCAGTAATGATCAAAGTTGTCAGCCATATATAATAATCCAGATATAGTTTGCACTTTGCGGAAAAAATACCTTATGGAGTGAGCGACAAGTGAAGACACAGATCAGCCTGCACCTCTGTGATGTCTAAACAGAGTTTTGCATCTGTTGTCTATGCGTCTCAGGGAATCTAAGCAGTGAAAACAAGTCTCTGACTGTATTGCACATGTTTATTTTGTGTAGTTGTGAAACAGGGCTATCGGCTTCTTTTCACGTTACATATCTTCTTAACAGGTCCGAAACATAGCTCCATGTGTTTTCACGGGTCAGGTAGTTTATTAGTGACCTGAATAGTGGGATTAATGTCAACAGACATGATGTGTTTGTTTGTTGCAAACAATATTTGATGCTGTGAATACAGGTCAATACACATGTGGATATCTCCTTACTGGCAGGGAAAAAGGGCATGGCGTTGGAAAAGGGGTATCAGAAAAAAAATTATGAAGGGAAAACTCAGCATCCGGGAGATTCTGAAGGCTTTCCGGGAGCGTGGGAGATGGACTTCATTTCCGGGAGACTCCCGGATGATCCGGGAGACATCAAATGTATGAAATTTTAGCACATTTAAGTTGATGTGTACTTTGTTAGGCTACTGCATCATGATGCTTTGAAAAACTGGGCCCTGGTTCTTTTAAGAAGATTCTCATAAGTCTTTAAGTCTCTCATGCCTGTATGGGTCCTGGCTGTAGGCAAATGCCATTATGCCACTTTTCCTCATGGTATTGCTCAGTTTTATCCTTTGTCATTTTCAGGTAAGCTGAGCTGTGTTTGTCTTCATGGTGACAGAAAACCACAGGAAAGAAAGGCAAATCTACAGAAATTCAAGGTATACCTTCATTTGGACAAAAGTGTCTCAGCAAAATGTTAAAACCTTCCCTATTTCTCCGTTTAATTAAAACAGGATTTCCCCTTCCAAAACAATCCTAAAAATCTAGATCCATCTTATAAATAAGATGGATCTAGATATTTTGGATTATTTTAGAAAGGAAAACCCATCTTATAAATAAGATGGATCCAGATATTTTGGATTATTTTAGAAAGGAAAAACCCATCTTATAAATAAGATGAACCCATCTTACAAATAAGATGGATCCAGATATTTTGGATTATTTTAGAAAGGAAAAACCCATCTTATAGTAGAATTTCAAAGATTCATGTAGATATATTTGGGGTCATCCTAGAGATAGAAAAGACCTTTCTATAGGCAGATAAATATGGTATTTGAGAGCGGGGATCAAGGGCTGTGCTGTTTGCTAACATTGCTGTTGGACTGCATTTCCCTGAAAAGACAAACAATGTTGTTCCAACTGGAAAGCAGAACTGAGATGTGAGAATATCTAAAGTTTATACAGTAAAGAAGATCAGGACATTGACATTTAATCAAGTCAAAATAGAACCCTAAAAAAGGCCAGAAACCACAATTTCTAAATTTCTAGAGCAAGCATGATCAAGTTCTGGTTATTCTAGTTCTTTCATTTTTATTGTGTTGTTTAAATGTCAACGTCCTGTGGATGGCTGCTTGAGCAGCATTGAGTGAAAATCATACCACAGGACACTGATGTTGCATCTATGGAACCAATACAAAAGCTTCTGCGGCTGAACATACATTACTATATATAAAAGAAGAAGAAGGAATTCAATGCTGAAAGTGGTTGGGGAGACCTGCTGGTGCGCTCACAGGCATTTTGTGTGGTGCGTATTGGGCTACAGATACCAACCTTGCATGTGACGTCTAGAAAAACTTTAAATCCTCGTATCGGTACGGGTTCTTTTCACTCAAACGTGCCAGTTTCTTGTATCAAGTCTTTTTCCATGATGTTTATTTCACTTCCGTGTTGTTTTGGAGAACCATTATATGACGTCATCAAAGCCAACTTGGAGCAATTTCGTTTTGTCAACCCAAGTAACTCGAGTAATTACAGTTACTGACTGAACAGCACGAGTAACCGCAATACACATGTGCACATATTTTACAGAGTGGTAGAAAATAGATTGACATTTGATAATATTTAGAAATTTAACAAATTTTTAGTCGAGTTCCTGTGTACTAGAGTACCTTTAGTACCTTTGTATGCATGTGCCAAATTTCAACCCGAGCAACACGAGTTGGCAACTCGAAAATGCTCCGACAATGCTGACGTCATGCACTAGTTGACACGATGGTTCTCCAAAACAAACACGGAAGCGACACAAAGGCAGCAAAAATGACTTGATACAAACAGCTAACCGTGTTTTCTCAAAAAGCAACTGTACCAATAGGAAGATAGAAGAGTTCTTCTGACGGCCTTGTACAGTGTTGGTAAGGCTTTTCCGTTATCAGCCATAAAATTAGCATTTGAACACAAACACACGTCTCCCCACCCACACCCGGCGTTGAAATCCTTCTTCTCTTATATGTAATAACTGGTTGTTAAGGGTCTTTGAATGTTTTTTTAATTGATACAGCGTCAGTTTCCTGTGATCATACTGAGTACATATCATATATTAATCCTAATAAACGCCCCAGTTCCATTAAACACCCCCTGCCTCTTTTCAGAAATTAATGTTATATTAAGTTGCATTAATTCCTGTTTGTTTCTCTGGATAAAGTAGCTCTTTGAAATGGGGGCCTACTCTTAAAGGGAAGAATTTGCTCCTACAGGAGCAAATTCTATTCTTTTAGAGTTGACCCCTCTTGAGAAGGGAGTTGATTCCTCTGAAAGTATACCCATGACCTTTATATTGCTTATTAGAGGTATTTGGCAGAGGCTGATTTACTACACTTTAGCTCTAAATAATGCCCCCTTTCACAAAATGCAATGCTCCAGGGGTGTTTAACAGGATTAATATAGTATGCCATGCCTACATTTGCTGTCACATGTGAAGCCTGGTTCAGTCTGGGCCAAGAGCATTGGTGGCATTAGGTTACTAGCCTTGTAGTCGCGTGTTTCAGCTTCCACTTCACTAGCCTTTCGGATGACTAAAATAAAACTCTTCAAGCCAAAAATGAAAATAGTTAAATTCGAGAACAGTGTAGATAAAGAGCCAACACTTCATGATCTACACTGTTTGCCGTTATTGAAATAGTGGAGCTGTCTTTATCTATTTCAGGATGGTAAAGTGAGATTCCTGATCTGTACTGATGTTGCCGCAAGAGGAATAGATGTCTCTGGTCTGCCATTTGGTAAGTTTACAAATGAGCTGTGGCAAGAGAAAATCTTTTTTTAGGTCGATAAGATAAAGATTTTTGTGTTTTTTTCCATTTTTACAGTGGGAGGCAACTTTTGTGACTTCCTGTTTGCTTCTATGAGCAACAGGCTACCAAACCTCTTCAAAAGGGGTCTACATTTTAAGAAAAGAATTTGCTCTGGGAGCAAATTCTTTCCTTTAAAGGTTGACCCTATTAAGAAAGGAGACAAAAATGAATATGACGGAGTTGCTTCCCCTGAATGTGTACCCATTCTCTTTTAACCAGCCTACACATGTGCAATCTGGACATTCCTGCTCAGTTGTGCAGTCATGCACAGGTAGCCTAGATAATTGGTGCTTTTGGATTTTAAGTACAGATCTGTAGATGTTCTTACCAGGGGATAGGCTTCCACAAACTGTTGCATCCATGTGCCTGTCTTTCTTACATTGTTGTTCATCCAGCTAGAAATGGTGCCGTTTGCTGTTGCATGTTTTAGATTCAGTGTTTACACAGAAAAAAACGGTCAATTCTGAGCCATGGGAATTTTAATTTCATTTTCAGAATCATGTTATGACAAACAGTGCTATAATGAAGTTACAGCCCCCAAGAGACTGCAGATTTTATACTGTATTTGTTGGTGGGGTTGTCAAGCTCATCAGATTAAGTTATCAGTAATTACTATGGGTGTAATATTTGCTGTTATTAGCTGCTTTAGTGAGTCCCCAAATTAAAACTTCAAATAATTGCTGTTCAGAGACTATTGTTGTTATCGCAGTCATGCTTGTTTAACTTTTAATGATGCCACAATTCCTGCTACCTAGCCATTACTGGCACATTACACAGATCTGTGTTAAGTTATGCATACATTTGCACAGCATTGCTTGTTTAACCCATTTTAGACTGGATACCCGTTTTGGGGACATTATGCAAACAATGCAGACCCAGTTCAGACTCCGCAAAACGCGGCGTCTGATCAGGGTCTACAATTGTTTGCTTAAAGGAATTTCTATGCAAAGTACAATAAAAGTGGAAATATTCACCAGAAACCCCTAAAACTAGAAATGGGATTATCTGAATGATAAGAATGGACAAGTCCACTGGTCAAAAAAGAGTTAATTCAGCAACATTGCAGCTATAAATAGCCATTATGGTACCACTTTTTCCAGCTCAAATGGGTGGATGATTGACTTGCTATTTTATGTCCTTTTCAGCAGTATTTCAGTCACATCAGGACAATGAAAGGCTGATAATGAAAGGCTGTATGCAATGGACACGCGTGTACGGTGAAAGATTTTCTGCCACAAGTGGGTCTCGAACCTTGGACAGCTTTGTCAGTAGTCCTTGCTTAATTGGCTGAGCTTCTGTGGCTTCTCCCAGCTTTGGGCACTCTGGATGCTGATTTACTGTTGCTTGAAGATATTAGTTGGACATGTGCTGCTTGTTGCAATCAAACCACAACTTGCTGTATGGAACATAAAGACTAAACCACTAGGCCTGAGGCACTGTTGTATTGTTTGAAAACAGACCTTATGTTGTGGTTAAAGCAAAAATTGAACCAGACTGCATATCTATGCAGACTGATCAGATTCCTCGCTTTTCATTCTTTGAATTCTCTAGGATCCATAAATTGTATATGCAAAAAGCTATGACTGGATAGATGTGCAGGCTTATCTGAGGCTTTCATGTTTGTGGTGTAAGGTACCTTTTCATTATGATCTTATTTACAGAAATTAGCCGCAATGTGAGAAAACCAACAATGTGGTTGTGCGCCCAGCGCAGACTCAGATCAGCCTGGGCATCCACCCAGTCTGATCAGACTCTTCGCTAAGCACATAAAGAGTAGTTAAGGGTCTAAGCTACCTCCATGCGGACAGCGAAGACCCTGATCAGACTGGGCGGATGCCCAGGCTGATCTGAGTCTGTGCTGGGCACACAACCACTTTGTTGGTTTTCTTGAGTTGTGGCTCAAATATTTTCAGAAAAAAAAATGCAATGTAGAAAAAAATGTTTGAACCGCAACATGAGAAAAGGTAACATAGTAATATTATCAAAATTATATTCTGACACCAGAAATAAAAGGTGGCTCTATTGAGGAGTCACAACATACATCCTGGAGAAAAAAATATGAATTATTCTCAAAATCCGCCTTTATCAAGACCTTTGATTTTGATGATGCTGAATGATTCTTGTTGCATTTCAGTTATCAATGTGACTCTTCCCGATGAAAAGCAAAACTACATCCATCGTATTGGACGTGTTGGACGAGCTGAAAGGTTTGTTTTTGTACTTTGAATTTTAGCTCACCTGTACAGAAGTATAGGAAGAGCTATCATTGCGATTCTGATGTCATGTGTCCACTCCAACACCAGCTGCATTTAAATACAAAGTTTTTCAAAGGGTCATTTATGTGGATACACCTCCATGTTTTTCTGCCATTTTTACAAAGGGAAACAACATTTGTGACTTGCAGGTTGCTTCTCTGGACAATTAAGCCCTTCCAAAGGTGGATCTACTCTTAAAGGGAAGAATTTGCTCCTACTGGAGCAAATTCTTTCCTTTAAGAATTGATCCCCATTTTGAAGAGAGGCAAAAATGAAAGTGGCAGAATTGTCTCCCCTAAAAGTGAACCCATTCACCTTAAAAATGAACTACAAGAAACCAGTAAGCAAGCAATGTTGTCCCGTAACAACACTTGTTGTTTACAGCGAGCTTTGAAAGTTTGCAGGAGTGGCAGTAGTGCAGTGGATAACGGGCTAGTGTAGCAATCCAGGGGTTGCAGATTTGATCCACTGCTTCTCTAGTCTTTCGGATGAGACTCTAAGCCAAGAACCCATCTCCGAATAACATACCTGTTGGTGGAATGTTGAACCTGAGTTATTCATTTGTTGGAAGTTGCACAAGTCATTGCAATTGCACTCCTCCAGATGATCGGGATTTCAATTTATATCAAGTATGGATGATCTCATACCATTGTCATATGACAAACCTGTTCCTGAAAGTGAAATCCTTCATTTTCCGCAAGATTTATGACCAATAACTGTTAATGGAATAATGGCCAATTTGTTGTCTTTTTATAGAAAACTAATTGCAGCGTTTCATCATGTGCATGCGGTGACATGTAAATCAACCGATAACTTTCCGTGACTATGAAACCAGATTTTGTGATTCCGATTTTAATCAGGCATGTATAATTTGAGCAGCAACACGACAAAACAGACAATGTGGTTGTGTGCCCAGCGAAGACTCAGATCAGCCTGGGCCTCCGCCAAGTTTGATCAGACTCTTCATTAAGTGTCCAAAGGGAAGCTAAGGGTCTAAGCTACCTCCATGTGGACAGCAAAGACTCTGATCAGACTGGGCGGATGCCCAGGCTGATCTGAGTCTGCGCTGGGTGCACAACCACATTGTTGGTTTTGTCGTGTCGGGGCTCATTTAGCCTACTTTCCCTGAATGCCAATTATTCACCTGCCACGAAAGGGTTTAATTGAGGGTTGATGAGAATTATTTAAGACCCAAGGTTGACATTTTCTCAATTAGACTGTCACTCGAGTCATCTTCTGCTCAAATTAAGCTCATCTATTACGTCTTTTGAATAAGGAACCTGGAATTCTGATCTGAATATCGTCTTTTGTTTGCAATTAAGCAGGGTTGCCACGGTCAGGCAAAAACATCTGGGTCCGTATTCATAAAGCCACTTAAGTCGTTGCTATGCTGTTGCTAAGGCTAAATATCTATAAAGGAGATTCCGTACAACTATGAAATTTGGTCTGGAGGAACAGTCTTTGTAAGACTGTTCCTCCAGAGCAAATTTCATAGTTGTAGGGAATCTCCTTCAAAGAAATTTAGCCTTAGCAACAGCATAGCATCCACTTAAGTCGTTTAATGAATACGGCCCCAGGAAAACAATTTTTTTTCACAGGTCAGGGAACTGTCAAGACATTTTATTGTTGGTCAGGGAAATTTGGAAAATGGTTAAAAAGTCAGGGAAAAGTCTGGGAATTTGAAAATGATGGCTGCAGTGATAGTTCAGGCACACTTCCTCATTTGTGGTTACTCTTAAAGAAAAGCATTTTTCACCCACAGGGAGCAAATTCTTTCCTTTAAGAGTAACTCCCAATTTCCAAGCTACCGATAAACAATTAGCTTTGTTGAAATAAGAGATGATAATTGTAAAATCTAAGGGAAAAATATGAAAAAAGTCATAGAATTGTGAAAGGGAGGATGAGTGGCAACCTTAGCTGTTAAGGGCTAAAGTTTGGTCATGCATACATCTGGATTTATTATTGAAGTATTATATTGGTTATATTGGATGACACTTCTGAGTTTGTCGTTGAACTTGTAGCGGCCCTGAAACTACTGGCAAAGAGCTTGTATTTAAGGATCAGTCTAGATAATTCATTTATGCGTTTAATATTGTCCTTTAGTATTTGGAGGGTCTTGCTTGGGCAAACAGTGTAAACCCAGATTAGGCTGCTCTAAATATTAGACTGATCAGGGTCTACACCTTCTGCCATTCCACAAGCAGTTTTTGGCATGATGTGTAGTTAAATTGTGCAGATTTATGTTAATTATATATAATAATCACAGTATCCGAACGCACTGTACCCTCTCATCCGGTTTTCATAGCGTTGAATCGAGAGTACAAAATTCGCTTATAACCAGTAGCCGGAAATCATTATGTTTTGAGTTTTTATCCGGAATCTACTGCGTCATTTATAGTTATTCAGCTTCGAAAATGTAAAGAGGTAAGTTTAATATAATTTTCTCTTCGGTCTTTTATTTTATTGCCCTGTACAATGAAAAACTCCTTGCCATCGCAGATTTTTTTTCCGAACAGCTTAATTTAACACCAGATTGTGTCGTGCTAAAATTAGCTATCATTCTTTTATCAAAACTAACAAACCGTAGATTGATAACGCCTTCCGTTTATTCTAAAGATTTTTTATAAAACATGTAAGAAAATGCTCAAAATGGTTTAAGAATCATGCCAAGGGCGATTTGAATACTGTACCAATTACTACCCACCCATAGACGACATTGTACAGGGTAATAAAGTAAAAGACCGAAGAGCAAATTATATTAAACTTACCTCTTTACATTTTCGAAGCTGAATAGCTATAAATGACGCAGCAGATTCCGGATAAAATCTCAAAACATAACGATTTCCGACTACTGGTTATAAGCGAATGTTTGTACTCTCGATTCAACGCTATGAAAACCGGAAGAGATTGTACATGTAGTTCGGATACTGTGATAATTGACCCTTTTAGCGCCCTGTGCACTTAAATTTTTCAAAATGGCAGCAAGTACTTGTAGTTTTCTTTCTTATAAACACACATCTCAATGATTTATTATATTTTGAAGGAAACAAATTCATAAGTTAATCATAGGAGAAAATCTGCTTATGGTTATAAAAGGATAGAGAGACTTGAAAAATGAAAGATTCTGTAGCATTTTCAGCTCTTCTAAACTAGCAAAACAGGTATAAACCAGTAGAGTTATGTGCGCTTGTAGTCATATGCCTCATCAGTTGCATGATGTGTGCTTAATTAAGGGCATGTGTGCTAATTAGGTCGAATACGGTAACTAGTTAAAAGGCCCCAGTAATACAGTCAGGGAAAGCAGGCTGGAAATGTGCATCTCCAATTTTCACTGTGGACAAGTTTATATATAATATATTTCAAGAAATTATTGATGAACACTGTAGACCCATCAGATTGCTTTTTAAAAGGAGGCTTCTCTTGTTTTCCCTGCAACTAGCAGATTAACAGGATATAGTTAGTTTTTTTTTTCTTCAGCTGCGTAAAATTCTAGTATAGTTTCTGCTTAACAATGCACAGAATGGCAAGACACCCAATTCCACAGCAAGATACCCCATTCCATGGAATTCTTATTATCATGGTATGCCTGGATTTTGGACCAACTGCATTATTGGCTTGGTTTCCATTGAAAACAGAAAATCAAAAAAATCTACTGCTCATATTCTTTTGACTTGACACTGAGGTGAACTGCTCTATTCTGGAACAGTTCTTTTGTACTTTTATTCTTGGAGGACATTGTAAAGTTTTAATTGATGAAATTGAAACCTCCGTTTTTGTGGTTTCTAGAATATTTCTACTATAAATGTGATATTTTACATGAGAAACATTAGTTGCAAAGGGACCCTAAGCTATGTACAATCAGTGACTTTTCTAGTTAGCCTACATTCTTGGAAACTAATTTTTCTTCATACTTTAGAGTCTAAAGGATTCATAGATAGCTCATGCAAAGTGGGATGGAGACCCAGTCTGATCAGACTGTGTAGATGTGTAGACTGGGTTCGAGGTTATAAAACTCGAGAATAATCTCAAACTCAAAATAAAGCACACTGATTGGCTGTTTCCGAGCATGTCAATCAGTGCTTTATTTTGATTTTGAGAATATACTCAAGTTTTATAACCTCTGGGCCTGATCTTGTGCAGCCAGTAAAATGATGACAGTTTTCTATAAAAAAACACACAATAAAAACAACATATTTTGTGGCCTCTCATTAAAACTACCGAAGCTGATGAAATCAAACATTGTGTGGGTGATACTAACCTGTCCATGGGAAGCAACTTTTAGATTTAAATTTTTCATGGTCTTTGACACTTGAGATGCCAAAATGAAAACAGTTGAATTTGCAAACAGTGTAGATCCAGATGGGGCAGCTCACATTGAGCTGCCACATCTGGATCTACACTGTTTACCCTCTAGTATTTGAATTTTCAATATGATATAGCTTGGACAATTTTTTTTTTGAAGTTTTGCAGACGTAAATTGTGAATTTTGTCATCTGCTTTTTGGTTCTTTAAGTGTTAGTTATAAATTTGGAATTCTGATGTAAATAGGAGTTTATATTTCAATCTGATATATGTCATAATTGGGATGACATTTCAATATCTCAGTTACAACTACATGTAATTTCATTGATTTCAGAAATGAGGGTTTGATCTAATTTATTTGCTGACATATAGACATACTTTCTCAATGTAGGTTGACTCATAATTGTGTCATGTACTGTTAGTCATGTTCAGTCAAACCTGTCTTAAGGGGTCCCCCAAGGGAAGCCCAAAAATTGGTTGCTTAAGACAGGTGAGAGGTGCCGTTAGAGATGCTTGGTTATGGTGCAAAAAGTCGCCGGAAGGTCGTAAGATGGTGCTCGGGTTTCGCCATCCAAGGACTGGAAATCTCTCTCTCTGTCAACTCGGCAGTAAATAGGTACCTGCTTCGAATCAGGGAAGGATAAGGCATCGAAAGGAGAGGGATGGGCTCCGCCTTCCATATGCTGTGCCCAAGACACAGTGGGCCTCTAATCCCCTACTGCCCCTACGGCTATTAGGCTATGGGAAACCTTTACCCTAAGAAGGTGCCCCTTAATACAGGCTAGTTTGCACTGTATTTTGGTTCAAAGGATCCAGAACAGGTGGCTGATAAAGGAGGTGAGATTTTTAAGATTGAAAAATTGCAAACAGCATTGATCCAGACCGGGGGTTCTTTAAGCACTGAAAAATTTTAATGAAAGTAGTTGAATCTGAAAACAATATCCAGATGAGGTTTGGGTGGGGTGGGGTGGGGGGGGGCTTATAATGATCCACCTCATCTGGATCTTCACTATTTGCCATTTGCCTTCTAGTCTTTGAATTCTGAATATGGTGTAGTTTGCATGTACTTTGAAATTTTGCTACGGTAAATTTTGCCATTGTCATTTTTGTCGCATTTGCTTTAGCAAGGTGCTATTTAGGAGTTCACTTTTCCTTCCGTTAGTCATTCCATTCATCTGTCAACAATTACGTCGACCCTAGTGTTAAGTCCATTTCTCGCAATCTGTGTTACCTACAATCGTCAAACCTGGCATAAGCTTCTTCTTAGAATGTTCTCGAGGGCTGTTACTCTTATTTTTACCCTTGACCTACGTTTTATGATCTGCTGACTTTGTGAAACTGTCCCTCAACAATTACGTTGACCCTAGCGTTTAAGTCCATTTCTCGCAAACTATGATACCTGCAATCATCAAACATAGCATAAAGCTTCTTCTAAGAATGTATTCGAGGACTGTTGCTCTTATTTTTACCCTTGACCTATATTTCATGCTCTGCTGACTTCCTAAAAGTGTCCACCAACAATTACGTCGACCCTAGTGTTTAAGTCCATTTCTTGCAAACTATGATACCTACAATCGTCAAACCTGGCATAAAGCTTCTTTTGAGAATGTTCTCAAGGGCTGTTGCTCTTATTTTTACTTTGACTTATATTTCATGCTCTGCTAACTTCATAAATTTTTTAATCAAAATTATGTTGATGCTAGTGTTTAAGTCCATTTCTCACAAACTATGATACCTAGAATCATCAAACCTGGCATCAATTTTTTTCTTAGAATGTTCTTGAGGGCTGTTGCATTAATTTACTTTTGACCTATATTTCATGCTTTGCTGACTTTGCAAAATTTTACACCCAAGTATGATACCTGTAGTCATCACACCTGGCATAAAATTTATTCTTAGAATATTCTTGAGGGATGTTGCAGTTATTCCTACCCTTGGCCTATATTTCATGCTCTTCTGACTTAGTAAACTTTTACATCCAAATTTGTGTTGACCCTAGCATTTTTGTCCATTTCTCATACAAGTTCTTTAACTACAGTCTTTACTACTGTGAAAGTACAATGCAGGTGCGACATAGCATTCCGCGGAATTCTTGTTGGTGTTTAAAAGGTTAAGCTACTGTTAATTTGTGGTAGACCTTATTAACTGTGAGACATTCTAAAGAAGGGCCTTTCAGCATTTGCTGTAGCTGTAGGAAAACAGCAAGTATAAGCTCTTTCATTTCAGCCTTTTCTTGTCACCATTCCGGTGAAACAAGCCCCAGGCCCGGATGTTCAAAGCATCATTAGCTTAACAAAGTTGTTAATTGAGTATTCGTTAAGTCTTACAATAGTCTCAAAATCAGTTGCGGTAATATTTATGCTGAAAAATTGTGAGCAGCTTTTGCACTGCAAAAGCTTCTCACATGTTTTCAGCAAAAAAATGGCAGTCTATTATGTTTTAAGTTTAATGTCTTGTTGACTAACGATGTCGGTAGTATTGAACAAGTGGGTCCTGTTGTTTCAGCCTCGCTGTTGCACAAAGATGTGTCAGCTAAATGTTTTGTTTTAGACCCAGAAGTGGCTTTTAGAAATGCCTGAAATGCTTTGTACATCAAAAGGCTGAGAATGTTTCAAGAAAGGACATAGCAGCCATTTGAGAACATTACTAACTCCTGATCATGGTCAAGAAAGAGAATCTAAGGTGGTTTGGCCACATGTCAAAGTTTTCTAGTTCAGCACAGTAAAAGGAAAAAGAAGAAGAGGTGGGATGCCAGTATTAAAGAGCGGACAAGGATGGACTTTGTCAGCACAAGAATATTTCAGCTAAAAACAAGACCAGGTGGAAATGGGTTGCTGTAAAGTCATCTGTGGTGCCCCTGTGACCTTGCAAGGCCACTTTTATTCAGTCAGTTGAAGTGAGACCAGTCAGCATGTCTGTTCACTGTTATAGTAACTACTGGACATCAGCGCAAGCAGTTGTAGTATCAGATGTTGAGAGCCCATTTCAGCCTTTGCTATTTCAGCCTAGCAGTTTTTGCAAGTCATGTCAAGAAGCCCTTTTAGTCAAGCAGTGACTGCAGGCTATGTCAGGAAGTCCTTTCAGCCAAGCAGTGACTGAAAGACATATCAGCAAGCCCTTTCAGCCTAGCAGTGACTGCAGGTCATGTTAGGAAGCCCTTTCAGCCTAACAGTAGCTGTTAGACATATCAGCAAGCCCTTTCATCCTAGCAGTGTCTGCAAGTCATGTCAGGAAGCCTTTTCAGCTAAGCAATGACTGTAAGACATATCAGTAAGCCCTTTCAGCTTAGCAGTGGCTGTATGACATTATCAGCAAGCCCTTTCAGTATAAAAATGACTGTGAGTCCTGTCAGAAAGCTTATTTAGCCTTGCAGTTGCTGCAAGTCATGTCAGTTAGTCCTTGGATGTTAGTCATGTCAGCAAGCCCTTTTTAGCCTAGCATGGCTGTAAGTCATGTCAGCAAGCCCTTTTTAGCCTAGCATGGCTATAAGTCATGTCAGCAAGCCCTTTTTAGCCTAGCATGGCTGTAAGTCATGTCAGCAAGCCCTTTTTAGCCTAGCATGGCTGTAAGTCATGTCAGCAAGCCCTTTTTAGCCTAGCATGGCTGTAAGTCATGTCAGCAAGCCCATTTTAGCCTAGCATGGCTGTAAGTCATGTCAGGAAGCCCTTCAAGGCAAGCAGTGGCTGTACGTCATGTCAGGAAACAGTGGCTAAAAGACATATCAGCAAGCCCTTTCTGCTTTCTGCCCAACAATTAATGACTGTGAGTCATGTCAGAAAGCTTATTTAGCCTTGCACTAGCTGTAAGACATGTCAGCAAGCCCTATATCCTTGCAAAATGGTAGTTAACATTTGTATGTAAGCTTCTTTAGTCATCCAGCTTCTGTGGCTTTATTTAAGTTGCTGTAAACTTTACATGCGGTGTGACACAAGAAACCAAAAAAGTGGATGTGTGCAAAGCGCAGACTCAGATCACCCTGGGCATATGCCCAGTCTGATCAGACCCTTAGGTAAGCGCTTAAAGGGTAGCTTAGGGTCCAAGCTCCCTCCATGCAGAGAGCAAAGACTCTGATCAGATTGGGCGGATGCCCAGGCTGGTCTCTGTTTGCGCTGGGAGCACAACCGCTTTCTTGGTTTTCTTGTGTCACTGCTCACATGTGAAAATAAATACAAGAAATTAACTCTTTAAGCCCCAGTGACGCAATTAGCAAAATTTGCAAACAGCGTAGATCCTGATGAGGCGGCTCATAATGAGCCACCTCATCTAGATCTACACTGTTTGCCCTCTAGTCTTTGAATTCTCAATATAAAAAGTCTTGGACAAGACATTTTTTTAATTTTTGCAGACGTAAATTTTGTCGTCTGCTTTTTGGTAGTGAAAGAGTTAAACAGCATGCATCATGTCACGACTGCCATTTTCTTCCTGTGTCAGAACGGCTTGATCTTGGTTGATGGGAAAAAAACAAAGTGAAATTACATAAACTTACGCTTGAAAGAATTTAAATGAAGTTAGGATGGCTCTTAATTGGCTTGAAAGACAAATTGAATGGAAGAGCTTGGATTCGTTTTCAAAGGAATCAGTTATTTTCTTAGTGCAAACCAATTTGTGTGGAAGCTAGTCAAAAGAGAATAATAATATGAGATGTACTAGAATCAAAAAGATTATAGATGTCATAGTCAGTGTATATGTCATGAGAAAGCAGATTTAGACGCTTAGTATCAGTTATGACATGATGTCAGGGTTCGAGGTTATAAAACTTGAGAATAATCGCAAACTCAAAATAAAGCACACTGATTGGCTGTTTCCGAGCATGTGCTCGGAAGCAGCCTATCAGTGTGCTTTATTTTGAGTTTGAGAATGTACTCAAGTTTTATAACCTCCCGGCCTGGTCTGATAGTGTTCTAAGGCTTTTACCATATTCAGCCAAGTTAGTGCACATGTCCATGGTATATGACTATAAGAGCACATATTTTTACAGATTTATATTTTTGCTTGTTTACAAGAGCTGACATTTTTAAAAAATCTTTGAGTTTTCACTTGCAAACTTCTCTCTCCTTCAATGACTATAAGCAACTTTTCTCTGATGCTTGACAATTAAATTTCTTTTGAATCTTTAAATATAATTACCCTTTATAATGTGGCATGTTGGAAACAAAGTTTACTGCAGTTATTTGCTCTGATATGAAAAAAGTTCAACAAACTGATGCAAATACTTGGTTTATCATATTACCTTAAGATAGAAGTGCCTAAGAATTTTTTTTTTTGCTGACGTAAATTGTGTTGCTTTTTTAGCACTTTAAGAGAGCTTTTTTAGCACTTTAAGAGAGAACGTACAGCTACAGAATTACATCTGAAACCATAATAATGCTGTAAAAAACAGCCCTTTCTATATTTCCAAAAGGAGCCATCTTTTTCAGATTATTTCTAAATTTTTCATTCCTCCATGTAAGCATCAGTTTTTTGTCTGCAGATGCAACTTAGCAGTCCTTTTAATTCTTTCAAAAGAGGCCTCTGTGACCTAGTAATTAAGAGTACAAACTCTTTTTATACGCCCGTTTTGAAAAGAAAGGACGTATAATGGCATGGCGCTGTCCATCCGTCTGTCCATTCGTCCGTCAACATTCTTGTGCACACCATAAAACAGTAGCCGTTTTGGATATTTTCATGAAATTTTGTTGGAATATGTATTCGGTTGTGGCAAAGTGTCGCATACAATAAAGGTTGCTCCCCCTTTCTTACTTTCCAAGTTATGTCCCTTTGATTATTTTTCCCGACTAGTCTTGTGCACGCCATAACTAGATACAGTTTGGGATATCTTGATGAAACTTCATAGCAATGTGTATGAAGATCTGACGATGTGTTGCATATAAAAAAGGTTGCTCTCCCTTTCTTCATTTTGGAGCTGCATCCCTTTGAATAGATTTTTTAGGGTATTTGTGTTTACTAATCTTGTGCATACCATAACTTGGTAACCATTTGGAATATCTTGATGAAACTTTATAGCAATGTGCATGATCACAAGGCAATGTGTCACATATGAGAAGGGTTGCTCCCCCTTAATTTTGTAGTAACCTCCCTTTGATTAGTTTTTAGCTCACCTGAGCCTTTAGGCTCATAGGTGAGCTTATAGTATAGCCAGGCATCCGCCGTCCGTCCGTCGTCCGTCGTCCGTCAACATTTTCAAACATCTTCTCCTCTAAAACCACTGGGCCGATTGAAGCCATATTTCATATGGAGCCTACCTAGGTCGGGGGAACGAGAGTTTGTTCGGGGTATATGGGTCACATGACCAAGATGGCCGCCATGCCCATATATGGTAAAAACCCTTCAAAAATCTTCTTCTCCAGAACCAAAAGGCCTATGACCTTGAAACTTGGTATGTAGCATTGGGCATGAGGGCCCATCATAGTTTGTACAAATCATGACCTTGCGTTGACCTTGACCTAATTTACGGCATGGTCAACTTTATTACGTTAGGCTTGTATATGGGAAAACGCTTAAACAGTGGATTTCTCAGAAACTATTTAAGTCTAAGGTACAATACTTGGTATACATGGTCGACTAAATGACCAGATGAAGATATTATGTCACCAAAGGTCAAGGTCATTCCGTCGGACCATCCGTCTTCAAGATTTTTAAACATCTTCTCCTCTGAAACCACTGGGCCGATTGAAGCCAAATTTCAGATAAAGTCTCAGTGGGATGGGGGAATGAAAGTTTTTACCCGGGGTCTGGGTCACATGACCAATATGGCCGCCATGCCCATATATGGTAAAAACCCTTCAAAAATCTTCTTCTCCAGAACCAAAAGGCCTATGACCTTGAAACTTGGTATGTAGCATCGGGCATGTGGGCCCATCATAGTTTGTACAAATCATGACCTTGCATTGACCTTGACCTAATTTAAGGCATGGTCAACTTTATTACGTTTGGCTTTTATATGGGAAAACGCTTAAACAGTGGATTTCTCAGAAACTATTTAAGTCTAAGGTACAATACGTGGTATACATGGTCGACTAAATGACCAGATGAAGATATTATGTCACTAAAGGTCAAGGTCATTCCGTCGGACCATCCGTCGTCAAGATTTTTAAACATCTTCTCCTCTGAAACCACTGGGCGGATTGCAGCCAAATTTCATATGGAGTCTCAGTGGGATAGGGGAACGAAAGTTTTTACCCGGGGTCTGGGTCACATGACCAAGATGGCCGCCATGCCCATATATGGTAAAACCCTTCAAAAATCTTCTTCTCCAGAAAGAAAAGGCCTATGACCTTGAAACTTGGTATGTAGCATCAGGCATGCGGGCCCATCATAGTTTGTACAAATCATGACCGTGCATTAACCTTGACCTAATTTACGGCATCGTCAACTTTGGTACGTTAGGCTTTTATATGGGAAAACGCTTAAACAGTGGATTTCTTAGAAACTATTTAAGTCTAAGGTACAATACTTGGTAAACATGGTCAACTAAATGACCAGATGAAGATATTATGTCACTAAAGGTCAAGGTCATTCCGTCGGACCATCCGTCGTCAAGTTTTTCAAACATCTTCTCCTCTGAAACCACTGGGCCGATTGATGCCAAATTTCATATGGAGTCTCAGTAGGATGGGGGAAAGAAAGTTTGTACCTAGGGTCTGGGTCACATGACCAAGATGGCCGCCATGCCCATATATGGTAAAAACCCTTCAAAACTCTTCTTC
Source organism: Ctena decussata (assembly GCA_963989385.1). Lineage (NCBI taxonomy): Eukaryota > Metazoa > Mollusca > Bivalvia > Lucinida > Lucinidae > Ctena > Ctena decussata. The sequence continues at coordinate 77,934,223 of OZ022503.1, read as the reverse complement.
TCCAGAACCAAAAGGCCTATGACCTTGAAACTTGGTATGTAGCATCGGGCAGGCCAGCTTATCCTAGTTTATACAAATCATGACCTTGCTTTGACCTTGATCTAATTTACGGCATGGTCAACTTTGGTATGTTAGGCTTTTATATGGAAAAACAATTAAACAGTGGATTTCTCAGAATCTATTTAAGTCTAAGGTACAATATGTTGTATACATGGCTGACCAAATGACCAGATGAAGATATCATGTCTATAAAGGTCAAGGTCAGTCTGTCAGACCATCTGTCGTCAAGATTTTCAAACATCTTCTCATCTGAAACCACTGGGGAGATTGAAGCCAAATTTCATATGGAGTCTCAGTGGGATGGGGGAAGGAAAAGTTTATACCCGGGATCTGGGTCACATGACCAAGATGGCCGCCATGCCCATATATGGTAAAAACTTTCAAAAATCGTCTTCTCCAGAACCAAAAGGCCTATGACCTTGAAACTTGGTATGTAGCTTTGGGCATGTGGGCCCATCATAGTTTATATAAATGATGACCTTGCTTTGACCTTGACCTTATTTACAACATGGTCACTTTTGGTATTTTAAGCTTTCATATGGGAAAACACTTATACAGTGGATTTCTCAGGAACTATTTAAGGTACAATATGTGGTATATATGGTCAGCTAAATGACCAGATTAAGATGTTATGTCACTGAAGGTCAAGGTCATTTTGTCGGTCTGTCCGTCATCAAGATTTTCAAACATCTCCTCAGAAACCACTGGGGAGATTGAAGCCAAATTTCATATAGTGTGTCAGTGGGATAGGGGAACTAAAGTTTATACCTGGGGTCTGGGTCACATGACCAAGAAGGCAGCCATGCCCGTATATGGTAAAAACCCTTCGAAAATCTTCTTCTCCAGAACCAAAAGGCCTATGACCTTGAACCTTGGTATGTAGCATCGGGCATGCGGGCCCATCAAAGTTTATACAAATGATGATCTTGCGTTGACCTTGACCTAATTTACAACATGGTCAACTTTGGTACATTAGGCGTTTATATGGGAAAACGCTTATACAGTGGATTTCTCAGAAACTATTTAAGTCTAAGGTACAATACGTGGTATATATGGTCAACTAAATGACCAGATGAAGATATTATGTCACTGAAGGTCGAGGTTATTTTGTCGGTCTGTCCGTCATCATGATTTTCAAAACATCTCCTCTGAAACCACTGGTCTGATTGAAGCTAAATTTCATATGGAGTCTTAAGTGTGATCGGGGAATAAAAGTTTGTTCTTGGGGTCTTGTCCAAGATGGCCGCCTTGCCCGTATATGGTAAAAACCCTTCAAAATCTTCTTCTCCAGAACCAAAAGGCGTATGACCTTGAAACTTGGTATGTAGCTTTGGACACTCAAGCCCATCATAGTTTATACAAATGATTGTGCGTTGACCTTGACCTAATGTATGACACTGTCAACTTTGGTACATTATGTAGGCTTTTATATGGGAAAATGCTTAAACAGTGGATTTTTCAGAAACTATTTAAGTCTAAGGTGCAATATTTGGTGTATATGGTTGATTAAATGACCAGATGAAGATATGGTAAAGGTCATTCTTTGACTTTTGTACAAGGTCATTGAGATTCTGTCACCCGTCAACATTTTCAAACATCTTCTCAGAGGCCACTAGGGTCAGTTGAAGCCATATTTCATATGGACCTTCACCGGCTTAAAGGAACCATAGTTTGTTCAGATGGTCTTGGTCACTTGACCAAGATGGCCACCATGCCCATATATGGTAAAAACTCTTCAAACGTCTTTTTCTCGAGAACCGAAAGGCCTATAACCTTGGAACTTGGTACTGGTATGTATATATCACAGTTTATACAAATGATTATTGTATTTCATATGGAGCTTTAATACTGGGTCAAAGGAATCAAAGTTTGTTCAGATGGTCATGGTCACATGAACATGGTGGCCACCACGCCCATATATGATAAAAACCCTTCAGAAATCTTTGTCCAGAACCATAGGCCCAGTGACCTTGTGGCTTGGTATATAGAATTGGGACTCAACATTAATCCCCAAGGGAGGGGGGTTATCTGCCCCTGCCCTGGTGCTATAAACATGTATAAAAGCATTAAAATATATACCAGGACCAAGTGGCAGGTGAGCTACAGGACCATTGGTCCTCTGGTTTAGGCTAGTCCCATTTACTCCATAACTCCTAAAGCCTTTGAAATATTTTAGTGAAACTTTGTGGGAATGTGTATAATAATGGGGCAATGGTTCATTAGCATGTATTAGTTTGTATGCCTGTCATTCTTTCTCTAAACAATCTTGTTCATTCTAAAGCTCCTTCATGACACTGAAACGGGCGTATTATGAGCCACTTGCAAAGCTCTTGTTCAATATGTCCTTAATATATACTATGCACAATAAATATAGCAATTTTTTTGTATGTGTCAGATCCACCATATTAAGATTTTATTGTCACTTTACTGCATAAAGATACAAAAGCCGATCATTCGAGATAGACTGGCAGGTAAAAGATTCAAGATTGCTCAGTTGTAGCGTTTGAACTACCGTGACGTCAGTTTTTGAGACCATTGTATCTGAAGGACATTTTTGATCATGTACAAAATCCAAAAACATAATGAGGCGGCTGGTTTGCTGTTAAAATAAAGGAAAACGCTCTAAAACATTTGAATTATGATACGAGTATGAGGTTTACAGAGTTCCGAAATCTGACGTTTTCCCTTATTTTTACGTTATCGTCTTAAAAAGTTGTTTCTAATCGGTATTTCTTGAATCCCTTTCGACTGAATGATTGTTTGATATCTACCAATATGATAACATAAACCATTCAGAAAGAAAATTCTCCACGGTTACTGAGCATAAGTCAAAAGGCTTAGACTAACGTCATCATTTTCTCACAGTTACGCTATACTTCAACGAAGAAACTTCACATTTAAATTAATCATGGTGTGACCTTTAATTTTAGCCTATTGGTTTTTCTCGGGTTTTGATTCTGCATTGAACTGAGGCACCCGTAAACTCGTGCACACTGGACCGAATTATAACGTTTCAACGTCAATAGCGCAGGCTAAGATTCGTCAGTTGTTAAGCTTAACCCTATCTTTTACACATTCAATAACGTTGACAAAAAAACTGGGCATAAAAATTATGAGAAAGACCGTACAAAAAATCACATGCTTGCCATTCTTATGTTGCTTTTCAATGGGTGCGAATTTCGGCTAATGACCCCTTCCACGCTTATCGCTTTTCCCAAATACCGTTTTTAAAGATGGCCTCTGTAGTCCCATGGTATCTTAAGCACCAAATACGGTTCCTTTCAATGCAATTTAATTTCGCTCAAAGTTTCACTTTAGTAATGAGAAAAATTGCAAACTATAAAAATTTGCTAAATATATTTTGCATAGTATACTTGGCTTTTTTGGCCCATGCAGTCATTAAAAATGTAAACTGTTTTGTGGGTGCAAGCCTCCATAGGCAAGCATGCAAACAAACCAAGGCTTGCGGAAGAGCAGGTGAATTTTTCCCTGTAAATTAGTAATGGACTCACGTAGTAAACCTATTAAAAAATACCTTTCAAGAGCAACAGTTTCCTTATTAAAAAACTGAAGTTTATGCCATTAATGTTCAGAGGACTGAATGAAGAAAATGTTTGAAGATATTTGTTCGAAAAAAAAAAGGAGAAAAAACAAACAAGCTTTAAAGTGACATCATGCAATCTGTACAGGCTAGACTGTCCTCATGTAAGCTCATACAATAAACAATCCTAAAATATATGTATGGAGAAAGAGAAAATTTTCTTCCAACAATTCTGAATTAATTCTCTGTTGCTCTGTCAATAACTGATGAATATGAATAAATATGCCTAATTTGAGCAGTGACTCGACAAAACCAACAAGGTGGCGTGTGTGCTCAATGAAGACTCAGATCAGCCTGGGCATCCGCCCAGTCTGATCAGAATCTTCTTCACTGTCTGCATGGAGCTTGGTTAGACCCTAGCTCTGCTACCCTTTAAGTGCAAAGTGAAGACTGACCAGATTGGGCGGATGCCCAGGCTGGTCTAAATCTTTGCTGGGCACACAGTGACATGCCACTTTGTTGGTTTCTTCATGTTGCGGCTAACTAATTTGTATTGCAGATTATAACTATAAAATTCTTTGTTCTTGATGTTTTCCCATTTTCGGGGGTTTATAGGATAATTTTTCTCATTTACTTAATGTCCTCTTAATTCCGCCAGAAAATGCCCTCCGTATTTGTATTCAATCTGCATAAGATTCCAATAAATTCACTCGAAGAATTGACTCGCAGACAGAAATTGATGAAGATTCTGCAGAGCTCCAGATAAGAAGGGGTAACAGAGATAATTTAGGGATAATTTTCCTTATTTGTCAATTGAAACATACTTTGTGGCCCCTCATTAGAACCGTCTCACCGAGACGGTTCTAATGAGGGGTCACAATGTATGTTTTGGTTGAGAAATAACAAAAATTATCCCTAAATTATCTCTGTTACCCCTTCTTATCTGGAGCTCTGATTCTGTAAAAGTAAATGACATTTCAGTAATGGTTAGTTGATTATTCAATAATACCATAGAATAGAATGTTAATGTAAGAAAAATATGATAAAAATAATGACCACCTAGCTAAAATGTTGACAAACAGAGCACCTCAAGCTCCACTTAATCAGAAAAAAAGTTAAATCTCATAATGACAGAAGAAAGTTGTGTGGGTTCTTTGAGCTGGGACATGACAAACCCAACAAAGTGGCATGTGCACCCAATGAAGACACAGATCAGCCTGAGCATCCACCTGGTCTGATCTGAGTCTTTGCTGTGTACTTTCAGGGTAGCTAAGGGTCTAAACACACTTCATGCAGACAGCAAAGACTCTGCTCAGACTGGGTGGATTCATAGGCTGATCTGGGTCTTTGCATGGTCCTCCTGCCACTTCGTTGGTTTTGTGGTGTCATTTTGTTGCGGCTTATTTTACTGTCCGCTAAGAAGTTAGTGAAACTACTAAAAGATCATGGGTACAGTGCCATCTTTTACCACCATTTTCATGGGTGGTGAGTTTGAAACACAATAGGCCAACAACAGGAATTTTTCTCTGTCGACCCAGCAGTAAATGGGTACCTGAGTTGAATTAGGGAGTACACAAAAGTACAAATGAGCCATGACATGTCAAAATCAGGAAAGTGGCATGTGCAGTCAGTGAAGACTCAGATCAGCCTGTGCATTCGCACAGTCTGATTAGAGTCTTCGCTATCGGGATGAAGGTAACTTAGACCCGTAGATACTTTTTTGCGCACAGTGAAAACTCTGATAGATCGAAGCGGTCCACTAGGGTGAGCCAAACTAGGTTATGGTCCAAAAGTATAGAAAGAGCTTTGCACTATAATGATTTGGATCACATGATTAAATGACCTTATGGTTTGTGCAACATCCAGAGAATCTGATCAGAATCTTCTCTTTTCAAATACACCATATTTTAATAACTATGAAAAATTATAAAAGGGAAAAAGAGTCTGCTGAGTTTGTGCAGATGTGCAGACTGATCTCATACATAATTTGTTTACATAATTTAAAGTGGCTTTTCATATGATACCACTGGCTTTTATTTTTGGCGTAAGCAAGGACATTTGAAACAAAAAACATGTCAAAATTTGAAGTGATAGTTAGCACAAGTTTAGGTGAGCTATACTGTCGAGTTACAAGTCTTGCTATATTAAACTTTCAGTAAACAGTGGGCCCTGCATAGGAAGCAGTCTAATCTTATGAAAAATGTTGATGCATTGCTCTGTGAAGATGTGAATACGATATGAGCTACAGTGCAATAAGGGGTAACAATATTTGAGCCGCTACATGACAAAACCAACAAAGTGGCATGTGTGCCCAGCAAAGACTTAGATCAGCCTGGGCATCTGCCCAATCTGATCAGAGTCTTTGCTATGCACTTAAAGGGTAGCTAAGGGTCTAAGCTACCGCCTTGCAGGCAGGGAAGACTCTGATCAGACTGGGCAAAAGCACAGGCTGATCCAAGTGTATGCTAGGAGCACATGCCACTTTGTTGGTTTTGTCTTGTGGCTCATATGACCTTATAATGACTGTACTTTTCACACTTTTTTTAAAGCAACCTGTACTTTTATGGAAAAGTGTAAGACTGTGGTTATAATTACAGTCATCAAATTTTAATTGGTATAGTTGTTTCCACAGTAAGGTTTCTTCACCCTTGTTGATAGAAACATAAAGTCTAAGGTCTGACCTTCTCCCGTTCGCTATAATAATGGAATTTCACAACGATTGGGCGGGTCCTGGCTGATCTCTGACCCACTCTATGTGCCCTATCGAAAAGCATGTTATGAGGATTCTCCATTCTCAAGACATCTGCGCATACACCTTTAACCAACTCATCACAATTTTCATTTGGCCCACCCTCCGGAATTCCGTAAAACATTAAATTATCCCGCATGGAGCGAGCCTCAAGATCGATCAGTTTTGTGTCCAGTTTTGCGCTTGCATCATTTAGCTATTTCGAACTTTCCTCGAACTTGTCAACGCTTTTTCTTAATTTTTAGCTCACCTGAGCCAGCGGCTCCGGGGGAGCTTATAGGATGGTAAGGCTCCGTCGTCCGTCGTCGTCCGTCGTCCGTCGTCCGTCCGTCCGTCAACAATTTCAAACGACTTCTCCTCTGAAACCGCTGGGCCGATTGTAACCAAATTTCATATAAAGCCTCCTGGGACCTTAGGAACGAAAAGTTGTTCAAACGGTTCTGGTCACATGACCAACATGGCCGCCATGCCCATATATGGTAAAAACCTGAAAAAATCTTCTTCTCCAGAACCAATAGGCCGATGGCCTTGAAACTTGGTATGTAGCATCGGGTACGCGAGTACTACCAAGATTGTTCAAATTATGACCTTGGGTTGACCTTGACCTTTTTACGGTAAGGTCAAATTTGCTTCCTTATGCTTTTATATGGCAAGATGCTACAACATAAGATATCTTGGAAACTGTTGAAGATTTTGGGCTAAAAATTGGTATCTACAGTCATCTTAATGACTACATGAAGATTTACGAGTATAAGAGGTCAAGGTCATTCTTTGACCTTTGACCCTGAACTCTTATATTTTGACAAGTTCTAACAATCTACTCAAAAGCCACTTAGCCAATTGAAACCAAATTTTATATAGAGCCTGCAGGGGTTGAGGGAACAAAAATTCATTCATACCGTTTAGGTCACATGACCAACATGGCCACCATTCCCGTTTATGGAAAAAACCTTTAAAAATCATCTTCTCCAGAACCAGTTGACCGATGGCCTTGAGTTTTGATATGTAGCATTGGGTACTTGAGTACTATCAAGATTGTTCAAATTATGACCTTGTGTTGACCTTGACCTTTTATACGGCAAGGTCAAATTTAAGAAAATGCTAGAACATGAGATTTCATGATAAGTTTTGAAGATTTTAGCCTAAAAATTGGTATGTACAGTCATTTAAAATGAGTACATGAAGATTTGTGAGTACAAGAGGTCAAGGTCATTCTTTGACCTTTGGCCCAGAACTCTCATATTTTGACAATTTCAAACAATCTCCTTAAAAATCCACTGGGTCAATTGAAACCAAATTTCATATAGAGCCTCCAGGGGTTGACGGAATGAATAATTTTTCTGATGGTCCTGGTCACATGACCAACATGGCCGCCACGCCCATATATGGTAAAAACCTTTAAAAATCTTCTTCTCCAGAACCAATTGACCGATGGCCTTGAGACTTGGTATGCAGCATTGGGTACTTGAGTACTATCAAGATTGTTCAAATTATGACCTTGTGTTGACCTTGACCTTTTTTACGGCAAGGTCAAATATGGGAAAATGCTAGAACATAAGATTTCATGGAAAGTTTTGAAGATTTTGGCCTAAAAATTGGTATATACAGTTGTCTTAATGAGGTCATGAAGAATTATGAGGTCAAGGTCATTTCTTGACCTTTGATCCAGATCCCCCATATTTTGACATTTTCAACCATTTCCTCAAAAGCCAAAGGGCCAGTTGTAAATACATTTTATATAGAGCCTCCACGGGTTGATTGAATAAAAATTTGTTCAAACGGTCCAGGTCACATGACCAACTTGGCCGCCATTACCACTTATGGTATAAATCTTTAATATTTTTCTTCTCCAGAACCAATACACCTATGGCCTTGAAACTTGGTAAGTAGCATGGAGTACTAGAGTATCACCAAGACTGTTCAAATGGTGACCTTGGGTTTACCTTGACCTTTTTGGCGGCATGATCAAATATGGGAAAATGCTAGAACATAAGATTTCATGGAAAGTTTGGAAGAGTTTGGCCTAAAAATGAGGGCATGACCCAAGACTCATATTTTGACAATTTCAGACATGATAAGAAAAAGCCACCTTGCCAATTGTTCAGGTGAGCGATTCAGGGCCTCATGGCCCTCTTGTTAGCTCACCTGAGCCAGAGGCTCCGGGGGAGCTTATAGGATGGTAAGGCTCCGTCGTCCGTCGTCCGTCCGTCGTCCGTCCGTCGTCCGTCCACAATTTCAAACGACTTCTCCTCTGAAACCGCTGGGCGATTGTAACCAAATTTCATATAGAGCCTCCTGGGACCTTAGGAACGAAAAGTTGTTCAAACGGTCCTGGTCACATGACCAACATGGCCGCCATGCCCATATATGGTAAAAACCTGAAAAAATCTTCTTCTCCAGAACCAATAGGTCGATGGTCTTGAAACTTGGTATGTAGCATTGGGTACACAAGTACTACCAAGATTGTTCAAATTATGACCTTGGGTTGACCTTGACCTTTTTTACGGTAAGGTCAAATTTGCTTACTCATGCTTTTATATGGCAAAATGCTGCAACATAAGATATCTTGGAAACTGTTGAAGATTTTGGTCTAAAAATTGGTACATACAGTCATCTTAATGACTACATGAAGATTTATGAGTACAAGAGGTCAAGGTCATTCTTTGACCTTTGACCCAGAACTCTCATATTTTGACAATATCAAACAATCTCCTCAAAAACCACTAGGCCAATTGTAACCAAATTTCATATAGATCCTCCAGGGGTTGAGGGAATGAAAATTTGTGCATACGGTCGAGATCACATTACCAACATGGCCACCACGCCCATATATGGTAAAAACCTTTAAAAATCCTCTTCTCCAGAACCAGTAGACCGATGGCCTTGAAACTCGATATGTAGCATTGGGTACTCAAGTACTATCAAGATTGTTCAAATTATGACCTTGTGTTGACCTTGACCTTTTTACGGCAAGGTCAAATATGGGAAAATGCTAGAACATGAAATTTCATGGTAAGTTTTGAAGATTTTGGCCTAAAAATTGGTACATAGAATCATCTTAATGAGTACATGAAGGTTTTTGAGTACAAGAGGTCAAGGTCATTCTTTGACCTTTGACCCAGAAATTTCAAATTTTGACAATTTCAAACAATCTGCTCTAAAACCACTGGGCCAATCGAAACCAAATTTAATATAGAGCCTCGAGGGGTTGATGGAATGAAAATATTATCTAATGGTCCTGGACACATGACCAACATGGCCGCCACGCCCATATATGGTAAAAACCTTTAAAAATCTTCTTCTCCAGAACCAATTGACCAGTGGCCTTGAGACTTTGTAAGTAGCATTGGGTACTTGAGTACTATCAAGATTGTTCAAATTATGACCTTGTGTTGACCTTGACCTTTTGCAGCAAGGTCAAATATGGGAAAATGGTAGAACATAAGATTTCATGGAAAGTTATGAAGATTTTGACCTAAAAAATTGGTATATACAATTATTATGAGTACAAGAGGTCAAGGTCAAGGCCAAAGGGCCAATTGTGAACACATTTCATATAGAGCCTCCAGGGGTTGATTGAATGAAAATTTGTTCAAAAGGTCCAGGTCACATGACCAACTTGGCAGCCATTACCACTTACCGAATAAATCTTTAATATTTTTCTTCCCCAGAACCAATACACCTATGGCCCTGAAACTTGGTAAATAGCATGGAGTACTAGAGTACCACCAAGACTGTTCAAATGGTGACCTTGGGTTTACCTTGACCTTTTTTGCGGCATGGTCAAATATGGGAAAATGCTAGAACATAGTTTATGGAAAGTTTTGGAGATTTTGGCCTAAAAATGGTATATATGATTGTCTAATGAGTACATGAAGATTTATGAGTACAAGTGGTCATGGTCATTCTTTGACTTTTGACCCAAAACTCATATTTTGACAATTTCGGGCATGATAAGTATAAGCCACCTTGCCAGTTGTTCAGGTGAGCGATTCAGGGCCTCATGGCCCTCTTGTTTGATATCGTCCTTTGCGACCTTCAAATCTTTTTTGTTAGTTTCGGACTCACTGGCTGAGAATTGGCTTGATTTTTCTGTCTCTGTGACACGTGTATCAAGTGATTTTAGTTTAGTTTCTAAGTCCGACACTTTCATGTTAATGGAATTCACTGTTTTCTCGATTTTGTCCATACTTTGAAGCTTCACTTTAATTTGTTTTACCTCCTCTAGAAGTTCATTTGCCCATGGCGGCGGCGGTGGAGATTGTTGAAACCCAAATGCATTGTTATTAAACTGGGCTGGGGCTGGGGGTGAGCTTTGCGCAAATGATGGTTGCGACATTTGCGACATTTTTGACATTTGACCAAATGGTGTTTGATGTTGAAAGGCCATATTTTGATATGTATAGTCGTACGGGAAACCACTCACAGATTGTGTATTGCTACCACTGTACTCCTGCCTGCCTTTTTTCGATAATCCTATCCTTTGTTCTCCTTTGTTACGATCGTACTCACTAGTGTTCACAGCCGATAATCCGTTGTCCGATAATGGAGAAGTAGCCTGTCTCTTTTTGATTTTCTTTTTTCGACAACCTACATGATAATTTGTAGAAATCTTACTGTCAGACATTAGCACAATAGTTCATTTAGCTATAGATCCATTTTTATCCCAAATTATCCATTTTGAACATATAAAATTCTTAAGTTAACACGGAGCATCAAAACCATGTCTGCACTGTAAATTTGACCTTGACCTGCTCTAGCAGTGAATTGTTGAGTAATAATTCACTGTTTGGAGGTCAGTTGTAAAGTAGATCATATCACAAGCATGGAGTGCGAGTGATATATCTACTTGCAACTGACTGACAAACAGTGAATTATTACTCAACAATTCAATGCTAGAGCTGAACTATTTCGATTCGAACACTAAAAAATGCTGAAAAAAAGTATTCTTTTCATTCAAACTCTCCCAACCTTCCTGCCAGCCCGTTCAAGCTCCCGCTAATAATCTAAACTGTACCTAAGATGAATGTACGTTTTCATGGCGATTTTAGAAAGAAAAAGAGACGTTACACTGTCTCAAAACCTCACAAAATTACGTCAGAAATTGCTAGTGATGTCAGCAATTAGACCCATGCGCTTTGAAACAATGAATTGTTGCAGACTGAAAACATGGAAACTTTCCATTGCTTCTATAGGTACACTGTATTAGAATCTACCATAAAACAAGGGTTTCTCTCCCTAGTATGGTCCAATATAGCTTAATCAGTCTGATGAAATTTTGCTATAAGATGTGTTTCCCTTCCAAAAGAATCCCAGAAATCTAGATCCATCTTATAAGATGGATGCTGCGTAAACCAGTCTTACTTGTTTTTTGTTGAAAAAAATATGAGGAGCTTTTGCACTGCAAAAGCTTCTCACATTTTTTCAACAAAAAATATCAGTGTATTTGATTAGAAAGCCCTTAAACACTTTTTAAAAAGAGTTGACCTCTTAATGAGCTCGTTAGGCTAACGATGCTTTGAACAACTGGGCCCTAGAAGAAACATACAGAGGCGGATTAAGTAACGCAAGCTACTTGAAGGACCAGCGTGGCGTCAACAAATATTTCATGATGCTATCACATCATTTTTGGAGAGAGAAAAAACAAATGGAAGATCATCTTGCTGTTATTGTTGTTTCATTTGCACTTCAGGAATAAGATTAATATGTTTTCTTTAAAATTATCATTCCGGTGTATAATATTCTCATTGCTTCCCATTTTATGAGATATTTTTCCAGTATTTATATTTTATGCCATAGTTATCATATTTCAGAAAACTACCAGTGATGTATCTAAAATAACTTAAAATATTCATACTTTGAGGAATTTTCTGAAAACACTGTCAAAATAATTTTTGCCTATAGCAATATGAAACTGGACAACAGCGTCACTTGAAATATTTCTTGTAATTTAAACTCATTTATGCCTAGCACCCCATAATAGGGACATTGTGGCAAATAATGCAGACCCAGATCAGGTGCCACAAAATGTGGGGTCTAAATATTGTGCATAGGACAAAAATGGGTATTTCTTCTTAAAATGAAAAGGATAAAAATAAACTAAACCAGACACCCCTTAATTTAAAAATAGATGTGGATTTTGATATTCAGTTAGAGCAAGCTCTTTTATTTTTGTAATGAAAAAACATCATCTCATTTGATCTGTAAAGTTGCCTGCTTTGTAAATAATGGATCAACATGGCTGTTTTAAATAGCTTCAAGCATTTATATTCAGGAAAATGTGTACTATTAAAGCAAGACAAAAAAAGAAAAGAAAAAAAATAGGTTTCTGACTTTATTAATTGAAATTATTAAGGGCATTATTTGATTTTTTTTCTAAAATTATTTATTGCTTGATTTATTTATTTTTATTTTACTTTTTGCAAAAGACACAAAAGGGACTGGTCCAGATTTGAAGATTGAAGAGTTACATTGACACTGTAGAAAAATGAGGAGAGTAAGGGGTTTTAATGTGTCTTTGTGCATAGCGTTGTATACCCTCTTAGCAACGGCACTTATTACAACAGCAAAGTTCTTTATAACGTCATTTGATGTGCACGAAATGGCTTTATTGTACAAAGCCTGTATTCGATACAAGTGCAAATTCAGTTTAACACCAAGATGCTTGGGAACAAATACTGTCAGTGTAAGGAGGGTCCACTGTATACATTTTTTTTTGTTGGTTTTGTCATGTTGCTGCTAATATAATCCACCCAACAGTAAACTGTTAGCCAAACTAGCATGGCTGACCAAGATTGAACCTGAGTACTCACGTTTCTCTGAATTCATTACACTATAAAAGTAGTTCTTGATAATAATATTGTCCACAAGAGGCTAGTGGTACTTAATAAGCTTATTTAAAAGTCAAGTAATTTGCCATTTATGGAACTATTCACAAGTACAGACAGCCATTAACAGGTTTCAGGAATCTTGGGGATACTTTGGATTTCAAATTTGTCATTTATATAAGTCTCAGACGACCCCAAAGTTTCAGATAACTGACCAATTAAGGACAGTACTGGTTTGTTAAAGGCTTGCCTTGCATCTGAGACAACACTTACTGCTTTATGCAGACTGCTGTTTCTCATGATAGACATTATTATATGAGCCGCGACACGAGAAAACCAACAATGTGGTTGTGCGCCCAGTGCATACTCAGATCAGCCTGGGCATCTGCCCGTTTGATCAGACTCTTTGTTAAAGGTTCAAAGGGTAGCTAAGGGTCTAAGCTACCTCCATGCAGGTAGCGAAGACTCTGATCAGACTGGGCAGATGCCCAGGCTGATCCGAGTCTGCGCTGGTCGCACAACCACATTGTTGGTTTTGTCGTGTCGCGGCTCATATAGAGTAAAAATATGTTTATAATGAATGGTAAATCATAGGGTGAATGAAAACACTTCCAGGAAAAGTACGTGTACATGTAATTCTTAATTGTATATACAGTCAACGCTCGATATCTCGAAGTCGAACCTCAGCCCAAACTACTGATATCTCAAAGTAAATTTTCTGGTACCAGAAAATTTACTTTGAGATATCAGTAGTTTGAGACAATAGGAGTTGAAGTGTAAATAAGAATAGGAAATAATTATATTCTTTGATATAAGAAGATGCTTTGAGATATCAGTGTTCGAGATATCGTGAGTTGACTGTATATACAAAGCAAAATGTTCCCACTTTTCAGTGGGAGTTTCTTTCATCCCTTTATAGAATAAAAACCTCAATTTCACAGTTCAGACACTGCATAATGCAGCGTCTTATCAGGGTCTACACTGTTTGCTACAGGAATTTCCATGCAAAATACAATAAAATAATAAACATTAACCAGAAACCCCTAAAACTAATAATGGACTCCTCCATTAATGATAAGGATGGACAGGTCCACTAGTGAAAAAAGGGTGAAGAGAAGAGAAACCTCCATTTAGGAAGGGTTTTGTCTGCCAGGAAAGCAAACAGGAAGACAAAGAAGTTGTTTCCCTTTGTAAAATTGGAGAAAAAACATAGAGGTCACCTTAAGGGCATTCACAGAATAATATGAATGGCGACACAACAAAATCAGCAAAGTGGCATGTGCATCCATTCACGACCCAGATCAGCCTGGGCATCCTGCACAGTCTCATCAGACACTTCACTGTGTGCTTAAAGGGTTACAGCATAGCTAAGGGTCAAAGACAGCAAAGCCTCTGATGAAGCTTTGCAGATGCTCGAGCTGATCTGAGTCTTCATGTCATTGTTCAATACTTACTTTCTCGCTAGATGAATTTCTTCTCAGTTAAATCATGGAAGAAGCAGGTGACAAAATTTATGTTCGGAAAATTTCAATAACTGTGTTGAAGCTATATCATACTAAGAATCTCAAGACTAAAGGACAACCAGTTTAGATCAAAACAGTGAGCCACCTGATCTGGATCTATGCAGGTGGCAAATTTGAATATTATTTCATTTAGATTCATTTTCTTTAAAAAAGGGAATCAGATGCCTCCAGCTCTGAGTTACCTCCCTTAGAGGTGTATCCAAGCACCTTTTAGAATTACTGACTACAGTCAACTGACAATATCTCAAAGTCATAAGTCATCTCAAACCACTGATATCTCAAAGTAAATTTTCTGATCCCAGACAATTTACTTTAAGATATCAGTAGTTTGATATAACAAGAGTTGAAATGTAAAGAAAAATAGGAAATGTCTCCAAATTATATTCTTTGATATTCTTTAATATAAGAAGGTACTTTGATATATCAGTGTTTGAGATAACAAGAGTCATTGGTACTTTGATGTGCCAATGGTGAGTTGAATGATGAATGAGTGATAGCTGTAAGTTTGCTTTCACTTTCTTGCATTTCATAAGGGGATAAGTTGTCTCTGTAGTAGTGTTCCAGAGGTGGCAGACTGGCAGTCAGTTCAGTTATTTCTTTGAACTTTGACAAAAATCTGACAGACTTGTGTCCAGAAAATAAGTCCAGCCACATAAATACAGCAATTAATGGCTATTGCTCTGATGTACTTGTTCCAAGACATATTATTATCGTAGTCCACTTTGTCATCCAGGACAGATTGATTATATGGACAGATTCTTCGGTGATTTGACTTTCTGGCCCAGGTTGATGGGAAAAAGACACAGATGAAGAAATATTGCTCTGTTTCCATAATGCACATACAGTAAACTCTGAGTATCTCAGACAATAATTTCTTGCACACCAGATAGAAAATGCCATTCTTGGTTTAAACATATTTTATTTCATGAAAAGAACATGACAACAAGCATATACATTTGTAATCTACAAGTATAAGGATCAGAACGGAAGCAATAATACTTATATAGTTCCTCTCCTAAAATGCCACTTTTCACGTGGGATAGAAAATCTTATCTTACCCATGTTATTTCACCCAGGGCAGGATAAAAATCACGAGCAGTCAATTTATTGGTTGTATAGGAGCTCATTTACCTGCGTTGTTAAGTGACTTTGGCATTTTAGATGATGACGTCACGAAGATGTAAAAAATGACGTCAGTTTATGCAAGCCAGTCGTTGATGTAAATAGTCAAAAGGTGTCGTTGAAAGCAGTGCTTTCTTTCAAAATCAAAAGAAATCTCTCAAGCACTAGAATTATGCATTTTAACAAGTTCTAAAGTTAGAACAAAACATGATGTGCTAGAAAAAGTATCTATCATGGGCGTGAGGTGCGGATAGAAAAAATATCACTCGAGATCACTGTTCGACATCACGAGGCAAGCCTCGTGATGCTGAACAGTGACCCTCGTGACAGATTTTTCTATCCACACCACACACCCATGATAGATACTTATAATCTCAAAGTACCCTGTTATATCAATGAATATTTGGGCACATTTCCTATTTTTCTGTACATTCTTAAACTACTGGTATGCACAGGGACCAGAAGTTTATTTTTGAGATATCAGTAGTTTGAGATGAACTTCGATTTTGAGATACCAGGAGCTGGCTGTATATGAGCCGCAACACGACAAAACCAACAAAGTGGTATGTGCGTCCATCCATGACTCAGATCAGCCTGGGCATCCGCCCAGCCTAATCAGAGTCTTTGCTGTCCACCTGGGGTTAGCTTATTCCCATTGCTACCCCTTAAGCGCACAGCAAAGACTCTGATCAGGATGGCGACTGCCCAGACTGATCTGAGCCTTGGCTGGGTGCACATGTCACATTGTTGGTTTTGTTGTGGCTCGTATGTACATTGATTACTATTACTGTAGATACCATTTTGAAGCTTAGTAACCTGCTGTTGTTGAGTTCAGTTAATTACTGTATTGTATCAAATATATGCCCTCTCTCAAGTAAATGCCCTCACTCACTTTTTTTAGCTCACCTGAGCACGAAGTGCTCAGGGTGAGCTTTTGGGATACCCTGATGTCCGTCGTCCGTCGTACGTCCGTCCGGACGTCCGTCCGTCCGTCCGGACGTCCGTCAACTTTTGCTTGTGTACACTCTAGCGGGCACAGTTTCGATCCAATCTTTATGAAACTTTGTCAGAATGTTAGTCTTTATAAAATCTAGGCCAAGTTTGAAACTGGGTCATGTCGGGTCAAAAACTAGGTCACTAGGTCAAATCTTACAAAAACCTTGTGTACGCTCTAGAGGGCACAGTTTTCGTCCAAAGTTCATGACACTTTGTCAGAATGTTAATCCTCATAATCTCTAGGCCACGTTTGAAACTGGGTCACGTCGGGTCAAAAACTAGGTCACTAGGTCAAATCATAGAAAAACCTTGTGTACGCTCTAGAGGACACAGTTTTGATCCAATCTTTATGAAACTATGTCAGAATGTTTATCTCCAATTACTCTAGGCCAAGTTTGAAACTGGGTCATGTCGAGTCAAAAACTAGGTCACTAGGTCAAATCTTAGAAAAACCTTGTGTACGCTCTAGAAGGCACAGTTTTGATCCAAAGTTCATGAAACTTAATTAGAAAGTTTATCCTTATAATATCTAGGATAAGTTTGAAACTGGGTCACGTCGGGTCAAAAACTAGGTCACAAGGTCAAATCATAGAAAAACCTTGTGTATGCTCTAGAGGACACAGTTTTGATCCAATCTTTATGAAACATTGTCAGAATGTTTATCTTAATAAACTCTAGGCCAAGTTCGAAACTGGGTCATGTTGGGTCAAAAACTAGGTCACTAGGTCAAATCTTAGAAAAACCTTGTGTACGCTCTAGAAGGCACAGTTTTGATCCTGATCCAAAGTTCATGAAACTTTGTCAGAATGTTTATCCTCATAATATGTAGGACAAGTTTGAAGCTGGGTCATGTCGGGTCAAAAACTAGGTCACTAGGTCAAATCATAGAAAAACCTTGTGTACGCTCTAGAGGACACAGTTTTGATATAATCTTTATGAAACTTTGTCAGAATGTTTACTTCCATTAACTCTCGGCCAAGTTTGAAAGTAGGTCATGTCAGGTCAAAAACTAGGTCACTAGGTCAAATCTTAGAAAAACCTTGTGTAAGCTCTAGAAGGCACAGTTGTGATCCAAAGTTCATGAAACTTTGTCAGGATGTTTATCCTCATAATATGTAGGATAAGATTGAAACTGGGTCATGTCGGGTCAAAAACTTGGTCACTAGGTAAAATCTTAGAAAAACCTTGTGTACGCTCTAGAAGGCACAGTTTTCATCCAAAGTTCATGAAACTTTGTCATAATGTTCACCCTCATAATATCTAGGATAAATTTGAAAGTGGGTCATGTTGGGTCAAAAACTAGGTCACTAGGTCAAATCATAGAAAAAACCTTGTGTATCCTCTAGAGGACACAGTTTTGATCCAATCTTTATGAAACATTGTCAGAATGTTTATCACCATAAACTCTAGGCCAAGTTCGAAACTGGGTCATGTCGAGTCAAAAACTAGGGCACTAGGTCAAATCTTAGAAAAACTTGTGTACGCTCTAGAAGGCAGTTTTGATCCAAAGTTCATGAAACTTTGTGAGAATGTTTATCCTCATAATTTGTAGGACAAGTTCGAAACTGGATCATGTCGGGTCGAAAACTAGGTCACTAGGTCAAATCATAGAAAAACCTTGTGTACGCTCTAGAGGACACAGTTTTGGTCTAATCTTTATGAAACTTTGTCAGAATGTTTACTTCCATTAACTCTCGGCCAAGTTTGAAAGTTGGTCATGTCGGGTCAAAAACTAGGTCACTAGGTCAAATCTTAGAAAAACATTGTGTAAGCTCTAGAAGGCACAGTTGTGATCCAAAGTTCATGAAACTTTGTCAGAATGTTTATCCTCATAATATGTAGAATAAGTTTGAAACTGGGTCATGTCGGGTCAAAAACTTGGTCACTAGGTCAAATCTTAGAAAAACCTTGTGTACGCTCTAGAAGGCACAGTTTTCATCCAAAGTTCATGAAACTTTGCCAGAATGTTTATCCTCATAATATCTAGGACAAATTCGAAACTGGGTCATGTCGGGTCAAAAACTAGGTCACTAGGTCAAATCATAGAAAAACCTTGTGTGTGCTCTAGAGGACACAGTTTTGATCCAATTTTTATGAAACATTGTCAGAATGTTTATCTCCATAAACTCTAGGCCAAGTTCGAAACTGGGTCATGTCGAGTCAAAAACTAGGTCACTAGGTCAAATCTTAGAAAAACCTTGTGTGCGCTCTAGAAGGCACAGTTTTGATTCAAAGTTCATGAAACTTTGTCAGAATGTTTATCCTCATAATGTATAGGACAAGTTTGAAACTGGGTCATGTCGGGTCGAAAACTAGGTCACTAGGTCAAATCATAGAAAAACCTTGTGTACGCTCTAGAGCAGGGCTACAGAAATCCGATTTTTTGTCGGTCCGGACCGATTTTGAGTTCGAAAAACCGATTCAGTTGGCATAAGGCACATTTTTTTCGGTCCGAAAAAACACGATTTGCGATGTATGATGACATGATTACCTGGATTTTAGCCATGTGTCATAATTTTGTTTGTTTATTATTAATCCAATAATCACGCACTGCTGTCAAAAGTTATCACAGATAAACAAAGTGTCGATTGTCTTGCCAAGGTGTGAACTAGAAATCTTCGATAATTAGCACGTGTCACAATTTTGGCTAGCGGCGAAGGTTTTACACACATACACGTGCCGATGCACGGAAAAAGGCTGTGCAACGTAAGGTTACTGACTATTGTATACATTTAAAGATAGCATAAGGAAAGAATTTGACTAGCAAAAAGAAAATTTAAACCGGCCTTGATTATGTGCAGTCTGGTCAGGTTGTTTTTTTTAGCCGACGTCATTTCTCGCGCAGAATTTTTTTTTCTTCGTCCGAAGGTACCTTTTTGCAAGTATATTTTCATATTTCAAGGGAATTAACTCGAATACAATGAAAAAATACGTCAATCGTAATACTTCGGCCAATTCCGTAACTGAAGATCGGCGAGGATGTCCGATTGTGTACTTTCACTTTCGGTCTGACTGTCTCTGCACTTTAAAGCGCATTTTCACGATAAGTAAGAACATGTGGACTAAATTTAATGGCTACTTCAGCAATGACATCCGCGTTATAACGGCGCTCCAGTATAGTCATTAGTTTTCGTGACTTTTTTTGGATTGTGGAATACACAGTGTAGTCATTAGTTTTCGTGTCTGTTTTGGATTCGTATGACGTCATCGGCCGTCCGGACCGGTTTGGATTTCAAAATTTCTGTAGCCCTGCTCTAGAGGACACAGTTTTGATCTAATCTTTATGAAACTTTGTCAGAATATTGATCTTCATAAACTCTCGGCCAAGTTTGAAAGTAGGTCATGTCGGGTAAAAAACTAGGTCACTAGGTCAAATCTTAGAAAAACGTTGTGTAAGCACTAGAAGGCATAGTTTTGATCCAATCTCCATGAAACTATGTCAAAATGTTTATTGTCCATATATCTAAGCCCCCTATGAAACTGAGTCACGTCGGCTTAAGGTCAAATCTTAGAAAAACTTTGTGTACACCCTAGAGGGCACAGTTTTGATCCAATCTTCATGAAACTATGTCAGAATGTTTATCTTAATGAAATCTAGGTAAAGTTTGAAACTGGGTTGTGTCGGGTCAAAAACTTGGTCACTAGGTCAAATATAAGAACGACCTTGTATACGCTTCAGAGGGCACAGTTTTGATCCAATCTCAATGAAACTGTGTCAGAATGTTTATTCTTACAATATCCAGGCCAAGTTTGAAACTGGGTCATGTCGGGTCAAAAACTAGGTCAAATGTTAATATGGTAAAAACTCTTATAAATCTTCACCAGAGCCAGTGAACTGATTAATGCTCAGGTGAGCGATTCAGGGCCACCATGGCCCTCTTGTTTCTATGAAAAATAGCCAAATGTGTACAAATATTTAGTATTAATGTGGTACTTATTTGTTTCAGGATGGGGCTTGCTGTATCCCTCATTGCAACAGTGAAGGAAAAGGTGAGTACTACCAAAGAAGGGAGTGTGACAAGGCCCTAGATAAAGGGTGACAATTCAGAGACAATTTTATTCACTGTTTCTGCCACCCACCCCACCCCTAGCCAAGCCAAATTTAATTGATTTAATTGAGGATTCCTTTGGTGGTGGCATAAAAGTTTCTTGTCACCAAACTTGCATGGCTTGACTTGTCACTTAGGCAAGCAAAGCATTTTCAAGGATTTAGCAACTGTGAGCCAGTTTTTAAGGTCACAGGAGGATTAGGAATGTTTAATTTGGTTGAGTATAACTTGTCTGCACAGTATCTTTTGAATTAGGGATGGATTCCAAACAAACAAAGAGCTAATTAGGTTTCAGTTAGAATGTTAGAACTTGGCTGCACTTTCAAGGTCACCAAATTAAAATACCTTCACAAGGGAAAGTTTGTCTGCACAATATCTCTTCAGTCTATGAGTGGTGTCTGATTTATCAAACTTGTATGAATATATTAGTGGGGTGGGCCAAAGCAAGGATTTTCAAGGAGACTAGGGGCTAAGAATATAACCTAAATCATGGTCTTCAGTCTCTTTACATGTCTCTTGAATCTGTTCACTGGAATCTGCTGATTCTGATCGGACTTGATATATAGTAAGGAAGGGATGATCATGACCTTGTTTTCAAGGTCAGCACACCAACATAGCAAGATTTTCAGAAAATGATTGCAGGGAATGCATTGGTGAGGCATATTTGTTTTTCTCAAAAAAAAAAAAAAATAATAATAATAATAATATTAAAAAAAAAGTAAATAAATGAATAAAATAAACTAAGTTCTAATTTTCTGAATATTAAACCAACCTTCTCTGCTTATACATGTAGTTTACTAGTTTACTTCTTTTCCATTTTTATCCCCCGCCAAAGCCGGAGGGCAATAGTTTTCTCCATGTCTGTCTGTCCTTCCGTCCGTCTTTCCTTCGGTCTATCCGTCTGGAGCCATAAATATGTTACCACTGGACGGAATATCATGAAACTTAGAATGAGTATGTATCACCATAAACCGCTGATGCAAGTGAAGTTTCATCAGACTGGCTTCAGTAATGCATGAGTTATTGCCCTTGAATTGACTTAAAATCAATGAAATGAGCCATAACTATGTAACCACTGGACTGAATTTCATGAAACTTAGGATGAATATGTATCACCATAAACTGCTGATGCAGGTGAAGTTTCATTAGACTGGCTTCAGTAATGCATGAGTTATTGCCCTTGAATTGACTTAAAATCAATAAAATGAGCCATAACTATGTAACCAATTATTGAAACTTCATGAAACTTAAACTAAATATATATCACCATAACATGGTTATGCACGTGAAGTTTCATCAGACTGGCTTCTGTAATGCATGGGTTATTGCCCTTGAATTGACTTAAAATCAATAAAATGAGCCATAACTATGTAACCAATTATCAAAACTTCATGAAACTTAAACTAAATATATATCACCATAACATGGTCATGCACGTGAAGTTTCATCAGACTGGCTTCAGTAATGCATGGGTTATTGCCCTTGAAAATCAGTAGAATCAGCCATAACTACGAAACCAATTATCGAACCTTCATGAAACTTAAACTGAATATATATCACCATAACATGGTCATGCACATAAAGTCCCATCCGTATGGCCTATGTAGTACAGTTATTGCCCTTGAATTGACTTAACATCAATAAAATTAGCCATGGCTAAGTAACCAATTACCGAAACTTCATGAAACTTAAACCAAGTATGTATGACCATAATGCTGGTACGCACATAAAGTTTCATCAGTATGGCTTTGGTAGTATATGAATTACTGCTCTTGAATTGCCTTTAAATCAATAAAATGAGACATAGCTAAGTAACCAATTACCGAAACTTCATGAAACTTAAACCAAGCATTTATGACTATAATGCTGTTATGCACATAAAGTTTCATCTGAATGGTATCAGTTGTGCGAGAGTTATTGCCCTTGAATCAATTTATAATTGACAAATTCAGCCATAACTTTGTCGTCAATGAATAGAATTCTATGAAGCTTATACATAAACAACAAATCAGAGCCTCTTCGGCGGGGGATATAAATTCACCGAATTTACTTGTTGTATTTTGTTTTTTTCGTCGATTCCTTAGAAGAAATTTTCTATTTGTCTCCGTCTCTATTGTGACACAAACTGGAGTGTAAAATGTTTTTTTTCACCACCTTGTTTTCAACCACTTTAGGTGGTCACATCAGCTATTTACAAGCATTAGCTTTTGCGAAAAACATGATCATTTAGCCCTTACATAGCTAGGCAATTGTTTGATGATCACGCTGCAGCCTGTGTTCTCTAAGAGGCTGATAGAAAATGGTTGTCAAGCTAGTCCTTTTCATTGAATGCCATAAATTACGCCTGAAGATGTTTTACAAATTTACAGGCTTTACAGAGTCTAATGTAATTATTTTGTCTGGCTACTCTTATGAAAGAGTTCTAAACTGAAGATTTATGGGTATCTGGTATACTTTGAGGGGAAGCAACTCTGCCAATCTCATTTTTGCTGTCCATCTAAAATGAGGACAACTCTTAATGGAAAAAATTCCCTCCTGTATGATCAGATTAATCCCTTTGGGAACAGACCTTATTTTTGAAGGGCTGCATCATCCAATAAAGAAAACATGAGTTACAAAAGTTGTTTCCCTTTGTAAAAAGGTGAGAACACTCATATGCCAACTTGCATGTACATGTATGATCTTTAGAGCACATGCAAACAGCAGGGTCTCAGACCAGCCTGCAGGCATCTGCAGGCTGGTCTGAGACCCTGCTGTTTGCACTGAGACCATTTAAACTTCGAGGAAGGCACTGACCAGACTGCACAGAGACACATGCTCATCCCACTAGTCTAAAATGCACTAACGTCCAGTAGTATGTATCGGTAGGTTGCAGCTCACATTGGTTATTCTTAAGGGGGCTGTGGTTTTTCTCTGTTTTACAAAGGGATGTAACTTTTATGACTTTCATGACTTTCTCTTTGCTTACTTTGGCCTTCTCTTAACTCTTTAAGCGCCACAAAGCAGACAACAAAATTTACGTCTGCAAATTTTCAAAAAAAGTTTCATTTAAACTATATCATATTACGAATTCAAAGACTTGAGGGCAAACAGCATAGATCC
Source organism: Ctena decussata (assembly GCA_963989385.1). NCBI lineage: Eukaryota > Metazoa > Mollusca > Bivalvia > Lucinida > Lucinidae > Ctena > Ctena decussata. The sequence goes on along the minus strand of OZ022503.1, from coordinate 77,910,254 downwards.
TGAAGAGGTGGCTCATAGTGAGCCACCTCATCAGGATCTAGGCTGTTTGAAAGTTGAGCTATTTTCGTCACTTGTGTTGAAAGTGTTAAAGGGAAGTATATGCTTCTAGAGAAGAAGGGAGGACAGAACAGAAAACAGTAGAGTTGCTTCCCCTGAAAATGTATCCATACCCCTTAAGACAAGAAATTATGACTGATCACCATAAACAATCTTTCCTACTGTGTATTGATGTGGTAACTTTTCACGACATATTACATAAATCAGTCTGGTAGACTTAGCAATTAGAGTCATTCATGTGCTAAACATCACATCCTCATGCTGTAGTGACAAAGAAAAGCATCCATGTTGCGAAATGGGTAGTGTTCTTGACTTAGCCCTATTGCACTCAGAACAGCCAAAACTCCACTCCACTGAGTTTTGGCTGTTCTGAGTGCAATAGGGTTAGATCAAAGTCACGGTTGAGTCCTGCTGGAGACTGGATTCTTTCCAAACCTAAAAGGGGCTTCATTGCATAGAGCCCGTGAGAATCGTCCTCCCACAATCCTGATATGATCGAAATACTGTTGAAAAGGAGGTAAAACTGCCAGGTTTTCCATCCAAAAGACAGACTGATTAACATGTCTTCCTGCACTATCTGATTCGAATTGTTATTGATGTGAAAAATATTGAACCCATACTATGAGAAAAAGGATTCTAATGGCTGTGCAGACTGAGGCTAGCCCGTGCCTATGCAAAGTCTGACTAGAGTCTCCTTTGTTTGCATCAGATTGATGGATGGATGACTTGTGATTTTACCTCCTTTTCAACAGTGTATTGGTCATATCAGTAATCCACTTACTTTCATTAATTCTTCCGCTGATTCAAGAAGGGCAGTTGTCAGTTACTGGTGAAAGTAAGTGCACTTAGTACTGGTTAACCGCTTAGGAGGTGTAAGCCTGCCCAGGAGTAGTGTGGTTAGGTTAACTGACCGTCCTGACATGACCATAGCTGTTTAAACAATAACACAACACAACATATCAGTAAGATGGGACAGTGACAAAGGCTGTGTGCAGTATAACCCCGTTTACGATTGGAAAGATTTTGACTTCCATTGGACTGCTAGATCAACATGCCAGCATTTAACCTATTGTTCTTGTATTTATCTATTCTAGGTATGGTACCATTCAAACTGCAACACGAGAGGGAAGGGTTGTTACAACACTAACCTGACTGACAGAGGAGGTTGCTGTATCTGGTACAATGAGCCACAGGTAATGCAGCAAATCAGCAATGTCAGCCAACCAAAAGAAATCTTTTTAAGTCATAATGGCCTTATATTTATCAAAATTTTGTTAAAGGTAGTATTTTTATGAAGAAAAGGTTACTGAAATATCATGATTTTGTCAGAGTAAAAGCAAAACAAGTTCAGCAAATGAGGATTGGGGCAGCTGTAGTGAGATAATAGTATTTATCTCCCTTAGCATGGAAAATTTGAGATGTTCTTTCTAATGAAAGGAATCTCAACGTTGAAATAGACCTTGACATGCAAAAAGAGTGCCTTTAAAATGTGTCTGTGAAAAGCAAATACTCTAATTACAGTTTAGTTTGTGACTCAGAATGACACTGTATTTATTCTGCAACTCAAACCAGTGTTATTCTTTGAAGTTTATTAATGATTTACACCTCTGTTTTCCTCAGGATTCATTCATACTTTGTGTACAAAAGCAAAGACTCTAACCAGACTGCATGGATATGCAGGCTGGTCTGAGTTATTTCTGTTTGCATATGGAAACCCAGACCCATTTTAGACGTTTGGTCCAATTGTTCATTAAAATCCTCACAATGTCTGTTGTAGCTGCGTATCGACGTTGAAGAACATCTTGATGTCACCATTGACCTAATTGAACCTGATATGAAAGTCCCTATTAATGAGTTTGACGGAAAAGTTACGTATGGCCAGAAAAGAAAAGCAGGAGGTTTGTAGTCATTGCATTCATTAGAGTTAAGCTAATTTCAAGTCACTTAAAGTTAATTTTAAAGAGTGAATGAGGGAACTCTGGTTTAACGTCCCACCGACAACTAGGTCATATGGAGATGAGACCTTGGTCTCATTCGAAAGAATGGAGAAGCAGGGGATTGAGTGATTGGTAGTTCATTGTAGTGTTATCCACTACACTACCGCTGCTCTCAATATTTAAGAATCCGAAAGTGTAGACTGATAGCTTTGTACCAAGTGATGCTTAGTCTAGACTTTAGCATAAAAATTTGTATTTTAGCTTGCTGGTAATTTAAGAAAGTGTGCTGTTGTTGTCACTCAAGTGTTCAAGGATATATTTCACTGTGACACACTGTCTGGGTCAGGGTCTGGCATGTCTGTAAAACTTCAGGGACAAGTTGTTCCCACCTAACAACCCTGTTAGTTAACAAGATATTACATTGTTAGGAATATTGTACCCCATAACACTGCCAGTGTTGAGCCACCTTATTTTATCACACCTGGTTAACTATGTTTTTAGGGATGTTACAAAACGAAAAAGAGCTGTTACGTAACAAAAAAGAGCCATAGTTATCAAAGGTCATCAGGTTGTTTGGTAACTATTTACTCTTTTTCATTTTGTAATAACCCTTGTATATACATAGTTAACCAGCCGTGTTTATGGGTACAAGAAGATTTAAAATATTTTTGACTAACAATTTCATTAAGCTAACAAAGGGCCCATTTTTCACTGCTGTCAGGTTGCAAGGATAAATGTTTGAAGTAAACTCAAGAAAGCTTTATATGACTAGTGAAGATAAAAACGAGGGAATTACATCTTTTAATTTAAAACTGCTGTACTATTTAGTTTATGACTTATTAAGAAAAATGCCATTTGTCTTCCAAGCATGTTAAAATGCGATCACTTACAAACTTTAAATCCTTGTACTTAATTTTAGAAGTTCTTATTATTATTTTGTATTTTCATGTCTTACAGGGAGTGCCTACAAGGGCCATGTGGAATCCTTAGCCCCTGCTGTCATGGAGTTGGCAAAGTTGGAGAAAAGGGTTCAGACATCCTTTATTGACCTTAAATACAAGAAGAAATTTAGACGATAAAGAAATGAATGTTACAGACTCAAAGCCTCGGATAAGGACAGTGTTTAGGATAATTGTTTCTATGTAAAACATGCAGTATCTATTTGGTGATAAGATGGGGAGGGGGCAGGGGTTGTTTTTCTCCCAAAACAACCTCAAAAATTTAGATCCATCTTAAAGAAAATTTGGAAGAGAAAACTCCATTTTGTAACAGAATTACACAAGAATGGTTTTAAATTAGATATTTATGGCCATTCTGGTGGGGAGGGGTGGGGGGATTGGGAGGGGAAGGAAATGTGTCTTTTAGCCCAATTATTATGATATGTTATGGTATGCCAGTAACATTACCTCAGCAAGCTGGTTCAAAGATCGTCAACATTTTTTCTGTGGAGAGCTGAGGTCATCCTAATGAGATGTGATCACTACACATTTTCATGAAAAGAAAAAAAAAAATGAAGAAAAAGTATATAATGATGTTAAGATGTGGTTACAACATACATTTTTATGAAAAAAAAAAACAAAAAAAAACAAAGAAAAACAGGACGAAAAAGTATGTAATGATCTTAAAATTATCCTTAAATGCTCAACTTGTCTGGAGCAAGGTTGGATAACAAGAAAGTGCTAGAACAATGCTACGTAACAGATTGTGATAAACTGCTTTTTTAGTGAGCCTGAAAATGGAATAAATAAATAGGAAAATAAGAACAATGAAGACACAGACAGGCCTGCACAGCCTTGCAGTCTGGTCAGGATCATCACAGTATTGCCAGCATGATACAATGAGATTCTAGAATATGAAGGTGAATGGATGCAGCTTTATGTTGTTTGGCCATTTTTTTTTACAATAGAAATAACTTTTGCAACTTCCTGTTAACTTTATGAAGAAGCCCTTTATAAGTAGTTCTGTCATAAAGGAACAAATTAGTTCCTTGGGGAGCAAATGCTTATTTTTAAGAGTTGACCCCATTGAGCCAAAAAAGAAAACGTTAAGAGTTGCTTCTCCTGAAAGTGTACCCATTCAACTTACTAGCTAGCTGATAAAGTCCAGGTCAGACTGCAAGAGATGTGAGGCTTGAGCTTGGTATTTTCGGTTATTAGTTGCCAGCTGTTGAGTTTCTGCTGTTAAAATTATTTTGTCATTAGGATTTATTTTCAGTCTGAACAGTGCTAAGTGCAAAGCTCTAGATAATGTAAAGAGGGGACAGAGCTCTAGATAAGAGGGAGTATTTGGTGATAATTAGGGATAATTTTTTTTTTGTTAATTCTGCATAAAAACATATGTTGTGACACTTGTCTGAACCGTCTCAACGAGACGGTTCAGATGAGGGGTCACAATATATGGTTTCAATGAGAAACAAGAAAAATTGTCCTTAATTATCATCAGATACTCCCTCTTATCTAGAGCTCTGAAGGGGACTTTGCTAGGTGCCCAGCAGGCACTTACATTATTGCATAAATACCAGTGTCACACACTATTAACAGACATGTTGTAACGAACACAAAACCATGTATTAACAAGGCGATTCACATGCTCTAAAGACCGCCTTTGAGACTTTTCATATGCAAGTTGCAGGGCAATACCCTGTGAGTACAGAAGCAAGGGGGTAGCCTGCAGTTGCAGTTAACAATAAAAGACCTTTATGCTAGAGATATACAGATTTGAATATTGTAAAAATCGAAAAGCAGGGGATATCAAAGCTGTCAAATGCAAATGAAATAAGTAAAGAACAAATATGAATTTGTATAGTATTTAAAGTCCTTACCCACCCTACAGTTTCTTGTAGAATGTGGTGCAATTTCTGTAAAATGCTGTTTGAATTAGGATTTTATTGATCTGATTTTCCACAATCTTTCATGTGAGGAAGTAACTATTTGTGTTCATGCAGTCGTGCAGTCATTGAAACCTGCTTTTCAATAAATACCACACACCATGACTGACTTTGCAACATGTTCATGCTATTATCTGCTAATAAAGCTGAAACTTCAGGAAATTGTTGTAGTATTTTTTATGCCTTATCACAGTGAACTGGGCTGTTGATGCTAGAGGATGTTATTGTCACATTTGATATTTCAGAGCTCCAGATAAGGTGGGATTTTGAGGATAATTCTGAGATAATTTTTCTTATTTTTCAACAAAAACATATGTTGTGACCCCTCATTAGAACCGTCTCGGTGAGACGGTTCTAATGAGGGTCACAACATATGATTCTTTGAAGAAAAACAGAAAATTATCCCTAAATTAAACCTGCTACCCCTTCTTCTCTGGAGCCCTTATATATGCTAGATATTGTGTGTGGGCAGCTGTAAGATAATCAGCTATACACACCTATCGTTTAAGGCTCTGTGCTGAAAACATTGCTTGCACTTCCTTCTTCAGTGATAATGTACCATTGTTTTGTTCCTGAAGATAATTTGAAAATATCAATAAAGATGTCCAACTTCTGCCAAAGCACACAGAGTACTTTGTACTCTGGTATTGAGGAATTTACAGGATGTCCAGTATTTCAACCTAACAGACTTAAGGTGAACAGATACATGTTCATGGAAAGCAACTCTGTTAAATCTCATTTTGCATCCCTTCTTAGTTGGGGTCAACTCTGAGGGAAAGAATTTGTTCCACTTAAAACAAACTTTTAAGAGTAGATGCATTTTGGAAGGGAAAGGTTTTGACACCTTGCAGATAAGCAAGCAAGCAAGTTGCAAAAAATTGTCTTCCTTTGATAACAAGCAAATTTGATGAATTTATGTCCCCCCGCCTTGGAAACAAGGTATCCACTGTATATACACTTAGTGTTTGAGCTGAAAAAAACAGCTGAGGTAAAAATGTGAAAAAAGAAATGAAAATTAATCTCAAGACTATACAAAAGTCATATGCATATCTTCAAACCATGCCTAAAATACCTGTACAGTTTCAAAAGTATCAGCATATAACTGTAGGAGGAGTTGCGCACACAAGGTATCTACTGTATATAGACATTGATAGCGTTTGAGCTGAAAAAACGGCTCAGTTAAAAATATCAAAATAAGTAATAAAAATTAATCTCTAGACTATACAAAAGTCACATGCATACCGGTATCTTCAAACCATGCCTAAAGTATCTGTAAAGTTTCAAGAGATTTGGCATAAAACTGTAGAAGGAGTTGCGCACATGAGGTATGTAGGCAAAAGGCTTTCTGATCCTGGAAAAATGACTAAGTTTGCAAAGCGAAAAAAAAGGTAAAAAATTATTTGACTTCAACCCCTAAGGCACATGCACATCTACAGACCATGAAAAAGAAGCCTGCAAAGTTTCAGAATGATTCATGAACAACTGTAGGAGGAATTGCACACACAAGGTATGTACTCTAAAGGTCTTCTGATGCTGGAACGCAAATCGAAACAAGGGCTTCGCAAGCGGCGCATAATACGCCCGTTTTAATGTCATAAAGGAGTATGGAATGAACAAGATTGTTTACAAAAGGATGGATAGGCAGACAAACAGGGGCAACCACTTTATAACTAATGACGGCAACATTATTTAAATATTTAACACATCAAATACTATGAGTATACCAAAAATCAGCTTCAAAGTTATTGTGGCTCAAAAGTTGAGTAATGCCATAGTTGAACAAGGGAGATAATTCATAAACTAAATATACTAGATTCTTGGCTCTACTACATTCCCCTGACAAAATCACATGTAGGGTTAAGGAATCACAGAGGAAACAGGAAATTTATGCAAGGGCAGATAATTCTGTAAGCCAGAGTTGTGGTTCTTGCTCGGGATACATTGCCCCATTATTATACATATTCCTACAAAGTTCCATTCTAATATTTCAAAAGGTTAAGGAGATATGGAGTGACTGAGAAATGCCTAAAATTACTTATCAAAGGGAAGTAACTCCATAATGAAGAAAGGGGGAGCAACCATTCTTGTATGCCACGCATCGTCTTGTGATCATGCACATTGCTATAAAGTTTCATCATGATATTCCAAACGGTTACAAAGTTAAGGTATGCACAAGATATGTATACACAAAAATAACCATAATCAACTAATGAAAGGGATGTAACTCTAAAATGAAGAAAGGGAGAGCAGCCATTTTTGTATGCGACACATCGTTGAGACTTCATACACATTGCTATGAAGTTTCATGAAGATATCCCAAACGGTTATCTAGTTATGGCGCGCACAAGACTGGCATGGAAAAAATTAATCAAAGGGGCATAACTTGGAAGCTAAGGAAGGGGGAGCAACCACTTCTGTACGCGACACGTTCCCCCAACCTAATACATATTCCTACCAAATATCATGAATATATCCCAAACGGTTAATGAGTTATGGAGCGCACAAGAATGTTTACGGACGGACGGACGGACGGACAGACGGACGGACGGACGGACAGCGCCATGACATAATACGTCCGTTTTTTCAAAACGGGCGTATAAAAAGTGGTAAAAAATCATTTGATGATAACTCCTAAAGCACATACACATCTACAGACCATGAAGTGCCAGGGCGCCCTACTTATTTCCATAAAAGTAGGGCAAGGGCCTACTGTGCTTGAAGTAGGTGCGGGTGGGGGTGGTTTGGTAATTTTTTCCCTCGTCTATCCTCTTTTCTTTCTCCCCCTCTTTGGGAGATGCCCCAATATAGACTGAAAACCTGTCTCGAAGGGCTGTTAAACCCAAAACAACCAACCAACCAAAAAAGTTTGAGTTGACCTTGACTGGGAAGGGCAGCAAAAATGTAAATGGCAGAGTTGCTTCCCTTGAAATGGATCCAGTGTTAACCCATCAACCTACATATAACCAAATCGCTTTTCACACACTGTCAGTGACTCTTGGTTGTTTTGGGATTTAACAGCCCTTTGACACAGTATTTCAGTCTATATCAGGCCGTCTCTCAGAGAGAGGGAGAAACAAGAGAAATGAGAGATAAGAGAAAAAAGGTCCAAACAACCCAACCTGCACCTACTGCAAGCACAGTAGGCCCTTGCCCTACTTTTATCCAAATTAGAACGCATAGGCACTGAAACTACCCAGCACCATTGCCTGACCTGACCACCCCCCTATGTCAGTGAGCATCTGATGGATGCCCTAACTAAATGGATGATTGTCCTCACTGGTCCACACAGCGCTGAATAAGGGGAAGAAATCAAACATGCACATATGTTTCTTTTACATTTATTAATCAACAAAATTGCCTTAGACAATATTTAAATCTTCACAACAATGTTACTCGTGGATAAAGCAAACAACACTTGAGCATCAAAAATGAGTAAGTGGTGAGTGATGAGTTAGATTTCAAACAATAAGGTATAGTATGAGTTGTCCCAGAACCAAGAGAGTAGAAGACGTCTTTGGCAAATGTGCCTCGTCATGAAAGCTGTTGGGATTTGAACGTGTATGGGTGAACTGCCATGTTTTTTTTCTTCCTATTTTGACAAAGGGGAACAGCTTTTGCGACTTCCTGTTTGCTTCCCTGGAGGATAAAGCCCCTCTTGGGAGTTTACTTTTTAAAGGAAAGAATTTGCTCCTCTTTGAAAAGTTGACCTCCATGAAGATGGGAATTAAAAATGAAAATGGCAAAGTTGCTTCCCCTAAAGCCTACCTTTTCATCTTAACTACCCAAATACTGTTATATCTGAAAGTCTATGAGGTATAGTGGAGTATCCTTACAACGCTATTCATTATGACACTATTTTGGATATAATGCTATTGTGTGTATATTTTAGGAAATAAAGGAAGAATCATGGCTCCCAAATACGTGGCTAGTATCACTATCTGCGTGTATTTGTGCAGACCCCGAATGTGTGCCATTATAAAGGAACTGCAGTAATTTCTGATCTAATCTTGTAACCTTTCATCTGAAATCCTCACCAAGACAGTTCCAAAATTGGTTACAATCTATGTGTTTATTCGGAAATAAGGAAAATCGTATAAGAAACATTGCAAGATAATCTCTTTATCTCCAGCTCAGATGATACATCACAAGTTTACCAATTTCTTTGGTTCTAAGATGGTGTCTTTCCTTTTTAACACAAACCCAATATCTAGATCTGTCTTATAATATAGATCTAGAACTTGGGAGAAAAATCCAGTTTATAGCTGATTTACAAAAACTGAATTACATATTTGTGGTGATTTTGGATGGACAAACGCCCTCATAACCAAATTAATATGGTATTCCATGACACTGGACAATTTCAGTACTATTGCAACGATATGTGATCAATACAAGGCACTTGTGATAACTGAAAAAAATAGATGACAAAGAAAATTTCCTTATGTTACATAGAAAGATGTGAAAAATTCTTTAATTCACAATACTGATACATTGAAATTTGTAAAACAGATCCCACTGAAACAATTATAAACCCATAAACCTATAAAACAATAATGGTCCCATAAAATGATTCCTAAAACTACAATTGTGGTTGTGATCCCTCCAATTCTGTATTCACATGATGGAGTGATTTAATCCCATCTATTTTCATAACTTATGAAAACTTATACTCAAAAAGATGTGAAATACGGCAAAATGAGGTATAAAGTTTTGCAAACAGTGGAGATTCAGATCAGAATGCTAATCATGATGGCTCTCATGAAAAGCTACCCTCTTTTTGTTAGGCATCCCCAAAAGAGCCACAAAATGCCAAAAGGGTGCTCATGCCAGCAAGAACAATGTGATCTGATCATAGCCTTTGCAGTTTGCACGCAACAAACATCAAATGCTCGGGCCAGCAAGAACATCAATGTGATCTGATCACAGCCTTTGCAGTTTGCACGCACCATGTGTTGGCACTGAGGAATCTAAATGCATAAAATGAAGGCAGTAGCTAGACTGCACAGATTTACAGACTAATTTGAATTGTTGCTTAGGACAGGTGAGGGCTGAAATAGCAGAGATCCAACTTAACAAAGAGCTCCAGATAAAGTGAGTTTTTAAGACAATTCGGATTTTTTTTCTCAATAGAAACATTAGCAACATAGGTTGTGACCCCTCATAGGAACTGTCTCACAGAGACAGTTCTAATGAAGGGTCATGAAATATGTTCTTATGGAGAAATATCCCTAAACTATCCCTGTTATCCTTCTTATATCTGAAGCACTGTTCAAAGCAGATCAAGTTTATACATGTATTTGATATTTTAAGGAGAATGGGTTGAAAGCCAAAATTTTTCAAGCCCACAATTTTTTGTAAGAACAAAAGCTTATTCATTCAAACTCATAACATGTTTTTCTTTAGTACTTGATGGAAATAGTTATGGTAAACTTATAAGAATCAGCGGAACACTGACTTTTCTCGCCATAAAAAAATCTGGATTACACAAATGCCTTCCCATTTCCTTCTATACTTCTATCATTACATAAATCTAATCTAATCTCCACATAAACAAGTCTATACCAAAATATTTTACATGTACATATAATAATATCAAGACATTCAGACACTTTGGTGACAATAAGGAATTCTGATTATTTTATCATATATCTCCTAAATATTTTTGGATATAACTCCTTGGTTTACCTGCCATTATAACAGGGGAAACAACTTAAAAGTTAAAAGAATAAGTATTTGTGCACCTTGTGGGCAAAACCTGTCTCCATTGGGTTGTATTCTGAAAGGGGAAGACCATTTTTCCCTCATGGATTTCAGAGTGGTCTCTCTTGATGTGGAATGACATGGTGTGTCCATACTCCTTAATTATTCAGTAGAAAATATGTGGTACATTTCTAAACTAAAAAACATTTAAAACAACACATCACTGAAGCAATGGAGTGAACATGCAATCTAAATTCATACAGCCATTCTGCATGATCATTAAAAATCTTGTACAAATAAGACACAGTTTAAATTGATATGTATATAAGGGACATCTTTATTCATTGTATTTTGCTTTATAATAGACCATTTGTATATTATAAAGTTTATAAATATAACTTGTAAATTAAGTATTTATACAAAAGAGTTTCATATAAAAGTCAGAAAGATGTAAAAAGCAAGTGTAAAACTGCAATAAAATTATAAATCAGTGCTGGCTTATGCAGTATGGAATGTTTCTTTAGATCTGGGTCCATATTTATATATTTATTCAATTATAAGATGAGGTTTATTCCTTCCAAAAACAATCCCAAAGATCTAGATCCATCTTAAGATGGATCTAGATCTTTGAGATTGTTTATGAAGAGAAAACCCCTGAGATTGTTTTGGAAGAGAAAACCCCATAATACAGCTGTATCACATGAGACCTTTTACATATCTGCGGTAATTTTAAAAGAGAAAACCCTTTTTTTCTTTTGACCAAATAATACAGCAATAAATGTTGCTAATTCAGCATTTGAAATTTATTATAAAATGACATTCTAAAATATCTACAATTCTGTTACTATTTGGATTTGCTTTATACTTTTTCCCTCTTTTAATAGATTTTATAGTCTATAAACCTCCAACAAACAAGCACCAATTTATACCAGCATCTGACTGGTCTGATTATGGTCAGAGTTAACATCACATTTTATCTTAATACCAAACACAAAGCTCAACTTATTGCTTGCTGAAAATCTAAAACCAACACATCAAAATGTAGCTGCTGACATGGCCAGGCAGGCAGGTGACATCCAATTGATGTCGCACTGACACTGATGAGATGTGATAGTCGCATTGATGTCAGTGCGACATCATTTCAATGTCAGGTGCCCCGCTGGGTGACAACCATAGGCCATCCTGTACTTTCACAGAGACAAGATAAAAGGTGGGTTGAATATTGTATATAAGAAATCTAAAAATCAGGGCCCAATTGTTGAGATCTTCAGAACTTATAATATCATTAGTTATTGAGAGAATACATTTTAAAATGCACTATATGCAAAACACTGCCATTTTTGCTGAAAAAAGTGAGAGGAGCTTTTGCATTGCAAAAGCTTCTCTCAAGTGTTTAGCAAACAAATATTAGCTAACTTCATTTTACATGTACCAGAAACCTAGACAAATCCATGACAAAACTGCATTAAGCTAACCATTCTTCAAACAACTGGGCCAGATATAAACATGAGTATCAAAAGTAATTTAAGATGAAAAATCTATATAAAACACATTTTACAAAGGACGGGTTACACTTTGGCCGTTTTTGTGCCCACAACCGATCTTGGTGAAATTTATGTTGACAAAAGCTTGGCATTTGGCAGTTTATATAAGAACATTTTTAAGTTTGCGGTTTCATAAAGAATCATTTGACTTCCGGTTCATTGCATATGGGGTGCCGAACGGGGTACACTAACTACCTGCTGTTTTTCGATATCATCAGCAATTCCGCTGACATATCAGCCCTCTAAAATGACAGATATAATATGTTTGGTTCTTATCCACTGTCTAAAAGAGATAATTCCGCTCAAAACATCTAGTAAGGAGAAATTTTATTTGAATTTTTACGAAACCTCAGAACAGTAGATTTTACAAGTATTTATTAACACAATAATAAGCTATAAAGCGTTTGTTTTTGTGAAAATAATGAAACAAATGACCAGAAAGTCAATTATAACCGACCGATATTGTTAAGCAAATGTATTCTTGGCGAAACGCTTTCCACGCTTGTGCTCTGGCAAGTGCGTGAAAAGGTCATCAACCTTCTTCTTTTCTTAAGTATTAGTCACTAATTATACATTAATAATGAAAGCTTCATCATATCAAATATTAATAAACACGTATGAAATATTACGTATTTATAGATGCTACACAGGTGCAGATGTTTAAAATATTAGACAAAATCAGTGATCCAAGAAATATAGGTCACAGGGACCTACATGTAGTACCAAATGAGACGCAGCGCTGAAGTGACTTACTATTTCAAGTCCGAGGAAGATTCAATTAAATATAAGTTCGAAATAAAGCATTTATTCAATGGATCCTGAAATACAAGTCACAATGACCTACAAATAGTATGACGTCATTTGCAATGTCTGACTGAACCATTGTCTTTAGTATGATGCATATATAATGTTGAATATATAAGAAAAGAACGGTGAACTTTTAAATATATGTCACAGTAACCTACAAATAGTATGAGGCTTTTGTTTGCATCGTTTGACTGACCAACAATTTGTTATTATGTTGCGAATCCAAAAACCGTGTTGAGAAATAAATTAAAATCCTGGTCCATGCATAAAGTTTAAAGACTCGGTGTGCATGGATGCTTTGCAGTTCCTACATTTAATAGGTATGATTTGATCAAATATCAGCACTGTTACCCAAATGCAAAGATATCAAAAGAGGTAAGGAAAAAGCTCATCCAAGTAACTTTTCATACAAAGTTAGTGGACCAAAGTTCAAGGTCACGGAATTTTACAATGCATCAGCTTCAGGCAGAGGAATACATCATCTGACCAGGTCGCAACATTATAACATCAGAGGTTATATCACAGCATGATGATGGAGGACATTCAGTCTAACGCCTTACATACGCATATTACGCCATACCGATACGCATGCCCAGCGCGCGCTGCGCCCCCCCCCCCCCCCCCCCCCCCCCACACGGAATCCTTGGTATGGGCATTACAAATACATACTACTTAGATGAACACTTTCAGAAAGTTGTGTTGTGTCGAATAATGCCTGTATTTTCTATCAGTTACAAAATATACTGCTGCGATTTTGATATAAATCTTTTAGTCCTAGTGTTCGATACATGAAAATTTACCCAAAAAGTTTATTTTTCGTTTACTCCTACCCTCGTAACCACTGTAATATAACCCGATTATGATGAAAATGTATATGAGGAATAGTTATATATAAAAATTGTAGTGGTTACGAGGGTAGGATGAAGTGAAAATAGGATGCATAGTGGACGTTGGTAGTTCAAATTCCCATACGCTCAATGTTAAATGTTGCAGACAGTACATGTATTCAACCGCAAAATTAACCTAAAAGGCATAAGAATACGGGAAAATGAAATCGTACAGAATAAACTAGAAACATATAGCTGACATTTCTGCATGCTTTTGTGGTTATCTGCCTACCTTCGAAAATCGGCCTTTTCAGTGGGCACATTGCAATAGTAAAGTGTAACTCGTCCTTTTACATCATATTTACTGGTGTGGACAACATCATTCAAAGCATGCAATGCAGACCCCTAATAGACTGCTACGAGCTTCCTGATAAGAATACAGTTTGTTTTCAAACTCAACCATGTCATAATATTTTATTTATCCCCCCTCCCCCCACCCCCCTTTTTTAAGTTTCAGCTGAACTGAGCATGTCCAGACCAGACTGATCAAGAAACTGGCTTAATAGATGCTCCACAACCAATTTTCTCATGATTGTGTCCATTTCACATACAAACAGATGTACAATTACCTCAAATTAAAACAAAATCAAAACAAGTTTAGTGTCATTAGGAACTGCATTGACAATGGATATACTCATAACAAAAATATATTTACAATCTATATGACACATTAAATTTGGCAAACTTAGGAATAATAATAACATTAAATTCTGTGACAATAAAAACCAAATATTTACAACTATAAAATTACTACTTCTCGGCTATATACAATATAAATGCAACTGAAATTCTACCATATTTCTTCGGTTATAAGCCGGTGTTTTTTTCCTACCAAAACAATTCCATAAATCTAGATCCATCTTAGAAGACCGATCTAGATGTTTGGGACTGGTCTGGAAGAGGAAAACCTGTTTTATCTCTGAATTATATAAGACTGATTTATATATTTTCCATAATTCTGGAAGTATAAGTTCCCATCTTATAGCCATAGTTCCCGTCTTCTTATAGGCATAGTTCCTGTCTGATAGCCAAATAGATACTATAATCATAATTTTCATATTTATATGGCTGACCTTGCACGAAAAAGGTACCTTATGACAAGTACTAACATTGAAGGCTCAGATCAGCACCACGCCTTCAGGATCTGATTATGATCAGTCTTACCTATTCACATAAACAATCTATGAGTTCTGAAGAAT
Source organism: Ctena decussata (assembly GCA_963989385.1). Taxonomy (NCBI): domain Eukaryota; kingdom Metazoa; phylum Mollusca; class Bivalvia; order Lucinida; family Lucinidae; genus Ctena; species Ctena decussata. Next base: position 77,895,236 of record OZ022503.1, on the reverse strand, counting down.
CTTAAAAGGGAAGACTAAATCAGTTTCCACAGACACAGTTTGATCTGAGCGTTTATGCACACTGAGCCACATCATGTGATTTCCAACAATGTAGCATTGGTGACAATCAAAGGCTCTAATCAGACTGCACATAAGTGCAGTCTAATCAGAGCCTTCTCTTGTCATATCAGCCATTTATAGAATTGGCCCAAGCCAATCAGCCAACAGTAAGGCCTCTATATACTGAATATCCCATGACAAAACTGCCACATAGTTGGAAGTTGCATGAGGTGGCTCATAACTTAAGGTCCCTTTTCATGCAACACCCTTCATATGCTGTGGATAAGGAAGAAAACTGGCTTGGCATTTCTATAACAAGAGGGCCATGGTGGCCCTGAATCGCTCACCTGAGCATTAATCAGTTCACTGGCTCTGGTGAAGATTTATAAGAGTTTTTACCATACTAACATTTGACCTAGTTTTTGACCCGGCATGACCCAGTTTCAAACTTGGCCTGGATATTGTAAGAATAAACATTCTGACACAGTTTCATTGAGATTGGATCAAAACTGTGCCCTCTGGAGCGTATACAAGGTCATTCTTATATTTGACCTAGTGACCAAGTTTTTGACACGACCCAGTTTCAAACTTTACCTAGATTTCATTAAGATAAACATTCTGACAGAGTTTCATGAAGATTGGATCAAAACTGTGCCCTCTAGGGTGTACACAAAGTTTTTCTAAGATTTGACCTTGAGCCGACGTGACTCAGTTTCATAGGGGGCTTAGATATACGGACAATAAACATTTTGACATAGTTTCAAGAAGATTGGATCAAAACTATGCCTTCTAGTGCTTACACAACGTCTTTCTAAAATTTGACCTAGTGACCTAGTTTTTTTACCCGACATGACCTACTTTCAAACTTGGCCGAGAGTTTATGAAGATAAACATTCTGACAAAGTTTCATAAAGATTAGATCAAAACTGTGTCCTCTAGAGCGTACACAAGGTTTTTCTATGATTTGACCTAGTGACCTAGTTTTTGACCCGACATGACCCAGTTTCAAACTTGTCCTACGTATTATGAGGATAAACATTCTGACAAAGTTTCATGAACTTTGGATCAAAACTGTGCCTTCTGGAGCGCACACAAGGTTTTTCTAAGATTTGACCTAGTGACCTAGTTTATAACTCGACATGACCCAGTTTCGAACTTGGCCTAGAGTTTATGGAGATAAACATTCTGACAATGTTTCATAAAGATTGGATCAAAACTGTGTCCTCTAGAGCGTACACAAGGTTTTTCTATGACTTGACCTAGTGACCTAGTTTTTGACCCGACGTGACCCAGTTTCGATCTTGTTCTAGATATTATGAGGATAAACATTCTGACAATGTTTCATGAACTTTGGATGAAAACTGTGCCTTCTAGAGCGTACACAAGGTTTTTCTAAGATTTGACCTAGTGACCAAGTTTTTGACCCGACATGACCCAGTTTCAAATTTATCCTACATATTATGAGGATAAACATTCTGACAAAGTTTCATGAACTTTGGATCAAAACTGTGTCCTCTAGAGCGTACACAAGGTTTTTCTATGATTTGACCTAGTGACCTTGTTTTTGACCCGACATGACCTACTTTCAAACTTGGCCGAGAGTTTATAGAAGTAAACATTCTGACAAAGTTTCATAAAGATTAGATCAAAACTGTGTCCTCTAGAGCATACACAAGGTTTTTCTATGATTTGACCTAGTGACCTAGTTCTTGACCCGACATGACCCAGGTTCAAACTTGTCCTACATATTATGAGGATAAACATTCTGACAAAGTTTCAAGAGCTTTGGATCAAAACTGTGCCTTCTAGAGCGTACACAAGGCTTTTCTAAGATTTGACCTAGTGACCTAGTTTTTGACCCAACAAGACCCAGTTTCGAAGTTGGCCTAGAGTTTATAGAGATAAACATTCTGACAATGTTTCATAAAGATTGGATCAAAACTGTGTCCTCTAGAGCATACACAAGGTTTTTTCTATGATTTGACCTAGTGACCTAGTTTTTGACCCAACATGACCTACTTTCAAACCTATCCTAGATTTTATAAGGATAAACTTTCTGATTAAGTTTCATGAACTTTGGATCAAAACTGTGCCTTCTAGAGCGTACACAAGGTTTTTCTAAGATTTGACCTAGTGACCTAGTTTTTGACCCGACATGACCCAGTTTCAAACTTGGCCTAGAGTTTATGGAGATAAACATTCTGACAAAGTTTCATAAAGCTTGGATCAAAACTGTGTCCTCTAGAGCTTACACAAGGTTTTTCTATGATTTGACCTAGTGACCTAGTTTTAGACCCGACGTGACCCAGTTTCGAACTTGTCCTAGATACTATGAGGATAAACATTCTGACAAAGTTTCATGAACTTTGGATCAAAACTGTGCCCTCTAGAGCGTACACAAGGTTTTTCTAAGATTTGACCTAGTGACCTAGTTTTTGACCCGACATGACCCAGTTTCGAACTTGGCCTAGATTTTATGGAGATTAACATTCTGACAAAGTTTCATAAAGATTGGATCAAAACTGTGTCCTCTAGAGCGTACACAAGGTTTTTCTAAGATTTGACCTAGTGACCTAGTTTTTGACCCGACATGACCCAGTTTCGAACTTGGCCTAGATTTTATAAAGATTAACATTCTGACAAAGTTTCATAAAGATTGGATCGAAACTGTGCCCGCTAGAGTGTACACAAGCAAAAGTTGACGGACGTCCACACGTACGACGGACGACGGACATCACGGTATCCTAAAAGCTCACCCTGAGCACTTCGTGCTCAGGCGAGCTAAAAATACAAGCATATCAAGAGCTTTGTCTGTGTCTGAATCTAAATATATAGCTATTAAAAGGAAAGTCTGGCACTGCGTATTACTAAATGGGACAGGGAGTGAAGTATAATGCTGTGCTTTTTCAAGGTAAATGGTATCTCAGGACTCTTGCCTGTTTTTCTTTTCTTTTTTTTCTTTTGATCACTCCTTATCAAGATTCATGAACTTCCATCACCAAATCCAGCTGTCTCTTCACTCCTGTCCACCCTCATATAAAATACATGTATTCACTTTACTAACAAAATCTTCTATATTGCCATAAAACTATTACTTGAAATATTATTACATGTATTCGTAAAGAAAAATAATGCAACAGATTTTACAATATATGTGATTTTTGACAAATTACAGGTGTATTCACCTCACAACAGCAAATAAGCCTGGGTATATATGTGATTTCTAAATTGTTACTAAGCACACTACAGACTCTGGGCCAGCAAAAAAAGTGTATGTCAATTTTCGCAGATAGTGCAAAGCACTTTGCAATCCTAATAACAATAATATCGGAAGAACATATACTAAAACTAATCCCTAGGATCACAAATAAAGTTTATCTTTGGTTCTTTTCTCAGCAGTAATACAGTAATGGAGCCGGGCAATGACAAAAGTTGCCGTTTAGTGAAATGTAAAGAATCAGATCAACCTGTGCATAAGCACAGCCACAGGGTTGGAATGGAAGTTTATAGCCTTTTTAGTTGGGATTTTTGTGTAGCCATTTGAAATTGATTATCCCAAATGGCTACACAGATGCCCAGGCTGATCTAAGCTTCCTCCATGCTGACAGCAAAGACTCTGATTAGACTGAACAGATGCCCAGGCTGATCTGAGTCTTTGCTGGACGCACATGCCACTTTATTGGTTTCGTCGTGTCTGGGCTCATTTATTTATGCTCTAAACTCTAAAAAGCTGCAAAACCTGAATTTGGCAGCTTGAAAAGCTCTGTGAGGATAGAGGAAAGTTCAAGAATAACCCTATTTCTATTTTTTTACAGGCTTACCTAGGTTTGCTCTTACTGCTTTGACAAGAAAGCTCTAAATAGGCATACAGACATCTGTCTGAGTGTGAGAGAGATATATAAAATATAGGTAAATGTCATCTTTAAAAAAATTGTGATACGTTTTAGTATAAATGTGTATAAACATAAAAAAGTCATAGATAGAATGAAGAAATAAAAAGAACTTCAAATCTAGTTAGAAAAGTGGAAAATACCTGAGAAATTAATACATTGTATCAACTTTAAAATTTCCTGAGAATGTTTGCTGTAATGTATGTTCGTAATACACAACAAACAATTTATACACTTGTGAGTTCAATGCTGTTTCCAAACCAACAATATTCATTCAGATCTTAAGATGAATAGAGGTTATTGATGATAATAGACAATTTTTGTTTACAGTGTATGAGGACAACATATCTGTTTATGGAAAATTAAGAAAATTTATCCCAAATTATCATCGAATCTCCACTTATCTGGTGTTCTGAACTTTGCCATAAATGGATGTTAATATCTGCAACTGCACAGAAATATCCACTCCTGAGATGGATTGACAGATGACATGCAATATGTGTCACTAAGTAAACACCTAAAACGTATATTTCATGATACAAATCCGTTGCACCCACCTCTAGACTAATTATGAAAGAGCAAAAATCCATTTCAGATTATTTATGCAATAAGTATTACAATTTCAAATTAATTCAAAGAACAGAAAATATAACAAAAATGCCATTTCAAATCAGAAATAGGACACTAATGCCAGTTCATACAAGTAATATGACATTTTAGATCAGATAAATGACAAGAGCTCCATTTCAGAACAGAAATATGATAGTAATGTCATTTCAGAAGATCAGAAATAGTTCTTATTAGAAATGCCATTTTAGATCAGAAATGGGGCAGTAATATTCTTTGAGATCAGATTTAGTCTAGATCAGAAATAGGACAATAATCTCCTCAGATCGGAAATGGGACACTTCCTAATCTGAAAAGGAAAATAATGCCAGATCAGATCACAAATGGGACAATAATCAATCCCCTCAGATCAGAAATGGGACATTTCAAGATCAGAAATATAAAAGGATGCCATATCAGATCAGAAAAAAATAGAAGTGATATAATTACACATTCTGCAGTCTTGTTCCCTTAAGAGACCATCTAAAATATACTACAAATTACAGAAATAACTATACAAATTGTATGATTTCTAAAATATACTCTCTGATATGTCTACATAATATCACTAGGTTGATTTAATCACAGATTGAGCAAATACAACAGCAACATGAAGCTACTGAAACAACATCACTACTATCTATTGCCCATAACTCTAGTATTGCCACCAATTTGGGGCCAGTTGTTCAAAGCAAGGTTAGCCTAAGGTACTTGTTAAGAGGTCAACTCGTTAAGTGTTTTACAACTTTCTAACCAAATACACTGTTATTTTTTGTTGAAACTTCTCACATTTTTTCAACAAAAAATTTTGGTGTATTTGAGATAAAATGTTTGAAATTTTAACAAAATGTTAACTAACAATGTCTTTAGTTTTGAACAACTAGGCCCTGTAATACCTAATACCCTCAGAATCAAGTAAGCACCTGAAGCAGAGCTGTAGATAAGAAGGGTATTTGATGATAATTGAGGGATAATTTTCTTTATTTCTCATTGAAACCATATGGTGTGACCCCTCATCTGAACCGTCTCGTCGAGACGGTACGAGACGGTTCAGATGAGGGGTCACAACATATGTTTTTATCCAGAATTAATAAAAATTATCCCTAATTATCACCAAATACTCCCTCTTATCTAGGGCTCTGCTGAAGTCCCACATAAGGGTGCATTTTGATGATAAAATAGGGATAGCTCACTGCTCTAGATAAGGATAACAGGGATAATTTAGGGAGTTTTTACCACATTTCTCTATAAAAACGTATGCTGTGATCCCTAGAACCGTCTCATCAAGAGGGTTCTAATGAGGAATCAGAAGCTATGTTTTCAAAGAAAAATCAGAGAAATTATCTCAGAATTATCCTCAGGTCCCCCACCTTATCTGTAGCTCTGACTGGCAGGTGCAATAAGGGGTAACAATATATGAGCCGCTGCAAGACAAAACCAACGAAGTGGCATGAGCGCCCAGTGAAGATCTGTCCAGTCTGATCAGAGGTTTTGCTGTGCACTTAAAGGCTAGCTAAAAGTTTAGGCTAGCTTGGCACTCAAAGCCAAGACTGATCTGAGTTTTCTTCGGGCGCATGTGCCACTTTGTTGGTTTTGTCGTGTTGTGGATCAATTATCTTAGAAATTATCATCAAAACCCCACTTATCTGGAGCTATGGACTTTAACCAACTTGCTCTAAATGGGCTGAATAATGCAAACCATTAAAATATCATGAGGTAACAACCATTTAACCTGCTAGGGGTGTGACGAATGAATGATTTTTGCAAACAGTGCAGACCCAGATCAGACTGCTCCTCAGGAGCAGTCTGATCAGGGTCTACACTTGCTGCTGTTTTGTTTTCTTCCTGTAAAACCATCCATAAAGAGCATGAAAGATAATGAACTAGTAAAAATTCAAAGGCAAAATATTGCATTGTAAAAATCCAGCGGATTAAAGGTTAAGGTCACCTGTTTTGTAACAGCAATCATTAAAATAAAACAACTAAAGCCAAATATGGTAAAGTCAAACTGAAGATGAAGAGCTCCAAATAAGCTAAAAGTTGGGGTCTAATTTATTAATTGCTTTTTTTTTGCTTTTACAGTTTTCTTGTATTTCCATACAACCTATATGTACAGTGGCGTGCCAAAAGAGAGTTATTTCTCTCTGAAATCTGACTGACTTATGTGCATTTAACAGTTTGCAAAAACATAGTCACTTCTCTGCTTTCTGTTTAATTTAAAAGAAAATACCATAAATAGAAAGCTAAACAAGAAGAGAAATTAAAACATATTTTATACTTTGTTCACTCACTTTTATGAAAGAAGAAAACTTGTTGAAAAAAAAGTAATTTTAGCTACTTCACTATAGACGTTTGTACAAGTTTGGCTTTCAATAAAATTCATTCAACTCATGCTGACTTCAAATAAATTTATTATTCAATTTTCCATTCATTCGTTTTTAAAGTCACATTAATTTCATAAAGATAAGTTCATTTATCAGCCTAAAAAAAAAATTAAAATAATTGTCAAAATGCATCAAAGTCAATGAGATTTCACAGGGATGTGACACATGTTTGGCTTGCAACTGCATATGAGATCTTATTCAAGACATACCAAATTTCATAACATGGTTTGCATGTACAAGAAAAGCCTCAAATAATCTTGTCCCCAAACTTCTGATTCATCTGGAACTCTCAACATCATTCAAACTTTGCACCATACAGTTGTCGACTAAGAATACACAGCTGGCGAATAAAGCCGTCATTTGGATGGATCTTCCTCTTGGCCCGTATCATCTTCACCGCATCTTCGAGATCAATATTACATTTCATCATGAGGTATGCTATAACAATTGTAGCTGATCGGCTCACACCTTTGTAGCAATGGACGAAAACTCTACCTACAAAATATTGACATTCTCTCCATGTTTTCATCAAAAGTATAGCAGATAACAATGAAAATGAGTATCCTTGCAAGTTAAATACCTGTGCACGCAGCTGTTTGAGGCTATGGTTGAATGGAGTAAATATCCATGTTCAATCTATGCTGTTCAAATTTTGCTATTGACATTTTAGCACCTACTTGTTTCTGTGAAAACATTCCCAATATGCACAAAATATTGGTTTACATGACATCAGAACATGTTACTACTAAACCACAGGGTATAATCGATTCTGCCAATTTTTCGCCTCCTGCAGAGACTGTACATCATATTTGGCTTCCACCGAGACTGTCCATGAACTCTTGCTTCCTGCAGAGACTACTGTCCTCGAAAAATGGCTTCCTGCCAAGACTGTCCGCGTGACTCTGCTTCCTGCCGAGAGCCTCGGCAGGAAGCAGAATCATGCGGACAGTCTTTGCAGAAAGCCATTATCATGTACAGAAGTCTCGGCAGGAAGCAAGAGATCGCGGACAGTCTCGGCGGAAGCCATATATGATGTACAGTCTCTGCAGGAAGCGAAAATTAGCGGAATCGATTGTACCCTGTTTAAACTGTCCCAATAATAAGCATTTCATCAAAACAGTTATCGTCAGCACTAAAACTATTGCAACTTTTGCTGATTTTTGTCTCCTCTATAGGAAATAAAATTGATAACTTTTTTTTATTATTTACCATGTCCTGATTTATTCAATTTATGTAAAGCTAAGAATACCAATCAATCATGGTTTTTAATGCATTAACACTTACCCGGTTCCTATGAAGGTCACTGAGCCAGTGACTTTTGTTCAAACACCTTCCTCTAGACCCAGCAACAATTTTGACCTTTATTGAGGTGAATATGCAGCTTTATTGACCTGCAAACTACATACAGACTTCCGCAAAGCAGAGATCAATATGTTATGTTTGCAGGTCAATAAATCTGCATATTCACCGAAATAAAGGTCTGTAAATGTTTATCTGATAATTCTAAATGCAGTTTCTGTTGATAGGTATTACGGTGCTACATGGCATTTTCTTGTGACGTTATGCCATTAACATTATGCATATGCAACATTAGGTCATATAGATACAAATGAAGTCAGCGTAAAAGTGATCTTCACCATTTGCCTGGTGACGTCAAATCAGCCAATGTGTGTTTCATCATGGTCATATAATAATAACTGATATTTACCATTTTTCTTCAATGCCTTTTCAATAAAATCTGATGCTGCTTTGAAGTGTGGCATCATATTATAAGTTGGTATATCCAAAGCTTTCACGCCATGATATTTAATTCCCACATCTCTGTAGAATCTAGCGTCAGTGTTAGTTTCTCGAGAGCCAGTTCCCTGAGAACAGTTAAGAATATGGGAGATTCCTAACTCCAGCAACGCTCCTTTGTCTTGAACTAGTGTGCTACAACAGAAAAACATCCGTACAGGGACTTAAAACGATTTAAGTGGTTGCTATGCTGTTGCTAAGGCTAAATTTCTTTGAAGGAGATTCCCTACAACTATGAAATTTGCTCTGGAGGAACAGTCTTACAAAGACTGTTCCTCCAGACCAAATTTCATAGTTGTAGGGAATCTCCTTTATAGATATTTAGCCTTAGCAACAGCATAGCAACGACTTAAGTGGCTTTATGAATACGCCCCAGGTAAAGGATTTTCTAGGGAGAATTCTGAGAAAAAAGCCCAGATAAGGTGAAAATTTGATGATAATTTTTAGATAATTTTTCTTATTTCTCCATACAAATCTATGTTGTGACCCCTCATTAGATCAGTCTCAGTGAGACCATTCTAATGAGCCTTTGATGGGTCAGTCATAACATGTTTTATGGAGAATCAACAGAAATTTCTTGGATTTTCAGAGAACAGATTATAGACAGACATTAAGTTAAAATTACCTTCAAACACTACCTTATCTGAATCTCTGAAAATTGTCATATTTTCTGCATTAAAACATAGGTTATAACCCCTCATTAGAATTTATAGAAACACCTCAGTGAGTAGCATCTAATGAAAGACCTCAATGTATAATTTTATATACGTATAGACTGAACAAAACTATACACACACTAATACCTTACAACAAAACCAAAGTTACTTGAAAAGAAACATGTTAGTGTTCACAGGATGTTCTTAGACTCTAAGTCATTGTTTAAACAGAAATTGTCCTTGGAGAAATATATGCTCAAAGGGGGTATATTAACAACCCATTTAATGACGGTCATTAACAGTGAACTCAGGCCGCAACAAACATTAACACCTCAAACACATAGTTGAATCTGATAAGATTTTATGCTTGTATTTATTAACTATAATTTAGTAACTGAAACTCACTAGTCCCCCATAACGATATTAGGGTACACTTCATCATAGTGGTTCTCTGGTGCCTGAGAAAATGTACACATCCAGAAGTTGGGAACGGCTCCACTTGACTTGTTCTCATAGTCGTGTAGTCTTGAGTCAGTTGAAGTTAAGAGATATGTTCTAATTTTGGCATACAGAGTATGTGAATAGTTCATTCTTGGAACCTATAGCAGAGAAAATGTTAGCTTTTACATACACCTGCCATTTGGAATGAAAAAATCTGAGCAAAGGGATATTAAATGTCAGGAACTGTTACAAAAAACAACTATGAAAGGTAAACTTTGCCTTTGCTTCTCAATATCAACCATTCCACTGTGGCTCATGGTGAAACCCATGCAACACAATTTGTACAGATTTTGCATAGATTCACCCTCTTTCATCTACAAATGATTTAACTCTTTAAGCACCAAAAAGCAGACGACAAAATTTTCATCTGCAAAAATTCAAAAAATGCTTTGTCCAAGACATTTCATATTGAGAATTCAAAGACTAGAGGGTAAACAGTGTAGATCTAGATGAGGCGGCTCAACATGAGCCACCTCATTAAGATCTATGCTGTTTGCAAATTCTCCTATTTTTGTCACCGGTGCTTAAAGTGTTAACTGAAATATTCAGCTTTGAATTTTGTAAAATGTTTGCTACACTGGCTCCAGTCCTTGTGTTTTAATGGCATATCTGTAAGAAAGCTAACTCTACAAGGAATAATTTTTATATCAAGTAATTGCAGAGATACCCTAGAAACACAAGAATGATTGGTCATCAGAATGAAAACAGCCATTTCTATTATTTGAATACATACATGTATAGCCATTTAGCCTGGAACCCAGGCTAAATATTTGCTTTCAGTTGCCTTCTTCCAACATATTATGGGTCTTTGCATAACACTCGTTTTCATCGGTAACTTCCAGAGAAATGCGTGTATACATTCTTGGGAGAAAAAGCCTTGATAGAATACAAATTTGTGGTCAATTTCCCATATTAAGATGCATGCACATGTTATTCAAAGTATTTAAATTGAGTTTTCTTGCTGGCAATGGAAATGTGTATATATTGAGATAGAGAAATATTTTCATTGACATTAATTTGACGTGAAGTATTAAAATATTTATTAGAAGTGCCATTACTTACACTCACAATGAAAGACTGGAACAAATCTGTATTCAGAGGTAGCATATAACATGAGTGTGGTAAAGTTAGGAATTTACTTGACACTATACTGCGAAATTTCTATAAGTGCTGCACAAGGTTTTAACTGGTGCGATGCGGTACAAGGTTTTAGTGATGGCCTATTTTTACAAGCCTGGATAAAACAAATGGACTGATGTGGACTGAAACAACTGGATTGATGGACCAGCTTCAGTAGTAATCAGCTCGTCCGACGCAAAAACTGTAGGTCCTAGCACAAATTGCCAAATGGACCCTTGCTTATTTCAATCCCTACTATGAAAGCAGCATTATTAAAAATTATAATATTCAGAACCAAACATATGACCATGATTATCTAAAACCAGAGGACCAATGGTCCTGTAGCTCACCTGACACTTGGTCCTGGTATATATTTTCATGCTTTTATACATGTATATAGCACCACGGCAGGGGCCCTCTCCCTTGGGGATTAATGTTGAGTCCCAATTCTATATACCAAGCCACAAGGTCACTGGGCCTTTGTTTCTGGACAAAGATTTCTGAAGGGTTTTTATCATAAATGGGTGTGGCGGCCACCATGTTCATACGACCATGACCATCTGATAAAACTTTGATTCCTTTGACCCAGTATTAAAGCTCCATATGAAATACAGTAATCATTTGTATAAACTATGATGGGCCTGATGCACTTATCAATATTTTCCCCCGGAGGGGGGAGGGCGGGGATACCCAAGGGATTCGACACGAAAAATATCCCGATACACAGGAATTGGACAACCGCTGCTTTTTCTTATGCGGGATTTTCGACGTGCGTGACTGCCCTATTGTCGGGGAATTAGACTTACCTAAAACTAAAACTGGACCTGGAGCTACAAACCTACGGGTTTTCTCATTATGTACTATTTAAAACTAATAAAAATCGGTATTTTGTCAGATGTGTACAAAACTCAAAAGCCTTTAAAATTAGGAGCCGAAAATTACTTTTGGTGGGCCCGCAACTCAACTGCCATTGTGCTATGATTTTGTACACATCCGAGATTTTTGTTTTAATAGTATATAAGTCCACTCTTCTTCGAATTGCAGAGGCAGGTACATAATGTCAATTTTTCCCTTACAACCATGTGTGCATCTGTTTTATTTACCAGCAATCTGCACGTGCGCATTTTGCTGGAATCTGCGCGAGCGTTGTAGCGCGCGCGAAAGGAGACAGACGGAGAAATATTTGTTACCATGGTTGATTATATTCAGAGAGAGAAAGAGAGAGAAAGAGGGTTTTTCATTTTTATCTATTATCAGACTATTCATTTATAACAATTATTGCTATTTCCTACAATGTACAAGAAGTTTTTAGATTTCCAGTATATTCTTTATCTTTTCGTAGTTTTTTCGTTTAGATTTCACGAGCTTGGAGTATAATATCGTTTGAAAATTAATATCCCTTTCGAAACAGGAAAAGTTCTCTGTTTAAATAAATACGAGGGTTGATCCAGAAGCAATGTCACTGCAGCTATAAAATCGTGTAGAATGAAAAGACAGCAACAAAATTTCGTACTCATGTTACCTTATCCTATTTGCAGTATAGTCTGAAAATGTCATAAAATTATAGAGCACAGTAATCGAGATATCAAGATGGACAGAAGGCATGTTGACGACACGCGCCGCACGTCGATGACGTTCTTGACGTTCCAGACAAAGTTTGGATATTGTGTCATGTCTTAAGTAGCATATCCATTGTTCTAGCATAGCACTAATATCTGTTCACCCATGTTTATCTGGTCTTTCAATATTATTTGAACAGCCCCTCAGCTCATGTTCAAGAATTTACAAAATCTTCGAATGGCCGAACATCGATCTTCATATATGGGGTCCAGGCAAGATTGACGTCATTGTCTGACATTGCTCATAAAGGTCTCCAGGTATTCGTACGATTCTCTAGCGACTCGTCTGCACCCTTCCAGCATTGATTGCATCTTTACATAAGCCTCATATTCATAGTTATCTAACCGCATGTCTAATTAAACAACCAAGAGTCTCTAATGGTGATATTTCTAATTTGTGACAAAAGCGCAAATGTAGCTGCAAACGCATTCGTCGGAAATCAGCATTTTTACGCTTGGCAGTTACAAGCTTTAGCGCTACCTGGCGGACTTCAAACTGCAATGACGATATTAAAGTTTCGACATTGTGTGACAGGAATATATTTCGTCATTGTATCAAATTTTCATCTGATTTGGCGAGTTAGTTTGATTTTGATTTGTGTTTGCCTTTGAAAATTGTGTTCTTGTTATTAACGTTATTCTAACGTGCGGCGCGATGGCGACGGTGTCATACTTTGAACGTCTCTATAACTGGAACGGGAAAAGATGCCAACTTTATATTTATTATGTTAATCAGAACTGAACTACAGTGTATCTTGATATAAGTTTTATAATAATGCTACGATGAATAATCGCGCTATGGACACAGTGACATTACTTCTGGATCAACCCTTGTATATTCTTTTTTCAGCCAAAAAAAATTGTTGTCTGTTTGACAGAACAAAATGGCACATGTGTCCCATACAGGCGGATTTTAGACAGTAGATCATAGCCACACCAGGGGATATTAGACAACGTTTTAGACTCCCAGACAAGGGTATTAGACGAACATTTTTCAAAATTGTCTAATTCCCATGGGTAATCCCGCCATCCTCCCTCCGGGGGAAAACATTGATAGGTGCATGAGTGCCCAATGCTACATACCGGTACCAAGTTTCAAGGTTATAGGCCTTTTGGTTCTCGAGAAAAAAAACGTTTGAAGAATTTTTACCATATATGGGCATGGTGGCCATCTTGGTCAAGTGACCAAGACCATCTGAACAAACTATGGATCCTTTAAGCCGGTGAAGCTCCATATGAAATATGGCTTCAATTGACCTTAGTGGCCTCTGGGAAGATGTTTGAAAATGTTGACCGGTGACAGAATCTCAATGACCTTGTACAAAAGTCAAAGAATGACCTTGACCTTTAACGACAAAATATCTTCATCTGGTCATTTAGTCAACCATATATACCAAATATTGCACCTTAGACTTAAATAGTTTCTGAAAAATCATCTGTTTAAGCATTTTCCCATATAAAAGACTACATAATGTACCAAAGTTGACAGTGTCATAAATTAGGTCAAGGTCAACACACAATCATTTGTATAAACTATGATGGGCTTGAGTGCCCAAAGCTACATACCAAGTTTCAAGGTCATACACCTTTTGGTTCTGGAGAAGAAGATTTTGAAGGGTTTTTACCATATACGGGCATGGCAGCCATCTTGGTCAAGACCCTGAGAACAAACTTTTATTCCCTGATCACACTTAGACTCCATATGAAATTTTGCTTCAATCAGACCAGTGGTTTCAGAGGAGTAGATGTTTTGAAAATCTTGATGACGGACAGACCTACAAAATGACCTTGACCTTCAGTGACATAATATCTTCATCTGGTCATTTAGTTGACCATATATACCATGTATTGTACCTTAGACTTAAATAGTTTCTGAGAAATCCACTGTATAAGCGTTTTCCCATATAAAAGCCTAACGTACCAAAGTTGACCATGTCGTAAATTAATTCAAGGTCAATGCATGGTCATGATTTGTATAAACTATGATGGGCCAGCATGCCCGATGCTACATACCAAGTTTCAAGGTCATAGGCCTTTTGGTTCTAGAGAAGAAGATTTTTGAAGGGCTTTTACCATATATGGGCATGGTGGCCATCTTGGTCATGTAGCCCAGCCCCACGGTATAAACTTTAGTTCCCCTATCCCACTGAGACACCATATGAAATTTGGCTTCAATCTCCCCTGTGGTTTCAGAGGAGAAGATGTTTGAAAATCTTGATGACGGACAGACCGACAAAATGACTTTGACCTTCAGTGACATAATATCTTCCTCTGGTCATTTAGTTGACCATATATACCACATATTGTACCTTAGACTTAAATATTTTCTGAGAAATCCACTGTTTAAGCATTTTCCAATATAAAAGCCTTACGTACCAAAGTTGACCATGCCGTAAATTACGTCAAGGTCAACGCAAGGTCATGATTTGCATAAATTATGATGGGCCCGCATGCCCGATGCTACATACCAAGTTTCAAGGTCATAGGCCTTTTGGTTATGGAGAAGAAGATTTTTGAAGGGTTTTTACCATATATGGGTATGGCGGCCATCTTGGTCATGTGACCCAGACCCCGGGTATACACTTTCGTTCCCCCATCCCACTGAGACTCCATATGAAATTTGGCTTCAATCAGACCAGTGGTTTCAGAGGAGAAGATGTTTGAAAATCTTGACAACGGATGGTCCGACGGAATGACCTTGACCTTTAGTGACATTATATCTTCATCTGGTCATTTAGTCGACCATGTATACAAAGTATTGTACCTTAGACTTAAACAGTTTCTGAGAAATCCACTGTTTAAGCGTTTTCCAATATAAAAGCCTAACGTACCAAAGTTGACCATGCCATAAATTAGGTCAAGGTCAACACAAGGTCATGATTTGTACAAACTATGATGGGCCGGCATGCCCGATGCTACATACCAAGTTTCAAGGTCATAGGCCTTTTGGTTCTGGAGAAGAAGATTTTTGAAGGGTTTTTACCATATATGGCCCATGGCGGCCATCTTGGTCATGTGACCCAGACCCCGGGTATAAACTTTCGTTCCCCCATCCCACTGAGACTCCATATGAAATTTGGCTTCAATCAGACCAGTGGTTTCAGAGGAGAAGATGTTTGAAAATCTTGAGGACGGATGGTCCGACGGAATGACCTTGACCTTTAGTGACATAATATCTTCATCTGGTCATTTAGTCAACCATGTATACCAAGTATTATACCTTAGACTTAAATAGTTTCTGAGAAATCCACTGTTTAAGCCTTTTCCAATATAAAAGCCTAACGTACCAAAGTTGACCATGCCGTAAATTAGGTCAAGGTCAATGCAAGGTCATGATTTGTACAAACTATGATGGGCGGGCATGCCCGATGCTACATACCAAGTTTCAAGGTCATAGGCCTTTTGGTTCTGGAGAAGAAGATTTTTGAAAAGTTTTTACCATATATGGGCATGGCAGCCATCTTGGTCATGTGACCCAGACCCCGGGTATAAACTTTCATTCCCCCATCCCACTGAGACTCCATATGAAATTTGGCTTCAATCGGCCCAGTGCTTTCAGAGGAGAAGATGTTTGAAAATCTTGACAACGGATGGTCCGACAGAATGACCTTGACCTTTAGTGACATAATATCTTCATCTGGTCTTTTAGTCGACCATGTATACCAAGTATTGTACCTTAGACTTTAATAGTTTATAAGAAGTCCACTGTTTAAGCGTTTTCCAATATAAAAGCTTAACGTACCAAAGTTGACCATGCCGTAAATTAGGTCAAGGTCAACGCAGGGTCATGATTTATACAAACTATGATGGGCCGTCATGCCAGATGCTACATACCAAGTTTCAAGGTCATAGGCCTTTTGGTTCTGGAGAAGAAGATTTTTGAAGGGTTTTTACCATATATGGGCATGGCGGCCATCTTGGTCATGTGACCCAGACCCCGGGTATAAACTTTGGTTTCCCCATCCCACTGAGACTCCATATGAAATTTGGCTTCAATCGGCCCAGTGGTTTCAGAGGAAAAGATGTTTGAAAATCTTGACGACGGATGGTCCGACGGAATGACCTTGACCTTTAGTGACATATATCTTCATCTGGTCATTTAGTCGACCATGTATACCAAGTATTGTTCCTTAAACTTAAATAGTTTCTGAGAAATCCACTGTTTAAGCGTTTTTCCATATAAAAGCCTAACATACCAAAGTTGACCATGCCGTAAATTAGGTCAAGGTCAACGCAAGGTCATGATTTGTACAAACCATGATGGGCCGGCATGCCCGATGCTACATACCAAGTTTCAAGGTCATAGGCCTTTTGGTTCTGGAGAAGAAGATTTTTTAAGGGTTTTTACCATATATGGGCGTGGCGGCCATCTTGGTCATGTGACCCACATACCCCGAACAAACTTTCGTTCCCCCAACCCATGGAGGCTCCATATAAAATTTGGCTTCGATCGGCCCAGTGGTTTCGGAGAAGAAGATGTTTGAAAATGTTGACGGACGACGGACGGACGGACGGACGGACGGACGGACGACAAATGCCTGGCTATACTATAAGCTCACCTATGAGCCTAAAGGCTCAGGTGAGCTAAAAACTTGTTAAACCTCATTGTGAAGAACGGGAAAAGATGAAAATGATGCCATTCCAAATCAGCTGTAGTTCTACAATTTGACAAAAAAAGGGCTGGAAAGTGCACTAGAATGCAAAAATCGTACCATCCTTTTTTCAAAATTTTTCTGGAGAGCATCCCCTCAGAGGCTCCACCTCCCCTCGTGAGGATTCCCACGTTCACAGCTAGCGTTTGCAACTTTTGGCTCAATCCTGCCGCATCAATCGAAATTAAAATGGTTACGCCTCTGTGTTTCAGGCGATTTTGTCTGCGACACCAAGCAATGTCAAAAGATGATAGTGAAAAAGGTCTATTGTGGATGAGAGACTGGGTATTTAATGAAAATAAAAATGTAAATATCAGCATAAAAACATAAAATATGGATGCCAGCATACCCATTACCTCATATTATGGGAGTAAGCGTAAATTCAGCTAAGGCTTGATCTAAAGAATATAGTCTGATCCTAATATTTGGTTAAATATGAAAAGGATGGGAAGGATATTTCTAGCAAAAGTGTCAGGTTCTCCCACAGCATGCCCACTTGTATTTTTGCAAAAGGGGTACATGCACCCTCAAGGGCTAGAATTTGCAGGTACAAGCCAAAATGTCAGGGTACACCTTTTCAAGTCAGCAACTGATGTTTAACTTTTAATGTAGTGACTATGAATTTCCTCTCTCCCTCTCAGTTTATCCTGAGTTTGACTTTCCCGACTTTGCTGTGCCTTTTCCAGAATCCAGAGTCAGAACCCTGACTGCCCCACCCTGACTCATTTGCCCCTTCTGAAATTTTAGTTTGCCTCGTCGATGGGGCTTTGTTAATGATGTCATATGTTTCCATTAGAACTCAAAACGATGTTCTGAAACATGTCCTGTGCTTTGTGCGTTACCAACGTGGTTCTAAATGTGGTCGTTTGTGATTGAACAACATTGGTGAACAATTTGTTTCTGATCTGTCTTCGTGCAGATTTGCAATGGTGGGAGTGAATTTGGCATATGCCTGATTCAAAGTTTAGAAACAGATGGAATGTCCAAATTCTACATTTATCTGCTATATTTATCTGGAAACATATGCCACTCGGATTGGTGTTGGCAGCTATGCCTGCACCGACTTTTTCTGTAACATAGACGTTGAAATCAAATGGACACCTGGGCATGCTGAAATTAAAGGCAATGAGGAGGCAGATAGACTTGCAAAGGAGGCATCAAATGAAGCAGAATCTATGGCAGAAGATGTCAAAGTTCTGACAGACAGAATTTAGACAAACAGCAAAGATTCATGGTTTATCAGCGTGGCAAAGACAGTGGGATGCATCTGAGCGTGGAAGATTTCTCTATGGTCTTAAGCCACAGGTGAATATTAAAGCAACTTATGACTACCCAGATAGGAAATCCTACAACAGTATAGCACAACTTAGAATGGGATATGCAAGACTGAATGACTACAAACATAAAATAGGACTCTCAGATTCTGGAGACTGCTCCTGTGGTGAAATGGAAACTGTCGATCATTTTTTATTGAACTGTGAAAATTATTTCAATGAAAGAGAGCAAATGAGAACAAATTTGTTCCACCAGGCAGGAGTCACTGAATTGACAATATACTTCTCGGCTGTGACAAAAGTGATTTACAAAAGGAATTCGGACATACAATAATATTAGCTCTGGGTGAATTTCTCACTCTGAAAGGAAGACTTTAACTGCTCCCACCACAAAATTCTAAGTACCGTGAGATGATTATGAAGACGACTATACCGAGAGAATAATATTACCTGTGAAGCTACTACTGTCGGACCGACAAAGAATCAAGAATCAATCAAGGGTTTGCTAGTACTAATGAAAGAATTTGAGCATGCAGGACAGTCTCTCTACGTGAATCACATACTGCAGTATGTGAATGGCCATGCTGCTTCCAGATGTTTAATAAAGCCCTACTCTTTAAGTTCCATTTGTTTACGAGCACTGGTGTCAACCGGAACTGGAGTAGTTTACAAAATTACGAAAGGAATTTCCCTTTGAAACACTTTGACTCACCCCACATAGCCTTATCAGTAGGTCAGCTAAATGATAAATTTAGTGAATCTTCTATCAAAACTTTTCTTAGATAGATGCAATATAATTTGATTAACCGATGAAATAATCGTTTTGTTTTTGTTGACTCAACAACACTGTCCCGGAAGTGTTTTGCAATGCTGGGTAAAACCTGTAACCATACCATAATGAGCTGTTGAAATATATCCGCCGTGGTAGGCGCACCTTCAGTCAAGTAACTTCACCAACAATTAGGCTATATCCTGTACTTCTTACCATAGTTATCCTTATATTGACCATTTGTAATTATCTTAAAATTTGAATAAGTTAATGTGTAGGATACATGGTCCTATCAAGGATGTCATATGACACAGGAGCACACTGTGTAGATCTTTACCTAGCAGTCTGGTCATGATCTGCTGCATTTACTGTCACAATCTATAAGCCTGTGCCTATTCAGTTTGTTCAGAACCATCATTTTGCTGAGATGGTTCTCACAACATGTTTTCATTGATAAATATGAAAAAAATATCTTTGAAATATCCTCAATACCCCCTCTTATCTGGAGCTCTGATAAATAAACCTGTCAGAGATGGAAAATTTCATTACCCGAATGGTTGCTGTGTCCAAATAGTTTGGTTTTATGGTGAATGGATACACTTTCAGGGGGAGTAACTCCATCATTTTTGCCTCCTTTTTTTATAATTAGTATAAACTCTTACAGAATTTGCAAATTCCTTCCTTTTTTTGAGACTAGAACCCATTTTGGACAGCCTATGTCATCCAGGCAGCCAACAAGAAGTCTCAAAAATTGTCTACAAAGAAAATATGAAGAAAAAACATGAAAGTGTACCTTTATCTTCTGGCACTGTTTCCCCCAGTTTATATTTAGAATAGATAGGATAGAATGGCTGCAACTTGGTCTATACTCCTGAAGTTCAGCTTACCGGCAGAACTTGAGTAAATTGGAGTTTGCAGCCACACAGAGCATACGTATTCAGAATAGAGTTTAGCAGACAAGCCAGAAGAGGTAATTTTATTGGAAATTTAGGACCCTCAGCAGTGTGTTATCATATCTTATCATATGACGTTGCTGTTATTCAGTGGATAATGTTGTGTCATAAAAATCATATGACCATACATGTAATAACACTTTGGTGCGTATACGTAATGTCAACAATGCGTTTTCTTATTGAAATAATGTTGAGTCTGAAGGCATTAAAATCCCATTTTAAAGGGTCATATGAAAGAATCTTATACGCATGGTCATTTCATATGAAATTTATGAAACTCACCGAAGATCCTTTTATAAATTTCACTTGTTATGACCATGAGTGTAAGATCCTCTATATACTTGTACAGAAACGCCCAAGTACACAGTACAGACCCACATCAAACTGCTTCTAAAGACCAAAATCTAGTTCAAAATTTGAGGAAACCCACAGTAATTGGTTAGGCTGCTGCTGAGTATTTAGAATCATTTATAATTTCATGTTATTTTCCCACGAAATTAATATGTACTTTAATACATGTTCTAGTCTCTCCAGCTGCTTTCCATTTTGCTAATACTCAGAAGAGCCACACTAACATTTCTGTTTCTGAACCTTCCGCTCATGAATAAGAAAGCATCTCTGGAACACCCACTCAATAACCTGCCCTTGATCTCTCCCATTACAATAATATTTGGACGTATCAGAGCAGTGTCCAGTAGTACAATGTACACTGCCTGCTATAAAATTACAGACCTATTACTAAATGCTTCTAGTGTACAATTCTTCTAGCAATGAGTTAAAACAATATTTGTTACTGAGCTCCACGGAAGGTATAGGCATTCTTTATCACTAGCTAGTACCATTGTTTTACTCTTTCATCAATCTCAAACTTGAATCAACATTCTGTGAATTTACATGCCAGACAGTGTCCTGTCTAGTATATGAGCCCAGCACAGTAAGTCCTTAGTACCATAAAAATTCTAAATAATGGGACAGATAGGTCTGAGAAAACAGTGCAGGTCCAGATCAGACTGTTCCTAGAGGAGCAGTCTGACCAGGGTCTTCACTGTTTGCCATTCCATCTGCATCCTTCCATGTATTGCTGCATTGTAAAATCACACTGTTCCATTTCCAGGACAATTATGGTTACTGTAATGTGCCTATATATTGGGACACCTAAAATAATGAATTTTCCATGGTATTATTTAGGGTGTCCCAATATGAAGAATTTTTACAGTAGCCCAAAGGGGAAGCTTCAAAGGTGAGAATAAATAATCAAAAGGCCTGACTGAAAAATGATGCCCCAAGCCAAACTTGAACCCCATGTCCTCTGGATTATGAATGACTCCAGGTTGTTAACCACTTTGCCAATATGAATAGTCAAAATATTAAAAATGTAGCCATGGCATATATCTTCTCATAGGTGACAATTAAAACAGTAAGGTTGCAAAGCAAATGGGTTAAGCACCATGGTTAGTGGCAAAGATAATGGGTCACAGAGTATAAGCTTGTCTCAGATTCTTTCACCAATAATCTTCCCTACTTATAGGGTGCTGGCTCTCAGTGATTATACCCTGAAACTAAGGAATTAGGAGTTGAGAAACTATGTGATTTCGTATCCTTGAATGGAGATTTGGATTTACTGGAATACAAAGGAAGCAATGAAGTGAAGTTTTCATTCTCATATTTAATACTGCTTCAATAACAAATATACAGCACATTTCTATCTGTTATACATACCATAAAAATTGCAGGACAGATATGCCTGAGGCAACATTAGACTCAGATCAGACTGCTTGTACAGGAACAGTCTTATCAGGATCTGTATGGTTTGCCATTAAGCCAAATGTTTCATAAAAATATAATCCAATAAAAAAATGGACATGTCCAAATTCCAAGATAGTAGTGTCGTTCACAGAAATGAGCAAGGTATTCCAAGATAATTTTGTTTTCATTCTCAAAAAGTAACCTGTGGCTCCTCACCCAAACTGCCTCTGTGAGGAAGTTCTGATGAGAGGTCACAATGTATGATTTTTATGCAAGAATGAGAACATTTCTGTAAGAACTATCATAAGAACTCCCTCATATCCAGCTCTGATCATGGACTAAAGCATAAAAATGACATATGAGCCACGACACGAGAATACCGAGTGGTTGTGTGCCCAGGGCAGGCTCAGATCAGTCTGGGCATCCACCCAGTCTGATCAGTCTTCACAGTGCCCTTTAAGGGTAGCTAAGGGTCTAAGCTACCTCCATGCTGAAAGCAAAGACTCTGATCAGACTGGGCGGATGCCAGGCTGATCTGAGTCAGCGCGGGGCACACAACCACTTTGTTGGTTTTGTCAGCTGGGCCACGTAGCGCAATAGGTAGGGCACCTGACTCATAGGTCAGAGGTCCTGGGTATGAAACCCAGTCCGGCCACATACTTTCGTTTCTCCTTCCGCTGATTCAAGAAGGGCAGTTGTCAGTTCCTGGTGAAAGTATGTGCACTTAGTACTGGTTAACCACTTAGGAGGTCTAAGCCTGCCCAGGAATAGTGTGGTTAGGTTAACTGACCATCCCGACATGACCATACCTGTTTACCGTGGACGTTGAGCAATAAATCAATCAATCAATCAATCAATCGTGTCACGGCTCAATTATACTTTTAGGGGAAGCAACTCTGACATTTTCATTTTGCTTCCCTTCTCAGTGGTGTCAGTTTTAAAAGGAAGAATTTGCTACTCTAGGAGAAAATTCTTTATCGTCGCTGTTAATCAGTGGATAACATTGCATCATAAAAATCTTATGACCACACATGTAATAACACTTTGGCGCGTACACTTAACGTCATTGACAACATCCATGTCAACAATGCGTTTTCTTATAATGTTCAGTTGAAAATCCCATTTTAAAGGGTCATATGATAAACAGAATCTTACACTCGTGATCATTTCATATGAAATTTATGAAACTCGCCAAAGGCTCGTTTCATCAATTTCATATGAAATGACCACTCATGTAAGATCCTCTCTTTCCTTAAAGAGTACACCCTTTTTCGAAGAGCTTTACTGAACAGAAAAGCAAACAGGAAGTCATATAAGTTATTTTCTTTGGTAAAACTGGCAGAAAAACATGGATGTGTACCCATTCACCTTAAAAGACACAAATAGCCATTGTCATACTAACAATCTGGACACCACAGTTATTTCTATACTAGATCCTGCCATCTTAATTTTGATAAACTTTTTGACCTAACAGGTGCTTAATAAAATTGCTGGAAAACTGCAAATTCTGATCACATTTCTCCTCTATGAAGTCACAGTCTGATCTGGATCAAGTCTGTTTTGTCAGGCATGCCTGTCTCAATTCTTAGGACATTTTGTTTTGGTATGACACAACTGTTTAAAAGAAAGCTTAACTGATTTTTAACATGGGTAAAATCATATTTGAAAGAGCAGACAGCCAATGTCCGCCCCAGCCTGTGTACATGGCCAGTCTGATCTGGGCCTTTATGGTACACCCATAACTGAAGACAACTATGTAATGCCCCGAGCAAAGGCATCAATATACAGGCTAGTTACAGTTTCCCTCTTCCCATGTGCCAAAGAATGATTTAATGCTTAGACTTATTCATGTAAGTACATTGTACTGTCGACCTCCTTTATAACAATATTCAATGCAACATAATTTACCCATATGCCTCGTGAACACTTCCATTTCATGGCTGGGAAAGGTTCATTTACAATATAAAAGGTATCTGGATCGATTTAACTTTTATTTTTATTAAGAAATTCCTTTGTTTTAATGCAAACAGTGTAGACCCTGATCAGAATATGCATTCTGCAGCATCCAGTCTGAGTCTACACTGCTAACCAAGGTCCATTTTAAAAGACCGAGGCATTAAGTTTATCAGGAATCAACTGCTGTCATTATAAAGAGGGTCCAACATAAATCCAACTAGACACTATATACTCTATGTAGCAGGACACCTTAACCACTAACCTACTAATGTCCAGAAATTTTCAACTTTTGACTTTGAAACAATACTCAGGAATTTCAAGGAATTCAGAGTCTTGCCTATCTACCCATTGTTACAAAACAGAGCTAAACCAGAAATCTCGACACAAAGTTTATGCTGCTACAGCTGATAATGACAACTACACCGGAATAGCAACACATAATTGAGCCATGATACAAGAAAACCAACAATGTCCTTGTGCTCCCAGCACAGACTCAAATCAGCCTGGGCATCCGCCCAGTCTGATCAGAGTCTTTGCTGTTCGCATGGAGGTAGCTTAGACCCCTAGCTACTCTTTGAGTGCCTAGCAGGGAGTCTGATCAGACTGGGCGGATGCCCATGCTGATCTGAGTGTGTGCTGGGCGCACAACCACTTTGTTGGTTTTGTTGTGTCGCGGCTCATAAGTCTTACTTCTGCTAGTTGCAAGGGAGTCAATAAAACTAATTACTGAATTACAAACATTGCAGACCCTGATCAGACTGCTATTCTGATCATGGTCTACAATTTCTGCCCCAATATTCAGGGTACCGACAGTATTGGGACAGACATGCCTGAGAACAAGCATAGAGCACTCAACAACAGTCTTATCAGGGTCTATACTGTAGGAATGCAGCCAAGAATCACAAGTTCACACCTTAGACAGCAGTCACTTGTGTACCATATTTTAAGTTGAGTACCATATTTTTAGCTATGTATCATATTTTTTTGGGCTGTAAGATGAAGGGTTTCCCTTCCAAAATTACCCCAAATATGTAAATGAGTCTTGTTTAATTTAAGTATAAGACAGTTTCTTCCAAAATAATCCCAAAAATCTAGATCCATCTTAAAAGACAGATCTAAATTTTTGGGATTGTTTTGGATGGGAAAACCCCGGCTTATAATCGAAGAAATATGGTAGTGATGGATAAGGTTATTGCATTATAAGATATCTTGTTTTAACACTGGCTAACATAATTGTCTTAGGAGCGGCTGTAGCGTAGTGGATAACACTCCAGACTACCAATCCAGGGGTCGCAGGTTCGATCCCCCGCTTCTCCGGTCTTTCGGATGAGACTTTAAACCGAGGTCCCGTCTCCATATGACCTCGTTGTTGGTGGGACGTTAAACCCGAGTTCACTCACTCACTCATAATTGTCTTCTCCATGCATAACATTAAACTGTAAACTTAAAGCTACCATGCCCACTTACAAACAGGAAATTTTAGACCAGCCCATCCATTGACATTCTTTTCTTATTTTTTAAAACAACGCTCTTAGACTGTGAACTATCTATCTCAAGCCACTAAACCTCTGATCAGATTGTTTTATTGCAAAGGCTGATGATAGAGGTCTGCCATTCAAACATGAAAAAAATCACATTTCACTTGGTGATGCCTAGCTCAATATATCATCAGTGGGACTGTTTGTATTTGATGAAGCGTATCAGGTTGGTTCTTGCTGTTACTATCACCGGATAATGTGGATCTTGTTTCTTCCTGCTGCTGTGAATCTGTCAAAAAGATCAACTGAATAAGATTCTGTAGTTTTATACAATTTCCGTATAATTCAGAGCCATAGATAAGAGAGGTATTTGATGATAATTAAAGGATAATTTTCTTTATTTCTTATTGAAACCATATGTTGTGACCCCTCATCTGAACCGTCTCGTCGAGACGGTTCAGATGAGGGGTCACAACATATGTTTTTATCCAGAATTAACAAAAATTATCCCTAATTATCACCAAATACTCCCTCTTATCTAGGGCTCTGTAATTTACAGCTGTGAAAAGATAAAAAAATATTTAATGCTTGAAATTTGTAGTTTTATCATTTCTGTTGTGATAACCTGTTTGATCTTGCAGATTATTTTATTTACCAAAGAACTTAACAGTCTCGAAAACAGTAAAAACAAAAGCCTCATAGGTTGTTGTAAGCTATTCAGTCCAAGTTCTCTTGGTTTGTTGCAAGCAATGCAAGCAAGGGATTAAGATGAATATACAATGCCAGGAACCCTCTTCCTCAGATAAGCTGAAATCTTGAGCATAAATAAAAAATTCTCTTTTATTTTGTTCGACAAATTATATCCTATAGATCGAAGTTTATTGTGTGGCGTTATCGAATGTGGGCCTAGTCCATTTTTACTATGTTTTAGGTGTTTCAGGTATAATAATGCAAAACTGATAATTATTTAAGCTTTAGCATGCATATAATATACAGTAATCGTTCCACTGGCGCAGTGGATACAGCACTAGACTATTGATACTTTTGACTCATGTGGACAAAGGTTCGAGTCCCATTCTATCTATTTTTTTTTTGCTACTCAACTGTGTATGTTAACTTATATATATATACAACTTTTTATTTATTTTTAATGAGTTATCTTTTATAATTTTTCTTTTATTTTATGTTTTATGAAAAAAATCATAATAGGCTAGTCAGTGCGCAGGCTGATCAGCGTTCACTGTTCGTATATGTCATAATGTATCATCTTCGCGACATCACTCAATTACTCGAAGAATATATATCATCGAAACCTTCAGAACATTTTGTACGACTGATAATTTTGTGCCACACATTTTGATATATGATGTCTTTCTAATAACAGCAAGTAAAAGTTCGAAATGTTCATTTGGAAACTTTCCTATATAATACTCATTTAATAGTCACTAAAATTTGCACGAAGAAATCAAGACATTTGTGAATAACCATTATCATATTAGATGCAAAATAAATAATGGTGAGACTCGAACCCATCACGATACTGTTGAAACCTATTAACTGCTGTGCTGTATCGTTTTCGCCACTGCTTGTATAGTGACAATTATTCTTTTGATATATAAGTAGACAAACTTGACTAACTTTTACCTTTGGACGAGTCCATATACCTGTTTCACCTTTGTGTGTTTATGTTATTGTTTGTTGAGCGTCCAAAATACCGTCGGCGATCTATACATAAACTAACCACAACCATCTTCACCCACAGTTCAAATGAGATTATCATTGTGATGATATTTTGTTTTACTTTCTTGGAGCTATATGAAAATTTACCTTAGACTTTAGAGCTGGAGCTACACTCTTCAACTTTTCTACGAGTCCTATTTCTTTAATGACTGGGTTGAGATGATCTTCTCCAAACACATCAAATATAGCATCTAAAGCTTCTGCTACAACCCAGAGATCGGTGTCCTTACACACAACTTCTAGCAGAAATAATCCTATGTCCTGAAATTTGTATAAATAGCAAATCTTTGAAATAGAATAAAGAGGTAATAATTCTATATAACATACTGCATCTTTGTATGAATAACTGTTAAAAACAAGTGCAATAAACCCTTTTTTTCAACTGATTTCTGCTGCAAAATATAAAATTCAGAAAAGAAGTTCATATGTAACCCCTGCCAGTGCCTGAGCCTGTAATGGACAAACCAACAGGTAAATAAAAAGAAAGATGAAACCGTATATTTAATAGACCTCCAGATAAGAGGAATCTTTGAGGATAATTCTGAGATAATTTTTATTATTTCTCAATAGAAATATAATGTTGTGACCCCTCATCTGAACCGTCTCAGTAAGACGGTTTTGATGAGGGGTCACTACATATATTTTTATGAAGAAGTATGGAAAATTATCCCTAAATTATCCCTGTTACTCCCTCTTACCTGGAGCACTGGTTTTAGCCTTTACACTCATACTAAGTCTTGTATGGTGCCAAGGTAAAATATATTAAAATAAGATATATCGAAAATTAATTTGTTGCTGATGGCAAATTTAGCCTCAAACGACCAGTGACAACATTACAGAAATAATTCATTTACCTCTATCTATCGATTTTAATTATACTCAAACATCTAATGAAAAACAGATGCAAAAATATATTACCTTTAGTAGAGGGTTTAGTTGGAGAGACTTTGCTATATGAGCACCAATTGTTGAGACAATCCTCAGGGAATTCACTCTAACATCTGTCCACTGGCATTTCAATGACATCTCAAACATGTACTGTAAGTCTATGGAAGATGTTTCTGAGAACTGAAATAAGTGGCAAAAATGTTTGGAAATGAGACTTAGCATGCTTATTTTCTATTGCCCTTGTTCTTATATATGTTATGCTAATTGTATTTTCTATGTGCTCTATTTTCCATGCAAACTAGAAACATGTCAACTAATAGGGCCCCGCCTTTATATGGGACTATTGATGGCATGAAGTCATATGTCACCAACAGGAAATAACAATAAAACCTTTCAGTTTTAAAGTTATAGACTGGCTACAGTTTCTACACTAAAAATTACTAAAGGCATAATTCTGTAAAAAATGTAGATGGAGTTACAATTCTTAATCTCTGCAGATTGTCTGATATGCCTTATATTTGTAACAACTTCTGTGGAAATATATTTTTCTGTTTTAAAGCTACAGAGTGGATGGACACAATTTCCATACACAAAATTACAAAGGGGCAAAGTTCTGTAAAAAAATATAGGCTGAGTTATAGTTCCTGTCCTCTGCATATTGTCTGATGATGTTTCATATTGTACCATGTTTTGTGATAGTATCTTCAACAGTTTTAAGGTTATAGAGCTCACACTATTTCTATATAGAAAATTACAAAGGGGTATAACTCTGTAAAAATGTAGATGGAGTTATGATTCTTATTCTCTGCACATCATCTGATAATACTTTATATTTGTGCAAAGTATTCATGAACATATCTTTATGAGTTTTAAAGTTATAAAGCAGATATGATTTCCATACTAAAAAGTGCAGGGCAGAATTCCATAGAAAATGTAGGTGGAGTTCCAGTTCTTGTCTCTGCACATCGTCTGATGATGCACTATACTTGTATTAAGTTTCGTGAAAATATCTTAAACGGTTTCAGAGTTATAGATACACAATTTTGAAATTTAAATTTACAAAGGGGCATAATTCCATAAAATAATGTAGACGGAGCTATGGTTCTCGTTCTTTGTACATCATCTGATGATGCTTTATATCTGTACCAAGTTTCGCGAAAATATCTCAAACGGTTTCAGAGTTACAGACCTGACACAATATCATACTTAAAATTACAAAGGGGCATAATTCTGTAAAAATGTGGGTGGGGTTATGGTTTTTGTTCTCTGCACATCGTTTGATGATCTTTATATCTGTACCAAATTTCGAGAAAATATCTCAAACGGTTTCAGAGTTACCGCCCGGACACAATTTCCGTACTTAAAATTAAAAGGGGCATAATTCCGTAAAAGATGTAGGTGGAGTTATGGTTCTTATATTCTGCACATTGTCTGATAATGCTTTACAACTATACCAAGTTTCAAGAAAATATCTCAAATGGTTTCAGAGTTATGGACCCAACACAATATCATACTTAAAATTACAAAGGGGCATAATTCTGTAAAAAAAGTAGGTGGAGTTATGGTTCTTATTCTCTGCACATTGTTTGATGATGCTTTATATTTGTAAAAAGTTTCGAGAAAATATCTCAAACAATTTCAGAGTTACGGCCTGGACACAATTTCCATACTTAAAATTATAAAGGGGCATAATTCCGTAAAAAATGTATGTGGAGTTATGGTTCTTGTTCTCTGCACATCATCTGATTATGCTTTATAACTGTACCAAGTTTCGAGAAAATATCTCAAAAGGTTTAAGAGTTACAGACAGGACAAGATTTCCAGACATACATTACAAAGGGGCATAATTCTGTAAAAATGTAGATGAGGTTAGAGTTCTTGTCCTCTGCACATCGTCTGATGATGCTTTATAGCTGTACCAAGTTTCGAGAAAATATCTCAAACGGTTTCAGAGTTACGGACCGGACACAATTTCCATACTACAAATTACAAGGGGGCATAATTCCCTAAAAAATGTAGGTGGAGTTATAGTTCTTGTTCTCTGCACATCGTCTGATGATGCTTTATATTTGTACAAAGTTTCGAGAAAATAGCGCAAACCGTTTCAGAGTTATTGCCCGGACACGAAAATCTGACGGACAGACAACAAAGGGGCATAATTCCGTTAAAAAAGGCAGGTGGAGTTATGGTTCTTGTTCTCTGCACATCGTCTGATGATGTTTTATATTTGTACAAAGTTTCGAGAAAATATCTCAAACCGTTTCAGAGTTATGGCCCGGACACGAAAAGCTGATGGACGGACGGATGGACGGACAGACAGACGGACGGACAAGGTGATTACTATAGGGCCTCCGCAGACTTCATCTGGCGGGGCCCTAATAAACAATAACAACCCAAACGCTCTGATGGTTTTGCTAACCTCACTTTATGAACTTACAAATATTCCTAATATGTTATCCAAAAGTTAAACCAGCCACTTAGTTTTTTGCTTTTTTTTCCTAAATGCTGTTAACAATCTCAAAGTTCAGTTTGCAACCGCAGATAGGCAAACATGTCGGTAAACTATACCACTAAAGGATTTAGCATTATTCAATACACATTATCCAGATGGGACAGATGAATATGGGTACCCCCAATTTCAAAATTAACAAGAATTTGCATTGAGTGGTGGTGTAAGTTTTAACATTTCAACACAAATTGACCACTGTCATGCAGAAAGGGTGTTCAATTCTGCATAAATCTGTTTCTTCAGTCGTTTACTTTAGTAAGGAAGTGGTTTTGCTCACGAAAACCGGATATTTCAAAAAGTGAATTTTCACAAATTGTGAGGCAAGCTGAATTTTGTGAATTTTAAAACTGGGGGTATTTGTGCTCATCGGCGCATCCTAGATGTAATGTTAAGAATTTTGTCAAAACTATTGATAGCTAAGTTGACTGACACATCTGCCTATTTGGGGATGTAAACAGAACTGTAAGATTGTTTGGGGGTTGAAGATAATAGATAAAATATAAGTGGATGGTTAGCACTTTTGGCTAGTATATTCATACACATGCATTTTAATGTGGACACTGAATCACAGCAACAACAGAATTTCCACTACCAGATGTATACAGCATACCATTAACACCAGGAAACATGATTTTTCTACACACAACAGCAAAGGGATCTTTGTAATTTAAAATTGCATCTGCTGACAGTAGAAAATCAAAATGTGGCTCACATTTTTATATAAACATGTATTTCTTTTTTCTTTTACGCAATAGGTTTGCCATGACTTTGAAAAACAAGACTCTGTGGAATACTAAGTGATATATTACCATTGATGAGGCAGCTTCTGTAAGCGTTTCTATTAAAGCTCTCATTGCACTTGTTATGGCTTCTAATAGTTCTTGGTTCTCTATACCTAAAACAAACAAGAGGGCCATGAGGCCCTGAATCGCTCACCTGAACAATTGGCAAGGTGGCTTTACTTATCATGTCTGAAATTGTCAAAATATGAGTTTTGGGTCAAAAGTCAAAGAATGACCATGACCACTTGTACTCATAAATCTTCATGTACTCATTAATGCAACCATATATACCATTTTTAGGCCAAAATCTTCAAAACTTTCCATGAAATCTTATGTTCTAGCATTTTCCCATATTTGACCATGCCGCAAAAAAGGTCAAGGTAAACCCAAGGTCACCATTTGAACAGTCTTGGTGGTACTCTAGTACTCCATGCTATTTACCAAGTTTCAAGGCCATAGGTGTATTGGTTCTCTAGAAGAAAAATATTAAAGATTTATACCATAAGTGGTAATGGCGGCCAAGTTGGTCATGTGACCTGGACCGTTTGAACAAATTTTTAATTCAATCAACCCCTGGAGGCTCTATATGAAATGTGTTCACAATTGGCCCTTTGGCTTTTGAGGAAATGGTTGAAAATGTCAAAATATGAGCGATCTGGATCAAAGGTAAAAAAATGACCTTGGCCTCTTGTACTCATAATTCTTCATGAACTCATTAAGACAACTGTATATACCAATTTTTTAGGCCAAAATCTTCAAAACTTTCCATGAAATCTTATGTTCTACCATTTTCCCATATTTGACCTTGCTGTAAAAGGTCAAGGTCAACAAAAGGTCACAGTTTGAACAATCTTGATAGTACTCAAGTACCCAATGCTACATACAAAGTCTCAAGGCCATCGGTCAATTGGTTCTGGAGAAGAAGATTTATAAAGGTATTTACCATATATGGGCATGGCGGCCATGTTGGTCATGTGTCCAGGAGCGTTAGAAAATTTTTTCATTCCCTCAACCCCTCGAGGCTCTAAATGAAATTTGGTTTCAATTGGCCCAGTGGTTTTAGAGCAGATTCTTTGAAATTGTCAAAATTTGAGATCTCTGGGTCAAAGGTCAAAGAATGACCTTGACCTCTTGTACTCACATATCTTCATGTACTCATTAAGATGATTGTATATACCAATTTTTAGGCCAAAATCTTCAAAACTTACCATGAAATCTCATGTGCTAGCATTTTCCGATATTTGACCTTGCCGTAAAAAAGGGCAAGGTCAACCCAGGGTCATAATTTGAACAATCTTGATAGTACTTGAGTACCCAATGCTACATACCGAGTTTCAAGGCCATCGGTCTACTGGTTCTGGAGAAGAAGATTTTTAAAGGTTTTTACCATATATGGGCGTAGTGGCCATGTTGGTCATGTGACCTGGACCGTATGAACAAATTTTCATTCCCTCAACCCCTGAAAGATCTATATGCAATTTAATTACAATTGGCCTAGTTGTTTTTGAGGAGATTGTTTGATATTGTCAAAATATGAGAGTTCTGGGTCAAAGGTCAAAGAATGACCTTGACCTCTTGAACTCATAAATCTTCATGTAGTCATTAAGATGACTGTATGTACCAATTTTTAGGCCAAAATATTCAACAGTTTCCAAGATATCTTATGTTGCAGCATTTTGCCATATAAAAGCATAAGGAAGCAAATTTGACCTTACCGTAAAAAAGGTCAAGGTCAACCCAAGGTCATAATTTGAACAATCTTGGTAGTACTCGTGTACCCGATGCTACATACCAAGTTTCAAGGCCATCGCCCTATTGGTTCTGGAGAAGAAGATTTTTTCAGGTTTTTACCATATATGGGCATGGCGGCCATGTTGGTCATGTGACCAGGACTGTTTGAACAACTTTTCGTTCCTAAGGTCCCAGGAGGCTCTATATGAAATTTGGTTACAATCGGCCCAGCGGTTTCAGAGGAGAAGTTGTTTGAAAGTGTGGACGGACGACGGACGACGGACGGACGGACGACGGACAACGGAGCCTTACCATCCTATAAGCTCCCCCGGAGCCGCTGGCTCAGGTGAGCTAAAAAACTACAGTCAACTCTCGATATCTCGAACACTGATGTCTCAAAGTACCCTCTTCTATCAAAGAATATAATTTGGACACATTTCCTGTTTTCCTTTACATTACAAATCTGGATATCTCAAACTACTGGTATCTCAATGTAAATTTTCTGGGACCAGAAGTTTACTTTGAGATATCAGTAGTTTAGATGAACTTCGACTATGAGATGTTGGGAGTAGACTGTATTTAGACAGTGCAAATAGGCTTCATTGCCAATGTGAACAGTGCATACACAGATGATCCTGTAACGGCAGGTAGTCTGAACAAGATTTTCAATACTTGCAAACACAAAATCTTGTTCTTGTGAAGCTACCTATATTGTCAATGGTAAAAGCACTGATCAGACTATGCAGGAGAGCAGGCCTGTCCAATATTTAATTTATCTTTTACGTCTCAGCTATAACTTTTCACACTTTCTTTATGCTATACAATTTGTCTTAAAGACAGGGATCCTACTATATATGGAGGATTAACTTCCACAGTGTCATTTTGGACGGACACACGGCGCCAAGTGTGTGCAACTACGGTTACGTACCGTTGAGCCACTTGGGTAACGTCCATAAGAGAATTGAAATGAACTGAACTGAACACAGTGTCATTCTGTCTCTTGATCTCATAGTGTCAACACCTCCAATCAGCCAATTAAATCATCATACCTGATAATTCTGGTCCACTGATTGGTTGACTTAATTTTCACACCTTTACCTATACAGGTAAAATTGCTATGTGATGGGAACCAGACCCCCCGGCAGTGAAGTCCTGTCTTTAAAAACTATTTAATATGCAAAACTGACAGAGTAGGTCATGTACATGTTTCTGAGACAGTGTAAACACATTCTGCGATTTTGCAGTCAGAGCAGTAAAGTACATATTGTGCTACAATTTCAGTGTTCCAGATAAATAGAATCTATCATTGGTCTCCGATACGGACAGGGAAATCCCAACCCGAGGGCATACGGGGTGTGTCGGAAACGAGGCTTGCCGAGTTTCCGACACACCCTGTGTACCCTCGGGTTGGGATTTCCCTGTCTGCATCGGAGACCAATGATTGATTATTTTTCTTACCTACGATAATATTTACTTCAAATTGAACGGGGAACGTATAGGCCTATTTCATGCGAACGTGTACAAGGGTAAGTAGTACAACCGTGTCACCCTCATGGCTGATGTAGTGAACAGACAAGTAAAAAATAGATCCTTGACAAATCCGCATTTTTAGATTTTCTAATTGAAATTTATATTAAGAACAAAATTTGTATTGAGACGACTACAGAAAGCGCGTGTATGACGTTAATTGTGACGTAACGTCAACGTCATTTCAAACGTCAGTTGGTAACGTCTTCAAAATGGCGTCCTCCTCGACAGTGTTTGCCACGGTGAAACATTGACTATTTTGGATCTTTTTCCAACTTTAAGACCTTGCAACAGGCTATAATGGGATTATAAAGAATGAATAACCTTTCTTGGGTTGGATTTTATCGATGTGGCAATTCATTACTATGAAAGAATAATGCATAAAGTATTGAATCCCCAAGCCGGGCACACCATATTTCAAGGAGCGCGTAGTGGTACACAGAATTCAAGCTCGTGTGAGCTGTCCCAGCCCATGGGTAAGACAGAATTTTCCAGCACCGCTAAAAATAGAACAAACTCTGTCTCGTAGGTAAGAAAACAAGGGGTAACAGGGATAATTTAGGGATAATTTTCCATATATCTGCATAAACACATATGTCATGACTGCTTATTAGAACCTTCTCATCGAGACAGTTTTAATGAGGGGTCAAAACATGTGTTTTAATTGAGAAATAAGAAAAATTATCTTTGAATTATCCCTGTTACCCCTTCTCATCTGGAGCTCTGTAAATATATCATACTTTACTGTGAATAAGAGTGCAAGATAACATTATGTTTACATCTGTGATATCCGCTTTGATAAACCATGATATGAAAAAAGAACTTAGAAACAGAAACTTGTCTCAACTATTTTCCAAACAAAGAGATGTAATGTTTAAACTGGCATACATGTCTGCCACTTTCCTGCCCAATTCAGTTATCTTTAAAACAGTTTTCTGTTGGATATACTTAAAAAGTATGGATACAGCTCATAGAGAGATCGATCTGGCCTTAAGTATTTGTTTCCCTTTAAATAGGGCTTATCCTATAATCTGAGAGCAAATTCTTTCCTGTAAGAGTAGTCCCAACTGGAAATACTATTCTGTTCAGATATCTCCATGGTAAGTATAGCAGCCACATCAGAGAGGAGCGTTTATACTATAGGCCTTCAGATGAAAACACAATAGTTGGCATATGTAAGCAGGTGGTATGCTGACTAGCCTAATTTGAGTAACTACAAGGTATTACAAAAATATGTGACTTACAATTCTTATCTCTTGACAGAGTAACCAGCCCCTGCCAGACTGGGTATAGTTTCTCTACACCTCCAAATGCTGCTGTGTCTAAAGAACCAAACAAATTATTCAAACACAACAACGCATGTGTCTGTCGACTTGAAAATCTGAAACATACGTGAATTAAAGCCAGCTGATAATTTAACCATCATGTATAGTTTGTTCTTCTCAATCAAGTGGTGTCAAATGAAAGTAGAAATTTGGGGTTGTATAACTTTACCCCTTTGTAGCAATCTTGAACTATTTTAATACATTGTGTAATGATGCAAATTACTTCATATGGATCAGCTACAGAATGTGTAAAATTCAAAATGATAGCACTGTCTTAAATAAATTAAAAGAAAAACTAGAAAATTGTGTCTGTAAGACACTAATGATGCCCCCGTGTAGCACCTGTTACAGGACATGTGAACATCCCTAAAGCACCTTTTAAACGCAAACACCATCTACAATGAATCCACTGAAAACTTTACACAAACTTCATACCCTATAGTGCAAAAATGTAGCCCAAAATTACTATTAAAGTTTAAAAGACCATAATTCCGTTAATTTAGAAAAAAAAAAAACTAGAAAATTGTGTCTGTAAGACACTAATGATGCCCCCGTGCAGCGCCTGTCACAGGACATGTGTACATCCCTAAAGGACCTTTCAAGCACAAATGCTATTTACAAAGAGCTATAATTCTGTCAAAATTAATTCTAGCTCCAACAAAAACCCACATGCACACCTCCAATATGTCCATAGTGTGTATGCAAAGTTTGGAAAAGATCAATTGAAAACTATGGGAGAAGTTGATTACACAAACTCCTCACCCTACAAATGTAAAAATTTGCCTAAAATGACTAAGTTCAAAAGGCCGTAATTCTGTCAAAAGCAATTCTAGTTCCAACAAAAACCCACATGCACATCTGCAATATGTCCACAACATGTATGCAAAGTTTGAAAAAGATCAATAGAAAACTAAGGGAGGAGTTGATTACACAAACTACATACCCTACAATGCAAACATTTGCCTAAAATGACTAAGTTCAAAAGGCTGTAATTCTGTCAAAATTAATTCTAGCTCCAACAAAAACCCACATGCACATCTTCAATATGTCCACAACATGTATGCAAGGTTTGAAAAAGATCCATTGAAAACTGTGGGAGGAGTTGATTACACAAACTACATACCCTACAATGCAAAAATTTGCCTAAAATGACTAAGTTCAAAAGGCCGTAATTCTGTCAAAATTAATTCTAGCTCCAACAAAAACCCACATGCACATCTTCAATATGTCCACAACATGTATGCGAAATTTGAAAAAGATCCACTGAAAACTGTGGGAGGAGTTGATTACACAAACTCTATACCGTAAAGTGTGACGAACGGACGGACGGACAGACAAACTGACGGACGGCTCCAACAAAAACCCACATGCACATCTTCAATATGTCCACAACATGTATGCAAGGTTTGAAAAAGATCCATTGAAAACTGTGGGAGGAGTTGATTACACAAACTACATACCCTACAATGCAAAAATTTGCCTAAAATGACTAAGTTCAAAAGGCCGTAATTCTGTCAAAATTAATTCTAGCTCCAACAAAAACCCATATGCACATCTTCAATATGTCCACAACATGTATGCGAAGTTTGAAAAAGATCCACTGAAAACTGTGGGAGGAGTTGATTACACAAACTCTATACCGTAAAGTGTGACGAACGGACGGACAGACAGACTGATGGACGGACGGACGGACAGACAGGAGCAAATCTTAATGCCCCCTGACTATCGTCACGGGGGCATAAACCCTACAATGCAAAAATTTGCCTAAAATGACTAAGTTCAAAAGGCCGTAATTCTGTCAAAATTAATTCTAGCTGCAACAAAAACCCACATGCACATCTTCAATATGTCCACAACATGTATGCGGAGTTTGAAAAAGATCCACTGAAAGCTGTGGGAGGAGTTGATTACACAAACTCTATACCGTAAAGTGTGACGAACGGACGGACAGACAGACTGACGGACGGATGGACAGACAGGAGCAAATCTTAATGCCCCCTGACTATCGTCACGGGGGCATAAAAAAAAAAACAATATGCATGTCTTCATCATGTCCACAACAAGTTTACAATGTCTGAAAACAGCCGCTGAAAACTGTGGGAGGAGTTGACCAAACAAAGTACTTACCCTACCATGCAAACATATGCCTAAAATGACTAAGTTCAAAAGGCGGTAATTCTGTCAAAATTAAAGCTAGCTCCTACAGAAACCCATATGCACATCTTCAATATGTTCACAGCATGTATGCAAGGTTTGAAAAGGATCCAATGAAAACTGTGGGAGGAGTTGATTACACAAAATCCATACCCTACAATGCAAGAATTTGCCTAAAATGCCTAAAATGACTAAGTTCAAAAGTCTGTCATTCTTTCAAAATTAATTCTAGCTCCAACAAAAACCCACATACACATCTCCAATATGTCTATGGCATGTATGCAGGGTCTGAAAAAGATCTACTGAAAACTGTGGGAGGAGTTGATTACACAAACTCCATACCCTACAATGCAAAAATTTGCCGAAAATGACTAAGTTCAAAAGGCGGTAATTCTGTCAAAATTAATTCTAGCTCCATCAAAAATCAACATGCACATCTTCAATATGTCCACAACATGTATGCAAAGTTTGAAAAAAATCCATTGAAAACTGTGGGAGGAGTTGATTACACTCTATACTGTAAAGTGTGACGAATGGACAGACAGACGGACGGACAGACAGACAGACAGGGGCAAATCTTAATGCCCCCTGACTATCGTCACGGGGGCATAAAAATGACAGATTTCCTTTTTAACTTCTAAATGCACATATTCACAAACATTGTACTTTCATATGAGTAGCAGTTTAGTACATGTACTAGATATAATAATATTCTAAACAAACTCAGAGCTCCAGATAAGAGGGGGTATTGAAGATAATTCAAAGATAATTTTTCTTATTTCTCTACAAATACATATGTTGTGACCCTTCATTACAACTGTCTCGGCGAGACGGGTCTAATGAAGGGTCACACCATATGTTTTTATGGAGAAATATTGAGAATTATCCCTAAATTATCCTTGTTACTCCTTCTTATTTGGAGCACTGCTGGGGACTTCTTGCTATTGAGGTATAGCATAAACACATTTCTTCAATACATAATTTAGTATGTTTGAGCAAAAATATCTATCATACCCTTTAAATAACAATACAATAATACCTTGTAACTATGTTTTTTCCAGTTGGTAAGGACTCTATCAACTTTATCTGTTCCTGAGGCAGTGACTGAGCAAGATCTAACACCTGTCAAAGTCACCACAAAATGAGCGACACGACAAAACTAACAAAGTGGCATGTCCAGCCACCCAGTTTCATCAAAGTCTTCACTGTGGGCTTAAAAGGTAGCTATTGGTCTAAGCTAGCTCCATCTGGACAGCGATGCCTAGGCTGATCTGAGTCTTAGCTGGGTGTACATGCTGCTTTGTTGGTTTTGTCATGTCACGGCTCAAATGTTTATTAAGTTTTAAGGCACCTTGAATAACCGTCACTGATTACTAAATCCAAATGGACTTAACTGAAAAGCTACAATGATGAAAAATGAACACATTACAGTAACCTTATTGATGTTAGTGGGGACAAATGGTTGCAATGGCAATACTATATCTTTTGTTGATATTTCCGGCATAACTGTACCCAAAATTGTCGTTTAAAGACCTGGATTTTTGTCATTAGTAAGTTATGTAATCCTTGTCTAATCCAATAAACAATCTTCTCTGGCTAGCCTGTCTTCTCTAGACCATTGTCCCAGCAGTCTCTTTGGGAGGCCCAAAATGGGGGAAATCAATAACAGAGATACCTTGATTTAATTACTTGCATCAGTATTCTTCAAAGTTAGATGTAGAAAAACATTTTTGATACATATATTCTGGTAATGTTTACAAAATCTTAAGTTCACATCTATCCCTTTTCACAATCAAAATTCATTATTAGAGAAGCGAAAATAAAATTATTTACTCTGTGGAAACAAAATATTGATTATGATAAATCCATAATTGACAAATCACAGTCTATAAACAACAAAACTACAGTGTCAGTTCTTGTAAAAACAAATGAACTTTGACCAATTCACTGTTTTCAAAAGGTGTCAAAAACATGTATAATGTCACCAAACTTCTCAAAACACAGGTTTTGCAATTTATTTAAACTGAAGTCTTTGGGTCTCTGAAGTGATCCTTGAAACAAAATTTCATCTTCAAATCTTGCATATTTTCTTGTTTTTGAGAATATAATAATGGCTAATGTATTAAATTACTGAGCACTTGACTAACTTCACAAAAAAAAAGATAAATAGAAATTATATAAAAATAAGTAAATAAAATATAAGAAAGTAAAATTAAAAATAACATATCAAAAATATACAAAAAAATAAAGTAGTTAGTTAGTGATAATACATGAAAATATTTGTGAAATATATTCAATTTTCACTTATTTTTTTTTCTTTCCTCCTTAAGTTCTTTTATTTTTTTAATTGTTTTTTTTTTTCTTTTTCTTTTCTTTCTTTCTTTTCTTTTTCTTTTTTTTTAAATTAATATTTGAGTATTCTTTGACTGTTAATCAGCCAATTATATTTTACAAATTATAGAAAATATTGTTCTGATCTCTTACATTTTGACTGATGCATGAATTTATCCCACTGGGGCCCCTCAGGCAGGCAGTGATTTCAGCACTGCATTGTTTTATGACCCTAAAAATTAGGTGATTAGGAGGTGCCTTTGATTTTCTTATCACTTGTTTATTGGAGGGGATTAGTTTGGGGGGGTCAAAATGATAGAACAAAATCCGGGCCTTTAAGGAGGTGAACCATTGGTTTCACGCTAGTTTCATTTAAATGTGACATGTCAGCTGAGCCGTAAAATGTAATTTGTAACCATATAACCAATGATTTACTTCCCCAAAAGACAGTTATCAATACGATTATCCCCATTCACTTTTTCACATTTTCCCTTTTCATAGTGTACAACTTTGCACTCAAAGCAAGTGCTTTCAGCAATACAAAACCATACGTCAGCCCATGAGAAACAATGTTACTTAATAACCTTTGGTTTCCGACAGTATATCACAGGATATAGTCACACATTACCTACTCACTTACATTATATTGGTAAGTTCATTAGAATTAGGGGATATTGATTGATTGGTTTGGGTTTAACGGCCCTTTGAGACAGTATTTCAGCCTATATCGGGCCGTCTCCCAGAGAGAGGGAGAAAGAAGAGAGAAATGATAGACGAGAGAAAAAATGTCCAAACAACCCCCACCCGCACCTGCTGCAAGCACAGTAGGCCCTTGCCCTACTTAGATCTAAATCAGCAGGATGCCCAGGCACTGGAAGTTACACGCAGCACCATCGCACCACCCGACCACCCCCGAATTAGGGGTTAACTATACTCAAAATTGTTAGTGGAGAGGAAAATTGTCCATTTTATGTTATTGAAAATTCTGTTTTCTAATGCACTTTAACATAATTACATATTTTCACCTTTCAAAGTGTACTTCTTTGCACCCAAAGTAAGAGCTTTCGGCAACAATAAAACCAAACATCAGCCAATGAGAAGCGACGTTTCATAATGACGTCAGGTTTGTGACAGTACATCGCAGGATATACCGCAACAAATTTTTGAAGTTAGCCAATCAGACATCTCATTATATTCGTGACCGCATTAGAATTCTTAATAGCTGTTTGTAGAAACTGTAACATTTGTTGAGATTCAAAATCATGCAATTCTACTAGTAATAATAATATTTTTGTCTTTTCAACCCCCCACCACCAAAACTTTGACTAGTTTCCAATCCTGCCCCAGGATGTGATTTTCCTGGAAAAGCTCTTGACAGCAAAAATAAACCATATACCTTTTGAACAATTCCGCAATCAACATAGGCTGTATGGAGCTCTGTCGGTACACATAATGACATCTGTAATAAATCATCCACAACTTAGTCAATAATGGAGCCTCAGCATAGTAAAATCCAACTACTGGTCAAAATTCGTATCTTCTCAAAGAAACTACAGAAATTGTCCCAGAATAATTATCAAATACCATATGAGCCGCGACACGACAAAACCAACAATGTGGTTGTGCGCCCAGCGCAGACTCAGATCAGCCTGGGCATCCGCCCAGTCTGATCAGAGTCTTTGCTGTCCGCATGGAGGTAGCTCTGTCCCTTAGCTACCTTTTAATCGCTTAGCGAAAAGTCTGAGCGGACCAGGGGGATGCCCAGGCTGATCTGAGTCTGCGCTGGACGCACAACCACATTGTTGGTTTTCTCGTGTCGCGGCTCATATGCATTCTCTAATTCTAGAATGGGAAACCCCTGTCTAATAGCCCAATAATAAATACCATACTCTCCCAATAATATGAAGTGCAATTCTAACCAATATACAGGTGAAAAAGTAAAATCATGAATCAAAATGATAAATGCTTATTTAAAGAAATTTCTATGTACACAATTATATGCCAAGAACTGTACTTCCCATTTTAATTAACCAGTACAGCACTGAAAAAGCAAATGACATATTTGTCCATGCTATCATATCGAGAGTTCAAAGACTACAGAGCAAACAGTGTAGATCCAGATGAGGCAGCTTCCTTGGGCCGCCTTATCTGAACCTACACTGTTTGAAAATTCAACTATATGTATTTTCATTATTTAAGAGCCATTCTCTGTAATGACTTAAATTTTTACATAGGGCCGTGGCACGCATAGTCACCGATTTTGCTCAAACTTTCCTATATTACTTATTGTGACACAAAAACAAGAAAACAACATCAGTTTCATTCCAAAGTATGTTCGTTGCCATGGCAACAGCAGCTATACATTTTGGAAAAAAATGTGCTAAAAAATGTCCTAAAATGGGCAATTTTTCAACAAATATATTAACTTTCAAATGCATGACAAGCTCTAATTTCTTTCTACCTACAAATAATTTGTTCACACTAACTTTAAAAAAGAAATTAAAAAAATATTTGGAAAACCTCTGTGGTCATCAGGCTCAAGTAAAGTGGGTGGGGGTTTCCATATATGGCAAAAATCCAATTTCACACATCTTTAATGACATTTCTAGAGTTCTTGCAGCCTCGTCAATATATATGTGCACCGTCGTCCTATAGAACAGTGTTCTGTAAATATGATTCTGGAAAAACATGCTTGGGAAAGTATACTTCCTGAAGCGTTACCATAGCAACAATAAGTGTACCGTTGCTAAAAGCAAGTTCTTAGGGGTACAGTCCTTGTAATGTCAAATCATCATAGTTTATGGTCATATTTGTTTCTTAATTTTGAAACTCATTTTACAATATA
This sequence comes from Ctena decussata, assembly GCA_963989385.1. Taxonomy (NCBI): domain Eukaryota; kingdom Metazoa; phylum Mollusca; class Bivalvia; order Lucinida; family Lucinidae; genus Ctena; species Ctena decussata. The sequence goes on along the minus strand of OZ022503.1, from coordinate 77,851,965 downwards.
TTCATCTTCTATAAACTATGGACATTTTGTTGGTTTGTCTTATCAAGGTCAAGGTCAAGGTCACAGAAACAATAAAAACTGCTAAAAATGCATATTTTTTTTCATCTTATGTATTCTGTATCAACCATATATTGCAGCAATGGCTTTGAACCTGGTCATTATCTGACATATTACAGAAGCTTTCAAATACACATATAGTTGGGTTTACTCAGGAAGCTCCAAGGTCAAGGTCAAGGTCACACAAACAAGAACAAATGCTACAAATACATATTTTTTGAAACATTTTGTGTCCTATATGAACAATAAATTGCAGCAATGTCTTTCTAGTTGGAATTTATTTAATATATAACAAAAGCTTTCAAACAACCAACTATCCTCCAGAAGCAACCAAGTTCAAGGTCAAGGTCAAAGGCACAGAAACAAGAAAAATACTAAAAGTGCATATTTTTCTCATATTTTGTGTTCTGTATCAACAATACATTGCAGCAATGTCTTTCTACCTGGTCTTTATCTAACACATTACAATAGCTTTCAAATACACATATAGCTTGTTTCATTCAGGAATCTCCAAGGTCAAGGTGAAGGTCATAAAACAAGAAAAAATGCTAAAAATGCACATATTTGCAAAATTTTGTGTCATACATCAACAATATACTGCAACTGTTTACAGTGCCTTTGCAGTTGGCATACATTTAATATGTTACAAAAACTTTCAAACAAACAACTTTTCTTCAGTAGCCTCTAAGGTCAATGTCAAGGTCAAGGCCAGAGAAAGAAGGAAAAAAATGCTAAAAGTGCATATTTTTCTATCATTTTTTAATGTTCTGTATCAAAATATATTGCAGAAATGTCTTTGTACCTAGTCTTTATCTACTATATTACAATAGCTTTCAAATACACATACAGCTAGTTTCCTTCAATAAACTCCCAGGTCAAGGTCAAGGTCCCGAAAACACGCGAAAATGCTAAAATGCACAGAATTTCGGTATTTGTGTCCTATATCAACAATACATTGCAGCCATGTCTTTGTAGTTGGTCTTTATTTAGTATATTACAAAGCTTTCAAACAAACAACTTTCTTTCAGTGGCCCCAAAAGGTGAGGTCAAGGTCACAGAAACAAGAGGCCATGAGGCCCTGAATCGCTCACCTAAGCAATTGGCCAAGTGGCTCTTACTTATGTCTGAAATTGTCAAAATATGAGTCTTGGGTCAAAAGTCAAAGAATGACCATGACTCATAAATCTCCATGTACTCATTAAGACACCATATATACCATTTTTAGGCCGGAATCTTCAAAACTTTCCATGAAATCTTATGTTCTACCATTTTCCCATATTTGACCATGCCGCAGAAAAGGTCAAGGTAAACCAAAGGTCATTATTTGAACAGTATTGGTAATACTCCAGTACTCCATGCGACTTACCAAGTTTCAAGGCTATTGGTTCTTGAGAAAAAAAGTATTAAAGTTTTATATGATAAATGGGTATGGCGGCCCTGTTCATCATGTGATCTGGACCGTTTGAACAAGTTTTCATTCCCTCAACCCCTGGAGACTCTATATGAAAATTGGTTGAAATTTGGCTTTTGAGGTAATGTTTGAAAATGTCAAAATATGAGAGACATGGGTCAAAAGTCAAAAACTGACCTTGACCTCTTGTACTCATAATTCTTCATGACCTCATTAAGATGAGTGTTTATACCAACTTTTACACCAAAACCTTTAAAATTTCTCATAAAATCCATGTTCTAGCATTTTCCCATATTTGAACTTGCTGTAGAAAAGGACAAGGTCAATTAAAGGTCATAATTTGAACAACCTTGGAAGAACTTGAGTACCCGATGCTACTTATCAAGTTTGAAGGTCATTGGTCAATTGGTTCTTACGAAGAATTGTTTTAAAGGTCTTTGCCATATATGGGCATGGTGGCCATGTTGATTATGTGACCTGGATCGTTTGAACAACTTTTTGTTCTCTCAAGCCCTGGAGGCTCACAAATGAATTTTGGTTACAACTGGCCCAGTGGCTTTTGAGATGATGTTTGAAAATGTCAAAATATAAGAGACCTGGGTCAAAGGTCGAAGAATGACCTTGACTTTTTGTACTCCTAAATTTTCATGTACTCATTAAAATGACTGTATTTACCAATTTTTAGGCCAAAATCTTCAAAACTTACCATGAAACGTTATGTTCTAGGATTTCCACATATTTGACCTTGCCATAAGACAGGTCAAGGTCAACCTAAGATCATCATTTGAACAATCTTGGTAGTACTTGAGTACTTTATGCTACATACCAAATTTCAAGGCCTTTGGTCTATTGGTTCTGCAGAAGATTTTTGAAGCTTTTTAACATATATGGGTGTGGCGGCCATGTTGGTCATGTGACCTGGACCGTTTGAACAAATTTTTTATCAATCAACCCCTGGAGACTCTATGTGAAATTTGGTTACAATTGGCCCAGTGGCTTTTGAGGAGATGTTTAAAATTGTTGAAACATGAGAGAAAGAATGGCCTTGATCTCTTGTACTCATAAATCTTCATGCACTCAGTAAGATGGCTGTACACACCAATTTTTAGCCCAAAATCTTCTACGGTTTCCAAGATATCATATGTTCTAGCATTTTTCCATAAAAAGCACAAGGAAGCAAATTTGACCTTAGCGTAAAAAACAGTCAAAATCAGCCCAAGGTCATAATTTTAACAATTTTGGTAGTACTCGCTTACCCGATGCTCGATACAAAGTTTCAAGGCCATCTGCCTATTGATTCTGGTGAAGATTTTTAAGGGTTTTTATCATATATGGGCATGGTGGCCATGTTGGTCATGTGACCAGGATGTTTGAACAAATTATCGTTCCTAAGACTCCTGGAGCCTGCATATGAAATTTGGTTACAATCGGCCCAGGGTTTCAGAGGAGAAGTCATTTGAAATTGTGGACGGACGACAGACGTACGGGGGACAACGAATCCTACCTATACTATAATCTCCCCTGGAGCCTCTGGCTCAGGTGAGCTAACCAGAGGACCATTGGTTCTGTAGCTCACCTGAGTCCATTCACCCTCAGCACTCAGGGGTAAGTAACTGAAAGGTAAATTGTACAATATGGCCTAATTTCAACTTTGACTGAGTTGTTATGCTTGTCCTAGTAAATATTAGCAAAATTGATGAAGTTACAATAAAAAAACATGTCTGTAAAACTTATGCCTAAATATTGCAGTAACACAGAAATAAATGCCAATTTGCACTTTTCCCAATGCAAGTCTATAGAAACTTTAAAATGCCATAGCAATGTGAAACCATGTGAGCAACAATAAAAAAAGAACAATATTTATGTAGTGGCTAATGTCATAAACATGTATGCAGAGAATTAGCTTCGTCCCCCGCTATATAGTTTTTGTGGGAAAGATTTTTGAATATTGTTTCAAAAATTTTTCCTTCATGTTGCCATGGCAACGAATCGAATTCAGTGATTTGGACAAAATTAACATGAATCATAGGGGACTACTCAAGAAACATTTCTGTAGAAAAAAAATCCAAATAACTGCAGTGAGGTAGCAAAAAAATAGCCAATTTCCATTTTTCCTATTATAAGTCAGTGGAAACTATAAGTTGCCATAGCAAACTAACTGCTGAAGCAATTCCCATGAAAAACAGTAATTCTATAGAGGCTTAAAGATCCTTTCTGTAAAGTTTGAGCTTTATTGGTCACATAGTTTCTGCAAAAATGATAGTTTAATATCTTTTCTATTTTTAACCATTTGGTTGCAATGGCAATCAGCCAAATAGTGCAATTTGCATAAATTGAAAGAGGGTGGTTGAGGACTACTCTGGGAACATTTCTATAAAATTTGTCAAAATACCCGCAGTGACACAGCAATAACTGCAAATTTACTATTTTCACATTATAAATCAATGGCAATTTTAAGCTGCCATAGCAACCAAACTGCTGAAGCAATTGCCAAGAAAAACAGTCCTTTTATAGGGGGAAGTACTAAGACCCTTTCTGTGAAGTTTCAGCCTTATTGGTTGCAAAGTTTCTGAAAAGATGATGTTTGAATATTTTTTTCTATTTTTAACCGTTCGGTTGCCATGGCAACCAGACAAATTGTGCAATTAACATAAATTTTCATGTTATTGATAGAGAGCTACTCAAGGAACATTTCCGTAAAAGATTTGTCAAATCATCTGCAGAGAAATAGCAATAAATGCAAATTTTCAATTTTTCCCATACAAGTCAATGGAAATTGTAAGTTGCCATAGCAACCAAAGTTTTGAAGTGATTTTGATGAAAAACAGTATTATTGGTTCCCCTTGCCTATAGATGCTAGATATGAAATTTGGTAAGAATGAGCCTTGTCGTTTAAGAGGAGATGTATACTAAATAAAGACCAAGCACAAATACATTTTCTACATTTAATTTTGATACCGAACACAAAATATTAACAAAAGGTGCATTTTTAGCATTTTCTTGTTTTTATGGCCTTGACCTTGGAAGTTTCTGGAGGAAACGAACTGTACATGTATTTGAAAGCTATTGTTATATTCCAAATAAAGACGAAGTATAACTACACTTTCTGTATTTACTTTTGATACGGAACACAAAATATGAATGAAAGGTGCATTTTAGCATTTGCTCGTTTTTGTGACCTTGACCTTGACATTGTAGGTTAATGGAAGAAACAAGCTATATGTGCATTGAAAAGCTATAGTAATATATTAAATAAAGGCCAAGTCCAAAGACATTTGCTCTATTTAGTGTTGATAAAGAACATAAAATGTGAGAAAAATGTGCATTTTAGCATTTTTCTTGTGTTTGTTACCTTGACCTTGATCTTGGAAGCTACTGTAGGAAACAAGCTATATGTGCCTTACAAAATTATTGAAATATATTAGATAAAGACCAAGTACAAATACATTTTCTGTATCTACTGTTGATACAGAACATAAAATATGAACAAAATGTGCATTTTTAGCATTTTTCTTGTTTTTGTGACCTTGACCTTGACCTTGGAGGTTACTGGAGAAAACAAGCTATATGTGCATTTGAAAGCTATTGATATATACTAAATAAAGGCCAAGTAGAAAGACATTACATAAATTTACTGTTGATACAGAGAAAAAAATATTAACACAAATGTGCATTTTTTAGCATTTTTCTTGTATTTGTGACCTTGACCGTGACCTTGGCTGTTACTGGAGAAAGCCAGCTATATGTGTATTTGAAAGTTGTTGTCATTCACTAAATAAACTCCAAGTACAAAGACAATGCTGCAATATTTTGTTGCTAGAGCACACAAAAGTATAAGAAAAAAACGCATTTTAGCCATCTTTTCGTGCTTCTGTGACCTTGACCTTGACCTTGAACAGAGAAACTAGCAATATGTTGATATTTTATAAAAGACCAATTTACTATTAAGTGTATTTAAAAATTTAGAAACACATATATCTATAAGATATGATGATTTGACATTATAAGTATTATTACCCTACATTTTGGAATTTTGCGACGGTCCACTTATTGTTGCTATGGTAACGCTTCAGGAAGTATACTTTCCCAGACATGTTTTTCCAGAAAATTATTCTTGGAATGTTGTTTTGTTAGATGAAGATGCACACATATGCCGGTATGGCTGCAAGAATTCTACAAATATCCTAAAAACTGCTTTAAAATAGCCTTTCGCAATATAGCACTACCCCAACCCACTTTGCCCAAACCTGATGACATTACAAGCATTCCAAATACAATTCAAAGTTTTGGTGTCGACTCAAGGTGAACAAGACTTTAACATATGAGAAGCATTCAGAGTATGTCATTCTTTTTCTGATACATAAATTTGTTAGAAATATGTCTATTTTAGTACAATTTTTACCTCAATTTCTGACAAAATATTCAACAGCCGTTGCCATGGCAACGGGCACATGTAGGAATGAAATCGACATGGTTTTCTTGCTTTGGTGTCACAATAAGTAAATAAGGAAAGTTTGAGCAAAATCGATGACTATGCGTGGCGCGACTTTTTAAGTGGTTACAGAGAATGGCTCTTAATGCTTTAAGGTTAAAAATTTTGTGTAGCTTTGAAAAAGTATTACCTCACAGTTATTATTATCTTCCATAGGTTCCTCTGTGACATCAGCAGTGACCTCATCACTGACATCATCACTACTGGACTCACTGCTGTTCATGTCTTCCCATTCATCATCTGAATTTCAATTTTTCAATCTACATTAACAATGGCATTTTCAAATTATAATCTTGCTTTATGTGACTTGCCTGAAACAATGAATTTCAAGTAAGCATTGACATATATTTGCTTTCTTTTGAAAATCCAGTGCAATTTTACAGCTCATTTTAGGGGACTCACAACAACAATTAGGGGCTGTTATAAACAGTTGAACTGACTGTCAGAATTGTCAAAAAGAATCAAGTGTTACTGGCAATGTACAACAAAACATGTAAACATTATGTAAACTAAGTTTTGAGAGGTTTATTTCTGTATTTTCTCCTTAAGTCGTAACACTGCAGATAACCCCAAAATATCTGTATCTATATACACAGCTCGAGATCAAAAGGGGTAACAGGGAAATTTTAGGGATAATTCTCCTTATTTTTTCATAGAAAATATGTTGTGAGACCCTCATTATAACAGTCTCATTGAGACAGTTCTAATGAGGGAGTCACAACATATGTAATCATTGAGAAATTTGAAAAATTATCTCTGAAGTATCCCTAATAACCCTTCTTATCTGAAGTACTGATATGAAAAGAAACATTTCTTTATTGTTTGTAACATCTGTATAATAGCTTAAGCAAGGCAATCACAATTTGGCCCCACTCAGAAATCAAGAAAAGGGGAATAACTGGTCATAGTTCCAACAAAATTTCTCTTAGTACTCTATAAAGGCATATGAAGGATAAGTCTACACTGTTTGCTATTTCATCTGCATGTTTCAAATGCTTAACTCCATTGTAAAACCAAACTGTTCCTTATAAGAACAATTATGGTAGTTATTTGGGATGTCCCAATTTTTTTGAGTTCTTACAGTACCTTCAGAACAACACAGGTTGGCTACAATTTCCAGGGCAACTTTCTGAGCTGACAACAGATTCTCTACATCAGCTTCCTTGCTTTTCTGTGACTTCTGAAACAAATGACCATAACAGCTCTAAATACTGTCACAGAAGTTGCTTCATAGAACAGAATAAACACAGATCAGACTGCACCAAGAGCAGGAGTTGCAGCAGGGTAAGCACTGTGTGTCATCCAACTAACAATTTACTGATACATATGGAAGGTGGATGATAATGAGTTTATGCCCCTCTCAACAGTATTTCTGTCATATCAAGGATAGGTGACTTGTTAGTTTTACATCCTCTTCAACAGTATTTCAGTCATATCAGACCAATGGGACAGGGGTTATGAAGGGCTCTGTGCAATGAAGCACCTTTAGGGTAGGACAAAATCTGGCCCCCAGCAGTAAATCCAGTGACACAAAGCTGGGAACCAGTGTTCCAGATAAGAAGGGGTAACAGGGATAATTTTCCATATTTCTCCATAAAAACAATTATGTTGTGACCCTTCATTAGAACTGCCTCACTGAGACTGTTCTAATGATGGGTCACAACATATATTTTCATTGAGAAATAAGAAAAGTTATCTTTGAATTATCCTCAATACCCCCTCTTATCTGGAGCTCTGTGGGAACTCTAACAATTTGGCCATGTAAATGCTTCACAGTCAGTCATTTCAACTTAATCTGATGATGATGGAAGTGTGTGCAACGGAACAAGAATTCTGCTGATGGCTGGATTTGAACCCATTACATCTAATGCAGTAAACCACCACTTAACCAGCTGCACCTCTGAGGCTTGCTACAGTTAACTCTCGATATCTCAAAGTCGACCTTCAGCCAAAACTACCAGAAAATTTACTTTGAGATATCAGTAGTTTGAGATAACAGGAGTTGAAATGTAAACCAGAGGGCCAATGGCCCTATATCGCTCACCTGAGCACTGAGGTTACAGCAACAAAACACCATGCACAACAGCAATAAAAAGCACCATTTATGTAGAGGATATCACAAACATTTATGAAAAAAAGCTCTATCCGCCCTTAATGGCGTCTCAGAAGAAGATCTTTGGCTGCAATGGCAACCAATCAAAATCAGGTATTTTGAGAAATATTCATATGGCTGGTAGAGGACTACTCCAGGAACATTTCTGTAAAGCTTTTGTCAAAATATCTGCAGTAACACAGAAATAAATAGCAAATGTCCACTTTCCCAATTATAGGTCTATGGAAACTTTAAGTTGCCATAGCAACGAATTCACATGGGCAATGATAATATAAAACATACTTTACGTAGAGGCTAATGTTATCAATATGTAGGCGAAGTATCAGCTTCATCCCCCTCATGGCTTCATTTTTCCCATAGTAAGTCAATGGAAACTATAAGTTGCCATAGCAACCAAAGTTCTTATGGGATTGGAAGAAAAAGAATAAAATTCATGTAGAGGCTACTGTCATCAACACGTTTGCACAATATCAGCTTCATCCCCCATATGGCTTCTGAGCAGAAGATTTTTTTTCTTCGAAAATTTACCCTATATTTTGCCATGGCAACCAATCAAATTCAGAGATTTGGAGAAAATTCATATGAATCGTAGAGGACTACTCAAGAAACATTTCTGTAGAAAAACAAATCTAAATAACTGCAGTTAGACAGCAAAAATTGCCAATTTCCATTTTCCCCATTATAAGTCAATGGAAACTCTTAGTTGCCATAGCAACCAAACTGCTGGAGCAATTGCCATGAAAAACAGTAATCTATAGAGGCTAGTACTAAGGTTCTTTCTGTAAAGTTTGAGCTTTATTGGCCACACAGTTTCTGTGGAGATGATTTTTTAATATTTGTCTATTTTTAATTATTCGGTTGCAATGGCAACCAGCCAAATTGCGCAATTTGCATAAATTTAACATGGCTGGTTAAAGACTACTCAAGATACATTTCTATGAAAGTTTTGTCAAAATATCTGCAGTGGCATAGCAGTAAATGCAAATTTTCCATTTTGCCATTATAAGTCAATGGCAACTTTCAGTTCCCATAGCAACCAAACTGCTGGAGCAATTGCCAAGAAAAACAGTACTTTTATAGAGGCTAATACTAAGATCCTTCCTGTGAAGTTTGAGCTTTATTGGTTGTACAGTTTCTGAGGAGATGATTTTTGAATATTTTTAACCATTTGGTTGCCATGGCAACCAGTCAAATTGTGTAATTTACATGAATTTCATGTGGTTGATAGAGAACCACTCAAGGAACATTTCTGCAAAAGTTTTGTCAAAATATCTGCAGTGACATAGCAATAAATGCAAATTTTCAATTTTTCCCATACAAGTCAATGGAAACTTTAAGTTGCCATAGCAACCAAAGTTATGAAGCGATTTGGATAAAAAACAGTATTATTGGTTCCCCCTGCCTATAGATGCTATATATGAAATTTGTTTACAATGGGCCTTGTAGTTTCAGAGGAGATGTCGTTTGAAAATATTGACGGACGGACGGACGACGGACGGACGGACGACGGACGACGGATGCCTGCCTATACTATAAGCTCACCTGTGAGCCTTCGGCTCAGGTGAGCTAATAAAAATAGGAAATACATTCTTTGATATAAGAAGATACTTTGAGATATCAGTGTTCAAGATATCGGGAGTTGACTGTATTAAGTAGAACAATTGGTTAAAATCTTAGGATAATTACAACAGCAAACCAGTCTTTTCTATTTGCTTATACAATCTGTGGATACTGAAGTCTTTAAAGTGAATAGGTATCTCTTCAGCCTGTTAAGATGTGTGGTCTGAGTCTCGGCTGTTCACACAGAAACGTTTTCTTATGGTTATGGAAGAATTTTCTCCTATTTTCAAGTACATAAGTTGCAAACAGAGCTCCTCTGGGGTGGTCTAAGGTGAATAAGTACATTTTCAGGGGAAGCAACTTTCCCATTTTCATTTTCGCCTCCTTTCTCAATGGGAGTCAATTCTTAAAGGAAAGACTTTGCTCCTCAAGAAGCCAATTCTTTCCTTTAAGAGCAGACCCCATTTCAGAAAGGCTTCTTTGTCCATAGTAGCTACAGAAAGCCACTAAAGTTGTCTCCCATTCTAACTAGAATTGTGCGGAATGTACACAGATACCTCCTCCTTGGGTCTCTATAAAAATGTGCACACGAATGCAGTAAGCATCAGTGGACCTTAACATACGGGTAATGATGACATGATTCTTGTATATTCCAGTTGTATTAATAGACATATATCGTCATACAAAATTTCAAATTGCTACAATAACTGGAACCCTAGAATCTACCTCTTACAAAAATCTTAACCTTGCAAAATCATCAGCCTAAGTCTGAAGTCAGTGGATATTGATATATAGATCATCATACCCTGATTCTTGTGTATTCCTGTTGTACTTATTGATATTAATCCTCATTCAAAATTTCAAGTTGCTACAATGATAGGAACCCTGAAATCTACCTCTTACAAAAATCATTTCCATGCAAAATACACCAAAGTCCGAACTCAGTGGACCAAAACATATCGAACATTACGCCATGATTCTTGTGTATTCCTGTTGTACTTATAGATTTAAATCCTAAAACAAAATTTCAAGTTGCTACAATAATAAGGACCCTGCAATCTACCTCTCTTACAAAAATCTTAACCTGAGTTTAACAGGATCACCTACGTATGTAGATGTATGTACAGAAACATAATGTGTATGTAATAAAGTACACTACCAACAAGAGGGCCAAGTGGCCCTGAATCGCTCACCTGAACAAAAAGGTTAAAGGTCAAACTAGGGTCATAATTTGAACAAACCTGATAGTTTGCAACCATTTCCAAAGGTTCTGAAGAAGAAGATTTTTGAATGTTTTTCTATGTATTGCTATGGTTCAAACCCTGGAGCCCCTGGGGCAGGGCCATTTTGGACCCTGGGGCCATCATTTGAATAATCTTGGTAAAGGACCACTAGGCAATGCTAAAAGCTAAATTTCAAGCCTCTGAGCCAAGTGGTTCTGAAGCAGAAGAATTCTGAATATTTTTCTATGTATTTCTATGGTTCAAACCCAGGACCCCCTGGGACGGGGCCATTTTTGACCCTGGCACCATCATTTGAACAAACTTGGTAAGGGACCACTAGGCAATGCATCATACAAAATTTCAAGCATCTGCACTAAGGGGTTCTGGAGAAGAAGGTTTTTAAGTACATTTTAATTTTTACCCCAAGACTGCCTGCCCCAGGGCCATTTTGGATCCCAGGGCCACCATTTACACAAACTTTGTAGGAGTCCACCAGGCAATGCATCATACCAAATTTCAAGCATCTGAGCCAAGTGGTTCTGAAGAAGAAGATTTTTAATAGTTTCCTATGTATTTCAATGGCTCAAACTCAGGACTCCCTGCCGCAGGGCCATTTTGGACCATGGGGCCATCATTTGAACAAACTTGATAAAGGACAACAAGGCAATGCATCATACCAATCTTCAAGCATCTGAGCCAAGTGGTTCTGAAGAAGAAGATTTTTGAATATTTTTCTATGTAGTTCTATGGTTCAAACCCAAGACCCCCTGGAGCGGGGCCATTTTAGACCCTGGGGTCATCATTTGAACAAACTTGGTAAAAGACTACTAGGCAAAGCTACATACCGCATTTCAAGCATCTGAGCCAAGTGGTTCTGAAGAAGATTTTTTAAATATTTTTCTATATATTTCTATGGTTCAAACCTAGGACTCCCAGTGGCAGGGCCATTTTGGACCCTGGGGCCACCATTTAAACAAACTTGGTAAAGGACTACTAGGCAATGCTACATACCAAATTTCAAGCATATGAACCTTGCGGTTCTGAAGTAGGAGATTTTTTAATATTTTTCTATGTATTTCTATGGTTCAAACCTGGGATTCCCTGCCCCGGGGCCATTTTGGACCCTAGGGCGCCCATTTGAACAAACTTCGTAGAGGACCACTAGGCAATGTTACATACCAAATTTCAAGCATCTGAGGCAAGCGGTTCTGGTGAAGAAGATATTTAAGTATTTTTTTAGTTTTGAACCCAGGACCCCCTGCCCCAGGGCCATTGTGGACCCTGGGGCCACCATTTGAACAAATGGGGTAGAAGACCACTAGGCAATGCTACAAACCAAATTTCAAGCATCTGAGCTAAGCAAATCTGGAGAAGAAGATTTTTAAGTATTTTTTAGTTTCAACCCAAGACCCCCTGCCCCAGGGCCATTTTAGACCCTGGGGCCACCATTTGAACAAACTTGGTAGAGGACAACTAGGCAATGCTACATACCAAATTTGAAGCAACTGAGCCAAGCAGTTCTGGAGAAGAAGATTTTTAAGTAATTTTTAGTTTCCAACCCAAGACCCCCTGCCCCAGGGCCATTTTGCACCCTGGGGCCACCATTTGAACAAACTTGGTAGAGGACCACTAGGCAATGCTACATACCAAATTTCAAGCATCTGAGCAAAGCAGTTCTGGAGAAGAAGATTTTTAAGTATTTTTTAGTTTCGAACCCAAGACCCCCTGCCCCAGGGCCATTTTGGGCCCTGGGGCCACCATTTGAACAAACTGGGTAGAGGACCACTAGACAATGCTTCATACCACATATCAAAGCCCTAGGCCTAGCGGTTTCAGAGAAGATGTCATTTAAAGCAAATTGTTGACGACGCACGACGGACGACGCACGACGGACACTGGGTGATCACAATAGCTCACCCTGAGCCTATGGCTCAGGTGAGCTAACAACCAAAACACTATATGCCCCCGGCATCAAGCCGGTAGCAGGGGCATAAAAATGGCAGAAAAACATGGCAGTGTACCCATTCAGCTTGAAGTATGGCTCATTCCTAAATAACAGAGATTATCAAAGTGCATGCATTTTATCAGTCTTTACCTTATCAACCTTTTTATCTGTGGCTGAACACTCCATATCACCATTTTCCTGGCAAAAAAGACAAATTTTATATCACAATGTTTACTACGAAATCTATAGGCGAAAATAAATGCTGTAAATCTCAAATTCTGGAAAATATATCTTTGTAAAAATATGAATATAACAATAACAAATAATGTAAAAATTATAATTTTCAAGGCAAAACATTGCTAATATCACTAATTACAAGTAACTGTCATTGAAATATACCAAATTGAAGCTATCTGATTTCCAGACTTGCAGTACCATAAACAATCATCAACCATGCCATTCATCAGCATAATCCAGATAGTTTGTCACTAAACATTCCTTTCCTGAATGAATAAATATTATTCCCAAAACATCATCAATTTCTAACCCTATTTTAAGCTCTGACTGGAAATTAAAATTGACTAATACCTCATTTTCACAATGAAACAGCACTGCCAAAACATCTATCCCAAGCACTTCTGCTATTGATGTAACCATGGGAACCACAAGGTCCCCCTGTGCTGTTGACAGTCTGCTACCCTCCATGTTCACTAGAATGCCCATTGACAGAGTTCTGATGAGAACAAGCTCCGAAGTATTGCCACCAGTTGCTATGGACTTCTTAATGGTATCCTTCACTTCTGTGCTCGACAACTCAGCGTTATCTTCTGTGACTGTGTATAAGCATTGCGCTAAAATTATAGTGAAATACACTGACTGAGAAATAATTAAACAACAAAATCCAATATCAAATAAATGACAGGAATAAATACAAATGAACCACATCATGTGATTTCTAACAATGTGGCATTGGTGAAAAGCAAAGGCTCTGATCAGACTGTACATAAGTGCAGTCTGATCAGAGCCTTCACTTGTCACATCACCCATCTATATAAGCTATACAGCAGACAGTCAGGTCTCTGATTACCCTGTATAAATGAGAAGGATGATCTGAATATCACATGACAAAATTGTCACATTGTTGGAAGTCACATGATGTGGCCCAAATGTATAATGAGAAATTTAAAGTGAAGACTTATGTTTTGGACGGACACACGGCGCCAAGTGTGTGCAACTATGGTTACGTACCGTTGAGCCACTTGGGTAACGTCGATACGAGAATTGAACAGAACAGAACAGACTTATGTTTTTGCAATTTAGAGCCAGTCCACTGTAATATTGATGAAGTCACAAGTTTCCAAGATGTACCGTATTTCTTTGGATATAAGACACGGGTTTAAACTCATATGAGCCCCGACACGAGAAAACCGACAAAGTGGTTGTGCCCCCAGTGCAGACTCAGATTAGCCTGGGCATCCGCCCAGTCTGATCAGAATCATCGCTGTCCGCATGGAGGTAGCTTAGACCCTTAGCTACCTTTTAAGCCCTAGCATAGAGTCTGATCAGACGGGTTGGATACCCAGGCTACTGAGTCTGCGCTGGGTGCACAACCACTTTGTTGGTTTTCTCGTGTCACGGCTCATTTATAGTAATTTTGGAAGGGTAAACTCCCATATTTTACCAATTAAATTCCTAATGGTTATGGTCACTGTTATGTAACTATAGTTTTAAGTTTGTGAGCATGGTATTTGGGGAACATTTGCAAAAATAAAATTTGAAAATAAAACCAGTTCTAAACTTGCCAATACCTGTTTTTATTTACTCCATTTTGGATGGCAAGTGACATGCACAAATAATTCATTCATACCATGTAAATGTCAAAGCAAATGAAGAGTCTTTATAACACAGCTACAGTGCATTTAACAAGACCTGTCAGCGGGGCTGGATAGCTCCCCTGACAGCGCCTTGCTCATCACCTAAGAAACATTTTGTTAACACAGCCACCGCCGCTGCCAATGCCAAGGCCGGGGGTAGTACAATAGCTCTTCCTGAACTTTGTTCAAGCGAGCTAAAAATCACAACTAATATGCAGTAAACAGCTGATAATACTAGCAAAAGTAGCGAAATCTTACCAACTGCCACTTTTAAACTATCACTGCATTCTGGTGAAATAAGGATTGGGGAGAGAATCAACCACAGGTTCTCCTTGTTGAATATAGACACAGCTAAACCACTTGATTCACTGAAACAACATCAAATGCCTGTATTTATGAACATTAAGCTTTCAAAATCAGTTTTCAATCATATTATAGGCTAGAATAAAGGAAGGTGCAGTCAGTTAAACTTTAATCCTCCTGATTTACCCTCATCCCCAATGCAATTCATGCAACCTATTAACACTTTCGCTTCCACGCACAACCATTTGTCGAATTTACCGATCGCTGCCAAGTGCAACTAAAGTCGAAATACCCAACCCATTACAATACTGTGTATTTGCTATACTGATATAACCATAGAAGAGGAACAACTGCTCTGGGCTTATTCTAGCCTGATTGTTGAGATAGTTAGCTGATATATAACATGTAGAGCTTCTCATATTTTTTTCTTATGAAACCGAAAGTAGGAACACAAAACAGGTAGGCTTATCGGAAACATGCTTGGCACTGAGCTACTGTTTTTTTTAGGAAGGTGGCAAAAACAGTGTTAATTGCTTTCAAAGGTTGCAGCACTGTGCATTTATTAGGAGCCCTGGTAGCTCAGTAGGTTAAGCACTGGCCTGCTGAGCTAGCAGTCCTACGTTCAATTCCCACTGGAAATCTTTTCAAACATAAATGGATTTCCATTGCACCCAGCCTTTCTTTATCACCTTCCGAACATCCTGAAATTACTGAAATACTGTTTAAAAGGACATAAAACTGCAAGTTATCTGCCCATCAACTGTGCACTTATTGGTCTTCAAGATAACTCTTAGGCATTAGCAATTTAGATATGTTATGGTACTTGCACAGGCTTTGCAAATTTTATGGTTTGTGTTTTGCAGTAAATTGTAAAATCGTGTTTTAAAAATGTTTGATTTTATAGCAGAAATCACACTGTCTGAGCACCTATTCCATTCTTTAAGGTTGAAATTCTTTGTGAAAACTAATATTCTAACATCTGGATCTGTAATTTGGATTTCTTGCCTTGATTATTTTGAGTTACTCTATTATCCCATGTCTGTATAAGCTCCTATGAGAGCTGAAAATTCCTAATAAAGATTCTTGTACCTTGCATCTGATCTTGTAGGATCCCAGAAGCTCAGTATGTTTAAAGCTCACATTCTAAGCATTCACCCATTCATCTTGTAATATCCGGTCAGATTTTTATTTTACACTTGTTTTGAGAATGCCCTTTTGTGTTTGTATTATGAACATCTTATTACGTCGTGTTCAGTTTTAACTATGAAAAAGGCAGTGATACAAACCAGAGATTAAGCAGCAGATAAACAGCTTGAGTGTATATCTCCATTACCAGGTCCTTCTGTTTTGCCTGAACATCTTCTCGAAAATCACCACCTTTACCAAACTATATAAAAAACAAGTAGCCCAAAGGGCAACAATTACTCACCTGAGAGACATTGTAAATCTATAGGGATATTTAAGATGCTCAAGGGCAGCTAACTCCACAGTCAGTGGTCCAATCAGGCTGAAAATTAAACTCATCCAAAACATTATGTATGCCCTCATTTAATATATGCAAGTTTAAAAAGTATCCGATCAAGAGCACAATAGACAGAGCTGTCAAGGGCAGCTAACTTCGTAGTGGTTGGCCTGATCTGGCCAAAATTTGAACTTGTTTAAGATATTATGCATTTCCTCATTACCTGCAAGTTTGAAAAGGATCGGATCAGTAGAAACCAAGAAAAAGTGGTGACATTGATTTTTTGGATGCTCAGGGCAGGTACTCCATAGTCAGTAATGGGATCTAGCCGAAATGCTAACTAATCCAAGCTTTTATGCATATCCTCATGACCTGCAAGTATGAAGAGGATTCAATGAAAAATGAAAATGTGATGACGTTGTTTTCTCCATTATAAGACTATGGGATTTTTTTCCAACGCTCAAGGGCAGCTAACTCCGTAGTCTGTGCTCGAATCCGGCCAATTTTCGAACTCATCCAAGCTCTTATGTATGTCATCATTACCTGCAAGTATGATAAGGATCTAATCAAAAACCTTGATTGCAGCATCCTAAAAGTCAAACTTGCTCGAGATATTGTCATCCCCTACATTTGTGAGAATTTATTTTAAAATCTATTGAGAAATGTAGGTGCTAGAGCCATGACAAAGTTTTTCTAAAAATAGCCACAGTGACCTTGACCTTGAGCACAGCATCCTGAAAGTCGAACTTGCTTGAGATATTGTATACCCTACATATGTGTGAAGTTATTTCAAAATCCATGGAGAAATGAAGGTGCTAGGGCGATGACAAAGTTTTTCTAAAAATAGCCACAGTGACCTTGACCTTGGGCACAGCACCCTGAAAGTCGAACTTGCTCGAGATATTGTCATGCCCTACATTTGTGTGAAGTTATTTTAAAATCCATTGAGAAATGTAGGTGCTAGAGCGCTGCCAAAGTTTTTCTAAAAATAGCCACAGTGACCTTGACCTTGGGCCCAGCACCCTGGAAGTCAAATTTGTTTGAGATATTGTCATGCCCTACATTTGTTTGAAGTTGATTTAAAATCCGTTGAGAAATGAAGGAACTAGAGCGATGACCAAGTTTTTACTAAAAATAGCCACAGTGACCTTTACCTTGAGTGCAGCGCCCTGAAAGTCAAAATTGCTCGAGATATAGTCATGCCCTACATTTGTGTGAAGTTATTTTAAAATCTGCTAAGAAATGTAGGTGCTAGAGTGTTGACAAAGTTTTTCTAAAAATAGCCACAGTGACCTTGACCTTGGGCGCAGCACCCTGAAAGTCGAACTTGCTCGAGATATTGTCATGCCCTACATTTGTGTGAAGTTATTTTAAAATCCGCTGAGAAATGTAGGTGCTAGAGCGTTGACAAAGTTTTTCTACAAATAGCCACAGTGACCTTGACCTTGGGGGCAGCATCCTGAAAGTCAAACTTGCTCGAGAAATTGTCATGCCCTACATTTGGGTGAAGTTATTTAAAAATGTGCTGAGAAATGTAGCTGCTAGAGCGCTGACACAGTTTTTCTAAAAATAGCCACAGTGATCTTGACCTTGGGCAAAGCATCCTGAAAGTCAAACTTGCTCGAGAAATTGTCATGCCCTACATTTGTGTGAAGTTATTTTAAAATCTGCTGAGAAATGTAGGTGCTAGAGCGCTGACAAAGTTTTTCTAAAAATAGCCACAGTGACCTTGACCTTGGATGCAGCATCCTGAAAGTCAAACTTGCTCGAGATATCGTCATGCCCTACATTTGTGTGAAGTTATTTTAAAATCCGTTGAGAAATGTAGGCAATAGAGCGATGACAAAGTTTTTCTAAAAATATGTGATGACGTTGTTTTCTCCATTATAACACTATGGGATTTTTTTCAAACGCTCAAGGGCAGCTAACTCTGTAGTCTGTGCTCGAATCCGGCCAAATTTTAAACTCATCCAAGCTCTTATGTATGTCATCATTACCTGCAAGTATGATAATGATCTAAGCAAAAACAGTTGAGAAAACGTGATGACGCCATTTTCCCCATTATAACCCTATGGGATTTTTTTCAAATGCTCTAGGGCAGCTAACTCCGTAGTCTGTGCTCGAATCCGGCAAAATTTCAAACTCATCCAAGCTCTTGTGTATGTCATCATTACCTGCAAGTATGATAAGGATCTAATCAAAAACAGTCGAGAAAACGTGATGACGACATTTTCCCCATTATAACCCTATGGGGGCTATCTGTTGCCATGGAAACCAGAGTTCTGAGCTGATCAACACTAAAACCTAATGCAGCCTTTCCCCTACCCAAATGATGCTTCAGATAAAATTTGATTGCGATCGGCCCACTGGTCTCTGAGATATTTATGTTTGAAAGTGTTGACGCACCCACGCACGCACGCACGGACGGCTCGACTCCCATCCTATAAGGTCACCTCTGAACCTTTGGCTCAGGTGAGCTAAAAATGGCCACAGGGACCTTGACTTTAAGCCCAGCACCCTGAAAGTTGAACTTGCTCGAGATATTGTCATACCCTACATTTGTGTGAAGTTATTTTAAAATCTATTGAGAAATGTAGGCGCTAGAGCGATGACAAAGTTTTTCTAAAAATAGCCACAGTGACCTTGACCTTGGGTGCAGCACCCTGAAAGTCAAACTTGTTGGAGATATTGTCATGCCCTACATTTGTGTGAATTTGATTTAAAATCGGTTGAAAAATGTGGGTGCTAGAGTGATGACAAAGTTTTTCTTAAAATAGCCACAGTGACCTTGACCTTGGGTGCAGCACCCTGAAAGTCAAACTTGCTCGAGATATTGTCATGCCCTACATTTGTGTGAAGTTATTTTAAAATCCATTGAGAAATGTAGGTGCTAGAGCGTTGACAAAGTTTTTCAAAAAATAGCCACAGTGACCTTGACCTTGGGCGCAGCATCCTGAAAGTTGAACTTGCTCGAGATATTGTCATGCCCTACATTTGTGTGAAGTTATTTCAAAATTCGTTGAGAAATGTAGGCAATAGAGCGATGACAATGTTTTTCTAAAAATATGTGATGACGTTGTTTTCTCCATTATAACACTATGGGATTTTTTTCAAACGCTCAGGGGCAGCTAACTCCGTAGTCTGTGCTCGAATCCGGCCAAATTTCGAAATCATCCAAGCTCTTATGTATGTCATCATTACCTGCAGGTATGATAAGGATCTAAGCAAAAACAGTTGAGAAAACGTGATGACGCCATTTTCCCCCTTATAACCCTATGGGATTTTTTTCAAATGCTCAAGGGCAGCTAACTACGAGTCTGTGCTCGAATCCGACCAAATTTCAAACTCATCCAAGCTCTTGTGTATGTCATCATTACCTGCAAGTATGATAAGGATCTAATCAAAAACAGTTGAGAAAACGTGATGACGCTGTTTTCCCCATTATAACCCTATGGGGGCTATCTGTTGCCATGGAAACCAGAGTTCTGAGCTGATCGGCACCAAAACCTAATGCAGCCTTTCCCCCACCCAAATAATGCTTCAGATAAAATTTGATCGCAATCGGCCCACTCGTCTCTGAGATATTTATGTATGAAAGTGTTGACGCACCCACGGACGCACGGACGGACGACGGCTCGACTCCCATCCTATAAGCTCACCTCTGAGCCTTCGGCTCAGGTGAGCTAAAAATGTTAACCTTAACCAATTTGAGCAAGGAAACAAGCTGACTTTATGCACACCAAAAAGAGATTCCCTCATCCCATTTGGTGGCATGTGCGAAGGACATAAATATATGCCTTAGTATCATAAATTATCAGTGAGTTCGAATAAATAAGGAATGAAAAACAATGACTCACAGATGATCCAGAATTAACACTTCTTTTAGGTAGTTAAAATACATATAGATCATACACCAATACTGCATTTTGATTATCAAGACTTTAGATTATAAATGATTAAAATGCCTGCGCTGCTGAATATGAGCCCTCATGAATGAATTTCTTGTGACTTGGAATTAATACAACTTTTCACAGAGCTCCAGATAAGAGGGGGTAGTGAGGATAATTCAACTATGACGTCTTATTTCTCAACAAAAACATATGTTGTGACCCCTCATAAGTACTGTCTCGTTGAGACGGTTTTAATGATGTGTCACAAAATATGATTTCCTGGAGAAATATGGATAATTATCCCTAATTATCCCTATTTCCCCCTTCTTATCCGGAGCACTGTTTTCATCTATAAAAAGCCAAAATACATAAAAACAGAGCTTCAGATCTGACAGAGGAAAATCTCCTAATTTTTCTTTTCACTTAAAACATATTGTGACCATTCATTAGAGCTGTATCATTCAGGAAGTTCTATTGCGGGGTCTCAATGTACACTTTTATGGAGAAAACTGAGAATTTATTCTAGAATTACAACCAAATGCTCCTTTTATCTCTAGCTCTGTATACCATATTATTAATATTAATCCTAATTAACACCCCTGCTCTTATAAACACCCCCTGCCTCTTTTCCGAAAATAGTTATATATCAACTTCCATGAATTTTTGTTTGCTTTGCTTCTCTGGATGAGGTAGCTCTTTGAAATGGGGTCTACTCTTAAAGACAAGAATTTGCTCCTGGATTAAGACTTGACCCTTCTGATAAGGGAGGCAAAACTAGAAGAGTTGCTTCCTTTGGAGGTTTTACTGTTCACTTACATGCTGTTTATTAGAGGTATTTTGGCAGTGGCTGATTTACTACTTTTTAGGCCCTAAATAACAACGCCTACCTTTCTTAAAATGCAATGCCCCCGGGATGTTAAATAGGATTACTATGGTCAAAAGTACAGCTCAGTGCATGTACTTATCTTAGACAGAGGTGTGTTACCTGATGAAACAAGGCAACCAGTGGGGTCATTACATCTTTCTTCATCATCTCCTCACACACAATGAGGCCACCATCTACACTCACATTCCTGAAATAAAGTAGGAATAATCAGTACCATAGTCTCTATATTTTAAGGTGAATGAGTACACGTCCATGTTTTCCTGCCATTTTTTCAATGGGAAACAACTTCTGTGATTTGCTATTTACTATCCTGGGCCCAGTTGTTCAAAACTAATGACGTCTTTAGGTAACGAGATGATAAAATTTCAAACCTTAATATCTCAAATACACCAATATTTTTTGTTGAAAATATGTGAGAAGCTTTTGCAATCCAATATTGGTGTATTTGGCTATGAAGTCATAAAACACTTAACGAGTTGACCTCTTAACAAGCTCGTTAGGCTAACTATGCTTTGAACAACTAGGCCCAGGTCAACATAGGCCTTTCCTTTAAAGGAAAGAAGTATTTGCTCCAAGAGCAAATTCTTTCAAGAGTTAAATTACCTCTTTAGAGAAGGGATGCAAAAATGAAAATGGCAGAGTTGCTTCCCCAGAGAGTATTTACTTACCAACTAATATAGCCGGACACTGAGCAGTGACCAGACCACAACTTGCTTCCCTAACTATTATGCATAGATGTATTAAAGACTCAGAGAAGTCAACATTTTTTGGATGGAAACGGTGCTTAAGGTGGACGATCCCGGAAGAACTCTGTTTTGCTTGTTTAAAAAACAAACAGAGTTATTGTTCATAATCAAATCAACTGACTGTGGAGTATATACAGTTATAATATACACTTACAATATCTACCGTAAAGATCCTAAGTTTTCGGGCACATAGGTCTGTACAAACAGTGGAAACTGAGATTAGACTGTTCCTTAGGAACCAGAATGATCAAGATCTTCACAGTTTCCATTCCATCTGCGCATTTTTGTTGACATTACTCTGTGGTAGAACCGAATAACAGGAAAATAAATAATAGGGCAAGGACCGGCTGTACTTGCAGCAGGTGCAGAATTTGGGCAGTCTGTTTTGGGGATATTTTGAACTTAAACATTGTTTTTCTAGGAAACGAAACGGTGAAATGTTTGTTTTTTTGTTTTATTCTTTAACATACGATGTAAGTTTTACTAAAATAATATGCATAAGCATGCCCCATCGATTGATGATATTTTTCATGACGTTTTTCATGAAATTCAATTTTCTGGCATTTTTTCAAAGAATGTAAAAATATACTTATTAACAAGAAAACTGCAATTTTTTGTTATCAGTTTGTTTCAAATATCCTATATTACAGATTATATGATTTGCTGAAATGAAAGTGCATTCATGTGCTAGAGATATGAATTTTAATGGAAAATGTGTAAAAAAAAGTATGTACAAATACAAAATATTGTTTTTTAGGAAAACAAAACGGTGAAAATTGTTTTTTTCTTACCCAAATGTTTTATAGCTCTTTGGGTTATTTAGACGGTATAATGGTTTGAATGCCCCGCCAATATTTCTATTCAGTATTCGTCTACCTTAATCTCATATCTCAGCAAAAATATGTTGTGGAACTCTGATATTAGAAACAGCTCAGTGAGGCTATCTTTATGAGAATCAGCTGAATACTGTAACTGTACATTTTTTTTTTTATTATTTTTTTTTTTTTGGTGGTGCATTAATGTTTGCACTATTTGCAGTGTGCATGTCAAAAATTATAAAACCACAAACTTTTGTCCCTGCAAAAACAAATATCATGCCAGAGAGTGTAGCTATTATCTTGTCTTGAACTGTATGTGGAAGTGCAGCTGGGTGCAACATAGCATGCTAGGAACCAAAAGTTTAAACCAGCCTGGTTTAAACTTTTGGTTCCTAGCTTGCTATGTTGCACCTGCTTGGTGCCTTCGCATTAGGAACTCAATGAAAGCATCATTTTGACACATATTTAGCTAAAATCCATTCAGTAGTTTATGAGATATTATCTGTTTCATATTTTTTGGCAATTTTTTGCTATTTTGGGTAACCATGGATGGCGGCCATCTTGGACAGTCAATTTGCAAAAATTGAAATAACTTCATGCAAGGATCAGTTTGACACAAAGATGGTCCAAATACATCTCAAGGTTTTTGAGATATTGTAATTTTCATATTTTGGCTATTTTAAGTAACGGAAGTCAATAGCCATCTTTGATGGTATATTCACATAAATTTAAAAGAACTCCCTTTATGGATCTTTCTGATTAAATTGACTAAAATCTGTTCTGAAGAGTTTCTTCAGATGTTTGACATTTCAGCAAAATTGGATTCTTAAACAGGCAGAAGGTCACTGTGTCCTAAGTCCGCTACAGACTTTTTCATTTTGATTACTATGAAAACCAAGGTTCCACTAATGCTCCAGGCAAAATTTCAGCCGAATGGCAGCCATCTACCATAGTCTCTATATTTTAAGGTGAATGAGTACACCTCCATGTTTTCCTGCCATTTTTTCAATGGGAAACAACTTCTGTGATTTGCTACTTACTATCCTGGGCCCAGTTGTTCAAAACTAATGACGTCTTTAGGTAACGAGATGATAAAATTTCAAACCTTAATATCTCAAATACACCAATATTTTTTGTTGAAAATATGTGAGAAGCTTTTGCAATCCAATATTTTTTGTTGAAAAAATGTGAGAAGCTTTTGCATTGCAAAAGCTTCTCACATATTTTCAACAAAAAATATTGGTGTATTTGGCTATGAAGTCATAAAACACTTAACGAGTTGACCTCTTAACAAGCTCGTTAGGCTAACTATGCTTTGAACAACTAGGCCCAGGTCAACATAGGCCTTTCCTTTAAAGGAAAGAAGTATTTGCTCCAAGAGCAAATTCTTTCAAGAGTTAAATTACCTCTTTAGAGAAGGGATGCAAAAATGAAAATGGCAGAGTTGCTTCCCCAGAGAGTATTTACTTACCAACTAATATAGCCGGACACTGAGCAGTGACCAGACCACAACTTGCTTCCCTAACTATTATGCATAGATGTATTAAAGACTCAGAGAAGTCAAAAATTTTTTGGATGGAAACAGTGCTTAATCTCATTTCTCAATTTCTCAGTGAAAATATGTTGTGGAACTCTGATATTATAATCAGCTAAGTGGGGTTATCTTTATGAGAATCAACTGAATACTGTAACTGGACATTTTTTTTTTTTTTTTTTTTGTGGTGCATTAATGTTTGCGATATTTGCAGTGAGCATGTCAAAAATTATAAAACCACAAACTTTTGTCCCTGCAAACACAAATATCATGCCAGAGAGTGTAGCTATTATCTTGTCTTGAACTGTATGTGGAAGTGCAGCTGGGTGCAACATAGCATGCTAGGAACCAAAAGTTTAAACCAGCCTGGTTTAAACTTTTGGTTCCTAGCTTGCTATGTTGCACCTGCTTGGTGCCTTCGCATTAGGAACTCAATGAAAGCATCATTTTGACACATATTTAGCTAAAATCCATTCAGTAGTTTATGAGATATTATCTGTTTCATATTTTTTGGCAATTTTTTGCTATTTTGGGTAACCATGGATGGCGGCCATCTTGGACAGTCAATTTGAAAAAATTGAAATAACTTCATGCAAGGATCAGTTTGACACAAAGATGGTCCAAATACATCTCAAGGTTTTTGAGATATTGTAATTTTCATATTTTGGCTATTTTAAGTAACGGAAGTCAATAGCCATCTTTGATGGTATATTCACATAAATTTAAAAGAACTCCCTTTATGGATCTTTCTGATTAAATTGACTAAAATCTGTTCTGAAGAGTTTCTTCAGATGTTTGACATTTCAGCAAAATTGGATTCTTAAACAGGCAGAAGGTCACTGTGTCCTAAGTCCGCTACAGACTTTTTCATTTTGATTACTATGAAAACCAAGGTTCCACTAATGCTCCAGGCAAAATTTCAGCCGAATGGCAGCCATCTTGGATTCTGAACAAGCCTGAATTTACCATTCAGAATTTACCATTCTGAAGCTGCAGTCTGATCATGCTGCATGTGAAATTTGAGGACCATGGGTGCAGTGGTGTCAGAGAATAAGTCATTTGAGTGGAGTTAAATGCTAGGGTCGGCATAAATTGTGAACAGACCAGCTTTTTTTTTAAGACATACAGAGCATATAAGAGGGAGTACTTGATGATAATTAAGGATAATTTTTCTTATTTCTCATTTAAACCATATGTTGTGACCCCTCATCTAAACTGTCTTGTCGAGACGGTTCAGATGAGTGGTCACAACATATGTATTTCTGCAGAATTAACAAAAACTATCCCTAATTATCACCAAATACTGCCTCTTATCTAGAGCTCTGACATACCTAAGAGCACCTAGAGCTTTACATCTAACATCTAGACTGTTATCTAACATAAGAGGTGCCAGTATCTTCACAACATCGAGCTTCATTAGATGTTGTATGGCTCCCGGCTCTGATACAAGTCCCGCTATTGTAGCACAACCACATTCTCTTGCTTCTTCACCAGGGCTCTGCAGCTGAAGTTTGATGAAAAAAAAAAAAAGCAATTTGTCAATGACAATTTATACCTGCAATACTAATAACATATACATGAATGTAACACCTCACCAGGGGCCAGCCTAGAGGGAGAAGTGGGAGAAAAGTCTCCCTGAGCTGACTCACTTCTCTCTGTTTAGAGCTGAGGGAGAAGTCAAAATCTATAAAACATATAGAAAATCCAAAATTTGGAATAAAACTTCTCCCTGAAATTCAGAAAATGACACACAACTTCTCCTTGTCTGACAACCCTAGGCTGATTCCTGTCTCACATGTACACTTTTATTGTTTAATAGCCATTTATGATATTTATTTTTCATCTTATGCTTTCTATCAGACAATATACTCTTTGCAATGCCAATGTTCAGCTGAACATCACTGCCAAGAGGACAGTTCACAGAGCTAACGATCCTGACACTGTGGAACACTTTGTGGAATTTCAAACAGTCACATGCCTCTCATTTGGCAGTGACAGACTAAGTGCTTATTGTTGGACTGACAATCATATGATTATCTGTCCAGCAATAAGCACTGAGTCTGTCACTGAATCCCAGGTTTGATCCCCAGAAGCGGTGCCCTTGGGTGGTGTTATTTGAGGAACAGTGATTCACCAATCGGATTAAAATCAGAAGTTAAATTTGTCAGAATCAATCCTTCAGTTATGCATCATTTTAAAGGAAGTCATTCGGTCTGGTAAATATATTTTGAATTTTCAAGTACATTTTAATAATTTTACCAGATTCAGTTCTGTAAATTCTGACTTTCATTAACTCTGTTGTCAATTTATAGCGTGAATAGCGCGGTGGCTCAGTGGTTAGTGCACTTGACTCTGAAGCCAGAGGTCGTGGGTACGATCCTCACTCAGGGCGAAGTCTTCCTATGTCGGACTGTGTTTTTTCTAGCATTATTTGCAGGGATGATGCTAACAAGTGTGCCGTCCTTCGGATCGGGACGTTAACTGGAGGCCCCCTGTGCAGGTTAAAGATCCCTACTATAGCTACATGGCTTTATGTATGCTTTCATCCTGCAACACTGAAGTGTACAAAAGTACATCTGCTCATAATACTCTGAAAAGAGTGTGTAGCAGTATATATAGAAAGAAAAAAAGGAAGAACTTCCTAGACCCGTTCAAACCTCACTACAGAAGATCTTCTTCTTCTTCTATGGCGTACGCCAAACCGTCAAAATTACTGTATTACCCGTATACCAACAAACCTTTTCAATAATGTTCTGCAGAGCCCCTGGTGTTGAATCTGCGTTGCCTGTCAGTTCGAACTCTGCTTCACATTCACTGACACTTTGAAGACCAGTGGGTCTTGGTTTACTGCCTCCAAACTTCTTTCTTTTACTTTTACCCATTAATATCACAGTGACACATTTCTGAGAACGCAATATATGTGGAGTAGGTACGACTATAAAGCAATCCACAGGAATTAGAGCTGGTAAAAACGTCTTAAATGGTTAAAAGGGTAAAATCTTCTACGCGTGTTACATGGAGGCGGCCATCTTTTTGTGTCTCATGTTGTCTGTCTGCATGGTCGTCGTGCCAATCTAGTTTCCGCCATCGGCTTCCCGAAGCACTATTTGTAACGGTGTAAATATTTGACAGGTCACGAGATAAGGCTTAAGTGTAAATAAGTCTTAATACTGTAAAACAGGATTTAGCATGATAGCTCTTCTGGGCTGAATCTGTGATACACATTAACTTGGCTATTGTTCCAGGAGATTCAGCCCGATTTAAGTACCTGTCTACTGGGCAACAGAGCAGATGGAGCTTGTGTTAGCTGAGTAGCTGCTTCTGGGTTTTGCAGAGTTCCTCTTAGAGCATTTTTCCTCGAAAACAGAGCCCTGGTAAGTCATGCATGAGGAACATTCGTCTGTGAAAAATCCTGTGAGTGAATTGGTATTAGTTCCTACACCTTAACGACCTACCTGACACACTTCTAGAGCAGACTATTTGCTGCTGACTCGTACTATAACGTCAGATTACAGCAGTGATCAGTCCTCTACTTCAAGATAACACTGACGGATTTGTTGTTTAGGGGGAAACGGGATAGGGGGTGGGGGTGTAGTGCACTTTATGTGTCGAGACCAATGTAACATAGGTCTTTCTACAAAGTTAAATAGAATAAGTTGCCAGACGGTAAGACCACAAAGCACCTGGAATTGGACTTGAATTCAAATCTAGCCTGGAATTGATAGACCAGTCGAGTCATAAAGAAGGCAAACAACCGTGATCGGATTCCTTTGCCACAGTCTACAACATGCAAATGAAGAAACAAATGTGCGGGGGGGGGGTCGGATTTTTTTTGTGATGTACTGGGAGGGTCGGAAATAAAAAAAAAACATGGAGCAGGGGGGGGGGGTCATATATTTTATTCGGCATATTGTGTGTGTGTGTGTGGGGGGGGGGGGGGGGGCTCAGAATTCTTCCATCAGTCTTCATTTTCTTCATTTTTTTAAAAATGTCTCAGCTTCTGGGGGGGGGGGGGGCGTTGCCCCCAGACCCCCATTACTTCTATTCTTGCAAACTCAAACTGAAGTTTACAAAATTTAAAGACCATTAATCTGCATGATTGAGCAATCTGTCAGAATAAGAAATGTTCTTTGTGTTTAACAGGTTTGATTGAGGTCAGTCTGAAATAAAAAAAAAGGTAATACAGTGTGTGTGTGAAGGGTAGCTTGGGAGATGGGATGGTGTGTGTGTGTGTGTGTGTGTGGGGGGGGGGGGGTCATAAACTTTTTTGTCACTTATCTAGAGGGGGGGGGGGTAGGAAAAAAATTCTGGTGAGACTTGGGAGGGGGGGGGGTCGGGAAAATTTTGGTGCCTCATATGAAAATATATGATCCCCCCCTACCTGATAATAAATGACTCGTCCCTTACCATAGTAAAGTCAAACTTTGAGCACTGCCCCATTTGGTTTAAACATATTTTATTTCAAGAAATCTTACATTCATGGCACTAACAATATTGTTCTATACATAAACATATTAGGATCAGAACGAAAGCATAAGCTTATTGCTAATGCCCCATTTGGAATCCTTATAAACAGGATAAAATATCAGGTAGAATGATGCAGCAGAGAGCTGTACGTTTTGTAACTGACATGGAACACCAGCAGCGTATGTGGGAGGAGGAGCCGACAACAACAACAAAAAAAAAAACAGAGACAGCAGCGCCATTGAGCCGCGACACGACAAAACCAACAATGTGGTAGTGCGCCCAGCGCAGACTCAGATCAGCCTGGTCATCCGTGCAGTTTGACCAGACTCTTCGTTAAGTGCTCAACGGATAGCTTAGGGTCTAATCTACCTCCATTCGGACAGTGAAGACTCTGATCAGACTGGGCGGATGCCCAGGCTGATCTGAGTCTGCGCTGGGCGCACAACCACATTGTTGGTTCTGTCGTGTCGCGGCTCATATGTTACAGAACCTTGACTGAAAAACTCACAAGGAAGGGAGAAGCAAATTTCAGCTCACTGTTCTAATTCCATTCCCATCTAGAAAATAAATTTTCAAGCTTTCGCAAATAGGCGGCTGAAATTATAGATTACAACAGATCTATTCAACTCATATGTATGTACTATAATAGTAAAAATTATTTAGCTTTGTAAAAGATGAGCTGGTGGAGCTACCACAAATTTCCTGAAAGTTTTGTGACGATTACTTTGCGTGTACACATATGCGTTACATGCATACGAGTCGAACAACATCGTTACATTTTTTGGTTAACTTAAAAAAAAGTGTGTGTGTGGGGGGGGGGGGGGGGGGGGGGCACCTCCACTTTACATATGTGCCGCTGCAATAGTCCTACTTTTGGATCTGCCAGATACATCAATAGGTATGAGTTTAGTGACCAATGTATACGAATAGGTCTGATTTCTCTAGGCTCTGTACATAAATAGCTGATCTGGGTTTTCTTTGAAGTTATTCCCATAGTAAAATTGGCGGGAAAACATAAATACCTAACTGTGTGCACGTGACCTACAGCCCCTTTTCCAGCGGAGCAATTCATGTACAACTCGAATGTTGCTTGCCCAGATGTATTGTTAATTGTATCTGAGCCATCCGGGCAAGCAACATTCAAGATCAATATGCTCATTTCCACAGATACCTGGGGCCAGTAAATTTTGCGTTTAGAACACCTTGACCACTACCCTTAGTCATAAAACTTGTATTAACATTTCTGGACAATGTTTTAAAAATGACCCTTTTCTCTATCAATGCTAGCATTTATAGTGAAAAGGGTCATTTTTAAAACCTTGTCCAGAAGTGTTAATACGTACAAGTTTTATGAGAAAGAGCAGTGGTCAAGGTTTTCTAAAACGAGAAAATTATTATATGCAAGATATCATTTTGGACCAGAATGGCTATACTGATCTCAGGTATCTGTGGCTCATTTCAGCTGTATTTATGAACAAGCACAGTGCACGCTGACCTGAATTCAACGGGTACTGGTAGTTACCTCAGTATCCCGCATATTCCTTCTGCGGTATATATATAGTTAGGGGCGGAAGCAGAGTGAGCGCGCACGCATGTGTGTGTGTGGGTTGGGGGGGGGGGGGGGGGGGGGCAGTTTGGGACTAGCTGTGACTGTGAGTAATATGAGTTAACTCTGGATGAAGTAAGTTAACTTGAGCTTACTTCCGACTGCCTACGGTATTAATTAACAACCATATGCAATCAAAGAACGTTATTGGTAGTACAGGGGAAGAAATGTCCTACGTTATGTAACACTCCGACCATCCTGCTCATTTCTTAAGTAAGCAAGAAGATCTGCATTTGTGGACATCCAAACAGAGCACACAGGGATCCATTCAGAACACTGGCTATGTCGTCGCTTCTCCTGCATGTCACAAGGCACATCTGCATAAGTCACGGCTCATGTTTTCATGTAATTAAGACACAATACACAGACTCACATGCAAATTATACTGTGACACATCTATTTTCTCAAGTACGGAGACATATACTTGTCAGCTGCATATTCTTGTCGATGGCAAGAGTAGATGAACGAATCATAGAAATTTGTGTGACCTGCAGGTGGTGACCTGTGCAAGCCCGATCCGACCCGAGCATGTTAGATGCTAGTGCAAATAACCTCACCCGGCCATCAATATTGCTCTCGACCGACAAAAGTCGGAGCTACATATTCGCAGCCCCACGGCAAAATAAATGATTACCACACAGGACTTAAAAATTAAGGCAGTTCTATACTAGTAATATGAAACAGAGTATTTAAATTGAGCTTTTTCTTACTTGATTAAAATAAAAAATCGCTAAACTTCTTGTACCAGCTTCAAAACATTTCTTAAAAAAAACCCCCAAAAACCCTTAATCGAAATCAGTTGCAAGCTACCTTACTCTGTCCCAAATCTAACCCAGACTTAGATCCAACCTTAAACTAGCCTAATTTGTAGGAGTCCGAAGTATATGAAAAAAAAAAAAAAATGGAAAAAAATATTTCATACACAGATATTGTAAAGTGGTTTAATTTCACGAATTAGATAATATGTGTATGGGCACGCTGCCATGTTTTCCGCCATTTTTCAAAGGGAGACAATTTGAGCTGCGATACGAGAAAAACAACAAAGTGGTTGTGCGCCCAGCGCAGACAGATCAGCTTGAGCATCCGTCCACTCTGATCAGAATATTCGCTAAGCGCTTAAAGGGTAGCAAAGGGTCTAAGCTACCTCCATGCGGACAGCGAAGACTCTGATCAGACTGGGCGGAAACCCAGGCTGATCTGAGTCTTCACTGGGCGCACATTCCACTTCGTTGGTTTTCTCGTGTCGCGGCTCATTTATGTGACGTGTTTGTTTCCCTGGAAGACGAAGCCTTCCCTAAATTGGGATCTACTTTCAAAGGAACAATTTGCAACAGTTTTCCTTCAAGAGTTGACTCTCATTGTGAAGAAAGTAAAAAATATAAATGGCAGAGCAGGGGTCATATTTATAAAACCACATAAGTGGTTGCTATGCTGTTGCTAAGGCTGAATTTCTATAAAGGAGATTCCCTACAACTATGTAATTTGCTCTGGAGGAATAGTCTGAAAAAGACTGTTCCTCCAGAGCAAATTTCTCAGTTGTAGGGAATCTCCTTCAAAGAAATTTAGCCTTAGCAACAGCATAGCAACCACTTAAGTTGTTTCATAAAAACGGCCCCTGGTTTGCCGTGCAAGTATACCCATTTACATTGATGAAAATATTCGCGAAGTTCTGAATTCGCAAAGTTCATAATGAGTCTGTGGAGAAACTAAGGTAATTAAAGCATTTCGCGACAGTTTTATGTCTGCGACTTCAGGAATATTTCCCGATTTATGATAGAAATGTCTATTACAAAGTCATGTATGTTAATATACATGTAATAAACAAATTCTATGTTAAATCGGGAAATTATTTGCGTCCTATTTATATGTACACATTAAAACATGTCCATATCTCCCAAAACTGTTTAGTTATCTGATACTTTGATATCAAATTGCGAATCTTATGCGCCACCATATATATTCAAGAGTACTACACTCGCATATCACTAGGTCGTACGGACAGATAACAATTCATTCTGAAATAAACATGGCTCATTATAATCGATGCAGATTATAAAAAAAATCTGCACCTTAAAAGGAAAAATCGCTATCTAACTTTTCCCCAGAGGAACTCTAGAACTGAGGTATTTCAAACTTTATTTAATTTTCATTTGATACATAAAATTTAAGTCGACGGCTAATGAAAACAAAAGGGGGCGTGATTGTTTACAAAATATGAAACGAGACTGTATCAGTCCCACCAAACAAAATCGACAGAACGAGAACCAGGAAACTTCTCTAAACAATGGTCTCTAAGAGGCTCAGTTCAAAGCAAGAATTAAGGCTTTCATGGAACAGAATACGCCGATCCTTTTTTGGGGGTTGGAAAGGGTGTCTGACCTCTGTGCATCATGAATTGTGTACGACTGTTTGCATGTCGACTTGCGCGGAGTTTCCATATTGGTGGCGTGCCCTCTATTTCACATATAACATATAACTAGTTTGATTCACCAAGGCCGCACTCTACACATGTAGTTGGATGATATTTCAACCAGGACCAGAGGTAAGGTTTCAAGCTTAGTTTTCAGTTCCCTACCATATCCTAAATAGTGGCACACCATAAGCGTCTCTGTGAGTGGCCTGCGACTGTCCTAAAACATCAGGTGATGTACGTGCTATATCTGACGGCGGCATTACAAGAAGTACAGACCATGGTCAGACTACTTCTCTATAAAGATAGTCTAACCTGACTACGGGCTTTACTCAATCCTTTTTGTCCTACTATTTAGGTTCGTTACGTTAGTTTCAATCTACTTTTGTGCTCAGAGCTACATAGAAGATAGGGGAGGGTTCATTCCATTTGGTTTAGTGGCATATATCCTCTGTGTATACTCTCTTCGGCGACCTTAAAATTAAGGGACGATTGTAATTCTGGTCCCAGGTATTTCTTGTCTTAAAACGGGGTCTGATGAGATCTGTTTCGAACATATTGGATAACATATTTTTGAGCGCGGCCTTTTCACATGCCACTACGAAACCATGAAAACTAACCCATAGCCATGTTGTTAAATATGTAAGCAATCACGAGTCGGGTATGATTTTTTTTTCTTCTTCATATTTTGTTTTCATTAGAGGTCGCCATAGTACTTGGCTCAACATCTGCTTTTTGATGATGCCTGCTACATGTGCGAAGGCGCAACTTGCTTAATTAATTATACTCGCCCATAACTAAGTTTGTTTTGAGCATCTGGGTTTTGGGCGAGCATTAGAAATATGCACCTTCAATGCTAGCAGTATCAAACAACAGAAGTTAAGAGCAGTGTAATAAGAATATATGAATAAAATAGACCAGGCTGAAAATTGTTTGCATACAAAGTCCGAAAAACGTATAAAATGCCACATGGGCTTCATACACTGTTCTCCTTTTGGAACAACAAGAAAATGGCAGAATACGCGAATATTACATATCCCATCGAGCACACAACGCTGCAATAAAGCAGGATCAACCGTCAATTATGCATTTGCCGGTGTGCAAAAATATGACGTTGAAATGACGTCGTTATGACGTTGGTGCGACGTAATTACGTCGCATCGACGTCAGTATGACGTCATTTTGACGTCATATGCCTGATGGGGCAATACATTCACTAATTTAAACTAGTTTTCCAGGAAATTCGAAGGTCTCACACTGTGCATGGTCTACTATAGGGTGATGTGAGCAAGTTAGGGCATTGTTTTGTACCGAAAATTCACCCACTAACGTTTGTGGATTGTTCCCACACAGACGGACAAGTAATAGAACATTACATTGTATTGTAAATTGTCATTTGGGGAGGTAAATCGTCGTACATTTACAAGTAATAGAACATATACTAGTGAAAAGGATTTCAGAACATCTCCCTTGTTCAGATTTGAAGTAAACTTACAAAACACAATCAGTACTTCAAAACAGATAAAAGACGTGAAACCCTTTCATATCAAAGTTTTCAAACACTTCAAAAGAGATTAAAACTTATAATGGTAAATATTTTTATATGTAGTTGCCGTTATAACCAAAATTACAAGACAGTTCTAATACACGACAGCAAAACTTTAGAAAAATCTTTTCTGGGTCTTCAACCTGACTTGTAAGCCTTCAAAACGTGGATATCAAAAAGGGCAAACAGCATTCGGGAACCCCTATTAAAGCAGCGCCTCTCAACTACAACAACTCCAGTTTCACATTCTCTAACCACAACTTAGTTATAAGACGGGATTTTATCCTCCCAAAATTACCGCATGTATGTAAAATCAGTCTGTGTAATTCAGCTATAAGTAGAGGTTTTTCTTCCAAAACAATTCCAAAGATCTAGATCCGTCTTACAAGACGGATCTAGATCTTTGAGATTGTTTTGGAGGGGAGAAAACCCGTCTTATAACGGAATAAATTCAGTAGGCCTCCAGAGAATGGCTGAAGCTGTAGTATGCAAAAAATGCAAAAAGTAGGATTCTTTTTTAATATAAATACGTAAATCGGTTTGGTGCTCTTATACGTCGGATATATTTTACCATTTACCCCCGAGTTAACTTATTCATGTACGAGAGGCGTTCAGAAAGTTTTGCAAGTGACATAATTTCTTGGGAACCACCATGAAGACGAAACTTCTGAGTGCAAAAACACAAACAGCAATGCTACGTTCAGACAAATCTGCAAACAGGGTGTGTGTTTTTGAAAGGACGCATTTTTAACTTCTTGAAAGAATTATACCCTAAATACACTGCAGAATTTTACTTTAGTAAGCCGTTATTCATACGAGCAGTCTTTGATTTTTTATCTTTCCTACTTTAAGATAATGCCCAGCCAGTGTTGTCCTTAAATATCGCGGAAATCATATTTATTATATACCTATCAATGATACACCCTTTGAACTGCCTGTTTTCTGGCCATCTGATACATCTTGCGTTGCATCCGAGAGTGTAATAAAGCCATGCATTAAAAACGATAATCCACTAGCGGATTAAATATGCAATTCTAATGCACTTACGTATGTAACGCGACGTCTGATTGGATAACGTCAAAAATTTGCGACAGTATATCCTGCGATATACTGTCGGAAACCCGACGTCATTACGTAACGTCGCTTCTCATTGGTTGACATCTGGATTTACGTCGCTGAAAGCGCTTGCGTTGGATGCAAAGTAGCACACTTTTATAGGTGAAAATGTGAAAAGTGCATTAGAATGGGGATAAGTGTATTGTAAATTGTACGTCATTTGGGGAGGTAAATCGTCGGTTTTATGGTCGCAAATTGCGTTTTACGGCTCCCCTGACGCGTCGCCGTAAAACGAAATTTCCGACCATAAAACCGACGATTTACCTCCCCAAATGACAATTTTGAATACAGTTATCCCCTAAAGTACGTCGTTAAGTTATGCGTTGACGTCCATAAAACGTCGTGTTTTCTAATGGCAAAATCGTGACGTTTTAGTGCATTTTTTAAATGCAATTTAAGTGTCATATGATAAACAGAATCTTGCTTCGTGAATTTATCAAACTCGTTGGGGAAAACCGATAAGATGCTCGGTATAGCCTCGCATCTGATCTTTTCCCCCAACTCGTTTAATAAATTCAATAAAACATGAGCACTCATGTAAGATCCTCTATTTAATGCAACAAATGAAGCCTCTAGCTACAGCTTTTTTTTTTTCAAAAATGACGTTGACGTCGATTTTGATAACGTCATAAAACTACGCTTTGCTTTGTAAGGAAAGATAGCAATTGCCATCCTTTTAACTTATGTATGGACATTGTAGGCAACGATGAACAAGCAGCTGACAAAGATTAATTTTGCTTTTACAACCGGCGTTATTTGACTTGAAAGCTTAACACTAAAAGAATTTATATACTAGTATATAGCGTTCCACAATGTTGTCTTGGCAAACCGTGTAGACCCAGACTAGACATCACAGAATGCTGCGTCGTATATTCTTCGTCAAGTAAAAGAACTTCTAAATAATAGAACTTCTGAAAGAACAAAACATATACGTGTATAATTAAAATCATTTCTTTTGAAGCCGTGAGTAGATTAATCTCAAGATGATGTCAGATAAAGACGGACCGCCAGGTGGGGCGGTATCTGTAGCGGTATCAGCGGCGACGTCGACTGGTCAGAATACTGCCGACGACAGTGACATGAGGCAGGTCTGGAGGTTTATATATGTCGACATGAGCTATGTAAAGAGTATTCCCGGACTTATACAAGCAGGTGAACTTGTAAGTATAATTTTAAGAGTAAACTGGTCAAGGCTTACCCTGTTTGCTTAAGCGCGCTTGTCTCAATATTAGGATCTTTAACCGCTTTGGCGCGTTTATCTAAAAAGTTCTCAATGTTAGGATCGTGTTGATCTCTGTAGGAATCTCTGAAAAAGAGAAGGAAAGACAGTAGTCTCATAATGCTTTACAAAGGTCTGAAGGATGCAACCAGTATACTCATAAATGACCTTGTTCCACGAAGCAGGCGTACCAGGAATCCTCATTCCCTGGCATTTCAAACCTCATCGGCTGAGACTTGATCCGTTTCCTTGTATATATAAGTCCAGTTTCTTCCCCCGAACTATTAGAGATTTGAATTCCCGGGAAGATTCTCTGATTTCTGCTGCTGAGTATGCAGAGGATTCAGTTACTAAGTTTACTTCCCTTGTGCTGGCTAGGGACTAGCTTCCCTGATCACAGGTCCTGATGAATGATTGTCCTTGGACGTATCACGTACCAGTAAACAGTTCTGATTCTGATTCTGGGGCCGTATTTATAAAACAACTTAAGTCGTTGCTATGCTGTTGCTAGGGCTGAATTTCTATGAAGAAGATTTCCTACAACTATGAAATTTGCTCTGGAGGAACAGTCTAAAAAGACTGTTCCTCCAGAGTAAATTTTATAGCTGTAGGAAATCTCCTTCATAGAAATGTAGCCTTAGCAACAGCATAGCAACCACTTAAGTCGTTTTATAAATACGGCCCCTGATCCTTATATTGAGACAAGCAACTAAGCGATTTTGCGTTTTATCTTATTAAGTTGAGTTTTACAACTAAATACAAAAAATGCATATCGAAATGAATCTAGACTTAGTTTTTTGTCGAAAGGCATTATAAGGTTAAGTTTGACCTAGATTAAATTTTAAACTATATAGAATGTAAACGAATTTGAACAAGAAAATCTGTCTGTACAGTTTTCAGTCGATGCTATTAGAGCGACTTGATTTGATCTTTTACTTCATCGATTTGTTTCTGGTCTAATTATTTTACACATAAACATTTCATGACTGACTAGAAAAAAAAAAAACAACGTGAAAATAAATTTTATGGCTGATAAATGCTTCCGTAAGACAAGTCACTATTCACCAAAATCAGTTAGGAGTCAAAGCAATGCAACAACAACCACTAAAGTTCGAAGATTGTATGCTACAAAATCACACCAGGATGATACCGCAATTGTAAATTATATGCTAAACAAGCTCCATGCGGACAGTGAAGACACTGATCATACTCGGCGGATGCCCAGGCTGATCTGAGTCTTGGCTGGGTGCATATGCCACTTTGTTGGTTTTTGTTGTGGCGCGGCTCATTTATGGACAATTTCAATCTAAATTCACACAAGTATTGAGTGTAATATCAGACTGGCATGAATCGTTTTAATGATTGCCCTTTAGACTGGCTGGTTCGAATCGTATACATGACTGTTCATAAAACAAAAATCTTTTATATAATGCATTTAAATGCCAGTTCAGTCATACTGTATAATGGTTATTCTTTAAATAGACCAGTAAACATCGGATTGTGACCGGTGTTAATCGAATGCATTATATTTATTGCTGATCCATGACTCTTGTTCTCTTTCAGATATTATCATTACTTTGCATCATTAGTGTATCCATCCCTGACAGTATAAGATGTAACCATGACCACGGTGGTACATATTCTTACGTTGAGTTCACATCCAGCTCATGTTTAATCACCTGTATTATATGGTATTGTTTGTATCTGTTCGCCATCACCAAAAAAGTTGGCTTCATACGATGGGATATATCGGTAAGCATTTTCAGTATATTATTTTATAGGACGCCATAGCCGCCCTTCTGCAAATAGGCCCCTTGGGATAGCCATGGCGCTTCATTTTTTCCCATTAAATTATCGTTTTTCAATTCATATGACTGCTTTAGACACAAGTGGGTTTGGGTGACAACTTTGGGATATTTCTCTTTGCTTTTTCTACAATGTATTTGTTATAATCACAGAAAAGAGGGAATTAAGTAACTGTGTCTCATTGTGTTGATTCTCATTGGTTTCACAGCTACGACGATAACAGACATTTTCTCTGAATTAGCAACAGATACGCCTCTTACCGGGAGGTCTTCTGCACGGTTATTGTCACGGTCTTCTCAATGTATCTCTGTTCCATCTCGTTTTTTCTCTTTTTCAGCATTTGATATGGTGTGCGTTTTATGTGTTTAACTATTTCATTGGCTCCTGTGTTCTGGCGGCCCATGCTTGTGACCAAGGAGGCTACAAGGCAGCAACGGTATGTACAAATTGAACTTTAAGTTTTTGTCTCGGCAGTGTATTCAGCCTGGTAGCTTACTTGTCAGGTCGTGCAACTGGAGTTGTGTAGCCATCATGGTTCAACTTATTTTAAAACGAATAAGTACAGCCTTGCAATCTGTTCGTCACTATTATAGTATTTCATTTAAGGGATAACTGTACTCAAATTGTCATTTTGGGAGGTAAATAAGTGGTTTTATGGTAGGAAATCTCGCTTTACGGCGACGCGCCAGCGGAGCCGTAAAACGCAATTTGCGACCATAAAATTGAAGATGGTTGGATGGTTTTATCAAATATATACAGGATATACTGTCGCAGATTGACGTTATCCAATCAGACGTCGCGTTACATACGTAAGTGCATTAGAATGCTCTTTTTGTCACACTTTCCCGGAAGCGCAAATGTTAGTAGGAAATATCTCATCGTGTGCAATGTATGTCCTGACAAGGGTGGTATAAACTAATTACTGTTTAGAGCATGTCAGATTATATTGCGTACACGCGGGCAAATTATGCTCAGTACTTATTATGCGCCAAGTAAGCTAAGAAGCACCGTCCATCGGGGCCCGAGAAATATACGGACAGTCAGTGGGCGGTACCGGTACATGAGTGCGTAATTCAATTCAGGCTAGGTTAAAGTCTCACCGTGAAATTCAAGGGCCCAGGTCTCGACGAGACTGAACGTTCACTCGCTTTACATCACCCAGGAAAACCTGATATGAAGGTTGCGTGAGTTTGGAGGTAAAGAAAATGCAGAATGTGGCACAACTTGTCGCATATCCTGTAACAGCGTCCCAGACTGTTATTGAAATCCAATGAAATAGTTCCATCAGAATCTGGCATCAATCACACATGCAACTAGTTAGCTTTGAATAGATTTTAACAACCTTTCGAGGCATTTTGGAAGAAAAAAGACCATGCACAGCTTCTCTGTGGCAATGACCGCCGACTTGTTTCGCTCAATAAGTTTGATTCGATAAGGCAAAATTAGATGGGTAATCGCCAAGCTTTTATTTTCAACCTCCAGTGCGCCCTGTATCCGGCCATCAGGTTTATCTGGGTGCATTCCAGTGTATTTATACGGTTCCTTCAATTTCAGGCCTTTGGTTTCCTTTGTTTGATAGTTCTGCTTGTTGACGGATTTTTGACGTTCAGAGGTGACTATAGTAGATATAAAGAAGGGAAGTCGTCGGCGTCGGGATCAAGTCAGCAAGAAACTCCAAAAGAGGCTGAAGAGGTCCAGTATTGATAAGGAGGAGCTACATGTCGTTGAATCCTGATAGTCATAAAAATCTTGAAGATTTGGACAGATATCCGAGAGCAAACTGTGTAGACCCAAATCAGACTGCTCCTTGATCTGGGTATACACGGCTTGCTCGGGCCTGTCTATTCCAGTAGCTATGTATTGTTGTATAACGGTGGCTTTTAGCATGATTAAGCCGGTGACTTATAATAGGAGTATGTGCAATAGGCATCTGCAGTGTGATCAAAGTTTACCATGTTTGGATCAACAAACTATGGATCTTGAGGAATCAATAATCAAATCTAAAATTTGTGAGGACCTCTTAAAAGAAAGGTTGGTCCTGGTCTTCACTGGTTGCAATATCCGAAAGCCCATTTTTGCCCGGCACGGTTAAATATTTTGTCATAAACTGAGGGGTGGAAGGCTGTTTCTCAGTACGTAAAACTAGCCGTGTGGTCTGGTCCATGATTTATTAAGTTTGCATGTGTTTCATATAATTTAAATGACAAACATAAAGGTAGATTATCTGACTGGGAGCAACCTGTCATGTTATCTGCCTTACAAAATATTTTTTTTTATTACATATTACATGTACATTTATTAGACTATTCATGTGTGTATGGAAATAATCCCAGCAGGCACACAACGTTGAATCAACATTGATGCGACACTGATTCGACACCATAACGTTGCTTCAACGTTGTGTGCCAAGTGGGACTTTAAGCGTGGGAGAAACTGTGTCAGCAGACCAAACGGTGAAACTCCTGACATGAGGTTTTGTTGTCTAGGAATCATATCCTGATGAGGTCAGAATTTTTGTCATGTGTTTTTGGTGCTTTGTTAAGCAGAGTTTCATAACATATCTATCATTTTCAACTGGTAGAACAAATAACTAGAACACACGTATTTGAATGGATCGTTTAACCCCATTTCAACCTCATTCTGCTATCGCACCTATCAGACTTCCTTTTGACAGAAGAAAGAAGAAAGAAAAAAATTGTGAGCGTTATTGGGCAATCTGAGCGGAGATGTTTTCTGTTCACATTCCCTAGACCATAGGACTTTATTACCGAACAGTAAAATCCCTGATCAGACTGCACAGGAGCGCACACCGCCTTCAATCTTTATTACAGGCTCCCTTGAACTAGATTTTTATTTTTGTTTCAATTCTTTTTCGTTTTTCAAAATGGGTAAGCTACTGTATTGATTTATTCAGATATAAAACGGGACCTTCTCTCTCCAAACGTACCCCCCATTGCAGATATGAGCCGCGACACGACAAAACCAACAATGTGGTTGTGCGCCCAGCGCAGACTCAGATCAGCCTGGGCATCCGCCCAGTTTTATCAGACTCTTCGTTCTGTCTTCAAAGGGTAGCTAAGGGTCTAAGTGCCTCCATGCGGACAGCGAAGGCTCTGATCAGACTGGGCGGATG
This sequence comes from Ctena decussata, assembly GCA_963989385.1. Taxonomy (NCBI): domain Eukaryota; kingdom Metazoa; phylum Mollusca; class Bivalvia; order Lucinida; family Lucinidae; genus Ctena; species Ctena decussata. Next base: position 77,810,348 of record OZ022503.1, on the reverse strand, counting down.
CCCAGGCTGATCTGAGTCTGCGCTGGGCGCACAACCACTTTGTTGGTTTTCTCGTGTCCGTGGCTCATATGTTAACCAGCAGTGTTTAAATAATTTGACCACTTTTCCAAAACAATCCTTAAAATCTAGATCCGTCTTGTAAGACTTTTCCTGATTTTTGGGGATTGTTTTGGGAAGAGAAAAAGCACCGTCTTATCACCAAGTAAATACGGCAGTTTAACCTGTTTGAAGACATGTCCTGACCGCGCATGCCCGTATATAAGCAGTCTGATCAAGCCAGGGCGTGTCTTTTCAAGTACTGCTCTCTCTACCAGATTCCAGTAAATGACAGTGCGATGCATTCCCTGGCCAGATTTGGCATTTGCACTGGCTGGTCTGAGTATGAGTATATCTCATATGTTTTAGGTGAATTAATACTGTATTTCTTCAGTTAAAAGACTGGAGTTTACCCTTCCAAAATTACTGCAGATATGTTAATCAGTCTTGTGTAATTCAGGTACAGTATAATCTGTCTTTAAGGCCACCTCCTGTCTTAAAAGGCCGAAATCGCATATCCCAATGTACCATTTTCAGTGCAAATTGACCTGTATTAAGCAAGCATCTGTCTTAAGCAAGCAGTTTGGCCCTTCCTTTAGGTGCTTGCTTAAGACAGGTTTGACTGTATAGGATGGGGGTTTTCTCCTCCAAAACAATCCCAAAAATGTAGACCCGTCTTATAAGTCGGGTCTAGATATTTGGGGGTTGTTTTAGACTGGTCTAGATTTTGGGGTCTAGATTTTTGGAAGAGGAAAATAACCCCGTCTTATAAACGAAGATATGAGCCGCGACACGAGAAAACCAACAATGTGGTTGTGCGCCCAGCGCATACTCAGATCAGCCTGGGCATCCGCCCAGTCTGATCAGAGTCTTCGCTGTCCGCATGGCGGTAGCTTAATTAGACCTAGCCCAGCTCTGGGACGGAAAATGCCCAGAAACAAGTTTCAATTTTCACGAAATTAGAAACTTTGTTTCTGAAATAATTTCGGTCCGGAGCTGGACTAAATTAGACCCTAAGCTACCTTTTAAGCTCTTAGCGAAAAGTCTGATCGAACTGGGCGGATGCCAAGGCTGATCAGAGTCTCCGCTTTTGGCGCACCACCACATTGTTGGTTTTCCCGTGTCGCGGCTCATATATGGTATCAATACCGTCATTTTCAGTTTTGGCTCCCTTCTTATGGACGGCAAGAATTCTTACCAAGATGAGCAAATTCTTTCCTATAAGAGCTGGCTCCATTTCGGAAGGACTTCTCCGTTCAGGGAAGCAAACAGTAGATCACAAATATTCTTGCCCTTTGTAAACATGGAGAATAAACATGAGAGTACCCATGCACATAAAGACAGGTTCATATATTTATTGTAACGAAGTCCACTTGTATCTTCATTGTTTTTACTAAAAAACTGTAAGAATGACTCAGTTGTACTTTTTATCATTTCGTCATTTCACACGTACTGTATTCGTGTGTATGTGAGAGGCGCCGTGGTCGCGTGGTTACAGCGACTCGGTTATAGTGCAGAAGGGTCGCAAGTTCGAATCTCCCGAGTAGGGTCAAACTCTCTCTCATTCATATGCTGTGCCAAAGATACAGTGGGTCTATAACTCCCACTGCCCCTACAGCCACAAGGCAATGGAAAACCTTTTCCTTTACCTATTACAAAGTAATTACGAATTCATTTGCGTTTAGCTTGGAGAATAACTTTTGGTAAAATTAACTCCTAAAACAAAAAATACGATTAGTTTTGCAGGTCGGAATTGCCTCATCAAGTCTTGGCCGAGGTTCACAGTCACAGTCACTTAGGAGGTCGAAATGTTCACTATGCAAATATACTCAACCGAATAAAAAACGCAACACTTAATTTATCCACTATTCCATAGCTCATGTTATATGCAGATTATTTTCAGTTTAATTTCTAAAATGAACAGGGATTAATGTTTACTTTCCCAGAAATTCAGTTTTGTTAATGAAATGGTTCACGCTTGAGAGACCATTACCGACGGCTACCCGAATTTCAAAAGTCTCAAAAAGATGCAAAACTAACGCCTTACAGGATTAATACGTCGCATCGAACGCCGGGTCTAGGATAATCTATGGTCTCAGAAGTGCGTCGAACACTTTCTACAAGGCTAAAAATCATTGATGGATGGTAATGAAAATGTTTGGCCTCCAACCACAGGCTTACATAAGCGTGCAACATTCCAAGCACATTGGCAAATATATCCCTAATTGAGACTTTTGAAAATCGGGTAGCTATAGGTAATGATCTCTCAAGCGTGAACCAGTTCATCAACAGAACTGAATTTCTGGGACAGTAAGCGTTAATCCTTGTCGAGTTAAGAAACTAAACTGAAAATGATCTGCATATGACAGGAGCCACGAAATATTAGAAAGATTAGGTGTTGCGTTTTTAATTCGGTTCAGTATAGATTGTCAGTATCACGCGAAACCGTGATTCTAACTATGATCTAAACATAGTTTATTTAGAGGTATACCTTAACTGTAAGGTTATTTTCAATGACAACGAATGTAAAAACATTCAAAATTTTCATTTGTCGTTTTTAGATGCGTAACTTGCAAACAAAATCTCCAGATTTTTCTTTCCTTCACAACGCATTTTTCTCAAAAGTTTTACACTCAGATGATTTATATGCATAATTTTGTGAGTGAAACATGAGCTAGAAAGGGCAGTTCAATTGCAGAAAACTTTAAACTTGAGCCGCGACACGAGAAAATCAACAAAGTGGTTGTGCGCCCAGCGCAGTCAGATCAGCCTGGACATCCGCCCAGTCTGATCAGAGTCTTCGCTGTCCGCATGAAGGTAGCTTAGACCTTAGCTGCCTTATGAGCGCTTAGCGAAGAGTCTGATCAGACTGGGCGGATGCCCAGGCTGATCTGAGTCTGCGCTTTGCGCACAACCACATTGTTGGTTTTGTCGTGTCGCGGCTCAAATGTTATCGGACGCATTTAGGTACATTGCTCCTTACGGCGGATGAGCCGGTATTGTCGTGTTTTCAACCATTTTTTGAAAAGGGGACAACTTTTGTGACTTCCTGTTTGCTTCCCGGACAACATACCCCCTCTTAAATGAGATCTACTCTTAAAGAGAAGTGTTTGCTCATACTAGAGCAAATTCTTTCAAGAATTTTCAAGAATTTATACCCTAGGGAGACAAAAATAAAATGGTAGAGTTGCATCCCCTTAAGTATCACCCATTTATACTTTCTATCTCCGTAATTGGTTGGAACAGAATGAAGAAAAAAAATACGATGTTTTGCGGTATACACGTTTTATGCCTCCGTGGCGCTAGTCAGGGGGGGGGGGCATTATGTTTTACCCCTGTCCATCTGTCCGTCCGTCCGTCCGTCCGTCCGTCCGTCTGTCCGTCGCATTTTTTTTTGTATAATCAACTCCTCCTACAGTTTTTAAGCAATCAATCTGAAGCTTCGCACAAATGTTGCAGGTATATTGAAGATGTGCATGTGCTTTTTTTAAAGAGTAAAAAAAACATTTTTGACAAAATTACGGCCATTTTGGACTTAGAAATTTTACATGATCTGGCTAAGGCTGAATGGCAAGTTTGTATAATCAAATCCTCCCAGTTTTAAAACTATCAATTTGAAACTTTGCACATATGTTCCACACATATCGAAGATATGCATCTGCTTTTTTTGAAGAGAATTTTTTTTTGACAAAATTATAGCCTTTTCGACCTCAGAATTTTTTTTAGGTTGTGACTAATACAATATGATATGATTGTATAATCAATTCCTTCCACAGTTCTTATGCAGTCAGTTTGAAACTTTGCACAATTTTTACAGACATATTGAAGGTGTGCAAGTGCTTTTTCAAGAGAAAAAAAAATATTTTTAACAAAATAATTATTGTTTGAAATCTTTATGGAACTTGAAATCTTTGCAAGCTTTTGCTTATACAGTATGACAAGTTTGTACATTCAGCGTTGTTAGCAGATTTTAAACATTCACTTTTAAACTTTTCACAGTTGTAACAAACATATCAAGAATATGTGCATGCCTTTTTGAAGTGCAAAAGAGGAGGTAGGGCAAGAAGAGGGGTAGGTGGAGACAGGCGCAGCACGGGGGCACCATCTGTCTTACAGACACAATTTTCTAGTTTTTTTTTATTTGTTCGGACTGGGTTTGGTTCGGACTGGGTACCTCCTTAGGCTAACAATGCCTTAACCTAGGTAAACCTACACATCTTGTATCATCTTTTTTCAGCAAATGCAAAATTTAGTGTGAAAAAGTTCATAATGACTATGATCTTTAGGGACGAGTCATTTATTATCAGGTGGGGGGGGGGGGCCGGGTACATTTTCATGTGGTTCACCAAACTTTTTCCGACCCCCCCAGTCTCACCAGAATTATTTTTCCGACCCCCCCAGATAGGTGACAAAAAAATTTATGACCCCCCCTATTCCCAGTGCCAGCTACCCTTCACACACATACCATATTACCGCTACCCTTCACACACAGACCATATTACCTATTTTATGTCAGACTGACCTCAATCAAAACCTAGTTGTATGAAACACCAAGAACATTTTCTTTTTCTAACAGGTCACTTACATGTGATCATGGTCTGTTTAAAATTTGTCTGCATTTCTTGCACTTTTTCTTCTGCTAATGGCAATCCAGAAATCTGTTGTCGAATGCTTAATAATAATAACTGTACATGATATTAATTGGGCCTCTAGGTGGTGGGGGTCTGGGGGCGCAGCTCCGAGAAGCCACAGTTGTTTTGCTGATGAAAAGGCACGGGGAGAGCTGATATCACAAATGCAGGCATTAAATTTATCAAAATCATCTACATGACATGGTTTTATAAACACTTTCATACTGTTCTTGCAAATCAATGAAAAGATATGTTTTTTGGCTATGAAGCTGCCGAAGTTTTTTTTTGTAATTTCCATAAAGTCTTTTAAGTTTAATTTTTGAGTTTGAAAGAGAAGAGTCTGAAAGTTAAGGAGTAATAGGGGGTCTGGGGGGCGAAGCCCCCCAGAAGCTGAGACATTTTTAAAAATGAAGACTGAGGGAAGAATTCTGAACCCCCAATATGCCTAATAAAATATATGACCCCCCCTGCTCCAAGGCTTTTTTATTTCCGACCCCCCCAGTACATCACCAAAAAAAATTCCGACCCCCCCTAAATGTACCCGGCCCCCCCACCTGATAATAAATGACTCGTCCCTTACTGAGGATAGTAATGCCATTGAGTATCCGCCGGTAAGCACTATCCACTATTCAGGGAGACAACTCTATTTAAAATAAAATATCTTCGATAATTTAGATGCCCAGACTTGTTTAAACCGATCAATCAATATTGAAATTCACGACATGTAAATTTACGACATGTAAACAGGTGATACAGTATGTTATTGAGAAAAAAATTGGATATACTCAGAAGATTATAGCGCTTATGATTTTTGCTGACATCAAATTCAGTCGTTTGTTAAAAGTCGGAGTAATTAATATTGTACTTGTAAGTTACATTTTTGTCATTAAGTTCATTTTTTGCCACAACTTTCTTTAACGAATCCCAGATTCACACACATCCTTTATCCTTATCTCAGGAAACATGAACTTTATCAATAGCTTGCAAAATCTACCCTGTTTAAGAGTAAATGATGGTATAAACTAGTTACAACACTGTTTGCTATTTACAATTTGTTGTCAAAACAAAACAGTGTTGTAACTAGTTTATACCACCCTTAACAGGGTAGACTTTGCAAGCTATCAGTGTCCCAGATAAGATGGGGTAACAGGCACAATTTAGGGATAATATTCTACATTTCACCATAGAATCATATATTGTGACACCTCATTCGAAGGTTTCTTATGAGGGTCACAACATATTTTTTCAGTGAGAAATAAGAAAATTATCTCTGAATTATTCTCACAATTCCACCTTATCTGGAGCTCTGGTTTGTCCGCTTACCGTCGACAATCCGTCAGGTGGCGTTCGTGGACAACCCTCCAATTGAGCCGCGGCACGAGAAAACCAACAAAGTGGTTGTGCGCCTAGCGCAGACTCAGGTCAGCCTGGGCATCCGTCCAGACTGATCAGAGTCTTCGCTGTGCGTTTAAATGGTAGCTAAGGGTCTAAGCTACCTCTATGCGGACAGCAAAGACTCTGGTCAGACTGGGCGAATGTCCAGGCTGATCTGAGTCTGCGTTGGGCGCACTGCCACTTCGTTGGTTTTCTCGTGTCGCGGCTCCCATGTGAAATGCATCGCGAACAAAGGTATCCTATGACATGTAGTTCTCGATCAGATTCAGAAACAACATACTATATATGTTCATATCAGACTCAGTAAATGCGCGTACACTAATCTGAGGATTTACTCTTTGAACATTTCGTAAGGCAGCATTATTGTGACATACTGACTCCTGTGGTAAAGCTGTATCACAAACGAAGAAATGAACAGTGTTTGTTCATATGTCGATGAACTAATTGTTAATGCATCGTATTTGTTTCTTATACACCTGACAATACCGGATTTCATTATGATAAAAATCATTTATATATTTCCAGCGGAAACAGAACGTTGAAACCACGTCGAACTGATGTCGAAACAACGTCAGGGACGTTATACAAGGTGTTTGTGCAAGTCGTTGAATACGTTATCGATCCGTTTTCATAAATTCTTCACGAGCAAGTAGTTTCAGTTTATCTAAAATTATATATCAGGTCAAAAGAAATTGAGCAAGAACGCGATAGATGGTATTTGTATTAAATCAATTGTTTGCTCGAGAACGTAAAAGTGTCCCTAGTCCCTTAAAATCGACGTCGGGGTGTTTTCATTATTGGCTGGCACCTCGAGGCCAACTAAAGATAAAAAATGAAAATGTCCGATGTAAAGGAGAAATATGATAGGGCCAATTACGTTCTGCATTGTAGAACTAAATTGTCCCCACTTGAATGCAAAAATGTAGAACGTCACATGGAGGGTAGTATCTAATTGGACGTTGTTTCGAAGATGTGCGTTCGCTGGAATTATTATTCGATATTTTGAACTAAAAGAAAGAAAGAAAAAAAGAAAGAAATTAAGAAATTGTGTTTCCTTTTTTCAAGTATATCTCGTCGCAGAAAAAGGTAGCAGCAAATGGCATGCACATCCGCACACAGTTTAGACTTTGTTTCTCACTGGGGCCCGTAGATTGTTAACGGGTCAAACATCCGAGTTCAGACTCTGTATTGATGCATATGGAGCTGACAGTCTGAAGTTGTGTGGATACATTTTCATGTTCTACAGCTACAAGGGTTGATCCAGAAGTAATGTCACTGTGTCCACTGCGCGCTTATTCATCGTAGTAGTCTTATCAAAATTATATCAAGCTACACTGTAATCAGCTCTGATTAAGAGATAAAATATAAAGCTGGAATATTTTTCCGTTCCATCTATCTAGACGTTCAAAGACTGTCACCGACGCCATCGCGCCGCAAGTTAGAATAACGTAAACTACATGAACATAAGTTTCAAAGGCAATCACAAATCAAAATCAAAATGAAAATTTGATACGACGCACGAAATATATTTCTGCCGCCCACTATTCAAATTTTAATTTCGTCATTGCAGTTTAAAGTTTGCTTGTTAGTGCTAATGCTTGTTACTGCCGGGTGAAAAAATGTTGATTTGTGACATATTTATCAGAGACTATATAGAGCTGTTAAGTTAGACATGCGGTGATGTAGCAGGGATTATGAGGCTTGGGTAATGGTGCAGACAGGGCTGTAAGGGAGCAGATGAGTCGCTAGAGAATCGTCTGAAAACCGGGGGCCATATTCATAAAGCCACTTAAGTGGTTGCTATGCTGTTGCTAAGGCTAAATTTCTTTGAAGGAGATTCCCTACAACTATGAAATTTGCTCTGGAGGAACAGCCTTACAAAGACTGTTCCTCCAGACCAAATTTCGTAGTTGTAGGGAATCTCCTTTATAGATATTTAGCCTTAGCAACCGCATAGCAACGACTTAAGTGGCTTTATGAATATATATGGCCCCGGAAGACTTGAATGTGCAATGTCAGACAATAGCGTCACTCTTGTTTGGACACCACATATGAAGATCGATGTTCTGCAATTCGAATATTGAGTAAATTATTAATCATGAGCTGCGGGGTTGTTCAAATAATATTGAAAGATGAGATAAACATGGGTGAACAGAAATTGGTGCTATGCTGGAACAACGAATATGCTATTTTGGACATGACACAAAACCGAAACTTCGTCTGGAACGTCAAAAGCGACATTGACGTGCGGTGCGTGTCGTTACCATGCCTTCTGTCTCACTCGCTATATCTCGATTACTGTGTATGATATTTTTATGACATTTTCAGACCATAATGCAAATAAATCAAGGTACTTTCATAAGAAATTTTGCTGCTCTCTTTTTATTCTAGACGATTTTATAGCTGCAGTGACATTACTTCTGGATCAACCCTCGTATTTTTTACGGAAATATATGAGCCGCGACACGATAAAACCAACAATGTGGTTGTGCGCCCAGTGTAGACTCAGATCAGCCTGGGCATCCGCCCAGTCTGATCAGAGTCTTCGCTGTCCGCATGGAGGTAGCTTAGACCCTTAGCTACCCTTTAAACGCTTAGCGAAGAGTCTGATCGAACTGGGCGGATGCCGAGGCTGATCCGAGACTGCGCTGGGCGCACAGCCACATTGTTGGTTTTCTCGTGTCGCGGCTCATATGACTTTCTGTTTGCTTCCAAAGACGAAGAGCCTTTTAAATATGCGTTGTGCTCTTGAAGGAAAGAACCATGAAAACTGCTTCTAGCAGAGCATTTTTTTCCATTAACTCTTTCGGCGCCAAATTTTTCAGACGACAAATTTTCGTCTGCTCAAATCATCAGACGACAGATTTGTAATTGGAAATTTTAACAATCTAAAGACATTTTTCATAAAATCAGGCTTTTTAAAATCATATTTGAATGGCAAACAGTGTAGATCCTGATCAGACGGCTCTTTTAAGAGCCGGCTGATCTGGATATACGCTGTTTGCAAAGTCGCATTTTTGCGACTTTGGCGCCGAAAGAGTTAAGAATTTGCCCTCGTTGAGAAAGGAGTCAGAAAGAAAATGGTATATAGCTGTTTCCCTGGCTTTTTTATTTACATAATGCGGCCCGTATAACCTATGGTCTTTGATGTGTTTAATTGCAAGTCACACAACAAATATTTAACAAGTATCCTAAATACATAAACAGAATATTTCCGAGCGCTTACATACATCGTTGACACCGGTTTTGAAGGTTTCCGCCTGAAACAGTTCCTATTTTCAGTATATGCAAAATTCCTGTGTTATTGTCGCCAAACTTTTAACAACAACAATAATAATGATAATAATGATAATAATAATAATAATGATAAGTACAACAAAGTTGACATGAAGTATGGAGTATGGTATATATAGTATTCAAACCCCAATCATGGTTGTGCCCAGCGTTGCATTCGAAGAATCCCATGCATGGTATTGCCCAGTTTGTATGGCTACATGGGGTAATACCATACATGGGATACGAATACCATGAACTGTGTTGAACCATGAAATTTGCATTATCCATCATGATTTTGGTTGGCATGAATGAGCCATTCATGCCAACCAAAATCATGATGGGCAAGGCCTTGTATGGAATTCAAATTCTACGAATTGAGTCGTCGAAATGCGGCTACATGCTAGCTAATGATATGCTTGGCAATACTACGCATGGAATTTGAATAATGATGCATGGCATCAGTCGAATTGTGAACTCTTTGCTAGCCAGTAGCATGCTAGAACTTCCCAGGCTGGGCAATACCGGTATAATGTACCTTACATAGAGTTAGAGTACCATGCAGAGAAGCTCGCTTAGTCATATCCAATGCAAGCTAGCCAGTATTGCATTCTAGCTAATACCATACAGGGCAGTACCATGCATGGGATTCGTGGAATGGCGATCCCCATGCCCATGCTGATGAATACCATGCTAGCCGAAACGATGCTGGGCAATACCATCATTGAATTCATCGAATAGCGAACCCGGTGCTAGCCAATACCATGCAGGGCAATACTGTGTTTGGTATTTGATTACCGTGCATCAAATGACAACTCTCTTGTTGGTTAACGCTATGCTCAGTAAACGTAAGGAGGAAAATTCTCAGGAACTGACACAATTTAATCCCAGATCCAACCCAAGACACCATGTGGGTAAGAGACAACACAAAATTAGTCACCACCAAAAACAACACCAGTGGCAGCCATATGAACAGCCCTTGCCCGTGTAGGTGGTCAACGGGCTAGCCTGAACAGCACAAACAATAATTATATCAATTACAGACATAGCAACTAACATCACTGAATGAAATTAAAAAAGAAATCATCCAAGGTATTCGTCGAAAGGCGATTCCCATGCTTAATGTTTCCCTGTTGGGTAGAACCTTGCATGGGAGTTGAATATCATGAATTGGAATGATAGAATGGCAAAGCCAATGCTAGCCAGTGATAGTGGGCAATGCAATATAACCATGCATGGAATTTGTCGATAAACAGACCCCATGCACTGCGCAATTTCATGCATGAGATTTAAATACCATCTATTGGATTTGTCGAACGAACACAGTGCAAGACAATATCATGCTGGGCAATACCATTCCTAATGCCATGCATGGAATCGGGCGAACGGTGCACAGCATGATAGCCAATACCGACCACACCTGGTATTTGAACACCATACATGGGATTCGCCGAATGGCAAACTCCAGGCTAGCCAGTGCCATTCTTAAGGATTACCATGCATGGGATTCGTCAATGGCAAATCTCTTGCTTGCCAATTTCATGCAGGACAGTACCATGCATGGGATTCGTCGAATCGCAAAGCCCATGCCAGCCAGGACTATGCTGGGCATTACGATTAAAGGGATTCGAATACTATGAACGGGATTCGTCAAATGACGAGCCCTAGGTCACCCAATATCATGCTGGGCAATACCATGTAAGAGATTCGTCATAATGGTGAATCCAATGCTAGCCAATACTATATTGGGCAATACCGTTCAAGGTTCTCGAATGTCTAGTGCATTGGGTTCTTCAAATGGCGAATCCTGTACTAGCCAAAGTCATGCCGGGCAATAACATGCATGGGATTCGTCGAATGGTGAGTCCTATAGTAACATACTATACTGAAAGGATTTAAAAACTTCCACTTTTTATTGCTGGCTGCTGACCTGTTCACTCATGACAGTGTTGAATATTTAACGACAAAATGCTTGAAACTTATCAAATTTAAAGATTACGCAGTTTATTCGTATCATTTACTTAAAGGACGTCAGTAAAAGAGCGTTACGTCACTGAAATGCATAAGGCAATGCCGGCGTTATCTTATGCAACAGTCATTTCGACAATTTCTTACTGTCTTGATATTGTGACGTCACCCACGCTGATTTGCAAGTATCATTTCGGATGATGCTGTCGCGCAAAGCCTATTACGGAGGCGGCGTCGACGTTAGTTAACGTTATGACCTCTGGTTTTTAATCTCGGTTAGGTGGTTGTCTGACGGTCTTTTGAGCTTCCTGTAAACCGTGCACGTCATCTGAGATTTAAAATTGCCGTAATTAACACATGAAATTGTCACGCGACGTCACTTTTTGAAACTTCAGAATTAATCTGGCCAAAAACTCTGCGCCTGTTTGCGATATTTAGGCGCTGTAGGCTAAATAAAGCCACAGACCGAGTTCAAACTTTTAAAATTCAATTTGATATTGTAAGAGAAATGTTTCATCAGAAAACTGTATACATGAAGCTATTCATCCTTATGTAAACGGTACTAAGAACACGAGGAGCACGTGCTTTTTTCTGACAGATTCGGTTGAATGATTTCAGATTCGGTATATTGATATAATCAGGTATAAGAGAATATGTACGTTGTAAAATTTTGGTGGACGTAGCTGCATTCATTTTCGAGATATTGAAAATTAATGGGTGGAAGATTTTAAATCCTTTCAGTATAGTATTCCACGCTGGTCAGTATTCAGTACTATGCATGGAATTCGAATACCATCTATGAAATTTGTCGACTAACGATTAACATTACATTGCAAGCCAATACAATGCTCGACAATGCCATGAAAAATACCATGCACGGTTGTTGTCGAATGGCGAACTGCTAGCCAGTATCATGCTGGACAATACCACGCCTCGGATTCGAATAGCATATGTCAGAGAGTGGTTTTTCCCCCTTTCCCCCCGGAAAAATGGCTATAGGAAGGACGGCTATATAGTGGATTGTCCGGACCTCATAGAGCCACTCTTCCCCCATAGTCCTTTTCCCCCCACCGGGAAATTGGATATTAGTGAATTTGGCATGGCTATTGGTATTTTGCGGAACGGAACGAAACGGAACGAAATGGAACAGAGACATTTTACGGAATTAATCGCACAAGAAATGTATCAGTACTTCAAGGGAGGTAATAAACGTGATAAATTAAAAAAAAAATCAATATGCAAATTAAGCAACCGTATTTTTATAATAATTAATAATTACTTATTTAAGGAACGAAAATTGTGTGATTTCTTATGGACGGACACACGGCGCCAAGTGTGTGCAACTATGGTTACGTACCGTTGAGCCACTTTGGTAACGTCGATAAGAGAATTGAACTGAACTGAACTGTGTGATTTCTTGGGTAACGTCGATAAGAGAATTGAACTGAACTGAACTGTGTGACTTCTTCCCATCGCAGATATTTATATACGTACACAAACGCATGCAAGCTTACAGGAAGATGTACGAACGGCTTGTCATTTTTGATTAAGTAGGGAGTTTATTAATCGGACGGGTGTCCCCATGGGAGTCGAGCCCACAACTCCTGCATGAAAGGCGAACACTAGTCCAGGCACTCCACTGTGCGCACGCACAGATGAACGCTTGTGTAAACGCAAAATTATATTAGTTTATGCACACAGCCACGTACTCTCATATCCGTTTGTGGCTAACATGGACAAGCAAAATGCCTACCTGTTTTCCCTAAAACAAAAATAAGACAGACTGATGGACACATGCATGCGGTTCTAACATCTGTTATCCATCGATATTTTACGGACAGATACTCATATTTCTGTTTCAGTTATGAACCTCAGTATCATAATTAGAGAAGGAGCAAATTCCACTATGTAGCGTGTTTTCCTGTAATCAAAATACCAGGGGGAAAATCCACTATATCTAGGGGAAAAACGGCTATGCAAAAACACGTATAGTAGATTTTCCCCGGGGAAAATTGGCTATATAGTTATATTTCCGGGGGGAAATTCTACTATATAGCCACTTTTCCGGTGGGAAATTCTACTATGGAAAAATCATAGTCATTTTTCCGGGGGGAAAAACTACTAGGGGGGAAAAGCTACTCTCTGACAGCATACATGAGATTTGTCGAATTGATACACCTTGCTGCCCGAGGCCATACATGGGATTCAAATACCATATAAGCCGCGACACGACAAAACCAACAAAGTGGTTTTGCGCCAAGCGAAGACTCAGATCGACCTGGGTATCCACTAAGTCTAAGGGTAGCTCAGGGTCTCAGCTATCTCCATGCGGACAGCGAAGACTCTGATCAGACTGGGCGTGTGCCCAGGCTGATCTGAGTCTGTGCTGGACGCACAACCACTTTGTTGGTTTTCTCGTGTCGCGACTCATATCATATACTACATAGTACATACCCTATGCCAAATTCTCATACAAAACTAACTAAGGGCTGTGGTTGATTGCTCTATGGGAGGCATATTATTTATACGACGTTTGGTTACGATACATTTTCAGGTAGCGCCACATGAGACATTTCCTGTCTGGGCTGTCCGAAGTAAATATGGTCGGATTCACAATTAAAAAGGCGGGCACGCTGGACACCAAACAACCCTCCACAGCAACTATAGGCAGGGGCTGGCGATATCAGGTGAGGATCGTTTCATTGCTAGTTTTTCTTTTTCTGTTAATGCCTTTAAGATGAACGGTAACACCTCTTTAGTTTCCTGCCATTTTTAGAAAATGAAACAAGTTTCGTAACTTGCTTTTGGCTTCCCTGGAGGACAAAGTCCTTCAAACGAGGTATACTCTTGAAGGAAAGAATTTGCTTTTAAAACAGAGATTCTTTCCTTTGACAATTGATTCCATTGAGAAGGGCTGTGCGTTTGTACGCAAGATAATCCGTTTCTTTAGCCAGATAACTGACCTCATACGAACGGACAAACTATGGTCTAACTGGGTTATACCACACATACCAATGCAGACATTGAATATTACGTTTATTTTACAATGAAGCGAATTTCAGGGAAGTGCGATATAAACGGTCAGACCGTGTCATGCTGGAATTAGTGAAATATAAGCAAGGTTCGTGTATTCAAAGTACCAAACTCAAAGCAAATGCAGAAATACAAATCTCATATCATTCACAGTGATATGGGGCCATTTGCCTTTCTGAAGTCACTGATGGCTCTCAACGACGGCTTTTTCAAATTAAAACTTGATCTTTCAGTTAGCTTGTATTTCGTGTACTGAAGTATCTAATGGCTAATAATCTCCTAAGAGACTGGACCTTGGTACAACACTGCTTCAGCCCTGCAAGTACTACATAAGCAAGCGTTATCCAGCTCCTGAAAAACACTGAACAATTCGTATTTCCAGCTTACTTGTTGTCAACAAACAGTTATAGCTGCTTGCGACTGAAAGGACTGTCCGGTATTACAAGGATAGTCCCTGTGTATGTTTACTAGGGTCAAGTCAGTTAAATTCGGACAGCAGGTAAATTCGAACAGTGACATTGTTTCCTTTATATGCTAGTTGTTTGGAATTAAAACAAAAATAAATGGGCAAAAAGTGAAACTCCTGATGAGACGGCTCATTATGAGCCGTCTGATCAGGATTTTCACTCTTTGCAATGGTATGTCCGAATTTACCCGTCCGAAATTACCCGACTCGACCCTAACCTTCTGGCAATGGCCAAGTGTTCTGAGAAATCATCATCATATTTCAATTCTCATATCGACGAAATACAGCCAATCTAACCTTTTATACCACATTTCAGGCATGGAAAATCCGCCGAGTGGAGCTGGTGGACAATGGTGACAAAACAGCAGAACTCCGACTGTACAAGGATGACGAACTGGTACAGGTTGTCGCCCTCGAAAACATAAAAGAAGTTCGAGACGTCGCTTCTAAGACGCACGCTCACGCCTTTGAGATTGCGGACAGTAACAACAAAGCTATTATTATACTATCAGGAGAGACAGCGCTAGAAAGCAAAGACTGGATATGGGCAATTCGCAAAATATTTTGGCCAGTGCAAGAGACGGGAATTTTAGGTAACGGTTTTATAATTGTTAGAACAGGACTGTTTGACAATTCGGGGAAGTGTTAAAGAAAATTGGGTAAACTCTCTCTCTCTCTCTCTCTCTCTCTCTCATGATGCAACAGCATGCCACTCGGCTTATTTTTGTCTTTTCTAATGGGGGGGGGGGGAGGGGAGGGGTTGTCGGGCGATGAAGCTGGTTATAACTTCCAGTGCCGGGACGTCATACTTATTTAGATAAAAGTAGGGCAAGGGCCTACTGTGCTTGCAGTAGGTGCAGATGGGTTGTTTGGATTTTTGTTATCGTCTATCATTTCTCTTCTCTTTTTCCCCCTCTCTGGATGACAGTCCGATATAGACTGAAATACTGTATCATAGGTCCGTTAAACCAAACAAAACAAAGTATTTTCTATTACATCGTTGATGGTCATGGCGAACTCATCGAGACACCCACAGGTGAACTTAGCTCACGTAAGACGATTTCAACTGCTAGGTCACCATTACCAACAAACTCGGTTGAGCAGGTTTAATATTTTACAATTTGAGTAACCTTTCTCGAAGTGGCATGATATGTCACCATGTTGTAAAAAATCTTGGCCTCGTTTGTCGTAAAGCAGCTGACAGAGGCCTGTCATCGGCGTCGACAAAGGTCTACATGTGACATGGTAGTGGTTGTCAGAGAGTAGCTTTTACCCCCTAGTAGTTTTTCCCCCCGGAAAAGTGACTATGATTTTTCCATAGTAGAATTTCCCACCGGAAAAGTGGCTATATAGTAGAATTTCCCCCCGGAAATATGACTATATAGCCAATTTTCCCCGGGGAAAATCTACTATACGTGTTTTTGCATAGCCGTTTTTCCCCTCTATAGTGGATTTTCCCCCTGGTAATATGATTGCAGGAAAACACGCTACATAGTGGAATTTGCTCCTTCTCTAATTATGATAGTGAGGTTCATAACTGAAACAGATAGAATCAATAAAGTGAAAAATGATGATCCTGATCTGTATTGCGCCGACGCAATGGCTGGCTCCGGTAGGTCCTGTCGGCGTGCATGAAGTAGGATCCCTTTTCTCGCGACGATGGTCAAATCAAAATGTAGATTACATATATGCTACACCTTAACAAGAATACTTGCAATTTTCCCCCATCATATTTTGTTTCAGTGCTCTTTGTAATGATAGATTTGCTTTTTCATTTTTTATGTTTACTGGAGTTGGGAGAGAGGGGGTTGGCGCAGTGGGTTGTCGGTTTAATCACTTTGACACAGTTTGAACATGTGTTCGTTGGTATGACGGTACTTGTTTTGTTCTTACTTTTTCTGACAGCAATTACATGACTCTTGTTTATGAAAAAAATAGGTTAGCCGTCTTGCCAACGTACCGCCGCAAGTGTAAGTTTGCTATCTTGATTCACTTTCTTGCACTGACAATTTTATACAAAAACAATACATGTACTTTCTCAGTATTAATACAACTGCATGAAAGTGAGTTCTTAGCATGCAAATTGAGTATGCACAGAAACCGCAAAAGACTAATGCCAGGAAAATTGGCTCAAATAAATGCCGACTTTATTTTCAACTTAATACTTTGTTTCTCCGTTGTGATATTCGCAATATGGCTTGACATACTCTTATCCAGCTCTGGTGATGTTCACCCTAACCCAGGTCCCTTATCAACATCTTCATCCAGTAGCACCAGCAGCGCATCGACGAGTATGTCTAATACTTTATTTAGTTCATTAGATCTTACACATAACTTATCTTTTGTGCACTATAATGTTCAAAGCATTTTTTCGAAATTGGATATATTACAGACTGAACTCTTTGAATTTGACATTTTAGCTTTCACAGAAACATGGCTAAGTCCTTCTATTGATACAAATGAGTTACTGTTGCATTCATATAATACTCCTGAGAGGAAGGACCGAGTTGGTGATAATCACGGAGGTGTTATGATTTATGTAAAGGACTGCCTACATTATAAGCGCCGTGAAGATTTAGAGCCACGTAATATTGAGAGCATATGGCTCGAATTAACTAATAACCATAAACATATTTTATTTGGTTTGTTTTACCGCCCCCCAAACTCTAATTCTAACTATTTTTCTGATATTGAAGATTCTATAGCACTGGCAGTAGACTCACCAGGAATCTCTGAGATAATTATTACAGGTGACTTTAATTTAAACTTACTTAATTCTCAAACAGCGAAAAAAATTAATTCAATTTGTTCCCAGTTCTCTTTCTACCAATCTATAACTCAGCCCACACATTTTACAGAAAACTCATCTTCATTAATAGATATCCTTCTTGTTACTAACAAAACTCATTTGATAGTCAGTGGAGTTGGTGATCCCTTTCTAAATCAAGAAATAAGGTACCATTGTCCGATATATGGTATATTTAAGTTTTCTAAGCCTAAATATGCTTCATTTACGCGACATATTTGGAATTATGATAAAGGTAATTATGAGTTACTGCATAATAAGGCAACATCTTTTGACTGGGATTATATTAAAGATAATGACATTAATACATACGCAAATAATATAAGTTCTACGGTAATTACTATTGCTAAAGAATGCATACCTAATCGACACATCAAAATTAAACCTTCAGAACCGCCTTGGATTAATTCGACCATTAAACGCAACATTAGAAAACGGAAAAGAGCCTATAGGAAAGTCAAAAGAACTAGCTTAGAATCAGACTGGAAAAAATTTAAATCATTACGTAACAAAGTAGTTCAAAATATTCGTGATTCAAAAAAATCTTTCTACGACAGAATTGCGGCCAAACTTACGTCTGAGACACTTGCCTCAAAAGACTGGTGGACTACACTAAAAACATTCATCGCTCCTAATAACAAAACAGCCATTCCACCTCTTGAATTTAACGATAATGTTTATACGGAGGAAACTGACAAAGCTAATGTCTTAAATACTTATTTTCAAAGCCATACACTTTTAAACGAACAGAACGCACTTATTCCAAGCCTTCCCCCAGCCATTGTTAATACACAACTGAATAGCATTGTCTTGTCTCCATTAGAAGTTGAATCGGTCCTCACAACTCTGCCTGCTGCCAAAGCCTCTGGTCCTAATGGCCTGAGTAATCGTATTCTTCGCGAACTGTCTAAAGAGCTTTCATCACCCTATTGTTCTCTTTTCAACCAGTCACTACGCGAGGGCAAAGTTCCTTCTTCATACAAAGAAGCTAATGTATGTCCAATTCCTAAGAAAGGTGACCTATCTGATGTCTCCAATTATCGACCCATTTCCTTGCTCAATTCGGAAGACAAAATTCTGGAAAGACTCGTATTTAAATATTTATTTAACCACTTACGTGATAACAATTTACTTTCTTCTTTACAATCTGGCTTTCTTCCTGGTGACTCAACCGTCAATCAGTTAACTTTTCTCTACAACACGTTCTGTCAAGCTCTCGATTCTGGCAAAGAAGTACGGGCTGTTTTCTGTGACATCAGCAAAGCTTTTGACCGTGTATGGCACGCTGGCCTCCTAGCTAAACTTCAAGCGGCTGGTGTCTCAGGAAACGTCCATGCTTGGTTTGCAGATTATCTCCTTGACAGAAAACAACGAGTTGTCCTCCCTGGCGCTGTTTCTGATTGGACTTACATTCGTGCTGGAGTTCCCCAGGGATCGATTTTAGGCCCCCTTCTTTTTCTGTTGTATATTAATGATATTGTTAATGATATTGGATCAAGTATTAGATTGTTCGCAGATGACACTAGCCTCTTTATTATTGTAGATGATCCTGTTACAGCAGCCGGTTGCATTAACGCAGATCTTGGTAAAATCTCAGCTTGGGCTTCAACTTGGCTTGTTACCTTCAATCCTTCTAAAACCGAAACCTTACTTGTCTCTCGCAAATTAAATAGACCTCTCCATCCACCTATCTATATGCAAAACCAACAGATATCTGAAGTTGATTCCCACAAACATCTTGGTCTTTACTTTTCTAATGATTGCACCTGGCATCAACACATAAAATATATTACGGATAAGGCTTGGACTAGAATTAATACTATGAGAAAATTAAAATTCAGATTAGACAGAAAATCCCTCGAAACTATTTACACTGCATTTATTAGACCCCTGATTGAATACGGAGACGTCATATGGGACAATTGCACATTATATGAGAAACAAGAGCTCGATAAAATACAAAATGAAGCGGCTCGAATCGCCACAGGAGCCACTAGACTTGTTTCCATTGCTATTCTTTATAAGGAAATCGGATGGGATCCGCTCGAAAAGCGACGAACAGATCATAAGCTTACCTTGTTTTATAAAATGACCCATAATCTAACTCCTTTATATCTATCTTCCTTAGTACCCCAGTCCGTTAGTAATATTTCACGCTATAGTCTCAGAAATTCTAATGATCTTCAAACTATAGATGCAAGGACAACTCTCTATTATAATTCTTTCTTACCGTCAACCGTCAGAGCCTGGAATAATGTACACGACGAGGCAAAACAATCCGACTCTTTAAGCACCTTCAAAGGTTTTCTTCACAAAGGCAGATCACGCACTCCTAAACACTTCTATGTGGGCAACAGGAAAGCTCAGATATTACACACCAGACTACGGACCAATTGTAGCTCGCTTAACTTAGATCTTTTCTTGAAAAACATTTCCGATTCTCCTTTATGCCAGTGTGGAAGCATAGAAAATGCCCAACATTACTTCTTTCACTGCAGGCACTATCAGGTCCAACGAACTGAACTCTTAAATTCAGTGTCACAGTATCAGACTCCCTCGCTGTCTCTTTTTTTATATGGTAATGATTCTTTTTCACTTGATACAAATACAGTTATATTCGAAAAGGTGCATAAATTTATTTTGGATTCTAAACGGTTTTGAGCATATAATCTTATTAACAAGCATGCGGTTGGTTTTTTTCTTGTCAGGAATGAAAATTGTTGTGTTTGATGCGACTGTCACTGCAAATCTGCACCCTCTCTCTCATCCTCAACTACATAAATTGCATATTTATATTGAAGGATTTTTTTTTCGATTGATCTTTTTCTCTCCAGTTCTTTTTTTTTTTTTTTTTCCTTTTTTTTTTTGTTTCATGTACGGAAATTCTGTGTTATTATTTTTTTTACTGATTCTATCTGTTTTTGAAAAATTATGTCATTTGTATATTTACCTGATAATTTGGTTCAACAATTTTGACAAACTGTCGCCATGATGTATACTTGCTAGAAATATGTAGGGAGAGGAACTTTATAAGTACATGTGCTTTCGTTCCAATCCCATTATTTGTATTGTAACAATGTTCATGTGAACTGTAAAAAAAGTTTGAAATAAATATGTTTAAACCAACTGAAACAGTAATATGAGTATCTGTCCGTAAAATATCGATGGATAACAGATGTTAGAACCCCATGCATGTGTCCATCAGTCTGTCTTATTAATGTTTTGGGAAAAACAGGTAGGCATTTTGCTTTTCCATTCTAGCCACAAACGGATATGAGTGTACGTGGTTGTATGCATAAACTTGTATAATTTTGAGTTTATACAAGCGCTCATCTGTCCGGGCGCGCAGGGGAGTGCCTGGACTACTGTTCGCCTTTCAGGAGTACGGTGGGCTCGACTCCCATTGGGACACACGTCCGATTATGATTTTTAATGTAATAAGCTCCCTACTAAATCAAACATGACTAGACAAAGCAGCCGTTCGTACATTTTCCTGTAGGCTTGCATGCGTATGTGTACGTATATAAATATCTGCGATGGGAAGGAATCACACTCTGCTCGTTCCTTAAATTAGTAATTATTGATTATTATAACAACATGGTTGCTAAATTTGCATATTGATTTTTTTTGATTAATTACGTTTATTACCTCCCTTGAAGTACTGATACATTTCTTATGCCATTCATTCCGTAAAATGCCTCTGTTCCACTTCGTTCCCGTTCCGCAAAATGCCAATAGCCATGCCAAATTCACTAATAGCCAATTTCCCGGTGAGGGAAAAAGGACTATGGGGGAAAAGTGGCTCTATGAGGTCCGGACAATCCACTATATAGCCGTCCTTCTTATACCATTTTTCCGGGGGGAAAGGGGGAAAAACCACTCTCTGACAGTGGTCACCCATTCCAGTGCATTTTTCGTCCATATCTGCGCCTTCGAAAACTCTACGTTTTCTGTTCAATCCATCTAAAACAAGTGATAATAAAAAAGTTTCAAACTTAAAAGGTTAATTCCTCCTGCAAAACAATAACAACAACAAAGAAAAAATACAAAAACGCCTGAAGGACAAAAGTTTTACTTTTATAACCTCATGAACATGCATTTTACCATTCTTTCATTGCAGACAAGGTTTTGGTTCGTCTGCTCGGAAGTGAAGAGACAGAGCAACTGGGCTTGTCAGACGGAGAGTACCAATTTACAATTTCCATATCCGGTCTCTATGTGGCAATGCCTACAGCTTCCGGTGCACGAGACAACGAAGCAGAGCCAACGAAATCTGGTGGGAAAAGAAGCGGGTTTTCTTTACCCCTGACAACGATAGGCAAAGTCAGCTTAGAAACAGGATTTACAAATTATGTTTCTGTAGAGACAACACCGTAAGTCGACAATGCTTAATTCTAAGAGTATCAGAGTCCTGTATGTAGCTATAATCGGCACGGGGTTTCAGGTAATAACTCCATTCAAAAATCCGAAATCATATACACATCTTCGTAACATTTAAAGATACTATACAAACTTTCAAATCGATGCGATAAAATATAAAGTTGTGGGCACAAGATTTCATCTAAAAAGGTAAAGGTTTCCCATAGCCTAATAGCCGTAGGGGCAGTGGGGATTAGAGACCCACTGTATTTTGGGCACAGCAGATGAAAGGCGGAGCCTATCCCTCTCCTTTCGCTGCCTTATCCTTCCCTGATTCGAAAAAGGCACCCATTTAATGCTGGGTTGACACACAGAGTTTTCCAGCCGTCAGATGGCGACGGTAAGCCGCGAACTCACCACCTTCCGGCGACTTTCTGCACCATAACCGAGCGTCTCTATTATACATGTGTAGGGGAGAACAACTCTGTCAACAATGAGTTAAGTATATCTAAGTTTTCACCAGAATGATTGACATATCAGAAACTATACCAATATGTCAATATATCAGCTCCTTGGTGCAGGAGTTAAGAAGTAAAATGAATGCCAGTTCGAAAAAGGGCATAGCTCGGGTAAAACTTAACATTTGAATGACCGAAATCACGTGCACATTTTCAAGTCATGATTAAACAACAAGCATAACTTCATATCAATTCAATCATGTGAATTTGCTTAACCCTTTTCTGACCGGTGGACCTGTCCAGTCTAATCATTTGAGATGAGACTGGTTCTACACTGCAAAAATAAACGGTAGATTTTACAGTAAAATAACTGGCAACCAGCTGCCAGTCCTTTTACCGTTATTTTTACGGGCGCCCGTAAAAATTGCAGGAATCATCAAGCAGAGTGGGACAGAAAAGAGCAGATGTCGTTTTGGTTAGATAGCCCCTCAACAATACAAAGTTATTTTCGAGTGCGCGAAATTAACATAAAACTCCCATTTCGTGATTTCCAACAATGTCTTACAGGCAAAAGCCCGTAAAAATAACAGGAAAAGGACTGGCAGCCGGTTTCCAGTTATTCTACCGTAAAATCTACAGTATTTTTTTACAGTGTAGTTTTAGGGGCTTCTGGTGGATATCTTCATTTTTACTGTATTTTACCGCAATCTGCGACGTCTGAACTGGATCTGCAGTGCTCGCATGTGTCCCCAAAACGGGCTCAGTCTTGAAAGGGTTAAACAACGTAGCTTTAACATTAAAAAAAAAAAAAAAAAACATGTACCCTACCGAGAGTTCTTCATACTTTACCTATTAATTTCAGTGATTCCAAATGTGGCGCCGTGTGTTTCCGGTTTGAGAGCGTGAATGAACAGACAACGTCAACGGCAAGCTTGTACGAGGGTATCAAAACAGCCATACTCAAAGCTACAAGCCATCTTCATGACTGTATAGATAACTCGGACTGGGAGGCCAGCTGAAAACCTTCAGACCTGGGCTTATTCAAAAACCTTCAGACCTGGGCTTATTCAGAACCTCCAGACCTGGGCTTATTTAGAGGACACATGCGTTGAAATAATTTCATATCAACGGCAATGCAAACTGTTACAACAACCTGTTATATACGTCCATACGATGCCATCGATGTTGATACAATGTACGACGTTGAAATGACAATGTTGCAATCGATACATAGATGCCTGGGGCCGTATTCATAAAGCCACTTAAGTCGTTGCTATGCGGTTGCTAAGGCTAAATATCTATAAAGGAGATTCCCTTCAACTATGAAATTTGGTCTGGAGGAACAGTCTTTGTAAGACTGTTCCTCCAGAGCAAATTTTATAGTTGAAGGGAATCTCCTTCAAAGAAATTTAGCCTTAGCAACAGCATAGCAACGACTTAAGACGTTTTATGAATACAGCCCCTTGTCATCATTTCTTGACAGTACATCGCCATGTCACTGATACGGGCGATGGTTCATGAGAATTATCCGGTTATTTCAATGTTTTGTGCCTAAATTTAAAGTGATAACTGAACAAATATTTTGGATGAATATATTTAAAACGCGTCACGTGAAAAGAGACCTTATAGCGTGTGCGGAAGAAAGGGATAAATCAGTTCATCCTGCAAAAAAGCAAATACACTAATCAGTCTGGTCTGAAGCGTAGACTGATTCCCATAGTTTACAATGCGAAAACTGCACGCGACGCCAGTCACTCCGGTAAACGCGCATTTCGATTCCCAACTGGAAATGAAAAAAAGAATCATGAATAAATCAAGCTTCGACATAATAGTTAGCCAACACATAACAATGCTGTTCGAAAAAAAAAATTATAACATTTACTTTCAAGAAATATAGACTGGATATATAATTCAAAAAAGTCCTGAATTTGGCCAAAGCGAATTTTATATTATTTATCATACATGATAAAGTGTTCTTATGTGCTTGAAAGTGGGGGGTTAGAGGCCCACTGTGTCTTGGGCACATCAATAAAAAGTGGAGCTCATCCCTCTCCTTTCGCTGCCCTATGTACTTTATATACATCTTATGTTTTTGCAATTCATTAGCAAAAACCTTGATTTTTACATGGACTGCGCGTTTTCAAAGCATGATAAACAAATGAGCCGCGACACGAGAAAACCAACAATGTGGTTGTGCGCCCAGCGCAGACTCTTCGCAGAGTCTTCGCTGTCCGCATGGAGGTAGCTTAGACCCTTAGCTACCCATTAAGCGGTTAGCGAAGAGTCTGATCAGACTGGGCGGATGCCCAGGTTGATCTGAGTCTGCGCTGGGCGCACAACCACATTGTTGGTTTTCTCACGTCGCGGCTCAAATGTTGTCGCGGTTGTGGAGGCATCTTTAGAATAGCTAGGTGATTTTAGTGAGTTCCTACAACATACGTTTTTTTTAATTAATGAGGAAACTACTCAAATATTGTTCCTAGAGGTCTTGTAGACGAATCTGTGATATACTGTTATGACCATAGTGACATTGTTTCATTTGTTAATATAAAAATGTACTCGAGTAGCTTTTTGGCTGCTTTTTAAAATAAAATATTTACATTCTCAGTGCATTTATTGAAAAGCCCTATGGTAAACCATTCTGAGATCGTAATGTAGTTTATACTTCAATATTTACATTATCTGTGCATTTATTGAAAAGCCCCATGGTAAACCATTAGACCACAATGTAGTTTATACTTCAATAACTACATCGGTTCACGCGACGCTACATGACGTTAACGGTGATGTCAAAATAAACCATGGTTCTCTAAGCAGATTGGACGTAGCGACGTTGTTGTTACGTCGTTGACGCTGTTCCGCTCTTAGTTGAGAAACTGTGTATAAATATTTCTCTGCTTCAATTGTAGCCCCTAACGCAAAGTTGTGGCCAATTAACAGATAGAAAAGAATGTAAATATAAGCAATGAATTTAATTTTTCTGGTGTTTATCGAAGTATAAACTACATTGGGTCGCGTGCAAAGTAAGTGAACCCCTTATCGATGTATACTACATTGGGTCATTATCAATCTTTACATGAACCCCTTCGGGGTTCACTTACTTTGCACGCGATCCAATGTAGTTTATACTTCGATAAACACCAGAAAAATAAAATTCATCCCTTAAATAACTACATCGGTTCACGCGACGTTACATGACGTTAAGTGAAGTCAAAATAAATCACGGTTCTCTCCAATCTGATTGGACGTAGGTGACGTTATGACGTCGTTGACGCTGTTCAGCTGTTAGTAGAAAAACTGCGTATAAATGTTTTCTGTGTCAGATGTAGCCCCTAACGCAAATTTATGGTCAATCAATAGATAGAAAAAGAATGTAAATATAAGCAATGAACTTATTTTTTCTGGTATTTATCGAAGTATAAACTACATTGGGTCGCTAGCAAACTTTACATGAATCCCTACGGGGTTCACTTACTTTGCATGCGACCCGTTGTAGTTTATACTTCGATAAACACCAGAAAAATGAATTTACATGAATCCCTTCGGGGTTCACTTACTTTGCATGCGACCCGTTGTAGTTTATACTTCGATAAACACCAGAAAAATGAAATTCATTCCTTAAATACAAAAAGGACCAAATACAAACTCTAGTCTGCGGTACCATTTAGGCAAAATACGAGTCGTGAAACGAGAAACATTGCCTTTAAGCGTGTGACAACTGCGTGGGCCCAGCACAGCCTGTGCAGCCATGCAGTGTTACCTGAGTCTTCGTTGTTCGCTACACATTTAAAAATAGGATCCACTGCTTGTCCTTCAATTGTTTATGCCAACCGAAAGGACTCTGGACAGACAACGCGGTTGCTAAGGCAAAGGTTGCTCTTTGTCTTTGCTGTTCGCGTTGTCTTTTTGTGATGCATTTTCTGGTATCATGGCTCATGTGATAGGCTAAACCGGTTGAGCCTCCACTGTACTCATATGAGCCATGACATCAGAAAATGCATTTGTGCCGTCTGGTTAAACAGCTGAGATGAAAGGGAAACAGAAACAGCTCTGCCGTTTTTTATGCCCCCGTGACGATAGTCAGGGAGCATTAAGATTTGCCCCTGTCTGTCTGTCCGTCCGTCCGTCTGTCTGTCCGTTCGTCACACTTGATGGTATAGAGTTTGTGTAATCAACTCCTCCCACAGTTTTCAGTGGATTTTTTTTAAACTTTGCATACATGTTGTGGGCATATTGAAGATGTGGATTTTTGATGGACCTAGAATTAATTTTCTCATAATTACGGCCTTTTGAACTTAGTCATTTTAGGCAATGTTTTGCATTGTATGGTATAAAGTTTGTGTAATCAACTCCTCCCACAATTTTCAATGGATCTTTTTCAATAATGCATACATGTTGTGGACATATTGAAGATGTGCATGTGGATTTTTGATGGACCTAGAATTAATTTTCACAGAATTACGGCCTTTTGAACTTAGTCATTTTAGGCAAATTTTTGCATTGTAGGGTATGGAGTTTGTGTAATCAACTCCTCCCACAGTTTTCAATGGATCTTTTTTCAAACCATGCATACATACTGTGAATGTATTGAAGATGTGCATGTGGGTTTTTGTTGAATTTAGAAATAATTTTGACAGAATATCGGCCTTTTGAACTTAGACATTCTAGGGAAATTTTTGCATTGTAGGGTATGGAGTTTGTGTTATCAACTTTTCCCACAGTTTACAATGGATATTTTTCAAACCTTGTATACATCTTGTGGACATATTTAAGATGTGCATTAGGCATTTTGATAGATCTTGAATTAATTTTGACAGAATTACGGTGTTTTGAACTTAATCATTTTAGGCAATTCTTTACATGGTATGGTATGGAGTTTGTGTAATGTTTTCAATGGATTCTTTGTAGGTGCTGTATGGATATACACGTCATGTGACAGGCGCTGCTCGGGGGCATCATAAGTGTCTTACAGACACAATTTTCTCGTTTTTTTTTCTTTCATTTTTTCCCCATTCGAGATCAACTCTGAAAGAAAGGACACTACTGTAGTGAGAAGCTTGCAGCGATGCATCGCGAAAATCATTATGTACAATGAGCCGCGACACGAGAAAACCAACAAAGTGGTTGTGCGCCCAGCGCAGACACAACTCAGCCTGGGCATCCGCATCTTCGCAACGCGCTTAAAGGGTAGCTAAGTGTCTAAGCTACCTTCATGCGGACAGCGAAGACTCTGATCAGACTGAGCGGATGCCCAGGCTGATCTGAGTCTGCGCTGGGCGCACAACCACTTTGTTGGTTTGCTTGTGTCGCGGCTCAGTCATGTTTTTTCAGCACTGACAGAGTTATGGGGATTTTTATTACCGCAGATTGGGAAAGGAACTGACAAAGAAGAAAAATCTTATAAAGTATAGCAATCTGTAAGAAGGAAAGTAGAGGAAATTTGCTCTTTAGGTACCGAATTCTTTCCCCTTGGAGTCGGTTTCATCTACCAGGGAAGAAAGTACTGTTGTGCAAAAGTTATCTCCAAGTGACATAAAGGACACCTTCTGGGTTTTTAGTTTATTCTTCGTCCTCATTACTACAACCGTCAGATGTCGGTTGTAGTAATGAGGACGACGATTGAAAAAAAAAAATCAAATAAGAGCGCTGCGGCCGGCCAAGAAAGGGGTTGTTGCGGTACCAATCTTGTGCAGAAAAAAAATCGACCATGTTCTATGCTTGTCTAGGGCAAACAAAACATATGTTACAGCTTTATTTCTTATGCACGTGTTTATCCTAGACAAACATATATCACGCGAACGATTTGTGATTTTTATTTTCAACATTTAAAGTGATGGTAGTCTGTCCTTGTGTGCCCCGACTTACTTAGGTTCTGACCTCGGAATGGGATTAAATAGTCTTACCACGTAAAACGGAAGTTATTTCGCCCAAAGCATAAATATATTTAATTGTTTGTTAATTACATCAATAAGCAGCACTTATATTAAATCAAGAACCATAATAAAATATTAAAGATGGTTATCGCAACCTTTGGTCACATGGTGCCCCAAAGCGTTTTGGCGCGAGCGTGGGTGGGACTAAGACGTTCGATGAAAATGGTGATTTTGAGGTACCTGTTGCTTGCAATGGGTGTTATGTTTAATACCGAGATTATTTCCATAAGCAATATTTCTGTATAACAGTGTTTTGTAAT
This sequence comes from Ctena decussata, assembly GCA_963989385.1. Lineage (NCBI taxonomy): Eukaryota > Metazoa > Mollusca > Bivalvia > Lucinida > Lucinidae > Ctena > Ctena decussata. Next base: position 77,781,730 of record OZ022503.1, on the reverse strand, counting down.
GCCATAAAACTAAACGAATACTTGTTGATTAGAACTACGAGGATAAATGATGGAATGAAATATTTCATTTCGGAGTTATAGCTTAAATCTTGCTTTTGATCTATAATTTATTATGAAATGGATAAAAACATAAATAATATAGATTTGTCAGCTTGAAAATAAAAAAGAGGGTCAAAATATATTTCGGGATTAGTCACTAGGAGAAATTAAAGTATGGCATGTGGAAAATTGAAGTGCTGACTATTTGCGCGGAGTTATGAGGTTTTTAAACAATTGCATTACCGGTAAACGAAGACTCTGAACCCAAACACTGTTTAGAGTCTTCGTGTTGGCCTTGTCTTAAGGTACCTTTTACGTGCCCGCTCAATGGCAGCGTGTCTTTGTTGCTGAATTCCTTCCCGTGGTGCAATATTACGAAATTATTAGGAGTGCATCTGGTTGCAAAATAAACAAACTTTCTTGAATAATTTCACGGCGTTGTTTTCACACATACTGATCGCTTGAACACATGTTGCTTATGGTAAGACTTAATTTTGACACAGTTCACACGTCCGTGTCAATACCTAAAGCCATGTTTGAAATACTTCTCTGCCAGGGGATTAAGGCATATACTCATATTTTGATGTTTGCTTAATTTCTACGAAATTTTGTATGCTTTAATGTTATGTATTTGGGCTTTAATAGGGCAACGCAGTCCCGTGAACGCAGTGAACACAGTGTATTAATTGTGGATAGTAATGTGAATCATTATTGGACAGTACTTTTTCGGTTAATTCGGTTAACTCATTGAATTCCCTTTTTTATTCAGCCTTAATTTAATGGAGTTCTATAATCTTCGTGTGTTAGACAGAAATTCAGCCGACTAGAAACGAAGATTGTTTAATAAGCATCATTATTATTGATGGAAAAAGTATGGTTTTAAAACGTACGCGTTTTTCACACTCATAAGTTTTGCTTGCATGTTCGATGTAAAAGGATAGGTTTTCGGTAATAAATTACTAGAGAATTTATGGCTTGCACATGTTAATGCTACTTAGTTCACATTACGTCACAGATGCAGCACTCAGTCAGGAGGCTTATCAGCTGAACCCATAAAACAAGTGAAATCAGCATGAACACATGTAAATTAGCATTAAATCACATGTAATTGTGATGACGCTACTACTTAATAATTGACTGACTAAAATTTCGAAGAAAAAGAACGAACAAATGACATTTTTTGTAGTTGAAAATCTCGTGTTTCTGAAATACACGAAAAGATGCCGTTGGGAATACTGACACCTCTCGTATTGTTTAAATTTTGGATAAACGGGTAGAGAGAACAATCAAGTGATCAACATGTATGTGCTAAATTTTGGATGGAGGCCGGAATATGATTTGGCGAAGCGTTATGGAGACATCAGAAGTAAGTTTATTACCTAGATCATGTCTTTTCCTATCTTTCTTTACTTTGATTTTTTTATGTTACAGCTCTGGATTCGTCTCCAGATATTGTCAGGGTCACTGACGAGGCTTTATTAGCCGAAACTACGTAGTCTGGCCCATGTTCCTTCTTCTGAATGTATTCTCTGCTCTTGAAGGAACTATTCATGATTTTAATTGACACAGGGTATAATCGATTCCGCTAATTTTCGCTTCCTGCAGAGACTGTACATCATATTTGGCTTACGTATTTGGCTTACGCCGAGACTGTACGCGAACTCTTGCTTCCTGCAGGGACTACTGTCCTCGAAAATTGGCTTCCTGCCGAGACTGTCCGCGTGACTCTGCTTCCTGCCGAGAGCCTCGGCAGGAAGCAGAATCACGCGGACAGTCTCGGTACGAAGCCATTTATCATGTACAGTAGTCTCGGCAGGAAGCAAGAGATCGCAGAGTCTCGGCGGAAGCCAAATATGATGTACAGTCTCTGCAGGAAGCGAAAATTAGCGGAATCGATTATACCCTGTGTTTGACCAGCTTTAGGTCTATTTACGGCTAACCTAGCCTCAGCATCGCTGCAATATTACCCAAACCTTCGACAGGTCTGAGCAAATAGTGCAGACCAAGATCAGTTTGATTAGGGTCAACATTGCCGTCTTCCGGGTGCATTACAGCTGTTAAGCCCCTGGTTACTCCGGATTTTAATGGCAAATGAAATATCATAGATACTCGCACATCACTAAAACCCGTCTTTATCTGGGGTTTTGTGAAATCGAGGGGAAAACTTTGTCATCACGATATCGCGATAAGAAATGGGGAGATAAAATCTCGGAACGAGTTAACCTTTGTTTATACAATAATATAAATTCGCTTTACACGACCTGACGACGAATCTCCACCAATGTCAACTTTCTTTAAAAACAAATCCATTGTTATAGTTATCAGTAGAAACAACTTCTTTATTTAATCCTTGTGGGAATTTGGGAATTCATCTTTTTTCTATCAAATGTTTTCTTTTCAATATAATAATTGCTTCTCAGATATACTTGAGTGAGTTTTAAAGTTTAAATGTGTTTCTCACGTGAAATTATACACTTGAAACAATTAATACTTGTAATTAAAGACCCTCCATGTTATTTAATGACACAAGGGAAATATTACCGTAATATCTCCTAACATTGGGACAATAAAATCTGAGCCGCAGCAAACAGTATAGATCGAGATCAGACTGCTCCCAGAGCAGTCTGATCTCGGTCTACACTGTTTACTATTCCACTAAGTTTTGGAGTTGCGACAGAAATTAAATTTTTTATATGTTTAATAATGTTAAAGTCATTACGGTAATTGGTTAGGCTGTCCCAGTTTTTACGGTAATTGGTCAGTTTGTCAGTTAATGATGAGAACTAATATTGAATTGTTTCTTAATGATGAGTAAACATGATTTTAAGAGAAGGTTGATAAAGTATAAAAACTTTCAGAGAAATAACTATTTAACTAATTTTTCACCTGTAAAGATTTTGAGTCAGCCTGGAAATGCATTTTCATTACTGTTATACGCATTTACATCTGTATGGAATTTAGAAAGCTGTTGGAGTAATGAAACAAAAAGGGCTAAGGAAACATGTCTTTTGTACGTAAGTTTTTAATTTGATTTGTTTTGTTATTTATTATTATTACTTTTTTTGTGTGGAAATATAGGTATATTTACAACTCAAGTGTGCCTTCAAAAGGATTTGTAATTACTGCCTATCGTGATCGTTCCGCAGACACACATGTATCTAAAATATAGGAAAGAAAGTATCAATTTACCCGTTTAAAGGACAGTGTGAGGGAGGAATTCTTAATAGTTGCTTGTGTAATATTTTAAAAATGACTGTTCACTCGTTTTATGCATATTTATCTGTAGGTTTAAAACATGTATGATAGTCGTAATAAAAAAAGTTGTCAATCATGCTTATTTTTTCGTACCACTAATGGGTGTACTTGAATGTTAATAAGTACAATTTCATTTTAGAAAGCTTGGCCTAATGAGCACCATGAAATGGCTGACTGCTATGTTAATAGCAATGCATGGGCTTCGTTCAGTTGTTGTATTTACCGCATATTATTGAGGTGTGTACAGAAAAGACTCAGATCTGCCTGAATGTCAGCGCGATTGATCTGATAGGATACTTCTTCGAATAAACAATATATGAATCCAGCGACAATGATAGCCCAGACCAGTTTGCACTGATCCGCAGGCTGATATAAATATTTATGGTACGCAAAAGACTTAGGGTCCCTTTTCACGCGACAAGAATCATTTATAGAATGCTTGGTGAGAAAAAGTGCCTTACGAGTTGTGAGGTCGGCGAAGGTTCCGATCAGCCTGCTGAGCTGTTTGATTGGGTTACCCGAGTAAGTTACGATAGTAAAGTTACAGGGGTTTTATGCCGAATGTACTCACGACAATCGGAACACCGCTCGGCTAATTCCGTGATTCACGGAATTGGCCGAGCGGTGCTCCAATTGAAAGAACACTGCAGACCCAGATCAAGCTGCTACTTAGCAGCCTGATCAGGGTGTGAATGTTGGCCATTCCAACTGCATTTTTTCGGGTGCATTGAAGTGCTGTAAAACCGCAGTGCACCATTTTTGCTGTAAAACCGCAGTGCACCATTTTTAGGCCAAATGAACTCGGTAAAGTTAGCAGAATGGCAGAATTGCAGAACGAAATGGTAAAGTTAGCAAAATAGCAGAATAGCAGAACGAAATGGTAAAGTTAGCAAAATAGCAGAATAGCAGAACAAAATTTTTTGTTCTGCCCATTCTGCTAGCAGAACAGCAGAATGAAAAAGTTTGTAGGAATTATGTTCTAAGGCAACCAGCAGAAGGGCACACCCAAGCCATGTATGACACAACATTTCCCTCCAGGTCAGGCTTCAACTAGCAAGGAAAAAATCCACAAATTTGCTGGAGAAAAAAAATATTTATCATCAAATCCTAGTGTGACCAGCAGGTGGGCAGACTCATGTCATGCATGGAATTAATGTATATCGCCGCCCGAATTTATCTAGTAAAAATTAACTTGGAATTTTTCGTTCTGCCCATTCTGCTCATTCTGCTAGCAGAATAGCAGAATGAAAAAGTTTGTCGGAATTTTGTTCTAAGGCAACCAGCAGATGGGCACACTCAAGCCATGCATAGAAAACATTTCCCTCCTGGTCAGGCTTCAACAAGCAAGGAAAAAATCGACAAATTTGTTGAAGAAAAGTATCATTTATCATCAAATCCTGGTGTGACCAGCAAGTGGGCAGACTCATGTCATGCATGGAAATCATGTTTATCGCCGCCCGAGTTTATCTAGTAAAAAATAAACCAAGAATTTTTCGTTCTGCCCATTTTGCTCATTCTGCTAGCAGAAAAGCTGAATGAAAATGTTATCGGAATTATGTTCTAAGGCAACCAGCAGAAGGGCACACTCAAGCCATGCCTGGACAACATTTCCCTCCAGGTCAGGCTTCAACTAGCAAGGAAAAAGATCTACAAATTCGCTGGAGAAAGAAATATTTATCATCAAAGCAGAATGAGCAGAATGGGCAGAACGAAAAATTTAAAGTGTATTTATTACTAGATAAACTCGGGCGGCGATAAACATGATTTCCATGCATGACATGAGTCTGCCCACCTGCTGGTCACACCAAAATTTGATGATAACCTGGCCAGGAGGGAAATGTTTTCCATGCATGGCTTGAGTGTGCCCATCTGCTGGTTGCCTGAGAACATAATTCCGAGAAACTTTTTCATTCTGCTATTCTGCTAACAGAATGAGCAAAAGGACAGAACGAAAAATTCCAAGTTTATGTTTTACTAGATAAACTCGGGCGGCGACAAACATGATTTCCATGCATGACATGAGTCTGCCCACCTGCTGGTCACACCAGGATTTGATGATAAATATTTTTTTTTCTCCAGAAAATTTGTAGATCTTTTTCCTTGCTAGTTGAAGCCTGACCGGGAGGGAAATGTAATCCATGCATGGCTTGAGTATGCCCATCATCTGGTTGCCTTAGAACATAATTCCGAGAAACTTTTTCATTCTGCTATTCTGCTAGCAGAATGAGCAAAATGAACAGAACGAAAAATTCCAAGTTTATGTTTTACTAGATAAACTCGGGCGGCGATAAACATGGTTTCCATGCATGACACGTGTCTGCCCACCTGCTGGTCACACCAGGATTTGATGATAAATGATTCTTTCCTTAAATAAATTTGTGGAGTTTTTCCTTGCTAGTTGAAGCCTGACCAGGAGGGATATGTTTTCCATGCATGGCTTGAGTGTGCCTATCTGCTGGTTGCCTTAGAACATAATCCCGACAAACTTTTTCATTCTGCTATTCTGCTAGCAGAATGAGCAGAATAGGCAGAACGAAAAATTTCATTCTGCTATTCTGCTAACTTTACCATTTCGTTCTGCTATTCTTCTAGCAGAATGAGCAGAATGGGCAGAACAAAAAAATTCGTTCTGCTATTCTGCTATTTTGCTAACTTTACAATTTCGTTCTGCTGTTCTGCCATTCTGCTAACTTTACCATTTCATTCTGCTATTCTGCTATTCTGCTAACTTTACCATTTCGTTCTGCTATTCTGCCATTCTGCTAACTTTACCATTTCATTCTGCTATTCTGCTAACTTTACCGAGCCGGACAAATGCACAATTATTTCAGTGTCCCAATATTTGGAATTTTTACCATGTTTACGGTATGGTGTTATATCAAACGTTTTTTTTCATGGGTATACCTCCATGTTTTTTTTAATCATTATTATAATTAATTTTCGTTTTGCCATTTTCACGACGGTTCTGTGTAACTTTCCTTGCCGGGGCGTCCTACTATGCGGATGGGGTTGTTGGGACATTTTTCGCCCCCTTATCACATCTTTTCTTTCTCCCTGTCTCTGGCAGATAACTCTGTATAAACTGACAAACTGTCTCAAACAGCCGTTAAACCAAAACAACCAACTAACCACCACAAAGGGAAACAACTTTGGTGAGTTCACATTTGCTTCCCTGGATAACAAAATCTTTCCAAAACGGGTCTACTTTAACGGAAAGACTTTGCTATCCAAAAAAAACCCAACATTTTTCCTTTTAAGATTCGACCCAAATTGGAAAGGGCGGCAAAAATGAAATTGGAAGAGTTGCTTCCCCTGAAAGTGTACCCATTCACCTTTCCTGTCATTATCATTATGAGCCGGGACACACACAAAAACACAAAAACAACAAAGTGGTTGTGCGCCCAGCGCATACTAAGATCAGCCTGGGCATCCACCCAGTCTGATCAGATTGTTTGCTAAGCGCTAAAAGGGTAGCTAGGGGTCTAAGCTACCTTCATGCGGACAGCGCAGACTCTGATCAGACTGGGCGGATGCCCAGGCTGATCTGAGTCTGCACTGGCCGCACAACCACTTTGTTGGTTTTCTCGCGTCGCGGCTCAATAGCTTCCGTTGATTGTGGTACCAGACCAGACTGCTGCTTCAGGCATTTCATTCCAAGTAATACATTTGTTTCACGCATATATATATGTATTCATAGATCAAGAAGAATGTCTCCATAAGCCGTGTTCATGTGCACGTTTTGCACCCGGGTGCAAAAATGCACCCGGGGTGCAAATTTGCACCCCGGGTGTATTTTTGGCCATGTGAACGGTGTTTTAAGAAAAAGCACCCGGGTGCAAATTTGCCCCCGGGTGCAAATTTGACCCTACTTTCGAGGTGGTGCAATTTTATTTGCACCCTGGTGCAAAATTGCTCCCGGGTGCAAATTGTGCACATGAACGCAAAATGTGTTTATCAGTATACATTTTGATTTAGGATTTTTCAAATGACTGGCCTTTTTTATTACGATCTTGTATGATCCGATACCAAAATAAGCTATCAAAGTTCTCTTTATCAAACTGAAAATCAGACTGCTACCAAATATGCATAAATTACTGAGACTACGATTTTGGTCATCCTTAAGCAAGATGTCCACCCGTCAACATCGTAAATGTGGAATCGGCTAGGACGACAACAGATGCCTTGTTGGACATCTGGAGCAATGTTGAAAAACGAAACTGACGATGCTGCGATGTCCGATAGAGTAGTTTATAAGAATATTTCCAAGTTAATGAAAGAGAGGGGTTTCAAATTATCTGATACACACTGTACACAGAGGATGAAAACTCTTAAATAGAGGACCTTACACGAGTGGTCATTTCATATGAAATTTAAGAGACAACCTTCGGCGAGTTTCATAAATTTCATAAGAAATGACCATGAATGTAAGATTCTGTTTATCATATGACACTTCAAAATGGGATTTCAACGTCTTCAAACTGAACATTATTTCAATTATAAAATGCATTGTTGACATGGACGTTGTCAATGACGTTACGTGTACGCACCAAAGTGTTATTACACGTGTGGTCATACGATATTTATGACACGACGTTATCCACTGAATAACAGCGACGTCAAATGATAAAAGAAATTACCGCACAGCTCGTGACGACCTGGAAAAAAGTGGACGAGGCTCATTTCCCTCCGAAAACTTAACGTAGGCTGTGAGTAGCTCGCCCACGATTGCCGAGCAAACCCATTTCACACATTCACGCACAGTGGACTTAGCAACCCCGATAAGGTTCCCTATCGTCCTATACTCTGAAGACTCAGCTAAATGATATAGAGTTACTGCCACTTGCAGCTTAACTGAAATAGTGTGTACCCGCGCATCCCGTTGGAGCTTCCCGCGCAGTCTGTAACACAGATTGTGAAAAGAGGCCTTTGACATGCCAGTGATCATCAGTGTAAGTCCAAAGCACTATAGTCGTCCACCCTTGACTACGCGGTTTCTCCCAAATAACCTTTTCTCTGCTCTGTTCTAAACATCGTATTACAGTGAATTTTTCCTCAAAACTGGGTAACTTATGTTAAGTTTAATATCAAATCCAGGTACGTATGGACACAATTTATTGGCATATGAACGCGACACAAGGGGGTGCAAATTTGCACCCGGGTGCAGATTTGCACCTGGGTACAGATTTGCACCCGGGTGCAAAAAGTGCACATGAACACGGCTATAGACTCGACAATTTGTGTCGCGTAAAACTGCCCAATTGAGTGAAACCACCAACTTGACCAAAAAGTCACACACAAAAGACCAATCTTGGTGGAGATCGAGCTGAAGAATAATAAATAGTCATTTAAAAGCCACTATGTTTTTATTTCTGTTTAGATCTATGGTCATTAGATAACATTTGTTTAGCCCCTTTAAACTTTAAACCATTCGATTTAAACTAACAAAAGAGGACTCATCTGTGTGGGATAGAGGCACTGTAACATCTTGAGTTTTTGGGGTTGGTGGTTTAAATTTTTGCTTTGTTGGTTGTCCTTAATCCGCCAAATGTCTGTTAGGAAGTAAGCTGTGCTGCAGATGGTTAAAATGAAAATGACATTCAATTTACTAGTGAAAATGCGAAGTGTGTGGTGGATATCCAATGGATGTACCGGTATATTTTAAAAGTTTTGTATTTGTGCCCACATGTTAATTTAAGATTTCACATTGTCTCCCAGCCATGAAGGAAATATTTTTCAAGTTGTGCATTTTTGTAGGGGAATGTGGAGTTATGGTCCTCTTTCTCTGCACATCGTCTGATGATGCTGTTTCTCATACCAAGTTTCGTGAAAATACCTTGAACGGTTTTAAAGTTATAGAGCAGACACGATTTCCATACTAAATATTACCGAAGGGCTCGATTCTGTCAAAAACAGAAATGGAGTTACTATTCTTATTCGATGCACATCGTCTGATGCTATATATGTACATAGTTTCGTGAAAATACCTCGATAAAGAGCGGAGACGGTTTGTGACGTACAGACAGAGATGGGCTGATGAAAAGCAATCCGTGGTGGTGGTATGTATGTATTGGGTGGGGGAGAGTGGGATGCCTTCAGCTGATTATATCCTAAAGGTTCGAGTTTCACTGTTCCGACATCTTAATGACGCGAGCTAATTAAAACAAATGTAAATATAGTACTTGGTGGGGATAAACAAAGCAGGAGAAAAAAATCTTCCGACCAGTATAGGTTATCTTATCGATAATTGACTTTTATGGTAAATACTGAGAGGGTTCAAGTGATATCTCGAACCATTACTACTTATAGGCTACAGTCAACTAGTTTAAAACCAAAGTTGTCTGTATATGTATCTTTATTAATCATTCTGGCAATGTCGACAGCACATTAATAGAGCATTTAAAGGAGAGAGAGAGAGAGAGAGAGAGAGAGAGAGAGAGAGAGAGAGAGAGAGAGAGATTATAATGCAAAAGTATCATACAGAGACAACGATGCAGTGTCAGTCACCTTCAGATTCGAATTCTATAAATTTTAATCCCGTGGAGCCCGCTGCCCAGATTTGTTTTTTTTCGCCATTAGTAGATTCTATAGTACACACTTTGGAGGTAGGGGTTATGCTTTAACCCATTGCATTCTGGCTATTTTTTGTCGTCTGCTGAAATTGTCGTCTGCATAAAAAATCAAGAGGATTTTGACAATATTGGTCTAACTAACACTCTATAGGCAGCAAACAGTTTGGATCTCAGATCAGGCCCCACGTTTTGTGGGGCCTGATCTGGATCCAAACTGTTTGCCCAGATACCCCTAAAGGGGTATCCCGTTTAGGGGTATCCCGCATGGAATGGATTAAACTTTAACGAACAACTGTAGTAGATATTGCCGGCAAAAGCGCTGAGACTTTGCTAATGTTTTGTGCGATGGATTTTTTCCATGGGTAATTGTAAAATTGGCATGTCATTGCCGTTCTGAGTGTTACCATTGGTGCCACAATGTATATCATTGTACTAGTTGTTATCAGGGGTATTTTTACCCTTGGCACTCCATTTTACAGAGTTGGGACAACATGTTTTCATGATGGGGTCCAAAAGAACAACAAATGGTTGCCAATAGTTGCTGGTGGTTGCTATTGCTAGTCAATGGCAGAAAACGAGCCACGTTTTACCACTTTTTCTCACTGTAAAATAATCCCGTAGGTTTTACAGTAAAAGGCCGTTACTTTTTGATATGGGGAAAAAACTGTATTGCATAAAAAATTTGCTTAGTTCTGCATTTTATTTATTTCTTGATTATAAGGAAATTAAATATGGAAAACGCAAGTTATTTATTTATACACTGCAGTCATTTTCCATATCAAAAGTGTTACAGTCCTATCCCATACTTTACAGCATAGGGCCTGGCAACCAGCTGCTATGTCATTTTTACCGTAAAATCTGCGGGAATGTTTTACAGAACAGAACAAAACAAACTTTATTCATGTTGGTAAACATATCAGGTCGCACACAGGTGACATATAATATTTATATACATAAAACAGGAAAATCAAAGTTTTTACATTGCTGCCAAAGGATAGTACCTTTAGTACAATGATAAACACACTTTTACTACAATACAATTTCAAAAGTATTAGGATTTGACAATAAGCATCTTGCTTACTGTCAAATCCTAATACTTTTGAAATTGTATTGTAGTATATGTATGTAATTTATGGTTAATAAAATATCGTTTAAACTAACACACTTTTAGTTGACTGAAACCTTCTGGTGATGTCGCTTGCTCACACAACTAGAGCTGGTGGAGGCTGGACAATGTCCTTTTATATAATCAGTAGAATTTGGTTAATTACACTACGGTGTCTCACAACAGATTTACACTTCAGTTGAAGCTCTACTCTGTAATTCTAAATAATCAATTTTATTTTGCTTCATTGTTTTATCTATGACAACCCGAAATATTAAATTATTTTTGGAATAGTTGCGCTTGTGCGCTCTGAGAGGCCTGCGAGGCCTGGACTTTTTTCTGTACTTAACCAAAACTGGGATTAGAAACTGACAACAAAGTCCTGGACGAGGTAAAAATTATTGTGAAAGATAAAATTATTATGTCAGAATACACTTGAGTGATTTTTTGCATCGACCCGTCTCTGGAAATATTTTGAAAACCGATTTTTTTTTCTCAGAAAGTTAGGTGTTGGACAAAGTTGGGCTGATGATAGTTTTGTTCGTTTGTAGTGATTGACAGTGTTTAAATCGTTTCTGCAGGGCGTGTGGAGTCTGACAGCCTCACGATGACAGAGGGCGGGCTGGAGAAATCGGGATATGTTGACGTCAAGCAACCACCAAAGATCAAGGGGAGAAAACTGAAGGTAATTTGTATGTGCACAAATATATGCCCAGCAGGCACACAAGGTTGTAAAACATTGAATCAACATTGAGGGGAAGTCAAGTGGGTGAAGCCCTTGATATGTTTCATATTTTCATACCTGTTGGCAGTTTGTACTGAACTCTTGCCCAACTCAAAATTTCAGAATGCAAATACGCAGGTGCGTATTGAAATTTTGTCAGTTTGACAAAATTTCAATACGCACCTGCGTATTTGCGAATTGGCAGCTACATCCTTGGTAGTAGGGCCTGGTAAGATTTCAATGCGCAGATCGTTCTTATGGTAAGAGTATGCTCATTTTGCCGCTATCCCACATAGTAACCCATTTGTGCCCAGTGGACACTTCTGATCGTATTAACTGGATGAGTCCATTTGTCATTTAAGGGGTGTCTGGTTTAGTTTACACTTGCCATTTTATAATACTCCTTTGTGCGGCGTCTGATCTGGGTCTGCACTTTTTTCCAATATCGTTTTTATGGGACACAAGGCTTAACATATTAAAGCAGGGTTTACCACCACGAAGCCCAGAAATGCATTCACATGAGTCAGATTCCTGGTAGCATGAAGAGAAATTTTCTGTGTACTTAAAGCTGGAGGATTCTCGTAAAATGGCAAAAAATATTATAAGCATTTTCACAGGCTTGCAAACGAAAAATGATTAAGCAAAGTTTAGTGCAGCATTTTAACTTGCAAGCATCAATTAGAGCATATGCTTGTCTTGAAACGAATGCATTTCATAATTTCATTAATGGTTTAATCATGTTTATGGTTTCTTCGACCGTCATTTTTGAGCCGCGACACGAGAAAACAAACAGAGTAGTTATGCGCCCAGTGCAGACTCAGATTACCCTAGGCATCCGTCCAGTCTTATCAGAGTCTTCGCTGTCCGCATGGAGGTACCTTAAACTCTTAGCTACCCTTTAAGCGCTCAGCGAAAACTCTGATGAGACTGGGCGGATCCCAGGCTGATCTGAGTCTGCACTGGGTGCACGACCACTTTGTTGGTTTTCTTGTGTCGCGGCTCATTATTATTTTCATCTTCTCACGAAGTTTGCAAAGGGAAAGATGGATGCTGCAGCTGAATTAAGGCTTCGAAATATGTCGAGCATCTGAGCTCCAGTTTCATGTTATTTTTCCAAATGAAAATTCTGCGAGCTTGAGACCTTTCATTATGTTACTGTATAAGCTTCTGAGTTTGATATAGATTGTGTATGTCTGTCTGTCTGTCCGTCTGTTACAGAGCTCCAGATAAGAGGGGGTATTGAGGATAATTCAAAAATAGTTTTTCTTATTTCTCAACGAAAACATATGTTGTGACCCCTCAATAGAACCGTCTCTAAGAGACGTTTCTAATGAGGGATCACAACATAAGTTTATACATATTCTGAAATAAGGAAATTATCCCTAAATTATCCGTTACCTCTTCTTATCTGGAGCTCTGTATTTACGTATCTTTTTATCCATTAGTATGCCATATTGGATTTTATTTTTGCTATGTGACTAGGTCTACATCTCAGTTCTGCTATAGGCCTATAGGTCATCAGCTAGTCCATCACATTAGCATTAATGTTTTCTACAAAATTGGCCAGGACATAGGCGATTCTGAAATCAAACGAATGTTCTGAGAGACAAGAACAAGCAAAAGAATACTCCGCCATCAAAATAAATAAATAAATAAATAAAAAAGTGAAAAATTAAAAACAACATTAACAGCGTCAACCAAAACAACAAACAGTCTAAAGAAATAAAAGTAGAAAAGACACACTACTGAACAACAAAAAACAGCGCTATACCACCAACAAAAACGCCCATAGGCCTACATTGTACATACTTTGCTGACATTGGCAGTGCAGAGACTTTCCAGATGGGTCTTTAAGGTCTTGATTGCAAATGAAGGACAATGTCCCCAAACAAATTATGAAGAGCCTCATGAATAAAGATTGACTGATTGACTTTTATCATGTCTGCTCTTGTGAAATGTTACGGTACTCAAACCCAAGATTATTGGATGAGCACTAAGTACATGTACGCATGGAAAAGTCTAAATGCTGGTATTTGCGTTTATCAGCCAGCGTATCTGCGTAGTATGATCCAGGCCTTTGCTATTGTTCGCCTTGATATAAACGGCGTGTATGCCGGCTGACCGGAGTTTTAATCAGAAGAATAAAGTAGAACTTCAATGGCTCGAATAGGCTTGGGCCCATAAACATTAGTTCCAGCGAAAGGTAGTTCCAGCCATCCACACTGTAAAAAATCCGTAGATTTTCGGTAGAATATCTGGCAACCAAGCCAGCTGCAAGTCCATTTCCCGTTATTTTTACGGGCGCCCGTAAACTTAGGCGAAGTCATCACGCAGAGTAGGGTAGAATAAGTAGACAAGTATTGTCTTGGTCATATAGAACTTCAACACTATACAGGTACTTTCGAGTGCGATCAGTTAACACAACTCTACCATATCGAGATTTCCAAAAATGTTCTACAGGCGTACGCCCGTAAAAATAACTGGCATAATAAAAGGACTGGCAGCTGGTTACCAAGTATTCTACCGTAAAATCGTCGTAAAATCTACGATTTTTTTACAGTGTGCAGGGCTGGTTTCTGTATAAATTGACATCTACATACCCAAAAAGGTGTTCAAGTAAGACAGGGTAAACGAGCAATCAGGGTTCGAGCCATTGAAGTTATACTGTATTTACATATTATGTAGGGCACATTTTCAAGGATTCCAAGTTTGTGTCGGGAGTATTATGCAAATAACATCTTTGAATGCATAGTTATTAAAACATTCGCACAGGTGAACGGACGGACAAGGTTATAGCGTACGACTGGTCTCATTTGAGGAAGAACAAGATATCTTAATATAGACAGTGATTAAATTGCATGTACCCTGTATAAAGAGATAACATGCTTTGATCAATTAATTTACCGTACTTTGCCTTAATATCCGGACAGGAATTTTTGAGCAATCAGTGTAGACCCTGATCAGACTGTCTGTACTGGGTCTGCACAGTTTGTCAACAATAATAGACATATTATCTCGTCGAACTTCCAAGAATTGAGCGTCTTTACTGAATTGGATTGTGTCTGAATATTTTGGACAAAAACGGGAACCTGTCACCGACTGGCCTTAATTATTTGCTTACAAATACGTATTAGCGATAGTGATAGACTAATTAATAGATAATTATTGATAGAGGTCCATTTTGGTTTAAATGTAGGCCAGGTCACGATGTCCTCCAAAGTGCCAGTATCCTCTCCGGGAGACGGATCCGATGGATGGATGTCTTGCGATTTTACGTACCTTTTCAACAGTATTTCAGTCATATCAGGACGATAGGATGATCATAATGAAAGACTGTGTGCAATGGAACGCTCGATGTATAGACCGAAATACTGTCTCAAAAGGGCATTAAACCCCTGGGTTAACGAGAGATGCGTTAAGTTCGATTTCTTGCCAAAATAAGACGTTGTAAACAAGCTCCTATTCTTCTATATGCATATCATTTACAAATGTAGCAACGAACAATAAGAGGAGTGACGGCATGCTAAATATTCAGTTCGCAACTTTAGCCCTATATTGGGGACCTTTGCAAACAGTGCAGACCCAATCAGACGCCGCAGAACGCGACGTCTGATCAGTGTCTGCATGTTTGCATACAGGAATTTCTGTGCAAAATGCAATAAAAATGAAAATATTCTAAAAACCCTAAAATGGCAATGGACTCATGCAAATGATAAAGATGGACAAGTCCACAAGTATTGAAAAAAAATAAATAAAAAAGGTTAAAAATGTATGGATACACCTCCAAGGGAGATCACTTAGATCTTGAAATATTTGCCACCCTTCTTGGAGAGGGCTTCTTTTAAGAAACAGAAAAGATTCTGCTCTTTATAGTGGTATCCCGCCCTTTCATCTACAAGGGAGGCGATTACAAGTTTGCAACAGCTGTCTGCCTTGAATATATGACGACCAAAATCATAGTTTGTTCCATACGGGAGATAATACACGCGCTAAAGCTCGTGGATTATCTCCTCGAACAGGCGGACAAATCGTGGTATAACTGCTACTAACAGAGTGCACCAGTTAGTCTGTCAAACCAGTGATAATCAAACATAAGTTTGACACCCCTGTTATCAAAAGTACAAGTAACTCTAAACTGAACTTTTTATCAGTAGTTTACCTTTTGAAGTATTGGGTACCTTGGTACAAGCCCATCCGTAGGCTGGAAAGAATATATTAGTCTACTGACATGATATTTTTAAAAGTTTGAAAGTTTTCCATGGTATAAGCTTTGCGTCTCTCACTATGCCCAACATTTCATTGCCATTTAATGTGAGCGGGTAAACTTTCTCGGGAAGCAACCCAATATGCACGTGACGTCGGAATGACGTCGTACTGACGTGCACACGACGTCAAAATGACGTCGCAATGACGTCGGTACGTCGCATCGACGTCAGTACGTCATTTCGACGTTATGTGCATACTGGGAACCCTGCCATTTTCATTTCAGCCTCGCTTTTGCTGTGGGTGTGTACTTTACCCATAGGAGCAAAATCTTAATTACACTGATTCTTCCCTTGTCACAACATATATTAGACATCGCCTCATACAATGAATCTTTGTAATTTCAGTCGTGGAAAAAGAGATGGGTTGTCCTTCAACAAATGTCCAACATGTCAGAAGGAACATACGCAGCAAAAATCGACGTCTTCCCAGACGAAGTCTCATCCTACAAGTCGCCATCAGACAAATTTACCCTCTTTCTTGAAGATGTGAGAGCTGTGCAGCCCGCCAAATCCAAGAAACATGCGCACGCATTTGAGATAGTCGAAAAAGAGGCTGTGTTATTAATGGCGGGAGAGACGGAGCTGGATTCCCAAACTTGGGTGTGGACAATACGAAAAATCTTCTGGCCCAACGAATTTGCAGAGAGTGATGGTGGTAAGTAAAACTAATTTTAGGCTTTATCAGTTTCGTCTGTTATTAAAAGTTGGCGGTTCGCATAAACTTTATTGCAGATGATGTAAATGGAAAGTGAAACTTTTTGCGAACATTTATACCGAAGATATTCCAAGTATGTTTTATCCACATACAAAAACAAACACAAAGTAAATATTATACCATACTCGTAAATGAATTAAAACACTCTCACTGTCTATTCCTTCGCAGCTTCTTTTTTTCCAAAGCAGATACGAAATTTTTAACACTGAAAGTGCAAAATTTAAAAGCATTGTACATCCAGACGAGGAAGCTCTATAACTATCTCACCTGCATCTACATGTACACTGTTTGCTATTTCAGCTATTTTCATTTTACACAGTTTAAACGTTGTGGTACACTCTAATGTATTATTTGTACAGCTTTTGAACTCAAAATAGTGATAATTATGAGATACAGGAGAAATAACGACTTCTGTAGCCACAAATTATGTTTCATGATGTTTGAATGAGAGTCAGTAGGAATCCTTATCTTCCCTGTTTATTTTTCAGACAAATTCACAGTAGCTATTGTTGAAAACGTACATACGGACAGACTGTCTCTGAAAGGCGTTTACCTAATGACAGTCACTCCAGCAACTATAGCTATTCAGAGCGACAAGAACAATTCTTATGAGTGGTCCCTACATACACTGAAAAGATTTAACATGGAGAAAGACTGCTTAGATGGAATAACCGAGGTTTTGGCTATAGAATGTGGACCGTAAGTAACAAATTCAATAACAATCCTAATACTTCCAAATATTGTGGCATCAAGAACAATTTATGATAAATATCAGCACTCACTGTAGCCACAGTACCTCAACATTTCACAATCAATAATGATAATAATAATAACAATAATAATAATAATAATAATAATAATAATAATAACACAAATAGTATAATGCGTGAATAGAAGTACATGTATATGTCCATCATTTCTTCAACTACAGTCTCGTTTCTTAGGAACAGTATTAGCACAAGTCAAAGTTTTGGGGGTTGAAAAATAATAGAAGCAGTATAACTGCATAATGACAAAAATGATCAAGTCTATCAAGCTGGTAAGAACATGCACATTTGTGCAATTCGGTTTGCTGTCAAGGCAAACTACGCATTCCATAGCCAGTGCTGGAAACGGCCAGTGGCCCGGTGGCCAAATGCTCCTAATTTTCGTTTCGGGCCATCAAAAATCTCCAAAATATGGCCTTTAGTGGCCCAAATTTATCTTTCTGGCAATACTAAATGAATGGAAACTTTAGCTAGTGGATAATTTGGGCCACTGAAAGTTATGCCTGCTAAGCTTTTGGGCCACCACATTAAACTTGCGAGTTTCCAGCACTGATAGCCCGACTATCGAATATATGTGGTGCTAATTGCTGCGTCTATTGTTTGATGTTTTATTTAAATGTCTGGGTTATTCTCTTTCAGAAAATCTGAATGTGGAGAAGCCATTTTTCAGTTCAGATCAAGCACAGTATTGGATATCTTAGCATCAATAAAGAAGAACATATTTCTGGCTTTGTCTCTAAAGAAAGCAGAGAAAACCCCACCCTGTCTGCCAAAGAAACGCATATCACAGACAGAAGCTCCATTCAGACCATCAGTGTCAAGTAATGAGCGAGAGAGAACAGCCTCAACAACTTCTGTAACAAGTTCAGAGCAAGCGATAAGGGACTTACTAGAAAGCCCCAGCAAGCATGCAGAGAAACGCTTTCGACAAATGAGTGAATGCTCCGAGGTATCAAGCAAAAGTGATGTAGATGTGCTAGAGTCAAACACACAGGTTGCTATGTCAGATAGTGCCGAAAACCCTGAGGACTCTTCAGTTGGTCCCAGTGATTTAGAAGCAACAGGAAGAAAGTCTTCTGTGGATATATTATCAGAACCAATTGAAACCAAAATGCAATGTGACAATACAGAATCAAATTATAACAGAATTGACTTTAAACACCCTGCAGGTGTTAGTCAACCCGCAGTTACCATTATTTCAACAGTAACAGTTGCCAAACCTGGTTATCAAACAAACCTTCTCTTAGATGATAAAGGATATAGCCATGTTAACCTTTCCAGCATCAAAGTACAGGGTGACAGTGATAAGATGAGAAGTTTGTCTAATAACTCAAACCGATCTTCAGTTTCATGCAGATCAACTTCAACTGGGTCCAGAGATTCAGGAATACTTAATGCACAGGAAAAATCTCAAGATGAAGTAAACAAGAGACACATTGCGCATCGCTCAACAAATTCTTTTGATAGTGCTGTTTCAACATCATCAGTTGTTGAAAATAAGGAATCTGTTGTTTTAGATACAAAATCAGCGAGTCTGAGTGTAGAAATTCATGAAGTCGAAGTTTCTGTTCAAAAGGAATCTGAACATTTGGATACAGCTGGTGAAGCCAGTATATATCAGGATGTCTCTTTTGGGGAGTCAAAGTCAGAAACTAACAATACAGTGAGACCTAAATTAAGAAAATCAAATTCAACAGGACATTTCAAGACGGACGAAAATCCATATGAGGAGTTAGACAAATACAGAAAAGGTAAAAAAGATTTAGTGAAACTGTTGGGAATGGACCCAAAGGTAGATCCCTCCTCTGTGCCCCCTTCACTTCCAGACAGACCAGTGTCATATAAAATGAAACGGAAATTCGGTGCCAATACTGATAAGAAACTATTCACATTACCCTTTGCTAAAAGCAAGTCCAGAAAGAACAGAGACAAGGCAATGTCATCTTCATCATCGGAATCTGATTCTGAAAGTGGGGGAACAAAGAGAAAAGATGATTTGTCTAGTATAAAAGTTTGGCCACTAGGTGATACTTCAATTGCAGGTAACAATGACTTGTACCAACCAATAGCCATTGAAAGGTTTTTAAATGATAATGATGCAGTTGCTAGTAAGATAACTAGGGAGAGAAGCTGTTCACTGAATTTGAACAGGACACCTGACGTAAAGAGGTCTTCCGTTAGCTCTGCAAATGTTGAGCTTAGAGGAGCTCGTACCAAACATGGACGTAATGCATCTTTAAATGTTGATCTTCTAACTAATGATCCAAATATAGATCCATTCTTTCCTTCAAATGAAAATGAAGTAATTGTTGGTCCATTTAAGAATGGTCCTGATTCACCAGTGTCAACTTTACAATCTCCTACAAGTCCTACCAGCAGTTTTGATGATGAAATGGCTGTTGATGACCACCTAGAAAACAGTGAGCATCATGACAATGAACCAATTTATGCTGAAGTTTTACCTGTTGCTTCCAAGCCTGGTGAAATTGAGGAGCCCTTTCCAGATTTAGATGAATGGAAACCTCAAAACCTTAGCGACTTTCAAAATGAGTTAGATGAGACACATTATGAAAATAATGGAGACTCAACAGTTGATCTGTTTAATTTAGGATTTGTTTCTAAGAATGAAAGAAGTGAAAACACAGACTCAAAAACTGGTATTTTGATAGATATCTTTGATACAGAAGTTACAAATGATACTGATAAGACTCGATCACTGTCAGCCCTGGACATTTTTAATGCAACAAATTCATCCATAGTGAGTCATATCAGAGAGCCAGATACAAACTCTAATCAAATATCAGCAGAAATGAATCAAGCATTTCATGATATATTTAGTCTAGGCAATGATATGCAACTGCCCCCTAGTAGTGCTGATATGTGGAATACAGGCAACATTGTATCCAAGAAGGAAAGTTCTGCTGCATATACATCAATGTCTACAGATGAAAACTGGGCTGATTTTTCTCAGTTTGAAGCTAATCAAAGAGAGACTACTAGCAATACAATTTCAGATTCCATATACATGGATATGAGTACTTGTAAAAATGAAAGTATATATGTTCTGCCATCTGAGGCTAAAAGACAGTAATTATTACACATCATAGTGCTTGAATATTTGGTGTATTGGTCCAAAATCTATTTCATTTCAGTCATAGTTAGTACATTATATAATTGCCAAAAGTACATGTAGTTAACAAAATGAGCCGCGACATGAGAAAACCAACAATGTGGTCGTATGCCCAGCGATGACTCAGATCAGCCTGGACATCCGCCAAATTTGACCAGACTCTTCGTTAAGTGCTCAAAGTGTAGCTAAGGGTCTAAGCTACATCCATGCGGACAGCGAAGACTCTGATCAGACTGGGCGGATGCCCAGGCTGATCTGAGTCTGCGCTGGATGCACGACCACATTGTTGGTTTTCTCGTGTCGCGGCTCAAATATTGACAACTCTATTTGAGATGCTTTTTAAGTATGGTTGTTAACCCTTTAAGTGCCAAAAAAGCAGGAGACAAAATTTAAGTCTGCAAAATCCAAAAAATGTTTCTTCCAAGTAATATTGAGAATTCAAAGAAAAGAAGGCAAACAGTGTAGATCCACATGAGGTGGCTCATTTTCAGCTGTCTTGTCTGGCTGTGCACTGTTTGCAAAACTACAATTTTCATTTTTTGGTGCTTAACATGTAAATATAATGACAAATCTGTTTAGGAAGCTTTTCAGGTAGTATTGTATGGCTGTTAAGTTTTATAGCAAATGATTCTTTTATGATTTTTGAAAAACAATTATATTTGATTTTAATGCCCAGCAAAAGAACCAAAAAAACTATCACCAGTTTCATTTCACTTTAGTTTGGCTTTTAAGGAGACGATGTGTACATTTTGTACATATGTAAATGACAACTATTTAGAATAATTGTCTAATATTGTTATTACATAGGTTTTACATTTGTTGTTAAGAAGTAAAGCAATTTTACTGAGTTTACTATGCTCTCTCTTATTTTCAATCCCAAATAGGGTAGAGTCTGGTAATTTCGGACAGGGGGTAAATTCGGACATACCATTGCAAACAAGTGAAAATCCAGATGAGATGGCTCAATAATGAGCCGTCTCATCAGGATTTTCACTGTTTGGCCAGTTATTTTTGATTTAGTTCCAAACAACCGACATATAAAGGAAACAATGTCACTGTCCGAATTTACCCGCTGTCCGAAGTTACCAGACTCTCCCCTATAAAAACTTTTTAAAAGTTAGGTCTTCTGCATGCAAAGAATATCCCAAAGACACAAAACAGCAGACTGCTCTTTGTCTTTGATTGAATCTGCTCATGACCGACTTAAAAGTGGATTACTTGCGATTTTACATACTTTTCAACAGTATTTCGGTCATATCAGGATACCTCCGTTTCTCCTTCCTCTGATTCAAGAAGGGCAGTTGTCAGTTACTGGCGAAAGTATGTGCACTTAGCACTGGTTAACCGCTTAGGAGGTCTAAGCCTGCCCAGGAATAGTGTGGTTAGGTTAACTGACTATACTGACATGACCATAGCTGTTTACCATGGACATTAAGCAACAAGTCAATCAATCGATCAATGATGGGAGGGTGAGAAAAAGATGTGTGCAATGGAACCCTGTTTACAATTGAAAAGATTTCTGCCTACAGAGGAATCAAACTGGGGACCAATAGATTAGCAGGTAAGCGCTTAACCCACTGAGCTACCAAACTCTATTTTCAAAATGATTCTATATGAACCCAGTAATGATCTGGAACATAATATTTAAGATGTATGGGTAATCCTCCATATTTTTCTGCCATTTTTGCACAGGGGAGCATTTTTTGGACTCCCGTTTGCTTCGATCCCCAGATGACATAGCACTTCCAAAATGGGGTCAAC
Organism: Ctena decussata; assembly: GCA_963989385.1. Classification (NCBI taxonomy): domain Eukaryota; kingdom Metazoa; phylum Mollusca; class Bivalvia; order Lucinida; family Lucinidae; genus Ctena; species Ctena decussata. The sequence goes on along the minus strand of OZ022503.1, from coordinate 77,759,400 downwards.
TATTAAAAGAAATAATCTGCCCCTAGAGGAGCAAATTCTTTCCCTTAACAGTTGACATCCATTGAGAAAGGAGACAAAAACTAGACAATCACTAAAGGTGATGAATGCCCCCGCCATATGCCTCACTAGATGAGTTATGTGTTAAAACATATTTGTGTGAAGTTACATCAAAATCTGTCAATAAATAAAGGTGCTAGAGGGATGACTGAGTTATTCTTAAAAATAGCAACTGTGACCTTGACCTTGGACCTGGGGTGCTGAAGCGGCAATTTATTCAAGATATTGTTATACTTAACATTTATGTGAAGTTACATCAAAATCGATCTATAAATGAAATCGCTGGAGCAATGCTCTAGTTTTTCTGAAAATAGCAACTGTGACCTTGACCTTCATCCTACCAAACTGAAACGCAAAGATGTTCGAGGTACTGTCATCCCCAATAAAGCTGTGATGTAATACCAAAATCGGTTAATAAATGAGGCGGCTAGAGCGACGATAAAAGGTGAGATTGTATTTAAGCTATGAAAATATGGTCAAAATATGTATGTAATTCAAGGGGACATAATTCTGCAATAAAGACCTGACTGAAAGTTCTGTTTCCTTTATGCACATGTTCAATGCATGTCTGAACTGTGTTGCAAGTTTCAAATCCCTACATCAAATACTATTGGAGGAGTTGCAGAGACAAGAACAGTACTACAAAGTGTGAAATATGGTCAAAATATGCATGTCATTCAAGGGGATGTAATTCTGTCATAATGACCTTGATCAAAGTTCTGTTTCCTTTATGCACATGTTCAATGCATGTCTGAACTGTGCTGCAAGTTTCAACTCCCTACATTAAATACTGTAGGAGGAGTTGCGGAGACAAGAACAGTACTCAAATGTGAAATATGATTATAATATATATATTATTCAAGGGGACATAATTCTGCAATCAAGACATTAATCAAAGTTCTGTTTCCTTTATGCACATGTTCAATGCATGTCTGAACTGTGTTGCAAGTTTCAACTCCCTATATCAAATACTGTAGGAGGAGTTGCGGAGACAAGAACAGTACTCAAATGTGAAATATGGTCATAATATGTATATTATTCAATGTATATTATTCAAGGGGACATAATTCTGAAATAAAGACCTGAATCAAAGTTATGTTTCCTTTATGCACATGTTCAATGCATGTCTGAACTGTGTTGCAAGTTTCAACTCCCTGCATCGAATACTGTAGGAGGAGTTGCGGAGACAAGAACAGTACTACAAAGTGTGACGGACGGATGTACGTACGTACGGACGGACGTATGCACGGACGGACAAGGGCAAAACTATATGCCCCTCCCACTATATGCCCCTCCCCACTTCGTGGCGGGGGCATAAAAATGGCTGAGTTGCTTCCCCTGAAAGTGTACCCATTCGCTTTAAGATCTTGAGTCCATAATGACAAACAGAAGAAAACTGACAAATATCATATTCTGCTGTTGCAACCTTCGTCCAAAGTTGGCAATGGTGGAATAGGATTGCCAGTGTTACAGGATGTTGGTAACAGCATGTTATAATATTTTGCATGGAGTATGAGCAATGAACAAAAACTATCTTATAATTATCCTCATAATCTATCTGTTATTTTTTACAAGTTGTAACTTGTGAATTTTTCGTGAGGTACATTTTGGATTTTAACATTCCTTTAAACTGCATTAACATTTCTGTAGACTGCAGTTGTTAAGCTTAATTTTACATTCGTTAGTCAAATCTCACATCCCATCGTAAGTGCTAATATTCCCTCACACTTTCACCATTTCCAAATAAAATCTTTTACTAAATTTCATCAGATATCATAATATGATATCTAATTCCTGGGCGAAAGTTTTTATTTTATTTTTTACATAATTTTGCAAGGGAGTTAATCTCTAATGGTAAGAGGGCATTTACCTGTAATTTAGGTCTCAGGTATGATCTCATAATACACATTTTTCACAAATATGAAAATCGGAAGTAAGAAAAAATGCATACACAATATTATAAGAAACAATTTTAATTTCAAATTAATCAGATTAAGATAACAGTACCTTATCAATCCTAATCCTAAATATTTGACTACTAATATCAGAACAAATGATGTAGATTCAGATCATACTGCTTTTGAAGACAACATCCCTGGGTTCGAGGTTATAAAACTTGAGAATAATCTCAAACTCAAAATAAAGCACACTGATTGGCTGCTTCCAAGCACATGCTCGGAAGCAGCCAATCTGTGCTTTATTTTGAGTTTGAGAATGTACTCGTGTTTAATAACCTCTGGGCCTGGTCTTATAAAAGGACAATATCCCTGGGCTTACAAAACTACTTGTCCTCATCTGAAGTTGAATAGCCCATTATGGAATGAATACTGTAAAATAAGTTATTTTTGGTGGTTACTGAATTTTGGCGATACTGGCGGTTAAGTTAAAGAGCGCTTAAATATAAGTCCACCAATATTACATACTTTTAATACATATACATATGCACAGCATAACAGAGGTTTATTTGATGAGTATTTTTTATTTTTTTATATCTTTCCATCAAGTTAAACTACACATTGTGGCATCTATTAGAATCGCCTCGATGAGGCGATTCTAATTGATGTCACAATGTATAGTTAAAAGAATAGTAAGAAAATTGTTACAAATGCACAGCAGACTTTCTTTATTATCTGGAGCCATGGTACATCAAGGCCACCATAATTAGCATGCCTCAATACGTCATATCCTTTTAACCGCAAAATTTTGATACCGCAGATATTTAGTGTTTTACAGTACTGAATTTATTCAGCTATAAGACAGCATTTTCTCTCTCCAAAGGAACACCAATTTGTCATTAGTTTTTCTTTTCCCAAACGATCATCTGTTTCTAAGATAAACAATCCCATCTTCTAAGGAAATTAATCCAAAATATCTTGATCCATCTTCTATGACAATCAATTCCAAGTATCTAAATCCATCTTTTAAGATGGATATAGATTTTTGGGATTGTTTTGGAAGGGAAAACCCTTCAGTTCTGTTCAGTTCAATTCTCCTAACGACATTCTCGAAGTGGCTCAGCGGTACGTAACCATAGTTGCAGGCAATTGGCACCGAGAGGGAAAACCTTGTATCTCATAACCAAATAAAAATGGTAAGATGTCCAAATATCAATGGTAAATATGGTAATTTATAAATCACCTCAACTGAGGGCTCTAACAAGAGCTGTAGCAGCTATCTCAGTTAACCTCCCCACCTAAAAAAGAAACAACACCAAACTTTGCCGCAGATGACAAAAATAGCTCTTTAAGTGCTACAAAAATATAAGCTAAAAGGAAGTAAAAAAGCTCTGTTTTAAGACGTATGGATTCATCTACAAGGGAGATCATTCTGACACTGAAATTCTGCTTTTCCCACAGGTAGCTACTTTAGAGAGAAGAATTTGCTTTCTAGCCTATAGATAGAAAATTCTTATTTATGCTCTCTATACATTTACTTCAAATAAATGGCTGGCATTTTACAAGGGAGACAACTGAATAGCATTTTTACAAGGGAGACAAATTGTCAAAATGTCTCCCTTGTAAAAATGCTATTCAGTTGTCTCCTTTTTAAAATGCCAGCCATATAGTGGAGTGTATCCATATACCCTAATCTCTAACCGTTTGGCTTATCCGGAGCCAGAAAAGTTTAATTATGCCAGTTTACTATCAACAAATAAGCCAAAATGTACAAAATATGTGGAAGCTGGAACATGAACAGTGATGGCCCAAACCAGCCTACTCATTGGCAGTTTAAGTGTGTGTATTTCGATTCTTGTAAAGATGTTACCCCTGCACCTCAGCGGAATGTATCCATGATTCCCAAAATACATTCCCAATCCTGCTAGGTGACCTTCAGTTAAAGGTCATAAGGTCATGGACTTTGAAACTTTATAACTTTAGGTTAAAGTTCACAAAAAAACATAAAGGTTCATAATGCATATATGCAGTATTTGCTGCTGATCATAAATATAATGGTCAAACGTTTACACAGTACCAGACTTAGAATTTTGCATTCATGATGGGCAAGCTCTTGCTGATCCTCTTTGTAACAGATTTTAACCTTTCATATTGAAATTGTTGAGACATTCCTGGTTGATTTGGAGCCTTAACTTCAACATATATATAATAACTTAGCAGTTTATTCATAATAAATCTCAATGTGTTATGGTACAACATAGTTTCATATAAATTTGGACTGAATGATAATTCTAGGATAATTTTCCTGTTTACCTGTGGCCCATCATTAGAACTGTCTCACAATATATGAGCCACGACACAAAAAAGTGGCATGTTCGCCCAGCAAAGAATCTGATCAGCCTGGGCATCTGCCCATTCAATCAGAGTCTCTGCTGTCTGCACAGAGCTAGCTTAGAGACTTAGCTACCCTTTAAGTACATAGCCAAGATTCTGATCAGACTGGACAAATGCCCAGGCTGATCTGAGTCTTTGCTGGGTGCACATGCCACTTTGTTGGTTTTGTCATGACATGACTCATTTGCTTCTATAGTGACAGTTTGAATGAGGGGGCCTCATTAAAACTGTAAATATATAAGCATATATTGTACTTCTTATTAGAAATGACTGGGTAAGGCCACTCTGTTGTGGGCCACATACTTTTTCATGGCTCTAGGATGTATACTTTTTATGGAACATGTAAAGATTTATCATCAAAACTACAGAGCCCCAAATAAGGTTCAATTTTGAGGATAATTCTGAGACAAGTTTTCTTATACTCATTGAAAATAGAAGTTGTGACTCCTCATTAGAACAATCTTACTAAAAAGGTTCTAATGAGGGTTCATAACTAATAACACAGGATTTTCAAAATATGGGCTTTAAATAAGGAAACTGGGGATTGCTTGGAGATGAGCAACTTTCTGAAAACCAGCCTATAGCTGTAATGTAGATGTGTTATGGAAAAGACATCACTTGCATACCATGTATTAGTAGACTATTTCAGAAATTTTGGATTTTTAGGAAGGTGTACCCCAAACAGATTTTGTACGTCCAACAGATTTTAAGTTCCACTGAATCTGTGTGATGCACACCCTCAAAAAAACCCAAATTTCATAAATGATTTTTCAATATATGATAAGCAAAGGATTTCTATTCCATTAAACATCTAGCCATTTCCATTCAAAGTTGCAAACGAAGGCTGAGTTTCAGAAAGTTGCTCATCTCTCTCTCACAGATTCCATATCTAAAGTCACTTTCCATGCTTAGAAAATCCCTTGTTTTATGTTTTATTGGAGAAAGGAGAATTATCTCTTAATTATCATTTCATATCAGAGGCACTGAACCATATCTTACCGGAAACTCTGGTTACAAATTTATAATTCAATAAATAAACTAACAAAAACAAACAACGTAACCCACATTATAAAAGTACAAACCCACAATACAAAACATTTTAACGCATCAGTTTACTGTACTAATCCTTAACAACAGAACTGTATAAGCCACAGGAAAGGAATGAAAGTATAGATGATAACTTTAAAGATTGTCTTCCACATTTCTTTCATGTTTTCAGAAATGAATATTCTAACAAAATTTCGTTAGACATTATGAGTTTCATAAGTAACTATATAAGTTTTGAGAAAATGCATTTTTTTTGGATAAATATGGAATGAAAAATAATCTTCTGCTTAAAATGCAAATTACCTATTTCCCCATGGCCTGTAAGAAATCACACAATACATCCGAAATGGGCTGACTATACATTTGACATATAGATTAGAGAATAATATTTGATAAAAGTGACTTTAAACAAAAAATTCAATAAAGTTAAAAAAATTGTGGAACACGCTCAAAATTGCCTCACTGGACAAAAATAATTTATTCATAAATCACAATCACATGCACTGATAAAAAATACGTGTACATGATCACATGACACACATGGTCAAAATTTATGTTCTTACAGGCCATGGGGAAATAGTGAATCATCAAATCATTTTTTGTCATTATTATCAAGGGAACAAATTTTTAAGGGATCTCAAAAGTATACAAAAATCCCAAATTAGTTGGGATTTTTGTGTAGCCTTTGAGATCACTTAATGTTATCATCCAAAATACACAATTTGAAGCTGCTAAAAATGAATGTACACTGACAAATCTTCCCATAAATTATTACAAGAAAACAATCCATCTTACCCTATATGTTATCCAAAAATTACTTTTATTCTAGACAGAATATGTTCCTCCCAACTGGGTTCGAGTTTATAAAACATGAGTACATCCTCAAACTCAAAATAAAGCACACTGACTGGCTGCTTCCAAGCACATGCTCGGAAGCAGCCAATCAGTGTGCTTTATTTTGAGTTTGAGATTATTCTCAAGTTTTATAACCTCAAACCCTGACCTTTCTCTGACAATACAAGTCCCTACTAAACAGATCCATATAATTTTTCATTCCTATGCTGTGATAACCAACTACTAAATTAATATAAAATTAAACTGCAAGTATTTCATTTTACTGTCTGACAAAGTTAACGACTTTCTCACCAAATATAAGAACAGACAGCGTAGACTTTGATCAGACTGCTGCAAAAGAGCAGTCTAATCTCTTTACTCTGTTTGCTAGGACACTCACACCCATTATCATAAATAACAAGCAAATTCAATGAAATTATATCCCCGCTGAATTGGCTATAATTTGTTCATGGTTTAAGTTTCATAAAATTTCATTCAATGATTACATTGAACTTGTGGATTGTAAATCAAATCAAGAGCAATAGCAATGGCATTAGTGAGGCATTAGCTGAAGCAGGTCTTATGGCTAACTTTGTCAATCTTAAATTGATTCTAGGGCAATAATTCATGCACTTCTGATGCTATTCTAATGAAACTTTATGTGCATAATGGCTTTTTTGTTATACATATTTTAGGTTGAATTCATGAAGTTTTGGTAACTGGTTACTTAGCTGTGACTCATTTTATTGATTTTAAGTCAATTAAAGGGTAATAACTCATGCATTACTGAAGCCAGTCTGAAAAAAACTTCATGTGCATCAGCGGATTACAGTGATACACATTATAATTTTCATAAAGTTCCATCTAGTGGTAACTTAGTCGTGGCTCAAGACAGATGTATGGACAAATGGCAGGATGGACAGACATGGAGAAAACTATCCCTCCGCCTTCAACTGGGGGATAAAATTTTTCTATTACTTAAGGTGAATGGATACATTTTCTATGGTAGTATCTCTACCATTTTCTCCATTGCTTCTCTTAATGAGAGTTTGGTCTTAAAGGAAAGAATTAGCTCACATTTTAAAAGGGCTTCATCATCCAGGGAAGCTAACTGGAAGTCCCCAAAATTGTCTTCCTCTGAAAACAATGACAGGAAAAAAATGAAGGTATAACCATTCACCTTACACATTATAATTTCATTCAGGATCTAACAGTAAGCATAACACATACAGTCAACTCACGATATCTCAAACACTGATATCTCAAAATATCTTCTTATATCAAAGAATATATTTCCTTTTTTTATTTACAGTTCGACTCCTGTTATCTCAAACTAGTGATATCTCAAAGTAAATTTTCTGATATCAGAAAATTTACTTTGAGATATCAGTAGTTTGGGCTCAAAGTTGACTTCGAGATAGCGGGAGTTGACTATCAGAAAATTTACTTTGAGATATGAGTAGTTTGGGCTCAAAGTTGACTTCGAGATAACTGGAGCTGACTATATCAAACTTTGCATCTACACAAAGTAAGAACATGCATTTTTATTACATGAGGAAATATGCAAAAGCCTTAGTGAGGTTTTAACAAATAAAAATCCAACAAGGGGATACTAGTATCATGTTGTAACATAAAAAGCCTACCTACCTAAAATATTGCAAAAATGAAATTTAAAAGTGTAGGGATACATATCCATGCTTTTCAGCTTTTTTTTTTGTTTTACCAAGGGTTACAACTTTTATGTATCCTTGCTTGCTTCCCTTGATGAGGAATCCCTTTCAAAATTGAGTCTACTCTCAAAGGAAAGAACTTGCTCCTAAGGTGACAACTTTTGTGACTCCCTGCTTGTATCCCTGGATGACAAACCCTTTCAAAATGGAATCTACTTTTAAAGGAAAAAATTTGTTTCTAGAAGAGCTAATTCTTTCCTTTAACAGTTGACCCACCAAGGAGAAGGCACAAAAAAATGGCAGAGTTGCTTCCCCTGGATGTGGATGTGTATCCATACACTTTAAGCCTAGAAAGGAGATCTCCTTATCCCATATATCAACATCAAAAGGAAGCAAACTGGGTAACAATATATTTACATGTATATGCTAATGATGTCATGAACATGTAAGAAATCACATACCTAATGACCCTAAAGTTTTGGACACGCAGAAGTTGGACAATTATTGTTCCAAAATTCTTAGAAAGTGGATTTCATGCATGTTAATGCATTCAAATGATGCTTAGTGAATGGCAAACATTGTAGACCCTGATCAAACTGCTCCTTAAGGAGCAGTATGATCTGGGTCTAAAATGTTTGCTTAAACCTGTCTGTCTGAATATTTAGGGTCATTACCATAAAAGATGTAGAAATCGCATTGAAAAGACACATGTAAATAGTTTTCTTATTGATCATAACAAAACTGATCTGAATGTAATCACACCGGATAGGTGGCAATCAAAAACCCTCGTGCAGTCGACAAATGCGGATCAAAAACATTAGAAACAGTGTTTTTATTAATTTTTTTTGCCAATTTGCAATCGAAAACGCTGTTTCTAACGATTTTTGATCCGCATTAATCGACTGTTATGAGCGTTTTCGACTGCTGACTATACAGTGTGGCAATAATAGTTTGAGAGTGTTTCTATCACCAAATGTATTAGTATCTCCAATTTAGAACAATGATCACAATGAAAAGGTATAAAAATTATTAATAATGATGATAACTGATTTGATTTGAATGTTTAATAGCCTTTGGTGAGTTTCCATTGCTAATTTGTTAAGTATATACATGTATTGTTTATATATATAACAGTAGAGTCCCCTGTTTAGTGAGTTATACCCATACACCTTAGTTCAGCATACAAACATTACAAGCATATATCAAATATCAAAGCATTTCTAGGTTGTCTTTCGGAGTGGTTAAATGATAAATATTTCCCTAAAAGAAGGCAGTGTTTTAGAATGAAAAAAGGTTTAACAGACCTACACAATCATTATACAATTAATGTATTGACTTTTACTCTCAGAGGTGGGCATGAAGTGTTATTGAACCATAAATGTTATACTGACTGACATGAAGTTCACCTAGACAAAATAAGAAAATAATAAAAAGTTAACAATCGTTATATTACAAAAAAAGATAGGTTCAGTTGAAAAGTCAAGTCATTTTAGCAGATTCTTACATAAAATTTTGTTTGTCAACTTCCAAACCATGGGACATACAGACATTACGTCACAATCTATGTGACATGAAGTATTGTCAATCTCACATGCTTAGTGGCTAAACCAACGGAATGCATTTTCTTTCAGATTATGTGATAAAATTTGACGGTCAATAAGCATTGTAATTTTGAGACTAGAATGCTAATTTAAATAGCTTGAATGATATTGAAAACTGCTCATTCAAACTGAAAATCTCCACTCCCAAGAAAAACACAGTTGGAAGTAAGCAAGGTTGCAGGTGCATACAGATCATGATATTCTGATTGTTTTTGATCAGCTGTCTTATAGGTGTCATTCCTGTGTTTTAACGCTGTTATTTAGCCAGTACTCTGATAACTCCAAGTTTTCCTACTATTTCTTTATAAAAGCACATGTAGGATGAACAGACAATATCCCAGAAATGTCATTATGGTTTATGGATACAGCTGTTTTTCTGTGATTTTTATAAAGGAGGACAAGTTTTGTGATTTCTTGTTTGCATCCCTGGACAACAAGACTTTCCAAAATGGAATCTACTATTAAAGGATAAATTTTGCTCCTACAGGAGCAAAAGCTTCCTTTTAGAGTTGAATCCTGGCCCCGAGGTTATAAAACTTTTTTCGTGCTCAACTCAGCTGAGCATGAAATTTTCTCTGCTGATAAGTATGAAAATGCCAACTAATGTTGGCATTTTCATATTTATAAGCAGAGAAAATTTCATACTCAGCCAAACTGAGCAAGAAAACAACCGTACTTATCAGTAATTTGCTATTTATTAGCAGGTAAAATTTTATGCTCAACTCAGCTGAGCATGAAAAAAGTTTTATAACCTCGGGCCCTGGAATCTACTCTAAAAGGAAAGATTTTCCTCCTACAGGAGTGAATGCTTTTCTTTCAGAGTTGGATCCCACTATCAAAAAGGGAGGCAAAACAAAAATGGAATCAATTGCTTCCCCTCCCTGAAAGTGTACACATTCACCTTAAACAACCACAGCAGAGCTCTTTACACAATGCATCTACTTGAGAATATGTCATGAAATATATCTAGGTAACAATCAATCTACCCCACAATCTTTTGTACAATAAAGCCTGCTGTAGCTTGGCCCAGTTGTCCAGAACCAACTAAGTTGTCAGAAACGTGAAGCAAACACTTAATTTGGCAACTAGTGCCAAATACACTGATAATAGTGAGTTCCTTTCAGGAAAAAAAAACAAAAAAACTAGAAAATTGTGTCTGTAAGACACTAATGATGCCCCCGTGCAGTGCCTGTCACATGACGTGTATATCCATAAAGCACCTACAAAGAATCCATTGAAAACATACCCTGCCATGTAAAAAATTGCCCAAAATGACGAAGTTAAAAAGGCTGTGATTCTGTCAAAATTAATTTTAGATCTATCAAAACACCTCATGCATATCTTCAAATATGTCCACAATATGTAGACAAGGTTTGAAAAAGATCCACTGAAAACTGTGGAGCAAGTTGATAACAGAAACTCCATACTCTACAATGCAAAAATTTCCCTAGAATGACTAAGTTCAAAAGGGCGATATTCTGTCAAAATTAATTCTAGGTCCAACAAAAACCCACATGCACATCTTCAATACATTCACAGCATGTATGTAAGGTTTAAAAAAGATCCATTGAAAACAGTGAGAGGAGTCGATTACACAAACTCTATATCCTACAATGCCAAAATTTGCCTAAAATGACTAAGTTCTAAAGGCCGTAATTCTGTCAAAATTAATTCTAGGTCCAACAAAAACCCACATGCACATCTTCAATACATTCACAGCATGTATGCAAGGTTTGAAAAAGATCCATTGAAAACTGTGAGAGGAGTCGATTACACAAACTCTATACCATAGAATGCAAAAATTTGCCTAAAATGACTAAGTTCAAAAGGCCGTAATCTTGTCAAAATTTATTCTAGGTCCAACAAAAACCCACATGCACATCTTCAATATGTCCACAACATTTATGCAAGGTTTGAAAAAGTTCCATTGAAAACTGTGGGAGGAGTTGATTACACAAACTCTATACTTTAAAGCGTGACAAACAGACAGATGGACAGACAGACAGGGGCAAATCTTAATGCCCCCTGACTATCGTCACGGGGGCATAAAAAAGAATCCTGTGTGTTTGATGCTGTGTTTCACCATAACATTTAATGCTTAAAGAGTCCAATGTGAATATAGCTGAATTTGCAAACTCTGTAGATCCAGCTGAGGCGTCTCATAATGAGCCGCTTCATCTGAACCTACACTGTTTGACCAGTGCTCTTTTAATTCCATATGATATAGCTTGGATTAAACATTTTTTTAAATTTTGCAGATGTTAATTTTGTTGTCTGCTTTCTTGCTACTTTAAGCATTAACACGCCAAGCAATTAACATGTTTGTTAAGCTTAACAAAGCTTTGACCAACTGGGTCCTGGTTTTAAGCTCATGCCACATATAAAAAGAGCCTGAGAAAATATTAAAACAGCAACAACTCTGCCTAGCCTGCGTATCTGCACAGCTGATCCTAATCTCCTTTTGAACAAATGGAGTTAGAAGCAAATATTCTGAGCAGTCTATATCTCACAGGCTGATACAAATAGTCACTGCTAGCACATACCAGTTACCTTCTCACATGGTCTGATAACAAATCTACAAAACTAACAGGCTGAAATACCCTGTATGAGAGTCCATGTCAACCTTAGAGGTTCTCCCATAAGGTCCAAATTTATATCAAGAACATAGAATTGAACAGAACAAAATGGTGTCAAGATTGCTGTCCTCCGCAACAGGATCTCTTGCCAGCTGCCTCATTCTGGTGGGGCCGTCGTATATTCACTGTAGATCCTGGTCTTGGAATAAATGAGTCGTCTGCTGGTAGTTTATCAGCTGGAGAAATAAAAAAAACAAGAGGGCCAAGAGGCCCTGAATCGCTCACCTGAGCAAAAAGGTTAAAGGTCAAACTAGGGTCATAATGTGAACAAACCAGATTTGCAACCATTTCCAAATGGTTCTGAACAAGAAGATTTTTGAATGTTTTTCTATGTATTGCTATGGTTCAAACCCTGGACCCCCCGGGGCAGGGCCATTTGGACCCTGTGGCCATCATTTGAATAACATTGGTAAAAGGACCACTAGGCAAAAGCTGAATTTCAAGTCTCTGAGCCAAGTGGTTCTGAAGAAGAAGATTTCTGAATATTTTTCTATGTATTTCTATGGTTCAAACTCAGGACACCCTGGGGCCAGGCCATTTTTGACCCTGGAACCATCATTTGAACAAACTTGGTAAGGGACCACTAGGCAATGTATCATACAAAATTTCAAGCATCTGCACTAAGGGGTTCTGGAGTAGAAGGTTTTTAAGTACATTTTAATTTCGAACCCAAGACTCCCTGCCCCAGGGCCATTTTGGATCCCAGGGCCACCATTTACACAAACTTTGTAGGAGTCCACCAGGCAATGCATCATATCAAATTTCAAGCATCTGAGCCAAGTGGTTCTGAAGAAGAAGATTTTTTAATAGTTTCCTATGTATTTCTATGGCTCAAACTCAGGACTCCCTGCCGCAGGGCCATTTTGGACCCTGGGGGTCATCATTTGAACAAACTTGATAAAGGACAACGAGGTAATGCATCATATAAAATTTCAAGCATCTGAGCCAAGTGGTTCTGAAGAAGAAGATTTTTGAATATTTTCCTATGGTTCAAACCCAGGACCCCCTGGGGCGGGGCCATTTTAGACCCTGGGGTCATCATTTGAACAAACTTCGTAAAAGACTACTAGGCAAAGGTACAGACCAAATTTCAAGCATCTGAGCCAAGTGGTTCTGGTGAAGAAGATTTTTTAAATTTTTTTCTATATATTTCTATGGTTCAAACCTAGGACTCCCTGTCACGGGGCCATTTTGGACCCTGGGGCCACCATTTGAACAAACTTGACAAAGGTCTACTGGGCAATACTACATACCAAATTTCAAGCATTTGAGCCTTGCGGTTCTGAAGAAAAAGATTGTTTAATATTTTTCTATGTATTTCTATGGTTCAAACCTGGGACTCCCTGCCACGGGGCCATTTTGGACCCTGGAGCCACAATTTGAACAAGCTTGGTAGAGGACCACTAGGCAATGTTACATACCAAATTTCAAGCATCTGAGGCAAGCAGTTCTGGTGAAGAAGATTTTTAAGTATTTTTTAGTTTCAAACCCAAGACCCCCTGCCCCGGGGCCATTTTGGACCCTGGGGCCACCATTTGAACAAACTTAGTAGAGGACCATTAGGCAATGCTACAAACCAAATTTCAAGCATCTGAGCCAAGCAGTTCTGGAGAAGAAGATTTTTAAGTATTTTTTAGTTTCGAACCCAAGACCCCCTGTGCCAGGGCCATTTTGGACCCTGGGGCCACCATTTGAACAAACTTGGTAAAGGACCACTAGGCAATGCTACATACCAAATTTCAAGCATCTGAGCCAAGCAGTTCTGGAGAAGAAGATTTTTAAGTATTTTTTAGTTTCGAACCCAAGACCCCCTGCCCCAGGGCCATTTAGGACCCTGGGGCGACCATTTGAACAAACTTGGTAAAGGACCACTAGGCAATGCTACATACTAAATTTCAAGCATCTGAGCCAAGCAGTTCTGGAGAAGAAGATTTTTAAGTAATTTTTAGTTTTGAACCCAAGACCCCCTGGGCCACCATTTGAACAAACTTGGTAGAGGACCACTAGACAATGCTTCTAACCAAACATCAAAGCCCTAGGCCTAGCGGTTTCAGAGAAGATGTCATTTAAAGCAAATTGTTGACGACGCACGACGGACGACGCACGACGGACACTGGGTGATCACAATAGCTCACCCTGAGCCTATGGCTCAGGTGAGCTAAAAAAACAATATGAGAATAGAAACACTCCCAGGGGAGGTAGCTTTTACCAAGAAGAATTTGCATTCCATTTAATTATGGGTTTCTCTTAATGGAAAAAGTGTGCTCCCTTATTAAAGAAACCTTTCCTTACTTTCATCATTTCTGCAATATTTCACAAAGTAAAGGCACTACAGGTCAAAACCCACCTTTTGGACATGCATATATCCCCACAGCAAGAGTAAATGTCAGGGTCAGACAAAATTCCCCCAGTTACAGAAAGTTTATGTTACTGTAATCATTTCTGTGAAGTTTTACCATAATATTCCAAAAAGTAATGGAATAACAGGCCAAAACTACTTATTAGAGATATAACAACTTCATGACCGGAGCAATTTATGCTCACAGACAAAATTCTGATTGTAACAGAGACCTTATTCTAGTTCAGTAATTCCTGTAAAGCTTCACCAAAACATTCAGAAAAGGAACTACATGGCATAAAAAAACTTTTTTTTCCAAAATATATAACTACGTGGCAGGAGCATGTAGCCCCAATGGACAAAACTCTGAAACAGAAAGCTTACCTTACTTAAATCATTCCTGTGGCATTTCAGCAAGTAGCTTTATAAAATGCACAGCGCAGACTCAGATCAGCCTGAGCACCCGCCCAGTCTGATCAGAGTCTTTGTTGTCCACATGGAGCTAGCACACATCGTTGGCTACCCTTTAAGCACTAAGCGAAGACTGATTAGACTGGGCGGATGCCCAGGCTGATCTGAGTCTGCGCTGGGTGAACAATCACTTTGTTGATTTTCTCATGTAGCGACTCATATGCAGATGGAAGACTACTTCAATCTGTAATCATTAACACAAATGATAAGATAAGCCCAGGAAAGTACCGCAAATAACTTACCTATTTTTTCAAATAGCTCTTTAATATTAACAGCTGTCAAAGCACTGGTTTCTGTAAATATAGCATCTATTGTATCTGCATACTCTTTAGCGTCTGAAAACAGAGAAATCAAGGCTCTAGATCAGATGAGGCAATAGGGATAAATCAGAGATTTTTTTTCTTATTTCTCAACAAAAACATGATGTAGTGACCCCTCATTAGAACTGAATCAGCTAGATGGTTCTTTCTTTCTTTCTTTCTATCTTTACTGTCTCGGTCAATCATGACCATGATGACAGGTTTCTGGTGTGGCGCATAAGTTGTCACAAAAAAAAAAAAAAATAAATAAATAAAAAAAAAATGAATTTGTGACAAAGCCACCAGCAGGTTAAAACTATTTACAAGAAGTCCTCAGGGGCAGGCATTCCATGCCTAACCCCTGCCCTACCCTAGGATATTAAATTTTGGCCTTAAACCCATCAACTGTCTCCGAAGAGACAGCTTCGGTTGTAAGGCCATTCCAAGTTGCAATTGTCCTGGGGAAAAAGGAATTCTTAAAACCGTCCGTGTAAGCGTTTGGACGGTGGTACTGGAATGGGTGGGACCTAGTTCTCCTGCTCCCTTCACCAGCCTCAGATAGGTACTTATTCTTATCTACAATGGCAAGATTATTATGGATTTTGTAGAATAGAGACAGAGAAGCCTGCTGTCGTCTTTCCTGCAGGTCTGGCCATTGGAGTTCTTCTAACATTTCTCCTACATGGCTCTGATTGCGCCAGCGCCTACAGGTCCAACGGGCAGCAGTCCTCTGTACTTTTTCTATTCTGTTAATATCAACTTGGTGATGGGGCATCCAAACTGGCGCTGCATATTCTAATTTGGGCCGGACCAGAGTTTTATATGCAGCAGCCTTGATTTCCTTCGATGCAAAAGTCAAGTTTCTACGAAGGAAACCCAAAGTCTTAGTAGCCTTACTGGTAATTTCATTGATGTGCTGACCCCACTCGAGGTCATCCGTAATTTCAACTCCTAAATATTTGGCTGACGATACATTCTCTAGGACTTGGTTATGCAATGTATAACCATGGATTATTTGCTTTGGAGGGGGGTGCCTAGTCACCCTCATAGAGTGACATTTGGCAACATTAAATTTCATGAGCCATGCCTCTTCCCAAAGTGCTAATTTATCTAAATCATCTTGGAGTATCTGTTGGTCTTCGGACCGTTTAATATTTCTATAGAGTACACAGTCATCAGCAAAAAGGCGGACTGTGGAGCTTATGTTGTCTGGCAGGTCATTAATAAAGATTAAGAACAGGATGGGCCCTAAAACAGAACCCTGGGGGACACCAGACAACACAGGGAGAGGGTCTGAACAGACACCATCCAGAACAACTTTTTGTGTCCTTCCAGATAGCCAGGCAGAGATCCACCGGAGGATATCATTTCGGATATATTCGGATTATTCCAAGTGAAGCTTTATTCCCAGTGAAGCCTTATTCCCAGTGAAGCTGAGTTACAGTGGTAAGTCCTACTGTGAATTACAGATGTTTGATAATCTGCCACACTTGATGGGATCATGTTTGTGGAATAATACGAGAAGGTTCAAGGATTTTCAGAAATCCCCTAGAAAATTGATCTACTTGTACCTGTTTTTCATCATTATTTGCAATTCATGGGATACTGAACTCAATCCTGGTCCTACATCCCTTAGTTCCTCACATTTCCCATGTGGTGTATGTGAGGCCAGTGTTGGTTGGGACGACCGGGCTATAGTTTGTGACACATGTAATAAGTGGTATCACATTGACTGTCAGGGTATGGATTCCAATATGTATTCAATTTATAATCAGTCCCTGGATAGGAGTTTGGCATGGGAATGCCTGAACTGTGGCATGCCAAACTTCTCAACTTCTTTGTATGACACATTAGGCCTGATTGATACGAGTAATCTTTTTGATTCCCTCTCAATTCCTGACAGTCCAATTCCTACTGATCTAGGCACACCAACAGCTACTTCTTCCCCAGTTGGTCTGCAACAATCAAAACCCAAGCCAGGCAAGAAGTCTGTCTTAAATCATCCACTTCGAATCCTGATTATGAATTGTCAGTCAATTAAAAATAAGAAACCTGAACTTCAGACCATTGTCGACACAGCCAAACCTGATATTATCTTGGGTTGTGAATCTTGGCTCTCTCCAGACATCGCCAACTCAGAAATATTCCCTAATGGGTATGATGCCATAAGGAAAGACCGGGCGGGTGATGCTCATGGGGGAGTTTTTGTTTGTTTTAAAAAGGATTTGGTTTGTATTGAGGTACCAGAACTTGAGACTGAGTGTGAACTTGTTTGGGTTAAACTTCAAATTGTTGGCTGTAAAACTTTGTATCTTGGCTCCTTCTACCGACCTCCAGATATCACTGATCCAGAGTATTTGGATCATCTAAATGCCTCTCTAGGACGAATCATGTCATGTAAAAACTCTCATGTCCTTCTTGGAGGTGACTTCAATTGTGGGGACATTGATTGGAATAAGTTATATGTACCCCTGGGAATGCCCAAAAGGCAGGTGCAGTCCCAATTAGTAAACATTGTTCAGGAGCACTGCCTCTCTCAAATGGTTGATATCCCTACAAGACAAGAAAGGACCCTAGATATCCTTCTGACTAACAACCCCACCCCTGTCACAAGAATTAAGGGTATGCCACCAATTGGTCGAGCTGACCATGATATTGTTTTGGTGGAATATGATATAAAAGCGAAAAGGGTCCTTCAGTCACCACGGAAAGTTTTCTTGTATAAACGGGCTGATATGCAAGGTCTTAGAGACCATATGCTTGCCTTTGCAGACCGTTTCATGTCGCAGAACTTTGCTCACGTTGATGTTAATGAGATGTGGATTGAGTTTAAGACGGTCTTACTAAATGCAGTAAACAAGTTTATTCCTTCTAAAATGACGAAAGGAAAACTTGGCTATCCATGGATAGATGCACGCATTAGGGCATTGATTAGGAAAAAAGAAAAATTGTACCACAAAGCTCGCAGGGCAGATAACGAGTCCCTGAAGAGTCGTTATAAACGACTCAGAGCTCACGTCCAAAAAGAAATGCGTGATGCCTATTGGAGGTATGTTTCTGATATCTTCAATCCCTCAGATACAGACACTAATATAGAAGACTGTATCCAAAATGTTCGGCTGAAAAAGTTTTGGTCCTTTATGAAAAACTTAAGAAAGGATTCCACGGGTGTGGCCTGTTTAAGGGAAAATGGCATGTTGAAAACTGCTAATAAGGACAAAGCAGACATATTTAACAGACAGATTTCTCAGTTTGAGAAATCACAACATATGCTTTTTAAGTTATATGAAGAATTATTCTTGTCACCCCTTCTTATCTAGAGCAATTAAGAATATCAATCGCAATCATTATTCTTACTATTGGGACGGTCCTAACAGTTGGGACAACAGTACTAAACTGACCTGCATATCAAATACATATTTTGATCAGGCCAACATGGAAACTAAGTTAGACTGCTATTTTAGTAATATAGAATTGAAGAGATTCAGGAGTATTTTCTTTAGAAATAGCAGTTATGCTGACATAGAAATTTTTTTTATTCACTATTTAATCTAATGTTAATAATTTTTATCATCACATATCATGTTTACTATGAATAACTGGACTCAGACACTGCAATCAATTTGACACTATATGTATAGTCCTCATTCTTTGGTGCCGTAAATTTCCACACCATATAATGAAGCAAACTTTATCAAAATGCTAACAAATAAGCAGACTGATCAGACTGCTCCTTGGACTAAGTCTAATCAGGGAAATTTTTGTCCATGTGAGCATTCTCTCTGAACGATTACAGTAACTGAAGTACTTAGCATATTCATTTGGCAATAAAATGCTATTTTTTCCATCTCCAGAATAACCCCATGTATCAAAATCTGTCATATGAATATCTGCTATGAGATGGGGTTTTCCCTTCTTAAACAATCCCAAAAATCTAGATTCTTTTAAGACGGATCTAGATTTTTGGGATTGTTTTGAAAAGAAAACCCACCATCTTATAATTGGAGAAATACGGTAAACATGACTGCACAACAACATACAAATCAAGTCAATGCAAATCTTCAAATATTCGCAAAACATCTCACTAACATGCTGTCCTTGAGCTCTAGATAAAGCCATGGGCATCTGAAGATTTTGCTTAGTCCAATAAATAGCATAAAAAATGAATGGACACCCTCTATTATGCCTCAAGCGAATGAAGTGTACATCCATTTTTTAGGCTAATTATTGAACTAAACTTCAGATGCCCGTGATATGCAAAACTTTGTGAATGAAATGACATTCAAGCCCAGCTCTTTAAATGTTTGGATTCACCTCCACAATTTGGCCACCACTTTTCTAAAGGAGACAACTTCAGAAGCACAATATTTACTTCCTTGTCAATTTTCCAAGGGCAATCACTCTTACAGAAAACAATTTTCTCTAGCAGAATCTATTTTCCTTAGTAAGACCTGAGGTGGAGACATCTCAGTATTCTCCCTTGGAGGTGTATCAAACATCTTTTGGTTTATGGATACACCACAGACTAACCATAATTCTCACAAGTTTAACAGTTAAAGGGAGGCTATTGCAGTAAGATGGTTACATGGACACTTTTGAGAATGCTGTTTCTTGCAATTTCAACATTAATGTATTTTTGATGTACATATAATTCAGATGGTATACAGATAATAAATGCATACTGAATATATATCCCCCTCTGAAGTGTCCTTTATGAAAGGCAAACCTCCATATAAGTATTTACCTTTGACCCTAACTTCCCTCAGATCTTCAAGATCACATTTATTTCCAGCAATAGCTATCACCATATCTATAGTTCCATTCTTACGTAACTCATGTATCCAGTCCTTCACAGTTCGGAATGTTGACTGAAATAAACGGGGAGAGATTTACTTACATGTTTCAAAATGATTATGATCTATACCATTTAGGACATCACATAATGATATCATAAAGTTAATGAACTATAAAACAGAGGTAAAACAAGGGCGTAGCTGCTTTTATGCAAATTCACAGGTGCATACTGAAATTTTGTCAAACTGACAAAATTTCAAAACACACGTGTATTTGCATGTTGAAAGTTTGTAAATTGGACAAGATTTCAATTTAAACTGCCACCAGACGTGAAAATATAAACTATTTTTGGGGCTAAACCACTAGACTTCTCCTCAAGGATGCATATCATTTAATTTTTTCTAGCTACACCTCTGTACAAGGTCAAAAGTGGAAGCTCTAAGATGCTTTCCTTAGATGAATTTGTAAGACAAGTGTAGTAATCCTAATACCCATTACATAGAGTACAATAAAATGCTACAATCACTGAATTGTAAAATATAAGTCTAATTCAAAAGAGGAGAGAGCATTCAGATGCCGTCAGTCTGCTGTCAGAGAGTGCCAAGTATCATCAAATATCATCAAATACTAAAGTAGATTGTAACAATAATGTAACTCAGCTGTAGTGGGAAATATTATGCTGTCAGAACTTAGGTTATAAAATAAGTTCTGAACACTGGATAAGAATATCCGTGTGTTTCCCTCATACCTACAGATCTTATCTCACCCATGTTATCTCACCCAGGACCAGATAAAAATCATGAGCATTCAAATGATTGGTAGTAATGGAGATAACATATCTGCGTTGAAAAGTGATGTTGGCGTTTTAGATGATGACGTTATGATGATGGTAAATATGACGACAGTTTATGCACGCCAGGCATTGATGTAAAGAACCGAATGGCAGTTGTTGAAAGCGGCGCCTTCTTTCAAAATCAAATAGAAACCTCTCAAGCACTAGATTAAGCATTTTAACAAGACAAAAAGTGGTGTGTAGTAAAAAGTATCTTTCAGAAAAATCCGTCACCAGGGATCTTGTTCTGCAGCACGAGGCTAGCCAAGTGATGTCGAACAGTTATCTCTGGTGACAGATTAAGCCTCATGATGCTGTTAAGTGATCCCTGGTGACAGATTTTTCTATCCACACCTCACACCCATGTAAGGTACTTATATTCTTTTCTTTCAGTTTTTCCAAGGTTCACACATGAATGCTTTCAAAATGCCTTATATTCTCCGACAGTTAATCCAGAACTTACCTCCCTTGTGACATCATATACCACAATAGCAGCTGCAGAACCTCTGTAGTACATTGGAGCCAGAGATCTATACTGAAATATACATAGCATACTTATCTGTAAATAAATAGCACAAACTGTGATTCTATTTTCACATTTCATTTTAACAAAAATTCTATAGATCTTTGTGTATCACTGTCTATGTATTGTCACAAAACAGAGTTAATCCAGAAATCCAGTGCTCCAGATAAGAAGGGGCAACGGATAATTTAGGGATAATTTTCCTTATTTTTTCCACAAAAACATACTTTGTGACCCCTCATTAGAACTGTCTTGCCAAGACGGTCCTATTGAGGGCCACAATCAATGTTTTCATTGAGAAATAAGTAAAATTATCTCTGAATTATCCTTGTTACCCCTTTTTATTTGGAGCTCTGAAAAAAATCAATTAAATTTTAATTCCAAAATCCGATGCCACTGGAAAAGCAAAACGTGGATCTTTTGCTCATCACAGGTGAGGCAACCAGATGGCTCCCAAGAGCTCATCCTAGCCTGAGACAGAATCTCCATGAAAAACTGTTGCTAGAGATGTGACAGAAGTCCAATACCGCATGAGATTTTGGATCTACGAAATACTGCTTGAAGCAGTCCTCCTTTTCCTGATATCTTAAGGTAACCTTTCATTATTTTAATAAGCACAGGTGCCATTCGGACACTATGCAAATAGTCAGAACTGAATACTACATGTACATACAACAGAATATCAATTTAGTTCACTTTGGGTATGCCTGCTTAATCATGTAATAATTACATTCCCTTTGATTTTCCTTAGATGAACCTATTTCGGAGAAACAGTCTTCATACTTCCATGAACAACAGTCAGTCAAGTAACCAAGTAACGTTGTTGCTACACAATGTCATATGTAAAGAAAAGACCCCATTGGCTGTTGTAATGGTCTGTTGGACGTCACGTCATGGCGATGGCCATTTAATGTTAGCGGCTTACCTGTTGGTTAGCGACAGCTTTACATTGTATATTTTTTAAATGTTGCTCTTAAAAACCACAAATGATGCTTAAAATGATTTCAAAATTAAATGTAATTAAAAGGGATAAATTTCATTTTTCAGATGTTCATGGAAGTATGAAAACAAAGGGCCATGTGCAAAGTTAACGTGAAAGCCCTTCGGGCATCACATACTGCATGTGACCCATTGAGTTAATACATCCATGAACATCGGAAAAATTAAATTTATTACAGCAACATAAATTTGGGTATTAAGAGAAGCTGACTGTAAGGATCGAGCATTGGATGGAAACTCAAAATTTTGTATTTTGCTAAAAATGTCATGGTTTAAAGCTCTAGACGAAAGATGAAGATTAGTGAAAAAATTAGTGAAATATGTCAAACGGTTCTCGAGATATCTAAGCAATTACTGTTGCCATGGCAACCATTTTTAGGCCGCTCAAATTTTACATATTTTCATGAATTTCAAAGGGAAAACGTGTCTGTCCTGAAGCAAGTATCAAATAGTTAACTGGTATGGTGTTTAGGACTAAATGTAATTGTCAGTCTCTGCACCTTCACAGCACTGGCTACTGCACGTTGTTGAAACCATGGCAACTGGAAGTACATATAGTCGGAGAAAAAATAAAATTTGTGAAAATAGCTCTTTTTCAAATCGAGGTTATTGAAAATGGCAGCCTGACCTGAATATATCATTACCATGTCCTCAAACAGCAACATTAGTACGGTACATAGCAAAAGTAATTAGTTGTAAACTTTCACTGACTACAGAATAAATGCACGTGCAAAGGGTGTCCCTGTCGCATTTACAATTTTACAGAAACAACAGTTTTTTTAGATTTCTTTACCCAATTTCCACACTTTCAGTTTGAATTTGCTTATTAAACAAATAAAGAGTCGCATTTTATCCCATCTTTGCAAATAACGGCGTAGAAATGTAGTGTTTGATATTGTTTCTATGGTTACGATGCATAAAAATGTGTTACATCAGATCAAAACGACCCTAAACCCATGTAACTAATATACAACTCTGAATTTGCAGTAGAATCGATATGGTTTTAATGTAGTTCAGTACTTGGTTTCTGTATCTCTAATAGTTTTCTTTTTTTTTCTAATAAACAGATTTAAAGTTGCTGCTTAGATACCCCACCCACTGTATATGCAATAGCAATAGCACCGTTTTGTGAAGAGAAAGTGTGTACAAATGTGAAAAAATACGTGATATAGATCTACACGATTAAGAACATTTTTTTTCTTACCAGTGAATTGTCGCTGATGTAAACATGGTGTTGAGCGCCAATCGTAGTTTATATCTCGACGGCGAAGCCGGAGTGAGTTAAGAAAAGCTAAATGTAAGAAACAAGCCGAAAAATCACACGCTCAACCAATAATAATTTCATAACAAAATGGACATTTCAAACATTTTTATGGCACCACAAATTAACATTTAAATGGCAGACTGGAAAACGAAGAGAGTTAATGACAGGTTTGTAGTTTTATGGCCCTTTCAACAGTACTTAGGTCATGCAACAAGGCATGGGTGATTTTTAAAGACTGTGTGCAATGGCACTCCGTGATTGAAAAAAAGAGATTCGAGCAAGGACTGCTAGCTTAGCACGCAGGCGCTTCCCTCGCTAAGCTACAGAAAAGTGGATGAAATTAGATGGGATGAATAAATCACTCATGAGTACTCGTATACCGAAGATGGCACCCCTATCAGGATTACCTAAATTACACGACTTTCTTGGCTATTCTAGAAGCCCCGGGTAGCACAGTAGGTTAAGGCCTGGCCTGCTGATCAAGTGGTTCAGAGTTCGAGATCTGCTTGATGCATTAATCTTTCCAACCGCAAATTTGGCTCCACTGCACAGCTTTTCATACTCATCCCTCCCCCCCCCCCCCCCCCCCCCCCCCCCCCCCCCCCGCCCACACACACACTTCCCACCATCCCTCCATCCACATTCCCCAGTCGTCCTGATATGACTGAAATACTGTTAAAAAGGACATAAAATCCAAAGTCATTCATCCATCCATTTTAGCTGTTCTATGTAGTATGACGATCATAGGTAACAGAACATTGCTTAAAATTTCAGTATCCCTTGGTGAAAAGACGCTGTAGGCCTTAGTCTACACCACTTTCTGTCCTGAAAAATGCCTCTTCTTGCGTATTACAGTGGACTCGACAGTATCGGATCAAGTTCAATAAAACTCCTGTTTTTGTGTATGTGAAAGCTAAAAGTATGTATGTTATGACACTAAACAATTGCAAAATATCCCTTCTATCTATCCATGTCAAAATATTTACAACATTTATTCCTTTAAGGGCAGATAAGCTATCGAGACTTACAGGGGGGTCTTACGACAGTAAGGAATCAGGTGCGACAGTATCGGATCATATGATATTATTTTATAGGAGAGTTTCTCGGAGGCATTCTGTCAACCTTCTTAGCTTCAATAATTTTGCTACATAAACAGTTGGACCTATTAAACTCTCAGAGAAAATTTTTACGGCCTTTCAAGGATATTTATCATGTGGTCCTTCACCAGCAAGGGTTATGTGTGTTAAATAAAAGTTAAATGTCTACAAAAGTACAAGCATACCAAAAATTCTTAACTCAGTAATCTGCTTCACAGAGGCAGTTCATTCAAAAACAATAGTAAATTTATTTATTTCAACATAAGATAAAGATATGGCAAAAATATTGCTGCAAATAAAACGGTTTTACTCCGTTCTTCTATTCCGTGATTTCTGCAGACGTTTTGCTCGGGACAACTCTTGTCATCAAATGTACCGAATACAACTGCAACTGCAGTCTTGGTAAATGGACCTATTTCATAGATAAAAAAGGTCATGGTGAGCATTGTTGACAGTAATCTTATTCTTTCAAAGATACTATCTTTTATTATTAAAGATCATGGATACTACCTGTAGTGTTCGCAGATTTGTAATCGTCAAGGGAGGTAGATAATACCAGTTTGAATTATCTCCCTTCCTACTATTTTACAGTATTTGCACATTTCAAAGATGGATAACTTTTAAAGTTTTGCGAGTTTACACCTAATTTTTTTACTTTCTTTAACTTCAAACCTTACTCTATCATACATATATTGCCTTATTGTCAAACGTGACTGCCATTTTTAGTTATCAAGCGAATAAAACACCAATTTTTCACTCGAAATTGGGTCGATTTTTTTCCAGTAATAGCTCTCCCGTTGATAATAAGGGACAGAAAACATTCATATCATGTTATCTTATTACATAGGTGTGTATTTTCAAACTATACAAGCAAATAGGAATGGGATAATATTTGTTGTTTGATTTTTATCGAGGAAATATTACATACATGTCTCAATATTGATATTTTCAAAATGGATTCCTGATTACCATGGAAACGGCCGAACGTTGTTCTCTAAAAACTTGTGAAATACAAACAAGCATGGTTTATATCAATTTCCCAAAATTTGAGCCAAATCCGTAATTTTCGACTTTCCACGTTATTATGGGCCAATGCTCGATGTTTACAGCCAGCCTCTCTTAACTGTTTGTGCACTGTTTAGGAAGCTCAAAATGTACAGAACAAGAAAATGGTCCAGCCAATTCATTCTTTAAGACAAATGTGTAACTCATTTCATCTCCTGAACAACCAAAATGGAATTTTCTATCCGCACTTTCATTAATGAAAATACCGTTCTGGGCCATGTTGTTCAAAGCATCGTTAGCTTCACAAAGTCGTTTAGTCAATGACTTTGTCCTCTAACATACATAAAATCAAGTGGTCTAATAATCTGCATACAGTACATCTGAAAGTGTAATATCTCTTAAACTATCTGACATTGCTAGTTTTGAACAACAGAGCCCTGAATGAAAATTCAAAAGAATATTTCACACAAACATAAATATCCCCTACATATAACCGAAGAACTAAGCTTTCAAAACACAAGCACCATATCTATTTTATTGTTCTTATTTATGCACAAAAAATGAATGACTGGAATGTCACTAGAAGTGGCTTATAATCAGAGCACTATCTTACTTTTTCTTGACCTGCAGTATCCCATATTTGAAACATGTATGTTTGGTCCCCCACTGCTATTCGCTTTGTCATGAAAGATGCCCTGAAAGAGAAAACACAGAATATATTTACACCTGGGGCCGTATTTATAAAACAACTTAAGTGGTTGCTATGGTGTAGCTAAGGCCGAATTTCTAAGAAGGAGATTCCCTACAACTATGAAATTTGCTCTGGAGGAACAGTCTAATAAGACTGTTCCTCCACAGCAAATTTCATGGTTGTAGGGAATCTCCTTCAAAGAAATTTAGCCTTAGCAACAGCATAGCAACCACTTAAGTGGTTTTATGAATACGGCCCCAGAAGCACAAAAAATGGAAATAGTTGAATTTGCAAAGTGTTGGTCCAAATGAGGTGGTAGCTTGGACGAAACATCTTTTTTAAATTTGTAGACACAAATTTTGTCGTCTGCTTTTTTGGCAATTTAACAATTTAAGAGATAAATACTAGAACAGGGGTGCCTGAGCAAACAATGCAGATCAGTGTAGACCCAGCTCAGACCTTTCAGGCAGTCAGATCATGGTCTATACTGTTTAGAGGGCAATTCGGGAGAGAAATGCTCCCTAAAATGGCTCGCTACTCGCTATTTTGAGGTGAAGAAGTTTTAATGAATGAAACCTATAAAGGGAAAAAAATTTCTCCTGAATTTCTGAAAATATCGTAAAACTTCTAAGAATTCTAGCCTAAACCCTGTCTGCCAGCAATCAGCAATTTTTGTCTCAAAGCAATTCAATTTAGAGTACTTATAATGCACAGAGCAATGCCAAAATACAATTACAAAGACCTCTACAAATTCCTAATGTTTGTTTGATTGTTTGCTGATCAACTGTTGTTGGGTCTCATCAGGAAGGTCTAATGACTAACAGGATGACAAAAAAAAGTTTGTATGGAAAAGGAAATGAGGAATCAACTCTCAATGAAAAGAATTTGCTCCTCATAGAGCAACTTCTTTCCATAAAGAGTAGACACCTTCTTAGAAGGCCTATGTCATCCGCAGAAGCAATCAGGGCCCAGTTGTTCAAAGCATCGTTAGCTTAACAAGCTCGTTAAGAGGTCAACTCGTTAAGTATTTTGCCACTTTATAACAAAATACACTGATATTTTTGTTGAAAATATGTGACAAGCTTTTGCACTGCAAAAGCTTCTCACATTTTTCAAACAAAAATATTGGCGTATATGAGATATTAACATTTGAAATTTTAACATCTCGTTAACTAACGACGTCATTAGTTATGAACAACTGGACCCAGGATGTCATGAAAGTTGTATCTCTTTGTGAAAATGGCAGAAAAACATGAAGGTGTACCCATTCACCTTAAAACAAAATTAGCGACAGCTAATCAGAATCATCTCTCAAATCAAAAGCTTGTATGAATGCAGTTTAACTTTTCAATGTATACAGATGGTCAAGAGGTTAACCCTCTAAGCTCTAAGTCCTAACTGAGATTTCAGGGGTTCAGTTCTGGTTGCACTTGTTTTGTTCACTAGCATCATGGTCATCTCACACAGTTTCCTACAGGCTAGAGTTACTTGTAACTGGTATAACGGTACTACTGAAAGGACGTAAAACCATAATCTTCCATATCTAATCTTATCAATGGATTATTTAACGGTAAGTTACAATATTCTTCGGTTATAAGATTGAAGTAAGTCCCTTCCAAAACAATCCCCAAAACCGAGATCCATCTTATGAGATGGATCTAGATTAATTTTTCGGACAGTTTTGGAAAGGAAAACCCCATCTTGCCTGTTTCATAGCCTAATAAATATGTTACTCACCAATGATAAGTTACTTACCCAATCGTGCTTTCTAATGACTCTCTGTACTGATCTTTCACAAACCGCAGGACAATACTGGATTTACCCACACCAGCATCCTTAAATGAAGACAAGAAATAAATAGCAAACTGCACAGCTCCAGGTAAGTCAGGGTTTTAAGGATAATTCAAAGGTAATTTTCCTTACTTCTGAGTAAAAACATATATATGTTGTGAATCCTTAACGAGACGGTTCTAATGAAGTGTCACAACAATATGTTAATATGGAAAAGTAAAGAAATTCATCCCTAAATCATTCCTGTTACCCCTTCTTATCTGGAGCACCTATACTGTAAACTAATCAACATATTCTTACAGAAATGCCTGAATAACAGTAAGTCATGACAACGAACAGACTGCTTGAGTGTACGTTCATAGTCTGCATTGTTTCTCACAATTCTATCAATCGTTCTGAAACAGTAAAAATTGACCTGCCTACTAAGTTTTAACATGGAAGTCCATATATTACAAGAAACTAAGAACTTGATGTTAGCTCTTTGGAATTAATTTTGTGATAATATGCTCTTGAAAGGGTCTAGAGACACATCAGTATAATAAAGAATAATAGCATGAATTAAGCACCTATTTTTCAACTAACTTCTGAAAGGTACCGGTAACACTGTGGAGTACTTTGCTCGTTTGTAGCCTATAAACACTGTGTGATCAGGAGGCAAAGTTCTGTTTCTCTTTTGTCAAACCTCGTATTGCTAAACTTCTTGGTAAGCCAGCCTTACCAAATACTCCAGCCTCACAATGCACATACCATTTCCTTCTTTTGAAAGATGTTTTATTGTCCAGTTTTTTTTATATCTTGTTAGTCATTAGACCTACTTTAGAGATGCATTCCTGATGAGACCCAACAACAGTTGATCAGCAAACTATCAAACAAATATTAGGAATGTATAGAGGTCTTTGTAACTGTATTTTGGCATTGCTCTGTGCATTATAAATACTCTAAATTGAATTGCTTTGAGACAAAAATTGCTGGCAGACAGAGCTTAGCCTAGAACTCTTTGAAGTTTTACAATATTTTCAGAGATTCAGGAGAAGAAGTTTTTTCCCTTTATATGTTCTGTTCATTGAAACTTCTCCTTCAGCTCAAAATAGCAAGTAGTCAGCCATTTTAGGAAAAAAAATCCCAAAAATCTAGATCCATCAGAAAAAAAAATCCCAAAAATCTAGGTCCATCTTATCAGATGGGCCTAGATTTTTTGGATTGTTTTAGAAAGGAAAACTCCATTTCATAGGACTTACTAAGATACTGAGGGTCATTTAAGGGATGGAATAGCGGAATAAATATGGAAATGCAGAGTTCCTGACACTGGATACTTCAGCAGTTCTCGAAATGTAGCAGGCTGACAACATAGTGAGAAGGATATATATGGGGGTAGCTTGAACAACAACTAAAGAACACATATTTAATATTCATAAGGATAGACTACAGTCTTGAAGATGCTGTCTAACATCTGAGAGACATACTTGATGTTGGTCAAAGATTGCTCTATTTTCTTGCAAGATGGTGAAGTGGATATGGTTAATGATAATCAAATGATGTATCAAATGAGTTGTAACTGCTTGATAACAGTCCAACTGATAAAAAATTAACTTCCTGTTTTTATGCTATTACATTTTGTTTATTGATACAGATTGTACCCTTTACTTTGTGCTGATATAATGACTTTTGTATATTTTACTTCCTCTTTTATCAACCCTAAATGTGCCAAAAAGCAGACAACTAAATTTACGTCTGCAGAATTTCAAAAAATGTTTCGTCCAAGCAATATCATATTGAGAATTCGAACACTAGAGGGCAAACAGTGTAGATTCAGATGAGGTGGCTCATCATGAGCCATCTCATCTGGATCTACACTGTTTGCCAATTCAACAATATTAATTTTTGGCACTTTAAGGGTTAATACTGAGGAAAAAAAAGCCAAGAGAAAAGCAAACAAAACTAACTCAAATTAGCCTGCTGTCAACTGTTTGCAGTCTGATCGGGTCCCTCATTATTTCACCGAATCAAAAAACTGCTGGTGCAAACAAAGTGAAAAGAGTCGATGAACTGTCTTTTATCTATCTTCATATTGTTCAAGGGCTTTACAGCCTAACAGCATTTTGAATTGAATAAACTTGTGTGGTTTTCTAGAGTGCCGTCGTTTACTTCACACTTGATTGTGCCAGTAAGATAATCAATTTTAATTGCCACTTTAAGTGTATAAAAATTAAATAACAAATATATTATGTCAACACCAGAAAGTAAACTGCATTAAATGATATATCAAATGAAATAAATGAAACAAATTATCTCATGAATCATATGATGACTTGCTCATGTCTAACCATTATGCAATTGTATGCAGAGCTAAATTGTGTTAAGCATTTCCAAAAATAACAAACAAAACAAAACAACAAAAACAACATAATACTCATGCAGCCACTAATGTGTGGCAGGGTATAAAAAACAACAACAACAAAAAAAACAACAACAACAAAATTCAGTGTTGGTGAATTTGTCTTCATCTTCATGCATTTTCCAATAATGAGCTGGGTTCCTCTGGAATGTGTGTTATGTACATGTGCGACGGAAATCCACAGTGCAGATTAAAAACATGTTAAAAACAAATTGCTCTGATCTATGGAAGTACTGCACCCATCCTTGTTTTGAAGATGACCTTGGCTAGCAGGCTGTTTCAGAGTCTGATGCCAGCCAAGGTCATTACCCCTGGTGTGAGTTCCAGCTGGTGTGAGCAGAATCATGCTGCATGTCATTGCATGGTTTCTAACTTGTTGATGTTTTTGGTGTAAACATAGCATACAGTTGCATAGGGTTATACCAATTGTCTTGGCCTTTACATCTTTTTGGATAGGATGATAAATTCCTCTGTAGAAAGGACACAGTGTTGTTGCTTCTCTTCGCCATGGCATCAATGTGTGTATTACATGCTTGGGAGTTGTCAATTGTAGCACCCACTGAGGTATGTCAGGCCTTGTTAGTACATTGGAGAGTCTGGTTGTGGATCTTGTATGTCCTGTAGATTACACTGGGCTTGTTGGTGATGCAGATTACTTCACATTTGCTTGGACTGAATTTCATCTGCCAGTCTGCCTCCCACTACAGTAGGTTGATAGATGTCTTGTTGATGAACTGTCTCAATTCCGAATCAGGACTGGCATGTAGCTGGATGATCTCTTCATAACATTACAGGCCCGGATCAAGACCATCACATACTGGTGGGGCTCTGGATAACTGGTGGGGCTGGGAGGTGCCGAAATGTAGTTATTGTGTGTGTGTGGGGGGGGGGGGGGGGGGGGAGGGGGGCTTGAAAATATGACATATTTATGTTTTTTTATATATTTTTTTCTTGAAATATATGTTGTGATATCTCATTTGAATCGCCTCCCCGAGGCGATTCTAATGAGATGTCACAACATTCATTTTTTTAATATTTTGATCTAACTACATTGGATATTTTCTCTCAAACTGTCATCAGATACTTCTTATTATCTGAAGGCCTATATATTATACATAACACAGAGGCCAAATGGCGGGGCTGCAGCCCCAAAGCCCACCCCCTGGATCCGGGGCTGCATTATACATACACAGTAACACTCACTGCCTGCATTGTTTTGTGCAGAGGCTATCCTTTATTGAGCACTCATGCATGTTTATGCCTACTAGTGTTGGCCAAACACTCTGACTCTCTGGACTAAGAATCAATGAGATGTGGGGGTGGAACCATCCAACTGGATCATGATTCTTCTTTACATAAACCCTACCAACTGAGCAAAGCATACATGTGTCCGTCTGAGTTATCTGGGCGATCCAGTTGCAAAAAAATCTCATTTTTACTTTTGAATTTTCATCAAATTATTCATTGCTGTAAAATCTACTGCCAACCATGCCATTTAGCACATCTATAATAGGAATTCTTACCCCTAATAAGCACAACTTAATTTCCCTAACTGCCATTATACATGGAAATCCCCATTCGGGTCCTTCAGCTTATTTGTTTTTAAGTCTCTACAACCATAGCCTATCGAAAACTTTCAACTTAAACACTCAGGAAAGTAAACTGTCGATTGTCTGTATCTGCTGACAATAATTTATAGTCAAAGTATCTTATAAGTACGAGTCGAGAGTTGTTGACATTCTTTCGTAAACAACTAGGAAATGCGCATCATCGACAACCATATTGTTTGGTCACATGACTGTCACCTGACAAGGCTGTTTTGGGTAAAACCGCATACCGCCCCCGATCTTGCCCCCCAGCGCTCATTTGATAAACCGAACAAATAAGCGTCGCATCTCTTTAATAGTAACATGACATGGCCTCCTCGTGCGAGTCCACCGTGTGTGCGAGTCGGCAGTAGCAGCACTTTACAGTAGCAGCACTTTCGGGGTAGGGGAATAAAAGGCAAGAAATTCAGTTTGAAGCTGAAGAGAAAAGTAGATCTAATTTAAATTTGCTAATAAAATGCGATTTTAGAACCATATGATAAAACGAATCATGCATTCGTGCTCCTGTATTATTGAATTTATTAAATTCGTTGGGGAAAATCGATAAGGTGGTCGGCATAGCCTAGCATCTTACCATTTTCCCCATCTCGTTTAATAGGCACTTGTGTAAGATCCCCCATTTACAATACAAGTTTTGGATTAGAACGAAACTGAGTGCTCATAGTATTCTTCCCCTGAGGCAAAGTTGTTACTCGAGAATGGAGTAACAACCATTATGCATGCAGTTTGATGGGCTGAACATGATTAAAAATTTAAACCGTGCCAAGAACATTTTCCAAACAAAGGCCTAATAAAGACGCCTTATAAATAATACAGTCGTACAGTCGTACTAGATTACAAAGTTAACGCTTTGACGCAGTTTTAGATAACATCTGGAAGTTACAATTTCAATTTCAGGTTGCGATATGAAAGACTATTTATGTAGGAACAGGGGAGACCTTCATAGCTTGCGCCGAAACAAAATCCAATGTTCTCCCAAATTCTCTTCAAAAAATGATTAATCGTTTCTACTTCTTTCTGTGTCTTGGGCGAGTTAACCTATTCCACCCGGGATACCCCTTTTTAAGGGTATCTGAGCAAACAGTTTGGATCCAGATCAGGCCCCACAAACGTAGGGCCTGATCTGAAATCCAAACTGTTTACTGCCTAGACATCATTTCTGCAAGAGATAGTTAGACCAATATTGACAAAATATTCTTGTTTTTTTTTATGCAGACGACAATTTCAGCAGACGACAAAAAATATGTACTGTAAAGTGCGCGACGCCGGGAGAAGCATATTTGCGCTGACAATCGGAACACCGCCAACCGAGCGGTGCTCCGATTGTGGCGCTGATAGGCAATTCATATGCGCCAATTTTTGAAAAAGTTTGCTTGCGCATCTGATTTCAGTACCTCCTGCACGATCACGTTTGCGCAGATGCATGGTAAAAACGACTGCGCAGTTACCGAGGTAAAGATGACGTCTTGGGTTTCTGAAAGACTGAACAGAACGTATACTGAGAAGTCATCTTGTTTGAAACCTAAAAAGAAAGCTTACGAATCTAATAAATAAATGAACTTTTTTAAAAAAGAATTTGTTATGTCATATACCCTTAGAGACTCTATATATTCTCAGTGTTTAATTTACAAGTCAGTATGAGCTTTAGCACAATAGCTAATACTTTTGACATAATGATACCCATTAATTCCGTCATGAATGTACTTATTCTCCCATCAAGAACGCCTGACTCTGTCGGTCCATCTTCCTCGAAGGGGGGGGGGGGGGGGGGGGGGGGGGGAGGAGGGGAGAGAGGGGTGCAGAGATATCGCATCCACGGCTGAAGACATACTGGGCTAGCATATGTGGAGTCATATTATTACTGCACAGGCAGTGTCAGAAGACACAATCCACATTGTATTAACCCTTAAAGCGCCAAAAATGAAAAATTGTTGAATTTGCAAACAGTGTAGATCCAGATGAGGTGGCTCATCATGAGCCACCTCATCTGGATCTACACTGTTTGCCCTATAGTCTTTGAATTCTCAATATGATATAGCTTGGACAATTTTGTTTTTTAAATTCCTGCAGACGTAAATTTTGTCGTCTGCTTTTTGGCGCTTTAAGGGTTAAGGCAGTGAGAAAGCTCCGCAATCGTAATCATGAAGCGCTGCGCAAACGCATCTATACCAAATCTGTGCAAATGTAATTTGCCCGCGATGTCAATCACTGATTTATTTCTGTCTACCGTTATGGAAAATGCCAAAGTAACCCCACAGAACGATCGCAAAAAATAATCTCCAGGGAAAAGAACACATTTCACGGTTGCTGCTGTTTATAAAATTGTTATGAGTAAATGCAAACTGGTACGTATGCATTTCTGAGAGAAGCCGCATCGTTAGTACTAAAGAAAAGATAGAGAGAGAGAGAGAGAGAGAGAGAGAGAGAGAGAGAGAGAGAGAGAGAGAGAGAGAGAGAGAGAGAGAGAGAGAGAGAGAGAGAGCAGAACAGAACAGAACAGGACAGAAATAGTTTGAAAGTTTAAGCTGATCTTGGCAAAAATCAAAAATACATGATAAGAGCTGCATCGGGTTAGAAAATCTGTGCACCTGTCACGCCTTCAAGTACGGTGAGTTTTTTTCTCTAAAACTTCATACCTCTAAAAAGTATTGAAAAAAGAAAGGTAAAAAGATAGTGCAAAAATGTGTAGACAATGATGTCAGATCCGGCTCCACACTGGTCCAGCCTGGTTTTCAAAGTTTTAGAACGAATAGGGTAAAGTCGGGTAAATTCGGACAGCGGGTAAATTCGAACATACCATTGCAAACGGTGAAAATCCAGATGAGACGGCTCATGATGAGCCGTCTCATTAGGATTTTCACTGTTTGGCCAGTTATTGTTTTGCTTTAGTTCCAGAAAACTGACATATAAAGGAAAAAATGTCACTGTTCGAATTTACCCGCTGTCCGAAGTTACCCGACTCTCCCCTAGCTTAAGATTTGCGGGAACACTTTCAAGGAAATCAACTCTGCCATTTTCGTTTTGCCTCCTTTTTCAATGAGGACAGACTATTAAAGGAAAGAATTTGCTCCTCCAGGGAGCAAATTCTTTCTGTTTAAGAGATGGCTCCTCTAGGGAGCAAATTCTTTTTTAAGCGTTGGCTCCTATAGGAAGCAAATTCTTTCTTTTAAGAGTAACCTCTACTTAGAAAGGGCTTCTACACCACACAAACATGAAGCAAGCAAGAAGTCACAAAACAAAATCAGGTTTGTAAGGCTGGGAAAAAATGGAAGTGTTATACCAATACACCTTAAGGTCCCAGTTTGAGCCGTGTCATGTGAAAAAAGCATCACAACAATCTACAAACAGTGAATACTCCATCAGCTGTCTGAAATCAGCGTGTTCCATGTTCCTGTCAGTCATGGTTCCTAATGACGTCAAGGCTTATGGTTACATCTCTATTTTCAACCCACCCCTTCTTTTAACAAAGGGAAATTACTTTTATAACTTCCTGTTTGCTAGGCGACTTCGCTGGGGGATTTAACTCTTCCATAAAGAGTATTCTCTTAAAAAATTAATTGAGCCGCGACAAGAGAAAAACCAACAAAGTGATTGTTCGCCCGGCGATGGTGACTAATTTTGAGTTAACAATCACAATTTTGTTTAAAATTTATCTTAGGAAACACTGCATGGGTTTTAATCAAACATGATCCGGGGTAGGTTTGCCATTTAAAGTAAACTGTTAACTAGGTCAAAATATCAAGCACCATAAAACGTTTAACGCAGCTTTACAGGTTATGACAAAATATCCAGGTGAGCGATATTGCTAAATTTGGGCCTCTTGCAAATGCAATCTTAATTTGGCAAATGAATCCGATATAACGAGAACAGTTATTACATACACGAACAGTGGAATCAGATCGGCCAACACATAGAATTTGTTTATCACTTTTAAAAGAAAATTCAGGGAAATTTATATACGCGTAACGGTAATGAAAAAATTTGATATGACCATCTTAGATGGTACATTTGCACACATTTTAATTCTTACGTTTCTTACGTAGTAGACGTCATCCCAGGCCCAGAGACCTCTGCATTCTGGTATGTGGTTCTGATTATGCTCCTTTCGCCCGAAGTAAGAAGCTGAATGCAAGAAGTAAGTTTATAGACTTAATAATTCCAACTCAACTTCCTAATACTAATTTAGCGCAATTTGATTGGCCAAGAGCCAACATGAACCGGCGTTTATACTTCGATAAACTCCCTGAGCCAGAAATCTGGAACTACTTGGACTATTTTCTTGGAGTTTCTAAGATACTCGCTATAGCTGACAATTTTGAGAAAAAAGATGGCCGAGATGGAATTATAAGAAATGAATTATATTTTTGTGGATTTTGTGGATGTGTAAACGCCGGCGAATCACTCACAAACTTAACATAAAGACCTTCGGGCTTTATTCAGTTTGTGAGTGATTCGGCGGCGTTTACACATCGATAAAATCCACAAAAATAAAATTGTTTCCTTTATTGTCACTTTAAAAGAAACTACTTAACGTAAAGTAGTTAACTGTGACATTATTTCATTTTTTCTATAATTAATACTGAACAAGTTTGGTCAGTCATGATCCATTCTGCGCGGCTCACGATATCGACGTTGTCGCATTCTGCTATTTCTTTTTTAACAGTGACCATCTTGAATTTGTAAGGACGGCTGATGAAAACTAGACAATCACTAAAGGTGATGAATGCCCCCGCCATATGCCTCACTAGATGAGTTATGTGTTAAAACATATTTGTGTGAAGTTACATCAAAATCTGTCAATAAATAAAGGTGCTAGAGGGATGACTGAGTTTTTCTTAAAAAAAGCAACTGTGACCTTGACCTTGGACCTGGGGTGCTGAAGCAGCAATTTATTCAAGATATTGTTATACTTAACATTTATATGAAGTTACATAAAAATCGATCTATAAATGAAATCACTGGAGCAATGCTCTAGTTTTTCTGAAAATAGCAACTGTGACCTTGACCTTCATCCTACCAAACTGAAACGCAAAGTTGTTCGAGGTACTGTCATCCCCAATAAAACTGTGATGTAATACCAAAATCGGTTAATAAATGAGGCCGCTAGAGCGACGATAAAAGGTGAGATTGTATTTAAGTTATGGAAATATGGTCAAAATATGTATGTAATTCAAGGGGACATAATTCTGCAATAAAGACTTGACTGAAAGTTCTGTTTCCTTTATGCACATGTTCAATGCATGTCTAAACTGTGTTGCAAGTTTCAAATCCCTACACCAAATACTATTGGAGGAGTTGCAGAGACAAGAACAGTACTACAAAGTGTGAAATATGGTCAAAATATGCATGTCATTCAAGGGGATGTAATTCTGCCATAATGACCTGGATCAAAGTTCTGTTTCCTTTATGCACATGTTCAATGCATGTCTGAACTGTGTTGCAAGTTTCAACTCCCTATATCAAATACTGTAGGAGGAGTTGCGGAGACAAGAACAGTACTCAAATGTGAAATATGGTCATTATATGTATATTATTCAAGGGGACATAATTCTGCAATAAAGACCTGAATCAAAGTTATGTTTCCTTTATGCACATGTTCAATGCATGTCTGAACTGTGTTGCAAGTTTCAACTCCCTGCATCGAATACTGTAGGAGGAGTTGCGGAGACAAGAACAGTACTACAAAGTGTGACGGACGTACGTATGTACGTACGTATGTACGTACGTACGGACAAGGGCAAAACTATATGCCCCTCCCCACTTCGTGGCGGGGGCATAACAAGAGGCCCAAATGGGCCTGATATCGCTCACCTGGCTA
This sequence comes from Ctena decussata, assembly GCA_963989385.1. NCBI lineage: Eukaryota > Metazoa > Mollusca > Bivalvia > Lucinida > Lucinidae > Ctena > Ctena decussata. Next base: position 77,721,342 of record OZ022503.1, on the reverse strand, counting down.
TTGTGCAACGGAACCATTCTGATACAAAATTGGTCCAATTCCACTGAGAATTTCTCATTTTCACATTTTGCTACTTTTAGTAACAGAGGCCAACTTGCCTGGTCTTTATATATCTACTTTTGAAACACCTCAATGCAAGAATCATTTTGCCACAAATTTCATCAAAATCCATTCAGGGGTTACTGAGATATTGCCAGTTTCATGTTTGTGCTATTTTTAGTAACGGCAGATGGCGGCCATCTTGGATTGCTAAATGCAAAAAATCGAAAAGCCTTCATGCAAGGACCATTTTGACACAAATTTGGTCCAATTCCATTGAGATTTTCTGATTTTCACATTTTTCTATTTTTAGTAACAGAGGCCAATATGACTGGTCTTACAGTTAGATATTTTTGAAACATCCCAATGCAAGAATCATTTTGACACAAATTTCGTCAAAATCCATTCAGCGGTTACTGAGATATTGTCATTTTCATGTTTTGTGCTATTTTTTGTAACGGCAAATGGCGGCCATCTTGGAATGCCAAAATGCAAAAAAATCGAAAAAGCTTAATGAAAGGACCATTCTGACACAAAATTAATCCAACTCCATTGAGATTTTCTAATTTTCACATTTTTCTATTTTTAGTAACAGAGGCCAATATGAATGGTCTACAGTTAGATATTTTTGAAACATCTCAATGCAAGAATCATTTTGACACAAATTTCGTCAAAATCCATTCAGCGGTTACTGAGATATTGTCATTTTCATGTTTTGTGCTATTTTTAGTAACGGCAGATGGCGGCCATCTTGGAATGCCAAATTGCAATTAATCAAAACGACTTCATGCAAGGAACATTCTGACACAAAATTAGTCCAATTCCATTCAAGGGTTCTTGAGTAATTGTCATTTTTATGTTTGTGCTATTTTTAGTAACACCAGATGGCGGCCATCTTGGGATGCCAAATTGCAATTAATCGAAACGGCTTCATGCAAGGAACATTCTGACACAAAATTGGTCCAATTCCATTCAAGGGTTCTTGAGTAATTGTCATTTTTATGTTTGTGCTATTTTTAGTAACTGCCCCCATGGTGGCCATCTTGGATAGTCAACTGGCACAAAATTGAAATAATTCCATCCAAGAACCAATTCTGACCAAATCTGGTCAGAATTGGCTGCATTTTCTTTAGATATTGACATATGAGCAAAATCGGCCTTGTTAACGCTAAGTAGGTCACTGTGACCTAATTCCGCTATAGATTTTTTTTATTTTTACAATTTTTAATACCAAGGTCCCACTTATGTTCCATGCAAACTTTCAACCAAATATACCAAATGGTTCTGGAGAAGAAGTTGATTTTGTTGTTTTTGCTATTTTTAGTAACGGCAGCCATCTTGGATTCTTGACCTGACTTAATTTTACAATTTTGAAACGCTGCAGTCTGGTCATGCTCCATGTGAAATTTGAGATCCATGGGCTCAGTGGTTTTAGAGAAGAAGTTGTTTGAAGTTGTTTAAATAGGTCATTTTTTGACATTGGCATTTGAGCAAAATTACACACGTAAACAGAAAGTAGGTCACTGTGACAAAACTCCGCTACAGATTTTTTTCATTTTTACAATTTTGAATACCAAGGTTTCACTAATGTTCCATGCCAAAATTCAGACAAATATACCCAGTGGTTCTGGAGAAGAAGTTTATTTTGTTGTTTTTGCTATTTTTAGTAACGGCGGCCATCTTGGATTTTCAACCTGACCCAATTTTACAATTCTGAGACCCTGAAGTCAGATCATGCTCCATGTGAAATTTGAGAACCATGGGACTAGTAGTTTTACAGAAGAAGATGTTTGAATATTTGTTTTTAGGTGTTGACGGACGACGCACGGACGAACAGACGCACGGACGCACGACGCACGACGCACGCCGGACGCATTGGTATGACAATAGCTCACTATGGCCCTTCGGGCCAGGTGAGCTAAAAAAGTACTGAAAAAAGTTTAGTCAAAATCTAATCAGAGTCATGCAATATTGTCATATTTATGCACCCCCATGTCTTTCCCCACTATCCCTGTCTCTCCCTTAGATGACCGCGTCCACAATCTTGGCTGGTCGGAAACTTGCCTGGTGCAAGATCGATATGGCCAAGATTTAATCAAAATCCAGTCGCCGCTTCTTCTTGCGATATTATTTCAGCAAACTCCGACTCATTAAGGTGAATGGGTATACCTCCCTGTTTTTTTTTTCTCTCTCTCTCGTTTTGGCCAATTTACAAAGAGAAGCAAACAAGACTTGACTTACAAAAGTTGTTTCAACTTTTGTAATTTAGGGATAACAGTACTCAAAATTGTCATTGGGGGAGATAAATCGTTCGTTTTATGGTTGGAAATTTCGACCATAAAACCGACGATTTACCATCCCAAATGACAATTTTTCGTACAGTTATCCCCATTCTAATGCACTTTATCGTATTTCGCCTTTCAAAACCTACTTAGTAGCACCAACTAGTGCTTTCAGCAGCGTAAAACCAAACGTCAGCCAATGAGAAGCGACGTTTTTTAATGACGTCGGGTTTGCGACAGTATATCGCAGATTCTAACACAGTGCGCCTATAGAAGCAATGGAAAGTTGCCGTGTTTTATTCTGCAACAATTCACTGTTACGGAGCGCGTGAGTCTAATTGCTGACGTCACTGCAATTACTGACGTAATTTTGTGACGTTTTGAGACGTTAGACGGTGTTACGTCTCTTTTTCTTTCTAAAATCGCAATAAAAACGTACATTTATCTTAGGTACAGTTAAGAATATTGGCGGGAGCATGAACGCGCCGGCAGGCTGGTTGGGAGAGTTTGAATGAAAAGAATAGTTTTTCGGCCTTTTTTGAGTGTTAGAATCGAAATAGTTCAGCTCTAGCACTGAATTGTTGAGTAATAATTCACTGTTTGTCGGTCAGTTGTAAGTAGATATATCACTCGCTCTCCGCGCTCGTGATATGATCTTCTTTACAACTGACCTCCAAACAGTGAATTATTACTCAACAGTTCACTGCTAGAGCTGATCTATTTCTTAAATATACTGTCGCATTTTTGACGTTATCCAGTCAGACGTCGCGTTATATTTGTAAGTGCATTAGAATTCTTGTTTACTTCCCTAAATAAAGAAGCGCTTCCAAAAAATTGGGTCTACTTTTTCAAAGACAAAATTTACTGACAGGTGATCAAATTCTTTTCTTTCAGAGTTGACTACCTTGATAAGGGAGGCAAAAAACAAACAAACCGGAACTGGTTGAGTTGTGGCCCCAGAAAATGTTAATATTCAACACAGCAGCCCAATGCGATCTATTTCCGCTATATTGCACAAAACAATTTCAGTTAAATATTCAAAACTGTTTTGAAGAAGTTATTTTGTGCTTGTTCAGTAACGGCGGTCAGCTTGAATTCGGCTAAATTTTACAATTCTAAAATCTGGTTACCTCAGCATGCTCTGCAGGAAATTTGAGAACCATTGACGCAGTGGTTTTGATACAGAAGTCGACTGTTTTACAAACAGCGGGTGCTTTGGTATACAATAACGCAAAATGGTATTCGGCCAGGCTATAAATCATGGCGAAACCTGATAATGAACTGTTTGCATAATTGGACCTTGCAGATTGAAATAGAGAAAAAATGCCCCTCATGTTCAGAGTTTGTTAATCAGCTCGCTGAGCATGTATTATCATTAAAACATTCGATGAATATGACGTGCGCAAGACAATGCTGAGCATGCGCTGTCCATACTGTCATGCCATTCGTCGCATCGCAGATTATTTTCCGCGCATGTCAGCTTCTGAGCTCTGTTGTACGAGTGTAAATCAATCTTAAACAATGCTTTTGTAAGAAGTCTAGAGATGGCCATGTAGTGTAGGAATACGAAAGCAATGACTATTACATTTAAAAGTTTTCAAGAATTTTTTACGATTTACTATTAACGGACAACGTGAGAGAAAAAGCCAAAGATACGAAAGTGCTGATCTGTCAAATCGGGGCGTAGAACTAGGGCCGTATTCATAAAACAACTTAAGTCGTTGCTATGCTGTTGCTAAGGCTAAATTTCTTAGAAGGAGATTCCCTACAACTATGAAATTTTCTCTGGAGGAACAGTCTTACAAAGACTGTTCCTCCAGAACAAATTTCATATACTGAAAGGATTTAAAAACTTCCACTTTTTATTGCTGGATGCTGTTCTGTTTACTCATGACAGTGTTGACTATTTAACGACAAAATGCTTGAAACTTATCAAATTTAAAGATTACCCAGTTTATTTGTATCATTTACCTAAATGACGTCAGTAAAAGAGCGTTACGTCACTGAAATACATAAGGCTATGCCGGCGTTATCTTATGCAACACTCTTTCGACCACTTCTTACTGTCTTAATATTGTGACGTCATCAACGTTGATTTGCAAATATCACTGCGGATGATGCTGTCGTGCAAAGCCTATTACGGAGACGGCGTCGACGTAAGTTAACGTCATGTCCTCTGGTTTTCAATCTTGGTTAGGTGCTTTTCTGACGGCCTTTTTAGCTTCCTGTAAACAGTACACGTCGTCTGAGATTGTAAATTGCCGTAATTAACGCATAAAATTGTACCGCGACGTCACTTTTTGAAATTTCAGCATTTATCTGGCCCAAAACATTGCGCCTGTTTGCGATATTTAGGCGCGGTAGGCCAAATAAAGCCACTGACCGAGTTCAAATTTTTAAAATTCAATTTGATATCGCAAGAGAAATGTTTCATCAGAAAACTGTATACATGAAGCTATTCATCATTATGTAAACGGTACTAAGAAGACGAGGAGCACGTGCTTGTTCCTGACCGATTCGGTTGAACGATTTCAAATTCCGTATATTGATAGAATCAGGTATAATAGAATATATATGGTGTAAAATTTTGGTGGGCCTAGCTGCATTCATTTTTGAGATATTCAAAATTAATGGGTGGAAGTTTTTAAATCCTTTCAGTATAGTTGTATGGAATCTCCTTTATAGATATTTAGCCTTAGCAACAGCATAGCAACGACTTAAGTGGCTTTATGAATACAACCCCTGGACCCCATTATGTGAAAGCTGTAGATCACAGTGCAAACTCAAATAAAGAGATAATAAAATAAAGTTTTGTTGTCATGCTGTATTTCTAATTTGATTATCCTAATGTGTTAAATTTTTGAACACCTAAAAACCATTAATTTTCCATTTGAGACAAATTGAAAATTAGTAGTTGTAGGTGTCCCTATACTGTACTTATAAACACATTAGGGTAGGAATTTTCAGAACCAGAGCAACGTTACTGTTACGTCCACACTGACGTAGAAAGAAAACAATTTTGTTACAGATTTAGAATTGGTGTCTGAGTCAGAATGAAGTCTTTAATGACATTCTTGTTAATTCAACTTCACCACGCATCGTGCTTGGAGACGAATACCAAAGAGAACGGAGTAAAAAAACTTCACAATCATTCGCTTATCAATTACGCTTTCGATACACATTTCGGGATTTCTTGGGACGACTGCTTGCAAAAGTGTAAAGATATACGAAAATGTAAATCTATAAATTATATGCGGAGGTCAGGATTCTGCGAACTGAACAATGGGGATCAAAAAACAAATCCAGTTGCTCTGCAAACTCGAGTGGGTTTCACATTTTCATCCAAACATGATTGGCAGTTTGAAGAACCAGACCACTGTACATCCTGCTCTGACGGCGAGCTGTGCTCCTCGGATCAAGACAAGCAGTGCGAGATAATCGGGTGCCCTCCGCCACCTCCAGTTGCCGGGGCTGAAATTCTGGGTAACCTGTTCAATGTCGGGACCAAGCGATTATATAGGTGTAGTAACGGTGTCCAACAAGTTAGTGTTTGTCAGCCGGATGGTAGCTGGTCCCCCGTTAATATCACTTGTTCTTGTGGAGAAATTGAAATAGAAAATGCAAACTACACAATAAACGAGACTGATGATGGTTTGATTGAAGCAACAATAGTATGTGCCTCTGGATATTTTCACTTTAACGTTAGCAAAATTCAGTGCAACAGAAGTACTTTGATCTGGAACAACTTGGAACAAGTTCGTTGTGTTAAAAGTTATGCTGAGCCATGGTGGACTCTGGTCTTCAGAACCACTCAAGAAGTCAACAAAACCTTTACTAACTTGTGGAGAAGAGCGAGAGAACGGCTAAATGGCGAAGTTAGGAATGACGAGATTCTGGAAAATTGGAGCAACATGAGCATTAAACATGTAAAGGTAGATATCGTGAACGTTACGGGCAATGCTGTTGCAACCTTATTATTTAATGGAACAGGTACTAACGTGAGGAGTTGGTTTCGACGTACAAGGCTCATAAACAGCTCTTGGACTGATCTTAAAACTGATCTTAAAACGAAAAAGTCTGCTGTGTTTTCGCCAGTTGGACTTAATAGTGACAGATTTAATAACACGAAAGAAGACAGAATACGTCTTAGGTGGGCAATACTTAATTATGAAATAAATGCTGAAAATATTGTGAGTATAGATTGTTCAAAGAGTCTTGTATGGCTTACCATAATAACGGCTGTTAACCATCCTTGCGATGAGAGGCTTCGTAAAATGGGCGAACGACAGTTAATAATTTTCTCTAATAGTGCAAATGGAACGACATGGAAAAGAGGAAAACTTGAGTTAGCCAAAGAAATGAGGGTCTACGTTTGGCTAGACGGAGTGGGCTCGCCCATCTCATGATTTGGATGGACTTTCAAAATGAGGGTTGTTTATTTTGATTTTAGATGCAAATAATGCACTGTAATAATCCTGTAGCTTTTACGACAAAGGACATGGCAACTGGCTTCCAGGGGCCGTATCTATAAAACCACTTTTTAAAAGTCGTTGCTATGCAGTTGCTAAGGCTAAATTTTTATTTTGGAGATTCCCTGCAACTATAAAATTTGCTCTGGAGGAACAGTCTGAAAAAGACTGTTCCTCCAGAGCAAATTTCATAGTTGTAGGGAATCTCCTTCATAGAAATTCAGCCTTAGTGACAGCATAGCAACCACTTTTCGTTTTATAAATACGGCCCCTGGCCCTTTACCGTAAAAGTTCGGGAAAGTCTTAATATGGAAAATGACTTCATTGCATAAAACCTTGCTTTAGTTCCGATTTTCGTATCTAAATATCAACTAAATCAATGAAGAAATCAAATGCGGAAGGAAAGAATCAAGTTTTTATTACATTCAGTCATTTTTCATGATAACAGCTACGGAACTCTCGTACATTTTACGGAAAAAGGCCTGGCAGCCAGTTGCCAAGTCTTTCACCGTAAAGTCTACGAGAATTTTCTACAGAGTGTTCTTCTTCAGAAGTTCCTGTAATAAATGCAAACTTATATACATGAGCCGCGACACGACAAAACCAACAATGTGGTTGTGCGCCGAGCGCAGACTCAGATCAGCCTGGGCAACAGCCCAGTTCGATCAGACTCTTCGCTAAGGGCTTAAAGGGTAGCTAAGGGTGTAAGCTACCTCCATGCGGACAGCCAAGACTCTGATCAGACTGGGCGGATGCCCAGGCTGATCTGAGTCTGCGCCGGGCGCACAGCCACATTGTTGGTTTTGTCATGTCGCGGCTCACATGTTCCTTGATCAGACCCCGCGTTATCCGGCGTCTGATATAGGTCTACACTATTTGCAAAGTTTCCCTCTAATGGAAAGCTTTAGGCATTAATGGGTGAATGAAACAAAAAAAATAAATAAATAAATAAATAAATAAATAAATAAATGAATAAAAATAACGATAATAAAAAAATTAACGCGGTGTCTACCTTAGATGGGCAATACTTAATTATGAAAAATAAGTTGATGTAACGTAAAAAAATGCTAATGGTAACGCATATAAATTGCTCAAAAACGTTGATAGAAACGAGAAAGGTCCAGGGTATGCAATAATCACTAAACCACAGCTGATCATCGATAGCAAGAAGAACAAAGGACAAATTCACACGCGCGAAAAAACAAAGGAGCCGCGACACGAGAAAACCAACAATGTGGTCGTGCGCCCAGTGCAGACTCAGATCAGTCTGGGCATTCGTCCAATCAGATCAGACTCTTCGCTAAGCACTTAAGGGGTAGCTAAGAGTCTAAGCTTCTTCCATGCGGACAGCGAAGACTCTGATCAGACTGGGCGGATGCACAACCACATTGTTGCGTCGAGGCTCAAATGAATTAGAAGCACAAAGACCAGCTACAATTTCTCCGAGAGAGGTGATCAGATTGTAAAAATGCTAAAACAAAAGCAGAAACGAGGAGAAAGAGCATAATGCGCCTCATGGTATAGAACACAAAGATAATAGAATTAAAAGGAACGTCGCAACTGCCGTCTTGTTTTAGAATGGCCAGTAGCATAAACTACCCGCGGGGCGGGTGGGGGGGGGGGGGGGGAAGAGGGGGGGGGGGTAGAAATATAAAATGACGCCATTTTGCCCTTCCATTTTTTTTGGCCCACGGCCAATGTAGTCCGCAAGATTAGCTTCCAATAGTAAAATCCATTGGAAGCCATTGGTAAGCATAGGCATACAATCGGTAGGTCTACTGAAGGTTACTACTGGCTGCCAGTATCAAAAGTCAAACTGTATTTGCACGCCATTGGTACCACCGGCTAAACACAGATCGCATCCATTATTGCTGATAGGTAGCATTGACATACTGGCTTATCGCAAATGGGACTGCTGGGTAAGCCGATATTACATTGTTTACAACTACGTCACCAGGTCATGTGATTTGTTATATTTGACCATTCAAAGTTGTATCGGACGTCATGGCTACCCTTCATTAAAATGTTTTTGTCATAGAAAACGTCATAATATCACATGCAATATTTATATTAGACAAAAACTAAATATCAATTGGTTTGTTTTGCTTCCATTGCGAAGGAACACAGATGAGTAAACAAACAGGCGTATTAATTTTTACCCCCTTGAGGATAGTAATACGTCATATTAAGCATTCAATCCTCGAATAATATGGCGTGCGCAATGCAAGGAGAATGCACCCAGTTACGCCAGAAAATATTACAGGACACTTTGGCTTCTTATGCCCCATTCACATGCGCAGATTTGCTTACGTAAGTATATTTGCATATAAGTAAATTTGTTCACGGGAGTAAAAGTTACCTAGATAATGCTTGGGGTTTGAATAACCTACTCCTGTAAGCAAATTTGCTTACGTATGTATTTGCTTTCACATGACGAATTTACTACTTACGTGAGTAAAATTTGCATATATGCAAAAAATACTTACATGAGCAAATCTGCGCATGTGAATGGGGTATAAGTAAATTTGTTTTCAAAGTGTCAGTGTTAAACATTTGACGGTTTTTGTCAAATAAATTTCATCACGAAGTACGGAAAAATTATGTAGGTGTATGCATATACATTGATAATGAAAGAAGCAATAGAGAGAGAGAGAGAGAGAGAGAGAGAGAGAGAGAGAGAGAGAGAGAGTTCGTATGACTGTACTCGTAAAATTTTCACGAATATTGTGTACACCAAAAGCACGTGCATGAATTTGAATCATTTCATTAGTCATTCAAAAAGAATGAAAATACCGTTCATCAGTGTATTTCATTGTTATAGAGTCAACAGTGAGAATCAAATTTATTCGCCTACCGTTACCGTAAAAACTAAAAAAAAAAAAAAGAAAATTGAAAACCTGAAATAATTACGTGATGTCCTAAAGCTGAAAAGTTTTTTTTTTATTTTTTTTATTTTTTTTTTTATGCAGTGCGTCTAACAGATGCAGGTGTAAAGGCAAATACAGTCAACTCTCGATATCTCGAATTTCAGCCAAAACTACTGGCATCTCAAAGTAAATTTTCTGGTACCAGAAAATTTACTTGGAGACTTGGAGATATCAGTAGTTTGAGATAACAGGAGTTCAAATGTAAATAAAAATAGGAAATGTATTCTTTGATACAAGAAGATATTTTGAGACATCAATGTTCGAGATATCGGGAGTTGACTATATTGTAGATCCTGAGCAGGAGCAGTCTGATCTGGGTCTGCACGGTTTGCTAAGACCTCTGCATGGGCGACTACTTTCGACATTTCACACCTTGTCCTTACCTGGATTCTCACCTTTTCCCGTGCACCGGCTGCACCATTATACCTGTTGACCGCCATATTCTTATATACTCAAAAGCAAAAATAACGCATATTTCTCTTTTTGGTGTTTTTATGTCAAAATAAAACTCTGCTGATATTGGCAAAACAGGGAAGATATTATCAATGCATGGAGTGCACTTTGTCACAAACTTATTGAAATTTGTTAGTTTATTCATGCGTTTGTTCGTTTATTCATGCTACATTTGGGTTGCCATGATAACGTCAATTGGGAACAAAGTATTACTTTTTGTTTTGTAGCATTGGTAGACAAGATATGGGATATCTAGAATTTGAATGAATTGTTAGTAAGTACCTTTGCTGAAGGTAGATACTTTGCTTTGAAAATGGTCTTTTTTTTTATTTTGGTAAATTAACTGATGGTTCGATGTTTCGATGATTATGTTGCCATGGTAACGTAAAGTAGGGGCATTTTAATGAATTGTTAGTAAGTACCTCTGCTGAAGGTGGATACTTGCTTTGAAATGGTCTTTTTTTATTTTGGTAAATTAACTGATGGTTCGATGTTTCGATGATTCTGTTGCCATGGTAACGTAAAGTAGGAGCATTTTAAGACTTTTATTTTCAATATGTTAACATCAAATGTGTTTTATTTCGATTATGTATGAATTGCTCATATAAATCTTTGCTGAAAAGATATTATGTACTCTTAAAATGCTGAATTTGAACGACTGCTGACAATTTGGCATTAGGGTTGCCATGGTAACGTAAATTTGGAACAAAGTATTACATTTTGCTTTTAGCATTGGTAGACCAGATATGGGTTATCTAGAATTTGTATGAATTGTTAGTATGCACCTTTGCTGGAGGTAGATAATGTGCTCTGAAAATAATGATTTTAGGTAAATTCACTAACGGTTCGATGTTTTTGTTGCCATGGTACATCAATTTGGAAATTGTAAAACTTTTATTTTTGATATTGATGAAACAGAAGTTGGTTAACTGAACCTTGTATGAATTGTTTATTCACACCTTTGCTGTTAGTGGATAATTTGCTTTGAAGATGGCCAATTTAGACAATTTATAAAATACGTTTCTAGGGTGAAACTTATGTTGCTAAGCAACGTAGTGCGAATGTATGATGTTTTTTTCTGTGTAATTTGATAAGTGCTTTAGCAGTTTTTTTAATGAGAGGAATAAAACTTTAATTTGAACAGTATTCATATCTCAACAGTCAACCTGATAAATGCCAATTTTTTTCTTGGAGAAATTTTGTCCAGCGTTCACGAAATCTTTAAATCCCGTTTCCATGGCAACCACTGTCAGAAACAGGAAATGCTTTGTGCTGTGAAAGTTTTTCATGGAGTCTGATTAAATGGAGGTAGAATTAGTAATTTCTGTGACTAGTCACTTATCACCATCTGCCTGATTCTTATGGAGAGTGCTAATTAACAGCAATTCTCTGTAACCGTTTCACATTTTACAATGGGGGTTCGGCACGCATAGTCTCAGATTTTTCTCAAAGTTTCTCAGTTTGTGTGTTGTCACATAAAACCATTTAAATGATGGTATATTCGTTCTGTTGTGTGTCCGTTGCCATGGCAACGGCCTGTTGTCACATAAAACCATTTAAATGATGGTCGATTCGTTCTGTTGTGTGTCCGTTGCCATGGCAACGGTCTCCAAAGATTTTGCCCCATATTTTTCAACCAGCACATGTTTAAATGAGATGTAATCTCATTTAGCCTATATGAAAGTTCAAAAAGTGAAATTATTTATTTACTTTTTTGGCCATTTTTAAGGCAAAATCTTTGAAGGCCGTTACCATGGCAACGGACATGCAGCAGAAGGAACAAGTATCAATTATTTGGTTTGGAGTGACAACACACAAACTGAGAAAGTTTGATCAAAATCCATGACTATGCGTGCCGAATTTTTGTGGGTGGTTACAGAGAATTGCTATTAATAGGTTCCAATATGGTGCTGCATTTTCCAGTTTGTGTCGGACAGGCGTTTTATATGCAGCTTCCTTGGTTTCTGTGGGTGCTATTCGCTTAATCCTTTGCTGAAAGTCCCGGGGAATGTATCTTCTATTTCGCCACCTTTTTATGCTTTTGTATTTGGATTCTGCTGTTTTGGTTTGGCCTATTACAGACGTAGGGTTAGCATTACTTTAAGCCTACGTAACCATAACAATAATCACGGGGGTTATACCAATTTGGCTACCTGTGCTTTCGATCGAGTCTATTCAAAGTGGCTTTTGACCGAGAAAATGATCGTAAGCAATACCAATAACGGTAAATGGTACTATTGTTTATGGCTGTCGACCGAGCTGATATTTTTGTCGATTGTCTTGGTCGAAAGCCACTTTTTGCATGTATGGTAATTGACTGACTCGGTCGAAAGCACAGGTAGCCAAATTGGTATTACCCCGTGATAATCCATTAAACAATTAAGTCTGCTTAGGGACCGAGCATTTGATATTCTGGTAGGGGGGGGGGGGGGTCGGTCGAAAGCCATTTTTTGCATGTATGGTAATTGAATGACTCGGTCGAAAGCACAGGTAGCCAAATTGGTATTATCCCTGTGATAATCCATTAAACAATTAAGTCTGCTTAGGGACCGAGCATTTGATATTCTTGGGTGGGGAAGGGTGGGGGGTATATTTATCCAAAAAATCCCTGTTTTTGGATATGTAAGAAAACCTGGCCCATAAGGGGATTTAAAAAAATAATCTGGACTCAAAAGTAAGTGAAAAAAATAACCTGGCTCCACCCAAAATTTCAAAAAAAAAATTTTTTGTCTGCAGATAATTCCATTTGAATTGAGTTTTTACAATGTCTCAGGCTTCTGGGGGCCCAGCCCCCAGACCCCCATATTTATAGTAATATTTTAATATTATCTACAATTCTTTTACACCAGCGGGCCTTTACAAAAACATCCTATACAACATTCACATGCATGTATTATTGATCTGCCACATTACTAAGTAAATGTTTCCACTAAAACTGAATTGCAAAAGAGTCACTAGCTTATGGGAGACAAAGCCATTATGGCAAAATAAAAACTCTAAAAGGCAAAAGTCCTAAAATAAAACAAACAAACTTATTTTCATCATCATCCCTAGTTTTTCTCTATTGTTTCCAGTCTTAAAATTGCCATTAAAATTGGGAAATTGCTTTGGCATTCCTGTATAATGTGACTCTATCAATAAGTATTTATCAAACTTTCTAAAGTGCGAATAAAGCATGTTTGGGCATATGGTTGGGCTAGAAAAAAACCTTAAATTCCTAATGTTAGCCCAAAAACTTTGCCAAATAGCCCTAATTTTTGGCCAAAATATCCCTAATTTAAGGCCTAATTTTTTGCCAAACTCATACAGGTTTGTTTGTATTCTCCAGGCACTGGTTTGCAAAAGCAAGCTAAGCCATGCCCTTAGCCTGGTTGAAGACAGTACCATGTTCTTTTTGGGAGAAAAAAAAGGTGTAAAAATTACTGATGTGGGCAAAATAAAAGGATGTTAAGGTCAAGTAAACAAAGATCTGATAGTTCAGCCTATGAAATTAAAATAAAAAAGCCTGTTTGAGTCAGTTTGTTAAAAAAAAAAAGAAATTGGCTCCCTCAAGGTGAAAAAAAGGAATTGTTTCCAGAGGCCAGTGAAATAAAATGTCATGTCTCCATTAAGAATACCAGCCCCCCCCCCCCCCCCCCCCCAGAATATCAAATGGTCGGTCCCTTATATGCAGATATCACGAAAATCACAAGACAGACAGCAATAAAAATACAACTTTTTCACATCAACATAAAAATGATATGTTCCCTTGTTCCCAGACCAGACTCCTACACCCGCTATACGTAATCGACAAAACCCACACTAGGCACTTGTGTGTTTTGTGTTTTGTGTAATGACTTGTGTAATCTGAGTTTTAACTTTTGTGTTTTGTGTTCTGACTTTCCTATTTTGGAATGTGTTTATTAACTTTAGACGATCAATAGGGATAAGTTTATAGTAATTTGTGTTTAAAGGATGTCGTACATGTATATTACAAGAACGAGATTTACACAAGCAACATAAGCATTACATAATTAAATTTTACATTAGAAACCGCATTCAATAAATAGGAAAGTCAGAACACAAACACAAAAGTTAAAACTCAGAATACATATTACAAAACTTGATGTACGAGATTTACACAAGCAACATAAGCATTACATAATTAAATTTTACATTAGAAACCGCATTCAATAAATAGGAAAGTCAGAACACAAACACAAAAGTTAAAACTCAGAATACATATTACAAAACTTGATGTACACTGCCCTGTTACGGTGATACATAATTATTTTAATCTGGATAGTGTTAAAGTGTATGGGCATACTGGCACAATTGTCCGCTATTTTAACAACGGGGAAAACTTTCAAAACATATTACAAAACTTGATGTACACTGCCCTGTTACGGTGATACATAATTATTTTAATCTGGATAGTGTTAAAGTGTATGGGCATACTGGCACAATTGTCCGCTATTTTAACAACGGGGAAAACTTTCAAAACATATTACAAAACTTGATGTACACTGCCCTGTTACGGTGATACATAATTATTTTAATCTGGATAGTGTTAAAGTGTATGGGCATACTGGCACAATTGTCCGCTATTTTAACAACGGGGAAAACTTTCGTTACTTCCTGTCACAAATTGCTTCCTGGAAAAAAGAAGAAGAATAAAACCCCTTTCAACAAGGGGTCTACAGTTCAAGGAAAGAATTGGCTCCTAGAGGAGCTAATTCTTTCCTTTAAGAGTTGCTCGATCCCATTGAGAAGGAGACAAAATGGAAAAAGCAGAGTTGTTGTAACCATTCGCCTTAACTTAATAATGCTTAGTTGAATCTTCTCCCTCACGATTGGGACACTCAGGTCATTGTTCAATATCAGCGGCGTCTGATTTGATTTTAATTACGTAACTACCTCTTTTTTTCAGAAATCAAACAATGTGGGCCCTGGCCCGGAGGTTATAAAATTTGAGTACATTCTCAAATTCAAAATAAAGCACACTGATTGGCTGCATCCGAGCACATGCTCGGAAGAAGCCAATCAGTGTGCTTTATTTAGAGTTTGAGATTATACTCAAGTTTTATAACCTCGGGCCCTGATCAAAAGCCGCATTCTGCGGTGTCTGACTTTGGTCTAGACTATTTGCCATTTCTTTTTTATAGGGCTATAGTCATTGACTGGTTAATCGGTCGATTTGCTATCTCTCTTTTTTACGTCCTGTTTCCATTTTTTATTGCTTATCTTGCAATTATAACGTCACTGACTTTTGATATTTTTTGTAAGATAAGAAATAATATACAAGAACTTTTGTTCGGAGCTGAAAACATGGCGGCTGTAAACTTTTACGTAATTATCTGTCTAGTTTTTACAAATGCTGCAGCGGACTTAACCAGAATCAACGTTAATGACTGCGCGCCTTCGGAGATGATAGAAAGACTGGTCAAAATGGACGAAAACATTTACACTGTTGTAAAAGAGAATCAGCAACTCCGTGAAGATTTGAAGGAAGTCAAAAAAGAAAATCTGCATCTTCGTGGTCGACTAGAAAGTCTCGAAAGCGCATGGATCATTATACTATCACTGGTAAGTATCAGCTTCGTAAAGCAGATGTCTTTTACCCATAATGCCTAGCGTCCCTTAAAAAGGACACAAACAAAATAGTGCATAAACATTACACCGATTTCTATATGAATACTAAAATGAGCCGCGACACGAGAAAACCAACAAAGTGGTTGTGCGCCCAGCGCAGATTCGGCGGATGCCCAGACTGATCTGAGTCTGCGCTGGGCGCACAACCACTTTGTTGGTTTTCTCGTGTCGCGGCTCAAATATGAATAAACCAGGCACAATGGGCGGACCCAGGTGTGTGCAACTATGAATACGTTCTGCTGAGCCGCCTGGGGAACATCGTTATGAGAATTGAAGCAACAGCAACAACATAAACCATAAAATATTTGTTGAGAATAGGCAGAGTTCACCAGGCATAAATAGGTGAAAGTTTGCGTTTTAAAGACACTGATGACACGACTGCATGCAACCTTGCCCAGCGAATGGCTGTTTGATGAAGTAACACACACACACATACATGAGACCTTTGAGCCGCTGCATGTTAGTTACATGTATCTACATTATGGCGACTTATATATTTACCTCTTTTTGTTTCAACTAGGTTCTACTGCCCGGCGGCGCTTCGTTCTAGACGCAGAGTTAAAGCCAGTCGCCTTTTCAGCCTACAAATCCGTATATCAGTATCATGTTAGATAAGGACAAACCATTAGATTCGACCGTACTTTAATCAACGACGGAAACGCATACAACAATAATACGGGCATTTTCACCTGCCCAGAAACAGGCGTATATTTGGTATCTTATTTCATAGCGGACAAAGACAACAACCAGGTATGAGATACTGGACAAAAAAATATAGGGATAAAAATTTGGGTTGGCATTGCTGTGTCTACCGATAATTATCCAAGTTTCTTTTATATGGTGAGATAACATTTTTATAGCACTTTCTTATGCCATCAATTCCAAAATTTTGCACCGTTTTGTTTAAGCACAGCAGTCCTTTAAATCACACTACCCTCAAAATCAATGTGGTCAGAAGACCATCAGGAGCAAACTCACCAAAATTTTCGATTTCGTCAATTCATGAATTTTTTGCAAAATTGCTCGATAGTCATCAAATTTATTCATTTCTAAGGTCAGCAAGCTGAAACAAGTGTAAAACTATCGCCATTGGAAAAGTCATGCCCGAACAAACTGACACCCAATATCTATTCTCTATGGGAATTTCATACCACTTTCATTTTAGGAGTAGTCTGACATAGCCTAGTCTTGGTCAAGACAAAGGCTATAGATTCAAACATCAAGCGTATAAAACTTGCAAAATGAACAAACTTGAAGGTAGAAATGATTTATTTTACCAAATGTTAGATATGTTCCAGAAATCGCAGGTAAAAGTTTGATCCGTAATTTTTTTGTCCAGTATACATTCTTTGATAATGACTCTTCCATTCAGTTGGTATTTTTCCTTAAATCGAATAGGAGATAACGGGATTCCCCGCAGTGACGTCATCGGATGATCACGTGGGTAGCTTGGTTGGCAAAAGATTAGCAGCGGAGAGTGTTTAAAACCTGGATGAATACATGACTTTCGATTTTACGTCCTTTTCAACAGCATTTCAGTCATATCAGGACGACGGAGTGACTTAATGAAAGGCTGTGTACATTTGCATGGAACCTCGTTTTACCAGTGAAAAGATTTACGCCTCCAGCGATACTCGTTCTCAGGCCTGCTACGAGGGACGATTAAAAAGTTCTGAGCCTAAGGTACTTCTAGCGAATCTGCGCATGCGTGCTTAACACGAATGCAATTAGTTGTCAATCACTAGCTTTCGGTGGAAGTTTCAAAATATTTGGCGAAAGGTTTCTTTTTTACAGCGCCTTCAACATTGCATTGCATTACTCTGAAAATTCATTCTTCTCATTCTACAAGATTTGAACGGTTCTTGTCGTAGTACATGCAAATATGATGATTTGTCAATGGTTTAATGGAAATGAAAAATATCTTGGCATCTTGTGGCTTTACCGTAAGCCCTTACATATTGCAACCCTGAATTTTAGAGACCCATATCCTACTTTTGTGTTTGTTAGGAACATTGAAATTTGCACCACTCATTGGTCTGAGGGATGATGACATGGACATAGATACCATGATTACCACCTACAATATAACAGTGACTGATGCAGCCAGTGAGATACCTGGGAAGGAACGTCGGTGGAAAAAACCCAGAGGAGAAATTTGAAGAAGAAGCGGTATGAAGTAGGAGGAGGAAAGAAAACAGGGAAGAAAACAAGAGGATCCAGAAGGCAGTGAAGAAAGCGAAGGAGGACTGGATAGCAAGTCAGTCCGAGTAGATCGAAACTTGCCTAAACAAAAACAACAGTAAGAAAGCATACCAGCTGGTGAAGGATCTAACTTCAGATGAACAGGGTTGATCCACAACTATCCAGGGCAGGTCTGGGAACATGAGATTCTCAGCAGATGGACAGAATATTGCTCAGAACTATACAATAATTAGACTTACGGTTACAATGCGGTTCTGGACTACAATCAACCCCGAGAAGAAGATCAACAACCGATCCTTCGTGAGGAAGTTGGGGTTGCAGTAGCAGCACTAAAGAAGGTAAGTCTGCCGGAGTTGATAATATACCAGAAGAACTTGTTCAAGCTGGCGGGGAGACCATGATTGATGTTTTAACAGATATCTGTAGCAGGATCTGGAGAACGGGAGAATGGCCTAATCCATGGACTCAGTCGCTGATTATTACACTCCTTAACATAAAAAGGGTAACCTACAGCCAGAACTACAGAACCATCAGCCTCATCAGTCATTCAAGCAAAGTCATGCTCAAAGTCATCTTGAACAGGCTCAAACCACAAGCCGAAGAGATAATCGCTGAGGAACAGGCTGGGTTCCGAGCAGGAAGGAGCACTACAGAACAGATCTTCAGCCTTAGAATCCTGTGTGAAAAGTATCTGCAACATCAGCAGCCGAATCTGTACCATGTCTTCATTGAAGCCTTTGTCATGGTATGACATGCAGCCTAATGGGCCACCATGCGGAAGTACAATATCAGTGCAAATCTAGTTCGCACCACTGACAAGGCTACAAGTGCAGTCCTGATGAATGGCTGCACAGGAGAATGGTTCAGAACAACAGTTGGAGTAAGACATGGATGTCTTCTGTCACCCACTCTCTTCAATTATTTCTCGAACGGATTATGTCTGATGCTCTGGAAGAACATGACGGAAAGGTTAGTATAGGCGGCAGAAAAATAACCAATTTGCTGTGTGCCAATGACATAGACGCTCTAGCTGAGGAAGAGCAGGATCTAGAAGCCCCAGTTGAAAGTCTTGACCAAACCTGCACAAGTCATAAGATGGATATCAGTGCTGAGAAGACCAAACTGATGACAAACAGCGCAGGTGGCATCCAGAGGGAGATCAAGGTAAAAGGGCAGAAGCAGAATACTGTAACAAGCTTCAAATACCTTGGAGCAGTTGTCTCAGATAATGGCTCAAAACAAGGATTGCACAGGCCATTTCAGCTCTTACCAAGCTGAAACAAATTTTGAGGGATTACAACATATCTCTTGGATAAAAGGTGAAACTTTTGCGCTCCTTTGTCATTCCAATATTTCTGTATGCCTGTGAATCGTGGACCTTGACAGAAGAGTTAGAGAAAAGAACGCAGGCCTTCGAGATGAGATGCTACCGAAGGTTACTGAACATTTCGTACCAGGACTATATAACCAATGAGGAGGTTCGCAGAAAGATCCAAGCAGCCATTGGAGATTATGATGAACTCCTGACGCTGGTCAAGAAACGGAAACTAAGGTGGTTTGGCCACGCCTCAATGTCTTCTGGTTTAGCAAAGACGATTCTACAGGGCACAGTGAAAGGACGAATAGGTAGACAGAAGAAGAGGTTGGAAGACAATACTAAAGAGTGGACAGGGATGGATCTTGCCAGCTCAACTAGGGCAGCTGAAAACAGGACAAGGTGGAAAGAAAGGGATTGTTTCGAAGTCATCTGTGGTGCCACAACGACCTAGTAAGGTTATGGGATAGAATAGAAATATAAATAGATGTCGCGTGGCATTGTGATTATTGGAATGTAAACTACATTACGTTCCAATGCTTTTACTATAAGGCGGTTTCATTAAATACACCAATAATGTAAATATTAATTTTTAATGTCACAGATACTGATTCAGCTGACCATTGATAGTATTGGAGTATCAGATGCTGCCGCCGAGGGTATTACAACTCATCACATAGACCAAGGTGGCAACGTTGTCATATTGAGACTGACTAAAGGACAGACAATGTGGGTTGAAGTTGAGGACCACGGCAATAGCCGCGTTGAACGTTCTAGCGGATTCAGACTAACTTCTTTCTCTGCGGTGAAATTATATTGATTGTTCAGTGTCTGTTAATTTTCCAGTAGGCACATAGTTGATTCAAATTCACTCAACGTTGATTCAATGTCATAACTTTAAATCAACGTTGAATCAACGTTGATGGAATGCTGTGTGCCCAGTGGGATGTTCCAGGTATCCTCGTGTCTTCTATTTACAAATTTAACCAATGGAAACAGTGCGATTTCAAACTCATCCAAGATTTTACGGATGTCCTGTATATCTGTAAGCGTCATCATAATGATTTATTCTAACACTGGTCGCCCATATAAATAGATATAGCCAAAGGTAAAATCTAGTGATATATTGCGTGACAAATCACTGGGCGGAATAGCGTGACGTTATTTAGCGCCATTCGAACGTCATTTTGATTCGTTTGATGTCGTCAATCCTCATTTCATGAGGATAGACTGTGTAACGTCGTTTTCTCTTATAAAATACTTACGAAATACATGTAAACGCCTCTGTTACATTCGAAGCTGTTGGCGGGAATTCTTCATGTAATAATGCCGAAAACTGAAAAAATCTGAAGGAAACACTTGCGTTTTCGACCTTTCTTGCGTATTAGAATCGAAATAGATTCTTTCTTACAAGTGATTAGTTGCCCAATATATCACTGGTTGTCGGTCAGTCGTCAGGAATATATCACTCGCGCTTCGCGCTCGTGATATATCCACTTAACGACTGACCTCCAACCAGTGATATAGGCTTATTGAGCAACAAATCGCTGTAAGCAAGAATCTATTTCTGAAATGAAAGCAACAGGAGCCATGGCGGTCACAAGTTCGAAAACAGGCTTTTTTCTGGACTCTCGTCTAGTCTAATCTATCCCATAACTTTGCAAAGCACCACAAATGCCTTTACAATAACTCCTTTTCGCCTAATCCTGTCTTCAGCTGCCCTAGTTGTGCTCACAAAGTCCATTCCTGTCTACTCTTTAATGTAGTCTTCCCACCTCCTCTTCTGTCTACCTTTTTTCGCGGCACAGCCGCGTATAATTTCAGTAGTGCTCCACATTTCACAAGATTTCATTGGTCAGATAACGCGTATGTCAAACTTTAGCCAATAATATCAAAGATCAATAATATTTAATCTTCGTTTTCCAGTCGTACTGCACTGCTCTGTCAGATATTAAATCAAAATGTTTCTCTTATTTGTAAATTTACAATAGAAATTTTATCAAACAGACGGATATTCAAAAGTCTGTTTTTTTTTTGTTGTAGATCTACTTTCGATTTCTACTTTCGGGTTAATACACACTAACAAATATGGCATCATGTTGGTAACTGTTTTGAAATCAGGTAACCTCAAGATTGACCGCGGTCCATTTTGAAATTCCAAATTGGACGGCTCAATCTTAAGATAGGTCATTGTCGCTATCCAGTCAAAATTACGGTTTCTGAAACTACATAT
This sequence comes from Ctena decussata, assembly GCA_963989385.1. Classification (NCBI taxonomy): domain Eukaryota; kingdom Metazoa; phylum Mollusca; class Bivalvia; order Lucinida; family Lucinidae; genus Ctena; species Ctena decussata. The sequence goes on along the minus strand of OZ022503.1, from coordinate 77,699,791 downwards.
AAGCTATTAAATGATAAGTTAGCCTCCTGTACGGTGGATCGTTAACGTATGACGTCAATGTCAATTACACTTCCCGAACATACATACTCAGGTTATGAAGAAAATATGCAGCGTTACACACGTGTAAATATTTGCCCTAAATAATTTTGGGTTTTGTCTGCTGCTACATAAATCACTGTTTCAAGGTTATAGATGATGTTAAGATTATGTTGACAAATCCGTTTAACGTAGCTAATGTCATTTTGACGTTGTATTTTACGTGTTTCTCTTCAATGTCTATATACATGTGATATAAGGAGCAAATTTTATGAATTGATGTGTTGAGAAAAGTTAACGTCATTATTATGTCTATTTTAATATTCTAATGCATTTATACATTAAGTCTTCCAGCACTCGTCAGAAGTCATGATAAATATGTAACGTATATAACCATAACATGGAGAGTAGCTGTAACGTTGGGCAGATGGTTATACATGCTCTATCACACTTCTGCGAATTATGCCCATATTAGATAAGTTAGGTAGCAGTTAGCAGTGGTGATATTAAGTGTGGACAGAATGTATCTTATTTCTTAAGAATTTCCCCAACAAACTGCCAAGAAAAACTACTATGCTAACATCAGATGCAGTAGTCTTTCAGTGTAATCTGTATTATGTCTTAGTAGATACTTATACACGAAGAAACGCCAACGTTGAGTCTTCAAACCATAACAAAAACATCGATTAATTTTGTATTTGAAAGGCAATGTAACAGTAACATTGCGTCAATTGCAGCTTGTCCAGGTTTAAGATTTATCAGTTGTGAGGAAACCCAGCATTGCAGTTCCATTGTGGCAAGAAAAATTCACTGCTGTAATATTAACTTACCACTGGATTTCAGATGGCAAATTTTGCTCTTCGAAATACATAAGAACTCGGCAAGACGCCATAAATCGTTACAGCTGAAGCATTTCGATCTTCCCTCCCATTCAGTCTAACTGAAAAGCGACATCATATGATTTTAGGTTTAGAGTCATAATGGATTTCACTACCTGTGCTATTGACTGAGCCGATCAATTACCCCACATGAATGCAACCGTGACTGCCAGGCAAGGCAATCGAAAGCAGTATCAAATCTTTCGACGGGCATTAACACCATTATTGCTCTGCTGACAGTCGAGTCTTCAGCCAACAGCCCCTTTGCACAGGTTAGCAAATATGTGCGGCTCCCGTAATCATACGTAACTTACATGTTTACTTGTAAGTTGCATCGGATAAATTGCAACATATATTAACACTGTGGAAATTTAAGGATTATAGGAAGTGATATACTTTATAAGGCATAAAGCATTCTGTCATCAGCCTGTTCAGGAATTCTATTTTTCATTATTTTGTTACTTATTTATTTATTTATTCAAAATTTTTTGGCATATACATATATACATGCATAAAATATACATACATACATAATATCTATAATACTAAATAAACGAAGTAACGCATAAACTGCAAAATTGGTGGCATTTTCAAGCGTAATTTCTATACTGGTTCTTTCGCATATTGCTATCATTGATAATTTCGGTTAGCGTGTGTTTTAGTTTCAAGTAGATTTAAAGAATTTGGGAATTAAATTCGTCTTTCATTTTAAATTCTCCCAAGTATTTTTCTAGAAACTTCGACTATTGGTTTTTTGTCAACAATGGGTGCGTTCGAGTGAAATTATCGTGTACTCGAATACACGTTTTAAATTAATCCGGTCGTTTCGGTTCTGCGTCGTTATATCGGCGCGCTGCTTAGCAAGTCCAAATTTAGCAGGTTCTAATGCCAAAATCCGACCCATGAACGTACGTCATTCCCCATAAATAACGATTTATTTTTGTATTTTTGCTCATATGTCTAAACGGATGAAGAACTAAATGGTCATAGTCCCGACGGCCCTGTCTCGAAACGACCCATTTTCTTACAGAACGATAGTCAATACGAGTAGCCAATCGAACTCGCCCATAGAAGAATAAAGCTCAACGCACATGGTCTTTCGAAAAGTTGGACGGACACACGGCGCCAAGTGTGTGCGGCTATGGTTACGTACCGCTGAGCCACTTGGGGAACGTCGTTAGGAGAATTCAAACTGAACTGAACTTTCGAAAAGACAAAAATTAAAAATGTCTAAGGTTAACACACATGCGCCAGGTAAGAAAGGGCATTTTTTCCCCAGCGAAGCAGACGATTCAACGAAGCTAAATAAGCCTTTAGTCTTCAGAGGGCTTGAATATTTTCCCCCAAAACGTTCCAGGACCCAATTTTTCCAGAAAAAAAAATACCCAGGACAGGTCACATAACCAAGATGGCAAACATTTATTATGGTAAAAAATTTCAAAAATCTTCTCCCCCAGAACCACGCCGGGCCGCGAGGCGCAATCGGTAGGGCACCTGACTCATAAGTCAGAGGTCCTGGGTTCGAAACCCGGTCTGGCCACATACTTTCGTTTCTCCTTCCGCTGATTCAAGAAGGGCAGTTGTCAGTTACTGGCGAAAGTATGTGCACTTAGTACTGGTTAACCGCTTAGGAGGTCTAAGCCTGCCCAGGAATAGTGTGGTTAGGTTAAATGACCGTCCCGACATGACCTTAGCTGTTTACCATGAACGTTAAGCATCAAATCAACCAGTTCTCCCCCAGAACCACAAATCCTATGATCTTGAAACTTAGTATGTCGCATCAAGGACTAAAAAGCTCAACTAAATTTATATAAATGATGACCCTGGGATGACCTTGATCTGTTTTACGGCAAGGTCAACTTTTGAGTCACTTAGGTTTTTCTATAGGAAAAGGTGAAAAAACGGTTGATTTTTTTTAAAAAACAATGCAGTCTGCTACCTGAAAGTTTGTAGATGCAGACAACTAATTAGGTAAATGAAGCTTTAGTGAGTATTCATGGTAAAGGTCATATCTTCACCTGGGCCTAAGGCCATTTACATTGAAAAATTAAAACTCGTTTTTTTATATAAACTTGACCATCATGAAATATTTCCGCGCTAGCGCGGGCTCTTTTCTAGTATATATACATACATACATACATGGACCAAAGGATTGGACATTAGGCAAGGCCTATATTCGCCCTCTCCTGTACTGGCACGGTGCTGTAAAGCAGTAAAATAATGTGCCATTTATTTTATGTTACTTATATTTAATTGGCCAGGTAATTTTGCAAGCCCCAAGTTTTATTTCCATTTGTTGTTACCACAAACGACAAATCTCAGGCAAAAGACTTTCAGGATGAATGTAACTTAAATTGTTGTTTGGATAATGCGAAAATGCTACATTCCCTGACAATATGTAAAAGATTTAGACAAGGATGATTTAATTAGCTGTAAGACATCATAAATAAACAGTTACACCGCTAATTATTGCTAAACAATATGGTGCAATGAGTTCAAAAACAGTAACAGTACAATTTTTCAGGGGTGATAACCTAAATCATGAATTGCTGGATGTACTTGACTAACAAACTATTTTCTATTGGCTTATATATACAGTCAACTCCCGATATCTCGAACACTGATATCTCAAAGTAGCTTACATTTCAACTCTTGTTATCTCAAACTACTGATATCTCAAAGTAAATTTTCTGGTACCAGAAAATTTACTTTGAGATATCAGTAGTTTGGGCTGCAGTTCAATTTCAAGATATCGAGAGTTGCCTGTACCATCTCCTGGTGATGATATATCAGAGATGATATACCTGGCCTTGAGGTTATAAAACATGTTGTCGTGCTCAAATTACTCGGCTGAGAATGAAACCTCAAACCCACATTAAATAAATCGTATGCATTTAGCAGAGATGTTTGTTTCCGGTGCTTGCCTTTCTCGTAGTTTCTATTTTATGAACGCATAAAACAAGTTTGGTTTAGTAATTTGAAGTTTATTCAAAATTGAATTTGAGCATAATCTCATCTGAGCATGAAAATTAGATTTATAACATTGAGGCCAGGAGATATTACAATTGTTTATTATTAAACAGAACATTCTATTCTATCTAATATATCCCATAACCTTACAAGGTCGTTGGGGCACCACAGAAGACTTCGAAACGATCCCTTTCCACCTTGTCCTGTTTTCAGCTGCCCTAGTTGAGGTGGTTGTCCATTCCTGTCCCCTCTTTAATATTGTCTTCCCACCTCCTTTTCTGTCCTCCTCTTCTTTTTCCTTTCGCTGTGCTCTGTAGAATTGTCTTTGCTTAAGCCCCAGTCACACATTCACGGATCAGGCTACGGTTCACCACGATTCACCACGGTTTGACCTAGACGGCAAAACCGGGATGAACCGTAGAAAATCCAGCATCACTACGGTTTGCCAGGGTTCCATTAGGGCTTCTCACGGTGTTTGTACGGTGTCTGCACGGATCATCTACGAATTCACGACCGTGAAGGCGGCAGCACTACGGACAACAAGGCTATTCCACGGTCGTGTTACGGACGCTTACGATGCCGCTACGGTTCGATACGGTGCTTGTACGACTCAAGCCGGTAGCGCCACGGCTCCTACGATTGTCTACGGTGTAACGGTGGTCATGATAATGATTTTTGTTGATGATGTTTAATTTATTTGTAGGCAAGAAACGTATTTTATGACATTATATAGCACTAAATTTTTCGAAAACTGTGCAGCAAAAATTTTGAAAATCGGTTAACAAATAAAAATTTTATACTAAAAATTAATTTTGATCAGGCATTTTGCATTGACATGGAAAGTAATCCAATATCATAAACTTTCGAGTCTGGGAACTTTTTTCTCTTGAGTAAAAAGTGAGTTTTCGTGGTGACAAAACTACCACGGTTGTCTACGAATACCGACGGAAAGCCAGGGATAACCACGGATACACCCACGGTAGCGCTACGAATGAGCACGATTCTGTTACGGTTGCGCTACGGTTAGGACCACGCCCACAACCCACCACGGTTCACCACGGAAGTTTTAAACAGTTTAAAATTTCCGTAGCGACTCCCGGATCACCACGGTTCTTCAGGGATCATTACGGAACACGACGGATGCATCTACGGTGCTACTACGAATCACGACGGTGTGCTACGGTTTGTGAAACCGTGGTGAACCGTGGCCTGAATCGTGAATGTGTGACTGGGGCCTAAACCAGAAGACCTTAAGACATGGCCATGACCTTAGTTTCCGTTTCTTGACATACAACAAAAATGCTGATTTTGTTATGTTCAGCGACAGTGTTTATAATATGCTTTATCATGCATCTGCTGCAAAATTCACCTGATAACAGGGGTATGATAACATGATGTGATATCATGTCACATTAGAACTGCGATTAAGCCAATGTTATCAGGCGATGCCTTTAGAAGCGATCTCTGAAGACGATTGGCTACACACTGACGTTGGCCGTGATAAGAGCATTGGATTGGTTAAATGACGTCACCGACACCGACTTGCGTCACAACGCATTCGCGACGTCAGCTAGTTCGAACAAAATTGCGTTTGCTTCTCACTTGTTTGCCGCTTTTTACGTCGTAAAATCTTCTAATGGTGCATGATAAATAGAAAACCACGTAAGTGTCTTTTGATATCAAGTTTATCAGGCTCGACCAGAAACACGTCGGACTGGCTCGGCAAGCCTCGCCATTCCTACGGTGTTTCTGGCCTCGCCTGATAAACGTGATATCAAAAGACACTATAGCTCTTATACAAATTTTAAGAACAGGTCTGATGCGGAACCGCCAAGTCCACTTTTTGCTAAGGTTGACTGCCCATTTTAGCACAATTTAAACCTATTCTGCTACAGCTGACTGCTTATGCCTGATATAATACCTTATCATAGCAGCTTTAATATTGACAGAAGCCATCTCTGCAACAGATGCCATTGAAAACCTAAATTAAGTTGATTTTACCAGAAGTTTCACTGATTTGACTATCATCAATTTGGCACAAAGGTGCTTGCAGAATGGGAAATACTATTGCTGTCCCTGAACAGTCTGGTCTTGGTCTACAGTGTTTGCTCAGACATTCCTGTCCCAGTATTTAGTGAAGTGGTGCAAGTTTTACAGATCATTTTGGAACTTTATTTGCTTGTAAGACCACATTCACACCTGTGTTTTTATATCACTGAGTAAAAATCCAAGTATATGCATGTACATGGTAAACAGTAAAATGAATAAGATGAAGAGGGAAAGATATCAGAATCCAATGATGTCTATGCAAAGAGATATAGTGATAGGCATCAGTTCTGCAAAGCCTATACTGCCATGGCGAAAGCCAGTCAAACAAGTTCTTATAAATAGTTTGAAAACTGTTTCTGAAGACCTTGAGTATTGCATATGTCCTTTATTCAAGGTCTTCTGAATAGCTGTCTTTAGGTCCAGTTTCCACAAATATCTAGTTTTAGTTAAGAAACCAGTTCAAATATTTCAACAGTAGAGTCTTAGCATTGGAATCATGAAGATCAGAATTTGGCCTTTTTAAGGAGTCATAGGATGCATGGCTTCTAAGCATGTATTTACGCACAGTTAGCCAGGTAAGAGATTTTGAACAGTGCATTGATTGCACATGCATAGTATGCTAAATCAGACAGGTGTGACATCCCTTATTCAGTGAATAAACCCTACCACCACTGAACTAGAAAGTGTAAACAGTTTTTAAAATTCGTAGAAGACCTATAACATGGTATATACCTATCAATGATACACCCTTTTAAATGACTGCCTGTATTCTGGCCATCAAATACAGAAAGCCGTATGAAACTGTCACTATCCCTGAAAACGAGGCTATGTCATGGTTCGAGCTTAAGGGCATCATTTTTTTAACGTGCATCGTTGAAACTAGAGCCAGAGAAACGGGACTAGTGACGTAACGTCAACAAACACGCCAAGAGGCGCGCCTCGATAGCTTAGTCTGTAGCGTTCGTCTAATGACTAGCTACATACCTCCGCCGCGCAGGTTCGAATCCGGGTCGATGCATAAGCGCTAGCAAGTATGACTAGTTGCCTGTTCCTTTAGGTATATAATACACAAATTATTAAAATAGTTACTTGATCTGGCTTATTGTATGAGCTCATACCACCGGATCATCCTCGACGCTAACGTCTCGAGTAATCCGATGGTATGAGCTCATCCACTCGACGTGATACAACACTACAGTCAAACCTGTCTTAAGGGGCCACCCAAGGGAAGGACAAAAATTGGCTGCTTAAGACAGGTGACCCCTTAATACAGGTTCATTTGCACTGTATTTTGGTTCAAGGGACCCAGAAAATGTGGCTGCTTAAGACAGGTGACCCCTGAATAGAGGTGACCCCATGAGCAGGTTTGACTGATTATAATAATATTGGGATCAAATATGGTTTTTAATCATCAACGTTTGCAAGGTCCCGAGAGAGATGTTGAAAACGGAGGCCGAAAATCGAAAATTTTGTTTTTATCATTTTCATATTAGTGCTTCCAAAACAGATTTCGAGAAGCTCAAAGAAATAGCGCTAAGGATTACTGCAAAAGCAAACACAATTCACATTAACCTGATTTTTTCTGCTTTCATTACACTGACTGGATACAATTTACAAACTTTTATAACTCTGCTTCGTGGCATTGCTTTTCAAAGATCTAAAAAGCGGGCATTCCTAAAAGAACGTATATGAAGAAAATTAAACATGTTAAAGACGCCGTTAGAAATGTTGAATCACTCTTTTCAGCTGACGCTTTGAAATGTATTAGTCAGTGTGCGGAAATCCAGTTAGCTTTACGTGCAAATTTCACTTTCGTTTCGCGTTTCGTGATGTCAACGTCGCATCTCCACAAGGCTAAAAATGTCAGACACTGTCACATATTACCATGTTACTTCGTTTTGGAAATCGTAGTAAAACCTAGCCGTCAGCACGTGACAGTGGCAATACACCAGCGCACCCTTTCAAGTGTGGAATGTCCAGGAAAAGTAAGCAGATTTTTCCTCATTGGACTTCTATTTTTGAAGTTATATCCCTTTGTCCTAAAAAATCTTCTGAAAAATATACTGGTTAAGGTGGTGATTTGCTATAAATACAAACATCTGAATAAAACCATAAAAATCAACTTATCTCTCTGAAAGTTAGCAGATATCTTATTTGTGTTTTCTCTACAATGTAGAATGCAAAACAGAGGGGCATGGTGTTTAGAAAAGTGTTTTTATTGGGGAAGATCAAAGTGTAATTTTCTATGCAGAAATCTAAAAAAAAACTACTTCGTTATTTAAAATCTACTTAGCTATTTGAAGGCACTGTAATGCATTAAAATGAGCGTCCCAGCAATTATTTGTTACAACTTATTCTCAAATTGTAAAGTAGACCAGATAAAAACAGTAGCTTTTTATCAAATGTCTGACCATGTTTATGGTGCATGAAAACTGGATGCATACCTATATCATCCTCATGTTGCTATATTATTTATAACCTGAGAAAAAAAAAACAATTTGAAAAATTTGAGAATAAATAATACATTACTTTGGCCAAGACAGGTGTGTAAAGTGAAATTGCTCAAACTTGAAAATAAACCCTACTGTGTTGCTTTGACAAATATTTGGACACAGGTTGCATCTTTTTTTTTAACTGCGCAGCCTGACAAAGTGACAATGTGTGACAAAATGGAAAAAAATAATGGTTAGAACGCTTTTTCTTAATGCATTAAAGAACCGTCAGACCTAATTACATTTTTAATAACAATGCTTACGTTTTAGATTTTTGCGAACTAAATTACCCTTTGATCTTTTCTTATATGTAAAAAAAGATGAAATGCTTACGTTTGTCACGTGGAACACACAATTGTACATAAAGTACGTTGAGGAAAAATATAAACGGCATTGTGGGGCTATCTATTAAAGGAATATTGTTTTATTACCTCCACACCCAATAATTATTTCTGAAATCGTTTTTCAAACTGAGTTCGTTCGACGAGTTAGAAATATTGAAACTGTTTACAATTTCGTGCTAAAATTGCTTGAAAATTTGCAGCAAACTATGTTAATTACTAGTTATTTTGTCACACGATCCGCTTGTGACATTTTCTTTTGTGTCATTTCCATCGACATAATCCATTAAATTTAAGATTTATATTTTGAATCCATGGAAGAAAGCTAATCTTTGATTTTATCATATTTTAAGTTTAGGATAAACAAAAGGGTGTGGAAGGCTGGTGTTTATCCCGAAAATTAGCACGGTTAATGTTACCCTATCAACTTAAGATATCACAGATTTGCACGCTTGCTAAAAGTGTCATATTTTCGATATTCTTACATTTGAAAAGTGATTTCCTTTCACATTTTAACTGTTTGATGTATGTGATGTGTTAATTTTCGGGTCGACAGGTTTAAAGCGTCAGAAATCGGATGATGTATGAATCGGGTCACAAAGTTTTCAGAATATTTACAGATGTACACCGAGCTCTGCTTCACATGACAAACAATGCCACGCAAATGCATAATTGAGCCGCGACACGGGAAAACCAACAAAGTGGTTGTGCGGACAGCACAGAGTCAGATCAGCCTGGGCATCCGCCAAGTCTGACCAGAGTCTTCGCTGTCCTCATGGAGGTACTTTAGACCCTTAGCTACCCTTTTAGCGCTCAGAGAAGAGTATGATTGGACTGGATGGATGCCCAGGCTGATCTGAGTCTGTGCTGGGCGTACAACCACTTTGTTGGTTTTCTCGTGTCGCGGCTCAAATTTATCTGATACACTGGTCAACCTGACTGCCAGTTGTCCTTTCCAGACTTAGTAGTTCCGGTGGCCGATCAGACAGAACAGAACTATAGGTCAAGCTGTTTTCATTGCAAGTTCCCATATCCTCACAGTGGTGCAAGAGATGTACCTTCGGCTTTTGCATTCCCCCCGCTACCCCGCCCCAGCCAGCCAGCCAGCCAGCCACCCACCCACATACACACCCGACGGGCGATGAAATTACGTAAGTGTTCTTTGTCAAAAATGATGCAATCTGTTGCGTGTTGCAGTTATTCACTTATGCTTTTTTGACCAGTAGACATGTCCCTTTAGCCCATTGTTTCTGGTTAATGCTTTTATTTTCAAATGTATTTCGCACAGAAGTTCCTGTAAGCAAGCCGTGTAGACCCTGATCAGACACAGCATTTTGCGGCATCTGAATTGAGACTGCGGCACTGTATGCACATGTCCTCAAAACGAGTTTCCAGTCTCAAAAGGATTAAAAGCGAATCTTTAGACTTTTGAATTAAGTTGTTCACTCGGCGAAATTTGGGAGAATCACTCGATGCATTTGCGACCATGCTATGACCTAACTGCCGGAGCTGCGCTTGTGTTGGGCTTTCAAACCGCTTCTATGTGAATCGGCGGAAAATCGGGGTTCAGCAGCAGTTGACCACCAGAATTCGGACAAGATCCATGAAATAATAATTCCAGTGGATATGATCCAGCTGGCAATCATGAACCCGCGACTTCCTACAGCTCGTCTTGTTCTTCTTGCTGATCAGGCTCAACTGGAGCTTCTGCTTGGCGTTCTGGAGGACGCGGGTCTAGCTCAGTTTAGAAAGCAGAATCCTGGGGAGCAGAAATTGGTATACCCGCTTCTGCGGTCCAGGCTGGATGGAAGTAGTCTCCTGACCAGGCATGGGTGTGGATTTCTGCTTCTGCTTTTGACTGGGTGGTATCTTGAACGTTTTGAGCGTGAACAAATAATGTCGGTGGTCGTGTAAAGTCAGTGTTTTTATACCTGGATCTGCATAAGAGCAGGGGGATACGCTGCTAAAGCGCCTAATGCGCACCGGAATCGTCGTTGTTGCGCTATTCACAAAATGTTTTGTCCCAGCGGGAGCGCCACGAGCAACGGGAGCACAAAAAGCGTAGCAGAAGCTTAGCTGGGTCGGGGACGAACCTCCAAGGCGCTGTCAGCGAAATTCCATTGCGCTGGTGCTGAGTTGCTCGCGCTGCTGCCTCGATACTGCTGCGTTCTTGAGTTTTGAGCTGCGATGTTACTACGCCTTCGTTGCGTTTTGTGTCCACGGCAATTCCGCTACATAAATTTTGAGCAAAGTCAAAACAAGCGCCGTGGCTTGGCGATCATGGCGCTTCAGATACGCTTTTTCTAGACCTAGAGGCTTCTACTGCCCTGCTGAAGCTTCTGCTACGATGCATGACGCTTTTGTCCAAAATTTTAAAGCGCAGCAGAAGCGCCGTCCAGTGGAATGGGAGTTTAAGTTGAGCCAAATCCGCAACCCCTCACCCCCACCCCCTTCAAGAACGCCGAGCAGAAGCCCTAGTTGAGCTTGAATAGCAAGAACACTCGACGAGGTGTATGAAGTCACTGGTTCATGGTTGCCACCTTGATTATAGCCTCTTGAATTATTATATTATCCATCTTGTACGAAGGATGGTGGTCAACTGCTGCTAAACCTTGACTGCCTGCCGATTTACATGGAAGCGGGTTCAAAGTGCAACACAATCGCAGCATCAGCGCAGTTCCGGCATGTAGGTCGTATAGCACGATCGTTATTGCATCATCGAAAGCGTAGATGTAGTGTAGTTTGATATCCTTGGCCGAGGTGACAGCGTTGTAGAAGCGCCCTACGTGGCAGAAACGCAACTACACCGCGGCAGTATCGTAATTGGCGTAGGAAGATCGTATTAGAAGTGTACTGGAAACATACTGGAAGCGCACAAGTCCCAAGTTTTGACACTCGCCGATATTTTTTTGGCGATTTTGAATATTTTGAAGAATATTTTGAAAAAGTGCATTAATTGCTTAAGCGCAGTCAAGGCGTCATCCAGGGGAATGGAGTATTAAACTTCTAACGCCTCCATTACACTTCAAAATTTTAATCAAAGCGCCATGGATCGTAGCAGAAGCTGCAACAGCACAGTAGAAGCTTCTATGGTCGTTGTAAAGCGTGCCTGAAGCGTCATGATCGCCAGTCACGGCGCTTGTTTTAACTTTGCGAATAACGCCGTGGACTCAGAGCGCAACGAGAGTAACTGATCTGATCTGACTTGCTTCTCTTCATCCAACCTTTATGATTGTCAACTGGATCAAAGCCACTGGAATTATTCTATAATACAGCTTGTTCGAATGCAGGTGGTCAGCTGCTGATGAACCTGGATTTTCCGCCAATTCATTTAGAAATGGTTCGAAAGCGCAACATAAGCGCAGCGTCAGCGCAGTTCCGGCACATTGAAGAGTATCGCACCACATGTCCAGTTTCTATAGCAGGCGCTGGCATGCATCCTGGTCAATTGCTTTGGAAATTCCGACAGAACAGTGACTGCTTGGTCTTTCCCTGATTTTTGGTATACTTACAGTATCTGATGTGTCGATCATTTTGATGATAATTACATTGTGTTGATTTCATTATTGACAGAGTTATACCCCTTTTTCTTATTTGTACAAAGCATCTCAGGTGTGATCCATTACTCAAGAACTGTAATTGCTGGAGCCTTGATAATGCTCAGACCATAGAAAATGAGCAGACCCGTATTATTTTCTTTTCCATCAACCATGTAGTTTTAGGTTTACGTACATGTAATACTGATAATGAAGATTGAAAATCCTTTTTTTTTTGTTGAAAATCTTAATGATACATTTGTGAGAGGAAACAAGACAGGCATTTTATCAAGTATACAAGACAACGCCCTAATATCATAGCATATACTCAAGAGGAAGCCTTGGGATCTTCTCAAAGCTCCACGGGGATTGGACTATGGATGACGACCGCCAGTGAAGCTATACTTAGTGGGCAGACACAGAAAATGTGAGTCCCGATTTGGACAAAGTAAGGGTTCTTCAAAAGTATGTAAAATATATAGTATCTGTCTGAAATTCTAAACCTTTTTTGCACTAGAATGCTCTGATATTATTTCATTAAAGGGACTATTTTATTATTATTTTCAAGTGACAAAAACGAAAATGAATATCAGTGTCCGGAGCCTATCAAGTTTACCAGTGAATTGTTCGTTGACGTCTCTTCGTCCGCTACCTCCAGGGTATCTAGGCCTACCGTAATTATTCTAAATAATCAGCTACATCCACCATTACAACTCTTGTCATCTTTGAACTTTTAGACAGGTCTATATTTCAGTATCAGGATATGTTTTCTTAGTTTTTTTGCAAACATTGCAGACCCTTATCAGACTGCTCTCTAGAGAGCAGTCTGACGCGGTTTGCAATATTTGCGAACAATTTGCTGCCCAAATTTTCAAGATAATTTGCTCACGGTAGTTGTGCAACCTCCGATTGTCCCACAATCAACAATAAATTCTACCTGTTTCCGTTCCTTTTAAACTGAAGATTTGTTATTTTGTCATCTAACGACAGTCGTGTCTCCCTATTCAATGATAATAGACTGCAGCATAATTTACAAGTGAATTATTTAAAACTAGGAGCCAGTTAACAGACCGCGGAGCGTCAAAGGTCAACATCACCTCTTCAAAGTCTTTGTTGGGTTAATTCGTATTTCAACCAATTTAACCACGCTTTTTGAAAGTGTTTACCTTTTTGAATTAAGAGTTGAGTGGATGATACAAAGGGCTGCTGAGTAATAACCTTTTACTTGAAGTGACCATCCTTTGGGCGGCCATGGCCGTCAGTGAGGGAAATATATATCTTTTGAAGAAAGAGGCGGAAGTGATGCGACGGGTACCATGCTGTTTGTCGGTAACGGAGCCCAGAGCGAGGCTGCGGATAATTGTCGGTATCAATGACAACTGAACAGCCATTTTTATCTTGCGTAACTAGTAATCAAAATTTTGTCACTTTCAATAGCTGTTGTCGAAAAATTAGGAGCCTGAGCGAAGTTGAGACAATTTTTCCTCACAAAATAAATCATGGGCTATACAAAATAGGTGCCACGCTCAATATCGGAATTCTTTTAATTGTTGACTTTCGTTGTGAAAGTGGTTAAATGTTCTTTTGCAATCGATGGCAAACATAATGCAACCACTATTTGCCGACAGAAGTAAACGATTGAAAACTGAAGGATGCCTCTGATATCATAGTCTCTTTTAGCATCATTACGTCTTGGGTGACACAATGGAACGGTCCGATATATAGAAAAAAAATCCATACAATATAGTCTGCACTGCTACATGTAGATTATTTTGTCATCACCGAAATTGATAAGAAAAGTTAAATTATTTTATATGCCTTACCGAAATCACCGCTCCTAAATTAAACTAAGCAATATAACTCGCTTTGTTGGGGTTTACAGTGGAAGTGAAAAAGCAGTACTCGTCTGGTATTTTTTAAAACAAGGTCGATCACTAAAGTTAAAGTTTTCGGGCTATGCCTCAAGCCTACTACGACAAACTTTTGCAGTGGAAGATATGAACATGTTACATTTGTTTGTGACTTGCATACATATAATAAACTAACTTAGCCTTGCATGTGTGGCTCGATCATTTTGTATCGCTATAATTGTTGTATATGCTCACATCTGTTTAACGATCGGCCCATGATATAAGTGAAATATTATTGAAAGGGCCGTAAAACACATTTAAAAAACAAACAAACTGGTTTTCTTTTGATGCAAGATGTATGAATCGCTACTTCCCCTACTCAACTGCTTGTTTCGGATCCCGATATTCTTGCACCGGATTCCAGATTCGTTTTCATGTTTGCAGCTAGTGAATCATCAATGCATACTGGGCTTATCAGTTCCTTACTGTAAACAAGAAATTATCACCTCTAGCACGCTAAAATCAGTAAATGTAATTATTGTCTTTTATAGCATTAAAGGCGAGAATATTTTCTTTTGGCGCCGAGATTAAGAAATTAACACGGTGATAATAAACAGACTATAGTCGCCACCATATCTGAAAATATTGCTGCCCGATGAAAAATGCTTTTAAGAGCATCCATGTTGTGTTTGATACTGTTTAAAAGATGATCGTGGTTTGCACCCTAGACACGCTCCTCACCAGTTATGATAGGTTTCACGCAATCCTTTACGAGCTTAATGCCAGTCCGAAGAGCGATCCTTTGCAAGCTCATGGTGACATTCCGACTGGATTGCTCTTAATATGCATTATAATTGTGCAATCTGTGTTGATAGGATCGGTAGGGGAGAGTCGGGTAACTTCGGACAGCGGGTAAATTCGGACACTGACATTGTTTCCTTTATATGTCAGTTATTTGGAACTAAAACAAAAATTAATTGGCCAAACAGAGAAAATCCCGATGAAACGGCTCATTATGAGCCGTCTCATCTAGATTTTCAGTGTTTGCAATTGTGTGTCCGAATTTACCTGCCTGTCCGAAGTTACCCGACTCACCCCTATTACGTGTTTTGTTGGTGAGAGCAAGTTGGTCAGTAACGTTAGTGTCTTTACTGGAAGAAAAGTTATGAGGCCCTGGAAGTAGGTGCGGGAGCCGAGGGGAAATAGATCGAATGGAATGGGATTGTGTGTGGGGGGGGGGGGGGGGGGAGGGGGTGGACGGTGGTGGTGGTGTGTGTGTGTGTGTGTGAGGGGGACAGGGGGTCACAGTACCCCGTATCCCTGAAAATTGAAAATATTTTGAAATGACCCAGTATACCTAAATATTGAAAATACTGTATCAGCTTTACATCCATATTACTATAAATTGATTTTAGAAAAAGTTTCCCATGTTGCCTACATCTCTGTGTTCCGAAAAGACACTCCAGGCCTTCTATTCTATCTTTTCACTGATTCATTTTTTTTTCTGTCCTTTTACTTATGATCGCTAGTTAGTCTGCATACATTAAATCCTCATCCCCTCCCCAACATTCGAAAACCAGTACAGTGCAGATCCAGATGAGACGAGAGACGGCTCACTTTGGGCGACCATCGTTTCCGCGTGCTCTTGTCTTTATTTACACCCATTAATGCCTAGACTAGACTTGAAGATAAATTGTACAGATCTTAATTATTTGCCGCATTCTGATCCAAGACTACACTTTGACCATAGTCCGTTTTGTGGGTTGCAAGACACTACAGGGTTAAAATCTTATGAGAGCGTAGTAGCATTTCGTAAATAACACCCCTATCAAAATACATTAACCTTTCAATTAGTGATTAACTTGCATCTTAATAAACATTGTTTTATGTCACTATTAACGATATATCTTATCGTAAATGAGTTGTGTTAGGTTGTAACAGTGACAACTTAAAAAAACGTGGCTCTACTCAGCTGAAAGCACAAGCTGGCATAAGCAAACAGACATGCAGAACTTGAGTAGCTTTTCTCGTAGGGCGGCGCAAATTTTACTTTGGAACGACGAAGTCCCTGACCAGGGTTCTAGGTTATAAAACTTGAGAATAATTTCAAACTCAAAATAAAGCACTCTGATTGGCTGCTTCCGAGCATGTGCTCGGGAGCATGTGCTCGGAAGCAGCCAATCAGTGTGCTTTCTTTTGAGTTTGAGAATGTACTCCAGTTTTATAACCTCGGGGCCAGGTGCATTGTAAGAATGCGTGGCTGGGCCATTACCACTCGGTTTCCAGTGCTGGAAAAAATGAGTGTACTGTTATCATTAATTGTTGCTCTTGTTGTTGTTTTGTTGCTTTACGTCTACGGTAAACAGCTATGGTCATGTCGGGACGGCCAGTTAACATAACCACACTACTCCTTGGCAGGCTTAAACCTCCTTAGCGGTAATCCAGTACAAAGTGCACATACTTTCGCCAGTAGCTGACAACTGGCCTTCTTGAATCAGCGCAAGAAGAAACTGATGCCGTCCCTTGTTATTCCGATATTTCTACGTATGATGAAACGTAGATCTTGACTGATTGAGAGAGAATACAGGTCTTACAGGTGAGAGGCTGCAGAAGAATAGACACAATCACTAATTACCATCACTAATTGGAATGTGCGCAGCCAGATACGCAGAGCAAATGGTTCACCTCCAGATCTCGTCGCGGCCGAGATGACCCTATGCCTCGCATTCAAAGACGATGCTCTGGAGACCTGAGGTGCGTTAAACAGTGTGAGCGTTTGCGAGAGCTCGAAGTACTGACAGTGGAATCACAATTTGTGTTAGTCCATCGGGCGTCCAGCAAGTACTCACGTCGGTGAAAGCAACCCAGGAAAACGGATCAAGAAGACAAAGAACACAAGATATAGGACAGTGGTATTAAATGGACAGGTACATGTATGAACTTTTCAGGGTTTCCCTCTCCACATACATCCTGTTCTTTACTGCTCTCTCCTGATAAAGCAGTAAAGAACAGGGAATACGTGAAAAAGGGACTGCTCTGCTCTCTTCAAAGATTCCCTGCCACCGGCAAGGTAATGACAAATAACAATAATAATAATAATAATAATAATAATAATAAATACATTATTCAAATCATTTGTAATAATTCAAGAGCTTATGATGTGCTACTTGAATAATTACATTGATACTTAAGGATAATAACAACAGCAAAAGCAGCAGCAACAACAACATCAGTAATGATGATAATAACAGTAATAATTATTTACAACCATCTTTGGTTTAAACATATTTTATTTCAAATTTCATATAATTCAACTATACATTGTGAATAAATAAATTTAGCAGGATTGGAACGGAAGCATAAATACTTATTTAGTTCCTCTCCTACAACCATCTTTCATAAACAAACAAACTGAAACAAGATCAAAACGTCGATGACAATTCTTTAAACATCTTGCTCATCAAGGTCACGGTAGAGATGTCAAAGTCACATATGAATGTGCTTTTTGATGGTATTTAAGATAATTTAGAAAGTTACGACATGTACTTAACGATTACAAAGTGACATGATCGCTGTTCTATAATCGCTTCAAAATCTTAAAAAAATCACTTTGTTGAAAAAGAAATCGGTGAAAGCTGTCAGGTCTTTGGTCACTGAGAGAGCAACAGAGCTTCTGTGAATGGTTTTGATTTGATGGAATTTGAGATAGCGAGCAAAATTGGACATGCACAACTTACAGTTGGCAAGCTTCATAGGATTTAAGTAGACTTTAGCCACTTTTCGTTGACCCCGCTCATGCGTTTGTCCAGAGTATTGCCCACACATATGGACAAAAAGCGAATGAAGTTTAAGATATATAAACACTAATGTTACCGGACATGGACACTTATAAATGTGCTTCCCGTGTGATGATTTTATAGAGGGGTACCTTAAAAATGCGCAGAGTATGTTCTATGTAATATGAGCCGCGACACGAGAAAACCAACAATGTGGTTGTGCGACCAGCGCAGACTCAAATCAGCCTGGACATCCGCACAGTCTTACCAGACTCTTCGCTAAGCGCTTTAAGGTTAGCCAAGGGACTAAGCTACCTCAATGCGGACAGCGAAGACTCTGATCAGACTGGGCGGATGCCCAGGCTGATCTGAGTCTGCGCTGTCCGCACATCCACATTGTTGGTTTTCTCGTGTCGCGGCTCATATGTCTTCTTGTACTTTAAATACTGGCAATACAAATTAACCTTCAACCTTGAAATGGAGCCAGATCGAACCCGTCATCAGTTTGGCCATGTGCTGAAATTGTTTGAATTAATAATCAAATCTTGAATCTACAATGAATTTATTGAAACCTTTACGTCATCGCAACCTGAATATCTTCTATATCTTCGTTGACTGTTGACTGGCTCAATACTTTTAGT
The DNA here is from genome assembly GCA_963989385.1 of Ctena decussata. Lineage (NCBI taxonomy): Eukaryota > Metazoa > Mollusca > Bivalvia > Lucinida > Lucinidae > Ctena > Ctena decussata. The sequence goes on along the minus strand of OZ022503.1, from coordinate 77,681,222 downwards.
AGCTTAAGAGGAAGAGTCCCAGTAAAATTAAAACAAAAATAATCAGAATGCGAAGAAAGTGCTGAATTTGCCTATTTCCTATTTCAACAAATCCTATATTATAACGAGAGAGAGAGAGAGAGAGAGAGAGAGAGAGAGAGAGAGAGAGAGAGTGATGGTGGGTATTTCTATTTGTAGATTTTTTTCTTATTTCAAAGAGCCGTACCTGGTTAACTGTGTTTCTAAGGATGTTACAAAACGAAAAAGGGTCATAGTTCCAAAACTACTCGATCATCGTGGGTAACACGATGACCAGTTCGTTTGGGAACTAGGACTCTCTTTCGTTTGGTAACAGCCGTTGTATAAGGGATTTCCGACATAAGCGACGATACCATAACGAATGAACGTTAGCGACGATAGCATACGTTAGGAGCTAATTTCCAGGGAGCGATCACTATTTGTTCAGTCCGTCTGTAAAAGAGCAGAAAAACTGACACACACGATTTTAATATGCCCATATCAGCGCAGTGCGCAGTCTGGTCAAGACATGTACTTCAACAGTCAAGTAATGTCAAACTAAATTGCGCATGCTCTAACGAGACTGTCAGTATGCGCAGGCTGGTATTGGAATACGCAACCTTATTTTAAGCTTTCCAGAATGCGTCTCATATATGTACACACTCTCTAAAGCAGCTATACAGCAGGTATCGAAATACTTCGATTTAGGCCCTAAATGAGTTTGTACATGTAGCTTATTTGATAGCCCACTTTGAAACAGATTTTGTTTTTCCATAGAGAGGTACATGTAGATACTTTGGTTATTTGTAATTGGGGTTAACCGCTTTTTCAGACAGTATTTCAGTTTATATCGAGACGCTTCCCAAAGAAGAAGATATGCAAAAATATACCCTGCGCCATCACCACCAGCACCACCTTCCCAAACAAACAAACAAAAATGATCCCGCACCTGCTGCAAGCACAGTCGATCATCACCATACTATTGTCGATATTAGAAGGAATGAAGGATGCCCCGGCACTGAAATTTACCAAGTACCATGCCCCGACGTAAGCATCACAGAAGGAGACAGGATAGACGAGAAAGAACAAACAGACACAGTCTGAATCTCGTACCTACTGCAAACACTGCAGGCACGTGCCTTACCGGGCAAACACCTACAAGTATTAGCTTTTGCAAAACATTGGTTTACGCTTGTGGGCTCAGAAACAATTCGCCTGAAAATCTGTCGCATTTTCACTGAGTCAACAGGACAATTATAGAAATATGCTGAACCATACATATACTGCACCACTGATTCGGTCTAATTTTGTACGACTTTATTGTAGGAAAGTCATTGTTAAGATTCTAACATAAGTCATTGGATACTCTGACTTCAGTCTCAAGAGCATGGTTCTCCGAGCAAGACACTGATTGTCAGAATGCCTTTCAGATTCCTTGCTGTTCCTGTAAGTCCATAGAATGAGTGATGTATCGGCATCGCTATGTGATGGATATTTTTAGGACACGCTTATAATTTTATTTCTCCAGTCTTTTCATGGCTCCAGTTTTTCAATAAAGAATTCTGTAATTGACCTAAAGCCGCTAAATGTAATATCGGTGATTTTTTTTCTTTTTTATGCCCTGAAGGGACATCGGATGGTATATTAAAATCGCACCGTCCGCCCGTCAGTCCGTCCATGTGTGCGTCTGTGTGCCCGTCCGCAACAATTGTGTATAGGAGATAACTTAAAAAACTAACAACTGAAGCAAATTTGATGAATCTGCACAGAAATATAAAAATAATGAGGTGTTGCGCACATGATGAAGGTTCCCACACCCAAGTTGATAGCCACAATTGGGTCAAAGGTCATAAACTCGTAAAACCCCCGACTGGTACATGTCATGCGTTTTCTTTTTCGCTTTTTTTTTTTTTTTTTTTTTTTTTTTGACAAAAAGCTTAGTCTACGCTTAGCACACGATAACTGTAAACGTTATGCTCAAAAACAAGTTCGCCCTTATTTCATCAAGGAACCCATTGTACCATAGTATATAAAAGCTACAAGAAAAAGAAAGCACACACATAACTAAGCTTTGTTTTGCATTTGGTGCATGACACGGCGTGCATCACACCTTGTATCTTTTGTCATTCTGATCGCGTAAACATGACCATTTTTATATCCCGACATACCAAGTATATCGCCGGGCCGGGTAGCGCAATCGGTAGGGCACCTGACTCGTAAGTCAGAGGTCCTGGGTTCGAATCCCGGTCTGGCCACATACTTTCGTTTCTCCTTCCGCTGATTCAAGAAGGGCAGTTGTCAGTTACTGGCGAAAGTATGTGCACTTAGTACTGGTTAACCGCTTAGGAGGTCTAAGCCTGCCCAGGAATAGTGTGGTTAGGTTAACTGACCGTCCCGACATGACCTTAGTTGTTTACCGTGGACGTTAAGCATCAAATCAACCAACCAACAACCAAGTATATCAGGGGTATTTAGATTTTTTTACACCTCCGTCTATTCGTCAACTTAACATCTATGTTTTGCGTAAAATATTCCTTTACTGGTTATTTCACAGTAACCTAGCATCACATTCTTTCAGCATCAGATATCTCAATCTTGATCCATGATATCACTCTTGATGTAAATTATCTAAGTCCCTAGGTCAAGCCCAAGGGTGGGGTTGGTGGTCAATAGGCATTTTTATCATATCAAAATTTTGCGTTGAACCATTTTGATTGCACTCATATTTCTGTAATGGCATTGAAGAGTTCTTAGATATTTGGTTCATGTTATCTCGATAGCATTACTTTTGATATAGACTACCTAGGCTGCTAGGTTAGGCTCACTGGTGGAGCCAGTACTCAGCCTTTTGTTGTCATGATTTTTTTTTTCCTTTTTTTTCTTTTTTTTTTGGCTTATAGATAACATATACTTGAATGGCACCTAATTATGCACGGCTAGGTTTATTTCATAAAACTTCAGAAACTATGAGATCTTAAAAACTTTAACGTAAAACTTTAACATACAAGTTCTTAGTCCGTGATCTTGACCTAAAAGGTATTGACCAGGGGTGGGGATGGCTCTGAATAAAATTTTGGACCAATATCTGTTACCATACCAAGTATAATTCAAATGGATCAAAGGGTTTAGAAAAACTTTAACGTAAAACTTTAACATTTTGCGAACGCCGAAGCCGCCGCCAACGCTAATGCCAGCGCCGACGCTGGGGGTAGTGCAAATTGCGAGCTGAAATATGTTGTTTGTGGTTTCTGTCACAGTGTATTCCTCTCTCACCCCCTTTCCTCCGAAAAAATGATTGTAAGAGAGATAAATATATAGTGGAATATCTACCACCTTATTATACCCCGACATACGAAGTATGTCAGGGGGTATATAGTTTTTGCCATTCAGACCGTTCGTTCATTCGTCCGTTCGTTCTTTAATCCGGCATTGAAGATTTCTTGGTTTGGTTCATGATATCTCTATAGCATTTTTTGTTTCGGACTACCTAAGCTGCTGGTCAGGCCCATAGGTAATAATAAAGACTTTATTATAATAATAAAGACTTTATTTTCAGTGGGCGACATAATTAGCTACAAGCTACTCTTCCTTGAGGCCCACTTAACAAAATATGTACAAATCAAAACATATATCAAACAGCAGAAGAAATTGCTTGAATAGGTGGGGCCGGGGATCAATAATAAGGACTTAGCCTTTTGTTGTATTTTTTTTTTTTTTTTTTTTTGCTTATACCTCTAATATACTTGACCTGACTGAATTTTGCAATTCTGAAGTGTTGCAGTCTGATCATGCTCCATGATTTGAGAACCCTGAGCGCGGTGATTTTGGAGAAATTAATTGAATAGTACTTAACTCAAGGATTGAGTCAGCAGCAACTCATATGTGAATGGTATACATACTAATGGCGGCCCTTTTAGATTCTGATTCTTAACCTGGCTAAATTATACCATTCTGAAGTGGTGCAGTCTGGTCATGTTCCATATGAACTTTGAGAGACCATGGGTGCAGTGTGTTTTTTTTAATTTTTTTTCAATCAGTTGAAAAGACTTTAACGCCAGGGTTGACGCAAATGTGAACAGATGGACGGACTGACGGACGTTCTAACGGATGTATACTTATGTGTCATTTTCCATTATAAAAAATGCCACTTAAACCCTTTTCTAGCCACATAAACCTATCTTTTTAAATGTCTACGGAACAAATCTCATTTAAAATACATTAAAGACACCCTAACCCTAGCTCCATAATTACCCATTTGTTTGCTCAGACGGACGGATATCGCACCTTGATAAAGCAGTGCGTCAAAGACTGATTCGAAGCCATAAACATGTACAAGCATTAACGTATTGCCGATTCTGTTTCTGAGCAGTCTGATCGTCTGATCAGAATCTTCATGGTACGCTATACTGAATTCCCAAGACATGCGGGGTGGTCGGGTCGTGCGATGGAGGTGGGGTAACTTTCAGTGCCGGGGCGTCCTACTAATATGGATTATAGTAGGGCAATGGACTACTGTGCTTGCAGTAAGTGCGGATCGGGTTGTTTGAACATTTTTTCTCCTACCTATCATTTCTCTCTTCTTTCTCCCTCTTTCTTGGAGACGATCCGATAGAAACTGAAATACGGTCTCAAAGGTATGGTGGCTGGTTTGTGCCATTTCGTCTTTTCGCCGCGAAAAGACGCCACGCGAAAAGACGAAAAGACGAAAAGACGCCATGCGAAAAGACGAAAAGACGAAAAAACGCCATGCGAAAAGACGAAAAGACGAAATAACGCCAGGCGAAAAGACGAAAAGACGAAACCCGCCACGCGAAAAGACGAAATTGCAGCGCGAAAAGACGAAAAAACGCCATGCGAAAAGACGCCATTTGAAACTCTTAAATTGTCGTCTTTTCGCCTGGCGTCTTTTCGTCTTTTCGTCTTTTCGCATGGCGTCTTTTCGTCTTTTCGCGTGGCGTTATTTCGTCTTTTCGTCTTTTCGCGTGGCGTTATTTCGTCTTTTCGTCTTTTCGCGTGGCGTTATTTCGTCTTTTCGTCTTTTCGCATGGCGTCTTTTCGTCTTTTCGCGCCGAAAAAACGAAAAGACGCCATGCGAAAAGACGAAATAACGCCACGCGAAAAGACGAAATAACGCCATGCGAAAAGACGCCAGGCGAAAAGACGAAAAGACGAAATAACGACACACAAATACCCTTTCATCGATAACTGTATTGATTCCTAATACTTAGACAGATTTGTCTGAGTAAACAATATAGACTCATATCAGACTACGGCAAACGCAGCTACAGAAGCAGTCTGATCACAGAATTTGCCACTGAAATGCTTTTTTATATATCTTTTTGACAGCTAAAAATTGTAAGGATAGACTATAAAATTAACGTGGGGTCGGCAACATTTTGGGTCACTATGGTACCGTTTAGATTGAATAACAAATTTGTGCCTTGTTGACTGAGATCAAACACAGATTTAATCAAGATAATCAGTATCTAGCAGCAGTCTTATGAAAATTAGGATGGATTTATTTTATCCGACAGAAAAATAAAAGTTGTTAAAAGTGAAAAGGATAGCTAAAAGTATTAGTATGGGGTCCGCAATAATTACAGTTATTGATTAAAATAATCTGGGCCATGTTGACTTAAAAATTAGCAGACGCAAATTTACTCATTCAGGAGCGTAGGCATACCTATTACGTTGTTGTAGCAAGCATTTTTGAGAAATACAGTCAAACCTGTCTTAAGGGGTCACCCAAGGGAAGGACAAAAAGTGGCTACTTAAGACAGATGACCCCATAATACATTTCATTTACACTGTATTTTGGTTCAAAGGACCAAGGTGGCTGCTCAAGACAGGTGATCCCTTAATAGAGGTAACCACATAAGCAGGTTTGACTGTATAGCTGAATGTATACACCTCCAAGAAAGATCTCTCTAATATTGAACATTGTGTCCCCTTCTGTCATATTTACAAAGGGGGTCAACTTTTGTGACATTCTATTTGCTTTCCAAGATAGGGAAGTGAAGCAAACAGAAAAAATAGATTCTTAAATAGGTCTACTTTTAAAGGAAAGAATTTGCTCCTAGAGGACCAAATTCTACTTTCAAGAGCTGACCCTCCTTAAGAAAGGATGCAAAATGCAAAACTGCTTCCCCTGAGAGTGGTCCCGTTCACCTTAAGCACAGATGCAAATATGTTGAAACCTGTGTCTCCATGCATCCTACGTAAAAATAACCGTTTTTTTTTTTTTTAGTTATTTTTTTTTTATTAAGTTTGAACAAGTAGATTTTCATATCTCGAGCTGTATCATAACATACGCAGAATGGTTACCAATGCAGAGCCTGACCAGACCACTCTTTTCCCAGGACACATATGTCCTAGGATTTAGGATCATAACGGTAACATGGTCCAAATTTATTACTTAATGCTAGCACCTAATCTACTATTTGCTTGTAATGTATTTTTTTTAGTAAACTGTGTTACAATATTATTGTTCAAACTGAGAGATCGAGAGAATTGGGCAAAACGTCCCACCAATGTTAAGGTCATATGAAGACAGGACCACGCGGTCACGCGGTTTAGAGTCACATCTGAAGGACCACTGAGGCGAGGGTGTGTGTGTGTGTGGAGGGGTGGGGGGGGGGGGTGCGGTCGAACTGACTGCAACCGCTGGTCTAGTCTAGCCTATCCCATAATCTTGTGCGGTCATTGGGGCACCACAGATGACTCTAAAACACTCCTTTTCCGCCTAGTCCTGTCTTCAGCTGCCCTATTTGAGCTAGCAAAATCCATACCTGCCGTTTAAAGAAGACTTGAAGAGGAAGTAACAGTAGTTGTGTCCCTTTGTAAAAAAGGCGGAAGGAGGCACATTTTCAATTTAAAATGGATCTCTCACAGAGGTGCATTCAGATTAAAGAAAGTGTTATAGCTTGAGCTGCAGCTAAATGATACCATAATATTCTTAAATATTGGGACACATAAGCCAAAGAGAAGTCTAATCAGGCTCTGCTCTGTCTGCGATTGGCACGTCTTTAGAAAACTATAAACTTGTCCAAATTTTGGGTTAGCTGCAGTTAAATGTATGTCAAATTAGGGAAAATACCGTATCATTATTTTTTCATACAGCGAAGTACAACAATGTTTCAATGTTTGTATTCCATAGTTTGAGAGAGATTACATGGTCAACAAGTGGTTAATCTTTTAGGCAGTTTAAGATCAAAATTAAGATAGGATGAAATTTGTTTGGAGTGTTTTACTCCAAAACATTAGGACGGCTCATTTTTTTTTTCTGTCCGTTCAGTAGAAATACCATAATGACTTCTTTCCTCATATTTTTGGTAATGTTTTTAAAAGAAGAGTTTAGCGGCAAAAGCTGCAAACCGTGATTAGTACACTTCTTTACACATTGCATTCTGATCAGGGTCTACACAGTTTAAAAAAGAAACACCTGTCTAAGTATTCAGAGTATTAACTGCATTTAGAATAGGATATATTGATATATCTTAATGCAAAACACGTGATGCGAAAAGACGAAAAGACGAAAAGACGCCATGCGAAAAGACGAAAAGACGAAATAACGCCACGCGAAAAGACGAAAAGACGAAATAACGCCACGCGAAAAGACGAAAAGACGAAAAGACGCCATGCGAAAAGACGAAAAGACGAAAAGACGCCAGGCGAAAAGACGAAAAGACGAAAAAACGCCACGCGAAAAGACGACAATTTAAGAGTTTCAAATGGCGTCTTTTCGCATGGCGTTTTTTCGTCTTTTCGCGCTGCAATTTCGTCTTTTCGCGTGGCGGGTTTCGTCTTTTCGTCTTTTCGCCTGGCGTTATTTCGTCTTTTCGTCTTTTCGCATGGCGTTTTTTCGTCTTTTCGTCTTTTCGCATGGCGTCTTTTCGTCTTTTCGTCTTTTCGCGTGGCGTCTTTTCGCGGCGAAAAGACGAAAAGACGAAATGGCACAAACCAGCCACCATACAAAGGGCCGTTAAACAAAAACAACCGAAACCGACCAACTTACTCAAGACTTGCTGACTGAACAGTGCAAGGCTGTCAGTACACTACGCGAGTGACCAAGCTCATCCATGCTCATCCATTTTAGTCTTTTCTGGTCGAAATGTCAGTTTGTCAGTCGCAGTATACACGTTATATATGCACAGTCGCTCAACCGGATCTTTTAATGTAGTTTTGATAAACAACAGATAGTGTGTTTTTAATGTGTCAGAAAAAGGCTAGTAAATAAGCATTTGACTTTCTCAGGATCAAAGTATGAATGTCTCCCCAGCAAAAAGCTTCTAACGTCTGCTATCGTTTCGCTAAGGTAGCTAAGGTTCGTTAGTTGTCGTACCGTAGCTTATGTCGGAAATCACTATATATACATAGTTAACCAGGGGTATTTGCTTGAAACTTCAAAATTTGTGACTTCCTGTTGGCTTCCCTGGATGATGGAACCCTTCTAAAGGTCTACTCTTAAAGGAAATAATTTGCTCCTACAGGAGCAAACCCTGTCCTTTAAGAGTTGATGCACATTGAGAAGAGAGACAAGGGTGAAACTGGCGGGATTACTTCCCCTGAAAGTAAACCTAGTCACCTCCAACAGGCTTTGGGTATTTGCAGCAGGTAATGTTTTATCGGGAATTGTTTGTTTGCCTCATGACCAACACGGTCTGTATACATAGCACAGGTCAACACCTTTATCATTCTCTTCGGATAGTACAAACAAAATTGCACCTTGCCTCTGCGGAACAGAACAGGAAAAAAGTCTTTTATTCGTCTTGTTGGGTCAAGATGACAGATTTGCAACACGTGGTAAGACATGATGATTTCCTTATAATATCGCTTGTTCATGTCACATGTTACACAGTAGTTTCACGACTACCAACCGCCTGATGCGTAGCACCTGATTTCAAAAGTTAGTGTAAAATCTTTACATTTTTGCTGAATTTTCAGACATGAATGAACTGACGCAATTTGCGAGACACGGCAGCTGATGACAACAGGTAAGACAAGCCCGCCTAATCCCACAACACAGGCGTCTCCCACCGAGCCACCTCAACTTACATGGCCTGAGAAACATGACATGCAAGGGTATCGGAAAGGAGATGCCTTATGCAGCGAGAACCTTCAATACAATCCAAAAGAATGAAAGACAAACTCCGTTAAGATTCATGTCGCTATAAGTCAGTCTTAGTCTTAGTGATTTTGGACCATATTTGAGCCACGACACGAGAAAACCAACAATGTGGTTGTGCGCCCAGCGCAGACTCAGATCAGCCTGGGCATCAGCTCAGTTTGATTATACTCTTCGTTAAAAGCTCAAATGGTAGCTAAGGGTCTACGCTACCTCCATGCGGACAGGGAAGACTCTGATCAGACTGGGCGGATGCCCAGGCTGATCTGAGTCTGCGCTGGGCGCACAACCACATTGTTGGTTTTGTCGCGTCGCGGCTCATTTAGGCCTGTCGCCTAACGAGTGTTATTTGTACTTGCCTTTAAAACTTTATACGTGCTTAACACTGGTGGTTTTGTTTGTTTCTTCTACAAACAAACAAATAATAATATGATAAAATGCGATATCAAAATAAATATTTTTCTTATACCATGCTCACTCCTAAATATTGGGTTAGACGTGCCTAAGAAAACATTGTACTACTCCTTTTAGAAGCAGTCAGATACGTGTCTGTTGTTGCCGATGATACCGCCAAAATATCTTGGCTCAAGGCTGAGGCGCAAAAACTAACTTCTTGGATAATTGCAATTTGTGTGTACGGTGTCCACATTTTAGCCGGTTATTACGGTAGGAACAATTAAACTGTTCAATTAATACCCAGGTTTATCAGTTCATCATCGTATATTGTTTAATTTGGGGAAAAATAAAGGAGTTGAAGAAAGACTATAAGTGTTGTAATTTGATATCCGTGTATTAAATGTGTTGACAAGGGGTTCAATACAAAATCATAACTGATGATATGTTTAATATTAAACATTATCAGATTTATAAGGTGGGTACATTGTACAAATATTTTGATTGCAAGATGAATTTTGTGGGTTAACGAGATTAAGACGCTTTGGCCAAAACCATTTCAACAACTTTATATGACTTCATGTTTGGCCATCTCTTAGCGCTTGAAATTATCACTTCTGTCAACAAGACACGAATGCCACATCAATAGCCAAAATAGTCAGGGAACTGTAACAAGATGTCAGGACAAAGTTGTAGAACTGAGAGCCAAAAAATCCTGTCAGCAGTCTACCGTAAAAAGTAGGGTTTTAATAAGGAAACTGACTGCATTGTGAAGTGAAAAAAAAACCTTGATTATCGGCATTTAATTTCTTCATAATCGATAAAAAAAAACTCAGATGCGGAATTAAAACAAGATTTTTTTGCACAACCTGTACTTTTCCTGCCTACGGGATTTTTAACAGTGCACAGAGAGCACCAAAGCGACGGGCGAACGGTAGCGAACTACTGTTTTCAGGCCTTCGAACATTTCTCTATTCCAGCGAAGTGCACGAAATGTTAGGCTGATAATCGGGCTCATGACATGTAATATTGGTCTTGCTTCTGACACGGCCTTGGTTTGTTAGGGAATCCGTCTTACCTTTTAATGGGAAAAACGCAACTATCACGAAAATATTCTCATATCATATAAATCACAAGAAATATTTGATCCATGGAATCGCAACCCATAATTTTGCTTTCAAATCGGGTCTTTGAATCTATGGGATGATTATATCTCCTATATTGGTTCCCTGCAATGCGACATCGTATACGGTCTGTACAGGATACCGAACGGATCGAGTACCAGTGTAATCTTCGATGATCCTGATAAAAGCACTGACAAAACGTGCCGCTTGATTGGGCTGCGACACGTGAAAAATGTATCATAGATATTTGCGAAGAGTGAAGACTCGGAACATCCTCCGCAACAATACAGTCTGGTCAGAGTATTATTTTTTTGCGTTTAAAAATTTCCCTCAGTCTATATATTGTGTGCGAATAGCAAAGACTCTGACAAGACTGCGCGACTGCGCAGGCTTGTCTGAGATTTTGCTGTTCGCCAATGCGAGCGGCAACATTTAACATGTCGCGGCATATTTTATGGGGGATGATTCAACCCACCACAATATCTGCTTATTTTTTCGCCGATTATCCACAACAGTTTACAAACGACCATAATTAATTGATCAAAATCTTATCTGGCCATAAAATATGGAATGCGTTGCCTTATGTTTTTTTTCTTTAAAAAAGGCCTTTGACAAACGATGACTAACAAATGTCAAACCTTCTTGTGTAATTTGGGCTTCTTTAGTTTTGAAAAAAAAAAATAAAATAAAGAAAGGTAGATGAATTGGAGAAAAATAAAACATAAATAAGGATATAAATACAATGGAAATTATAACATATAATATAAACCATAACATGTAATGAAAGCCAATTGGAACACCTCCATGTTTTCCGCCATGTCTACAAAGGGAGACAACTTCGTGACTTCCTCTTTGTTTCACTATATGACGAAGTCCTTTCTTGTCGAAAATCAAGTAACTGAGCCGCGACACGAGAAAACCAACAATGTGGCTGTGCGCCCAGCGCAGACTCAGATCAGCCCAATTTGACCAGACTCATTTTTAAGTGCTCAGAGGGTAGCTAAGGGTCTAAGCTACCTCCATGCGGACAGCGAAGACTCTGATCAGACTGGGCGGATGCCCAGGCTGATCTGAGTCTGCGCTGGCCGCACAACCACTTTGTTGGTTATCTCGTGTCACGGCTCATTATTATTTAGAACGAAACTTCTTCATGCGCATGATCAGTATGCCTGTAATTAACATACACATCTTTGAGACCCAGAGAGAAGCTAATTTCACAAAGAATATCCCGGTACTACGGGCACCCCCCCCCCCTCCCGCCACACCCCCACACACTTCAAACTCCAGTTTGCGGGAGGCATAATAATAATCAATGTACAAATAAATAATAATAAAAAGTATCTTAGTATTTTTAAATCAATTAAACATCGTCGAAACCTATATTTACTCTCCCCCCCCCCCCCCACACACACAAACCCACTACTCCTCCATCATCATCATCATCATCATCAACAACAACAACAACAGCTAAAAACAACAAAACTCTTCATTGCCTTCCCTGTACTGTTAGTTCATTTTTTTCTCTCCTGAAAAGAATTTTAGATGAGCTGCCGCTGAATTTTATTGTGAAAGGGGCATATAATATACGCTTTTAATATTCAGTACAAACAAAATGAAAAAAAAAATATGAAAAAAATTTTGGAGTGGTAAAATCAATACGTATTTGGTTATATGGCAAACGAAACGAAACAACAACAACAACATAAAAAACCAACAACACAAAAAACAAACAAAAAGCAAAAAAAAAAAAAAAAAAAAATCATTCAATATACTGTTGGGGAAACCAGATCATTAACTATAGTGTTCGTACATGTGTTCGTGTAAGTATTTGACTTTTTTGACTGATGATGAAAACAAAGTATATCTTTCAAGTCCGTGACCCCGAGACTCAAGCTTCGGACTCGAGATACAGCGTGTCAAGTCTCCAGTTGCAGATAGTTCGCGCCATAATTCTAAACCTTCCCATCCTATTGTTTCAATTACCTAAAAGTGTTTTATTTCAAGTATGATAGTTTTATGCACTTTATCATTCTCTTGGCATTTTGAGATATTTGGCCTTTCACCCTAATCTTGTAGTTTATAAAACAAATGTACAAAACCATCGTTAATTAGATATTAAACATGGTTTCTTTGCTTGACAGACATTATCTTCAAACTCTTTAGATTCCATCAATAAATTCTACGCTATTTGATTGGCCGATATGTCTGACTCCGCCTTTGCCTAACTACATTACACCGCGGAGCTTCAAAAGCCAATCAGAGTAATCGTTACATATGAGCATGGTTTTAAGAAGTTAAAGAGAAACAAAATAATGGTTTAAGATACAAATGTCCCAATGTATCAAACAGAGTTGTACAATAGAATGAATGTTGTAATGAAAACTTGATCTTTGTGTCATTTAAGTGCTTTTTAACGTCTTCTACTTGAGATTTTAGATGAACAAAGTGTTTTCTGTTTGAACATCTCAAGACATATATAGGCTTCCGTTTGGATTTATTAAGAAGTGAGAAAATTTAACCATGATTGCTGAAGAAAACAGAGAAACAGAAATGAGTCCATTGGCATCGAATCTTAAACTGTCTACGAAAGCATCGGCATTTTCAATAGCTGCGATAATCGGAGAACAATCGATATCACGAGCATCGGATAATGTGTCACCATCAGGTAACATATCGTTTTCTTCTGCATTCTAAATCTTGTGTGTTTCCTGACAGCAAGCGTCTTCGAAAACCAAATTATTATGTTTATTTAAAAAATTAGATAAAGTGAAGATGCCTTGAATCACAGGGGCTTGTATTTTATTTTTTGGACTAGAAGTTTAGTAGTAGGGCTTCTGTTTCTTTTTTACGGGCTAGAGTCCTAGTGTAGTACATATTAAACTATGATTCTAGCCTGAAAAAGAGTGACACAAACCCCTTGTACCTTTAACCCTTGAGTTTTGCATTATATGGAAGCACTTATGGGTAACGTTTTGGGCTAGTACTGATCAGAGCATAACCCGAGTCTTCTCTGGCTGCAAAATTGGGTCAATAAGCCGCCAATCAAAATTATAAATAGGCTTTTTTAGTCAGAGAAGGCTCGGATTAATCAGGGCATAGCTCAGCTCCATGCCAAAACATCCGTTTTTTTTCTTGTTTCAGAAAAATGCGTTGTGTATCGCATTTTTTCTGAAACAAAAAAAGTCAAAAACGTCAAAATGAAACTAATGTGTTACCCACTGAAAATAAAGTCTTAATTATCATTATATTATTGTTATTATTATAAAATAGATATACATGTTGCCACACAGACCGAATTAAGTATTCACTGCCTGGAATGTATAATACATACTGAAGGAAGACCCTCTGGAAGCAAGGGACATATCAAAGAAACGAAAATAGCAGACTCGATTTAATTCATGTTGTTAATCTGTAGCAGTATTATGTTGCAATACTGCTCTCGCCTCCTTCCCTTGCACCGGCTTAAGCGGAACCGTCACTTTTGAAACTCACTCGGAATTTGTCCAGTGATCCCAAAGGATCAGAAAATATATAATCTACACTATAATGTTTTTACAAAGTTATACCTCGGCATTTGGAACGAAATATTTCATGTAAATGGCTGGTCAGTCCTACCAGCTATGATTAGTTAGTCAATCATGGAAAGGGTTAAATGATTTTAATTGTTTGAAAATTTCAATTTTCAATATTAAAATAAGTAGTTTGAAAGAAACGCAATAAATCTCCCTTACCTCAAATAATAATAATAAAAATAATGATAATAATGATAACAACAGTAAATGCATTTAGTTTTAGGAGTTACAGGAACTTCAAAGATTTTATAAGAGAGACTGCTCCATATCGTGTGTAGTTTTGATGTGACTTTTTATTCTGACTTTTATCAATAAAACTATGTTTGCAAGCAGTGCGGACTTTAATCTCAGACTTCCCTTTACTAGCTGTCTGAAATGGGCCTCACCTCTGCTGTTTCTGTCTGAATATTTAGCCCAAGTACAGTTTTGCTCGTAATGACTGCTTCGCACTTTCTGACTGAAACTTAGCACAATCTGGGGTAAATAATTGTTGTGTTTATTTATTTATTTTATTTTATATTTTATTATTTTTATTTTGAATGGTTCCACATAACTAAATTTGGGTATTTCAGAGCCCTAGATAAGAGGGAGAATTTGGTGATGATTAGGGATAATTTTTGTTAATTCTTGATAAAAACATATGTTGTGACCCCTCATCTGAACCGTCTCTGAACCGTCTCGACGAGACGGTTCAGATGAGGGGTCACAACATATGGTTTCAATGAGAAATAAAGAAAATTATCCCTCAATTATCATAGAATACCCCTCTTATCGAGAGCTCTGGTATTTACGCATTATCTCTAAATAAGTGTCATAAGCTGAATGAATCTTTTAAAACTGTGTATTCGGTCAGCGGTTTCCATCGATATAATCTTAAGATAAATCGACCATTTAGTTCGATTATCGACATCTTTTGAATTTATTTTTATGAAATTATTGAATGATTCATATCGCAGGCAAGTGTTAAATTCTTCTTTCAAACATCGATTTATTTTGATATAATAAATATTCATTTGATAATCGATTTTTTTTTCTCTCGATATGATCGATATTAATGCGATTACATGAGAACATATTTGGAAAACCCTTTGATCTCTGTTGATAAGCAGAAAAATGACAAAGTGTCGATAAAGTGCTGATTCAAAGGACTTCCTAAATTTAAGAATTCTATTTCTTTGATTAATTCTCATTTTTTTTTTTTTTTTTTTTTTTTTTGCAATAAAATCCTCTTAAGAACCATGTCTTTGAGGCGGTTGTAATGAGGTGCCAGAGTATTTTTTTTTTCATAAAAAATGTGTACACCACCTCGCTTTTCCGCCAGTTTTTCAAGGGAAGAAAACTTTTGTGACTCCCCGTTTGCTTCCTTGTATGACCATACCCTTCGAAAAAAAAGGAATCTACTCTAAAAGAGAAGAATTTGCTCATCAGAGCAAATTCTTTCCTTAAAGGGTTGATCCGCATCTAGAATGGAAAGAAACATAAAGTTGGAAGAGTTGATTTCCCCATGAAAATTTATGTTGCTCTAATTCTCGTAACGATGTTCTCCATGAGGCTAAAGAGAACGAATCCATAGTTGCATCCCTCCCCCCACCCCCACCACCCACCCACCCACTGGCGCCGAGCCTGTCCATCCCCGAAATATACTTATTTTCAAGAATGAGCAAAAACAACCACTCGTTTTTTGGAGTTATGAACAAAACATTCTTATTTCAGTGGATGATTCTGACAACGATTCTTTCAAAGAAGACCGCCTTTCACCAAGTGAAGGTAGTGCTTTCACGTCAGTTCGTTCAGATTCACCGACGTCGACGTCACCGCCATGCTCTACGTCAATGTGCGACGTCAAATGCAAACTGGAGACAAAAGATCTATGGGCTAGATTCCACGATCTAGGAACAGAAATGATAATAACAAAAACTGGAAGGTGAGATGTCATTTTAAACACTGTTGTTGTTTCGATTTTCATGTTAAACGTCTATTATTTTTGTAGCTTTCGCCTGAGCACTATTTGATTAATACGCCACGACACGACAAAACCAACGTTGTAGGCATGGAGGTAGCTTAGTCTCTTAACTACCCTTTAATCGCACAGCAAAGACTCTGATCAGAATGGGCGGCTGCCCAGGGCACTCATTCCACTTTGTTGGTTTTGTGTCGTGGTTCAAATTTTCTTTCTTTCTCATAGTTGTACTGTTTTCCTATTTCTTCTTCTGTATTTTCTTTATTTGTCCTTTACATTTCATTTGTATGTAGACACAATGTAATCATTTAGTGATTTCCGTCTTTTCTGTATTTGAGCCGCGACACGACAAAACCAACAATGTGGTTGTTCGCCCAGCGCAGACTCAGATCAGCCTGGGCATCCACCAAGTCTGATCAGACTCTTCGCTAAGCACTTAAAGGGTAGCTAAGGGACTAAGCTACCTCTATGCGGACAGCGAAGACTCTGATCAGACTGGGCGGATGCCCAGGCTGATCTGAGTCTGCGCTGGGCGCACAACCACATTGTTTGTTTTGTCGTGTCGCGGCTCATTTTTTAAATAAAACTCGAGACGTACTGAGACAATTGTAGTATCAGACAGAACAGAACAAAACTTAATTTACTTAGGTAATGCATATCAGGCCGCAAGCAGGTGACATATGATACTTACAAAGAAAGAAAGAAAAAAAAGACATGATATAAAGAAAATCATGAATCTTTCATCCGCTCATGAATGCGGTCATCAAAAATGTAACACGATTGGAGACGCAACGTGAGAAATTAGGCATTATGGCATGTCAAGGCCAGCTGCAATAATGTGCAAGGCTACATGTACCAGTGAACATTACTAGAACGAATGTCAGGGCCAGCGATGCGCGCATGTAAAGTTGAAATAATACATATAATTTTCTTTTCTTTTAAAAATGTCTAAAATCAAAACATTTGAAAAAAAATAAATAAAAAATAATATAAATACAATAATTATAAATAAATAAATACTCGTAGAGAATATTTTTCTTTATCGCAAATCTAACACGTGCATGTTTTCTTACTGGTCTGTCTTAGAATATAAATGAGGATTCCTATACAGTTGGTCATACTAATTAATATTATTCTCTTTTGTGTCTTACTGAATTATCCCCTCCCACAAGTGTGTGGTTGAAGGCTTTCCGACACAAAATCTGATACTTATTTCTGTGGTCACGAAAACTTGTGCCATTGAAAATTAACCTTGGTGAATGAAACGCTTGAAACGCTTATTGAAAATAAATGCATTATTTGTTGTCTCAGATCATGATAACATCTTATCACGAAATGCTTTTTGTGCAAATAACTTGACACATTTTGCAGGTGTTGCGCCGCTGAAAAACGATAATTTTATGAATGATTTGTTAAATTGGTACTCTTAAGCTCTGATGAAAGTAAATGTAGTGAAATAAAGATTAAAGTAATATCTGGGAGTAATATATAACAACAGATTTGAAGACAGCACACATGATGATAAATAATAATAAAGACAATGATAATAATTATAGTCATAATAATATTAGTGATATTAATAATCATAATAAGATAGTATTAATAATACATAGCTTCAGATAAAGTGGGATTGAGGATAATTCAGGGATATTTTTTCTTATATATCAACGAAAACATATGATATTACTTCTCATTTGAACCGTCTCGGTGAGACGGTTCTAACGATAAGTCACAACATAAGTTTTTACGAAGAAACATCGATAATTTTCCCTAAATCATCCCTGTAACCCCACTGAATTATCAAGACTGAGGCCAGTAATATCTCCAGTACAATTCAAAAATGCTCTGACTGCTTTCCAGTACATCAGTATTTATCTGCAGGGCTTTGGAGAATGATCTGTTCGTACTCCTTTTAAACATATTGCGAACCCTCATTGAAACCGCCTAACGGTTCCAAAGAGGAGCACAAAGGCGGTTCTGTACAGTGAGGAATCACAACATAAATTTTATTCAAGGAAAATCATCCTCATTAAAACTTAAGTTTAAGCAATGCAACATGTTTACCCGCTTCATTAAAGCAGCGAAAATGTGAGAAACAATAGCGATGTCGTGAGGTCAGTTTAGCACGTGCTTATAAATAAGTATTTTAAATTTTCACCTTTAAAGGATTTTAAATGATTGAAAAGTCACCAGTTTCCCATGATCTTATGCAAATATGAACAAGACCACCTCCTTGCCAAGTCTGTGCAAATTAAAGAATCTTCATAAGTGAGGTAGCAAAATGGTACTGTTTCTATACTGTGCGAGAGAAGAACGCTAATTATAGATTTGATAGCGCTGCGTTTATTTCTTTGAATATTAATTAATTCGATGTTTTCACGTCTTCAAAAATAAAAATAAAAATATTAAATTGTTGTAAGACATACGAGACAAGATGTTCTATTGTTATATTTTCAAAATGTATAATGTTTTGTTATTACATACATGTTAGTAAATGTCTACAGATTTCAAGTTTATCATGAACTTTGAAAATGGATTTGACTGTTATTTTGGAAATTAATGCTTGTCGAAAGGAGCTCAACTCTAACAAATATGTTTCATTTAATATACTGAACAAAAAAAAAAAAAAAAAAAAAGAAACGTTACATACATTGAAAAAACTAACTTTTGATTATCTACCACTGCAACTTCAAATGAACTGGCGTGAATAAAATACAGATTGATAATGAATGAAATAATAATAGTGACTTCTTTGTTCAAGGTGTTAGCCCTGAATAAATTCTGAAATTTCAATGAAGCGTTTCTGGAAAAAATAAATTTGAATGTTGATGTAACGTTTCTTTTTTTGTTCAGTGTAGAAACACAGTAATGTTTAGAACGTATTTGCTCTGACGTCACAGTTACCGAATTACACGTCAGTGTCGGAGTTTATTGGTTTACATATACGAAATCAGAGAAATGCCTACACATGATCACATGACATACTATAAAGTAAAATGGAAATTTCTTTACTGGCCGTTGCGAGATAGATAATTTGCATTTTAAGTCTGAAGATAAATTTCTTATTCATAATTGGAAAAAGCATTTTCTCTAATGTTTTACGGATTATTTTAGAGAATGTAACGAGCTCATCTTTCAAAAGTAGTTATACTTAGTGATTGAAAATAATAATGAAATAAAATTAAAACTGCACTGCTAGTGAAAGACACCAACAGTGAAGCAGACTTGACTTTTAGCCCTGGGGTTTTCAGAGTAAGCCAAATATTTTCTTTTCAGCTTTTCAAATAGCTAGAGCGATGATGGCCGATATCTTACCGATATCTCGATTACAAAGTGAGAGCCACAACTCGCTGACATAATGCTCTGGGCATTGTCACCTTAAATTTCTATCAAAATCCTGGGTGCGAGGTATTTTGTAGTTTTCGATGAAGTTGTTATTTTGAAGGGTAGTAAATCAATCAGTTTGACATATTTACAGGAATTTGATCATTTAACACGATAATAAAGCCGCCTTCAGAAAGAAACCCTTGACATTTACGTATATTAAAATGTAAGTGTTATCTTTCCTTATAATAGAGTCAAGATTTGAAAATATTTATTTAGGAAGAAAAGAGGAAAGGGCTATGGTTTGATGTAATTTGTTTGATGGGAAAATTAAAAGCTACCTGGTGTCAGCAGGTACAATACAATGAGAGACTCTCTATACAAAACTTATTGAAATACCGACTGGTCAGTTGGACTGCAACATATTACCAAATTATTATTTAAGTGGAACAACTTTTATTACTTCATTTTCGCTTTCCTCGATCAGTCATCCATCGAGATATTGAGTGTTAATAAATATTATTTGTGGAGGCACATACAGGTTTAGCAGGCAGAATAAACATAAAATTTCAAACATACGGTTTAATGATAAAACTCAATCAGTTTTGCCATTAATATTATAGTGTGTGCGTACTCCTTTAGGGGAGCAACTGTGCCATTTTAATTTTTTTCTTTCATGTTAGATAGGGGTCAACGCTTAAATGAAAGAATTTATTTGCTCCTGTAGACCCCTTTTTGGACGGGGGTTTGCCTAGTGAGGCCAATAGGAAGTCACAAACATTTTCCCTCTTTGTAAAAATGGTGAAAAAAAAAAAACAGAGAAAATTTACCCATATTAGAGCTCAGGTGATGAGTCAACACCACCAATTTTATTTAAGCAAGGCTGTACATGTTTGCTCAGAAAACAAAAGACAAAATACTTATAAGATGAGCTCATATTATATCTCAATAATATTAATTGTATTAAATGCTAGAATAAAAGAAGCTCTGTGCCTGAACCAGGTGTGTAGGACAAACAATGTGTCGAGTAAAAAGAAAAGGTTCCTGAAATTTAATGCCGTCATCGAATTATAATGCCATCATCGGGAGGAAGGCATGATTGCACATGTTTAAGATTACTAAGTGAAGGATAAATACGAACAGAAAATGCCCTATCTAGTCTTTGTGGATGAGCAGACTGGTGTTAGCATTTACAGTTCTCACAGAGAATATTTATGGCACATTTTCTATGTCACGGCCCATGTTATCTGTTTTTAGTATCTGCATACATCAGGTACCTTACATGCTATGATCAAAACTTTTTTTACCCCCAAATTTGTTTAAGCAATAAACATATAAGGAAAAAAGAGAGCAAAAACAACCCCAAAAGCACTACGAAAAAGCCTTCATCCCCACCCCTCCATGTTGCAAGAAAACTGACAAATGTGTAACATTTGTTAGGGTATGTGGGGTAGTTCATCAGAGAGATTTAAGTCAATTATTGCCATTGTCGGAACGTCAACACAGAAAGATAACTAAATGACACGATTATGAGCCTTTAATGTGCTCACAAAGACAGCCATCAGATACAATTTGCAACAACATTTATCATTTTAGGCTTTTAAACTTATCAGAGTTAAAATCTTTAAATTTTGAAATGCAAAACCGCGGTTCGAAAATAATTGTTAGCTCAGTCTCTTGTGTTGACTCTTCAACTCGAGGTATGAAAGGTGATGGTAATTGTATCCCGGCTCGCTCGTTTGGTGAGTCATCAACCGCGAGAAATTAAAAACCATCAAATGTAATCAAGAGGAAACAATGTTTAATGTATATTTCAACATATTTATTTCACAATGCAGAAGCCATTAATCCTGCGTTCACCACCCAAGAGTTTCGTACTTGCGGCTTATTGATTAAGTCCAAGCACGCAAATTTCCTATAGAGATTCAGAGCGAAGAAAGTTGCGGAATTCAAATCATTTAATTGCAACCTCGGTCTTGAGCAAAATTGTTTAATGTTCTTAGAAAGTGATTTCGTCACGCGATTTGTAAAATAAAAGAGAAACTACAGAACAATCCAGTTACTGCTAAGACCAACTCAGCGATTTCACACTTCCTCAAGTAGAATGTATTTGAGCCGCGAAACGAGAAAACCAACAATGTGGTTGTGCGCCCAGCGCAGACTCAGATCAACCTTGGCCTCCGTTACGTGTAATCAGAGTCTTCGCTGTGCACTTAAAGCCTAGCTAAGGGTCTAAGCTAGCTTCATGGGGACAGCGAAGGCTCTGATCAGACTGGGCGGATGCCCAGGCTGATCTGAGTTTGCGCTGGGCGCACAACCACTTTGTTGGTTTTCTCGCGTCGCGGCTCATTTTAAGATTTATTACCAAATTACTGTTCGCCATTTTTTCCAAATTGGAACAACCTTTATGGCATATTGTTTGGTCCTCTTGACTTTCAAAAGGGGGTTTCTGTTTAAGAATTTCATTTTTAGATCTTAGGTGTCTCACTTCCAACGGTATATTGTTCTGTTTCAGCGCAGCAGACAAAATTATGCCTAAACTAATGCGTTAGGAAATTTTGAAAGTTCTACATTCATTGCTAAAATTAACCCTTTCAAAAACATAAGTACTTGCAAAATGTGCAGACACCGATCTCACACCGCAGAAGGCGGCGCCTGAGCTTCGTCTGCACTCTCTGCATTTTAAAAATGAAATCATGAACCTAACCAATATGCAAGCTGGAAGAGTCCGCTTTAACCCTTCAAGTGCCAAAAAAGCAGACGACAAAATTTACGTCTGCAAAAATTTCAAAATATGTTTCATCAAAACTATATCATATTGAAAATTAAAAATCTAGTGGGCAAACAGTGTAGATCTAGATGAGGTGGCTCATTATGAGCCTCCTCATCAGGATCTGCACTGTTTGCAAATTCTGCCATTTTTATCACTGGCGCTTTAAGTGTTAAGACGTTGGGTATGATGGATCAATGCAGTCCGTAAACACGACCACATTGTGTCGAATTTAACTAGATCTATATCAGTTTTGTTCAGCCTTAGCAGAATGAAAATTTACGTGAAATTAAGCAGGTTTTGGTTTATATTCGCTTTTCTTACATTTATCAACTGCGGGTATAAAATGTTTCCAAATGAATTATTTGGAGGAAACTGAAGGAAAATTTACGAGGATGTTTAATGAAGCATCGTTTGACTTTTAACCCCAGTAGTATACGGTTTCCGATTTTGAGCAAACTTTGCGGTACACTATATTTTATTATCAATGTCAGTATCTCCGATATATTCAAAATGTCGAAAGCATCAATGGTTAAGTCTATATTTTATGTTCCTTATATGTACTGCTTTAGAGTGTAAACGCCACGAACAAAGCACACAGGGTATAATCGATTCCGCTAATTTTCGCTTCCTGCAGTGACTGTACAACATATTTGGCTTCCGCCGAGACTGTCCGCGATCTTTTGCTTTCTGCCGAGACTTCTGTAAATGATAAATGGCTTCCTGCAGAGACTGTCCGCGTGATTCTGCTTCCTGCCGAGGCTCTCGGCAGGAAGCAGAATCACGCGGACCGTCTCGGCAGGAAGCCATTATTCGAGGACAGTAGTCTCTGCAGGAAGCAAGAGTTCGCGGACAGTCTCGGCGGAAGCCAAATATGATGTACAGTCTCTGCAGGAAGCGAAAATTAGCGGAATCGATTATACCCTGTGCTCGTGCGATCGCGGAAAACAACCGGTGTGTATTCGGAAATGTTGTTGATTAGCTTATGGCCTAATTAACTAGTTATTGGTGATTTCCAGATGATTTTTATTTCCTGGAAAAGAAGTCTAACGTCATCAATTTGTATACTGTAGGTAGATTGAAGATTTTCAGGGTAAAACAAGTGCCGATACGGAAGCAAAATACCGCTTTAACTCTGAAAGCTAGGCAGAGCAACTATCTAGCAAAGCTAACTAAATAGCATCGTGTTTACGTAGACTTCTTTCTAGCAACTCAATTTTGTCTGATGCTAGAGGAAATCAATAGAACATAGATTAAGGTTGTTCGCTACTTGAAATTTCAAGACGCCATTTCGCTGAATCTGGTTAAAGATTTATTGGTGTAAGAGTAAACCTAAGAACCGAAATCTGGTGCAAATTCGTTAGAAGAAACTACAGTCTTATTAAAGAGTCATTATCATATTGCCAGAGCAGTGTGTGGATTCAGAATTAGGTGATTTGTTAATTCCAGATTGTACATCTGCAATACAGATCAAATGCATGAAGAATATTATTTTAACAGTTAAATGTGCTTTTTATTATTCATCCACATGAATTGCTGTAACGTAAGACCTTTGCTGCCAAAACAGTGGATATTCTTATGCCACTGATTTTCAGATACTTTCTGGTGTTACTTTAGCCATATTTTTCGGCAGTTCTGCAGAAAAAACATCTACAGGTTGTAGCTTCTTTTTAGAACCGCCTTACTGTGTGATGCTAAACTTAGCAAGAACATGCCATCAAAGACCCAACAGTGGAAATAAAGATACAACAAACCTTAACTGAAATAACGATGTTATAAATGATCGAAACGACATTATTGAAAGTATACCAGATTGGTTAATCGGAGTGGTCCTCTAGCAACGTAAGATTAGTCCTATGTCTTACTCCCTTATGACCGTTTGTTTTTCAGTAAAAGCGAACTTTATGTTATAAAATCAGCCACAGTTTAAGGAGACAGAGTTCGGCGAAATTCCATTACGCTTCCGCACTGGCGAGGATTGCTTACGTCATCATTCTTTTGTTCTGTATTTTCAGGCGGATGTTTCCTACGTTACGTGTGTCTTTCTCCGGCCTTGACCCTACCTCAAATTACATCGTCCTTATGGATATCGTTCCCGTCGACAAGAAACGTTATCGCTATGCATATCACCGGTCCTGTTGGCTGGTTGCTGGGAAAGCAGATCCGCCACCGAAAAGACAGCTTTACACTCATCCAGACGCTGCACTCACAGGGGACCAGCTGATGAAACAAACGGTGTCATTTGAAAAGTTGAAACTGACCAATAATACTCAGGATAAAAATGGGCAGGTAATAAAATCAACTTCATGAAATAATAAATTTGGTGTATAATTTATTATTGTGTGTTTTAATCTGAAAATTTTCATGCATCTGTAAAACTTTCGTTCATTCCACAACCCATTTTATTTTGAAGCTTAGTAAAATAAAATTTGAACGTTTGTACAATGTTTGTAGTTAAAATATATTTCTTTATAAAACAAACCAGCCATGGGCTTTCTTTTGCAACCAGTTTAGATATATCACCTTTTTATACATTTCCAGATTGTCTTAAATTCAATGCATAAATACCAACCTAGAATTCATCTTGTCAAAGCTTCTGACGTCACAAAGATGCCAATTACGTCACTGGAAGAAGAGGAACATAGAACTTTTGTGTTTCCGGAATCCATATTCATTGCAGTAACTGCGTATCAGAACCAGCTGGTAAGTCTATTCACCGTAAACTTACACTTGATAATATTGCTTAGAGCTGCCTGGTAATAACCTTTCAAGCGAAGGGTATGTAATTTTCAGATATTTTTTCTCAAAGTGGAACTATGATAATATATGTATGTTAACTAGGCCTAATACATAAAGGGAAATATCTCAAAGAAATGAGAATTTGCTTATCATTTTTTTTTTTCAACTTATGCTGCCAGAGTTCCCTGGAGAACCCTGTCCGAAATTCTCCATATATCAGTCTGGCTCTAGTGGCGCAAAAATACGATCTGGCGGTGAAAAAAAGAGTTAAATACGTTACGCCAGCTACTGTGAAATGTAAAACCGTTTCAAAATTAGGCAATAAAAATCTATGTTTTGATAACGTGAGAATAAAACCAGGGAGAAAAGATATTGCTTTCATGGTTGGAAGTCTGTGCATGAAGCCAAGAAAGCACAGATTAACCTTACTTTCGGGTCACTTGTTTACCTCCGCCTTTGAGTCTGGCACAGTTACCACTATACCACCTTCGGCAGAAATAGTACCTTATCACATCTGGTTAAACCTAACACAGATCTCAGGAAGATAAGGAACATTGTTCTTTTTAAATTCATTCTATTTTTTTTCTTTCACAGGAAGCCATTTTACAAACTTAAGTTATATTTTTTTCGCTGGCTGAAAATGCATTTTGCCTTCAGATACATGGTCGACAAATCCCGTGTTTAATTTGACTCGACAGACACACGCTTCATTTAATATTATTATAGCTCAGCATTACGGAACGAACGTGAAATGATATCATTTTATCGTTTTACAATACCTGCTTCGGTAGCTGTTACTTGACCTTCAACCCAGAGCTCCAGAAAAGAAGGAATAACAGGAATAATTTCGGGATAACTTTCGATATTTCTCAATAAAACATATATTGTGACCTCTCATTAGAACCGTCTCGGTGAGACGGTTCTAATGATGGGTCACAACATATGTCATTGAGAAAAACAATCTCTGAATTATCCTGAAAACCCCACCATCTGGAGCATTGTTTCAACCTTGTAATGTTTCAAAAATGGTTTCGTCTGTCTCTGAGCTTGAAATCATTCATTCATCATCTGAGTGGGTGTTTTAAAAAGAAAATATACTGATAAGCCAGTGCAGGAACGATTTCATTTGTATCTGCAGTGTGTGCAAGGACAAGCAGTGATACAGACAATAACCAGCGCCCCCCCCAACCCCCGCCCCACAACACACACACCCCTTTGCCATTAGCAGGTTTAAAAAAGGCTATGTCTGGAGCGCCCCATTTCACAGTGCTGTTTTTGATATTATAGAGTTTTCATTATAGTTATTTATTTAAGTGTCTGACTGTTGTTGTCACTTTTACCATTATTAGTGTAAGAGGAATATTTTCTCTTCTGCAGATCACAAAGTTAAAAATAGACAGTAATCCTTTTGCAAAAGGCTTCCGAGATTCTACGAGACTATCAGAATTTGAAAGGTAAATATAACGTTTTTCATTTCAGTCTAATATTAAAACATATCCAGACTCCCATGAACATGCGGAATAATAAAAAAAAATTGAACCGTAAAAAATACACAAAAGCTTTACAAAATATACAAATATCTAACACTAGGCCAGCGCACCCTACCTATGGTCTGATAGCCTTATTTCAGCAAAGTATAATTTGCATTAAAAGTGTGCTAGCCATGGCTAAAGTAGCTCACTAGACAGACATAAGCAAGACCTCCAATTGTAACTTTAGAACCATTTATAATAACACCCTCTGCGTGACAAACGAACGTGTCAGTGTGGAGTATATGTGTATCTATCCAGATAAGTTACAGTGGGCGGGGCGACAAGACGGTGTCAGGCGCCCAAACAATATTCACTAGGGAAGTATATGTTATGAAGCCAGCTTGAGTTACATCCTTCTAAATATTCTTTTACCACGCGGCTGGTTTCGGTCCATCAGTGGCATTTGTCAAGGTTGACACATATTCCTGTTCCATTTCATATTAAATAGTACGTGAGCCGCGGAACGAGAAAACCAAAAAAGTGGTTGTGCGCCCAGCGCAAACTCAGATCAGCCTGGGCATTCACCCAGTCTGATCAGATTCTTACCCAAGCGCTCAAATGGTAGGTAAGGATCTAAGCTACCTTCATGCGGACAGTGAAGACTCTGATCAGACTGGGCGGATGCCCAGGCTGATCAGAGTCTGCGCTGGGCGCACAACCACTTTGTTTATTTTCTCGTGTCGCGAGCTGTATACTTTGGGTCCTGCGATTACGGGTATTGCGTATCGTTAATCGTGACATCCTTTGTTGAAAGCATCGCCTAAAATGATAATGGATTATTACATATTACATATCAGACTTAATAAATGGCGTACGGTTCTTGAATGATTACAAAATGCGTTATTGGTGCCACTGTAACTCTATTCTATTCTGACGCATATCTCTTTACATATCAGGTGTGTGAAGCCCACCCAAAGAATACAGGCTTGCAGTGATATTTGGCATGACATTACATTCAAAGCTGCCTTGTTGAAAACTAGAAATTATAAATGTAGATTGTATCTTATTAACACTGCAAAACACTTTACTTTTTCAATGGGCCAGTTTTGTTGCATCACTAGCAATAGGGTCGTCAGGTAAATTTGGACAGCAGGTGAATTCGGACAGTGACATTGTTTCCTTTATATGTCAGTTGTTTGGAATTAAAACAAAAATAAATGGGCAAACAGTGAAAATCCTGCTGAGACGGCTCATTATGAGCATCTGGATTTTCACTGTTTGCAAAGGTATGTCCGAATTTACCGGCTGTCCGAAGTTACCTGACTTGACCCTGTCCTGCAACTGATCAACGTGTAAGGGAAAGGCGTTTGGGGACGGAAGCCAAATATTAGTCACAAGGGCAAATAATTACTACTTATTCTTATACCATACAAGTGGTGGTACGTTGTACCTAATGTCAGAAATAATTTGATTAGTCAACACATATTCTTTTCTTCTTCAGGGAATCCATGGAAGGAATCCTGCAGTCTCATTCGTATGCAAGATCGCCATTGAGGTCATTCGGCGACCCGGAAGTGGAAGAAAGGTTAGGTCATGATGACCTTTCTCCAAAAAGTGAGTTGGCATTTTCACCTTTTCACTGTTTGTACAACTGCCTTTTTATGCAGACTATAAGTGGTAGTATGATATTTGCTTGGCCGTTTAGAAACTCCTTTGATTCAAGGTTGAACCAATAGAGATTTTTAGCTAAATTCTTAGCGCATTTCTTTCGCGAAAAGTTTAAAAAATGTTTACCAAATAAATGGGGACGCTAACAAGGCACTGAAACTCCCTTTTCATTATGCCGTTTTGAAAGATCTGTCTGGTCAGTTTACTCTTGCATGTATAGTATCATTCCCTGACATTCAAAACTGGAATTGTCCAAATTTATAGTTCAATTGTCAGATAGTAAAAAAGAGTGTAGCAAGGGATTATGTATCTGAACACATACAGGGTCTTTCACGGTCAGAAACAATTAAAAAAAAAAAAAAACACTGGGAATCATGTAACACATAAGCAAGTTTTTTCTATATATCAGATGAAATTACAACTGTTGAAAAGAAAGCTGTCTCTGACGGTATCAAAGTATTTTTCTGTGCATAATTAAGACATAATAAGTGTTTTCTAATGATCTGACGTCTGGCGGGGAAGTACAGTGTCTGTGTATAAATCGTTTTATTTGAAACCAAAGATCCCCAGAATCTGATGTACATAAGTCAAGTACGAACCACGCGCGGAGTTGATTAAAAGAATAAACCTTTCGTGAGTCATTTTCGCGACTTTAGGAAGTATTTTATTTGTAGTCATAAAAATATATTTTATACGGAGCGAATCACCAGCATTGACACAGATTGGGCATAATCCATATACCGGCTGACCCCCGGGTCATAGCTCCAGTAGTGTTTGGTGTAACTTTACATCAATGACTATTATCATGTCGTTTAGCTGGTGAAGGCAAGAATAAGATACAGCAATTTATTGGACATTTAAATGAAGATATATCGTCAACACTTGTAACATTGAAACTATCTCTCCGGATGACAAATGTCTATAGCACCGAGGCGACCTCTGGTATAATGCGCGCACGAATATAAGACAATTTAGTTCTGTGGTTGGTCGTAATAAATTCAACCATGCAAGAAGATGTGAGCTTGGCAGTAGATCGTAAAATGTTAAAATGATGAATGGGTTATATACCAGAAGCAGAGTTTTTTTATACGTAATATATTCTGTTCAATTCTGTGTTGACTGTAGTCTGAAAACATTTTCCAGAGTGCTAAAATGTTTCAATGTTATTCTTTGTATATTACGAATAAAATTTATTTATTTAGTGATCCTTTATTTTCAGGTGTTTCTGAACGATTACCAGCGTGGCACCCATTTTCTTCGTCACTTCCTGTTACTTCTTCCAGCCATCCCGCCCAGCTTCATACGTCATTTCCGGCTGCATCTGCGGACTTACTCACCCTGTACGGATCCATGCTAGCATCAAATCCACTTTACAATCACGAACTATTTTTACGTAGTGAGTTATACAAAAGACAGTTACAAAATGTGTCAACATCCAGTTTGTCTGCAATTTATAATAAACAGTTAGTAAGACATCATCCGTATCTTTCAGGGTCGAAACTTAAAGAAAACCACTGCTGACACATGATGGTATATGTAAAACAGACAATGCTGGATTACTTCCCCTGAACAATAACGGAAGTCAACATTTTGCACAAGGGAAAATTTATTGCTCTCTTTGCAAAAACTGCTTCGCTATGCGCATGCGCTAGTCACTATCGTTTCGCTTGTCTGTGAGTAAAATAAGCAGAACTGACGCATGCGCAGCAGCGTGCCCTTTGCAGAATATATACTTCCATTTCCTATCTTGGTTCCCCTCCGCATTTTTATCTGCCTTTGTCGGAGTGAGGTAACTAAGTAATTCTTTGCATCATGTAATCTTTAATTTCTTTAATTGTTATGTGTACTTTTCCCTCTTCGTTGCATATGTTCAGGACATTGTGTTCATATAATAAAATGTTCAAAAAATGATATTATATATATTTTTAGATTATCTCCCTTTACCAAACTATTGGCCAAGGGAGGCAACATACTTACGTCTTCCATTGATTATTCCAGATTTTACCTCATTAGAGCTTATTAGTAAACCTTAAGGTGCTATTCCATGGAACGGAAAACTGTCATAGGGGAGAGTCGGGTAACTTCGGACAGCGGGTAAATTCGGACAGTGACATTTTTTCCTTTATATGTCAGTTGTCTGGAACTAAAACAAAACAACTGGCCAAACAGTGAAAATCCTCATGAGCCGTCTCATCTGGACTTTCACTGTTTGCAATGGTATGTCCGAATTTACCCGCCTGTCCGAAGTTACCCGACTCTTCCCTAATTTTAATGTGATAGAGAAACTGGTATGCTGGAAGGTCAGCGCTATGATTCTAGAGAAAACAAAAGCCTTTCTCTTTGCTGTTTAAACATTATAAAAGCGCCGAAAAGCAGACGACAAAATTTACGTCTGCAAAATTTTAGAAAATGTATCGTTTAAGCCATAGCATGTTGAGAATTCAAACACAAGAGGGCAAACAATGTAGATCCAGATGAGGCAGCTCATGATGAGCTGCCTTATCCGAATCTGCACCGTTTGCTTTTATTCACTTTTGGTGCATTTAGGATTAATATTGTCGACAACTTATTTTTTACACTGTCTGCACTATTTATTGATATTAATGCGGGTGTTGAAATGTCGAAAGATCGTGACATGCAAAAACAGATTGCAGAAGAAAAACAGCTTCCTTATCATGTGAAGAACAACACTAATTTAATCCTGTCTGCTTATGTAATGGCAGCGGTAATTATTCATCCGCGATGAAAGTAACACCCATATTGTTTTTACTTATACAGAGAGGTACATTAAGATGTTTAAAAGAAGAATATTATATTTCTGGCGCTGTTGAAAAAGATAATAGTTTCTGTTGAAAGACGGTACAACACTATCAAATGTGTTATTTGTAATGCATTTAGGTTCTGGGGTCGTATTTATAAAAGCACTTAAGTTGTTGCTATGCTGTTGCTAAGGCTTAATTTCTGTAAAGGAGATTTCCTACAACAATGAAATTTGCTCTGGAGGAACAGTCTTTTTCAGACTGTTCCTCCAGAGCAAATTTCATAGTTGTAGGGAATCTCCTTGAAAGAAATTTAGCCTTAGCAACAGCATAGCACCCACTTAAGTCGTTTTGTAAATATGGCCCTAGATGTTATAAGTTAAGAATTGTGGGAGTGTATTTATTTTCTTTTTTTATCACTGCAAAACGATTTGTGGGCGAAGCGAGCTCATACAAATGTAACAATATCATGGAGAATTTGAAATCAGTTTCAGTTTTTTTTTATTTTATTTGAAATCTTCTAAATTCTGTGAGCTGAAGTTTAAGTACACGTTTTGTACAGAATAAAACAGAATAAATTATGTTTATGAAGAAACATTGCTTACGTTTTTGCTTCTTTCAACATTTGCTGATTTAGTGGAATAATTATCACAAGCTCGATCACTGTGTTGTGTGTCGAGATTACAAGGCGCACAATCGTCATTACCGGTCATTCCTTAGTCTGCCCCAGGACAGCTCATTGTCCTAGGGATGTTAACTCCCGATTGCAGCCGTTTCCTCAGCAACATGTATTAACGATGGTCGTGATACTTTCCATCTGGACTGCCCCTGTCCATTTTCTGGATGCTTTGTCAGAGCTCAGGGTATTTGTCAGTATCAGGTCGTTAAAGGATGTAGAACTCCTAAGTTTTTTTTCAACTCTTCCATTACACCATCATGGCGGTAGGGTCCACAAACAACAGTGAATTAAATTATTTGAGAATGAATTATAGGTTTGAGAAAATTACACTTTTCCATTGTGTGAGTTTCAGGTAGCATCTCACATATAATTCGAGAGGAGCATGACATACATTGTATGCCATGCTCCTCTCGAATTATAAGTGAGATGGTACCATAGATCTGTTACTATAGCAACTATGGAATTTACAACTGTTGTGCTCAGTACTTTGGCAGAATGACGTCATGATGACTCTAAGTTGCTATGGTAACAGATATATGACGTCATTGGTTCTGGAGCATGACAAACAATGTATGCCGTGCTCCGCCAATTTTTCAATGACATTACAAACTGAAAATCTTTAAACTGAAACTTCAGGGTTCCTCAAACAATTATTCTCGTCAAAATTAATTCTATGTTTGACGTCTTCGTAGTCTGTCTGTGCTTATACAACCAGAAATCTTTCAGCAACAGACATTTAGTTCATGCTGGCAGATGTCCTCGACCCCGTCTCCGCGTCCAACTATTAGTGCATAAACCTGTTGATGGTAATATTAAATGGGGGCTACTCTCAAGCGGATTGAATAAGTCCGCAAGAGGCTGATCGACAAGACCTAAACTTGTGCTCCTTGCAGGAACTCACACCGGTCCCGTTTTCGTCTGAAGTAATGCTTGGTACTGTCGTATGATGACAGTTCACCAAAGTTCTTTCAGCGCATCTCAAATAGCCCAAGTATCTTTTTGGGCACACAACATTGAATCAGCTTTAAATCAACGTTATTGCATAAAAAGTAATGCCGTAGGATATTTACAGCCGTGCATCAACCGGCGAAAAGCCGTGTTTCAACAAGGGATTTCCCGCGCTGTTGATGCTTGGATATGCAACTTGCAATGCTCGTCCCAGAGCCACTAAAAATCCGCCATGCAACCTTGTCTCTCCCATCCGTTTCGGTCAGATTACAAAAATCGGTGGTGAGCTACCTATACATGCTTATATGACGTCATCATACCGTTGTACTAATACGTCATCAAGTCGTGACTCGGGGATCAAAGCGATGTTGTGTACTTTCTTACGATGCCAAATGGAGAGTAAATAAGTGTTAAAGTAAACAGTCAGCTCAAGCTTTCAGCAATTTGTGCATGAATGGATCCGGCTTGTTCTGCATGGAAATTATTGCTCAAGGTATCTGCTTTTTGTTGTCTAATTTTAAATCTTTTTTCATTAACTACAACAACCATCTTGGACACTTTTCCGAAATACTGAGGTTGAATAGGATGATGGCAGCAATTTTGAATATCTTAATGTTCTCGGGCCAGGAAGACTGATATTAATAAAAAGATGCACTAGCGCGTTGGCTGTCAAAAGGTGACAAAATTTTAACGAACAATTTGTTGAATTTATGCAATAACAGCGATCAAACAGTATTAAAGTTTGTCAGGTCCTTCGGGAGATGTTGAAAACCTCGGCCTTCGGCCTCGGTTTCCAACATCTACCTTGGGACCTGGCAAACGTTAATGCATGAAAAACTATGTTTGATCCCTATATTGAGACAACGTCAGGGTGTTGAAACAACGATGATTCTATTTTAATTCAGCGTTGTGTGCCTGTCGAAATATGTTCCAGTGGTACCCGCTCATCTCAGGTGTCAGCTCTCAGTCTACAGTACGCCTGGCATACCTATGGCATAATACCATCTTCGTCCACCCGAGCTGCAAGCGATCCGGTATCAATATGTTATTCGATATATTCTGATGGATTCCAATAAGGACTATATCCTGACAATCATGGAAACTTCTCCGTTCTTCGTAGCAAAATATTACCATAGGCACATATACATGTGTTTTGTGAAAAAAGGTACCTGATTTCATTTGCGATATGAAGGTGTATGAAGGGTACGCCGCCATGTTTTCCCCCGCCAATTTTGCAAATGTGAACAATCGTTTGTGACTTCCTGTTTTGCTCTCCTGGACAACAAAGCTCTTCTAACATGGGGTCTATTCTTACAGGACGGAAAAGCAAATTCTTTTCTTTAAAAATTGACTGCAACTGGAATGAAAGACAAAAAGAAAATTGACAGAGTTATTTCCTTTGAAATTGTGAGCAATCACAATAAGTTCGAAACTGTGCTTCAGGCCGTTTGATCAAGCCCAAATATGATTTAAAAGAATGAGTTTGTCTTGTGAATTAAAGTGGTATGGGTAGACTTCCAGTTTTCCGCTACTTTTAAAAAGAAGAACAGTTTTTGTGGCTTCCTGGCCGGAGGTCATAAAACTTGAGTACGTTCTCAAACTTAAAATGAAGCACACTAATTGGCTGCTTCCGAGCTCAAGCTCTTACGCAGCCAATCAGTGTGCTTTATTTTGAGTTTGAGATTATTCTCAAGTTTTATAACCTCGAACCCTGTTTGCTTCTCTGGAAGCCGAAACTCTTCGCAAATGCACTGTTAAAATATTGCATAGATTTTACGGTAGAATACTTAGCAAGTGGCAACCAGTTGCCAGTCCATTTCCCGTTATTTTCACCCTGTTCAACCCTGAAGCCGGCGAAACGGTCGAAACGCAGGTTAAACGTATTTGTAACGCCGGTAAATGGCCGATTCGCTCCAAATCTGCAATGGCGGCGCCCATACCCTGTAAGTAAATTCTTGTTTCTGTGGTGTTTTATACATGTTTGCAATAAAGGAAATTGTGCCTTCGGTGGAAAATAAACTTTTTTTACCAGATCTGTTTGAACGAAAAGCAATATCTGTCTGATTTCTCCAAACATTAAATCCGAAATAGATAAACAAGGTTCGGCCATAGCCGTTCAGCAGATGTGTCGCCAAACAGTTCGTACTTTTGAAAATACGGGGAAAAATATAAACATACAAGCTGCTTGCAATGACTTTTAGATAACACTTTTAAACACTTCTATTGATTATTATAGAAAGATAAATAAAAAAAATGCGCGATAAAAATTTTCTGGCAAAAACATAAAGTAACGCCGGTTAAAACGTGTTCAGAATTACCTGAAATTAAGTTTCATTTCATTGCAGCTTAATAAGATACGGGTTATGTTGCTTATTTCTTGCCTATTTTAGTTCTTTATTGAACACTTCAATATAAAAATAAATTAAAAACGCTTGATGATTACTTTCTGACTAAAACATTCGGTTCGACACGACAGGCGTTTAGGTAGCATTTAACAGTTCTGTTCTGTTTCGTTTCTCACAACGAAGTGGCTCAGCGGTACGGAACCATTGTTTCACACATCTGCCACTGAGTGTCCGTCCGTTGGCATTTAACATGTTACTGCTTGTGAATATAAGTGCAAGTGTATCAAATAGTAGTAAACTATTTCATAACCGCGATTTCGAGACCCGCTCTCAGCCTAGACAGGTAGTACCTCTTAGTCTGCTCGAATAAGGGCTTTGGAAACGAACACTTGACAATTTGCTTTTAGTTCTTATTATCTGTAAGAAGAAATCATCCCGCTATGAGCCCTTTTCCTGATGTATTATTTTACTATACTAAACGATTTATGATATTTATCTAATGCGGCTTGGGAAAAAAACTACAATTTTCTTTTCCAACCGCTGCCTGAATGCTGACAGCGCTGAGCACTGCGTGGCAAAAAGGTTAGGGATATTTGGGTTATGTTATGTCTATAACCCGTCTGAATTGATAACATAAAAAATATTACATGAGAAAAGCTCATTCAAAATGCACAAAACAGGTTCTTTAATTGTAGTGTTTCATATGCCTGAATGAATCTCACTCAAACAGGGTAGGGGTCATCCGAAAATCTTCACAACTTGGTATAAAACGAAAATTGTCAACTTTGAGTGATAACTCTATGTGTAACAAACTGCATAAGTGACATTGAAATGTTAAGTTCAAGAGACGAATTTAGCAACTTTTTCAAAAGGAGAAATGCAGAAAGCAAATTCTTGCCACACACAATGCACTCCGTCTCTGATAAAGACAAGTTCTAAATACCAGCTGATCTGAAGATTCAGACTGAAAATGTTTTTCGTGTCTGACCTGTCTGAGAACACCGATCCTTATCGTGTTTTTGATACCTGTCCGCATATAATCCTACTGTCTGTCTTACTTCCCATCTATTCTACCCTATTCCTCTCTTCCCTGCAATTTGCCCTGGGGTTGAAGCTTCATGTTCCCCATACCCTATTCCTTTCTTCCCTGCAATTTGATCATGGCCATGGAACTGACGCATAAAAGCGAGGGGCTGTCGCAACTACCCATCACTGGGGGCTGTGGTCGGAAACTCGGAATGGGGTTTCCGAAACTAAAATTCTATTAAAATGACAAAATAATGCATTTTGGAAGAGTGTTTTTGGAGCTTAATCCTATGGTAGGTAAAATTGTAATTTACTGTGCCTTTTAAGTTTAATAGACTCTCATTAAGATAACCGGTATTTCATGCCAAGTAATCGAACTGCTGAAACCTACATGTAAGAGACAGATAAAGTGGAAACAGGCAAGAAATAAGCAACATTATCCGTATCCGATTAAGCTGAAATGAAATAAAACTTAATGTCAGGTAATTCTGAACACGTTTTAACCGGCGTTACTTTATGATTTTGCCAGAAAATGTTTATCGCGCGTTTTTAATTTATCTTTTTACAATAATCAATAAAAGTGTTCAAAAGTGTTATCTAAAAGTCATTGCAAGCAGCTTGTTTGCTGATATTTTCTCCGTAATTTCAAAAGAACGAACTGTTTGGGGACACATCTGCTGAACGGCTATGGCCGAACCTTGTTTATCTATTTCGGATTTAATGTTTGGAGAAATCAGACAGATATTGCTTTTCATTCAAACAGATCTGGTAAAATAAGTTTATTATCCACCGAAGGCACAATTTCCTTTATTGCAAACATGTATAAAACACCACAGAAACAAGAATTCACTTACCGGGTATGGGCGCCACCATTGCAGATTTGGAGCGAATCGGCCATTTACCGGCGTTACAAACACATTTAACCTGCGTTTCGACCGTTTCGCCGGCTTCAGGGTTGGACAGGGTGTATTTTGCGGACGTCTGCCGGTAGAACATTTGTGGAAATCACGATATGGTAGGGTTATGTTAACTGACCGCACTCGGATACCTTTATAGTATTGAAGGGCTGTATGACCTTAACAATAGCTACCACCTTCTATCCTACACAGTAGGTTGTGTCATGCAAATGGGCGCCCGTAAAAATAACGGGAAATGGACTGGTAGCTGGTTGTCAGTTATTCTACCGTATAATCTATGGAATTGTTTTTTACAGTGTGGGGTCTATTCTTTAATGAAATAGTTTGCTTCTGTAGGAGCAAATTCTTTCCTGAAAGAGTAGACCACCATTGAGAAGGAGGTCCAAGTAAACTGACAGAGTTGTCTCTCTTGAAAGTGTTCCCATAAGCATTGATATAATTGAGCCGCGACACGAGAAAACCAACAATGTGGTTGTGCGCCCAGCAAAGACTCAGATCAGCTTGGGTATCCGCCCAGTTTGACAAGACTCTTCGTTAAGTGCTCAAAGGGTAGCTAAGGGTCTAAGCTACCTCCATGCGGACAGCGAAGACTCTAATCAGACTGGGCGGATGCCCAGGCTGATCTGAGTCTTCGCTGGGCACACAACCACTTTGTTGGTTTTCTCGTGTCGCTGCTCATATTGTAACACTTGGCCATTATTGTTCTTTCCACAGTCGCCTCCCTTTCTCTGGTCCTGGAGCAGTCTAATTCTGTGTTTGCTCAGACATGTCAGTATAACACACTGAGTTCTAATGGTGCAAGGTATATTATGCGTGTAGCAGTTCGATCAATTCACAGAAATTTCTCAAGTATAGTTCAACCACTCTAGACAAATCGCTTCTTTCATTCTCTGGTTAGTGTATCAAGAGTCAAAATAAAAGCCTACCAAGGGACGGTTAAAAATTTCTTGAAAAACTTGGTAAAGTTTGCCCAGAAAGAGCTGTCTTCTACTGTAAAAAAGCTGCCCTCTGAGGCATTTGACCAGGCATTTGAACTCAAAATAAAGCACACTGAGTGGCTGCTTCCGAGTACTTGCTCGGAAGCAGCCAATCAGTGTGCTGTATTTAGAGTTTGAGATTATTCTCAAGTTTTATAACCTCGAACCCAGTCTTGTTTTGTTTTGTGTGCCGTTTTAATTTTTCCTTTTCCATTTAGTGTTTCAATTGTTGTTTCTGGTTTGTTGCTTTACATCTACAGTAAAAGCTAAGGTCATGTCGGGACGGTCAGTTAACCTAACCACACTATTCCTGGGCAGGCTTAGACCTCCTAAGCGGTTAACCAGTACTAAGTGCACATACTTTCGCCAGTAACTGACAACTGCCCTTCTTGAATCAGCGAAAGGAGAAGCGAAAGTATGTGGCCGGACCGGGTATCGAACCCCAGGACCTCTGGCTCTTGAGTCAGACTGCGCTACGCGGCCCGGCCGCAGGATATGGTTGGATGGATGGATGTATGACGTGATTTTACGTCCTTTTCAACATTATCTTAGTCATATCAGGACGATGGGAGGGTGATAATGAAAGGCTAAGTGCAATGGAGCCCCGTTATGGTAGGAAAGATTCTCGCTTCAAGCGGGACTCGAACCCGGTACCGCTAGATCAGTAGGCCAGCGCTTAACCCACTGAGCTACTGGGGCTCCTGCAGGATATGGTAAGCGATTGTTGTTGCCTTCTCATCTGCTAGAAGAGAACTGAAAAACAGAAAAACCAACAAAGCGGTTGTGCACCCAGTCTGATCAGAGTATTCGCTTTGCGTTTAAAGGGTAAAAAATGAAAATGAAACCGTTATCAAGCAGTCTTATTACATTCCTAATATTTATTTTCATATTATAACATTTCTACAATTCGTTAAATAATATGCAGAAATGAAGTCATGTTATCATCGCCAGCATGTGTAGCTCACATTTCGGTGTACATTTCGGTGTACCCCTTCGGGTCTAGAGCTGCGGAACCCAGAAAAATCTCAGTGCGTAAGCCAATACACCTATATAATTTGTCCCCTGTTAACACTTCTTCATTTCAAACATTGGTTTCAAGACTAATATTTATTAGCAGCCAGAGAAACGTAATTGTGCTTGATAGAAGCTTCTTTAACACAACTGACGTCAACTAATAAAATACTTTGGCGTTAGTTTTCATCTTGCATTCAAATAATCGCAGTTGATTAAACAAAAGTGATTTATGAATGTGTTGATTTTTGTGAACAACGTGCATCATTGGACATGCAAAAACTATATGCACATATTGCAGATGATGTTTGACGTCAAACTGAACAAACGCTAAGTTTGTTCAGTTTGACTTCAAACATCATCTGAAACATTTGTTCAACAAATATGCAAAAAATCACAAGCTCGTTGTTGTTTGAATGTGTAAACTGAGTTCTGGGCGGAATAAAATACCATAAAACCAAACCAAATTTACAGATATGCGTTTCTTTTGCTGTCGAGTATATGCATGTATCGTATATTCACCGAGTCAACAGCCAGAATGAGGATACCCATCACTGAAAAATAAAATTGAAAACTAAAGAAATGTAACTGTATTTTGATTAAACACACACAGTGGCGTCATGTAATGGTCGGAAGTACCAAATAAAAAAAAATATAAAATGCTAAGATCATACATGGAACCCTTTATTACTTGATTTAGTCAGAAGTTTCGTGTTCTTAGTTTAAACATATTTATTGCCTAGGGGAGAGTCGGGTAACTTCGGAGAGGTGGGTAAATTCGGACATACCATTGCAAACAGTGAAAATCCAGATGAGAAATCTCATCAGGATTTTCACTGTTTGGCCAGTTATTGTTTAGTTTTAGTTCCAGACAACTGACATATAAAGGAAAAAAATGTCACTGTCCGAATTTACCCCCTGTCCGAAGTTACCCGACTCTCCCCAAACTGACATAGCATAGGGATCAGTCTACAAGTTCTCGCAAGACCAGTTACAGCCCCCTTCCCCTACAACAACAGTATGCATGATGGCAGATGGCTTATCCAAATAACACAACGACAAAATAATAACAGCAATGTAAACTAAGTTACTGAGCAGCTTCAAAACGCCACCAACATACACCCTTCCTTTCAGAAAGTAACCCAACCCCCACCTCTCCCCGACAGCCAAATCTTAGTGAGTGTCTTGTTCCTTTCGGATACGGCACATGGATACAGCAACCATGTAGTGCCAAGTTACACTTACAGAGACCTTCATAATATAGTAGGCGCACCTTGGAACAAAAACATATATAGTCACGCCGGTATATTATTTACCGACCTCCATACGAACCGAACTACCAACTAATTGTGTACACCGCGGCGGAGGGTGAGGGTGAAGGTTTGGGCCCAGTAAAACCGGTTTAAACCCCCCAGTAGTTATTACTGACCGTCCCAAGGCGGTGCTTTCGTTGCGGTTGCAAAAATAGTTGTTAAATGTTTTTCGTATAATTTGCTTAGTCTGTTGCAGCCCTTCTGTTGGTCTAAATTATTTAGTTCAATAAAGATAGCTGAGTTGACACCTATTTGGGAAAGAGCTGCTGCCTCGGCTTATCACTTGTAATTTATTGTTTGTTGGGATGTCTTTGTCAATCTTTCCCTTTGATGTTGGGGATAGGGTTTGGGATCTGATTCAGTCTGTTCCTGAAGTGTAGTTACTCTTTAAATTTACACATGTTACACGTGGAAATCTATCAAATGACTCTAGGAGATGTTTAGTGACTGACGGACACAGCTTTCTTTTTAGATCTTTTTGAAGGATATGAAGTGTATGAACACCCCTCTTCCGCAGAAGCTTGCCAGCTCTCCAGAGAAACAAACAAGTACGATCTTCATGTCAGCAGCAGTGTATCATATATTGTCTGGCACGACGAAATCAACACAGTGGCATGTTCGTCCAGCGAAGACTCAGATCAGCCTGGGCATCCGTCCAGTCTGGTAAGAGTCTTCGCTGTCGGCGTGGAGGTAGTTTAGCCCCTAGGCTACCCTTTAAGCGCACAGCGAAGACTTAGATCAGATTTGGCGGATGCCCAGGCTGATCTGAGTCTTTGTTGTGCGCACGGGCCACTTTGATGGTTTTGTCGTGTCGCGGCTTATGTATTGTCTGACATGGTTAGTTTAACAGACCACCCAAACCGGAAACAGTATATGAAACACAAAACCTTCCTCCCCACTTGAAGAGTGTGATTAACGGATTATCACGCGAGATTTAGATAAAATAACTCCACATCGCGGATGAATATCATTACATTAATATTTCCTTGATTCCGTTTTATTTCTTCTCAAATTTTCATCAGAGCTAGACCCAGACAATTATCGATGAAAGGCCAGGTGTTTAAAACATTTCTTGAGCGTGTGTTGCCAAATTAGGATGAATTTGGGCTTGCATAACAGTGTATCATTGTTTTATTGTTTCAAATCGACTGTAAACTTCCGAGTTTAATGATAACCTCAAGGTTACTGAAACCTAAATTGAGAAGGCAAATCGAGCTTCCGCGATGATTCAACAGTTTGGAAGTTGTCGCTTTCATTCTACGTGAGTTTATAAATGACGTTCTTGAAAACCAAGTGGTCAAATATATATAAACTAAAAAGATTGATC
Source organism: Ctena decussata (assembly GCA_963989385.1). Classification (NCBI taxonomy): domain Eukaryota; kingdom Metazoa; phylum Mollusca; class Bivalvia; order Lucinida; family Lucinidae; genus Ctena; species Ctena decussata. The sequence goes on along the minus strand of OZ022503.1, from coordinate 77,639,777 downwards.
TTTCTGCAGTTGATGGGAAAAATAAATATGAAAACGTGAAAAATTATAAACTTTTCCAAAGACTCCAGAATATAATCTAAAGCTTTCTCTGTCATTTATACATCATGGCAGTAACAAAAATAAATTAATAATAATAAATATTATTCGTAACGCCTCCAAGCGTGCTCACAGTGGTTTCAGTCTTGAAGGAACGAATGTGCATCTCACTCATCCTTGCAACACTAGACCAGAATTCGATCTGTAGCGTTCACTCGATAAAGTGGGTCTAAGGTACCTGAAGCTATTAAGCTCTGCCTCACTTCCTTGAATAGTCCGTGATAACGTTCGAAATATGCCATCCGTCTGTTGGCCGAGAGCGTGCTTCTACGCACTGATCTTCATCGAGTCTTGTAGATGATCGCCAAAGTGTTGCACACGACCAGCTCTTCAGTCCATAGCTGTCATATACAAAGATCTGGCCCAGAGGTTATAAAACTTTGAGTACATTCTCACACTCAAAATAAAGCACACTGATTGGCTGCTTCTGTGCTCAAACTCAAAATAAAGCACACTGATTGGCTGCTTCCGAGCATGTGCTCGGAAGCAGTCAATCAGTGTGTTTTATTTTGAGATTGAGATTATTCTCAAGTTTTATAACCTCGAACCCTGACTCCATTGCTGACATCGTTCTTGTAGTATTCAAGACTTTGCCCATGGCTCTTTCAGAAGGATATTAAAGAGAGTTAGAGTAAGAACCAAAATGTGGCTCTGAACCAATCACCTCTTGTTCGGATGATGACAGCTGCGCGGTTAGCTAGTTATATATACCACTTTTTCATTGATGTTGCACATTGTTATAGTGGAAAAATTAATTCCTGCAGGATACTCTTTCTCTCTCTCTCTCTCGCCCCCCCTCCCCCCCCCCCCACCCCCAATGACATGTACATAGGATCAACGGAAGTGTACTTAGTCTGTCGATTGATGAGGTCCTATTGTTCTGTGAGTATGCAATGCTTTCAAAACTTATCAAGTAAAAGAGTGAATTGGTCCTGCTTTTCAGTAGAAAAAGATCTTTCACCGCTTGCAGGCACTGGCTCCCCTGGGCTCACACATTAGACGCCTTTGGCCCATGCGGCTTATTAGGAGAGATTACTGTGCAAACAGTGTAGTCTTAGACTAGCGTCTGCTCTGTCAACAGTTTTGCAGATTATCATATCAGGGGTAGGCATACTGCTTTATTAGAGGACAAATTGCTGACCTTGCGACACCAGGGGTCGTATTCATAAAGCCACTTAAGTGGTTGCTATGCTGTTGCTAAGGCTAAATTTCTTTGAAGGAGATTCCCTACAACTATGAAATTTGCTCTGGAGGAACAGTCTTACAAAGACTGTTCCTCCAGACAAAATTTCATAGTTGTAGGAAATCTCCTTTATAGATATTTAGCCTTAGCAACAGCATAGCAACGACTTAAGTGGCTTTATGAATACGGCCCCAGAGTGGATGTGAGCAAAACAACGAAAGAACTGAACTCTGCTATTTAATAGATCATGAGTCCAATTAAATTTAAATGCTTGCTTTTTCTCGGCATCAATAAGTATTAGTTTCATGCAATTGTCTCCGTTTTTTGTTTTGTAGTTAGTTTTACTCTGTTTTGATGTAAACATCACACCCTTATAATCGTATAGTCTTGCGTGTTTCACTCAAATATTCTTATTTCTAGGTTCTTCCATTACAAGGGGTAATTTTCTCGCCTGACCCTTGACCCTCTTACTAGGATAAGTATTTGACAACTCTCAAACATGGAGCTCGTATTGTTAGTATCATTTTTTTTTATTTTTCGTGCCTGTGCTATGCAATATTCTCATTTTCCTATCATATTTTGTGAAAATAGGCGGGTAAGCAGTATTAATTTCATTTGTTACATATTTAACGAGCATTTAGATTCATGATACGGAAGCACGTTACATATGAGCCCAGGCAAAACATAAAGAGACCCTAGGTAATGGCGCCCGGCGAAAATTTTTACCAACTTGCAGACATTCATAGTTTTAACTTTCACTACATAGCGCTGATAAAGACCTAGGCTTGTTGGAACAAACAGTGAATGCTTTTACCAGACTGTTTGACTATGTTAACCGGTCAGTCTTTGAATTGTTGGCATATGTTGAAGGTGTTTTGCTGCAGCAAGCTCTGAACAAAAAAGGCGGTTTTTAAACGTTTGAAATTGATCGTCTTGATGCGTCAACACTTATGGTTTATACCGTACAAAATACCAAAAACTGGGACACTTAAAAGTATCACCGTAATGCTCCTAAACATGAAACAATGTTTTACAATGCAGGAAATGCGTGCAAAAGATACATATGGAATGGCAAACAGTGAAGACCATGATCAGACTGCTCCGTTGGGAGCAGTCTTATCTGGGTTTGCACCGTTTGCTAATATCTATTTGTCCATGTACTTAGAAGTTTGAGGGTAGTTGTCGTCAACCCAGACAGTATCTGAGCCGCGACACGACAAAACCAACATAGTGGCATGCGCGCCTAGCAAAGGCTCAGATCAGCTTGGGCAGAGACTTAGGGCCAGCATAGACCCTTAGCTATTCTTTAAGCGCACAGCGAAGATTCTTATCAGACTGGGCGGATGCCCAGGCTGATCTGAGTCTGAGCTGGGCGCACAACCACTTTGTTGGTTTTCTTGTGTCGCAGCTATTCTGATATTTGATCATAAGTATTTGGGAAAACAGTGCAGATCCAAATCTGGATCTTTCGACAACAGTTATTTCCAAGCCAAGTACACCAAATTACCCAGTTCTTAGACTTTGGAAATATTTGTTAAAGTTAAATTTACTGGCAAAGTCTAAATATTTTTGGTATTTGGATAAATCATGAGGACTATGGGGGAAAGGATTTTTGTAAAGTCAAGTGTGGTGTCCCAACAATCCTGCAAGGTTATGGGACAGACTAGGCTAGACTAGATACAATATTTTGAGTATTTGGGTAAATCATGTACCCAATTAATGCCAGTGTTACAAAAGGGACTTTGCAACCAGAGTAGACGCGGGGTCTGCTCAGGATCAGCACATTTTGTATTTAAATTTTATGATTCTTGCTAAAATTCCTTAAAGACAGCATAGTGGCGGGAATCAACTTTGGAAACTTAGGTATGAATGGGCTATGAAAGCCGTGCATTGTAACTATGTGCTAAGAACGATCTCATAACCTATCTAAGTGGGCGACTTTACTCATTTACTCGCTCTGACGGAAGGAAAGAGCTTCCGTGGCCTAGTGGATATGAGCGCTGACTGTTGAATATTAGGTCTCTCACCGCTGTGAGTTTGAGTCTCGCTCGGCACACAAATGAGAAAGCCACATTCTGCTTGCGGAAGGCCTGTGTGTTTTTCCCGGGAGCTCCGACTTTCGCCCATGTCTGCTTAACGATCGGCGCGATCTAAGTGAAATCTTCTTGAATAAAACATATCTTACAAAAAAAAGAGAAAAAAGAAAAAAAAAAAAGAAAGAAAGAAAGAAAATTGAGCCGCGACACGAGAAAACCAACTAAGTGGTTGTGCACCCAGTGCAGACTCAGATCAGCCTGGGCATCCGCCCAGTCTGATCAGAGTATTCGCTGTCCGCATAGAGGTAGCTTAGACCCTTAGCTACCCTTTAAGTGCACTGCGAAGACTCTAATCAGACTGGGAGGAAGCCCAGGCTGATCTGAGTCTGCGCTGGGCGCACAACTACTTTGTTGGATTTCTCGTGTCGCGGCTCAAAAAATCTGACGGAAGGCCACTTTCAACAGACTGAAGTCAGATGATACTTTCAGTATCTTTTGGAAAGTACTTAAATGTATATCAACTGTTTATAATTCTGACGCCATGTCAGTTGTTGAAATATGACAAGATAGGGGAAGAGATACATCTATAATTCCAGTGCACTTTGACGCATTTCTAACATCGGCATAGTACTTGCAAAAGCTGTTTCGGATCAGCGATGACCACTACTGTGAATGCAGGCAGAAAAACATAGAAAGGTGTCATACACTTTATATACCTAGAGCTTAGGTTTGCCCCAGACACCTGCTTCTAAGATGTTGAAAGGCTCTCTAGATTCGGGAAAAGACAGTAAAGGTTATTCAGTCAACCACGGGATCTTTGGAAAGAGCAGAAATATTTGGTTGAAGATGTATCCTACATGGCCAAGATAGGGTATGGCTACTCCGAGCAGGCTTTTTTCAAGTGGGCCAAGCAACAGATAAAAAACGCTCCGATCCCTACCAGCTGAATAGCTTTATGTCGGGACAGTCAGCGAGTCTGACGCGCGATCCACCTGCGTACTATTAAAACGGTGGATGATCACGTGGTTTTCACGTCACAGGAAACACTGGGAATTTCAGTACAACAATTGTTCTGCGGTTAGATTATTTTCAGAAAAATTTTCTTTGTTGCCGAATGTAGCCTTATAGAACATAGCACAGTGATTGCATGCGCGTAAGTACTTTAAAATGGTATTGTTGTTTTTACTGAGAGTTTATTTGTTTTCACCTTTAAAACTCCATCAGTTTTTGGAGCAACAACATCATTTACGTGCCACTGCCTACTTTTGGTTTCGGATGTTGTAGGGGACGATTAAGTTCAAAAACCTCAAAACCCACGATAAAATCGCGAATAAAAGTCTGAAAGTCCTCACGACTACACATTCACTGCGCTGCATTCTGGAAGAATACATGCAGAAACAATGAACTTGAAGAATTCCCGGGGTTTCCTCATTCAGAATGACGTAAGAAAATGACGCAAGAAAACACGTGATCATCCACCCTCATTAAAGAAGGAAGCCAAGGTTTTAACCATGACTGGGTGCAGACTGTGCTATAGTCAAAACTTTTGTAACGTATCGTTTTTGCGAACTGATAAAAAAAAATCAGTCCTTTATACTTTTTTTTTGAATTTATGAACCATAAAACTAAGGTTCCGATAGGCCTTGATGCAAACGTGTTTGCAATCCAACATTGAATTTAGAAACCAATTCATGGAGTCGGCGACTTGGGATTGATACTTTTTAAAGGCATTCAATATTTCATTCGACATTTCCCGTCCTGTATCAATACGATTCATTCCTTTGTAGTCACCAAATGAGCCGGGCCTGTTGACAGGTGGACGGCTCCGATTTCAGCCTTTGCCTTTTAACCAAAAATTTTGGACTTTATCAGAACCTATCATCAAATCACACAGGTGTGTTTCAAATAGTTATCTGCCATGAAACCAGCAACAATTTACAAGTGATTTAAATTTTTTACGAGTATCATTTGTTCTTAACCTTTCCACAATACCCTCGCTGACACCATGTAATTTCTGGTAAATATACGGTGTGCAATCTGGGATTTTATGACTGTTCACGTGGGCGGGGCGGTAACTGAAGAACATATAATTCGGTAGGTACTAAATAACTTTATTGTTTTATTCTGCCCTTGTATTGATTGCCCGCCATTAATTAATGGTTTGCCCTGCAGAGCGGCCATATTATTCTCACTCAAGGCAGCAATTATACGCCTTCACGCTTCTTGCCCGTGGCAATTTGGCTCCTAATAAGAATTCGCCCACAAAAATATTTACAAGTTCTTTAAATTTCACTACATTCATTAGAGCATACACGTTCTCTAATTACTTTTTAGTTACCCCAAGTCTTATTTTCTGTTCTTCAAACAAGAATTGATAAAAGTGGATAAAAACCTCAACTAAATGAACTACGTCATTGGGATTGTTCCTTGGCGGCATGTGCAAATCGCAAAGCAAAAGAGCAGTTTGAAATCTGACCAGGCCGAGATTCGAACCCACGAATTTCCGAAAGTGACGCAAAATGGCCTGTATCCGCCACTGTGCTAACCTGTTGTCAATTTATGGACCAAGAGAAAGTGAAGATGAAAATAGGACTGCGTTAGCATACATACATACATACATACATACATACATACATACATACATACATAGGTTGATACGTGCATATTATGCCTTTTTGTCGCTGGAATAATGTGCGTTTGCTCTTTCAAGTTATTCTGTTACCGATTCCAAATCCGGGTTCTATCGAACAGTCTTTCATCGTAATCTTCCCATCGTCCTGATATGACTTAAATACTGTTAAAAAGGATGTAAAATCACGTTATCCATACATACTACACGGCATCAGAAGAACACAGTTTTTATTCTATTTTGGCATGTCGCTCGGAAAATTTTACTTCTGGAGCCAGTATTTCTATAATTATTAGTACCGAAAAATACACTCTTGAAAATCTTATAAATGATAAGTACCCAGTAATACTGACATTAAAAGTATTTCTCTGATAATTAGAACCCAGGAATACAGCAATGAAAAATATTTCTAGGTTTATTAGTATCACAGTATCCGAACTACATGTACAATCTCTTCCGGTTTTCATAGCGTTGAATCGAGAGTACAAACATTCGCTTATAAACCAGTAGTCGGAAATCATTATGTTTTGAGATTTTATCCGGAATCTGCTGCGGAATAGCTATTTAGCTTCGAAAATGTAAAGAGGTAAGTTTAATATAATTTGCTCTTCGGTCTTTTACTTTATTACCCTGTACAATGTCGTGTATGAGTGGGTAGTAATTGGTACAGTATTCAAATCGCCCTTGGCATGATTCTTAAACCATTTTGAGCATTTTCTTACAAGTTTTATAAAAAATCTTTAGAATAAACGGAAGGCGTTATCAATCTACATTTGTTAGTTTTGATAAAAGAATGATAGCTAAGTTTTGCACGACACAATCTCGTGTTAAATTAAGCTGTTCGGAAAAAAAAATCTGCGACGGCAAGGAGTTTTTCATTGTACAGGGCAATAAAGTAAAAGACCGAAGAGAAAATTATATTAAACTTACCTCTTTACATTTTCGAAGCTGAATAACTATAAATGACGCAGTAGATTCTGGATAAAAACTCAAAACATAATGATTTCCGGCTACTGGTTATAAGCGAATTTTGTACTCTCGATTCAACGTTATGAAAACCGGAAGAGAGGGTACAGTGCGTTCGGATACTGTGAGTATCTAGCCATACAGACATGAAAAGTAGTTCTATAATCATAAGTACCCAGTTATGCAGTAATGAAAAATATTTCTAGGATTATAAGTACCCAGCTATTCAGTCATGAAAAGTATTTCTATACTTATAAGCACCCTGGGACACAGCCATGAAAAGGTTTTCTATAATTATTGGCAGCCAGTTACACATTCATAATTTTTTTTCTCTAAAATTATTAGTACCCAGTAATACAGTCATGAACCGTATTTCTATAATTATAAGTACCCAGTAATATAGTCGGTCATTGTTTTTCTTTAATTATAAGTGCCCAATTATACAGTCATTGGTGCCTGCGTCAGATCTAGTTATGTGTTGACAGAGTCAGCAAGAACAGGCCCAGAGGTTATAAAACTTGAGTACATTCTCAAACTCAAAATAAAGCACACTGATTGGCTGCTTCCGAGCATGTGCTCGGAAGCAGCCAATCAGTGTGCTTTATTTTGAGTTTGAGATTATTCTTAAGTTTTATAACCTCGAACCCAGGCAGGAAACACAGACAACCCAAAGAACAAAGCAAAAGATGGGCAATGGTCAGGAATTAATACAAGCAAACCCCAATTCCGCCCTCAATACCAAAAGAGAAAGAAGAACACACCAAAATGACAAAATTTCAATAAAGACACGCTCGGTATACCGAATGAGCAGTTCTTTCTCAAACAGGTGGCCATTTAGGTATCCTTACTAAAACAGCAGCAACATCTATTTTCACCCATTTTCTATTTCAAATTACAAACAAAACAAAAACAGACAGCAGAATGGGCAGCTATTGAGGTGACCACAATGCTAGAGACCATAGGCAAGTGGACCCAACAACATGAACATTGAGGAACCACAACAGAAGTACCGCCTTGGAACGGTCAGTAAAAGATAAATGAGGGGCTTAAATTAGTTTTACTGGAATCCAACCCCGCCTTTAGCCTCCGCAATGGTTCAACTCAATCAAGTCAATAACAATCCACAGAACAGGCCAATGAAAGCATCAATTAGGACAATAAGAACAAATTATATGAAAAACGTTTAACAACTATTTTTATATATTTTCTATTTTTATACCAAAACATGCCAGGAAGCAAAGTGTGCAGCTATACAGGTGGTTACATTGCCAGCAGACCACAGAAAAATAGTCACAAGAGCAACAGTGAAGAACTACAACATAAGTACCGCTTTGGAAAGGTGAGAACTTAAACTAGTTGTACTGGATCCAAACCCTCACCCTTTGCTTCGGCGGTGGTTCGAAACTTTTAGTTAGCTCTTTGGTTCGCATGAAGGTTTCCTTACCCATCCATGAAGGTTTCCTAACACATCAATGAATCATCACAGGAACAACGCAACTCACGGATAAGACCTATGATGAATCGGAGATGAGGACTCGACAGGAACAACGTATTGCGTTACCTGGAGATCCCTGGGGATCACTGTTATCCGGAGAAAAAGAAACACATCAGCTGAACCCCGAATAACCAAGTAACAGCAGTAAGTCTGCCCAGAAATGATGACAGTGCTGAGACAGGAAAGTATCTTTGAAAAAGTGAATCTATAGATTACGTGCAGAAAGTATTAAGTATACTCACTGTCGCGAAACAAAAGCTGCAAACTCATCAGAACGTGCATAAACCAGGTACATTGCACTTTTGATAGGCTGAAAAGGGTTACCAGTTTTTGACAGACATTTTTTTAAACTGACAATTTATAGCCAGCATTTGCTGCTCTTTTAATACTCCAAGTCTATTCTAGATACCTTCGGGAAACCGAGCTATGATGTGACGTGGTCTAGTCCAGGGAAAATGGCTTCTCGGGCAATAAAGCTATACATTAATGTGTACCCGCAAGTACGATTGACCCGTTTTAAGTAATTATTCTTGTTCGAAAACAATGTAAATGAGAACTCAATGACCACGAACTAACACAATCAATGTCCACATCCTAACCTTAATACCAAATGGGAAAGAAACCATTAAAGATGACACAGAAAGGAAAACAAGACAAGACAAACTGGGAGTGGAAGGCTGTGGTGGGGTTGGGGCTACTTTAAATCACTGCAGCTGGTGTTAAGTACCGTTTGGCAGCCATAAAATCGTCTCCCCATACTTCACCACAGTGCATTTTTTCTTTATTTCCTTTGGGGTCATCGAGAACATTCTTGTAACTTTGAAGCTCAAAGACCGCTTTAACTGGCGCTAGGGAGGCAAATGAAGCATCGCAAAACTATATATAATACTTTTATCTGAAGAGAACTAATAAATCCGAGAATCCTTATATGTGTTCATTATTTGCAAGGACAACCTTTGTAGATATTTATTAAACCGGTTTTACATACACGTAGTACCCGCTCTACACGAAGTCCCCGCTCTACACGTCGTCCCCGCTCTTGATCCTGTTGTTGTTCATAAAATTTGATGAGCCGCGACACGAGAAAACAAATAAAGTGGCTGTGCGCCCAGCGCAGACTCAGATCAGCACGGGCATCCACCTAGTCCGACCAGAGTCTTCGTTGTCTGCATTGAGGTAGCCAATACCCGAAGCTACCCTTTAAGCGCACAGTGAAGACTCTGGTCCCGCCGAGGCTGATCTGAGTCTGCGCTGGGCGCACAACCACTTTGTTGGTTTTGTCGTGTCGCGGCTCAAATATGCAAGTTCTTTGGTCCGGGTAAAGGACTTATCAGCCCTCAATAGATCAAAACAGCGAATATATTAATCAGGTTTAAATACGGGGATGAAACAAGATGGGCACTCAACAAGAAAACCAATGCTGACACGCTAAGAAGCCCAAGAGTTGAAACCCGATGGGTCTGGCCAAGGACAGATTACCAACTTAATTGAAAGTTTTATTGTCAGTGTCACTGATGAGGCCTGAATAGCCGAAACTTCGAAGTATGGCTCATGTTCATTCTTTTGAATGTCTGCTCTGCTCTTGAAGGAACTTTTAATTTATACGTAATAACCATCATAAAGTCTAAGGACCGACCCGCCGGTATGCACTCGAAGAGGGCAGCAAACTTGCAAACAGTGATTTGATTAAGTACTAAGCATGATGTTTGTTGCAGTACATTTGTTCATTTATCCAGTTTACGCGTTTTGTGCACTTTTTGGTGAGTCTTAGCTTTAATTCTCGCTGATGATATGTTAACATTTAAAAAAATAACTAAGGTTATAAACATCCACAAATGGCAGAGATGCTTGACACAAACGCGTGTGACCTTCGTGGTACAACGTTTTAATAAGGTCATAATTTCTTAGATATAGGGAATAAATATTTTCATGAGTCACGGCTAATGCATGTGGCATACTAGCAGCATACAGCCAATGTGACGTCAGAAAGGACAAACTCGTAGTAAACTACCATTTTTGAAATAATTAAATGACATAAGCTATATCAACGTGTCTTTTTCAGTTAATAGTGCAGATTCTAGACTTGTATGCATTCGTATATACTGTCTAATTGCATATTTTGGAACTGAGTCATATTGTTGTTGTGCTAAATTACTATTGTCATGATGACAAAGCTAATTTGATATTGAGTACTTACAAGCATTAAACTTGTTTTTTTCTAAATACATGTACCTACTTATTTTACGTTTGTGTTACTAAGTCAAACTTCAACCTTAAATCACAAGAAAGTGCGTGTTTTTTCGTCTTTGCTTATAGTATTGCAAATTAAAAGAGAAGAGGGCAAGAAGTGTAGATCCAAAGAATGCGGTTCATTATAATTATTTGTCCATTCAGCTACATGTATTAACATTTTGTCGCTTTCAGACCTAGATCATTTGCTATTGTCATTTGAAATCCTAATTATACAAAAGTGAATTATTCAAAAAATATTAAAAAAGAAGAAGAGTTATTGCCTTTTAAAGGCTGGTTTAAGCTGTCGACCATACGGAACCAATCCGTTACAAGCACCATACATGACAAGAGATGGCTTATATATACAGGAGATGGCTTATATATTCAGCAGATGGCTTATATATAAGCAGTTTGCTTATCGTCAGACCCTGTACCATTTTGTATTGTATTACATGATATGTATTCAATGTTTAAACCAAGCACCGTACATACGAAACGCATACTTGAAAGGCATGTACACGCATAAAGCTTGCAAAGCTCTTAGAGCCGCTGTACTCACTAAGCGCCTCCTTAGCCACGTTCTAGGATAGTCGAGTCTGGATCTGGTCAGAAATTGATCTTGGTAAAAGAAATTTCCCTTCCGGACAATGTCGATTTCGTCAATAACGTTTACTCCTCTGGGACTGAATGTTATAAGCTTGTCGATTTGACTTGTAAATTTCACGGTAGCCACTATCAGCAAGATTATTCCCCTTTGACTACATTGCCTGCCAAGGAATAGATTTCCGATATATACAGTTAATGGCATAACTACGTCAAATATATAATAGAAAGAAATGCTTAACATACTGGTTTAAAAAAACTAAATTACACCGTTTCATGACAGCACAGCATAAAACTCCGCCGGACAGGGTACATAATTATGCGGACAAGAGGTCTCAGGGATCGAATATATACTCAGCGCCAATGAAAACGCACGTCTTATAGCATTTTTTGCCTAAAGTCAATACAATGATCTACATCAGACACTTAACATTTTAAACCATGGTATTACGCTCATAATAACATTTTGCCTAAATACCACGCCCATGATAACGTTTTGCCTAAATGCTACACCCATTATTACATTTTGCATATTCCTATGCCCATGACAAAATTTTGCCTAAATACTACGCCCATGATAACAATTTGCCAAAATAATACGTCAGTTATAGCATTTTGCCTAAATACTACGTCCATGATGTTATTTTGCCTAAATATTACGTCCATGGAAATATTTTGCCTAAATACTTCGCCCATGATAACATTTTTGCGTAAAGACTACGCCCATAACATTTTGCCTAAATACAAGGTACGAGTCTCACGGTGAAGTAACGTAAGCTCTGAAATAAAAAAGAACAACAGCAACAACAAAAACGGCAAACCAGTGTATTTCGTATGGTACACATTTTCATCGGTGGCTTTGTCGAATGCCTCATTGTCACGTTCATCTAACAATCGACAGGCGAACAGACTGATATGACAGCTCAAAAGGTTACCTATTGCACGAACCCAAAATGCTGATATTAGTTTCAGAAATTAGATTTCAGACACTTTGGGGGACAAACGTCGACCATAATATTGCCTTAGCATAACGCTATATACATAATGACACCTGTATTTGCCAAATTACGTCATTCTTACATTTTATGTCAAAGGCCCTAAAGCACCATGCACTGGCAATCAAGATTGTAGCAGAGTACGGAATATGGATTTAATTTAAAAATGTCATTTGACGTTGACAGTTTCAAACTCTGAATTGTTGACGTTAAGCCTGATATAGCCTACTGCTGACCAAACTCGAATTTGTTAACACGAGAAAATAAAGCTTTATTGAATTGCATGTTACGCTACATAATTTAATTGGTTCGTTAATACATTTTCACCGACGCTGAGTATAAAAAAAGCACAACCGACGGTCAGAACAGTAGACGGCAGCATCTCAGTTTCAACACAATAGTGATTCATTTTGTGTAACACGCACTTGTGAGTCGTGACACGCACTCAGACCTTTTGTAATAAACTGGCGGATGGTTCCGGTGGACATGGCGTTTCCTAATCTGATTTTCACACTCGCAAAGTCTTGCTCTCCACGTTATTTGTTAAATCATGTTTTGCGCTCTACGTTTACTAGTTAAACCATATTTTTCTTTCTTCTCATATTAGTTAAACCATATTTTTCTCTCTAATTGTAATAGTTAAACCATATTTTGCTCTCTACTTTTATGCGTTAAGAGATATTTTGCTGTTTTTTTCTTAATTAAACCATAGTTTGCTCTTTAATTTTATGAGTTGCATTTGTTTGAATATTTATAACAATCGTTTGAGCAGGACACTTTTTAATACCGGTATAATAAATTGACCAGACTAAGTCGACAATTTTGTTTTTGTTACAAAATCTTCATGTATTTTCTGTGTCTCCGCATATTCGAAGATTTGAGCCGCGACACGAGAAAACCAACAATGTGGTTGTGCGCCCTGCGCAGACTCAGATCAGCCTGGGCATCTGCCCAGTCTGGTCAGACTCTTCGCTAAGCGCTTAAAGCGTAGCTAAGGGTCTAAACTACCTTCATGCGGACAGCGAAGACGCTGATCAGTCTGATCTGAGTCTGCGCTGGGCGCGCAACCACTTTGTTGGTTTTCTCGTGTCGCGGCTCATTTGTTTTTAGTTTAGCCATTTGTCTGCGTCTGGCTCGAACTGCAAAAATTTTAAGCATTAAATGCAGACCGGAACCGGGCATTCGACGTTGTAAGGAAACAAATCGGCTACAATTTGGCACCCGAGGAAAGTGAAAGCTCGCATATGCGAGAAGTGCTTGTTCTAATCAGACTGCGCATTTATCTTCGCCTATCTTAAGGATGTCGTAAACCATGGATGCTCTTGTTTACAGCAATCTCAATACGTATTGGCCGGCTACTGTATATTCTTCTCTGTGCCGGTTATTGATAGCATCTCGCAAGTTCTCGAAGATGGAGATTTGTTCCGAAACATCATTTGATTTGATCAACAGCAAATTACCTATTTGACGCCAAACGTCATTTTCTGTAAGTGTCATACTGGTACTCAAGACTCCGTGATAAATGCTTTTTCTTCTCTTAACTGCTCCTTGTCTGCTGAGAGATGACGTTCTCGTCTCTATTCGACAGCTAGGGCCATAATGGGAGGAAATATTGTAATCATAATCATATACTGAATTATTGCCTTGGACCTTTATGAATATAACTCACCGTTAATGGTATACCTTTCATGTTAACAGAGCCGTGCTTAGTGACTTTTTCTAGAATTATTGGAGGGCCATCGCTATTGTGTTGTTAATGTATGCAAATTTGATAAGCGTTTCTTTGTCTCAGACTCGCAGACATTTTAGCGCTGAAAAAACGCAGTGCCACAATTTATACCATATAATAACTAGCTTTTATCGTTGATAATCTTCTGATTATTCCGTTTTGAAGCATTTCAGAGACTTTCAAAAATATTATCAGTCGCTTTATTTCCATCTTAAATATAATATTCCTCCTCGCTTACAGGCAGAAGATGTAATTCGGGTTCTTTCTTTCACTCAAGCGCAGACATGTGACGCCTTAGAAAAAGTCTGGGTCATAAACAAGCTATCAGTTATTCATTTTCGCATCAAGAACTGTTAGATAGTGCACTAAAATATGAGCAACACGTTCAAATTGCTTTCTTTGCAGCATAAGTGGATTTGATGAATAAATTGGACGAATATCTACAAAGCCGCATCCGCACATGACCAAGCATGGACACTGAGTTTCGCAAGACAATAGTTTTACAAAACGAGCTGGCCATGCTCTCGAACCATGCCCGCAAGTGCAGCCCACATAAACAGGGCTCACACTGTTTTTCGGTATTGGTTGTTTAGGGTTTAACGGCTCTTTGAGACAGTATTTCAGTATATATCGAGCCGTCTCTTAGAGAGAGGTAGAGAGAAAGGAGCTAAGATAGGCGAGAGAAAAATGTCCAAACAACCTCACTTGCACCTACTGCAAGCACTATAGACCCATGCCCTACTTAACCCAAATTGTTAGGACGTCCCGGTACTGAAAGTTATACCCAGCACCATCGCCAAACCCGACCACCCCCGTTCTTCGGTATCACCGGGCCTGTTTAATAGTCGTTTTCAAAATAGAATTCAACGAGGAAACAATAAGATTCTGACAGCTTTAAAAGATCAGATAAGCCTGTGGATTTTTCCCAGTCATTAGTTTAAACAATACTTTTTTCACAAAACTGTACATATACAACGATTACATTGCTACATAAAATAACACATATTACAATGAATGGGATACAGAAGAAAGTCAGTGACTTTTTTTAAAAGCTGCCAGGTACTTGTTCACTTGATATTTTTTCATATTCCGGTCCGTCAAATAACTCAAGCCGGCGGGTCGGGCCTCAGACTTAATGATGGCTCTAGCCTAAAAAATCTCTAATAAATTTGATGTAGAATTATAGTTTTGACTCGATAACCAGATTTCATTCGGAGCCATTTGCGTTCAGCTGTTGGGACTTTTTTGCTTCAGCGTTTGTGCGGTTCTTGCTGTTGAGTGCGCATTTTGTTTCATCTCCGTATTTAAGGAATGAATTGAATTTTTCTGATGTTTATCGAAGTATAAACTACATTGGGTCGCGTGCAAAGTAAGTGAACCCCGAAAGGGTTCATGTAAACTTTGCTAGCGGCCCAATGTAGTTTATACTTCGACAAACACCAGAAAAATTAAGTTCATTGCTTATATTTACATTCTTTTCTATCTATTTTTTACCACAAATTTGCGATAGGGGCTATAGTTGAAGCAGAAAAACATTATACGCAGTTTTTCTAATGAAAGCAGAACAGCGTCAATGACGTCATTACTTCAGCTACGTCCAATCAGATTAGAGAATCGTGGTTTATTTTGACGTCACTTAACGTCGCGTGAATCGATGTAGCTATTGAAGTATAACCTACATTACGTTCTAATGGTTTACCATAGGCTTTTTAATAAATGCACGGATAATGTAAATATTAAATTTTGATTCTAATGTTTGCTGTTTGGATCCATTTTTACACGGACCGAATAACTGGTATGTTTATGAACCACAACAACACAGGGCAAGGGATACGCCCGAGTGTAACCGGTTTAAGCTCCCCAGACACCAGTAACTGAGCCGCGACACGACAAAACCAACAATGTGGTTGTGCGCCCAGTGCAGACTCAGATCTGCCTGTGCATAGCTTAGTCTGATCAGACTCTTTGCTATGCGCTTAAAGGGTAGCCAAGGGACTAAGCTACCTTCATGCGGACAGCGAAGACTCAGATCAGACTGGGCGTATGCCCAGGCTGATCTGAGTCTGCGCTGCAAGCACGACCACATTGTTGGTTTCCTCGTGTCGCGGCTCAATTTATTACTGGCAGTTCCAAGGCGGTGTTTCTGGTGTGGTTTAGTACTATTAGTGTCATTGTTTTCCTGCTTTCCATTCGTCATAAACTTTTTGTATATTATTTAGAATAGCCTCGCGGCAATCTGCCAGGAAGGAGCTGACCTACTGGCTTTTCGTTTATCCCGTTTTGCTTTTTGTGTCCTCTTTTTTATGTTTCCTTTCCCATTTGGTGTTTAAGCAGGACGTCCTAACCTATTGTGTTGGTTCCTGGTCATTGCCTTTCATCTACTTCACTTGTCTTTCTAGTATTCCTAGATGCTTGTAACCGCTTAAAACATAAAAACTACGTCAAAGTTATAAATTTCTATATGTTTTAAGCCAAAACATATTCAGTCAGCGGTTTCAAATATCTATTCAACTTAAAAATCCCATGGAAATTAAAACAAAAAGCTCATGGGTGAATTTGAATATTCCGAGTTTCTGAAGAATAAGATGCGGCCCTATCTTTACATGAAAAAGAACATACAGGTATAAATTAAGAACATAAAAATATAGCAACAAAGAGAAAATATTTGTTGTCATCAGGCACGTTGAGCATAATTATTCGATAACTCCGAGCAAATTTAAAGAGTAACTACACTTCAGGAACTGACTGAATTAGATCCCAAACCCTATTCCCAACATCAAAGGGAAAGATTGACAAAGACATCCCAACAAACAATAAATTACAAGTGATAAGCCGAGTCAGCAGCTCTTTCCTAAATAGGTGGCAACTCCGCTATCTTTACCAAACTAAATAATTTAGACCAACAGAAGGGTTACAACAGACTAAGCAAATTATACGAAAAACATTTAACAACTATTTTTACCTATTTTCGATTTTTATCACAGAAGGGATAAAATAATAACACAATAAACCAAACAGCACCGAATATAAAACAAATGCAACCGCAACGAAAGTACCGCCTTGGGACGGTCAGTAATAACTACTGGGGGTTTAAACCGGTTTTACTGGGCCCAAACCTTCACCCTCACCCTTCGCCGCGGTGCACACAATTAGTTGGTAGTTCGGTTCGTATGGATACTTCAAACTGACTCTAGATTACGCTCCATCAGAGCAGGGTAACCTGGGTGGGTCAGAAATTATTACGGTCACAAACCCAAACTCATCTATAGAGGGCTGACCATGTATACAGAGGGTAAAAAAAGGCGTTTGCATTACAATGTACCTGAGGTTCTGATTCTGCTATATTTTGATATTCATTTCCTTCATTCATTCATCCCTTTCTGTAGACATACGTGTACTTTAAAATTAATAGCCAAAAGAAAATATTTTAACTGCTTCAAGTGATATACTGTAAAAGCTCTATTAATCGCCTGGGCATTTATTAGAATCATTACCTTTCACAGAAAGGGTGGGTGGGCGTTTTTCATAAAATCTTTTTAAAGTTTTGAGATCAATAAGCTATTCTATTTCACTAGCAGCATATGCTGACATCCCCATTTTCGAACACCACACGGATTTGGAATGAGGTGGGGAATTATTTTGTATTGCGACTTGAACATTAAATTTAAGCATTTATAGGTCGAGTTAATAATCATATATTGGTGAGATTCGAAAATGTGGTTCTAAGCGGACCATAACAAAATGCTTAATGTTGCGATCTTTAATGACAGATTCCAAATGTCATTTCCAGATATTGTAACTGGCTTTCACCGTCACTGTACAACCGCAATGAAACATAGTGCGATACTAAAGAAATGATTGGATTAACGGAATTAATAAGATGTGACTTAAGATTTTTTATGTCATGTTTTTGTCTTGTGCATCTGATTGTTAGTATCAAAGTAATGACAGTACTTATATACACAATGCAGTTAATACAATAAAATGAAAAAAATGTTTTCATTAATTTAATCTATTAACAGATTACTTTCATGCTTATCACCAGTCACCGGTACAGTATAATACTTTGTAATACTAATGACATACATGTTCTGACGACAATCTTGTTGAAGTGTTACCTGGGGTATTTCACAAGAACATCTGCCTATCTAAAGATGACAACATCACGTTGGACAGCACTTTATCTTTTGCGACAAAAGAAAAAAAAATGAGCCGCGACACGACAAAACCAACAACGTGGTCGTGCGCCCAGCGCAGACTCAGATCAGCCTGGGCATCCACCCAGGCTGATCAGACTCTTCGCTAAGCACTTAAAGGGTAGCTAAGGGTCCAAGCTACCTTCACGCGGACAGCGAAGACTCTGATCAGACTGGGCGGATGCCCAGGCTGATCTGAGTCTGCGCTGGGCGCACATCCACATTGTTGGTTTTGTTGTGTCGCGGCTCATATGTGGAAAAAGTCCCATCAAATGTAATTTTGTCATTTTTCGATGGTGATTAAATCAGATAATGTTTTAAACTAAAATTATTGTCAGCATGTCCTACGGTATGTTAAAAATTACATCAATTCATGTTCGGTAGCACTTTTTCCTCTACAGAAAACAAGAGAAAATTTAGTGGTCAGCTAGGAGTATTGTCTTGTGTATAATAAACCATATGTACTCAGAGAATATATGCTATAGGTAATCACGACTACATATAAGAAGAACGCCTGACGTTGCTCCTCAAATAATTCCTCGTGTCTCAAAGTAGAATACATGCAGTGACAAACTACCACGGATGACTCCATTGACAGCTCAGATCACATGTCTTCCAGCTGACACAAGAATATATGACTGTCTATGAGCACTAAACGCTCCCCAATATCCGGACCTAAACAATAGCAAATACCAAATAACGGAGTTCACAATAGAGTGCAGTTCAAGTGACATTGCTTTGAAGCATATTGCTGCCTCACACTACAGCCGCCTCGGCAAGTTGGCCCAAAGATATGCTGATAGGAGACCGGAATGACTGCATCACAATGTACACAAAATGCCTCTTTCATCCGGAATCATAGGGGCTCGAAGCGAGGGTAAAATATCAAAATCACGAACTAAAAATATATTTGCTTTTGGACGTTTGAATACACAAGTTGCCTATAAATACGCAATGACAAATACTTATTTCTAAATCAAGTGAAAACTTCGGGACAATTTCAAATGTAGTTGTATGGAACAATGCGGGTGGGACAGAATAAGAACAGATTTACACTGTCGAATGTAGAAAAAGAAACAATAAATAAATTAAAAATAAATAGATAAATTAATTACCGCTATCTTTCTTAAATATGACAACCTGCGACTCAAATGAATTTGAGCCACAAATTCATTTGGTATTAATTGCATCTTTAACATATGATGCAGACGGATAGCCGAAAACAGCGAAATCTGCTGTGTCATGATGCAATTTGGAATGTGACGACGATTAAAAATGTTCGTGGTCATTTTATAGACGCCTTTAGAGAGAAATAGTTGTAGCCAGTTTTTTTTATGCTGTTGAAAAGTTATGTTGGTTTGCACGTCCATCTTTATATAAACACTACTGAGTATATAAATGAAAATGGAATGTCAATAAAACTAGGTACAAACAGCTACATACAACAAATAAAATGGGTGATAGAAGCTATACTAGAGGCAAATACAGTTTAGGTAAGCTTAGGCATACTAGAAGTCTGATGTAAGTTTTGGTTGCTCGACTTTGTCATAAGGCGCCTTTCTGACGTAGCGCAGTTGAAAGGTTAGTTAAGCGAAAATAAGATGTTGGGGTTTAGGGTTCTTTCAGTTTTTTTTTTTTCTACATAATCTAGCTGACGGGACTCTCTGCGGGTATTGAAACTTTAATTGATACTACAGCACTGAAAAATGAACAGATATCCGAATAAATGAAATGGCAAGTGATACTATGATATAACTAAAAGTGAAAATGCGGTACTTAAAAGATACAACTACAGTAACCGAAATATGAGTGTAACAAACCGGACCATAAAAAATAGAGGGCATTATAACACTTTTGAATGTGAGTACTGTCAAACCTCACGTATGTTAGAAACATGCATGTGAGAAGCAGTCTGTTGAAATCAACCCCACAATACCTTGACATAGTGTCGCCGACAACTTTCACTCTGTATCTGGTTACCTACTTGTATTTCTCCTTATGGTATGCAATAGCTGAAACATGTTATACAATACGTAACCAGAGGAACTGAAAAAATAGAAAAAAGAAATAGCAGATCACAAATAGTCAAATGAGTGCAAAATGTGACATATCGTCTCTGGTAAACCAGTGGCTAATGCTGTTGAAACGGTAAGCGCCAGAAATAAAGATAATATGATATATATGTCGCACATTTTATCATTCTACTCTTAAACATCGGGAAAAAACTTCAGAAGATCTTGAGATATGTTCTGAGAATCTGAAATTTTAAACTGGTTTAGACTTTTATTCTAGATCATCGTCATCATCGTCTTTTATATTATTTGGACCTTTTTTGATACTATTCAGTCTTTGACTGGACTGCCCAATTAAAATTAAGAAATTACAGTATGCTTTTCTCTGGTTTCGTCACCAGATATTGTCAGGGTCACTGATGAGGCTTTAGTAGCTGAAACTTCGTAGTCTGGCCCATCATCTTCTTTTGAATGTATTCTATGTTCTTGTAGGAACCCTTTAAGATTTAATTCAAGTTATGAGTTGTTACAATCCCTATTAAAACGAATATTCGTAATACATCGAATGGTTTTGTATAACAAATATGAATATTTGTATAACAAATTTGAATAATTGTCACTGTTGCACCTATTGAACAGATAAAAAAGGGCAGGGCAGGATAGAGTCAACCGTACTCTCTTTGCAGTGCAGCCGTGTTGTAAATGCTTTAACGAATACAGTCACAAATTCTTCAAGTTTAACTGAATCCATAAAAAATATTTGCATCTCATTGCGAAATTGGACCTTTTCATTCAGCCATTTGCTTTAAACATCTTTATGCCCAATTTATAACTGCACGATCATCTGTACGAACTGCGATTTCCCTGCATGGGATCCATGGTGAGACTGTTTAAAAACGCTTAAGGTAGGTCCCGTATCAATGATGTGGCTTCATATGAGGCCCTGCGCAGATAAGTAATATCAAGTCGGTGTCTGCAGAATATATGCATCATGTGCATGCATATTTAGACGATTAATAGTTTCTTGCACAACGCCCCATTATTACACGGGTGGTAAAGTTTCAAATTGACCTCCGCGGAGGTCTGTTGAAAAACAATTTGACTATTTTCCGGTAGGCAATTTGAATATATCCTGTCATGAATTTTCGCGATTCACTGACAGGGTTCAGACAAGATTTTTCTCGCTAGAAAAGGTATTCCGAAAATCGGAGAATGTCATGCTATATATATTTTACAGTTGTATATTGAGACCAAATGACATGGAGCAGTTTGAAGCGGTATTTTTTAAATTACTTTTGTCCTTCAGGTTCATTACCGAAAACGAAACTAGGAAGGAGTCCTGCACAATTAAATCGGCTTTTTGAGTGCATTTGCAGGCTTTCTGTGAAATCTTATCGATGCAGTAAGACACGTAGCTTGTATAGCTTCGTTCTAAACATACTTTCAAGAATATGCATGCTTTAGTTACTACATGCTTACCTAATTTTTCTCGGCGGTCAATTTGAACACCATGAGAACAATTTGACTAATGTAGATTAACATGGTAAAATTTAATCAGCTAAAAAGAAGAAAATGCGTTTTGAAATTTTCAGGAGCCAGATATCATATGACTTGAATGCATGATTTTATACGTCTTAAGTACACCAGATAATATTGCTCACGCGACATTCTTTTTTTTGACATTCTTTTTTTTTTTTATCGTGAAATGGTAGTACAATAGTGTTTTATCATTTCTTTGTTGTAAAAGCAGACCTGTGGCTTTCACTTGTTTGTAAAATAAAACGAGCTCATCCAGACTAATATTTGCAGGGAAGAGAACCGATATTCAAACAATTTAGAGTGAATCCATAAAGAAGATATCAAGCAATCATACCCGCATGTTCCCCCCGCTGCGAGGTGATTGCACTCCTGAAGTGGCCGTTACATAGAAACACGGGTAATCAACATTAAACAATAACAACATCATGACCTGTAAAGGATGTGATGAAAACAAACCGGGTCGTGCTATGTTTACAAACAAATCAGTGTCAAAAGAAAAAATATAAAGCACTATTGTGCTACTATTTCATGATAAAAAAAGACAATGTTACATGAGAAATATTATCTGATATTCTTTAGAAGTACGAAAACATGCTTTCAATCCGTTGCTACCTAGCTTCTGAAAAGTCAGTACGCATTTTCTTCTTTTTAGCCGATTAAATTTTTCCATGTTAACCTTTATTAGTCAAATTGTTCTCATCGTGTTCAAATTGACCGCCGACACAAATTGGGTAAGCATGTAGTAATAAAAGCATGCATATTCTCGAAAGTATGTTTAGAACGAAGCTATACAAGCTACGTGTCTTACTGCATCGATAAGATTTCACAGAAAGCCTGCAAATGCATTCAAAAAGCCGATTTAACTGTGCAGGACTCCTTCCTAGTTTCGTTTTCGGTAATGAACCTGGAGGACAAAAGTAATTTAAAAAACACCGCTTCAAACTGCTCCATGTCATTTGGTCTCAATATACAACTGTAAAATATATATAGCATGACATTCTCCGATTTTTGAAATACCTTTTCTAGCGAGAAAAATCTTGTCTGAACCCTGTCAGTAAACCGCGAAAATTCATGACAGGATATATTCAAATTGCCTACCGGAAAATAGTCAAATTGTTTTTCAACAGACCTCTGCGGAGGTCAATTTGAAACTTTACCACCCGTGTATTAATTAACGAAACTGCAAAATCATTTCATGACATGACACTGAAATGAAGACAGCTTGAAAGGAATCGCTGACGACACCCGCATCATTTTTGGCTGTCAAAACGCACGTAAAACATGTATACCTGTGCAAGAACATGCAGGTATATGTAGCTACGTGAGTCGGTTAAACCTTGGACAAACTTGCTTATTCTGGCGAAATGAAAAATGAGTGCAAAGAGCAGTTGAGGATACATGTACTTCCTCTAATTACTGGGACACCCTAACCGAGAACTACATGTATAACCATAATATAACAAAAAACGGCGCAAAACGCGAAATCTGGTCAGGGTATCCCTGCTTTTCGTTTGCTAGGTGCCCTATTAGGCCTAGGCCTTCGGCGGTAGTAGCAAGTTTTACCACTTCAAATATGTTAATTTCTAGCAACAATTTTTGTACATGTTTTCTCAATCAGAATCTATATGATAAACAGATCATAACATGGGTTTTTCGTTATCACCCGTTTATCAGCCCTCGACGAATATCGGACCTCAGGCAAGCCCTCGGTCCGATATTGGATTCTCGGGCTGATAAATCGGATGATAAAGAAAACCCCATGTAATAATCTCTAGGTGTTCTTCGTCATTTTTGCACAGGGAGACACCTTTTGTGACTTCCTGTTTGCTTCCCTGGATGATGCAGCCCTTACTAAAAGGGTCTTCTCTTAAACGCAATAATTTGCTCCTACATCTTTACCAATTAAAATCTTACAGAGTTCCTTCAAGAGCAGAGAACACATTCAGAAGAAGCAATATGGGCCAGAATACGTAGTTTCGGCTTATAAAGCCTCATCAGTGACCCTGACAATATCTAGTGACGAAACCAGAGAAAGGCATTCTGTTATTTCTTAATCTTATTCGGACAGTCGATTCAAAGACTGTTTAGTACCAAAGGGGTCTAAATAATATGAAAGACGATGGTCTAGAATAAGAGTCTAAACCAATCTAAAATTTTTAATTTCTCCGAATATATCCTCTGATCTCGAAGGACGAAAATAAATATAATCTGCACTATGGATGATGTACGGGGAGACGCTTTACGGTCGCCACTCGGCACAACACCAGCTGCAGTGAGGTAAAATCAAAATCTTAAAGAGTTCCTTCAAGAGCAGAGAACACATTCAGAAGAAGTTACATGGGCCAGACTAAGTAGTTTCGGCTTATAAAGCCTCATCAGACCGTGACAATATCTGGTGACGAAACCAGAGAAAAGCATACTGTAATTTCTTATCGGACAGTCGATTCAAAGACTGTATAGTATCAAAAGGGTCCAGATAATATGAACTTGAAGACGATAATCTAGAATAAGAGTCTAAACCAATCTAAAATTTCAGATTTCTCAGAATACATCCTCTGATCTCAAAGGAGGAAAATAAATATAATCTGTGATCAAGTAGCTGTGTGTCAACAGTACTGATAGAATGGCAAACAGTGTAGACCCTGAGCAGTCCGATCAGGGTCTATATTGTTTGCTCTTACGCTTCTGTCGGTCATTATAGATTTTGTTTCCTGTGAACGTGACAGACATTGGCCGTCTAAGTGATAAGAATTACATTTTGACAGGTATTTGTGATAAGTCCGTTATTGGGGTCCGCCGGTGAAGGAGGGAATTAAACTGAAAGAAAACAGACCCGATGCTGCAGGCAAGACGAACAAAATTATAAGAACTAACACCACTATCTACCACTAGGGTATTGACAGTTATGTTATCTCAGTGAAGAGGAAAGAAATTGTAGAAACCTCATGTCAAAACAAAAGGGTTTGTATTCCTTTTATCGCACTGAACTTAGTCGAGGCGATAATTCAATAAAACTTTACCAGGAGGAATATGTTATGAGCAAAATCGAAGATTTCCGAATTTTATTTAGGCACCTCCAAGGGCGATGTCTGACTTCTTCCTTCTCTCTCGAGAGAAGTAATTCTTCAACAGTATTCTCCTTGTCTTCAGAGTAGCACCACTCTTCCACATCCTAGCATCGGCTTGGAGTTGATCATTTACTAATAACTCGTTGATTATTAACTAATACTTGTTAGACTTCCCGCATCGATTCCAATAAGTATCGGAAAGATATTGCGGCTACCTTAAATGATTTCGATAATCGTTGGTGCAAATGAGAGTATGTTGAGGTCAGACTCTGCTATTCCACTTGGCACACCGTTGAATCAACACTGAATCACTGAAAATAACAAAATTGTGACTGCCACGTATGTTAGACTTTAACAAATTAAAACTACCGTTTAATGACGCAAATTCTGATGATACCAATGATTTCTTGATTTACACTCAACTGTTTAGTTGGTATTGTTTCTTCAAAAAATATGATGAACATGATTACTTTGATTTTGATATTGTGCATTTTCCATTTGAGTTATGGATATTCCTCTTACTGTGCGTATCTTACTCATCTCATTCGGTTTGTTGGGGTTTCTAGTCATGTTGCTAACTCAAAACTCGTAAACAATGTTACAGGTATCACAAACTCCGTAAAGCTTTTTCAACATTTTGTCGACGCCACTATGACTTTCTAAAACTGTTTTTAGACAATTAATATACTGATTTGATATATTTCAACCAGCTATATTATGGTGAGCCATATAAGGGTGAATTTTTAGTATCTTTCCTAAAAAACAAAACAAAACAACAACAACAACAACAACAAAAACAATAGCTTGCTTATTTTTGTTTTTATTAATGTTTTAGCCACAATCCTGTTAATGCATTTTACTGCGAAAAGGTCGTTTACTTTGTATTGATACTCGAATGAGGCTATCTTAGAAATAGACTCATTACTTTTGCAAGGTAAATTGTTATCTCTTTGTACAAGTCGACACCTGTGTTTTGGTGGCTGTCGCATAAAAGTTTAGGCCCAGCTTTCAAGTTTATCATGGTAGAAAAACAGTAAGATTTTAAGAAAATAAGTATGTTGATTTATTTATTTTAACGTTTAAAATTTCCTTCTATAAAGCACTTATACAATACAATTTATAAAGTTTTATAACAAATAAAACTATTTGATTAGCTTTTTTTCCTTTTTTTTATTTTTTTTATTCCACGGCTGTCGATCTGTGAATAAATACTGATTTGTGAATATCCTTTGTAGCACATTTTGGGACACGGTAACCAAATACTGTAATTACTAAAATGAGCATAAAGCTGGTTTTACAATCCAAAGATGAATCAAAATTGCTCTGGAAATGACTAACAGTGCAGACCATGATCAAAATTGCTCACTGATTTGGATATTCACTGCTTGCTTATTAGACACATTTGACCAAACATTTAGAACAAATGTAGCGAACATCATCGAATCATGAGTCAGGCCATATCTTTGTCAAATATCAAAAATATGATATCGTTTAATGATATCAATATTCATTTTAGGGCTAGCGGCAAATAGTTGGTTTATTTAAAATCTATGATCGAATGTTTGATATGATAAAGTTAGTGGGCTAGTATTACATGTTTAAGTTACCCAATTTATCAATTGTCATTTGGAATTCCTCGGGGCAAAAATCTGTTACCCTAAATACTTAATCATGACCAAAACAAAGCATTTTCAGTTTATTCGTTACGCCCGTTTAGCTACCTTTTATACTAAATTTAATATCAAAATGTTATCACGAAAACTCATGACAAACAAAAATATCATTTAAATCACATAAATTTAATCATGATTTTTTCAACTTATCACAGATCAGTATATATTTTTTGTAAAGCCCAGCATAGATATATTTTGATAGTTAACACCTTATCAGTTATTAAAAATAATGTGAGCTGCGACACGACAAAACCAACAATGTGGTTGTGCGCCCAGCGCAGACTCAGATCAGCCTGGGCATCCGCCCAGTCTGATCAGAGTCTTCGCTGTCCGCATGGAGGTAGCTTAGACCCTTAGCTACCCTTTCAGCGCTTAGTGAAGAGTCTGATCGGACTAGGCATATGCCCAGGCCGATCTGAATCTGCGCTGGGCGCATAGCCACTTTGTTGGTTTTCTTGTGTCGCGGCTCATGTTTGCTATCTTTACATCATGAATCAAGATATTTTGTGAAGTGCATCACCTAAAGATTTATAATTCATACGCAACTATTTTCATAATCGCTATCGAGTGAAAAATACAGGTATCGCCGATTTATCGATAATGCCCGCAGGTCTCTGGAGTTACCTAGCGTAGCAGTCTACTTGGCAACAGGTATTGATTAAAACAGGTACAATATCGATTATTTGACTGTGGGAAGTGTCATAAAAATTAAACGCCCTTTTCTGGTTCTTTGCTTAGTTTGCGCAAATGCGACTGATCAGGCTGCGCATAAGCTCAGACAAATGAATGGTCACGGGTTCTGGCGATTGATGTTCCTTTGGGGTATTACTCGTAACCAATTCTGATTCCAATGTAGTTACTTAAAATAAGACTGCGCATCTGCGCAAACTAACCATAAACCCTGGTCCCGTCTTGATCAGTTTGCGTAGGCTAATCTGAATAGCATATAAAACGGTTGAACATTCAACTAATGCAGATGCGCAGATGATCAGGTTTCAAATGTGCATACTGATTGTTTTTTTTTTCTGTTCCCATATTGCATATTCAAATATAAAACCAAAATTATTTTTAAAAATTAAATCAATCGGAGTTTTAATGGCAATATGGTAATTTCGTTTGCTGAAGTTGTCAGTGTTGAATCATCTGTTGATAGCGAAGGGTAAATGTCAAGCGTGTTTATTGCACATGAATATATCGATTATCGATCGTAAAATCAGAGATTACCGGGACAAAGATATCCTTAATTATTCGTGAAATAAATTTTTTCAAAACGTTTTAATGCGTGTGCCCAAATCAGCCTGTGCATGTGCGCACACTTATTGAGAAATCTGTTCTATATTTGCGGGAGATTCTTAGGGCTACTGTAGGAAGACAAACTGTAGAACTATTTGAACCGCGACATGAGAAAAACAACAAAGTGGTTGAGCGCCCGGCGCAGACTCAGTTCAGCCTGGAAACCCTTTGCTACCCTTTTAGCGCTTTGCGTAGACTCAGCTCGGACTGGGAGGAGAACATGCTGATCTGAGTGTGCGCTGGAGTCAGAACCACGTTGTTGGTTTTCTCGTGTCGCGGCTCATTTGTCCCTCAGAACACCAATAAATATCAATGAAAATAGTGCACTTCAGATCAGCCTGCATATTTTTGCATTTTATTATTTATTATTATTATTTCTGCTTTTTCTGCAACACACTATCTGAATACCCAATCAGACTGTGCAGTCTTAGTCTAACAGATCACAAAAATACCTCCCCATCATTCAGCGCTTTGTAGTTAACATTCTGATGAGATCTTAACCGATGCTTGCACACTTTTTGTGTCCAATTAACTTACCTAGTTTGAGTTAAAGCTGAGTAAAGCGAACAATAATTGCCATTAATTGGCATTAACACCTTTACTATCAACATTAGTTCTCTCCGTTTCAAACTGTCGTCTACAATACCATCAAAGTCTTTACCGATGAAGCAAATTTTGAAGCCATAATTAGCAAAAAGGATCAAATTCATTATTGGTAGTAAGTGTTACTAAGATTAAAGTACCGAAGATAATTGCAATCACAATACTGTCTCCTTATTTTAAGCAAATAATAATAATAATAATAATAATAATAATAATAACAATAATTAATAAAAATAAGAAGAATATGATGAAAAGAAAGAAAAGAAAGAAAGAATAGGAATCAACTTATTTGTCTTAAATTGCAGATTTGATAATTTGATTTGCAAAACGTATCGTATGGATTGGATTTTACGGCAATATATAAATAAATACAGTTAATATACGCACCTATAGCATGCAATGATCCAGTACTTCAGCTGGAGGTAGCTCAACCGTTCGTAAACCGTCGGCATTAACCGTACACCTCCGGAATGTGATTCTAACTAAATTTGAAATTAAGGTTTCTAATTTAAATCGCAAAATAGACTAAAAAGTCCAACGCTTAGTTAAATAAATTTTATATCAGTATAAAGGTCTAATATTAAGGGAACTGGAGCCGCCAGCACAGAGTCAATTAGATCTCAAATCGTGGACTTATCTTAATTTAAAATGTATCAATCTGTCAAATTTATGATGATTTTGCTATATATTTAATCATTTTACTGGTCATAACAAATAACCCGAAAATAGACCAAAATGTTCTTACTATAAAATTATGAAAAACATATCAGCGTAATCGGGAAATAATGTAGTTTTCTATGCCGCCAGCACAGAGTTTCTATCTTTTATAATTATTTTATAATTGGTTGTTAAAAAGTCATCTCCTATCTAAACCAATGCATTTTTGTGTATCGTGTCGCCCAGGTATTGGCGAGACTCAGTTATTGGAAAGTTGGCCATGGACGTTGACATTATTCATGTAAACAGCAACACAATCATATTTTGTGCATTGTTTCTATGGTTAGTGTAAACAATATTTATTTAACATTCTAAGGCTCGGTATTCCAAGTTTCGCCACCCCTGCTGAGAGAGAGGGATAATTATATTATATTAAATGTCTAAATGTCCACAATATAGAATAATATATGGATGAAATCAAAAGCTGGAATATTCCCGAAAATTGGTCAGTTTATTTCTTAACCAGTTTCACTACTGCTCGTAGATCTTCAGAAGAAACAGCTAACATGAACAAACAATCACTCTTTTAAACCAGCATGAAATGAAAACGGTTAAGAAATAAACTGACAGAATTTTCGGGTATATTCCAGCTTTTGATTATATATATAAAGAAGTGCCCAACTAGACGGACAAGATTCGAACCCACGCCGGCTACGACAACTCCGCCTAGCCATTCAAAGACATCAGCTCAACCGATTGCGCCACAACGCTCCTCAACAAAGGGGTTTCATGGAACAATGTTAAGCTTGATTTCTCTGAAAAACCCATCGGATAAGGCTACTCGATTAAGTTGTGTTAACATAATCAGGTATATACATGGAATATCTGGATCAGACGATACCGAAGTTCAAAAATATTATATGATTAAACTTAAGATTTAACAAACTTCAACAGATATTCCGGCCCAGTACCATTTTTACTGGTACAGGTACATCTGAAAATAGTGTATGGTTACGAAATAAAGAAGTACCCAACTGGACGGACAGGATTCGAACCTTCGCCGACTACGACAACTACGCCTCGCATAGCCATTCAGAGACATCGGCTCAAACGATTGCGCCACTACGCTCCTCAAAACAGGGGTTTCATGGAACAATGTTAAGCTTAATTTCTCTGAATAACCCGTCGGATGGGGCTACTCGATTTTATTGTGTAACAACAATCAGGTATATACATGGAATATCTGGATCATACGATACAGAAGCTTGGAAGTATTTATGATTTGATTTAAGATTTAAAAAAATCCAACAGATATTCCGGCCTAGGACCATTCTTACTGGCTTCTACTATACACAAAATAATTAAATAAAGCACTAAATCATTTGATATCTATCTTAGTTTGCTGAGCATCAAACCTGGCTGCTACTAATACTGAATACACTAACAACGCACAAATAACATTTTGGAATCATCGTAGTTTGCCGTGCATCGAACTTGACTGCTACCATGCACTTAATCAAATAACGCATTATGATAACCTAAGTTTGCTGTACACCAAGCCTTGCTGCTGTTATACACCAAATAAACTGGCAACGGACAAATAACATTTAGTAATCAGTTAAGTTTGCAGTGCATCAAACTTGGCTGCTGATGATACGAAATAAACTAGCAACGCACAAGTAAATTTCATAATCACCTAAGTTTGCCATGCATCAAACTTGGCTCCTTTTAATACTAAATAAACTAACAACGCAAAAACAATATTTTATAATCATCTTACTTTTAATTAATTATAATAGCTTTTGAGTGCCTTGCATCGAACCTTGCCTCCGCTATAACACTAGCAAACTAACAATATTAACAGTAAAACGACATTCGAGTGCCTTGCATCAAAGCGTGATGCTACTATAGGAGATAACGGGAATCCCGGCAGTGACGTCATAGGATGATCACGTGGGTAGCTTGGTTGGCAAAAGATTAGCAGCGGACAGTGTTTTTCTATAGGATAGTCTGAAGTGTAATCGCTTAAATGTGCGTAAATGATAATCAAAATAAGTGCGAATAAAAAGCTACCGATTTAAAACAATTGGAAATAAGGTCTTAGTCACCTGTCATACGAAAAAGAAATCATTTAATTAATTGAATACATCTAGTAAAACGCGTATTTGGGTATACCCATCAACTTAACCGGACTGATTTTCTTATTAACTACGACTGGAAAAATATTAACAAAATAAAACGAAAATACTGTAGATCAGTATCTTAATCTTTTCTACTATAAAGTAAATTAGTATATTTATTAGTATGAAGAGGATAAGATGAAAAAAAAAAATAAAAAAAAAAAATGAAAAAAAAAAAAAAAATTGAATATTATATCTAAGAGAACTTAAGCGGAATTACTGTAAAATGTCGATCGGATTTAGGGAAAGAAAATTAATAACAAAAATAATAGAAATAATAATATCTATTGATGGTTGCGATTTCTTAAAGTTTTATAAACAATAAAGAAAGAAAGAAAAAATAAATAAAATAGAGGAAGCCATACGTTTGTGCTAACGGATAATTAGCCGCACTCGGCGCACAAACAGTTTATTTGAGATACACGTTTATTTCAAATTATCACCATAGGACACCAGCGGCGGATTTTTGAACTATGATAAGACGTCCTTGATTAAAGGATCCACTGAAAACTGCGATTTACTATTATACAACAGGAAACGAACATTTTTAATTCAGAAAATTAACATAGGATACAGACTCAGCTACCTTTTATTAGAGTATCTTGTGAATGCGAGATCTAACAAGTTAAGAACAGTTTTATGCTAACAATAATTCAATGATAAAATTACGCATTTCATCTCGTTTCAGTGTTAGCCTTTAGCTATATCCTAAAACAAGTAAATGCCACCTAAAAGATTGATTTAAAACAGTTTATAAAATTCTATAATAGAGCTAAACCAACAGTACGTGTTGAAAGTTACATTAAGCTCAAAAGCTTGATCTAAGAAATATAAAAGAAACAGATATGCATCTGAGTCATTCATCAACGATTCATTGCCATTTATTCAGACATTCATTCATATAACCGTTTGTTTGTCCGTTCGTTTACTCGTTGTATTTTCCGTTTCCCTTTTTACACGCTACATCATCTAGACTTTTATAAATTTGCGATATGAACATGTGTGATATAAGGAAAAAAATTTTTTTGAAGCATCTTAGCACGTATAAATCATAAAATTCAATTTCATTAAAGAAAATGTAAGCATTACACATTATCTGCCTAAAACATTAAAATGTTGCTGTTTTAAATTCATATTTTACACAAACAATCACGCGTATTAGCTGTATACTATAATACTGTATCAGCCTTTCTGCCAGCCATACTCGGGGAATCCCCCAGGTGTCTTCTCAGTGACGTCACGCTTTTATCTCCTATAAACTATACAAGCCAGTAACATATCAAAGGGCTGATAGCCCTGAAATGACAGATTCTATCAAAATAAATATTTGGTACAAATGTATGGTCGGTCGTTCAAAATAGTTCCAAATTAGTGGCGAGTTATTATTTCCTTGCAGCCCTAATCGATGCATGATTCAACTCTAATATATATAGTCGATTTATGTAAATGAGCCATTTAGTGCAAATAAATTTATACACCTTTCAAAATCCTATCTCCTGTATGTATACACGTAATATCTAATCGACGGCACAAGATGGTGTCTAATCCGTTTTACAATGTGCCACTGTATTGTTCTATAAATAGACACTGATAAACCTTTACATAGCTACCCTAAGTTTTCCAATAAACTCCCCACCAAAGGCCTGGAAAACCACGAAAAAGGAATTGGAGTGCCTTGCATCGAAGCTTGCTACTACTACAAACTAAACAAACTGAAAATACTATTTTCTTACTGAAATGTATAACCAATGTAGTAAGGTATTGTAGTTTGAATTTGATATTCAAATCACATTTTATTAGAGTGCCTTAGATTGATACAATGGGATACAGACTTGTATAAGTCTGATGACTTCCTTCTGAATCCCATTTGTATAACATAGATGATACTGTAATTTCTGTTATTTGTGTTTATACAAATAAACTATAGTTTAAACCAAAATGCTATAAAAATTAGAGTGTCTTGCATCAAAGCTTGCTGCTACTATAAATTAGCAAAAAGAAACAAAAACAAAAAAAAAAAAAAAAAAAAAAACCGCACAAACTATAACCAGTCTATACAAACCAATAACAATTCATTCATATGGTATTGTCACTTAGCGGCGTCGTGCACCACACCTTGCTGCTACTATAAAAATCTAGATAAATATTGTCACAATCTTAGAGTGTCTTGCATATCAGATCTGGCTACTTCTATAAATTATAATTATAATTACTACGAGAAACTGAAAACTCAAAAATCATATACAATAACCACATTAAAATATCTCACATCAAATCTGGCTGCTACAATAGACTATAGAAACTAATGACAAACAACGCATGTACTGTAATCTCTATGGACATTCTTGAATTAAAATACTAATAGTTAAAGTGCCACAATAACAGACCATTATATCGAAACCAAAATTTTATGATTATTTAGTATAAAGATTCAAACAAATTGCAGATAGGAGGGATTTTTCTGATCAGTCCAGAAAATTTGTCATATTTCACAGTATCCTTAGCTTCATTCTTGGTACCTACCTTGTCCAACATTCGGTTTGCATGGAAACTCACATAGAAAAAAAGGTAATCACATTTTGTTTCTTCCTTGAAACAAAAAAAAAAAAAAAACGCTCATGGTAAATCCTCTATACTAACCGACACCCTAGTTGAATCACATTGGTCCCGCCCAAAGACATAACATCAAACTCCGATCCACTGATTAAAGGTTTAGGTGGTGGTCGTCTTTTAGCCCAAGCCACCACAAACACTCAGCTTCAAGTATGTCCTGCTGACTATATCTATACAAACAAACAATTTACAAAACATATACATGTACTATAACCATCTTGGATTGCCTCGCATCAGTCATGGCTGCTACTATAAACTATACATACTACCACCATCAAGAATGCATGCACTGTAACTACTGGAGTACTGGCTGCTACTGGACTAGTACAACTAAGGCGACTAAGACTCACAGTATCCGAACTACATGTACAATCTCTTCCGGTTTTCATAGCGTTGAATCGAGAGTACAAACGTTCGCTTATAACCAGTAGTCGGAAATTATTATGTTTTGAGATTTTATCTGGAATCTGCTGCGTCATTTATAGCTATTCAGCTTCGAAAATGTAAAGAGGTAAGTTTATTATAATTTGCTCTTCGGTCTTTTACTTTATTACCCTGTACAATGTCGTGTATGGGTGGGTAGTAATTAGTACAGTTTTCAAATCGCCCTTGGTATGATTCTTAAACCATTTTGAGCATTTTCTTACATGTTTTATAAAACAACTTTAGAATAAACGGAAGGCGTTATCAATCTACAGTTTATTAGTTTTGATAAAAGAATGATAGCTAAGTTTTGCACGACACAATCTCGTGTTAAATTAAGCTGTTCTGGAAAAAAAATCTGCGACGGCAAGGAGTTTTTCATTGTACAGGGCAATAAAGTAAAAGACCGAAGAGAAAATTATATTAAACTTACCCCTTTACATTTTCGAAGCTGAATAACTATAAATGACGCAATAGATTCCGGATAAAAACTCAAAATATAATGATTTCCGGCTACTGGTTATAAGCGAATTCTGTACTCTCGATTCAACACTTTGAAAACCGGAGGAGATGGTACAGTGCGTTCGGATACTGTGAGACTAAAGACTAAACGCTATGCCAAAAACTAACGATGGCGGATTGTCTGACAAGTTTGTGAAATTAAATTTCCCAACTTCAGAAACCTTTGGTGGCAAATATAAGGTCTCTAAGTTCGTGATCAAAGTTTTCCAGTTTCTTTCTTGAATAATAATAAAATAATATATCACAATTCCTTCTTTTTAAATAAAGCAAAAAAGAAAAATGAGCTAGATCCGCCACGCATTCTTTATTTATTCAACCGTGTCCAGTGACGTGTATTTTACCGTTGTGCATAGTTGTACATCTTTACTAAAATCAGTTGTGGTTATTCATGTGTGTGATTGATATTTGGGTTAAAAATGGCTGAACAAGCCAGTGGAACAAACATGAGTAGGCTGTACATTCGAGTGGGAAAGTCCTCCGAGGGCGAGAAAGCCTCGGAGTGTATTCTACCTCTAGTGGGTTAATTGGGCGGTCGGGT
The DNA here is from genome assembly GCA_963989385.1 of Ctena decussata. NCBI lineage: Eukaryota > Metazoa > Mollusca > Bivalvia > Lucinida > Lucinidae > Ctena > Ctena decussata. Next base: position 77,604,496 of record OZ022503.1, on the reverse strand, counting down.
CGGGCGATGGTGATGGGTAGCGTTCAGTACTGGGGCGTCCTACTTCTTTGGATTATACTGGGGCAAGGACCTGCAGTGCTTGCTATCTTTCAGTAGATACGGGAAGAGTTGTTTGGACGTTTTTCTCTCATCTGTCCTTTCTCCTTTCTCGCCCGCACTCTCATGATGGCCGCTTGTACAACGGGATAAGTAGGAGTTTATCGGTACTCAGGTGAGAATCTTCGTTGATCGGATTTACCAACTCAAGTTAGGATCACAACTCCGATCACGGCTGACTCTCGATCACTTGGCTTTTGTATCGATTAAGAAACGGTGAGTGACGCTCAGAAAGTAAGGATCACACAAACCTGCCTCGTAGCAGGTTTGCGTAACTTGTCCCCGATATTTCTTCTTATTTCGATATTTTAAATCCTAAATAAAGTAAGATTTAGATAAGTACATTATTAGTTTATATTGGACATTAAAATAAATGGAATATATTTAGATACAGTTAATTTTAGAGAGGGTTAAAGATAAGGGGAAAATGTGTAACAGGCTTGATCCCGTCAGATTTTATGATTTGATATTTGAACCAATAACATATGACGAGAGGCTGGTCGGGTCGGGCAATGTTGCTTGGTAGCTTGCAGTGCCGCGGTGTCCTACTAATTTTGATAATAATTGGACAACAGCCTACTGTGCTGCAGTGGGTGCGGATGGGGTTGTTTGTAATTTTTCCCTCGCCTATCATCACGGGGGTAATACCAATGCTTCTACCTATGCTGACGACCGAGACGGTACTGCGTATTTGGCTGTCGACCGAGAATTACGGCTTTCGACCGAGCAGTACGGCTGTCGATAGAGGGATAACACGCGAACGGAAGTTTCTTCAGTGAAATCCTAAGGTATTTTTCAATATTTTTTCTGTCAGACTTTGTTGTAAGATATTTTCCTTTTCTGCGAAAAGTCTTGGTGAGCGATTATGTCGCTTGTTTTCATATGAAACGGTGCCAAACCCAAAAAAGTAAAAAATAGGCACATTATGCAAAAGTGTGTTATTTATCTCGTTGCTAATCAACCATTGAAACACGTGGGAAGTATCATTCCAAAGGTTAAACGTTTCAAGTTTGCAACGAAATGCACGTTGGAAAGATGTTCCGGGAGAGTTTTGTTTTCAGTGATACTGCTGTCGATGAGGTAATATTGTGTCTGATACTGCAGTCGATGTAACTTGGTACGGATGTCGACGATTCAAGAGGATTGCAGTGCATTTATAAAGCGGAACAAAATCATTTTTATAACTTTATTTCCGTACAGTATATGACCATTCGTCGAAATTATCAGTGTCGCACCGTGACAAAACCAACAATGTGACATTTGCGCCCGGCGAAGATACAGATCCGCCTGGGCATTCGTCCAGTTTTATCAGAGTATTATCTGCCCGCAAGGACGGGCGTAGGTCCTTAGCTATACACTTAGCACACAGCAAAGACTCTGATCAGACTGGGCCAATGTCCAGGCTGATCTAGGACTTCACTGGGCGCAAATGTCACATTATCGGCTTTGTGACTGTGTAGGTCATTATTTTATTAATAAGTACATAAAGATTTGTGAGTAAAAATGGTCAAGGTCATTATTTGACCTTTGACCCAGGTCTCTCATATTTCGACAATTTAAACTGTAGTGTTAATGAGTACATAAAGATTTGTGAGTACAAAAGGTCAAGGTCATTCTTCGACCTTTTACACAGGACTCTCATATTTTGACAATTTAAAACATCTCCTGAAAAGCCACTGGGCCAATTGTCACCATGTTTCATACAGAGCCTCAAGAAGTTGAGGGAACGAAAATTTGTTCAGCGCGTCCAGATCACATGACCAACATTGCCACCATAAGGTAAAACCCTTTAAAAGTCTTCTTCTCCTGAACCAATTGACCAATGTCCTTGAACTATGTAGCGTTAGGAACTCGAGTAAAACAAAGATATTTCAAATGATGACCTTGAGTTGAGCTTGACCTTTTTTACGCCAAGATCAAATATTTACACTTTCCACTGACTTCCCATAGGTGAACCCTTTAGAGCAACTGGTTTCATACACCGATGAAGGCCAATTGATCATGTGACGTTGTCGTCAAGCGACGTCTTATGTAAACAAACGTCTTGATTGGTTCTTTTAACGTTCGATTGACGCCACGTCAGGACGACGGCTGTTTAACGTTATGGCCGAACACGTCGTTACAAAGTTTTCTTCAATCCACATTTTGCCCATTCTACACTAAATTACCACGAAAACGGCACAGAGAGGTTCACAAATAAAGTGTAAATATAAGAATAAAAATTTGATTTTTCAGCGTTCATCGTGTGAAGAAGCCAGTGGTCGTCGCTAAAATTCTACAAGAAGCGCTTCGCGCTTCATGGAATTTTAGCTCCGCTCACTGGCTTCATCACACGATGAACACTGAAAAATCAAATTTCAATTCTTAAATATAAGAATATGCTAGGAACACTAGATTTAATGGAAAGTTTGGAAGATTTTGGTCCAAGATTGTTCGGTCCATCTTTCATGTAAGACCATTGGGAAAAGAGGGTTGGTGGGTGGGCCAATGTGCAGCGGCATTTGCGCTACTTCAAAAGACATGCCCTTATAGTAGCGCAGCGGCAATAGCGCTGCTTCAGAAGACATTCCCTAATAGTAGCGCAGCGGCATTAGCGCTACTACAGGAGACAGTCCCTTTTAGTAACGCAGCGGCAATAGCGCTATTTCAAAAGACTTCCCCTTTTAGTAGCGCAGCGGCAATAGCGCTACTTCAGAAGACATCCCCTTATAGTAGCGCAGCGGCAATAGCGCTACTTCAGAAGACATTCCCTTATAGTAGCGCTGCGGCTTTAGCGCTAATTCAGAAGACAGCTCCTTTTAGTAGCGCAGTAGCAATAGCGCTACTTCAGGAGACATTCCCTTATAGTAGTGCAGTGGCATTAGCGCTACTGCAGGAGACAGCCCCTTTAAGTGGCGCAGCGGAACTAGCGCTAGTACAGAAGACATCTGCTTTAATAAAGCAGTGCAACTGTGCGACTTTAGAAGTCATCACCTTTGAGTAGCTTAGCATTTTATTCATCCCTGAGTCTACAGTCATAACTCAGTTGCCAAAATTTAAAATTTATGTTATCTTTAATACTTTAGACTTTTTTGATCAGACATTATCAGACCTACTCCCTACAGGGTCAGTGCAATCAGGTGGAAACAAGTAGATCCTGGGAACTGGGAAGGGTCACAAGCAGTGCCCAGGTTGAGCTGAACCAGGCATATTGTCACCTTAAAAAATGGCCTGAGAATGTCACAACAATGCTTATTCAGTGTTACTGCACCTTAATTTCTGGAAGCAATGAATCCAAATCTTCCTGACACATGACAACCATTTACAACAAGATCCTTATGCAAAGGCCTGAAGGGCCCGGGATCGCAGGGCCAAAGGCCCCTCGGTCAAGGCTATCTTGGCGGTGCTGTTAATTACTGAGCCATCTTGGCGGTGGCCCTTTATTATCAAGCATGATCGAATCAGCTCTTTAGTGATGACACTAGGCAAGCATCACGGCCGAAGGCCGCTCGGACAAAACTCCCTACAGGGTCAGTGAACTAGATGAAGTCAAGCTGATCCTGGGAACTGGTAAGGGTCACAAACAATGCCCAGGTTGAGCTGCTGTACTAAAGGGCGAAGTCCTCTCAAGTGGCACCAATGCCACTGCGCCACTAAAGGGGGAAATCTTTTTAAAGGGCGCTAATGCCGCTGCGCTACTGGAGGGTGAAATCTCCTGAAGTGGCGCTAATGCCGCGGCGCTGCTACTAGGGGAAGTCTTTTCAAGTGGCGCTAATGCCGCTGCGCTACTACAGGTTGAAGTCTCCTGAAGTGCCGCTAATGCCGCTGCGCTGCTAAAAGGGGAAGTCTCCTGAAGTGGCGCTCATGCCGCTGTGCTACTAGAGGGTGAAGTCTCCTGAAGTGGCGCTGATGCCGCTGCGCTACTACAGGTAGAAGTCTTCATAAGTGGGGCTAATGCCGCTGCCCTACTAGAGGGTGAAGTCTCCTGAATTGGCGCTAATTTCGCTGCGCTACAACAGGGGGAAGTCTTCTTAAGTGGTGCTAATGCCGCTGCGCTACTACAGGGGGAAATCTTCTTAAAGTGCGCTAATGCCGCTGCGCTACTAGAGGGTGAAGTCTTCCTAAGTGGCGCTCAGGCCACTGCGCAACTAGAAGGTGAAGGTTTGGCCACATACTTTTGTTTCTCCTTCCGCTGATTCAAGAAGGGCAGTTGTCAGTTACTGGCGAAAGTATGTGCACTTTGTACTGGTTAACCGCTTAGGAGGTCTTAGCCTGCCCAGGAATAGTGTGATTACGGTAACTAACCGTCCTGACATTACCATAGCTGTGTACCGTGGACGTAAAACAATAAAACAACAACTCTCATACTTTGACAGTGTAAAACTGCCAGGTCTGTTCAAATGATGACCCTAGTTTGACCTTTTTACTTAGGTGAGCGATTCAGGGCCTAACGGCCCTCTTGTTACTATTATGTTCAGTGTAAATCTGGGGTTACGTTCACGTGATGGTTAATAGTTTTCGAAGTTCTTCTTAATATGTAACCAAGGAAGAGAAAATGGAAAGAATAGTGCTTTTGTTTACCTTGATAATTGAAAAATAGCCAATTCCGAGTTACTGTTGTTTTGGTGGTGTGGGCGTAGGTGGGGAGGGGTTGCCTTTTTTATTAGTCTACTACGTCTAGTCAGTGATTACAAGTGTAAACTTGAAAGCAGATCTGGGCAAGGACTGCATTTTTTTTTAATTTTATAGTTGATTATAGAAAGTGTTTAGTTTTTAAATCAGTCGATGACTGCATTTTTCAAACTTGAGTGTTGCAAAAATGGACGTTTTTCACAAGAAGATAATTGTTCAAGGTTGGTTCGATTCTACAAGGTCGCATGCCGTCAATGGAAACTCATTCTGGCATGTTTTCACAAAACGGATTTAGATGATCATCAATATTTGTGAACGCTACATTCTTCCAAAAAAATGTACGTTTATTACGCATGTGATGATAATAAATTCTGCTGAAAGTCATCTTGAACAGGCTTAAACCACAAGCCGAAGAGAAAATCGCTGAAGAACAGGCTGGGTTCCGAGCCGGAAGGAGCACCGCAGAACAGATCTTCAACCTTAGAATCCTGTGTGAAAAGTATCTCAAACATCAGCAGAATCGGTACCATGTCTTCATTAATTTCAATAAAAGGCCATCGGCCAAGTGTCACCCGACGTTTGAAATGTGTCACAAACTTCAGCCCTTTATTCTGTTTCAGAGCAAATGTATGGCCAAAAACAGAAAATATATATATTACAGAACCTGGTACGCAAATGATAACTGAACATAAGCAAAGACGTATACCCAATTACTGGGCCTCTTTATAAAATACTTAAGTTCAGAACGGGGCATATATGTGTAAAATCAGGATACTGAAACTTTAGGCCCTTACAAAATGACCAAAACATCAAGACTGTATACCCAGTAACAAAATAACAAGGGCCATAATCCTGCTTATATGAATCTGATAAAAAATAATGCATTTATGAAAATTCAGCCCATTAATATGAATAGTTCTGGAGTTATCCCTTTACCTTTAAGTGAATGTCTATTATCTATGAAAGGGGAATAACTCTGTCACTTATAATTTAGCACATCCTAACGATAATCAGAATAATTAATTTACCAAATGCTGATAGCATACCAAATTTCAGCTCTCTCGGTCAAACGGTTCAAAAGTTGGAAAAATGCCAAAAACTGACAAAGGGCCATAACTTTGTAAAAAAATAGAACAATTGAAATTCAAAAATCACATGCACATCTTCAGATCATGATGAAACATTCTGCACAATTTCAAATCAATCTGATACAAGATGTGGCAGGAGTTGCGGGGACAAGGTCTAAGTCATCAAGGGCCGTAACTCCATTAAAAATGGCCGAAACAAAAATAAAAAACCACATGCACATCTTCATATCGTAAGAATACAATCTGTAAAATTTCAAATCAATCCGATGAAAGATGTAGGAGGAGATGCAGGGACAAGATTTCGGAAGGTCTGAGTCAGCAAGGGCTGTAACTCCGTCAAAAATGGCCGAAACAAAAATCGAAAACCACATGCACATCTTCATATCATAAGAATACAATCTGTAAAATTTCAAATCAATCCGATGAAAGACGTAGGAGGAGTTGCGGGGACAAGATTTCGGACGGACGGACGGACGGAAGGACGGACGGAAGGACGGACGCACACACGGACGGACGAGGGTCATTTCTATAGTCCCCCTCCGCCTACGTCGGGTGACAAAAAAAAAACCTTTGGACAGGGTATGGCATGTGCAGCCTTATGGGCCACCATGCGGAAGTACAATATCAGTGCAAATCTAGTTCGCACCATTGAGCAGCTATACGACATTGCTGCAAGTGCAGTCCTGATGGACGGCAGCACAGGAGAATGGTTCAGAACAACTGTTGGAGAAAGACAAGGATGTCTTCTGTCACCCACCCTCTTCAACATTTTTCACGAACGGATCATGTCTGATGATCTGGAAGAACATGGCGGAAAGGTTAGCATAGGCGGCGGAAACATTACCAATTTGCATTTTGCCGATGACATAGACGCTCTAGCTAAGGAAAAGCAGGAACTAGAAGCCCTAGTTGAAAGTCTCGACAAAACCTGCACAAGATATAAGATGGAGATCAGTGCTGAGAGGACCAAACGGGTAACAAATAGTGCAGATGGCATTCAGAGGGAGATCAAGGTAAAAGGGCAGAGGCTGGGTACTGTAACAAGCTTCAAATACCTTTGAGCAATTGTCTCAGATGATGGCTCAAAACAGGAGGTTCTCTCAAGGACTGCACAAGCCACTTCAGCTCTTACCAAGCTGAAACCAATTTGGATAGATAACAACACATGTCTTGGCTCCCTTGTCATTCCCATATTTCTGTATACCTGTGAATCGTGGACCTTGACAGCAGAGTCAGAGAAATGAACGCAGGCCTTTGAGATTAGTTGCTACCGAAGGCTACTAAACATGTCGTACAAGGACCATATAACCAATGAGGAGGTTCGCAGGAAGATCCAAGCAGCTATTGGAGAATATGATGAACTCCTGACGCTGGTCAAGAAACGGAAACTAAGGTTGTTTGGCCATGTCTCAAGGTCTTCTGGTTTAGCAAAGACGATTCTAAAGGGCACAATGAAAGGAAAATGAAGAAGAGGTGGGAAGACATTACTAAAGTATGGGCAGGGATAGATTGTGCCAGCTCAACTAGGGCAGCTGAAGACAGGACAAGGTGGAAAGGGATTGTTTCGAAATCATCCGTGGTGCCACAACGACTTAGTAAGGTTATGGGATAGAATAGAATAGAATAGAATAGATGATAATAAATTCGGAACGTTTGCGGGCAAACAAAAGCATATTAATACATGACAAACCTGCTTTTCGCATATTGTAATAATAAAAGTACAGATCATCCTGTGCATGCGCATCCGCGCAGTCAGGACAGCATCGTTGTTCATAGCCTCGATAGTAGCCTACAATCATGGGATTGAATGATAACGAAACTTTTGAAAAGTTTCATAGCGAAACTTTTGTAAAGTTTCATAACGAAACTTATGAAAAGGTTCGTCATCCTTCATCTCAGATTTCAAGCCTCCAGCTAGCTTATGTAGTTGGGCAGGCGGTCGGTGGTTGGTGCCACTGGACACAGATTTGTGAGAAGTTCGTTTATGTTCCATGTGATTTTAAATCATATTTGATTGTGAAAACTAAAAAACAAACATCAGTTGTCTTTGTTAAATTGATAATATCTCATCAGAGAGAGAGAGAGAGAGAGAGAGAGAGAGAGAGAGACGGAGAGAGAGAGAGAATAAGAAAGAGAGAGAGAGAGATCGTATGCAGTTGAGCCAATCGGGCAAAATGAAACGATCCTACGAGTAGATATGACCAGAAGGATCTGGGCAAGCCGTGTAGAATCATATCAGATCTTCTTCAAACGAAAGTATTCGAACCGCTGCAGGACAAAAAAAGCAAATTGATGTTGGGCCAAATAACGACTTAGATCAGATTCGTCCAGTTTGATAAGAGTGTTCATTGCGCTCGATGGATTGATTTGATCTAAACTTCCTTCATGCAGTCTCCGAAGAATCTAATCATACTGGGCTGATGACCAAACTGATCTGAGTCTTCGCTGTGCGAAATATAAAATACGTTGCAAACACTGTACATTTTATTTGCTAAATGTAAAATGGAATGCCCAGGGAGAGCTGCAGTCAAATGACGTAGCCTATCACAGGCATCAAGAAGAAGAGAAAACCCCTCCGAACAAAATCCACAAAATAACAAGTAATCAATATCACAACAATTAGCTCTTTCTTCCCCAGCCGAGGTTGTAAATCTGCTAAAGTTTACATTTAAACGTGATAACAACAGCTTCGGCAATACAAAATACGATATAAATCACCTACTCCAAGTGATATTAAGTACGTATTACACCAGAACCGTCGCCTAGGAACGCCCTTAACGCTTACTTTTATTTTCATTACTCCTGTGCTTCATATATACAAAGGGACTGTATTGTGCGGCTTGTTCTTATACTATAGTCTGTTGAGTGACTTTTTGTACAGACTCAACCAAAAAATCCCATAAAATGCGTTGGTTTTGACATAAATCTACAACATGCCATCTCCAATCACTATCGACAGCCGTACCGTGCAGATATTTTTACAATCGACAACCGTATCATTGGTCATCGACAGCCGTATAATAACTTTCTTAAATCGTTCATAACATCTAGCAGAAACAATAAATGAGGCTAATGATAATAGTTCGCCAGAGGTCGTTTGCAAAGCAAACGGTCCAGGCAGTTTTATTTGTCTCTGACAGTTGTAAATGCTGAAATTTTGCAAATAAACGAAGAAAATGGAAGTTTTTGATACCAAGTACATTTTCGTAAAGATCTTTGTGTCACAACGCTTACCAAGAGATCAGATATAAAGTTCAACACCTCTTTGACGATCGGCGGTGATTAAAATGTTTCTTTTTTCATTTTTCGAAGCTCAGAAGGCACCCGAACTTGGATACTAACACCATCGACAGCCGTACTGCTCGGTCGAAAGCCGTAATTCTCGGTCGACAGCCAAATACGCAGTACCGGCTCGGTCGACAGCATAGGTAGAAGCATTGGTATTACCCCCGTGATCATACATGTATCTCTTCTCTTTCTTTCTCTCTCTGGAAGACGGCTCGATATAGACTGAAACCAACCAACCAACCAACCATCTGGCGAAAACTAGTGTTTTAAGTATATTGTCTGCGCCACGGAAGGATTGTCTTCCTATGTGTAAAACCGGATCAGCCTTGAAAGGGTGGATTGTGGTCTGCAGGTTTTATGTACGCAGGATAGTGAGCCCTGAGTTTCAGCAGGGAAATATTGAAATATGTGAAATTCTGTTTATTTTGATGGATGCTACACATTCCAAATTTGACTTTTAAGTTATCCAGATATATTCCTTTGCTTACGATGATTACTACTACATGTACAGGAGTCCCGGTAGCTCAGTAAGCTAAGCGCTGGCCTACTGATCTAGCGGTCCCGGGTTCGAGCCCGTTGGAGGCGGAAAGCCTTGCAATCGTAAACTGGTTCCATTGCACACAGCCTTGCATTGTCATCCTCCCATCGTCCTGATATGACTGAATTACAGTTGAAAGGACGTACAATCGCAAATCATCCATCACCCTATACTACATGTACAATGAAAAATGTATACTGTCATGAACTCACGTGTGCTCCAATATACCAACATACGGACAAAAAAGAAAAAAAAACATTTTATTTCTACAAGTAAATTAAGTAGCAAAAGGACTTTGGATATGCTGTAACAGTCTGCTTTAATAAACGTTTGGTTAAATATTCAAAAAGTTAGAATTTATTCAACGTTTAAATAGATGCAATAACTTATCACTGCTTTGTTTTAAAATTTGTTTGTATGCCTAGTACAACTTTGCTCCTGTTCCACGCTCTCAATTTCCTTTTTAAGCTTCCCTTTTCATCTTCCTCTTTTTTTTTCTTGCAAAACATTTTTAAATATCATTTTTTATTTATTCATTATTATTTCTTAAATGACTATACTCTCACTGTTGTCTTGTCATGCTCAATAACTAGGTCGAGATACAGCCTCAGAATATAAACAAATGCTGGTGAAGAAACGGTCGCTTGACAAATGGCGAAGATCTTTCACATACTTCCCCATGAATTAACAAGCTTTAATGAATATGGACACACATGTTCCTGCCGTTGCAGATTTCGAACGGATACGTCCCTGCCAAGATCAGCCTGCAAATTCACGCATTGAGGTTCAGATTTCTCGCTTTCTGCACGGCTATGGAATAATGTAAGCCAGCAATGATGGCTCATATGAATAATATGACTGTAATGATGCGCAGGTTGGTCATAACTTTCTCTGTTTACATGCGCCAAGAACTGGATCTTCCTATTACAGAGGGCCTGTTGCCTGTATGCATTAAAAACCTTCGGAAATCGGTCATTTTTATTGTTCAAGTACAACTTGATCCTTACTCAGATGACTTCGACTTGATCTTCACGTGATAAAGCCGATCAAATGTGAGCTGATCCGCGCTTGAGAACGAGTTAACTCTTACTTATATGATCCGAAGATAATTGCATAAGTCAGAGTCAGACAAGCTGTTGTTGTACAAGTGGCCATCAGGGTGACGGCTCGATATAGACTGAAATACTGTCTCAGAGGGCCGTTAAATCCTAAACGTCCAAACAACTAATTAACTCCCGCTGTCCTTGTCGTAAACAAAGAAATAAAAAGTCGTACAACTACATATAGTACCCTGGAGCAATGGTGTGAGAGTCCTGTATATGGGCCGCCAGTGTTCGACTCCGGCTGAAAGCAAATATTTTTAAACATCTTAACGCGTTACAGCCCTTTATTTTCCTTCTCTCTGTCTCGCCCCCCCCCCCCCCTAAAAAAAAAAAAAAAAAAAAAAAAAAAAAAACGAACGAATTTATCAATGAAATGGTTTCATTCCAGAGCTTTCAATATTTCTCATTGTTTGGCAAAATTTCGTAGCATACGGGGCAAATCGGATATTTTTCCAATTCTGGTAGGCTCCTAACAATGTAGGGCGTATATGAAAATACTGCGATAGTGACCTAGCACCCAGTGCCTCCAAACGGGTCCTTCCCAGCGGCTCTGCGGAACGAATCCATAATAGTACCGTCTGGGTGCCCGAGTCCGTCTTGTCGTCTGTGCCAAATTCAAAGATAGTGTGCACGTTGTTCTTGGGATCGGTACCGACCTAGCCGCCCCAAAACTTGCCTGAGAACGATCAATTGATTGGAGCCACGGTTTAAATTATTCTCTGGAATAGGAGAAGTGCGAAACGTCGAAATATATGACAAGAACGCTGATACGAACGGCTAAGCAATGCAGTTGCGTAAAGGGCTCAGTAGACTTTCAAGACCAGCACCCCTATCCGAGGTATAGGTCCAAATGCAACATGATTGCACAAAAAAACACTTCGAAGAAAGCTTGAAAACAGAATAGAATAGAATGACGACATTAGGAGAATAAGTTGCAGAGCACTGGGTGACATTTTTTGTCAGATATGCAAAGAAACCCCTCATCCGAACAGCCTCAACGAGGCTGGATGAGGGACCACACCACGTCTTCTACGAGAACAAGAAAAAAAAAACTCATTATATCATCAAATACCCCCTCCCATCCAGAGCACTGACACTGGAAGGTAGCACTGAATGTTATCAGACCTCCTGATATTTGGAAGTAAGATAATGAGCTTTACTTTACCCAAGACGTAGCGATGTGTAAGAAGCTACAAAGGGCTCTGTGTACAGGTCAAGGTAAACAGCAGTGGTCATGCTAAGCCTGTCAGTTCACCTACCGTCACACTGTGTTTGGGCAGGGTTAGACATACTAAGCGGTGACACCTAGGCGGTTAACCAATACTGAGTGCACATACTTCCGCCAGTAACAGACAACTACCCTTGCCGGGCCCGCTAGCGCAGTCGGCAGCGCGTCAGACTGCAGGTCAAGAGGTCGTGAGATCGATTCCCAGACAGGCCACATAACTTTCGTGGAGATTGATCATGAAATATTTTCTACGGTCATTCTTTCCCTTCTGCTGATTCAAGAAGGGCAGTTGTCAGTTAAAGTACTGGCGAAATCATATGCACTTAGTACTGGTTAACCGTTTAGGAGGTCTAAGCCTGCCACGGAACAGTGTGAGTAGGTTAACTGACCGGCTCAACATGACCTTAGCTGTTTACTGGGCCGTGAAAGCTCAACAAAACAAGCAAACTCACAACTGCCCTTCTTAACTCAGCGGAAGGGAGAGAATGAGCTTAGAAAATATTTCATGATCAATCTTCACGACTGTTCAGGGGCCGGGCTGGGAATCAAACTCGCGACCGCTTGATCTGCAGACCGACGTACTGCCGACTTCGCTAGACGGCTCGGTAGGATACATGTCAAATTATGAGGGTACCAAACTCTCTGTATAGGGTAAAATGAATTCTGGAACCTCCATGTGTAACGTCTTTCGTGCCTGAACTGGTCCTCCATGTGTGAACGGGACCTTGGCTTGTAAATGGGCGGACCATCAATGAAAAAAAAAAAAAAAGAAAAAAAAAAAAAAAAAAAGACAGGTAATGTGAATTGAATCTCCTCCAGTGAACGGGTCCTCTGAGTATGGTTGGAAAGGATTCACCACGTGTGAACGAAACTGTGATAGGTGAACCAAACAAGAAGATGTAAACTTGACCTGCACGTGTGAGCATGTAGTCTACGTCTGACTGGACCTCCATGTATGAACATTTTTGCTTGTTAGAATGGCTTCTCCACGTGTGGACGAGATCCCCACATATAAACGGGACGGGACGTGTGAACGAGATAGGTACATATGTACGTATGAACGGGACACCCACCTGTGAAAATGTGCTGCACGCTAGATGGAGACCTTCGCGGGTCCTGTATTTTTCAAAGATCCAGCACGTAAAACGGGACATGCAGTCTGATTATCCAAGTATGCAAGGGATCTCCACAGGTGAACGGACACTACACGTTTGAACGGGCCCTGCGCCTGTGAAGTGTAAACGGGACCGCCACGTGTTAACGGGATCCGCATGTGAGAAAGGAACCCTCATTTGTGAACGGGCCCTCCATGTGTGATCGGGAACTGCATTTGCGAACGGGACCGCCACCTGTAAATGGATCCTCCACGAGTGAACGGACTTCCACATGTGTATTGGACCGCTTCCTGTGAACGGAACCTGCACAAGTGAACGACAATTTCACGACTGTGCCTGCGAACGGGATCTACATGTCCATGTAGGAACGGGACTTGCATTTTTCAACGGATCCTCTACGTGTTAATGGGACTGTCCATGTGTGGATGTGTGGACAGGACCTCATTCCGATGTAAGAGATAGTCGCACAAGCGCAATACGTGAATGTTATACAAGATGTTTGGACTGTATTGACTATTTTCAAGGAAACATAGCGAGTTGCGACTCTAGACTGACCCTAGACGAATCCCCCCTCCCAAGGAAAACAATATTATACAAGATTCTATCACAAATATGTTTGGACTGTATTGACTGGTTTCAAGGAAACAAAGCGAGTTGCGACTCTAGACTAACCCTAGATAAATAAAAAAAATAAAAACAATAAAAAAATCAAAAAAATCACGTGTCTTGTCTAAGTGATGCAGAAGACAACTTTTAAAGGTAGGGACCATTTGCCTTTTAAAATGGTCCAGGGGTAGCAAGTTTTTCTTTTTAAAATGGTTCCTCATTGGCTAAGTAATGACCTTGATCAGACTGCCACTGTTTGGTGTGATGAACTTTCGAATTGGGACAAACTACATCTTCGAGACTAAAGTGCTTGCAACAGATCGGCGCGGAGAGTTGGGGAGGGCGGAGGGGTTGGGAGTCCTATGTGATTATAATTTTCTCTGCCTCGTCTTTGTCTCAACCCTATCTTTCCTTTCTACTATCGCTTTGTGAGACGGCTCGACGTAACTCAAATATTATTACTCAGTAAAACAAACAACAAACCATCCAACCAAATGCCGATTCAAGTAATAGCTTCGAGCAAGTCATTTTTTAGGTTTTCATTATTTACCGTCACTCAACGTTCAGGACCGCCGTGCAGTGCAAAGTTAATGTTGACGTCGGCTTTTCGAAAGCACTCGTAAATAGCATAATCTATCTCTCACATTTTGACGTCATACAGGCAACAGCTCTAGCCAAAGAGAGAGCAGTCATCGCTTTGGGCTCGGTCATGTCGTGACGTTACACTTGAACGTTTTGAAGATGGAGTGATAGAATTTACGTTTAACAAAGTTAAACAGAATAACTTGCCCCCCCCCCCTCCCCCCACTCCTTGCAGAAAAGTTCTTTCCGTTAAGCGTAGACCCCATTTTAATGGGATTTATCTTCTAGGAAAGCAAATAGGAAGTCACTAACATTGTTGTTTTCCCTTTCCAAAAATGGCGGAAAAACATTGACTTGCACCCTTTCACCTAAATATTTTTTTTCAGGTGACCTGTAGCCTTTCTTACGTATTGTTGAGGATTGAGGAAATGTTGAGTACAAGTTTTAGACATAATTCACACTGAGGTTCAAACTTTCCACGCGTCTCGTATTGTTGCAAAAAGTTCCGGCTTCCACTTGTCTCTGTAGACCTCGTTTTAATTTAGCCACATACATACATCTTGGGCCTCTCCCGGTGTGATATTAAAATTTGAACCTGTTGAAAAAATGACCCCACTGGCCACTTTTCAATGTTGAATATCGACCCATAGAACATTTTCCAATGTTGAACATTGACCTGGGTCAAGTTTCAACATTGAGAATTGACGCGTGGGGTCCTGTTTTCAAGGGGTCAAAATCTAATGTTACACCGGCTCAAGAACCTCGGGGCGAATACCCCATCATTTAAAGTTTACATTGTAGTATACAAGTCAATTTTCCCGATTTAATGTGATATATATTTGATGCGACGCAAAGGATGTAAATATTTATCAGGTTTGGCAACGTCGAAATCTACAGTCACATTGGACGCTTCAATGGATATATAGCCGTTCACTATTCTAAACGGTGAGTTTAGTCTTTAGTCTTTAGTCAATAGCCGATAGCAGCGTTAGTTGTACTAGTCCACTATAAACACTATAAACTAACACAAAAACCATGCATGACGTATAAACACCTCACATCTTATATAACTACACAAACTAGCACAAAACACTGCATGGACTTAAACAATCACGTTGTACCTCGCATCAGACCTGGCTGCTGCTATAGACTATACAAGCTTACAACAAACAATGAATGTACTTTAAACACATTGGAGTACCTTGCATCAGACCTTGCTGCTGCCATCAACTATACAAACTTTCAATAAACAGTGCATGTACTATAACCACCTAGGAGCAACTGATTGCTACTTTCAAGAACACAAACTACCTACACACAAAGCAAGTCCTTGAAGCATCTCGCCTCACACTTGGCTGCTACTTTAAACTGTACCTCATCCCTTTTAAAAATTGAATTATGAAAATCATAAATCATTTGCATAAATCTTTTGAAAATAAAACCATGTTACTACAGGCTCATTGATGGGTAAATATTTTATTTATGAAAGGTATTACAGTAAACATAGATGTCAAAAGCATCATGTTTAAAAATCATAAATGAATTACTTTAAGAGCAATGGAAAAACATTCATACTTGTAAAAAAGAAGGTGGGTCAGATTACAAAGTTTCGGTTAATAAAGCCTCATCAGTGGCCCTTTAAAAGCCTTGCAACGAAACCCAGAGGAAAACATATTGCAATTTTGTTCATTTCAAAAACGAAGTCGATTTGTAGATTGGTGTGTACCAAAAAGGGTTCCAAATTAATAAAAAAATGTCTAAACTATGATAGTATACCACTATAAATACCGATTCCTCAGAGTATTCCCGCTGACCTCGAAGAACCAAAAATAAAATATACACTGCACCATCTTTGATGTACGGGGAGACGTTTTACGGCCGCCACTAGGCAAGCCACCAGCTGCAGCGATTGCGAATCCCCCCCTCCCAATAAAGACCTAGTTCCTTTAGGAGCAATAAATACATTCATAATAAAGAGGATGGGTCAGACTATGTAGTTTAGGCTAATAAAGCCTAGTCATTGGCCTTTTTAAAACCTGGCGGCGAGAGCCAGAAGAAAACATACTTTAAATGTGTATATTTTAAATATGTAGTCGATTCAAACACTATTGCTTAAAAAAAAGGGTCCAAATTGATAAAAAAAAAACACCTATTGCTAGTAATTTACTTTTAAATACACTACATGTATTTGTAACCGCTGCATTTCTTCTTTATAGCACAAAAGAAAGACTTAATCATACAAAATTGCATATGTGTTGATCATATGCTATCGTTTTCTTTTTTCTGCCGTTATGCAGCATTTTAGCCTTTTAAGAGTGTAAAATACATCTGTACTTGGAATGGACAATATATCCGATACAAGTCTGACAATAACGATTTACCAAACATGACGTGGATCAAAATGAGGTCTTTAAGTCATTCATATAACAATTAGTTATCGTTGTATCATCTCTATATCAAATACGCACATCGGAATTCGATAGAGTGTGATATAAAAATATGGACCTCGTAGATAAGAAGATCTTGAGTGTGATATTGTAAGACCGCGAAGAGAAACATTGCCAAGTCTGGGGAGCAATAGAATTGAAGCGACGTTAATTTTGTATATTATGCCTACGTCAGTGGCCAGGTTTTCAATGTTTTGCAACGATGCCAAAGTTAGTTTGCCTTATGGGACGCACAAAGCTGAAAACTGATGTATGAAAAAGATCACTTATGTCTTTCAAACAATTCACTCCTATATTTTTTTCTAAATAGCGTAGCCATTTTCTTATTATGAATAATAGTAGAATATCAGTGAAATTTCCCGTAACAACAATTTTAGAGATGATTTACAAACGCAAAAAGCACTATCTTGTCTGGGAGTGCAATCTCTTGAGTTTAGAAACATTCGATTCGTTTGTGTTTTCTCTGAAATTTCACTCCTGTTCGAAGACCAGCTTGTTCGGCTTCTATTGGTATTATTGGTGTGTCGTTTCGGAGTGACTTCTTTGGTTGGTCATCAAATCGCTATGTTTTGCTCGGCGATCGGTATCTTCCTTTAAGCCCTCTGTGAAGAAAAATACCATTCCGAAAACGTGGTTCTGCTCCCGAACTAGTCACAAATAATGGTAATCAAATAACTGAAACCAGATTAACAATCGCACCGTTTTCAGCCTTGACTACATGTATTTTATATACGTTACAGACGATTTAAAATTATTGAGATATAAATTTCAGATACCAAAATTGCCATTTCATCCCATTGTTTCAACGATCGAATCTTGATGACAATATTTAAGTTTATAATTCTTTGATCAAAATCTTTTAATATCTCTGTTAATCTTTTAATATCTCTGTTAATCTTAATCCCCATGAGGTGATATATTTCACAAAATATCTTGATTCGCGATGAGAAAGATAGCGCCTTTGTTTTAAATAATTTGATAAGGTGCGATAGCGTTATACAAACCTTTAAAAATAGGCAGTTCTACTTTAAAGATTGGATTAATTGATATATTACATAGATAATATGGCGATATTCCCGACTACCTTGGTCTGCATGTGTATTGTCTGTAGAACTCTAATAGTATGGCGAACCAAGGCACAATAGGTAAAACTGATGAGAATGCAATGCAATCAATTTCTTAATCCTGTCATAAACACCAAAATATGAAAGAAAACAGTAAAGACAACACATAAAGCAAAACAAGACAAACGGAAGACAGCTTCTTCTCAGCAGATGGCCGCGGGGACTATTCTAGATAATTCATAAAAAAGTCAAAGGCTTATAGGAATTAAACTTTTAAAAACTTTTTTAAGAGCAGAGAATACATTAAGAAGAAGGAACATGGGACAGACTACGTAGTTTGGGCTAATTAAGCCCCATCAGTGACCCCGACAATATCTGGTGATGAAACCAGAGAATAGCATACTGAAAGGAGGGGTGTCTATAAGGCTGTTTTCATGGCCACAATCGATTTTCTTTAAACTTTGTAGACTAAAAGTAAAATGTGTTGGCTGTTATGTCATGCAATATTAAATCAATTGATGAAGGTTTCTTTAGTGTGTACAAGAAGAAAGTGGGTGGGGTAATTCTGACCCAAAGAGGGTTCTGTTAAGAAAATGCTAATATTTTTATTGCTGCTCAGAACTGGAAATCTACCATTTCATGACGTCTTATGCAATGCCAGATATAACAAATGATTATAATACTTTTGTGAAATTTCTACATGCAGTGCGTTTATACTCACTTGTATGACATACCTGAATTTTAGCCTTTTTTATTCTCCTACTTTACGCAAAACCACAACAGCTTTTTACACTCAAAGCTATTCCAATGATATTTTGCAGTTATACAGTATATTAGATGGTTGTTCCAAAAATATGCCGATGATTTTCTATAATGAATATATTCGGAGTTATCTCCCCTTAAAACTGCTTTTTTATTTTATTTTAATTATTACTCAGTTTTTACATCCCGCCGCACGTAAGTGGCAGGATGTGATGTTTCCAAGCTGGTTGTCCATCTGTCTGTCCATCTGACCGTCTGTCTCTCTGACTAGCTGCCTGTCTGTCCATCTGTCTGTCTGTTCTTTCATCCATGAGCACTTCGTTTCTTGTCGATAACTTGAGTATTTTGATGTTTTTTTTTTTTTTTTTGTTTTTTTTTCAACTTGGCATGTGCATTGGTCTTGGGAATAGCTCGCTTGGGATTGGGCGAATTTCGATATCTCCTGACAGAATTATTGCCCTTGTCAATGTCTAAAACGTGGATTATGGTCTGTAATTCCTTTACACTTTGAAATATTTTGTTGAAATTTCACGGAAATGATTGAAGTAATATATCCTTTCTGTAACAAGCAAAATTTTGTCTACCAGGGTAATCTGCCCCTGCCTTAGGGATATATGCATGTATAAAATCATGAAAATGTTTACAAAATCAGGTGTATGTGTGATTTTCCTGAAACTTGCAACAAGTTATCTAAACCGTACTCGCTTCCTGTCAAGATCAAAATTTTGTCCCCAGCGGTTATTTGCCCTTCACATAGGGCCATTTACATGCATAAAATCATGCAAAAACTATATAAAATCAAATGTTTTGTATATCTTTATTAAATTTCACAGAAATGATATAATTAACATTAGCTTTCTTTGACAACCAGAATTTAGTTAAACAGTGTTATCTGCCCCTGCCTCTGGCATGTACACAGTTATAAGAGGATGAAGAAATCTATATAAAATCAGCGTTGAAAGAGACTTTTCTGAATCTTGCAGCAAATTATCGAAGTAATATAACCTTCCTTTCAGGATCAAAATGTTTTCTCGAGGAATTATCTACTTCTGACACAGTGCTATATACAATGTACTTGTATCAAATCATAAAAAAAAATCTATATAAAATCAGAATCGAAAAGGATTATTATAAAAAACTGTCAAAACAATAATAGCTTCTAGGGATGGTTATATTTTTATCACAAGGTGATTATCTGCTAAAGTCCCGGAGTTATATACATGTATGAAATCATGAAAAACATCTAGTAAAGGTTTGCAGTGGCGGGGTTTACGCAGTCATTTACAATGCATTTAATTATTTCCTATTTCTCCAACTTTAGTCAATTTTAAACCTAGTTTAAAATTGTTTCAAGTCCCAATACAAGAACACATGCCAAGTTTGAAGAAAATCCATTAAAAATACTCTCAAGTTATCGAAAGGAAACGAAGTATGACGGGTAGACAGATTGACATACGGTCAAACAGACAGGCAGATAAATGTACGTACAACAGCTGAACAGAAAGACAAGTAGCATAAAACAATCTAGAGCAGGTGAGCAGGGGCTCACGTATACCCCGACCAGTGCCACCGCTTAATGAAAGCAAACTTTTAACACAAAAGTTAGATGCTAATGTTAAACGAACAAATTCAAAGTCTGTGACCTTGAACTTAGATCAGCAGCAGCATCCATGTAAAGTAAAGTAGTATAAAATAACATTAGTCATGCATCACTAGACTCCATTTAAATATATCAGAACAAGCAAAAATACAACAAATGGCTGAGTCCTAGTTATTGACTGCTTGCCCCACTCAAGAGCCTGACCCTGAAGTCCCTATCAAAAGCAGTGCTATAGAGATATCATGAATGAAATATGGATTTACAGAGATATATGCAATCAAAAAGGTTTAACCCAAAACTTTGACATAATGCAAATGCCTAAGTCCTAATTATTTATCCTAGGTCCCACCCAGGGGCCTGATCCAGGGGCAAAGACTCTTCACATCAAAGGTAATGCTCAAGACATATCATGAGGCAAATATAAAAAGAATCTGACATGTTGTTACAGAAATTTGAACAACTGAAAAAAGGTTTAACACCAAACTTTGACTTAATGAAAATGCCGGTCATAATTATTGACCCCTGACCTCTCCCCAGGGGCCTGACCCAGCTGCCTTGATATTTCAGATCAAAGGTAAAGCTGTAGAGATATAATAAATTAAATATGAGAAGAATCTGATATAAGGTTGCAGAAATATGAGCAATCACAAAAGGTTTAATGCAAAACTTTAACGTAAAGTTGACGAACGGACGGACGACCAGATGGACGGACGGACGATCGGACGAACAGACGGAATGACCAAATCTATATACCCTCTGACATACTTCGTATGGCGGGGGCATAAATATGCCGCCACTAGCATGTGGCGGGGTATAAAATCTGAGTAATAATTTAAAAAAAGAAAGAAAAGAAACGGTTTTAAGGGGAGATAACTCAGAAAATATTCGTTGTAGAAAATTATCAGCATAATTTTGGAACAACAATCTAATATACTGTATAACTGCAAAATATCATTGGAATGGCTTTGACTGTAAAAAGCTGTTGTGGTTTTGCGTAAAGTTGGAGAATAAAAAAAAGGCTAAAATTTAGGTATGTCATACAAGTGAGTATAAACGCACTGCATGTAAAAAAATCACAAAAGTAATATAATCATTTGTTATATCTGGCATTGCATAAGGAGTCATGAAATGGTAGACTTCCAGTTCTAACCAGCAATAAAAATATTGGCATTTTCTTAACAGAGCCCTCTTCGGGTCAGAGTTACCCCACCCACTTTCATCTTGTACACACCAAAGAAACCTTCACCAATTGATTTAATATTGCATGACATTACAGCCAACACATATTACTTTTAGTCTACAAAGTTTAAAGAAAATCGGTTGTGGCCATGAAAACAGCCTTATAGACACCCCTCCTTTCTTAATTTTAAATTGGCAGTCGATTCAGTGACTGGCTAGTATCAAAAAGAGTCCAAATAATATAAAAGTCGATGGTCTAAATTTAGAATAAGAGTCTAAAACAATCTAGTATTTCAGATTTCTCAGAATATATCCTCTGGTCTCAAAGGACGAAAATAAAATAAATTTGCACTATGGATGATGTACGGGGAGACGTTTTACGCCCGCCACACGGCACAACACCAGCTGCAGTGAAGTAAAATTAAAATCTTAATGAGTTATTTTAAGAGCAGAAAATACAATAAGAAGAAAGAACATGGGACAGACTACGTAGTTTCGGCTAATAAAGCCTCATTAGTGACCCTGACAATATCTGGTGACGAAACCAGAGAAAAGCATACCGAAATTTATTAAATGTCATTTGGCAGTCGATTCAAAGACTGGTTAGTAGAAGCCGACAAACAGAACCACAACAGAAGTTTCACCTTGGAACGGCCAGTGATAAACTAATGAGGCCTATAGGCCTTAGTAGGCCTTCATACTCCAAGAGAAGACGCCCACGAGTTGTAAAGCTTGTTATCTAAAAGTAAAAAGTATGCAAAGACCAGGAACTGAAACAATCAAAATCCAAATCCAGCCCTCAAACCATAGTTGGAAACAACTAAGATTACAAATAGTCAAGATACAGAGAACATATGGCCAACCGAGTGAGCAGCTTGTTCCCGAAAGGTGGCCACTCAGCAACCCAAACCGAACCAAAAATAATAAGAACATATATAAGGTAAAACATCACAGAAACTCTGACACCAAAAACAGGCAACAGAGAACCACAACAGAACTACCGCCTTGGAACGGTCAGTAATGAATTACTGGGGGGGGGGGGGGGGGGGGGGGCTTAAATCGATTTTACAGGCCCAATCCTGTTACATGCTTTTCGCGTTACTATGATTTGTAATCTTTGACTGACATTTCCAAGGCGGTACTCCTGTTGCGGTTTCACAATGATACATGTTATCATGTAGCTTGTCTATGGTTTCTAGCATTGTGGTCACCTGAATAGCTGCCCATTCTGCTTTCGGTTTTGTTTTGTTTTGTAATTTAAAGTGGAAAACAGGTAAACTATATGTCGCTGCTGTTTCAAATTAGGGTAGCTGAATTACCACCTGTTTCGAAAAGAGCTGCTCATTTGGTTTACCGTGCGTGTCTTTCGTGAACTATGTCAATTTGTGTGTGTATGCTTCTTTCCCTTTTGATTTTGAGGGCGGGCTGTGAGATTTGATTGCATTAATTCCTGATCATGCCCATCTGTTTACTTAGTATTGACCTATTTGAACAAAATATCGTTTAAAGCTCAGTTTGAGCTTCCAGCTTGGGTTTCAAATCTTTGATCGAAGAATTTAAGATTTTGTTTCTAGAGTTCAACTTCTCAAAACCAAGTTTCTAAAGATTAATTTCTGAAACCATAGTTTTAACTTTTGAAATTAAACTTGAAAATAACCATTGCTTGAAAGTCTTAAATCAGGGATTAAACTCATTTGTCAGAGCCCTGGTAACACTGACAGAAGTTTGGCTCCATTCGAGGTTTATCTCCATTTATTCCAGTGAATACTGGACCATAACCTAGCAGTGATATATAATCATAAGTCGGAACCAAAGCTACATATGTAACTGCCCTCGCAAACATATAACCAATCTCAATAAAAATAAAAACGTTTAAAAAAACACAAAAAAACCCCAAAAACAACAACAACAACAACAGCTTCTTAAATCAGTCTTCTGTTTCTTTCTCTCTTTTTTTTATTAATTCAATGCACATTATGTACCCTAATATTTGATATCATATACTAGTTACGGTCTGTAAAAGTTTGCTCATAAATGTCAAAACGATCCTCATATGTTTCCCTCACCACTTGTGGGTACTTGAAGTTTATTTAGTTCAAACCATTGACCTTACGCCCCTCATAAAATTTCCCACTCGTTCTCTCATTTTTCACACCTTTCTGCCTCCCTTGCTGTCTTTTATGACTTTAGACAAGTACAGAGTAGTTTAAAGGGAATATAAAATCATTTCCAAAGTGTTGTATGCGCACGTGCAGATGGTCATGTATTTGTGTTGGTTTCAAAGCCATCGGAACTTCCATACATACATGTACGACTTTAACATAATTTAAAAAAATATATATTTTCTTTATCGCAACAAGCTCATATTAAGAAACATACCAAAATGTTTGAAAATCGGACTGAACTACCCGACGAACACTCTTTAGACCACAATTGTTCTCTTATCCTCGGGAACCGCACAACAATACCGTTTAAGTCAGTGAAAAATTGATATCAACCGTTTTTCATCTTAGTCCAAGAAAATAACTGTCAAATGTAGCAGTCAAATTATAGGTTGTGAAATTTTGCATTCCAAGTTTGATCCTAGTGATGAGAAAATGCACCTTACTGTATAGTACGAATAGCGAATATTCAAACAGGGCCACGCATGCGCACTGCCTCACCAGAATCTTCGCTCTTTGCTTTACAGATTTCTCAGGATCCATATATTGTTGATGCGATTAGGGAAGACTGAGAAAAGCCTGCGCAGGTGCGCAGGGTGATCTTAGTATTCGCTGATCGCGCATGCCATGAAGCATCTTTTTATAGCGCAGTTCATTTAACCGTTCTAAATCTCAACATGCCAATTATCGCATCTTTTGCATCTCGACTGCCAGTTTGCGCGTCCGCAACAATCACAATGCTTCATTGTTTTATAAATGCCTTTTTGGAATATCCCCATTTCTCTATTGTCATAGAATATGAAAAAATCTTAAATTGTTCCTAATGATTGAATAATGAGGAGTTATGACAAAAACGCAATTTGATTTTGTGGTTGACGGTTTTTTGCTATTAAACCGCTGGCCACTAAACGGTGGTTGCTTGACGTTAATTTTCAATCGTTTTCGTTGATTTATTTCAAGACTGATACAAATCACCGGAATAATTATTTTTGCGAACATTCATCTAATGTAATAAAGAATACAAAAGAAATATTAGATTCATCTCAAGATTGAATGTCAGTCGTAAAGGAACTATTAATTCCATAAAACATGTAGTGACATAGCGGATTTTTCCGGTTGAGTTTTCAAGCTCTTTAAAAGCAATTAATTCAGAAAAAGTGTAACCTGACAGAGGCTGAAAACGAAAACAGGAGAACCATGGTGTCCCTGAATAGCTCAACTGACCCAAGATTACATTGTCTTGAATAATCTAATCGATATCAGCATCACAATCTAACTTGAATAGCCTTGAGTTCCAACTTAAAACATAAATGTTCCAAAACTACCCCACCCACTCAAATGTATTTATAATCCGGTCAGAACGATTTTAACAATTCTTTGTAATGAGTTGCACAAATTTCTTTAAATTGTCAATCAAATCGGTAACTCTCATGTAAGTGGTCTGATTCGCTATCGTATCTTCCTTTACAGAGATCTTGTGGCCACAACCACACTGTGTAAGTTTAGTTATGACAGTTCAGAAATGTAGTCTCTGTCAAATACAGCATTTTCCAATAAGTAAGGGACAATGACTCTGGTATTAATTGTCCGATTTGGCCCATTATCAAACTTGACTCCCATCTTAGAGCCATAAACATACTGTGGAAGCTAGGTAATGGATGCTCTGTAAAAAGGTGTCCTCACTGTGTTCACAAGTTATCCCTAAGTAAGGGACAAAATCTCTGGTGTTAATAATATGTGAAAGGGACAATATCTCTGGTGTTAATGATCCAATTTGGACCATTATCACTGGTGAGAGAGAAAGTTTCTTTAAAACCTTTTCCGATTTTCCATACATTGAATTGTAAAAGGTGCAAAGTTGAAGTCTGAGTGCTAGATAATTTGAAAATAAATTTTGTATCAGATGTAAAAAATTGTGGGCAACAACTTTCAATGGAAAGTTTTGAGTATGTTGAAAGTTTATTTTTGATCACTTTTAAAGGCAAATTTACATTGCAACTGTCAGAGGTCCTTCACCGGTAACACCAGCTATATGAATAGTTGCGTTTGAGCTGGATTATTCCGTATATTGAAGATTCTGGATCTGCATGAACTGGGTTAATTATGGTAATAGTGAGCCATAATTTAAGACAGGCTTTATTACCGAACAAAAATCGATAAGCCACTTTCTAACCCATCTTGTAACAGTATAACAGCTCACCCTCCAAGGGTGTTTATCAGTTTACTACATCCCCTCCCTGGGGAAATAACAGGACAATGTGCAAATATTTGATCTGGCATCGGTTCTACATTTATTAAACCACAAAAGAACAATTTGTAATTTTGATCAAATTACGTTCTACACGAAGCTTATGCGGCGCAATTAAGCGCTGGCTAAGGACATTACCGTCTTGTTAGTAAACAGCAAGGAACTGCTTAGTGTAATGATAATTCGATTTAAGGCGTGTGTTTCGCCAGGAGCCGTTAACTAGCCGTTATATTTCTCCAGAGGGCCGGGAAAATATTAATATCCAATGTGATGTTATTCTATAGCACATGTCTGGAAAGAGAGATGGTGAAAACAGGACAATATAGCTTAAACAAACGGCAAAATTGTTTATTTTGAAATACAATAAATGAAATATTCCAGTATTTCTAAATCGGAAAGGTTGCATCACATAGAGCATCGCCGCCGCTTTATCATGAAATGAGCCGCGACGCGAGAATACCAACAATGTGGTTGTGCGCCCAGCGCAGACTCAGATCAGCCTGGGCATCCGCCCAGTCTGATCAGAATCTTCGCTGTCCGCATGGAGGTAGCTTAGTGTCTTAGCTACCCTTTAGGCGCTAAATGAAGAGTCTGACCAGACTGGGCGGATGCCCAGGCTGATCTGAGTCTGCACTGGGCACACGACCACATTGTTGGTTTTCTCGTGTCGTGGCTCAAATAGAGATCCTGTTACATGTACATTGACGGTCGGTGGAAAGCTTGTCTCGTATAAGTCTCGTATTTTCAGTTTTATCGCTATTCCACAGTCAGTTTACAAGATAGGCTGAGCAAGTAATGATATTCATTCTCTAGTTCATTTTAAAACGCCAAAGTACAGATAAATGTGTAATGTTTAGGAACGAACGCATGCATTTTAAATTATGACTAAAAAGCTATTTACACGTGGCAAATCACTGAATTATTTTTTGGAATGCTGTCGAAACTGTACCGTCGGATTAATAGTATCTGTCAGTAATACAAATGGATACAAAATGTAATATATTATGTATATGTATATAAATTGGGTCTCGCACGTGCCTTCCATAAAAACAAGTGTAACTGTAACGATACTGTATCTGAAATCTGATTGTAACATGAATAACGAACATGTAACAAAAATTGTACGAACCGAAATCATTAACAAATGAGGCTCTTAAATACATTGTAAATGTGTAAAGTTGAATTTATTACCTCCATGATCAGAAGAGTGGATTTCACCGTAGTTGCTGAAACTCCAATAATATTTGTAAATAGTTTTCCAATAAAAACTATTCCTGCCAAAATAAGATACTAAATACCAGGGTAGGTGTCATATATTGCCCCTTTTAAAAGCCTACTTGTGAAGTACAAGAAATTGAAAGCAGACGACTTTAGAGAGAGCGCGTGATGATATGTCATAAATCCGTCAAACGTAAACCGTCACTAACAAGTTTAAAACTCAGGTGCACCTCATGTGGTACGGAAGTGAGAAGTTCCAGTTTCGTATCCTTTGACGATACAATAATTCTATGATGGGTTTTGACATTTATTTGGGAAAATTGAATTATATTTAAGAAATATTTCGCGCGCATTCCAGGGCAGGGAGTTGAATCTCCAAAGGGAGTGGCATTTATTAATCTGTTCATCATATACTCGTAGTGTGTCTATGTCTTTGACGTTGGTAAACTATTTGTGTTTTTTTTATGCATGCGGGCGTGCACGTGTGTTATTCTGTGTACTTACAAGATTTAGATTTGCATACCCGTATATATCACATGACGCTTCATCTGCGTGTGGTCAGGCATGTTATACCTGCAGCAAGTAAGCTGTTTTAAAAACATCATACATTGTGTGTAATTATGCAGCGTCATTATTATGACGTGTCCGGAGAATTTACGTGGTCGCTTGCAGGGCAGCCTACTTAAGGACAGTACAGGACAGTAGGGCACGGCCCGGAACAGAACAGATCAAAACTCTACTCATGTATGTAAACATGCCAGGACACACACAGACACTCATTTTAATTTAGACGGTAGTATCCAATGAGATACATAGAGGTAGTCGTAGGAAAGGAAAAACTATGCTGCTCATTTCAATCTATGAGTGCTAATTATTTTGAACTGAGAAAAGGAGAAGAAATGCATAGTTTTGCAGTAACAGTGAAGCAGTTAAACAATGCAATACAAATTACACGTAGATTTGATTTTTGCCTGTAGAATTAATTTTTACATTCAGCAATGCAGTTGAAAATGTGCTTATGTATATGCCATTATGTCTGTAATTTTGAGAACAGTGGAAGCAAGTGATATTGAAAGTAGGTTAAATTTTGCATTCAGCAAAGCTGTTTGGTTTCACGTTCATTTGTTTCGATCATTACTTGAATACCGAATGATGTTTGGTTTCACGTTCATTTGTTTCGATCATTACTTGAATACCGAATGATGTTTGGTTTCACGTTCATTTGTTTCGATCATTACTTGAATACCGAATGATTTGGTATTCAGGTAATGATCGAAACAAATGAACGTGAAACCAAACAGCTTTATAAAAAAATACACGAGCAAGAAAGCGTCAGAATATTGAACGATGTAGAAATATGGAGAGATTCTTCCTTGATTAAGTCGGTCTGGATTTCACATTTGGTAAAGCTGCAAAGAACTATCCCTCTGTCCCCTTCTGAAATATTTTCTAAGAGGAAATAGAAATTTTATGTAGCGTAGAAATGCTACGAGAACGACTTGCTAGGAAAGTCTTATAATAAAAACATAATTGGCAGTAGTACAGAAATGACTCTTTATATTAATGTAATAACGTTTTTCTTCATACTATCCATTTCTTAGTGTCGTTTTGATATTGTTATGCCATGTGTCAAAGAGTTAACAGAAGGTTGATTTTTCAACTGTTTCACAACCACAATACAGAAGGCTGTGGTTACGCCACCGGCCCCTAATTAATGTAGTATTCATTAGATTAAGCTTATCAGTGGGATCTTTCACTTTCTGACACACTCGGTCTGTTACGAAATTAGAAGAAAAATCTAATAAAATGACAATTATTCCTCCCGTATCTAATTGGTAATTTTATGAAATTGAAATACCGAAGTTTCTTTATTCTCAGACATCAGATTTTGCGAGGACAATGTAAAATGCACTAAGATGTATTTCGTCGATTTACACAGTACAGGCATGAAAAATACGCAAACGTTTACTTGTTCGACTGTTTGGGGTGGCACTCTCTGTGACGAAAATGTTCCGTTATATCTTTTTCCATAGTGCCCCTTCTGTAATCCAGTTTGATCTATTATCATTAAAAACCTGAAAACAAAACACAGGAATGATAAGCATGACAAGCTTAAGGAGAATAAGAAATTTGTAAATATATGAACTTGCTTTTAAAGGTAGGTTCCTGTACTTTGGAATGCATCATAATTTTGATGATTTTTATCCAAGTTGTTGGAAAGCATTCATAAAAAGGGAATGAATAAGATTTACTTAAAAGTGTAAATAAAAAAATATTAGAAACGCTGTTTTGCAGGGGATTTCCTAACTCTGCTTCGCACACCAGTTAGCGCTATTTTTAGTTCGCGCCAAAAATAGATAACGCAGCTGACGTCATGTTGCATTGCATTTTGGGATAGTTTCAACCCATCCGCCATGCCGCAAGGACCTCTAGGAGAGCTCACGGCAAGAAGAAAACTGACCTTTGGAGAAAGACACCAGAAATTGCCCAGTTATAGACATATAATTATTTTTAGAACTGGAATTCCAACGTAAGAAAATAATCCAACGGGAAAACGACTTTTTTCTACAACATCTGACGATTTTCTCAGTTGCAACAGATTCAGAAAAATAAGAGAATTCAATACTTCCCAGAAAAAGACGAAATTATTGTGTGAACATAATTGCTATCGCTAGCCCAGGAACCTACCTTTAATGAAAGAAATGTGCATAATTTGGCTTGGAAGTGTCTTAATTTTCAGGGCACGCGCTCCACATAAAATTAACTGAGCCTTACAGTATAAAGTTGTATATACTACATGCATCCTTGCACAAATTATCTTTTCATATCTAATAAAAGTCCGACTATATTTGATGTACCTGAAAAAGATATAGAAAAAAAGATCTATGCACTTGTTTTCATTTTCAATTTAGTTTATGAGTATCATAAAATTGCGTGTAAAGGCTGAAAATAAAAGGTCGGTATGACGGTTGTGTTAGGGGTAGGGGTGAAGGAAATGAGCAGGTGATTTTTCTGATATCATTTTTACTTACGGACCTTAAAAATATGTTGTTGAACCCTATCCCTTCCTCCTCCCTACCCCGCGCCCTCATTAGAACAGTCTCTCATTCCTAAGAAGCAATCTGAAATGGTTCCTATCTCTTTGCTGGAACATTACGGATCGGAACAGTATCTACAATCTACAGGATTAAGCGTTGTACCATACTGAAGCGGACGCCATGATCGAAACCGGCTTGCTGATGTGGTCACTCAACGAGACATTTTGCTCTTCACCAATGTTGTTTCTGGACAAGCGAGACCAATGATCAGATCACACCACTGGTCTAAGGCGTTTGTCACATATATACCATAAAACCCCTACGAATTCTAACTGCAATACCATAGTAGCAGAGTAGATTCAGATTAGGGTCTGCACTGTTTTGCATACACCCAGTAGTTTCAATCAAATGACATGAAAAGTCCTGATATGTCAGAGTCTAGCAGAAATACATGATGCGGCATGTTGGTTGCAATTCAGAGGAACTCAATTCAGAGTTCCTCTGAATTGCAAACAAACGTGCCATATTGTTACGAAATGGATCTGATCGTCGACTATGTCGTCGAAATCATTTTAATCCTTTCAATCAGTAGAGCTACAGTTTTTAGGGCAACTGTGGTAATAAAACATTTACGGAAATTGTGGCTACATTATGCATGGGTTGTTTGTGAATACCTCTCGTGGACAGCGTATTGCATGATTTTAAGGTGAATACCTGCACGAGTCTTTTGATTGTGGACAGCGCGTTGCATGATTTTAATGTGAATACCTGCACGCTTAGATTCGAGTTCCATGATTTAAAAGTGAGACGCATAGTATTTATACGCCTATCTTTTATTGAAAAGTTAGACGTGGCTGTTTAATTCTAAGGTGAATTGATGGATGTTACATGTATATTGTTGTGTGCCCAGATTCTGTGTTAAGACCAGAACGGTAAGATTTTATTATATTTATTTAGAATAGTTTGGCTAAGAATGAAAAATGTGACTTCTGATTGATATGGTATGATTATATGTGTCGACTGATTTGATTTTGTTGACAGTGATCAGGCTGTGCATATGTCGACCAAATTTGTTTATACTGACCATGCTGCGCATGGTATTTGTATATTAGGAAGTTTTGTAAATTACGGAGGTAGTTTATATCACTGATGTTGGTTGCAATGGTGTGCGTCTATTTGACGTCCAGTGACGTCAGTTGCATTCATGTTATTCATGTGACGTCAGTTGCATTCATGTTATTGCGACGTCAGCACTTTTTATATTAGTTTCACTGGTGTGCATCTATTTGACGTCCACTGACGTCAATTGCATTCATGTTATTCATGCGACGTCAGTTGCATTCATGTTATTCATATGAAGTCAGTTGCATCATGTTATTGCGACGTCAGCACTTTTTATATTAGTTTCACGTATACCAGTGGGAACGCGTATCCATGGCGGAGTGATATTTTTATACAGATAGCAACGAAAAAACGTTCTAAATTTCTGAGACTCAGATTCAATCGACGAACGTGTCGCAATTTCAGTGATGCTTTGTCGGCGAATCAAACTACACAAAGCCGAAAATAAGATATGGTTTTATTCCTCACATCTTAATTTAATTCTCTATGCCTTTAAAAGCAGAGCTAAACACCGAGATATTCTGCAATCGAACGTTTTACGCGATCATGTAAAGACGACTCTTATCCGCCAACTTCAACAGCAATTTTCAAAATAAATCGACTTTCTCCCGTCGGCGGACATATGCCATGAAAAACCATGGTGTCTGCCCTTTCTCCATTATAAAAGTTAAGTAATTCGGTGTTTGGGACAATTTCCTTTGCAAAATAATGTTTAGGTACCCTATTTCATTTTCTCAAATTAATGGCGGATTTTTTACCTGATCGATAGACAGCAAAATAATCTGTAATAAATTTAAACATTACCGAAATGTTCTTGAATCCTGAAATCCGACATACGAAGAGGAACGCATCTTGTAATTCAACATACAACTATATTTTTTCTGTACTTTCTTCAGAATGATTGGGAAAAGAATTCTTATCAGTAGCCTACACCATACTGTAAACAAATCGATCGATTTATGACAGTTGTGACGCAATTACAGAACTGCGTCAACTGTTTTAAACTTCGCATTTACTTGCTTATAAGTTATTAAGACCGGTACATTGTGGTCAAAATCAGAGGGACTGCTAGAAAAAATAATTTTGCCATCCAATTAATCCTGCACGTGCCAATATTTCAAAGCCTCTCCTGCAACTCACACGATCACCCTACCCAACTTAAGGCCCCTCTAACCCCCCCCCCCCTTCTTCCTCCACCCTTCCTCCATCCCCAACCCCCACCCCTACACACACACACGCATACAACTTTTAACCTTTCTTTTAAATGAAAAACTAAGCAAAATATAATAGATGTTTAGCCATGTTTAGCCATAACAAATTATAAACAAATACCTGCAAAACTTCATTGACTAAAATCCTTGATTAAAAAGTGCAGTGTAGACCTGGCCCCGAGGTTATAAAACTTTTTTCATGCTCAACTCAGCTGAGCAAGAAATTTTTTTCTGCTCATAAATTTTAAAATGCCAACAATTGTTGGCATTTTAATATTTATGAGCAGAAAAAATAGCCTTCTTGGCTTACCTGAGCCTGAAAAATGCTGAATTTCTTGGTATTTTTATATTAATGGGCATTTTAAATTTCATGCTCAGCTATTTGATTTTCCCAGCAATTTCGACACACTGTCAGATGGTGAAAGTGGTAGGACAATTGCAGTAATGAAGATTTTGTTTCAACTTTAAGCTTAGAAAATAACTTGGCCATACATACTTATACACTCCTTTACACTCCATATAATTTCAGCCAACATTGAGAAGCAGCATATGTACTGTTAAATGAGCTTTTGAGCATTAAAATTGCAGTATGCATTTTTATAACATAGGTTTTGGCCCTCTGTGGAACTACCTTAATGAGGAGTTCTAATGAGGGGTTACAACATACATATTTACTTGTTAGTTGTTTATCCCCTTTTTAAGAGTGTAAACAACTAACAAGAATTTATTGATTCTTCCTAAGAAGAAACCAGAGATTTAATAAAATACATATTTATTATGAAATGCCAGGTGTGTCAAATACTAGCTCATCAGGTGGGGGTGGGGGCTGTCAGCTTTGCAATGCCCTTGGTTCATAAATTAAAATGCCACAGTGTGTTTATATGCTCAGTGATCTTTTGAGGGATTTGCTCTAACTGTTGCCAAAAATCTCATGGAAATCTATCAGTAGGGGCAAATCTCATGCAAAAATTATATAGTTTATAATGAATGGTACCTTAACTTTTCATTGAGAATGGAGAATTTCTCAAAATTTTAGTTCAATGTGATGTGTTCTCTAATATGATTCTGAGCCACACTCACAAAAAACAAAACAAATAAAAAGCACACTGTCCAGCAAACCAGAAAACTTGATTAAATATGTGGCAAAGGCTCAGGACTTGGTAATCTATTCTCTAAGTTGAATAATGGTAAGATATAAACATGATTAAACAAGAAAAATAATAGGCCAATATCTAGTGAGCCAAAATGGAGTTATTCTTTATCATTTCTCTTCAAGTAAAATGTACAGTATGTTGTGGTGTCTCATCACAGTTGCTTTTGATCAAAAATTAAAAATTTAACACAATTTTCAAATGAACAAATTAGTACTATATAGGTATTCTAAATTTATAAAGCTCTGATCAAATTATTATATTCACATGCAGTCAGTGTTTTCCCTATAAGTATAAATAAATAAATATCCAAAATAAATTATAACATATGTACATAATAAGAAAAAAAATTCTGGAGACAGTTCCACAAGTGATGGTTTTATGATAATGATTATACAAAGACTCAGCTGGAGCATGATAGCAATTCTGGGAATTCTGTCTTATTCAGCCATAAAAACATTTGTTGTGATCCATTAATAGAACCATCTATGCTCTTGCTGAAGTGCTTCTAATGACAGGGCACAACAGGTGTTAATATGAAGTCCATTGATGCTGGTGCAACATTTATGGTGGAACTGCGTAATTGTTTTCATTTGAACATAGTCTTGACTTGTAGAAGGACAAACAGCATTATGCAACATTCCACATAAAGTGCAGGGTCCATCAGTTAGCAGGGCATGCCCCATTCATTATTTTGTGCACTTATAATGATATAAAAAAGCTTGCTAGCATAATAAAGTCCTAAATATTTTGCCAATAAAATCCTCTGTGAAAATGGATTTTAATAGGTTGGTGTGTGTGTGTGTTTGGGGGGTGGGGATAGACAGGAAGGGGCTACCTCTCATTCAACTGCACTAAACTGCATCCCTTTACAGTCATGACTCATCATTTAATGTCTGTCATCAAGCTTTTCTCTCTGGTAACTTAATAACTGATTAGTAATTACAATTTCTTCGCTTTGGTCAGAAGCTGCAAACATTTAAGATGGATTAAATTAATCAGGAAATATAATTTTTTTTTATTTTTCAGTTTATGGTATGATTTCTATTGATATAACTTCAATATGAGCCTTTTAATTTTCTTAATGAGATTTAAGCTAAGACATAACTTTTGGCATTTAATTCTATAGAATATGTATTTCTTCATGCCCCTTTCCCCTCCTCCCATCTCAGCCACAGGCCAAGCATAAAAAGTATTTTGTTTGCAGTTGCCTATTAACTAGGATTTTTGGAGAGTACTTAGGTAGGTAGGCTTTCTTTTTAATCCTTGCAAACTATGAAAACAACAAAAGCAAATAAAATGTCACACACAGTTACAGTAATTACCCATAATACTAAGATAACAGCATTCTACATTTTGAACATATCTATATCACCCACAAATGGTATACCCAAAAGGTGCAGGTATTAAGGAAAAATTGCTGACCCAGATCAGACTGCTCCTGGGTCTATACTGCTTGCTCAGACCTGTTTGTCTTACTATGCAGGTTGATCACGGTAAATGTGCCGTTAAATAAAAAAGAATAGATCTAGGGTGTCCCAAGTGGCCATCTTTTTTTTAGGGGGGGGGGGGGGGGGGTGGGGGAGGGAGGGGTAAGGTGAATTTTGGTGTGTAGGTAAGCAGTTGCTATCTTCCCACCAAAAGTGCAGGGCCCAGACTCTTTTTTTTGGAAATTTTGGGTGGAGCCAGGTTATTTTTTTTTCACTGATTTTTAAGGCCAGATTATTTTTTGAAATCCCCTTATGAGCTGATTTATTTTTTACTTGCATATTTTTTCTTCCAAAGACAGGGATTTTTTTCGAAAATATACCACCCAGCAGGCACATGACGTTGAAATGACGTTGTACTGACGTCGATGCGACGTAATGACGTCGCATCGACGTCGGCACGACGTCATTTCGACGTCATGTGCCCGCTGGGCAGCCTCCCCCCTCCCCCCAAGAATATCAAATGGTCGGTCCCTTAGCGCCTAGCGGGACAGGGTTTTGGCAGATTTATGAGGAAGGACAAGCTGTCTCTTGTACTTTTTGTTGGATGACTTCTGAAATGGTACGTGTGTGTTGAGGCGTGGAAGGGGGGGAGGGGGGGGGGTCGTTCGGGACAGAATTCTTTAGAAGAGCGAGTGGTCTCAGAATGTGGGGCGCGTTATCTTGGGGGAAGTTGTCTGAGGGAGTTTTCTTAGAATCTGGGGCGAGTTGTCACCTGAAGATGGGGCGACATGTCTTGTGGCTTTTTCGTTTGTCAAACTTTGTGGTTGACCAGTGTGTTTGTTTTGCTTTCTCTCGTTCTCGGCGTGTAGCCTAAATTCAGAAGCCCAAAAAATCGCAGGCAGACAGACTAACGCAAAATCTTAATAAATTCACAGTATGCTAAATGATTACAAGCTTTACTTTACCATAAATGAAGAAACAGTTGGTCTCCTCAAGTCGATCCAGCTGAAAAATGTCTGTGTGTTGACAAACGCACGTGCGATGTATACGTAAAAATGACCAACTTCATTATCGATTTTCAACAAAAATAGACTTTCTCCCGAAGATATACCCCGCTAAAAGACGGTCGAATGTATGACCTACGGTTCAGTTATAATGGCATCTAATTTGGTTTTTGGGACAATTTTCTTTGCAAAATAACTTTTGGGTACTGTCGTAGGGTTTTACTTTTCTGAAAAACGGTTGTCAAACTGTGATCGTTGTTTTGGGTGTGCAAACTGCATTGAGGTACCGATATGCGTCTGATTTCAATAACAAAACATCAAATTTCATTCTGATCTGGTCCGTTGGAAAATTATCACTGCATATCTTATCAAACGAGCATTATTTTGGGACTGTTTCTGTTCAAAATTTCCCGCCATTTTTTTCCGGCGAAAAAAAGGGATTATTTCTTTGTGCGTAGACGACTGCTCAGAAAATGAATTACTCAGATGTGATGAGTCTGCGTTCCCACTGTACGTGGCTTATAGAAGTAGATTGATTTGTAATGGAACTAATTTATATACTAGTGACGTCAATTGACGCCATAGCATGCACCGCATTAAGGGTTTTTTGCATATGTTATTATGGTAACATTTGGTCGTCATGCGTTTGATTTGCCTTCACTAGATGACGTCATATGGTATAACATCATTGGCGTCATGATGTCAGATCAAACGTTATGATCCCAAATGTGTTAGAAACGCTTATTCAGCTATTATATTCTATGGCAAATGGTATTACGCTTAGTTTAAAGAAATGAATTAATACATATGCGAGTTAAATTTTTGGTAAATCAATTTAATGTAGATAGGTCATTGTCTAGATTATTCATGTTTTATGTGGGGTATGTCATGGTGGTACCTGTTGACGTCAGTATACTTCTCGACAATGTTTGGCGTCAGATCCTTCGATGCGCATGCGTGGTAGGATCTACGTTTCTTCATAGGCGGAAGTAGTAAGCACAATTTTGGCTTTACATCGTGAGCGCGAGTCGTGTCTAGTGACACGGCTGGCGTCTGCACGCTATGCTCGGCATTCGCCGAGGGCGTTGTATGGTATTTCCAAGACAGGCCCAAGTCTTACGTATTGTTATTATGTAGTTACAATGTATTAAGTGTAAGTTCGTTATTTTAGGCACATCAAGTCCGGCAGTCAGCTGTTAGGACTTAGAGCCACGTCTCACCTGGAGATTCGATATACGTCTCCAGGTTAATACCAACCCGGGTGGAGCAGTTACAACGCCCTTGTGCATGTTTTCCTAGCAGAGGCGGGAAGCACAAAATATCGACGAAGGCGATCTCAATACTGCGGAGGTGAAAGTGGTACAGTGTTCGTCCACTATAGTGTGTCTTGTTATATATAGACTGGTCCCTGGTACGATCCAGGGAGCGACCAGTATATAATCGTGCACGTGTTAATATAAGTTGGTGTTCCTCATGATATATGGACTGGCCCATGACATGATCCAGGGAACGACAAATTGAAGTCTACCAACATAAGGCCTTGTTTTTTTTTGTATGAGCTCAAACCAACGTTTTTTTGTTCTTTGTGTTTTACTTTAGTTCATGGCGCTGAGCCGAGTACGGTGTTGACGTCAGACGGTAATCTATTTGCGTATTGTACGCAAATCGATTGCTGATTTGAAACAAACACCTTACTTGGGCCAGCGACATGAACTGATATGTGTTGTTTATTATTGTAATTGTGACAGTTGTAAATTGTATTGTTGTATATAGAATTTACATTACATATAAACTTCAAAAAATTCTAACGTTGTTAGAGTTTCCTTGTTAGTGTATTACACTGGTAGATAACCCTTTAACCGGAAGTCACCCTCCGCCGTCCTGGCGACGCATAAGGCTCTACACCCGTGTCGACCGTGTGTAAAACCTTCTGCGTAACACATATCGTGTCTTTTTTCTTGCTTCTATTCCGTGAAAAATAAAACTATAGGCAACGGCAGGAACTAATACAATCATATCCCATATCTCGCCCTCAAAACCAAAAGGGAAAAAAAGTATATAAATAAATTTAAACCACTTCTGCAAATGAATAAAGTACCTTCTACGATGCTATTTCGTGCTGCTCTGTTTCAGAGGCGGTGAAATTCAGTGACAATGTTTACGTTACAATTTCAACATAATCTGGTCTTTAAAAGTGAGCATCGATACGACCAACAGATTTGTCCAAATTCGAAGGTAGCTGAATCAATCCCGGTAAATTTGATGAGGATCACGTTGCCCTAAAACATGCAATGAAAATGATATTCTAATGCACTTACAAATATAACGCGACGTCTGATTGGATGACGTCAAAAATTTGCGACAGTAAATCTGCGATATACTGTCGCAAACCCGACGTAAATTGTAAAACGTCGCTTCTCATTGGCTGACGTTTGGTTTTACGCTGCTGAAAGCGCTTGCAATGGGTGCAAAGAAGTACACTTTGAAACGTGAAAATGTAAAAAAGTGCATTAGGATGGGGATAACTATAATGAAAATTGTCATTTGGGGAGGTAAATCGTCGGTTTAATGGTCGCAAATTACGTTTAACGGCTCCGCTGGCGCGTCGCCGTAAAACGAAATTTCCGACCATAAAACCGACGATTTACCTCCCCAAATGACAATTTTGAATACAGTTATCCCCTAAATGTCGAAGGACTTCTTTTAGCCTCGCTGTGAAAAGACATGCAGAGATTGATGATTACGATAATACCAACATGCAAATGCACAAGAGGGCTCAAAAGAGATTTCTGTTTTATGCAACAATTACTCGAACCAATTAAATTCTCAGAAAAATGCATGTAAAATTGACAAAACTTGCGATAAAACGCACTGTTATACTTTTCGTCCACAATCCTAGCGTGTTTTTGCTTGAAATGACTGATCGGCGCTATTATAAGCACACACATGATGTAGATAGGATCATTTTGTGACGAGTTGAGAATGCGTTAGTAATAATATAATGATGAAAACTGAAGAAATAACAAAGTTAAAGTGTTGATTAGATATTTGTTTTCAATTTTATTTCCCCGACGTGCGAAATTGCCTCCCAAAAGTATAAAACTTGCAGATTCGATGAAATTCTAGCGCTCCGTGATCGATCTGCGTCGAATTGTATTAAGTAATTATAACAGACAACTACCAAAACTCCAGCAATATTCAACACTGGAACTATTTCGTACAATTACTTCACTTAATAATGATTGATCATGTGGCCAGAACCGCGAGAAAAGATGCGTTGTGAATTGAGCTGACGGAGAAGACTCAGACTAGACTCTTTACTATACTGATTTCCCTAGCTCAAAAGAAAATTGATCCGCGACACGAGAAAACCAACAAAGTGATTGTGCGCCCAGCGTAGACTCAGATCAGCCTGGGCATCCACCCAGTCTAATCAGACTCTTCCCTATGCACTGAAAGGGTAGCTAAGGGTCTAAGCTACCTCCATGCGGACAGCGAAGACTCTGAGACTGGGCGGATGCCCAGGCTGATCTGAGTCTTCGCTTGGTGTACAACCTCTCTGTTGGTTTTCTAGAGTCGCGGCTCAATTATCCATGGCAACTGAAAAAATCCGTTCACCCTGCATTGATATGCAGTCTGATCAGAGTATCTTAAGACTCTTTCCCGATAGCGCAAATGAGAAATCATATTTCGAGACACTGGAAACTATATGAAACACCAACAAAAAGTTTTCAACGAGAACATGAATTCTGACCATTGACGGACGAGTATTTCTAACTATAACGGTTCCATCTTGACTCGGTCAAAACTCGCTGGCATCTAACCTTTTTTTATGTGATTTCATAACTTCATATCCTGCCCGAGTCCCTAAATTTGTTTCATCATAAGTTTACCTTGTCGTTCTTGGGGTAATAGTGTCGGGTTTTCGGCATAGGGGCGCCCTGCTTATATTGGCTAAAGCACGGCAAGGGCCTGCTGTTCTAGCAGTAGGTGCGGCTAGCGTCTGTTTGAATATTTTTTTCTTTCTATCTTATTTCTCTTATCTGTCTGTCCTATCTCCCTCTGTTTGGATGACGGATCGATATAGACTGACATACCGTCTCAAATGGCCGTTAAATTCAAAACAGCCCATCAACCTCGTCGTCTCCACAAGGCGTCAGGAGGCACCTACTCAGACAAATCAGTTTGTACTTGTCATTTAGAGCTAGATGGCATGCCTATGTAAAACGGAGTCTTGTTCCATTGAACGTTTCGATGTGGTTATTTTGCTGTTGTTGTTATCATTTTCTGCCAATATTGGGCTACAGTGGTAAATATATTTTTGGAATGCTGATAGAATTTTGGAAAACAACTTCTGAAAAGTCAACTGAGAAATCGCATTCGGTTTGCATTAATAATATTTCGAGACACTGGAAACTATATGGAACATCAACATAAAAGTTCCAACGAGAACATGAAATTTGACCATTGATCAGTGTCTTCTCTAAGCGCTTAAAGGGTAGTTCAGGTTCTAAGCTACCTCCATGCGGATAGCGAAGACTCTGGACACACTGGGCAGATGCCAAGGCTGATATGAGTCTGCGCTGGCCGCACAACCACTTTGTTGGTTTTCTCGTGTCGCGGCTCATTAAATTTGATAGTCTTACTTTTGTGAGAGAACACTATACATGTGTGAGAGCACGTCTACTACATTCATCTTCACGATAACTTTCTATGAAATCAAAGGACCTTTAAAGAAACAGATTTATGAAGAAAATTTTCAATATCAATTAACAATCCAAACTGGCCAATTATCAGCATCTGACGAATGTGCTGGAAATTTCGGACCTTTGAACTCTACCGTAACAATAGCCTGTACCGTTAGCCATGATTTTGATGATTTTAAGACAAAGGAAATCACTAACAAAGAAAACAAAATGAAAAGATAGCATGAAATCTGGTGTTTGTATACAAAAATTGCCTAAAATATTACGACAGCTAAACCAACTACGGTACATGTCCAAAATTTTGAAAAAGCAGAAATTACTAGTTTGCAGTTTGTCGATATTTTCGTCGGGACGCAAACGCTGTTAAACTAGGAGCAGTCTAGTACGAGGCCTCTCTGTTTGCCCCAGCCCTCCTGTACTGATATTTAGTGTCATTTGGCTAACTTCAGAAATTTTGTTGCATAGCGCATGGAAATGAAGGCTTATCAGTATTTAGGGCGTTAAGCAGTTAAAATTGGTGCCAACTGATAGGAAATGATTCCAAATCACTTATCAAAAATAACCGTTTGAAGCTGCTTCAAAGAGTTAAAGATATCATTAGGCTTTGTTGATAAAGGATTGCCACTTTAAAACTTTGAGGAAGACACACAGACAGATTGTTAAATGAAATGTTAATATCTGAAGTTTCAAAATGAGTCGAAAGGTAGAAAGAAAGCAGTCTTGTCAATCGGGAGATGCATTGATGTCACACTCTACACGGTAAAAATCGCGCTTAGCTATAAAACACAAGTGGTTACATGTTTAGGTGTAAACATGTTTAGGAATATGTCATATAGCTAAACATGTACGCCTTTTCTATTATTTTCCCGGACAAAGTCTGCTAAACACGTTTTATTCTGTTACGCGTTCCGGATGAATCCATTCTCTCCTTTCCCCGTTGAAGAACGAAAAAAAAAGAGACGAAAATGTTGACAGAGGAAATTTGCAAAATAAAAGGTAGATATAACCAGTTTTGTACATGTTTAATTTCTAGACATAAACCTAAACATATTGCAAATTGAACATGTTACGATTTAAACACATAAAAAATCGGACTGCATTTTTTGCATTGATTCTAAACACATTTTTACAGTGTATTATGTATATCGTAGTTGTTAGCCCGCTTCCCAAAGTTATACAGTTTTCTTTTAAAAGGAAAGTCTTACCGAGCTTCTACAGAATATGATTGAAGGCTGTTTTCATATGTCGGGAAAAAAGCCACAATCTCTACCCCATACTGACTGTCAATAAGTACTTTCACGTCGTGCTGGAAATATATAAAACAGCATAAATTTGTATTAGTTGGTGTTAATTAATGAGTATATAGATGGGGAAAAAAAAGTAGACGGAGATACTGTACTGAGCGTAATCAGTGCCCGAGTTTTCCAATCTGTACGGCCCAAGACAGAACTGACGTGAGTTATTTACGAAGTATAGGTACTTCATCGAATGCTTTTGTTATATTAAAAAGAAGATAAAATAGAGAAAATAAATGTCAATCGGACGGTATTTAAGAAATGTGAAAAGAAATAATCTTATTCGGTTTGAAGAAGTAAATAGGACAAGCCTCGTCACTGCTACGAACAATTTATTGTTCAGCACATGACTCATAGGACACTTAGTCTTGGAAACCATCGTTTTCTTAAGTGCTATGGAGACGCCAGCGTACGTACATTCTTTAGCATAACAGAGAAATATAAAATTTGTGTTTTGACCTTCGAAATGACTAAAATTCTTACCAAATACCCACAAGCTCTCGAATAATGACAGTGCAGCGACTATTCGAGATCCCATACCCACAAGATCTTGAATAGTCACAGTGCTGTGATTATTCGATATTTTGTGGGTATTTGGCACTGTGACTATTCGAGATCTTGTGGGTATTTGGAGTCAAAGAAGATCAATCTTAAATTCGTTCACCCATTAACCAATAAGCGCTCCTCCTCCATTAGCGTTTTTAAACGTTGAACAATAAAACTGGGATGCGATTTGGTGTCTCCAGGCTTAAGACAAGTGTCTGGTTGTGAAACATCAAGGCTGTATAATTGTTCAATCAAAACTCTTAAAGCTATGATTATAATGATAAATGCTCTATAATTTTAAGCGTATCGAGGCAAATCTTGTCTTTGGACAGATCTGCCCAAACCAACCTGCAAGCATGTGCAAGTTGGACATGTTATCCGCAATGTGCTTTTGAACAAGACTGAGACAATAGTTTTAGTGGTTGAGTGCACATGCTCCTATTAGACCGTGCATGCGTTCAGACTGATCTGCGCATGTGTATTCCTCGTAATATCCCTAAATACAGGTTTTCTCTCAATCGCCCCCATTTATAGGCACACTCTAACGGCGTACCGCATGATATTATATAAAGACGCAATTTGAATGATAATGCGTGATGAATACTTTCAGAGACTTTATAATTTCCGAAATACAGTTTTGGCAGCCATTTTAATGATAATTTGAGTCGTGTTAAATAAAAAAGACTTCCTGAAAATTAGCAAGCTTTCAAGAACAAAACAAGCTTGCGGAGAGCTCACTTTAACCAAAACACTGAGTTGCATTTTCTTCTTATTCAATCTTTCATCATGAAAATATGTATAGATGCATACATAGCCATCCATTTTCAGATAGCACATAAAATTTACAGAATTTGGACATTTTTTGGCGAAGATAAAAATGTGCCTTTTTGCAAGAGACGTCCGATTTTATGACTATATAACTGTGAGGTGGCCCCACAAAATTTAATAAAATGGAGTTAAAGTGATATGATATGAGCCGCGACACGGGAAAACCAACAATGTGGTTGTGCGCCCAGCGCAGACTCAGACCAGCCTGGGCATCCGCCCAATCTGATCAGATTCTTTGCTGTCCGCATGAAGCTAGCTTAGACACTTAGGTACCTTTTAATCCCAAGAAAAGACTTTAATCTGACTGAGTGGATACCCAGGCTGATCTGAGTCTGCGTCGGGCGCACAACCACATTGTTGGTTTTATCGTGTCGCGGCTCATATTATGATGTAGCCTTTTTGTCTTACAAAAGCGTCTCTTGTTGGCTCCAAACATAAGCAATAAAACAATCCTTG
This sequence comes from Ctena decussata, assembly GCA_963989385.1. NCBI lineage: Eukaryota > Metazoa > Mollusca > Bivalvia > Lucinida > Lucinidae > Ctena > Ctena decussata. The sequence goes on along the minus strand of OZ022503.1, from coordinate 77,560,774 downwards.
TCAAAGCCGTTTTACAGAGCGTAATAATACATCATAAAATTTTGACCACTAATGAATAACTATTTAAACATGTACAGCTTAGAACATTTCCATGTTTACCCAAAAAGAACGCATTTTCCCGAGCATATGTGGCCTGCACTGGTCAGGACTGGGCATGCACACTTTGAAGGGGCGTAGCTAGAGGCTATTACGTGATACGCACAGTGCCGTGTTTATACTCCTTGAGAGGAAATCATGTTATTTAGCCCTTGGATATTTCATATGTTCATGCCAGTTGGCAGTTTGTATTGAAATCTTGCCCAATTTACAACATTCCAAACTGCAAATATGCTGGTGTGTGTTGAAATTTTGTCAATTTGACAAAATTTCAATACGCGCTTGCGTATTTGCGTATAGGTAGCTACGCCAGGCTGCTTTGCTTTTAAAATCATCAAGTTCTGAGTATGTTCTTGACAAAATGAAAATGTTATAACAATTCTGCATATGTCTAATGTGCGTAGTTTGCATATACAGAAAGATAGGTTGTCTAATTTGGTCAGAAATTGATGATATTAATTTGAACAATACCCTTGCACTCTCAGAAGAACGTTTTGAAGAATTATATTTAAACCAAATATTTGTTTACTTGAACTTTAAACTTTGCCGGAAGTTGAGCTCATATAAACATCCTAGAAACGAGTGTCATTGTTTCCTCTACGACCACTGATGAAACCACTAAAGGCAGCAATGCTTAATGACTGACGAGAAATGCGTTGTCGATCATCCATCAGAAGGGCTTATATTGCTTACATGTGGCCATTTTGGCCACATGTCAGTAATATAGGCCTTCTGATGGACGATGCCTTTAAGTGATATGTATGAATCACTCCTAGTCGTTTTTTTTTCATTTTTCGTTTCAAAGGGAGACAAATCTTTCAGAAAAAAATGTTTTCCTGATATTCGACTCCTATACATAGGATTCTACATGTATCTTTAAAGGAAGGATTTCCTATCCTGCAGAAGGACAGCAAGAGCTATCATTTTAGAATGATTTCGCCCAATTTTATGAGAAGGGTTGCAAAAACTTCAAGATCAGATTGTTTCCCCTATAAGGTATATCCATTCACCTTAATGCAAAAGATGTGCAACATCTGACGCCAGCCAAATCCCCGGGCTGTCTTAACCCTGCTGCTGCAACCGAGATTGCAGTTTATGCCTTCGTTATTCAAGAGACATATTTGGCGTCAATAGTATGAGTATGGTTTACATATGATTACGAAGGACAAGTAAAATGTTGATAGCTCCATGAATAACTTCATAGGACGTGATTTTAGCCTTATCTCGCCTAATGTGTAAATTATGCAAAATCTGAGATATTCTGAGAAACATTTTAAGACAGTCTTTCACCGCGTTGGCGCTTCTTTCACAATGATTCTATCATCTATCAAGGAAACTACGAGATGATTTTAAAGATATTTTAGCAAACAGCAAACAGGATCAAAGTTATCCATACATTGAAAGGATATTTCCATAGCTTGAAGCTGTTTTGGAATCCAGTCTTTATATTTTGCATGAATATTGAAACAGATAAGACGCCATAGACCTATTTCCCCATTAACGTTCCGTAACCTTGCATCATCCGGGTTATCATGGCGGCAAGCGAGGACTTAAATGCTGAAATTAGACGAGAAATACTTTAAGATATTTCAGACTTGCAGATGGAAGAGCCCTTTATGCTAAAAACAACCAGCAAAGACTCGCACCATCTTGAATAACATACAAACTTGCTAAGTTTTCTCACGCACTGGCGATTTTATATTTTGATGCGTAGAATGCTGCGCTGAAAATCGTGATACGCATTCAATATATTGGCAAGCAGGCTTGCATGCTTTTATTTTACATTATGGCTTTTTTCCTGGTACCGTCCCTATGATATTTGAAGCATGCAAGTGTGTCCAAGCACAAACGAACTTCGCTTGCCCAGCCCTGCTCGTGTACATGCACAGTTTTGTCAGAGCATGGCCCGATATTTTCAGTTTTCAAGGACCCGTTCTTCTATAGACAAATTTTTCAAGATCATACAAGAATATGCACAGGTGCAGTATTCACTGTTGTTTAAGATACTATAGTCCAGATGCTGCACAAATGTATTACAGTTCTGCAAGACACTAATTTGTTTTATGCAATATATTTTTGCATTTCATTATTTCGACACACATATCTAAATGCAGATGTAGTGTATTACAAGCGAAATAGGCTAATTGTGACAAAACATATTTAAGAAAACATTGCCCTGCAAAAAAAATTATTTCAGATAATTCATAAGCATTCCAATTAAGTCCAGAGTACTTTTAAAGGGCTTGATGTATTTCTTATCAAATTTAAGAATTTTCGAAACTGTACATGTATTCCCCTTCCTCTGTTTATGTTTAAGGAGTTTCTAATCATTTAACCATCTCTTGCGAATCAAATATTTTGCATTCTTGCGCGCTTTTTCTCCCTTTCTTATTTGTTTTGTTTTGTTTTGGTATTTGTGAGGAGGTTTGGGGTTACTGTCAGCCAACTTTTTTGCCTGCATTATGGTTTGAGAAACCTCATCGATGAATGTCAACAACTCATTTTTAATCTAGTAAAGTATTTCAAGGATGTCAACAATAAGTGAAAATTCCAGCTGTATACATTCACGTGTGTTCATGGAATGATACCTACATGTAATTCTATATTTTAAAATAAATTCTTACAGTTTTTGGGACATTTATCAGCTATCTTATTATAAAATCTCCTCTCATAGACAAAACAGACATATGTTGTGGATATCTTTTTTTTGTCTTAAACAGAAGCAAAGGAACAATCTGGGAATCTTATTTTGGTATATTCATGTATTTTTTATTTAGCCTCTCCTGACCCGCAAAGTTGAATGGGTGGGGTACCTGGACAGGCCTCACATATATTATTATAAACAACAGATTTCTGTGAAAATCAAGGGATAACAATCAAAGATCTTGATAAGTTTGTTGCAGATTAATATTCATATTTTTTTTCAACTTTTTTTTTCGGACACATACTGCTGGTTGTGCCAATCTGTTTATGTTTATTTATAAATATATTTATCTATTTTAAAGTAGCCCTGATCGACAATTATCAACGTGACCAAATTCAAAGGCGGAACTGACAAAGAAATATAGGACGTCAGTGTAGCATATGATTATATATACTAAGATGACTTCAAATGACTAATTGTACATGACCCCATGTTACAAAATATATGTTGCACCGGCTGGGTCAACAGGTGGGTTCTATTCTATTCTATACAATTTTATTCTATCCCATAAACTTGCAAGGTCGTTGGTGCACCATAGATTACTTGCAACAATTCCTTTCCACCTGGTTCTGCTTTCAGCTGCCCTAGTTGTGCTGGCATAGTCCATCTCAGTCATCTCTTTAATGTTGTCTCCCTAATTTTTCCTTTCACTGTGCCTTGTAGAATCGTCTTTGCCAAAGCAGAAGGTCTTGAGGTGTGGTTAAACCACCTCAGTTTCTGTTGAACTGGAGTAAAACTGGCGTTTCCAGATTATCAGGGCAGAAAATACGGTTATGTTTCTGTAGTAAGCTATTCATAATTCATATAAAATATGTCCTTTGTTTGATTTTCCTATAGCGTTCTCATTTTCTTTTGCCTCTCTTATAAAATCTTACGTCATTCTGATTAAAATCAAACCGAAGTCGTCAGTTTATGGATCTAACCATCCGTCTAGGAACCGCCTACTTGTTTTGAGGTTTACCGAAATTGCTCTGCTAGGTGACAAAATAACACATACTCTAGTTAGCAGTGTCGATATTATAATGGCAAGTGATTCAAGTCTCTACAGAGACCATTTGGCAGCCATAATTCTGTAAATAACCACAAATTAAGTTAGGAAAATGACACTTAACTCTGGCGAGCTCGGTTTCGCAGACAATCCATAAACCGATGATTGCACATCGAAGACAATCGTCCATATCTGGGATATGTCTTTCCTTAAAGGCAATGATATTTCCCCTCTAAATAAGCAAAACTTATGCAATTAATCTAATTCTTAGAAACTGAAGCAGGTAAATCGCCAAAGAAACATTATTTAAAATATAGTAGACTCGCATTTGTCGAGTACCGTGGGCACACAAAACGCAAACTTTAACACGAGTTGTGTCGTAAACTGAGTGCAAGGTTTACATTGATAAGTGTGTACCACAGTTTGCTCGCCTGTACGGTGGATAACTCGTAGTTTGTCTTCTCGTAAAGGCGTACAAACAGTGTTGAAACTGTTAACGCGTAAAAATCTCTAAAAAAGAAAAATGCTGAATTTGCAAACAACGTAGATCCAGATGTATCTACACTGTTTATCCTCTAGTCTTTGAATTCTCAATAAAATATAGCTTGGGCGAAACATTTTTTCTGAATTTGCAGGAATACATTTTGCCGTATGCTTTTTTTGCCGCTTTAACATGTTTAAGGATTAGATAATGCGCAAGGGTGCTCCCGTTCTTTAGCAATTGGTTGGATAGAGCTGCTTATCTCAAAGAGCATAAGAAAGTAAACAGTTCTATAAGTTTTATTCTCTGACCATGAAAGATACGCTTAAACTATACAAGCATCATGAAAACCCTCGCAAACTTTTTTCAAATACTATCTTTCAAGTGCGACATTAAGTTATTCTCCAATATGGTTATGGGTATTTTGCGAAACCGAACGGAACACTCACCAGCCACCTCCTGCCCCGTAGCCACCCACACGATGACAATGTTCTAATTCTAGTAATGCTGGGACCGTATTTATAAAACCACTGAAGTCATTGCTATGCTGTTGCTAAGGCTAAATTTCTATGAAGGAGGTTCCCTACAACTATGAAATTTGCTCTGGAGGAACAGTATTTTTAAGACTGTTCCTGCAGGCAAATTTCATTATTGGAAGAAATCTCCCTCAAAGAAATTCTGCCTTAGCAACAGCATATAGCAACCACTTAGGTCGTTTTATAAATACAACCCCTGTTCTCCAGGAGGCTCAACGGAACGAACCCATGGTTGCATGCCTCTAGCACCGAGTCTGTCTGCCCAATGATGTTGGTGCATCTATTTTCATAACTCTGTCTACCCAATCTAGTACATGTAGTAATAATTTATTATCAAAATAAATTTGGTCGCTAATTTTGCATACTTTTACGGAATAGATCGCATTTAATACCTTCCTCGAAAAACATACATTTTTAATGCAATTTATTCCGTAAAATGTCTCTATTCCGTTCCGTTCCGCTCTGCAAAATGCCAATAGCCTCCACTATTCCACATTAAGTCTGTTGCTTCAGAAACAATGTTTCTTATATATTTCTTTACTTTATACTTATATCCAACATTTTATGATTTTTGAAGTAGTCCTTTCTTTGCCAATTTCAGCTATTTTGGTAATGACGGAATTACTAATGTTTGTTAAGCGATGTTTTTATCTGACATCGAATAGAAATGAAAATACATTCAAGAGATTCCATCCTCTTACAGAACTGGAAATATGACTTGCTACAATCAGGAATCATCACAATTAGACATGACAGCTTTCTCATAACGATTAAATTAATAAAGAATTCTCTGACTATCTCTTCTATCTTTAATTGTGTAATTTTTATTGGACGCTTTAACAATCTGACACTACCATTCTTTGATATCAAACCAGTCAGGAGAACAGATGCCATGGTCACACACAGCACACATACCATGCGATGTACGTACAGTCCTATGTGAATGTCTCTGCCGTAGCCGGTACTGCTAAACACAGCGGAGGTCAACTGCATGGTAGCGTTGTACCAAGACTTCTCTTGGTCGCGACACGACAAAACTAATAAAGTGGCGTGTGCGCCTAGCGAAGACTCAGGTCAGCTAAGGCATCCGACCAGTCTGGTAAGAGTTTTGCCATGAGCTGAAAGGATACCTAGGAGTCTAAGCTAGCTCCATGCGGACAGTGAAGACTCAGGTCATACTGGGCGGATGCCCATGCTCTTCTGAGTCTTCGCTGGGCGCACATGCTACTTTGTTGGTATTATCATGGCGCGGCTCATATTAAGATTATTTTCGCAGGAGCAGACCAATAACAATTTTGGTAACCTTGTTAGGAGATGGCTGATGATGAAGATTTCAAGCCAGAACGCACACCAGTTAATCACTTTGCCGCTTGATTTGCAGAAAGAATGTCCTGCTATTTAGAAGGTTTCATTGGAAGTGATTCAGAAGAACATTTGAAAGACATTTGAAAGAATGTGGTTTCCATGACGTCCGCGTATACAAAAAGCTTGTTCATCTTTATAAATAAATAAATGAAGAACTAAACACAGTTTAGACTTTTTGCGGATTTGCTCATCGCATTTTACAGCGTCAGAAAATATAGGCACCGAATCAAACAAACCAGTCACTTGGCTCGACGTGTAAGTGTGGGCTGTCCTGGTATCTTCATCTATATTTTTAAGAACGGGTTTTCACATTTGCTTTATGGACCATACATTTATATTTCCATTAGAATTAACTGCAAATGTAACTGGATATATGAATTTGTCGATATTTTCAATGACCTGACTGAATCAAACCCTAAACTTTCATATTTAAGTTGAGATAATGGGAAAACTACTGTCATATTTGAATAGGAAATAAATGCATTTTATCTACCTGCTTAGAATCTAAAATGGTGATAGACTTTCACGTAACTTATCATTTACTCGACTGCACATGTATTAGGTGCAACTAAACACGAGCAACATGCTACTTCATGATCATTAGTAACCACAGTTTCTTATTTTATTGTTCTTTCTAGACAAAATTTAACAACTCTTATCACAGCTCATCAAAGTCATGGTGCTTCATGGCATGGCCATATAATCGTTTACATTTAGTAGACTATGTAATTATTCGGCAATTTTCGCAACAGTTTAAATTGGATCCGTCATGATATGGTTAAAGTACAGGCACACGACGACTTTTGCCGATGGGGACTAGTTAATGATGTCATCAATAGAGTATCGTGCCATAATTCTAGTCATAAAAGTTAATTGGTGGTCACTAGTTGGTGATATATCTCTACGGGTTTACATAATCGGTATTGCTGGTTCGTCTACAAGCATGTCTATCAGAATAGTGCAACATGTCTTTATGCCTATAATTTTCAGCGTTAAAAACTGATAAATTCGGGCTGGAAGGGGGGGGGGGGGGCATCATATATAAAGCACAGCCATGGAAAATTCCACCACACAGAACACAAAAAAAATTACATAACGGGATTCCGTGTGTGCCCATTCACCCATGTTCGCATCAGTTTTCGCGCCACTGCATCCGTAGCGCGCAAGTCGTTTACGTGTATAGCCGGTACTCCGTTATTCTAATATAATAAAACCAAACTACATGTACTTAACAAAAAAAAGCGACAGGTCTTGGTTTCTTAAAGTAGAGCTTCAAAAACAAAGTCATCTTCTGCATACGAGTAAGGCTAACATTTTCAAACAGCATGAAATGAAAAAAGAAAAATGGAAACTACTTGGTAGGTAAATAAGGTATTTCAAAAGCACTTTACTTCTGTACTTATGAGAGAACTGAAGTTATATTCGGAGAAGTTCCAAACAGAGCGAACGCAGACTCAGCGCTAAAACATACTCGGATACGGAGCGGACATGTATATGGAATCGTCTCAGCAGTGTTAGTTTCTGTTCGACTTTTCATTAGGGGAGAGTCGGGTAACATCGGACAGCGGGTAAATTCGGACACTGACATTGTTTCCTTTATGTGTCTGTTGTTTGGAACTAAAACAAAATTAACTGGCCAAAGAGAGAAACTCCTGATGAGACGGCTCATTATGAGCCGTCTCATCTGGATTTTCACTGTTTGCAATTGTATGTCTGAATTTATCCGCCTGTCCGAAGTTACCCGACTCTCCCCCAACATGCAAGCGGTTACAAACGCATACATGCACTCTCAACATGCTGTTACAGTCCTTTTTTGTGCGCCAAGTGAGATTGCGTTAGTATGCCCTAAAAGCTACTTATAACAGTATTTTGGTGACATTTCATCCTAAAGTTCCATAGACTAAATGGAATCCTTTTTCGTCAGCTAACACGACAACGACAACTTTACGATTATATACACATGCTAGCCTTTCTGCTTCAGCTGCACTTACATTTAAAGATTTGACCGCAACAGACCGTCATAAAACACCATTACAGATTACATACATAAATATTTAGGTATCGTTGAGTACATCTGAATAGTATACATGGTATCTCCCTCGGTGGCCATTATTTACCAGAACCACACACCTTATTTGTTTACCAGACACTATTTACGCGAACATTATTAACCCCTGTTATACTGTAAATTTGAAACATTGCTCCGCGGGTGAGGTCACAGATATACTTGATTCCCAATTTGGTTACTTTGATATGAAAGTCGATATGCAGCGCTTGTAAGGCGATTCTAAATCAATCTGCCACATGTACTGAGATATTGGAGTCTGATTATGATAGCTGAAGTTCTAGATTTTCTTCGGAATTCTGAGACGTGTTCGGTTAAGTTTCATGCTTCTCCATTGGTACTGTATTGTCTAAACGGTTACAATGCGTAGGAGGGGCTAGGGTGGTGACACAACAAAAGGATTTCATTGAAAAAGAATAAGGACGATTTCTCAAGACTTATCAATAAACCACACCTGATTTGGAATTATGGGCGATGTTTTAAGACGAGAAGCTGCAAAAGGTGAAATAACCAATTAAAAGCCAACGGTTTAATGAAACTTCAGGTCTGCTACTATTGTTTGCCATTTTTTGCCTATTGGCTTTAATACAGAAGTAAAGTCATATGGTCTCATTTTCTTTTCAGCAGTTCATATCAAAAGATTGACTAACAATATGTTCTGCAGTTTGCAGAAGGCCGTTGGTGGCTATACGCTTCATAGTTTATACTTCATACTACATAATTCAAACTTCATGCTTCACACTTCACAATTCACACTGCACAATTCATAATTCCATATTATAGATGCTTGCTATTCTCTTGAAAACTTTCTAGGAAAGCTATAAAATTTTTAAGTTTGAGCTTTGAGGTGTAAATGCACCATGAGTCTTTCGTTTATTTGGCTTTTTTACACAGCATGTCATGCTTTCTGTTGGTTGGGAGTTGAAGGAAATGACCCTTGTCAGAATTCATTTTTCAACAGCATTCTATTGTAGTTAGTATTATGAAAAAAATAGGCCATCAGAAGAAAAAGTCATCAACTACACACAACACAACTGCTACATCACTTGGGAACCATGTCACATTTAGTAGTGACGTGTTCAATAAAACTGAAGATAGAACTCTAACTTCATAAGTGCTAGCTTTCTGTATGCCTGACATTCAATCTCAGCTTGCAGTTTCAGTCATAAATAACGTGAAGTGGGGTGAACATCATTTAAGTAATAAACTACGGCTTGGTGCTTACAGTAGATATACAGAATCATCTCACGTCATGGTCTGTTGAAAGCAACAACTTGCCATACGCCTAATTAACATCGCATCACTTTACGGATGGGCTTCTGGTGAAAACAACAGTTCTGTGTGTGGCGGCGTAGATTTCCAAGAAAAGAGGGTAGGCAGACTTCGCGGAGGAAGGCGGAACTTTTGTATCAAATCCTATGCCGGAAAGCACAGGTATGATCAAAACAGTATTTGGAATCTGATATTAATAATCACATTCCTTTGGTTCCAGGTGGAGTATGGCTGATAATAACGTAATGCTGTATGTATTGGGACATGCACACCACTAAACTCGTATTAAAACTATCTACATATAATAGGGGTTTCCAACGTTGAATTGCCTTATCAGTAGAGGTTCAATAAAAGAGTTGAATTAATGTCATACATTTTAAACCCTGATCAGATTGTTCCGCTTATCTATGTCTGGCCTGAGTCTTCATGTCTGTGCGGATGTACCTGTATCAATACTTAGTATTTTGCAGATTGTTTGTTTGAAAAGTTTCATAAGCCACTCGCTAACGGAACAGATGCTTTGTTGTCGGTCTGGTTTAATACTGCGAAGTAAAATAAAGAGTAGATGTTTCAGAATATATTTCTGCTTAAATAGTCATCGTTACAGGTTTAACTCTATATTCAGTAAGCCGTTTTACCCGACAAATGCTCAGGCAGGACTGAATGTTTGCAAGGCCGATTTTCTTGTTTAACCCCTCCGGTCAAGTGTTGACGCCATGGGTGTTGTCCATTGTTTTCTCTTTTTCCCCTTTTTTCATTTTTTATCAAACGAACACGCCAAAATTGAAACCGGATCCTTGTCAATTTCACAAAATGCATACAGAAACTTCACTATGTTCACAGCAACATAATAGGCACGTTTGACTAACAGCGAAATCATCACGTCTGTGGAACGAAAAACAAAACAAACGCATTAAATGTATATGTAGTTAGCAATGGAGGAATTCTTATGGAAGTGCAAAACATTGCACTATTAACTGATTCTGTCTGAATGACACAACCATAGTAGGCTTTGGGTTTGAATTCAACAGTGATAATGCAGAATATTAAGGGCAAGGAATGTTGCATACCATAAAGCGATAAAACATTCCCGTGGCATTCGTTCAAGCAACATTTCCAGGTTCCGTTGATGAGTCAATAAAACCAGTTTTAAAACACCTGCATCAAAGTCTGTTGTTAACTTATTAACAACTTCACCTCGCGGTAGATCAGTCTTCATTAAAACTTACTTAATCAGAAGAAACAGACAATATTTTGGAATGTAACTAAAGAACTGCATAATGAGTCAGAAAAAAAAGTGTTGTAATGGTTCTGACATTTTATTTTGAAACAGCAAGTGCCAATAATTCAAAATCGGAAGCTTGAACTGGGAGATCTTATTTGTGTTTGAAATATTTTATCAACAACAGGTGCGAATTCCAGTTGTTTCAATGTAAAGACCGTGCAATGTGCACACAGTTCTAAAATATAACTACCTATGTTATGGCAGGATGTGGTCTATGAGGAAAATATCCAGCCAAAGAGAGTTTCAGAAATTTTTGGGAACACTTCAGAGTTGAGTTTTAGACATGTATATTGCAAATCTGTCTACACGTACCTGTAATTATCGACACAGAAGTGATCTGAGATGAACATTTCCTGGGCAAGTTTCTTGCAGTGAATGCATGACCAAAAGAAGTCTTGCATTTTTGATACTTGGACAATGAAAAGAAGATCTTCTTCCTTATAAGTAATCTCCAGATCCTATGTTGCAAAGCAATGCGAGAATAATAATAACTTGTGAGAAAAATCTGAAGAAACAGATGACTACCCAAAGATCGTAAATAAAAGTCTCCTCTCCATTGCTGTTAAGAATAAATTATTCTACACATTTATCAATTCATATCAGCTTCTCTTCGTTTAGGTCAATTAATCCACTTGTATACATTGTTTTTATCGGATGAAGGTACTTCCACATGTCTAGATATGAAATAAAAGGCCATGATATTATTTATGCTTGACTAACAATTTAGATTTAAGATGAGTTACAGTGAAATATATTGCAGAACGTGATACTGAACAGAATTGAATATATTGTTAGGTCGTTAGGTATGAATTAAGATTTTTTCTATCTGTTTTTTTTTTTCTTTCTTCTTCTTTTTTTTTTTTTTTTTGCAACAACTAAATCGTTTTCTCAAAATATTAGCAGATTTTAAATATTAATGTATTGTTCTGAAGATAGTAAATAAACGAAAATTATAAAGTATGATGTCATAAGGGAGAATAAGGCAGACAGAAGAAAAGATGGGAAAACAATGTTGAAGGGTGGGAGAGTGGGACCAAGTGAATATGTATTAAATGCTGATTCTCTCTTACACGATACAACTAGTCATATCCATGCCAGCGTTTGAACAAATTTCTAATCCTGCACATTTTCATGGCATTCTTCAAACAAGTAGTTCCTGAGAAATCTTTGACTGAAATTTTATTGGAAAGAAAGACCAAATTGACAAACCAAAGGAATGGTAAGCAGGAAGAGGCTGATTCTCTGTTACACAGTACAACTTGTCATACTAAGTGTTTGTACTAGATATGAAAATCTTAGCTGAAGCAGTTCCTGAGAAATCTGTAAAAAAGTTTAATTGGAGAGAAAGAAAAATGGACAAACAAATTAAATGATAAGCATGAGAAGGCTGATTCTCTCTCTCACGATACAACTAGTCATACCCAGCGTTTGTACAAATTTCAAAGTCCGAGCTGTAATGGTTCCTGAGAAATCTGTGACAAAAAGTTTAATTGGAGAGAAAGAAAGAATGGACGAACAAAGAAAATGATAAGCACGGGAAGGCTGATTCTCTCTCTCACGATACAACTAGTCATACCCAATACCCAACGTTTGTATAAAATTTCAAAGTCCTAGCTGTAGTGGTTCCTGAGAAATTTGTGACAAAAAGTTTAATTGGAGAGAAAGAAATTATTGACGAACAACGGGAATGATAAACACGAGAAGGCTGATTCTCTCTTACACAGTACAACTAGTTATACCCAACGTTTGTACAAAATTTCAAAGTCGAGCTATAGTGGTTCCGACACACACACACACACACACACACACACACACACACACACACACACACACACACACACACACACACACACACACACACACACACACACACATATTATAAACAAAAAGACAAAAAAACTGGAAATTAAGAAAAACTGGACAAGCAAAGGGCATGATAAGCAGGAGAAGGCAGATGCTCTCTTAAACCATACAACTAGTCATACCGAATGTTTGTTCTAAATATCAAAATCTTAGCTGAAGCAGTTCCTGAAAAATCTGTAACGAAATTTTAATTGGAGAGAAAGAAAACATGGACGAACAAAGGGAACGATAAACACGAGAAGGCGGATTCTCTCTTACACGAAACAACTAAAGTCCTAGCTGCAGTGGTTCCTGAGAAATCTGTGACAAAATTTTTATTGGAGAGAAAGAAAATATGGACGAACAAAGGGAATGATAAAACGTTTATAAAAATATTCAAAGTCCTAGCTGTAGTGGTTTTTGAGAAATCTGTGACAAAATTTAATTGGAGAGAAAGAAAAAATGGACAAACAAAGGAAAAGATAAGCACGAGTATAAAGTATAACGCTACATAGTATAACACTATGACTCAAGAGGAATACATATGAGCCGCGACACGAGAAAACCAACAATGTGGTTGTGCGCCCGGCGCAGACTCAGATCAGCCTGGGCATCTGCCAAGGCTGATCAGACTCTTTGCTTAGCGCTTAAAGGGTAGCCAAGGGACTAAGCTACCTTCATGTGGACAGCGAAGACTCTGATCAGACTGGCGGATGCCCAGGCTGATCTGAGTCTGCGCTGAACGCACGACCACATTGTTGGTTTTCTCGTATCGCGGCGGCTCATATATATTCAGGATTTATAAAACGGTGATGGCCTTTAGGAAAAACTCATTCAAGCATGAGTGCATGTGCAGAATCAACAGTCTTCTCTGTTTGCATAAACACTCTATGGCTCCCAAAGAATCTATCAAGCGACTTTCAAAGACTCAGCCCATATATCCAGCGCGGATTCGCCGGCTGATATGCTCTTGGAAAGCTGATTTGGCCCGGTTCGCAAATGCCGTAATGAACAGTTCTGTGTCACAGTACGTTTAATTTCTAGAGGGAACAATTTTGGTTTGACAGCCAAAGTGGATTTCTCTGTGATAAACAGCACAAACGCCGGAATCGAGTGATTCCTTAATAAGAAGTTAACACCGTTAAGTCCACTGATCATTGAAAGATAAACATTATCTGAGAAAGTTAGGATTTGATCAAAGAAAACTGTTTGGAATTGTCACATTAAACGGACAGTGTCAGCAATGTTGTCAGGTCTTTATACCCAATGTCATCCGCATATAAATTGCTGCTAATAAAGATTGGACCTTTTTTCCCCAGAAAACACAAATTATCATCGAAAGACGTTGGTTCTACGATTCCAGATTTGCAATTATATGTTGGACTGGAAAAATGTATGCTTATATGTTGGTTCAAATCAGGTGTTAACGAAACACACAGATCTGTCCTATCTAGTCTTTAAAGGGATACGTATAAAGAAAGCCAAAAAGTGGTACCACTCTGTAATGGTTTTTATAACCCTGTTATGTCCCTACCTATGTGAGATGAGGTATTTCCTTTGATGAAATAGCAGTGTCACCGGCCTGTTCCGTAATGGGACTTTAACACCATAATGTCTTAAAGCAGTACACAGCAGATTAAGACTCGTTTCTCGCCATGCGTACAAGGAAGTCAATATGTAATGCAATTTCTTTACATACCCACCCCTTTCCTTCTGTTCTTTTCGCCATATCTAAAGCAAGGGATATATTTTCGGAACTTATTTATTTTTTTGATGTTGTCCCAAACAAGGTTTGCCAGAGAAGCAATTAAGCTAACGGGGCTCCTGATGCAAAGTCCCAATGAGAAAAAAAATAAACATTTTTGCTATTAGATACCTAAGCCAATGGTTGAGGCGGTCAAATACATCGATATGGTACTGTATTCCTATTCTTGCTGCAATTTAACCTCAACTTGGCAGACTCACAGATCTGTTTCTGTGACCTTGGAAAGCTGCAAAAGTGTTAGGCCACCCTAATTCAAATCTTGAGTCACGCAGTAACAGAAATAGCAGCATGTTTTACAAATCCTAATCTAAGAATAAACCAGCTGCCAAAGCCAGGTTTAAAATGTGATAATTCAAATTTATTTTCGTGACGTGGGCATGCTTCATTTAGGAAACGCGGTGTGAATTTGCAAAGGTTGGGCACGGCTTATTTGCAAAACTCTACTACCGACGTATGGTCTGTGTCTGGTAGACAGTGTCAAATAGACCACCCTGAGTATTAAACCAACTTAAATTAACAGGCAGAGTCAAAGATAATACGATCGTATACGCATATTCCAAAACTATTCTTGGATATATTTTAAAGATTAATTCCCTTGTTCAAATTCTAAAAACCATTCATTTTCTTACTGGTTCGCGATTTTTCTTTTATTTTGCATATACTATTTGAACTTATCTTTTAACTTATTTAACTCAAAGTTCCATTCCCCATGGAGCTCTCCTTTACATAAATTTTGTTCTTTTTCACACTTGTTGTCCTTTTCACTTGAATATTTTCAGTCTATTTGCTTCTCTGCTGATTCCTCTTCTATATGTCCCACCGGCCACACAACGTTGAGTTAGCATTGAATCGATGTTGGCTCAAAGTCATTGACGTTGAGTGGGCGTAGACTTGAAATTATTGATCCTTGTGTGTCCGCCCTGGACTTTAATATCTTTACCGTCTTTACTGTCTAGTATCTTTGGTTATATGTCACACTTTTGCTAGTCATCTGTGGTTAAAACTAAATGATTCTGTAGTCAATTGTTGAAAATTTCAAAGTTTAAGTTACTAATTATTTGGTGACATGATCGATAGTAAAATAGGATACAGATTCACATAAGTCGAAAGACTTTCTTCTGAATCTTATTTGAACTGATTTCATTTATATAGTATCGTAGTCACTCTATGTATGCTTCAGTTTGAAATAAAATATTGTTTAGACCAACTTATCTTTTTCATTCATTAGTGTCTTAAACCAAACCATTAAATGAACTTTCATCTAGGGTTTAGATATGACTATATAATATTTAACAAAATATTTTGTAGATTTTATTCGTAAATGGTGAAATAGCGAAGGAGTACACCAACAACAACCAGGGAGTGTATCCTTAAGAAGTCCTCGAAAAGAAATATTAGCGGGGGAAGGAAATAGGAAAATCAGAGTATTACTGGCATGGACAGTTTGTAAATGCTAGCAATGCAAGGTGGGTTTGCATATAAGCCAGTTTTCGGTTACAAATGGACAGATTTTCACCAAACTTTACATAACGTTGCTATGAATTTGGAGCTTGGTTTTGTCTACTTCATACGAACGAGTCCTCATCATCTTCTATCAAACCATCATTATGAGAGAGACATGTCATATAATCTTATAAATTGCCCTTTAATTGTCAAACAGCATGAAACAAAATATGTCATGAGTTGTTAACGATTCTCACATTTCGATAAAAGACAGCGTTATCTTGAAATCAAATAACTTATTTTTCGTGAATTCAGCATTGGACATTTAAAAATAAAATTTATTTGTGCGTCAATTTCTTTAGAATTGCAACTGTTGCATTTTAATCAGTGAAACCCATCACACAACACAATTGCGTGTGATACTAGATATGATTTATCTGTGTTTTAATTGTTTCACAAATGTCATTGTGGAAATTGAGTAAGAATTGTTAGATGAAATAGTCCACCTGTACCATACCACAAAGTCAGGCTGACACTTCCCTTCTGTTGTTTGAAGTCGATGAAGGCTCTGATGTGTTGTCGAAGTGTACCGGAAGTTGACGGCAATCTTGTTGACAAATTTGTCTTACTCTCCAGATGCAAGTTTTAGTATGTTTTTCGTGTGAATGACGAATTATCAACGATAGAGGAATCAATACTGTAAATTCTGGAACTGTGATCAGGAGTATGACACTCAATAAACAAGAAAAATGTCTCTAAAGACATATTTCTTGTTTATTGGGTGTCATAATCCTGTTATGTAACTGGCCGGTAACACAGCTATTTCATCAAAGGGAATACCCCATCTCACATAGGCAATAAATAACAGGGTCATAAAACCATTATAAAGTGGTACCACTTTTGGCTCACTTTACGTATCCCTTTGGCAAGCACGTTTCAACAGTATAAAGCAGGAGATGCCAAATGTTGTGTTTTGTTAGCCTTCGCCAACATGATTCGCGGTATACATGTAGTAGTGGTCATAGATTCACGCATACATGTACCTCCACAGATGTCTTACAACCAACTTTTGCAGTTTTAGTACCAGTGGCGTATCTACGCGATATGAGAATAGAAAAGAGGATGTTTCTTTTCATCGACATGCAAATTTAATGTCAATGTCATGCTTCTAATTCTAAGTGACGAATATCAGTGGGCATCGAAACTTTGCTCAGCTCACTGAAGTATTTGCGTACGTACAGACTGGTCAATGCATTCTCTGTATAAGTGATTCACTGTTTGTGTGTACACTGTTTGTGTGTACGACATGTTTCACAAGGTTAACTTCTGATTACATGACCACATGTGTGATTTCATATATTATAGTTGTTCTCCAAAATTTTGCTGGTTAACAAAAACAAACCTGTTCCTTGTTTTTTTTTTCTTTTTTTTTTATGTTTATCTCATTAAATCATTTTCGGTATAAATGTATTGTAAACTGAAACTCTCCCTCAATATTTCAGCCCCGGATCCAGGGGGTGGGCTTTGGGGCTGCAGCCCCGCCATTTGGCCTCTGTGTTATGTATAATATGTAGGCCTCCAGATAAAAAGAAGTATCTGATGACAGTTTGAGAAAAATTATCCAATGTGGTTAGATCAAAATATTCAAAATACATGTTGCGATTTCTCATTAGAATCGCCTCGGGGAGGCGATTCTAATGAGATGTCACAACATATATTTCAAGGTAAAAAAAAATATATAAAAAATTCTCTTAAAATTGAACCATAAATATGTCATATTTTCAAGCCCCCCCCCCCCCCCCCACACACACACAGACATACATTTCGGCACCCCCCAGCCCCACCAGTTATCCAGAGCCCCACCAGTACGTGATGGTCTGGATCCGGGCCTGTATTTTCTGAATAAAATTTTCAGTGTCCCACCACTGACCAGACATATAAAGGTCCTGACCCAAAACCAATTTTCACAATGCTACAAGCAGTGCGGCAATTACACATCACGTGGTGACACTGAAGTTAATCCGAGGAGCTAAAGCCGACCCGTAATTCATTATCATGTCGTCGCAATCTTGACTTCATCTCTGTCCCTTCTGACCACTTTCACCGGCTTATCACTCTTGATCTAAAATTGCTCTAGAATTGGACTTCAGTCCCACTGGACTGGTCATCCTAGAGAAACGTCAAGCTATATAGGAAAATACAGTGGACCAGTCCCACAGAATATAAGAATAAATGTGCTCACTTGCAAACGCAGTTAGCCAAACAGTTGGTCGTCTACAAACCTTAATTTTTATTATCAAAACCTGGAAAACAATAGCTGTTCGGTGCAGGTATACAAATATAAAGCATCACAAACTGCG
The DNA here is from genome assembly GCA_963989385.1 of Ctena decussata. Classification (NCBI taxonomy): domain Eukaryota; kingdom Metazoa; phylum Mollusca; class Bivalvia; order Lucinida; family Lucinidae; genus Ctena; species Ctena decussata. The sequence continues at coordinate 77,542,572 of OZ022503.1, read as the reverse complement.
ACAAACTTGCTGTAAAAAACCGGGTGACATGTTTATGTGATCTGTTTCAGTGACATGTTTATGTGATCTCTACAAAATCTCAAAGTTTGCATGCATTCTCAGTTAACCATATTTTCTATACTGTGGAAAGTGCCGAAGCATTTTTAGAGATACAGTAAACTTACTTTAAAACAATGACGACAAATGTTGTACAACAAAACCTTCGGTTATATTCTTGAAGGTTATAATAATCTGTGACTAGCTTGCATTAATATGGAGGTCACATAGAGCGATTAAAAATTCAGCTTTTCATCATCAATAACTGATTTGAATTTCCAGTTTTTTGTGTTTAGTGTTATTTTGTTGTTTTGTTTTTTTTTGAGTGTTTCAAAGTATATCCCAAGGATACGAGATATGAAAACACAGATCTATCAAATAGGTAAATCACGTCATTTGTTTAACGTCAATAGTGTAACCACTCTTCAACTATCGCATCTTCGCTAGACAAGGGTACTGACTCCACTACGTAAGTAAGGAACGTAGTGGAGTCAGTACCCTTGGCTCGGAAATTGAACAGAGTGAAAGTTGCTGAAACTTGGATTGGTTTGCCGTCAGCACCTTATGGGGGTAAAATTAACACATTGCAGGATTTGGGCAAACATGTCGTAAAAGAAGCGAGTGCTAATCAAAATCTTTCTGAACTGGCATGTTCCTCAGTTCCTAATATACATGTATGCACATTTATTGGCTGACGATTGCTGAAATATTATAGTTTTATAAAATCTGAACTTTTTCAGTATGCAACAGTAAAATCTGCAAACCAGGTTCCATGCTTATAGGATGAAACATTACCGTGTGTGGCCTTAATGAAAAGCTGCTGCATAAGCTATCCATATTGTGTGGTCTAATGAATTTGTTGAATTAATAGCTTAAGGAAAGTGTCCGCAAGCTTTCGTAGACATCATATGAGCCACGACACGAGAAAACCAACAATGTGGTTGTGCGCCCAGCGCAGACTCAGATCAGCCTGGGCATCCGCCCAGTCTGATCAGAGTCTTCGCTGGCCGCATAGAGGTAGCTTAGACTCTTAGCTACCCTGTAAGCGCAAAGCAAAAATACGGATCAGACTGGGTGGATGCCCAGGCTGATCTGAGACTGCGCTGGGCGCACAACCACATTGTTGGTTTTCTCGTGTCGCGGCTCATATTTATTCATTTGTCCACTACGTCTGTCTCTCGCTGTTATCCTTATAATCCTAGTTTGATTTCTTCGCTGATCTGTGGATTTCCAAGCCTTCCATTTGGTCTTAAAACATCTCCGGTGGTATGTGAAACAGCAGCCATAAGTAATTTGTGAAAATTCACTGCGGTATAGGGCGATATTGTCGGCGCCATCTTACTTATTGTGTAGTAATCCGTGTAATTTGGTCGACAGATAAAGTGATATTGGAAAACCATCTGAGATCTTAAAGCATCTCAATGCTTTCAAGTAAAGACTTTTGCCTAGTTTGATGTAAAAGGCATGCTGCATTTGTTTTTAAGAAAAGCAAAGTTTGTCTAGTTTTTTTTTTTTTACAAACTACAGTTTGAGAGTTTAAATAGATCACTACAAACACTGGAAAGAAATAGGACAGCTTCTCTCCTGCGCGAAACCCCGAATAAACACGTTTTAGTTTAAAGAAACATTTATTGAAAATGAATGGATTACTAAACAATTAATGTTTAATTAAGTAAGTGAAATTCAATAAAAGCACTACCATCAGCAACAAAAGTTAATAAAAATGTTACCTTCTCTAGATTCTTTCATATACTCGTATTAAATGGTGTTATACAGATTCTTGTAGAAAGTATGCTTGCAGCCAGTTCAGAGTAGATATTATAGTTGGTTTAAAATTTATTTTATTAACCAATTAACTTGTATGATGTACAATTTAAACTATCAGGATCTGACAGTATGGTTGCTGCCAGTTCAGAGGCAAGCGACTATTTTCTGCTGTTGTGACAGTCTGCTGGTGAGTTATCGTCCTTATATTTCACACTTGCCAACCACAAGGCTAACACAAACCGACAAAATACCGCCCATTTGTGTAAAAGTACCATTAGAGCGCAACAACTTACAACTAATTATTAGCCGAAACCCATGTTCCTACTTCTGTATGTATTCCCTGCTCTTGAAGGAACTTTTTATGATTTTAATTACAACTAATTATGCCTGCATGAAAATAAAATACAAAAATGCTTCACCATCGACACAAATTTCCTAGTGACAGTTTATTAAAACGTTTCCCTCTTTAGTTTCTTTTTATACAAATCGTAACTTCAGAAGATAAGTGTTCACAATGCCCCAAAATATTGTAAGGTAATTAACGGGCTCCCTCGCATTTGAATAACAGATTTTTACAAAAAGTAATCGTGCCGTACCGTAAATTCAGAAGTCTTAACATTATTTCCTTCAACAGATAGCACTTTCAATGTTTGCGGTACACATGGTACAAGTGTTTGAAGGTGATGCTGAGTTTAACTACTATTTTATGGAAATGACAAACAGATTTTCTATGGTGGTCTTTCGCGTCGCTTTATTTCAGTGCGGTGGAGGGAGAAGGAGGGATGCAGGGATGGGTGTTGAGGCACAAAACTCAGTGACAGTGACGGCCATTGACAATGTTTACCACTTATAGAAACAGAGGATCCAAGGCTAACTAAGCACTTATAACAGTAGGTATACACGCCCTGGGATGGTAGACTTTCGATAAAAAAGCGTCTATCGAAATACAAGCTGCAAGTGCTGGCGACAATGAGACAATGATACTATTGAAGAATGTTAACACTTGCAATTCCTCTGTTTTAAAGTATGATTTCATTCCAGAGTATCATATGACGGTATGACAAATAAGATTCGAGAAATCACGCTTAATAATGGCAGGTATCATTTTATCTAGTACTTGCAAACTAGGGCAAGGAGCGTGCCGTATACTGATATTTATGACAAATACGGTAAATGGAATCCAATGGTAAATGCCAAAATAAGCTTTAACAATTTACCACTATCCTGGATCAAATAAAGGGGGAACACCCAGGTTTAGAAGGAATCTACTCTGTTGTTAAGCCAGTTTAGCAAGATTTTCAAAGTTTTTGCATAAATAATATACTTACCTGAATCCGCTGACATACTCGTAACCTTGGAAAGTATTTTTTCAGTGTATTTTTCTCAGTTCAAAATGGCGGCTGCAACAGAACAGATCAGTGTGGCTGGAGGGGTGCACGTTTCAAATATATTCTAGAAAATTACCATTTTATATGAAATTAAAATGAAGTCAGTTTTAGACGAATCTATTATTATATTTTGTGGCTGTTATTTTAAAGAATTTATCATGTGGGAATATTGTAAGATCGATACATATATGTAGGTGTAAGTATAAGTTAAACTGCAGGCAACCCCTTCTGAAATGATCCTGTTCCAAAAGGGGATCACGTGATTTATGATGCCTTAAATGCCAGTTGTGATGTCATGACAGATGGTCCCTGGCTTATTAAAATTATAATGTACATCACCATAGGCTGGAAAGCAGATGGATTTTTTTGCTTTTGGAAAACCTACATGTACCTCCAAATAATAACTTATAATAAAAAAGAGACATTTTGCAGTCGTCTGTAAGTCAGGTTTTATATATGAGATATGTTTCTGAATATGTCAAACAAAATACCGGAAATAAGTTTAGGAAAGGACACAGATCAACGTGGTTATGAAGTCTCCCATAGACCTTTACAAAGAGGTTTGAAATTTCAAGATCTTATAGAGGCTGAACAACTACTAGGCGGAAGAACTGATCGTGCCATATTGTACAGTGAACAACTCAGCTACAAAGGTTGTCGTAAAGCATTGTTTAATCTGGTTAGTAACCCCTTGTTAAAATGGCCAAATTGATTGAAAACAAAAGCTAATGATATGGTCTGCTTCTTACTTAATAATTTCTCAGCTGTGTTAATTTCTAAAGAGACCGAAGTGTTTTTACAAGGCAATATTACCATCTTCAAAGGCTGGCATGCGCTACGCCTAACAGACAATACAATTTCTGGAGAGAAGCCACTTGATTTGTGTTAGATTTAACACGATATTTGTCGAGTCGAATCACAGTTTATTGCCACCAGTCATTGTCGGTTATGAGAATTATGTAGCAAATGCTTTTGAACCTCAGTTGCGGTTATATTAGCCCGATTCTTTTCTCGACCACCAATGATAATTACGGTGGGTTAGCCACATACTCCGTAGTTTGTACTTGTTTCAACGCGTAGACTTTGGAACAGTTAATGTTAATCGGAACACTGTCTGGGGAATTTACTCTGCCATTTTCATTTTTGCCTCCTTTCTCAATAGGGGTTAACATTTTAAGATAAGAATTTGTTCCAAGAGGAGCAAACTCTTTTTTTTTTTAAGAATAAACTTCAGGGAAGCAAACAAAAGTCACGAAAATTGCAATCGTTCACCTTTGGATGAAGGGATGGATGACTTGTGAATTAAATTCCTTTTCAACAGTACATCAGTCATATCAGGACAATGGGAGGGTGATAATGAAAGCCTGAGTGCAATGGAACCCCGTTTAAGTTTGAAAAGATTCTCGCCTCAAGCGGGGATCGAGCCCGGGACCGCTAATTCTGTAGGTCAGCGCTAAACCTACTGAGCTACCCGGTTTTTCACCTTTGTAAAAATGGCGATAAACCATGGAGGTGTATCGATACACGTTAATCCATTCCATTCGGGATACCGCTTTAGGGGTATCTGGGCAAACATTTGTGGGGCCTGATCTGGATCCAAACTGTTTGCTGCCTAGACATCATTTCTACAATAGTTAGTCAAACCAATATTGTCAAAATATTCTTGATTTTTGATGAAGACGACAATTTCAGCAGACGACAAAAATACCCAGAATGCAGTGGGTTAAGTACGATCTTGAGAAGGTACGTGCTGACTAGTGAGTGTAAAACCAGAGATATATCACCCGTTCCAGAAAGCTTCTAAAATAAGGGCGTTAACTCCTCTGCTGTACTAGCTGAGACAATATAGGAACAATGGTGCTATGGAAGCACGATTTTTAAATATAGCAAACATTAGATAGAAGTGTATGTACGGTTTGTTGTACAATTTCCAAGCGTCCGTTCATAGGTAAGAACAATGACGCTACAGTGACTTGACCTTTTACTACTTATTAATTCTTCACCGCCATTCCCTGGGATTGCCGCAGTGCGTTATTGCTGTGCTTGTTTCAGCTGTATCTAGCGGACCTGGGTTCGAGCCCCGCTTGAGGCGAGAGTCTTTCCTACCGTAAACGGGGTTCCATTGCACACAGCCTTTCATTATCACCCTTTGATCGCCCTGATGTGACTGAAATACTGTTGAAAAGGACGTAAAATCGCAAGTCTGTTTCAGCTGACTATAGGTGCATGTAAAACTCGAAGTCAGATGTGACAAGTTAAGTCCTCACAGTCGCCGGATGTACTAGTACCAAGTTGTGAAATTGGTGCAAGTGCATCTTGCGTCGACAAGGATCCACATCGTAAAAGCACATCATACCAACCATGACTGTGTGAAGGATTCTAATTGCAGTTAAGGTCTTCAGATACAGAATAACTCTGTATTGACTTGTTAAAACACAAAACAGAGTTATTGTTCATGGTGAAATCGATCAGCTATGGAGTATATACACACTTACAATGTCTACCATAAAGATCCTAAGTTTCGGGCAGATACGTCTGTAAAAACAGTGGAAACCGAGATCAGACTGTACCTTAGGAACCAGAATGATCAATGTCTTTACAATTTCAATTCCATCTACGCATTTTTGAGGCGTTACTCTATGGTAGACCCGGAACAACAGGAAAATAAATAACAGGGCAAGGACCGGCTGTGCTTGCAGCAGGTGCAGAATTCGGGCAGTCTTTTTTTTTTGTTGGGGGGGGGGGGATATTTTGAACTTAAACATTGTTTTTCTAGGAAACGAAACGGTGAAATGTTTTTTTTTTTTGTTGTTTTATTCTGTATAATACAATGTAAGTTTTACTAAAACAATATGCATAAGCATGCCCCATCGATTGAATATAGTTTTCATGACGTTTCTCATGAAATTCAATTTTCTTGCATTTTTTAAAAAAAATGTAAAATATACTTATTATCAAGATAATTGCATTTTTTCGTACCAGTTTGTTTCAAATATCCTATATTAAAGATTATATGATTTGCAGAAATGAAAGTGCATCCATGTGCTAAAGACATGAATTTTAATGGAAAATGTGTAAAAATAAAAGTATGTATAAATACAAAAGTTTGTTTTTTAGGAAAACAGAACGGTGATTTTTTTTTCTTGTCCAAATGTTTTATAGCCCTTTGAGTTATTCAGCTGGTATAATGAAATGAATGCACCACCAATATTTTTATTCAGTATCCGTCTACCTTAACTGAGCCATTCATATGCTCTGTACGGTATAACAATGCTTATCATAATAATAGTACAGGATAAACATGAAAACCAGGACATTTATGCATTTTCTTTAAAGCTTTCAGGAAAGAGGTTAAACAGAAAGAGTGTTACTGAAGGCAGCCATCGTGGCCATATTAAAAAAAAAACGTAATATATATAAGTTCATAACAGTTTTCAAGTAAAATTGTAGATGTATATGAGGTGAGTGGGTACACTTTCAGGGTAAGTAATTCCTCCGATTTCTGCCCCCCCCCCCCACACCCCCACCCCCACCCCTCCTCCTTGCTTAACCGACCGAAAAATAATATGAAATGCTTAACCTAACAGTCATCTTTCAACCATGTAGGGGCTCCATCCCAACTTCCCATTCGAGCCTCATTTGAACTTGAAGCTGCTAGCTCGGTGTTGATCATTCCGTGCAGGTGACAAGAAATGCACCGGCTGTAAGATAATAAAAATGGCTGAATTGAGAGTATGGTTTACCTTGCTCAAAGGGAAGGTCGAATGACGTTAAAGTTCGCTGATCGCGGGTAGTTACGATGGTTTTAATAGTGTAAAGCTTGCATTAAAAAATGCAAATTGAAAAAAAAACAATTGGATGTGTCCATTTTCACAGGGTATAATCGATTCCGCTAATTTTCGCTTACTGCAGAGACTGTACATCATATTTGGCTTCCGCCGATTACTGTCCGCGATCTTTTGCTTCCTGTCGAGACTTTTGTACATTATAAATGGCTTCCTGCAGATACTGTCCGAGTGATTCTGCTTCCTGCCGAGGCTCTCGGCAGGAAGCAGAGTCACGCGGACAGTCTCGGCAGGAAGCCATTTTTCGAGGACAGTATTCTCTGCAGGAAGCAAGAGTTCGCGGACAGTCTCGGCGGAAGCCAAATATGACGTACAGTCTCTGCAGGAAGCGAAAATTGACTTAATCAATTATACCCTGTGTTTTTTGTTTCTTTACGTCCACGGTAAACAGCTATGGTCATGTAGGGACTGTCAACTAATCTAACCACACTACACTATTCCTGGGCAGGCTTAGACCTCCTACGCGATTAACCAGTACTAAATGCACCGCCTAAGTGGTTAACCAGTACTAAGTGCACCTACTTGGTACTGGGTCACCGCTTAGGAGGTCTAAGCCGGCCCAGAAATAGTGTGGTTCGGCTAAATGACCGTCCCGACATGACCATACCTGTTTAATTTGCATTTGTGTTTCAATTCGCATGTGTCGGTGTGTGCGTGTGTTGAGGAGAGGGGGAGGGGGGCGCTGGGGTATGGCGGCTTTAACGCTTTAAAAGCTTACGCATGTAAGTTTTTCATGAAGTCAAGGAAGTACGAACTCGGAGATACATTCATGGCATTTCACACATGTGGTACCAAAGTTGAAATAAACATAGACACTGATAATGTATTTTCCTTGACAAATTTACATGATATGGCATTTTTATACCTAACGCAGCGCCACTGTTTATTAATGCATCTATAAAATAAGTATTTAATCGTTTTACGAGGAGATGGTTTATTAAATGAGTCAAATCACAAGAAGTGAAAAGTTATCTACCGCCATGCACTCGCAGTAAAGATTCAAATCGGTCTGTACAACAGTGCAAGAGGGCCAAAGTTTCGCTTTATTGGCGATACAAAGTCCCCAGTGACTAGACATTACTTATGCGAGCGGGGACAACTCTGCTCAGACTACACGAATGTGCAGTCTGAGCAGGAGTTTCCTTGTTCGTAGTTACCATATGGTACTTTTCACATGACACTCTTCCACTATCCGCGATGAATTCACCTGACAGACCATTAAGTTTGGCATCTGTTGACCCTATGTTGTTACAAAAAATATTCACTTTACCCAAAACCGTTTTAAAGACGTTTAAGAAATGTGTTTAAGACAAAAGACAGATATTTGTGTTTATAATGATAAACTATTCTTGTTTATTGGTTGTAGTTTTTATTTCGAGTCACACAATTTACTTCTTTATGGCAATGCATTCAGTCAAAATAATGGGACACTTTATCCATTTGGGCCGCGACACGAAAAACCAACAAAGTGGCATGTGTGCCCAGCGAAGACTCAGATCAGTCTGGGCATCCGCCCAGTCTGATCAGAGTCTTTGCTGTGCGGTTTCATGGTAGCTAAGAATCTACGCTACCTCCATGCGGACAGCGAGGACTCTGATCAGTATAGGCGGATGCCCATGCTGATCCGAGTCTTCGCTAGGCGCCCATGCCACTTTGTTGGTTTAGTCGTGTCGCGGCTCCATTTTCTTCTGTAACGCACGTCCCAGTGAGCAATGACGGTTTGGAAGTGAAGGTAGTCAATTTCTAGTCTAGCAAGGGGATAGTGTTGGTCTCGTTTTCTGTTGTTAGTTTTTGTCCAGCCTCTGATGGCTGGTCTGCAAAAACACAACGTGTAAATTGTTTACCACAAACATCACATTGGTTTTTCTCCAGTATGTATAAGCGAACCAGCAATATCTGCGATAATAAACATACAGTTGGAATTTCAATTGCTAACGGTGTTACAATTCAGCGCAGCAAGCTATTTATAGCGTCCATGTAGACCTTTACATATTGAAGCACGTTACATTTTATTTTCAAAAGGTTCTTTTCTGAAGTAAGCATTGTACTGTTTATTTATTTATTCATTCATTTATCTATTTTTTTTTAATCATTTGAGACACTTTTAAAAATTAGCAACTCGCAAAAATATGGAAACCCATTAGCTATATTGGTATGAAAATGAAGAACCGCTAATGTTTATGTGAACGAGCACAGTTTCATGGGGAAGTAACTCTGCTCCTCATGCGCCTTAAGACCGTGTCAGCCTATTACCTTAGTGTGTTGGAGTGTCCGACTAGGGATCATGGGCCTGACTCCCCTTTCTGGGCGTTTATGACAAAAATCAGTAGCCCAGAGCTGTGGTATGTAAAATTAGCTTTTCGGTGCTTAGCTGGGGAACAACTTTAAGCAATTATGCTAGCTGGGCACGTACCAGCATGTTGATATTTTTTTATTATTTTCTTTTAATTTTAAAGAGTAACTAAACTCCAGGAACTGACTGAATCGGATCCCAAACCCTGTCCCCAACATCAAAGGGAAAGACTGGCAAAGACATCCCAGCAAACATTAAATTACAAGTGATAAGCCGAGTCAGCAGCTCTTTCCCAAATAGGTGGCAACTCGGCTATCTTTACTGAACTAAATAATTTAGACCAACAGAAGGGTTACAACAGACTAAGCAATTTTTACGAAAAACATTTAACAACTATTTTTACCTATTTTCTATTTTTATTATAGAAGGGTTAAAATAAGAACACAATAAATTAAAAAGCACCGAACATAAAACAAATGCAACCGCAACGAAAGTACCGCCTTGGGACAGTCAGTAATAACTACTGGGGGTTTAAACCGGTTTTAACTTTATTTTATTAAGTTAACTTTGGGGCTAGACGGTGCCTCTAACGCCCTGGTACACAGGCACCTGACACGTTGTTTGGATCGAAAACATTAGAATTTAGATTAATATTCTGAATATGAGACAAAAAATAAAAATTATTAAAAAAAAATCTGGTAGATAAAAAAATAAAAATTATTCAAAAAAAAATCTGGTAGATAGGTAGATAGATATCTACCAGATTTTTTTTTTTGAATAATTTTTATTTTTTGTCTCATATTTAGAATATTAACCTAAATTCTAATGTTTTTTTTTTCCAAACAACGCGTCAGGTGCCTGTGCCCTGGTACGTCTAGTCTAAGCTAGTTTAACCCTACTTGACAACAGCGATGATCGTAGAAAGTAGCGTAAAACAGAAGAAAACATGACATTCTCTCTGCAGATTTACAAAAAGATATTTAAAAAAAATCTTAATGCATAGTGTATCAAATATATAACCCGCATTTCTCTGTAGTTATTTCAAATTCTTCAATTTCAAGCTGATATGCTGTCAAACATTATAATGAAATACAATATTGATATCATATGGACACCTCTTGAAGGATTGTCTTTTATACTCTTGTAGACATATTTGTCCTTGCCGGTCTCTCCGGAATATTTCATCGATGTCGAAGAGAGCAGGCCAGGAAACACTTAGCACCTACTCTCAGCAAGCATGGTTTGCCTTCTGACAAACGACCAGAGCTAGATTCGAACATAACAGCAGAGAGAAGTCATTGACCACATGACAGGGCTACCGCTTAACATACTTAATTACCCATTTACATGGATATGCATAATATTGGGTTTTAGTCAGATGATATATAAATAAACTGTAACTTATTTTTTAATTATAAAATAAGGCCTATACGCAAACACGCAGGCTCGTATCAAACTTCTGTACAGACCTCATGACGCGTTTGTGAATTTGCATTTAGTCAAGACACAGGAATTTCTAAAAGCAAAAATATGATTAAAATTATAGCTGACACACCTTTATATTGCAAATGGACATGTCTATGGTGTGAAGTGGAAGAGTCCACTTGGTATTCATGGGTAATTTTTGGACTAATTTGGTATACTGATGACTGATACTGGCAATTTTTCTCTCAACTTTTGAACCACATTCGATGTGTCAAGCATGTTCTTAATCCTATTGCACCCAGAACAGCCAAAACTCTAAAGCCAAAACTCTTTTGGCCGTTCTGAGTGCAATAGGGTTAATAATGCTAGAAAGCTATTTAGATTATGTAGTTTAGGATGAAGAGTCAAATGAATAACTCAAAATTTGTTGGACTTCCCAAATTGGTAGAAAGACAGCAGTGTTTTTTGGAGCGAATACGGTAGGAGGCATAGTGTTTCCACTTTTTTTTTTCTTTCATTACAGTTTACCGTAGATTATCGACATTAATTAACATGTGACGTCGGTTGCGTAAAAAAGTACACTTGAATTAAGGCAAGAAAAAAATCACACTTTCATATTTTCTGCCATTGTCACGAAAAGGGAAGCAACTTTTGTGACTTCCGGTTTGCTTCCCTAAACAAAGTAAGGCTTCCAAAATGGGGTGTATCCGAGGGCAGCAAATGCTCTCATTAGTTGATCACTTTTGAAAAGGGAGGCAACACGAAAACAAGAGTTATTCATCGTTTATAATTTTAAGAAGCATCAGATTTATTTCTCACGCTAATAACAGAAAATGTGTATTGTGTAAAGTCAATGAAATATTTTCCTGTTTATGAATGATTTAGGGTAAAGTCAGGTAACTTCGGACAGCGGGTAAATTCGGACATACCATTGCAAACAGTGAAAATCCAGATGAGACGGCTCATAATGAGCCGTCTCATCAGGGTTTTCATTGTTTGCCCCGTTAATTTTGTTTTGATTCCAAACAACTGATATATCAAGGAAACAATGTCACTGTCCGAATTTACCCGCTGTCCGAATTTACCCGACTTTACTTTAGGGTGTTGTTATACAGTTCTCTGTTGCTTCATATTTCATATCTGTTTTTCATTGGCTCACTTGCCACTGCCACGTGTCAATGTTAAAACACAAGTACCTTGATAATAACCTACTGGAATTAAGCATATTATCTTAACAACATCATTATATTGATACGAAAAGTATTTAACATCATTGTTGCTCAAACTGGCATGAAAAATGTCAGTATTAATTCTGTTTGTTGCAATGCGATGCCAAATGGTCATTATTTGTTCCTAAATAAATAAGGACGAATAAATAGATAAATAAATAAATAAATAAGGGAATAAATAATGGTATCAGTAATACAGAAAATAACAATCACTCGATTAATTTTTTGTTTATATATTAATTTATTTTTTCATCTGTTTTGTAAACCGTCCCTTTTTGCTAAATATGCTGTATTACATTTAATTATATCATTATTGCGAGCATTAAATTCTACAATGGTCTTTATTTTGTGTTTACATTTTTCTGCGATTACAAACGGTACATCAAAGGAGCTTTTATTAGGAGCGATGACTTCTCTTAATATTAATTTCAATTTACATTCCCACACCATCTACATATTGTTCTCCAGTTGAAGATGTCACCTGCTCTAAACATCTTTTCAAGAATGCATTTAGGAGTGGGTGAGTCACATTCCGCCTTGTCTAGGTGAACAGGTGGTGTCACATGTATACATGTTCGTCCTTGCATCTAAATGTTTTATCGCCAAAAATCAAGAAGATATCATCAAACCTTTTAATTGATTGAAAGATACCCAATGTGTCAAAAGATAGATAGAATTGATTTAATATGAGTCAAACATCAGTTAGTCATGATTTTGTTAAGCTATCAGTGAGATTATTGGGTTAACGTCACAGACTGGCCGGAAGGTTATTACCCAGTTACTGCCGCCCGAGGACTCCTGGGCTAATGAGTCGTTCAGCCTCACAGGCCAAGATCAGTTAGAGAGATTTTGTCTGGCGCGACTAGGGGTCGAACCCATGACCTCCAGATTAGTAGACTCTGAGCTTAGTGGGACAGACGTTCAATAGTAGTAGTAGTAGTAGTAGAAATAAAAGCAGAATAATAATGATGATAATAATAATACTAACGACCCAAACCAATGGGTTAATAAGGGTGGTGTTAAGACAACATCACAGGGCGGAAGTCTTTGTAGAAGTCAATGACCAGGTCAGAAGTCCTCATTGAGTCAACAGCCACATGTTCCTGACCAACGCGAGCCATATAGATATGAGCTTCGGCTGTGGTTAGCATATAAGCCTAGAGAAGACCGGGCTCCGTCAGGATAAATGTTGCTCAAGAAACACCATGGGTATTTTTTTTTCAATAATACAACGAAAATGTAACTTCTGAACGAGTTCTGGAGAAGAGGAAAATGGCCTACCCCATGACTCAGTCGTTGAAAAGTACACTCCCTAAAAAGGACAGCCTTCAGCTCTGCCAGAACTACAGAACCATGAGCCCCATCAGCTATGCGAGCAAAGCCATGCCGAAAGTCATCTTGAACAGGCTTACGTGAAGTGATAACTGCCGAAGAACAAGCTTGGTTCAGAGCCGAAAGCCGCACGAGAGTACAGATTTTCAACATCAATTTCTATGTGCGAAATACCTTCCAGGCCAGCAACATATGTACTATGTCTTCATAGATTTCAAAAAGGCCTTTGACAGGGTATGACATGCAGCCTTATGGGCTTCCATGCGGAAGGACAATATTAATGCCTTTAATTCGTTCCTTTGAGCTCCTATAGAACAGGGCTGATAATGGCATCGCGGGGTGGCTCAGAACAACAGTTAGGATTAGCAAAAATGCCTTCTATTGCCTACCCTCTTCAACATTTTGCTCAAGGGATCATGGCTAACGCTCTGGGACAATTTGATGTAAAGGTTAGCATAGGCAGCAGAACTGTTACCAGTCTGCGGTTTGCCGATGACAATGATGCTCTTGCTGAAGAAAAGCAAGAAGTAGAAGCCCTAGTTGGAAGTTTCGACAAAAGCTTCACAAAGTATAAGATGGAGATAAGTGCGGAGAAGGTCAAACTCGTGATAAAAAGAGCCAAACACATCCAAAGGCAGATCAAGGTTAAATGACAGAGAATGAGAACTGTGGTAACTTCAGTCAGTTCCTGAAGTGTAGTTACTCTTTAAATTTCAAATACTTTAGATAAGTTGTCTCAGATGACAGCTCCAAACCTAAGTTGTCTCACGGATTGCATAAGTCCTCTCAGCGCTATCAAAGATGAAATAAGCCAGTTTGGAAATGTAAGATATCTTTTGAATCCAAGGTGAAAATGATGTTCTCTCTTGTCATATCAATCTTTCTGTATGCCTTTGGAACGCTGACCGTTACAGCCAGCAATCCCCCCCCCCCCCCAAAAAAAAAAAAAAAAAAAAAAAAAAACATGCCTTCGAGATGAGATGCATGCTACCGAAGGTTACTGAACATCTCGTATAAGGACCACGTTGTTAAAGAGGATGTTTGAAGAAAAAAAAATCCAAGCAGCCATGGGAGAATATGATGAACTTCAGGTCGAGAAACGGAAACTGAGGTAGGTTAGCCACTTCTCAAGGTATTCAGGCCCGGAGGTTATAAAACTTGAGTGCATTCACAAACTCAAAATAAAGCACACTGATTGGCTGCTTCCGAGCACAGCCAGTCATTGTGCTTTATTTTGAGTTTGCACATGCTCGGAAGCAGCCAGTCATTGTGCTTTATTTTAAGTTTGAGATTATTCTCAAGTTTTATAACCTCGAACCCTGGTTTAGCAGGGACTTTCCTGCAGGAAAAAAGAGAGGTAAACAGAAGAAGAGAAGGAAAGACAATATTAAAAGTAGACAGGACTGGACTTTGCCACCATAAAAATAGCATCAGATGATGAGATATTGTTGCAGGGTCATCTGTAGTGCACAAACGACCTTGTAATATGAGATGGAACAGACTAGAATAGTATATTAATAATAATATTGATGATAATAATAATAATAATCAAGGAGAAGAGGTGGGAAAATAATATTAAAGAGTGGCCAGGGATGGTCTTTGCCTCCACAAAAACATGACCAGGTGGAGATAGATTGTCCCAGTCATCTGTAGTGCCCCAGCGATCTTGCGAAAAGAAAAGTATAATGCTAATAATAATAAAAATAATAAAGATCATTCGCAATAGATATTGTAGATGCAACATGAAATACAAAGCGATAACAACTACGAGTATTTGCATCATTATAACAAAAAAAAAAAAAAACTCTCGTACTTTAAAGGTAGGTTCCTGTACTTTGGAATGCATCATTATTTTGATGATCTTTCATCCAAGTTGTTGGAAAGCACTTATAAAAGGGAATGAATAAGTTTCACTAAAAAGTGTAAATCAAAAAAATATTAGAAAAGTTGTTTTGCAAGGGATTTCCTAACTCTGCTTCGCACACCAGTTAGCGCTATTTTTAGTTCGCGCCAAAAATAGATAACGCAGCTGAGGTCATGCTGCATTGCATTTTGGGATAGTTTTAACCCATCCACCATGCCAGGACCTCTAGGAGAGCTCACGACAAGGGAAAATTGACCTTTGGAGAATGGCATCAGAAATCGCGCACTTATAGACATAATAAACATAGTTATTTTTAGAACTGGAATTCCAACGAAAGAAAATGAACCAAAAGGCAAAACGACTATTTTCTTCAACATCTGACGAGTTTCTCAGGAGCAACAAATTCAGAAATATAAGAGAATTCAATACTGCTCAGAAAAAGACGAACTGATTTTGTGGACATAATTGTTATCGCTAGTACAGGAACCTACCTTTAACTGTCTAGGCGACGACTTTTCTATTTTATTTCTAATTGTTATAATCTGATAGGAGATGAAATAATTTCATGTGGAACTACAAAAGACATTGAAACCGATTCATTTTTGAAAGGTCGACACATGCTGTCAATTTTGGTACCATGCACACTTTAGCAAGTGACTAGGGCTGGAATCAATAAAAATCAGCACAAGTACTAGGCTACAATATATACCAAGAGAAACCATTCATTCCACAGGTAATCTACGCGGGGCTGAAGATGACAACTGCCCATGGGCCGGGCAAATCTGGGTTTCTGTTTTGCACATGATCGTGATATCATATTGAAGAAGTCGTTAGCAGCCGGAAATAAAATCTAATTTAGAGGACCTGAGCCGCGACGTGAGAAAACCAACAATGTGGTCGTGCGTCCAGCGCAGACTCAGATCAGCCTGGGCATCCGCCCAATCTGATCAGAGTCTTCGCTTTCCGCATGAAGGTAGCTTAGTCCCTCATCTACCCTTTAAGCGCTTAGCAAAGAGTCTGATCAGACTGGGTGAATGCCCAGGCTGATCTGAGTCTGCGCTGGGCGGACGACCACATTGTTGGTTTTCTAGTGTCGCGGCTCTGGTTATTTCAGCAACCTCTAAAACTTTTTCACAAAGATGAATCAGCACATTAACTCTTTGTGAAACATTAAAATCTTTAAGAATTTGAAAAACAATCTTCTCGCTTATGTTTTGATGTATTTTGTTCAGCCGTTCAACAGTATTAGAATACATGCCAAAACCTAAATGAGTTGTATCAAGAAAAAACTATACATTAAAATGTCGTCGCAAATGACAACGGTTCGAATATAACCAATGCAGTTGCGCTGTCCGATCACTTAATATGATGGTTTTCTAATTTTCGATTTCCAAATTAGACAAAACTGCCGAAAAATATCAACTTTCGCGATAAAGGCAATACGAAGAAGATTTAGTATGTGTTCCCAGATGAGATACCTTTTTTCCCGGGAGTTACAGATTTCATCTTGATTCTAAATAAAATACAGTTAAACGGTAAGAAATAGGTTCGCGGGTGGTGCCATTACATGCTTTGAAGATGAAGTTTTCGTGCACAATGCTGTCAAATTTGCCAAGGTCACAACTAAAGATGAACCATGAGAGCTCGTGTTCTGATGACGTACGAAATTAAGCTACCTACAAAAGTATCTTTCTGTTTAATGGTGGTATTAAATTTACATCTAAATCACAAAGAATCATTATGGAACGAGATTGTTATCTCTAACTTCATAAAGACACTTTAGCGAGTTGCCAGGCACAGAAATTAAGGAAACTTAAATTACTGAAGAACAAAATATGATATTTGGACGGACGAACACAAGAAGTATACCCAAAGATCAGCAAATAAACAGAACGATATTCGCCGTGCCATGTGAAAAGCTGTTACGACATGCACGAACAATAAACGGTCAGATCAAACTATACCTTCACAAAGTCCGATCAACGTATCCATCATTTCTCTATATCAATTTCGTAGGACCATAGATTGTTATGGGAAGAGAGAAGGGTCCGATTAGTCTGCACAGGTTTATCTACATTTACTGGTGGCACAGACTAGAAGTCACGTTTTTTCTCGCGGTACCGCAAAAAATATATAATTTCTGATGGCAAGGTGGCTAATACCTCATTTATTTCGTGCCAAAACGTAATCATCTAATGTGATTAATTCATACGCTAAATTACTATTGTTTAGATACAGATCAAATTTTGCTCTCGAGGAGAAACAATCCTTTGTGGTGGGTCTTTTCATACCTTGCAGGTATCAGATGCTCTGGAATCATATGTTTCAGAAGATGACGGTATTGTAAATCGTCCAAAACCGTTGCGTTTGCGGGGCCGAGCTCGACAATAGATCACGTCTTATATAACGCATCAGTGGTAATTCTAGGACCAGAAAATATGCATCTTCAATCACCTTTTGTCTTCTACTGTTTTACAAACAGAAACTGCTTTATCAAGGTGGTGGAATATATATCTGGTTATCAAAATATCTTACCGTTATGACGAAGAATATTAAGACAGGAATGTCAGGGAAGTCTCTAACGAAGACTCTAAGTCTACAGAAGAAGTCTGATAATGGTCTACAATGTTGGCTTTGCGATAGCAGTTTTGAGTTATCCCTGAATGCTAATTTAGTTTCTTTGGTAATGATTTCCTAATATGTATCGCTGACGTTTTTGCTTTCTGATACAGACAATTGAACTGTAGATAACTACGTTGATGTGCAGGCTAGTCTGAATGATCACTGATCGAAAATTATATAATATGGTTGTTCTCAAATATTGGAGATGTGCTGCTCAAAAACAATGCAAATGGCATACCAAAGACAACAATTTCTCGACTTCGCACTGACCATACTTTTGGCTAGACTTTTGCCGATAAAGCCTAAAGTGTAACTAATATGAAGGAGTTTATGGTAGAAGACATCTGACGGAGCCTACAAGTGAGTGTACAGTCAACTCTCGGTATCTCAAAGTCGATGTTCATTCCAAACTACTGATATCTCAAAGTAAATTTTCTGGTCCCAGAAAATTTACTTTGAGAAATCAGTAGTTTGAGATAATAGAAGTTGAAATGTGAATAAAGATAGGAAATGTGTCCAAATTATATTTTTGATATAAGAGGTAATTTGAGATATCATTGTTCGAGATATCGAGAGTTGACTGTATATACCTTGGTCACGATATACTGACTAGATTAGATGGACAACACTTGAAACAGACCATGAAGACGAGGAGAGATTTTCAAGCATTTGGTAGAGGATTTCACGATCAAGTTATTTTATGGGCTATATGTAGAAGATTATTTGGAGTATTGAACATCTATTCTCCTTTATTATCCTCTGAGTAGACGAGAAGGCAATAACAAGGAATTCCACTTTCATCCTTTACACCAAATGGGAAAGAACAACAATCATGACGGCAAAAGAAGCAAAAACAAGACAACCGAAACGCCAAGAGATCAGCTCTTTCCAAATAACGTACAGAAAGTCAAGACTAATAGAAAGCAGACAATCAATGATAATTTTAGTAAACTACAACAAGAGCACCACCTTAGAACGGTAAGAAACAAGTTACTGTAATTGAGGTGGGGACTGAAGCCTGTTTTACACACGCCTTACCCTCGCCCTGATTTTTGTTGTGGTTCATAAGCATACACACATTATTCACAACTCAAAATCTTTCCTTTTAGAGGAATCCAGTGCATTTAATAAGGAGGCAAAATGAAAGAATGACAGAGTCTTTAGCCCCGAAAGTGTATATATTTACATTAAGCTTTGTTATTGTGCATTCCTTTCATGTGTTCTGGTGACAAGGAATACATGAAACTAGATTAATCCCAAAGTAGTCTTACCAGTGACAGTTCGAGGACGGTGCTTCTGGTGCTGCTCCTCTTTGATTGCGGTTGTAGTGTTGTTTAGTACATTTATTTTACCTTTCTTATTTCGCCTTCTTAAAGTGTTTCACATGGGTCAAATATTGCAAAGCAGCTCTTTCTGAGAAATATCATTTAACCTTTCTGTGTTGGCTCATATAATTTCTTTTACCTAACTGATATTTTTTTGACTTAAGTTATCTCATTTTTATTTATCATTTGCCTCAATTGTTTTTACAAATATGTTCTATTATACTGGTGTTATTTCGTTTACATATCTCGCCTTTCTTCACTTACAAACGTTCTCCCGATTTCTGTGTCTCGTATATGGTTCTCTTCTCATATATAAGTTTTCTCACACATGTATATTGGTCTTATATATACTGCTATCCATTTTCGCCCATGTCAGTTCTTTCGTGCATACTTTCTCATCAATGTTTTCTTGGACAGGCTTTCTCATGATATGTAACTGACAAAGAAGTGTGTCTCAACCTTTACGATAGGTTCATGTTAGTTCTTTCATGCATACTTTCTCATCAATTTTTTCTTGAACAAGCTCATTCATGATATGTACATGTAACTGACAAAGAAGTGTGTCTCAACCGCTAAGATAGGGCTTCCATAAATATACGCAAGCTAACCAAGTCCATTATTATTATTATTATTATTATTATTGGGTATATTCTTCGCTTCCAACGGGTCTAACTTGTTAGAACTTATCAGTCGTCTATAATTTAAATTTCTCCTACTTTCTCTTACTTCAGACGGATTCTCTGTCGCAGATTATTTCAAAGCTCCAGCTGTATTAACCTCCGTTGTGAAGGGGTTCTAACTTATAAAGTGCAGCTGGCCCTTTTTCTGATATCAGTTCTCTCTCTCTGTTCTCTGATAAGAGCTTCCTCGTCTGTGTTCTTATTGAAGTTCTTCGATATATATAGTTTCTGTATTATCTTAACTCAGCCATTGTCTCTCATATATGTTCTATGTCGGTGTTCTCGCATATAAGTTCTGTCATCCGTGTGCGAGAATATGTTATGTTCCTTCATACACTTTCTGATATTTGTTTTCGCAGGATTTTTTCTTTCAGTTTTTTTATGTATGTGCTTTCACAGGCTTTCATTCACACAATTACTCTCATATGATTTCTCATTCACGCTGTCTTATGTATATTTTAACATCTCATATGTTTTCTAAAATATAATATATCTTCAACAGTTTTTTCTGTAAGTTATCTTAATGGCGTCTTTCCAATAACATTCTATCATCTAGCTCATCTCTCGTATATGTTTCTGTGTTCTATAAGTTCCTATCTCTGTTTTTGCGTTTAACTTCTCTCATACGCATGCTCAAATTTGTGTTCTGTCATATAAATTATCTTACACAAGCTTTTTGAGTTAATAGCTGTATGTATCTAATGTCACACAGTTATTGTTGATTATGTCTTGGTATAAATAAAATTTGTATTGTGTATTGTATTGTTATTTGTGTGGATTTTTTCATCTATGTGCCCTGAATTTCGTCAAAAGTTATGTTCTCGCCCGTTAAGTCTCTCAGTTGTGGTATTTCTGCAATTGCCTCTCAAACAAGTTCTCAGGCCTAGATATGTTCATTCATCATACTTATAGCATGTATGTTCTATCATTTGCGTTGTTCTTATAAGATATATACTGGACAAAAATATAGTGGTCAAACATTTGAGTTAGCAATACTGTCTCTACCGATAATTATCCAACTTTTGTTTTATTTAGGTGAGATAGCATTTTAAAAGTATGCACGGTTTTCTTAAATGATAGCAGTCCTTCAAACCGCACTACCGTAAAAATCAAAGTGGTCAGAAATCCATAAGGAGCAAAATCATCGAAATTTTCAAATTTCGTCAATTCATAATTCATTTTTGCGAAATTGCTTGATAGTCATCAAATTTTATCATTTCTAAGGTCAGCAAGCTGAAGCAAGTTTAAAACTCCACCCTTTTTTAAAAGTTAAGCCCGAACAAACTGACACACTGTCAGTTCGCTTGGAAATTGCACACCACTTTTATTTTAGGGGTAGTCTGACTTAAAGCATGTTCATGGTTAAGACAAAGGCTATATGGTGAACATTCACGCGAACAAAACTTGTAAAATGAACAAAATGGAAGGTAAAAATGATTTATTTTACCAAACGTTTCAAATTTTCCAGCAATAGCGGGAAAAATTTTGACCCCAACATTTTTTGTCCAGTATATGTTTTCGTCTGAGGCCTGTAATATAAAAAATTTTCATCACATTCTGTACATGTCTTGTAGGCTTTCTGATATATTTTCTTGCTACTGACTGCTCCAAGGCGATACCCAAACGGGTAAAGAACAGGACTTCCTCAACCTTTATTTTGGGAATCAAGCGGTAGAACTTCGGGAGCAAGTAAGTCGAACTGTCTTAAAGGATCAGAGTTCAAAATATTTATTGCATTTGGAAAATAAAGGGTTAATAATGGAAAAGCATCGTCGCGGTTACTTATTTCTAATTCAGTCTACATACTTTGTTTGCTCTGGAAATCCTTGTTTTAATGAGAATTTGATTAGTAACGAAGATGTAAACGTTTATTTTTAACCCCCAATTAACTTAAGCTACAGTCCGTTCAAAGGCGACAACTTCTTATTCGGATCATGGCTATTGTATGTCTAGCATTGTCGTCTATTGTATAGCTGTCCACTTTGCTTCCTGTTTTGTTTTGTGGTTTCCTTTGCTCTGGCTTCGGATTGCACAGAGTCTTCGACTTTGATACAACGGTTTTTTTTGATGATTTTGATGTCTTGATGAGTTAGGAAGCCTTTACGCAGACGGAAACTCATCTTGGTCTTGAGCTGCATCAGAAGGGATCCCGAGGTGGCATACAAAAACTAGATTAAGCCCCGAGTAGCTAAGGCACTGTCCATTCCAAAGCGGAAACTTCTGCTGCGGATCCTGTTGTTGTATTTTAAGCACTTTGATCACATGTATAGCTATCCACTTTACTTCCTGTTTTGTTATATGGTTTGAAATAGGAAACAGGTAAAAGGTAAAAGAAAAAATATATCATTTGTTTTAAGTAATTTGAAAGGCTTTTCTTGTTTGTATTACTGATGTTCACAGTTCCTCTGTCTTGGACTGGTGTGTCTCTTATCGAAAAAGTACTGTACCGTCTTGTTTACATTTCTCCCTCCTTCCCTTTTCAGTGGCTTGGCTGGTTTGTGCTTGGTGATTGTGGCCTTTCCTGGGTATCTTTATATGCATATTTTACCGCGTGGAGCCACAAGTGTAATTTAGGGGATAGCTGTCTTGAAAATTGTCATTTGGGGAGGTAAATCATCGGTTTTATGGTCGGAAATTTCGTTTTATGGCGACGCGCCGGCGGAGCCGTAAAATGCAGTTTGCGACTATAAAACCGATGATATACCTCCCCAAATGACAATTTTCAATACAGTTATCCCCATTCTAATGCACTTTTCCATATTTTTACCTTTCAAAATGTACTAGTTTGCACCCATTTCAAGCGCTGTCAGCAACATAAACCGAAACGTCAGCCAATGAGAAGCGACGTTATTTAATGACGTCGGGTTTGCGTCAGTATATCGCAGGATATACTGTCGCAAATTTTTGAGGTTATCCAATCAGACTTCGCGTTATATTTGTAAGTGCATTAGAATCTATTTTCACTTAAAATCAATCATCTAAAAAGCTGAGATACACTTGAGGCCGTTTCGGGTGGTGAGTGGAAGAATGCACTTTTCAGCATTTCTCATCAAGCAAAGTGTGCTGTTTTAAACTTTTGAGGTTCTCTGTACGTCAAAGGAGGCGTCTTCTTCTTGATAACTTTCAACTAATATATAGCATGCTGCAAAACTCATATTTGTAAAAATACATATAGAAGAAAGACATCTAAAGATCCGGGAACAAATCCCAAAACAACTTTGGCAGCAGCTTTTATTGAGTTTTCCGTTAGTGAAGAAATATCAATTAGTTAATTAAATTTTCTCTCCCATATTTTAAAAGTATGGTTTTCTTGTGAAATTACAGATTTGGAAATACTTTTTATGAATTGATTCTTGAACAAAAACAATTAACTTTTCGAGAAAAAAGGGAGACAGTTATGGGGGTTTAACTACTTATTTCTCTTTCTCTTTTCATTTATCATCAGGTTAAGTCTATGAGACAAAAGTAAATATAAGCGATATTTCTTTGTTTCAGGCAAATGACTTCTACAGTCAAAGGTGGCCTATAAGCAATGTCAGAGGATTATATACACCTGGAGAAAAGTAAGGCACCCCCAGTAAAAAATCGTTTTTCCCATCGAGCATCATAGAAAGAAAAACCAGATGTTTAAATTGATTTTGAATGCAATTCAATGATCGAACCATCAAGCATGTTCTGACTGGGGGCGTCATTCGTCAAAATGATGATACTTTTTTTCTGGAATAACAAGACGGTCCTATTTTATGTAGGGGTTTATTCACGGACGAACGTATTTCATGTACTTGTCAAGGAGTCACTTCTGGATATAAACAACCAATGAACCACGAAGTTCCTTGGTTGCAGTCCAAAAGTTAAACAAGCCACTTTTTCGTTCAAAATATAGCGTGAGCTTTTTATCAAAAGTTTTGACTAATTTATTTCTATCTAATGCCCATTAACTCGGAAACCAAGAATCAGTATATCAGGGCATGATAATATCGAAAAGAAATGACTTGGTATACTATAAGTGAAAAGTTGTGAAAAACTCCTATTTAACTTCTGCAACAAAAATTCGGGGTGCTTTTTTTTCCAGGTGTATATATTTAGGTTATGCTATTTACTCTATTAGACAAACACTTTTCTGTGCCTAATATTAAAGTATGGTTTGCTATGATACTCATTTTTGTGAAACTTGCATAAAAAAGAAGATTTCCTCAGCTTCTTGAAATAATTCTGAACAAGAAATAGATCTGTCAATTGCATTTATGAGAGAAGTCACACTAGAAGAAATGTATCACAATGCAATTTTGTCAAGTCAGTAAGAGTATAATTCTCCTATAAAACAATCAACTAAACTCATTGAAGCAGTCTTTGGCAAGTCAATAGAAATATCTTCTCTCCATAAAGAATCATTTCAAACCACTGAGGTGAATAATAGAATAACGATCAGTTTCTCAATGTGATAAGTTGTGTGAAATTGTAACTGAAATGGCTAACGATTTCGCACTACCGAGTACACAGTGTTCTTTTCAACCAATAATCTTTGTTTTAATTACAGTTCTCCGCTACGAGTATAAAGACCATTGGTTAAAAACGAAATTGTAGAATGGTGGCGTTGTTCTGTTGAAATTCCATATATTGTTAAAAAGCAATAAAATAAGCCTAACAAGCAATGCAATTAACTGAAAGATTGACTTAGTTTCCAACATATTATGACAGGGTCAGATATTTTGGGCAAAAATGTAATTCAGAGACTGTATGTAATACATAATATTGATGTTTTAAAAGCGTATTTTGAAATAAAACAGTTGCTCAGTTCTATGTCGTGCATTGCGTCTGCAAGTATTCGACTACAAGCTATTTCCAGTTTTCTGTGGACGTGAACTGACGTTTAAGCTGACTCTTTTGTAGGTTTTTTTGATATATGGTTGCGGAATGTCCCTCTCTGACTTTACAGTACCTCGCTTGGCCGAGCAAACCATTATATCTTATAAATCCATAGCACACACGCACACAGGCACATGACTAGCTATATCTAATGGAACATACATGTAAGTATATATTGTGCTAGAGTGTTTTCAGACATAGCAGAGAAGCGGTTTCAGCATTTTTCATTTGCCTGACGATATTGTTATGAATTGGCTTTTCTGTATAATAAATATGGAAGAACAGAAACGTTTCGACATTTTATTACTCTCACATAGATAAATAAAACAAACAAAATCATATTTTACCAACAAAAAATTACAATTCGTACTCTCAAAGAGCCTATCACACCATAACATACATTTTAATAAATAACAAAAATGTAATAATGTTTATATGGTTCATGAAATAACAACATTGTATATGCACACTTTTACTGCTATACGAGAAACTGGTAAAAAGTAACAATTATTAGGGCAACCCTACAAATATTATTCAGTGTTTCCCCTATGAAACCGTGCCAAAAGGTGTTTATAGGGGATCAGTGTAGTTGGTATTATACTTTATTCCTGGCTGATTTCAAAATAATATTTTGGAATCAACGTGTTACCCTAGATAGGCAAAAGCAAAACTTGTATGTCTTAAAACTGAATTAAACTGTTAACTGCATGGGGCAAAAATAAATTCACCTGTACCAAATTTAGCAGCCTCGGATCCAGGGGGTGGGCTTTGGGGCTGCAGCCCCGCCAGTTGGCCTCTGTGTTATGTATAATATGTAGTCCTCCAGATAATAAGAAGCATCTGATGACAGTTTGAGAAAAAATATCCAATGTGGTTAGATCAAAATATTCAAAATATATGTTGTGAAATCTCATTAGAATCGCCTCGAGGAGGCGATTCTAATGAGATATCACAACATATATTTCAAGGTAAAATATATAAAAAATTCTCTTCTCTTGAAATCGAACCATTAATATGTCATATTTTCAAGCCCTCTCCCACACACAGCTACATTTCAGCACCTCCCAGCTCCACCAGTACGTGATGGGCTGGATCCGGGCCTGTTTAGTGCGTTAGATGCGCAGATTTGTATTAAACTTCTTCGTTGTTGCTAAAATTCAAATGTTTGAAGCAAAAAGATTATTTATAAAGTAAATAGTAATACATAGTTTTTGCGAGCTGTAAGTCCCCATAAAAGAACTTTCATTTTGCAAAAGTCCCCGACAAAAAGTGCAAGACCCTTTTCAGTAGGGTAGATATTATAAATGGAAACATTGTAATATGTTATTTTTGGCCCTGTATATGATGATGATTTCATGAAAATGATATGACACTGTGCATTTTTGTAAGTTTGTAAGGTCATCGGTCGCCGACATGATGTCTATGTTAGTAACGTGTAACATTGCATATCAACAGTTTCATGTTTCTTGAAGAGATCAGTTTTTTTTAACAAAAACGTATTTTCCAAGGTTTAAGAGTTTCACACTCGATGTCATAGTCTCAGTGACTCATGTTTAACCGTCACAAGATACCGGCATGAAAAACTGACATAAGATACTGAAACAGCGTATTTTAGAGTCCATTTATCATTTCCGGAATTATTTTTGGATATTAACCAACTCATTCTAAATACGATTTTAATTTTGATATAGACACAAAGCACAATCCGGTTTCGTTCTACACAAACGCTGTATTACTGCAGCATCCCTTTGCTCTGAATTATTGCTTTATAGAGGACAAATTATGCTTTATAGAGGACTTTATACGTAATTGGTAAATAAACACCATTTCGTGAACCAAACTCCCTATACTTTTTAGTTTCTTGACCTTCACCCGCTCTTGTTAAAGTTTCTAGTCTTTCAGATGTATGATTTCTTATTCCGACAAATCCGAACGTTATAAACTGGACTGACTATCAGTATTCACCAGACTTTGTATTCTGATGAACCCTTACACCTTCTAACTTTCAAATAATTTATTCTGAGACACAAAAACAAGCTGTCTACCAAGGTCTTGTGGAATTTACAATATTTCAGGGTCTCACACTATCCACAGTTGGTGATTCGGAAGCCGCTGGAGGACTGGATTTTTGAGCAATTTTATCTGCGGAGAAATAAGGATGGAATCTATACAACGCCGTCGGATAATGCAACTGCTGTGGGGGACTGTCGGCATTGTAAGCCGACGACACCGGTACGCCTTCTCTTAGTCTTAAACTGTCTAAGCGTTGTGCACTCATAAACGGGTGAAACATTGTTGGAAACACTAAATTTGAATTATTTAGTCCAAATAGTCCATTATATAAAGTATACAGAGGTCTGTCCGATGGAGGGTATGGTAGTCCACTCAGTAACGAAGGAGGTATAGGACGCCACATAGAAGCCCAGGGCGACAGCATTCCTTGCTTCTCCAGTGCTGAGGGATCCTCTACAAAAAAGTAATAGACTCCAATAAATTCACGAAAATTGAACATTTGCAAGTATAAGTAGACAATGCAATAAATAAAATGGTATTCGTTTTATAGCAGTACTGAGAATAATTGATAAGTTACTAGGTGGCCTAGTTGAATAAAAAACATTATCCATAGCAATTAGAATATGAACCAGACTTTTGCAATAACTGTTGTATCAAAAATAATAGTGAAAGCCTGTCCATTCGAAACATACATACATGTATTTTAGTTATCAGTGAAGGTTTCTGTGTCTTTAGCATACAAAAACTCTGCTGTGTTCTGGTAAAACAAACATATAAGATTTACCTCTAGCTAACATTTCCTTATGTTGTTTGAACGATTCTTCTATTTCAGCCTCTGTGTACGACCGTAGAGGTGACCGTGCGTACGTGTGCTGTTGCATCAAGCTCTCGAAGCTCTCACGGGAGGGATAGAAACTGCAATAGGAAATACAGAAATGTAAGTGACAATTTGGGCATATGATGAAAAACAAATAAGATTTTATGAACATACTATATCTTGCAGGGTGCAGCTGGTGTTATTGCCATGTGGCGGTCGTAGAACGTCTCCCCGTACATCATCCATAGTGCAGATTTTATTTTAATTTCGTCCTTTGAGATCAGAGGATATAGTCTGAGAAATCTCAAATTTGAGATTGGTTTAGACTCTTATTTTTGGTCGTCGTCTTTTGTGTTATTTGGACCCTTTCTGATACTAGTCAAACTTTGAATCAAGTGCCCAATTAAAAGTAAGAAATTTCAGCATACTTTTCTCTGCTGTTGAAGGAAGATTTTTAAGATTTCAGTTAACTTTGTTCAGTATCGTTGACTGTACGTTGTAGCTTTGATTTTAATTCAGTAATTTTAACTTTAGTAATCACCAGACTTTTTATTGTATTAATGAATCTTGAAGCTCATTCATTTGAAAGTGAACACCGTAAATGACAAGTATATACACTAACTTTAACACAATTTTGTGCTCTTACCTTTCAAATTCAGTGAGTCTGGTCGAATCTCTGAATCCTTTAGCAAACGGATTGCTGTCAATCTTTAACTTTGTTATCTGCAAAAATAATACAAAAAAAAAACTTAAGCTACGTGTAAAATTATGAAACTGGTATTGCAATAAGAGTTTGGAAACATTTTGGAATATCCTTTGTATGTTTAAAGGCTGCATTTTTATATGAACTGGAAGTACCAGAAAAGCAAGCAAGGCAATATTTTGATATTTTTTAAAAAAAAATTGAGCAACACCGTTCAAAAGAGAAAATTAATTACCATTCAAGACAGAGACTTAGGAGAATAATATAAAACAACAAAAAATTACATTGCACCACCTGTATACTAATAAGCTTTCAAAACATAATCAAAGGATGGAAAAAAATGACGTTGGTCCCTAGTCGGGCTGAATAATTCAGATCAGTGTATAACATACATTGCAATGATACTTAAAACAACGTGTCTACTTACCAGTTGATTTTGGTAGGCTGTCACAGCGATAAAGACTGTTTCTGGGAAGATGAAGGTTTTAAATTCCTCCGCGTCTAAGCTGGTTATGGAAGACTGATTAGGGGTACTGTCTTTCTTCTTCACTATGTGAATTCTAGGCTGATACTTGTGCATTGAGTTGAGTATGATCTGAAATGAATTAAATAAGAAAAATAATTTTCTAGACCAAACCAATTTAAGCTTTTCAACTCAGTAAACGTTTGGAAAACTTGACTACATGTGAAAATTTGAGTAAAGCTAACAAAACCAAGGTATTTAAGGTTGAAATTATGGGGATAGTAATACAAGCGTTTTCTATGTGGCACTGGAGCCTGTTAACATCAGAAACCATATTTAATCGATTGATTGAATATCATTATTAGAAATTTTTGCTCCATGGCTTTGATGACATCATAAATCGTCGGTAATAATATCAATCGAAATAAAGGATGCTTACAATAATACAGAAATATACAAGTGCGTAAAATTAAATGTCTTCATTATCACAGTCTCCGAACTACATGTACAATCTCTTCCGGTTTTCATAGCGTTGAATCGAGAGTACAAACATTCGCTTATAACTAGTAGTCGGAAATCATTATGTTTTGAGATTTTATCCGGAATCTGCTGCGTCATTTATAGCTATTCAGCTTCGAAAATGTATAGAGGTAAGTTTAATATAATTTGCTCTTCGGTCTTTTACTTTATTACCCTGTACAATGTCGTGTATGGGTGGGTAGTAATTGGTACAGTATTCAAATCGCCCTTGGCATGATTCTTAAACCATTTTGAGCATTTTCTTACATGTTTTGTAAAAAATCTTTAGAATAAACGGAAGGCGTTATCAATCTACAGTTTGTTAGTTTTGATAAAAGAATGATAGCTAAGTTTTGCACGACACAATCTCGTGTTAAATTAAGCTGTTCGGACAAAAAAGTCTGCGACGGCAAGGAGTTTTTCATTGTACAGGGCAATAAAGTAAAAGACCGAAGAGAAAATTATATTAAACTTACCTCTTTACATTTTCGAAGCTGAATAACTATAAATGACGCAGTAGATTCCGGATAAAAACTCAAAACATAATGATTTCCGGCTACTGGTTATAAGCGAATTTTGTACTCTCGATTCAACGCTATGAAAACCGGAGGAGAGGGTACAGTGCGTTCGGATACTGTGATTATATGCCACCGTAAAGCTAAAGATGTTCATAAAAACATGCCATATATAAAGAATGTGTTAAGTTTACAACAATTTCAGAAGATGAGTAATTGTTGACTAGTTGAACAGGTTTTGCAATATAAAAGCATACAAAAATAATAAAATTCCAAAACTCAAGATTTTTTATTGTTATTTTATATTCTTGTTTCAAACCAGTCACTCGCTGATTATTGCAGGGAATCACATGACATGAAATTAAAGTCAAGATGGATGGCTGAATAAATCCAGGCGCTATTGATCATTGTAAGGCGAAAGTTACCGAAATATGTTTATATATGGAGACACCTCAAAATTTCGTATTGCAGTATCTAATTTTCGGTAATATGTTTTCCGTCTTTTAATTTGCACAAGACTTGCTAATTATGAGATCTTAAATAAAACTGTTGGTAGACTCGCAAATAATTCAGACCGAAATCAGACTGATCATAATGATCAGTCTGATTTCGGTCTGAACTTTTTGCTCAAACAATGTATGCCCAAATGTCTGAAATCTTCTATATTATACGGTAGAGTCAGATATGAGATTGTATCACATTGATGTATTACCGTCTGACAGTGTTACCCTGACAATAATTCTGACAAGTTATCACAAAATATTGACCGCTTATTTAAAACGAATATGATTTTGGTTTGAATAACGTCTTCTGCTAGTCTCGTTATATCATGGCACCGAACTGTGCGAATCTGAGTCAAGTGTTTCCTTTTCAAAGCATCACCAAGTTGATATATAATAGCTCCAATCGACGGTGCATTGTGAAATTCTTTGCTAAACTCTATTCTCTCAGTTATGTTGTCAAAAGGAAGAAATTTTACAGCATATGAATGGTTTGCAATCATAAGATAAAAAGGACCATATACTGCATTTGTAGATAAAACTAAAGGTAAAGGTTTCCCATAGCCTAATAGCTGTAGGGGCAGTGGGGGTTAGAGACCCACTGTATCTTGGGCACAGCTGATGAAAGGCGGAGCCCATCCCTCTCCCTTTATCCTTTCCTAATTCGAAAAAGGTACCCATTATTACTGTTTGGTTGACAGTGAGAGTTTTCCAGTCGTCGGATGGCGATGGTGAGCCGCGAACTCACGACCTTCCGGCGACTTTCTGCACAATAACCAAGCCACTCTAACCACTCGGCTACCGCGCCTCTCATTTGTAGATACACTTGTTCAATTTATGAAAATATATTTCACCGTTTAGCAGATAATTAGGCAAACTTGCGTAAAGCATTTTTCTTTTTCTGTCGTCTTTTTTATCATGTATAACATCTAACCAAAAGGAATGACATCAGTGTTTGGAAAATAAATAACAAAGAATATAATATGTCATGGTTCTAACGAAGAGCTATAAAGCAAATCTCAAAAGACCATGAATGTTTTTAATGCTTTAAAATAGCATAAAAACAACATTACAAAGCATTACCTGACAGTTCTTGTCCAACATATTATTAGTCAATTTCAGCTTCTCAAATGAGACTGTCTGCTTCGTCAACTGGTCACCGGAATACGGTGAGTCTGGATGGACGTAGAATCGAGTGGGAAGTGGTGGGTCTGCCTTGCCGGCCACCAACCATGAGGATCTGTGGTATGCATATCGGTATCTCTTGCTGTCTACCGGGACAATGTCCATCAGTACACTGTATTTGGTTTCTGGGTCCAGTCCAGTGAAGGAGACTCGGACAGTTGGAAACATACGTCTGAAAACAGAATTTTAACAGTATTAGTTACCATACCCTTAAATGTCACATGAGTCCAGTTTCACACGTTTTGTAATACGAAATTCGCGGTGCCAGCGCAATGCATCGGTCAGCAGAATTTCTTGATCATGTCCACTAAAACGCCATTGAGGAAATGCGTATGCAATACAGATCGAAAAACAAATAAAGAAAAAAGAAAAGAAAAGAAGGAAGTCATGATCGGAAGAAAAAAAACAACAAAAAACCGATAACAAAAACCAAGCCGTCAATAGTTCGCCTCCTCTAGTGAATTGAGAATTCAGCTATAATGGATGAGGCTTGAGATATTGCCGATCCAATTTGCCGAGGCTAAATGGCAAACAAATATCTTGATTTTGTCTGAAATGGGTTATCATCTATCATTCCTAAGACAATGCACTCTCACATTATTTTATTTAGTGGATCGTTGCAACAGTCCAGCATATGAGGATTTTCCATTTTTCCGCCTCTGCTTTTTCAATCACTCTCTCTCTCTCTCTCTCTCTCTCTCTCTCTCTTTTCAATATTACTACTTAGCTTGTTTGTTTTGTGCTCTCTATACTGTCTGCTTTCCTTTGGCTACATTTATTTATCTGTGCAATTTCGTTCGTTTTGTTTTACAATTCTTGGTTTGGTGTGACTGACCATACATAGTTCATTGCAATGCAAATAAGTCAAAAGTAAATGAATATTGATAAAAAAGAGAAAAGAAAAGGAAACCGTTGCAGCAACGTTGGTTCTTGGTGTACTTTATTTTTGCCATTTCAAAATTTGAGAATTTTGTCAGTTTGGATATCGTATATGTAATTGGGGGGGGGAGATGAACCTAACTGACATTTTCACCATTAAATATAAAAACAAACGAAAGAGAGAGAGAGAGAGAGAGAGAGAGAGAGAGGGTGGGGGGGGGGGGGGGGAGACGCAGCGCGGGGGGGGGGGGGGGGGGTGAGGCAAACAGGCATAGCATTAAACTGATACCAAGAAACAATGCATTTTTTGATCGTTGAAATAAACCCTAGACTTTAAAACAGAAGGCTGCTGCTTTTAAGCTTTGTTCAATGCATAGATTCTCATTATGTACAGAACAAAATCAAATATGTTTTAAAATTTCATTGTAACTATTTTTACAACAAAAGAAATCCCATTTGTATACATGTATTGATATATAAATTACTGTGTCTTGCTCTTGAACTGTTAGACATATTATGCAAATAAACAAGTTTAAACCAACAAAAGAAATATACATAAATTGAACCAGGACCTGAGCGTACTATCAAAGTATAATATTCAAACTATGCATGCCCAGTTATTAAAGCGCATAAATAATTTTTCAAATACCTGTTTAACAAGAAACTATATTAATGTTGGAAAGACGCATGCAAACAGTTGAGTATATGCTTTAACGATAATTATATTTGTTAGAGAAAAATATGCAAAACATGTAAATGCACCATACATCCAGTTTAACAATTTAGATCGAGTGGAAAATTAGTTATGGTTGCACATATTTCAATCAACAGCAAGATATACCCAATGCATGGGATTTTGCAGAATCCAGGAAATGAAAAAAAAATATGATAACCGTCATTTTTTCTCTTTCTTTCGTTGTTACAGAGTCATCTGTAGTGACCTAATGGCTTAATGGAAAAAAGACTGCGAGACTAGCAGAATAGTTCAGTCAACATCCAAACAACACGTGCGGTTTCTGGTAAGCATGGAATTAATCAAAATTATTTAGATCCGTCAAGGACATTTTTTATGCTATCAGAATGTACTACGAGGAGCATAGCAATGTTGTGGATGGATGGATGGATGACTTGTGATTTTACCTCCTTTTCAACATTATTTCAGTTATATCAGGACGATGGGACGGTGATAGTGAAAGGCTGTGTGCAATGGAACCCCGTTTACGGTATGAAAGATTCTCGCCTCAAGCGGGACTCGAACCCGGTCCGCTAGTTCAGTAGGCCAGCGCTTAACCCACTGAGCTACCGGGGCTCCCAGCAATGTTGTGAAAGTCAGAATTGAATGAAAAGCCATGACTGAAACATATCACAATGTATTTAGAATACTTAACAGATTTGTGGCGGGCCTATATATATATGTATTTACTAGTTTCAAAATCATTTTATATTAACGGAAAAATACCAAATTCCTGTAGTGCCAGTCTCGGAATGTGTAAATAAAACAAGAGAGAAAGCTAATCACAGCCATTTGAAGATGAAATGCAAATCAAATCTTCAATTGCGTGGTGCGTCAGAAACTCGAAAATCTTTTAAAGCGGTAATGATTTTAGCAAATTACCAAAAGAAATCTCTAATTTCTTCAATATCCCAAATATGGCCCCTCGTGAGACGCTAGACCACTTGAAGACTTCAAGTGAGCTTCACTTTCTAGATAAATACCCAGATAAGGAGACCATTTCTAGAGAATTTGACCCATCATTTACCATTTGCAATTCAGGCCTGTCATTTCACAAATTTATGATGAAAGAACTACCATTTACCGTCAATTTCAGTCCCCCGAGATGTCCAAATCATAACACAAATCTGGTGATGTGAGAGAGGGGGTGATAAATGACGCCGATAAAATATGAATTGCAACTTGCTTTTCAAAGAAAATTACCATGAGATTACCTCTTCTTTCACTGTGTCTGGGTTTATATGTAATTGCAAATAGGGAAAAATAAAAGAGGCATAAAATACGTAACAAAATTTCAACCGCTTGGTATATTTTGACATCGGTTTCGATAACGCGTTCGTAAATAAAGACTAAGTTGTATATTGCAGTGAAAAATAAATAAATTCGCCCCAGCGGGATTCGAACCTGGAGCGCTAGCTTAGCTTACCGGCGAATTTGCATATACAAAGTTCTTTCATAAATGAATTTAAAGAGAGCGCGTATTACTTCTCTTCGGCAATAAAAAATATCAGAAATAAGGTCCTGCAGTTTTGTATAGAGATTTACCGGATTGCTCAGTTTGTAATTCCGAAATCCATGCCCCACCCACCCCCTGCCCTCCTCATCCCCCCACAAATAAAATCATCTGTGCCAGTGCGTCAGTTTTCGATAAAGGAAACTGTCTTTTCTCATGAAATTACGAAGATCTTTATAATAGTAATAAAAAATAAGATAATGAATATAAGTTCAGACTATCCGGAAAAATTAAAAAAAAAAAAAAAAAAAAAACGAACAAAGGAAGCGCAAATGAAATAATTTCTCGAATAAAGGTATACTAGATTTACATTTTTGTCGGTCTCAAAAAAAAATCCGAAAATTGCCAGTTTTTTGCATCACGTATTTAATTCGGGTTGTTGTTGTTGTTTTTCTTTATTTTCTTCTTTTTTTTATTATCAAAAATAAAAGCAGTTAGTAGAACAGAACTTTAACAGTAACGGGATTAAAATTCTTATTTTGGGTTAGAAAAAAACATCAGATTTAATGAAAATGTCAATGGAACTGAAATACGTTTCAGAACTTCGTTAGTATGAAGTTTGTGCTGTGGATATGCATAGATCAGTCCTGTTCGCCTGTACTTAATTTGACCAACTTACAATTACTATTGACATTACTAACTTATTTATTAATTTACAATTTTTTTTTATATATTTATTTATTTATATATTTATTGCTTAATATTTTTATAAGTGCTTTCCAACAATTTGGATGAAAGAGCATCAAAATTATGATGAATTCCAAAGTACAGAAACCTACCTTTAAACTGAGAAGAAATTTAAACTTTAACTGAACAGGCATTAATATGTTTGTTCTACCGAACGGAGAAATGCAAGGATAGGAGACACTTTACAAGTGAACAATTTAAACCGCTGCACAATTTATGGGACATTTAAGGCAATACAAAAGATAGGTTCCCCAAATGACACTGCGAATGGGAAGACGATTTACCATTTTGAGCCGTTGAAGTGTCAAATAGACTCTAAAAAGGGAAAATAGCACGTTCAGCAAGGTGCAAAATCACTGGTTTTCCGCGAAAATGAGGGGGTTGAAATTGGATCCCCGAAAAGCTGTCAAAGCATGTGTCGATAAGGTCCGAATGGTCAGTACTAATGCCCGCTGTAATCTACCGGAGATGGAGTCGAGAATTACACTCTGCAACAAGACCTGTCAATCAAATCTATATTAGGTGATGGTTAATCGTTTATCTCGGGGCTATAAAAGATATTTAGTCAATTTCTCTATATCGTTGTTTTGTGCTTGTTTGGATTTGCTCAAGCGAGAAACGGGGCAAGATCAGATAACAAAAATCAACTAATTCGGACAGAAATATTTATCACCTTAAAATTAGCTCCTAAATTGATGCCCTGTTATTTTCAAAATGACCACTTGCGTTGATGTCCAAACTATCTTCGGCCATATCGAATAAAACTGACCATTGTTGTTGGTAATTACAATTTTCATTGCATTTAATTGGTAATGAAAGACAGGATAGAGGGACGAGTGGTTTTTCTGTTGTTAGAGTTGATAGTGACCAATTCTGACCAAGACTGACCGCTGGTCAAGCATGTGCTGATTGACCTTTTCATTTATTTTCAGTATTTTGTTTTCATAGTAAACTGGCTGTTGAAAGGGATTCTCACTTGGGGGCGATGGGATACCGGACATTTGGACCCCGCCACCCTTGCGAAAATGACCACTCAGTTTCATCACTGTAATGGAGATGCGGATTTAATAACAGGGACGGGATCCATTGGATAACACTTCCTTTATCAAGAAATGATTTATGTTTTGGGGTGTACAATTTAAAAGTTATAAACTGGCAAGAAGAAAAGGTGTGAAGCGATAGGTAACACTTAATCAAGAAACAACTTTGACTCTAGCTGACTAGATAAAGTTGACCCATCTTTCTTTGGGTTAAGTCTGGATGCACCGCATCCGTGGTGACTTCTCATTTGGTAATTCACACTTCATATTTCTTATTGTTATACTATACATATATGAGGTACGAGAAGTGTTGGGTCAGACAAAATTAAAGTTAAGTTTGCAGAAAGATTTGTGACGTCTGAAGTGTGAAGTATGACGTGAGAAGTATGGCGTAAAGAAAGAAGTCTGATCTGGCAAGTATACAGTGGAAAATATTCAGTGTTAGTATGAAATGAGAAGTGGTACATGTACGCATGAAAGAAGAAGCCAGACGTATGCAGCATGGAGGCTGAAGCATGAAATCCGAAGTATGAAGTAAGACGCAGTAAGTGAAAGGTTGGAAATTATATATTGAGATGCAGGCAGTGAGAAGACAGAAGTTGAAACCGTAAAGTGGAAAATGTGAACCAGAAACTGGGAAGTGAGATGTGTAAAAAGGGGTGTGAAGTAGGAATAGTGTGTGAAGTGGGGAGTATGTGTGAAGTGTAGAGAAGGAGGTGTGAAATGAGAAATACTTATCATGAAAAATGAAGTCTTAAGTGGGAAATGACCTGAAGTGTATGACGTTTCAAGCAGGAAGTGTGAAAAGATAAGTGGGAAGAGTAAAGTCTGAAGTGGTAAAAGGGACGTATGAAGCAAGCAGTATGAATCATGACACATTCAGAATGACTAATG
Source organism: Ctena decussata (assembly GCA_963989385.1). NCBI lineage: Eukaryota > Metazoa > Mollusca > Bivalvia > Lucinida > Lucinidae > Ctena > Ctena decussata. The sequence continues at coordinate 77,505,439 of OZ022503.1, read as the reverse complement.
AGGAAGGAAGAAGTAGGAAGTGTGGAATATTAGAAGATAAGTAAAATGTTGGAATGCATAATGGAAAAGAAGTGTGAAGTAGAAAGTGTAAACTAGGAATTGTGTAGTATGAAGAAGACAGTATGAAGTGTGGAGTAGGAAGTGTGAACAGACGCTGAAGTGAGAAGTGTTAAGTAGACAAGTATGGCTGAAATGTGTGAAGTCAGTACTACTTAAGACCGATAGTGACTTTACAATTCATAGGTCATACTTAACACTTAACAATTCATACTTCAATTTTCATAATTATGAAATGTGGAGTGATGATATAAGTATGAGCTGTGAAGTATTTAAAAGTATGAACTCTGAAGTGTGAAATATCACCATGAATTCAGAACCGTGAAATGTGAAGTATGAACTATAAAAATGTAAATATGAAATGAGTGTATGAACTATGAATTTTGAAGTATGAATAGTAAAGTGCGACGTATGATTTATGCACTATGAAATTTGACATATAAATTTCGACGTTTGAAGTGTGAAGTATGGGTCATGAAGTAGAAAATATGAACCCTCGCGTGTGAAGTATGAACTGTTAAGTGTTGGGTTTGTATTTAGAACTATTAAGTCTAACGTATGAAGTGTGAACCAGAAGTATGAAGTATGAATTGTAAGTTGACGAGTATGAACTTTGACGTTGTGAAGGATGGGCCATGAAATATGAATCCAACCGATGCGATATGAAGAAAGAACAAGTCATACATGTCATGTAAAAGTTCATACTCAACACTTCGTAGTTCTTACTTTACATATCATACGTAACAGTTCATAGGTAACAGTTTATAATTCATATATCATAGTGAATACTAACACTTCACTGTTCATATTTCAGATTTCACACTTCATGATTTAAAGTTCATGTTCCACTTTTTTGTATTTAAACGTTAGATTCACTTCATGGTTTATCCCGTTCACTTCCGAGTACACACTGTACAGTACATCCTTTACGCTTCACAGATGATATAGCACAGTGGATACTTTACGCTTTCTTGTTCAAAGTTCACTCTTCATAGTTCAAATTTCATGCTTCACATTTCAGATTGATATGTCATACTTCATAACTCATACTGTTTACTTCCAAGTTCATTCCTCACAGTTCATGAGTCGAAGTTCATCCGTCACACTTAATGGTTTATACTTCACACTTCATAGATCATACTTCATATTTCCAAAACCATTGCCTATACTTCACATCATACGTTCTATTTCGCGTTACACTTCATATTTCACAATTCATACTTTACAATTTATACTTCACACTTCAAAATTCACAGTTTATCATTCATTATTCATAGTTTGTGCTTCTAAGTTAATGTTTCACACATCATAGTAGGCAATTCTTAATTCGTAATTCACACTTCATATTTTATAGTTCACATTTCACACTTCACACATCATAGTTCATTCTTCCCACTACATACCACACACTTCAAACTTGACGTATCATATTTCTAAGTTCACATTTCACACTTCGTTTTCATAGTTCATGCTACACACTTCCTAAGTCACATAATCTACGACATACGCATTGTGAACTTTGAAGTGTGAGCAATAAGTATGAATCTAAAAATGCCACCGTCAGCTTTGACGTAAATGTAAAATAATTTTTGGGAAACTATGAACTCTGAAATGTGAAATGTTAATTTTAAATTCGAAGTGCCTAAAATCAATCCAGTCAACATTTCATATAGTTCAGTAAGTATGATACTGTACTACTTATACCCCCTAATTGCAAACGTGGTAGACGTTGATCAGATTGACCCTGATATCTGGACTTACACAGCTCAGCTAGGTAATCCGCTAGCAATGTTTGCAACAGCGGAAGACAGTAAAACTCTAATAACTGTTGATAGTGGCAGTAAAGCCCATGCGTCCGCAACTTTCTACGCCACCTGGAGTAATGTGTGAATTATGTTGGATATTTGCGGCCAACATAGAAAATAAGGGTGCTGATCGAAATTGTAAAAATGACCGCACTGTTTTACTTCCTATTTCAATAAAAATTATATCAGTAAAATGCTGAATAATTGTAGTTTTCGGAATGAACACGGAAAATTTTCATTTTATGAACAAAAGAGACATATGCGGGTAAAAACTTTGATCAACGCAGTAAAAAAGTCATGATTTACTATATATTCTATACATTTTGAGGGTAGTCAACTTAAACTAAAAAATGACCGCGGTATTTCTTATGCAATCTTTTCAAAAATTATATCAGGCTGTTCGCAAATTAATGCGGTTTTCGAAATGAACACGGAAAAATGGATTTGAATATAAAGAAAAATAAAATAAGAAGGAAAAGATGACTTGCCCATATCTCGTAGTGTATTTCATTACCAGCTCTATTCGCGAATATCGATTATCGATTTTTAAACAGTGGCGTGGAAAGTTATCCATGATACACGGTAAACCAAGTAACATTTTCCTAGTAGTATGAAACTTTTATTTCTTATTCCTTGTGCTGTTACACGGTGCAGTTTGAAACATATTCCTTCCCAGGTAATGCCTTGGCATAATAAGGCCCTTTGTTTCTGTCTTTTAACTTGTTAGACTATTAAAAAGTGACTGGACTGCATGATATATGATGTCATGTGAATACACAGAGATTGGAATCATTCTTGGAGGGGTCGTGCACTTTGAACCCCCCCCCCCTCCAAAAATCAACAGACCTACCATATCTAATGCACATGCTGATCATGGTGGTTTCATAATACCCTCTTTGTTTTTACTGTTGTTTTTGTGACCCTGTGACCTGACTTCTGATTGGCTGTATGGAAGAAGGAACATATTACAAGTCGTATGGAATAGAACAAGTTCTATCCAAAAATGTGTAGTATATTACTCCAAAAAGTCGCATGTTAGAGAGTATTAGCATTGTATAGACGATAAACCTTGAAATATGTTTCAAGGAATATATTACTTGGTTTACCGTGTATCATGGGCTTAACCCATGTAAGGTATAATAACGACAAGATACAATATTAAATATACAGCTGACACATTCGAATATATCCAGATACAGTCAACACCGATCATGACATGATCCATGCTAGTCTGTGTTCAGAACAATCTTTTGTATGCTCCATGCCAGTCCGATGTTCGGACTGGCATGGAACGTATTAAAGATTGTTCTCAAAACGGTCTGGTATAAAATATGGCTGATATAAATCATATCATGAGCGGTGAGGATCGGACCTGCTTATATTCAAATATACAAGGTGATATAGTATCCCGTATGAACCTCAATCGTCCATTAATTTCCTCAACCGACATCGTATTTAACTCTTAATATATTCCAGCTCACAAGCATTGTTTCGAGTTAAAAGTCCGTAACTCAATAAAACTTGATACTATTGAAAGTGTTGCACCGAGAAAAACGGAATTAATTCACAAACTTTTGATGGTTAAAGTGTGAAACCTTAAAATGGGCCTACAACTTGATTTAGTTTTCCCAAACATGGTGATTTGTTTGGTTTGCATTGATGAGCTGTTATTCGTCAATGATTTAAACAATTTAAAGTGCGTTTTGATTAAGAGAAACAAGAGCTCCATAAAAGCATAAAGTGCTCACCTGAATTTAATGAGTGATGGGAAAAAAGTTGGATCAACCAATGTAGCAGTACACGTTTACGTGCATTCTTATTTTCTAGGACAAGTAAAAACCGGGATGTTCGAAGAAAGATCCGAGCACTGCTGGACCACCATAACTGAGGTGATTGGCCACAATTCAAGGTCTTTTGGCTTAGAAAACACGATTCTAGAAGAAACAGTGAAAAATAAAGAAGAAGTGATTGGGTAAAAACAAAAAAGAATGGGCAGGGATGAACTTTGCCAGCACAACTAGGAGATGATTGTAACGTCATCTGCAGTGACCCAACGACCTTTGAGGGTTATGGGATGCTAGGCTCGACTAGTCTTTCGGCGCGAAATAGCCTTCAGAAAAATTAAGTAGCAAATAATCAACAGTACTTTGTCCCATTTGCGAGCAAAAAGTGAACTTGCCAATATTTTTGTTTTGTCCATGCTATACAATACTGAGAATTCAAAGACCAGAGGGTAGATGAAGATGACACGGCTCAGGTCACCACATGTAATTTTATGAAGGAGTAAGAAAAATAATTCCAGATTACCATAAGAAACCTAGCAGGCACACAACGTTGAATTTAAGAAACATGGAATCAATCTTGAGTTAACGACATGGCGTCAGGCGGGAATTCCTTCTTTTTAACAAGCCACGCACAGATATGGTTTACATGTGTATTCAAATTATATCTACATTCAAGCAATACTCTATCAGTCTTCATTGTTATTATTATTATTACTATTATCATTTTCAGAGGCTAAATCAAAACTATCCACTCACCGGCCTGTTTTTGTGATGATCATTTCGGTTCCCAACTCATGGAACTTATCCCACAAATCTTTGGTTTCTAGTCGGCACTGAACATCAGCCAGTTCTTTACAACACACCGGCGACGTCGTCGTGCTCACGACCTCAGCGTCTTCAACGTCTACTTCATCGATCTTTGGAGACAGTCTGGGTGTATCCCCGCCCCTGGGGCTTGGCAAACCATCACTATGAGTCTCAGGAGATCTTTGTGAACTAAGAGATGTCGCTGTTTCCACCAGCCTTTCTGTTAAATGAAAGGCATCAAAGTACAGTTGACTCTCGTAATTTCAAACACTGATTTCTCAAACCTCTTATATCAAAGAATATAGTTTTGATATACTTCCTATTTTTCTTTACATCTTAATCCCTGTTATCTCAAACTACTCGTATCTCAAAGTAAATTTTCTGAAACCAGAAAATTCACTTTGGGCTACATGCATCAGTAGTTTGACACGAAGTTCGACTTTGAGATATCGACAGTTGACTGTAGTATACAAAGTAATATGGGAATTATGAAAAGAAAAAAATAATGATAATAATTTATGATTAACAGAGAAGAGCTAAAGAAATGTCGAATTCCACTCTTTTTAAATATTTCGGCTCTAATTCTAACATTTTAGCGCCATTATATTAGAGAAACTGATTTTTTCTGGTTAGTCTAATGGAATAGCTGCTAAAATGCAATTCTCCCTTAACTCTTTCAGTACCAAAAACCAGACGACAAAATTTACGTCTGCAAAAATAAAAAAAAATGCCTAGTCCAAGACTTTTCATATTGAAAATTCAAAGACTAAAGGGCAAACAGTGTAGATCCTGATGAGGCGGCTCATCATGATTTACGCTGTTTGCAAATTTTGCTTATTGCGTCACTGGGGCTTAAAGAGTTAAGGTTTACTTTACTGACGAAGGCTTAAAACTGAAATATTTAAAAAGAGTGGAAATCGACATTGGACTATTTTATGATTACTGAGTAAAAAAAAAAAAAAAAAAAAAAAAAATATGTTTTCAACGCTTTAGAACAATACAGAAAGTTAAAAATTCTCTTGGACAAACCAAAGATTAGAAAATCATTGGGTTGACATGAATCGAATTGACTGGTGCATGCATCATATACAATGATGTTCCATTGAAAATAACAAAACAAATCTCCAATTTCCACTTTTTATGCCAAGTTTAGGTGTGCAAATAATAATGAGGAAAATAATTTATTGGTCATAGGCTAATTCAAAAGGTGATTATATCTTATTTCATCTTAAGTCAATTACACATGTACACTTAGTTTTTACAGGGTACATGATATCATAATTTGATTATAATCATTTGGTAATTGTTAGCATTTAGTAATGTAATTGAACGCAAAGATTTTAAAAACGATAAGAAATAAGTTGAATAAAACATCTTCATGGTATTTGCCTTTAGATTGATACATGTAAAATGTAACAAAATATATAGAAATATAGACAGAACTTCCAACTGAGAGAAGAGAGAGAGATAGAGATAGAGAGAGAGAGCAAATGCTACCGATTAACTGCTGCTGATTACGTGAGTCATGTGTTTTGTAGGCATGATCATACTGATAAGTTAGCTGAAAAACCTGGACCCTTTGCTGAAAAAATGTAAGAAGCTTTTGCAGTGCAAAAGCTACTCGTACTTTTTCAGCAAAAATGGCATAGATGTTTTGTACAACACCCAAATATAATCATAAATTTGTTTTTTTTTTCTTCCGAATTTGCGTCTTTGCATCCCGGGACCCACTAGGCAAGCATCCCAAGCTCAAGGTTGAGCATTACTTCATGGGCTCGTTGATTATTAAAATTGTGCATCCCAAATCTTGCATTTTCAAGACCCATTCAAAGAAGCCAATTTGTAAACAAAACCACAGGTACTGAGATTAGATACCCAGTGATTTTGTTTTTACAAATGTATTTCAACGAGTCCCAGGAACCACAAAGCTAGAAATCTTTGCATCCCAGTCTCAGGTTTCTGCAACCCTCTTAGAAATGCAGATAAAAACAACTGTGCAACCAAGTCCATTCAGTATCATAAGAACCAGATTAAAGTGAGATTTATATGGACTAGCTTCTGCCTCAAATCTTTGCATGTACGGATGCACATCTTTCAAACTGTTGCACCCTCATCAAATTGTATGCCTCAATGATGCAGGATGCAGAGTTGAAAAAATCACTGTAACTTTGAACAACTGGGCCCAGAAGTTAGACATTATAGATTCTATACCGGTTGTTTGAAATAGCTCTATTATACTGAACACATTACTTCTGAGTTACTTCTTACTAGAAGCAACTCAGAAGTATTATCTTACTAGAAGTAACTCAGAAGTAATATCTTACTAGAAGTAACTCAGAAGTAATATCTTACTAGAAGTAACTCAGAAGTAATATCTTACTAGAAGTAACTCAGAAGTATTATCTTACTAGAAGTAACTCAGAAGTATTATCTTACTAGAAGTAACTCAGAAGTAATATCTTACTAGAAGTAACTCAGAAGTAATATCTTACTAGAAGTAACTCAGAAGTATTATCTTACTAGAAGTAACTCAGAAGTAATATCTTACTAGAAGTAACTCAGAAGTAATATCTTACTAGAAGTAACTCAGAAGTAATATCTATCTTTTTTTTAGATTTATGATGCACGTACAGTGTGTCAGATTTACGCCAGCATTTTTTTTTCTGAACAGTTTTTGTATTTTTCAGAACTTACATGTACACTTATAAATCAGGAAAACTATAATTGCAAAATATCGAGCGTAATTTAGACGCGCCAACTTTTTCGTTGGTCGGGCTTATATGGCCAAACTGTTTTTGAGTCGCACTATAAAGCAAACGCATTTACGGCATTTTGCGCGAATAGTTTACCAAAATGTAAGCTCAAATAATATGAAATATATTTTTGAAGCATATATTTTACATATCTTTGAAAATACAAATGCGTTACATTTTTAGAAACACTAATGAACCTTAAAAAAAGAATAATAATTATGAACATCAAGTAAAAAAAATGAAAAATAAATCGATGCTACATTACCATGATTACTGCTAATCGTAATGAAAGTTTTCTTGTTTTCGAAACAACATAGTTGTTTGGTGCACTTCCTTTTTATGTGATTGTGCTGAAATATAAGCTTTTCTAAAAAATGTAACAAAAATATTATAAATTATGGATCCTGATCGGTTCATTCATATTTTCCATCTTATTCAACATGCTATACACATACTGATATAGACAATAATTTCAGTACTGCAAACATGTAACATGTATTCTCAGACATTTTTCGACTGGAATTTTTAAATGTTTTTCTTGCGTTTTCTTTTTTTTTTTCTCTGTCTTTTTTCCCAAAGTCAGAGTCACTTCAGTATTATACATTCCATTTTAACACAGATAATAACATGTAATATACATGCATGTTTTAAATGTTTGCATTCTACCATGCTTTATATCCAGTTTTAAACAGTACTTAATTCAGTTCTTGAATTACATACATATAACTACATGATCTGGCGGTTTATATGAACTTTGCTTATATAGAAGTATTCTCCTAGTTAATCATGAATAACTTTCGGTACTTAAATAAATAATAATAAAGCTAATAACTTGTTTATATTTTCGATATCCAGGTATTAAATTCAACATTTTTGGAAGCCTTTTGTTTCTGCTGCCCTCAGTTTTAATAATTATTATTTAATATTTCGTTTGTGTCTTTCTTAAAACAGCCGTATAAGTTTTAAGAGGAAACCTTCATTTTTTTAATAAATATTAATACCCATGCATTTCTTACCTAACGGCGCCAAACAAGCGTCCGTACGCTGTCTTTTCGGTGGCACAGAATCACATATAGGTCGACATTTATCGTCACATTTAACGTCACAAAACTCTTCGCCGTCGGAACTACACGTCGAGTCATTCAACTCAGAAAATTTCCGTTTACCAATTAGTGCATCTATTGAGAAAGCTGTTGCTTTAGTTGAAAGTTGTGGTTTCACACCAGAATCAAAACGTAACGGACTATGAACATTAATAGAACCATCCGAGGAATTTGAATCGTCACAGTGATTTTCCATATTGCTTGAGAGGTTTGTATTTTCTATCTTTCTTTTTTTAAGCTTTAAGACTATTTCAAATTTATCACACACACAGAATATATTTTGATTTTATTGTAATAATGTACATTTCAAAATGTAGTATTCATATTAATAGTCAACATAAGTGCAACCGCATCCTGCGTTAAAAAGAAGACAGAAAAATGAACAAACAACACAGGATTTTTTGTTTTCCTCACATGCACAGTTTTAAAACAAACATCATTATTAGAAGTAACTTTTAGATAGTCGTTAGCAATTTGTAAAGAAAACATTGACGTTATGTATTGTATATCTCTCAAAATCATCTCTTGTTTCAGCCGAACTCCGCACCTAATGTGTGAAGCCTTCTGATTGGCTGTGCTAACGATAATTTGGACCAACCACAGCGGACTTGACTGACAGCTCGCGCGCATTGGATTCGTTATAATTCGATTAAATAGATACTATCTGAAATCGCTAGGGGTTTTGTATTCAAACCGTTATTGAGTTGTTTCCAAGTCACCGCCTTATTAGACATCGCTGTCAAATAAATGTGGAAAATGGCGAATGATAGGAGAGCGATAAAGTGCCCATTCTTGAAAGCGTAAGATAAATAATATGGTAAAAATTCTGAAAATTGGGACACCCAAAATAATCATGTGACTTTCATAAAAATGAAACATTTTGTTTATGTACAGTGCAGTAACGCGTCTAAAAGGTGCTGATCAAATGGGAAATAGTGTAGGCTCTGATCAGACTGCTCCTTAAGGGCAGTCTGATATGTCTGCACTATTTGCTTAGACTACTTAGGGTAGAGTCGGGTAACTTCGGAAATGGGGGTAAATTCGGACATACCATTGCAAAAAGTGAAATCCAGATGAGACGGCTCATAATGAGTCGTCTCATCAGGATTTCCACTGTTTGGCGAGTTATTTTTGTTTTAGTTGCAAACAACTGACATATAAAGGAAACAGTGTCACTGTCCGAATTTACCCGCTGTCCGAAGTTACCCGACTCTCCCCTATTGGTCCCAATTCTTAGAATTTTTACTGCAACATATTATTCCTAATACAACACCACAGCCATTTCTTTAACACACGCTAATATCTACGTACGGGAAAGTCCATTTTGTCCTATGGAACTGCTGGTAAACAGTAAAAACTCTGATCAGACCGCTGCACCAGACCAGTATGATCAGAGTTTACCTTTTGTTGTTCATTAGTATAACTGTCCAAACAATATGAAAAATCACTCACTCTAGGAGAGGGTTATGCGGAACATAAATGGTCAGCCCCATCCTGAGTTTCCTGCAAAATAAAATGTGGGACAATAAAATTAGGGGAAATAAAGTTGTATGGTACCTGTAACTCAACGTGAAATGTACATGGTGTAACACTTTCAACACTTTATAAGGGTGAAATGTTAAGAAACAGTTAATGGATGCCACCCATGACATCAGGCAATTTATCAAAATTGAAGATGTCGCTTTTTGACTGGCAGTATGGTTCTGTTTAAGAGGAAATGAGGCAACTCAATGTAACAACTTGGGTGTTCTTCTAAAAATACGTGTGCACAATTTACCTCCATTCACGAAAATGGTGAAATGAACAACATATTATGTCCATTTCTTGAGTCACCAGTGACATTTTAGGTGTATCTGTTTCGGGTTAAATGTATGTTTTGCTAACTAGCCAGCTCTCAGTTGTTTACCTTTCAAGTTGTCAAGAAAACTGATAATGGACCTCAGTGAAACTTACATGTGGGTACACGTTCATGTTTTTACGCCATTTTGTTGCAAATGGGAATAACTTGAGACTTTCTGTTCACTTTCCTGGCCGATTTAGCCCTTCCAAGTGGGGCCTACAGTAAAAGTAAAGAATTTGCTTCTTGTGAGAAACATAAAGAAAAGTCAGTGAAAAAACTTAATGAAGACTTAAATATTATTTTGGCATTAAAACATTGTCTCCCTTATTCGTTTCGTGGTTTCAGAGGTAAACATTTTGAAAAAAAAATCGTTACACAATATGTTGTATTTGCAAAATGAACAGCAACAGTGTTGAGAAAATGCATTTTTTTCTCAATGTTATGAACTGAAAAATAACCTTCAGATCAAAATGCAAATTAGCTATACTGCTCAAAATATTTATAGGAACACCTAATATTTTACGACAGTGCAACGCATCCGCACTTTGAAGTTATAAACTTTCGATCGATAAAGACAAGGAATTTCCATTTACTTTGCCATTTCTTAAAGAGGGGCGAGGTTACTGACTGCACAAAATTTGGTCCAATATTTGTCCTGCCCTTTTGCATGGACAGATGAAAGTCAAACTGGCATTTTGCTAAAAAATTGCAATATTTCAGAACAGGTGAAAAGCGTGACAAGTTTCAACCAAAATCAAAAGAACCTTTTTTTCTATGAAAATGAATGTCTTTCAAGATGATCCTTATTGAGAAGGTCCCTTTGAACTGAAATTTATGAGATTTTATAGACTTCAGCAAAATTACTAAATTTCAAAAACTTAGAGAATTGCAAAACTTGTAACATGGAAATGAGCAGGGCATCTGTTGTGTTGAAATTCTGGTTGTCTTAAACTTCGATTCTTCTTAAAAGTGCTGCAAAAAGATGGAAATTCTTGCTCACTGATGGTCATATTTATGGGCCGTTAAACTGGGTATATGTTGTAGCAACATCTAGGAATATCGATTTTAACCACGTGTGCCATGAGATCACCTACAGGTAGTTTTCTTATTTGTGCACGTGTTGTGATGTATTAGGAAGTTATTTTTACCCAACTAGGCGATTTCGAGCGCTGTCCGCGTTTCTTTAATATGCATTTTTTCGGGTCTTAGGTTAGTTTTTCTAAACTATTTGTCATATATATTATCAGCAAATTTTGGACTTATGGCATTTACTTTTTTATCAAATCATTTTTATTATTGATATCAAGGGAGTAAATCTTTAACTGAATAATTTTTGAACGAATTGCGTCAATATGTTCTGGAGTTATGGCTCTTTGAAAAGTGTCTTCGAGATATCAAAAAAGTATTTAAATTAGGGGCTTGAAACTTAATCAGCTGAATTAAGATGGTAAAAAAATTAACTGAATAACTTTCGAACGAGTCTACATGTATTTTTCCTGGAGGTTTGGCTCTTAGAAAATTTCAGCGTTAAAGTTGTCAGCAAGATATATTAAACAAGAGGATATGGTTGCCCTGAATCGCTCACCTGAGCATTAATCAGTTCACTGGCTCTGGTGAAGATTTATAAGAGTTTTTACCATACATGGGAATGGCGGTCACCTTGGTCATGTGACCAAGATCATTTTAAGAACTTTCAATCCTTTGACCCATGTGCAGGCTCCATATGAAATTTGAGTTTAGTCTGCCCAGTGGTTTCAGAGATGTTTGGAAATGTTTATGGATGGATGACAGGGGCAGCTAACACCAATACTGTAAGGCTCAGGTGAGCTGAAAATGGCAGAGTCGCTTCTCTGAAAAGTTCCCGTTCATGTCGAGTTACTTCTCCGAAAAGTTCACGTTCATATTGAGTTCCTTTGATGGATTTGAACAAGACTGAACTAAGCAAAGACAGATGATAGAATGGTAGCATCATTATCTCACTGTGGTGAAACTAATGTATTTCAAGGAGTTTGTGGCTGGCATCATTGCAATGTTAGTTCTGATTCTTGCAGCATAACTTAATTTAGATTTGACCTAGTGATCTAGCTTTTGACCCGACATGACCCAGTTTCAAACTTGACCTAGATTTTATGGAGATAAACATTCTGACAAAGTTTCATGAGGATTGGATCAAAACTGTGCCCTGTAGGGTGTGCACAAAGTTTTTCTAAGATTTGATCTAGTGACATAGTTCTTGACCTGACATAACCCAGTTTCAAACTTGGCCTGGATATTGTGAGGATAAACATTCTGACAAAGGTTCATGAGGATTGGATCAAATCTGTGCCCTCTAGAGTGTACACAAGGTCGTTCTTATATCTGACTTAGTGACGTAGTTTTTGACCAATGATCTACTTTCAAACTTGGCCTAAATATTGAAACGATGAACATTCTGACAAAGTTTCAAAAAGATTGGATCAAAACTGTGTCCTCTATACACAAGGTTTTTCTAAGATCTTACCTAGTTTTTGACCCGACATGACCCAGTTTCAAATTTGGCCTAGATATTGTGAGGATAAACATTCTGACAAAATTTCATTAGGTTTGGATCAAAACTGTGACCTCTAGAGCGTACACAAGGTTTTCCTAATATTTGACCTAGTTTTTGACCCGACATGACCCAGTTTAAAACTTGGCCTGGATATTATAAAAATAAACATTCTGACAAAGTTTCATTTAGATTGGATCAAAACTGTGCCCTCTGGAGCGTATACAAGGTTTTCCTGAGATTTGACCTAGTGACCTAGGTTTTGACCCGGCTTGACTCAGTTTCATAGGGGGCTTAGATATATGGACAATAAACATTTTGACATAGTTTCATGACGATTTGTTCAAAAATATGCCTTCTAGTGCGTACGCAAGGTTTTTCTAAGATTTGACCTAGTTTTTGACCCGACATGACCTACTTTCAAACTTAGCCTAGAGTTTATAGAGATAAACATTCTGGCAAAGTTTCATAAAGATTGGATTAAGACTGTGTCCTCTAGAGCGTACACAAGGTTTTTCTATGATTTGACCTAGTAACCTAGTTTTTGACCCGAGATGACCCAGTTTCAAATTTGTCCTACATATAATAAGGATAAACATTCTGACAAAGTTTCATGAACTTTGGTTGAAAACTGTGCCTTCTGGAGCGTACACAAGGTTTTTCTGAGATATGACCTGGTTTTTGACCCGACATAACTCAGTTTCAAACTTGACCTAGAGTTTATAGAGATAAACATTCTGGCAACGTTTCATAAAGATTGGATCAAAACTGTGTCCTCTAGAGCATACACAAGGTTTTTCTATGATTAGACCTAGTTTCTGACCTGGCATAGCCCAGTTTCATATTTGTTCTAGATAGTATAAGGATAAACATTCTGACAATGTTTCATGAACTTTGGATCAAAACTGTGCCTTCTAGAGTGTACATAAAGTTTTTCTAATATTTGACCTAGTGACCTAGTTTTTGACCCGACATGACCCAGTTCCAAACTTGCCCTAGAGTTTATAAAGATTAACATTCAGACAAAGGTTAAAAAAGATTGGATCAAAACTGTGTCCTCTAGAGCGTACACAAGGTTTTTCTATGATTGACCTAGTGACCTAGTTTTTGACCCAACGTGACCCAGTTTCAAACTTATCCTAAATATTATGAGGATAAACATTCTGACAAAGTTTCATGAACTTTGGTTGAAAACTGTGCCTTCTAGAACGTACACAGTGTTTTTCTAAGATTTGACCTAGTGACCTAGTTTTTAATTAGACATGACCCACTTTCGAACTTGGCCTAGATGTTGTAGAGATAAACATTCCGACAAAGTTTCAGAAAGATTGGATCAAAACTGTGCCCGCTAGAGTGTACACAAGCAAAAGTTGACGGACGTCCGGACGGACGGACGGACGCACGTACGACGGACGACGGACATCACGGTATCCCAAAAGCTCAGACTGAGCACTTCGTGCTCAGATGAGCTAAAAAAAAACATTTAAGCTAGAGGCTTGAAACTTGGTCAGCCTATTGGAAATGATAAGTAAATTTAGTCAATAACTTTTCGATGAATTCCGTCAATTTTTTGTCCTTTTTTTGTTTTTTAGAAAATTTTGATATTTTGAACTTGTCAGCAAGATATCTGAAAAAAAAAGCAAAAAAACAACGGAAAAAAAAAACATTTGTGCTAGGGAGCTGTTTGGGAATGAAGCTTAGGTACCTGATTAACTTTTGAAAAATTTCCGTTTAATATTTCGGAAATGACGGCCTCTCGAAATTTTGACCATTTTAAATTTTCAGGATATATGCTTCAGCAATAAAACATGGCCAGCTTGTAGAGGATGTTGATAAGATTAGCTGATTAGGTTTTGGAGTAAAAAAAAAGCCGAAGTTATGGCCCTGTGTAAATTTGGGCCAATGTTGGCAGTAGGATGTCTCGAAAAGTGTTTGAGCTAGGGTTAAGAAAGTTAGTCAGCTGATAGGGGATGAGGAGTCGATTACCTGATTAACTTTTCGAGAGACAAAAATACCTCAAAGTTCCCTTTGTAAATGTGGGTCTGCCAGCCTTAAGCAAGCATTTGGGCTCGGTATTAAGAATAGATAACCGGATTAACTTTTGAGAGATATTATAAAAGTTTGTGGAATTAAATTATGGCACTTTGTCAGTTCGGTCATATTCGGCGGCATGTTGTTTTACAAACAATTTTTTTTTTCGAAAATTGAAAAGAAAGTGCACCTTAATATTAAGATGACCATCGTCAGAAATGACATACAACAAACGTTATCACGGGGACAATACCATTTCCCTACCTGTGCTGTCCACCGAGCCAGTCAATTACCATACACCCAAAAAAGGACCTTCAACCGAGACAATCGACAGCAGGATCGGATAAGTGTACAGCCAATAACAATAGTATCATTTATCGTTATTGGTAATGCTTACGATCGAATTCTCGGTCGACAGCCACTCTGTATAGTACCAAATCGGTCGACCCCACAAGCAAGTTGGTATTACCCACGGGGTTTTCCTGAGTAATACCAATTTCCTAACGACTGAGACAATCCACAGCAGTATCAGCCCGGTCGACAGCCATTGACAATTGTATCATTTACCGTTTATTGGCATTTCTTTTGACCGACTTCTCGGTCGACGGCAACTTTGCAAAGTATCGGATCGGTCGACAACACAGGTAAGCAAATTGGTATTGCTCCCATGCTGATTCACTTCGGAAGTTTCGTATCTGTACTCTTTCTTTCTCATTGCTACATATTCCTGTCATTTCTGCAGCAATTTTAAACAATAACTTTTTTAGAAGATAATTATTTGAAATTCTAACACAGTGCGCCTATAGAAGCAATGAAAAGTTACCGTGTTTTATTCTGCAACAATTCACTGTCTCGAGGCGCGTGAATCTAATTGCTGACGTCACTTGCATTACTGACTTAATTTTGTGACGTTTCGAGACGTTAGACGGTGCAACGTCTCTTTTTCTTTTTAAAATTGCCATAATAACGTACATTTACATTAGATATAGTTAAGGATATTGGCGGGAGCATGAACGCGCTGGCATGAAGGTTGGGAGAGTTTGAATGAAAAGATTAACTTTTTCAGCGTTTTTGAGCGTTAGAATCGAAATAGTTCAGCTCTGGCATTGAATTGTTGAGTAATAATTCACTGTTTGTCGGTCAGTTATAAGTAGATATATCACTCGCGCTCGGCGCTCTTGATATGATCTACTTTACAACCGACCTCCAAACAGTGAATTATTACTCAACAATTCACTGCTAGAGCTGATCTATTTCTTAAATGAATTATAGATTTGACAAAATCACACTTTTCCATTGTATGAATTTCAAGTAGCAGCTCACTTATAATTCGAATGGAGCATGGCATGAACTGTATGCCATGCTCCTCTCGAATTATAAGTGAGATGACGCCATAGATGCATTACCATAGCAACTATGGAATTACCAATTGTTATTCTCAGTACCTTGGCAAAATGACGTCTTGATGATGACGTCACTTAGACATCAATATGAACTAATTGCTATGGTAACGCATCTATGACTTTATTTGTAACGGAGCATGGCATACATTGCATGCCATGCTCCGGCATTTTTTAATTGCATTACAAAGTGAAATTCTTTCAACAGAAACTAGATTTCCTCAAACAAATAATTATTCTCAAGTCATGTAATTCTTTTTTTTTTTCTGTCTATATTTTATTCTGGCTGGGATCCTGTCTGTTATTCAGTTAAATCCATTTGCATGTTTAGTTGGTCTATCTTATCTATAGATAATTCAAAAGCATAACCCCAATGCCAAAAGCTATAAGATATCAAAGTTTTTATACCAGTTTCTATCTACCATGTAACAGTTAAGCATGTTTATTTGCTCAAATATGTCAATAAATTTGACACAATGCTAAATTTTACTACGGAAAAAAGTAATTGTACATCCTTTGGTGAATAAAATCTTCGACAGACCCCCATATTTCGGCACCATTATGAATATTCATGCAATTTCACGCGATATTACCATACCATATATATCATTTTAGCTCTTATCTAGAAGAAAACTCATACTTTTCGCTGGTAACGGTTGTTTCTTATATTTTGATAAGTTTATGATGCCACTTTTGGAATTCCAACAGACTTCACAGAGACTGTTATTTGAAGTAAATAACTAACTTAACAATAGCCCGCGCCTATACTTATTGTTTTAGCTTCTACGATATATGTATATAACACGAAATTATTCAAACTGTATCTTCCAAGTATGGCATTAGATGGAAAATAGTTGGCGCCATATTGAACATGTGAGACTTAATTCAAAGATATGAGCCTCGTTCTGATAAAACTTGCCTTATGACGTATGTCAACTGCGCATGCTCACCAGCCTGCCCCTATGCGCATGGTGGTGCGGGCGTCAACAATACGCACAGACGTTCATTGTAGCTTAGAGGTTTAAAAAGTAAAAGTTTGCAGGTTCTCACCTGGCTGCATATGCGCGTACACTGGCATGGGCATGCGCAAATTGCATATGCATAAAACATGCTTTTTCACGACACGGATCATATGATGGAACGCTTGGTAGGAGGGAGCCAATCATTTTCTAAGAACACATGCTCACATGCAACATCGTGTCAGGAAAAACATAGATTTTAAAAGTATTCAAGTTACCGTATTTTATCTACATGTTTGAGACGAATACCTGCGCAAACAGTGCAGACTCTGATCAGACTGCTCCAGGAGCACTCTGATCAGGGTCTGCACTATTTGCCAATAGTTTTATTAAAATCCCCCACAGGACAAATGGACTTGTCTAACTTCGAAGAAGACGAGTCCATTAAAGAAATATAGGGGTGTCCAAATATTTAGAGAAAATACGGTAAGTCTAAAATATAAATTTTGATAACTTGACAAACGGCTTTGTCTTAAGGTCTAATGACAGTAATCGAACTACCATGAAAATTCATATTTTCAAAAACAGAAAAATAAATAAAACGGAAAATTGAACAAAAACATATTCGTGAAGGTGACCAACCTATTTATACTGTTTTTCCAAACTGATTTTGATTTAAAAAAAAATGATTTATTAGTGCGTAAACTTCTGGAGAGACATCGTGACATTATAGTTTACCGACAATGCATATGAATCATCATATGTGAATCTGAATCGTACACCACTGGAAAGTCTGCTCCACCATTCCTTCTCGCTGGGGGTCAGTTCTGAAAAGAAAAAAAGTGCTCTGGTACGAGCTAATTCATTTAAAAATCGACCTCAAATTCGATGGGCTTCGTTGTCATGGAAACAAACAGGAAGTCACAAAACTTGGTTCTCAATGTAAGACTAGAAAACAAAAACATGGAGGTGTACCATTCACTTAAGGCAATTAGATGGAATGGTTCAATGGTACTTGTCATTTTGATCCTAATAAAAGCTCCTGCTCTAAGAAACGCCCCCTGCTTCTTTTCAGAAACTGATGTTATATTAACTTGTTTGAATTCCGATTTGCTTCTCTGGGTGATGTAGCTCTTTCAAAATGGGGTCCACTCTTAAAGGAAAGAATTTGCTCCCAGAGGAGCCAATTCTTTCCTTTAAGACTTGATCCCAGCTCCACTGAGAAGGGTGATAAAAAGAAGTAGAGCTGCATACCCATTCGCTTTAGTACTTTTTATTACAAGTACTTTGGCTGTGGCTGATTTGCTACAGTTTGGGCTCTAAACAATCCCCCCCCGTCCTTTCGTAAAATGTGATATTCTGTTTCATGGGTCAGAAAATGTAGGGCAAACATTGTAGACCAATGTAAGTCTACATTGCTGATTTTGACTAAATTGTAATATAACCTATACTAAAAGGGTATAACAAACAAAACAAAAAATGAGAGAGATTTCTTTAAGACTTGAGAGAGCATTTCAGTAACCTACAAGGGACACTACTCTTCTTTTACATTTACGGTGATTGTCTAGTCAAATGAAGACCAAAAAACAGGAAGACAAAGCACTTCTCCTACATGTAACCTCATGCGCAATATTACATGTAGCGGTTTAGATCAGACAAGGTCCATCATACATTGTTGACTTTAATGAGCCGCCACACAACGAAAGAACCAAAGTGGCATATGTGCGCAGCGAAGACTCAGATCAGCCTGGGAATCCGCCCAGTCTGATCTGAATCCTCTCTGTCGACATAGAGGTATAGCTTAGGCCCTTAGATACCATTTAACTTGACGCATAGTTATGCTGTCGACTAGTATAGGCAGCCTAAGGGAGGCTACTTCGTTTTAAGAGTTCAAATTTGGCGTATCGCAGTCAATGCCCCAAGTTAGCTGCGCGTTAAAAAGAAGAATGCAAGAAAGAATACGAAAGGAAAAAATGTAACGGTGTTTGCGTCTAGCTATGGGTCAGATCAGTATGCGCAGCCTTACGCACTCTTCCCTTTTCGGTATCTAGATTCTCCAGGACAACACAGGCTGCCGATTAGAACATTGAAGGGTCATTCGTTGTTCGTACATGTATAGGTACCCTGCTATTCGCATTGAGCGAATGATCACCCAGATAGGGAAATATATGTCTCCAGCTTCTCGATGAAGGTTACTTTTATTTCTCTCTTTCGAGATCGAATTCTATAGCCGCTACTGATCAGTGGGTTTGACTATTTGCCTTGAAAACATAGCGCACAAACCATACAGTTTTAGCCACTATCTTCAAAACGTCATAAAGCGAAACAGCGCGCGTCAGTTAATGTGATATCCTGGCAACGACGTCTTTTACGTTACGTACAGATACGTTAGCATTTTCACCACTCTCTCTCCTATTCTCCTTGCTTCGAAATGATTTCTTAGTATTCATGACATGAAATGGAGTATGGGTTGATTCATCTAAGAAATTTTGTACAATATGGAGGCGATCTGGCGGCGTTTGAACTTCCAAGACTCAGGAGAGGTAAAAGTAAGTTATCACACGCGTACGTGTACGATCACTGGATCATTACTATTCAATGGATCATTACTATTCAATGGATCATCACATTGACAGATTTGATATAAGGTTACTAAAAGTGCGAAAAAAGGAAAATTTTTAGCAGAGCGAGGTTTCGATCCTCGGACCTCTGGGTTATGGGCCCAGCACGCTTCCACTGCGCCACTCTGCTGGTTGTTTCAGCTCTTATTCGATAACAACTTATTCTCAATATTTTCTGATGCAATACTTCCTTCTATGGTCAAAATACTGCCTTTTTGAGGCAGTTGTTTCCCTTTGATTGTATATAAATAGAACTACATACCTGTATACCTGTGAAGAAGTACATGTCTGTTGAAACAGAACAGAACCGTATACCTATGTAAACTAAATAGCTTGTCATGACTGTAATGACTGTGTGATCATTTCAAAAGCTCATTTTAATCGAATCAAGATTGTTTTCGTCTTTAAAAATAAATAATAATAATTTCAGTAGCATTATATCCAACTATAACTATATGCATAAAATTCTGATAAAAATCTACTAATGGAACAGCGGTGGATGTTACCAAACGAAAACAAGAGCTGTCACGAAACGAAAAAGTCATAGTTACCAAATGACCTGGGGCCAGTTTCATGAACATATCTTAGATTTGTGCTTAAGTTACAACTTAAGTTATAACTTAAGTAAAAAGGTAAGAATGACTTAAGTTCGAACTTAAGCCGTTTCACAAATTCATCTAAGCAAAAACTTAATCTTTTTGACTTAAGTCTTGTCTATTTTTAGGAGTCTATTTTTAGCTGTGTTAAAAGTCTGCAATATACTTTTATGTACCAAACATCATGATGACGTACCTGAGGCGGTGGTGTGGTGGGTAGCGTTTTGCGCTCTAGCACAGACAGTTACAGGTTCGAATCTCCACTTTTCCGTTTCATTTTGTCAGTTTGTATTTTTTTTTAATTTATTTACGGTACTTTAATTTAATACGGTACGGCTTTGAATGGGTTCCCTAATTTGTATGCATCCTAAAGTTAAAGCGAGTATAAAAGTTTCCTGACACGCATGTCGTTATCGAAAACTATGTTTCAAGCTTCTCAAACCTTTTGGGGATGGTCGTGGCCGGAAGATGATGCTAAGTAACTTTCAGTCCTGGGGCGTCCTACTGATATGGATAATAGTGGGACAAGGGCCAACTGTGTTTGCAGTAGGTGCGGGCGGGTATTGTTTGGACATTTTTTTTCTCTCTCCTATCTCTTTTCCTTCTCCCTCTGAGAGACGGTTCGATATAGACTTAAATACTGTCTCTCAGAGCCGTTAAACCAAAAACGATCAACCAACTAAATCTCCAGTCGTTTATGCCTCGTTCAGTTGCGGCACACACAGTAAGTGAGCAAGTGATAGAGTTGTCTGGTCGAAAACTTGATCAATGGAAAAGAAATGTTTAGAACTGCTGAGATCTTTAGCCGTTATCAGCAGTGTGTACAATGGTCAGTGCCAAAAAGTAGGGTCCCTCTTTCAGTTCATCAGGGGAAGCACGGATAATTTAGGGATAATTTTTAATATTTCTCCATAAAAAAAACATACGTTTTGACCCCTCATTAGAACCGTATTACCGAGACGGTTCTAATAAGGGTCACAGCATATTTTTTCCATCATAAATAATGAAAAATATCTCAGAATCATCCATGTTACCCCTTCTTATCTGGAGCACTGCTCTTGCTTCCTAAATAAAAGTCGACTATTTAGTGAATATACCTACATCGGATAGGCACTTCCTCACTTCACCTAACTCTTGTATTCCATCGAAACATGGCTACAGGAGAATTTTGTGGGACTTTGGCATTTCCCACTCTCATCATAGCTGAATTCCTCGATCTAATATATGCACCTTCATGTAGGCATGCACATACAAAAACATTTACGCACGAATGATCATGCAGACCATCCACAAACTCGCACATAAGTATGACAAAGATACCACGAAACTTTCGACATTTGGACGTCCCAAGCTAGAGCAAGGACCTGCTCCTTTTGCAGTAGGTGCAGTATTTGAGTAAAATCTGTCTTAACGGGGTCATTAAGGTAAAAACAATCAACAAGTCGCAGGTTAGGCGTCACTCTACATAGAACCTGCGCGCAGGTTTAGTTTATAATTTCTTCGTATCGATAGAAAGAGGGACAAGCATACAAAAAAGACACACACAAATTTGAACTAGCCTTACTTTTGACTGGAAATATGAATATAAAACATGAACTTTCCGGTGGAAATTCTCCCTTCTGCCATAGCTAGTAATTATGCATTTTCAAACGCACATACACATGAAAATTAGCACGTACATACATTGCGTGCCGGCGTGCACTAAAAAGGCACATACACGCAAATGCACGCTTGTCGGAATCCAAAGTCACACACGCACACACACACACACACACACACACACACACACACACACAAGCGCACGCGCACACCGACACACACACACACACATTGCATGACTGACAGGCGCAGAAAGACGGAATCCGAGATAAAATTTCGATAGCTGTTTTCCCATGAGCAAAGAAAAAACATACGGACGCACACTTTCTTTCAGCTCTCCATTTTTTCTCTAATGTTTGATTCTGATTTTATATAACTATGTAACCTGAGAGTCAAATGTTTCCCGATTGGCTCCAGGTGTAATGAATATAGAAAAGGGGACTATATGATGGAGTACGATCACATGATAAAGTCATTTTCATTCGCTGACGCTTTTACGCTAACAACATCCCCAAACCACACCCCTTCCAGAGAGAGAGAGAGAGAGAGATGATGATGATGATGTATTTTAATTGATTATTTTATAAAAAGAGACACACATCAGTGTGTATACAAATGCGTTCGTATAAGGCTTTCATAAACTTATCGGCCGTGTCGTGAGAAAACGTCCTGAATGTACAGGCCTGGGCTGCCATGTACATACCGTTTTATCTGGTAAGCACTCAAAGCCGCAGGGAATGGGTCCTGTCCGAGCCCTGCCTTCACCACCTTCAGAAGTACTCGGCTATATGACTCATGTAAACAGTTTAAGTAGCTTTGGTTCAGCTGTGGCAGAGCTGTGAATTTGCCAAGAAATGGCCACAATCACAGAACATAGGGTTTTCGGAGCACGAACAGTAGAAGACTGAAGGAGGACGAAATCAAACCCTATCATGTTTAGTGTCTACTAAATGAACAAAGAGGAATCGGAACAGAAACCACATATTGGACGTGCAGTAGCAAAATTGTTTGTGTTCCGAACCGCTTATAGGTTACAATACAACATAAAATACAAGTAAGAATTCGAAGCGCATAACGAATGAACAAAACAGCCTTCATTTATAAACGCAGTTTGTGGTATATCCTGAATTATGACAGCCTATCATCAGAATATCTACCTTACACATTTTAAGTTAGAACTTAAGTCACCTCGCTGGTTGACTTAAGTTTATAGCAAAATCTAAGCAAAGAGTTTCAACTAAGATTTTTTGTGAAACCACTTACGTTTACACTTTTGACTTAAGTTATAACTGAAGTCAAAAGTTCTTGCTTAGACCGTTTGTGAAACTGGCCCCTGGTCATTAGGTCGTTTGGTAACTATGACTCTTTTTCGTGTCTTAACAGCTTTTTTTAGTTGTGTAACAGCCCTTAAATATACATAGTTAACCAGGGGTGATGTATACGTTCCGCTGGGGAACACAGTTATGGGAGTTGTTTGGTTGATTTGATGCTTAACGTCCACGGTAAACAACTAAGGTCATGTCGGGACGGTCAGTTAACCTAACCACACTATTCCTGGGCAGGCTTAGACCTCCTAAGCGGTTAACCAGTACTAAGTGCACATACTTTCGCCAGTAACTGACAACTGCCCTTCTTGAATCAGCGGAAGGAGAAACGAAAGTATGTGGCCAGACCGGGTTTCGAACCCAGGACCTCTGACTTACGAGTCAGGTGCCCTACCGATTGCGCTACCCGGCCCGGCAGTTATGAGAGAAGAAACAACAACAACAGCGGTGAAAAAACAGCTACACTAGGTTATTTTCATTTTATTATGTCTGTTTGAGCGTTCGATTGCTTGCAGCGCAGCGTCAAGTATGTTTTGTGGCAGTCATGTGGCTCTATTCATTTTAACCCATCATGACTCATCATTTGGATTTTTAGGGGTTTCCTGGTGAATTTGTTTACATTGTGTTTTTTTAATTTAAATTACTGTAAGAAAACAGTGTTGTTTCTGATCAGACGCCGCATGCTGCAGCATCTGAAGTGGGTTTGTACTTTTCGCATTTGTCCCCAAATCATCTTAAAAGGGTTAATCGGGTGAATCTTTACAGCGATGTCAATGTACTCTGCCAGTTTGGAACTTATAGTTGCTTTTTCTCATTTTTTATTTTATTTTTTATCATTTATCTTTTTTTAAGTTTAAGTAGCTAACAAAAGTATCTTAATATTGGGCACCAATTAATCATACATTTTCATAACCTTGCAAGGTCGTTGGGACAAAGCAAACGAGTTTGTAATTTGTCCTGTTTTCAGCTACTCTAGTTGTGCATATACCATCCTTACCAGAAAACGCCAACATTTGCACAAATTATTTCACAGTGAGCAGAGTCTACACTGGTATGGGTGGTATAAAATAGTTATGACATGGTTTGTCCGCCTGTACGAGGAGATAATCCACGAGCTTTATAGCATGGTTTGTCCGCCTGTACGAGATAATCCACAAGCTTTATAGCATGGTTTGTCCGCCTGTGCGGGAGATAATCCACTCGCTAAAGCTCGTGGATTATCTCCTCGTTCAGGCGGACAAACCGTGGTATAACTATTACTTGCGGGTCCATCCCTGTCTATTCTACATTGTTGTCTTCCCACCTCTTCTTCTGTCTAGCACATGTATCGCTTCTTCTTTCTCCTTTCACTGTACGCTGTAGAATCGATTTGAAAACCTTGAAACCACCTTAAATTCCGTTTCTTGACCAAGGCCAAGAGTTCCTCATGTTCTCTAATGATAGGTTGCTTAGATCTTTCTGCGAACATCCTAATAAGCTACGTGGTTCTTGTAGGATTTGTTCTTTAACCTGTGTTCTTTTTCTCTAACTCTGCTGGAACTACATCCAGAAATACGGATGTGACAAGGGAGCGCATCGATTTCACCTTTGCCTGATGGTGCAAGAGATGTGTTCACCTGATTGGCATCAGCTTTGATATCCCAACAGTCGTTTTCATGCCATTGGCATTTACTATACCACAATAACCATAAACATTGGTACAGATGTACTTATGTATTCGGTTATAAGACGAGAGTTTATCCTTCTAAAATTACCGCATATATGTAAGTCAGTATTGTGTAATTCAGTTATACAGTAGAGATTTTCTCTTCCAAAACAATCCATCCCTCTGCAAACATGTAAATTTCTGCCCTAAAAACTCACTGTTGTCTAACCGACCCGTATGTGCTCTGATTAGTCATGTAGGCCCCGTATGCAATCGTGATTGGTTCGAGTTTCAAGATGGCGGCAAGCCGCAACACATTTGTGTACACATTTAGGAAAGGAAGCGATACACATTAGTTAGGTAAGCTAATTTATTTTATTTCACGAAGTAATTTATCCAAACAAATATCTATTTGACCCTTATGCAAATTTCAGCAAAACGATACCCAATAACGAGATATTGATCCATAAAGTTGTGCTCATGGAAAACAAAAATATTCGAATCGAACAACATCCATGAAAATGTGGCTGGTATTTACTCGCATTCAGCAGTTGTACTCTGGTTTTACGTGGAAGTCTTCAAAAAGTGATTGCTACTGTCGCTGATGCTTTTACTTTGTTTGTTTTTGTATTTTGATGTGGAAATAAATGATTTTTATAGTTTTCTACACACCTCTGTTTGCCCCGGATTAGAAACTGGTGTACTACGGATTAGTATCCTACAGAAATCGGATTGGAATGAGCTTTTCTAACAAAGAGCACGGATTAGTCATCATTATTCTGATACAGTTTTTGAAGTTTTTTTTATTCATTTGAGCATTTAATACAATAATTACGCTGTAGACCTTATAGCAAGGTAACTTTCAGAACCAGAATTGCTCTTGAAGAGTTTTTTTTGTAGACTAGTTAATAATCATACACAATCATATCAGATTATTTTGATGCAAATAACTCATCATTAAGGGGATGCCGATCTATATGAAAATTTACCTGTGCAAACAAAAATGGTCATTTTGTCAAGGAGACTGATATTTCTGGCTATATTATTGTATGAGCAATTTATATATGTCACACAGATTACTTTACGTCCCAAAATACAGTTTTTGAGTACTCAGCAGCGTGCTTATCAGTCATTTTGGTTACTCCCTGGTTTGATTCCATTTGCGTCACTGTGAAACGCTGGGTGTATTTCAGAGAAAAACATTTACATTAACATAACTACAGTTATCCGACTACAATGTATGAAAGTATTTTAGCCCAAATGTACATATTTCAGGTAGAATTTTTTTCTCCAATTTTTGCTTAAAATAGTTTGCATGGTAAAACGCAAACATTGTAAATAATACCAGAAATACATACAATGTCATGTGAACCAAAGTACTTTCATACATTGCAGTTGGATAACTGTAGTTTTTGTTCATGTCAACATTTTTATCTAAAATTTACCCAGCATGCCACAATGACACAAACGGAATGAAAGCAGGAAGTGTTGACTCATACAAGTAAGAGCTTTTGAGGCCGGCGTGCCCTTAATATGAGATTTATTTTTTCAGATTAAATTCGAACACATAGACTAAACAGAGATGGACTTAAGATGTTACTGTCAGAGAGTGGTTTTTCCCCCTTTCCCCCCGGAAAAATGGCTATAGGAAGGACGGCTATATAGTGGACTGTCCGGACCTCATAGAGCCACTTTTCCCCCATAGTCCTTTTTTCCCCCACCGGGAAATTGGCTACTAAAGAATTTGGTATGGCTATTGGTATTTTGCGGAACGAAACGAAACGGAACGGTATGGAAAAGAAACATTTTACGGTATTAATCGCATCAGAAATGTATTAAGTACTTCAAGGGAGGTAATAAACGTGATAAATTCCAAAAAAAAACAATATGCAAATTTAGCAACCATATTTTTATAATAATCAATAATTACTAATTTTAGAAACGAGGCAGTTGTGATTTCTTCTCATCGCAGATATTTGTACGCTTACGCATACGCGTGCAAGCTACAGGAAGATGTACGAACGGGTGTTTTGTCTAGTCATGTTTGTTTTAGGGAGTTTATTACATAAAAATCATAATCGGACGTGTGTCCCAATGGGAGTCGAGCCCATGACTCCTGCATGAAAGGCGAACACTATTCCAGGCACTCTGTTGCGCGCATCCCCAGATGAACGCTTGTACAAACACAAAATTATACAGATTTATGCACACAACTTCGTACATTCATATCTGTTTTTACAGCTAACATGGAAAAACAAAAATGCCTACCTGTTTTCCCCAAAACGAAAACAAAACAGACTGATGGACACATGCATGCGTTTCTAGCATCCGTTATCAATCGATATTTTACGGACATATACTCATATTCCTGTTTCAGTTATGAACCTCACTATTATAATTGGAGAAGGAGCAAATTCCACTATGTAGCTTGTTTTCCTGTGATCATATTACCAGGGAGAAAATCCACTATAGAGGGGAAAACGGCTATGCAAAAACACGTATAGTAGATTTTCCCCGGGGAAAATTGGCTATATAGTCATATTTCCGGGGGGAAATTCTACTATATAGCCATTTTTTCCGGTGGGAAATTCTATTATGGAAAAATCGTAGTCATATTTCCGGGGGGAAAGACTACTAGGGGGGAAAAGCTACTCTCTGACAGTTACTACTGTCCTTTCCAGACCAGCGAATTGCGATGTGTATCGCCCACACCAGTCAGCTACATAGTGATCAAACTCTCAAAATCAAACGCCAAGAGCTAGACTGCGATAATGGCATTCTAGGCTACAGAACAATGAGCTTTAATAAAGCGTTTAATTCTTTTTCTCACCCAATACGTTTGCTCGTACATCATCGTCTCAGTAACCATATCTCTTAAAGAGAAAAAAACAGAGGCTAATGGCCACAAGTCTCACCTGAATATCATCATGCTAACAGGCCAGTGAAACTGACACCCCACATTTATATACTATTAGTAAAACTGGGGTTTACTCCGACAAGGGTATTCATTGTGTTCTTATTTTGCTCTAAAACATATTAGATTATGGACCCTCGTTAGAACCGCCTGACATGTACCCACAATTTATCTTTTGAGCAAAATTAGGAAAAACATCATAATTTTTCATCTGAAAATTACCAATTTTACAGCCGTGAAAAAGGCAGTATATTGCACAGGCTTGTTATCGTAATGTACAGCAATTGCTAAAATAAAAATTTAACCTCTCCGGATCCAAAGCAACCAGACTTCTTATTAGACTGGCACAAAAACATAATCATTCATTTCCCCTAACTATAAATTCTATATGTGATACAATCATGTATATACGAAAAAAAGTTGAGATGACAGACGGACGACGGACGCTGGCTGGATTTTTTCTGATTCAGTTTTACGGACGTTCAAGATTATTTCACTCATATTGAGACGAGCCAATCAGTAGATTGGGCGAAAACGGGAGTACCCCAGGAAAAATCACCTGGCACACCCGCAAGCAGAACTTGGCTTGTCTCACATGTAAACCGTGCAGAGCTCGAACCCACACCGGCCACAGCGTGAGATGATCGAGCGATTATGAGCGGGTGGCTTGATCTACTAAAAACTCGCCTAGATGAGTGTTCGGCTTAGGTAAGTTAAAACGTGTTTAGGACGTTCACATTATTTCTGCATAGAAAGGTTCAATCATATATGACACTTAAGATGAGCTTGTGAGAATCTGGCGTGACTTCATTACACTCTCAAGTCTTACCACACTATGAATGATAGTAAAAAAACTATTTTATACTTGGATAATTGATCCTTAAATGTGAAACCAATCCGTTGTCTTTACTTACTAATCCGCACTCCTCGCTCAACTAATCCGTGGTCTGACCATAAACTACACAAGACTAATCCGTGTTATGACCATTTTGTGTATTCTTAAATATATTTGAAAGGCAAATGTGTTGGATCCCATGCTTTGTGTGATATTGAAAGAATTGACCAAACAACTGATTTAACACCATTCAAAGCACAATTTGATGGTCCAAAGATGCAAAAACTCAAATTTTTACAATCGTCACTCGATTCAACATATTTATGTCCTAATGAGCACACAAATGATGAAGGATTGCAATTCATATGGTGAACAGTCCTGCCTAAGGATTCCGAAATGCATGTAATAAACAATAGAGTTTAATGTTGCAAACTGCAATTACTTCCGATGATGAAAAGAAATGGCAAAAAAGCTAAAAATTACCTGTTGGCATCTCGTGGTGTGTTGTTCGCCGCCATTTTGAAACTCGAACCAATCACGATTGCATACGGGGCCTACATGACTAATCAGAGCACATACGGGTCGGTTAGACAACAGTGAAACTATATGTAATAGATATTCAGCTAAATAAACTAAATGATCTTTCTAATTGCAGGAAATGACCTAAACGCCAATGCTCGGCAGGAAAGACCTCGATCTGCCCCGCCTCAATCTTCCTCGTCCGGGTCCACATGGGCGAGAACAATCTCATCAGACGCCTCCTTGCGCTCGATTGGTCTGGAAACACCACTCGGTGTTATTCGGCAAAGTTCGTTATCCAATGAGGATCTCGTGCGAATGCACAGCGCAACCAGTCAAGACCAATTCAAAATGAGTATGCATAAACTAAAGTCCATGCCTGCCATAAATGAAGACGAAAGTTCGCCTGAAGAAGACGAGCTTCCGAACGATAAAAATACACCAACTAAAAGAAAAGTTAAAAGGCGAAAACCTAAAAAGGTCCCATTAAAGAAAAACAGCCATCATTTCATCGAAGAAAAGGATGAAACGGAAGAAGAACAAGAACCAGTCAAGGTCACGAATAAGGGAGTCAAGAAGTTCTTCCGCGGACTTTTTTCTTGTACGAAGGCTCAGAAGTATGAAAAATCAGATGCACTTTTAAAGGGAACCAAAATCTAAGACCACTGTTGCAGTTATTTTTGTTTTAGTGTTATTTTTTTTTTTATTCTTTTTGTTTTACTTTTCTTTGAAAGACCAGCTTTTTTCTAAGGAAACGTACAAACATTTTAGACTCTTATAAGCCTGCGTAGATGCTGATTTTTACTTTATATGTTCTTGGGTAAATGAGTATACTTTTAGGAGAAATTTATCATTTTCAGTGTTGCCTCATTTTTAAATGGGGGCCAACCTTAGAATATATATGTACAGTACCCTTCATTCTTTCCACGATGAAGAGTTGAACTTATTTTCTTTGGTCCACTCGAAGAATTGTTTGAGTATGTGACGATTTTACTCCTTTCATGAAATTTGCATTTACGTAATCTGCTTTTATTTTATTTGTTCTATGTTACAATAAAGTTAAAATTTCAATCATAATATCCTAAAGGCACCGATGTCATTTTTTGTTCGTATAGACATCATCCCGTGGCTCTATGCAAGGCGTTTATCTTGCATTTACCAGCGTCAAAGTCGGAAGAAAGCATATGATCGGCGGGTACTCTGATTCTTTTCTTTATATCATATACGCGTCGTTTGGGTTTTGATTCGCACTAGAGGGGTTAGTGGTCGAATAGTCAGAGGCGCTTGGTTATGATGTTAATGGTCGCAGGTTCAAATCTTCGTTGGGCCGTTCAGCCACTAAAAACTCTGTTGACCCAGCGGTAAATGAGTACCTTATTCGAATTAGAGAAGGATAAAGGCAGCGAAAGGAGGGGACTGGGATCTCCCTTTTATAGACTGTGTCTAAAGATAGGATGGCCTTCTTTTAACATCTGCTGTTCCTACGGCCCTTTCAAAACCCTAGCTTTTTTCCTAATTCATTATAAATTAATCATTAGAATCTCCTTGACTTACATACAGCTATATCGACATTCTCACAAACGGGTCATTTCCCATAAACTAGTCGATTTCACAAATGGTCTTTTTTATTCTTTTTTTTTTTTTCTTTTTAATAATGCCTCAACCGGGTCGATCCCCAAAATTGTTCTGAAATTACAAACCGCAAACGTTGCGTCAACAATGATGCACATTTTATGCAAACGCTATGACACGTGGGGAGTACGTGTTTGTACGCCAAAATCAATTAGTTTGGGTATGAGACTCACTTATTTGTTCCTGTACTATCTATTCTCTGTATTGAAATATTGCTTTGATCTGATTATTTTATTAGCAGGAGATATTGAAAGTAATCCTGGCCCGGTAACATCTTCTGATCATAGTCTCTCGATCATTCATTGTAATGTCCGTAGTATTCGAAACAAAATTGAATTTATTAAAAATAATTATGCAGATTTTGATATAATGTGTTTTACAGAGACCCATTTGGATGTTAACGTAACTTCGGATAGTATAATGATTCCTGACCGTTATGATGCTCCACTACGAAAAGATCGTACTAATCATGGCGGCGGTATTTTGATTTATTTGGCCTCTAATTTAATATATAAAAGAAGAAATGATTTGGAACAGTTTTGGAATGAGAGCATCTGGGTAGAAGTCAAAACAAAACATGATGTCTATTGCCTAGGAGTATTCTATAGTCCGAAACGAGCAGATCAACAATTTTTTAATCAACTAAATCTTAATATTGAAAAAGCTTACGAAGATACAAAAAATTAATAATTGTTGGTGACATGAATGAAGATTTATTAAATCCGAACATGTATAATTTACGAAATCTTCTTTTATTAAATTCTATGATAAATGTTATTTCCGAACCTACAAGACAACAGGCTATTCTGGACCCAATTATAATACATGAAGACATGGAATACCTCGACTCCGGTATAATTGCAAATACAGTGGAAATTAGTGACCACCATGCCACTTATATTTTGCTTCCCTATCATTATGAAGTGCAGTCATCATTTGAAAGAACAGTATGGCTCTATAAGAGGGCCAATTTCGATCTGTTAAGTCAGTATATTGATAGTTTTGACTGGACCTGTTTATCGTCAGGGACAGTAAATGATGCATGTAATTTGTTTACAAATAAATTTTTAGAATTTGTCGAAAAATGCATTCCATCTAAAGTAATTCTAGTTCGAAATGACGATAAACCGTGGTACGATTCTGAAATAAGAAAATTTTCTAGAATAAGAGATCGTCTTAAAACCAAAGCCTCCAAAAGTAAAACTCAAAATGATTGGTCTAAACATAAACGTGCTCGCATCAAAGTTAACAATCTGAAAAAACACGCTAAGGAGTTATTTTACAATAACTTGGAAAATATCCTGCTTGAAAATAGCTCGAATAATAAAAGAGATTATTGGCGAGTTATAAGATATTTTGTTAAAAATGATAATTCTAAATCATGTATACCACCTATGTGTAGCCCAGTCGACAATACTTATAGTTATACAGATCATGATATAGCTGAAACTCTTAATTCTTTTTTTGTATCAGTTTCAAAAGTTAACGATGAGAATGCTGTCCTACCTAATTTGACTACGAAAACTGATAGTATTTTGAACTCTGTTAATGTTACGGCTGACCAAGTCGAAGCGCTAATCAAAAGTTTAAATCTAAATAAAGCTAGTGGCCCAGACTTGATCAGTCATAAAATGTTGATAGGAGTAGCAAAGGCTGTTTCGAATCCACTAGCTATACTGTTTAATAGATCACTCGATGAAATTATTTTTCCAGATTCTTGGAAAATAGCTAATGTCATACCAATATACAAGAAGGGCTTAGCATCTGATCCTTCAAATTATAGACCAATTTCTTTATTGTGTTCCATAGGTAAGTTGTTGGAGCGATTGGTGTTTAAAGATATATATAACTATCTACATGAAAATAATATCCTGTATAAATATCAGTCAGGGTTTGTACCCAACCACTCGACTACATTTCAGCTTATAGATATTTATCACCAAATATGTCGAACTTTCGATAATCACCAGTATTCATGCATGGTATTCTTTGATATATCAAAAGCTTTTGATAGGGTGTGGCATAAGGGTCTTTTGTTTAAATTAAAACAAAATGGTATTGATGGGAAACTATTATTATGGATTTCAAATTATTTGTCTAAAAGAAAGCAGAAAGTAATAGTAAAATCAAGTTCTTCTTCTCTACAAGCAGTCACAGCAGGAGTACCTCAAGGATCTGTTTTAGGACCACTTTTGTTTTTAATATATGTAAATGACATTGCCGAGTCAGTCTTAAGTTTGACTAGGTTATTCGCCGACGACAGCTCTCTGTATTTTTCAGGATCTTCTTTGGACGATATTGAAGGAATTATGAATCATGACCTACGTATAGTATTTTCGTGGGCTTCTCAGTGGTTAGTGAATTTTAATCCGAATAAAACTGAGGCTATGCTTTTTACTCTTAGAAACGTCGATAATCCCCCATCTTTGATTTTTAATAACACCCCGATACACTTTGTTGATCATCATAAACATCTTGGAGTTACCTTTAGTTGTGATGGAAAATGGAATAAACATATTGAAAATATTCTACAGTCTGCTTTAAAAGTTATCGGTATAATGCGTAAATTAAAATACGAATTTAGTAGACTGGCTCTTAATCAAATATATATATCGTATGTTAGACCTATTTTTGAATATTCGTCCATTGTATGGGATAGTTGCTCCGAACAAAAAGCGGATTTGTTAGAAAAGGCACAACATGAAGCAGCCAGAATTGTTACTGGATTGACTAGATCTGTGAGTTTGGATAATTTGTATAAAGAATGTGGTTGGTCCTCGTTGGCAATTAGACGTAGATATCAAAAACTTAACTTTATGTATAAAGCAACAAACAATATGGTTCCTGAGTATATTTCTGATATAATTCCCCCCTATGTTAGAGATCAAATTAATTACCCATTAAGAAACCGAAATGATCTAATAGTACCAAACAGCAGAACAGAAATATTTCGTAAATCATGTATTCCATCGTCTATCGATTTATGGAATTCACTCGATAATGACCTTAAACAGATATATAACTTTGAAGGATTTAAAAAGAATTTAAAAGATATTTACCTTAATGTAATAAAAGTGCCAAGTTATTATGTGTATGGAAATAGACTTTTAGCAGTATTGCACTCGCGGCTGAGAAATCAATGTAGCGATCTTAATTCTGATTTATACAATAATCATGTAACAAACGATCCATTTTGTGCATGTGCTGAAGAAATTGAAGACGCAATTCATTTCTTTTTCGAATGTCAAAGATATGATGTACAAAGAGCTGTCCTGTTTAGATCAACGAGGAACTTTCACCCTCTTAGTATAAACGTCTTGTTATATGGAAATCCTGACTTATCTGATCAAGACAATCAAATAATTTTCGACGCTGTCCATTCATTTATCAAAAACTCGCGACGATTTTAAGTTTAATTTGTATATGCGAATGTGAGAGGCTATGTCCAAATACTTTTGCTACTGTTTTTCTTCATCTGTTTTGAAAACTTATATCACATGAAGGGCCTCGACGAACGAAGAATCTTCTTGTTTCCTTCTCTGTCCTTTGCCTCTTTTTTTTTTCTCTCCTGTCTTACTAATAATTCTACATTGGCTGGTTATGTGCATGCAGGCGAACGCTTTGAACATAGTATTGTTCTTTAACTTACTTTATGATATGCTGTGGGCTTTTCTAATCATATCTATCTAGTGCTATGCTGTCAGGTATGTGTATTTATATGCTTTATGATTTGCACTGTAGGGGAAGGGCCGTAACTAATGTTGTGAGAACTTGTGGCCCGACCCCATTGCTGTATTTAGAAGCAATAAAATACGTTTAAACTACACGTGGGGAGGGGATTTTTTTGTGTGAATGGTCCTACTTGTTAGTCCTGCACGTAACGAAATACTCATTTGCCCGGTGTTTATGTTTGTGGAAATCGGTTGTTCGTGGGACAACTCTAATTGCGTCACAAATAGGACCTGTCGCACATACTTAATCGATTCACATTGAAGTTTGCACTTAGCTATGCTCGTAGTCAATTAAATAATTTTGTTCCGATCTATAGGAGTTTCAGTCACATTTCTAAGACAGCTTTGGCGAAGAAAATTTAGCGAATGATTTTTTTTTTCTACGGGCACGGCATGCAACAATAAACCAGCTAACGATTTAGATCCGTTTGTGGGAACTTGACCGTACTTTGTTGTGAGTTGAGTAGACAGTAGAATCATGTGCATATTAGGATCGCCTCACTGAGACGACTCGAATAATATTTCAGTCGTTGTATGATCAAACAGAAAAAGTTCGCTTTTCAAGAGCTCCGTCCATCGATTTTATAAGACACTATCGAATGAGATATCAAAATCGGTGGATCAATGTTTTATAGGAACTTGTGGACAACTTATTGGACTCACAATAAAATCCTCTTAACACGGATAAGGTTCATTGTTCCGGATATTTACAATATTTTGATGCTTTAGATATTATTTGTGGAAGACAGGGTATGTTTAGAGTTAATATTTTAGTTTAACGTCTCAAGAAAAAAAGAGAGAAATATTATACATGCGCACAGAGAAGACTCAAATCAGCCTGTGCATTCGCGCAGTCTGATAAGAGTCTTCACTGGTCGCATCAATTGTCTGGAGATCCTGATGAATATGTTAAGTATAAATAAAAGCCTGAGTAAACTTTGCAGATGTCGACCTATGGCTTCGCTCTTCAGAGTTGCCTTTTAAAAGGTACCTTTTTTCGTGCTGCAACGAAATATATTATCAGGATCTGAGGTAAACAACCATATAACTTTATAAATAAACAATCAAGATAGTCCATAAACTTAATATAAATTATTTTAAAGCGACTAATTGCTTTCCTTAGCAACTGCTGTATTAGCTCTAAACATCCGGACAGTGTGCCTCTGACAGCAGACAGTGTGGACGCAAACCAGAATGTTACTAAATTGGCAAATCCCTTTATTTATTTATTTTTCAGAACACCTGCTTCTTAAATTTCTTTTTCGACGACGATCGAAAAGAAAAAAAGAATGAAACAAAACTAAGCAAAAAAAAATAATAAATAATAAGAAAGACAAAATAAACGCTGCCGCTATCCCGTACCTGCCACAAGTACGACCTCAATGTTACCCAGAACTTGCTGTACTTGCAGTAGGTGCGGTGTGAAGGCTCTTTGGATTCTGTGTCTTTTTGGCCTTCTTTTCTTTCACTCCGAGCATGAGAGAAACTTGAAATGCGTGATTGTATATTCGCAGACCGTTCAGCGACTACGACTTTTTAAATGTCATACAACTTTCAGGATCGGTGCCAGATAGTGATTTACGCGCTAGATTTGCAATCCAGGGGTCTCAAGTTTGATATCCCGGGCGACTTAAAACGGAGGCCCAGTCTACGTGTGACTAATGTGTTGGTGAGACCTTAAACCCGATTTAACTGTCCCGTGAAACATTCGGCAGTCGGTACCTGCTGCACTTCCAGTAGGTGCGGGACGGAACAGTTTTTTGTGTGTTTGTGGCAAAATATATACGTTGTAGCGTTGTGTTTATCAGCGATTTGTCGACAGATCACAATTGGCGTTTTTTTTTTTTTTGTGCGTTTGTGCTACGGACGTTAGCCATGTTAGCTTAAGGTTATTCTGTATTTTTTAATACAATTTTAACATGTAGTTATTAGTGTGCGAGTTCTTTTAGCTTTATGTCTTTTTTCTCTGTCTTTGTCTCTTTCTGAAACCCCGAGGAAGGCAAAAGCCGAAGAACACTGAATACTATTCATGATTGACTTATTTTAGTGTATTTTGTGAGGTTATCCTAATATCTTTATTGGGTCCAAAACTGAGGGTTTTTTTTTCTCATTTGTTACATGTGTGTTTCATTAAGAGTCCATCATAACCACGACATAGCTGTCCGAATTTGGTACATACGGTAAGAATTTGTACTTCTCAGTACGGAAAATATCGAACGATCGGCAGTATTTTTGATTGGTATTGGATTTGGCTTTTTGTAATGAATACTCTTATGGGGTTAAGGTAAATATTTTGACTTGTACAGTATTGAATAGTATTATAGTATGTTATACACGTTATTAACTTCACGGTCATTGTATACAATATTCCATATGTGCGTACAACATTGAAATTATACAGGGACGAGTTTGGTCTTGTAGTGTGACATTTAAATCACCAAGTTTAGGTCCGGATATTTAATATCTATTTCTTTGCAGGTGAGTTTTGCTTTCTTCCATATGTTTGTTTATAGTTCGGCTTAATGGTATACTTTATGTTGTCAAACCGCAAGTTAACCTGTCGAATGGTTTCAGTAGAAAGGGACCATAGGCGATCGTCGTACACAGGCCCGGACCCAGATCATAACCAGCTGGCGGGGCTCTCTCTGGACGAGTGGTGGGGTTTAGGACCCTAAGAAAGAGGCCATAATCTGGGCTCCAAATAATATAGAGCAGTCCATGCAAAATCAAGATAATGTCATGCTTACCTTTAAATATATGTTATGATATTTCATTGGAATTCCAATGAAATGTCACAACATATATTTCCCCTCATCTTGTGAATATCATCTCAAATCTTCAACAGGTGCTCCTTTTCACCTACATTTTCCTGCATGAATTTGGACACAAAGCCCCAGGTGGCGGGGCTTAAGCCCCAAAGCCCACCCCCTGGATCCGGGGCTGGTACAGCAGTTACTCAAAGCAGTCTCCTCATATTCATGAACGCAAGTTGATCAGGATCTTCTTCACGTCACTGCATAGATTTCAAATAATAATGATGTGAAAGACTGCATGATCATGTAATTTGGTAAAACTGCCCGAACACGTATATGTATTCACTAAATTAGCTTTTCACATGAAGTTGCCCCCGTCTACATACGTGTATTAAGCAAAGCCTGGTGGGTTGAGATGATGGGGTCGGCACTGCCAAATAAGAGCAGCCTCATTCATAACAGAAGGGTTGGACAAAGCTTTTAGGTTTGCAATTTAGTCGTTTCAGCTAATTTTCAAAAGGAGAAAAAATAGTACATTAGGTTGTTGCTTAATCTTTGCTAACCTGTATATATTATCAATTTGTGGACACGAGCTGCAATCTTCTCGAGTTGCTTTAATAAAAACTTTGATAAAACGTTATATTCACCAGTCTAATGAAAAATCTATTTTTCTAGGTATTCAAATTGAAAAGACATCGATTTTTCTTTTCGTTCAAATTCGACAATTTAAGCCCAAGGTTTTTGTACATCCAAGACAAACATGACATGCTAAGCAACTAAAGACCGATTCAGCTATTGAAATTAGTTGGTCAAAAGAAAGTAAACTGGTGACGAATTTGAACTGCGCCTGCCCAGTATATACTGCGCAGGTGCACAGTCTAGTGAGGACATGTGTAAATCCTATCGGTTTAAAGGCCCCATTGCTCTATCTGCATGGAATGGTAGCCAACTTAAAGGACTAAAAAAGCATCCTTGATTTTCACATAAAAAACAGTTTTGAAATACCAACTAAAATGGCCTTGTTTCGCTATCATACACTTAGTAAAGTGGTAAAAATACGATGTACAGGCGTTGGGTCCCATTCAGTTTTCCCGCCTTTATTTATATTCCATAGCACGACAGGGAACCAGAAAAGGCGTATTGTAAAGTTGTTATTCAAAAACACGCCCCGTTCGTTTGGCCAGTTATATGACAATACAGCCAAACATGCTTATGTGGTCACCTCTATTAATGAGCCACCTGTTTTAAGCAGCCACCTTTTTCTGTTTCCTTTAACCAAAGTACGGTGCAAATGAACCTGCATTAAGGGATCACCTGTCTTAAGCTGCCAATTTTTTTGATGTCCTGGGTGTACCCTTAAGACAGGTTTTTACTGTCTATGCACTCCACCCTCAATTAATTAACAAACGCGAACGATAAAGTGCTTTTCATAATTAAATGTGCATTAAGACCGCCTTGCCAGTAGGACTATGGCTACTTTAATAAGAAGTGAACTAGGTATGTCCTTACCGCACTGCACATGTATGCCGGCAGGTCTCAGCATACATATTTTGCATATGCATTAGGGCAGGCTGTCAAAGGCGCTGCTCTTATAATGATGCATTAATTACATGTATGATATCGAAGAAATTATATAAACTGTGTTACTGCAGAAAGTCACAAACTATATATGTTCATATGGAGTGAACCGTTTGCTGTAAGGGGACAGGTCTTACTTACATATAAATATTTATGTACTACAAGTGCCTTCCACCACAGAAATTAAACTATGCGAAGAGTACATGTCAAGCCTTTTTTAGCAGGATACGGCTAAATTATCGACCGCTAGGCCGTATGCACGCATCAAACATATGGTACCATTTGTTTTTCTTGCGTGCCTCAAATGAACTGGGACAACAGAGCAGGAAGTGCGAACAGCAACATTTCTAATCAGCCTGGAATCTATAAATATTATACTGTGCACAGCTTTAACTTTACACTACCTTAAAAATCTTAGTATTAGAGCAGATAAGTCTGAGCAGACTGCTCCTAAATAGATGTCTGATCAGGGTCTATTCACACTGTTTGCCATCTGGAGTCATGACCGCATAGCAAATAATAATAATAATAATGTTCATTTTAGGGACAATTAAACTTTATCACTTTTACGGTGTCCCAATTTTTACAATTTTGAAAGTATTTGGACCACTTGGAATTCTCTGACTTGAATGCGCAGACTGATCAGTGTTTACTTTTTGTTCATATTTTATGGTTATTTCATGGTATGTCCACATTTAATCAACACCCACTCTAAAGTGGTAGAAAATTGAGCTGTACAAGAAATCGAACCTTCATGTATATTTAATTAATCTTATCATGTTCGAGATAATGATCAGACAATAAAAGCTCAATGTAAATTGTGAATTGATTAGGAACAAGAAATTACTTGTGACACGAGTACCTTGCAAGGGAAATTCCAAATGTTAGGAAGACAGATATACCGCAACCAGCAGTGCACATCCAGATCAGACCGCAGACGAATCCTGATCAGGGTCTGCACTGTTTTATTCCTTTATGATTATTATTATTTCAATAAACTGCCTTGAATGGTGCAGTCTCAGACAAAATTATTAAAGTAAACACTTTCAGGGGAAGCAACTCTACTATTTTCATGTTTGCCTCCCTTTTCAAAATGGGTCGACTCTTAAAGTTAAGAATTTGCTCCTCTAGGAGCAAATTCTTTCCTTCAATAGTAAACCTCGTTTTAAAATGACTATGATGCTAAAGAAAGCAAACAGAGCCTAGGTAGCTCAGTATGTTAAGCGCT
Source organism: Ctena decussata (assembly GCA_963989385.1). Classification (NCBI taxonomy): domain Eukaryota; kingdom Metazoa; phylum Mollusca; class Bivalvia; order Lucinida; family Lucinidae; genus Ctena; species Ctena decussata. The sequence goes on along the minus strand of OZ022503.1, from coordinate 77,465,397 downwards.
GGCCTACTGATCTAGCGGACCCGGGTTCGAGCCCCGCTTGGGGCGAGAATCTTTCCTTGGGTACCATTGCACACGGCCTTTCATTATCACCCTCCCATCGTCCTGATATGACTGAAATACTATTAAAAAGGATGTAAAATCGCAAGCCAACCATCCGTCCATCCATAGGAAAGGAACAGGACTTCACAAAAGTTGTCTCTCCCTGAGAAACCTTGAGGTGTACCGATGCACCTTTATCTGTCTCAGTATATACTGTACTCACGGCAAATCAATACACATTCATTACCGCACACTGTCTGTTTAATATGACAACATGAAATTACTTTTATTGTCTCATTATTCCCCTACTGATCGATTTTAAATCTTAATTTTCTTGAAGAAAGCGTTTATAACTCTACTGGGTCAATCAGTAATAACACTTTGCTTAGCACAAAAGTAAATATCTAAGCTAGTCACAAACAGTGTGCCATAGTTTTGCAAGAACCCTGGAAATAAAAGAGAGAAAAAGAAGAAAAAAAGTATATTCGGCATTACTATTCTTTCTATTCCATAATCTTGTATGGTCGTTGGGCACCGCAATTGACTTGGAAACAATCCTTTCAAGCTTCCCTTGTTGCGCTGGCAAAGTTCTTTAACACTTTCTTCCGAACCATTCTCCAATGGCTGCTTGGAGCATTCTGCGAATATCCTTATTATTTAGTTATTACATGTAGTTACATGGTCCTTGTACAAGATGTTTAGTATCCTTAGGTAGCATCTCATCTGAAACGCCTGTGTTCTTTTGTCTAATTCTGTTGTCGTGATCCGTAACTCACAGGCATACAGTGATATAAATATGACAAGGGAACCCATCAGTTTCTTTTTTTTAATCCAAGATATGTTGTTAGTTCTCCAAAACTAGCTTAGCTTTCTTAGAACTGCATTTGACTTGTGCAACTGTCGAGATAACCCCTTGAGCAATTGTCAGAGACAATTTCTCCTACGTATTTGAAGTTTGTTGTCCTTCTGGATGCCATTGGCGCTGTTTGTCGTCAGCATCGATCTCCATTTCATACGTTATGCAGATTTTGCCGAGACTTTCAGCTAGGGTTTATACTGCCATTTCTTCCTCAGCAAGAGCGTCTATGTCACTGGCGATTCGCAAATCGGCCATTGTTCTGCCGCCAGTGTTAACTTTCCATCATATTCTTCCAGGACATCTGACATGATGAGTTCAAAATAATATTAAGATTGAGCCGCGACACGACAAAACCAACAATGTGGTTGTGCGCCCAGCGCAGACTCATATCAGCCTGGGCATCCGCCCAGTCTGATCAGACTCTTTGCTAAGTGCCCTAAGGGTAGCTAAGGGTCAAAGCTACCGCCATGCGGACAGCGAAGACTCTGATCAGACTGGGCGAATGCCCAGGCTGATCTGAGTCTGCGCTGGGCGCACAACCACTTTGTTGGTTTTCTCGTATCGCGGCTCAAATAGAGTTTGCGAGAGAAGGCACCCTTGCCTAATTCCAACTCTTGTTATGAAACAGTCTCCCAAACTGCCATTCATCTGGACTGCACGTGTAGCTTTGTTATTGAGGTGCCCAGTGGCGCGAGCCAGATTAGCAGTGATATTATACTTCCGCATGGTGAACGATAAGGATGCCTACCATACCTTATCAAAGGCTTTTTTAGAAAAGTATAAAGACATGGTGAGATTTTGCCAGCTGGTTGAAGGTAGTTTTCACACAAGATTCAGATGTTGAAAATATACACTATATTACTCCTTCCGGCTCAAAAACCAACATGTTCTTCGGCGATTATCTCTTCTGCTTCGGGTTTACATGTAAGTGTCTTGGAGATGGCTTTCAGCATGACTTTTGCTCGGATTACTAATGAGGGTGACGGAGCCGTAGTTCTGACAACTGTAGGTTACCTTCATAGTCAGCGGCTGGGTCCAAAGGGTTGAAACATCTGGCATGGTCTGCCCACCTGCGTGAAAAATTCTGCTCCTGATGTCGTTCACAATTGAATGTGAAGGGATAGAAATGAGTGAAATAAGAAGACAGTGTCAGTCGGGCAGATATTGTCTGGAATATGGAAACTGTTCCGGAGTTTGCTTTTTTCCATTTGCTATGACTTAATATTCCTTTTCTCGTGACTGTATTGGCAGCTCTTTATGCAGTGGCGGATAAGCTATCATAAGACTTTTATCAGCTGAACATCAGAACAATTTGATCAATACGTGTGAATTCCTACGCAAGATCGCCGGTGACTTCTCACCTCCCACTTCCCGTCACTAGTTCCGAGTAAAAAATATGTCTCCCCACCAGAGCTAAGGGGGACATATTGGTTTCAGTGCCATGCGTCGGCGAGACAATTTGTATTCCTGTATATTTATTCAACCAGTGGGTGGAATTTTACCAAAATTGCGTCATTTGGAGCCAGTGAGCTGATTAAGTTTTGGTGAGTTTGACCCAATTTTCTAGGTCACAGGAGGTCTTAGACTGTTAAATATCATGCGTCGGCGTCGACGTGACAATTTCTTGTACCCACGATATCTATTGAACCTACCGGATGGAATTTCACCAAACTTGCATGGATATATCATCGGGACTTGTTTAAGAGCTGATTAGATTGTGGTGACCTTGACCTCATTTTCCAGGTCACAGGAGGACTTAAATTTCTTGTATGCACAATATCTCTTGAACCAATAAATGGAATTTCACCAACCTTGCATGGAATTATCATTGGGACAAGCTTAAGAGCTGATTTGATTTTGGTGACCTTGACCTCATTTTCAATGCCAGCGTCGGTGTGACAATTTCTTGTACCCACAATATCTCTTGAACCAACGGATGGAATTTCACCAAACTTTCGTGGATATATCATTGGGACAAGCTTAAGAGCTTATTAGATTTTGGTGACCTTGACCTTATTTTTAAGGCCACAGGAGGACTTAAATGGCGTGAAAATTTCTTGTATGCACAATATCTCTTGAACTAATGGATGGAATTCCACCAAACGTGCATGGATATATTATTGGGACAAGCTTAAGAGCTGATTAGATTTTGGTGACCCATACCTTATTTTCAAGGTCACTGGAGGACTTAAATGACGATTTCTTGTACCCACAATATCTCCTGAATCAATAAATGGAAAAAAACAAACTTGCATGGATACATTATTGGGACATGTTAAAGAGCTGATTACATTTTGGTGACCTTGACTTTAATTTCAAGGTCACTGGAGGACTTAGATTACAATTTCTTGTACCCACGATATCTCCTGAACCAATAAATGGAATGTAACCAAACATGCATGGATACATCATAGATACAAGTTTAAGAGTTGATTAGATTTTGTTGACCTTGACAGCATTTTCAAGGTCATTGGTTATATCTTTAATTAATTGACGGATATTCATCAGACTTGCAATAATATTTTGTTGTGACAGGTTTAAGACAAGTTTAGTAGGTAGTGACCTTGACCCATTTTTGAAGGGCACAGTCTTCTATGTAGGATATCTTTAGAACCAGTGGATGGATTTTCTCCAAACTTGCATAGATACTTTATTTGTACAGGCTTTTTATTCATTAGAGAGGATGGGAATTGGGTTGGTGGGGGGACATAATTTTTTCTCTGAAAAAACATTTCTAGTATTTAATATAATTTAATACATTACACAGTACATACTAGTAGGAAGTGGGAAGCGAGCAGTTCCTACTTCTCACTCCCCACTATTTACTTGTCACTTCCCATTTCTAACTTTTCACAGCCCAGTTCACACTCTCTACTTTTTACTTCCTACTGTTCCCAAACTGTTATGTTATAACGTGGACAACTCAGCTCTAGTTTATTTGCAAATCACACATAGCATTTGAACAATGAATATCAGAATATTTAATATATATTGTAGTAGAACTAAGAACTAAAATTGTGATGTAGAAGTAGGAAGCTGAAAGTAAGAAATATATAATAGAAAGTGGAACCTTCTGACTTACTACTCACTTCCCACTTCACATCTTATTTTTCTCACTTGACTTACTACTCACTTCCCACTTCTCATTTTATTTTTCTCACTTGACATACTACTCACTTCCCACTTCTCATTTTATTTTTCTCACTTCCCACTTCTTTGCTTCTCACTTAGTACTTGTCACTTTCTACTTGCTACTTTTCACTTTTTATTATGTATTATATGCATATATTGTTTTAAAACTAGGAAGTTGGAATTGAGAAGTGAGGAGTAGGAAGTGGGAAGTGAGAAGTTGTCTCAGGTCCCTCCTATTATTGAACTGATCATTGAAATCCTCTGTCTCCGCATTGCTCTAACCTCTAAGCCAGGATGCGTGCGTGTGTGAACTCGAGTATAACGTCCCACCAACAAGGATACGAATATCATATGCGGTGGGAAAGTTGCTTTCAAGTCTTTTCCGAAAGATAAATGGCGCGAGTAGTTTAGCCTAAAGGCGACATACGCCTGGAAGAGAGGTTGATAGTGATATGGTTTGAGAAGTGTCTTCCTTGTTCTTGCAAAGAATCCATGGTAATCAAGAATCTATACAAAGAAAAAAGAGGACTTTGATCGCCTTGCTTGCGCAGACAAGTCTGCCTTCATTAGAATGCCTAAAGCATGCGCAACAGCACCTACACAAAACTAGCGAGAGAAACTTAAAATGTATTTAAGGCTTCCATGATGTATATACGTTGCGGGTGTCTGGTATTCCTCTAATATTATAGACACTGGACCCTGTCTTGGCTAATCGAGGCTCTGAGTCTACCCCATTTTTTCACCATTACTTTCTCAATATGTAGTACTATGACGGTATTATTCACCTTATCACCCCGGTTGAATGTTGATAACGTCACATTGTCAAAAGCAAGATTTAATGATAAAATACTCATTAATGCCAAGGTGCATATATGCAATACTATTGTTATATGTTCCGTAATTAAAACATTCTATGAGGTTTGAGGTTAATTAAAACAGTAACGCCTTGGCCTAAATGCAGCTAGGGAACCAGTATCTGCACTGGAATACACGAAAACATTGCGATTTGGCATACAAAACGACCGTGCAAAACGACCTCTGACCATATGCAAGCATGGTCAAACTTAAAATGTTTTAACCACAAACTGGCTATGCTGACTGAGCTCAAATTGCAAATTGAGCATGTTTAGAATATAAATATTAGTTAGTAGAAACTGGCAGCCAAAATAGTGCTATGACCATATATGATAAAAAAAATTCGTTAAAATTGTGGTGGCATATGAATATTACAGCTATGAAAGGTTCTTTGGAGGTTGTAGAAAATATTTGGATAGCTGAATATAAAACATTTGCATGCATCCCTCCTCTCTCTCCAGTTTGAAGAATTTAGTCCTTGGTATGAGTTTTATTCTTCAAAATACCCGGAGCGGGTATCGAAGCTGACTATTACAACCATATAAATGCATGTAAATTATTTTAATTGCAAGAATTGCATATGAAACGTTGAAAGTGTCATCTCTTCCAAGTTTGTGGCACTTGCTGAGATGAGTTTCATGACCATGTATGGTATATATGAGTCATTCTACAAAAATGAAGGAATTTGGGTTTTTTGGTTTTGCAAAAAAACAAAACAAAAAAACAAACAAACTGATTTTGATTTGTTTTATTTTAATCTCAACTCTGAATATTTAACAACTATAAACCATTAATTTAGACAAGAGAATTTGCTTAAAAATACATGTTGGCTTATTTTGACTGCTGCCAGGGTCTTAAAATGTCATTCCTGTTACCACAACAAGAAACCTTATTTCCTAAATGAAATAATTATCGTAGTTATTTTCTTCTTTCGAATTAAAAAGTTCCTGTTTAGACCTCCAAGTTTACAAACTTGTTGAGAGGAAAAATTATTTGATACTAATAATATAATCAATAACTTATTATTTTACTGAAACAAAACGTTTTAAGACAAATGCCATCAAATCTATTTTGAGAAATTGTAGGATGAGTATCTTCATTTTCTGCAAAAGGTAGCTGCAGGCATTGACTTTCAAATTCGTAAATAAATGCAACAGCAGAACATTGAATTAATTTATATATTAAGCAAAAGTTGACTGGTAACAGGAATGACATTTGGTAACAGGAATGACGAAAAATTATTTTCAGCAGTAACATAAATGACAATATGAATGATATTCAGTATCAAGAATGACAGCGAAACTGAAAGATGTTAAAATACCAAAAGTAACTTGTAATCTGACTAACAGTGAAGTAGAAATCTGGTGAATATGTTTTAGATAAAATGAGCTCTTAAAGGCTTAGAGTGACTGTTCTGTTCACATTTAAGGTGGTGATAATCACTACTTTGAGGCAAAGACAAAAATTCGCATAAAATGCTGAAAATTCAACAGATCTTTCCAAACATTAGCAGATGCCTTCTTTATGTAAAATGTGATTCAACCTGATGTGTACTATGAATATGTCACCCCTGTTACTTATTCTGTGGACATGTGTCATCCCTGTTACCGCGGCCAACAACAGGCTATTACATGCCGCTTATAATGTTCTGTAAAAGACATGGCATATTCAAATTAGTCTAGTTGAAAGAACTGTAAATGTCAAACACAAACATCTTTTATATTTTACATATTTAATTAGATTTAAAGTGTCATTCCTGTTACTTTTGGTGGGTAACAGAGATGACAGTAACAGGGATGACAGTAGCAGGAATGACAAAAAGTATGCAAACTCATACTTATTTTGCTTTCTGGAGGCAAAAACTTGAAAATGTTTACACAATAATATTGATGTCTATCATACTTTTTCAGTGTTTGTATTTTGTTTTATTTGCAGCTTTTTATTTTTATAGAAAGGTGGGTAACAGGGATGACAGATTACCTGTCTTACCCACTACTTAATTTAGGCAATTGTTTCATATTTACCTTTAAGCAAACTTTGCATAAAATAATTTAATGTTTTTATAAAATTGACGCTCCTTACCTCATAAAAGTCCAGTGCAACGTCATTTTCATGGGTAGTAACTCTGTCTAAACTACAATTGCAACTGCGGTAACAGAGTATGACACGAACTGCGGGACGCAACAAAACAAACTTGACACGGCTTCAAATTGAAACCAATGGGTATACGACGCTTCTATCATTGGTAGGTTTCTGTCACAAACTTTCATCATGTCTCTATTTGTTTTGTTTATATTAGCACTTTTTGTCAAACTGAAGTTCAACTTTCACTTTTTTGCAGTGGGACAAGCGAATATAAGGAGGGTAACTCTTAATTTCTTTAGAAAGAAATATGAACGACTGCATTAAATAGCCCAGTCACTATCGTAAATGTTAGATATTTGGCCACTTTAATTAAAACATACTACCAAAGGCAAGATACTTGAAATGGAAAAAAGGTATACAAGTATTTAAGTGAGGGACAGGAATTCCTCATCTTTTGTAGAATGACTCATATGCAAAACATTTTTGAAGTTTTTTATGACATAATTCCACTGCTTAATGTTTTTGTTTAGCGATTCAGGTTCCACTGATTCTCTTGCCCTGTTTATCTCTGTGTCGGCACTATAATCTCTATCTGCTGATATTAGTCTGGGCTCTTTATTGACATTCAGCTGTGATCTTTCATTGCTTTATCCTACAGACGATCAAAGTGTTAGTTCCATTTTCCGCATTTCTTTTATGGTGCGTGTATCGAATAAAACCATGTAATGGCCCAAAAACATGGGGGAAGAAGTCCATAGACCCAGAGGTGGCAGCCATTTAAGGATCTGTACAATTTGCCAATTGGCCATAGTCGGATATTCGTGAAAAAAAAAACCGGTCCGTTATGCATAAGGAAGATAGAATTTTTATCAGATATATGGAGAACTAACACAGTCAAATGTTTCATTTTCTGTAAGAACGTGGTAAAAGAAAATCTTATACGGCTTATATTGTAACATACGTTATAAATTGCGATAGCAGCCACATAACCAAGTGGTCAGTTGACTAGATTGGTCGTGTTTTGGTCTGTGATAAAACCATATTGAAGATTATTTCCCCGAGAAAAAGAGTTACTGATAGTCCAGAGATATTTTTTATCGGATATATGGAGAACTAACACAGTCAAATGTTTTATTTTCTGTAAGAACGTGGTAAAAGAAAATCTAATACGGCTTTTATTGTAACATACGTTATAAATGGCGATAGCAGCCACGTACTCAAGTGGTCAGTTGACTAAATTGGTCGTGTTTTGGTCTGTGATAAAACCATATTGATGTTTATTCCCCCGAGATAAAAGGGTTACTGATAGTCAAGAGAAAAAAATTGTATCGGATATATGGAGAACTAACACAGTCAAATGTTTTATTTTCTGTAAGAACGTGGTAAAAGAAAATCTAATACGGCTTATATTGTAACATACGTTATAAATGGCGGTAGCAGCCACATACCCAAGTGGTCAGTTGACTTAATTGGTCGTGTTTTGGTCTGTGATTAAAACATATTGAAGATTATTCCCCCGAGATAAAAGGGTTACTGATTGTCAAGGGATAAAATAAGACCAAGTTAGAAATGCAGACAGAGACGGGGCAAAACGAGACCAAATAAGAGAATGTAGATGAGCATCAGACGGCTGAGACTGAGGTAGAAAAAAATGTAGATATGGGTTCGAGGTTATAAAACTTGAGAATAATCTCAAACTCAAAATAAAGTACACTGATTGGCTGATTCTGAGCATGTGCTCGGAAGCAGCCAATCAGTTTGCTTTATTTTGAGTTTGAGAATGTACTCAAGTTATATAATGTCTGGGCCAGTTTGAAGCTGCTCAAAGTGAGACAGGATTAAAAATCTAGAGCTGTATGGGACTGCTCAAAATGACACAGAATGAAAATGCATGCGGAGACGGTTCAGAATGATATCAATTTGAAAATACTGATAGAGACGTCTCAACACGAGACGATCTTAAAATGCAGATAGAGAAGATTCAAAACGAGAGCAAATTTAAAGGAAGACAGCGCAGGAAGACGCGGCTCAAAATAAATATCAAAGTTTCATACAGAAACTGTTCAAAATGAGGCAGAATTAGAAACGTAGATCAGTTTTCAACAATGCAATAGCTCAAAATGGATACCTAAGAGTGTATGCTGAGTTGCTGTTTTACGTTCATGGTAAACAGCTGTGGTCATGTCGGGCAATCGGTTAACCAAGCCACATTTTTCTTGGGCAGGCTTCAAGTCCTAACCGGTTAACCAGTACTGAGTGTACATACTTTCACCAGTAACTGACAACTGCCCTTCTTGAATCACTGCAAAGGGAAATCAATCTTCACGAAAGTAAGTGGCCGGAACAGGTATCGAACCCGGGACCTCTGGCTTTTGAGTCAGGCGTGCCACCGACTGCACTACGCGGCCCAGCAATACTTTAGGGGGTAGGTAAAAAGTGGGTGACTGTAGTATGTAATTTGAGATTAGAAAATATGTTATTTAGTCTCTCTCTCTCTCTCTCTCTCTCTCTCTCTCTCTCTCTGTGGAGAAACAAAAAGTGTCGTTAACATTTAACATTTTGCAAATTGTAAAACATGTTCATTTTTTTTTTTCTGAACTAGATAAGTCTTTTTACGAAACTATTTGATTTATTGACCTAACTCTTTAAATCATGTAACGATATTACACTCGAGTGGTAATCCGGGATTACTGACAGATACATAAGAAAACCTGTTTTAATGTATAGCGAGTCATGTCTCCCTGACCAGCATATGCACATGCGAGGTCTGGTCAGGGAATGCGTTGTTTTATTCAAACAGTAATGGAACTTTTCAGAATCTTTTCACATATTGCAAAAGTAGGCAGACCTGCGCAGTTCGCATTAAGCATTGCGGCAGGATTTGTCAGGATGGGATCAATTTTATCTCGAAGAGGAACAACCTGTATTTGGGTACTAACAATACCTCATACCAAGTTTTCTTATCGGCGTTTAAGATAAAACCATAACATGGGAATGCGTACCTTAAGATGGGCACATCTGACATTTTTCCAGGGAGAGGGAGGGATAGTGTGTGTGTTGAGCGAGGGGTTGAGTTGGAGGGGGTATGGGGAAGGCAAGGAGGATGTGTGTGTGTGGGGGGGGCAACTTTTGTGACTTTCAGTTGCTTCCCCGAGACGGCAAAACTTGGATCTGTTTATAAGTGAGGCAAAAGTGAAATGGCAACAGTTGCATCCCCTGAACGAGTCCGAAGATTATTTATGAACAAGTACAGCTTTTACAAAAGCTTGGTCTACGCTTAGCAACCATTAATAGTTGATGCCTATCAACTAAACCTCTGCAACCATGAAAATATATAATAAAACCTTTGTTTATATCTCAAGAGCCGACCTAAAATCTTCATTGGTGGCTTTCAAGCTCGGATGCGAGTGGTAGGTATCATACCATTTCACGGTTGAAAGACAGTTTAAAAGGCCGTAATATCTTGTCATTCAATCATCTGTACTTTGCGATACATTTTGCTACCTTGTGATACCATATGTTCGATATTTCATATGACCGCTCACGATATCAGTGCGAACAGCGCTCACGACATATATGCGAACAGCTTACGGCCGCTCACGCAATCGGAGCACGCTCGGCCAATTCCGTGATTCACGGAATTGGCCGAGCGGTGTTCCGATTGCCGCTCACTTTAAACGGGCCTATCGGGGTCAACTATTGGATTGTTTTGCTCCAGCTTTTCAGTGTTGTTCATGTGTTGAGAGCTCAGCTTATTTTACCTCAGTATTCTATCCTGGTTTATTTGTTCGCTGCTTTGATCTATTTATTGGTATAAAATCCTTCACACTTTCCGAATAACTTTTATCTTTATGAGCCACTGCAGAATCTTTGGAGGGGGTTTCAAACTGGTTTACTCCCCCTGTCTCTCCGCGTTTTCCCCCTTTAATATATTACTGCCCGTTTCAAGGTGGTGGTTTCGTTGTGGTTGTTTGTGGGCTTTCTATATTAGTCTTCGACAGTTTCTACGTTATTAAGAATAACCTCACGGCCATCTGCTGGGAAAGACGACCTCTAGGCTTTTTGCTTGTCTTGCATTGCTTTGTATGTCATTTTGTTGTTTTCCTTTTCTATTTGGTTTAAGGATAGGATGTTGAAGTTTTCGCTGACCAGTATCTTCTCACCTGTTTATAATAGTTTCATTCAAACACAGCATTACATGACTTGAGAATAACTGTTTGTTAGAGAAAATCTGAATTTTCTGTTGAAGAATTTCAGGTTGTAATGTCACTGAAAAATTGGCGGACAATGGCATACATTGTTTGTCGTGCTCCGGAACCAGTGACGTCATATATCTTTTACTCTAGCAACTAAGAGTTCATATTGATGTCTAAAGCCGTGTTCATGTGCACAATTTGCACCCGGGTGCAAATCTGCACCCCGGGTGCAAATTTGCACCCCGGGTGTAGTTTTGGCCATGTGAACGGTGTTTTAATAATTTGCACCCGGGCGCAAAATTGCACCCGGGTGCAAATTTGCTCCTACTTCTGAGGTGGTGCAAATTTATTTGCACCCGGGTGCAAATTTGCTCCCGGGTGCAAATTGTGCACATGAACGCAAAATGTTTCAGTTCTATGCATTTTGATCGGGGATTTTGATATATGGCAGACCTTTTCTATGATGATCCTGTATAAACATCTATGAAAATACATTTTAATTGTCTTTATGAAATTGAAAGTCGGGCTTTATATTTTGGCTGAATAGACATCAAAATTAATGAGAGTATTATTTTGGCCATTCTTAAGCAATATATCTTAACTTGAATGGGTACCGTAAATCGCCACCCCCTCCCCCTTGTCAACCTCCTGAATTTTCAGGAAGGCTGCTAACAGGTCGTCAACGCAAACCAAGCAAACCCGTTTCACACATTCAATCACATGGACTTGGTTGAGGAGGATCCTCTGATGTCCCAGCTAAAGAGTACATGCGAGAGGGAGTGCACTTCCTCTATAGGTGAGGAAGCTTCCCTGGTGCAGTAGAAAAGAGGCCACGTCTACGTACATGTATAACCTGGGCTGTTGGAGGGACGCAACTTAAAACTAACACAGATAACACCATCGCCACCATTCCTTTAAATCTCTGATATTATATGAGCCGCGTCACGAGAAAACCTGTCTTCGGGGTTTCCTATCAGGTCCGACACTCCGACACAAACCCTGTTGTACAATCACAGAAGATGGCCAGAGGCTTTAGCAAAACTAAAGGCGCTGCTTAGTTGCGCTGAGCTGTGGCTATGTTTTTGCAAAATGCAGGTTTATTCATGACGCGTTTCATATGATAAAATAAGTTTTAAATTCTAATTATGAGCAACTCTGATTATTTCAATTGCGTGCAACTAGTTTACACTGCAGACAAAGGGGAGGGGGGGGGAGGGGGGGTATCAATAAGGTGGGTTTTCTGCATCCTACCAAAGTTTTCTTTTTTTAACTGATGGTATACTCCAAAGTGTCTAGTTTATTGGACCATATGCGACTTTGGTCGGAAAGCCCTACTTACTGAGCTATGGGTCCACAGAAGTGGGTGGGGGTAATCCAACATGGTTTTAGCCTGTCTTGTAAAAACATTCTCATTTGATAGCAGAGTATAGCAGACAGATAGGATTTAATAAAATGATTAACAGAACGTCTAAACTATATTTCCATATCATTTTATTTGGTTTAATTTGAACATATGTTGTCAAAAAAGACTTCCTTTGACATTCAGCATTTTTTTTTATATTTTTGTCATCAATTTTCAATATTTCTTGGCCTTATTGTTAAATAAACAGACCAGTTGTCATGAAACTCATGTCAAGGAAGCACACTGACCAGGACATTTGGCTGATGTGACCAGAATTTCACAATGACCTAGTTTTCATGGTTGACTGAACACATAAACTTGCTTTGAAGATGTTTTTTCATTTAATTTTGACCTAGAATTACGAACCTTTGGTCAAATTACTATTTTAACTTCTATATTATGCTCTACACCCCGGCCACTAAAGGTGAGAGAATACATATTGGCTTCAGATCGGATCTCCTTGGCGTCTGCATCTGTGTCTGTGTCACATACTTTGACCTTGGAAACAAGGTCAAGGTCAGATTTTGATGACCTTGACCTTGTTTCCAAGGTCACAGAAGGACTTACTATGTGACACATACACAAATGCAGGTGCCAACGAGATCCGCACTGAAGCCAATATGTATTCCCTCACATTTAGTGGCGGGGGTGTGGGGCATAATATAGCAGTTAAAATAGTAATTTGACCAAAGGTTCGTAATTCTAGGTCAAAACAGAAAGAAAACCATCTTCCAAGCAAGTTTATGTGTTCAGTCGACCATGAAAATTATGCCATTGTGAAATTCTGGTCACATCATCTGAATGTCCTTGTCAGTGTGCTTCCTTGACATGAGTTTGATGATAACATGTCTGTTTATTTAACAATAAGGCCAAGAAATATTGAAAATTGAGGTCAAAAATATTAAAAAATGCTGAATGTCAAAGGAAGTCCTTTTTGACAACATATGTTCAAATTAAACCAAATAAAATGATATGGAAACATAGTTTAGATGTTCTGTTAATCATTTTATCAAATCCTGTCTATCTGCTGTACTCTTCTACCAAATAAGAATGTTTTTACAAGACAGGCTAAAACCATGTTGGATTACCCCACCCACTTCTGTGGGCCCAAAGCTCAGTAATTAGGGCTTTCCGACCAAAGTCACATATGGTCCAATAAACTAGACACATTGGAGTATACCATCAGTTAAAAAAAAGAAAACTTTGGTAGGATGCAGAAAACCCACCTTATTGATACCCCCCACCCTTTCTTGTAATTGCTACTGAGAGAAATTTAGATTAACAAGAGGTTTGTAAGTAGTGTGCATTGTGAACATCATGCTCAAGGATTTACCTCTGTGCGACCCCTTCAAGGGGGCTTTTTAGTTTGCAGCCAGTGTATGGGGTGGGCTGGCTTGGTTGGGTAGAGGAACGTAATTGATTGAAATACAATCATACGAATGGATATGGTTTTCATGTCGAATTATATGAATATTATGCCTTTCGGGCTTGGCCTTTATATGAATGGAGTATAAAAGTTTCGGGCGCACACCCCGCCATAGCAAAATCGAGGACGACTCACCCATCCACACACACACACACACACACACACACACACACACACACACACACACACACACACACACACATCGACATGATAAAGAGTTATTGTCATCTAGAACATACAACCACAATTTCTCCTAAAAACTGAATACATTGTGTTAAATCTAAAATCAAATCTAGGAGTGTATGGACACAATTTATTGGCATATGAACGCGACATGAGGGGGTGTAAATTTGCACCCGGGTGTAAATTTGCACCCGGGGGCAAATTTGCACCCGGATGCAAAATGTGCACATGAACACGGCTTAAGTTACGTCATTGAGATGTCATTCTATCAAGGTACTAAGCACAACAGGTGGTAATGCCCTAATTGCTATGGTAACGAATCAATGACGTCATCTCACTCATAATTCGAGGGGAGCAAGGCAAACAGTGTATGGCTTGCTCCTCTCGAATTATTAGTGATCATCTCACTTATAATTCGAAAGGAGCAGGGCATACATTGCAGCCATGCTCCTCTCGAACTATAAGTGAGACGACACCTGAAATTCATTAAATGGAAAAGTGTGATTTTTTCAAACATACAATTTATTCTCAAATAATTTATTTCTCTGTTTCAAGCAAGTATATTCTTGGTTTCAGAGTCACATCCAGTCTTTACGTAGCATGCAAAAATCTGACTCCACGGACAGAACTAGCAGAAATTTTGGTCAACAGGCAGGGAGCGCACGAATAGGATATTACAAAGAACAAGGGGTACAAGTGGGTACCTACCCAGACATGGAGCAGAAATGTGCAGCCAGAAAGTTGAAAGAAAAGGACTCGTTTCCGAAGGTTAAAACTAATTACCTGCTTGATGGATGGATGAATGACGCGATTTTACGTCCTTTTCAATAGTATTTCAGTCATATCAGGATGATGAGTGGGTGGTATTGAATGGCTGAGTGAGGTAGAACCCCGTTTACGTTTGGAAAGTTTTCCGCTGGCGGGAATCGACCTGGACCTGTGGGTCAGCAGTGACCCCTAATTAGTACAGTCTCGAAAATATCCAACATGTCTGTTACACAGACTCTTTGCTGTGTCTGTAATATCACAGTATCCGAACTGACTGTACCCTCTCTTCCGGTTTTCATAGCGTTGAATCGAGGGTACAAAATTCGCCTGTAACCAGGAGTCGGAAATCATTATGTTTTGAGATTTTATCCGGAGTCTGCTGCGTCATTTATAGTTATTCAGCTTCGAAAATGCAAAGAGGTAAGTTTAATATAATTTGTTCTTCGGTCTTTTACTTTATTACCCTTTATAATGAAAACCTCATGGCCGTCACAGAAATTTTATTCCGAGCAGCTGAATTTAACACGAGTTTGCGTCGTGCAAAACCTAGCTATCATCCTATTATCAAAACTAACAAACTGTAGATTGATAACGCCTTCCGTTTATTTTAAAGATTTTTTACAAAACACGTAAAAAAAGGCTCAAAATGGTTTTAGAATCATGCCAAGGGCGACTTGAATACTGTACCAATTACTACCCACCCATACACGACATTGTACAGGACAATAAAGTAAAATACCGAATAGCAAATTATATTAAACTTGCCTCTTTACATTTTCAAAGCTGACTAACTATAAATGACGCAGCAGGTTCCGGATAATATCTCAAAACATAATGATTTCCGACTACTTGTTATAAGCGAATGTATGTACTCTCGATTCAACACTATGAAAACCGGAAGATATTGTACAGTCAGTTCGGATACTGTGAATATAGGATTACCAAGCCGAGGCAAACTCTGTTAGGAGGCTCCGAATACAGCTACTCTTAAGCACCATAGCTCTAATCGTATGAAAAGATCGACTGGTGTAGCTCTCTCTATTCGTAGGCTTCCTCCGTAAGAGCTAACAGATTAGCTGTATTCGAAGGAGCCCTATTCGGTGCAACAATTCACAGTAAACATATTTTACAACACAAATAATAGGTGTATTTATTTGGTCATTGTGACATTTTGTGAGATTTTTTTCCTTGTCTTAGTCTTTTTTATTTATTTTGTTTGACAAGATTTAGTCTTCTTTTAAAATTGTCTTTTTTAATGCATGTTTATGCTTCTCTTGAGAAATTTCATTTTAAGCCTTCACGAAATTTATAAATATCTAATGTGCCAGTTATATTTTTTCAGATTGAGAAGACAGTGGAAGAGGTTTTGTTCTTTTTACGAGGAAAGAAAGAATACGTTCTTAAGTTGAAGAATGCTTTCATAAAAGACAGACGGGTATTGGAACGTTATGGCGGCGTATACGTTGGAATGTCAGATGATGTAAGTGAATGGAAAATTTGGAGAATCAGGTATGCCTCGGTGGTTTTCCTCAATTTTGACGAAGTTGTGACTTCCTGTCCCAGCGGACACACAACGTCGAAATGAAGTCGTATTGACGTCGATGCGACGTTATTCGACGTCAGTAGAATGTCATTTCGACGTCATATGCATGCTTTGCGTGCTTACATTGACTACACAGCCCTTCTCAAGGGAGTAAATTCTTTCCCCTATAAGTTGGCTACCACTGAAAGGAAAGAAAAATAGAATGGTGGATTGTGAGTACCCATACACCTTAAGTAATTGGTCTTGTGATGAAAATTACGAAACGAGCATGGTGTGTTTTTTTCTCGACGCAGCCTAGTATAATTTCACTTTTGTTCCACATTTCACCAGATTTCATTGGTCAAATAACGCATATGTCAAAATTTAGTCAATAATTTCAAAGGTCAATGGATATTTTTACGTTGTATTGCACTGTGTGAATACTAGCACTCTGTCGTATGTTAATTCAAAATGTTTCTCTTGTTTGTAAATTTACAATGGCAATTTTATCGAAAACAGACGCAGATATTCAAAACTTTCTTTTTATCAGTGTAGGTCTATTTTTGGTTTCTACTTTCAGTTTATACACACAAACACACATTGCATCATGTTGGTAACTGTTTTGGACGGTCAGTCTCAAGCGCGGTCCATTTTAGAATTCCAAACTAGAGATAGGTCATTGCTGCTACCCAGTGTCAAAATTACTGTTGCGGCTGCATACCGACATAGCTCACTTGAGTCATATTCATAAAAGTTATTGTCAACTCTTCACCTGGAGACATATTACAAAACACACTTCCATTTAATCTGCGCCGATTTTTTTTTAAAGATTTTTCTTGTTTAAATTTCATATCAAAAGACTTCTTCTTATGGTAGATTTTCATATACAGGGTAGGATTATGTAGGTATTAGTATAGTAGTCTGAGTCATTGATGTATGAATCTCGCTCAATGCTAGTCTCAAACTTTCCTGGTTGGGGTTTGGGTTTGCTAAAGGTTAAAAAATATTAACATTGACAAAATGTTTTATTCTAGATATATACTGAGGGAAATAAATTTAGCAACTTTTCACAAATCAGCGTATAATTCAGACATATTTTCAAAGTGGGAAATTGTATTGTTTCTGTTGTGTAAGGTATCATTTTGGGTACCAGAAACCCAAAAATTAAGGTCGAATAATTATGTATAGAGCGGAATCGCGTCGCATTTGTACCCAAGGGTTCAACCCAAAAAATGCCATAAATCTTCTATGCAACACATCTTTTTCAGGCCCTGCTTCATTTTCAAATCTTACACCAGAGCCAATTTGCGGCGGTGTAGACATTTGTGAACAAGGGCACAGGGTTGTGTGTTAAAAGGTTGTTACCATGATACACGTAAATGTGCTTATGACGCCGTCGAAATTGGCATTCACAAAGCAATTGAGACTGAGCAAAAGTCACCTTTAACGTTTTTTAGCTCACCAGAGCCGAAGGCTCCGGGGGAGCTTATAGGATAGGCAGTGTCCGTCGTCGTCGTCGTCGTCGTCGTCGTCCGTCGTCGTATGTCCGTCAACACTTTTAAACAACATCTTCTCTGAAGCCACTGGGCCGATTGGGCCCAAATTTCATCTGTAGCATTCTTGGGCTGGGGGATTGAAAGTTTGTGTTTTTTATGAAAATCTGCCCTTCAGTTTGGTTGCTATGGCAACTTAGAGTTCCCATAGACTTATAATGGGGAAAATTGAAAAATGACATTTTCTGCCAGGCCATTGCAGATATGTTGACAAAACTTTTATAGAAATGTTCCTTGAGAAGTCTTCCATCAGCTGTATGTTTTTTGGCCCAGTGCCCCTTTTATTGGTTGCCTTGGAAACCAAAATGAAAAAAAAAAAATGGAAACAATACTTAAAAATTATCCCCTCTGTAAGGCCCAGATTTCATCTGTAGTATCCTTAGGCTGGGGTATTGAAAGTTTGTGTTTTTTATGAAAATCTGTCCTTTAGTTTGGTTGCTATGGCAACTTAGAGTTCCCATAGACTTATAATGGGGAAAATTGAATAATGGCATTTACTGCCTAGCCATTGCAGATATGTTGACATAACTTTTATAGAAATGTTCCTTTAAGAAGTCTTCTATTAGCTTTATTGTTTTTGGACCCACTGCTCCATTTACTGGTTGTCATGGAAACCAAAATGGAAAAAAAACAACTTACAAAATTATCTCCTCAGATGTCACTGGGCCAATAAGGCCCAGATTTCATCTTTAGTATCCTTAAGCTGGGGAGGTCGAAAATTTGTGTTTTTGATGAAAATCGGCTCTTTCGTTTGGTTGCTATGGCAACTTAGAGTTGCATTGACTTATAATGGGGAAAATTGAAAAATGGCATTTACTGCAATCAAAATATGGAAAATAGTTATATATTTTGTTATCAACTCAACAGACTTTCAGTCTGAGACTTTGTAGTTGTATATTTTGTATTAGGCTGTACAAATGTGACAGTAATTTTGATAGCAATTTTGAGCTAGAGATCTGGTGAGCTGTGTGGCCCGTGGGCCTCTTGTTTCCTAAAACCTGAACCAAACTGCAATGGCGTGGCCTCTAAATGACCAGAACACTTTCAAGCAATGTGTTGCTGTAACTTGGCGCTATTCCCGCAGGTTTAAGCACACCAGGTTCGACAGTTACGTCATTTTGACGTCAGCTTTTAAACCCATCAAAGATCCCCTTGACATCAGCAATATTGAACTTAAAGTTTCTCTTCTCTAAAAGCGCATAAGGGTCATTGCATACCCACAGATTTTGTCAGTTTCCGTCCTATCGTAAACTTGACGCCTCCATTCAAAGCCTGAAACGTTCTGGTCGTTGCATTAAAACAAATGGATTTCCTGAGGTAATCTTTTTGCATGATAGTGTTCCCCAACTTGACAGTAATGAAGCGCAAAAAGATTTGAGTCGAAACGTCATTTGATAATTCTTAATATGGCGGTTGATTTTTTTCGGCAAGTTAACGTCAAACTAACATGCCCCATTGCCGGCTTCTTATGCCTTTATTTGCAAACCCATTTACGGTTTTCTTGTTCAAGGACCCAGTTAAAACCTTTCTAAAGCATTTTGACAATTTTCTTTGTTTAATTGTTTGTCAGCCCGCGCAAAGAGTGAGTTCATTTAAAGTGACGTCAAACGGCGCGTTAAGTCACCTTTTTCGTCCAAGTTTGATGTAATCGAAGACTCCTGACTTATACTAAATATATGCGATCAACAACCTGGGAATACTATTATTTAAGAAAATTTCACAACCCTTAGGAAAAATTGCTAAATTTATTTCTCTCAGTATACAATGTTTAAAGTACTCATGCATATATAAAATGGTTAAAGTACTCATGTCCAGAGTCTGCAAAATATTCAAACAATGTCAGATCAACGTCAACGCAGTGTCATAACCTTGTGCAGACGTTTAATGTGATGCTGTGACAGTGTACTACGCCATCATTACGTTGTACCGATACTTGAAATGATCCTTTCAACTGGTGGTCTTCTTTTGCTTCAGTGTTCCAGTGGTGTTACTGGCACCCCAGGGATCTCCAGGTGTCTCAATACGTTTTGGCGGTCGAGTCCTCATCCTTGCTTCATCAAAGTCTTTTCTTGATTTTAATTGTTGCCCATGATGACTCTCTGATGAGTTAGGGGACCTCCATACGAATCGAACTACCAACTAATTGTGTGCACCGCGGCGGAGGGTGAGGCTGAAGGTTTGGGCCCACTAAAACCAGTTAAAACCCCCAGTAGTTATTACTGACCGTCCCAAGGCGGTACTTTCGTTGCGGTTGCTTTTGTTTTATGTTCGGTGCTGTTAAATTTATCGTGTTCTCATTTTAATCCTTCTATAATAAAATAGAAAATAGGTACAAATAGTTGTTAAATATTTTCGTATAATTTGCTTAGTCTGTTGTAACTGTCAGAGAGTAGCTTTTCCCCCCTAGTAGTTTTTCCCCCCGGAAAAATTACTATGATTTTTCCATAGTAGAATTTCCCACCGGAAAAATGGCTATATAGTAGAATTTCCCCCCGGAAATATGACTATATAGCCAATTTTCCCCGGGGAAAATCCACTATACGTGTTTTTGTATAGCCGTTTTTCCCCTCTATAGTGGATTTTCCCCCTGCTAATTTGACTACAGGAAAACACGCTACATAGTGGAATTTGCTCCTTCTCCAATCATAATAGTGAGGTTCATAACTGAAACGGAAATACGAGTATCTGTCCGTAAAATATCGATGGATAACAGATGCTAGAACCGCATGCATGTGTCCAACAGTCTTATTTTCGTTTTGGGAATACAGGTAGGCATTTTGATTTTCCATGTTAGTCAAAAAAGGCTATGAGTGTATGCGGTTGTGTGCGTAAATATGTATAATTTTGTGTTTGTACAAGCGTTCGTCTGTGCGTGCGCGCAGCGGAGGGTCTGGACTAGTGTTCGCCTTTCAAGCAGGAGTCGTGGGCTCGACTCCCATCGGGACACACGTCCGATTATGATTTTCAATGTTATAAACTCCCTACTAAATCAAACATGACTGGACAAAGCACTCGTTCGTACATCTTCCTGTAAGCTTGCATGCGTATGAGTGAGTATCTATATCTGCGATGGGAAGAAATCAGTTCTGTTCTGTTCTGTTCAATTCTCGTATCGACGTTACCCAAGTGGCTCAACGGTACGTAACCATAGTTGCACACACCTGGCGCCGGGTGTCCGTCCAATCATATATAGCTCGTTCCTTAAATTAGTAATTATTGATTATTACAAAAATATGGTTGCTAAATTTGCATATTGATTTTTTGTAATTAATCACGTTTGTTACCTCCCTTGAAGAACTGATGCATTTCTTATGCGATTAATTCCGTAAAATGTCTCTGTTTCATTTCGTTCCGTTTCGTGCCGTTCCGTAAAATACCAAAATCCATACCAAATTCACTTATAGCCAATTTCCCGGTGGGGGAAAAAGGACTATGGGGGAAAAGTGGCTCTATGAGGTCCGGACAATCCACTATATAGCCGTCCTTCCTATAGCCGTTTCAAGTTCCGGGGGGAAAGGGGGAAAAACCACTCTCTGACAGTAACCCTTCTGTTGGTCTAAATTATTTAGTTTGGGAAAGAGCTGCTGACTCGGCTTATCACTTGTAATTTATTGTTTGTTGGGATGTCTTTGTCAATTTTTCCCTTTAATGTTGGGGATAGGGTTTGGGATCTGATTCAGTCAGTTCCTGAAGTGTAGTTACTCTTGAAATTTCAATATATTCTTGTTGCTAACATTCCTGCAGATTGTTCGATGCGAAGGCGATCTCTACAGAGGTCTTCCAGAAGCCTGTTACGTTCTTCTCCGCTTCAGAGATATGGCCAACGCCGAGAGATGGACACAAAGTAGTCCCATATTTAAACAGAAAGACTGGCCTTCACCCGCGGATGAACTTGAGATGTTTGCCATACCCCTCAGCTATATGCCAACAGAAGGTAAATGAGTCCTTAACTAAACAAGTAAAAATATGGAGTGCTGAAGCCGTTTAATTTGAAGCACGCAATATGACGTGTCATTTCCTTTGAACACATTTTACCATTTCACAGACTCAACATGCTCAATATTAACATATACAAACATATTATAGCAGAAGTACGAGCACTTGCATTGGATCGAAAGTGAAGTGCTAATCGAGGTTCTCTCCCTCGACATGCAAAACATGTACCCTGCGCATATTTACAGGATATATATTACACTGTAAACTTAATTTAACAGTCAGAAAAGGGTGATGGGAAACATAATTGAGCCGTAAAAAAAATCCAAGTACTCCCAGCGAAGACTCAGATCAGCCTAGGCATCCGCTCAGTCTTTGCTGTCGGCATGGAGGTAGCTTAGACCTTTAGTTACCCTCTGATTTAACTGCATGGTTGATGCTCATGCGGATCTAAGACTTCGCCGGGCACACTTGCCACTTTGCTAGTTTCATCGTGTCGCGGCTCAATAAAAGTACACATAACATAACAAAATCATAATGATGCGTCAATTAAGGTGGTGATTTATGGTAAATGTAAAAATCTGCATAAAACCATAAAAAAGTAAGGTATCTCCCTGAAAGTTAGCAGACTTCTTGTTTTTGTTGTTCTTTACAGTTTAGAATACAAACTAGACGTACATGCTGCTTAAAAAAGTGTTTTTATAAGGAAAGATCAAAGGGTAGTTTTCTGCGCAATAATAAAAAAATTAACATCGTTATTGAAAATTTACGTAGTACTGAAGGTGCGTTATTGCATAATGAAGAGCGACCTAGCAATTATTTATTCCAACTCTTTCTCAAATTGTAATGTAGACCAGATGAAAACGGTAGCTTTTTCTCAAATGTTCAACCATGTACAAGATAATGTACACTGGATGCATGTATTAAATATAGGGTAGGCAAGCATACCTATGTAACACCTACAGTATAAATAATACATTACTTACATGATCACTGGTGTGTAGATGAAATTGTTCAACCTTGTTAAAATAGTCTCACATGTTTCACCTGTGTGTTTTGACAAAAAATTAGACACAGACGGCATCTTTTTTCATCTGCTCAGCCTGATAATGTGTGAAAGAGTTTGAAAAAATAATTGCTAGCTCGCTCTCCATTATGCAACAAGGAACTCTCAGCACTAAGTATATTTTCAATAAAAATATAAAATTTTTAGATTATTGCGCACAAAATTACCCTTTGATCTTTCCTTATTAAAACATTTTTTAACATTAACAAATGCTGCATTTTGAGAGTCTGAATTGTCAGAACAACATAAAGAAGGCATATGCTAAGTTTTGGAACGATCAGTGGTATTTTGAGTTTTTTTATGCAGATTTTTGTCTTTGCCCCAAATCAGTGATTATCACCACCTTAACTAGTTTTCCATATTATATGATATACAAACTTAGTAGCACTGTTTGCAGTGTTGTCGTTGATGATTTTTCTTTTTTGTCTGTAAATGTTGAATGTATAACTTGTAATTTTACTTGTAAAATGCTTTCCATGACTACTCCTTTGAAAGAAATGGGGCTGGCTGAATTTGTTCGAGTACATTAGGGTAATTATATTATGATGATATCAATGCTGTTTTAATGAGGCACATGTCGTTTCTATTTGACTTCCAGAATTGACAGCATTTCAACTTACGGAAATGCACGGCTTGATGACAAGTCCAGAAGAATTCCAGGCGCAATACGTCATCCCTGTTGCAAAGAAACTGAACGAAAACAGAATATACCACGGCGTCGTTGCCTCGCACAAAATTAACAGATTACGTAACTGCATGCTTAGACCGGATACATTTGTTGTTCTTCACTGCGCAGAATCACCAGAAAAGTTAAAGAAGTTTTACGACTCACGTATGTATATGTATGCTTTTGGCTGCGTTCAGGATTGTTCATTCGGCTGCCGACGGTGGCACCGGCAACATTTGGCAGAATTCGGTTTCCAAAAGTAGCCACAGGCAGTCCTGTTTTTGGATTCTACCCTGGCTCTACAGCTTTTGCAGTCTTTGTAGACTAATGATGACGAAATTTCAGCTTAAATCAGTCGGAACACCGCTCGGCCAATTCCGTGAATTAGATGAAATCCAGATGCCGGGGATAACATCTAAGTTTAAAATCAGTTCATTAAATGTTTACAAAGGAAGAGTCTTTAAATGCACTGAATAGTTTATGTTTATTACATGTATAACTAATGCCTACCAATCTGTACCCGATGGTACCGACACCCGGCGGGAACATGACGTCGGAACGACGTCGAACTGACGTCGATGCGACGTAAATACGTCGCATCGACGTCAGTACGACGTCATGTGCCTGCTGGACAGCTATCGAGTTCGTCCACAATTTCAGACCTTGTCGGATGATTTGGCAGCCGAAGGCATCATCGGCAACGTGTTTGTACATACTGTTGTTGCCGATGGTAGAATTCTGAAAGCATTCATTTATACATGTAGTTGATTTACCTTGAGTCTTTAAATGTCTTAAATCGATATTTTCTATTCTACATATATACTACAAGTCGTTTACACTGTGGGAAATGATAATAATACATAAGCTGTTTATTACTTATATCTGATTTTGATGCTCGGCAAGCGATGGACTAAAAAAGGGGGACCGTTAACTTTTTTTCCCAGCTCAGCACTCAACATATTCTTTTTTATCATGCATCTACTGCAAAATTTCACCTGATAACAGGGGTTTGATAACACAATGTGATATCATGTCACTGTAGAACTGCGCTTGCGCAAATGTTATCAGGTCATGCTTTTAGAAGCGATCTCTGAAGACGATTGGCTGCATACTGACGTTGGCCGTGGTAACAGCGTTCGATTGGTTAAATGACGTCACCGATTTACATCACAACGCATTCGCGACGTCAACAAGTTTGGACATAACGGCGTTTGCTTTTCATTTGTTTGACTCTTTTTACGCTTTAAAATCTACTTATGATGCAAGATAAATAGAAAACCATGTACGTGTCTTTTGATATCATTTTATCAGACTCGACCAGAAACACGTCGGACTGGCTCGGCAAGCCTCGCCATTCCTGCGCTGTTTCTGATCTCGCCTGATAAACTTGATATCAAAACCAGAAACACGTCGGACTGGCTCGGCAAGCCTCGCCATTCCTACGCTGTTTCTGATCTCGCCCGATAAACTTGATATCAAAAGACACTAACATGGTATTCTCTATCTAACATTCTCAGATAATGTACGTTTTGGTAATAAGAGCACTCTTAACTAAATCATTAAATGAACGGTTGACAAAAAGCCAAATGAACGATTAATGGCTATCTACAGTCAGCTGTCAATAGCCATTTTTACGTTTCATTTTATATCAATATTAATTATTTTCGTATTGGTACTTTGTGGAGCGAAGAAATTGTACGGAATAAATCTCATTGTTAATACATGTATATAAGATTGTCAAGGAAAGTAATACATACGTTGCATTGTTATTACATGTATATATAAGATTGACAAAGGAGGTAATAAATACGTTTTAATTTGTAAAATAATATGCCGTAAATTTAGCAACATAGCCGTTCTGATCCGTTCCGGAAAACTCCAATAGCCTTATTGTCTTTGGCTACTTCAATCCTCTTCCCCTTTTGATAAAAAGCAAAGCGTTCTTGTGTAATTAGATGATAGAAGAGGATCAGCCATCTATTTTTATTTATTTTTTTTTCAGCGGACTACAGCAATTTAAGGGAATACAGACAGACACACGTTGCAGAAAATGACTCGTGTTTCTTCACAATAAGACCTACAAATTCATAACTAGCTTTCACGGCCTGACGACGAGACACCTAAAACCGGGGTCAGACAACCAGAACGCATTTACTATACAGACATCACACGTGGAATCTTATAGCGAGAGCTGTGTCATCTTTGTTCGCCCATGAGAACTTTCGCAAAAATTCTCTACTATGTAGAGCTTTCTGTGCGTCGGCAGTCATAATATGGCCTTGTTGTGTTATTATCTATGTCAGATAGGGAATTTCTTTTAACAAAACAAAAGGGCCTAGTTGTTCAAAACTAATTAGGTGTTAGCCAATGTTTCGTTAAAATTTCAAATGTTAATAGCGCAAGTACGCCAATATTTTGTTGAAAAATGTGAGAAGCTTTTGCACTGCACTGTCAAAGCTCCTCACATATTTTTCAACAAAAATATCAGTGTATTTGGTTATAAAGTTGTAAAACTCTTAACGAGTTTACCTCTATAAGAACTTAGGCTTACGATGCTTTGAACAACTGGGCCCAGGCCCCGAGGTTATAAAACTTTTTTCATGCTCAACTCAGCTTAGCATGAAATTTTACCTGCTAATAAACAGCAAATTACTGGTAATTATAGCTGTTTTCTTGCTCAGTTTAGCTGTATATGTAATTTTCTCTGCTTATCAATATGAAAATGCCAACATTAGTTGGCATTTTCATATTTATCAGCTGAGAAAATTTCATGCTCAGTTGAGTTGAGCACGAAAAAAGTTTTATAACCTCGGGCCCTGGTCTTCTGTACTGTTACATACCTGGGTCATTGCAGCTGATAAACAAGATTATTTAATCTTATGGTGAATGGGTTCACTTTCAGGGGAAGCAGCTCTGTCATTTCATATTGCCTGTTATCTGAATGGATATCAACTCTTAAATAAAAGAACTTGCTGCCCTTGAAGCAAATTCTTTAAGTGTAGACCCCGATTTATAAGGGCCACGTTGCTCAGAAGCGCAGCAAAAAAGATAGGCAATGATCAGGAACTAATACATACCAGATACCATATCCCGCCCTCAAAACCAAAATCCAAAGAAGTATATGCATAACGTTTACGAAAGACACCTATGGTAAGCCGAAAGGAACAGCTCTTTCCCAAACAGATGGTCATTGTTCTAGTCCGGTCGAGTTAAAACGTTATTGTGCGATCTGATCCGTTCCAGACGATCCAAACGACCTGTTAAAAGTTATTTCAGCCAGTTCTATTTTACGATTTAACTTTTTTATGACAAAAAATGTACTTTAATCGAGACACATTTTTTGATCAAACAGAAATAAAATCTGAGATCAAGAAATTGATCTAAAATGAACTATTTTGGATGAACGGAACGGAAATTGGAATGGATTTGGTCGATTGGAACGGATCGGATCAAATCGCGTCGTCAAATGCGATCAGTCCAGGTCCCGTCCCGATGAGCTTGTGAGGGGGTTTCGGGCTAGTCGCTCATCGATCCAGGTCTGTTCCAGGAGGTAACGTGATCATTAGCACCGCTGTATTATTACAACAATAATATTTTTTTTTTTTTTTTTTTTTTTTTTTACTTTCAGGGTGTGTTTAGGTCGTTTACTTTCTGGTAGACTGTTCCATCTGAGCACAAAATGTTGAGACAATATTGAATCAACCCTCATTTTCTGTCACAAGGTTGAATAAACCTGGATTCAATGTTGTTGCAACGTTGTGTCCCTGCAGGGTTAACTCTTAGGTCGTTGTTTTTATGGATCTTAATTGGATAACTTTTATCGTCCTGGGCCCTGTTGTTCAAAACTAACGACATCGTTAGTTAACGAGACGTTAAAATTTCAAAGGTTATTATCTCAAATATGCCAATATTTTTGTTGAAAATATGTGAGAAGCTTTTGCAGTGCAAAAGCTTCTCACATATTTTTGACAAAAAATATCAGTGTATTTTGTTATATAGTTGCAAAAGCTTCTCACATATTTTGACAAAAATATCAGTGTATTTTGTTATATACATGTAGTTGCAAAACACTTAACGAGTTGACCTCTTAACGAGCTCGTTAAGCTAACGATGCTTTGAACAGCTGGGCCCTGTTCTGGTTTTACCGGTCGTGAGCTGCGTAACATAATTGAGCCACGACACAACAAAACCAACAAAGTGGCAAGTGCACCCACCGCAGACTCAGATCTGCCCAGTCTGATCAGAGTATTCTCTGTCTGCATGAGTTAGCTATACTTTAAGCGCAAAACAAAGACTCTGATAAGACTGGGTAGATTGAGGTTGATCTGAGTCTGCGCTGGGCGCACATGCCCCTTTGTTGGTTTTCTCGTGTTGCAGCGCATATACTAACTGCGGATCTCCCAAAATGTATGTGCTTATGCACAGTTGACATTTGGAATCTTTAAAAGTTTTAAAGTACAGCGCATATTCTGATCAGACTGCATGTGTGAGCAATTTTCCCTGTAGGCCAACATTCTATAAACGTTTTACAAGATACATGTATATCTCTTATATTGAGACTTGCAGATGCGCGGCCCCTGTTGGCACGAATAAACCTCCCTTAGTATTGGGACAAACATGCATAAGAAAACACTGTAGACCAGTCAGACTGCGCTTAGAGAAGCCTACCCTCTTTGCCAGTCTATCAGAGTGATAGTGACTCCGTGTAGACTCGTTTACAAGTCAAAGATGGAAAAAAATCCATGAACGCAATGAAAATAGGTATCTAATAAATCGGTCAGTACATAGGACTTTTGTGATATGCCCTATAGGTTGAAGGCTTTGTTTTAAGATATCAACAGTGGAACTGCAAGTGCTATGTATCAATATGTCCGTCCGAACTTCATGCAGGTTAATTTGTGCTGAATTTAAAAACGTCCTAGTTCTGTCCTTCAGTTCCTAAAAGATTTAGAGCATCCGTCCATCATTAACTTATTTTATTTTTTATTTCTTTTATCTTATTTTCTTTGTTAATTAAGTTCATCTTAGCATAATGTCACGTTCATGTGCAAAAATGTACAATGATATCGCAGAATAAAACACTAAGCAGAATTAAAGTTGATGCTGTTTTAGTTTTCTTTTTGCCAATGTTACTGAATGAATTTGTTGTTGTTTTGTTGCTTTACGTCCACGGTAAACAGCTAAGATCATGTCGGGACGGTCAGTAAACCTAACCACAGTCTAACCCTGGTAAGGCTTAGACCTCCTAAGCGGTTAACCAGTACTAAGTGCACATACTTTCGCCTGTAACTGACAACTGCCTTTCTTGAATCAGCGGAAGGGGAAACGAAAGTAAGTGGCCGGACCGGGTATCGAACCACGAGACCCCTGGCTCTTGAGTCAGACGATCTACCGACTGCGCTACGCGGCCCAGTGACTGCATGAATTTAGCCATGATTGGTAGCCAATCAGAAATGTATAGCGACATTTCAGCAACAGCGCTGGCTGTCAATTTCATATAGGGGACTGCGTGCATTCAAATGACATATTCCGACTGTATTTGTTGAAATCAACACGTCGGACTGTATTAACCAACGAATAACAGATTGGCGCAGCTATCAGAGCCGAGACTGAGACAGTATGCCGAGACAAAAAAAATCACAGACAGCTCTAGAAAGGGATATTCTTGTCTGATGGGAAGAAATGGATGGATGGAGGATTTTTGATTTTACGTCCTTTTTAACAATATTTAAGTGATATCATGACGACGGTTTGGTGATAATGAAAGACTGTGTGCATTTGAACTGAAAAGATCCACGCCTACAGCGGAGCTTGAATCCGAAACCGCTAGGTCAGCAGGCCAGCGCTTACCCTACTGAGCTACCGGGGCTCCTGATGGGAAGAAAAGAATATCCTTTTGTGTGGCAGTGTGGGATTTTGGTATCTAGTACATGTACCTCATGTCTCACATTAAGAATTAAAAGTCGTCTCAATCTGTTAGTCAGTGCTTATGATAGACAATTCATGTTAAGTTCGGCACCTTTCATGAAAATTGCTTGCAGCAGATTTTAACAACCAGTGTTCTGTGTTGCAGAAAGGGAACTTTTTGAGGATAATTATGTACTCCCCATAAAGATATATATTGTGACCCCTCATTACAACCATCTCACCAAGATGGTTTATAGATGTGGGGCCATAACATATGTTTCATGAAGAAAAAGATTATCTTATAATTATCATCTTAATTTGAGATGGGGGTACTGTGCATAAAATGTCAGTGTGGATTTCTGGGCCTAGTTCAAAACTACCAACAATGCGTTAAAATTTCAAATGTATTGTATACAAAAACGCTGCCATTTTGTTGTCGAGAAATTGTTAGGAGCTTGTATTCGGCAAAAATGTTAACACACTTGATCGTATGTGTACTGGAAGACTTAACGACAAGTAATTTGAAAGCAAAAATGGTCTGAAAAAGAGTTTTATTGAATAACAAGAGTGAAGAAACCAATCAATGGGGCTACATGTAAGATCTCGACAAGGAAACCTCAGTCTCGTTTTCACATTGTTTAAGTTTCATGCTCGGCAAGCCTTGCTTGAGACAAAATATCAGGTATCAGAAAACAAGCATAGCCAACTAAAATGGTAAAAGGAGACAACTTCGTCGCTCCCTTACATGTACCTGCCTGATATCGATAGTCTAATATACAATGGCGCGAGATAGGAAATCTTTAATTAATGCTTCGTCAAACTGTTGCTGATAAAGACATATGATTCCCTGATATATTCTGAAAGCCTGATTTTTCGCCGATTTTTTTCATATTTTTGTCTCATTTTTCACACAAGAATTTATTGCTTCAAAAGATAGATTTCATTACGACATGCCACATTTGGTACCTGTGCACATGGGCAAATGTGGCACCTGTATACACGGGCTGAACATGACGTTTCTATCAACAATCTTTCAGACATGTCACGACGATGTCTGGTTGTGACAGGGGTCTCAGTGCATGCTCACTTTTATAAGAATTGTATGATGCGGCCAACCGTTTTCAACTGCAAAAAAGAAAACTATTATAAAAGGAAGAATCTTTTCCCTGATTTTTAGCTTACCTAAGCCAGTGGCTCGGGGGAGCTTATAGGATAGGCTGGCTCCGCCGTCCGTCATCCGTCCGCCCGTCCGTCTGTCCGTACGTCCGTCAACATTTGCAAACAAGTATATCTGGCATGTATGGGCGAAACTGTGGTTACCATGGCAACCAATAGCTCCCATTGACTTATAATGGGAAAAATGGCGTCTCCAAGTTTTCACTACTAGTTTTGATCGGATCTTTTCCAGACTTGTAGGGAACAAGGACAGGCACAAAAACTCGAACAAATTCGAAATTCAGCCAGATCCAATTTTCCATCCCGGAATTAGTTGCCCTTGAGCGTTCCCATAGACTTTGTATGGGGAAGATCATGTCTCCACATTATGCTCATTTCTTATCGGATGTTTTTCATACTTGCAAGTGCTTTGCCGCTCAGCGCAATCGGTAGGGCACCTGACTCAAGTCAGGGGTCCTGGGTTCGAAACCCGGTATGACCACATACTTTCGTTTTTCTTCCGCTGATTCAAGAAGGGCAGTTGCCAGTTACTTGCGAAAGTATGTGCACTTAGTACTGGTTAACCGCTTAGGAGGTCTAAGCCTGCCCAGGAATAGTGTGGTTATGTTAACTGACCGTCCCGACATGACCTTAAGCTGTTTACCGTGGACGTTAAGCATCAAATCAATCAATCATACTTGCAAAAAACAATGACAGGCAAGAAGTCTCGGATGAGTGTGTTTAGCCCGTTTATCAGTCAGATTGGACTTATCATAACAGATTTACTTGCCCATGAGCGTCAAAGAATATAATGTATGCAGCTTTTCTCGTTTTTTTTTGTGATCTTCGATCGGATCTTTTTCAAACTTGCAGGGAACGAGACCATGCACCAGAAATAGAAATCGGACAAGTTCGAAATTCTGCGAGATCGGGTTTTAGATTGTGGCGTTAGTTGTCCTTGAGCGATCCTATAGACTTTGTTTGGGGAAGATTGTGTCTCCACATTTTTTGCTCATTTTTAATCAGACGTTTTTCATTCTTGCAGGAAACAATGCCAGGCAAGAGTTCGAATATCGGTAGGATTGGACTAATCATAACAGAGTTGCTTGCCCTTGAGCGTAAAAAATATAGTGTCTCCAGCTTTAATCGGATCTTTATCAGACTTGCAGGAAACAAGGGCAGGCTCAAGATCTCAAACGAGTTCGAAATTCAGCCAGCACAGAATTTTACATTGCGGAGTTAGCTGTCCTTGAGCATTCCTATTGACATTGTATGGGAAAATCGTGTCTCCACACTCTTTCGCTCATTTTAAATCGGATGCTTTCAGCTCCCTTGAGCCGAAGGCTCCCGGGGACCTTCAGTATAGGTAGGTTGTCCGTCGTCGTTTGTTGTCCATCGTCCGTTGTCCGTAGTCCGTCACTCCTTAAAGCTACTGAGCGGATCCAAATGAAATTTTGTGTGAAGTCTCCAGGCAAATAAGGAACAAAAGTTTGTAACTTTGGCTACGATCCGTCAACTACGCTGGGAACTAGGGCAGATAACTCTGTTTTAGCAAAAGAATCTTCTCCGAAACCAAAAATGCAAACGAGCTGAAATTTTGCAGGAAGCATCGGGGAAGCCTGTCCAGTCAAGTTTGTTAAAATCAGAAACGCTTTTTTCCGTTTGCCCCCGAGGCAGGGTCGTGAACTTGGTAAAAATCAAGACAGAAAATCCCATATACTTACAATGTTAAAATCTGTTATCTGAAAGCAATTGGCGGATCAAACTGAAATTTTATGTGGAGACTTCTGGTATAGGGGAAATAATAATATATATCTTTAGTCATGATCAGTCATCTACGCTCAGAGCTAGGGCAGATAACTACGTTTAAGCAATGAAATCTTCCTCTCCGAAAGGAGAAATGCGAACGAGCTGAAATTTTGCAGGCGGCATCACGTAACCTGCCCACTGAATTGAGAAACTGCTTACACAGTGTATTTCTCAAAAACCATAAACATCTATGATGTGGAAGTTGGTACTTATAGTAAGCTCCATGGTCTCAGGTGAGCGATATATGACCACTGGTCCTCTTGTTCTGTAAGTGCAGAAAATGAATTTTCTAATGATACTAAAATTATATCTTTAGCTCACCGGGAGTTTGCTTCAATTACCATATTTTTATCATAATTTTAACTTTAATCATTGACAGCAATTACTACCCATGGCAGCGCCAGCCTTTCGTACATATTAAAGTACGAGCCGCGACATGACAAGACCAAAAATTGGCATGTGCGCACAGCACAGACTCAGATCAGCCTGGGCATCCGCCTTAGCTAATTTAAGCTACTTCCACGCCGACAGCGACGACTCTGATAAGACTGGGTAAATGCCGAGGCTGATCCGAGTTTTCGCTGGGCGCACATGTCAGTTTGTTGGTTTTACGGTGAAAGTTTTTACATACGTAATTAAATACAGTTGACAATATTATATATTTTATTAGCCGGGTCCTTAAAATTGTGGTATTTTAATCAAATACTTCTGTGCATCCGAGCAGGCTCACCGTAGTCTTCCCTGTTCGCTCTCAAGAAGTATGGACGTAGACAAAGGACTGACTGAAAATTAAGCATGTAGCCCGACTGGATCGCTGCACATGCGGGTTCGAGGAGCATGTATTTGGAAGATAAAAAGGAACGTTACCACAATCCCATAAGTTGGCTTAATTTTGGTTCTCCCACTTAACTTTGTGTTGTCAATTTTTGATCTCTTCATTGTGTAAGCAACAATACTGAGCTGTTAGCAGTGTTACATTCCCTTCGGAAGAAAAAGAAAGTAAGAACTGACGTAAACTTGAGTTTTATTACATGAATGTGTAATTTATTAGTTCAAAAAAAAAATTAAAGGACAAAAACTAAATTTATTCTAAGTATAGTCAAACCTGTCTTAAGGGGTCACCCAAGGGAAACACAAAACCTGGCTGCTAAAGACAGGTGACCACTTTTAAATTAGGGGATAACTGTATTTAAAATTGTCATTTGGGGAGGTAAATCGTCGGTTTTATGGTGAGAAATTTCGTTTTACCTCCCCAAATGACAATTTTCAATACAGATATCCCCATTCTAATGCACTTATTCATATTTTCATCTTTCAAAATGCATTAATTTGCATCAAAGTCAAGCGCTTTCAGCAACGTAAAACCAAACGTCAGCCAATGAGAAGCGACGTTTCATAATGACGTCGTGTTTGCGACAGTATATCGCAGGATATACTATCGCAAAATTTTGACGTTATCCAATCAGACGTCGCGTTACATTCGTAAGTGCAAATGAATGGGTTGTATACGCAGTATACAGTACATACACAGCCTATGATAACTTGAACGCCCCATGAGGCCATGCTGAAACACACAGTTTATTGGCATCTTAATCCACTAGGTATACATGCACAACGTCGAACCGATACTAAATCAACATTGATTCAACGTCATGACGTAGAATCAAGATTGATTCAATGTTGTTTCGACGTTGTGAGCATGCCGGGAATCAGTCCGACAGGGTGTTGTGACTCTAACAAGATGGCCAATATAAATACATATATATGGTATTTAAAAAATATTCCTGAACCATCACCAAACAACCCAGCAGGCACATGACGTAGAAGTGACGTGATCACGTCGCATTTACGTCAGAACGACGTCATTGTGACGTCATGTGCCTGCTGTGAAACACATAGTGCACAAACAAAGAAAATATAGTTACAGATACGTTATAACTTCTTATTTGGAGCATATAAACAGAATCTGCCATTCGATGTTGATATATTAAGGTATAGTGTACCAATACGATTTATTCGGCTGCAAGACAAGCTTTTCTCCTCTCTAGAATGACCCCAAATATCTAAAATCAGTCTTATTAAACTCTGATTTAAGATGGGCTTTTCCGCTCCAAAACAATCCCGAAAATCTAGATCCGTCTTATAAGACGGATCTAGATTTTCGGGATTGTTTTGAAAGGGAAAAACCTCCGTCTTATAACCGAAAACATACAGTACATTAAATCAGTATCACAACGCTTAAATTCACACTCCATAACAAAAGATGAACTTGATTGAAAAAATAATTTGAACATAATAATGTCCAGTTTATCTCCTCTTCACGTACATCATTATTCCGTTCTCGGTCCGCATCACAGCAGCAATTTTTCTTTTCACCTCATGTGTAGGGTCGACCTCAAACCAGTATCTGAAAATAAAATATGGGTTGGGAAGTTACTCGTTTGCGGTTCCCCTGTGCACTTTTCCATCCCTCGCTATACCCTCCCTTTCTTCCATTTCGTATAAGGCTATTATGACTTCTTGTATGCCATAATTATACTTAAGTAAAAATAAAAACAAATAGAACCAAAAGCAAATTCATAAATAAATAGAAAAAGAAAAACGCAATCTTGACTTTGAAGTTATTTTGAATCCTAATTGTTATATTTAACCTCGTGCACTTAAAGATTGTCTCCCTCGTTTATTTCATGTTTTCAGAAAAAAATATTCTAACAAAATTTTGTTACACAATATGTAATAGTCTCATAATTAACCGTAAAAGTTTTGAGAAAAAGTATATTCATTCGATAAATGTGGAATGAAAAATAATCTTCAAATTAAAATGCAAATTACCTATTTCCTCACGGCCTGTAAGAATATCGATTTTGGCCACGTGTGTCATGTGATCATGTAGAAGTATTTTTCTTATTCGTGCACGTGATTGTGACGTATGAATAAATTATTTTTGTCCAATAATGCGATTTCAGCCGCGGTCCGCGATTGTATAAAAATTTATCTTACTTTTCGTTTAAAGTCACTTTTATCAAATATTATTATCTAAACTCTAATTCAAATGTATAGTTAGACCATGCCGGAGGTATTGCATGAAATATTTCATCAAATCATTTTTGTTATTATTATAAAGGGAGTAAATCTTTAACAAATTTTGTCCTTTTAAAGAGGCATCCAATCGCAAACAAATTACAGATGTTGAAACATGGCTTAAAGCCCCTTTTAACGCGACGCCGATCAATGACAAGCCGCGGAATGCCTTGTCTCGCATGTCTGCGCATGGTAAAAAATAAGAGCTAAAAAATACTCGACAAAAGATTTCGCCGGCAACGACGCCGACGCCGGAAAAGTAATACATCTGTCTCTCCGATAAAGCCAAAATTCATAGTTTAATTTTCATACTTTTAACTGATCCACTTTGGAGTTACTATTATGTAGGTGTCTCATTAAAACTTGTTTTATAAACTAGAAATTTAATATCTTCAATCAAGAAAGACTTATCTTACTTCTTCAGCAGTTTGGCCACATCAATTTTTATTTCTGTCTGAGCAAAATTTTCATTTAACAAAGTCTTTAATCTTGTATCAAGAAAGGCAACTTACTTCTTTAGCAGTTTGGCTACAACTACCTTTATTTCTGTCTGAAAAAACTTTTCATTTAACAAGGTCTTTAATCTTGTATCAAGAAAGTCAACTTACTTCTTCAGCAGTTTGGCCACAACAAACTTTATTTCTGTCTAAGCAAAATTTTCATTAAACAATATCTTTAATCTTGTATCAAGAAAGTCAACTTACTTCTTCAACAGTTTTGCTATAACTACCGTTATTTCTGTCTGAGCAAAATTTTCATTAAATAAGGTCTTTAGTCTTGTATCAAGAAAGTCAACTTACTTCTTCAACAGTTTGGCTACAATAACCTTTATTTCTGTCTGAGCAAAATTCTGACCTATGCAGTTCCTGGAAAACAAAATGAGTCCTTGTTTTGAAATACAGTCAACTCTTGATATCTCGAAGTCAAATTTCAGCCCAAACTACTGATATCTCAAAGCAAATTTTCTGGTACCAGAAAATTTACTTTGAGATATCAGTAGTTTGAGATAACAGAAGTTGAAACATAAATAAAAATCGGAAAATGTATTCTTTGATATAAGAAGATAGTTTGAAATATCAATGTTCGAGATATCGAGAGTTGACGATACTGTGAAAAATCAGTAACGGAGTCGGCAGAATGACTTGTTGGATTCAATGTGACGAGGCAAAATTAAGAATCCTGTCTGCATGTTAATGCGTGGCATTTTAGCTTCAGTTAACATTGAAGTGGATATCAGGCCCCGAGATTATAAAACTTTTTTATGATCAACTCAGCTGAGCATGAAATTTTCTCTGCTGATAAATATGAAAATGCCAACTCATGTGAAATTTTCTCTGTTGATAGATATTTTCTCTGCTGATAAACATGAAAATGCCAACATAGGATGTTGGCATTTTCATATTCATAAGCAGAGAAAATTTCATACTCAGCTAAACTGAGCAAGAAAACAACTGATCTTCAGTTCAGTTCAGTTCAATTCTCCTAACGACATTCCCCAAGTGGCTCAACGGTACGTAACCATAGTTGCACCCACTTGGCGCCGTGTGTCCGTCCAATAAACAACTGACCTTATCAGTAATTTGCTATTTATCAGCACGTAAAATTTCAAACTCAGCTTAGTTGAGCACAAAAAAAGTTTTATAACCTTGGGACCTCATGATGAGCCGTCTCACCAGGATTTTCAGGATTTTCACTGTTTGCCCAGTTATTTTTGTTTAAGTTCCAATTAACTGACATATAAAGGAAACAATGTCAGTGTCCGAATTTCCCCGCTCTCCAAAGTTACCCGACTCTCCCGTATGCCATGGCAAATGCAAACTAACTTTTAAAACACAGGTTTCAGCCAGGACCTTGCGTTTCAAATCATCGAACCAAGGTTGTAAATTTTCATTCTATTTATTTATTGAAACACAGTTTCAATTAAAATAAAGGTTTAAGCTTGCAGATTTAAGTTTGGAAATAACCAATCCATGAAAGTCTAAACCCGCTGTCATGCAATAGATATCTTTCTTTAGGGTAGAGTCGGGTAACTTCGGACATGGGGGTAAATTCGGACATACCATTGCAAACAGTGAAAATCCGGATGAGACGGCTCATAATGAGCCGTCTCATCAGGATTCTCACTGTTTGCCCATTTATTTTTGTTTCAATTCCAAACAACTGACATATAAAGGAAACAATGTCACTGTTCGAATTTACCTGCCGTCCGAATTTACCTGACTTGACCCTAAAAGCGCAATCCCAACTGGAAATTTAAAACTCTAGCTTCTGCAAATAGGGAAAGTCGGATAACTTCGGACATCGGGTAAATTCGGACAGTGACATTGTTTCCTTTATATGTCAGTTGTTTGGAACTAAAACAAAAAAGACTGGCCAAACAGTGAAAATCCTGATGAGACCATTATGGGCCGTCTCATCTGGATTTTCACTGTTTGCAATGGTATGTCCGAATTTACCCCCCTGTCCGAAGTTACTCGACTCTACCCTAGTTAGCCAAAATATAACCACGCTATTCAGCTCATATGTTTGAAATTATATCTGTGCACAATGTTTGCCTTGAAGTAAACGAAGCGAAATTCAGCTTGGCCACTTTTAGAGGTTTTGTGTTAACCTCACCATGTTATCTTTCAAAAAGCTGTTGTCCCCGGCAGGGATCAAGCTACAGGGAGACTCGGGAGAAATAGTCTCCTTGCAGGATCAAACTTCTCCCTGTTCTGAGCTGAAGGAGAACTTTAAATGTATAGAATATATAGGCAAAGCAGTGAGATGGGCAGAAACTTCCCCCTAAAATCAGAAAAACTTCTCCCTCATTTTGATCTCTAGCTTGATCCCTGACCCCCCTTATAAATAACGTTAAAACATGTATGTTGGTTGGTTGGTTGATTTGATGCTTAACGTCCACGGTAAAGAACTATGGTCATGTCGGGACGGTCAGTTACCCTAACCACACTATTCCTGGGCAGGCTTAGACCCCCTAAGCGATTAACCAGTACTAAGTGCACATATTTTCGCTAGTAACTGACAACTGCCTTTCTTGAATCAGCGGAAAGAGAAATGAAAGTATGTCGCCAGACCGGGTTTCGAACCCAGGACCTCTGATTTATAAGTCAGGTGCCCTACCGACTGCGCTACGCGGCCCGGCTAAATAACGTTAAAACATGCATGTACATGTACATATTGGTCGAATAGCATTGTTTGTTATATTGTTCCTATCCATTTGCAAAAAGCTTGAATTTTTTTCTTCGTGTGGGAATAGAATAGAATTTGACTTGAAAATACCTTGGACCCGCTGAAAAAGGGACAAACTGGAATGGATCCATATTTGCTGCATTTTCTTTAGAAAATCGTTCCGGAATGAATTCCATTGGTTTCTCCCACACGTGCTCGTTGTGGTGTAGACCATAGATATTTAGAGTAACAATGGTACCAGCTGAAAAAAAAAACCAGTTTAGCATTCCAAAAAGTCAGACAATATTAACGTGAATGGCTATCAAGGGCGTAGCTGCGCCTAAACGCAAAATACGCATGTGCGTAATGAAAT
Organism: Ctena decussata; assembly: GCA_963989385.1. Taxonomy (NCBI): domain Eukaryota; kingdom Metazoa; phylum Mollusca; class Bivalvia; order Lucinida; family Lucinidae; genus Ctena; species Ctena decussata. The sequence goes on along the minus strand of OZ022503.1, from coordinate 77,426,218 downwards.
TTTGTCAAAATGACAAAATTTTAATATGCACCTGCTTATTTGCATTCGTAATTTTTATAAATTGGGCAGGATTTCAATAACGGCTGCCAAAATACATGAAAATATTAAAGAGATCAAGGCCTTAACCCATTTGATTTCCCCTAGAAGAGTTTAAAATATGATTGTGTGTATTATGTAATTGCCCCTAGGTAAGCCCTTGGCTACATTTCTCCGTTGGAACGAGGGGTCAACACTTGAAGGCTATAATTTGCTTCTGAAGGAAAAGATTGTTTCCTTAAATGACGGGAAAACATGGTGGTGCCTTTGTAAACTTGTAAAAATGACGAAAAAACACGGAGGTACACTGATACAACTTTTAAAGATGTATGGAGACACCTTCGTGGTATTTCCGCCGTTTTTAAGAGGTAGCCAGTCACCTGGTTCCATGTTTTTCCGCCATCTTTACAAAGGGGAACAACTTCCTGTTTTCTTCCCTAGACAACAAACCCCTTCCAAAATCGGGTCTACCCTTAAAGGAAAAACTAGACAATCACTAAAGGTGATGAATGCCCCCGCCATATGCCTCACTAGAAAAGTAATGTGTTAAAACATATTTGTGTGAAGTTACATCAAAATCTGTCAATAAATAAAGGTGCTAGAGGGATGACTGAGTTTTTCTTAAAAATAGCAACTGTGACCTTGACCTTGGAACTACAACCCTGAAAGGTTTACTTGTCCAAGATATTGTCATACTTAATATATGTGTGAAGTTCTATCAAAATCAGTTAAAAAATAAAAGCGCTAGAACCATGACAAAGATTTACATTTATCTATAATAGCATCTGTGACCTTGACCTTGGACTTACAATGATGAAATGTAAATTTGTCCCAGATATTGTCAAGCTAAATATTTGTGTCAAGTTATGCCAAAATCATTCCAGAGGGATGACAGCATATTTTCTAAAATAGCAAATATGACCTTGACCTTTACCCTGAAATTCTGGATCACGAACTTGTCCAAGATATTGTCACACTAAACATTTGAGTGAAGTTACATCAAAATTGTCAATAAATAGAGGAGTAGAGGAATGATAAAGTTTTTTTCTAAAAATAGCAACTGTGACCTTGACCTTGGACCTGCGGTGCTGAAACAGTAATTTATTCAAGATATTGTTATACTTAACATTAAATGTGAAGTTACATCAAAATCGATCTATAAATGAAAGCGCTGGAGCAATGCCCTAATTTTTCTGAAAATAGCAACTGTGACCTTGACCTTCATCCTACAAACCTGAAACGCAAAGTTATTCGAGGTTCTGTCATACCCAATAAAGCTGTGATGTAATATCAAAATCTGTTAATAAATGAGGCCGCTAGAGCGACGATAAAAGGTGAGATTGTATTTAAGCTATGGAAATATGGTCAAAATATGTATGTTATTCAAGGGGACATAATTCTGCAATAAAGACCTGACTGAAAGTTATGTTTCCTTTATGCACATGTTCAATGCATGTCTGAACTGTGTTGCAAGTTTCAAATCCCTACATCAAATATTGGAGGAGTTGCAGAGACAAGAACAGTACTACGAAGTGTGAAATATGGTCAAAATATGCATGTCATTCAAGGGGATGTAATTCTACCATAATGACCTGGATCAAAGTTTTGTTTCCTTTATGCAAATGTTCAATGCATGTCTGAACTGTGTTACAAGTTTCAAATCCCTACATCAAATACAATTGTAGGAGTTGCAGAGACAAGAACAGTACTACAAATGTGAAATATGGTCAAAATATTTATGTTATTCAAGGGGACATAATTCTGCAATAAAGACCTTAATCAAAGTTCTGTTTCCTTTATGCACATGTTCAATGCATGTCTGAACTGTGTTGCAAGTTTCAACTCCCTACATTAAATACTGTAGGAGGAGTTGAGGAGACAAGAACAGTACTCAAATACTAAATATGCTTATAATATGTATATTATTCAAGGGGACATAATTCTGCAATAAAGATCTTAATCAAAGTTCTGTTTCCTTTATGCACATGTTCAATGCATGTCTGAACTGTGTTCCAAGTTTCAGCTCCCTGCATTGAATACTGTAGGAGGAGTTGCGGAGACAAGAACAGTACTACAAAGTGTGACGGACGGACGTATGCACGGACGTACGGACGGACGTATGCACGGACGGACAAGGGCAAAACTATATGCCCCTCCCCACTTCGTGGCGGGGGCATAAAAATGCTCCTAGGGGAGCATTTTTTTCTTTAAGAGTTGACTCCATTTGAAAGGGCAGCAAAAAGATAATGTTAGAGTTGCTTCCCTTGAAAGTGTACACATTCCTTTCAACAGACTACATTTGCTTCTCAAGCAGATATGCAACAGTAGCTACTGTTAAAGGAGTGCGGTAGCTTTCTCGGACAGAAATTTAGATACCTCTCACCAGTTATTTACAGCAAAACATATTTTGGACACAGTACCCAGTCTCGAACGCATTCTGGAACACCGATGTAAACAGTTCTCTGAACGAGTCGTCTCACCGGTTGACGACATATCATACATGTGTTGTGTTGTGGATTTGTTTAACGTCCACGGTAAACAACTATGGTCATGTTAGGATGGCCAATTAACCTAACCACACTATTCCTGGGCAGGCTTAGACCTCCTAAGCGGTTAACCAGTACTAAGTGCACTTACTTTCACCAGTAACTGACAACTGTCCTTCTTGAATCAGCGGAAGGGGAAGTGATAGTAAATGGCCGAACCGGGTATCGAACCCAGGACATCTGGCTTATAAGTCAAACGCCCTACCGACTGCGCTACGCGGCCCGGCATGTCATACATGTCTTAAACCTTTGAGAATTCCCCTAAAACATATGAAAATAAACGATTCTAAATATTTCGGCGATGTGCATTTAAAATATCCGTATATGGGTTTGATTCAATAGTAGAAGTCGCATTTTCAATGATAAAAAGGTCTATCTTTAAATTCATTATTGTGCCTGTGCAAAGGGCATTGATCTGATAGAAAGCTGTTTTGCTGGGACGACGTTGACCTGACTGGCTGTTTGGTCACAGAGCGCACGCAAAGTATACAACATTTTACATCGCTGTGTGCCTGCTGGAATACATGGGGAAAGCCCATTTCAAAAGTTTATTGTTGAAAGTTGAATCTCACCCGGAAACTTGTGACCGTCCATTTCAAAGTCGTTAGTAAATTCCCTCTGTATAATGGGCACCGGACTACCGTCCCTCAAGCCTTCTTTGATACACATCGCCAGGTAGGACATATTAGGAATGTCATCCCTAGGTGAAATATAAGACATGTATATCCCACTGGGCACACTAGGTTGAATCAACCTTGATTTTAATCAACCTTGATTCAGCGTCACGACATGGAATCAAGGTTGGTTCAAGGTTGATGCAGCCTGGCCCAGAGGTTATTAAACTTGAGTACATTCTCAAACTCAATCAGTGTGCTTTATTTTGAGTTTGAGATTATTCTCAAGTTTTATAACCTCCAACCCATGTGTGCCCAGTGGGATAAGAACCTAAACATCTTAAACTTGGAACTCTTAAAATAATGTAACAGTTTGGTTTTACAATGCAACATGTAGAGGAATGGCACACTGTATACAAACCCTGATCAGACTGCACCTTTACTAGGTATGCACTATTTGCTCATTTCTGTCTGTTCCGGATTTCATAGACATGTTAAATTATAAACATGGGAAAGGTAAAAAAAGTTCCCACAGCCTAGTTTTTTTTTCGTGTTTTTTGCTGGGGGTAGAGGGGGTCGGGGTTTAGAGGCCCACTGTATCTTGGGCACAGCATATGAAAGGCGGAGCCCATCCCTTTCCTTTCGCTGCTTTATTCCTCCCTGATTTGAAACAGATATCCATTTACGGCTGGGTTGACAGAGTTATCCTCTCTCTCTCTCTCTCTCTCTCTCTCTCTCTCTCTCTCTCTCTCTCTCTCTCTCTCTCTCTCTCTTATTGTTCATGAAATGTATTTTTATCGGTTTTCTATAATGTACAACATAGTTTGTATAAGGTTTAGTCTGTCAAGATTAAGTTACTGCTTCACTCTCGATAGAAGCCAAACAACAGCAGCATAGTTCTTCTTTTTATAAATTTTCAAAAAGGACAATAAGTAGAAGTGATGACCCAGACAAGCTCAATTTATGACAATAATATTATCTGACCTTCAAGTGTGACCTTGACCTTGGACCTACCCAAACATATATTTCACTTGACACTTCCACTCATCAAGAAGAACAGTAGTGTCAAATTAATTTGAAATCCATGCTTAAATGTAGAAGTTATGGCTGGTACAAGCTCAACTTATTACGATTTAATCATTTGACCTTCAAGTATGACCTTAACCTTCCTAAACAACTGTTTTACAAGACACTCCTTCTCATCAAGGAGAACAATTGTACAAAATTATTCTCAAATCCAAGCATAAATGTAGAAGTAATGGCTCGGACAAGCTCCATTTATGACCATTTTAGCATTTGACCTTCAAATGTGACCTTCACCTTGGACATACCTGAACAAATGTTTCAAGTGGCAATTTTACTCATCAAGGAGAACAATTATGCCAAATTATTTTGAAATCCATGCATACCTGTATATGTAGAAGAAATGGCTCGGACAAGCTCAGTTTATGACCATTTTAGCATTTGACCTTCAAATGTGACCTTGACCTTGGACATACCTGAACAAATGTTTCAAATGGCACTTCTACTCATCAAGGAGAACAATTGTACCAAATTATTTTGAAATCCGTCCGTAAATGTAGAAGTTATGGCTTGGACAAGCTCAGTTTATGGCCATTTTATCATTTGACCTTCAAGTGTGACCTTGACCTCGGACCAACCTTAATAAATGTTTCAAATGGCACTTTTACTTATCAAGAAGAACAATTGTACAAAATTATTTTGAAATCTATGCATAAATGTAGAAGTTATGGCTCGGACAAGCTCAATTTATGGCCTTTTTATCATTTGACCTTCACGTGTGACCTTGCCTTTGGACCAACCTTAACAAATGTTTCAAATGGCACTTCTACTTGTCAAGGAGAACAATTGTGCTAAGTCATTTTGAAATCCATCTGTAAATGTAGAAGTTATGGCCCGGACAAATCCGGACGCACGGCACGCACGCACGCACTAACGCACGGACATTCACCGAACTGAAATTGTAACAACTATGTCTCGCTCACCGCAAGCGGGCTCGACAAAAATAATTACTTAAATTTCAAATTCATAAATTTTTTTTGGAAAATGCATTATTCACAGCATGGCAATCGTTATTCCCCCCCCCCCCCCCCCCCCCCCCCCCCCCACCACACACACACCACACACACACTGGTAAAGTTTTTGCTTGTTGGTGACAAGAGGACCTATTATGGGCAGTCTATTTTCAAAATACGAATCGGTTTTATAACAATAGTTACCCTCAATTTTTTCAATCAAAGTATAGAAAAACTAATTAACATATCCAGGTTACAGAGTAAAAAGTGTTACAAACATGCCGCCAATGGCCGCACGTTAGTAACTTGGCATGGCCTTGCACCGAAGAGCATATGGCGTTTCTTCAAGATTTTGTGCATGCAGGTAGTTTCCAAAGCTTTCTAAAATTGATACCTACCAAGTGATATCATCTGTTTCCCGGTCTTGGAAAATCCCATCAATTTCCTCTTGACATTTCTTTTGGCATTCCGGGTGAGTGGCAAGGTTATATAATATCCACGATATTGCAGCTGATGTTGTGTCATGTCCTAAAATGTCATTATTTTTGCTTAGTCAATTCAATAGACACTGACCCCGAGGTTATAAATTTAAATCTTAAAGAGTTCCTTCAAGAGCAGAGAATACATTCACAAGAAGGAGCATGGGCCAGACTACGTAGTTTCGGCTTATAAAGCCTCTTCAGTGACCCTGACAAACCTTTTTTTCTTTAATGCTCGACTCAACGGAGCATGAAAATTCAAACCCATACTAGATAGATATAATTTATTCAAATTACAGACATTTGAGCCGCGACATGACAAAACCAACAAAGTGGCATATCCGTTCACCGAAGACTCAGATCAGCCTCCGACCCTAGGATACGTTTTATGTGATCAGTGAAGAGTCTGTGCAGACTGAATGGATGCCCAGGCTGATCTGAGTCTTCGCCTTAGGATTTGTAAAAAGAACTTTCAATTATTATGACAGACATAGTTTTTCCATGTTATATAAGAGTTATATTAGGCCTCATATGGAATTCGCAGTTCAAGCATGGAACCCGTACTTCAGAAAGGATATAGATTGTTTAGAAAAAATACAGCATAGAGCCACTAAACTTGTTCCAGAGCTGAGAAACATGGACTATTCTAAGAGGCTGAAAGCTTTAAATTTGACAACATTAGAAGCAAGACGAGAAAGAGGTGATCTAATTGAAACTTATAAAATTATAACTGGGAAAGAAAAAGTAGATTGTGATAAGTTCTTCAGATTCAGAGACAACTCAAATACACGTGGAAATTCGATGAAAATCTATAAGCCAAGGCTTGGAAAGAATATTTTACAAAGAGTAAATTTCTTCAGTGTAAGGGTAGTAAATGCTTGGAATGCTTTACCGGATAGAATTATATCAGCGCCAAGTGTGAACTGCTTCAAGAACCGTCTAGACCAGTACTACAGAAGTAGACATGGGGCACAAGAATCATCTGCCTAACTCAAAACCCCCATCATCCTAACGTAACGTAACGTAACGTTCGCTGGGCGCACATGCCACTTTGTTGGTCTTGGGCAACGTGACCGGACTACAAACGAAGATGATAACTAGTGACACGTGTGTACAGCAACACTGCAAAAGTTAAAATCAGCTAGTTTAAAGTCCATGTTTTTCTTCCTTTTTTACGACCAGGTTCGAGTCTCGCTGCAGGCGGGAATCTTCTCAATCGTAAACGCGGTTCCATTGCATACAGTCTTTCATTGTCACCGACCAATCGTCCTGATTTTGAGTGAAATACTGTTTAAAAGGACGTAAAATCGCACTTCATCTAAACATCCATCCTTTTTTAACAATGGAGCACAACTTTTGTAATTTCCTGTTTGTTTCCTTGAACAACGAAGCGCTTCCAAAACTGGTCTTTTTCTCCCCTACTGGAGAAAGTCTTTCCTTTAACCCATTAATACCCAGTGGACTCTTCTATCTTATATATTGAATGAGTCCATTTGTCATTTAAGGGGTGTCTGGTTTGGTTCAGTTTATATTATCACTTTTCTTTCATTTTAAGTAGAAATACCCATTTGTCTTATGCAAATAGTGTAGACCCTGATCAGACGCGTTGTGCGGCGTCTGACCTGGATCTGCACTGTTTGTCTATGTCCCAATTTTTGGACGCTAGGCATGAATGGATTAAGAGTTGGTCCACATTTAGAAGGGAGGAAATTATGAAAATGGCAGAGTTGCTACCCTTAAAGGATATCCATACACTATAAATACTTACCTGCAAACAAGAACGTGTCCACTTCTTGTCTTATTTCTAGCGGTGTGAGACCAGTTCCATTTTCGTCCTTTGCGGTCAGTAAAATGTCTAAAAAGTCGAGATACTTTCGATCTGTTCTGCTTCCATTCTCTTCCTGCCAAAACACAAAATACAGTCAACTCTCGATATCTCGAAGTCAAACTTCAGCCCAAACCACTGATATCTCAAAGTAAATTTTCTGGTACCAGAAAATTTACTTTGAGATATCAGTAGTTTGAGATAACAAGAGTTGAAATATAAATCAAAATATTAAATATATTCCTTGATATAAGAAGATACTTTGAGATATCAGTGTTTGAGATATCGGGAGTTGACTGTACCGTATTTTTTCGTTACATGTCGGAGTTTCTTCCCTTCCAAAATAATCTAAAAAATCTAGATCTGTATAAAAATGTGGGTGGAGTGACAGTGTTCGTTTCTTTTTGTATTCATCTAAACGTATGAGCAACATTTTCTTTATTTGAGGTTAATATACTACGTACTCTCGAAATATCAAATAACTGCAGAGTTGCAATTTTAAACTAGCATGTTAGAATCTTTCTGAATTCGTTTCTGTGATTTAACATTGGTATGTCAACATCAATTCAACGTTGACATAAGAACTTTGGTTCAGTTGTCAAATTCAACAAGAATCAACACTGATTTAATTTTATTGCTCAACGGTGATTCAACGTTGCTTCAGCCTTTTTGCTCGATGGGATCAGGCTTTGGTGTGACGACTTAGCCGATAACAGATAGAGTTATACAAGCAACTTTCGATATCTTATATTCGAAGTTCATCCCGAACTACTGATACCTCAAAGTAAATTTTCTGGTTCCAGAAAATTTACTTTGAGATATCATTTGTTTGAAATAACAGGAGTTGAACTGTAAATAAAAATAGGGAATGTGTTCGATATAAGAGGGTCCTTTGAGATATCAGTGTTCGAGATATCGACAGCTGAATGTACATGTATCTTGTTTATTTGATGGGTCTGTGGTCAACTATTTTGAGGCTGAGACATCGGATTCGAACCCGGGACCGCTCCTCACACAAATACACAACATGTAAGCAAAACATACAGATCCATATCCACCCTTAACATTCGAACAAAACATATCCACTCAATAACAGTCATGATAAGATTCATAACCGCACAATTTCCCGAACAAGAAATTATACGATCCATTTCAGTCCGATAACAGGACTGGTAAGTTCGTACCGTAAAAATTCTATTATTATGACAGATAGGTCTAAGCGAACAGTGCAGACCCAGATTAGACTAAGGAGCAGTCTGATGAGAGTCTTTACTATTTACCTTTCCATCTGGACCCTTTTTGAAACTTTACTGCATTGTAAAACTAATCGGTTCCGTTTTAGGACCATTATGGTAATTATTTTGGGTGTCCCAATTTTATAAATTTTAGGGCATAAATAATTCAAAAGGAGTATGGATACACCACAATGTGTTCCCTCATTTCTACAAAGGAGAGCAACTTTTGTGATATCCTGTTTCAAAACCCTGGACCCAGTTGTTCAAAGCATCGTTAGCCTAACGAGCTCGTTAAGAGGTCAACTCGTTAAGTGTTTTGGACTTTATAACCAAATACACTGATATTTTTTTGGAAAAATGTGAGAAGCTTTTGCCGTGCAAAAGCTTCTCACATTTTTTCAACAAAAATATTGGGGTATTTGAGATTTTAACATCTGAAATTTTAACGAAACGTTAACTAACGATGTCGTTAGTTTTGAACAACTGGGGCCAGGTGGGCGAAAACACGCTTCCAGTCGGGGTTATACTTTTAAAGGAAAGAAACTGCTCCTTCCTTAAAAAGATCACTCTCGCTGAGAAGAAAGGCAAAATGAAAACAGTAGAGTTGTTGCCCCTGAAAGTGTACCCATTAAACACATACTAACATGATACTATCAGAACTGGTGAGAATCGGATCTATTTATATGCATAGGGTGATATCATACCAGTGTTTTGCGTCTTTTGGAAATGATTTCTTCGGCCACCTGGTGCACATAGTCACACTGTTGTTTGAATTGTCGTCCCCTGGGTGTGAGGTAAAATATCCAGTCAGGGTATAGCCAAACACGCTCTAACCTATACAACCACCCGTCAGAAATACCAGCAATGGCCTCAATATATGGGTTTCTGCCGCTGAAAATTTAGATATGATAAAGACATTGTTTAATTGTGGGTTTACAGATCGTGAATGCAGTCAGAAAAACTAGATTGCTTTCAGACGAAGATCTTAGAAAAGGTACAACTTCGCAGAATCCCCTTCAGTCAAGGTTACTATTTTTAGAAACACCAATTCTGAATTGCCTGTAAAACCTTATTGTAACTTAAGAAGTGTAATTTTATAGTTTTTATACTAAATTCACAGCTGCAGCTAATATTTGACCATACAATCTATCATCATGTGCACTTATTCATGCACTGTAAAAAAATACTGTAGAATTTACGGTAGAATAACTGGAAACCGGCTGCCAGTCCTTTTACCGTTATTTTTACGGGCGTTTGCCTGTAAGACATTATTAGAAATCACGAAATGGAAGTTTTATGCTAACTGGCTGCACTCGAAAATAACTTTATATTGTTGAAGGGTTATCAGACAAAAACGACACCTTATCTTTTCTCTCCCAATCTGCTTGATGATTCCTGCATTTTTTACGGGCGCCCGTAAAAATAACGGTAAAAGGACTGGCAGCTGGTTGCCAGTTATTTTACCGTAAAATCTACGGATTTTTTTTACAGTGTGGTTTGTTTGAAGAATCAAATCTAAGTTCTTGCTGCCTAAAATTATTCCAAAGTTTAGTTTGTTCCCTAAAGTATATTAGTCATATTATTCATATTAAAATTCTACTTCTCTCTAAAATTTTAGTTATATCAGACTCCGAACCCAAACAAGTTGAATGCAAGTATAAAGGTATAAAAAAAGGCTGAATTATTATTATCATTCAGAACATGAATGTTTTATGCCTAATTTAGTCGCGTGGTGATTTTGAACAGAAGCAGTGTGAGACGGACGACAGCAGACAGCGGACAAGACTGATGAACTACGGCGCGTATTATAAAACTATATCCCATTTGTGAATTTGATGGAGAGAGAGAGAAGAGTTTAAGAACAAGGGCGTAGCTGCGTATATGCAAAGACGCAGGTGCGTGTTGAAATTTTGTCAAATTGACAAAATTTCAACACGCACCTGCATATTTGCATGCTGAAATTTTGTAAACCGGACAAGATTTTAATACAAGCTACTAACAGACACGACAAAATGAAGTATCTTCAGGTTCCTAATCCCGAGACTCGCCCTCAAAGAGTATAAAACAGGCCCCGAGGTTATAAAACTTTTTTCATGCTCAACTCAGCTGAGCATGAAATTTTACCTGCTGGTAAATAGCAAATTACTGATAAGTACAGTTGTTTTCTTGCTGAGTTTAGCTGAGTATGAAATTTTCTCTGCTTATGAATATGAAAATGCCAACATTAGTTGGCATTTTCATATTTATCAGCAGAGAAAATTTCATGCTCTGCTATGTTGAGCATGAAAAAAGTTTTATAACCTCGGGGCCAGGATTGTGGGTACATGTAATTGCCCCTAGCTACGTATACGGCCATGTATACCTACTCTGTATCTTTCTGGATGTCATCGTTATAGGAGAATGCGCATCTGAGGATAGTTTCAAGTGTTGCCTGACTTGAGTACTTGAATATGTCAAATTTCTCTTTAGAATCTGCAAGCTTTCCTAGATCTTCCTGTGAACAGAGAAGAGATAAAACCAGTCTATACTTTGACCATTACCCTACCAATAAGAGTACACTCATATGTAGACTGGTTTCAGTCTAATAAATTATAGTGTCATAAAATAACGCAAAATATATAAAGTTTCCTTTTAAAAGGGAAGGCTTGCCAAGTTAGCGCTCATGTAGTTCAATGTTTGTGGTATTTTGTGGTTTATGGTTTGTGGTCTTGGGAGATGGTATCTTACTTGGAGACACTTTTTTCATTTAAAAACGTCCACAACTGTAGTAACAATGAGGTTACGTATTCTGGTTGTTCTGACAATCATATGATAACCTTCAGTAAAAAGGTCAATTTTTGTATTACTGCTATTGAAAAATATTTCATAAAAGCATTTAGAAATAAGGATTTTCGTATTCTGTTATGTATTGTTATATAACAAATTTTAGGACATTAGAAGATTTACTGGGAGTTTCGTCCTGTTTTTTTTTGTGAACTAAGCAGAACTGTGTTTGTACTTTGGAGTAAATGGACTACACATAACTAACTGGTGAAGTGTAATGAAAATAGTCCAAAGGGTATTCAAGTTACAGAGTGGACAACAAAATGTTAATGGGCGTACTAACATACGGACAGAGACAGATGGACGGGAATTCGATTGCTATATTCCCTGAGCCGTTCGGTTAGGACAAAGTTATGTTCATTGTTAGATCGTCAAGTCTTGATGTTGAAAAAAATACATCTTGCATTGGAAAAGTTCTTTTACAAGTCCCTTACACTTAAGATGATATATGGTTCATGACTGCTGATATGAGAAGGAAAAAGTGGAAGTAGTTCGTCCTGCTAGCCTCATTTGTGACAGATTGGTAGGAAAAAATCTTACCGTCCGCAACAATGGCTATTATTAAAAGGGGAAACAACTTTAATGACTGTTTGTCTCATTGTTTCTGTTGAAGAAAAGCTGACTACCAGGAGGTTATAATGAAAATGATAGTTCCTTCCCAAACAGTTGCCATAGATCGTCTGCAAATATTCAGCTTATTCTTTTTAGTATATTGTCATCACTGAGTTCAGTTATAAGTAGTGGTTATGCCTGTGGTATGTTGTTGTTGTGTTATTGTTTTACGTGCACGGTAAACAGCTACAAGGACGGTCAGTTAATTTAATTACAATATTCCTGGGAAGGCTTAGCCATCCTAAGCGCTCAACTATTACTAAGTGCACTAGCTTTCGCGAGTAACTGACAGTTGCCCTTCTTGACTCAGCGGAAGCGGAAACGAGAGTAAGTGGCCGGACTGAATATCGAACCAGGGACCTCTGTTTTTTAGTTAAACGCACCATCGACTGCACTATGCGGCCCAGCAAGTCTGCGGTATAGAGTATAACAGGTAATTGGTAATGATTACAAGTCAATGTATTTTTGTTGCTTCCACAGGATGTTTGTTTTCAGAATCTAGCGTGTTGTTCTTGGTCATCACATATTTTGTCATTATATAGGGATTTAATGCAAAAGAAAAAAGAAGTCTTCTATATTTTAGTAGTTGTTTTATTGTCCACGATAAACAGCGATGATCATGTCGGGACGGTCTGTTACCCTAACCACACTATTCCTGGGCAGGCTTAGACCTCCTAAGCGGTTAACCAGTACTAAGTGCACATACTTTCACCAGTAACTGACAACTGCCCTTCTAGAATCAGCGAAAGGAAAAACGAAAGTACGTGGCCGGACCGAGTATCGAACCCAGGTCCTCTGGCTCTTGAGTCAAAATGCGCTACCGATTGCGCTACGCTGCCTTGACCCTCTAAATTTTATTAACTTTTATTCAAAAAGGAAGGTAACTGTTAAAATTGCATAGGCCTAGAAAATAATGATTTGATGGCAACTGTAAGATACTGATATTTTCCCACACATGTTGTGTTTCCTGAATTGAATTTTTTTCAATAAGACACTTACATTAAACTGAATAACATTGTACGTTTATGAAAAAATAAGAAACTGAATTTCAATGTACGCTTATGAAAAAATAAAAAATAGTATCTAGTAAATACGATCAAACACCTTGTCTGTAAAACCAGTAAATGCTTTTAAATAAGGCTGTTGGCACAGACCCTGATCAGACTGTTCCAACCAGTAGTCTAATTTGGATATACACTCTACACTGTTTGTACAAGTATAACAACTATTGTTGACATATTTCAGTCCAAGTTTACAAACTCCAGAGTCCAAAGTCCAGGTTTTACAAAGCCTGAAATCCAGGTTTTACACAGCCCGAAGTCCAGAGTCCAAAGTCCAGAGTCCAGTCCATATTTTACATAATGCCCGCGAATTGCGCATGTCGTTATTTGACCTTATTTGACAGTGGACAATCAAGAAATATTCAAACACACCGGATAAATCAATAAAAAAATAATACTAACTCATGTTTTCAGTAAGGCAAAAGATGCTAGACATGTTCGATTATTTGGTGTGCCAGATTGTGGCGTGTCGTTATGTTTCGGTGCTTAGGTAAAAGAAACAGTCAAACGAAGTTGCGCCCCGTAGACGCTCTCCATATATTGGTTCTCCACTTGCAATTATGAACCATTCTCGGAGCTGGGAACAAAGCAGCGTCTTCCGCTGGAGTGCGCATGACAGGAAGTCTTAACCTGTCTTAATATATGGCTCGCCGCCGAAGCGGCAAGCCAATAAAACTACAGGTAAGGAATGAGTTTTGTGCTAGCTGCATTTCCAGTGATGCCCGAAGATTTTTCAGTTTTAATGACTGGAGTCTGGAACCAGTCTAACTCATATGCAGTTGTTGGTGTGCAAACATTTGAGCCGCGACACGAGAAAACCAACAAACTGGCATGTGTGCCCAGTGAAGACTCAGATCAGACTGGGCAGTCGCCCAGTCTGATCAGAGTCTTCCCTGTCCGCATGGAAGTAGTTGAGACCCTTAGCTACCCTTTACACACACAGCGAAGACTCTGATCAGACTGGGCGGATGCCCAGACTGATCTGGGTCTGCGCTGGGCGCACATGCCACTATGTTGGTTTCGTTTTGTCACGGCTCAAATGTCTACACCCAATTCTAATGTTTGCTATTGCTCCGGAAGCAATCACACAGGGTATAAACCAGTCCGCCAAATTTCGCTTCCTGCAGAGACTGTCCTTTATATTTGGCTTCCGTCGAGACTGTCCGCGATCTCTAGCTTCCTGCAAGGAATACCGTCCTCGAACAATGGCTTCCTGCCGAGACTGGCCGCGTGACTCTGCTTTCTGCGGAGAGCCTCGGCAGGAAGCAGAATCACGCGGACAGTTTTTTCAGGAAGCCATTTATCATGTACAGAAGTCTCAGCAGGAAGCAAGAGATCGCGGACAGTCTCGGCGGAAGCCAAATATGATGGACAGTCTCTCCAGGAAGCGAAAATTTGCGGACTGGTTTATACCCTGTGAATCAGAGTTCACGATGTCATGTGCAAAGCACGTTGAAGTAATTTAATTGAATAGCATGATATGATATTTGGTGTACCAAAAGGTTCAAAACTACGGATACCCGTTCACGTATAAAAATATAGTTGCACCGCTAAATTTTAGCGATGAACCTGTAAATTTTATCAGTTGACCGATAAATTTTATACATGGACCGCTATTTTAAGGGTCCACTTATATTTTACCGGTCCACAGATACTTAGAATTTATGGGTGCACCAATAAAATTACAGGTGCATCGATAAGATTACAGATGCACCTGTAAAAGTATCGGTGGACCAATAAATTTTATCGGTGGACCGATATCATCGCTGCTCGTATATTTTTATAAGAGCAGCGATACAGTTAGATCCATTTCTTTTTGCTTCTCGAAATTTGTTCTGGAAGCACTAATGAATATGAAAATGTTAAAAACAAAATTTCCAAGTTTTCGCTCCATAAGGTTCAAACTGTCAGACACTGTCACATATCATGATAAAAATAATATATTCGCAGCATCATTGTAAACATTAGCGCATTCTTCTTACTACCAATATATCTATATCTGCATCAGCATCGTAAACACCAGGGCCCGGTTCAAAACTAACAACATCGTTAGTTAACGAGAAATTAAAAGTTCAAACATTAATCCTCAAATACGGCAATATTATTTTGTTGAAAAAATGTGAGAAGCTTTTAAGCTTCTCACATATTTTCAGCAAAAAATATCAGTGTATTTGGTCGTAAAATCAGAAACACTTAACGAGTTGACCTCTTAACAAGCTCGTTAGGCTAACAATGCTTTGAACAACTGGGCCCTGAGCTGTGTATTTAACATAAAAATATTTCAAAGAGTATACCTTGACGATACCTTGACGATAGTTGTTGGGCTCTGAAGGAAGGAGAAAACTCCTTTTTAAGCCCGACATAGTTTGAAATCCTACAAAAAGTTCTGTACTTACGACTAATTTATTTCCAGCATCGTTGTAAACATCAATGTAGGGCCTCAGTATCTCGAAGTGAAAAGCCGATGTAAGAAGTCTTCTTGAACGTGCCCAGAGTTTCCCACCAGAAGTTATCAATCCAAGACCGAGCCAGGGTAATGCATACCCATATGTACCAAAGAACCCTAAAGGTTTAGGTTCTGCAAAACAAAGGTAGGAAAAGACAATTTTTTGGGGGATGATCCTGGATTAGCTTTGGATTTACTCTCGGTATTGTGGAATCCCCTTTAATCATGCATATGCTGCAAAATTCACCTGTTAACAGGGGTATGATAACATGATGTGATATCATGTCAATGCAGAACTGCGCTTGCGCGAATGTTATCAGGCGATGCCTACAGAAGCGATCTCAGAAGACGATTGGCTACAAACTGACGTTGGCCGTGATAACAACGTTCGACTGGTCAAATGACGTCACCGACTTACGTCATAACGCATTCGCGACGTCAAAAAGTGCAAACAAGACTGCATTTACTTTTCGTTTGTTTGACGCTCTTTACAACTGAAAATATTGTAATGATGCATGATAAATAGAAAACCATGTAAGTGTCTTTTGCCGGATATCAAGTTTATCAGGCTCGACCAGAAACACGTCGGACTGGCTCGGCAAGCCTCGCCATTCCTATGCTGTTTCTGGTCTCGCCTGATAAACTTGATATCGAAAGACACTAACATGGTATTCTCTATATCATCACCACATCGAGGTGGTTTTAATATATAGAGAATATCAAGTTAGTGTCTTTTGCTATCAAGTTTATCAGGCGAGACCAGAAACAGCATAGGAATGGCGAGGCTTGCCGAGCCAGTCCTACGTGTTTCTGGTCGAGCCTGATAAACTTGATAGCAAAAGACACTGGCATAGTTTTCTATTTATCACGCATCAATAGCATCTTTTGAAGCGCCAAGGGCATCATACAAATGAAAAACAAACGCGGTGTTGTCTGAACTTGTGACGTCGCGAATGCATTATGACGTTAGTCGGTGACGTCATTCAACCAATCGGACAGTGTAATCACTACAAACAATAGTATGTAGCCAATCGTCTTCTGTGATCGATTCTGAAGGCATCGCCTGATAGCATTCGCGCAAGCGCAGTTCTACAGTGACATGATATCACATTTTGTTATCATACCCCTGTTATCAGGTGGAATTTGCAGCAGTCACAACATGTGTTTGCAGCGGATCCAAAACATTCCATCAAAAACCATTTGGTCGAAAAGCAATTTCGTCAAAGAACCATTATGCCAAAGCGACGTTTCGCCAAATACGACATTTCGCCGATGCAACAGTTTGTACATGTATCATGCCGAATTTTCGCGAAAGAAATAAGAGAACAGAATGCAATGACTCTCTCTTCAACCTCTGTCTTGAGATCAAATGAAAGCAACTAGTCACCACATGCAGTTTTCTGCCAATCACCAGGAATTGTCAAATTATTCAATGATTTACGAAAGTCGGGGATAACTATGTGACTTTTGAGCTGGATCCGTCTTCTGCCGGTGGTTTATATTGGCTAGATGCAGGGCAGGTGGGGCTCTGGATTGCTGGTGAGGCTGGGAGGTGCCGAAATGTATGTATGTGTTAGGGGGGGGTCTTGAATACATGACATACTTAGGGATCTATTTAATGAGACGTTTTGATTAAGTCTTTTTTTTTTTGCCTTGAAATATATGTTGTGATATCTCATTTGAATCGCCTCGCTGAGGCGATTCTAATGAGATGTCACAACATATATCATGGATATATTATCTCAAAATGTCATCAGATACTCCTTATTATCTGAGGACCTACATATTATATGTAACACAAAGGCTCAGACGGCGCGACTGAAGCCCCAAAGCCCATCCTCTATATCCGGGGCTGATCTATTCTCATTTGTGTCGGAAATTCACACTCTAGCTCCTGGCTGATGAGTCTACCGAGTTACTCGTGTAAGTGTTAGACTTGTCTGTTCCTTAAGACGAGACATTGATTTCTTGTCTTCAGTTTCAATGTACATGGAGCATGTGCATTGTGTGTCGTTATCACATCCGGTTAACTATGTTTTCAAGGATGTTACGAAACGAAAAAGAGCTGTTACGAAACGAAACAGTGTCACAGTTACCAAACGACCTGGTCATCAGGTCGTTTGGTAACTATGACAATTTTATGTTTCGTAACAGCTCTTTTTCGTTTTGAAACAGCCCTTGTATATACATAGTTAACCAGGGGTGGTTATCTTCACAGGAATGTCATCAATTATTATAAACCTTCTGCCCTTGCACTGCCTATTTTCACAACGCCGATTGCCACTTTATTCTATTTTCTGTCAATCCCTGGTAGTCTCAAACCAGAGGACAAATAGTCCTGTAGCTCAGCTGAGATCTTACTGTCAACAGACACAAGTTGTTACTTTGCTCATTTGTTACAAGTTTTAAACTGGCTTTAGAGGAGTGTAAATTTTACTTTTAAATTCTCAGAGACCTTGACAAAGGAGATGTTTGAAAATGTTGACGGGCGAAAAAAAGGTTAGTGACCTTGAACAAAGGACTTAGAATGACCTTGACCTTTAGAAACATAATACTTTCATCTGGTCATTTAGTTAATTTTAGTAAACTATATGTACCATATATTATACCCTTAGATTTATATAGTTTCTGAGAATTCCACTGTTTAAGCATTTTCCCATATAAAACCAAAATGTACCAAAGTTGGCCTTGTCATAAATAAGGCCACTGTCAACCCATGATCATTATTTGAGCCGCGACACGACAAAACCAACAATGTGGTTGTGCGGCCAACGCAGACTCAGATCAGCCTGGGCATCCGCCCAGTCTGATCAGAGTCTTCGCTGTCCGCATGAAGGTAGCTTAGACCCTTAGCTACCATTTGAACTTTTAACGAAGGCTCTGGTCAAACTGGGCGGATGCATAGACTGATCTGAGTCTGCGCTGGGTGCACAACCACACTGTTGGTTTTGTCGTGTCTACACCATAGCCCCTAGCTGTATGCCAAATATGAGCATCTTAGCTCCAATGGTTCTCCCAGGATTTAGGGAACAAACTTTCATTTAATTTTTCGAAAAAGGGGCATAACTCTGTAAGTGCAAGGCTGACTGACAAGAAAAAAAAATACGGGTCTGCTTATTTTTCATGCTCTATCCACCTTTTAAATATCAAGGACCCAGCAAATACTGTTCTTGTGAAACAGACCACCCATTATTATGCTTTATACAGATGAGAAAAGGGAAATAACCCTGTTAATAGTGGATGCATCATAATGCAACCAACATCAGAATGGTCAGCACATCAAATACTAGTAGTATACCAAAAATTAGGGTTCTAGGTCAAACGGTTCAAAAGTTGGAAAAATGCCAAATTCAACAAAGGGGCATAATTCAGTCATTTTTTGACGGAATTTGCCCAAAAGTTAATCAGGTGATCTACACCTTAGCCCTTAGCAATATACTAAATATGAGCATCCTAGCTCAAACGGTATTCCCAGTATTTTGGGAACAAACTTTCATGTAATTTTTCAAAAAAGGGGCATAATTCTGTAAGTACAAGGCAGACGGAAAAGAATAAAAAATACGGTCTGCTTATTTTTCATGCTCTATCCACCTTTTAAATATCAAGGCCCCAGCAAATACTGTTCTTGAGTAACAGACCACCCATTATTATGCTTTATACAGATGAGAAAAGGGAAATAACTCTGTTAAAAGCGGATGCATCATAACGCAACCAACATCAGAATGATCAGCACATCAAATACTAGTAGTATACCAAAAATTACGGTTCTAGGTCAAACGGTTCAAAAATTGGAAAAAATGCCAAATTCAACAAAGGGGCATAATTCAGTCATTTTTGACGGAATTCGCCCAAAAGTTAATCAGGTGATCTACACCTTAGCCCCTAGCAGTTTGCCAAATATGAGCATCCTAGCTCAAACGGTTTTCCCAGGATTTGGGGAACAAACTTTCGTTGATTTTTATTTTGAAAAAGGGGCATAACTCTGCAAGTACAAGGCTGATTGACAAGAAAAAAAATACGCGTCCTCTAGTTTTTGATAGTCTACCCACCTATGAAATATCAAGGCCCTAACAGTTACGGTTCTAGAGAAAACGAGGCGTTACGTACGGACGGACGGACGGACGGAAGGACGGACGGACGGACGGACGGACGGACGGTCAGGCCCAAACCAATATGCCCCCTCAACTTCTTCGAAGTTGGGGCATAACAAACTTAAGTGCCCCTGACCGAGGAAGACTCCATATGAATTATGACCTCAATAGGTCTATTGGCTTCAGAGGAGAAGATGTTTTAAAATGTTGACAGGCGACAGAATCTCACTGACCTTGAACGAAGGTCAAAGACTGACCTTGACTTTAAGCAACATGAAATCTTCATCTGGTTATTTATTTAGCCCTATATACCAAATAATATACCTTAGACTAAAATAGTTGGTGAGACCCTGTCATAAATTAGGTCGAGGTCAATTTACGGTCATCATCTGAATAAACTATAATGGGCTTGAGTTCTCAATGCTACCTTCAAAGTTTCAAGGTCATATGCCTTTCGGTTCTAGAGTAGAAGATTTTTAAAATGTTTTATCATATATGGGTAATGCGGCCGTCTTGGTTATGTGACCAAGACCACCTGAACAAACTTTCGTTTCCTTGACTAAAGGAGGCTCCATGGTGAAAAATGGTTTCAATGGGCCCAGTGGCTTCAGAGGAGATGGTGTTTAAATTGTCGACGGATGACAAGATCTCAGTGACATTGAACAAAGGTGAAAAATAATGACCTTGACCTTTAGCAACATAGTAACTTCATCCGGTTATTTAGTTAACCATATATACCAAATATTATACCTTAGACTCAAATAATTTCTGTGAAACCCACTGTTCAAGCATTTTCCCATATAAAAGCATAACGTACCAGAGTTGACCTTGCCATGAATAAAGGTCAAGTTCAACATACGGTCATCATTTGAACAAACTACGATAGGCTTGAGTCTCCAGTGCTACATACAAGGTTTCAAGGTTATTGCCCTTTTGGTTCCGAAAAAAGAAGATTTTTGAAGGGTTTTTTCACCATATACTGCGGGCGTGGAGGCCATCTTGGTCATGTGACCCTGACCCCGCAAACCAACTTTCGAAGTATGGCCCATGTTCCTTCTTTTGAATGTGTGCTCTGCTTTTGAATGATCTCTTAAAGATTTTTATTTGACTTTACTGCAGCTGGTGTTGTGCCGTGTTGCGGCCGTAAAACGTCTCCCAGTACATCATCTATAGTGCAGATTATATTTCATTGTTGTCCTTTGAAATCAGAAGATATAGTCTGAGAAATCAGAAAGTTTTGATTGGTTTAGACTTTTATTCTCACTCATCACTTTATAAACATTTGGACCCTTTTTGATACTAATCAGTTTTTGAATAGACTGCCTTATTATGGTGGTGATTTGTGGTAAATACAAAAATCTGCATAAAACCATAAAAAATTAGCGTACCTCCCTGAAAGTTTGCTGACTTCTTATTTTTGTTGTTCTCTACAGTTTAGAATACAGAATAGAGGGACATGCTGTTAAAAAAGTGTTTAATATGGAAAAATCAAAGGGTAATTTTGTGCGCAGAAATCTTGAAAATTAACTTTATTCATGAAAATATACTTAGCTCTGAAGTTTCTTTAATGCATTAAAAAGAGCATCCTAGCAATTATTTGTTCCAACTCTTTCTCAAATTTGTAAGGTAGACCAGATGAAAACAGTCACTTTTTCTCAAATGTCTGACCATGTATGGTGCATGTACACTGCATGCATTAATTAAATACAAGTAGAGCAGTCATACCTTTATCATACTCACAGTATACCATAAAATTCTAATATTGGGACAGTTAGGTCTGAGCAAATAGTGCAAACCCAGAGCAGACAGGAGCAGTCTGATCAGGGTCTACATTATTTGCCATCCCATTTCATTTTTTGAGAACATTACTATACTGTAAAACCCAACTGTTCCACATTTTAGGATAGTTATGGTAATTTATTTTAGTGTCCCAATATTTAGAAATTTTACCACCATGACACAGGTGTATATATGAAATTGTTCAACCTTGAAAATGGACTCTACTATGTATTTTGGCAAATATTTTGAGACAGACCAGACCGTTTTTTTTATCTGCCCAGCCTGAAAATGTGTGAAAAAAAAAATGGAAAAAAATAATTGCTAGGACGCTCTCCATAATGTATTAAAAAACCTTCAGACCCTCTTACATTTTTAATAGCGATGGTTATTTTCAGATTTTTGCGCACAAAATAACCCTTTGAAATTGTCTTATATAAACCCTTTTTAACTTAATTCAACAAGTCCTGCATTTTTGGATTCTGAATCTTGAGAAACAACATAAAGAAGGCATCTGCTAATTTTGGGGAAGATCTGTTATATTTTCAGCATTTTATGCAGATCTTTTACTTCGCCCCAAATCAGTGATTATCACCACCTTATAATAAAGAAATTACAGTATGCTTTTCTCTGGCTTTCGTAACCAGATATTTTCAGGGTCACTGATGAGGCTTGAATAGACGAAACTTCGAAGTATGGCCCTTGTTCCGTCTTTTGAATGTGTGCTCTTCTTTTGAAGGATAAGTTTAAGATTTTTATTTTATACCCGCCCCATGAAGGATTCAATTGAAATTTTGCTTTAATCGGGCCAATGGTTTCAGAGAAGAAGATACCGGTTATTGAAAATCTTGACGGAATGGCTGTATTTTAAGCTCATCTATGAATCTAATGGCTCAGGTGAGTTAACAACTCAGGTTTTGCCATTGCATAGAACGATAATAATTTAGACATAATGCCGTGCTTTACATCAGACTTTGGTTATTTTCGGCGAAATGTCACATTTGACAAAACATCGCATCGGCGACATACATGTTGCATTCGGCCAGAGGTGCAGCGGTTTGAAGCGCCTGAATACGGCGTCTGACCCGAGTCCACACCTATGTTTAAACAATGCTGTATCAAATCAATATTGAAATAGCGTTGTTTTACCATACAAGATCATTGCAGATTTGTTATTTAGAGAAATATTGGAAATGTTGTGCAATGCATAACTTTATGAACACTTGAGCACCAGAGATGAAAATAACAGAATTTGCAAACAGCGTAGATTATGATGAGGCGGGTCCTAATGAGCCGTCTTATCATAAGCTACACTGTTTGCCCTCTAGTCTTTGAATTCTCAACACGAAATATCCCGAACAATACAATTTTTTTAATTTTGCAGACGTAAATTTTGCTGTCTGCCTTTTGGCGCTTAAAAGGTTTAGCCTCTACTCACCGGAAGTCCTCATGATGGCTTTCATCGTGGTTGGATGGCACACCATCATCACAGGCTGCAGACAGGAGAACCAATGGAAATAGTACTTCTTGTACTTATTGACCATTTCTAAGCCGTAAGCGATAGTACTGGATGGTGAGCTTCTTGGTATCTGCAGAAATGAATTTAACCCTTTTTAGACCGGAAACCCGTTTTGGGGTATTATGCAAACAGTGCAGGCCCAATTCAGACGCCGCAGCTCGCGGCGTCTGATCAGGGTCTACACTGTTTGCTTACAGGCATTTCTATGCAAATTACAATTAAAAAGAAACCGCTAAAACTAGAAATTGACTCATTCAAATGATCAGAATGAACAAGTCCACTAGTAAACAAAGGGGTAATGGCCCAAGTGTAGGCAAGATAACTTTTCTTCGTTGGCAAGTCATATCACAAAATTAATTTCTCCACGAGAAAAGATAACATAGAAATTCTAGAGCTGGTACAGGTAGGTCTGAGATAACAAGGGCAGTGGGTTAACGGTATCCTGCTAATCTAGCGGCCCCGGGTTCGATTCTAGCTGTAGTTGGAGAAAAAAACTTTCATTCTAACCCTCCCATCGTCCTGGTCGACTTAAACACTGATGAAAAGGACGTAAAATTGCAAGTCATCCGTCCACCCTTCCTTTGGTCAGCAGTGGCAAGATGTTTTGTGTTGTTGTTTTTTATCTTACTATAACTATTCTCTTAGTTCCATAAAAATTGCAAACGGCGAAGTTTATCACAGACCCGAAAGTTTGGAGTAATGTAAATTTCTAAGCTCACAACTGTGCCCCTAGCCCCCAAACAAGAGATGAAACTGCAGACATTTGTGTATGGCACCGAGTTCTTGAGATATGTTTCGGTAGAGTCTCGGTCAACTGGCAGAATTCCAAATAAATTTTTGGCCATAAGTGCTAATGCCAGAAACCGTGACGGACGAAATGAGGAAAGGACACCGCTTGACAGGCTAATATATATGGAAACGAAGGTTACCTTTCAGCGAATTAATTGTCAGAGGGTATAGGTTATGCATATCATACACTTGTTCTGCCTTGGGGTACACGCGGGCTTGTATAGGGATGTGGTTATGTGTTCGCGATGTGATCCTCCGCCGGGGTGTCTGAGATTTTTTAGGAATCCATTAAAAATGGAGCCCAATGTAAGTAACCAAATAGTGCATTAGGGCTCCCGTGTTAATTGTACTCCTGAGAATTCCAAGACGAAGACGCATTCAACAGGCACAGGATATAGATAGTTATGTTATACACTTGGACAACCTTTCGATAAAGGCGGCTTCTACAGCGACGTGAATGAGTGTTCGCCTTTAGATCAAAAGTACAAGGTTCGATCCCCAGCCGGGATGTCTGAGATTTTTAAGAGTCCGCGACACAATTGTTGAATATTCATGCTTGAAATCTTCTCCATTAGACATCATAACCATAAAGAGACCGACAACGATTTTTAGTATTGACAACAATTTTTGGTATACGCAGACGACATTATACTACATGTAACTGCATTAGCTAAAAGTTGTTATTTTATTTTTTTACTTTTGTCATTTACAGAAAATACATACTTACGTGATGGATTGTACCGTACAACCAGTGCCTTTTGGGTCCCGGCATATCCCCATATATTCTCAACGTCCTCTTCACGTGCACAAAGAGGCGCAGTACCATGTATGCTACACACACCAGTAAACCGAATGCTAGACTCTGAGTCAACATCGTTTTCTCTGGAACTGTCTGTCAACTAAACAATTGATCAATTTACCTTTCCGAAGCCATGGCTACTTTACCCAGCAGGCACACAATGTTGAATCAACATTGAATAAACGTTATTGCAGAAAAAGCAGTGCTGAGAGGTATTAACAGCCGTGCATCAACCGGCGAAAAACCGTGTTTCAACAAGGGTTTTCTCGCGCTGTTGAAACACGATGACAGAACTTTAATTATGCTTGTGCCGGGCCACTAAAAAAAACAAACCGCAATGCAACTTTGTCTCTCCCTTTTCGGTCGAATTACAAAAATTGGTGGTGCGCTACCTATATGACGTCATTATGCTTTGTAATCTGACGTCATCGTCGTGACTCAGGTTTAAAACGATGTTGTTTACATTCTTACGATGCCAAATGGAGAGTAAATAAGTGTTAAAGAAAACATGAATCTCAAGCTTTCAGCAATCAAGAACTGCAGGATGGTATATGAATGGATCAGGCTTGTTCTGCATGGAAATTATTGCTCAAGGTATCTGCTTTTTGTTGATTAATTTGCAATCTATTTTGCATCAACTACAACGCCCATCTTGGACACTTTTCCGAAATATTAGTTTAAACATATTTTATTCTCAAAAACATATCGTATACATATCTACATACACAAAATTACAAAAGTGAATAGGATCTGAACGAAAGCTATAAGCTTATTGAGTTCATCTCCAAAAAATGCATAATATTAAAGATGCCAAGGTGGGTTATTAAGTATGTATCATAATGTTATGTTGATGGACATTTAACATGTAAACTATTCTGAAATATTGTAATCATTAGAATAGTAAAATGAGAGAGAGAGAGAGAGTGATAGAAAATAATTATACTAATAAAACAACATAAAAAGGAAGTGGCAGAAGCGACAACGGGCAGGGAAGGACACATTGCCAACTGATCACATATATATACTAATCAAAAGTTCTAACCGACCACTTAGTTTTTATCATTTTTCTTCAGTGCTATTCGCAATCTCACAATTCCATTTACAGCCACAGATAGGCGAATATGTTGGTAAACCATACCACTAAAAGGTTAAGCACTGTATCCAGGAGTCACAGATGAATGCGGGTACCCCCATTATCAAAATTAACAAGAATTTGCATTGAGTGGTGGGGTAAGTTTTAACATTTTGACCCAAAGCGCCCACTGTCATGCAGGAAGAGTGTTTATTTCTGCATAAATCATTTGCTTTAGTAATGAAGTAGTTTTGCTCACGTAAATTGGATATTTCAAAAATTGATTTTTCACAAATTGTTACGAAACGCTTAATTTTGTGAATTTTAAAAATGGGGGTACTTCTGTTCATCGGCACATCCTGGATGTAGTGTTAAGTATTTTGTCAAACCTTTTAATGGCTGAGTTGACTGACATATCTGCCTATTTGGGGATGTAAATAGAAATGTAAGATTGTTTGGGACTCCGATGAAAATTGATAAAATGTAAGTGGCCGGTTAGAACTTTTGGCTAGTATATTTAATAGATATAGCGACACAGCAAATTGTAATTGTCTCTTTCCTAAGGTTGTAAATAATGTCAAATTCTGAAAATTTAATCTAAAATCGTTTGGTTGTCTCTATATATTTCTGCACAGATGAAAATATAAGATTGTTTATGTCATGGCTCAATGATTCGTCACCACGAAGAAAAGTTTTAGTATTGATATGTGGTATATCCGACAATACTTGAAACATTTCATCGCGTTGTAAATTATAGCTGTTACATACAAAGAGGAAATGGTAGGCATTCTCGATAGCCGCCCCACAAGCACAAGATGGTGACTCTGAGATGTTCTTTGAATAAAGGTCATTGCTCAAAGAACTGCAACCTGTACGAAGTCGAGTATGCAGAATCTGACTTTTCCTTTTACCATGATTGAAGTATTTTGGTATGGCAGTTCTGTCTTGATTTAAGAAAGATTTAAATGAATGCAATGTACTGATTTGCTTTGCTGCTCCGGGTAAGCTGTTCCATTCTCTAATTGCAGTGGGTACAAAGGAAGTATAATATAATTGGGTTCTACAGTTAACCGTGGTATAATCATCCGATTTCTTAAGTTATATCTAGAAGTTTCACTGACAGATGGAGGGACAAGAGAGCTTAAATATAGAGGGGTCAGATCATGCTGCATTTTGAAAAATAAACTTAATTTATGCTTCAGACGTCTATCTTGTAGAGATTCCCAACCTACTTCTTGATATAACGATTGTAGTGAAACTAAAATAGTTGCCCCAGTGACAATACGTGCTGCCTCGTTTTGAATTTTGTCTAACTCCTGCTTTTCATATTGTGTACAATTATCCCATATTGTGTCTCCATATTCCAAAATAGGGCGAATGAATGATAAATAAATAAATTCCAAAGATTTCCTATGAAGTATGAACTTTAATCTGCGCATGATATTAATTCTTTGCCAAGCTTTTTCTTTTATGTATTCTATATGAGCATGCCAAGAGCAATCGTGAGAAAATATTATTCCTAAATGTTTGTGTGTATTGACTTCTACAATTTGTGTGTTTCCCATGTAAACCGGAGGATGAAATGGCTTGTTAAACTTTCTAGACACTATAAGAGATTCAGATTTCAATGGATTAAATTTCACTAACCACATGTCAGCCCATGAATCAATTTTTTGCAAATATTGAGGTTGAATAGGATGATGGCAGCCATTTTGAATAGAATGAATGCTCTCGGGCCCGGAAGACGAATATAAGTAAAAAGATGCATCAGCGCGTTGGCTGTCAAACGGTGACAAAATATAGTGCCAAGTTTTTTCTCAAATTTTAACGAATAATTCATTGAATTTATGCAATAACAGCGATCAGACATTTGTTTCCAATGCATTAACATTAGCCAGGTCCCTCGGGAGATGTTGAAAACCTCGGCCTTCGGCCTCGGTTTCCAACATCTCCCTCGGGACCTGGCCAACGTTAATGCATGAAAATCCATGTTTGATCCCTATATTGATTCAACGTCGTGACGTTGAATCAACATTCAGTCAATGTTGATTCAGCGTTGTGTGCCCAGCGGGTAAACAGGTACGGGAATGCTTCCTTTCATGAACCATAAGGCAAAATCCAGGACTTATTGTGGGGCATTTAACAAGTGCGATTTTGTTTGTGAAACTATGACACAAGCTATACGTTGTCGTTGCATTGGTCAGTTTACACTATCCCGCGGTGACTTTTGAATGGCTGGGAAATGTGCATTAATACAAGTACCTGCACTGTAAAAAATTTGTGTAGATTTTACGGTAGAATAACTGGCAACTTGTGACCAGCTGCCAGTCCATTTCCCGTTTTTTACGGGCGCCCGTAAACATTTGCAGGAATTATCAAGCACAGAAGGATAGAACAGAACATGTGTTGTTTGAGTTCTATTACCCTTCAACACTACAGAGCTATTACCGAGTGCCGCCAGTAAACACTAAACAGTAACACTACCATATCGTAATTTCCAACAATATTATCAAACGCCCGTAAAAATAATGGGAAATGGACTGGCAGCTGGTTGCCAGTTATTCTACCGTATAATCTATGTATTTTTAGCTCACTTGAGCCATAGGCTCAGGGTGAGCTATTGTGATCATCCAGTGTCCGTCGTCCGTCGTGCGTCGCGCATCGTCAACAAGTTGCTTTAAATGACATCATCTCTGAAACCGCTAGGCCTTGGGCTTTGATATTTGATGTGAAGCATTGTCTAGTGGTCCTCTACCAAGTTTGTTCAAATGGTGGCCCCAGGGTCTAAAATGGCCCTCGGCCAGGGGGTCTTGGGTTCGAAACTAAAAAATACTTAAAAATCTTCTTCTCCAGAATTGCTTGGCTCAGATGCTTGAAATTTAGTATGTACTATTGCCTAGTTTGTCCTCTACCAAGTTTGTTCAAATGGTGGTCCCAGGGTCCAAAATGGCCCTGGGGCAGGGGGTCTTGGGTTCGAAACTAAAAAATACTTAAAAATCTTCTTCTCCAGAACTGCTTGGCTCAGATGCTTGAAATTTAGTATGTAGCATTGCCTAGTTTGTCCTCTACCAAGTTTGGTGGCCCCAGGGTCCAAAATGGCCCAGTGCCAGGGGGTCTTTGGTTCGAAACTAAAAAATACTTAAAAATCTTCTACTTCAGAACTGCTTGGATCAGATACTTGAAATTTGGAATGTAATATTGCCTAGTGATCTTCTACCAAGTTTGTTCAAATGGTGGCCCGAGGATCCAAAATGGCCCTGGAGCAGGGGGTCTTGGGTTCGAAACTAAAAAATACTTAAAAATCTTCTACTCCAGAACTACTTGGCTCGGGTGCTTGAAATTTAGTATGTAGCATTGCCTAGTAGTCCTCTACCAAATTTGTTCAAATGCTGCCTCTAGGATCCAAAATGGCCCTGGGGCAGGGGGTTTTGAGTTCGAAACTAAAAAATACTTAAATATCTTCTACTCCAAAACTGCTTGGCTTAGATGCTTGAAATTTGGTTTGTAGCATTGCCTAGTGGTCTTCTACCAAGTTTGTACAAATGGTGGCCCCAGGGTTCAAAATGGCCCTTGGGCAGGGGGTCTTGGGTTCGAAACTAAAAAATATTTTAAAGACTTCTTCACCAGAACTGCTTGCCTCAGATGCTTGAAATCTGGTATGTGGCATTGCGTAGAAGTTCTCTACCAAGTTTGTTCAAATGGTAATCCTAGGGTCTAAAATGGTCCCAGGGCAGGGAGTCCCAGGTTTGAACCATAGAAATACATAGAAAAATATTTAAAAAAATCTACAATGCTACAAACCAAATTTCTTCTTCAGAACAGCAAGGCTCAGATGCTTGAAATTTGGTATGTAGCATTGCCTAGCAGTCCTTTACCAAGTTTGTTCAAATGGGGGCCCCAGGATCCAAAATGGCACCGCGACAGGGAGTTCTAGGTTTGAACAGTAGAAATATATAGAAAAATATTTAAAAAATCTTCTTCTTCAGAACCACTTGGCTCAGATGCTTGAAATTTGGTATGTAGCTTTGCCTAGTAGTCTTATACCAAGTTTATTCAAATGATCACCCAAAGGTCTAAAATGGCCCCACCCCAGGGGGTCCTGGGTTTGAACCATAGAACTACATAGAAAAATATTAAAAAATCTCCTTCTTCAGAACCACTTGGCTCAGATGCTTGAAAACTGGTTGATGCATTGCCTTGTTGTCCTTTATCAAGTTTGTTTAAATGATGGCCCCAGGATCCAAAATGGCCCTGCGGCAGGGAGTCCTGAGTTTGAGCCATAGAAATATATAGGAATCTATTAAAAAAAATTCTTCTTCAGAACCACTTGGCTCAGATGCTTGAAATTTGGTATGATGCATTGCCTGGTGGACTCCTACAAAGTTTATGTAAATGGTGGCCCTGGGGTCCAAAATAGCCCTTGGGCAGGGAGTCTTGGGTTCGAAATTAAAATGTACTTAAAAACCTTCTTCACCAGAACCTCTTAGTGCAGATGCTTGAAATTTGGTATGATGCATTGCCTAATGGCCCCTTACCAAGTTCGTACAAATGATGGTGCCAGGGTCAAAAATGGCCCCGCCCCAGAGGGTCCTGGGTTTGAACCATAGAAGTACATAGAAAAATATTCAGAAATCTTCTTCTTCAGAACCACTTGGCTCAGAGGTGTGAAATTTAGCTTGTAGCATTGCCTAGTGGTCCTTTACCAAGATTATTCAAATGATGGCCCCAGGGTCCAAAATGGCCCTGCCCCAAGGGGTCCAGAGTTTGAACCATAGCAATGCATAGAAAAACATTCAAAAATCTTCTTCTTCAGAACCATTTGGAAATGGTTGCAAACTAAGAGGTTTGTTCAAATGATGACCCTAGTTTGACCTTTAACCTTTTTGCTCAGGTGAGCGATTCAGGACCTCTTGGCCCTCTTGTTTTTACAGTGTAGTGGAATCTTCTCCCTCAGAGGTCCCATTAAAGAGATTCACTGAAAAAAAAAAGTTATTTCACTGTATTTATTCCGTTAAAAGACGAATATTGATCCTTCCAAAATTACCGCAAATATGTAAATCAGTCTCGTGACAATTATTCAGCTATTAGATGGATATTCTCTTTGAAAACA
The DNA here is from genome assembly GCA_963989385.1 of Ctena decussata. Lineage (NCBI taxonomy): Eukaryota > Metazoa > Mollusca > Bivalvia > Lucinida > Lucinidae > Ctena > Ctena decussata. Next base: position 77,395,349 of record OZ022503.1, on the reverse strand, counting down.
ATCCCAAAAATCTAGATCCTAGATTTTTGGAACTGTTTTTGATTTTATAAGACGGATCTATATTTTTGGGGACTGCTTTCGATCTTATACGACTGATCTAGATTTGTGTGACTGTTTTCGATCTAATAAGACGGATCTAGATTTTGGGACTGTTTTTAGCTCACCTGAGCACGAAGTGCTCAGGGTGAGCTTTTGGGATACCGTGATGTCCGTCGTCCGTCGTACGTGTGTCCGGACGGACGTCCGTCCGTCCGTCCGTCCGTCAACTTTTGCTTGTGTACACTCTAGCGGGCACAGTTTCGATCCAATCTTTATGAAACTTTGTCAGAATGTTAGTCTTTATAAAATCTAGGCCAAGTTTGAAACTGGGTCATGTAGGGTCAAAAACTAGGTCACTAGGTCAAATCTTAGAAAAACCTTGTGTACGCTGTAGAGGGCACAGTTTTCATCCAAAGTTCATGAAACTTTGTCAGAATGTTTATCCTCATAGTATCTAGGACAAGTTCGAAACTGGGTCATGTCGGGTTGAAAACTAGGTCACTAGGTCAAATCATAGAAAAACCTTGTGTACGCTCTAGAGGACACAGTTTTGATCCAATCTTTATGAAACTTTGTCAGAATGTTTATCTCCATAAAATCTAGGCCAAGTTCGAAACTGGGTTATGTTGGGTCAAAAACTAGGTCACTAGGTCAAATCTTAGAAAAACCTTGTGTACGCTCTAGAAGGCACAGTTTTCATCCAAAGTTCATGAAACTTTGTCAGAATGTTTATCCTCATAGTATCTATGCCAAGTTTGAAAGTAGGTCATGTCGGGTCTAAAACTAGGTCACTAGGTCAAATCGTAGAAAAACCTTGTGTATGCTCTAGAGGACACAGTTTTGATCCAATCTTTATGAAACTTTGTCAGAATGTTTATCTCCATAAAATCTAGGCCAAGTTTGAAACTGGATCATGTCGGGTCAAAAACTAGGTCACTAGGTCAAATCTTAGAAAAACCTTGTGTACGCTCTAGAGGGCACAGTTTTCATCCAAAGTTCATGAAACTTTGTCAGAATGTTTATCCTGATAGTATCTAGGACAAGTTCGAAACTGGGTCACGTCGGGTCTAAAACTAGGTCACTAGGTCAATCATAGAAAAACCTTGTGTACGCTCTAGAGGACACAGTTTCGATCCAATCTTTATGAAACTTTGTCAGAATGTTAGACTTTATAAACTCTAGGCCAAGTCAAAAAATTGGTCATGTCGGGTCAAAAACTAGGTCACAAGGTCAAATCTTAGGAAAACCTTGTGTACGCTCCAGAAGGCACAGTTTTGATCCAAAGTTCATGAAACTTAATCAGAAAGTTTATCCTTATAATATCTAGGATACGTATGAAACTGGGTCACGTCGGGTCAAAAACTAGGTCACTAGGTCAAATCATAGAAAAAACCTTGTGTATGCTCTAGAGGACACAGTTTTGATCCAATCTTTATGAAACATTGTCAGAATGTTTATCTCTATAAACTCTAGGCTAAGTTCGAAACTGGGTCTTGTTGGGTCAAAAATTAGGTCACTAGGTCAAATCTTAGAAAAGCCTTGTGTACGCTCTAGAAGGCACAGTTTTGATCCAAAGTTCATGAAACTTTGTCAGAATGTTTATCCTCATAATATGTAGGAGAAGTTTGAAACTGGGTCATGTCAGGTCAAAAACTAGGTCACTAGGTCAAATCATAGAAAAACTTTGTGTACGCACTAGAGGACACAGTTTTGATCTAATCTTTATGAAACTTTGTCAGAATTTTTACTTCCATAAACTCTCGGCCAAGTTTGAAAGTAGGTCATGTCGGGTCAAAAACAAGGTCACTAGGTCAAATCATAGAAAAACCTTGTGTACGCTCTAGAGGACACAGTTTTGATCCAAAGTTCATGAAACTTTGTCAGAATGTTTATCCTCATAATATGTAGGATAAGTTTGAAACTGGGTCATGTCGGGTCAAAAACTTGGTCACTAAGTCAAATCTTAGAAAAACCTTGTGTACGCTCTAGAAGGCACAGTTTTGATTCAAAGTTCATGAAACTTTGTCAGAATGTTTATCCTCATAATATCTAGAACAAGTTCGAAACTGGGTCACGTTGGGTCAAAAACTAGGTCACTAGGTCAAATCATAGAAAAACCTTGTGTACGCTCTAGAGGACACAGTTTTGATCCAATCTTTAAGAAACGTTGTCAAAATGTTTATCTCCATAAACTCTAGGCCAAGTTTGAAACTGGGTCATGTCGAGTCATAAACTAGGTCACTAGGTCAAATCGTAGAAAAACCTTGTGTGCGCTCTAGAAGGCACAGTTTTGATTCAAAGTTCATGAAACTTTGTCAGAATGTTTATCCTCATAATATGTAGGACAAGTTTGAAACTGGGTCATGTCGGGTGGAAAACTAGGTCACTAGGTCAAATCTTAGAAAAACCTTGTGTACACTCTAGAGGACACAGTTTTGATCTAATCTTTATGAAACTTTGTCAGAATGTTTATCTTCATAAACTCTCGGCCAAGTTTGAAAGTAGGTCATGTGGGGTAAAAAACTAGGTCACTAGGTCAAATCTTAGAAAAACGTTGTGTAAGCACTAGAAGGCATAGTTTTGATCCAATCTTCATGAAACTATGTCAAAATGTTTATTGTCCATATATCTAAGCCCCCTATGAAACTGAGTCACGTCGGCTCAAGGTCAAATTTTAGAAAAACTTTGTGTACACCCTAGAGGGCACAGTTTTGATCCAATCTTCATGAAACTCTGTCAGAATGTTTATCTTAATGAAATCTAGGTAAAGTTTGAAACTGGGTCGTGTCGGGTCAAAAACTTGGTCACTAGGTCAAATATAAGAACGACCTTGTATACGCTCCAGAGGGCACAGTTTTGATACAATCTCAATGAAACTGTGTCAGAATGTTTATTCTTACAATATCCAGGCCAAGTTTGAAACTGGGTCATGTCGGGTCAAAAACTAGGTCAAATGTTAGTATGGTAAAAACTCTTATAAATCTTCACCAGAGCCAGTGAACTGATTAATGCTCAGGTGAGCGATTCAGGGCCACCATGGCCCTCTTGTTGAAGAGAACCCATCTTATAATCCAAATGCTGTCGGCTCTGATCAGACGCCGCTGTTTTTGAATGTCCCTAATATGGGACGCTAGGCATTTTTGGTTGTAGTAATGGAGGTGTCACATTCAGGGTGTTTGTTTGTGAAGATGATACTGTGAAAAGTTGGTGAGTGATTTTCTATTCTATGTTAAAACATGTATTTATCTTCAAGAAAAACACGGTTCTAGATTTCCGGCTAAGGTCTATTTCCTAAAGGGCATGAAAATGCATATGAACATAATAATCCGTTATTTTAGTGTCTTTGTGTGTCTTTTCGGGGTCTTTATGGCTTTGCAAAGCCTTTGTTGCGTCTTTGTGCCCTTTTAATGCCTTAGCAGTGTTTAGGTGGACCGACCGTACGTATGTTACACTTTCAGTGAGGCATATGCAGTTGGTTGAGGTATCCCAGCGGGCACCTGACGTAATGACGTCGCAATGACGTCGATGCAACGTGGTGACGTCGCATCAACGTCAATGCGACCTCATTACGATGTCATGTACCTGTTGCGATGATTAAGAAGAAAACTGATGTTTGTTTTTGGCAACTGAAATTTTATAACACGGTACTGCTCCTGTTTCGTTCATAGTGCATTAACAACATGAACAAAGAACTATCAAACTGATATCCTTGTTCTCCTGAAGCAGGTCGATATCAGCGAAACTCTGCTGTAACTTATTAATTCACTGACTCAAAACACAACATAAACAATAATGCAGCCAACTGTTCGCGTTCGCAATAAAAACATGTTTAACTTGAACCTTTGCAACATCTAAAAGACACACTCCGAATTCGACACAAAAATTACCACACAGTTCTAGAAATGTGAAAATACGAGAAAATCACATCTTAACATGAATCACACAAAATAGCATTTTACATTAACACAAATCTGAATTACTATTACGAACAGAAAAAGCTAATACTCACGAACAGATAGACCTTTTTCAGTTCCCTTTTGCACTTTTTTAAATGAGTGTTACATTCCCAGATAAATTCATATCGAATGTCTGTTTTCGCTTTGGGTCCCTTTTGAAATTATTTCATGTTGCGCAACAAGCATTAAATGATTTACCATAATTTTAACAGTTATCCTTAATCCTGACTGAATAACAATATCCGGGCCGCGTCGTTAAACAACGTGTCTTAAAGTATTAATTTTTCGTACAATCAATACAAGAAGCACTGCATGAAAACGTCGTAAAGTGTCCGCGAAGCGAAGTGGTTAAATATGTAGCTCCCGACTTTGAATCATGTGGTCGCGGGTCCGAATCCTGCTAAAGACGAACTTCCGAACCTAAACGGTACTTCATAATGACCCTCCCATCGTCGCGCGATAAGGCTGAAATCCTGTTTGATATAATAGAACGTAAAAGCATCAAATGATCCATCGTCAGAAACAGGAACTTGACATTTTGAAATGCACATGTGTGTTCCCTTCTTAACTATGGTTTTTCCTCAGGCGAAGACCGTCGGCTTTCGGTGGAACTAGGGTGCTAAATTGTAAGTGAAACAGCTTTTGAATTACTGCTACAGTGAACTCCCGATATCTCAAACACTGATATCTCAAAGTATCTTCTTATATCAAAGAATATATTTCCTATTTTATTTACATTTCAACTCCTGTTATCTCAAGCAACTGATATCTCAAAGTAAATTTTCTGGTACCAGAAAATTTACTTTGAGATATAAGTAGTTTGGGCTGAAGTTCGACTTCGAGATATCAAGAGTTGACTGTACAAAGAATTGCGTAAACTCGGATCCTAATACACAGGCGGGTCGCCATCTGTCCTGCAGGAGGCCGTGCTGTTTGGCGAAAATATTAAGAACATATCCTAAACAGTATGCTAGCTCCATTAAGCCTTAGAAACATCAAATTCACCATTCATATGCAAAGGCTTTTTCGTCACTGACACGGCTAAAATTGGCCTTGTCGTTGTATTCAGTTACCCGGCCTTATGTTGTTTTTATCAATATGTTTTGTTGTTTTATACCAAAAATAGAAAATATTTGCTTGCAGCAGCGTGTTAGTCTTCGCCGCAGGATATTTTACATGTTTACAATGGTGACCATCTCCTCTGTTGTTTTATATTAGCTTGTACGTGTATACTCGGTATTCAACATAATGGGGGAATGGTTTCTATACATCAGCCAAGCAAGTTTTAGACCCCTGTATTCGCTTGGCACAATGTTCCTCGAGATACGCGTAGTACCTGTGCCTTGAAAGTCAGAACGTGATCCGCCCGTGTATTTGGTGGGTATTTAGTGAATATCCTAATCTGGATTTTGACTGTTTGCAATGGTATGTCTAAAGGAGGGGTGTCTATAAGGCTGTTTTCATGGCCACTACCGATTTTCTTTAAACTTTGTACACTCAGACTACTACGTGTTTGCTGTAATGTCATGCAATATTAAATCATTTGGTGAAGGTTTCTTTGGTGTGTGCAAGATGAAAGTGGGTGGGGTAATTCTGACCCGAAGAGGGTTCTGTCACAAAAATGCTAATTTTTTATTGCTACTCAGAACTGGAAATCTACCATTTCATGACTCCTTATGCAATGCCAGATATAACAAATGATTATAATTCTTTTGTGAAATTACTGCATGCAGTGCGTTTATACTCACTTGTATGACATACCTAAATTTTAGCCTTTTTTATGCCCCAACTTTACGCAAAACCACAACAGCTTGTTACACTCAAAGCTTTTCCAACGATATTTTGCAGTTATACAGTATATTAGATTGTTGTTCCAAAATTATGCCGATAATTTTCTACAATGAATATTTTCTGAGTTATCTCCTCTTAAAACCGCTTCTTTTATTTTTTTTTTTTTTTTTCAAAATTATTACTCAGATTTTATATCCCGCCACATGCTAGTGGCGGGATATTTATACCTCGACATGCGAAGTGTGTCAGGGGGTATATCGTTTTAGTCATTCCGTCTTTTCGTCCGTCCGTCCGTTCGTCAACTTTGCGTGAAAGTTTTGCGTTAAACCTTTTGTGAATGCTCATTTCTTTAACCTTATATCAGGTTCTCTTCATATTTACTTTGTTATATCTCTATAGCTTTCCCTTTGATCTGAAATATCAAGGCACCTGGGTCAGGCCCCTGGGAGGTGGTCACGGGTCAATAATTATGACTTAGGCATTTTCATTATGTCAAAGTTTTGTGTTAAACCTTTTTTACTTGTTCATATTTCTGTAACCACATGTCAGATTCTTTTCATATTTGGTTCATGATATCTCATGAACATTACCTTTGACGTGAAGAGTCTTTGCCCCTGGGTCAAGCCCCTGGGTGGGACCAAGGGTCAATAATTAGAACGTTTGCCTTTTCATTATGTCAAAGTTTTTGGTTAACTTTTTAAAATGCATCTATCTCTGTAAATGCATTGCAAATATCTTCCATATTTTATTCATGATATCTCTATAGCACTGTTTTTGATAGGGACTTCATGCTCAGGCTCATGGGTGGGGCCAGGGGTCAATAACTAGGACTCAGCTATTTGTTGTATTTTTTGCTTGTTCTGAAATATTTAAATGAAGTCTAGTGATGCATGACTAATTCTATTTTATGCTAGTTTACCGTTTACGTGGATGCTGCTGCTGACCAAAATCAAGGTCACAGACTTTGAATTTGTTCCATTAACATTTACATTTACTTGTTGTGTTAAAATGTTGCTTTCATTTGACGGCGGCTTACATGCTCTAGTTTGTTTTCTGCTGTATGTAATTCTGTTCATCTGCTGTACGTACATTTATCTGCCTGTCTGTTTGTCCGTATGTCAGTCTGTCTATCCGTGAGACTTCATAATATTTATAATAAAATAAAACTAATGCCCTCTGTCAAATGTCTTTGCTTATCCTCTCAGAATTGTATCATGTTCGTTCCAGTGTCTCTTCTTATTACACATACTCTAAGTAACGTATTTTGCAGCTTGTAAAGACCCAAGACAAGTGCACATGCCAAGTATGAAGAAAATCCATCAAAAATACTCAAGGTATCGAAAGGAAACGAAGTCTCACGAATAGACAGACTGACATACGGACAAACAGACGGGCAGACAAATGTACGTATAACAGATGAACAGAAATATGAACAGCAGAAAACAAACTAGAGTAAGTGAGCAGGTGCTCACGTATATCCCAGACCAGTGCCACCGCCTAATGAAAGCAAACTTTTAACACAAAAAATAAATGGAAATGTAAATGAAACAAATTCAAAGTCTGTGACTTGACCTTAGGGCAGAAGCAGCATCCATGTAAAGTAAACTAGTATAAAATAAAATTAGTCATGCATCACTAGACTCCATTAAAATATATCAGAACAGGCAGAAAATACAAATGGCTGAGTCCTAGTTATTGACCTCTGGCCCCACCCATGAGGCTGACCCTGAAGTCCCCATCAAAAGCAATGCTATAGAGATATCATGAATACAATATGGAAGATATTTGCAATGCATTTACAGAGATATATATGCAATCAAAATGGTTTTACCCAAAACTTGACATAATGAAAAGGCGTAAGTCGTAATTATTGACTCTTGGCCCCATCCAGGGGCCTGAACCAGGGGCAAAGGCCCTTCACATCAAAGGTAATGCTCAAGAGATATCATGAACCAAATATGAAAAGAATCTGACCTGTGATTACAGAAATATGAACAATTAGAAAAGGGATAACACGAAACTTTGACATGATATAAATGCCTGAGTCATGAATATTGACCCCTGATCTCCTCCCAGGGGCCTGACCCAGGTGCCTTGATATTTCAGATCAAAGTTAAAGCTACAGAGATATAACAAAATAAATATGAAGAGAATCCGATATAAGGTTAAAGAAATATGAGCATTCACAAAAGGTTTAACGCAAAACTTTGACGTAAAGTTGACGGACGGACGGACGGACGGGCGAACGTACGAACAGACGGAATGACAAAAACTATATAACCCCTGACATACTCCGCATGACGAGGGTATAAATATCCCGCCACTAACATGTGGCGGGGTATAAAATCTGAGAAACAATTTTGAAAAATAAAATAAATAAAAGAAGCGATTTTAAGGTGAGATAACTCAGAAAATATTCATTGTAGAAAATTATCGGCATAATTTTGGAACAACAATCTAATATACTGTAAAACTGCAAAATATCGTTCGAATAGCTTAGAGTGTAAAAAGCTGTTGTGGTTTTGCGTAAAGTTGAAGAATAAAAAAGGCTAAAATTTAGGTATGTCACCCAAGTGAGTATAAACGCACTGCATGCAGTAATTTCACAAAAGTATTATAATCATTTGTTATATCTGGCATTGCACAAGGAGTCATGAAATTGTAGACTTCCAGTTCTAAGTATCTATAAAAATATTAGCATTTTTGTAACAGAACCCTCTTCGGGTCAGAATTACCCCACCCACTTTCATCTTGTACACACCAAAGAAACCTTCACCAAATGATTTAATATTGCATGACATTACAGCCAACACATAGTAGTCGGAGTTTACAAAGTTTAAAGAAAATCGGTAGTGGCCATGGAAACAGCCTTATAGACACCCCTCCTTTGCCCGCTGCCCGAAGTTACCCGACTCTACCCTAGCGAAATATTCATCTGAAAGCTAACAATTTTTCGAGCAAATTAATTTTGTTAAATAATTTTAGCGTTTCTTGTGAATCAACGGTACGGACAAGTGCTGTTGGACAACCAACACTTACATGTAACCTCTAAAATTAATGGATTTTTAGCTTCACTTTCCGAGGAAGCAATTGTGTTTTTCTTTTTTATGGGAGAGTCGGGTAACTTCGGACATGGGGCTTAATTCAGACATACCATTGCAAACATTAAAAATGTTTGGCCAGTTATTTTTGTTTTAGTTCCAAAACAACTGGCATATAAATGAAACAATGTCACTGTCCGAATTTACCCGCTGTCCGAAGTTACCCGGGTCTCTACCGCCTTTACAATGGCGACCAGCTCTTTAAATGAAGAATTTTCTCCCCTAAGTGGGGTGCTTTGTTTTCCTTCAAGAGTTGATTCCATTTCTGGAAGGGATTCGTTGTAAAAGGGTCTATGACAAAACAGCGGTAAACTTGCGGACTGCTACCAACATGACTAAGTTCGATCTTTTGTCGCACCTCAAATGTTGTAATTTCGATATTTTGTCGTATTGTCTATACGACATTTTCGATCTTTTGACGTTCGATGTTATGTCGTAATCGATGTTTTGTCGTATTTGATGTTGTGACTTTTCGATGAAGTGACGTTTCGATATTTTGTCTTTCGATGAAATGTCGGGCACCCGTTGTAAAGGGATAGATGGAATACTTGCGACTTTACAACCTTTTTGAATAGAATAATTTCATTTATATCTGAATGATGGAAGGTTGATAATGAAACACTGTGTGCAGTTTTGGTTGAAAGATTTCTGCCTCCAGCGGGAATCGAATCCGGGACCGCTAGGTCAAAGTATATGTATTGTAAAGGCTCCTTTCATAAACGGGATGGCATGAATCGTGTCTGATATAAATATGTTAATCGTGTTATGACTGGTGTTCACTACACTGTGGGGCATTAAATATCCGCTTGGATTAGTTATGTAATATTGGATTAGAAATCTATTATTACAACTTATACAAGATATTCTACACTGCGAAAATAAACAACAAACAACGAAAAGAAATTATATTCACAATTTATTACCGTTATGACCTTTATGACTCAGAATGTTTGGACAGCCATTCCGAAAGAAAACGTATAGGCAAAGACAGCACTGCTCCTCAACAGTCTGACTAGTGTATTCACTTGGGGTAAAGCCATAACGTCTACTCCCAAAACGTCTACTCTCAAAACATCTACCCCAATTTGGTCTACTGTGCCTAAACGTCTACTCCCATTTGGTCTACTGTGCCAAAATTTCTGTTCCTGTTAACTGTGAATGTTCATACTAGAATTTCGGGTAATTGCCACTGGGGTCAACATTTTATATAGAGGTGCATAGGGTATAAAGGGTGGACTTCTGGACTTGAATATAAATATGGGTGCTTCCAGAAGGCAGATTCTGCTCCCCATCAAAGAATTTGCCCCCCCCCCCTCTTTTTCTTTTTTCCTTCCTGATACTGTTTCACCCCCCTGCTGGGTATCGTCATGGAGCTGACCCCATCCCAATACATACACAGACCCATCATCAATATATCCTATAACCAAATCCCCGTTTTCAGAATTCTCTTCCTGTTTTTTTTTTATTTCTATTTTTTTCCTCCTTTGTCTTTTCCTATTTTCCGCTTTCTCACTCTTCCTTTCCACTATCAAATGATACACACATGCGGAAATGCCAGCATACCAATGTAAACAACATGCCGGTCAAATAAAGGATGAAAACTTATCAAAATATTGCTATTAAGACATTGGAATTTCTGGGGGCGCCTAACAAAATGAAGCCATCATTGACCCAATTCAACACAATACGGCGCGGCCCTAAGAGAAAACATCAAAACAAGAAACTAAATCCAAATGCGGAAAACCTACTTTAACTACTTAAATTCAGTCCCTGCACGAAGAAACCGGCATGTTGAACAAATTACTAATGAACTTGGTGTATTGCTCTTTCAGAACTACAGAGTTTATTTCTTATTTCCAGACCAAGAAGTGTATTTCTTTTGCAGGTTCATCGACGAAAACAGCTTTAAAGGAACACTAAATGGCCCTTCAAGGGCCTAGTTCAAAGCTACCACAGATAAAGCCAGACAGAAGGAACAGATGAAGATTTTAACAAATTTAGGCCCCTCCCGATCCCTATCCTCTATGGTTGTTGCTAGTAACGAACTACTGACAATTATAATCGTTGCTACCTCAAAAAAGCACCATCACTCCCCTATCTCCCCTTTGTTTCACATACAGGCATGCACGCACAGTACACCTACATTTTTACTAAACTGCTCTTGAAGGCCCACCCAACCCCCTTTTGAGAAATAAACGGTCCACCCAACCCCAAACCTGGAAATCTGCAAGGCAACATTGCAGCTTTCCCAAACCTCCGATGGAGACATGAAGGAAAGGTACGACATCAAACACAACGTATGTATATATGTAAATATGAGACCGGACTGGAATGTTTCCATCAAACAGTAGGTCACGCGTATATTTTACAAACTCTTTACAAGGCAGGGCAAACAGGTGAATTACCCCCTAACCATGATTCGCACTAAAAGTCCCTTAAATATGCCTTTTTAGATGACCGGTCAAAATTTGCAATCCTGAAACTTAGTGTGGCACTAGAGGACCGTTTTAGGCCAATTTCTTCGGCTTTTTTTTTTCAAAATTATGCTTACTGGCCTGCATGTGTGCAGGGTGACGGCGGTCTGCACGGGTCCGGGGAGGTCTCTCTGGTCATGGAATGGTCTGGATGTCCACGACTGTGATGGGATGTGGGGTGGTCTGGGAGCCTGCGGCTGGGATGTGGATGGTGGATTCCTTCTCTCTGCTGGGACCGTCTTTGACCTGATTCCAAGTAACCTCTCGGCGGCACAACTTACTAACGGCCAGCACTGGTGCCTGGGACATTTTGCAATAGTCGGAATTGACTAAGTCCTATAGAACACCGTTGGCAGCTCACTTTGGCTGAACACTCAAAAACACAGTAACTTACAGTAAGCTCACACCCTTTCCTGCACGGCGTCCGAGCGAGAAGCCCGAGCCAGAATTTGATTTAGGCTTCATGCATGGCTATCAGTGAGCTAAAAAACTAATCCGGTTTCACCGGCGTTGCAGCCATGTGCCTTTGGTGCCTGGTAACGTTAAAAACCCGATCATGTCATGTCAGGCAGCTTTTGTGAACCAACTATGTACATGTAACTTTCTTTCCAACTGATTTTTTTATATAAATTGTTGAAACATTGAAATGTGAGGTCAAACAAGTTTTGTATCCACTCTGAAGAAAATTTCACTTAGACCTTGCTGAAAATCTTGTTGCCTTAGAGTTAGCAATACACCAGTGAGTTAGCCATTCATCTCTTTGTGGTTGTAATTCAAACAAGCAATCTGGAGATATTTCTGTGCTTTTAATGTCAGCATGTGTTCTGTACCATAAACAGAGCCTGGGACAATCATTACTCAAAACTACAGGGTTGACCAAACCAGGCAAGACATTTTGGCCCAGTAGACCAAATGGGAGTAGACGTTTTGGCACAGTAGACCAAATGAGGGTAGACATTTCGGGAGTAGACGTTATGGCCCTAATTCATTCACTTGTTGTCAGCAAGGTTCATGGGGTTGGACAAATAGAAATCAGCTCTTTTAAGATCGATATACTGAGATTATAACTTATTATCTAGAGGTAAAGTGCCCCGTAGCCATGTGGCCATGGTGAGGCATAGTAGGACTTATCTTCCACGTCTTTACTGCAATCATGTACTAATCTTCCATGTCTATTATCGCAATGTACTTATCTTCAGTGTGTCTTATCGCAATGTATTAATCTTCCGTGTCCCTTTCACAATGTATTAATCTTCCATGTGGTTCATGGCAATGTATTAATCTTCCATGTGGGTTATGGCAATGTATTAATCTTCCATGTGGCTCATGGCAATGTATTAATCTTCTATGTCTATTACCGCAATGTACTTATCTTCCATGTGTCTTATCGCAATATATGAATCTTCCATGTCCCTTTCGTAATGTATTAATATTCCATACTGCAATCATGTACTAGTCTTCCATGTCTATTATAGCAATGCTCTTATCTTCCGTGTGTCTTATCGATCGCAATGTATTAATCTTCCATGTCCCTTTCGCGTGTACTTATCTTCCATATCTTTATTGCAATGTACTAATTTTCCATGTCTATTATCGCAATGTACACTACTCAAAATATTTGAAAGGCAAAAACCGATAATTTCATAGATATTTGTACAACATATGCCCAGTTCAACGGTCTATATATTTGACCGCGAGTTTTCAAGAATTTCCCATTCTTTTACAACAGTTTCAAAGGAGCGAAGTTAAAGACAACAAGGATTTCAATACATCTGATGTCCTGCCCACTTCAACGGAACAAATTTTGTGATTCTCGCATTTTCTGAAATTTAGGCATTTTTCTGGAAGTCTCTAAAATTTCATAAACTTGAACTCAAAGTGATCATTTCAAACGAGTCACCTTGTAAGACATTGTCATAGAAAAATTGTCGTTTTGATTTGTATTGAAATTTTTATGCTTTTCACTTGTAATGAAAAACTTCATTTTTACAAAAGTCAGTATATGTTCATGGGCAGGATAGAGACTGGGTCAAAACTTGTGCAGTTAGAAACCTCGTCCCTGTTTAAAACTTTGCGAAATAATCAGAAATTCCATGTCTTTGAAGATCGAAAGAAAGTGACTCCCAAAGTGGAGATACCTTGCACTGTACTATTAGATTCTACTTTAAATATTTTGAGTAGTGTACTTATTTTGAGTAGTGTACTTATTTTCAGTGTGCTTTGTCGCAATGTATCAATCTTCCGTGTCCCTTTCGCAATGTATTAATCTTCCATGCCTATTATCGCAATGTACTTATCTCCTGTGTATCTTATCGCAAGGCGCCCCGGTAGCTCAGTGGGTTAGGCGCTGGCCTACTGATCTAGCGGTCGTGGGTTCGAGCCCCGCCGGAGGCGGAGTTCTTTCCATCGTAAACGGGGTTCCATTGCACACACCCATTCATTATCACAAGCCCATCGTCCTGATATGACTGAAATAATGTTGAAAAGGACGTAAAATCGCAAGTCATCCATCCATCCATTTCTTATCGCAATATATTAATCTTCCATGTCCCTTTCGCAATGTACTTATCTTCCATGTCTTTATCTTCCGTGTGTCTTATCGCAATGTATTAATCTTCCATGTCCCTTTCGCAATGCATTAATCTTCGATGCCTATTACCGCAATGTACTAATCTTCCAAGTGTCTTATCGCAATGTACTAACCGACTACGTCTTCTATCGCAATATACCAACCTTTGAAGTCTCTTATCGCAATGTCGTAATCTTCCATGTCTCTTATTGCAATCTACGAATCTTTCATGCCATTAACGTGTCTTCTAGTAATCGCTCATGAATGTCATTTACTGCAACCTTCTTCAATGACACTTGTGAGCCTTCTGGTAGTTGGCAATGCCTCTTGTCGCAATCTTGTAAGCGTCCTTGTCACTTAGCGCAATCTTTGATTCTTCTAAGCCGCTTATGAGCCGCCCAGTTATCGGCTATGGCTGCAATCGTCCATGTCACTACAGACATTCTAGTAATCGTCCTTGTCATTTATCGCAATGCACTTATATTTCACGCCACTGATTACGACAGCCATTTAGTAATCATCCATGTCTCTTGTCGCAATCTGCGAATCGTCCATGTCACTTATTACAATCTAAAATCTTCCGTACATGTCATGTAAAGTATGGTCTAGTTAGTTTGCATGTCTATTGTTCGTTTATGTCTCTTTAACCCATCTATGCCTAGTGTCCCATAAATGGGACATTGACAAACAGTGCAGATGCGAATCAGACGCAACATGCGGCGTCTGATCAGGATCTATTTTCATTAAAAATGGATATTTCTACTTAAGATACTTAAGATAAAACTAAACCATATAAGAATGGTACATATAAACTAAACCAGAACCCCTTCATTGACAAATGGACACATCCAATTCATTAGAACAGAAGAGTCCACCAGGCATAAATAAGTTAAATGCTTTCGTTAGCAACAGACTGCGTCACTAATTAAGATACATCTCCCAGGCCTACCCCAAACCCCTCCACACACACACACACACACACACACACACACACACACACACACAATAGGCTGTACCGAAACGCCATTGCAACGGGCGGCATCCTCAATTTCTATACAGCTTTGCTTTGTCCAAAAAAGAAAAAAAAGGCAAATTATGCTATGCCCGCACCATCTTAACCATCTTATTTTCTGGGTATACTTTGTCGTCTGCTGAAATTGTCGTCTGCATCAAAAATAAAAAATATTTTGACAATATGGGGCTAACTAACTCTTGTAGAAATGATGAAAGTACCCCACGTTTGTGGGACCTGATCTGGATCCAAACTGTTTGCCCTAAAGGGGTATCCCGAATGGAATGGGTTAACCGCAAAAGAAGTATTTCTAAAGAATACGAGGGGCGTTCGAAAAGTAATGCAAATGACGTAATTTCTCGGTAACCAACATAAAAACAGAACTTCTGATTGCAAAAACACATAAAGCTATGATATGCGTAGGAAATTCAGCAAGCACGTGTATTTTTGTAAAAGGGCGCATTTTTAACTTCTTTAAAAGAGGTATACCCAAAAGACACTGCAGAATTTTAGTTTAGTAGGCCGTAATTTATATTTTAGCAGTCTTTGATTTGTTTTTAATTTTGATACTTAAAGACAATGCTCAGGCAATGTTGTCCTGTAAATATCGCGGATTTTTTTTTTTTTTAATCTGGATTCCATACTGGCCCGGGAATATGGATTATGTAGTAGCGAATTCCCCATTTCTACTAAAATTAAATGATTTTGTAATTAAAACAAGTGTATAAGCATTCAAAATCTTGTCAGCAAGAGCATTTACATGGGTCAACGAAAACCTGTCAATAAATTCAAACTAATGCCAAAAACGAAGCCTCTACAAGCTTTCAAAAATGACGTTAACGTATATTTCAATAACGTCATAAGAATTGCGCATTGCTTTGCAAGGAATAAATCGATAACAGTTGCCACCCTTCTAACTATTGCATGAATATTGTAGGCAACAATGGACAAGCAACTGACAAAGATTAATTTTGTATTTGCAACGATATTTGACTTGAATGCCCAACACTGAAAAGATTTTACATATGAAATTAGCCCAGTGGTATGACTCGGGCCTAATAAAATGCGTTGTAAGTCAATATGGAAAGGTGTCTTTGTACAGCGTTTGGTATCATTGTAAAGACAAAATCTGGTGTTTTCAGCATATGCATAACATTTGTACCTAGTATTCCCCTAAACAAAGTTATAAGGTCATTTGCATTACTTTTCGAACGCCCCTCGTATAATGCAAAAACATCAGAATTAAATAAGAGTTCACTGTTTCAAAAATGCCACATCACTTAATGATAGGCAACATATTTTGTGTGTTTACTTAGATAGAGAGTGAGAGTTTTATGCAAATATCCCACTGAAAATATATGTACATTGAACTATAATGCTCAGTTTTATAATACTTAAAATATTGCGTATATCACTGTAGTTCAAATACTGCCCCAAGAGTAAACAACATTAGATACTAATGAAAATTGAATCCTATTATGCAACGACTCATATGTTTTCAAAACTTACAGGAATATCGTGTTTCTGTGTTATTTATGTTTACTAAAATTACAAACCCATGAAGATCTATTATCAGAAGTTATTAAAGCATTCTTTTGAACCTAACTGCTATTTAGTGCCTTTAGTTTAGTTTGAAATTAATGTCCTGATCCCATAAAAGATACCTTTCAACACACTGTAGGCCAAAGCTATCTGCTTCAGAACTCAGCGACTGTTCAGGTCATACACTGTATACATTCAGGCGACTATGGAAGGAGTCAATGAAGAATGACAATGCGAGGATGAAATGCAGGCAATAAATCCTTAAACAAGCATTTTAAAATGTAAGAACATGTCGACTGCCCATACCATGACTGTTTAGGCTTTCCAGGTGATTAACTAAAATGCACCGACCGAAATCGATGCGACGGCATTACGTCCGTCTGCCCACAATACATGTCGACCCTAGCGTTAAATCCAAGTCAGACCTGAATCGAACCAACAAATTAATTTCCACCAAACCTGAAGGAATGTATCTGTGGGATGATCCAAGACATCCAAGGCATGGCGACCTTTACCCCATTTTTGATCGTATCCTGAGATGAATCTCAGTCATGAATTAACTGAAGCATTTTCACCAAATCTGCATGGATATACATGTATCAGGGTGATAATGCCAAGACATCGTTACATTTTGGTGACCGTAACTCTATTTTCAAGGTCAAAAGACGACTTAATAATGTAAATCAGTCTAGTTTATGCCAACCTCAGTATTTCCTGAATTAAAGGGAGGATTTCCATTCAAGTTGCATGGAAATTATATCAGGAGAACTCTTAAAAATGATTAGGTTTAGGTGGTCTTGATTCTGTTGTCAAGGATACAGAAGGAATTGAACTTAAAATTCTCTTAAGTTTATTGCCAGATTTTGAAACTTCGTCAAGCTTGCTAAGATATATCATTGGGAAGAACCTAAGCCACCACTAGGTTGCGGTGACCCTGGCCCCATTTTCAAGTTCTGGAAGGGTCTCATTACCCAAAGAAACAAACAGGGTGTCACATCAGTTGTCTCTCTTTCAAGTTAGAAAAAAAAACACCGAGTTGTTCCCATACACTTTAAAAACTTTGACAGGGACCACCGATACGATGTTTCCTGTCATATCTTTTCTTCTTTATTAATCACACAATCGATATGAACACTTTGAATCAAGCCCTGTGAACGAGCATGAAAGACTATGCTAATCACCGTTTCTGTTAAAGTCCTATAAGAGAATGCCTGACGCTGCCAGACATCAAAATAATTGTTTAAGCATGTAAATGACAACAGATAAAAAGCAAATACATAAACTTTCAATTCGAATTCCACTTGTCTTTATTATTTTTTTCAGAGTTATTGATAAGTTCTCATTCGTTTGTAAAGAAAAGTCGAACATAAAAATTGATGTCAAGACTTTCAAATGAGAGAAAAAGATTTAGTATTTCGAAGTTTTGCAATGTTTTTACTTAGAAACAAAGACCGAAATTGTTTTGACTACTTTTTTTTGCATAGCTATCGTTTTGCTCATATTTTCTATAAAGTCGTTCTCTGTGTAATTTGATTAATTTTCAATTCCATCCTTTTATATTGCATTGTATTGTAACATATTTCCGGAATTTACAAACGAGGCACTGGAACATTTTCTCATACCTTGCATCAAATGCATGCACGAGCGAAGCATGGATTAATTCCGATAAATGAAAAACAAAGACGAAAAAGAGGCCAAAATGGAAATGACAGTTCGTGTCTGTGATTTACTTCACGCATCGAGTCTTTCTGGAATAGCTTTTATTTTCTTCGTGTTAAGGGATGTTTCCGCGTGTCGACTCAGTCACATGTTTATTGAGAAGCAGGATTTCCGAAATATGCAAAGCGATCAGGGATTAATAACTACTTTTGACATTCCACCATCCACACCAGTTCTTTGCTCAAGACTTTGTTTGCGAAACAGTAACTGCACTTCGTACTTCGAAAATACAAGACTAAAAGTATGCAAGTTATTCTCAATAGTTTTAACTGACTTTGACATCACATTATCTGGATCCGAAGGATGGCACTATTTTTGTAAGTATCTTTAGTTTATATTATAGTTTTAGGTTGAAAGGTTACACTATCAGGGGCGAAAACACTGTCATTTTCATTTTTATCTCCCCCAAAATGAAATCAACTCTAGGTGGAAATAATTTGCGCCTTTAAAAAGTGTTTTCTTTAATACGTATCCTAATGTGCACTCCCATCAGTACCACAAACATCAAACTCCATAGAAAATAGTTGAACGTATAGAACATTATTTGAAACATCAAACTCCATAGAAAATAGTTGAACGTATAGAACATTATTTGAAACTTAAAGATAACTGGGTTTTGTTCTTTAAAGATACACGCTTCAACATGGTAGCTTGTTCATTCAAACTTGTTTTTTTAATTTATTTATTTTAGGTTGTGGTTCCTCAGTGTTACTTGTGCTTATGTCCGCTTGTCTATGGTCTCTAGCAGTCTGGTCACCTGAGTAGCTGCCCATTCTGCTTTCTGTTTTGTTTTGTTTTGTTAATAGGTACAAATAGATGATGCAGCTGCTTCTACGTGTATTTAGGACGGCTGAATGACCACCTGTTTAAAAAAGAGAGCTCATTCATTTTACCGTGGGTGTCATGCGTGAACTTTCGTCAATTCTTGTATCTGTGCTTCTTTCCCTTTTGGTTATGAGAGCGGGGTGTGGGAGTTGACTTTATTAACTTCTGATCATTTCCTCTCTTTTTACTTTGTAACTGGCAGTTTTAAGTGATTTGAAATTTATCTGAGTAACTGAGGTCAGATATCCAGATTGTATTAATCCCCGTTTCAATTTCAGTCAAAACCAAGTCGCTGTGCCCTATTGAGAAGGGGTATACATTTGACGCTACATCTGCAGTTTGTTTCAAGCTAGTGAAAGAAAGCCTATTCATAGAGGAGTCCCGGGTGTTTTGTGCAAAGGAAGGCGGCATATTATTGAAAATAACTAATGAGGATGAAAACACCGCGATTATCAGTTATTTGAGTAAGTAGCAAAACTTGTTATATTCCAATTTGATGAGTCTATTATACTTAAATTTGATGAGTCTGCGTTCCAACTAAATTGGATTTGTGTATTGGATTTGTCTACGATATTGTGGGTATCTCTCAATATCGTAGACAAATCCAATACAGTTGGAAAGTAGACTCATCAAAGTTGATCCCTCAATATCGCAGACAAAACCAATGCAATTGGAACACAGACTCATCAAATTTTATCCCTCAATATCGTAGACAAATCCAATACAGGTACATGTACATGTAGAGCTGACTCGTCAAATTTGACCCCTCAGTACCGTAGACAAATCCAATATAGTTAGAACGCAGACTAATCAACTTTGGGTAAGGCATTTTCTGAACAGCCCTACACACGAAAGAGTATCCCTGAAAAAAGTAACGGCGAAAATTCAATAAAATTGCACCTTATCATGTCACACGTTATACATGTAGTAGCCACGGTGACTGATTTTATTGAAAAGCCAAATCAAGAAATTGTTTTGGGTCTCAATATGAGCTCAAATCATTTCAAGACGTAAGTGAACTTCCTAAAGTGAAAAAAAAAAATGATCATAACCTGATGCACCCAGTTAACTAATTTATTTTGCAAGGAAAATTCTTCCACATACCTATTTCTGGAACATCGTAAAAGGCCCAATGTTGAAATACGCGTTCAAGACAATTCCAGTTTTGTTTGAATTTATTGCATATTGTTTTATTGACCAAACTAACTTCCATCGCTACCGATCAAGTAAATAATCCACAATTTTGTTGAGAAAATACCTAGGGTACGTTATTTTGAAAAGAAATACGCACCGAATATCTTGATTTTTAACATCGAGAAAATGCAGACACCGTCATTTTCAGTGCACTTTGTCCGCCGACGAGAGAAAGTCAATTTATTTTGAAAATTCCTCAATTGAAGTTGACGAAAAAGGATTGTGTAAAATGATTGATTGCTGAATATCTCTTTGTTTAATTCTGCTTTCAGAGAAATAAGGAATTAAATTAAAATATAAACTGTATATTATCGTAGACTGTGTGTAGTTTGATAGTACTGAAATTGCCACACAATCTTCGATTGAATCTGGATTTTAGAACATTTTTGATTGCCATTTGTTTGAAATAATTACTCCGCCTTAGATCCGCGTTTCCACTGACAATACAAAACCACAGCGTTATAAGAGAAAGCTCCGCTGATGCAAATAGTAAACAAGAAGATATAAAGCATATTCTCTTGAAGGTGGGCATAGGTGGCTCATTTCAAATATTGTAAGTCGTGATTTCGCTGTTAAAACTGAAATATGAACATTAAATATTTTTTTTCACTTTTGATTTTGCATTTCAGTTTGTCTAGTGCTGTTGTCAATCATATTTAAAATATTATGCAAAGTTTCAGAGAAGCATAAAAGTTTTAGTTATTCTTTGACTTATTTAATGTTCCCAATACCAATATACTGCTACAGAAAGCTTTACGACGTCGGATGCACAAGCGGATCTTAGAAACATATATACTTAATATTTAGATTCTACATGCTTTGTTTTAATTAACTAGTCGTTTGTTGGACTCTACATTCAATTTTTCAGACAGGTTAAAGTTAAAGTCCAACAGTCCCACCATCGATGGATACCGAAATGATGGAACAGATGTGTGGAGGTTTTCAGCCGGAACTGTCCTGGAATATACCAACTGGGCCCCCGGAGAGCCGAAGAAGGGAAAACACTGTATCAAATTGCTGTATAACTCACAGTTCAAGTGGGCTGTGGCAAGCTGCGAAAGGCAGAAATGTTTCTTGTGCAGCGTACCACAGATATGATTTCATGTACCCTGCTCAAAATATTAAAAGGACTACCGTGTATTGTTTCAATTAGTTTCTATGTAAAAACTCTCCAACATCAAAGATAATAAATAGATAATGCATCAATGTCTTTTAGTAGACATTTTTTAAACCTGTTTATTTGGTTTTCGGATGATAAAGAGTTTTATAAAGAGACTTAATATGAAAAGTATAGTGTTCAAAAAAATTTTTGGGCAGCGTATTTAGACTCTACCACAAGTTAAGGGACATGTGAGAATAAAAATGAATTATGTTAAGGAAATCAGTGTCTCCGCGTTCGCTGTATAATTTGATGGGAAGAGGGTTTATCCTTATTTCTCAGGAATCATCGAATTTTATTACATGCAGGGTTTCAATTCATTCATGTTTTATATAAACATCGTCAAAAATACGCATGATTTTCTTTAAAAATGATATAAGTTTAGCCCCGCTTTGAAAGAGTGGGACTATATTGGATATTCCCAAGAGCTTATCACACAGAGCTACCAAGTACCTCTATAGGCTCTGTATCTCTGGTCTTTGGGCAAAGTTTTATTTCATTGGTCAAAGAGATCAAAGATTTACTGTTAGCCATCAAAATCACTAGGCTCATTAAGATGTGCTAGGTATCTCTCCCTCGTTTTATCAATTAGCAATTTCGACGTTAACTTCCGGCAGGCTATCGATTTTGTAATTACATAATTCTGGAAGAAAAGACGATCGACTTCTTGAATGAAAAAAACGATCTAAAATGTTCATATATTTCCTATTTACGGGCTATATAATGATAGCCAAAATGATGAGCCATGAAGGCATCTCCGGTAATTTAACAATGATTTCCACCAGTGGCTTTATCATCCCCCGACGAAGGCGGAGGGATATAGTTTTATCCATGTCCTTCCGTCCATCCGCCCATCCGCCCATTTGTCAGTCAGTCACTCCATCCGTCCGTCCGGATTCATTATATTTACACTTGCCACTGACTTCCCATAGGTGAACCCATTAGAGCAACTAGCTTCATACACCGATGAAGGACAATTGACCATGTGACGTTGTCGTAAAGCGACGTCGTATGTAAACAAACGTCTTGATTGGTTCTTGTAACGTTCGATTGACGTCACGTCAGGGCGACGGCTTTTTAACGTCGTGGCCGAAGACGTCGTTCCTAAATTTTCTTCGACCCATATTTTCCCTTTTCTACACCAAATTACCACGAAAACGGCACAGAGAGGTTCACAAATAAAGTGTAAATATAAGAATAAAAAATTGATTTTTCAGCGCTCATCGTGTGAAGAAGCCAGTGGTCGTCGCTAAAATTCTACAAGAAGCGCTTCGCGCTTCATGGAATTCTAGCTCCGACCACTGGCTTCATCACATGATGAACGCTGAAAAATCAAATTTTAATTCTTAAGTAACGACTGGAAGGAATTTCATGAAACTTAAAATAAATATATATCACTATAACGCTTGCTTCAGTAGTGCATGAGTTATAGTCCTTGAATTGACTTAAAAATCAATAAAATGAGCCATAGCTAAGTATACAATAACCGAAACTTCATGAACCTTTAACTAAATATATATCACCATCACCCGGTTACGCAAATTAAGTTTCATCAGAATGACATCAGTAGTGCATAGTTATTGCCACTTCAAATTTAACAAATTCAACCATAACTAAGTAATCAATGAATAGAATTCTATTAAACTTATATCAAATAAGTATCAACATAAGACAGTGATACACCTTGCGTTTTGTAAGAATTGCTTCGGTTAGCAGTGAGTTATTGCCCCTGAATTAGTTTAAAATCAACAAATTAAGTCATAACTAATTAGCCTTTGAATGGAATTTCATGAAACTTGAAATAATTATGTATTGTTATGGCACAGCAGTGCACATCAAGTTTAGTCATTATCACATCAGAAGTCCATGACTTAATGCCACTGACTTGATTTAAAGTCCACAAATTAGCCATAAGTAAGGTGTAGGTGAACAAAATGTCTTGACTCTGATTTAAAAATGTATCATCATAGTGCAGTGATGCTGAGGGAAGTGTTTAAGAATGGCTTCAGTTTATGCCTCACTTATGCCAGAGTGATTGCCCTTGATTTGATTTACAATTCAGCCGTAATTAAGTAATCAGTGAAAAAAATTTATGAAACTTGAAATAACCCATAAACAAAATCAGGGCCTTTTCGGCGGGGGATATAAATTCACCGAATTTGCTTGTTTCTTTGAATTATACAACGCGTCAAAATGTAAGCATCCGTTTTTCAATACACTCAGGTATAACATGACTTGTTTTATATGTAGACCCTGTTCATATCAGAAGGGATCCTTTAAGTTGAGATTTCTGCCTGGCATGCTGCTCATAAACCCTATAAAGTGATGAAGGACAGTTGTAACACAATTATATCTACATTATAACATAGCAATATAGGCAAAATTCTCTGGCATCAGGAAAGTAATGTTATGTTAAAATGTGTATTTTAACTATTCCTGTTGTTTTGCATCGATTTAACTGTAGATATTATTGTGTCACAACTGTCTGCTCACTGCTTATCAAAGCAATTCCGACAAAACGCAAGGTGTATCAATGTCTTATGATGATACATATTTAATAAAAGTGTCATATAATTCTATTCATTAATTACTTAGTTATGGTTGAATTTGTTGATCTTAAATTAATTCAATGGCAATAACTCATGCACTACTTATGTCATTCTGATGAAACTTGATCTGCGTAACCAGGTGATGGTGATACATATATCGTTTAAGTTTCATGAAGTTTCGGTGATTGTATACTTAGCTATGGCTCATTTATTGATTTTAAGTCGATTCAAGGGCAATAACCCATGCATTACTGAATCCAGTCTAATGACACTTCACGTGCATCAGCGCGTTATAGTGATAAATATTCATTTTAAGTTTTGTGAGATTCCTTCCAGTCGTTACTTAGTTATGACTCCGGACGGACGGACGGACGGATGGAGGGATGGACAGACAGACAGGCGGGCGGATGGACGGACGGACATGGATAAAACTATATCCCTCCGCCTTCGTCGGGGAATGATAAAGCTACTGGTGGAAATCATTGTTAAATTACCGGAGATGCCTTTATAGCTCATCATTTTGCTATCATTATATAGCCCGTAAATAGGAAATATATGAAAATTTTATATCGATTTTTTCATTCAAGAAGTCGATCGACTTTACTTCTAGAATTATGTAATTACAAAATCGATAGCCTGCCGGAAGTTAACGTCGAAATTGCTAATTGATAAATCATCAGTTATAACGAGGGAGAGATACCATTATCATATATCATTTTTAAGCACCAGTAGCACTTTGAGTGATTTATTTAAATTGATTTTATTGAATCTATATTTGGTCAGAAAGATGCAGACAATTGATATACAGTGAACTCTATATATCTGAAGGTCGAAGTTGATCTTACACAACTATTTCAAAATAAATTTTCTGGTCCCAGAAAATTAATTCATGATATTAGTTTGAGATATCCAGAGTTGAAATATTAAGAATACTAGGGAATATGTCCAAAATACACCCTTAAACATAAGAGGGCAAATTGAGATATCATATACTACTTAAATGTCGATCAACGTATGGCATAAAACTCACACAAGCGTTTGGACCGCAAGGTATGAGGTACATGTATGTTTGTATGCATTTTTGGGGCGAGTTTGACACAGATTTTGATCAATGCAGCAAATCAGACCGTCGGAACAATACTGTAACCCTTTCACGGTTCAGTGGGTTCTTCTTAATTTTACTACTACTTTACTATACACTTTTTGTCGAATGTACTTGCACCATTATTGGTCCTGGGCTGGAATATCTTTTAATGTTTATTGAATCATACATCAGATAATATAATAAATGCAATTCTAAGCGGTATCGTATGATCCAGAAAATTTTGTATATATCTGAGTGTCTTCGCACAACAAATCGTGTAACCCTATCCAACGGGTCATGAAGGGAAATAACACAACCAAATTGTGCAACCCTATCCGATGGGTCATGCAGGGAAATCGCACAACCAAATCGTGTAACCCTATCAAACGGGTCATGCCGAAAAAACGCACGACCTAATTGTATAAAGCAATCCAACGGAATGCACAACCAAATCTAGTAACCCTATCCGACGGGTCCTGCAGGGAAATCGTACAACCAAATCGTGTAACCCTATCAATCGGGTCATGCAGGAAAATCACACAACCAAATTGTGTAACCCTATCCGATGGGTCATGCAGGGAATTCGCACAGCCAAATTGTGTAACCCTATCTAAAGGGTCATGCAGAAAGAAAAAAACGCAGAACCAAATCGTATAACGTAATCCAAAGAACCGCACAACCAAAACGTTTAACCCTATCCGTCGGGTCATGCAGGGAAATCGCACAACAAATCGTATAACCCTATCAAACGGGTTATACAGGGAAATTGCACAACCAAATCGTATTACCCAATCCAACGGAGCCCCGGTAGCACAGTGGGTTAAGCGCTGGCCTACTGATCTAGCGGTCGCGGGTTCGAGCCCCGCCGGAGGCGGAGTTCTTTCCATCGTAAACGGGGTTCCATTGCAAACAGCCTTTCATTATCACCCCCCCCCCCCATCGTCCTGATATGACTGAAATACTGTTGAATAGGACGTAAAATCGCAAGTCATCCATTCGTCCATCTATACCCAATCCAACGGATCGCACAACCAAATCTTGTAACCCTATCAAACGGGTCATGCAGGGAAATCGCACAACCAAATCGTGTAACCCTATCAAACGGGTCATGCCGGGAAATCGCACAACTAAATCGTGTAACCCTATCCAACGAGTCATGCCGGGAAATCACACAACCAAATTGTATAACCCAATCCAACGGATCACACAACCAAATCGTGTAACCCTATCCGACGGGTCATGCGGGTAAATCGCACAACCAAATCGTGTGACCTCATCAAACGGGTCATGTCGGGAAGTCGCACAACCAAATCCTGTAAAACTATGCAACGGGCCATGCAGGGAAATCGCACAACCAAATCGTGTAACCCTATCCACGTGTAAGCTTAAACTGTTCCATGAAACTTCTTTAGTGAAAAGCGTAGTGGCTTAATCGATAGTGCTGGCTTCATTGTTCGGCTACGTGCACTTATCGCTGTCGGCGAAGATTCTAATCCTGGCCGCCAAGTGGGCACTTCTTAGTTTCTCTACTAAAATATTGTTCCGTTTCTCAAGTATTTCAGTTGTACGGCTAAAACTGATCTACATTACTCAAACCATTCGGGTTCTGTTAGACGATTAGACAAATGCGTGCAACAGATTTTTGTCACGAAACATATCATTTTGGATTGTCTACACGGTGCACATGTTGCATGACACGTATGTCAAGCAACATCTGTGGCTGTGTAAACCCACCTTTGATGAGGTGAAGCCAAAAACATCTGAGTCATTCATGTATTTAGAGTCTAAGGGTGAAATGATACACTTTCATTGGAAGCAACTCCATCATTCTTATTTTTGCCTCTCTTCTCATTATATTTCGGTCAACTTCTAAAGGAAAAAATAGCCCCTGCAGGAGACATAGAGGATCTTACACGAGTGGTCATTTCATGTGAAATTTATGAAACGAGCTTTCGGCGAGTTTCATAAATTTCATATGAAATTACCACGATTGTAAGATTCTGTTTACCATATGACCCTTTAAAATGGGATTTTAACGCCCTCAAACTGGACATTATTTCAATACGAAAACGCATTGCTGACATGGACGTTGTCAATGACGTTACGTGTACGCGCCAAAGTGTTTTTACACGTGTGGTCGTACGATTTTTAATGACACGACGTAACCCACTGAAAAACAGCGAGGTCATATGATAAAAGTATTTTCTTTAAAAGCTGAATATCATTTCGGAAAGCCTGCGTCGTAGAGTAACACAAACAAAATTACAAAAGTTGTTTCCCTTAACAGAATTGGCCAACAAGCATAGGGCGCAACAATAAACCGTGAAGCCAACAAAACACATTCCACCACAAACCCTCCAGTAGCAATGGCTGCAATAGATGCCAATGATAACCTGTTAGTCAATAATATATGTTTCCACAGAGTTTCTGTAGCATGCACTTTTGTTTCCAGTGTCTTAATCCAATGAAATAAAATGGATTAATGGACTTGAATAAAGGGACTGAGTCTGCTTGTCTCTTCTCACCGCAGACTTCTGGATTCAAGCGAATGGGCAAGTAATAGGTGATCTATCAAAATTTGGTATTTCCACCGGTCTTTATTTTTATCATCATCATACTAATTTATACTAAGAGTAATGAATACACCTCAGTTGCTGATTACACTGACGTGGATGTGCTTGCATCCCTACTTTCTCATACAGTTCTGCTCTTAAAGATAAAAAACAAGGGTAGCACAAGAGACCATTTAAGATATTCCCCTATTTTAATAGGGGCTGAAATTTGAAATAGCACGCAGGCAAATTATTGTCGTACAGGATGGCTTCCCTTTAAATTGATAGCAAATGTTTCAACTTAGAATCCTGTTTCGTTGATAGTAACTTCGAGGTGAATCTATTTGCCTCAACAAATTATCCAAGTCATTACTCAGACATAAATGTTGTGAGAGTATTAATCGTTCCGATCAAAACAATCGAAAAATGACTTTAAAGCTAAAACACCGCCTTCGACCACCAAGTCACCTCTAGCAATGGCTGCCACTGACCATGCTGACGACTTCCTGTTTAGTAATATATCTTTCCAGAGGCTTTCTGTTGCACTCACTTTTATATTCCAGTCTTCAGGTATTTCGTGTTTTACTATAACAACTGAATTACGAATCTGCATAAAATGTACAGAGTCTGGTTTTGTCAATTCCAGAAACAGAGTTTCATTTGTTCCACCACATACTTCTGGTTTAAAGCGTACGGGCAAGTTTCTCAGTATTGAAGCAATAGGCCATCTATCTACGATTCCTGTTTTTTGTTTTTGAGATGTTTTAAACACAAGGTCTGTCGCTTCTTCAAGAGCAGCAGTCAAATAATAATTCCTGCCATTATTGCTAATTTGCTGAGATCCTAGCGCAGTTAACGCTTCAATCTTAATATCCTTTGCTTTTGTGTTTGCTTTATCTTTAACAAGAACTAGGTCTGATAGTTCCAGTGCCCACTGAAAATCTTTTTCTTCTAGAGCTTTCCTCGCAGTGTCCACTAGTTTGTCAATTCCTACAAGATCTACCATTCTGTCTGATTTTTCTTGTTTGGTTAAAGGAGACAAGTCTACGGCATCACCACTGAACCATCCTAGATAAGCATGAAAAGCAGATTTTGATGACCAAGCTGTTGTACCATAGTACTCCTGCAAATAAGGATGTTTCACCAAATTCTCTGGAAGGCTTATTCTTCTAGCGATTTCGTTTGGAGTTAGTCCAGCATTGCTTAATCTTATTGTCTGATCATGTATATACTGTATGGCGTCTCTATACTTTATCAAAACCTCAAGTATTTTCTGTTTTCCGATTATTGGCCTGGTATGACTAGGTACTAATATTTCTGGCTCAAGATTTATAATTATATCAAGGGAATTCACCCACTGCATCAAGTCACGATTAGTGGTTCCACGTATGGCATAGAGGTTGGGGAAGGCTTTGTATACATCGTCAGCACATAACAATATTTTGTTCTTTTTCAGCCATACTCCAATCTGATCATTTGTCTCTCCGGGTATGTGTAAAATTTGCATATCTACACCTGAAAATAAATGCAGCAAAATAAATATTCAGCCCAGTGCTCCAGATAAGAAGGGGTAACAGTGATAATTTAGGTATAGTTTTTCATAGTTCTCCATGAAAAACATAGGTTGTCAGCATGGGACACCTCATCTAAACCGCCTCGTCTAGATGGTTCTAACGATGGGTTAAAACGTATGGTTTTGTTGAGTATTATAAAAAAGTATATTTGAATTAACCTCAATATCCCCTCTTATCTGTAACTCTGTTTAAAGGTGTGTTCCCATGGCAACACACACTTCATAACTAGCACATTTATCGAGATCACTTTGGTCCAAACGGTATTATAACTGTTTACGTTTCTCCCTTTTTGTATCTTGGATGGGATGTGCTTTGCATTTGTGTCCTTTTTTAGATATCTTCATTTGAGCCGCGACACGAGAAAACAAACAAAGTTGTTGTGCGCCCAGCGCAGGCTCAGATCAGTCTGGGCGTCCACCCAGTCTGATCATTCTTCGTTAAGCGCTGAAAGGGCAACTAAGGGTCTAAACTACCTCCATGTGGTCAGCGAAGACTCTGATCAGACTGGGCGGATGCCCAGGTTGATCTGAGTCTGCGCTTGGCGCACAACCACATTGTACGTTTTGTCGCGTCATGGCTCAATTTTAATCAATTGCGACTATTTCAAAATGTCACAAGCTACATGACTTAGTTCGCAAAATTAGTTACAAATATGATACCACGTCAAAAGAATTCTACATATAGCTCTCCTCTCTGGACAACGGCTCCTAAAGCCACAGAGTAAGAGTTTTTCGCCGCAACGTGGCTGACTTCTCTTGTGGTGTTGCCCCCAAGCGCAACGTAGAAGGGAGCTGGGTCCGTCTTCAGCTACGGATAATCGTTGGTTGGTTGTATCTGTCAGAGAGTAGCTTTTCCCCCCTAGTAGTTTTTCCCCCCGGAAAAACGACTATGATTTTTCCATAGTAGAATTTCCGACCGGAAAAATGGCTATATAGTAGAATTTCCCCCCGGAAATATGACTATATAGCCAATTTTCCCTGGGGAAAATCTACTATAGGCGTTTTTGCATGGCCGTTTTTCCCCTCTATAGTGGATTTTCCCCCTGGTAAAATGATTGCAGAAAAACACGCTACATAGTGGAATTTGCTCCTTCTTCAATCATAATAGTGGGGTGAAACAGAAATACGAGTATCTGTCCGTAAAATATCGACGGATAACAGATGCTAGAACCGCATGCATGTGTCCATCAGTCTTATTTTTGTTTTTGGGAAAACAGGTAGACATTTTGCTTTTCCATGTTAGCCAAAAAACGGCTATGAGTGTACGTGGTTATGTGCATAGATTTGTACAATTTTGTGTTTGTATACAAGCGTTCATCTGAGCGTGCGCGCAGCGGAGTGCCTGGACTAGTGTACGCCTTTCATGCAGGAGTCGTGGGGTCGACTCCCATCGTGACACATGTCCGATAATTATTTTCAATGTAATAAACTGCCTGCTAAATCAAACATGACTGGATAAAACACCCATTCGTACATCTTTCTGTAAGCTTGCATGCATATATATACCTGTATAAATATCTGCGATGGGAAGAAATCACACCTTCCTCGTTTCTTAAATTAGTAATTATTGATTATTATAAAAATATGGTTGCTAAATTTGCATATTGATTTTTTTGGAATCAACCCCGTTTATTACCTTCGTTGGAAAAATGATGCATGTCTAGTGCGATTGAATCCGTGACATGTCTCTGTTCCATTACGTTTCGTTTCGTTCCGTTCCGCAAAATACCAATAGTCATACAAAATTCATTAATAGTCAATTTCCCGGTGGGGGAAAAAGGACTATGGGGGAAAAGTGGCTCTATGAGGTCCGGACAATCCACTATATAGTCGTCCTTCCTATAGCCAGTTTTCCGGGGGGAAAGGGGGAAAAACCACTCTCTGACAGTATCCATAACACATAGAACCCCCTTTTCAAACAAATGGTCGACCTAAATATGTAATAGACGTGCTTAGATAAAATTTGGTATACCAGCTCCTGATATGGCAGATTTTTATAACTTTTTAACTGCCTCACCTAATAGTGAACATGAGAGACTCTTTATTATGGAGATTGGACAGGACTTATCATCTAAATCTCCAACTTATATTGAGTCACCCTAGCGTGCACACAATGTTGAATCAACATTGATTCAACATAAAATGCTGAATCAATCTTGATTCAACCTTGTGTGTCTGAATCAACATTGATTCAACTTAAAATGTTGAATCAATGTTGATTCAACCCTGTGTAGACACACAAGGTTGAATCAACATTGATTCAACATAAAAATGTTGAATCAATGTTGATTCAACCTTGTGTGCCTGCTGGGATATTACTATCTTTAACATACCTGCTAACGTTAAGTCTGTGACAGGATCTTCAACAAAATTTGTTGGATAGAGCGGCGCCGCTGTCATTGTGTCTTTTCCAATGCGTAACTTTAGGCCTATTCCAGCGGATACTGTCGGTAGAAAGACACCGAACTGCCTCATGGCTCGTGCAAAGTACGCTGCATTGGGTCCTGACAGCATATTCTGAAACTCCTTTGGGAATAACTTATGAGCCCAAATGGATGGCGGATCGTTCGTGTCCTCCACAAATGCCTGAAATTATAATGTTTTGGTATTATGTAAGTGCGGAAGTGAGTATTGTGATAGTGTTTGTAGGAAGGAATATCCATTACAATGGCATCTGACGTTAGGTGAGATCAAACAATTAAAACACTTCTGTCGATCAATTTCTACTCATCGTTTTATTATTATTATTATTATTATTATTATTATTATCATCATTCCTTTTTGCGTTTAACGTCACTGAAGAAGCCGCGGAAATACAAAAACGCGCTTCTGTAGAAGTAACTGAGTAAGTACGAGGGGTATTCTGAAAGGTCTGATTCTCGCCGCATAACTTTGTTTAGCGGCATGCTGGGGACAAATGCTTGGCATGTATTGAAAGCACTGCATTTTACCTTTACAGTGATACCAAACACTATACAAAGATAATTTTTCTAATTGAGTTACAACTCATTTTATTAGGCCCCAGTCATACCACTGGGTTAAGTTCACATGTGAATCTATTTTCAGTGAGCCATTCAAGTCAAGATTTATTGTAAATACAAAATGAAATTTTGTCAACCGAATGTCATTCGTTAGCTCCAATATTCATTTAAAAGTCATAAGGGTAGCAAACGTTATCGATTCATTCCTTGCAAAGCAATGCACATTTCTTATGACGTTATTGAAATCGACGTCAATGTCATTTTTGAAGATTGTAGCGGCTTCGTTTTTTACACTGATTTTAATTTGTCTACAATTTCGAAGTGGACCATGCAAAAGCCCGTCATGACAAGAGTTTGAATGCTAAGACATTTATTTTTGTTACAAAATCATGATAAACTTAGTAGAAAGGGGAACTTTGCTACTACATAAAATGCAGAAAATCCAAATTCACTGGATAGTATGGAACCCAGATTAAATATAATTTCTGCGGTATTAACAGGACGCAGTTGTCTGGGGCCTATGTTTAAGTAGCAATGATGAAAAAATTTAAAGACTGCTCATATATGAATTATGACCTTTTAAAGTAAAAAATTGCAGCGGCTCTAGGGTATACCTCTTTCAAAGCCGTTCAAAAATGTGTCCTTTAGAAAATAGACACTGCGTTTGCAGAGCTGTCCAGACATATCACAGTCATATATGTTTTCGCTATTAAAAGTTCTGTCTTTATAACGCTTCCCAAAACATGACGTCACGATCAGAACTTTCTGAACATCCCTCGTATGTAATTTAAAGAGGGTAATTCAACTGGCGAACTAATCTTCCTTGAGGCCCTCTGTTAAGCTACATAAGCATATATATACACAGTATAACAATACATGATACAAACATTAAAAAAATAACCAAAGAAAAATTCCCTCTGTCACACACACACACACACACACACACACACACACACACACACACACACACACACACACACACACACACACTATACATGTACATATTTACATATGAATATAATACTGAAATATACTTATTAAAAACACGTATTTCATTCTGAGGGATTGAAATAAACGGTGGGGGCATAAATCTGGTCAAGCTGAATAAAGGTACGATCAGCGGGTGGGGGATGCATGCTACTCTCGAACACCTGATCACACTTCCATTTATGGGTCCATGTCTGTGTGGCAAACTACTTGGCCGATGCTGGAGGACAAGCTGTTCCCGATGATGTCATCAGACCAGATAGTCCGCTCTGCTTCTTTAGCATTTGAGTAACTTCGTAAATACTGATTTAAGGTGACCTTACAGCTTTATATCTGCTAAAATTTCTTTTCTAAAACGAAGATAGCAAATATTAAAGGTGAACAAAAATGGACTGCGAAACTTTGCCCGTTTGAAGTGCCTGGCCGCGTAGCGCAGTCGGTAGCGTGTCTGACTCAAGAGACAGAGAACCCGGGCTCGATACCCAGTCCGGCCACATAGTTTCATTTCTCCTTCCACTGATTCAAGAAGGGCAGTTATCAGTTACTGGTGAAAGTAAGTGCACTTAGTACTGTTAAGCGCTTAGGAGGTCTAAGCCTGCCCAGGAATAGCGTTGTTAGGTTAACTGACCGTCCCGACATGACCACAGATGTTTACCGTGAACGTAATGAAACAAACCTTACTGTTGGACTGAGCGCAATATGAACAGGTATATATTTCAACAAACAACCTAAATTTTGAACTGCAGAGTACCAAACTTAATTATGTTTATCTTGCATTAGGCAAGCATTTAGTCACCAGGGCCTAGTTGTTCAAAACTTACGAAGTAAAAAAACACTGTTATTTTTGCCGAAAAACATGAAGAACGTTTGCAGTGCAAATGCTCTTAATTTTTTCGAAAAAAACCTATTAAGACACTGTCTTTTATGCTAGGGGAGAGTCGGGTAACTTCGGACAGGCGGGTAAAATCGAATATACAAATGCAAACAGTGAAAATCCAGATGAGACGGCTCTTAATGAGCCGTCTCATCAGGATTTTCTCTGTTTGGCAAGTTAATTTTTGTTTTAGACGCAAACAACTGACATAAAAAGGAAAAAATGTCAGTGTCCGAATTTACCCGCTGTCCGAAGTTACCCGATTCTCCCCTACTAGCAAATTTCAGGAATCGTTGACTAACGACTTCGTTAAGCTAACGATGCTTTGAACAACTGTGTCTGACAGTTATATGAGCCTCGACACGACAAAACCAACAAACTGGCATGTGCGCCCAGCGCAGACTCAGATCAGCCTGGACATCCGTCCAGTCTGATCAGACTATTCGCTAAGCGCTTAAAGGGTAGCTAAGGGTCTAAGCTGCCTCCATGCGGACAGCGAATACTCTGATCAGACTGGGCGGATGCCCAGGCTGATCGGAGTCTGCGCTGGGCGCACGACCACTTTGTTGGTTTTGTCGTATCGCGGCTCATATTGAAAAGGGGTCTAATGGTCTTTAAGGAATGCGAAGACTCTGGTCAGACCGCACGTCAACGCAGTATGGTCAGAATCTCTGTTTCCACCAAAACAACAGAATATATAATGAAGATTCTTATGCTTAGATTCCACGGCTGAATGCAATCAAGGAGGGCAGTGGATATCATTGATCAGATGCGTTGCTGATGCCAGTGCATTAACCTCTTTTACTCAGTGCGTCGTGACCATAGGAGATCCTCCACCTTAAAGAAAATATGATGGAAGTAACGTTTTGCAACTGAGATTGTGGAGGGAGGACAGGCGAGCAGGTAACAGAGTGGGGGTGGGGGAGGATTGGGTGACAGGCTATCTTTGAAATAATTCAATGTGAGAATGATACAAAATACTTTGATAGGGAAATCTGTTTCATTGTCACAAATTGTAAAATA
Organism: Ctena decussata; assembly: GCA_963989385.1. NCBI lineage: Eukaryota > Metazoa > Mollusca > Bivalvia > Lucinida > Lucinidae > Ctena > Ctena decussata. Next base: position 77,360,345 of record OZ022503.1, on the reverse strand, counting down.
TTTAACCTTTTCAAGACTGGGGACCCTTTTTAGGGACACATGCAAACAGTGCACACCCAGTTCAGATGCCACAGAATGTTTCATCAGATTAATGTCTTCACTGTATTTCTCACAGGAATTTCTATCAAAATACAATAACATCTACGAGAAATCTCTACAATCAAAAATGGACTAATTCAAATAATAAGGATAGACAAGTCCAATAGTTAGTAAAGGAATCATTCCCTCTATATGGATTTAACTCTCTAAGCCCCAGTGACGCATTTAGCAAAATTTGCAAACAGCATAGATCCTGATGAGGCAGCTCATAATGAGCCGCCCCATCTAGATCTACACTGTTTGTCCTCTATTCTTTGAATTCTCAATATGAAATATCTTGGACGAGACATTTTTTTTTTAATTTTTGCAGACGTAAATTGTGTCGTCTGCTCTTTGGTACTTAAAGAGTTGAGAGCCGAAAAATGATTTGCAAAGGGAGACAATAAGCTGTTCACAGTTGCAAAATAGCTATTCCCTTTGACTAATGAAGGGAAGAAACTCAGAAAACTAAAAGATGTAACTGAGACGTAAACTAGTTCCTTCCCTTTGTTTGAATGGACAAGCAGCCCAGTCTGAGACGCGTCATGCAAGTGTTCAACCCATCGTTGCCCAGTGTTCGAAAGAAGGGACGCTGGCAAACAATCTACACTCGGATCTACACTGCGTGCATAAAAAATGGGTAGGCTCTTTGAATGGATATAAAACAATATAAATAATCTAAACCTGACATCCATTAAATTTTTAAATCTGCTCATCCAATTTACAAAGAAACAAGAGTCCATCGATCATAAGCGGGTAAGCATTCCACAGGGCACGTAAGGTTGAATCAACCTTGAAACAACTTTGATTCAACATCATATTCAAGGTTGAATCAATCCTGCTGGGATATCTGCGATCAGCTTCTCTGAAGCTGTGCGGTACAGCTGGAGCGGTCAAGTTCCCAGTGTGCACAAAAGCACCAGTAGCCCAGCAGTGGGCTATGTACTGGCCTGCTGATCTAGAGGCCCCGAGCTCTATTCTCACTGAAGGCGGAAATCTTTTTAATAGTGTCCTGATATGACTGAAATACTGTTGAAAAGAACGTAAAATCGCACTTAGTCCATCTCTCTAAGTGTGTGCGAATATCAGAGACTCTGATTTGGCAGCTTGGATACATAGGCCGGCCAGAGCCTTTGCTGTTCGCATATACCTTAAGTATATATAAAACCATAAGGTATTTTCGCCATTTTTACAAAGGGGAGTAACTTCCATGATTTATTTGTTTTGCTGGATGACACAGCCTGTCCAAAATGGGTCTACTCGTAAGTAAAAGAATTTTATTACGTAGGAGCAAATTCTTTCCTTTAAGAGTTAACCCCATTGAGAAGGGAGGCAAACACAATCAAAATGGACATGTTGCTTACCCTCTAAATGTATCCATACCCCTTAAGAAAATCATTAGTTAACCGAAACACGACAAAACCAACACAGTGGCATGTGCATCCAGCGAAGACTCAAATCAGCCTCGGCATCCGCCCAGTCTGATTAGAGCCTTCGCCATCCGTATTGAGATCGCTTAGATCCTACACAACTCCTTAAAGTCTCCATAGTCCTACCAGTGGTAAAATTCGTCAAAATACAAATCATTATGAGACCTATACAGCCTTTAGAATTAATGAAAATATCGGTTGATGTACTTTTTTGTATCAGAATACTGGCAAAAAAGAAGGAACAAGATATTTTGAAATACTGATAAGTCTCTCCATAAAAATACGGTTTTCGTCTCTGGTTCCCCGTTAAGCAATGAATTAATACAACTGTGGCACAATCAATGGGATCCTTTCTTAAGTTGTTTGTACATTGTATTTTTATCAACTGTTAAAATGCATGTACCTTGTATTTTTATCTCCTGTACCTTGTGTTTTTATCATGAAATAAAGCTTGTGAAATCAAAAGTAGGTCATTTTAGTTGGCAACTAAAATGACCTAGTATTTTTTTTTCAAATCTATTTTATGGTAAACTCAAGGACGTTTTGATTTTTCAAAGCCGGCAAATCACGATAATAATCAATGGCGAAACTGTAGTGAGAAGTTTGCAGCGATACCTCACGATAAATTATTTCATGCTGATAGAGCAAGGGGCCTTTAAGCGCACAGCGAAGACTCTTATCAGACTGGGCGGATGCCCAGGCTGGCCTGAATCATCGCTGGGCGCACATGCCACTTTGTTGGTTTTGCCATTTCACTGCTCATTTACCTCAGCACCGTAGCAGTGATCAGCGTGATTATGGGTATAAATGATGTCGGTGATCCGTTTCTTCGTTATGTTACGGAAAGCTTGTAAAACTTCAAGGCCTGCTTCGTAACTTTCCGTCACATCAACAACAACCAGGCCATCGGGTCCTTCTATCAGAATTGAGTTGGCAAGGGCAAATCCGATTGCGAGATACACTGTATCCGTCACCTAGTAATGAAAACAATCGTAGTTAAAGATGTATATTCAGTATAACCAGTATCTTAAAGTTTATCAATGATAAAGTTTCAATGCGATTTTTTTTTTCGCTTCATTATTCTTACCTTGATGACTTCAGGTTTGTCGAAGATTTTGGCATGATTTCTGATCTCATCCAGCGTCTCCAGGTTCCTCAACAATTTATCCTTATACCTTGACTTTGTCCAATCCGACCACAATTTCTGGGCATAAAAGGCCACGCCTGCGCACGCTAACACGGTAAGGCAAACTTTTAAGCTATTCATTACAAGTGTTTTAAACGCACTAACTTGGATGAAGTGATGAAAAGTAGTTTATCTAAAAGTGCTGATGAGATGAAGGGTATACTTTCCACATGCATGTACTAGCTAGTCTCACAGTTCATATTCTGCATTCATTTAATCTAGTGTAAATAAAACAATACAGCACTAATGCATCCACTTTACAGTAGTCAAAATCGACGAACCTTTTGGCACACAAAGTCGAAACAAAATTAAAATCAGGTTGATTCAAAGTCATGACGTCGAATCAACGTTGATTTAGTGTTGTTTCAGCCCAATGTGGCTACTGGGGGAGACTGTGTTTCGTCTGTAGTAGCACTCCTAGTTGGCTTTTGATGATTTTCCTAAATGTGGTGGTACATAAAAGTAACTTAAACAGCTGCCATTAAGCTAATGGGCGAAGTGCGCATGTCTGGACCAAACTGCACATGCGAAGTCTGGGGTCAGGATGTACAAAGTTTGATCTGCCAGTTTTTTTTTTTTTTTTTTGTCTTTTGCGAATAGCGAAGATCTTAAACACACTTTTCATGTGTGCAGACCGATTTTAGCATATGCACTCGCATATGCATTGACACCGGTTTTGTCACCACACGCTTATGGCCTTTATATACTTACCTTATTCGGGTCATGTTTTGATAGTATATACAATGTATTAAGTGATAAAATTCAAATTATTAAAATGTGGTCAAAATGTGGGACGTCGAAATTAGGGGCAAATAGAGCAAATATATTTGCTGACTTTGAAAAAGTCTGTAAAGCCCGGAGGGCTTCTCCGAGATATTAAAGTAACAAATGAGCCGCGACAGGAGAAAACCGACAAAGTGGTCGTGCGCCCAGCGCAGACTCAGATCAGCCTGGGCATCTGCCCAGTCTAATCAGAGTCTTCGTTGTCCGCATGAAGGTATCTTAGACCCTTAGCTACCCTTTTAGCACATAGCAAAAAGTCTGATCGGACTGGGCGGATACTGATCTGAGTCTGCGCTGGGCGCACAACCACATTGTTGGTTTTCTCATGTCGCGGCTCATATACCAAGATTGCTCTCGACCTATTAATTTATCTTTTAAGCACAAAGACCTCAGTTTTTTGGTGGAAAAGGCCAGATTTTATATTTATGCGTAATGGAAATAGGAAAAGTTTTTTAAAGATTCTTTCCTCACACTCCCCTCCCCCTATGCCTCAACAAGCCACTTTACATGTGTGTTTGTGTATTATCGTAATTATACACATTATATGCCAGTGGCATGCTAAGGCACGGGCGCGAGGGTTGCGGTTGTTGGGGAGACAGTCGGTCTACAGCTGAAAAATAGGTGGGGTACGAAATACATCCTTTATATATCTAACAATATGCTAAAGTATTTATTACTTGGATAATATCGGCAACTTTAGTGTCATCATCAATTTAAGCATATTCATCAAACAAAATTTTGATACAAATTGGACTTATTTTCAGAGACCGAAATTTTCATGTATCTCTTTTAATAAAACCGGTATCGTCACACTAAAGACATGATAATTTTTCAAAATCGGTGTTAAAATATCTTTATAGTGCAAAAGTCCAACAATTAATGCCAAATAAGTCTTTTTTGATGCCCGAGGAGGCTGCAATATTATTAAAAAGTAGGCAAATTTGCAGTGATACGAGGGTCATCCAATAAGTCTTGCAAACGCGGTCATTACTGCTTTATTAATTGAGGTAGGGTTATCAGATTACACCATTAACAGCTTACGTATATAATACACATATGTGCTGAAATCATACATGTGCCATTCCTTTCTCAGATATGGGAGGGTTTTGAACGCAAAGGTGTAAGCGATACCGGCGGTGAAATTGCACAAACATGACGTCTTGTACACGAGGTAAGGGGAAGACAATTCCTGCATGTATGTTTATTATTCTTTCAAATTACAAGAATTCATGTTCTAAAGTAATCGCCTTATATTTAAGAATTCAAATAAGAGACAATCATCACTTCACATTACCAAACAAATGTTGTTGCTAAGCAACAAGAGAATATTACAGAATTTTAGCAAAATTTCAGTTTTTGACGTTTACCTCTGGTTTCTTTAGGCTGCGAACGATATCAAACAAGGTTCGAAGCTTTTATTTTCTCTAATATCTACATTTCAGCATCTCGGGACTATTCTTTGATAACAAATTAACGGCAGTTTAGGAAACACTTCATCTGCTGGGAAATCCTCTTCTTCACATACTCATTTTATACGATATTTTAGCTGCCCGAAAAACATGGTGATCTTCCTTTGAACAATAATTATATCTTGACTGACGGCAATATCTTAACCTTGGTACCGTGTACATACTCTAGTATTATTTTCCGTATCTCCCAGCAATTTTCAGATATTTACAAGGGTTCTGAACTAAGCTATCTATTCTATTCTATTCTATCCAATAACCTTACTAGGTCGTTGGGGCACCACAGCTGACTTCAAAACAATCCCTTTCCACCTTGTCCTGTCTTCAGCTGCCCTAGTTGAGCTGGCAAAATCCATTCCAGTCCACTCCTTGATATTGTCTTCCCACCTCTTCTTCTGTCTACCTCTTCTTCTTTTTTCCTTTCACTGTGCCCTGAAGAATTGTTTTTGCTAAACCAGAAGACCTTGAGACGTGACCAAACCACCTTAGTTTCCGTTTCTTGACCAGCGTCAGGAGTTCATCATATTCTCCAATGGCTGCTTGGATCTTCCGGCGAATCTCCTCATTGGTTATATGGTCCTTGTACGAAATGTTCAGTAACCTTCGGTAGCGTCTCGTCTCAAAGGCCTGCGTTCTTTTCTCTAACTCTGCTGTCAAGGTCCATGTTTCACAGGCATACAGAAATATGGAAATGACAAGGGAGCGCATAAGTGTCACCTTTGATCCAAGAGATATGTTGTTATCTCTCCAAATTGGTTTCAGCTTGGCAAGAGCTGAAGTGGCTTGTGCTATCCTTGAGAGAACCTCCTGTTTTGAGCCATCATCTGAGACAACTGCTCCAAGGTATTTGAAGCTGCTTACAATACCCAGCTTCTGCCCCTTTACCTTGATCTCCCTCTGGATGCCATCTGCGCTGTTTGTCATCAGTTTGGTTTTCTCAGCACTGATCTCCATCTTATACCTTGTGCAGGTCTGGTCGAGACTTTCAACTAGAGCTTCTAGTTCCTGCTCTTCCTCAGCAAGAGCGTCTATGTCATCGGCAAACCGCAGGTTGGTAATATTTCTGCCGCCTATGCTAACCTGTCCGTCATGTTCTTCCAGAGCATCAGACGTGATCCGTTCGAGAAAAATGTTGAAGAGGGAGGGTGACAGAAGACATCCTTGTCTTACTCCAACTGTTGTTCTGAACCATTCTCCTGTGCTGCCATTTATTAGGACTGCACTTGTAGCCTTGTCATATAGCTGCTCAATGGTGCGAACTAGGTTTGCATTGATATTGTACTTCCTCATGGTGGCCCATAAGGCTGCATGCCATACCCTGTCAAAGGCTTTTTTGAAATCAATGAAGACATGGTACAGATTCTGCTGATGTTGGAGATACTTTTCACACAGGATTCTAAGGTTGAAGATCTGTTCTGTGGTGCTCCTTCCTGCTCGGAACCCAGCCTGTTCCTCAGCGATTATCTCTTCGGCTTGTGGCTTAAGCCTGTTCAAGATAACTTTCAGCATGACTTTGCTTGAATGACTGATGAGGCTGATGGTCCTGTAGTTTTGGCAGAGCTGTAGGTTGCCCTTTTTAGGGAGAGTAATAATCAGCGACTGAGTCCATGGGGTAGGCCATTCTCCTGTTCTCCAGATCCTGTCACAGATATCTGTTAAAACATCAATCATGGTCTCCCCTCCAGCTTGAACAAGTTCTGCTGGTATATTATCAACTCCTGCAGATTTTCCCTTCTTCAGTGCTGCTACTGCAATCTCAACTTCCTCACGAAGAATCGGTTGTTGATCTTCTTCTGGGGGCTGACTGCAGTCCAGAACCGTATTGTCACAGGCAAGTTTCGATCTCCTGGCACAGACTAGCTATCCAGTCTTCATTCGCTTTCTTCACTGCCTTCTGAATCCTCTTGTTTGCTTCCCTGTATTCTTCTGCTCCTCCTGCTTCATACCTCTTCTTCTTCAAATTTCTCCTCTCATCACAGAGGTCGAGAACATCTCTAGTGACCCATGGCTTCTTCCTGCGACGTTCCTTCCCATGTATCTCACTGGCTGCATCAGTCACTACTGTATTGTAGGTGGTAATCATGGTATCTATGTCCATGTCATCATCCCTCAGACCAATGAGTGGTGCAAATTTTCCACCTATTGTTGCTTGAAAAGTGCATGCCACCTCTGGGTCCCTTAGCTTCTCAAGATCAAACTTCAGTCTTGGCTGGGCTGGCTTTCTAGCATTCTTCAGACGAACTCGGAAGGTCATCATGACCAGGTCATGGTCACTTCCTATGTCTGCTCCAGGAAAACTCCCTGTCCTATGGATGTTGACTCCTGATCGGAAGCGCTTCCTCACCAAGATGTAATCAATCTGATTGTGGTGTTTCCCATTTTGGCTGTGCCATGTCCATCTTCTTGATGGTTTGTGAGGGCCAAGGGTGTTTGTCAGTACTAGGCTGTTACAGGTTGCAAACTCTAGAAGTCTGAGACCTCTCTCATTTGTCTCGTCATTGCAGTAGGGTCCACAAACGTTTTCCCAGTCTGCCTGTGCATCCTTTCCAACCTTAGCATTCCAATCCCCTTGTACAACCAGAATGTCCTTCTTGGGTGTTTTGTCTATGATTTCCTGGAGTTGCTGGTAGAAGTGTTCTACCTCATTGTCGTCATGTCCAGATTTTGGTGCATAAATCTGTATGATGGTGATGTTGAAAGGAGCTGCTCTCAGGCGAATTGAAATCAGTCTGCAGGAGACTGGTCGGCATCCCATGACAGCACTCACCATGTCCTTATTCACAAGAAATCCAACCCCATACTCATGTTTGTCCTCTTCTCCACTGAAATAAACCTTGTGTCTGTCATCTGTTGACATCTCACCAAAGTTTTTCCAGCGCATCTCACAGAGCCTCAGTATGTTCCAGTGATACCTGTCCATTGCATGAGTCAGCTCTTCAAGCTTCCCAGCTGGCCTCAGAGTCCTTACATTCCAGGTGCCAATTGAGATGTTCTCCCTACCTCTGATTTTCTTGATCTGTGTTACACCAGTTGCATACTTGTCACCTACGTCCCGGTGTCCAACAGAAGGCGCGGTCATTGTTAACCCGGGCTGCGACCGATCCGGTATTAAGGTCTTATCTAGGTTGTCAACCATGGTGTTTCAAGGGCAGGATTCAGCCTGACGGAGCCCATCCCTCTCCAGGCTATATATGTTGACCAAGCCGAAATCCACGATTATTGTATGGCTCGCCTTGGTCATGAACACATGGCCGTTGACTCAAAGAGTTCTTCAGCCCTGGCCGTTGACTTCTTCTAGGAAGACTTCCGCCCAGTGATGCTGTGTTAACACCACCCCTTGTTGACCCATAGGGCTGGGAGACTCATGGAGGCGGGAGCGTCTTATTTCCTCCCATCAAGTCACTGACTTGTCCACTGCCAATAATATAGACAACCAGATTCAAAGAGTCAAAGTGATCGGGTCTGTCCGTAACTATCAGTGACCCCCTTAATCTAGCTGTTCCACCAAGCTGAGCAGGGCTCGCTCGGGTCTGGCTGCTAACACTTGAACTAACCTAGGGGATCTTAAACAGACAACTAGAAGCCACCGCCGCACCCATAATGGTAGTATTCTTCAGTTGCCTAGCAACGCCGTTTGCAAGATCATGACGTTCCTGGAAATTGTTGACTGGAAAGAAGGAAAGATGCGCTGTAGGAATGTGGATTGCTTGATTCGTTTTTAATTACCATTTGCCTGAAACTCGGCCGTTTGCAGGACTTATTGGATGACCCTCGTACTAGCAGAGGTCCTTTCGATTTGTTACATAGAGTCGTTTGACCAGTTTCGATTGGACCTTTGACTTTTAATTGAGCGTTTAATATATTCATTCTTTGATTTCTTTGTACCAGAAAATGTCGAGAAAATAACGGGGTATTTTAGCTTTTTTAGTATCGGCGCACCAATATTTCATTTGCCATACCGTGAATGTAACAACTCGGGCTCCGAATCGGTAAACTGGTTGGTTATTACTTATCCGGTGAAAGATAAATTTATGCAAACTAGCAGCTGTTTGACGTCACGATTTTTTAAACAACAAAGTTTAGATATACATGTATGTAGCTCTATACCGAAAAATTAATTCATTCATTCAGTGATCCGAAAACCAGTGAGTAGGTTCGCAGTAAGATCCAACAGCCATTGGAGATTATGACGAACTCCTGACCTTGGTCAAGAAACGCAAACTCAGGTGGTTTGGCCACGTCTAAATGTCTTGCAGTTTAGCAAAGACAATTCTGCAGGGCACAGTGAAAGGAAAGAAAAAGAGAGGTAGACAAAAGAAAAGGTTGGAAGACAATATTAAGGAATGGACAGGGATGGACTTTGCTAGCTCAGCTAGGGCAGCTGAAGACAGGGCTAGGTGGTAAGGGATTGTTGAAGAGTCATCTGTGGTGCCCCAACGACCCCACAAGGTTATGGGATAGACTAGACTAGACTAGTTTTATAAATTCATGAAATATTTTATTGGCATCGCTTTAAGCTTCTCACTACAGTTTCGTCATTGTTAATGATTAGCCAACTTAAAATGAATGAAACACGCTTGAGTTTCATATGAAAATGGATTACAATAAGCTTTAAGTCTTTTTAAGTGGCCTAAAAAGACTCATTTTCAATATCATAAATTAAATTTGATTAAATTTATAAATAAACAATAGAGGTAAGGCCCCATTTTGCTTATATTGCATCGCTCGGCGGGAAGGTAGTCTGTCAATTTTCAAAAGCATGGTCCCTACATTCTGCCAGTTATTTGACTCAGTATATGCGCATCAGCCTACACGTGAAGGTTGAATCGCTTTTCATTATAATTTGTGTTATCACTGGTAGGACCGTGGAGACTTCAAGAGCCAGGAGGATGAAGCATTATCGCGCAATGCTTTGAACGTCACTAAATGAGCCGCGACAAGACAAAACAAACGAAGTGACGCGTGCTCCGAGCGCAGACTCAGATCAGCCTTGGCATCCGTCCAGTCCTACCAGATTCTTCTCTGTGCGATTAAAAGGTAGCGAAGGGTCTAAGCTACCTCCATGCTGACAGCGAAGACTCCTATCAGACTTGGCGGACTCAAGCTGATCTGAGTCTTTACTGGGTGCACATGCCACTTTGTTGGTTTTGATTTGTCGCGGCTCATATTTACCAGACCACGTGATATGGGAAATGGTCGGGTTGGGCGATGGTGCTGTGTAATTTTCAGTGCCTAAAATTTCGATAACAGTAGGACCAGCTGTGCTTGGAACAGGTGCAGGCCCGGAGGTTATAAAACTTGAGTACATTCTCAAACTCAAAATAAAGCACACTGATTGGCAACTTCCGAGCACATGCTTGGAAGCAGCCAATCAGTGTGCTTTATTTAGAGTTTGAGATTATACTCAAGTTTTATAACCTCCGGGCCTGCACCTGTTCCAAGACATGAGCTGTAAAACTTATCCTGAACACTTCATCTCGCCTAATACAAGAATCTCACCAAATACAAGCACTTACCAGAGAGTACAGTCCACTTACGAAGAGCCATTACTATACCACCCCGTCCAATCGAAACGCCGGAAAGGTGGTACGAACGCCGGATATGCGGTATTTTCACGCCGAATTGTGGTCTTTTTGTCAGAATTGCCGCCATTAAATTTGACAGCGGGTTACAAAAGTCGGATGAATTAATAGTTAAAAACGGTAAGTGAGTATAACGAATTAGCCTATCTGGATCTACATAGATTTTACTAACTGTCGAGACTTCATTTAGTTTAGGGACCGACCATTTGATATTCTGGGGGGGCCTGGTATTCTTGATGGAGACACAACATTTTATTTCACTGGCCTCTGGAAACAATTTCTTTTTTTTTCACCTTGTGGGAGCTAATTTATTTTTTTTTTACAAACTAACTCAAACAGTTTTTTTTTTTTTTTTAATTTTATAGCTGAACTATCAGATCCTTGTTTACTTGATCTTAGTATCCTTTTATTTTACCCACATCAGTATTTTTTACCCCTTTTTTCTCACAAAAAGAACATGGTGCTGTCTTTAACCAGGCCAAAGGCATGGCTTAGCTTGCTTTTGCAAACCAGTGCCTGGAGCATGTTACTCTTTTCATCTAAGGTACAGATACAGACATCCCTGTATGAGTTTGGCAAAAAATTAGGCTTTAAATAAGGGATATTTTGGCCAAAATTTAGGGCTATTTTGGCAAAGTTTTAGGGCTAACATTAGGAATTTAGGTTTTTTTCTATCCCAATATATGCCCAAACATGTTTTATTCGTATTTTAGAAAGTTTGATAAATACTTACATGATAGAGTCACATTACTTACATGATAGAGTCACATTATACATGTACATAAAATGCAATTAATAAAATGGCTGAAAGCTATGTGCTAAGAAGTTACAAAGGGGGGTCTGGGGGGCAACGCCCCCCAGAAGCCAAAGCAATTTCCCAATTTCAATGGCAATTTTAAGACTGGAAACAATAGAGAAAAACTAGGAATGCTGATAAAAATAAGGGTTTTTATATTAGGACTTTTGCCTTTTAGAGTGTTTATTTTGCCATAATGGTTTTGTCTCCCATAAGCTAGTGACTCTTTTGCAATTCAGTTTTAGTGGAAACATTTACTTAGTAATGTGGCAGATCAATAATACATGTATGTGAATGTTGTATAGGATGTTTTTGTAAATGTATGCACATGCGGGGCCCACTGGTGTAAACCAATTGTAGATAATATTAAAATATTACTATAAATATGGGGGTCTGGGGGCGCAGCCCCCAGAAGCCAGAGACATTATAAAAACTCAATTCCAATGGAATTATCTGCAGACTATATTTTTTTTTTGAAATTTTGGGTGGAGACAGGTTATTTTTTTCTCTTACTTTTGAGGCCAGATTATTTTTTTTAACCCCCTTATGAGCCAGATTATTTTTTTCTTGCATATCCAAAGACAGGGAATTTTTTGGATAAATATACCAGCCCCCCCCCCCCCCCCCCCCCCCCAGAATATCAAATGGTCAGTCCCTTAGAAACTACATTTGTTTGTCGTAACATTCAAAGTGACTTTTGTTTTATATGTTCGGCCTTGCGCTTAGACCTTATTCACGTCCTCAAGTTTCGTACTTTTTTTAATTTTCATTGAAAAAGGTCACAATGAGTTGGCTAAAGTAGAATTTTAAACATCCTCAAACCATTATCGGGAACCGAGTGCTGCATTTTCCACCGAGGAAACGGAATTGGAGGCACAGTCACAAACATTGAAAGTAACGCCGGATAAACTGGTATCAGTTTCTTTTGAAACTGCTTATTTTTCCATAAGACAAATAAATAAGTATACAATCAGCACATCTTTATACTCTGGTCACTCATCCCTGCTCGCATTAAAAATCTACTTATCCTAGTGAGAGGCGAAGATTGATCTGTGCTGATGGATGGATGAATTGATGGATGAATTATATGGGGATTTACGGTCTTTTATCATATCGGGTCAATAGGGTTACTGAGTAAAGAAGGGGCGCAAAGGCTAGAGAAGAACAGAATTGAATCCTAGTTCGGAGGAAATTTAAATCAAAGGTGTTAACCCATTGCCCAAAACTGCAGATGTGCATATGTTGTAAGACCTATTGTTTCGTGACAATGCATCTAATGACAAAGCCAAATGGGCCACGGATGCTATCCACGGCACCTCCAACTGATACCATTCGAAAATAGTCCCACTGAACAAAAACCAGTCAATGTGGCGACGTTGAATCGACGTTGAATCAGTGCTGATCATGTTCAACGATGTGTTCTGCTAGGGTGAAATATATCCATTCACAAATGCATATATATATTGTGTATGAAGGAAAAAAACTCAAGTAAACAGACTTTATTCATAACGTCTTTTATCCTAAATATTGGGATAATATCCGGGAACCAATTATTTTATTTGATATGTATTTACCTAAATATTGGAACACCAACTGGGCACAAAACGTTAAATCAACATTGAACTGGCGTCATGACTGACCCAGCGTTGTTTTAATGTTTCAATGTTCTGTGCCTGCTGGGACACATAAATTCAGTATCCTAAAATTCGAACAAATTAGATTTTACCATCAACAAAACAGTGTAGATCCTGATCAGGCTAATGCTTTGATCTTGGTCGACACTGTTTTCTCGGGTACTTCTGTCGTCATGACGTTGACTCGATGTTGAATGAGCGTTGTTTCGCTTTTGTGTGCCTAGTGGGACTACTTTGGGTCAAAAGGCAACACCAAGAAACCCCTGACACAGCAGTCTAATCGAATATGAAACAAACACGACTTACCTGTATAACCGTCACTACACATCATTGCGATTTGAATAAAGGCATACAGTTAGGTTATATACATGAATATATGAATATTGAATATATTTACAAATAACAAAATAACATGTAAATTAATGCATAAATCTATAAAAATGAGAAAGCAACTATGTGTACGTGGCTGGGTTCCAATGAAAATGAAAGTATACCAGCACATAAGCAGTGGGCTCCAGTTAGGAAGCCTACTAATTATGGGTTCCAGAAACATAGTGACACAAGGGCCAACTCGTACAGCTCACATAGTATAACAGCAAAATACAGCAGCCTCATCCTATACTTACAAGGGAAATTATTCCTATATTGTGTCTCATGTCGCAGATGGCAACAATTTTGTACCAAGAAATTTGCATTTGTTGTCTGTTAGAAAAGTAGTCATTCTCTTACCAAGTTTAGTTTTATATACCACCGTTAAGAAATTTTGCTTGCATTATTGATAATAACATTCAGAATCGAACATAGCATCAAATGTAATAATGACAACTTTTGATTTGGCGTTAATTTTTCACAATTTTATAGGCAGGTTTACAGTCTTAGGGCAGCAGCTACTATAATAGTCTGAGGAACGTCCATACTACTACATCTTACACCTGGAAATATGCTGATTGTGTACTTATTTATTTGTCAGATGGAAAAAATAAGCTACTTTCCCAAGAAACTGATACCAGTTTATCCGGCGTTACTTTTAATTTTAAAGACTGTGCTTCCAGTTCGGTTTCCTCGGTGGAAAATGCATCACTCGGTTCCCGATAATGGTTTGAGGATGATTAAAATTCTACTTTAGCCAACTTATTGTGACCCTTTTCAATGAAAATTAAAAAAGTACGAAACTTGAGGACGTGAATAAGGTCTAAGCGAAAGGCCGAACATATAAGACAAAAATCACTTTGAATGTTACGACAAACAAACGTAGTTTCTAAACTAAATGAAGTCTCGACAGTTAGTCAAATCTATGTAGATCCAGATAGGCTAATTCGTTATACTCACTTACCGTTTTTAACTATTAATTCATCCGATCTTTGTAACCCGCTGTCAAATTTAATGGCGGCGATTCTGACAAAAAGACCACAATTCGGCGTGAAAATACCGCATATCCGGCGTTCGTACCATTTTTCCGGCGTTTCGATTGGACGGGGTGGATACAGTACAGGTCAGCTAACAAAAGTTAATGACACTGAAGCTCACCTGATACAAGCAATCACTAGACAAAAAGAAAAACTGTCAAACTCGCCACTTACCTACAGCTTCAACAAATCTAAGAATACAATAAAATTCACTTGTATTGCTGCCAATTTTCTGCTTTACCACTTGCATCCTATAGGTTCATTTGCTAAGGGATAACCTCTCAAGCTTTTTCAAAAGCTAAACTTGTGATGTTTAGATAGGTTACAGGCCTGGGAAACAAAAATACAAAAGGGTTTGTACAAACTTTTTCTAAATAATCTTAGGTGGCGGGCAAGCAAGAAAACCCATACGGGGGCAAGATAATCCATACGGGTTATCTTCACCCCGAGGAGGAGGGGCAAGATGTCCAAGGTGCAACATAACTTGAGGCATCGATTTTGCGAAAGGTACCATTTTTGGATAAGGACATTGGCAACTATGACTGACAAACTTCAAATATCTTGAAACAGCTCAGATTCTCTGGAGGTCAATAAAAATACGACAATCGCTGTTTCTTTAATGATTTATTTATATTCTTATAAGTTAAAAAAAGAAAAAGATTACATGCATATTTAAATGGTAAACACTAAAATTGAACATATTCAAACGAGAAGCTCTTACTCGAAATATTGAATTTCAAGAAAGACATTTAGCTGTAGGAGACACCGCTGAGAGAAAGCACTCTTAAGGTGGGCTTACACGGCGACATATGTTGCATGATAAATGTGTCATGCAACATGTGTTAACGTGTAAACAACCCCAAAAGCATATGTTGCTTGACACAAATCTGTTGTATGGAACATAAATCATCTTCCGAATGTGGGTTTACATGGAAAGACATGGTGCATGACGCATGTGCCATACAACATGTGTAAACATCCAAAAACAAATGTTGCATGACAACTCTGTTGAATGCAGCATGTTTATTCGTCTAAAGATGACCTTCTTGCTACGAAAAAGGTTGTACAACACAACTTGCAACATGTGGAAACATCCCAAAAATGTTGTATGAAAACTCTGTCGAGTGCAACATGGCTATTCGTCTCTACATAACATTCTTGCGACGACAATGGCTGCACGAAACATGGGACATGCAACATTTGTCACTGTGTAAACCCACCTTAAGCTTATTTTTCAAAATGTGTGAGTACAACGCCATGATTTTTCAAAGAGAGAAACTTTTGTGCCTACCTGTTTGCTTCCCTGGATATCGAAACCCTCCCAGAATTAGGTCAACTCAAAAAGAAAAGAATTTGCTTCTACGGAAGCAAATTTTTGTTCCAAGAGTTGACCACAATTATAATGGAGGCAAAAAAGTAAATGACGGAGTTGTTCCCCCTAAAAATATACCTATTCACCTTAGTTTCGAGGTAAATTATTTAAAAAAGAGGCCCTTTTGAGAAGAGTGGCAAAGTGTATCTGTTCATATCTATTTTGATAGCAGGCAACACGCAACTTAACATAATCTTACATCAAAACAGACGCAACAGTTATAAAACTTTTTAAAAAGTTAGCTACTGCATACTTCTAGTAAATTATGTGCCCTGGAAAACAAGGAACACACCCCACAAAGAAACCAGAAGACTCGGTTTTAATGTGTTTGGGTTCAACTTTATATTTATTCGTCATTTTTTTCAAAGGGAGAAAACTTTTTCGACTTCTTGTTTGCGTCCCTAGACGAAAAAGTCCATGAAAATAGGGAACATAAAATATTTTGCTCTTAAGAATTGACCCCCTTCAGAAGGAAGGCAAAAAAGAATGAGAGAGTTGATTCCCCTGAAAGTGTACAAATTCACCTAAATATGCAACGTTGCTCAAGTCTTTTAGACCAAAATTTGAAGAAATTATTTTAGAAACAGATCAGCTCTAGCAGTGAATTGTTGAGTGATAATTCACTGTTTGGATGCCAGTTGTAATGTAGATCATATCACGATCGCGGAGCGCGAGTGATATATCTACTTACAATTGACATCCGAACAGTGAATTAGGGTAGTTCGCCCTTGAGTCGAACACCTTTTGTATTGTCTTGCGCTTACAGGCCCTGGCTATTGACCCACATCGTGTTTGGGTCATGCAACACCTAATGCAGCTTTCCAAGCATCAACATGCTGCAACCGTTTAGCCATACTTCGTGAAATAAGGGAATAATAAGGGGTTTTATCCACCTACCCAAATTACCCCTTAAGTCGAACAGACTTGCCCCTGACTCGAACAGATATACTGATCCCGCCATTATAGGGCAACCTCATGTAGGGTCTATGATATCCATAAAATCCGCATTTTTTATATTACATATTTTTAAATCATTTTTGTTTGATGTCAAATTAAAGCACTCTTTATGAGATAAAGAGACTCACAGCAATGTACGTAAATGCAGATAAATCCACCCTGTGACTCCTGGATAATGTAGAAAAACATAGGTTTAAAGGGGCTCAGTTACCATGCCTGTTATTTCATTTATGATAAGCGTAGACCCTTACTGCGTGCATAAAACAAAAGATAAAGATGTGTTTTGTGCACTTGTCTGTGACTGAATGTATTTGCTAGTGATACAGTGAGTTTGCCGTCTCTGAAACTACATGCCCGTGTTCGACTTCAGGGCGAATCGGTGTTCGACTCAATGACGAAGCATAGGTTTGTGTTAATTGTGAAAATTTTTATTGATTTTACTTATTTTGACCACTAAATAGTTATCTTTTCGAGCATTTAGAAGCCATGGATTAGTTTAACAAAAATGTTAAATTTCGTAAGCTAAGACCCTTTTTGCTACATAATATTAAGTATTTTACAAATTTATGAAATTCAAAACTATGAAATTTAGAAACAGCTCAAAAGGGATGCGTTGCGACGACAGCTAGTCGTATAATGATGCATGTTTTATATTTGGGAGTCTTTTATGCATATTGTTCATAGATTAAGGTAACGTCTGGTATCTTAACAGGTGATGACCCACCAAGTTGAAATGTTAATGATATCAGTTTAATTTGTTCGACTTAAGGGCAAGTTCGACTTAAGGGCGAGTTACCCTATTACCCAACAATTCAATGCTAGAGCTGAACTATTTCGATTCTAACGCTCAAACACGTTGAAAAAGTATTCTTTTCATTCAAACTCTCCCATTTTTCCTGTCAGCCGTTCATGCTCCCGCCAATATTCTTTACTGTATCAAAGGTAAATGTACGTTTTTATGGCGATTTTGGAAAGCAAAAGAGACGTTACACCGTCTAACGTCTCAAAACGTCATAATGATTACGTCAGGAATAGCCAGTGATGTCAGCAATTAGACTCACGCGCTCCGAGACAGTGAATTGTTGCAGAATAAAACACGAAAACCAGGGGTAACAACCTACATCATAGCGCGCGTGCGAGACCTAGTCATTCGTCGGCCATTTTGAAGAAACTGTGAGGAATTTTCCATTTGTAACATATAAGAGACATGATTGCAACACAAAATGATACTTCGATGAGGTGCTTACATGCACATATACTCCAGATATACAGATCATAACTCTTCAAAAAAAACCTCCTCACTTCAGTTTTTGATGTGGACATCTGATATACACATGTGTCAAGCAGAGTAGATACAGGTCACTGTAGTGAAGTGTTTTCAGATTTAGCAAGTACTTAATGGTTAATTCTGGAGATATTAAGTCCAAAATATTTATCGATACCTCATCGACTAATCATGTGGTTGTTTCAGTGTTTGAAAAACTTTAACTTTACAAAATATTTACCTTATTTAGGTCAAGATGGCCGCCGATAAAACAATGAAAACGTCAGCGCTATTACGTAGGTTGTCACCATTGGAAACTTTCCATTGCTTCTATAGGCGTACTGTGTTAGAATATGCTATGACTCATGAGAGGATGCTCCAATTAAGATGTCAAGACTACGCTTACCGTGTTTATTTGGTTATAAGACGGAAGTTTATCTTTCCAAAATTACCTCCAATACGTAAATTAGGCATCTGTAATTCGTAATTCAGCTATAAGATGGAATTCTCTCTTCCAAAACAATCTCAAATATCTTACAAGACGGATTATATCTTTGAGAGATAATTTTGGAGCTTGTAAGATGGATTTAGATCTTTGAGATTGTTTTGGAGCGGAAAACATCCGTCTTATAACTGAATGCATATAGTACTGGACCTTCCAAGATAAAAGTGCGTTTAAAATACTCTTAAAGAATGATGATGATAAGTGATTTCGGCTTAGACAAGTCCGACCCGGAGAAAAGGTAAGGAAGGAACATAGTATTAAACAATATATCGGAGGATGTTCCATGCAAAGTAGCTAGCTTTGGATCATTGTACCTTATGAGACGATTTTTTTTCTTAAAAGGACAATTCAGTCCCTTAAGCCTCGGCCACAAATTTACATTTACCCTAGGCCCTGTTCATCAGGAATTTGATAATAATACCATGAGATAATGCTTTACGCAACATATCAACCCTGAGATCCCTGTACTTAAACATTCTATGTTGCAAATCCTGTTATATTTTTAAGCAAACATTGTGGATACACAAAACTACAGGAAATTTTGTTGGGAGTATGTAATCATAAATGAGGAGTCCCAAGAGCTCAGTAGGTTAAGCACTTGCTGCTGATCTTGTGGTTGCGGGTTCGATACCCCCTGGAGGTGGAAATCTTTCCAACCTCAAACTGGGTTCCATTGCACACAGCCTTTCATTATCAGCTCCAATGGTCCTGATATGAATAAATACTGTTAAAAAGACGCAAAAATGCGCCATCCATCCATCATTGTAATCATAAATGACATTATAAAGTGTCTGAGTTACGGGATGGAAATATGGCACACCTAATCCATAAATGAACGAAAACGCATTATTAACCTTATTTTCCACAGAACGCATGTTCACATTTGTGAAACTTTGAAGAACAAGACCATGTTCGCCACACATGTATAAATACGCTTTGTAAAGCACTGTTTTATTTCATATAACATAAATTCAAGAAGTCAGAATGCAGAAAAACAAACTGCCCAGCAGGTACATAACATTGTAACAATATTTACGGCATGACGTTGAATTAACACTGTTCGATGTTGATTCAGTGTTGTGTGCCCATTGGGTATATACTGTGAAAACATCTATGCTAAATTGCAACACTAAACTGTATAAAAGTACATAAAATATAGAAATGGAGAAACAAAATTTTACCATGACACCAAACAATTACACAATGTTGATATCTGACAATCACGAGGTAAATTCGTATATTAACAGCTTAGTCAAGATTAGCTACAACAAAGAAGCCACTACTGATTGTATGGCATACGTACTTTTATTAAGAGCCCCTGATAAATATGCTATCAAGTGTTTTTTTCAGAAATGCAAACATGTTTTGTCATACAAATATATACTTGAAACCATTAAAATCGCAACTGTTTATTTCTCATGTAGTCAGCGGATTAAAAGTAATAACACAAGGCTGCAATATATCGCATGCAATTTGCCTTTCGTCCGATAAGGTTTGTGCAACGGTATACCTCAGGTCCAATTGTCTCAGAAAAGAAATAAAACAAGAGGGCCATGAGGCCCTGAATCGCTCACCTGAACAATTGGCAAGGTGGCTTTTACTTATCATGTCTGAAATTGTCAAAATATGAGTTTTGGGTCAAAAGTCAAAGAATGACCATGACCACTTGCACTTGTAAATCTTCATGTACTCATTAAGACAACCATATATACCATTTTTAGGCCAAAATCTTCAAAACTTTCCATGAAATCTTATGTTCTAGCATTTTCCCATATTTGACCATGCCGCAAAAAAGGTCAAGGTAAACCCAAGGTCACCATTTGAACAGTCTTGGTGGTACTCTAGTACTCCATGCTATTTACCAAGTTTCAAGGCCATAGGTGTATTGGTTCTGGAGAAGAAAAATATTAAAGATTTATACCATAAGTGGTAATGGCGGCCAAGTTGGTCATGTGACCTGGACCGTTTGAACAAATTTTTCATTCAATCAACCCCTGGAGGCTCTATATGAAATGTGTTCACAATTGGCCCTTTGGCTTTTGAGGAAATGGTTGAAAATGTCAAAATATGAGCGATCTGGATCAACGGCAAAAAAATGACCTTGACCTCTTGTACTCATAATTCTTCATGAACTCATTAAGACAACTGTATATACCAATTTTTTAGGCCAAAATCTTCAAAACTTTCCATGAAATCTTATGTTCTACCATTTTCCCATATTTGACCTTGCTGTAAAAGGTCAAGGTCAACACAAGGTCATAATTTGAACAATCTTGATAGTACTCAAGTACCCAATGCTACATACAAAGTCTCAAGGCCATCGGTCAATTGGTTCTGGAGAAGAAGATTTATAAAGGTATTTACCATATATGGGCATGGCGGCCATGTTGGTCATGTGTCCAGGAGCGTTAGAAATTTTTTTCATTCCCTCAACCCCTCGAGGCTCTATATGAAATTTGGTTTCAATTGGCCCAGTGGTTTTAGAGCAGATTCTTTGAAATTGTCAAAATTTGAGATTTCTGGGTCAAAGGTCAAAGAATGACCTTGACCTTTTGTACTCACATATATTCATGTACTCATTAAGATGATTGTATATACCAATTTTTAGGCCAAAATCTTCAAAGCTTACCATGAAATCTCATGTGCTAGCATTTTCCGATATTTGACCTTGCCGTAAAAAAGGGCAAGGTCAACCCAGGGTCATAATTTGAACAGTTTTGATAGTACTTGAGTACCCAATGTTACATACCGAGTTTCAAGGCCATCGGTCTACTGGTTCTGGAGAAGAAGATTTTTAAAGGTTTTTACCATATATGGGCGTGGTGGTCATGTTGGTCATGTGACCTGGACCGTATGAACAAATTTTCATTCCCTCAACCTCTGGAGGATCTATATGCAATTTAATTACAATTGGCTTAGTTGTTTTTGAGGAGATTGTTTGATATTGTCAAAATATGAGAGTTCTGGGTCAAAGGTCAAAGAATGACCTTGACCTCTTGAACTCATAAATCTTCATGTAGTCATTAAGATGACTGTATGTACCAATTTTTAGGCCAAAATATTCAACAGTTTCCAAGATATCTTATGCTGCAGCATTTTGCCATATAAAAGCATAAGGAAGCAAATTTGACATAACCGTAAAAAAGGTCAAGGTCAACCCAAGGTCATAATTTGAACAATCTTGGTAGTACTCGTGTACCCGATGCTACATACCAAGTTTCAAGGCCATCGGCCTATTGGTTCCGGAGAAGAAGATTTTTTCAGGTTTTTACCATATATGGGCATGGCGGCCATGTTGGTCATGTGACCAGGACCATTTGAAGAACTTTTCGTTCCTAAGGTCCCAGGAGGCTCTATATAAAATTTGTGTACAATCGGCCCAGCGGTTTCAGAGGAGAAGTCGTTTGAAAGTGTGGACGGACGACGGACGACGGACGGACGGACGGACGACGGACGACGGACAACGGAGCCTTACCATCCTATAAGCTCCCCCGGAGCCGCTGGCTCAGGTGAGCTAAAAAGTGTTAAAACCAACATTCAGGAAGCCAGTTTTAAGGTGCTTGACATAAGATTAAGTCAGGCATATATTATTATTTAAGCAGACATCCTTTTACCGATTGAATTGAGAGACACGTGAACTTTTCTGTCTGCCAAACCACAGCCAGGTGTCATAAGTTTTTTTTTTATAGATGACTGCCGTTTAGGCAAATATCAGCAGAGGCTTGGAAATAAAACGCTCAAACCTCCTTAAATGCAGAGGCACCCGGATAATATATCAGAGGAAAGTTTTACATGAACACCTGACTCATAAATGCTAAAAGACGCCTGTTGTGTTTTTTATGTCGTCTGCCTCAATGGCAGGTAGGAAGAGGAGAAACGGAGGCTATTCTGCGATTTTCTTCTAAAATGAATTCCAGCAAGTATCAGACTTGTAAAACATAAACCGTTCTTCAGTTTCAAATTTTCATAAAAGAGCTGATGATCGTTGCAAAATAGGAAACCAGAGAACCAATATGGTCCTGTAGCTCACCTGACACCTTCTGTCAACAGAAATAATTTGCCATTTCGCTCATTTGTTAAAAATTTGAAACCAGTGGCATATAAGGAATGCATATTTCAATTTTAAAATCTCAGTGACCTTGAGCAAAGTTAAAAAAATGGCCTTGACCTTTGATGACCTTAAGTCTTCATGTATCCATTTAGTTAACCATATTTTCCAATTATTATATCTAGGCTTAAAAGTTTCCGTGAGATCAACTGTTTAAGCATTTTCTCATATAAAAGCATGACAAACTATGATGGGCCGGAATGCCCAATGCTAAATACCAAGTTTCAAGGTCATAGGCCTTTTGGTTC
The DNA here is from genome assembly GCA_963989385.1 of Ctena decussata. Classification (NCBI taxonomy): domain Eukaryota; kingdom Metazoa; phylum Mollusca; class Bivalvia; order Lucinida; family Lucinidae; genus Ctena; species Ctena decussata. Next base: position 77,337,530 of record OZ022503.1, on the reverse strand, counting down.
TGGAGAAAAAGATTTTGAAGGGTTTTTACCATATACAATGTATGGGCATGGGGCCATCTTGGTCATGTGACCCAAACCCCGGGTACAAACTTTCGCTCCCCCATCCCGCTGAGACTCCATATAAAATTTGGCTTCAATCGGCCCAGTGGTTTCAGAGGAGAAGATATTTGAAAATCTTGATGACAGATGGACGGACCGAACGACCTTGACTAAAGACATAATATCTTCATTTATTCATATAGTTGACCATGTATACCAAGTATTGTACCTTAGACTTATATAGTTTTTTTAGAAATCTACTGTTCAAGTGTTTTCCCATATAAAAGCCTAACGTACCAAAGTTGACCATGTCATAAATTAGGTCAAGGTCATCGCAAGGTCATCATTTGTACAAATTATAATGGGCCCGCATGCCCGATGCCACATACCAATTTTAAGGTCATAGGCCTTATGGTTCTGGAGAAGAAGATTTTTGAAGGGTTTTTTACCATATTGGCGTGGCGACTATCTTGGTCATGTGGCCCAGATACCCCGAACAAACTTTCGTTCCCCCAACCCACGGAGGCTTCATATAAAATTTGGCAATGATTGGCCCAGTGGTTTCAGAGGAGAAGATATTTGAAAATCTTGACAATGAATGAACGGACCGATTGACCTTGACCTTTAGTGACATAATATCCTCATTTGTTCATTTAGTCGACCATGTTTACCCTTAGACTTCAATAGTTTCTGATAAATCCACTATTTAAGCGTTTTCCAAAATAAAACCCAGATACCCCGAACAAACTTTCGTTCCCCCAACCCTTTGAGGCTCCATATAAAATTTGGCTTTGATCGGCCCAGCGGTTTCGGAGAAGAAGACCTTTGAAAATGGTGGACGGTCGGACGGACTACGGAGCATTGCCATACTTAAAGCTCACCTGTGAGCCTTCGCCTCAGGTGAGCTAATAAGCCTAGATGTGGTGGGCCCATAGTGACAAGCACCAGATCAAACGCACAACCTTGAATCAACATTGAACCAACCTTGATTCAACATCATGACGTTAAATCAAGCTTGTATCAAGATTGATTCAAGGTAGGTTGTTTGCCCAGTGGGATACTCACAAGCACCAGAGCAGACAGAAAACTGTTGAGGATGTTAAAATCAACCGTAGGAAAGCTCTATCAGATCTAACCCCAAATTTTAATGCTGAAACAACTGTACTCAGTGATTAGACGTAGGAGATTCATTGGTTTGAAGAGAAGGATTGTAAAAAAATTGTTTGTCATCCCTGATGCTCACAGAACTGGCGTAGATCAGAAATCCACTGGACTGTGCAAGGCAGCTGGAAAAAATGATATATTACAGACGAAACAGAGGTTATTTTGGAAAGAAACAACAGAAATCACCGATGAGGACAAGTGGATATCAAACAATATCTTGGTTAGCACTGACCAAAACCACATTGCAAAGCACGTGACATGTTGTGGGATGCAGAACTTATGATGGAGTGGGAACCATCTTTGTAGAACATATATACTCAGGGAAGTATATTGGTGTTCTGGATACCAATTTATGTTCTGCAGCTAAGTGTTTAGCAAACCAGCCCTGAGTTATTCCAGGATGACAATTATCTCGAAAAATAATGACATGTAAACGTGAAAACAATATACCAACAATGGTATGGCCAGCACAGGGGCCGTATTCATAAAACAACTTAAGTGGTTGCTATGCTATTGCTAAGGCTAAATTTCTTTGAAGGAGATTTCCTACAACTATGAAATTTGCTCTGGAGGAACAGTCTTACAAAGACTGTTCCTCCAGACCAAATTTCATAGTTGTAGGGAATCTCCTTTATAGACATTTAGCCTTAGCAACCGCTTAGCAACGACTTAAGTGGCTTTATGAATACGACCCCAGATACCAGACATAAAAATGTGTGAAAATGTTCAAAGAGAAGCTCTAAAAGAAGGACACAGCATATGAAAATGAGACAGGACCTCATAAGGGCTGTAATGGATATCTGGCACGGCTTCGGTCCAGTCTGTATAAGATTCCTATATGGCAGCATTCCACAACGAAAACGACCATGTAATGAAGGCAAACGGATCCATAATAACCGAGTATTTAAAGTGTCAAGTAAGTGGTTTTCTTTAATTCTATTATCATCTTTTAAATTTTTGTGTTAAACGTTTGTTCATTTAAATTGTTTACGAAACTGGCACCCGCATTTTAGGAATGACTTTGTATGCCCTTTTTAATTTCGTTTTTATTTACTTATTATTTTTATTATTTTTCATGTGCCTTTCCTTATATAAAAATTCTCTCCATTTTGTTTTATTCAAGGGTTCTTACATTAATTTCAAATGCCTGAAAATATAGAAGTTCAGCATAGTTACCTGGATTATCCTGGGCACAACCCAAGTATCCTCGAGCCACTCGAAAAAATGTATACAGTGAAACCTGCTAATGTGGTCACCTTTATTAAGGGGTCATCTGCTATAAGCAACCACATTTTCCGGGTCCCTTGGTCTAAAAACAGTGCAAATTAACCTGTATTGAGGGGTTACCTGTCTCAAGCAGCCAATTTTTGGCTTTCCCTTGGGTGACCCCTTAAGAAAGGTTTGACTGTAAATACAATATATATTCGAATACATAATTTTCTAGTAGCCCGAATAATATACATGGATGTTGCTCAGGTTTATACAAGCTATTATGCCGACCGTGTCCATATTGAGCGATATAAAGAGAAGATATTCGTTTTATCAACAACTTCAGTACATGACGGAAGGCCAGTGATACCTGGTACAATTGGCTATCCGTCAAGTATGGCTGTTGCCCTTGACCAAGGATACCTAATAAACTTAAAAAAACTTTAATACATTATGATACATGACGAGAAAATCTACAAAATGACTTGTTTTATAGACAGCAAATGGCCTATACATGTACATATCACCGTTGGTATGATCTGAAAGCTGCAGAAGAAATCAATCACTAAAACTTGGAACAAGCATTACCCTAGAAAAGACAAAAAGCTATGACCACTGGCAAGACTGAAGAAAGGAAGAAAACAGTTCATAAAGCACCGAATAGACCAGTTAGATTAGTTTATTTTCTAACATAATGCCTATTCCATCCGTAGCTAAACATTCAAAGCAATCAAAGAAAAAGCGTAATATGAAACAATTAAAAACAAAGAAGAAAAAAAACTAATGTTATCTTGGAAATTTTGTGAATGATTCTCATGACATAAACTGAAAGACGGTCATGAAGTTTTGAATTCGTGGTTCTAATGATGCTACTTGCAATGAAACATGTAAAGTTCCTTTTGAGATATTTTGATCTTCACAAAACTTCACAGACTAGAAATTTCTCGAAGATATATGATTGGCGTTACGAGAAAAGGGACATTTTGCCATTTGCGTATTGACATACTATTTACAAATCAGAGCGCAGAGTGTTCAAAACTTACGATGTCGTTAGTTAGCGGTAAGTTTAATTTCCAGATGTCTTATATCTAAAAACTATTCCATTTTTGCTGAAAAAATGTAAGCTGCTCATGCACTGCAAGAGCTCCTATTATTTTGTCTCTGCATAAAATAGTAGCATACTTGATTGCAAATGTACTGTAAGACTTAACGAATCACTGACTTTGATCAAATTACTGACTTTGATCGCAAATGTCGCAACGTACCTTTGCGCTTGACGCCAACCATTTTTTCGCTAAATCCTCCCTGATTTGTGAAATATATATTAATATAATTGTAATAAAACGTCTCAAGAAATTATTCCGAGGATTCTGATGTTGATTGTTCATTGACGTCAGAGTCTATATTTTTGTTACAAGACATCAGCACCATTGTTAGCTCATCTTTGTTGATTTTTCCATCATGATCGACGTCACACTTTTCCAGTAAAATTTTCTGGCATTCTAAGAGATCATCAGCATCATAATCCTGCAATGAAAGTTAACCCATTTACTTCTATTGGACCTTTCTGTCCTTATAAATTGGATGAATCCATTCATTATTAAGGGGTGTCTGAATTATTTTTTTATCCGATGGTTAGTATAAACATATTTTATTTCAATTTTATTCAAGTTATATACGAGTTACAAATAGTATATAATACAAAAAGGATCTGAACGGACACCAAAGGTTTATTTAGTCCATCTCCTGATGTTAACAGAAATTGCTTTAAACTTTATGCAAATACACTAGTGTATACCCTGACCAGACGCCGAATTCTGCCTATGACCTTTTTACAGGACACCAGGCCCAGAGGTTATAAAACTTGAGTACATTCTCAAACTCAAAATAAAGCACAGTGATTGGCTGCTTCCGAGCACATGCTCGGAAGCAGCCAATCAGTGTTCTTTATTTTGAGTTTGAGATTATTCTCAAGTTTTATAACCTCGAACCCAGGCATCAATGGGTTTACGTGTCTTGCGATACTGGTGCCGAAATTGGCAATAACAGTAGCAGTGTGATCTGGCATTATCATATTGCAGCAAAGTGCGACAAAGTGGCCTCGTATATAGAGAATACCATGTTAGTGTCTTTTGATATCAAGTTTATCAGGCAAGACCAGAAACAGGGTAGGAATGGCGAGGCTTGCCGAGCCAGTCCGACGAGTTTCTGGTCGAGCCTGATAAACTTGATATCAAAAGACACTTACATGGTTTTCTATTTATCATGCATCATTATAAGTTTTTTACGGCGTGAAGAGCGGCAAACAAATGATAAGCCAACGCAGTTTAGTTCGAACTTGCTGATGTCGCGAATGCGTTATGACGTAAGTCGGTGACGTCATATAACCAATCAAACGTTGATATCACGGCCAACGTCAGTATATAGCCAATCGTCTTCAGAGATCGCTTCTAACGGCATCGCCTGATAAAACTGGCGCAAGCGCAATTCTAAAGTGACATGATATCACATCAAGTAATCATATCCCTGTTATAAGGTGAATTTTGCAGCAGATGCATGATACAAATGACACAATAATGACTTGTAAAACGTTTGTTCGATAACTGATAACGTCCATTCGTCCATGTACGAAATGAAGTTCCTTTTTCGAATAACGACTTACACTGCACAAACCATAACGCTACCAACACCAATGCATTTGGCCTAGCACAACGCCATTTACGTCACTGGATAAACATCCATTACGCATCTATATACTGGAACTTGCTCTCATCGGTAGTACAATGCCAATAACAGCACTGGGTACCGTCGCCCACGTTTGGGAGGGTCATGTGACATGAGATCCTGCTAAAGGAAGTGTTAGGCAATGCCGTCAAAGTCGCCGACGTACAGTGTACTCATTAATCGACACCAAAACTGTGTACTCATTAATCGACACCAAAACTGTGTACTCATTAATCGACACCAAAACTGTGTACTCATTAATCGACACCAAAACTGTGTACTCATTAATCGACACCAAAACTGTGTACTCATTAATCGACACCAAAACTGTGTACTCATTAATCGACACCAAAACTGACAGAGTTACTTGCCCTGAAAGTCTACCGATCACTTCAAAGGAAACTATCTGCTCTTCTCAAGGAACCAACACTTTCCTTTAAACTAGCCTGTATGAGAGGAGAACAAGTAGGGTAGAGTCGGGTAACTTCGGACATGGGGGTAAATTCGGACATACCATTACACACAGTAAAAATCCAGATGAGACGGCTCATAATGAGCCGTCTCATCAGGATTTTCACTGTTTGGCCAGTTATTTTTGTTTTATTTCCAAACAACTGACATATAAAGGAAACAATGTCACTGTCCGAATTTACCTGCTGTCCGAAGTTACCCGACTCTCCCCTATCTCTATTCTTCTCTTTCTTCTGTCAAAATTTATTTCTATCTCCCAAGGGTGTGCTCACCTACCTCTTCCACTAACTCCATAAGATCCTTCAAGAACCCATGAAGCTCATCGTTTTCTATTGAACCATTCTTGTCCTGCAGAAAGTAAATGAGCTGCGACACGAGAAAACCAACAATGTGGTTATGCGACCAGCGCAGACTCAGATCAGCCTGGGCATCTGCCAAGTCTGATCAGACACTTTGCTAAGCGCTTAAAGGGTAGCTAAGGGTCTAAGCCACCTCCATGAGGACATCGAAGACTCTGATCAGACTGGGCGGATGCCCAGGCTAATCTGAGTCTGCGCTGGACGCACAACCACTTTGTTGGTTTTCTCGCGTCGCGGCTCAAATGAATGAGAAACAACCCGACTCAGTAGCGGTGGCTTTCGGATAAAATCCAAAACCGGTTTGATCAAGGAACAATTATTGAACTGAAAAACTAAAATTGAACTTGAAATAATACTAGACAGTTACCACTGATTATGACAAAATTTTATTTGCGTCAACACCGGCGAGAATCTTCAAAATAGAAGCCAATGACCCTGATACGGAAAGGTTATGATGGTCTTTCGGAGCATCTGTAGCTCCAAAAATATCGGCTGGAAATTCGACAGAGAACAGCTTTCTTTTTTCGCATTCTTGTTGCAAAATCGTTTTTACGGCGTGGAATCTCAAAAACAGGAAAATGTTATTCAATGCTCTGTTTTTTGGGTTTTTTTTTTGTATAGATCAGTCAACGCCGAAAAGTCGAAGATTTGTACAATAAAGTTCATACCTTTAATGCTGCTATTTTAGTACAAACTAGAAATGTGTCCCTAGGACACGGAAACCCCAACCTAGTGCCTTGAATAAGATGGCGCATTTTTTAAGGTAATGGCACTTGTAGGGTAACTAGGCTCACAGAGGCAGACTTGTATAATAATTATGAAAAATTATTGTGCAGAGACATGGTTTATTGTTTTCCTTTGGCAGATGTATCGCGCGTGGATCCGAAGCAGGGTGGGTAGTTGGGGATGCGGGGGAGCGACATGTGATATGGATAAGACTCTGTATCCTGCCATAGAAATAGATTCCTTGCAATATTCCAAGAGATATAGCCCGTAAACAAGTAACTTCTAAAGAGTGATAGCCTGGAAACAAGCATTTTGTCCAAAAAGTAGTTGAAAAAGGGCGATAACTCCCACAATAATTGATGAATATGTATCCGAGTCGAAGTTGACCTATATTTTAAGAATGTTTATCTGCATATCAAAAATGAATCCAATTCATGCATCTTTCCAGGCATTTTGCACATTATGAAGTTGAAAAAGGGCCATAACTCCCGAAAGAATTGGTAGATTTTTACCCTTAATAGAACGACCTATACTTTACGATTATAAACCTGAGTGTAAAATATGAATCCAAAACACTAATGTTTCAAATGATAACGAATGGAAACCCTTTTTTTTCTGCACAAAATGAGGTTGAAAATAAATGCAATAACTCCCATTATAATTGGTGGATTTTTCCGTAAATCGAACTTGACCTATATTAATGATTATATACCTGTGTATAAAATATGAACCCAATACACTATTATTTCAAAAAAAGGTTAAGAACGGAAACATTTTTCGAACGTACGGATGGGACGGACGTATGTACGGACAGCGGTGATACTATATGCCCACCACTCACACACACACACACACCACACACACAACTGAAAATGGCGGAGGCGGGGGTGGGGGGGGGGCGGGGCGCATAATCATAGGATATGCCATTAGTACTCTCGTCATTACTTTTCATTTTTATAAATATGAAAATTTCTATATGAAAATTAGTGCATAGATCTTCCAAAACGTCCCCGTTTCTTACAAACTTATACCTTGTACGATTTATATTGCATTCATTTTATCAAAGCATTATAATACCATCACATGTATAGTGAACAATGTACTTACTACATCATAATGACTAAACACATTATCGATGTCTTCTTTTGATAATCTGCTCGCACCCTGCAATATAAAATATTTGAAAATATGACTTGCAGACCAACAATATAAACCGTACACAGCTAAATGTGGGTCAGAAACTGGATTTTAATCTACAATTTAAAAGTTAAAAGAAGATGCTTAACAGACGGCAGTGTTTAATAAATGCAGGTAAAGCAGATTTCAATTACATTGTATACATTTATTGTCAATTCCAATGGGCTCCTACTAAATATGTGGAATAAATATAGAATAAATTTCATGGGCGAAAGGCGTATGTTGTACATCAAATTTATGTGGCGAGAAAACACTGTGTGCTTCCATAGAAAATCAGGTTAATTTATTCATGTACAATGGCCATGAATACCCTATAACACAAATAATATGTGTTGGTTTAAACAGTATTTTATTCAGTTAAGCTACATACATATATACAAATACAAATCATTTCAATGTAGGATCTGACGGTAAGCGCAATGCTAGTATAATAGCCATCTCCTACTATAATAGTCATCTCCTAGGAGATGACTATTATACTAGGAGATGACTATTATACTAGGAGATAGTATGTGTTAGAAAGGATACTCGCTCGTGGAAACTGTAGTCCAAAATTTTGTTTTAAGAAGTGAATCAATATACATGTACGTGTACACACATATATGCACACACTACTTGAAAGAGTTTTCTGATTTGTAGAATGAATGTACAGTAAAAAATAAAATCATTTTTAAAATATCTCTTATATCCGCTTATCATAAATACATAAAAGACAGGGCTTGAGATATAGCATGATTGCAATTGTGCACATCCATCACAAATGCATGTATAATGTGAAGTTTACCAACAAGCTACAAGAGACAAACAAACAATTATACACATGTACCAAATACAAACCAATAGACTAATATCTCTTTTATACAACTTCATTTGATACATCTCAAGACTATGAAACAGGAAATCAACGAAGAAGCAAACGAAAACAAACGCACACAGAATTTTGCAAAATAACATCAACCTTTAAATATTTATAACTGTAACATTGCCACGACAAGCGAAGATTTAAAGACTAAAATTATAAAATGTAAAAAAAAAAGAAAACCAAGAACAGTATTTAAAAGCATATGCACCATAACCAGGTTAACCAAGAGGCACAAGAAAGAATGCCCACATTTTTCTTCCCTCTCAACGTTTGCATTTTATTTACATAATGGCAAGGCTCTCAGTAGCAAAGTAATCGTGCCTTTGGGATGTTACTAGCGGACCGCTTAGAGCAGTTTGTAACTGGCTTAAGTCACGATTAATTGGCTATGATCTAGAAAAAAAAATGGCATGCACTTCTTGAATGCCCAAAATTTTGTTCTGTTTCAATGCACCAGCATGAAATGCTGCATCATATATTTCTCAAGGTAAAAACATAAAATTACTAAATGAACTGCTTGACTAGCAACACTATATACGTATACGTACATTTCGATTTTTACCACGTGCACCATAATGGAAAATGCAAGTTGGCTGTAAATCGGCAATTAAAGGACGAGGTGCAATAAGGGCCGATTTTGGCCCCATGTCAGAAATGAATTTTGTTGTCATAAAAAATTAGTTAGGTAACTCTAATTAAAAGAAGTATAATTTTTATTCCTGTACTGATGCTCATTTTTGAGAAAATCTGTCATTTGTAATGTGTGGTAGCAAGCAGGAAATATGGGTAAAAAAAGGGAGTGGGGAAGAATTTATTTGCGTTTTTTTTCCTCTGAGCTACGCATCGAGTATTTATGAAGTTAAACTATGACAATATTTATTAGTGTTAATGCTCGTGCATATTTGACAATGATGACGTCAGACTTCTGAGTACTAAAGGGCAATAACTCAGACTTTTACAACTAAAATACACACAGAAATAGTCAAAGTAACACCAATGTAAATCAAATATAAAAACTTTTGAAGCATATAAAAGATAAATGTTTAAATTATTATAGGATGTATGACTGTAATAATTACCGAAAAAAAAGTAATAATATAAGCGTGGTATATTTGTTGTTGCCATGGCAACAACTTCTAATAACACATTTTTAAAGCATTTATTTAACTTTTTTTGCAGTATTTCATGCTGGATTTTCTTGATTTGATTTGTAATATCTATTATTGGAAGTATTTAAAGAATATATAATTTACATAATATCTAAAGCGCGTTATGGTTGCCGTTGCCATGGTAACAACCTCAAAACTTTCACATTTCTAAAACATTTTTAACGTATTTCGCAGTATTTCTGCATTTTATTCTTTATTTGACTTGTTTAAACTGTTATTTGATGTTTACATGTGATAGTCACAGATATGTTTTAATATATTAACGTGTTATGATTGACGTTGCCATGGCAACAACTTTCCCTTTGATGTTGGGGATAGGGTTTGGGATCTAATTCAGTCAGTTCCTGAAGTGTAGTTACTCTTTAAATTTTCAATCTTACTCATTTTTTTAGATTATTAGTTTTTTAGCCGGGCCGCTTAGCGCAATCGGTAGGGCACCTGACTCATAAGTCAGAGGTCCTGGGTTCGAAACCCGGTCTGGCCACATACTTTGAATTCGTTTCTCCTTCTGCTGATTCAAGAAGGGCAGTTGTCAGTTACTGGCGAAGTATGTGCACTTAGTGCTGGTTAACCGCTTAGGAGGTCTACGCCTGCCCAGGAATAGTGTGGTTAGTTTAACTGACCGTCCCGACATGACCATAGTTGTTCACCGTGAACGTTAAGCAATAAATCAATCAATTTTGTTTTAGTATTTTGTTATGTTTATGCCACAAAATTTTTAATTCACTTGGGAATACCTTATATAATACCTTAATTAATACACTGCTGAGGCCATTAATAAGAAGATTGAACGAATTAACAAAAAAAAAAAAAAAAACAAAAAAAAAAAAAAAACGGAAATAAAAAAATAATATATTGTTGATTTATCACTTTGATTAAATTTTTATAGCTTTTGGAAACCAACCCTCATCAAAAATGGATACTGGATACTTACCTCCTCTAATTTTGATGATATTTGTCAGCTACATTTTTAGAATAAATCCAACAAGGCAATCCATTATTAGTGTCCTACAGATATTCGACCAGATTAGGGTGTATTATTGTTATTCATCCATCAGCCACCCCGTCTTTCTGTCCATTTGTCCGTCCATAAAACCTAGATCAGCAGATAACAAGGCAACTACTTGGTTGGCTGCTCAGTGTGTAAACAAGCAGGGTTTTGTCCATTTTCCCCTCTGTTTTCTTGGTCGTCTATGAACCGGCCAGAATGTAGGTTGTCATAGCAACCTGAAGTTACCATTGCCCTACTTTGAGAGAATGATAGCCCATTGATAGATTGAATAGTACCCGAGCAGGTATTCCGAAAATGGATAAAATGATTGATTGTGTTGTCAATAATGACAGACAACTTGCATAAATATACTGTATGGTTTAATATTGCTTAGTATGTGTTGTATTGACTGAGGCCCTGCACACTTCGCTTACTCACAGTATCCGAACGCTCTGTACCAGCTCTTCTGGTTTTCATAGCGTCGTATCGAGAGTACAAACACTCGCTTATAACCAGTAGTCGGAAATCATTATGTTTTGAGATTTTATTTTAATTTGGTGCGTCATTTATAGTTATTCAGCTTCGAAAATGTAAAGAGGTAAGTTTAATATAATTTGCTCTTCGGTCTTTTACCTTATTGCCCTGTACAATGTTGTGTATGGGCGGATGTAAACGGTACAGTATTCAAATTGCCCTTGGCCTGATTCTACAACCTTTTTGAGCCTTTTCTTACACGTTTTATAAAAAAATCTTTAAGATAAACGGAAGGCGTTATCAATCTACAGTTTGTTAGTTTTGGTAATAGGATGATAGCTAGGTTTTGCACGACACAAACTCTTGTTAAATTAAGCTGTTTGGAATAAAATTTCTGTGACGGCCAAGAGGTTTTCATTGTACAGGGTAACAAAGTAAAAGACCGAAGAGCAAATTATATTAAACTTACCTCTTTACATTTTCCAAACTGAATAACTATAAATGATGTAGCAGATTCCGGATAAAATCACAAAACATGACGATTTCCGACTACTGGTTATAAGCGAACTTTGTACTCTCGATTCAACGCTATGAAAACCGGAAGAGATGGTACAGTGAGTTCGGACACTGTGTTACTTGTTTCCATCAGGTAAGTAACCAACTTGAACACCTTTGTGACATGTTTTCTCTACAGACTTCTGTGATTAAACGCCCGCGCCCACATGGTTCATATGGGTCCGCGCATGTTCACATTCGCACGTGTATCGAAGTAGGGAAGAAGAAAGCAGCATTAGAAGAGAGATGGGCTCCGCCTTTCATGCTGTGCCCAAGATAGAGTGAGCCTGTTACCGCCACTGCTCCTGCGGCAACTAGGCTATGAGAAACCTTTACCTTTTTCACTCCTCTGTGCACCTTATGTGCAAAAACGAACTTAAGACTCCGATCTGCCTGTAGTTACGGGCAGTTCATTCAGATTAGACCCTTCACTTTCGATGACTACATGCGTTACTTTCGACGGGACTGCTTGAATGAATAAGCTCATCTCAGCTTTCGCTTTCCACATATGCTGCTTGGTGCTTTTTCTCAAACTCAACTTCAAATAAAAAAAAAAAAAATTCACATTCGCCCAAGCATAGCCTAAGTATATTTGATTATCCTCGGTAAGTCCTGATCACCATAGATTCTATTTTCTTTTGTACCACCCTGCTAAAACGGGGCAATTTGGGAAAATTTGCACCAACACAAGCAAATTTTTCCTTTCAAAGAAGAAACATTTTGGATGTTTATTATTGTTATTATTATTATTATTCCATAGAATGAAACAGGAAGTCACGAAACTTGTCCCTACGTGTAAAAAAGGCAGACACTACGGTTAATACCCATGCACCCTTTTCAGGCTGCGTACCTTTTTGTAACTTACTAGCTCTGCTTATCCATCGGATTATTTGTAACAAACATTCAGGTGGACAGCGTGGTTCTATATTCATTACGGCTCCCCTCGGGCAATAAAACTGCTAATCATTTTTACCCTATATTTATTGCAAAGCTACCTCAAAGCTTGCCTCTTCTCATTGCATTTATAGCTACATTTAATTTGTGATGAGAATTAACACAAGCTCACATCACGACATTTTCTGTAAAACGCCAATGCCTGTCCGACTTACTTTTACATGTAATGCTACCTTAGGTGTAATCACAGCCGCATCTGCTAACTGTATTTGCGTTCATCAGTATGGGCAGGAAGAAGAATCCTTGTTCATTCCAGCCACACAGGAACATTTTTGTAAAGAGAATGACTCACCCAGAGAAAACGAGCTTCTTGCAGTCCTGTTGTGTGTTAGCGTGTATATGCGTTTCTGTTTTCGTACGCTTAAGGAAGTCTTTGCGATTGACAATGGGACGGAAAATGATATCAAATTATTTTTTTCTGATAAAATATTTGTTACCTGAGTACCTTCCAATGAGTTTTCTTTTCAGATTACTCTCTGATCATAGCAAAATTTTGTGTTACATGAAGGTTGTGGAAATACTGTGACCGACTTGTCCTAGTTGCCCCATTTTACTAAGGACAAGTGAAAAATTTACTTGTCCATAGACAAGTATATCATGCAGTTATATATTACAGATGCCATGTATTCTATATAAATATATATAAATCTCTTTTTAGTCGACTGAATACAACTGCCATATTTTAAATGGAGCTTACTTTTGGAAACAGAGGGTGGCTTCCCTGTTTCTGAAACCCTTTCCCAATAGACGCTACTCTTAACTTCAAGAATTTGCTCCCAGAGGTATCAAATTCTTTCCTTTACGAGTAGGTCTATGAAAGAGGAAACGAAAAGCTGGTAATTTTGTCGAAATGATGTCACAAAATACTCCCCTTATTTATTCCCCCGAATAACACAGAGATGTAACTTCTGTAACTTCATTGGTACAAGTTAAGTTTTATTTAGACAAGTAAAGCCTGACCATTTACTTGTCCCAGGATAAGTACAATCAGTGCAATTTTTAAATATTTCCACAGCCCTGGTTATATGTGATTTTTTTTCATGAACTTCGTATAATTTCTTAAAGTGGTATTGGGGGGGGGGGGGGGGGGGGGGGGGGGAAGAGAGCAGGATGGAACAAACCGTAAACAACCAATTTTTCTTTTTTTGTCGGGGGGGGGGGGAGGGCATGAAGGGGCACTATGCATTTCAAAATTATTGGGGGAAGGGGCTGCTCCCGGCAAACCGTAGACAACCATTGTTTAAAGGGAAGGGGGCATGGCATGAGGGTTGGGGTGCCATGCATTTACTGGTGTACTGGAGGGCCTCCCCCCACACACACCTTTTTTCTACGCCTATGTTTTATGTCTTCAGTAATAAGCTGTCCCTTTTCCAGGTAGGTCTTCTTGACATGGTCCTACAGCATTGTTTTGGTGTTAAGTGTGAAGACATTACTTTAACTGCATGGGCCTTGCGAATTTGTGGAAGGTGCGAGGGGCGGTAGACCAGTGTGCTTCATCATGAAAAAAGAAAAAAAAAGATAAAGCCCCAAGTAGGGATCGATCTCTCAGCTTAAAAGAAACTGGCTTTAAGGAACAGTCAGTTAAACCGCTCAGCCAAGCCGTGAATCTATTTATAGGTCATTATTTAAAGTATATAAACTTTAACACCAACAGTACTACAGATTATCGATTTCTCTTCTGCATTTATTTTGTTTTGACTTATGATAAACAAAAGCAAAATGATAAATAACGCTCATCAATAAAAATGTCCCACACATGTGACGAAACAATCAATAAAAATGTCCCACACATGTGACGAAACAATATGATTTAAAACAGTCTGAAGAGGTTACATGTGTACACAACGTGCCGCTTTGATGTAAACAAACGCACCGCCGGTGCCGTAGCTAAAAAGTAGACATGCCGACTTGAGCAATAATTTTTTCGGAAAAGTTAATTTTTGAAACCCAGCGCAGCCAAGACCCAAGTAGATATTTTGATAGTATATTTGTTTTATTAAAAGACGCCTTTTGTCAAAATTTTAAGTTGGGTCTCGCCTGCGCTGATACGTTTCGCTGATGTTAAAGTTCGCAAACTGGTCACTTTTTGCTGTTTTGGCCATTTCTAGGATAGATGGAGGCAAAAAATGACGCATTTCTAGGAAGATAGTCAAAAATACATGAACAGATCTTCAAAATATAAGGATTGGCCTGTTTAAAACTGTCTTTATTTTTTCAATTACTCCGTTTTGAAATTTCGCGAAAAAATTGGGCCGTTATCGCACCTTAACGGAACTCGTCCTTTACATGACATTACAATTTACATGACGACAATGCTCTCATACCTCTCTGAGATTATTGTACCTTGAGAAGAAATATTGTCTTCGCCCCAAATCAGTGATTATCACTACCTTAAATGTTTTTTTTTTGTTTGGTTGGTTTTTGTTGTTTTTTTTGGTTTTGTTTTGGTTTGGTTCCACGGCCATTTTCAGGTATACATATTTCTGTCATATTGAGCTGATCACCATAAACAAAGGTCAGCCGAAGGAGACGTGTACCACTTGACCTTCTGTATTCTCACTTGTTCTCCGGGCGTGACTCACAGACAGCAATTTAAAGTCGGGTAAATTCGGACAGCGGGTAAAGTCGGACAGTTACATTATTTCCTTTATATGTCAGTTGTTTGAAATTAAAACAAAATTGAGCAAACAGTGAAACTCCTGATGAGACGGCTCCTCATCTGGATATTCACTGTTTGCAATGGTATTTCCGAATTTACCCGCTGTCCGAATTTACCCGACTTTATCCTATTCATAATACAATAAAATCATCCATCACCATACGATGTAGCATTATCCCTTCAAGCACCATAGGGAAACTTTCTTCCCATCTAAGATATTATAAATTAATAGAAAAGATGTATAAACGCAGTAGTTATTCTAGATTTAGGAAGCCGTGCATGTACGCTTCGGATCAGTGCCAGAGCGATTATAAACTTGCATGGAAATCTAGGGAAAAGACTGACCCTAAAAAGTAAATTCAATATCTGTCACCAAGGTTTATAAAAGGATGAGCTTACCATATACCGAAACCACGTCCCAGTCACTTTCTAAATAAATGAACATAATTCTTAAACTGATTTTATACGGCGACACATGTTGCATGACACGTGTCATGCAACCATTTTGGTAACGTTTGGACGATTGACATGTTGCATGCAACAGATCTGTGTAATGAAATATACGTTTTCGGGTGTTTACACTGTCACACATGTTGCATGACACATGACACATGTGTCATGCGACATGTGTGATTAAGTAAACCCTCCTTAGACGTATGATAATTGTGACTCATTTCAACAATATATACTAGTATATAAAGCACAATGTTTCGCACTGAATCTCGACAAGAATGGACAAGACACACATTCTTAGGGATCACCGCATAGCAACGACTTAAGTGGCTTTATGAATACGGACACAGAGCTATACTTGTGAGAATATAGCTAGCTAAGTAGCTGTCTATACGGTACAACAATGCAAGAGGCATACCATTAGCAAATTAATGTGTTAAAATGTATACATAAGACCCAATTTCAGAGACCACTTTCATTTAAGACCACTGTATGTAAAGGTTTAAGACCACTGTATGTAAAGGACATATTTGATCATGTGCAAAAGCCAAAGCCATAATGACGCGGCTGTTTTTCTGTTAAAATAAAGGAAAACACTTTAAACATTTGAACATGCTAAGAGTATCAGGTACAAAGTTTGAAAAGTTGACGTTTTTCTTTGTTTTTACGTTATCGTCTTAAACATTGTTTTTAATTAGAAGTTCTTGAATCCCTTTCGACTGTATGAATGTTTGGCATCTACCAATATGCTAACGTAAACAATTCTGCAAAAATAAAAATTCCCGGCTCCTGCGCATAAGCCAAAAGTCTCCCAGTTACGTTATACTTCATTGAAGGAACTTCAAGTTAAATTCATCATGGTGTGATCTTGAAGTTTAGCCTATTAACTTTTTCGGATTTTGAATCTCCATCGAGCTGAAGCACCTGTAAATCATTGCACTTTGGACTGAATTATAACGTTTAAACGTCAGTGACCCATGCTAAGATTCATCAGTGCTTATGCTTAATGACATCTTTTACTCAACCAATATCTCTGACAAAATAAATGTGCATAAAATGATGAAAAAGACCGTACAAAAATGTTGATGGTGATGAATTTTAGCTACTGACCCCTTCCGCGCTTGAAGCTTTTCCGAAATATCAATTCAATTTTAAAGATGGCTCCTGTAATTCTATGGCATCTTAAGCCCCAAATACGGTTCCCTTGCTTGCAGTTTAATTTTGCTCAATGTTGGACTTGAGTAATGAGGATAAAAGACTTAACATAAAAAACTGCTAAATATATTTTGCATGGCATACACTACAGCTACAGCTTCTGGAGCCGTATTCATAAAGCCACTTAAGCCGTTGCTATGCGGTTGCTAAGGCTAAATATCTATAAAGGAGACATCCTACAACTATGAAATTTGGTCTGGAGGAACAGTCTTTGTAAGACTGTTCCTCCAGAGCAAATTTCATAGTTGTAGGGAATCGCCTTCAAAGAAATTTAGCCTTAGCAACAACATAGCAACCACTTAAGTTGTTTTATGAATACGGCCCCAGATCGGAGCTTAGCTATAAAGCGGAGACAAACAGTCCCAAAGGATCGGGAAAATGTTGTTCTTTATCTGAGTGGGAAGCGTTGTTCTATTTTGTGATGGAAAAAAGTATGGTCGTTTGGGTCCATCAAATATTGAAAATAGCAAAATCAATGCTGCCTATAGAATAAAAACTTCGAACACAGGTAACCGCGAATAAACCAATGCCGGCACTGGCATGTGCGACTAGTTATGGCAAGTTTTTTCGTCATAATCTTTTACAAGTTACTGAGTTTAATAAAGTCTCAGGTGGTTGTGGTGTATTATAACAATAAAAACGAAATAAAGATGCACTGCCACAAAGAATTAGAGAAAATCTTAGACGATATTATATCCTATAAAGATCGTTTTCAACGAAGGATCAGGTGACTGTTTCAGGTACCATTTCCATGACTCTCATTGTGAAAATAAAAATTTTCTTCTTTTGCTATCTAAACTTTATTCCACTTAAAATATTACGATGGTGTACTGTTTGTTTAAACGGCTTTTTTGCATCAGGTAGCCAACGATAAAACAGACAATTCATTAGGTAACCGACTGCATACATTAAAACATATCAGTGGGATACAGACAAATGATAACAAAACTGGTAGCACATGCGTCAAAATCACTCAGTTTGCAATTAAGAACACGGTCGAGTTATTTTGGCAACTTATTGAAATACAAAGCGTATACATCTATAACTCTTTTTCCAAGCTTTAATAAAGAAATGTCTTAGCAATAACCTTTACGTTAGTATACTGCCAAAACGACGCGACCTAATCTGCATGTGGTGGGTGGCAAATGCAAAATCAAAATAAGAACAAGCCTTACTCGCATAGCCAGATTAGTTCTAGAGATCCTAAATTTATTATTAAGAAGAAATAAAATTAAATGTAAGGGCGTTGCTAACAGTTAGTTTGCGTATATTACTTAAAGCGTCACTGAAAGCGAGAAAAATAAGAATGTTACGTAATTCACGACGACATGTAATTATTATCATATGAATAACACTTAAAAATGACAACTAAAATGTAACCTCATATATCCACTTAATCCACGATACATACCAAAAGCTAAAACAGAAAACATATTGCACATAAAAAGCTGCATAATACAGTTACTATTTAATATTAAGTAAATATCGAATAAACGTAAGAAAGCTGATTGGCATGAAATGATTATTTGCAAAAAGTTTCGAAACGTTCGTGGACCTATCGCTTTTAAATTTGACCCAATATGTCTAGATTCTTATTTGAAAATATGAGATTTGTATAATTCCAAATTATTTGGTTCCAAAACCCTCAGATGACTTAAACATTTCAAGACTTTAAGGACATCTTGGGCCGTATTCATAAAACGACTTAAGTCGTTGCTATGCTGTTGCTAAGGCTAAATTTCTTTGAAGGAGATTCCCTACAAGTATGAAATTTGGTCTGGAGGAACGTCCTCCAGACCAAATTTCATAGTTGTAGGAAATCTCCTTTATAAATATTTAGCCTTAGCAACCGCATAGCAACGACTTAAGTGGCTTTATGAATACGGCCCATTATTTTTCCTCTTTGTCGATAAATGTCCTAACTGTTGGAATGATACACTCTGTTGCAAAGCAGTAGAGCTTTTATAAAGAAGAACATCCACCACTTAGCACTTGATTACTGCAAGTTTATCAACTGCATTCTTTGGTCTTAACTCTGCAGGCATATAATGTCGAAATGACGTCGTACTAACGTCCATGCGACATCATGTGATATGATGTCGAAATGACGTTATACAAACGTCCATGCCATGTCATGACGTCACATCAACATCAGTACCACGCCATTTTGACATCATGTGCTCGCTGGAAAAATGATTGTCGTCTAACAAGCGCCGTATTCTCTGGCTCTCTCTACTCATACATGTATATGTTTTTCAATAAGTTTATTGTTCTTCTACTCGTAAGCATTTACTTTTAAAACACTACTCTGTAATTTGTCGAAAAAGGCTGGAAATGGGATGTCTCAGTTTTCTTTTTCCTTTTCTTGTTTCTCTTTCTCTCTCTCTTTCTTTTTAATTTTTTAGCCACACTAATTACACTTTTTAAAAATATATCTATTCTGGTTACAATGGTAATAAAAACTTAACGTTTTATATTTTTTTCGTCCATGTGCCAGAACGGTTTAAATTTTTCACTGAACTATATTGTTTTAGCCCTATCGTGTTATGTTATGCAATATGTTGTAAACATATCAATCTTGGTGTGATCTGAGTTAAACTGCAGATTCAGCAAATCTTGATATGAAAGACTGTTTAAAAAATCAAACACTATGCGTATTGCAGTCTACATTAAGACCGAATAAAAATTCCAAAGAAGAATGGTTATTCGCAACTGTTGCCATGATAACAGTTTTTAGTCGTAGTATATTTTTAGTAGTTTTCATCAATTATTATATAGAAATATATAATTGTAATATTATCAATACTGATTTTTTTTCTCACTTTTTTTTACACTTTTACAGAAATAACACATTTGTCCGACATGTATGGCTCTGGGACACTTTAGGACATTCCTCGCGTCTGTGTGTGTCCATAGAATAGGTTAAATGAGCTATTGCCACATATGAAATTTAGTAAAAAAAACAACAATAAATAAAACATTATCCATAAAAATCAAACAGACACTTTAATACATCTGAACGTCTATAAGCATTATATAAAAGCATATATAAAAGTGCAATATATCAAAACAGTAAGTTATATCATGTAAATCACGAATCCTTAGCAGCTACTGGTCAAATCATGTGTTGTTGGTATAATCAGTTAACACCTTCTGCCTTTTCAGTAACACCCAATGTGTTTCATTCGAAAACAGAAACATTTGGAAAGAAAGGCTAGCTCTTACTTTGTAGCAAATATGCCACAGAGTAATTGTATTACAAAAACATTAAAGCTGATGAAAAATGATAATGTCACCTTCAGAAATTCTGCTAGACAGATTCAAATAGATGTCTCACCTTGAACAGACAACCCGACAGATATCAGAGCTCTAGATAAGAGGGAGTAGTTGATGATAATTAAGGATATTTTTTCTTATTTCTCATTGAAACCATATGTTGTGACCCCTCATCTGAACCGTCTCGTCAAGACGGTTCAGATAAGGGGTCACAACATATTTTTGTATGCAGAATTAACAAAAAATATCCTTAATTATCACCAAATACTCCCTCTTATCTACAGCTCTGAGATATTAGTGATACCGAGATTTAGGTCAGTAGCATCATACATAAGACGGTTCCTACTGGGACATACCATTGAATCAACATTGAATCAAACGTTGATACAACGTCATTACATTGTGTCAACGTTGATAGAATATTGGTTTTCAACTGTGTGCTTGCTGGATTTAGCTACTTAGTTGCAGAATATTAAATACCCACTAGTTTGAAACCTCTGTATGTAAGGGATTGGTTTTGCCTTTTTTTTTTTGTTTTTGTTTTGATTTGTTTTGTTTTCTTGCCTCCACTTTAGTCACCATGCAGCATTTACTGTAAGCATGAAGCATGTATATATTCATCACCGAAGTGAGAAACTGGAAACAGATGAGAATCGAAATTACTTAGTTTCAGCTGTTTCCTAGAAAGAGCCCCAAAACTGTGAAAAAAAATATTTATTTACCACGGCAGCCAAAAAGGAAAAATATACCAAACAAAACTGTTTCAGACATATGGCTGTCCAAAAAAACACTTTGGTAAATCTGAGAGATACCATTCTCGGCCCCGTGTTCAAGTGTTTGAAAGTTAACGTAGAACTGCCGTTGTAAGATAAGGAGTATGCCTTAGTTTGAGCATATCTGTATAAAAAGATGGCGCATAATAGAATTGAGAAGCTGCTTTGGATATGGCTTGCAGCAGTTCTGCCCCGTGAGAGCCTAAGGTCCGCCTATATTCCTCAAGGAGTACACTGCAAAATGAAAAGGGGTGTCATTCCTCAACAAAATTTTCTCTGGTGTCCATTACTTTTACACATAGAACTACTCCTAATGAAAAGAGTGTAAGCCCAAAAAACCTTCTTTCTAAGAAAAGCAAGCAAACTTTAGAATTTTAACAGTATTTTGTAGATTTTACGGTAATTTTTATTTTGTATAATTTTTACGGTATTTTTTAGCATTTTTACGGGTTTTTTTTTTTTAATATTTACGGTATTTTGTAGAATTTTTACCTTTTTTTTTATTTTTACGGTGTTTTGTAGAATTTTGACGGTATTCGCCGGGTCAGATTATAAAATAAGCAAGATAGCCATCTTACCTTAAATATGGGTCTGCATAGGAAGTTTTCTTTCACCGGAAGAAGTCTAAAACAAAACCAAGCTAATTAAATAATAGTTAAACCATGGTTTGTCCGCCTGTAAAGGAGATAATCCACGAGCTTTAATCTCAAGTGCAGGCGGACAAACCATGGTTTGTCGGCCTGTAAAGGAGATAACCCACAAGCTCGTGGATTGTCTCAAGTGCAGGCGGACAAACCATGGTTTAACGATTTTATTCCGCCCTTACCAGTTTCGACCGTGCTTATTGCGAAATATGTCGTGCTAAAGTTAGTCTGGCAAGGCTGGTAATTTATTGTTTATGGATATTTCATTTGTTAATTACGGGGTGTCTGGTCTGGGTCTGCACAGCTTGTCTACGTCCTATTTTTGGAACGCAGGGCATTAATGGGTTAGCAAACGACATTGAGTAGGGAAAGGGGTTGTTCGCTCAGCTAAGAACTAACCGTGTTTGTTTTTTGATAAGCATGAGATACATTGTCATCAATATAAACGCCAAAATTTTGAAAATTATAGTTGCCTTGTCGCAAACGTTGTGTGACTGATAACCTGTATATCCCCATGCAATGGGTAACCGCTATTCCGATGCATTTCCGGCGTTACGCAATTGGACAGGTGCCAGACTGGCAAAATCGTCGAATTTTCAGAAGATTTATACACCATAATATCACTAATTGAAAGTTTCTTGGTCATCATAAAACTCGTCATTCCACTTATATGAGGTAAATGTGTGGTCGATAATGCAAGTTAATACGTAGATCACCCTTTGCCTTCGAGAATAATGTGCAAAGTTAATGCTGTCCGATACTTACTTTGCCATTTCGCTGAGTTGAAGTTTCCCGTCTTTGTTTCGATCAAATAACTGAAGCTAAAACAGAATGCAGAAAATAGACTTTATTTCATTCCCAAGGTGTCTCTTGTAGACAGAACTATAGTAATACAAAATGAATTGAGCATGAAGATAAGTTATACCCTTTTTAGACGGAACCCCGATTAAGGGACATATGTAAACGGTACATACCCAGTTTAGACGCCTGATCATGGTCAATACAGTTTGTTTACAGGAATTTCTAGGCAAAATACAATAAAAGTGAAAGTACGCACCAGAAACTAGAAACTAGGAATGTACTCATAAAAAAATAAGGATGGGCAAGTCCACTGGTCAAAAAAGGGTTAAAGGTAGTGATATCTGTACGCACTGAGCAAATTATCACAGAACCTGATAAATTGAAGGTGCATGGACACGCTTCCATGTTTAAACCGTAACATTTCACACACTGTCATTTTCTAAAAAGCGTTTTAATACTTTTGGGGGAAATGTACTTCAGATATTCCAGATGGTTTTGTATTAAGGTAGTTTTAATGAACCTGTAAGTTTGACAAAATTTCAATACACACTTGCGTCTTTGCTTTTATCATAATTAGGCTGCTATGCATACCCTTGCATGTAGTGGAAACTATTTTGCAGCAGTTGCATAAAAAAATCAAAGTTTGTTTCCCCGTATGTATATTATATGAATCATTAGTACATTTGGACCCTTAATGGCAGTTTCAACGTTTTCTGTTTAAACATCAAAGCCAGTTCTTTTCCATTTAGAATCAACCTCAAATACGCGAGAGTGCACTTTGATATTATCTGTTGTGGACTTAAGATGTTTTCGAGAGACGAAGCCGGTGATCAATTGACAATTCCAAGAGTCACAAAAAAGCAATGAAAAAAACAATTCTTTCACAAGACAAAATAATTCAATTCCCATGTTGTTTATTTAATATAAAAAAGATTCGCTTTGCTACGAGAAGCACCGTAATGCTTATAAATATTGGGACAAACTGACTCATTTGTACGGCACTCTGACCAGGGACGAAACTTTTGCCCTTCCCATTGATATTTTGATACAAACCCGAACAAAGAATAATCACCTTGTTTACATTTAAGGCAAGTGGGTACATTTACAGGGGATACAACTCTGTCAACTTCGTTTCTGCCTCCCATCATAATTGGGGGCCAAGTCTTAAAAGAAAGGATTTGCTCCCCAATGGGCAATTTTTTTCCTTTATGAGTAGGTCCAATCTTGATAGGGCTAAGGCCGGCCAAACAGGAAGTCAAAACACTTGTCATTCTTTGTAAAAATTGGCAAAAGCATGGACGTTTCCCATAAACAGTAAGATGTTTCCGGTTACTAGATAAGGTGTCCAAATATTAACAGTAATGCTTGTAATCCGAGAAATCAATTACATATCTAGGAAAGGCAATCAACACATTTCCCTTGTGAAATTAGAAATATTACTCTTTGATAGTTCTACGTCATTGTCTCTACTGTTTGGTCAACTGACATGAATTTACCTATATTCGCCGAGTTTCGGATTAAGTAGCTAGCGAGACCATAGTTCTCATGGTTCTTGTAGAGCAAGCTTAGATGCATTTAGGATGTTTCTCAGTTTGTGTTGATGTTGTTTTGTTGCTTTACGTCCACGGTAAGTCGAGACGGCCAGTTAACCTGACCACACTATACCTCCTAAGCGTTTAACCAATGCTAAGTGCACATACCTTTGCCAATAACTGACAACTTCCTTTCTTGAATCAGCGGAAGGGGAAAAAGTAAGTGGCTGGACCGGGTATCGAACCCGGGAACTCTGGCTCTTGTTTCAGACTGCGCTACGCAGCCCTGCTTGTTTCTTAAACTACTGAGAATGGCATATCTGTACTACCGTTGATTGCACGCTGTTCAACGTAAGAAGAGTGCGCTCCGAAGTTGACACAATATGGTAGGTATTGATGAAGGAAGTCACAAAAATTATCTCGTATTGATGAAGGAAGTCACAAAAATTATCTCTGATTAAGAAAAATGGCAGTAAAACATGGAGATATGCCAAGTCATACTTTTTTCTTATGAAGAGTAAGGAAAATCAAACTTTGAGCCTTGGCATGACAAAACAAACAAAGGCATATGCGCCTAGCTAGGATCAGATCAGCCTAGACATGCGCCAAGTGTGAGCAGAGTCTTTGCTGTCGGCATGGAGGTAGCTTGGACCCTCAGCTACCCTTTAAACGCACAGCAAAGCCTCTGTTCAGACTGGGCGGATACGCGTCACTTCGTTGGTTTGTTGTGTCGCGGCTCAAATGTAATGTTATCATACGTTGGCGACATAAAAGTCTTACCATTGTATCTGCGTATATAATCAGCTCTTCTTCAGAAACTTCAGCATCTTTATGTGATTGTTTCAGCAAATCATGGAGAAAATTCTGTTTAAAAAGATTATATCTCAGGTTAGTGAATCATTAACAACGACTATTACAGTCGGTATTTCTTATTAGTATTTTTGAACTAATAAAATGTAAGCAAGCACATGTCGCCAATATGACTTTGTAATCATGCCAATGCGGCCTTGACGCCAATACGACGTCATTACGAGGTCGTTTGCCCGTCTGATATACAATAATGTAGTTGTGGTTCGCAAATAAGTACCAAGAAAAAAACCTAAGCACGGAAAAAAATAAATACTTTGAGGCCCCGAACTGTTGACATACGTATATGATTTTAAAGTGGCTTATGCAGAAGCTTTTGGCTCAGATATTTCTTTCTAAAGTCATCCCCATCCTATATCTCTCACCAATAGTTATTATGTTTGAAGCACAACACTGATACATGTATTGAATCATTATTTATTCTCCTTTGCCATTGAAATTTAACTCTTTCGGCGCCAAAGTCGCAAAAATGCGACTTTGCAAACAGCGTATATCCAGATCAGCCGGCTCTTAAAAGAGCCGTCTGATCAGGATCTACACTGTTTGCCATTCAAATATGAACTTAAAAAGCCTGATTTTATGAAAAATATCTTTAGATTGTTAAAATTTCCAATTACAAATCTGTCGTCTGATGATTTGAGCAGACGAAAATTTGTCGTCTGAAAAATTTGGCGCCGGAAGAGTTAAATCAAGGTTAACACTCTACCAGTATATAATTTACCGTCAACTCTCGGTATCTCAAAGTTGAAGGTCATCTTAAACTTCTGATATCCCAAAGTAAATTTTCTGATCAAAGAAAGTTTACTTTAAGATACCGGTATTTTGAGATAACAGGAGTTGAAATGTAAAGAAAAATAGGAAAATTAATGTCAGTCCAAACTATTCTTATTTCATATACCGGTATTGGGTCAGAGCTCTAGATAAGAGGGAGTATTTGATGATAATTAAGGATAATTTTTGTTAATTCTGCATAAAAACATATGTTGTGACCCCTCATCTGAACCGTCTCGACGAGACGGTTCAGATGAGGGGTACAACATATGGTTTGAATGAGAGATAAAAATTATCCTTAATTATCATCAAATACTCCCTCTTATCTAGAGCTCTGTGGGTACTTAGAGACACCAGTGTTTGAGATAACGAGAGTCAACGGTACTTTTAGTTTATCATAATTTTATAATTATCTATCAGGCTTGATGGTGCTAAGCTGATCATAAACTTTTTCCGTTGGGACCATTTTGTCATTCCGGGTAAGTTTGGAAACAGAGTTCCGCTAAAACCGCTGACAGGGGTTGTGGGTTGCAGTACATAACTGCACACGGACAGACTCACTTTAAACAAGCCTTCCGATGCGATGCATCCGTTGCTTCCAGGGGATCTTTCTTAAGAAGTCGTTCTTTAATAGAGGTTAAATAATTCAGACTTTCTATGGCAAGCAGACGGTTAATATATTACATATGAGCCAGCAAAAAAGTCATAACTTTCCACATTGAATATGCACTTTCAACAAATATGCAAATCTTAGAAAAAAAAAGAAAGAAAAAAAAAGATAGGCTGCTTTACGGCCTGGCCTTTTTCCACTTTTGCTTAGAATGGAAAATTATAATCATGATAATAGTATGATATTATAATTTCAGTGTATTGGTCAGACATACTAGATCCAGACTGGAGGTGACCGATTCAGGCTCAGGTTCAGTTCAGTTCTTTACATTTTAGATTTCCTTGACATAAAAAAACAGAAGTGTCCATACTAGGTGAAATAGGATTACGTCTAACGTGTCCCATATATACACTGCGGGTATTAATACGGTAATTTATCAATCAGTAAGCTTTCACAGTCAGCTAATGAGTAGCAAATGGACACCTTCGTTCTTGGAATTGAAGCAATTGCGTCGCTCTGAATTGGAAACGGCAATAATCGTGCCTTGGCGAAAGGTACCAAAATCAACATGCAAACAGCGAACACACAGATCAGCCTGCGCATCCGCGCAGTCTAATCAGTGTATTCGATGTTTGTTATGCACAATCTTCTGAATTTATAAACTGCTTCTGCGAAAAGCGAAGACTCTGTTCATGTTTCACGGTAGCACAGGCTGAGTTGAGCCTTTCACTGTTACCCTTGTTCTCCTGCCGTAATTCAAAATAAAGAAATAAAACACCAGCAATGTTTTGTAAAAATCATGTTGCCATGGTTACTAAAACACCGAACTCATATCAACAAAGTCAGGAGCCATATGAGCTAATTAGGGCTTTTATTGAGCTAGTGCGAAGTAATAATTAATTTGCCAGGTTGAATTTTCTGTCAGATATTTCAAAGTGTTTTTAGTATATAAACAATAATAAAATTGTCTATGTGGATTTCATAAGCCAGTGGAAACGGATCGATTGTAGTCAGAGAGTTTTGTCGCTAGGTAATACTATTGAAAATGAATAAGCAAGCACTGCCTTACTTTCCAGGCAAACAATATCAAAAATCAAAAAAAGAAGAAAACACTAGGCTAGTGGCACTTGGGATTAGAGGCCCACTGTAACTTGGCATAGCATATGAAAGGCAGAGTCCATCCCTCTCTTTTCGCTGCCTTATCCTCCCATGATCGAAATTGGTACCCAATTACTGCTGGGTTGACAAAATAGTTTATTTCCATGGAATGTATTTATATGTATCTATGTTATTTGTACAAATAAATAAAGTTTAAACTAAACGCCAGTCAATCCAAGCCGGGAATCAAACCCGCGATCTTTTGCAACATAACCGAGTCGCTCTAACCACTCGACCATGGCACCTCTGCGGCAAACAGTTATATTCCTCATAGACCACAGTGTTTAATCGCCCCACTTTGGAGTTCTTACGTTGCACGTACAGTGCTCGGTAAACAAAAAGTTATACCACGATATCGAGGCTTAACAAAATGCAAGCTTCTTCGCCGACGTTGAGGGGCTAAGGGGTAGTAATTCAATTCTCATATCGACGTTGCCCCGCACCTCAGCGAAACGAATCCATAGCCGCAGTAACGGGGCGCCGAGCGTCCGTCCATGAGGGGTTAAGGGATGGGACGGGGGGCATAGAAGAGATGGACATTGTGCGTCATAATTACATGATGCGACTCTCACGGTATAGTCAGGACGCTGAATTTCAAAAGGGGCCTATTTTTCGAGTTTAATGCCCCGACAATTCGAAAGAATGAATTTGGTATATTATGAAAGTTTATCATCCCAACTTCAATTAAGGGTATGATGTGGTCCTGAAAACTGGATCCAGGATGTAAAATAAGGGGAGATAACTGGGTACCAAAGAGATGCAAAAATTGATCGCCTGCATTTCTCCTTATTTTTATGCCATTTGAAGCGGAGTTTCAAGCAAACAGCATAAGTTTTAGAAGAAGCCTATTACATTGCTAACGACCGATACTTATTAGCTTTCTATCCATTTTGGTTTAAGTAACATTTGGTTATAGACGTTACATATGAAAATATTCCCAAAATGTAAATAATTTGAAGACATAATCGTTTTGTTTTCTTTCGCTAGTATATCCTCCATTAAAATTATCTTTACATATTAGACGAATTACAGTCTGCTTGATTCCTTGTCATTTGCCTATGTTACTTCTTGACTTAACGTAGAATTAACGTAGATAACATTTATACAAAATGTATTCAATTACATCACAGCTAATCAGCAACCTTCACCAACTCCCAGGAAACTCTCATAAATACGGTATTCAGACATTTTTTAAGAAATACTGTTGACAGAAGTTTGTCGCTATTTTCACCAAGCAGTTTAAGGCCCTCGCAAGCTGCGTTTTATACGTGAAACAGAAAAGAGAGTTGTTATGTGTTAAAAGACTTGACAAATACTGAACAAACAGTCTTTTTTGCTATTTCTTTCTTCTTGTAGCAACGCTCAACACCTTTGCGGACATACTTATACAACGGTTCAGTTTTTTTTGCTACGCTTCTCATGACACTAACATACATGACTTTTAGTCAAAGCAATAAAAAGAGACAAATAGATAAATTGAGAGATTGAGAAGATATTACCCCAAGGGAAGTAAAACTACTGATGCTCTGAACATTGTTATTCATAGTGGTGTCAGTCAAGTGACAATCAAACATCGTCTTTCTTTTTAATATAAATGAATTTAGAATTAGGGAGTTACTAGTAATTTACACTACAGAACCTGCTTTTACATTGAATATTGAAAAAAATTGGTTCATAGAGCATAGAAATTAAAGACTACAGAAAGGTGAGAAAACTAAAATACACACTGGAATTAAATGTCATGAGGCACAGAAAAGTATCAGTCAAATCGAAAATAAGCATCTGCTGACAAAGTACGCATTCTTTTATGAGACTTGCATGGAGGTATTTTTCGTTACCAATAAAAAAGACTTTGCTCAAGTGAAAGTTTCAGTTAAAATCAAGGAACAGCCCAATTATATCAATAAATTACGATATTTCATAGCATTGACCATTTTAGTCAATTTTTAAAGTCCCTAAAGACGGTGCTACATCATGTGCTTGGTAGGACCACATCGGAAACATGTAAGCTTCTTATTAGTTAATGTTACTGCTAATCAAAATGTTCACTGCCGGAATGCTACACGTTGAGATAATGTATTTTCACAGCCTCCAGCCTTCGGTCAACTACTCGTAGCCGGACTGTAAGTAAAATGTATCATTTTGTGTAACAGTTTGAGTGCAGATAATAACATGTAAGAATAATGTTGCAAGTATTGTGAATTACCCGTCCCGTTACCATAAACACTGACAAAACTCCTGAATAGACAGATTATGGGACATCTTATAAGTTACGGTATTTTCTTCTTTCGTCAGCTCGTCACAACAAGAATATTTTTTAATGTTTTGCCTTATAACTGATGAGAGCGCTACAAACCGGTAACGTTGAAAACATTTCAGCAAGCAAACCTTGGTACTTAATTAAAACACCGACAGTTTCTTTAAATGGATACGTAATTAACTGTCGAATACGCTATTCAATTTTAATTTTGAGACTTTGTTTTAAATTTAAGTTGAGATGGAATGAAGTATCATAATATTTTAGCTATAAAAGCTTTCGTGCTTCATTATTGCGATTTTATGCTCAATAACGATAAAAGTATACAGTTTAAATGCACATAATAAGTTAATTGTAAAGACTGAGGGCTTGAGGCATGCAGACATTGAGGCCTTGAAAGCAGCTTATTCACAAACAAATATTATCGCTTGGTACTGAATGAAACAATGTTCAAATTACAATTATGTAACGCAGTATAACGTCTATTCAGATACATGCCAAACAGATGAAAGTTACATACCTCTAACAATCTCGTTTTCTTATTTATTTATTTTCATGGTGGCATGTTCCTACTTTTAAATATAATCAATGGCTGTAGCATCTATGGCTATCTATTCTTCATATATCGAAGTTTTTCGGCATATGTTAGATTTCTTAGAAAATAAGTTTTAATAAGTATTCTCCTGGTATAGCTAGTGCAGCACACACTGATTCAAAATGTTTCAAGCAGTTTAAGTCTACGATAGGCAAGATTTTACGTTGAGTAATTATACTAGATGTGTAGTTCATTTTACTTATTTATTCGGACGCTGAATTCTGTGCTGATGTTTTTATTTCTTCTGTTATATACGTGAGAAACATATGATGACTGTTGACTGAGCCGTTTGAAACTTCATTTGTCTTTGCGTATTAAAATATCTAAAAACATCCGTGTTTATGACGCAACGCCTACGTGTTTTTGCTACATCAGAAGGAAGTGTGAGGTTGCGCGAATAAAACTAGTTAAAGCTCCTGGTAGATTATGTACAACTGTCTATACAAATATGAAAACTTCTATATGCGAATCCCATTGGTTGGTTTTCTTGCCTTGTGGTCGCCTGTATAGCTGTCCTATATGTTTTCTATTTTGTTTTGTGGTTTAAAATAGAAAATAGATAAAATTATATGTATTAAATGTGTGAATGTATTTTGTATTGTTTTTGGTGCTTACTTATGTACAGTTCCTCTGTGTCGGAATGGAGTGTCTGTTACCAAAATATATGCTGTTTCGTTTTGTCGTATGCATGTTTCCCATCTTCTGCCGGCGTCTTGGGTGGGCTGTATTTTGTAACTGTGGCCTTTCCTGGGTAATTTTATTTACATTTTTCTATGTATGTTTTCTACATCTCATATACGTAAGCTTGGGTTTGCATGCATATCTAATAAATACACTGTAACAAAATAACAAGAAACAAATTAAGATAGTCAACATGTAAATGAGTGTTATTCTCTGGAGAGACGTACGAACTTGCAAAATAACGCTGTTCACAATGGTTCTAACCACCTACTGAAGGAAACAGTGATCCCACAAGTCTGCTAATATCAACCATATGCATATTACTGAATAGCAACTTTTGATATCTAAGTAGTTTACGTTGTAATTACTCTTCAACCCATGACGTTTGGTTATTGTTTGAACAAAAATTTGAATGCCGTTCATTTTTTCACCTGTCAGTAGGTGCAAATATTCGTTAGTACATTGTCTTTTTCAGCTTTGATACTTCCATCATTTCATTAGTGCCAATCCAACTTAATATATTTACAGATGTCAAAATACTTCATTTACACACTAAATACAATTACATGTATAAAACTTCATTTTGTTAAAGTACTGAATTAGCTTTTAAGACAAGGGAAAATACATAGTTTAAAAGCACCAATTTTAAAAACATATTTGAACGACGAAATGATTTAAAGTTGAAATATTATTTCATTTATTTATTATTTTCGTTTCATGGGTAACATATATAATTTGTATTATTTGCTATGAAAAGCTTTTCGAAACTTTTTTTTTTTCAAAATTATAGTAACTGTACTCCAATGCAGTGAAACAAATATGATCATGTTTTTGTATTCTACATTTTATATATCTTCTGAATCGTCTTCATTCATTATTCTTTTAACCAAACTTATATTAAGTAACGTACGTAACGATCGAGCTGTAACAGACAAACGCCAGTGATAATGTGAATGCGCAAGTTGTTGGAAATTTAAAGAGTAACCACACTTCAGGAACTGACTGAATCAGATCCCAAACCCTATCCCCAACATCAAAGGGAAAGATTGACAAAGACACCCCAACAAACAATAAATTACAAGTGATAAGCCGAGTCAGCAGCTCTTTCCCAAATAGGTGGCAACTCAGCTATCTTTATTGAACTAAATAATTTAGACCAACAGAAGGGTTACAACAGACTAAGCAAATTATACGAAAAACATTTAACAATTATTTTTACCTATTTTCTATTTTATTATAGAAGGGTTAAATGAGAACACAATAAATTAAACAGCACAGAACATAAAACAAATGCAACCACAACGAAGGTACCGCCTTGGGACGGTCAGTAATAACTACTGGGGGGTTTAAACCTTGAAAAGGATTGATGCAAAGGGACAAGAGAATGGCAACTGATTGCAAAACAATCCCTGAAGTCTTCGCAATCCCAGAAGTGATTGGGCTGGTTTTCTTGTTAAAACTGCACATCAAAGGGAAAATTCAAATTGAAATTCAAATTGAAATGAAAGTCTGAGGAAAACGGGATCCATGGTGGTGGTTAGACTCCAAAGAGAAACGTTTTATGAAGTACAGAGTACAGTGTCATTATCATTGGATATTTTGCGAGTCAGGTGCCCTATACTTCTATGAGCAATTTGACGAGAATCTGAAAGGCAGCGATTTAAAATGAAATTTGGTACCTTCAAACACCAACAATTGGTAGGATGAATTATCCTTGTGTGATTATATGTATATACCGGTTTTCTTAATATTTTAAGCATGCATTTTGTAAATTATTACAGAAACTGATACTTTGCACACAAAAACGTCATTTCATGAATAAATCAGAAAATTTTAGTGCACTTCTAAATGGACAGAGTTATAGCGTTTTCATTTTGAGCAAATTAAGGTTTAAAGGGGGTAGGGCTAAAACTGGGTAATTAAAACCACGGGATCCTATTTCAGTGACCACATCATACCCTATCATAGAAGCACAAATGTTGTGCTTATCAAATTTGGTAAAAATTTCCTTTCGAATCGCCGGGGCATTAAAGTTGCATTTTTTCGGCTTCAGCGTCCTGACTAGTAAGGCAAAAATTAAAATCTCGATACGGATAAGACAAGTAGTTCTGAAGTGAACGTAATCCATTCTTCGACTATAACCGGAATTTCGAGGCAGTATGGCTTACTAAGGCGCGTTGTATGTTGCCCCATGTAACAAAACAGGATACAAACCTTTAATTCATCAGCTTCAATATAACCACTGTGATCAGTATCATACTCCCGCCAGACCTGAATAACAAAACATACAAGACACGAAATCGAATGACTTGAGAATAAATATTAGGTTTGAGAAAATCACACTTTTCTATGGTATAAATTTCAGGTAGCATCGCACTTATAATTTAAGAGGAGCATGGCATACATTATCCCAGGGTATAATCAATTCCGCTAATTTTCGTTTCCTGCAGAGACTGTACATCATATTTGGCTTCCGCCGAGACTGTCCGCGATTTCTTGCTTCCTGCCGAGACTTCTGTACATGATAAATGGCTTCCTGCAGAGACTGTCCGCGTGATTCTGCTTCCTGCCGAGGCTCTCGGCAGGAAGCAGAATCACGCGGGCAGTCTCGGCAGGAAGCCATTTTTCGAGGACAGTAGTCCCTGCAGGAAGCAAGAGTTCGCGGACAGTCTCGGTGGAAGCCAAATATGACGGACAGTCTCTGCAGGAAGCGAAAATTAGCGGAATCAAATAATACCCTGTGATTATGCCATGCTTCTCTCAGAACAGAACATATTTTTTTTTATTTTATGTTATCTTATCCCTCTCCCTCTCTGTCAGTCTGCTGTTTTTTCTTGGCTATTTTTCTAATCAACACTTGTCATTCGCTGCTATATATGTTATGTTCGCTGTACCTCATACCGTATAAATGGTAATTTTCGCGGTGTTCCTTTTTTCGCGGTATTTCGCGGTCGCTAAGAAACCGCGAACATTAAAATCGCGAATCATTTCCTGTTTCTTACAGAGTGTCTTCGGTAGACACAGTGTTCATATATTTTGTTTGTGTTTGCTTTGGTAGTTGCTGGTACTTTTCACTTGAGTCAGTTCTTACATTAACCTGCGGCGGCCCTGCCGGAGGTTAACGAAAGAACTGACTCAAGTGAAAAAGAAATGGTTTTGCTTTTCGAGCATATTGCTAACCGCGAAAATTAAAACTCGCGAAAATTAATATGTATGATTTTGACCCTTAACCGCGAAAATTTGAACCCGCGAAAAATACCGCATATATGGTATGTCATAGTGTTGACCTGAGAGTAATAAAGTTTACGTTCTTGTTCCGTTCTTATAAGAATTAGAGTAAAGTGTGGGGTGTGCCTATTCACCTAAAACGCCTCCTCAAGTTCTGATTTGAATAACGTTGCGTGATCAAGTTCATCAAAACCGCCGTCGAGGCAGGAAAATCATGTTATGTGGGCTTATACAAATAAAGCATCTTTATTTTCTGCATAAATACAATTGGATGGCAGCACGAGAAAAGACAAAGTATGGACCTTGAAATAGCTAAATACTAACAGAACCTGCACAACTAAGCAACATGTCCGGAGCCTACAACTTTCAGACTAAAGATTTCTGATACCCCAGAAATTGCTTATTCGAACAGGTATGACCCTAGTAAGGCAGAGCGGAATTTTAGGTTGTTCAAGTTTTAAGCTGTTCGCACATAACGTAATGCATCATTTCTTGTGACGCCATGCAACAATCATCTGCGACATTAATTTCTCGTCTAGCACTAAAATGATAATATTACGACCATCAGCATGATTGCGTTATGGCCGTAGAACTGAAACAGGAGATGTAATGGTAGCTTTTCACCTGGGGCCGTATTCATAAACCGACTTAAGTCGTTGCTATGCTGTTGCTAAGGCTAAATTTCTTTGAAGGAGATTCCCTACAACTATGAAATTTGCTCTGGAGGAACAGTCTTACAAAGACTGTTCCTCCAGACAAAATTCCATAGTTGTAAGGAATCTCCTTTATAGATATTTAGCCTTAGCAACAGCATAGCAACGACTTAAGTGGCTTTATGAATACGGCCCCTGGTCTACCGTAAAATTCGAACAAATAGGTCTGAGCAAACAGTGATGATCAGAGCAGTCTGATTTGGATCTACACTGTTTGCCATTCAACATGCATCTTTTAGAAACATAACTGCATTAAAAAAACTGTTCAACTTTTAGGACAATTATGATTATGAATCAGCTGATGGTAATGTGCACAACCCGTGGTGAATGTAGAATAATCAGTTTCTGGTGCCAGAAGGAATGTATGGAAATGAAATCGGTCATTTCTTGTAGAATGATGCATATTTTTATCAAACTACACCATGTGGTTAAGAGTTATGAGCAATTTCACTCACTGACTACAGCGGAAGGACAAACAGACTGATGGACTTGCACAGCGATTAAAGTGCACACCTGTGGGTCGTGCAATACTGTTTAGACTTTCGTCACCGTTTTGCATGCCGGTGGCTGGACAATGTTAAAATACATAAGTATACAAAATTTGAACCATATATACCACGGGGTTCAAGAGTTATGAGCATTTTCACTACTTGACCGTAATTTTTCAACTTGTGCTCAGCAAAGCCTCGTCCATCAAAAAAGACGGTTATGCATGCGAGTCGTTAGATAATGTTGACATGTATAAGTATGCAGAATTTTATTAAAATATAGAATGCGGTTCAAGAGTTATAAGCGTTTTTGCTAACTGATAACAGACGGACGGACGGACGGACTCACACAGTGATTATAGTGCAAACCTGCGGGTTGTGCAATAAGAAGTTTTGCATACCAGTGGCTGAGCAATGTTAAATTACATAAGAATACAAAATTTGAAGCAAACATACCAAGCGGTCCAAGAGTTATGAGCATTTTCAATAAAACAGCTCGACCGGCCAAATTGATGCTTGGTGAAACCTCGTCACTGTTTTGCATACCAGTGGCTGGGCAATGTTAAATTACATAAGTATACAAAATTTGAAGCAAATATACCAAGCAGTCCAAAAGTTATGAGCATTTTCTGAAAAAAGAGCTTGACCAGCCAAATTGATGCTCGGTGAAGCCTCGTCACTGTTTTGCATACCAGTGGCTGGGCAATGTTAAATTACATAAGTATACAAAATTTGAAGCAAATATACCAAAGAGCTCGACCGGCCAAATTGATGCTCGGTGAAGCCCGTCACTGTTTTGCATACCAGTGGCTGGGCAATGTTAAATTACATAAGTATACAAAATTTGAAGCAAATATACCAAGCAGTCCAGAAGTTATTAGCATTTTCAATAAAAGAGCTTGACCGGCCAAATTGATGCTCGATGAAGCCTCGTCACTGTTTTAAATGCCGGTGTCTGGACTATGTTTAAATACATAAGCATAC
This sequence comes from Ctena decussata, assembly GCA_963989385.1. Taxonomy (NCBI): domain Eukaryota; kingdom Metazoa; phylum Mollusca; class Bivalvia; order Lucinida; family Lucinidae; genus Ctena; species Ctena decussata. The sequence goes on along the minus strand of OZ022503.1, from coordinate 77,300,931 downwards.
AAAATTTAAACCATATTTACCACGGTGTTCAAGAGTTATGAGCAAGAGTTATGAGCATTTTCAATAAAACAGCTCGACCGGCCAAATTGATGCTCGGTGAAGCCTCGTCATTGTTTTGCATACCAGTGGCTGGGCAATGTTGAATTACATAAGTATACAAAATTTGAAGCAAATATACCAAGCGGTCCAAGAGTTATGAGCATTTTCAATAAAAGAGCTCGACCAGCCAAATTGATGCTCGGTGAAGCCTCGTCACTGTTTTGCATACCAGTGGCTGGGCAATGTTAAATTACATAAGTATACGAAATTTGAAGCAAATATACCTAGTGGTCCAAGAGTAATGAGCATTTTCAATAAAAGAGCTCGACCAGCCAAATTGATGCTCGGTGAAGCCTCGTCACTGTTTTACATGCCAGTGGCTGGACTATGTTAAAATACATAAGCATACAAAATTTGAACCATATTTACCACGGTGTTCGAGAGTTATGAGCATTTTCAGTAGTTGGCCGTAAATTTTAAACTTGTGCAAAGCATACCCTCGTCCATCAAATAAGGTTGTTATTCATGCGAGTCGTTAGACAATGTTGACATGTATAAGTATGCAAAATTTTGTCAAAATATCCCATGCGGTTCAATAGTTATAAGCGTTTTCGCTAACTGATAACGGTTTTCGCTAACTGATAACGGACGGACGGACGGACGGACTCACACAGTGATTATAGAGCAAACCTGCGGGTTGTGCAATTTAGAGGCCCAATTTATATTTTCTTATGGTATATGTTGTAGCAGGGCTGGTGGTAAACAGTGTTGACCCCGCGCAGATTTTAAAATCGATTCTGCTCTTGAGACCACATTGTGTGGCAAACATGCCCGGCGGGTGTATGACATTTGAAACAACTTTGAATTAACAGTGATTCAACATCATGACGTTAAATCAAAGTTGATTCAGAGTTGATACAGCGCTGTGTGGCCCTTAGGTGGTGTACGAATGATTAGGGTATATATACAGTATGCAATATCAACAAACAGATCGGTACCACCTTGCCATGATAAACGAATCCAAAGAACTAAAAAGCCCTGCGATAAGAAAGAAATTGCAACAAAGTGGTCAAAGTTTTCATTATGTTCATCAGAAGTCTACAAGGTGTCGAAGAGATTTACTGAATACTGTGGGAGGAATTGATGACACAAAGTCTGTACTGCAAAAAATGTTTCCCAGATTGTCTTAGTTCATAATGCTATTATTCTGTCAAAATTATTTTGACCTGTGTCAAAGTGTCACATTCATATCGTCATCATGTCAACAACAAATGTGCAAGGTTTGAAAAAGATCCATTGAAAACTGGGATACATTGATTACAAAAACTCTATCCCGTAAAGTGTGACGAATGGAAGGACAAACGGGCGGACAGACGGGAGCAAATCTAAACGTCCCTTGACTATCGACACAGTGGCAGGAAAACATGAACTTCTGCTAAGGGGAGGTAAACTCAATGAAAAGACAAGACAAGAAATTTGAGCAAGAGCAATAGCATTAACTAAAATACCACGGTTTTTCTGTTCTGTTCTGTTCAATTCTCGTATCGACGTTACCCAAGTGGCTCAACGGTACGTAACCATAGTTGCACACACCTGGCGCCGTGTGTCCGTCCGAAAATACCACGGATAACTATTTTTTATATATATTTTTGGGATATTTTGTTCTGTTAAGGTGCATGCATATTTGCCGATATGTCCCTATAAATTAAGCTCTCCGACATTTTCAGCACCTTTTGAGAATGTTAATTACCGTTTGTACTTATTTTAAATTGAATTTGACGAAAGAGTAAATTGGATTGCAGACTCCGGTGGCTGTTATATGAACAATAATTAGTCATTTTACAGTCAGACAAGCGCATTTCAATATGCAGAGAGAGAAAAAAAACCTGCGATGTCTGAAATTTAAGAACCCAACTATTAGACAAAACAGAATTCGATTCCCAGTTCAATTCCATTTGAAAACGAAAAGACTTTATGGACAGAGAAATAAATGCAAGTTCCAGACAAAGATTAGTATTATCCTGTTTTTGTTAAGTGTCATAGCCCTCAGTTAAAGACACATTTTTGATTGCAAAACACCCTAATGAAATCAACAGGGACCCTAAAGTAGATGACATCTTTCATACGGGCAAATGATACAGTGAAGGGATGTATGACCTCATAAGAACTTAGAACTAAGAACTTAGATAAGAAGCCTTTGATGTAAGGAACTGGGAAAGGGTATGTTCATTGGGATGATAACGAGGGGCCACCCTTTTCATATTGAATGAATAAATGTGTCTTTAAGAATTTAGATCAGTGGCTAGTCAATTCTCCACGACCTCGTCTCTATGATTTATTATTAAATAATTATCAAATGACTGACTTTAACTTTTGCTTAAACGGGACCAGCGGAATGCCATGATAAAGCTGCGTATGACAGTATAATGTATTTCAGCCGCGACACGACAACATGAACAAAGTGGCACGTGCGCCAAGCAAAGACGCAGATCAGCCTGGGCTCCCTTCCAGACTGGTCAGAGGCTTTGCTGTGCTCTTAACGAGTGGCTAAGGGACTAAGCTAGCTCCATGTGGACAGCGAAGACCCTGATCAGACTGGACGCCTGCCCAGGCTTATCTGAGTCTTCGCTGGGCGCATCTGTTACTTTTTAGGTTTTATTGTGTCGCGGATCATTTCTCGGTGCTCTAGCAGCTCTTATACGTAGTGCTCTCGTAGGCAAACAGCAAATGTTTCATTACACGGAGTGGATTTACAGGCTGTCTATGCTACATGTGATATATTGCACCGGCAGGTATTAATTTGAAAACAACAGTAACTTGATCAATCCATTGCACTGGCAATTTAGTTAAACAGACTCCAATCATATCACATAATAACGAAACACAATATGATTGAAAAGCAAATAATTTCAGTTTAATGTGCATAATTTCAATAGCAAGACCGAGCATCTGGAATTCGTCTTACAGGCTAACCTGATGTTGAAAAGACAATCAAAGAAAGGACGAACGCGATGCTTAAGATTGACTTAAAGTCCAACTTAATGCCGAATATTGATTCAAAGTCCAATCATTTAATGCTAAAATTTTGCTTCTGGAAATAGTCGGCCTGCACTTCCCATATAGCAGTTTACATGTGAACCCCGTTGTCCATGCGGATGACTCACGTACAGTTTTGGCATGACTGCTTTCTTAAATTCCTCAGTTTGGACGTTTCATTCATTACAAATTGACTATTTTTTTTTATTTATTCAGAAATATAAATTTTCACGCAAACAGTTGCAGAGTTGAAAAACAAACGAATTCTAGAATTTCAATAATTCAAGAAAAAAGAACGAAGCGCCATTTGTGCAGTGAAAATTCATTCTAAAATCTCTACAACACTGGATACCATCTGGATGTTTTTCACTCATTTAACATGTTGATGACCTTTATCATCAGGTTAATGACAACAAATCCTTAGTGAGTGTCTTGGTAGCGTACCTTTACCATGTGACGTGTACAAAAAAATCTTTTCCCACAAACCGACCTATGAAATGGCAAACAATACATTATTCTGAAATATTCAAACTCCTATAATATTAAATAATCATGAAAGTCATTAGCGATCAGCAAGCAAAATCATTGGAAAAACATGAATGATGCATGCATTGTATAATTCTTTCAGCTCAGCACGCTATTTCATATCAATTAGTTATTCACTCTAGTCACAGTCAATTCAACAACCCGGGGAATATGCAAAAATATATTTGTAGCATGGCAGCTGAAGGAAAGCGTACCTGTTCAAAAGTCAAACAGACAAATACTACTGACTGGTTCCTATTCAAAGGGGAAATGCAACAAAAGTACATACTAAAGACAGGACTCCTCTGCCGAAAGCGGGGTGGGGGGGTCTGGTTCCCAGCACTTTGAATATATTACCTGTACAGGTAAAGGTGTTTTTGAGTGATTTGTTGCTTAACGTCCACGGTAAACAGCTATGGTCATGTCGGGACGGTCAGTTAACCTAACCACACTATTCCTGGGCAGGCTTAGACCTCCTAAGCGGTTAACCAGTACTAAGTGCACATACTTCCACCAGTAACTGACTACTGCCCTTCTTGAATCAGCGGAAGGAGATACGAAAGTATGTGGCCAGACCGGGTTTCGAACCCAGGACCTCTGACTTATGTGTCAGGTGCCCTACCGACTGCGCTACGCGGCCCGGCAGGTAAAGGTGTGAAAATTCATTCAACTAATCAGTGGACCAGAACTATCAATAATGATTATTTCATTGGCTGATTGGAGGTGTTGCCTATATGTGAGGAAGAGACAGGATGACACTGTGGAAGTTAGTCCTCCATTTATAGTACCACCCCTGTCTTTTAGCAGTCATTAAATTAGACTAAAGAGCGTGTAACGCTCTTGGCTATAACAAGATTGTCTTAATATTAGGTAGCAAGTAGTAGTAAACTGATCACTATTGACTCAAAGAAAATTCTGATGCTATACAGGCCAACCAATGCAACTAAGACTGGCTCAAAGTCCAGCTGACTGCTTGAGGAATCAGAGCCACAACAAAATGTTAAAGACTTGACTCAAAGTCCAGTTTCAAGCAAAAACTGACTCACAAAATAAAGCTCAGTGCTGGAGACTGACTGGAAATCCAAATTATTTATTGTTTCAAAGTTTACTTTATGCTGAGCTTTATCCTAACTATACTTAATGATGTGCTGACCTTTACCCTATCAACCGGTTTCGATTTCATCACTTTTGCAATCTTTTGTTTATAAAAGAAAAACTTCTGCTAATAAGAGATATAGACTTGTAAAGGGTCATAATAAAGCTTTCCATTAACACTTTTTTGACCAGTGGACCTGTCTAGCCTTATTATTTGGATTAGTCCATTTTTAGCGGTTTCTGATAAATGTTTTCAATTTTAATGTGTTTTGTATAGAAATTCCTGTAAGCAAACAGTGTTGACACTGATCAGACCCCCTTGTTCTGCCGCGTCCGAACTGGGTCTGCACTGTTTGCATCTGTCCCCAAAACGGCTTTCCAGTCTAAAAAGGCTATACAAATCTCTGGATGAGTGGATTGATGGATGGAGGGAGGGAGAGAGGAATAAGCATATATAAGCATGCAAGCAGTTATCATAGATTGACAATGTATTATTAGGATGCAATAAGTATGTAGATACCTTCATAAATTCTACACTTGATTCGAGAGGATGATCTCGTCTGAAAAGCAGCAAGAAATTCTCCTCCATTGGAAGAACCTGGGCCAGCTGTAAAGAAAATGAAATATATTCATTCCAAAGTTTAGGTATCAAATAAATGCTTAAAGTGGATAAATAACAGCCCCCCCCCCCGCCCCTTTGAAATGTATTTTTCAGCGTCAAAATTACATTATACACGTGTTATTTCATGATCCAAAACATGTTATCATACACGTGTCTTGTCAGTCTGCTTCTTTACTTCAGTATCATACCCCAACTTCACAGGAATGGTAATTCGGTGTTCCTAATCAGAAGGGACAAGAAGAATAGCTTAGGTATAGTTATCCATATTTCTCAAAAAACGAAATATTGTTAACCACTCATCAGATCCGTCTCGACAGTTCTACAAACGGTTTCACGAAGGAATATAAAACATATTTCAGAAGTATTCCCTAAATCCTACCTTATCTAGAGCATTGATGGTATAGGAGATAACGCAGTGACGTCATCGATAAGGATTGCGAGGGGATTCTCCGCGCTGGTTGGCAAAAAATCGATAGTCGATCACGCTATATTGAACGTTAAAAGGGGGCCGATATTAAAAAAAATGTAATTAATCATGCCTTGTATTTTGCGCATTGCCATGCATATTTTTATATATAATGATGGCACTGAGAAGTATAGGTATCTGAGTGTGAAATATTGTTCTATTGTCTCTCATCATTCATTTAATTCCACATCAGATGTACGTTTTATCATGGATACTTTAATAAAAATTATTTGTGTTTGTATCTGGTGTACATTTTCTGAATTTTAAAACGGTTGTTTGTTGTTTGTAAATGAATGTACCCGGTATTCAGCGGGTGTTTTGACAAGGTATGTCTTTAATTATTATATTTCAAAGAACGCCGCCGGGGTCCTGTAATGACAACTTCAGATTTAATAAACAAACTGTTTTGGCGGTGCGGCTAATTTACACATTAATTAAAACTCGAGTATTGCAATCTGTGATATTAATGTTTGTCCCTTCATATAATATCACGGTCAACCAACCTATTAGAGAGAGAGAGAGAGAGAGAGAGAGAGAGAGATGAGATTGTTGTTTAGATCTCATGAGCTCGTACTAAATAATGTGGTAATTATTGATAACCATTTCAAAACATAGAAGGTGTTGTCTATATATTATCCTTTACCGTTTTATAAAATCTTTTTTGAACGCAATCATGAATATTAATTCATTTAGGCTATTCATTTATTTATTAAATGTTCTTGTCCCTAGATCAGATAAACATTTTTTGTTTATTTTGCATTAGCCCTCATTAGATACAAGTTTCTAATTTTATTGTCTTTCATTTCCTATTACCCTTATTATATTTAATAATCGCCTTGAACGTCGAAAAGGTTAAGATACTGGTCTTCATTACTTCTGATTTATTTCTTAGTTTTATTTACTTATTTCTTCTTCAGCTGAAGTAAAAGTCGTATGTCCAGGCCGAGTAAAGTAATTAAATAACTCTCTTTTTTCGTGCGACAGGCGATTATGACAATATTCGCAATGGTTTCATCGGTTGCTATTTATTCGAAGCCTTCCAAAGTAAATTTTACGCACTTCAGTGGTTTATTTTCAGCAAAAATCCCATATAAGACCACTGTCTGTCGCTAAATTTTTGCCAACCAGTCTACCCACGTGATCATCCGATGACGTAACTCCTGGGATTCCCGTTATCTCCTATTATAACCTGTCTTCAACGAGTGCTGTTATGCTAGCCTGATCAGTCCCATCCCTAGCTCGATCTTCTTCGTCATACACCGTGACAAGGCTAGTATTGTTGGTAAGTATTGACCTGGCCTTCATTTATTTCCGTCATTACACTCGGATGTTATCTTTAGTTTTAGCGATGATTTACCGTAAAATACTGCTACTTGAATATAATACAGTCAACTGCTTCCCGTAGTGGTGAAGGCTTCCTACTCCAGATACAGATATCATAAGATCGAATCTGTTAGCATACTGTTTTAGTAATTTTCATTTTTTACTTTTTCTTCTTTATTTTTAATGTTATGAATGAAAATGCATAAATTTTAGGCCCCCGCCATGACATTGTTGTAGGATTTACATCATGTGAAAGTAGAAAGATATTGCATCTCGTTCAACAGTTGAAGAGGGTTGTCGGGTTACTCATGGTGCTGCCCGGTCGCCATATTAGTTTGGCTGATAGTGCGGCAAAGGGCTACTGTGCTTGCAGTAGGTGCGGGTGAACTTTTTTCTCTCTCGCGTATCATCTCCTCTTTCCCCCTGCCTTTGAAAGACGGCCCAATATAGAATAAAGTACTATCTCAAAGGGCCGTTAAACCTAAGACAACCAACCAAGCAACCAACCAAATTAATAGCTGAAACATTAAAATTTTTGTGCCGAGCATTGACAAAGTTGCCCGCTGGTTTTACGCAAAGAAAAAAAAATATCAAAACGACGGTAGTGAGATTCAAAACCATAACTCCAAAATTAAAGAATCAACGCCTTATCCACTGTGCCACTTGATGCAGTGATATTTTTCCTGTTTAATAGTGGATCTAGTACATATTGACGCTGCTTTTACCTGTTCGTGATCGGTTGGTTGGTTGGTTGGTTGATTTGATGCTTAACGTCCACGGTAAACAACTAAGGTCGGGACGGTCAGTTAACCTAACCACACTATTCCTGGGCAGGCTTAGACCTCCTAAGCGGTTAACCAGTACTAAGTGCACATACTTTCGCCAGTAACTGACAACTGCCCTTCTTGAATCAGCGGAAGGAGAAACGAAAGTATGTGGCCAGACCGGGATTCGAACCCAGGACCTCTGACTTACGAGTCAGGTGCCCTACCGATTGCGCTACCCGGCCCATTCGTGATCGGACATCGTGAATTAACTTACGGAGGTGAACGGAATAGTCATGCCGAGTGCCAGGTCAATACTTACGAACAATACTATCTTAATTTCTTCAAGTAATGACTCGATAGGGAGTCGAACTCACGTGATCCACGTGGAAAGCGGATGGTTATGGACCCAATTGTCAACGTGTTATGCAAAAGGCTTACATCCTGTATATGAGCTGTGGGTTATCTAGAGTTGCTGTGTCTTGGCACTCAAAAGCAAAAGAGCTAGGCCAAACCGACCCACAGTCGGAATGGTTTGACAATATACAGTCAACTCCCGATATCTCGTACACTGATATCTCAAAGTATCTTCTTATATCAAAGAATGTATTTTCTTTTTTTTTCTTTACATTTCAACTCCTGTTATCTCTAACCACTGATATCTCAAATTAAATTTCCTGGTACCAGAAAATTTACTTTGCGGTATCAGTAGTTTGGGTTGAAGTTCGACTTCGAGATATCGAGAGTTGACTGTAGTATGCTGCTGTGTCGGGCATGACACTGCAATGACTGAGCAAATAGCTCACTGTCCAATCCAGTGTCTGAAAAAAAAGTAACGCACAACACTTCCACCACATACCTCTGCAATGTCAATTCGCCCATCATTGTTCTCGTCAAAGGCTGACAGCACTAATTGTTTTGCATCTTCTAATGCCGACTTGGACACCACCTGGAAAAGAAGAGTAAGCAACAAGTACCTGATTCGTAATAAAGACAAAAGTACTTCGTACAGGATAGCAGTTACGTTTCCTTTTGACATTCAAACGAGGAACTCTATGAAAAGTATCTTTCTAAGTTAAGTTTTCCTTAATAATATGCATTCCTTTAAATGAAGTGCGGAGCACGAGTATTTTCAGACAACATTTTGGTTTTTTTCAGTAGCTTTTAAAGATTTTCTGTTTCATCTCGTCCCGTATCTGAAACTGAAAATATGCCCTGATGTTCTACATGTCCGTGAATATTGCCCACTGACACAACTGGGTTCGAGGTTATAAAACTTGAGAATAATCTCAAACTCAAAATAAAGCACAATGATTGGCTGCTTCCGAGCATGTGCTCGGAAGCAGCCAATCAGTGTGCTTTATTTTGAGTTTGAGAATGTACTCAAGTTTTATAACCTCTGGGCCTGGTCTTATAGATGTCCGTGAGTATTTTCCACTCACACAACTGATGAACGAAAGCACTGACATGGACAAGAAGAGCCGCCTTGGAACAGTCAGTAATACATTAATAAAGACGAGGGGTTGACGGTGGGGTCAGTAATAAATTAATGAAGCCAGGTAGTGTGGAGGGGGAAGGCAACACACTTGTTTAACTGGATCTCGCATTGAGCTTCTACAATATTTCGAACCTAGCGGACAAAACGCAGACTCGACATAAACAACCAACTGCGACATCGGCTGTCCAACAACACGACTAAAATACTGGAGGAGAGGAAAATCGACAGTTGGGCCCCGAATGGATGCAACGGAGTACATTTATGTTCTGGCGGCATTGCACTCACATTCCGGGTCTTTTAAACGGATTATAGTACTGGAACTAGTTATTTAAGGGGAGATAGCCTCTTGGAGATCATTATGATAGTTCGTGTCCTGAAAGCTCATTGTCTGAAATACATTCTATAAGAATGCAAAGGGAATACATGTAATGAAGTTGCCAAAATACTTCGATGCTTTACAGGGATTTTCCCAGTTTGTGTAATGTGGAAAAAACAAAATGATCCCTCAACTCTTGAATGAAACAGTGCAGGCTAATTTACCTAAAGAGTTCCTATATTGTTTACACGAACTGAGAGCACTCTAGTCAAGCTTTACGTGTATTATATCTAGCAGCGGCTCACTTCAGCTAATGTCTCTGTTGGGTGAATCGTGATGCCGGGGCAGTTGTGTTCAAAAAGGTACAAATCTTCATGTTGTACAAAACAATCTTATCCATCTTATCTTCATGTTGTACAAAACAATCGTATTAAAAGTTTCAGATAGTCAATAACACAAATTGTAAACTGATCAGGTGTCTAGTTTCCTATTCAGAACAAAAGTGATAAGTAACTGAGAAGGGGACATACGCCGAGCTATATAAAGATGTGTTGGTTATTTATTTAAAGATTTTCCGCTCTTTATTACATCTCTTTTCTTTCAGCTTTAGGCTAGTGTTCTGTGTTCTCTCCCCCGCCACCCCCTGTTTTCTTATTGACATCATTATTTGTGTAATGATATGATCCACCATTTGCCATTGTAATTGCTTTGTTGATACCTCATTATGTCATGTTATATGTACTTTGAGAGTAATAAAGTTCAGTTGAGTTGAGTTGAGTTGAGTAAACTTTACAATATTTCCATTCTGCTAAATGCATTTACTTTGTGATATATTTTAGATTAAAATGCACATCAGGGGCCGTATTTATTAAACACATTAAGTCGTTGCTATGCTGTTGCTAAGGCTAAATTTCTATGAAGGAGATTCCCTACAATCATGCAAATTGCTCTGGAGGAACAGTCTTTTTCAGACTGTTCCTCCAGAGCAAATTTCATAGTTGTAGGGAATCTCCTTCAAAAGAATTTAGCCTTAGCAACAGCATAGCAACCGCTTAAGTTGTTTTATAAATACGGCCCCTGTACCACATGGAGGACGTGCAATACGACGCATGGAAACAGCCAAGACAAATGTTCTGACTCTTCTGAAAATTATTATGTTCTTGTTTGCATTTTGCTCTCTAAATTCTGCATAGTCCATAAAATTGTAAGTGGAATATTGCTTATTCTATGGGATAGCGCAAATTGGCATTTGCATTTGCTAATTTTTCATCAAGTACATGTAAATGGGAGCAAGTGAGCTGTTTAGAAAATCAAGGCTTCAAAAGATCCAAAAATCTAATCCGGATTTCCGGCATTGCTTGACTGTGTCGCAGGTGCCTGCTAACGTTAAAATCAAATATATCTGTCTGTTAGCCATTCTCAGTAGATATTTATTACTACAACAAATCACGACATTTGCTATTCTTATACAGGGAATCAATACAAAGTGAAATACAAAGTTATGACACATTGTTACCCCCAGCGGAGTGATCTGTTTATCGTTAACCCAGGAAAAAGAGTTTCGGATTCCTAATTAAGAATCAATGTCTTGGCGTAAAACCAATAACAGGACAACTGCTTCTGAATGCAGAAAAATTACAATGTACAATGTCAACACAAGTATAGGGACGGTCCCGGGGTAAACTTAGAATGGGACAATCAAATCCTCACTTCGTTTTCCTGCCAGGACTTAGAGAGCAAAAAAGTTAGAAACGAACATGGACGAGTCCCGTTTTGAATATCGAAAATCAGTCTCTGAGGTCCATAATAGCTTTCATTGTTGTAGTCATTAATTCTAAGAAACGACTTACCGCTTTTAAAGTTATTTTGTTCCTGGGTAAAGGTGAGCATTTTTGAAGTAGAAAAACGGAAGTTCTAGCACACTCTTGAGCTGTATAGAACAATTATGAGCCGCGACGTGAGAAAACCAACAAAGTGGTTGTGCGCCCAGCGCAGACTCAGATCAGCCTGGGTATCATCCCAGTCCGATCAGAGTCTCCGCTTTGCGCTTAAAGGGTAGCTTAGAGTCTAAGCTATCTCCATGCGCACAGCGAAGACTCTGATCAGACTGGGCGGATGCCCAGGCTGATCTGAGTCTGCGCTGGGCGCACAACCACATTGTTGGTTTTGTCGTGTCGCGGCTCATATTTAAATCGCTCAGTCTACTTATGCAAAAGTCTGTCTAATGGTCGGAATATCGAATGTTTTTTTTTTTACAATTTACGAGACTTGCTTACCGGGAACAACTTATAACTTAGTTTGCAATATTTACGATCTAATAATTTTTATCATATGACGTCGCTTCTGAGAGTGTAATAAAGCCATGCATTAAATACAATAATCCACTAGTGGATTAAATATGCAAATTACTTCGTAACGTTATGCGTTGACGTCCATAAAAACGCTGCGTTTTCTCATGGTGAAATCGTGACGTTTTAGTGCAAAATCTGCTAATAAAATATGATTTTAGCGTCATATGATAAATAGAATCTTGCATTCGTGCTCATGTATCATTGAATTTATTAAACTCGTTGGTGAAAACGATAAGATGCTCGGCGTAGCCTCGCATCTTATCTATTTCCCCAACTCGTTTAATAAATTCAATAATACATGAGCACTCATGTAAGATCCTCTATATACTTTAAATTCATCAACTAGTTGGAAAAAGGTTGTCTATTCGGTAAATGTGTGATATACGTGATACGTCAAGCAATATATGCATTGGACAATGCGAAGAGCAAAGACGCAGATCAGACTGACCAGATTTGACTGTTGATCATGTGCTGAGCCAGTTCAAACAAGTCTACAAAGTAAAAATTAATCAGAGGACCGACGGTCCCGTAACTCTCACCTGTATATAGACCCTGGACAGGGGTAGACAATGCCATGTGATAAACTGGGGTTGTCCCAGCACTTATCGTCAAATTGTCTTCATCCTCTCATTAAGTTAACCATATATACCAAATATAATACCTAATACCTAAATAGTTTCTGGGAAATCCATTGTTAAAGCATTTTCCCATACGAAAGCATAACGTACCAAAATTGACCTTGCTATAGATTAGGCCAAGGTCAATGCAGGTTCATCATTGGAGCAAACTTTGCAGGTTCCGGGTGCTACAAACCAAGTTTCAAGGTCACTGGCCTTTCGGTTCTGGAGAAGATTTTTAAGGATCTTTACCATATATATGTGCATGGCAGACCTTGAACAAAGGTCAAAGAATAACTTTGATTTTTAGCAACATGAGCATTCAGTTTACCATATATACCAAATAGTATACATTAAACAGTTTCTCAGAAATCCACTGTTTAAGTATTTTATCATATAAAAGCATATAGTTATATCAGTGACCTTGAACAAAGGTGAACAGAATGACCTTGACAGTTAGCAATATAATAAACTCATCTGCTAATTTAGTTAGTCATATAAACCAAATGTATTATACGTTAGACCTAAACAGTTTCTGGGAAATCTATTCTTTAAGCACTTTTCCATATGAAAGCAAAACTTACCAAAGTTGACATTGCCATTAATTAGGTCAAGGTCAATGCATGGTCATCATTTGAATAAACTTTGCATGGTATAAGTCCCTGATGCAACATACCAAGTTTCAAGGCGGCTAGTTTGGTCATTTAACAAGACCACCTCAACAAACTTTTGGACCTTTGACCCAAGGAGGCTCCATATGAAATATGGTTTCAATCAGCTTAGTAGAATCAAAAGAGATTTGAAAATGCTAACGGGTAACATAATTTCAGTGACCTTGAACAAAGGTCAAAGAATGACCTTGCTCTCAAACAACATAATGCCTTTATCTGCTTTTTAGTTTATCACATATACCAAATATTATACATTAGATTTAAACAGTTTCTGAGAAATCCACTATATAAAAGCATAACATGCCAAAGTTGTGACCTTACCATAAATTAGGTCTAGTTCAAAGCAGGGTCATTATTTGAACAAACTTTGTAGGGCTCAAATCCTCTATACTTCATAGCAAGTTTCAAGTCATTGGCCTTTCGGTTCTGGAAAAGAAATTTTGTAAAGAATTTTACCATTTATGGGCACGGCGACCATCTTGGTCACGTGACCAAGACCACCTCAACAAATTTTTGTTTCCCTGACTCAGGGAGGCTCCACGTGAAATATGGCTTCAATAGGCCCAGTCACGGGCTTCAAAGAAGAAGCTGGTTGAAGATGCTGGCTGCGACAAAATCTCAGTGACTTTGAACAAAAAGGCCATGGTCATTCCGTATAATGACCATTGCCTTTAGCAAATGCTCATTTATTTAACCATATATAAGGCCTACCTAGTACATTTGAAAACGCAACATTTTTGGTTTTTCATTTTTGCGTAATGGATAATACCAGGACCAAGAATAGCATGTAAATGTGTGTCAGACAACTGTAACTTTATGTTTTGGCATAAAATATCCTCACATGTACCCGTATTGCAGTGGATAAACACTCAAGTATGAAATTCAAGCTTTGCTCGTGCGCGCATCATGTAAACACTTAAAAACATTGTCATCAATTACTGCTTTTGACATACTTATGCTGTTTAGTAGACATTTGGGGCCTATGCGAATGCTTCTCTTTTGTAAGTGGAATGAAATTCAGAGAAATGAAAATTTTTAGGAGGTTTAAACTTTTATGATTTTTGCCAAAAATTGATGATGAGTTCTTTTTTACGGGCGGTCTACAACTGCAATATCGGCGTTTTACATGTAACGTTTTGAAGAGAAAGACTGTAAATAATCTCACACATAACTTATGCCACTTTCTTCTTCTCATATCAAAATGGTATCAGTATGCCAGAATGACCATTTTTGCCATTTGATTGGTAATCAAAACAACATGTCTCAGATGAAAAGAAACATGGCGTTTTGGGATACACTGAATTATCTTTAAATATTGCAAAGGCCCTGTTAAGGTTTCATCAGAAATGGAACAAAATTCCATTGCATTTTATGAGTAAAACACCAGTGAATGCGAGGAAGCAAGGCCCATGTGTTACGATTTGATCTTTTGAATTTTAATTTTAGGGGTAACGCTCCATTATGAACGTAAACATAATGTAATTTAGCAATGTGAAAAAAAACGTGTCAATCTAAATATCTCATGAGTTTCAAATGATTGTCTTAAAAATTCAAAAAGCTACTCCCGAAAAACTTAAAGTGTTGCGTTTTTAAATGTACTTAGTATCATATAATAAATGTAATACCTTAGACTTAAATTGTTTCTGAGAAATCCACTGTTTAACCGTTTTCCCACATTTAAGTATAACGTACCAAAGTTGACTTTAGGTAAAGGACAATGCAGGGTCATTAGAACATACTTTGCTGGGCTTGATTCCACAATGCTACATACAAAGTTTCAAAGGCAACTGGCTTTTAGGTTCCGCAGAAGAAGAGTTTTGAAGGGTTTTTGCCATATATGGGCGTGACGGCCATCTTGATAGTCACGGTGACCAAGACTTTGCGAAATTCCCCCCCCCCCCCCCCCCCCTCGCGAGGATTCATATGAAATTTGACTTTGATAGGCCGAGCGGATTTTGAGAAAATCATCTTTGAAAATGGTGGACGAAGGACGACGGACGGACGGAAGGAAGACGAACCATGGCTATTATACTGAGCTCACCTGTGAGCCTTCGGCTCAGGTGAGCTAAAAACCGTAGAAATTCTAAATACTTGGACAGATAGGCCAAAGCATACAGTACCAACCCAGATCAGACTGCTCCTTCCTACCAACGTCTACACTGATTGACATTCTGTCTACATCTTTAATACGCATTACTGTTTTGAAAACCCAAACAGCATAGACCTATCAGACCCAATACTTAGATATTTTTACGGTTGTTCGACGTCCTTAGAGGTCTTCATACTAAATACATAATTGAACTGCGACAAGACAAAACCAACAAAGTGTCATGTGTGCCCAGCAAAAACTCAGATCAGCCTGGACATCCACCCAGTCCGTTTAGAGTCTTGGTTGCCAGCATAGAGGTAGCGCAGACAGACCCTTAGCTCCCCTTAAAGCGCAAATAAAAACTCTGAACAAACTGGACGGATGCCCAGGCTGATCTGAGTTTTCGCTGGGCGTACATGCCACTTCTGTTTTGTCGTGTAGCGGCTCAGTTATATAACACTTTACTGAGACTAGGCAAAATATTCAAGAGTATTCCCATAGAACTTAGCTAAGTCTATCCAAATTTTTATGCTAGCTGTCTTTTGTAATATTTCTCCTATTTCCATGGCAACACGAGTAATTTGAGAAGTAAAATGTAAAGGATATCTTTGACAATATATTATCAAGAGAATAATTCGACTACCATGACTTCAACTCTTCTTTTTATTAATATATGAGAAAATACATTCTCCTTATGTTACATAGCACTGGGATACGAGAATTAATGATCCGCGACACGAGAAAACAACAAAACTGGTTGTGCGCCCAGCGCAGACTCAGATCAGCCTGGGCATCCGCCCAGTCTGATCAGACTCTTCGCTGAGCGCTTAAAAAGGGTAGCTAAGGGTCTAAGCTACCTCCATGCGGACAGCGAAGACTCTGATCAGACTGGGCGGATGCCCAGGCTGATCTGGGTCTGCGCTGGGCGCACAACCACATTGTTGGTTTTCTCGTGTCGCGGCTAATTTTGTCAAAGCATTTCCCCAGGAATGTCGAGGAGAACAGTGACTGCACCTTATACACTGTAAAAAATGTGTTTCGAATCAATGCAAAAAATTTTATGGGTTTAGATCGTAACATGTTCAATTTGCAACATGTTTAGGTTTGAGTTTAGAAATTAAACATGTACAAAACTGGTTATATTTACCTTTTATTTTGAAAATTTCCACTGTCAACATTTGCGTCTCTTTTTTTTTTTTTTTTTTTTTCGTTCTTGAACGGGGAAAAGAGAGAATGGATTCATCCGAAACGCGTTACAGTAAAACGTGTATAGCAGACTTTGTCCGGGAAAATAATAGACCAGAGGGCCAATGGCCCTATATCGCTCACCTGAGCACTGAGGTTATGTTGGAAAAACTAAATTGCCACAGCAACAAAACAACATGCACAACAGCAATAAAACACACCATTTATGTAGAGGATAATATCACAAACATTTATGCAAAAAATAAGCTTTATCCCCAGTTAATGGCTTCTGAGAAGAGGATCTTTGGCAAAAAAAAAAAAATGAAAACATTAGAAAATTTGGCCTTTCAGTTGCAATGGCAACCAATCAAAATCAGGTCTTTGGGCAAAATTCATATGGCTGATAGAGGACTACTCTAAGAACATTTCTGCAAAGCTTTTGTCAAAATATCTGCAGTAACACAGAAATAAATACCAAATGACCACTTTCCCCATTGTAAGTCTATGGAACTTTAACTTGCCATAGCAACCAGTTCACATGGGCAATGATAATATGAAACATACTTTAGGCAGAGGCTAATGTTATTAATATGTATGCAAAGTATCAGCTTCATCCTCCTCATGGCTTCACTTTTCCCATTATAAGTCAATGGAAACTATAAGTTGTCATAGCAACCAAAGTTCTTATGGGGTTGGAAGAAAAAACAAAAGTCATGTAGAGGCTTCTGTCATCAACATGTTTGCACAATATCAGCTTCATCCCCTATATGGCTTCGAGAAAGAAAATTTTTCATTTTTTTATATTTTTTTCGAAAATTTACCCTATATTTTGCCAGGGCAACCAATCAAATTCAGCGATTTGGAGAAAATTCATATGAAACATCGGAGACTATTCAAGAAACATTTCTGTAGAAAGAAAATCTAAATAAATGCAGTGAGACAGCAAAAATTGCTAATTTCCATTTTCCATAGTTTCTGAGGAGATGATTTTTGAATATATTTTCTATTTTCAACCTTTCGGTTGCCATGGCAACCAGTCAAATTGTGTAATCTACATAAATTTCATGTGGTTGATAGAGGACTACTCAAGAAATATTTCTATAAAAGTTTTGTCAAAATATCTGCAGTTACATAGCAATAAATGCAAATTTTCAATTTTCCCCATACAAGTCAATGGAAGCGATTTGGATAAAAAACAGTATTATTGGTTCCCTCTGCCTATAGATGCCATACATAAAATTTGGTAACAATGGGCCTTGTAGTTTCAGAGGAGATGTCGTTTGAAAATGTTGACGGACGAACGACGGACGGACGACAGACAACGGATGACGGATGCCAGCCTATACTATAAACTCACTTGTGAGACTTCGGCTCAGGTGAGCTAATTATGATGGGCCCACATGCCCGATGTTACATACCAAGTTTCAAGGTCATCGGCACTTTGGTTCTGGAGAAGAAGATTTCTGAAGGGCTTTTACCATATATGGGCGTGGCGGCCATCTTGGTCATGTGACCCAGATACCCAGAACAAACTTTTGTTCTCCCAATCTAGGTAGGCTCCATATGAATTATGGCTTCGATCGGCCCAGTGGTTTCAGACAAGAAGATGTTTTAAAATGTTGACAACGGACGATGGACGATTGAATAGAATAGAACGGTTTGCCTGGCTATACACTGCAAAAATAAACGGTAGATTTTACGGTAAAATAACTGGCAACCAGCTGCCAGTTCTTTTACCGTTATTTTTACGGGCGCCCGTAAAAATTGCAGGAATCATCAAGCAGAGTGGGACAGAAAAGAGCAGATGTCCTTTTGGTTAGATAGCCCTTCAACAATATAAAGTTATTTTCGAGTGCGCCAAGTTAACATTAAACTTCCATTTCGTGATTTCCAACAATGTCTTACAGACAAAAGCCCGTAAAAATAACGGGAAAAGGACTGGCAGCTGGTTTCCAGTGATTCTACCGTAAAATCAACAGTTTTTTTTTTACAGTGTACTATAAGCCCACCTATGAGCCTAAAGGCTCAGGTGAGCTAAAAAGGCGTACATGTTTAGCTATATGAAATATTCCTAAACATCTTTACACCTAAACATGTAACCAGTTGTGTTTTATAGCAGGGCGCGATTTTTACAGGGTAGGGCAGTCTGACAGAGAGCTATTGTTGTCACTTTTTCATAAAACATTTCCTGTAATGACAATTAAACTTTGCTTGATCAAATTCGGGAAATAGGCAATTCCGCTGAATAAACCTTTAAGATGCCCAAATAATGACGATAGATACGGCATGAGAAAGCCTATAGGAATGGAATTTTACAACGGACTGGTTTAGGGATCGAAAAAAAATCTTTCCACTGAAAATGCAACTCTGCAGAAACACGATGTTAAACTACTGACTTAAATGTACAGGTTTTAAACCGCGAAGTAAGGCCAGAACAAGTTTCTAGGATCAACGTCACGTTCTCCCAGCCTTCAAAACTCGCAATTCTTTTTAGCGTCGAAACCTGCTCCGAAATAATATCCTTTTTATGTGCTAAAATCACTTTCATTACAGCTGGCGTCACTTAATGGCTTGTTGAGAGCGTAAAAAAGGTTTTCCATAGCCTAATAACCGTAGGGACAGTGGGGGTTAGAGGCCCACTGTATCTTGGGCACAACAGATGAAAGGCGGAGCCCATCCCTCTCCTTTCGCTTTGCGAGGGTACAATGGTATTAAAACTTAAAGTGGGAACAAGGTAAGAATGTTCAACATCAGTGCGACGCCACTCCGTCGCAACGACTTTGAAAACAATGTTGATGGAAGTTGCATGCCCACTGGTTTAACTTTACTGCACTGAGGCTTGTCAAATTATCGCTCAGACAATTTCCAGCCACAGATCCAGGGTGGGGGGGGGATAGGCTTTGGGGATTCAGTCCCGCCATCTGGACTTCTGTGGTGTAGATAATATGTAGGCCTCCAGATATTAAGGAGTATCTGATGCCAGTTAAAGATAATTTATCCATGTGGTTAGATTAAAATATATGCCTCGGCGAGGCGATTCTATCGAGATATCACAACATATGTTGCAAGGCAGAAAGACATTATCAAACATTCTCATCAAATTGATCCCTAATTATATCATACATTTTCAAGCGCCCACCCCCTACTCACACATACACATACATCTCGGCGCCGCCCAGCCCCACCAGTACGTGGTTGTCTGGATACTAGGAAAGGGCCTTCTGTCCGGAAAGAGGCATCCGCAATTGGATTTAATTCTCCAAACAAATTCTATTCAATGTTAAGGAGGTAATACCCAACAGAAAATCACTGTAAAAAATAATCCGTAGATTTTACGGTAAAATACCTGGCAACCAGCTGCCAGTCCATTTCCCGTTTATTTTACGGGCGTCTACCTGTAGAACTTTTTTTTTGAAATTACGTCATGGTAGAGTTATGTTAATTGACCGCAGTCGAAAATACCTATATAGAGTTGAAGGGCTATAGGACCAAACCAATATCAGTCTTATTTTACCCTACTCTGCGTGTTGATTCCTGTTAATGTTTACGGGCGCCCGTAGAAATAACGGGAAATGGGCAGGCAGCTAGTTGCCAGGTATTCTACCGTAAATTCTAGAGAAATGTTTTACAGTGTACAGAAACAAAAAAGCTTCTTTTTTTGCTTGCATTTTAGAACAGATGTAAACGATTTCAGACTTGTTAAATGGGTTTATTCAAGTGCTTTAAAATGGTATGCGTGAAAAGAATTTTTATATCGATAATGTATGAAAGCCCGTGCTAATACGTTACTGAAATCTGGGCACAGGAAACGATTTATTATTAGTAAGTTAAAGTTATAGTATGTTAATCACGAGGTAAGTTATTTCTGAACGAGGGGCGGAGCACAATTCCCTTTAGAGTTCCATATTAAATAGTAGCATGGATCGATAAGGATAAGTGTCTTAATTTCACCATAAAAACATCTGTTGTGGGGGCATAGTATAATATAGGTGAGAATTAAAAAAAAATATCTCAGAGTACTCCCCAAAAACCCACTTTATCTCTGTCCCTTGTTCAAACTTTGTTTCACTGCCATTTACGTGATGATGTTTTTGCGGGTTTTTTTCAAAGACAAATGAGCCGCGACATGAGAAAACCAACAATGTGGTTGTGCGCCCAGCGCAGACTCAGATCAGCCTGGGCGTCCGCCCAGTCTGATCAGAGTCTTCGCTGTCCGCATGGAGGTAGCTTAGACCCATAGCTACCCTTTAAGCACTTAACGAAGACTCTGGTCAAACTGAGCGGCTGCCCAGGCTGATCTGAGTCTTCGCTGGGCGCACGACCACATTGTTGGTTTTGTCGTGTCGCGGCTCAAATATTAATGTCAACAGATACAGTTCCGGAATGAAATACAAGTAGCAAAGCAGACTAATTAAAGTCATAACTAATGCAAACTGTTGCAAAACTGTAAAACTGAAATTAGTTTCTGTTTTAAGAATAGAAATATTTTATTGCAAACATGATTTAATACATGAAGGTGCAATAAATAAGAAAGAAATATGTCAGTCCTATTTTGTTATGAGGCAGATTATATTTACTGGTGTTTTGGTATCATAATTCTCATTCTGAGAGACGTGAAGCTTGGCGTTTAGAAATATTATGATTTAGATTTATAAAGCTAAACATTAAATTGCTAACACTAAAATGTTACTATATGCATTCCAAATTATAAGCATTTTTCCTCTTATTACCACTTACGATTTTCGTGGATGAACTTCAGGGAATGTAAACTCGTATGCCAGTTTCAATTTTGCCTTCTTTCTCATTGCTCAAGTTGTGTTGAGTACCAGTCTGGAACATTAGGGTCAAGTCAGGTAAATTCGGACAGCAGGTAAATTCGGACATACCATTGCAAACAGTGAAAATCCAGATGAGCCGTCCCATCAGGATGTTCACTGTTTGCCCAACTTTTGATTATTTTTGTTTTAATTCCAAAAAACTTACATATAAAGGAAACAATGTCACTGTCCGAAGTTACCTGCTGTCCGAATTTAGCTGACTTGACCCTATGATCTGTCATGTATAGGTGAAAGCTTTTCACTACTAAGGGAGTATGATAACCAGGGACTGCGTCAGTGGTGCTGGCCATACTGCTGTCTACCATATTATAACAGATAGTGGAAAGCATGTTGCTGTTGTTCTTTACCACGCTGCTAGTAGTCTCGATTTTCTCACAGTGACCCTCGCTGCATACCAAACAAGAAATATCTTTTTAAGAAAGATTATCGGCTTAGATTAAATTGAAGTGTGTATTGTAATATGTATGAGTCAGCTACATGTAAGATATCGAATGTGCTGATCAGATTGTACGGATGCGCATGTTGAAATGCATATTTGTTGCTGGTGTTGGGGTTTCGATTTCGGAAAAGCTGTCGAATTTTGATTGGGGTCTGTCTGTGTTGCACATAACAATGAGGCCGAAATATCTAGATTCATCACGACACGGTTTACAAGCCAACAGTCAAATGAAACTGAATGTAAAAAGAGAAAGCGAAAGTAAGCTACTTAAATTAAAATCCCAGGTGTATTTATACTGGCAAATGAAATACTTAAAATGTAGGTCAGTACTAAGGTTATACGGCTTAAGCCGAAAAATTTTGCAAGACAATTATTGCACAGCTCATTGTTGGATGTAAGCAGAACAGAACAGAAATTTATAAAGCTCCGGGTGGGATTCATGCCTTGGTAGGCGATGGGAGGAATGCTCCAGGCATTGTATGCCTGTGCGAAATATTGGGGTCTGTCAGCAAACTAAGCACTTTGTACATTTACATGACGAGTTATCTCTGGTAACATAGACAATGGACAATCTATTGGACAATGGACGTTCTGACTCAAAGAAAGAGGTATTTCAAATCAGACGTGCAAATTCTCCCCTTACCAGTATGTCCCCATGACAATACACTTATAAGAATTGAGGCTTTATGCCTGAATTATAGGTCGGTCGCGCTATAGTGGCAATGTTTTGTTTACATTCTTAATGTCAACAGTACCTGTACTATCATTACGGTGCAGTTCATGTAACTTCTTGATCTATGGTCATAATGGCACATTACGGTTAACTGGCAGTTCTAATTTATCTAAATGACACTTTCTGAAAGCTTAAAGACAGGAACTGTCTCTCTAGTTTAAGAATATCATTGATAACAAAATTGATAGTAACAAATTTATTCAAATTTATTCTTTCATTCCCGTGAGTTGGATAAGCTGAACTCTGCTATATAGCCAATCAGTCACCAAATCAAAATAAACACAAAACAATAACATTGCCAACTTATCGCGTCCGGACTATAACAGCATAGGCTTCAGCTAGACTGCTCCTTGACATACCATATTCCACACTATCCATTCAATCACAGTACCCATTTAGATACAGTCGGACGATAGCGCAAACTAACTTGTCAAAAGGCAATAATGAAATGAGCCGCGACACGAGAAAACCAACAATGTGGTTGTGCGCCCAGCGCAGACTCAGATCAGCCTAGGCATCCGCCTTGCTTGATCAGACTCTTTTTTTAGTGCTCAAAGGGTAGCTAAGGGTCTAAGCTACCTCCATGCGGACAGTGAAGACTCTGATTAGTCTGGGCGGATGCCCAGGCTGATCTGAGTCTGCGCTGGGCGCACAACCACATTGTTGGTTTTGTCGTGTCGCGGCTCAAATACAGTCAACTCTCGATATGTCAAAGTCGAAGCTCATCCCAAACTACTGATATCTCAAAGTAGATTTTCTGGTATCAGAAATTTACCTTAAGATATAAGTAGTTGTAAATAAAAGGAGTTGAAATAAAAAAAAAAAAAAAAAAAATGTGTCCAAACTATATTCTTTGACATAAGAGGGCACTTCGAGATATCACTGTTCAAATTAAGTGTCTTGATGCAGGAAACTATTACGGTATCTGCTAAGCAACAGCTGGCAATATTTTTCATTTAATAAAATATTGATATAAGCAATATGTCACAATATATCACTAACGCTGACAATGCATAAGAACGATATGGAAAGATCAAGTGAAGTTTAATCTACATCTTAGATCATCAGTGAGACCGAAACTTATATACCGACAACACAAAACAAAGCTATGTGACAAAAGGTACAGAGTAAATGCAAATTACACCACCCTTGCTAGAAAACGCCAGCTTAAGCACAAAATATTTCGCACTGAGTAAAGGTTTACACTGATAAGGGTGGTATACAAAAGTTATACCATCGTTTGTCCGCCTGTACGGAGATAATCCACTCGCTAAAGCTCGTGGATTATCTCTCCGAACAGTCGGACAAACCATGGTGTAACTTTTACATAAGACCATCATGGAGCACTACCTGGGGGTGAAAATGCTTTTATTCTCCTGTCATCTAACGAGATGCAACTTTGAGAAGGTGTAAGCTTCACACCCTCGTAACGTACGTGGCCCTAAGGTCGTCACCTCAGTGCATTTCAACGAATACCTCATGCATATGGTGACAGCTATTTATAGTTGCGTTATGGTACCAGCAGGACAAGCCATTCAGAAGGGATGTTCAATAAAGAAACTGGTCAATTTAATGCAGAAAACATCGAAAAACAGACTCTTAACAGAGGAAGGGTCGGCCTGACGACCTTAGGACCTATGAGACCTTGAGTCGTCATCAGTGCGGCCCTAGTGTCGTCATGGGGTCGTATTGTCTTTTTTTTACGTTTTTAAAGATAAGGTTCATGTCAAGAAACAAATTAACAAATATTTATTTATTTTGCCGTTAAATGATCATCAAACAGAAAGGATTTTATAATAAAGTTGGTTTAAAAACCAGATTGGCGTGTGCAAACACAGAGTCTGGTCTGGGTTCTGATCAGGTTGTTTTCCTGTAGCAATGGTGGTATATAGGTATATTTTTTAAGCTGTCAAAAATATGGTCATTGAAGATCCCGATAAGACTGCACACGTTATCCCTTGTTCTGGTATACCTTCTTGTCAAAAGTTCTTAATCATTCGATAGATAGCATTTTTGTCGGCGGAAATGGAATATAAACTTATTGGGATGTGGCTGACCAATTGAATTATTTGAGGTCTCATGGTATCGAAGATTCTTTATTCTATTTTCATTAACAAAATACTTGAGTTGCACAAAGATAAAATGTGTTTTCGTATTTCTATATGAGGTTTATTAGTGACAGTAAACGGGTAAAAGCTGTATTTGTGGAACATTTGCTAATGGGTAATTTGCTGTTTCACACCAAATCCGGCACAACTGAAACTGTGCCTGTTTTTTATAGACAACTTGCTACCATTTTCTGCCTTTAAATTCAAATCATTTTGGTTTCATTTGATTTTATGAAGACAAACCAACATAAAATTGTTAATTTATACGGAAATAATCACAATATATGCTTGTCAAACTGGAGTGAAAGAAGAGCATATAAGAAGTGGGGAAATAAATTTTTCGTTGTCTAGTAGTATGTGCCCTAGAGTCGTCAGGTATGACCTAAAGTCGTCATCACTGTTCTTTGATGTCTGTAGCGTTTAATTTCCTCTCTGACCATCAAAGGTAAGAACATCTTGATGGTTTAATGTTTATTGTGTTTGGGCGAATGCAAACATACATCTGAAACTTGAATCTAGTGTGACAATCTTGGTTCGCCAGACTGATATTAAAACCAGCGTGCTCTGTCGACAGACTTGGAATTTCAAGTAAAAATGGGTTACCTTGTTGTCACTTCGTTATATGGAAAATCGTTTAAAACCAGCTTAAAGTTTAAACTACATAACAAAATTAAGATATTTATCTTCTGAATTTCGCCCGCTTCTACACATTCCTGTGACACAGATGGAAAATAATGACGCTAAAAGAATGATGACGACCTTAGGACCCTGACGACTTTAGGGCCACGTACGTTACTGCTCTCAGCTTCAAACAACAAATTAAATTTTGGTCTCCGTTGAGCTACCTCGCCTGTGTAATGTGTTCAACGTACTGCCAACAGACAAAATTTAAAATAATAATAAGCACAGTTACTGTATTAATCGGTGTCTGTACAAATAAGCTGTTTCTGATACCAAAGAATATATCGTATATCAGAACCGTTTGTTGTTTTTTTCTTTGCAATATTGAACACCATGCATTCTTACCAGTTGCTATTAGAAAATCAAGATTGCTTATTTCATACTTACAAGATATAGGAATTCGATATCAGCTGTTTAACAGATACATTAAAGAAAAGATATTTGTCATGTCAGTTATGAATGTTTCTGCACTGAGTCAAGAAACGCCTGGTAAACGCTGAATTCCATTCCTGTTAATAATATAACATATCCATACCAAATTCAGTGTGACAGGTGTGCGTTTCTGTATTTAATTTCTTCAGTGTCGCTAAACCCCCAAAACTTTGAAAGAAAAGAGATGATGCGCATGTCTCGACAGGCACCGAGCAGCCCTCTCCGAGCCACACTTGCTGTCGTATTCCGCGGGACACATTAGCTGCGGACATCAGGTAAGAGACGCCTGGGTATTAACTTGCTAAAGCAGGCGTCCTCCATAGAGCCAGCTCAACCGCTGCGTCTCAAGAAAGGCCGCATATAAATGAACAGTTCAAGTTTTCGAGTGAAAGCAATGTTATTTGTTTCATACATATGTGACTTTGTATACAATCAACCTTTTGAATTCTCCCAAAACTCTTAAAGTGGCAAAACCGAAATTCGGTTTGGCCACTTTCAGGAGTTTTGTGACAACCCCGCCGTCAAAGCGAGCATATTATTGAGCCGCGAAACGAGAAAACCAACAAAGTGGTTGTGCGCCCATTGCAGATTCAGATCAGCCTGGGCATCTGCCAAGTCTGGTCAGACTCTTCGCTAAACGCTTAAAGGGTAGCTAAAGGACTAAGCTACCTCCATGCGGACAGCGAAGAGTCTGGTCAGACTGGGCGGATGCCCAGGCTGATCTGAGTCTGCGCTGGGCGCACAACCACTTTGTTGGTTTTCATGTGTCACGGCTCATTTATGCGTTGAGTGGCATTCCTCTATGTTCGTTAATTATTTGCAGAAGCTCCAGGCTTTCTTTTATTTCCATACGCAAAGGAATTCTTATAACGTTACCTTTATAACCAAACTACTGCGACAGAAGTTCATGAACAAAAACTCATCACTCATGTGTTTCAGATCAGACCGGTTGGCTGTCATGTTTTGCAAAAAATCTGCTCTAGTCACGGTGTTCTCTGGAACTTGAACAGACACTCGCTGTACTTGAAGAAATGATAAGTATCCAGAGGTCTGGTTATTGTACACCTTAGTTCAGTATTGATTTCATCTTGTCCACTGTTCAAAGTGACAGACTTTCATCAAAGCGGAGAAACACGTGGTATGCCTGACAGGGTTCGTGCGAATTTCCTGCCGGTATTCGGGTAAGAAAACTGGTCATTTATCCAGTCGATTTTCAAGCGATAAAATGCACATTACTCTTCATTATTTGACGCAAATGCTCATTTGAGCCACGACGCGAGAAAACCAACAATGTGGATGTGCGAACAGCGCAGACTCAGATCAGCCTGGGCATCCGCCCAGTCTGATCAGAGTCTTCGCTGTCCGCATGGCGGTAGCTTAGACCCTTAGCTACCCTTTAAGCGTTTGGCGAAGATTCTGATCAGACTGGGCGGACGCCCAGGCTGATCTGAGTCTGCGCTGGGCGCACAACCACATTGTTGGTTTTGTCGTGTCGCGGCTCAAATATTTTTCGGCACAAGTCCGAGCAACGCCGAAAACTTCAAAGCAAACTTTGCTCGCTCTTGCGTTGAAAACTGAGCATTTAGTCAGAATGCCTTAATTATTTATGGGCATTTGCCTTGAACCTTGACAATAAGGTGTATTGCATGAAAATCGACTAGGGTGATCAATTTTCTAACCCTTCTTACCCGTTTTGTCAAAATAACGACTCAAAAATTCCGTGTACCGTATCATTCATATCAGTGCTTCTCAACCGTGGTTATGAAAGTTGACACCATAATAAATTAACAATGTCGGCGCAACCCCTGGCTAACTTTGTATATACAAGGGCTGTTACGAAACGAAAGAGAGCTGTTATGAAAAGGAAAAGAATCATAGTTACCAAACGACCTGGCGTTTAAAGCTGGGGTAGCTGAATGACCACGTGGCTTGGAAAGAGCTATACATTCGGTTTACCTTTCTTGTCTTTCGTGGGCTGCTGTCAATTTATGTATGTAATTCTTTCCATTTTGGTTTTGAGGGATAGAATTTGTATGTCATAGCCTATCATTTTACTTCACTGATGCTTTCCTTGCTTCCAAGTGATGTTGTTGTTTGTTTTTTTTTTTTCAAATAAAATTTGCATACCTCTTCCTTCCAAATGAAATTCACTCATGTTATAATACTACGAGGTCAGCTTTATAAGCCTTAGCTCTTCTTAATTCCATCAGTGCAGACCACAAACTGCTGCAGGTCTTCGCCCACAGCATAAGTCACAGTGACCCACCTTAGCGAAAATTGGAACTATATCAAGTTTTAGAGGTCTGCTTTACATCTCAGTTGGCTTAAGCCTCAGGCCTAGGTCACACTTGCCTACTTAAACAAACCATGAATATATGTTATAAGCTCTGGGTAGCGACTTATACCCAATGGATTTCTTATTTAAGATATGAGTTCAAGGATTTCTTTCTTACTTTGATGTAACTCAGTGACTTTCCTCAGGTAAACAGATCAATCTAAATGACATGTCTAATCAAAATCTTTGATGTAGAAGACAGTGCCTTTAATATTGGGTCACCTGAATAACATAAATTTTGTTCAAAACTATTTAAACGGTGTGTTAAAATCTTGTGAGTGGAATAGCAATGCAAATGTGTCGACTAGGAAAGGAGAGTTTTAAGCAGATTGGCATGGTGTTGCATTGTATGTTCGGCCATCATTATTGGAATAATTAGGGTATTTTCATCAAAATCTTTGATTTAAAGGAAAGTATATGCTTAAAAGCAATAACAAACGGATACGTTGATACTAATGATACAACACATCAATACAAATGAACGACTAGAAATATTGATGTGAAGGCATTCACGATCCTCAGACACATCTAAGACGCTCCTAAGCCTGCAAGTAGACGGTCAACCCGCTAGGCCATCATCCAGAGAAAAAAGCTCCCCTTTTTCGAATTGCAATCTTCGGCAACCTTTTCCAGATGCAAACCGGCAAGCAAATGGTCCGTGATCACAGGGTATAATCGATTCCGCTAATTTTCGCTTCCTGCAGAGACTGTACGTCATATTTGGCTTCCGCCGAGACTGTCCGCGAACTCTTGCTTCCTGTCGAGACTTCTGTACATGATAAATGGCTTCCTGCAGAGACTGTCCGCGTGATTCTGCTTCCTGCCGAGGCTCTCGGCAGGAAGCAGAATCACGCGGACAGTCTCGACAGGAAGCCATTTTACGTGGACAGTAGTCTCTGCAGGAAGCAAGAGTTCGCGGACAGTCTCGGCGGAAGCCAAATATGACGTGCAGTCTCTGCAGGAAGCGAAAATTGGCGGAATCGATTATACCCTGTGGTGATGTAATCGGTCCGACGATGGGCCGAAATACTATTTTAAAGCCGACTCTTTTATAGACAATTATTGATAATAACCCCACACACTTACAAAACATAACCCACCCAAAGAAAAAGACAGTGACAGTAACAAATGCAAACGGCAAAAAAGAACGGTACATCTTCGATAACAGACACATTGGCCCAACACATAGCTATTCGTACATGTACCCCTAAACACAGTAACGTTAAAAGCCGAAAGACCTAGCTGAAGTTAGCCCTTCTCCGACTAAAAAGTGGTTCTGGGGACATGCAAACTGTGCAGACCAAATTGAGACGCAGCAGAACTATGCAAAATGAATATCCGCCAGAAACTCCTAAAAGTAGAACTGAACTCATCCAAATGACCAGGATGGACAAGCTCACCAGTCAACTAAGGTTTGAAGACAAGTCTTCTGTAAACACAGAAACATTATAGGGCAAAAGACATGCCCTCATTTAAAGACAAATCTTCTGTTACCTATACATATGTTTTTATATGAAATGAAAACTTTCGGTCCCAAACTATTCTCCTCACCTCGATATAGCCATGCATGGTACTGAAAATGCAGTTTTGGGATGTATGGTAGTATTAAGTTTGTAAAAAATGACCGCACTAATATTCCTTTGATTTTCCTACAAAATATATCAAAAGATTTGTAAGATAGTGTGTAGTACAAGGATAATACAACATTTTTTTACTTTAGACCTGTGTTTTAAGGAAAACGAAGAAAACTGAGTAATGTTTTGCTCATTTGTTCTATTTTCCCAATATATTATTAGGAAATGATGGTCATGTATGACCGCATTAAATGTAGACTTAAAAGTTTGATAAAAATATCTATGTGCAGCTAAAAAAGTGCACTATATTGACCTAACACAACATTTGTCATTTTTTTATTCAAGGAAGACAAGAAAGAGAAAAAGTGTCAATGTCCTATATAATTTAATGCTATTTCAAGCTCACACGATATCGTCGTTTGCAGGTAGATTATACGGGGCTGAGGAAAAAAGTTGCTCATGGAATTTTTACGACCCATTAAAATTTTAGTTGCTATTACATGCTAAATTTACCTAATTTACATACAATGCTAAGGTTATAACATGATTACATGTAACATTTATTTGTGTGTGTGTGTGGGGGGGGGGGGGGGGGTTGTTGTTGTTGTTGTTGTTGTTGTTGACAACAAATAACCTTCCATTAGAAATATACCAATGCACCTAACAAAAACCAATGACCAGCCAACGAACACTTGCCACTCTCCGTGTAAAAATGTTAAGAGTACTGTTACCAGTGGATGTGCCAGCACAGCACTAAGTATGTCCTTTGGCTTGTTTTAGTCCAGTGTTCAAAGAAATAAGATCTGTTACACTGTTCTCATACAGGCCAGCGAATGTTCGTTTCATTCCTGTTGACATGTTATTATCATGAAAAGCATCTAGCCGCAAACGATTACAGGAATCAGCTTAATTATAGGAGATGTTATGACAAATTTATAGCGTTTAATGAGTAAGTTCCATATCCTTGGATCTGTATCATTTCACCTGTATTTTTCACAAATTATTTAATGTCGTGTAACAATTTGAATGAGACTTACTGGAGGCATAGTTTCCGGATAAAATGAAATTACGCACAGGCGCGGGAACCTTCTCGCGCTTCTGCGTAATTGCATTTGTCGGAACAATGAAGGGTCTCCTCATTCGTGCAGTCTGGTCAGCCTTCTTGCCTTTCGCAGGACAGATTGTTCAGGCCAAATAGATATCACAACAAGAGGCACGGTGCATAACCATATCGGACGCTATCTGTGAAAATCTGCGTTACTTGACTCTATCTGTGAGTGCTACGGACTCTATTTGTTACTTGCCATGGACGCTTCGGCGATTCAGTCGAAGAAAAAGGGACAAAACGTGTAAGTACTGGGTTTCATGGTTTCCACGGAACACATGCCTTATTTTTCCTAATATTTCCGTCGATATTATTCGGCTAGCGATGTTCAGTGCTTGTCATCAGTGAAATCAAATGCAGCGTGATAATGCAGGAGCGTACATGGCCCATGAAAACAGGAAAAAAAAACTCAGTGTTTTTCTTAGTAGGTAATGAATTTTGTCCTTAATTTACGAAGATAATTATGTTCTTGATAATTTACACATGTCGTTAGGTGCATAAATAAAATCTTTTCGTTAATATTAATGTTTTAAGGACACCACCCATTATTTTCAATGTTCCGGATTCTGTTTGTGTCTCCGAAATAATGTAATTTTATGCCAACGGACAGATGTTGTCCTCAAGGCAACGGACTATACTTGTGAGCAGCGGATCTTACTTGTGATGTTTGTTTTCTATTTTTCAGCCAAAAACTTCGTAAAGGATCAAACTTGTGGTTGCATCAGCCAAAAAGGCGAAGGCTAAGTCCCGAATTTGAAAAAAGTCCTGCGGCGCATGCTCAATTCGTGTCCACAGTAGATTGCCAAAATGAGGCCATGTCACCCACAATGGTTCACTCAAAAGATATAAAGGAAGTTGACAGTGCTCTCTCCATTTATGGGTTTCTTTCAAAGACCTAATATCATGCACATAGTTACACCAACCTATAGATGTTGTTCATAATAAACCGCAACTCTAGGTGTCCACCACCGTTTGTACTTATAACTATTCTATTCATTCTATTCTATCCCATAACCTTACTAGGTCGTAGGTGCACCACAGATGACTTCGAAACAATCCCTTTCCACCTCGTCCCGTCTTCAGCTGACCTAGCCGAGCTGGCAAAATCCATTCCTATCCACTCCTTGATATTGTCTTCTCACCTCCTCCTCCGTCCACCCCTATTCATTCATTAGGGGTCAAACGATCCAAACGATCTGGTTTCTTTCCATTGCGTTCGCAACTGATCGACGTTCAAAGTGGACACACTCTTCAAAATTGTCAAATCTTGACCTTCATTCCAGCTTGTAGACTCGAAAGTAAATACGAATTAGGCATAACAGCTATAAATACTGGAAGACACGGATGTCTGATGTTCCGTGCACCTTATGCCCCATAAGAAAATGTGTTGTTTACAATTATATTAGAGTTTATTAACACCACCCTTACCTCGTTTTCCATTTTTGGACGGATAGAATCCTAAACTAACGCAAATAGACTCCGAAATACGCAGATAGAGTTCAGTTTTCACAGATAGCGTCCGATATGGTTATGCACCGTGAGAGGTGGAGATACCGATCACAGGGCAAGGATAACTAGTTGTTATGATTCTTTTTAATACGGTTACCAAGTACCAGTTTCATTTACCCATTACAATAAAGTGTTGACTGAGCGACATAAGTCTCCAGGCAACCGTTCTGAAAAGCATCTACTTTAAAACAGTAAAATATAATACTGGGATAGATACGCCTTTGCAATGATGGGCCAGACCAGAGAGCTCTTTGAGGAGGGTCTGTTCTGGGTCTGTACAATTTCCCACTTAGGCCATGGCTTCAGAAAATATTTCGTGATGTGGGCCTGCCCAAACACGAAGTTGCAAGTGTTATTTTTAGAATTTGATAAAATGCCGCCATATAGGACTATAATTCCAGTATCAGTAATCTTTGCAAAACGAGTTTCCGTTACACTCTGATAAACCATCATAGACATAATGGCACACAGTTTAAATCCAGATGAGACCGTTCATACAGATTTTTTTCGCGATGGCTCCTGATATGATGAATAAGATTTAATCATATTCCGGTGTGTTTCACAGACACTTCGTTTTTATCTGACTTAGGTGTATGGGTAAACCTACATTTTTTCGCCATTTTTATAAAGGCCATTTTTGTAACTTCCTGTAGCCCTTTTAAACTGGGGTCTACTCTTAAAGGAAAGAATTTGCTCCTCTTAATTTGTTCCTCTTGGAGCAAATTCTTTCCTTTAAAAGTTGACCTAAATTCAGGGAGAAAAAAGTGCAGATGGAAAATCTGCATCTCCTGCAAGTGCACCCGTTCACCCTGAGATGTACGGCTAGGGAGATTACTCTTGTTTAGACATATTCCCTCCCTTCATAAGGAGGTTACATTTAAACGAAAACAAGAAAAATCTTTTAAAAAGATAATCGGCGCAGATTAACTGGAAGTGTGTTTGTTATATGTCTCTAGTTGAAGAGTTGACAATAACTTTCGTGAATATGACTCAAGTGAGCTATGTCGGTGGGCACCCACAACAGTAATTTTGACACTGGGTAGCGACAACGACCTATCTCAAAATTGAGCTGTCCAATTTGGAATTCCAAAATGGATCGCGGTCAGTCTTGAAATGGACCTGATTTCAAAACTGTTATCAGCATGTTGCACTGTTTGTTTGTTTGTGTGTATTAAACCGAAAGAGGAAATCGAAAGCTGATCTACGACGAAAAAAAAGAAAGTTTTGAATATCTGCGTCTGTTTTCGATAACATTTCTATTGTAAAATTACAAACAAGAGAATCATTTTGAATTAATATAAGACAGAGTGCTAGTATTCCAAGTGAAGTACGATGGGAATAAACGAAGATTAAATATTCATTTACCTTTTCTTATTATTGGTTAAATTTTGACATACACATTATTTGGCCAATGAAATCTTGTAAAATGTGGAACAATACTGAAATTATACGCGGCTGTGCCGCGAAGAAAAAATGCTCCTCTCTGAAGGTAAATTCTTCTATCTGTAAGTACGATAACTATCAGTGTCCCAGTTTGAGAGGGAATTAAAACACTAAGGAAGCAACCTCGTTTCTCTTTTGATACAGTGGACAATAACATAAACTTCGAAAGACTTTCTCTCAAAATTTTATCGGCTACACTGTGATTCAATGTTGCCGGTTTAAAAAACACTTTCGGACCAAGGCTTACCTGAAGCCTTACTTGAAACCACCATAACAATCAATGAGCCAGTATGAGAAGAGACTGTCACACCAAGGAAAAACCTCATTTCTCTTTTGATACAGGGGACAATTATTACACATCAGGCTTCCCTGGAGCTGTGACCATTTCTCTAATATGACGACCTACCTCTGGTCCAACGTCGGCAGCGTTCACACTCGTCACCAGTTCCACAAGGAACCCGTCTAATTCTTTGTCCTCTATGTAACCATTGCCTGAAATTGTAGGAAAATGATTAATTTTAATGATTGGGCGAACAGTGTCACACCTGGTTAACTATGTTTCCAAGGATGTTAAGGAAACGAAAAGCTGGTTATCGGGTCGTTTGGTAACTATGACTCTTTTTTCGTTTCGTAACAGCCCTTGTATATACAAAGGTAACCAGAGGTGAGTGTAGATACAGATTAGACAAGGGTTTACACCGCTTGCTATGTCTCTATCAATTTCTGATACACCGCTAGATTTATTCATTTAAGATTATTACAGTTAGAAAGCCCCGATTTGCAAATGTTGTTCCCAAGATACATTCAGCCTCTACATCCTATCGCTTTAGGCAATGGGCTACTCTTTTACCTTCATTACAGTTAAGGTAGATATGAGGCACGATACGACAAAATCAACAAAATGGAATGTGCACCCAGCGAAGACTCAGATCAGCCCTGGCAGCCGCCTAGTCTGATCAGGGTTTTTGCCAGGTATCTAAGCTAGCTTAATGCGGACAGCGAAGACTTTGATTAGACTGGGCGGATGCCCAGGCTGATCTGAGTATACACTGGGCGCAGACGCATCTTGGTTGTTTTGTCCTGTCGCGACTCATAGAGACAGGAACTACGATGAAGATGAGGACTCGACAGAAACAGAATGTTCCGACACTGTAGATTCCTGGATTTTCAAACAACACCATTAAAATACTGGAGTGAAAGAAATCCACCAGTCGAACTCCAGA
Source organism: Ctena decussata (assembly GCA_963989385.1). NCBI lineage: Eukaryota > Metazoa > Mollusca > Bivalvia > Lucinida > Lucinidae > Ctena > Ctena decussata. Next base: position 77,265,914 of record OZ022503.1, on the reverse strand, counting down.
GCGCCAAGCATAATACAATACAGCACCGCGGCTCAACCAACTACTTGTATTATAGCTTTATGTGAAGGCCATCATTGAGTTTGACACCGAAACCACTGGCGTGTAATTCAATAAAACAGCAAAATCATTAACCACAATAAGGTTAACCACAAAACGTACAGTCTGTAGCATATTCATGCTACAGTTAATACAGTTTAACGTAATTTTTCTGAACCGATGAAAAAAAAAAAAAAAAAACAAGTCACCATAAAATCCGGTCGGCCTTGGTCCCAGAATGTTTTTCAATCCGACATTGTATTTAGAGACCAATTCACAGTGTCGCCGATAAAATTTTCAGAAAGCTTTTTGAAATTTGTGATGCCGATTGCCCTGTTGGAGAAGTTTGGCAATTCAAATATTTTAGTACGGATACTGAAGTCAGTCACATGACCAAACACTTTAGCAAACCGAATAAGCTGAGAAATGTAAACCCGTAAGTGGCAGAGCGGGAAACGTCATCATCTAAAATGGAAGATTACTATACCAAAATCAAAATCATCACGCTAATCACAAATTTATTGGATGAAACAAATCCATTCGAAATAGATAAATGTAAATCCAAAAATGGGGATTCGATATCAAATCGTCATCGGGCTATAGCTTGTTCTCCCGTCAATAGATCGTCACTAGTTTAATGGCACTGTTATATTGTGTTTTGAATAGTGTTAAAGGAAAATATGGGAAAATAACGTATATGAATATTGTTGTAATGATGTTAATATCTGGTTTATTTAAAGTGCACCTTGCTGCGGAAATGTTAAAGTGCAGAATCCATGTCAAGATTGATGTGAAACAGATCGAGTTTCTTGATCTGGCGAGATACAAACTAATTTGATATGAATTGATTATTGACAGAGAGATAATAAAACTTCTTAACTTGTCAGCTTATTTGAATTATAGCAAGGGAAATGAAAAGCGAAGATGGCAATACCTGGAGAAAATATCAATATCTTTTGCACTAAAACCAATCCTCAATCGAGTCTTGTTCTGACCACAGTGAAACAAAAACTCTAGTGCGGTCCATAATGCTTATGGACCGCACTAGAGTTTTTGTTTCACTGTGGTCAGAACAATTTAAGGGCTCTTTTTGGTCACATTACGAAACCAACACCACCGGGGACTTTCATCTGTATGTAACATATAGGCATTATTATCCGATAAAACTTCCGCCATCCTTGCTAAAAGGCTTTCTATTCCTGGAGTTTTAAATCATCTGGTTACGGTTTGGGTTACTGGCCTCTCCTTTTCATTTGACGGGCCTACTCATTGGATACGATTGATCGCTATAACAAAAGTGCGCAAGTCAAGACTGAACTTATTTTCTTAAGGTGTATGTGTACATATCTATGTTTTTCTTTCATTGTTACAAAGAGGAACAGTTTTTTTTTGCAGTAATGGCAGCACTGAAAATACTCAACATTACTTCTTCCATTGTAGGAATTTACAAGCTCAGCGAAGTGTACTTATAAATGCAATTTAATTTCAGCATACCAAACCACTTCGTTAGACCTTTTGCTATATGGTGACATGTCCTTACGTGTACCACAAGAAAAAATATGAATATATTTGCACGCGTTCAGAGGTTTATTCTTGAACCTAAACGGTTTTGAACATAAAACAGGTCTTTATTGGAATGCAATGGTATAGTAGTACAAAAAAAAGTAAGGTCTCTGGATGTCCGCGTCCCTCTATTACCAAATTCCTCTTTGACTGTTCTAAGGTCCAATTTCACTTCACTTTAATATTTCGAATAATCTCTGAGTAAGATTATTTTGCATAACGTTCTATAGGATAATTTGTGGTTTAAACCATAGGAATAAGCACTAATTGTATTACCTTTTTTGACAAATGTCAAAAAATGGGGTCGTTTTCGGAGACCCTCTTTCTCTGGATCTCTGTGTGCATACATGTTTGCATCGTACCTAATGCTATGTTTAGATGACAGTTATACAATGCATGTTGTATATTGTCCGCCATCAATGATACAAACTGTTTATGTTAAGGATGTTAGCTTCCGTTCTCATGCTTTAAATGTTCACATGGTATATATGTTCACATATCTAATTGTAATGTTGTGAAACAGAAAAAGGTTAAACCAAACTCATGTAGCTATGTATTATTTTTAAATTCTATAACCTGACTATAAAATAAACTTATTAACTTGAATAAAACAGTATCTATTGATTTTACCGGAGGCAGACTAAAAATATTTTAATTATAAAATATTAATTAGATAGATACAAGTACATAAAGCATCAAATGTCTCTAATTAGAAAGTTACATGTAGCAGTGACTGATCAATACATATATGTATATACAATATATACTACTCAAAAACAGTTTTGCATCACCTTATATTTTCCTACAGGCATAATGCTAAATCAACTTATTTCCAAAAGGTATACAAGAAAGGAATGCCTCTGTTTTGCTTTATGGTTTCTGTAACTCACACATGTATGTCTCTGAAAACACCTGACAAAACTGAGGACAGAATTGATCCCCGTCGGGGTAGATAGAAATTTCGGACTGGCTAGTGGCGTTGGCCCTTAACAAACCCTATGGGAAATCATCCTGATTTAGGCATTTACTCTTTACATTTAAATCTATAAGAGTTCCTTCAAAAGCAGAGAACACATTCGGTCAGTTGTAATTAGATACTCGTATATCACTCGCGGTCCGCGCTCATGATATGATCTACTTTACATCTGACATCCAAACGGTGAATTATTACCCAACAATTCACTGCTAGAGCTAATCTATTTCTTAAACATAGTTGAAACAGGCAGGAAATGTGAACGCATATATAACAAGTGCTCCAGGGTATATCTATTATTTCGATACTTGATCCTTTAATTAGTACTATTTGCTATATAATTACGTTATTTAATAACAGTTTGATTAGGTTTAAAACTAGCAAACATCTAACGCTATATAAAAAGATATCCATTTTTAGGAAAAGAAAATGGAAGACATCAATTGCAAAATGTTCTTCTCAGAGACAAGAAAGGTCATTGTAAATATACCCATACTTTGAATATCTTTTGATATTCGTGGCTATAATAGCAGTGTAGGTTTAGACAGTTCAACTTAACAATTTTCATGAAGAGAAGAAGAAATGCAACACCACAAGTAAATAAAATGAGCCGCGACACGAGAAAACCAACAATGTGGTCGTGCGCCCAGCGCAGACTCAGATCAGCCTGGGCGGCCACCCAGTCTGATCAGACTCTTCATAAAGTGCTCAAATTGTAGCTAAGGGTCTAAGCTACCTCCATGCGGACAGCGAAGACTCTGATCAGACTGGGCGGATGCCCAGGCTGATCTGAGTCTTCGCTGGGCGCACCACCACATTGTTGGTTTTCTCGCGTCGCGGCTCAAATGACAACTACAACGCTGCCACTCATGCAATAACAGTAAGATAATTCGTAAAAAGAGCTGCTGAGAAAAAAATACTTACAAAACAGGTAAATGTGACAGAATAGCGCCAAAGACGCTAGTTTACCTACTAGGCTTCTTATTTGTTAAAATACATGTAACAAACCATGAAAGTGTATCTATACGGCGTGGCGCCATCAACCGGCAGAAATTAAAGCAAGTATATACTTATTTACTTTTAACAATAAAAGCAAACAATACGAGCTCGTACAAGTACTATGAAAACTGAAGTTCGTAAATTAAATAAAAATATAGGTAGCCATGAAATCTTACCGTCTTCGTCATAATGGTTCCAAACGTCCATGAACTGCCCTGCTGTTATTTTTTTGAACTCCCTCGTTTTCTTATCCCGAAATTGCCTCAGAAAATTTTCCGATTTTGCACTTTTTTCAGCTTTTTCAGCGGATTTCTCAGCCATTGTTATCTCTGATCTGATACAACATGTATATTGATAGAAAGTGACTTGTCGTCTGCAGCATCTGGCGCGAAGACTTTTGCGCATGCGCCTTTTCGTTCTTTGAAAATCGATGCGGACTTCGGTAACAGGTGTCTCAATTGACTTAGGCGTTACAGCAAACAGGATGTGTGTTGTAATTATGATTCAATCATGCTGCAAGATAAGACATTTAAGAATACACTCAATGCTGAAAATGACATGGACAACTTAGAAATGCTATGAGTTTAAGGTTTAATGCGTACACCTGCATGTTTTGACACCTTTTTGCAAAGGGGAACAGCTTTTGCGTCTTCCTGTTTGCTTTGCTGCTTGACGTAGCACTTCAGAAATGGGTTCTACTCCTAAAGGACAGAACTTACTATTAAAATGCTTCCTCTGAAAGTGTAACCAGCTACCTTAATATCTTTAAAAGCAGCCTCCTATTTAAAAGCAGCCGGTCTCATTCTGGCGCACTTGTCTGAAACAGTATTCATATAGATATTAAAAATGCGACAACAATACATTCATTTGTAAATAAATATTCGGCTTGGTTGAGAAATTAGCTTAATTAGATTTATGCCCCCGCCCCCCCCCCCCCCCTCGCTATTTCAATCCCTCAGAATGAAGTACTTGTTTAACAAAAGATATATTTTATTATCAAATTAATATGTACATATTTAAATGTATATTGTACATGTCTGAGAGAGAGAGAGAGAGAGAGAGAGAGAGAGAGAGAGAGAGAGAGAGATTTTTTGTGGCTATTTGATTAGTGTCTGTAACATGTATTTTTGTACTGTATATATACTGTATGTGACTTAACAGAGGGCCTCAAGGAAGATTGGTTCGCCAATTGAGTTACCCTCTTTAAATAAAGACCTTACTTTTACTTTACTTTACTTACTTAGAGTATATGATATAAATATTGATTAAACAATATGTTTTTCTCATTCGAATGAATAAACCTTCCAGATATGAGTCGTGACACGAGAAAACCAACAAATTGGTTGAGTGTCCAGCGCAGACTCAGATCAGCCTGGGCGTCCGCCCAGTCTGATCAGAGTCTTCGCTGCCTGCATGGAGATAGCTTAGATCCTTAGCTACCTTTTAAGCGTTTAGTGAAGAGTCTGATCAGACTGGGCGGATTTCCAGGCTGATCTGAGTCTGCGCTGGGCGCACAACCACTTACTTGGTTTTCTTGTGTCGCGGCTCATAAATCACTCTTACACAGGATCATTTATCTCCTTTCTTACTAGGAATATTCATAAAGGAAAGTGGGAAAACAGCCGCTCTTTCAAGACAGGGCTCTCCTTTAACAGGCCAGATGAGAATGAGGGTATACCGGTTTATAAAAGGAAGAAGAGCAAGTACTCCTCCACAATGGAAGTCATATAAGGAAGTTAAAAACTGTTTTTATTGAGTCGTTTCCCTTTGATTAGAGCGCTACAACTTCAAACCCATTTATGCCCCATAGATTTATCGATTGATTGATTTGTTGCTTAAAACGTCCACGGTAAATAGCTTTGGTCATGTCGGGACGGTCAATTAGCCTAACCACACTATTCCTGGGCAGGCTTAGACCTCCTAAGCGTTTAACCAGTACTAAGTGCACATATTTTCGCCAGTAACTGACAAGTGCCCTTCTTGAATCAGCGGAAGGAGAAACGAAACTATGTGGCCAGACCGGGTTTCGAACCCGAGACCTCTGGCTATTGAGCCAGACGCGCTACCGACTGCGCTACGCGGCCCGGCGCCACCTGGAGAACATCGTTATGAAAACTGAAACAATAACAACGGGCTTTTAATTGACAAATGGACTCATCCCCTTGATAAGGATAGACCATAATCACAGAGCATAAATGGGTTAAAGTATATGGATACACGTCAAGTTTTGAAGCTATTTTGCAAAGGGAGGCGACTTTTGTGGTTTTCCCTTTGTTTCCCTTGGTGACGAAGTAGTCTAAAGCAACCGCATGATTTGTTCTATCAGTTCTGAAATGAATGATAAGAATTTGCTCCTGGAAGAGCAAGATCTTTCTTTCAAGAGCTGACCCCAAGGACAGGGAGGACAATAAAGAAAATAACCTGTTTTTCTACCGAGTTATTTTCATTATTGTCCTCCGTGTCCTGAGAAATATCATAACTTCTGTTTTTCTACCGAATTATGATATTTCTTTCATCAATGGGGCCGACACTTGCCTTTTCAACCACATTGGAGTGAATCGTTGTAAATATTTTAAATGTCGGCTACCCGTGAGGGTTCAAACCCGGCGAGCGACAATAACGAAAATAGATGAAAGAGTATCAACTCGCTTGATGTATCAACTCACCTGACTGACCTCACCTGGTATCAGTTGTTTGACCCTTTCACATAAACCTATATCATCCTTTTTTATATAAATATATAAATATACATTTATTCAATATTTGCAGGAAAAGTTTTTCAGCTAAGCTCTTAAGGTTGTAATAATTAATGGTCCAATGTTTTTAATTAAATTGCGACATTGACTGAATAAACTGTATCTTCCAATTCATCTTGAAAGCTACGGAAGAAAGACCAGAAATACACATTTGGTTCAGATCTGACAAGAGAGAGAGAGAGAGAGAGAGAGTGCCAGTCTTGATCTTGATATGGTACTATACAGGGGGTCGAGTCGGGTAATTTCGGACAGCGGGTAAATTCGGACATACCATTGCAAACAGTGAAAATCCAGATGAGACGTCTCCTCAGATTTTTCTCTGTTTGCCCTGTTAATTTTGTTTTAACCGAACAACAGGCGTATAAAGGAAACAATGTCACTGTTGTCCGAATTTACATGTCTTGACCCTACTGTACTGATATGGAATTATGTGACTTTTATTTTAATTGCCATCCTCAACCTTATGCAAGCATTCCAGTGTTGTTTATATTTCGGACGAGTCGACAGGTCAAACACATGGACACAAAACGTGAATGGCTTTAGTCTCGTGACTTGGTCAGTGTCGATATTTTGACCTATGGTCAGTTTTAAGAGACACGTGACCCGCGACACGACAAAACCAACAAAGTGGAATGTACGCCCAGCGAAGACTCTGATCAGCCTGCGCATCCGCTCAGACTGACCAGACACCTCGCAGTGCGCTTAAAGGATAGCTAAGGGTCTAAGCATATTTCGTGCGGACAGAGAAAACTCTGATCAGACTGGGCGGATGCTCAGGCTGATCTGAATCTTCACTGAGCGCACATGCCACTTTGTTGGTTTTGTCGTGTCACGGCTAACGTGATAAAGGTCCTATATAAGTCCATTCCAACGCTGCCAATCTTGTATGCAACCCTAAACTGACCAGTGACTAGATAACCACCATGAAGATAGTAGCCTTGTTATTCGTGGCGGTCGCCAGCTGTTATGGGGCGACAACTGTTGAATTACTGGCAAGCAATCCTAATGAGTCCGAGCTGGTGAGGTTGGTGCAACGTGCAGGTCTTGTTGATGCTTTGAACAGAGGTAAGGGTGTTTTCAAAATGGTGGCTGGTGTTAGGGGTAAGACAGGTTACGTAAAGGAAAGAAAACTACTGTAGAAATACATGGTAAAAAACACTGAATCAACATTGATTCAATGTTGAATCAACGTTGTTAGAATGTTTGTTCAATGATTTTTATTTATTTATTTATTTATTTATTTATTTTTATTTTTATTTTTTTTTTATTTTATTTTTTTATCTTTGCTTAACTTTCGATTTGGTAAAGTATAGCGGGCATTTTAGACTATCTTGTGTACTTAAAGAATGTTAGACAATACCGACCTTTTATGGTGCCAAACGTTCATAATATACGAATTTTAAAGACCACACTAAGCTTATTATGAAATTTCCTAAACTCGCCGTTCCAAGTAAAATAAAGCTAAGATGTTTTTTAACGGTTCCGAATTTCTGTTCTTTAACCTTGAGCTACCTTTGGGTGCTGGTAGCGCAGTTTGTCAACAGGTTGGCCTCCCCAGTACTTATCCATATTCCGTGACGGTTTTATGAAGACCTGCCTTTGAGAGCTTCTAGTTCACCCCCCCCCCTCAAGCCCCCCCCCCCCCCCCCCCCCCCCCCCCCACTACGCCATCGGCATAAGGAGTTCGATGCCACCAGCAAATCGCAGACTGGAGATTGTCCTGCCTCTTATGTCAACCTTCCCATTATTTTTTCCCAGAGCATCAGATATGAACCTTTCGATGACGAAGTTGAAGATGGAGGTAAGAGAAGGCATCCTTGCCTAAGTTGTTTTAAACCGTTCTCCCGTGCTGCCATTCGTCTGGACGTGATGAATATCTTTGAAAAAGAGAGAAGTCTAAGTTGAAAATTTTCAGTTCTTGTTTCAAAGGAAAATTACATAAAAAGTTACAGCAAAAGTTAGCAGCCGTGAAACTGAATCCCTTCTGAATTTGTGGCTGCTCTAATTAATAAACGAACGCATTTGCTTACTGATGGAAGAAAATTCGTTTATTTAACGTGTATGTGTGCACCTCCATATTTTAATCGTTTTTACGAAGGTGAACAACTTATGTGACTTCCTGTTTGCCGCGGTCTTCATTGAGACCCTTCCATGAAGGGATCTACTCTCGAATGAAAGAATTTCTCCTCTAGGAGCAAATTCTTTCATTTAAGAGTTGAACAATATTGAAGATGGAAAAAATTGAAAATGGCAGAGTTGCTTCCCTTGAAAGTGTACCAATTTACCTTAAGGACAGTCCCCACCCAGCAGGCACATGACGTCAAAATGACGTCGTATTGACGTTGATGGGACGTCATCGTGTCGCATCGGCGTCATTGCGACGTCGTGTGCCCGCTGGGTGCAGTAAGAAGCAGTGGAAACTACTCCCAAGTCTCAGCGATTTCCCATCCCAGCTTTTTCCAGTAGATGATTGTCTTTCGGTTTATTTTTCAGGTACATACACCATCTTTGCCCCAACAAACGCCGCCTTCAATAAAATACCAAGCAGCACACTAGCCGCCCTTGAAAATGACACACAGGCACTGTCCAACATTCTGTTGTATCACGTGGTACAAGGCCGAGTCTACAAGAGAGATGCCCAGAACGAGCTTAAAGTCACAACACTGAATGGACAGAAAATAAGATTTAATATCTACCCTCACAACAATGTAGGTATTTGTTATATATATACATACGGTTATGAGAGTGAGAAAACACAATGGCAGGAATCAAGCCAGCCTGCGTATCCGCACAGTCCTCGACTTCCACAATATATTTTTTACCGTTTTTTCTCTCTTTTTTTTTTGCCATTTCCCAAGGGGCAACAACCATTGTGGCTCCTGTTTTTCCCATGTCTAACAAACCCTTTCTAATAACAGCTCTATTGTGAAGTGAAATAATTCGCTTTTAAAGCAGAAAACTCTTCCCTTTTAGAGTTGACAACCCCCTCCATTTAAAAGGAAGGCCAAAATGAATACAGATTTAGCCTCCTTTCTCTGAAAGTGTACACAATTACCTTAAAATACGTATGAACTGCGTCCCGATCGTTACTTTTAAAAGGAGACGTGGATTTAAGCAAATTTTTTTTTTTTTTTTTTTTTTTTTTTTTTTGCTTAAAGTGCAAGGCGCTTCCTTAGTAGATAAACTTCACTCATATTGTCATGAAAATATTCCCAGCAGGCACACAACCTTGAATCAACCTTGAATCAATGTTGATTCAGGGTTATGTGCCCAGTGGGATTAGCACAATTGGTTTTGTGTGTACTAGAAGACAAAGCGAACCCTAGACTTACGACTTTGTTAAGCTGACGATGCGTTGACAACTGGTCTCAAAGATTCAGAACATGCCCAGTAAATCTGACACTGAAAATGTTTTGCTGTTCGAATGCCGAACTAACAGACAGACAGACAGAAATTTTTATTACTCTCAAGTTGTTTAAACATGACATATAAGGTAATTACAAATTAAATGCAGTGGTGGTTTAGCCAATATTAACCCACCGCGCACACATCTAAGAAACGACCTTCAACCAACGCTGATTCCGGAATCAACGCCGATCAACGTCGTTTCAACCCTAGGTGCCTGTTGGGTTAATATAATAGGAAATGTGACAAGGAAGAGACAGCGAATAGGGAGTAACAGTTATGGTAAAATAAAAGGACGGCAGTGCTAATTCGGGAGCATATTGATAAGATACAATGTAACCACAAAATAGACAAATACAGAAGTCAGAGGACATATTGTCCCTTCTGACTCCCATATCTGCGGATATTGTACTTACCTTCCCTAATTTACAAAATTGTGTGTTTTCTGTAGCGCACAGAGGCATTCTGGTATTCGCACGCATAACTGATTGTTTTATTATCCCCCGCCGAAGGCGGAGGGATATTGTTTTGTCCATGTCCGTCCGTCCGTCCGTCTGTCCGTCCGGAGCCATAACTAAGTAACCATTGGTCGAAATTTCATGAAACTTAAAATGAATATATATCACTATAATGCGCTGCGGCACATGAAGTTTCGTCAGACTTGCTTTAGTAATGCATGAGTTATTGCTCTTGAATTGATTTTAAATCAATAAAATTAGCTATAACTAAGTAACCAATCACTGGAACTTCATGAAACTTATAACAAATATGTATCACCATAAGACAGCTGTGCACGTAAAGCTTAATCAGAATGGCATCAGCATTTCATGAGTTATTGCCCTTGAACCAATTTGAAATTTTCAAATTCAGCCATAACTAAGAAAGCAATGAATGGAATGCTATGAAGCTTATATTGAATATGGCTTGCCATAACATGGTGGTGCATGTAAAGTTTTGTCAGCATCACTTCAGTAATGCATGAGTTACTGCCCCTTGAGTCTGTTTAAAATCAACAAATTGAGTCCTAACTAAGTACTCATTGAATGGACTTTCATGAAATTTAAAATAAAAGTTTATTGTCATAATACCGTACGGCAGTGCACATCAAGTTATGTTCTTATGGCATCAGTAGTGCACGAGTTATTGCCCTTGAATTGAGTTAAAATACAACAAATCAGCCATAACTAAGGTACCACGTTTCTTGAATCTGAATATAAATATATTTTATCATAATGGGGAGATGCTGAGACAATTTTTTTTTTCAGAACGATCTCATTTATGAAGGATTTATTGCCCTTGATTTGAAATCCGTAAGTTAGCCGTAACTATGTAACCAATAAATGAAATTTTATGAAACTCAAAATAAACCATACACAGTTTGAGCTACTTCGGCGGGGGGATATAAATTCAACGAATTTGCTTGTTATCATTATTTTATTTATCTACTAGTACTTATCATTTTTTTTTGTCTAGGTTGCTTCTATTCAAGGATCCCATATCACAGAATTTGACCGAGAGGCTGACAATGGGGTTATTCACGTCATTGATCACGTGATGATGCCGCCAGAGGGCGATATTGTCAGTATTGTATCTAAAAGTAATGAACTTAGCACACTGTTGAGTTTGGTACAACAAGCAGGAATTGCATCAGCTCTTCAAGGTATATTATTCATTAATTCTTTCAAATCAGTATAAACAAGAAAAATCTTAAAAAAAGATAATCGGCGCAGATTAAATGGAAGTGTGTTTTGTTATATGTCTCCAGTTGAAGATTTGACAATAACTTTCATGAATAAGTGAGCTGTGTCGGTAGGCACCCACAACCGTAATTTTGACAGTGGGTAGCGACAACGACCTATCTCAAAACTGGAATTCCAAAATGAACCGCGGTCAATCTTGAAAGTGACCTGATTTCAAAATATTTATCAACAGTTAAACCGAAAGTAGAAATCGAAAGTAGATCTAAGACGAAAAGATAGAAAGTTTAAAATATCTGCGTCTGGCAGATATAAAAATGATGACCTGGGAACCAGAAAACCTGTGAGTTAGTGACGTCATAAACTCACAGTCAAAACTGAAAATCCTAAATAAACAAAACAAAATGTAGGTGATTGAAATGCATAAATCCGTATTTTAATTCATAAAGAAATGATTAAAATTAAATAATACTGTAAAAGTAAGCAATTTACGCGCTTATTCTAGATTAAAATATTTATCACATGACCGGAACTTCCAAAATGGCGGCCTCCAAGATCACCATTTTGATTTCTAAAAATCTTCATATCTTTCTTATTCTAAGTCCGATTCTCACGAAATTTTCACCAAATTTAATTACTAATCGAGATGTACAATTTGAAGTATGTTCATATTTAAGTAAGTGTTTTCCTTTAAGCATAGAGATCCTTTTGGCAGCAGGAATGCATGTAGGGGAACCAGTGTCCATACACAAGCAAGCTTCGTGTTTACGTATTGAAACATCAGTGTGTTGCGAAAATGACTTTTGGTCTTCATTAAAATACTGAAAACATTAAAGTACATAAAATAATTAAAGATTCTTCGCATAATTCAGCGGATGCTTTGGTATTTATTGTGTATGTATGAAATGAGCCATGTCATAAGTTTCATGACATCTGCTCAGACCGGCAGAGTCGCCACTGTTTGGTCTATAGATTCTTCAGGAATAAATAAGCCGCGACACGAGAAAACCAACAAGATGGTTGTGAGCCCAGCGCAGACTCAGAGCAGCCTGGGCATCCGCCCTTTCTGAGCAGAGACTTCGCTTTCCGGCATGGAGGTAGCTAAGCCCCCTAGCTATCATTTAAGCGCTTAGCGAAAAGTCTGACCAGACTGAGCGGATGCCCAGGCTGATCTGAGTCTGCGCTAGACGCACAACCACTATGTTGGTTTTCTCGTATCGCGGCTCAAATGTACACGTATTGCGGAAACAAACGTGATACGAGTGTCAGATTCGACAAGGCTATCTTTTTCTTTCCACGACAACTATAATTGAGCCGTGACATGAGAAAACCAACGAAGTGGTTGTGCGCCAAGCGCAGACTCAGATCAGCCTGGGCATCCGCCCAGTCTGATCAGAGTCTTCGCTTCCCGCATGCATGTAGCTTTGACCCTTAGCTACCCTTTAAGAGCTTAGCAAAGAGCCTGATCAGACTGGGCGGATGCCCAGCCTGATCTGAGTCTGCGCTGGGCGCACAACCACGTTGTTGGTTTTCTCGTGCCGCGGCTCATATGTTCGTTTCTTTGAATTTGCGACTAGGTGACGGACTTACCTTATTTGCACCTACAAACGCTGCCTTTGCAAAGCTGTCAAGTCGTGCTGTCAGCAGAATAACTGGAAATACGAAATTGTTGGCAGGTAAGTATAGGCTGTTTATAAAACAAGACATTTTTTTTTATTTTCTCATTTATTACTGGGGATAAAAATTGAGTTTCTTTCTCCACTGGTATTTTCTAACTAATACATAACTAGGAAATGACTTTCAGAATTTCATCTTGTCATTTTCTTGCTTTTGTCTATTAAATCTAATACAAAATTTTAAGCTAAAGTGAAGGGGAGTACAGTAATTTAATGAAACAGGTGTCACTGAATGTAACAACTATGCTTTTATTTGTATACAAATTACCTAACAATAGACATAGGTAAATGTTGACCATTCTTGATAGATTTACTCCATTGTAAAATACAGTCAGATTGATAACTAAAAACAGGCATTTTTTAAAACTTTTTTTGTTTCAAAATGTTTTTTTTTTTTCAAGAAAATGATAGATTAGTTATGTATTATATAGACATAGATCCACCTTACTTCTTAGTGATATGTTTGGTAGTTTTAGAGATACTTGGCAAAATGGCGTGTTTTATAGACAGCGAATATAGCCTATAAAAAGAACGTTTTTAGCCTGCATACTTGTACATGTATTTCAATCGTTCACAAACGTCTATAATTGTCTTTCCCCATACTCTTGCCATTGTAAAAATCATTGTATTACCCACCTACAACTGCAGAGCATGGGATCTACAACTGCAAAGCATGGGTATAGGATTCGGGAGTTCAGGAATAAAAAAAAGTTACGAATAATTTATAAATACATGCGTAAGATTACATGTAAGTGTTCAAGTTTGTCTTGTTTTGAATAATGAATAGAAATGTAGGCATAAAATATTTGAGTAATTTACCTTAGTAGCGTTATAAACAAATTCGTGCTATCGTGCATTCGTTTCTTTATCAGATTTGCAGCTCTCTCGAGAAAAATATCAAGTATTTTAAACACAATGTATGGTAACGTCTGCTCATTATATACTTGTTGAGTTTCTTAGTCGGGTTGATTCTATATTTTATTTTATATTTGTTTGTTTTTCCCTGCATAGTGGCATTCTCTCTAAGTTTACGAATATCATACCAGTATATGACTGTGTGTTTTGATAAACATATTAAATTATTTTTGCTTCAGATATCTTGGCATACCATGTTGTACCCAAAACAGAATATTCAGTAGGTCTTTACAACAGAGAAAGATTGACCACTCTCGACTATAATAATGATACTATTGCCATCAGCGCCAATTCTATCAGTAAGTAGTTAGTTTCTTTCAGAAAATAAAATGAATGGGTGCACTGCCTTTTATCTATTTATTTACTTATCTATTCATTGCAAAAGATAGACAAGTTCAGAGACTTCATGTTTGTTTTCTTGGCAGGGGACAAGAGGGGGAGGTCTACTTTAATAGGAAAGAATTTGCTCATAGAGAAGGTCTTTCTTTTTAAAGTTGACCCCTATTTAGGCAAAAGTGCAAAAATGACAAAGTATATTTGATTGAAAGTTTAAAGATACGTTTCCACCAGTGTCTCAAAAAGCCACTAGTCATATATGCGTGCAGCACCATTATACATGTAGAGTGGCGAGCTGGGGCAACAGGGGAACGACGGTCAACGTCTGAAAAAGAAAAGAAATGTGAGTGAAGTGAGTCCATTCTAGCGAGTGAGAAATATTGCGTATTCCATATTTGAGCCGCGACACGACAAAATCAACAATGTGGTTGTGCGAACAGTGCAGACTCAGATCAGTCTGAGCATCCGCGAAGAGTCTGATTGGACTGGTTGGATGTCCAGGCTGATCTGAGTCTACGCTTTGCGCACAACCACATTGTTGGTTTTCTCGTGTCGCTGCTCATTTAGTTTAGGCATATGTGCTAAAAGACATTTAATATATAATGGACGAAAGTCGATAAAGGTTATCCTTTTAAGAAGATTTTAAAAATCACATTTAAAATCTCCGTAGAAAATGTAATTTAATATATCAAAAGCATCACACTGCCTTTCCAAATTCAGCGATACCTGCCATACTCCCTCTCTCAAAAGGACAATAAAATAAATATAAAGTAAATAAAATACGCAATTTTTTTTACTGAAATTACGACAAATCCATTCAAAAAACGGCTGGTACCTTCGAAATTCAGTAGCTTGCATTCATAGAAAACACTGCAAACCCTGATCAATTTGCTTCTTCTTGAATTTCTGCCAAAGTTCATGTGATTGTATGGTATGGTCAGCTAAATTCGGACAGCAAGTAAATTCGGACAGTGACTTTGTTTCCTTTATATGTCAGTTGTTTGGAATTAAAACAAAACAAACTGGGCAAACAGTGAAACTCCTGGATTTTCACAGTTTGCAATGGTATGTCCGAATTTACCTGCTGTCCGAATTTACATGACTTAACCCTAATCTTCATCATACTTGTTTTGATTTTTTTCCAGCCGGAGTCCGTGTAAACACCGGTCGTGTCACCAAAGCTGATATCAGCGCAACAAATGGCGTCATCCACGAGATTGATAATGTACTGGTTCCGCTCCGCTATCTTGGTATTGTGATCCTCGGCTGAAAAATATGATGAAAATGTAAAATTCTGCATTTAATTGTTATTTTGATATTATTATTATTTTTTTAACAATTTGTTGTTGTAATAAATGTTTTCACAATAATGGTGTTTCTACCTTGTTTTAATTCTACGAAAATATATGAGCCGCGACACGAATAAAAAGCAACAAAATGGCTGTGCACCCAGCGCAGACTCAGATCAGCCTGGGCATCTGCTCAGTCTGATCCGAGAGTCTTCGCTTTCCGCATGTAGGTAGCTTAGACCCTTAGCTACTCTTAACCCTTACACTGCTAGAGAAAAAATTCACCTGGCCCTAAACTGGGGGTAGGGGTATCTCAGAAGGTAACAGGACACTTCGGCCCCAAACCACCTCGGCCCCTAGTCATCTCGGCCCCAAACCATCTCGGCCCCACATAGAAATAAATTCCTGGACACTTCGGCCCCTAGTCACTTCGGCCCCTAGTCATCTCGGCCCCATAGCCCTAGTCACTTCGGTCCTAGTTGGACAAATTTAAACGATTTCTATATTTTTCACTATTTTTGCCCATTGAAATTCACAGTAATATTCCTCGAGAGTGCCATAGAATCCTGCAAAATTATGAGCTTACTACCCGCTCAGTCTTGCGAGTTTTGTTTGGTTGGTTGTTTTGTGTTTATTGGCATTATTTCTGTCTATATCGAGCCGTCTCCCAGAGAGACGAAGAAAGAAGGGAGATTATAATAGCCGGGAGTAAATAGCCACACAACACCGATCCGCA
The DNA here is from genome assembly GCA_963989385.1 of Ctena decussata. NCBI lineage: Eukaryota > Metazoa > Mollusca > Bivalvia > Lucinida > Lucinidae > Ctena > Ctena decussata. Next base: position 77,249,533 of record OZ022503.1, on the reverse strand, counting down.
CATACTGCAATCACAGAAGGTCCTTGCCCTACTATTATCCAGATTAGTAGGACCGCATGGCACTGAAAGTTACCAAGCACTATCGCCCGGCCGCACCCACCCTCAGTCTTGCGGGAACTGTCGTGGATACGTTCGTGCGGATCTTTTGTGTTTCCTTTGATAACCATAGAACCATAGAACGAATAATCACAAATGCGTGGAGGTACGTTTCTCGTTGGTTTTTTTTTTTTTTTTTTTTTGCTTCGTATCGTATTTGTTGTATTATTTTTGGTAGGCAGGTAGAACCAATCTTCAATATTTTTACAGGGTAGATGAATGTCTCTTTTTCACATGATTTTCAAATCTAATCTTACTTGTTGTGATGAACTAAGAGGTAGAAACTCTCCGTGCCTTGAAACTTTTTATTTCAGCACAAGCATGTGCTTTCTCTGTAATGACAGATTAAAAACTTGATTTGGGCCGGGGTTTTTTATCTATTTTTCCATGTTCTCATTTTTACCAATAATTTATTTATTTATCTATTTATTTTTGTTTTTTAATGTTAAATACCATGGTTTTCCTTTATTTAATACCAAACATTTTGTCATGCCGACTCTTTGGACTAAAACTGTAAGGCTTTCATATTTTTAGACTGATAGAAAGGATATGACCAAATGCTACATGCGTATAAACTGTAAATTGTTTAATATTCGCAATACCTTCATTTTTGCTAATATTTGCAACGCCTTCAGTTTTGCTAATATTCGCGAATCGGATTCAAGAACCTCGCAAATATTCGACAAATTAACTTCCAAAGTGACAATTGGATGATCGTGATTTCAAGAACTCGCCGATATCTTGAAAGCGATATTACGTTAAAAACTAAAACACGAAACTAAAACGCTAACGCGAGTTACAATAACTGAAGTTTATATGACATCTATCTATCTATCTATCTATCTATCTAATTTTGCTATAATATTTTCGCCCGATCGTCCCTCTGTCTATATATTCCTTCTGTTTGTCTCTTTAAAAGACATTCACCCTGCCTAACGTCCAGCTAAGCAACGGTATTAATTAAACGTGACACGCGACATCGATTAGTGAGTGATAACCTCAGGTGTGATATTTAACGATGAGCAATAAACAAACGCACACGAGCAAGATAAGGCAACTTTAATTATCTTGGCTGGATATCCGGAAAGAAGAGAATTTATATTTGAGCTTTACAATACGCAAATATATATTGAAATTAACATACATGACCAACAGAATGGTCATTATTATATGTAGCTTATAAATTAATACTACTGTCTAGACTTTTCTTACTGACTCATGATTTTCTTAATTTGCGGATATATTTTATCTTTTAATTCATAATTATCTTAATCCATAACTTTTTGTGAACTTTAAACTAGAGTTTAGGTATGACAATATAATGACCAACGAAATTTAGTCACAAAAATTATTTGGAAATGGTAAAATGACGAGGGAGTATATTTTTACCCTTTATCAGTTTTCGCTGTTGTCACAGAGCGCGAAAAAATGAAAGACGGCGATAATGTTACTTATGGGCTTCGCGTGAACATGTACCATACGGTATGCGAAGACTCAGATCAGTCTGCGCGGCCGAACCTGCAATTTGCGTAGAAACAATCTTTGATTTATGAAGAATCTAAAACAAAGTGGGAAGAGAACTCTGATAAGTCTGACCTATTGTGTAGACTGATTTCAGTATTGACTATTTCCGCACATGCCTTATGGTCTTTTTTCAAATTAAAGACGCCTTATCATGTCCATGTACGTTGTTTATTAAGACTCGTTAAATCACACCTACATTGATCGTGTATATCAGTAATCGATGATCGCTGATTAATTGATACCGCGTATACACCTGGATTTTTTAAAACAGATATTCAGGCAGACACGGTCGGATGTACAATGATAGATAGATAGATAGATAGATAGATAGATAGATAGATTCAGTCGGTGTTAAAATGACACAAAATTGGCAAAAATGTAAAGAAAGAGCAAACTTTTGCCAGGCTAAAACGAACCGCAATTAATCTAAATAACTACGGCTATTTCACTCATAATCGCGGAGGTGAGTGATCTAGCACATCATGAATTTTCCTTTAATAAATATCATCATAAAGCATATTTAGCAGATCGGCGGTTTCAGGTCCGCACCTCTCGCAACAGACTCCCTTAAGTCCAATCCCTCCCCCGGCCGCTCTTAACCTTCTGCTTTGCAGACACTGCGCTGCCTTGTTTTGATTTCTGTTTTCTTGTTTCAAATTCATTTCTAAAAAGCTTGTTTTATTTTCTTTTATAATTTTCTTATATTAATTTCTATTCTGTTTGTTTATTTTAATTCCTGCATGTCTGATTTTCTTGTTTTTGTTCCCTTTCTAAATTTGATTTAATTTCATTCTGTTTTTTTTTTTTTTTTTTTTTCTGATAAATATCGGAAAGGTAATGTCCGTTCTGGGATTCCATAGTTAAAACTTGATATTTTTTCTGTCGATGACAGCGCATGTTATGCGAAAAATATGATAATTTGATTTGATGTGATGGAAATTGTTCCCATCCGATGAAATGCTATTGCAGTGGGGAATTCGATTTACGAATAGGCCGACGGCCAAGGGTAGCAAGGAACAAAGTGGACTTAGTACCCTCGGCTTGCGAAGATGGTTGAATTGCTACTTATGATCAGATTAATAATGTTCATTCCTTTTGGGTGTGCTTCTTAGTTACAAAGGATCGTCTTTTCAGCCCCAATGAAATTTATTGAATTTTTAGAGCCGTTTCCGGTAATTTGTGAGCGTTCTTTCAAGATACTGTAAAAGTAATAGCTGTATACATTTAATGATAATGCAAAACAAAGCCTGACATTCCTCTAAAAAGCGTTTCTGATAATATTACACATAAATATACTCAAAAAATACGAAAATACAACTGGGGCCGAAATGTCTTAGGGGCCGAGATGGCTAGGGGCCGAGGTGTCCGTGGGGCCGAGATGACTGGGACCGAGGTGTCTGGGGCCGAAGTGACTGGGGCCGAGATGGTTTGGGGCCGAAGTGTCTAGGGGCCGAGATGGTTTGGGGCCGAAGTGTCTGTAAATCTCTCAGAAGCCATAACTTCCACAAACTCTGATCGATTTGCTTGAAATTTTTACTCAGTAACGCCAATGTGTGAGCTGCTATTTTCCGGAAGGCGCCAAAGTCAGGTGACCTGCCATATATTTGGATGTCACATGATAAACCGGGAACCGACATAGACACTTAAAAAAAAGAATACAAGATATTAGCGCCAGTTATATGCTTTGTATGACAAAAGTGATTGCTATTGCTTGTCTGAGGCCCGGTGTTATTGCTGAATATTTATCAAGAGAGAAAGTTTGGAAGGATGAAGTCTAGTTTTCAGAAAATCGGGATCAACTAAGTAGGGGTAGCCACCTTAAAAGCTGATGTTGAAAATATACTTTTTTAACGTTTTCTCCGAATTTTAAAGTCAACAAAGCAGTTAGTTGGGTAAAACCTTGCTCGAAGAGAAAGCAGATTCCCTCCTGCATAGGACAATTACAAATGATGGAGTAACCTTGATGTCAAGTGTGCCTGACAGGCTCTCAAAGTAACCTATCCCCCTTGGGCGACTATAGTAGCCTCTAGCAGGGTAAAGGTTAAAACGTTCAACAAAGAGTCTGATCAGATTGGGCAGATGCCCAGGCTGATCTGAAACTGCGCTGGGTGCACAACCACTTTGTCGGTTCTCTCGTGTCGCGGCTCAATCATGGAAGCTATTAAACATTGAATCTGATGATCCATCAGCTGTTTTTATATATATTTATAACAGGCTTTCCTTTGAGAAAAAGTCAGAATATACTGGTTTAATACTGTAAAGAGTTCCAGTAAATTGGATACGTATATGTCTTTAAAGAGCAAATTCTGTATGGAGGGGTACCTTGATACAATATCAAAAAGAACTCACAGGGTTTGGTATACAAAAGTAAGACTTAATAATTACAGATTCGCTGTGGAGACCGGTAGATTTAGCAGAACGGGGATGAAAGACAGTCTCTTTTGTAAAAGAAAAAGTTAAAAAAATTCGTCAGTAGGAGATTAAACACATGTCGTAGTTCACTGTCTTTGGTATGCATCCCTTAGAAAAGAACTACACAATATTAAGGATAAACGAGGGGCGTTCGGAAAGTTTTGCAAATGACTAAATTTCTCGGTTACCACCATAAAAAGAGAAATTCTGATGGCAAAAGCACCTAAAGCTATGATATGCGTAGAGAAGTCTGCAAACACGGTGCATTTTTTTAAAAAAGGACGCATTTTTAACTTCCTCGAAAGAGGTATACCCCAAAGACACTGTAGAATTTTACTTTAGCAGGCCGTAATTTATATATCAGCAGTCTTTGATTCTATTTTGTCGTTGTTAGTGAAAGACAATGCCCAGACAATGTTGTCCTGTAAAAATAGCTTAAATCATTTTTTAATCTAGGTTCCATACTGACCCCAGAGTATGGATTATCAGTATTTTATGTAGTAGCATGTTCCCCATTTCTACTAAAATTAAATGATTTTGTAATGAAAACAAGTGTATTAGCATTCAAAATCCTGTCAGCAAGAGCATTTACATGGGTCAACAAAAACCTGTCAATAAATTCAAATTAATGCCAAAAATGAAGGCTCTACAAGATTTCATAAATGACGTTAACGTATATTTTAATAACGTCATAACAACTGCGCATTGCTTTGCAAGGAATAAATCGATAACAGTTGCCACCCTTCAATCTGAAGGCAACGATGGACAAGCAAATGATAAAGATTAATTTTGTATTTGTAACGATATTTGACTTGAATGCCTAACACTAAAAAGATTTTACATATAAAATTGGCCCAGTTGTACGAATGTGGCCTATTAAAATGCGTTGTAAATAGAGGATCTTACATGAGTGCTCATGTATTATTGAATTTATTAAACGAGTTGGGGAAAAAGATAAGATGCGAGGCTTTGCCGAGCATCTTATCGGTTTCCCCCAACGAGTTTAATAAATTCAATAATACAGGAGCACAAATGCAAGATTCTATTTATAATATGACACTAAAATCGCATTTTATAAGCAAAATTTGACTAAAACGTCACGATTTCGCCATTAGTAAACGCGACGTTTTAATGGACGTCAACGTATAACGTTACGACGTAATTTGCATATTTAATCCACTAGTGGATTATCGCATTTAATGCATGGCTTTATTACACTCTCAGATGCGACGTCATATGATAAATGTAAGTCAATAAGGAAAAGTGTCTTTGTATATAGTGATAGTGTTCGGTATCATTGTAAAGACGAAATGTAGTATTTTCAGTATATGCATAGAACTTGTACCCAGTGTGCCTCTAAACAATGTTGAGGCCGTTTGCAAACTTTTTCGAACGCCCCTCGTATTAACAAACTTTAAAGATTTACAAGATAGACACACTTATCTGTTGAATTCCGATTGCACAGTTGTAAAGATGGTGGCAATATTCTTCTATCTTGCATCTTTAATGTATTCCAATGTCAAAATCAGTAGAGCACTATGTCTGTCTGTTACCGAGAGCTGGTTACCGACGGTCTGTCTGCCTGTCTCTAGTTTTTAAAGATATGTTATACGTCATTGTTGAAATTGTTAATGTCTCGTTTATAAATTGAGATGAAACAAAAAAAAAACTATTGTAACTGTAATTGCGCAGCGTTACTGTTCAGGGACCGTATTTTCAAAACGACTTAAGTGGTTGCTATGCTGTTGCTAAGGCTAAATTTCTATGAAGGAGATTCCCTACAACTATGAAATTTGCTCTGGAGGAACAGTCTGAATAAGGCTGTTCCTCTGTTTTATGATGGAAAACTTTGTATATTTCAAAAATGTATTAATCTTGTGGCAGTTTCAAATCATTCTATGGTTTACAAAGAAGGGGTCGCAACTCGTATATTACAATACCATTTTGATTACTTCATTCACTTTTGTGAAGTAGGTAGCAGCCCAAAGTCTGTGTACAAAATATTAAAACAATGTTGTTTATAGATCATATATCTGCAAAGGACTGACCAATTAAATAGTTTTTAATGGTACAATAATAGTTCTTATTTGAACAATCTTTAAGTTTTCTAGATCACAAACAGCTGAATGCAAATTCGCTAATGCAAATGTAAGATGTTATTCCTCAAAAAATGTAAACTTGCTACACCAATTTCTACATGCATTCTTACCTGGATGAGATCATTGGTTCCTCGAGCAAATCTTCTAGAAGGCTGATAGGACAGGCTGACTCCAATGTCTGTCAGTCTCGTTTGCCCACACATTCTGACAGATTCTTTTCTGAAGTCGCTAGGCCGATAGGCCGATCAGAGACCCACACCAAGTGATAAGAGCACTTGGTCTTTGTAATAAAGCTTCCTAGTATTTTCAAATTTTGTTCCAAGAGGGTCGTATATTCCTCCCTCTGGCATATCAGTTTATGCATACAACTAAGAAAACTTTCTGTGGTGTAAAGTCACCAAGTTGAAAGTGTTTTTTTTTTCTCTCAAACTTATTACAAAAGATCTTTTAAATAAACAAAAAACTTTCTGTTGCGACTGGAATAGTTATCCTTTCGGGATATTTCCCTTAGGTCATTCTTAAAAAATGTTTGTTTGCCATTGTGTTCCCAGGTGCGTTTATACGTTATGTGTCTTAAAAATATTATACATGACATCAAAATGAATATTAAACTCTAAAGTGCATTTTTGTTCATTCATTGGCATTAACGTTGCTTCTTTCGTCATTTTGTGTAAGCGGTGTGTAAAGTCAATCATTGAACGGCAGATTTAAAAAAAATCATTATGACTTTCTTCTGAATCCCGTTTGTATGAATAGTTTAAGTCCATGAAATGTTGGTGTATGTACGAGGGACGAGTGAAAAGTTCTGAGCCTAAGATACTTCTGATAAATCTGCGCATGCGTGATTAACAGGAATGTAATTTATTGTTATTAACCAGCTTTCTGTGGAAGTTTAAAAAATTTTGGCGAAAGGTTTCTTTTATACAGGGCCTTGAACACAAGAGGGGTGGCATATTTTTAAAGTAACTTTTAAAATCTATTTGTCTTGCATTACTTTGAAAAATCATTCTTCACATTTAAATGTTTCTTGTTATAGTACGTGCACACTCTGCAGAAATTATCAAAATAGACACTTCCTAAAATTAAATATTTGTTTTTAATTCTGAAAAGGAATGAATTTATGTTTGCACATATGAGCCGCGACGTGAGAAAACCAACAATGTGGTTGTGCGCCCAGCGCAGACTCAGATCAGCCTGGGCATCCGCCCAGTCTGATCAGAGTCTTCGCTGTCCGCATGGAGGTAGCTTAGGCCCTTAGCTATCCTTTAAGCGCTTAGCGAAGAGTCTGATCAGACTGGGCGGATGTCCAGGCTGATCTGAGTCTGCGCTGGGCGCACGACCACATTGGTGGTTTTCTTGTGTCGCGGCTCATATCATCACTTATAGGGACGCTGTATGACAAATATTTGCAAAAAAAACAATTACAAAATGATTGACTCTGCTAAATTTATTGTCGGTCAAAGAGTTATTCGGTGCACTCATGGGGGTAGCTGTACAGAGTGAAGTGTTATCCGATTGATACAGAAGATGAATTCTCGCAATTTGGTGATTATCGCTCTGTAGAATGGCCGTTTAAAATGAATGATTCAAATCCACTCTAAAGGTTTCAGAACGTAATGGGGCTGAGAACTTTTCAATCGTCTCTCATATATGAGTAATTAGTACATTTTTTTTAAAGTAAGTCAGTTTTAACTTGCCTTATCAACTTTCAGACCCATCAACCTGTTGGTAGACACAAAACAATACAAGTTTAGATCCATTGTATTTTAAAAGAAATGTAAACTTTATACCTTGGTGGCTTTCTTGTCCGTAAGTTGTTCTAAAATTTATCAGAAAAAAGGGGAAAAAACATTATCGATTTCTTGGCCTCAAAAACCCAGTAATACCCATCAAGACTGTTTCTAAACAGTATACTTAAGAAGATATGGAGATTTTATACCTTGGTCATTTTGTCCACTACCTTGATATTTTCACTTCTCCAAGATACCAAGGTGATACCAAGGTAGCACCATTCAGTTTTTGCTCAAAGACATTCTGAATAATAAAAGTTCGCATCATCTCATCCCGACAGCCGGACAACAAGCTGACCGGCGAAAACAACAAAAGCAGCGAAGGTTTTGTTGCATATTTCAATAAAACTTGGTGGTGCAGAGCGAAAGACTAACTTAAGGCAACATAATAAAATTAAATGTTCTGTTTGATAAATGGTATGTTCAATCTTTCGTGTGGGTCTCATCCTCCTCATGCATGTTCAGTTATTTCCATATTTAGCAATGCTACCAAAGCATATTTACTAAATTAGCGTCATGGAAAAAATGTTTAACATACTTATTGTTCAACCCATCTGGAAACTTTACAATCATGTTCAAATAAAAAGAAACCAAAGGAATTTTGCAACCAAACAGCAGCCAACCGTTGTGGCAGAAGTAGTCTTAACATACTGACGATGTGTTGGCTGGTGTGTAAATAAAGGTGGAACCGGCGATCATTTTCGACCGTAAGCGGACCCCGAAGATGTGTAGACTCACATGGTCGCAAACGTAGTGAGGTAATTTTCTCTTGTAACATTTTGATTTTGAATTAGCTTTTATAAGTACAAAAGTATTTCTTTACAATAGAGTTTAGTTAAGCAGGTTCAACTCCACGCTTTGAAGTAACCCCCTTGTGAATGTGAGCCACGACACGAGAAAACCAACGATGTGGTCGTGCGCCCAGCGCAGACTCAGATCAGCCTGGGCATCCACCCAGTCTGATCAGACCCTTCGCTAAGCGCTTAAAGGGTAGCTATGGGTCAAAGTTACCTCCGTGCGGATAGCGAAGACTCTGATCAGACTGGGCGGATGCCCAGGCTGTTCTGAGTCTGTGCTGGTCGCACAACCACATTGTTGGTTTTCTCGTGTCGTGGCTCATGTCTTTCAGTTTCGGGTCGCGTTCTACGTAAAGATGTTCTAAAATAGACTTCTCCGGGTGATCGGGGATTTTTGCATTATAATGCTTGGCAATTAACGGAATTACGAGATAGAAATATAAGCCAAAGGATGGGATGTTGACCTGTCTTTGATCACCTGACGGTAATTATTGTTATTAGCTAACTGCTACAGAAGTATATTTTAACCTGAGCATTTGAAAACACACTGGTAAGCATATGTGTTTAAGATTGTTAGATGCAGATCAGCATGCTAATCTAACCCAGTGTCTGTCTGATCTCGAACTATCATTACCAAAGCCTTACCTGAAATACATTGAAGTTGGTATCGAAAGCCAAGACCAGCCAGCGAATGTACCCATACGCAGGCTGGCATGTGCTTTCTATACCAACTTGTACCTTTTCGATACGATTTAAAACAAATTATATTTTGCTGGGATAGTTTCACATTGGGAATAAAATAGTTCAAAAGTTAAAATATGCCTTTTTCGTATTTTTCTCAAATATTTTCAGACAAAAGGATATTGTAATGGTGTCTTCGTTAAGCCAGGTAAGACTGAGACGGATTTTTATTAGAAGACGGACTGAAGCTGTCGTTGATACCATTTCTCAAAACAAAGTTTTCTTTATCAAATTGAATGGGCTTATTTACTTACTTATTTCTCAAAACTCAGAATTGAATATATTCATCTGACAGTTCAGTTTTTACCGTTTATATAACAGCGAAAAAAAAATCTTGATTTGATTCATTTCAACTATTTTTATTTGCTATCCAACTATTAAAATGTTTTTCATATTTTATTTTGAATTCTTATTTTTGTTGTTCTTTCATGTCATGTAATTAATTTGCCTTGCAAACAAAACATATTCTAGAAGGTCTACGTATGTGCCGTCTTCTTTCTTCTTTCGAAACGACGAGATTAATACATAACTGCGATTTTATAGGCAGTTGGCAATGCATTTCGTATATGTTTTTTTTTATTTATTTATGTTTAGTCATTTAAACATTTTATTTATTTATTTATTAATAATATTTTATGTTCCCTTTTTCACCTATTCATTTTTCATTATTATTGTCTTCATCATTTCATTATTTATTTTATATTTGTTTATTTATTATTTTCGCTCATTTATTTATTCACTTTTTCATATTTTTCTTTTTATCATTTTATTACCTATTTATTTATTTATTTCACCATTTTTCTCTGAATCATCGATATTCTTTTCATAAGTTAATGGTTTATTTGTTTCATCAATTAATCAGTCTTTTTTTTACTGACTTATTCACTCTCTTATTGATGCACATCTATTTGCTTTAGGTAAAAGTTCAGCATACAGCAGACTAAAGCATAAACTTTAAATCCAAAGAATTAAATGGAATCTTACAAATGAGTCTTCATATTATTTATGTAATAATTTTAATGAAAATATATTTAAAGCGTTTGATTATTTTATTAAGTTACTTATTCATTTAATATGCCCCATAACGATAGTCAGAGGGAATTAAGATTAGCTCTTGTCCTTCCGTACGAGCGTCACTTTTGGGTAGAGAGTCTATGTAATAATTTAGTGTTTGTTTTCAAACTTTGTTGTGGACATACGTGTAATAAAGATGTGAATGTGGCTTTGGAATGGAGACAAGCTGAGCTGGAAAAAATTACAGCTGTTTAAACTCTTTAAGATTTTAATCTAGTATATTAAAGCAGATTCTTTTTTAGGTTTTTATTTATTTATTTATTTATTTATTTATTTTTGGGCACTTTGGTTGTGCATTTTTGCAATCAACTCCTCTCATAATTCCCAATGCATCGTTTCAAACTTTATACACGGAAAGTACAAGTGAAATTTTGATGGAGATGAAGTTACATCTGACTTTATGAGAGGCAATTTGTGTCATCACTTTCCTCATATTTCAGAGAATTCGCATAAACATTACAGACGTAAATGAGATGCGCACTTGCATTTTATGATAGAGGCTAACTTGATTTGGACAAAATTACGGCCTTTTGAGCTTGGTTATATTGGTCAACAGAACATTTGTATGAAATAGCATTTATTAAGACAACAGACAGTTCAGTGATGACGGGGCTGACACGAACGTTGATCAATTGCATTTGAGTAACAATGAGATAAATTTACAGCATTGCATGATTTAAAGCGATGACTGCGAACTTAAATTTAATTGATTTCAACGAATGATTGATCGAAAAGAATGATTTAGAACTTAAAAACAATGCTTATTTAATTGGTCAAATAGTTTTCTTTTATTTCTAATACTTTATGCCACTTGTACATATACTCAGCCTAAAAAAAAGAATCATAAATTCCGTATCCGCATAAATTTTCTAGGAATCAAGGGGAATATTAAAGGTGCAAATCAAATACCCTAAACAGTCTTCGCACACACAAGCTGATGTGAGTACTTGATACACTCCGATTTCAAACAAATAGTCTAGTTTTCCTTTAATTCCTGTAGACTTCCGTGTATTTTGGGTTGCGGGAAAACATTTAAAGCGTTGCTTTGGCTTAACTGGTTGCAAACAAAATTAAATCAGTAGAAAGATGGTTATAACCGCAGTAAAGTAAATATTGCACAATTTTTTTAAAATGATATTTAAAACAAAACTATTAAAGACGACAGTTGTACTTTTTGATTATTGCACAACCCGCAGGTTTGCACTATAATCACTTTGTGAGTCCGTCCGTCCGTCCGTTATCAGTTAGCGAAAACGCTTATAACTCTTGAACCGCATTCTATATTTTGATAAAATTTTGCATACTGATACATGTCAACATTATCTAACGACTCGCATGCATAACCGTCTTTTTTGATGGACGAGGCTTTGCTGAGCACAAGTTGAAAATTTACGGTCAAGTAGTGAAAATGCTCATAACTCTTGAACCCCGTGGTATATATGGTTCAAATTTTGTATACTTATGTATTTTAACATTGTCCAGCCACCGGCATGCAAAACCGTGACGAAAGTCTAAACAGTATTGCACGACCCACAGGTGTGCACTTTAATCGCTGTGCAAGTCCATCAGCCTGTTTGTCCTTCCGCTGTAGTCAGTGAGTGAAATTGCTCCTAACTCTTAACCACATGGTGTAGTTTGATAAAAATATAGGCTCATTCTACAAGAAATGACCAATTTCATTTCTATTCCTTCTGGCACCAGAAACTGATTATTCTACATTCACCACGGGTTGTGCACATTACCATCAGTTGATTTCATTCGGCAGTCTCACTACTGACCTCAGCAGCAATAAAAGTTTTCAGAATGATTCAATTTTTTTTCCTTTCATACTCTTCTCGGAAATTCGATGTATGCGTTTCTAATTAAATCATGTATATTGCTTGGTTTCGGTTCAAGGTAAGCTTCTAACGTCGACTTTAAATCTATTGCAGTGCATAAAATGGGAAAGCCAATCAAACAATCAAATAATCCTTCCTTTAAACAGTGTAGAACTTTGGAAAAAATGTTGCACAGCTTCATTATAAACTTGTGAAAAAGACTGTTCCTCCAGAGCAAATTTCATAGTTGTAGGAAATCTCCTTCACAGAAATTCAGCCATAGCAGCACCATAGCAACCACTTGAGTCGTTTTATGAATACGGCCCCTGGGTTCTGTTTTCAGTCGCCCTCGTTGTGCTGTCAAAGTACAATCATCCCTGTTCACTTGCTACTTGTTGAGTGTCACGTTGAATATGGCAAGCGTTTTTTTTTTTTTTTTTTTTTTTTTTTTGGTTTGTTTTGTTTTGTTTTTATTTGTATGGAAAGACCAACTCGGTTCTTTAGTGTCGGTTATTTTGCTATACAGTTAAAATATAGTATAAGCGGGCTGAAACTTTTCTCACAGGTGAAATGTCTTGCAAATTTATTCATTTATTTATTTCATATCTAATGCATCAGTGCAGTCCACTAAGTCTAATCTTAACGAATATATGATCAATGAATCTTGGAGAGAGCGTATATCAAAAGCGCGGAAATCATACCGTGGCATTATTTGAAAAGCGCGAGAAACTATGGCATCAAATGCGCGGATGCCTTTAGGTCGCTTAAATGAAAATTACTCTAATAATTGCTCAAGTTACCTGTATTACCTGCTCGCAAACCTTTTTTGACCTACTTAAAAGACATTACTTTAATCAGTTGAACCAAGATTTCAGATCTTTTAGACGTTTTTAGAAGTATTGTATTTTACAGGTGGTGTTGCTGACGCCCCAGGTATCTCCGGGTGTCTCAACACGTTTTGGCTGTCGAGTCCTCATCCTTGCTTCATCACGGTCTTTTCTGGATCTTAATTGTTGACCGTGATGACTCTCTGATGAGTTAGGGGACCTCCATGCGAACCGAACTACCAACTAATTGTGTGCACCGCAGCGGAGGGTGAGGGTGAAGGTTTGGGCCCAGTAAAACCGGTTTAAACCTCCCAGTAGTTATTACTGACCGTCCCAAGGCGGTACTTTTGTTGCTGTTGCATTTGTTTTATGTTCGGTGCTGTTTAATTTATTGTGTTCTCAGTTTAATCCTTCTATCATAAAAATAGAAAATAGGTAAAAATAATTGTTAAACGTTTTTCTTATAATTTGCTTAGTCCGTTGTAACCCGTCTGTTGGTCTAAATTATTTAGTTCAATAAAGATAGCTAAGTTGCCATCTATTTGGGAAAGAGCTGCTGACTCGGCTTATCACTTGTAATTTATTGTTTGTTGGGATGTCTTTGTCAATCTTTCCCTTTGATGTTGGGGATAGGGTTTGGGATCTGATTCAGTCAGTTCCTGAAGTGTAGTTACTCTTTAAATTTTTATATGTCAAACATAGGTTTTAAACATTCTAAGACACAAACAAGGGAAGAAAAGCGAAAAGCTTGTTGTGCAGATGTTATAAGGGTCGGCGATTCTGTTCTAAAATGCGGGGGCAATTCCTGGCGGTGCACAAACAACAAGAGGGCCATGAGGCCCTGAATCGCTCACCTGAACAATTGGCAAGGTGGCTTATACTTATCATGTCTGAAATTGTCAAAATATGAGTTTTGGGTCAAAAGTCAAAGAATGACCATGACCACTTTTACTCAAAAATCTTCATGTACTCATTAGACAACCATATATACCATTTTTAGGCCAAAATCTCCAAAACTTGCCATGAAATCTTATGTTCTAGCATTTTCCCATATTTGACCATGCCGCAAAAAAGGTCAAGGTAAACCCAAGGTCACCATTTGAACAGTCTTGGTGGTACTCTAGTACTCCATGCTATTTACCAAGTTTCAGGGCCATAGGTGTATTGGTTCTGGGGAAGAAAAATATTAAAGATTTATCCCGTAAGCGGTAATGGCGGCCAAGTTGGTCATGTGACCTGGACCGTTTGAACAAATTTTCATTCAATCAACCCCTGGAGGCTCTATATGAAATGTGTTCACAATTGGCCCTTTGGCTTTTGAGGAAATGGTTGAAAATGTCAAAATATGAGCAATCTGGATCAAAGGTAAAATCTAAGTCTTGTACTCATAATTCTTCATGAACTCATTAAGACAACTGTATATACCAATTTTTTAGGTCAAATTCTTCAAAACTTTCCATGAAATCTTATGTTCTACCATTTTTCCATATTTGACCTTGCTGCAAAAGGTCAAGGTCAACACAATGTCATAATTTGAACAATCTTGATAGTACTCAAGTAGCCAATGCTACTTACAAAGTCTCAAGGCCATCGGTCAATTGGTTCTGGAGAAGAAGATTTTTAAAGGTATTTACTATATATGGGCATGGCAGCCATGTTGGTCATGTGTCCAGGACCGTTAGAAAATATTTTCATTCCATGAACCCCTCGAGGCTCTATATGAAATTTGGTTTCAATTGGCGCAGTGGTTTTAGAGCAGATTGTTTGAAATTGTCAAAATTTGAGATTTCTGGGTCAAAGGTCAAAGAATGACCTTGACCTCTTGTACTCAAAAATCTTCATGTACTCATTAAGATGATTCTATGTACCAATTTTTACGCCAAAATCTTCAAAACTTTCCATGAAATCTCATGTTCTAGCATTTTCCCATATTTGACCTTGCCGTAAAAAAGGTCAAGGTCAACCCAGGGTCATAATTTGAACAACCTTGATAGTACTTGAGTACCCAATGCTACATACCGAGTTTCAAGGCCATCGGTCTACTGGTTCTGGAGAAGAAGATTTTTAAAGGTTTTTACCATATATGGGCGTGGTGGCCATGTTGGTCATGTGACCTGAACCGTATGCATAAATTTTCATTCCCTCAACCCCTGGACGATCTATATGAAATTTGGTTACAATTGGCCTTGTGGTTTTTGAGGAGATTGTTTGATATTGTCAAAATATGAGAGTTCTGGGTCAAAGGTCAAAGAATGACCTTGACCTCTTGTACTCATAAATCTTCATGTAGTCATTAAGATGACTGTATGTACCAATTTCTAGGCCAAAATCTTCAACAGTTTCCAAGATATCTTATGTTGCAGCATTTTGCCATATAAAAGCATGAGTAAGCAAATTTGACCTTACCGTAAAAAAGGTCAAGGTCAACCCAAGGTCATAATTTGAACAATCTTGGTAGTACTCGTGTACCCGATGCTACATACCAAGTTTCAAGACCATTGACCTATTGGTTCTGGAGAAGAAGATTTTTTCAGGTTTTTACCATATATGGGCATGGCGGCCATGTTGGTCATGTGACCAGGACCGTTTGAACAACTTTTCGTTCCTAAGGTCCCAGGAGGCTCTATATGAAATTTGGTTACAATCCGCCTAGCGGTTTCAGAGGAGAAGTCGTTTGAAATTGTGGACGGACGACGGACGGACGACGGACGGACGACGGACGACGGACGCCGGAGCCTTACCATCCTATAAGCTCCCCCGGAGCCTCTGGCTCAGGTGAGCTAAAAATGTATCACCCATCCAAAATTATTAGAAAAGAACTGAATAAACCGGATCGGCTGATGGGAAATGATATGCGTTGTATTGCTCAGTCATTGTATCGCTAAAGAAGGAAGGTCTGTAATGTTGTTTTCGTAAACAAAGGGAAATGCGCACTGCCAATATAATTAATCGTTCAGATAAAGATGGATAATTAAAAATTCGCGCATTTGAAACGCGATTTCGATCATAAGTAAATTTTGCCGCGGTTCCATAAAAAAATCGGCGCTTTTGATACATAACACTTTCGTACAACGCCGATTGGAGAATCTAAGAAGTAGAAAACGTAAAGACTGGTCAAAAGTTTAAAAGTTCCATTTAACGCAGCGCCAATCAAATGTAGTTTTAATGTACATGTATTTCTTTGTTTTATTAGACTGGGACATTCCTTGTGTCTCATAACACGGATCTACATTTCTGGGATTGTTTTAGGAGGAAAAAGCAAACCAGAATTTCATAAGACTGACCGAAAAGTTTTGGGTATTTTTAGAACAGAAAACACCCTTTTATTGCCAAATAAATAGGGTAATTAGATTCTAAAAGGCATGGATTTTGGGAGCAATCAATACAGGTACAGGAACTAAACATCAGAATCGAATTTTGAGCATCTTCGCATTCTGCATTCGAGGAGCAAAGAACTTTATATTCTGAAAAAAAAATAATATTCTGAAAAAAAAAAAAGCTTTTTTTTTTCACTAATTCTGTGGATGAAAATATGCAATTGAAAGTATTTGTAGGACGATTTCCTTTCCTTGACATGTTAATTAATGTAAAATGTGTCAGTGTTCGTCTACAGGTTTAGTTTTTTCTTCTTCTTTTTTCTATCGTTTTAGGTCTCTATTCTTCCAACATTGCCCCTCCCCTCCCCGCCATCCCCGCCCTTCTTTTTCATTTACATTCATTTAAGTAGAATGAACATAAATGAGAAATCATGATGAAGTAGAATTGCTGGTATTAGCAAAATAGACTGTTTTCAATAGAATTTTTCATTAATGAAACGATTGCCAATATCATGCTGCTTTAGGGTTTAAACTTTACATATTTTAACATACATAGACAAACCTGCAAGGGAGAGAACGCTTACCTGAAAGCATTTTGTCTCCTATTTAAATCATAATGAGCCGCCTAGTCTAGATCTACACTGTTTGCCATCTAGTCTTTGAATTTTCAATATGATACAGCTTGAACAAAGCATTTTTTTTAAATTTTGCAGACATAAGTTTTGTCGTCTGCTTTTTGGCGCGTAAAGGGTTAATGTTGCCTCTTTTGTGAATTTAGAGGTGTATACATACACCATAAGTGCAGATTAAAATTTTAATTAAAATAGTCTAATACGAAAGATTTACGTTAATAAGGTGTTTTAATCCTCAAGATCACATGACTTCATGCCCACATCTAAACATAGTCCTAAGCCTACCAAATACCACATACGGTTTAAATTTAGGACAGTGAACTTAACAGTATTATCGACACGCCCATTTAATAATTTTATAGTTCAAAAACTACGTTAAATGATCTTCAGACATTGTTTTAATCATGACAGCTCTTATCACAAGTAAATAAAAACAATGAATGAATTCGAACATGCGATGAGAAAAGCTCCCTTAGTGCTTCAACCTTCCCATTTCGCATTAACAATCCGGAGAAATATATTTACATGTAATACCATTGGAACTGCAAGCTTTACGAACTGATTAGTTCTTGCGGTGAATAGAATTCAGGGGCGTAACTATGGGCAATTTCATAATACGCACAACCATGTTTTGTTCTCTACTTCTTGAAGGGAAAGCTAGTATTTCAGCCACTTTGGTCATTGGTATTGAAATCTTGTCTAATTTATGAATTTTCAGCATGCAAATATGCAAGTGCGTTTTGAAATTTTGTCAATTTTGACAAAATTTCAATACGCACTTGCGTATTTGCCGTATAGGTAGCTACGCCCTTGGAATTGTTTAAATGTACCAGAGAACCTAGTGTGGCATATTTGTCACCGAACAATATACACAACGGTTAGTCTGGTCCTTTTGGCAATATTGTATAGTCGTTCACTTGCAGGAATAATGGCCTTGAGTACGATACATGCATATATATCATTTCGCGTATGTGCATGGTGAACTGTCGTTGCGTATGCGTATGCCCCTTTCCTAATTTAACCATTTTACTGATTTACAAAAGTGTCGATATCCAAAACTTTTGATATTTCCATAACTTATCACGTCGATTGGATGCATTTTAAACAATATGTAACAGCGTTTCTTTTTCCATCTTTTAAAATTTCAAGAAGTAATTTTAGGAGGCAAAAACAGTCCTGATAAAACCCAAACGCTTCTAGGAAGAACAGCAGTCCAAAAAAGTAGATTTTGTAGTTTAAGTAGATCAGATATAAAATACAATAAACAATTTGCTATGAATTTAAAGCAGACATAATATATTTTCAGTTGATGTATACAAGGTTTCTATGGTGTTAAGCATGCGACTCTAAGATGGGACAGCAAGTAAGCATCGAGACATTCTCTGCTACTTCCGGTTCCGATGGCCACAAATACTGGGCAAGCTTTGATCCTTATCCTTTCAAAGCTGGAAGCAAGAAGTTATCATATATGGGGTACCTAAATGGTACTGGACCATTAAAGGGACAAAAGTGCGTTGTGAAAACTATCAGAAACGGTTCCTTGACCAGGCAGGATTTGCAACTGGAGACCAAAAGGGCAAAACTAGCCAAAGAAATCGCGACTGCCTACAATAAATTTGAAGAGGATGGGTTCCATGAAATAATATTCAACCATCCCATAATAACAGAGATCGACCAGCTTTCTGACTGTTTCTGTCTCGCAGACATTCTTGGTAAACCAAAAAAGAAAATAAAGGAACAGGACTATGTTTCGATTGAACTGTACATCAAAGGGCGTTTTGAGGACTTCGAATATGGTTGGGTTCCTAAAGAGGATTTAGTTGTGCCTGAAGCATTCTCGCATTTTTCTTGGTGTAAAAGTGAAGGCGAGTTTCTGATTTCAAATTTGCAAGGTGCTAAGACTAAATCGGCTTACCATTTTACGGGACCAGTTATCCATTCTAAAGAGCAGACATATGGGACCTCGGATCTGGGTCTGAAAGGAATTAAGGGATTTTTCAGACTTCACGAGTGCAATAGAATATGCAGAAACTGGCCGCGGCTAGGGGATGGTAGAAACCTGCGGTTGTGGGCAGAAACCGTTGAACGTAAACTGCAAGTAATTCCAAGTGCTCCACCCTCCCCGTTACCGCCGCCATATTTTGAATCCCGACAAAGAACTATGTCAAATGTGCAAAATGGTGTGCCTTTAAACTGGATGGAGCCATTTACGCACCCACAAATCGACAGCAATTTCGTGCCAGAGGAGGTGTTTGCGCCACAGTTCATGTGGTATGTTCAGCAATTGGGCTACGCATTCATTCGCCCTCCTCCGCCATATTGCGAATGCGCAATGAGAAGACAAGGATGTGCGCATGATCAAAAGGCGATTTCCTGTTCTGAGAATCCGGTAGACGATGATAAAGCATCTCTTCTTCCACCTGCATATTCAGATGAGTGTGCAGACATGAACCAGAGCTTTACAACTTATTTGTAAAACCAGAAGCGATAACGCTTGTTGCAGCTTTCGAAGCTAATCCCAGTGGGCATGGAATATATAAGGACTTCGTCTGACGTAAATATACGCTGTCGATACGATATTTTTCCCCCAATATTGTATGCTTACTGGGATGCAGCAACTTAAGCAACAGGAGTTGAGAAATCTGCATGTAAAATAGGGCAACCCTGCTGTTCACTGAGATGAGATATTTTTTGTACAGAGTCGAGATATTACAAGCGAAGTGTAAAGGCCTGGTTCCTGGTCAGACAGTGCACAGTAAGGCTGCTCAAGTCTCCGCCATTTTGCATAAGTAAACTTGTATCGAAGAAACTTTATGTAATCCAGCTGGTTACTGGATCATTGTACAAATCTCAGCATCATGTTCATAATGATTTAGAGAAACTAAGCTGCAACACTCCCATCGGAGAAAAATCAAAATTGTCTTACTCTACGACTCTGCGAGGGCCATTAGGTCTTGATACTTTGTTGATGGGGAACAAGGAACAAAGATTCAAACATCTAGAACCAATAAAGCATCTAGAGCAAATAATTATAACACTGAGAGGGTAATAAGTATTCATAGTTTATCAGTGCAGTAACTTAAAAGCCTGGCAAACCAAGATTTAGGACACAAATGACGTCTTCTATGTCTAGCGTTTCTATGTTTAAGGTCAGCTGTTGGCAAACGCACCACCTTAAATAACTCCACCTATTGTTCTCACAAGTAATCCTACTAAAATCATCCACTTTAATACTCGAAAGTGCTATACACCTGTGTTTTCAAACTACGCGAACAACACTTTTAACCTTCAAATCCCATGAATCCCTCACAAAATAAACTATCTCACCTGGACCTATCCTGCTTTCTATTCTGTCAGTGACCCTCTTCTGAAATGGAATGGAATTTCAAGTTTAGAAGAGGGCCATTCGAAAACCCAGCGGCTGAAGTTTCCAAGTAAGAAAGTTAGCGGTCTGGCATGAGAAAAGTTACTTTATTGTACATGTACGTGCAAACACTTGAAAATCAGATGAGCTTTCGCACTCATGCAGCCTGACCAGAGTTTTCATTTTTTACAATAAGGGTCTTCTTGATCTAAATATTGTTTATGCAAACACAGAAACCTGGAATTTACTGGATTTTACCGCATAGGCTGATCTGAGTAACATCAGTTCGCGCATGCCATTAGGTCATTAGGCACCTCAGCAGGCATACGACGTTGAATCAACTTTGAATCAATGTTGATTAAACGTCATGACGTTTATCAACGCTGACTCAATGTTGATTCAATACTGTGATCCCAATGGGTTATGGGGTACCTTTTCTTGGTTCATGCTAAACGAGTTTCATCAAGTGGGACTGATGCTGCTAACCCTTTTTTTCTGCTGAAGAAATTCTCGATCATATGAATGAACATTTTGTACAGGGCTTTTATCTCCTGTCGCATAAATATAATTGAGCCTCATCATGTGATTTCCAACAATGTGGCATTGGTGACAAGCATAGGTTCTGATCAGACTGCACATAAGTGCAGTCTGATTAGAATCTTTGTTTGTCACATCAGCCGTCTATGGAAGCGACCCAAGTCATACAGCCAACAGTGAGGTCTCTGACTACCCTGTATAAATGAGGAGATCGATCTGAATATCACATGACAAAATTGCCACATTGTTGGAAATCACATAATGTGGCTCATATTAGGTTAGAGCGCCTCACTGGTGGTGCAGAAGGGCGCCGGATGGTCTGGCTTCGCAGAACAGAACAGAACAAATCCATGACCGTAAAACTCTATGCACTAAGCAGTAAATGGGTAGCTGTTTCGAATCAAGGAAGCATAATGCAGCGAAAGAGAAGGGAAGGGCTGCTCCTAACCCTTTCATATGTTGTGCCCAAGATACAGTGGACCTCTAACCTCAACTGCCCCTACGGCCTCTAAGCTATGGGAGACCTTAACCTTTTTGATATAATTTACTGTTCGGTCAAGGATAATAATATGTCATTTCCACTTGCAATTATTTCCCCGTTGTCCACTGATACATGTAGATTATATAATTGCTTTGCAGACCTTGAGTAATTAGGTAGATTATTTTACCCTACCCTGTCCTTCCACCTCGTTATCTAGAGAGCGACCTTCGCCAGTGCTGGTTGTATATAGCTCGTTTCCCCAAACTCGAGGAACCCGTTTGTGTCATTTGGCAGCCTCCTGTTGTATTCGTTTCTTATTTCTTTGATGTTAACAATATTTTATTCAAATGCTAATATATAAATCATACAAATGGACTGTGGATCTGAACGAAATCATTACTATGCGTATCCTTTCTTCTATAATCGTTGTTCAAAGACGTCTGACGTATTTGGGTACATTGATGTTTACCTTCACTTTTCGACTTACGAAAGTTCGTTGTTGCCCAAGTTTGCGGCTGTTACTTCTCCATGCATTTGGCCCCCGTAGCCTTTTACTGGAATGCTCCTAAATTTTGAACAAGTATTTTGTGGAAATTTGTTTTAAAAAATCTATCGAATGGCAAACATTGCAGGCCCAGATCAGACTGCTCCTTTTCAGGAACAGTCTGTTCTGGGGCTGCAAAGTGTGCCCATATACTCCTGTCCAAAATAAATATGGTATTTCAGACCACTGGGGACAATTTTCGGACATTTGGCCTCAAATAAATATGAACTTTCCTTAAATATCGCAACTAAATATTAATGGGACTTAACATGGATATTCAATTATTACAGGGCAATAGAAAACGGGTCTATTCATATATGTTTTAGCAATCAAATACAAAATATAAATATTGAACATGACATGGATATTAAAGATTTTTATCGGTCAAACAAATTTTAATTTGTTGACATATTTTGAAAATTAATCTTAGAATATCAATAAATAAATACAATGACTGCTGTTTGAGGCTGTGATATAGATCTGCGTATATTTAATGTACAAATAATTTTACTGTATTGCTTTGTATTGTTGTAATATAATTCATATTTGATCCCTAATAGCATTAATTTTTAAAAGTTATATTGTCGTAACAGATAGAAATGAGCCGCGACACGTAAAATCTAACAAAGTGGTTGTGCGCCCAGCGCAGGCTCAGATTAGCCTGGGCATCCACCTAGTCTGATCAGACTCTTTACTAGGTGCTTAAAGGGTAGCTAAGGGTCTAAGATACCTTCATGCGGACAGCGAAGACTCTGTGTGAATGACTGGCTCCTTGTTCTGCAAATATTGTCTTATATTTGACGTAAATGCGTTTTCGAAAACTGCTGCCGATTACAAAGTTTTCATTTGCTGAAATATTCTGTCTTTCTTGTAATATTTGCTTTAATCCCATTTACCCTTGATTTTTTACGCTCCGAATTAGGCATGTAGACAGACAGGCAGACAAGATACATTTCTAAAATAATATTGACGCAGGGGCGTAACTAGGGGCAATTTCATAATACGCACAACCATGTTTTATTCTCTACTTCTTGAAGGGAAAGCTAGTATTTCAGCCACTTTGGTAATTGGTATTGAAATCTTGTCTAATTTATAAATATTCAGCATGCAAATATGCAGGTGCGTTTTGAAATTTTGTCAATTTTGACAAAATTTCAATACGCACTTGCGTATTTGCCGTATAGGTAGCTACGCCCTTGCGCACTGTCATTAGATTAAAAGACATATTTTAGATGTTCATTAGAAGATAGATAGTTCATCAAAATAATACAAAAAATATTACCTAAGCAATTCCACGTGTTCGTTTTACCGGAATATAGGATGTGGCGAAGCGAAGAAGCAAAGGATTTCAAACGAAATCCAAAATTTGAAATACCCAATAATATATGTGCACATTGAATATATGTACTCAGGTCAGCCCGCGCATCCTCAGTCTGATCAGAGTCTTCACTGTTCTCATAAGGGTTATGTGTTCACATCCATGTTTTTCACCAGTTTTACAAAGGAGGAAAATTTTTATGGCTTCTTGTTTGCTTCCCTTGACAAAAAAAGCGTTTAGAAAATAGACTCTGTTCTAACAGGAAAGAATTTTGTCCTTTGGAAGCATGTTATTGCTTTTCAAAAGTTGATTCCTATTGAGCAGGACGACAAAAAGGAAAGTGGCAGCGTTGCTTCCCTGAAACTCTCCATAAATTCTTATCAACCTGTGCAAAAATAAGTACTCTTTCGCTTCTCGTGACACAGTACCCTTTAAGGTCATGCTGTTTATGGTCATGAGCAAACAGATGGTTCCAGCAAGCACAAAACGTCAAACTGACGTCGAAGAAACGTCACGGCTGCAGCATTGTTGTTTTACCATTTTATGCCCTCTGCAAATATTCGACATTAGATGTAGCTCATAAGTAGAACTAACATTTACCAGAGCTCCAGATAATGTGGGGTTTTCAAGAATTATTCTTATTTGTCAAGGAAAATATATCTTGCGACCCCTCAACAGAACCGGCTAGGCGAGACAGTTCTACTGAGGAGTCACAAGATATGTTTTCATGGAGAAACAGAAAAACAATACAAATGTATCCAAAAAAGAAGATATCCCTGTTACTCTTTCTTATCTGAACCTCTGTTACAAAGTTCTGTAATATGATTAATATGTAGTGCACGATTAAAAGGAAGCCTCTGATCAGCCTGCGCATCCGCGCAGGCTGATCTAAGTATTCCCTTTTTGCACATGTCTGAAGGTAATTTTTCATGTGACGACGATCAATCCAACAAATGTTTCCTAATAGATCTGTATGTATTTATCAATTTCATATTTGTTGAAATTCTTGTAATTGTTTTGCTGATATTTCTCATAGATCGTTATGATTGTAGTTTATATCCTTGTGTATTGTTTCAAAAAGATATGATTTTTGTTTTGTTGAAGGTTATCTATTTCAGTTATTAAATTCCTTGCAAATTAGCTGTTTCAATTGTTTATTTCTCTGTAATACACCATAAAAGTCCCCAAAAATCCAAGATGGGACAGATACCCCTGAATAATAGTTAACAAATATTTAAAACCAAACTCTAACGAGCAGTCTGATCAGAATCTTTACTGTTCCCCATTCCGACAGCACTGGCCTGACGGATCGCCGAACAGTGAAAGTGGCTCGTTCAAATTTTTAGTGAACTACAGTACTTGATAAAGGAAATGTTCTAATCTTATGGGGACATGTGGTATATGTTTACAAATATATCATTATAGACTGGGAGATTTTAGATATTGCGAAACGAAGATTGAGGTGTGCTTCGCAAATCTGCTGAGCCTTTTAAATCTATAGATAGCATCTCAGTTTTCAAAAGAATTCGAATTGACGTTTAGAAAATAAGTAATATTAGAACAGACATTGAATTTACGCCAACTGCTCATTACCCTTGCTATCTTTACATACAGACCCTTTTATCTTTTACATAATTAATATCTCCTGATTAATGAACCAGAGGATCTCAGTATCGTGATAAACAAAACCGCATTAATCATTTCAGAACAATCAGGGGAATACAGGACTAGACAATGAATAGACTTATTCATAAATACAAAGCGAAACTTACCGTGATTTATTACCGTATTTTGGCATGTTTTTTGTAAATATTTAATTTTCATATTATTTCATATTTGTTTCAAACTAGTAATATCTTTCAAACATTCACCAGGTAAAAAGGGGATCTACAAAACACAGTCAGACAGAATCCCAAAATATTCACAAAGTTAATTTCGCCCGCGCGTTCCCATTTCAAATCAGTGTTGATAACAAAAAGGTAAGACCAGGGAAGATTCTCCTCGCACCTCAGCGGAACGTATCCATGGCCGTAGTACGGGGAACCGTGTACCCCGTCCATTTTGACCAGTGTTATGGCACAGCTACTAAATTTATGTAGCTGGTTTCAAGATGGACAACGTTCGTACGTCATGATCACGTGCTAACAACAGTAAATATCATAATTGAACCGCGACACGACAAAACCAACAAAGTGGCATGTGCGTCCATCCTAGGCTCGGATCAGCCTGGATATCCGCCCAGTCTACTGAGAGTCTTCGTTGTCGGCATAGAGTTAGCTTGACCCTATATATTAGGCGCACAGCGAAGACTCTCATCAGACTTGGCGGACTCCCAGACTGATCTGAGTCTTCGCTGGGCGCACATGCCACTTTGTTGGTTTTCTCGTGGCGTGGCTCAATTATTTTTCTAAAGGAAATAATCTCGAACTAGGTAAGAAAATGTAAAATCTCAAGTCTCACAAGGTCGATTTCAAAGTCATGAAAAGCAGTTACCCCCTACTAATATCATTTGTCTGAAGCAACTGTCATTAATTTATGAAATGAAGCAATTTACCAGAACACTTCGGACAACTGAGAAAACTTTCTACTTTGTGGGGCAATATTCCCTCGGTCTCTGCATGCGTAGTTTATGTCTCTCAGTAAGTCTGCTGTGCTACAGCCCATTTCAAATACAAATATAACGACTTAGTTGATAGAGGGAAGTAACTGTTCAACAGTAAATTGTCACATGGTTATCGCAGAGCGAAGCTTGCGCCAACACTTAGTTTCCGAATTCAACAGTGATGGCCAAGGACGAAACATAGTATGCGTCATGGCGTTGAATCAAGGTTGATCAAGGTTGTGTGCCCAATGGCACAGGGTATAATCGATTCCGCTAATTTTCGCTTCCTGCAGACACTGTACATCATATTTGGCTTCCGCCGAGACTGTCCGCGAACTCTTGCTTCCTGCAGAGACTACTGTCCTCGTAAAATGGCTTCCTGCCGAGACTGTCCGCGTGATTCTGCTTCCTGCCGAGAGCCTCGGCAGGAAGCAGAATCACGCGGACAGTCTCTGCAGGAAGCCATTTATCATGTACAGAAGTCTCGGCAGGAAGCAAGAGTTCGCGGACAGTCTCGGCGGAAGCCAAATATGATGTACAGTCTCTGCAGGAAGCGAAAATTAGCGGAATCGATTATACCCTGTGAATGGGTGGGTTTCAGCTACCGGACTTTCACTGTCACTGACTCGTCCCTCTATCAAGGACATGCGACACTGAATGCCTGTTATGCACTCTGTCCCTCAAATGCAAGTTTTACTCGAATGTAACTATATTATTTCCTACGAGTCTTTGTAGATACTAGCGGACTTGTGAGAGAGAATCTTGCTTGCTATTACCTTTTTGTTATCAAACCCGTCTGTCCCTGAAACAAACTCATTCAGGTGCTCAAATTATGGTTTCTCTGCAGTAGGGATAATTTTCATTCCCATAGCCCGGCATCTCTCAGTATTCATCAGTCTTTTAATCGACTGCTTTAGATTGCCTTACTAAAATTAAGAAATTACTGTATGCTTTTCTCTGGCTTTACAGACAGAAATCAGATTTTTTTATTGGTTTTGACTCTTATACTAGATCATCGGTTTTTAATCATTTGGATCCTTTTCGATACCAAAAGTCTTTAATCGGCCGCCTCATTAAAATTAAGAAATTACGAGTACAGTATGCTTTTCTCTGTTTTTTTTTTGTCACCAGATATTGTCAGGGTCACTGATGAGACTTGAGTAGCCGAAGTATTGCCCATGTTCCTTCTTTTAAATGGGTTCTCTGCTCCTGAAGGAACTCTTAAAGATTTTAATCCTGTTGCAGCCTTGAACACAGGGTATAATCGATTCCGCCAATTTTCGCTTCCTGCAGAGACTGTACATCATATTTGGCTTCCGCCGAGACTGTCCGCGTGGTTCTGCTTCCTGCCGAGAGCCTCGGCAGGAAGTAGAATCACGCGGACAGTCTCTGCAGGAAGCCATTTATCATGTACAGAAGCCTAGGCAGGAAGTAAGAGTTCGCGGACAGTCTCGGCGGAAGCCAAATATGATGTACAGTCTCTGCAGGAAGCAAAAATTGGCGGAATCGATTATACCCTGAGTTGAATATAGCCCGATGTTTTGTATTGTCATGGAGGGAGCAATACAGGAGTTAATGTGGTATAATCTCCATTTAAAATGGCAGTGTCCACCTTATGCTGATATTCATTCAAGGCTAAATATCTAGGCCCAGTTGTTCAAAACTAACGACGTCGTTAGGTAACGAGACGTTAAAATTTCAAATGTTAATATCTCAAATACGCCAATATTTTTGTTGAAAAAGTGTGAGAAGCTTTTGCAAAAGCTTCTCACATATTGTCAACAAAAAATATCAGTGTATTTTGTTATAAAGCTGCATAACACTTAACGAACTGACCTCTTAACGAGCACGTTAAGCTAACGATGCTTTGAAAAACTGGGCCCTAGTTTTTAGCTAGGTAAAGACTTTGAATCCTCTGTTACATGGTTAATTAATCAGGCCCTCCTCTTCTATGGATAATGAGTTCTGCTTGTCTCTGTGATTTTCCACGTTCTCTACCATTTTCCTAACAGACTGGCTTATGTTTTGCATGGTCAGCATTCTAGTATCTTTGGGCAGTAATGCTGCTTTGAACAGTTGCAGCCTCCTTTGCTTGTTTGTCTGCAAGTTCATCCCCAAGATTTCAGCATGACATGGAGACGAATGAATGTGAACAGTCCATCTATTTACAGATAGCGCTCCCATCCTCATAATATCTGTATGCAACTGCACGTAGTTCTTGTTGCTCCAATTCAGCATAAGAATGCTTACCGTGGACTGACTGTCACCGTTGACTGACTGTCACTGAATATCCGCAAAGTCTTGTAAGGGCTACTTAGCATTCTCGTAACCTCATATTTCAGTACTACTATCTCTGCAATCAGATCGCCCCATGTATAGCAACAGGTGTACGCAAGTGGACTGTTTCGAGACAGGATAAAAATAACTGTCCCAGCTGCACCTGGTCAAGGATTGTCTTGGCAAGAGCCATCGGTGAAGTATTAATAAGCACCATTTGTTTTTATAACACATTCCACTGTGTCTATGTCTCTGAAGAGACATTTTTTAAAGAAGAATTGAGCACAAGAAGGTACGTCACATCACTGGACAAGGCAAGCTGAGTGTCTGATCATTCCGGTAAAGGTTGATACATCAATTATCATGTATGCTCTCTGTCTTCGGCCAAAGCTTCAAATCTTTACTCACGAGTACCTTATCACAAGACTATATTGGGATCCAAATTTTAAGAGTAACTACACTTCAGGAACTGACTGAGTCAGATCCCAAACCCTATCCCCAACATCAAAGGGAAAGATTGACAAAGACATCCCAACAAACAATAAATTACAAGTGATAAGCCGGGTCAGCAGCTCTTTCCCAAATAGGTGGCAACTCAGCTATCTTTATTGAACTAAATAATTTAGACCAACAGAAGGGTTACAACAGACTAAGCAAATATACGAAAAACATTTAACAATTATTTTTACCTATTTTCCATTTTTATTATAGAAGGTTAAAATGAGAACACAATAAATTAAACAGCACCGAACATAAAACATTGGGACGGTCAGTAATAACTACTGGGGGGTTTAAACCAAGTCTGTGTATCTAAATATTTCGGACCTGTCACCGCAAAAGCCTATTATTTCGAACTTACGATTTTGATACTTTAACCGCTTCACATATATGGAGAAAACGCGATGACGTCATCGATAAGGATTTCCAAGGTATTCCCCACACTGGTTGGCAAAAAGTCGATGATCAATCACGCTATATTGAACGTTTATTGTGTGATGTTAAAGTATGTAATTAATCATGCCGTGTAATTCGCGCATTCTGATGCATGTTTTTTTAATATATATATATATAAATGATAACGCTGATAAATGTAGGTATTTTAGTGTGAAATATTGTTCTATTCTCTCTCCTAATTCATTTAAATTGGTTCCACATGAAGTGCTTTTAGATGTACGTTTTAGCATGGATACTCTAAAAATTTGTCTGTATCTGGTGTACATTTTGAAATTAAACCGGTTGTTTATTGTTTATAAATGAATGTATCCGGTATTCAGCGGGTCTTTTGATAAGGAATGTCTTTAATTAGAATGCCGCGGGTGTCCTACAGTGACAATGTCATATTGACTTGTATAATATAACCAACAGTTTTTGGCGGTGTGGCTAATTTAAATATCAAATAAAACTCGATTATTATAATCTATGATATTTTGATATTAATGTGCTTGTCCGCTCATAAAATATAAAGAGCAAACAATGAGAGAGAGAGAGAGAGAGAGAGAGAGAGAGAGAGAGAGAGAGAGAGAGAGAGAATTTGTTGTTTAGATGTCATGAGCTCGGACTAAATACTGTGGTAATTACTGCATTTCAAAACAGAGAAGATTCTCATCCTTTACCGTTTTCTCAAACCATTAGAGAGAAAGACAGACAGAGAGAGAGAGAAAGAGTGAATTTGTTTTTCGGATGTCATGAGCTCGGACTCAATAATGTGGTAATTACTGATAGTAATTTCAAAACAGAAGTTTCTCTGCTTATACATGTATATTATCCTTTACCATTTTTATAACATTCTCTTTTGAATCGCAGTCATGACTGTTAATTCATTTACTTATCTATTTTTTACATTTTCTAATCCCTAAATCAGATCAATATGTTTTATTAATTTTGCATTAGTTCTCGTTGGATACAAGTTCCTATATTTTATTGTCTTTCATTTTCTATTACCCGAGTTATATTTACTAATCAACTTGATTGTCGAAAGGGTTTAAAGGTTAAAATACTGATCTTTAGTACCTCCGATTTATGTATTTTTATTTTATTTATTTATTTTTTCTTTAGTCCTGTTCCGAAGGAGTCAATTTATGTCGAGTAATCAAATATCTTTAAATAATATTGAATAACTATCTTGTTTCGCGCGACAAGCGATTAAGACAATATTTGCACTGGTTTTATCGGTTTCTATTTATTCGTAGCTTTCTAAACTATATTTTACTCATTTCAGAGGTTAATTTTAAGCAAAATCCTATAGAAGACCACTGTCTGTCGCTATCTTTTTGCCAACCAATCTACCCACGTGATTATCCGATGACGTCACTCCGGAGATTCCCGTTATCTCCTATAGCAGAAAAAAACATTCCGAAAGAAAATAAAGTGCCTGGATAATAGAGCATTTAAAGAAAGATTAGGAAACATGCTTGCTGTTAACTAACGCTAAAGCGGGCCTGTGATACAATAATGTGCTGTTAACTAACGTTAAAGCGGCCCCGCGGGCCTGTGATATAATAATGTGATGTTAACTAACGCTAAAGCGGGCCTTTGATACAATTATGTGCTGTTAACTAACGCTAAAGCGGGCCTATGATACAATAATGACAAGACCGGCAAAGAGTGATACATGAATTATCATGTATGCTCTCTGTCTTCGTTTTCAAAGACTGCTAGTCTTGTCTTTCAGTTGCCTATCGCCTAATTACTGACGAACCTCTTCTTGAGTAAAATGTCCAGACTAAATGATTCATCCTTTCGTTTATAGTTCATACACAGCTTGTTATATACACTAAGGTCTTATTTTAATATGCGGACCTCTATACTTCTTCTTAACTGACTGTACTTTATGGGCTAACAACAGTTTATACATTTTTTTTGTACTGTGTATGAAAGGAAATGTCTCCTTGTATGATAAGGATGTATGTATGACTCGTATGTAAGCCACGTTCCTGAGTTGAAGAATCTTTTTTACAAATTGGAATACAATATAATGTTTAGCTGATCCTCTGTGGCCTTATTGTTTGTGGCATATAAATGGCAGAACTTCATCAAAGTCTAAAATATTTTTAGATATACTACAAGACGGATCTAGATTTTTAAGATTGTTTTAGAAGAGGAACCCCTATCTAATAGCAGAATACACACGACTGATTTACGTATCTGGGGCACTGTTGGAGACAGAACACCTGTCTTATAGCCGAATAAATAGGTAAACATCGTTCTAGTAAGGTGTCTGAAATATAGAATGAGCTGCGACACGAAAACCCAACAATGTGGTTGTGCGCCCAGGACACGCTGGGATCAGCCTGGGCATCCGTCCAGGCTGATCATACTTTTCGCTAAGGGACCGACCATTTGATATTCGGGGGGGGGGGGGGGGGGGGCGGGAGGGGGGCTGGTATATTTGTCAAAAAAATCCCTGTCTTTGGATATGCAAGAAAAACATAACCTGGCTCATAAAGGGGTTTAAAAAATAATCTGGCCTCAAAAGTAAGTGAAAAAAATAACCTGGCTCCACCCAAAATTCCCCCAAAAATATAGTCTGCAGACAATTCCATTTGAATTGAGTTTTTATAATGTCTCTGGCATCTGGGGGGGCACAGCCCCAAGACCCCCCATACTTATAGTACTATCTTAATATTATCTACAATTGTTTTACACCAGCAGGCCCGCATATGCATACGTTTACAAAAACATCCTATACAACATTCACATACATGTATTATTGATCTGCCACATTACTAAATAAATGTTCCCACTAAAACTGAATTGCAAAAGAGTCACTAGCATATGGGAGACAAATTAAGCCATTATGGCAAAATAAACACTCTAAAAGACAAAAAAAGTCCTAAAAAAAACTTATTTTTATCATCATCCCTAGTTTTTCTCTATTGTTTCCAGTCTTGAAATTGCCATTAAAATTGGGAAATTGCTTTGGCTTCTGGTGGGCGTTGCCCCCCAGACACCCCTTTGTTAACTTCTTAGCACAGAACTTTCAGTCATTTTATTAACTGGCATTCATGTATAATGTTACTCTATCAGTAAGTATTTATCAAACTTTCTAAAGTGCGAATAAAGCACGTTTGGGCATATGATTGGGCTAGAAAAAAACTTAAATTCCTAATGTTAGCCCTAAAACTTTGCCAAAATAGCCCTAATTTTTGGCCAAAATATCCCTATTTCAAAGCATATTTTTTGCCAAACTCATACAGGAATGTTTGTATCTGTACCTTAGATGAAGAGAGTAACATGCTCCAGGCACTGATTTGCAAAAGCAAGCTAAGCCATGCCCTTAGCCTGGTTAAAGACAGCACCATGTTCTTTTTGTGAGAAAAAAGGTGTAAAAATTACTGATGTGGGTAAAATAAAAGGATGTTAAGGTCAAGTAAACAAGGATCTGATAGTTCAGCCTATAAAATTAAAAAAAATAACCTGTTTCAGTTAGTTTGTAAAAAAAAAAAAAAGAAATTAGCTCCCTCAAGGTGAAAAAAGAAAAAAAAGAAATTGTTTCCAGAGGCCAGTGAAATAAAATGTCCTGTCTTCATCAAGAATATCAGCGCCCCCCCCCCCCCCCCGAAATATCAAATGGTCGGTCCCTAAGCGCTTGAAAGGTACATAAGGGTCCAAGCTACCTCCATGCGGACAGCGAAGACTCTGATCAGACTCGGCGGATGCCCAGGCTGATCTGAGTCTGCGCTGGGCGTTCAAACCCTTTGTTGGTTTTATCGTATCGCGGCTCTTATATATTGATTTTAGGTACCTAGCAGTGGACTCGAATATGAATATATAAAGTATGAAGGGCCAAGGCGTTCATATAGCACATGCTCTCCATATCTCAAGCCTTCCCCGTGTTCCCAAGAACTCATGTGGAAGCGGTAAGTCAATTCAATTCAATTCAATTCAATTCTTTATTCAGATTGCCAAATACATTTTAGCGCATCTACAATACATCATAGAAACAAGACAATGATCTAATCACATTTACCTTCTGAATAGTAAGACTAAGACAGAGAGTGGTGTCATGTGTCGACACCTGAAATTAGTCTTGACCTTTCCCGATGGGTCATGTACGCTAAGAACATTTTCATTAAGCTGAGAGGCAGCAGATTTTTTTTTTTTTTTTTAAATCTCTTTTCGGTGACTTTGCGTACTCGTGCCTTTCGAGGTCAATTCGGTTTGATCTTGGTCAGTTTGGATCTGATGATGGTTACGTCCCTTTAAATAGAGGAGCTCTTTATTTTGGAGAATCGGGCACCTGCCACGAAAAGCTGTCAAAAATTTAAATTGATGTTTATTTTCGTGTTTACTGACGATAAAAGAGCAAATTTAGACCAACAATCAGTTTATTTATTGAGTTTAAACAGTATTGCATAACAAGCATATTTATTTTATAGTTTGATCATCCACATTTTCTGGAAATTTCCTTCTACCTGAGTCATTGAAAAATGTTAATTAGCCAATTTGGAATCCTTTGGCACCGTCTCAGAACGTGACAATTTTACTAGTGTTTTGATTCAGTGACACATTCATGCTACATAGGTCAGCTTTAACTTCCTGTGTGTTTATTCATTACACTTATTAACCGTTTTTTGGCAATACAGATGATGTATCTTATTTGTTGATTAGCTGGACACTTAAATGAGTTGGAAAGAGTTAGATTTGAAATAGATAGACAGAATCTCAAAGGTCACTGCTGCAAAAAACAGACAGATTGTTTCAGGTTTCACGGTCTAAACAGATAACATCATCTGCAGAAGTTCTAAAATTGTCAGAGTTTTTCTCAGAATGTCAGCAGGAGGAGACCGATTTACTGTTACCAAAGCAAATGAATCTGCTCCAATTGGAGATGGAAAGCAAGATGGCTATGGTGCTGCTGTTATTGACTTAAATACTGATCAGAAGAAAGGTGAGCTGCATTCTGAGCTGCATTGCTATCCATATACGTATTCTTGTATTTCTGTCAGTAAATATTTAACCTTGGTCAAGTAGTCAGGTCATATGCTGTACAGGTGTTGGGAGGGAAGGAAAAGAAGCCGGGACCAATGCCTGGGACCAAAATACTGGACCAATTTTTGTTGGCCTCAAAATCGTACTAAACATGCCAATAACAAGCTGAAAATTGGATCATTAGTAGTTTATAGGCTCTTCTGAGAAATGCACATAAAGATTTTATAAAACTTTCGATATTTGTTGAAATTTTAACAAAAACACAGGACCAGGTCAAGCAATTTCGACCCGGGACCAGTTTTTGGGGTATTTACGATGTCAAGCAAATCTCAATTTTTCCCTACAGAAACATTTTAAACCCAAATTATTTTACATCTTGTCATATGTAAACATACTAAAAAAGATTAAATTTTAAAAAAAATGTGAAATTTCTTTATTATTTTTGCACAAAAATCAACCCGGGACCAGCCCGGGACCAAACTCGGCATTTGTTTCGTGGACGATGTGAAGGAAATTTCAGTTTTTCTCTCTATAAATGTTTACAATCCCATTAATTTTACATTTACTCGTATATACAGATGCCAAAGAAATAGAAATAAAAAAGAAAACATTTTAATGTGAGCCCCAATCATATTTAAATCTAATTAGTTAATGAATTATATACAATTATTTGCAATTCTGGGTAAGCCCAATATTAAATTTGTGCAAACATGTTTTCAGTCTCGTTAATGATTTTAAGTGCTTTAAATCAAAATACTCCTTTCTTTCTTCTTAATTTGGCCCCATTTATTTTAATAGCTGATCAATAATGTTCAGATTCTATGGCAACGTACCAAGACAATGTCTAAACCACAGAAAATGACCATTTGGTCCCAGGTAGGTTTTTCTCTTAAAATAAGGGATATATTTTACGAATTTTTGCATTTTCGTCTTTTGTGGCATCTTTAGATATGACACAAAGTAAAACAATGAGATTTTAAACGATAATGTGGAAGTAAATTGAAAATTCATTCACATCGTTAACATCGCACAATAGATAAATGACAATTTTAGTCCCAGGTTGGTCCCGGGTCAAATTTTTCACGAAAATTGCAGATAAATTTCACATTTTTTAAAATTTTATCTTCTTTGATATGTTTAGAGATGACGAAATGTAAAAAAATCGGGTTTAAAATGTTTCTATAGGAAAACGTTGAGATTTGCTTGACATCGTCAATCCCGCAAAAACTGGTCCTGGATCGAAAAAGCTCGACGTGGTCCTGTATTTTTGTTAAAATTTCAATAAATATCGAAAGTTTTATAAAATCTTTATATGCATTTTTGAGAAGAGATTATAATCTACTTATGGTCCAATTTTCAGCTCGTTATTTGCATGTTTAGTACAATTTTAATGCCAACAAAAATTGGTCCCGGGTCCCGGCTTCTATTCCTTCCTGTGTTGGGAAGGGAAGTTGTTAGCGCCTTTTGTTCAAAGCATGCCAAGTTTTTTTGTGTTTTTTTTTTTTTTCTTTTTTCTTCAATAAAATGGCAGCAATGCAAACCTGATAAGACTTCTACATTGCATTGATTAGTATGACCAGGATCTTCACTGTTTACCTCTTATTACTCTCTGAAATACCAAAGGCTAGAACAAATAACAAACAGAAGCAAAATATTTTTTGGCAGTCTTTGCACTGTCTATATAATTTTGCAAATGCATGCATTATAAACTGTTAAGATAATATGTAAATGCTTATTTCACATACCGTATTCAACCTAATCAGCTCACATGCCCCTATAGGCGCACATCTTGAATAATTATTTAGGCATAATATGACTATAAGCGCACATATTTTTATTGGTTTATCCCTTTGTCTTCTGGTTACAAAACCTAAGAATGCTACAGAATCTTTCATTTTTCATTTGTAAAGCTTCTGTATCCTTCTATGACCATAAGCAGCTTTTCTCTTATGCTTAACCCTTCAATATGTTTCCTTCAATATATCACAAAGCGTTGAAATGTGGAATGCTTATAAGAAAGAACATTACTACAAGTATTTGCAGCCATTTTGAAAAAGTTAAGCGCACAGGGTGCTAATAGGGTTGATTACGGTATGTCATTACATATTTGTGTATTCTGCTTTAGTTTAGTTAAAACAATATTTTATTCAATGAATCAATACAAATATAGTAACACAATAAACATACAGCGGGATTAGATAAGAAGCTTTGCAACTTACAGACATCTTCTCCCGAGTACAAAACATTTACACGAGAAATTGAGTTTTCTGCTTTCTTGCTCATTTACTACACTAGTTAGTAAGGTTTGTGTAATGAAGTTTAAGGTTACTCTGCAGTCTTAAATGTATTTTTGTTTTCAGATCAAAACTTCTGAAGGTTTGTTATTTATAATTAAGAAGCTTTGAAACTGTGGCACTATAATTTAAACCGATTTCTTTGATTAACAAATCAAAGATTACTTGTATATAACACAGACTTCCCATGCTAATCTCTGACTATACTTTTCATCTTGCATATCATATTAATCCTAATACAGAGCCCCAGATAAGGAGATATTTGATGATAAATCGTGGATAATTTTTCATATTTCTTCATAAAACTCATACTTTTGCAATGTCTTAATGTACTTTACTATGAAGAATAAACAGAAACTGTCTATGACTAATTTGCAAGTAGTCTCTTGTCTCGGGCAAGCTAAATATTTGGGCCTGCCTGAATAACAGTGTACACAAGTCAGACTGCTCTTAAGGTGCAGTCTGATCATTGTTGGCAGTGTTGCTCAACAAGTGTATGAATCACTTCACAATTTGATAAATAGACCTTGGCAAATAGTTTGGCTATAAGGTCGCTTTATATTGAATGCTGGCTCAAGTCCTTTTGCCTTAAGATAGCTAGGATTACGGGTAGCTCAATCTGCCTCAGTGAGTTAAATGCAGACATGCTAAGCCAGTGGTCCATGTTTGAATTCTGCTGGAGGCAGAATACTTTTCAACTGTAAACAGAGCTCCATTGCACTCAGTCTTTCATTATCACCCTTGCTTTGGCTCAGTATAACTCAAATACCATTGAAAGACAGTAAAACTGCCAGTAATCCACCCATTCTAAGATGGCTGGCTAAATTTTTGCAGTTTCTGATTGTTATGAAAGGTCAATCTGCTTGTAATATTTTTTTATGCAAATTATGTGTGAGCTTCAAAATTAAGAACCTTACAGACATAACCAGAGATGTGGTGCCCTGTCTAATTCACAAGAATAACCTCTGTTACAGCACAGTGGCATAGCCAGGTGGAAGCAGAGATGCCTAAGCACCCAAACTCTTTTGAAAAACATAAATTTGGAAGCCTGTTTTAGATTTTCAATTTTGAAAATTCTTACGCAGCATCCATATTTTCTTGGGCCTGGCTATGCCTCTGCCGCAAAATCTCATTGTGCAGCTTGTCGTAACATTCACCCACATTTGCATGAAAACTTGAAAAAATTTGTGATCCATACATCACAGTACAAGGTTCAATATATCCTAGTGCTGTTAGGAAACAGAATCTGACCAGCAAAGAGAAATAGATTTGACTAAAGCCAGGCAACACAGTGCAGTACAGAGCTCTAGATAAGAGGGAGTTTCTGGTGATAATTAGGGATAATTTTTGATAAACCTGGATAAAAACAGATGTTGTGATGCCTTATCTGAACCACCTGTCAAGGTGGTTCAATCGAGGGGTCACAACATATGTTTTCAAAGAGAAACAAGAAAATTGTCGCACAATTTTCATCAAAATTGTAAATACTGCTTCTTATGTAGCATTGGAAAACAGCCAAGGCTCAGATCAGCCCAATGCAGTTGGCCACGCTGAGCTAATCAGTCTCTGCTTTTTGCAACAAAGAGTATTATTTCAAACAGTTGAGACATTGTTCAGACTGCACACATGCAAATTTAGGCTTATCGGAGTAGAAGCGTTTGCACAAGAGGCACATTTTCTTCTTGTGGCTCATACCTACAGTTGGTTCCCAGCACTAGATGTTTATATAAGATGAATAATTACTCAAAAGTTTATAGTCTCCAGGTAAGGGAATAGCAAGTTAATTTCTGTTGATATAATAAGAACAAATCTTGTGACCCCTTATAAAACCCACCTGAGGTGGTTCTGCAGAGCTCTAGATAAGAGGGAGTATTTGAAGATAATTAGGGATAATTTTTGTTAATTCCCCATAATAACATATGTTATGACCCCTCATCTGAACCGTTTCGATGAGACGGTTCAGATGAGGGGTCACAACATATGGTTTCAATGAGAAATTAAAAAAAATTATCATCAGACACTCCTTCATATCTAGAGCTCTGGTTCTGATGAAGGGTCACAACATAATATTGAGAAATAAGAAAAACTATATTCCAGAATTATCTTAAGAACTTCAACCATACCTTAGATGAACCTCTGCTTTATATGTAACTCTTGCTTTCCCAGTTTTATACTTCTGCATGCTTCACAGAAGTACATTGTAACCAGAAATTTCTTGTCAGATGCTTGTCAGAATTATTTTGCCAGAAAAATTCTTGTCAGAATTATTTTGCTTCATGACAGCTGCTGTATATAGACACATACATGTAGATGAAAGATTTACAGGTAACCATGTTGTTGGTTGATAAAATCTGATGCAGAGTATAGGTATATCTGAGTGCTAAGTGATGGCAGACATAACTGGAGCTCTCTGACAAAATGCAAACATGTTTTAAATTGGTTGGGTAATAATTCATTGGTTGAGTAAGAAAACGACTATTTCAACACTGTCCCATGCAAGGGGCGGCCAGCCATAGTACGTGTTCAACACGTACTATGGCTGGCTGCCCCTTGCATGGTGCTTTGGATGTGGACAATCCAGTGCACTAACAACAGCCTTAGTCATTGACATTACCATTGGGTGCCGGTGGTAGATTTTACAGTTGCCCAGAAAGGCATGAAAAATAGTTGTATAATATTTTACTTAATCTTAATCAGACCACAGAAACAAATTACTACATGTTCATATGGCTGTGGTATATAGTATTTCAATCCAGATTTCTTTATTAAGCATTTGCAAAGGGACATAACTGATACAGGCAAGAAATTTAGAATATTGCATAGAAACTTCCCCCTTAGTACATGAGACAAATATTTTCATATGGAGTTGCAAAAATTTACTAATTTACATTCTGTGACAGTATAATTTCAAATAAACTTTTTGGCTTAATTTGTGAAAATGCTGCCTTTTGGCTGATTATCAAACTACATGTATTTAATGACTTCATATAGCTTGTCCAAAGGCACAGTTTTGGATATGTAGACTTCATTGCTGTCAAGTCCACAAAAGTTACAATAGATGTATATGCAACTGTATGCCAGTTTGGCAAATAAATACATGTAAATGAAATAGAAGAGAAAAAGAAAGAGAGCTGACATGATGCAATAATCAAAGAGGTTGGCAAGATATAAAAGATACAACAGAATTATCTTACTTTGTCAGTGCTGGATGCATTTACGAGTTTATATTTTTTATGGTCAATGTTGGCCAAATTTTGTCTGCTAGGCTAAGGCTTTGAAGTAATCAAGGGAAACAACTTCATTTTTGATAAAGGTCAGTTATTGGCTAAAGGACATACTAACATAGCAGCCAAATAAAATATACAGTGAAATGTGCGTCTCAGATCATACAATGTCTCTTTGAACTTTGTTTTTTGGTCTGTTTGGTACGTAAAATTGAAAAGAACAAAATCAGGAAGACTCTTATGAAATTATTTTTCTATGCAGCAAGCACTGCACTGAATGAAATATGAGTTTGTTTGTATGAGGTCCCATGGGTTTCTGTTGGAAAACATGCAGTAGAAAAATACCAAAATTTAGGCATATCTACACAGTAACTGTACAGTAAATACTTGGACCACCTGTTTTAAAGGAGGCTTCCCTAATCAAATTTGAACTAGTCCTACTTGCATGTTTTATAAACCTGGGCCTGGTTGAAAAGCAATGTTAGCATAAAGTCATTTGTCAAGGGTTTACTAAATTTTCTCTTACCCATGAAACCAGGTGTGCAAATATTTTCTGCTGAACAAATGTGAGGAGCTTTTGCAGCTGTGCAAAAGCTCCTCACATTTTTCGCAAAAAATGGTAGGGTCCAGGGCTACAAAAATCCGATTTTTTGTCGGTCCGGACCGATTTTGAGTTCGAAAAACCGATTCAGTTGGCATAAGGCACATTTTTTTCGGTCCGAAAAAACACGATTTGCGATGTATGATGACATAATTACCTGGATTTCAGCCATGTGTCATATTATTAATCCAATAATCACGCACTGCTGTCAAAAGTTATCACAGATAAACAAAGTGTCGATTGTCTTGCCAAGGTGTGAACAGACTCAATTTTAGAAATCTTCGATAATTAGCACGTGTCACAATATTGGCCAGCGGTGAAGATTTTCCACAACTCGTAATACACACATACACGTGCCGATGCACGGAAAAAGGCTGTGCAACGTAAGGTTACTGACTATTGTATACTTTCATAGATAGCATAAGGAAAGAATTTGACTAGCAAAAAGACAAATTAAACCGGACTTGATTATGTGCAGTCTGGTCAGGTTTTTTTTAGCCGACGTCATTTTTCGCGCAGAAATTTTTTTTCTTCGTCCTTTTTGCAAGTATATTCATATTTCAAGGGAATTAACTCGAATACAGTAAAATACGTCAATCGTAATACTTCAGCCAATTCCGTAAATGAAGATCGGCGAGGATGTCCGAATGGCACAGCCATGTGCACTTTCGCTTTCGGTCTGACTGTCCCTGCGCTTTAAAGTGCATTTTTCACGTTAAGTAAGAACATGTGGACTAAATGGCTACTTCAGCGAT
Organism: Ctena decussata; assembly: GCA_963989385.1. Lineage (NCBI taxonomy): Eukaryota > Metazoa > Mollusca > Bivalvia > Lucinida > Lucinidae > Ctena > Ctena decussata. The sequence goes on along the minus strand of OZ022503.1, from coordinate 77,208,479 downwards.
GACACCCACGTTATAACGGCGCTCCAGTGTAGTCATTAGTTTTCGTGACTTGTTTTGGATTGTGGAATACACTGTGTAGTCATTAGTTTTCGTGTCTATTTTGGATTCGTATGACGTCATTGACCGTCCGGACCGATTACGATTTTAAAATTTCTGTAGCCCTGGTAGGGTCTTTTTTATATATTGTTATATTTTTAACTTTGAAAAGTAGTATCTTTTTATCAAATGGCGTCATTACCAGTAGTTTTGAATATCTGGGCCTAGGTGATGTCTAGGTAAGACTGCTGTTTGCAGTTTAATCTAGATCGGCACTATTTATGGAGGCATTTCTGTCCAGATTATTAAGATATATACTGTATATTATAAGTGATCTTAGAGCATTGAGTCGTTTTGTTTGTTCTTTTGGGTATAGTTTGGTGCACATGCTATAGTATAGGTGAGTGGGGCTACTTGGCATTAATTGTGTAGGTTTTCAGTTCTTGTTAAGAGTTGACTAAAGGAAAAAGTAGAAATACTGATCAAGTTAATTCTTTTGTTTTTTTGTGGACCGGAAAAGCTGTGATTAGCTCTTTAAGTGGCAAAAACAAAAAGAGTTGATTTTGTAAACAGAGTGGATCCGGATGAGGTGGCTCACAATGAGCCACGTCATCTGGGTCAACACTGTTTGCCATCTGGTCTTTGAATTGTCAGGTTTTTACAACTTGGACAAAAGATTTTTTTAAATTTTGCAAATGTAAATTTTTGTCGTCTTATTTTTTGGGTTAAGCATAAGCACGAAACATACACATTGCCAAGTTAGCATGTCATTTGCACTTCAGTTTTATGGATTTTAATGCTTTAAACATAGTTTAAAAGATAGATTTTGTCTTCTTTCTATTTCATATGGTTTGGCCTTTGGCTGCTAGTTGGAGAGTATGCAGTAATTTATGGTAAATATAGATTACAAATAAATTACAAAATATTCTCACACTAACCAACTAACTGTTGTGTAGAGATAAGACTTAGTACTGCAAAATCATTTTTTTGAAGTTTAAAAAAGAAGCCTTGCTTTCAAACTGGTTACTAAATTTTTACCAAAATTTTACATCAAAATTTTTGACTCTTAGAAGTTTTACAAAATACACTGGAGCAGTTGTCTCCCCTGCTAATGGTATTGGAAATTTTGTGTGCATTCAGGGGCAAGCTGTATTGCCCTATGGCATTCCTCTAAACTACCGGGTATGTATGCCTTTCAGGCCTCTTTGCCACATGAAACTTAACCAGTGTATATAAGTTAATAACACTCTGGGCTGCCAATCCAGGGGTCACAGGTTCAATCGCCCACTTCTCCTGTCTTGGGATGAGACTTTGAACCGAGGTTACGTCTCCGTAATTGACCTATATGTTGGTGGGATGCGAAACCAGAGCTCACTCACTCACCTACACTGTATAATACAAATATAAGCAGTATATTTAACATGCATTGTTTTTTCAAAGCAAAAAAAAATCATTTGGTGCAAAAGTAAGGTTTCAGCAGCTTTGTCTTGATGTTTATACATTTCATTACTAAACCCAGAGCTCTAGATGAGAGTGAGTATTTGGTGATAATTTAGGATAATTTTTGTTATTTCTGTTTAAAAACATATGTTGTGACCCCTCATCTGAACCGTCTCAACGAGATGGTTCAGATAAGGAGTCACAACATATGGTTTCAATGAGAAATAAGAAAAATTATTCCTCAATTATCATCAAATACCCCTCTTATCTATTGAGCTCTGAAAACCTAATGCTTTCCGAGCCAGTTTTAGTGAGGTTTTTGAGGAAAAATCAAGCATTCTTGTTAAGCGCACCTTCTAATATGATATTGATAAAGACTAGTCAAAATGATTTTGCAGTATTATAGATGAGCATGACTATGTAAGCTATACTGAACCAAAAAACAAAGGGTACTGTCAGAATGCAGGCTGGACAGTACTTTTGCATGGATGTTTTAATAAGAAACACAGAAGAAGATTCCAATTGTCCTATACAGTTAACGTTTAGCAAAAACAGAAAAATTTTGTCTTACAGTGCTATGGGTACTAGATTTGACTCTCGCCAGCAGGTTTCCACTGCACACAGTCTCATTACCATCCTACCATGCATTGTCCAGAGCCCTAGATAAGAGGGAATATTTGGTGATAATTAGGGATAATTTTTGTTAAATCTGGATAAAAACATACGTTATGACCCCTCATCTGAACCGTCTCATCTAGACGGTTCAGATGAGTGGTTACAACATATGGTTTCAAGCGTGAATGAGAAATGAAGAAAATTATCCCTCAATTATCATCAAATACCCCTCTTATCTATTGGGCTCTGAAAACCTAATGCTTAGTGAGGTTTTGAGGAAAAGTCAAGCATTCTTGTTAAGCGCACCTTCTAATATGATATTGATAAAGACTAGTCAAAATAATTTTGCAGTATTATAGATGAGCATGACTATGTAAGCTATACTGAACCAAAAAACAAAGGGTACTGTCAGAATGCAGGCTGGACTGTACTTTTGCATGGATGTTTTAATAAGAAACACAGAAAAAGATGCCAATTGTCCAATACAGTTAATGTGTAGCAAAACCAGTAAAATTTTGTCTTACAGTGGTATGGGTACTAGGTTTGAATCGCCAGCAGATTCCACTGCACATGGTCTTTCATTACCATCCTACCATACATTGTCTGAATATTTCTGAAATACATTTGAAAGGAATGTACATTTCCAACAAAGCCTTTTCAAAATACAATAAAGTGGAAGGACTGCAGGTTAATTTCTCTATTTGTAGCTTTGTGTGATGTCAATTTTTGGGAACATTTAAGTTCAAACATAGTTTATCATCATTATATATATGATGATTTTGCAAATATACATTGGATGTAAAATAAACTTTATCATATTGACAAATGACCTTGTATTTTGGTTCAGTATAGTTTATATTTTTCTTTACTATTTCCTAATTACCTATAAAGTTTTATTTATTCTCATTAGTTTGCTAGAAAGAATTGTGTTGCATTTACTGTAAGTATATTCATTTTTGCATATTCAGCTCACCTTTACCAAAGTAGAGGAACAACTGTTGCATGTTTGCTATGCCAACAATGTTAAATTTATACTGCATGTCAAATGAGAGTTCAAGACTCAGGTGAGCTATACTGTCCAGTGACAGGTCTTGTGTTACAAATACATGTGCTGCATATTGTATGCAGCTGCTAAATACTATTTAGAGCCCTTTTTGAAATACTTGATGACATTCTCTCTTTAAGGCATATGGATACACTTTCATGTTTATTACCATTTTATGAAAGGGGGACAACTTTTTGACTTCTGTTTGCTTCTTTGTAGAATGAAGCCCTCCAATATGAGGTCTGCTCTTAAAGGAAGGAGCAAATTCTTTCCTTACAGAGTTGATCCCCATTGAGACTGGAGGCAAAAATGAAAATGACCGAGTTGCTCCCCTGAAGGTATACCATTCACCTTCAGGTGCTGGTTTTAGGCTACCTCCAAGGGGAATTACTCTGACTTGGAACTAGGTGATTCTAGCAAGATGCCACAGTATCTGCTTTTAAAGAGAATAAATTGCTAGCGGCAGAACGTCCTCTGGGATTTGGTGATCAGCTGTTGCTAACTAATAATTTGCATTATAACAAGACCATTATAACAGCTATAAGACTAGGTCATAAACTACATGTAGTGCAACACGCAGGGTAGGCGGCAATCGAAAACACTCTTAACAATCAATTTATGTGCATCAAAAAATGTTAGAAACAGCGTTTTTGATTGCAAATTGTCACCAATTTGCAATTATAAACGCTGTTTCTAACGGTATTGATCCGGGTTCGTCCATTGCACGAGCGTTTTCGATTGCCGCCTACCCGGTGTGGTGCGATGTCATTTAAAATGAAAAGGCCTGTTGGCTATGATGATTTTGGCATTCATGTTAAAATCTGTGTGCACCAGTGAGAAAATATTGGTTACTTATATAGTATACAAATGAATGTTGGACAGTTTAAAGGGCTCAAAATCCTGTAGCAATGAAGAAACATAATAACCAGTTTCACCTTACCAATTGAAATTTAAACAGATCTTATCCTCAAAGGTCATTTGGTTCGTGGCATTCCATTTCAAAGCAGTCTATTATATGCTCAGTGCCAGTCTGATGCATTGACCTAAGGTTTACTCAAAGACACACAGGTAGTGGTTATATAACCATGAGTGAGGACCAATCTATGTACACCGTTGAATGTTTAGAGTCAGATCTTTCTCAGGAGTCACAGAGTCAAGAGTTTCTGGACAAAGGGCCATAACACCTTATTATGTCCCCCCACCAAAGGTGAGGGGGGACATATTGTTTCAGTGCGGATCCCCGGCATCAGCGTCAGCTTCCTTGTGACAGATTTCTTGTATGTGGGATATCTCTTGAACCAGTAGATGGAATTTAACCAAACTTGCATGGATACATCATTGGGACGAGTTTAAGAGCTGATTAGATTTTGGTGACCATGACCTCATTATCAAGGTCACTGGAGGACTTAGATGAGAATTTCTTGTACCCACTATATCTCCTGAACCAATGAATGGAATTTGTCCAAACTGGCATGGATACATCACTTGGACAAGTTTAAGAGGTGATTTGATTTTGGTGACCTTGAACCCTTTTTCAAGGTCATAGTTATCTATGTAGGATATCTTTAGAACCAGTGGATGGATTTTCTCCAAACTTGCCTAGATATTTTACTTGTTCAGGCTTTTTATTCATTAGAGGGGATGGGAAATGGGTTGGTGGGGGGACATCAGTTTTTCTCTGAAAAACATTTCTAGTTCTGACTTATTATCTTACATGGAGGCTGCAGAATTTTTTCAGAACAAGGAATGGCAATAGAACATTTGGTGGTTTAATGTCGGTCAGCTAATCAGAAATAAAGCTAAGGTTTAGTCACAAGTGATTGAGAATTCTAACTTACTACCCTATGTCCTATTTTGGAAAATGTTACAGTAAATAAAGAAAACATTATAACATTGGCAGCTTGAAATTCGTAACTTGATTTATTAAGCAGAAGCTAGACCTTTTGGCTGCTGATATAGATTATGTTGCTTCTGTTTGCTTTAATTGTATGGTACAGCTGCTTGTCAACAGAGCTCTAGATAAGAGGGAGTATTTGATGATAATTAAGGATAATTTTTCTTATTTCTCATTCAAACCATATGTTGTGACCCCTTATCTGAACCGTCTCATCGAGACGGTTCAGATGAGGGGTCACAACATATGTTTTTATGCAGAATTAACAAAAATTATCATTAATTATCATCAAATACTCCCATTTATCTAGAGCTCTGTTGTCAATATCTCAGCTCTGGATACTGCAGTATAGATATTGGGTATGATTCTTGGAAAATATTTGCCAGTTCTTTATTAAACACATTTAGTATCTCTCATTAGAACTGCCTTTCTGAGGCAGCTCTAAAGAGGAGCTACAAAATATGTTACATATGATTGATAAATCCAAGCAAGAAAATAAATGATGAGTCCAATTAACCAACCAGGTCAGAAGGTATATGTGAAGACGCATGCCAACATCAGTCACTAAATTCATTTTTTTTACAACTGAAATGAAAAGAAATCAGCTACTAGTATTTCAGCAGGTTATTTAATGTCACAACTCTCGGTATCACGTTTTCACAGCAGCTACAAGACAGTATGCTGTATTAGATTGTTGACTCATAGTAGATGAGTACATGTATATAAATGCTTGATAAATTTTGCGGGTTATTTGAACTTTAAGGAGAAATAATCAAATCTTAAGTTCGGTGATGTAGTTATAAATTTATGAATTAAAATGTTTAGATGCCAAAATTAATGTATTTTTTAATTAAAAGATGAGGCATTCCCAGAGTAATAATTAAAATCTGTTTTTATCTTTTTTTTAGCTCTCCTGTACGAAAGTAAAGAGAGCTATTATTAAATTTGTCACCCTGACATCGGCGTGGGCGTGGCTGTCACACTTTAAAGTTTTATATCACAGTTTTTTAAACTTTCAGATCTCAACAACCACTGGCCAGAACTCTTTGATGTTTGGAATATAATCATAATATAGCATATCCTTCTATTCTGTAACATTATACCCCTGGGTGAGGCCATAGGGTGGGGCTTAGGGGTCTAGAATTAGGTCACACCTACTTTAAAGTTTTACGTCAAAGCTTTTTAAACTTCATATCTCAGCAATCACTGGCAAGAACCCTTCCATATTTGGAACATAATCACATCATAGCATTATCTTTCATCACATAACAGTATATACTTGGGTGAGGCCCTGGGGTGGGGCTTAGGGGTCAATAATTAGGTCACACTCACTTTAAAGTTTTAGGACAATGTATTTTAAACATTCATATCTCAGCAACCACTGGCAAGAACCCTCCCATATTTGGAACATAATCATATCATAGCATAACCTTTCATTACATAACACTATGCCCCAGAGTCAGACCCTGGGTTGAGGCTTAGGTGTCAGAAATTAGGTCACACTCACTTTATAGTTTTACATTTAAGTATATTTCCTTTTCTCATGAATGGATTCTTTTGATATTTGTACTGTAGTTAGATGAAGGTCCAAAGTTTTAAAGAGCACCACCCCCACTCCACTCAGTGACCTTGAGGTCAAGATTATGGACTTAGAAATTTGGGGTTTTGTTGAAGTCTTCTGATAGCATACTGTTCCATAGTGGACGGATTTTAAGTTTATACTTTAAATGATGTTAGATACTGGCTTGAGTTTTAATAAAATACTACCCTCACCCTGCTGGATGACCCAGAAGTCAAGGTCATTGATATAGAATTTTATCTTTAAGTTTTTGTTTAGAAATATGTTGATAATACATGGACATGCTTGCATGAAGTTTTATGTAGCACAAGGCATAGGAACAAATGCCTATGAGATGGGCAAGAATCAGTTCAGGTGAGCTATGCTGTCAGGCGACAGCTCTTGTTCATTTTTAGCAGGCCTTTGCGAATTCAAAGGAGAGCTTATGCTATACCCCTGGCGTCGTAGTCTGAGTATGCGTCCACGTCAGGCTCCTTCTCGGCGTCCATGATTAGGTTAACAAATGTTAACAATTATGTTCAACTGCATGTTTAATTCTGTTAACAAACTACAGCAGCTAGTCAGTCATCTACACATCCATATAACTGCAGCAGCTGCATCATACAATTGTGTGTCCTTGACCTATATGTTACTTTGCTGTTTGGCACCATTTTTAATGCATTTTTTTTAGTTTTGATGAACACCTATGAAAAGAGAAAGTTGCTGCTAGATTACATAGCATATCCCTTTAATTGCAGCAGCTGCAAAGCAACAATGCTGCATGGCTCATGTGCTCTTGACCTTTATTCATGGTCCAGTGATTTTGCCTTATATTTTCAAAACTGTTTGATGGTTTAATATTATACCTGGCATAAGGGATCAGTCTGACATTGCGAATGACCTCATACTATTTATAGGTCACTGTGACGTACTAGGCCTACATTTTATGGCTCAGAGATTTTGACATATCTTAAACACTATTTAGTAGATATCCATCAAACCTGGGGTAATGGTTCAATCTGACTCTGCAAATACCGTAATCGCCCCATTTACCGCACGGTGCGCTTAACTTTTTCAAAATTGCAACAAAAAGGTGTGTTTAAAATCGTTTCTAATAACCGCACGCTCAGAACGAAAAAACAACAAACGGCCATTGTCTACTTAAAAGGGGAAAATCGATACGGTAAATTATCATCTAGTTCGAACAGTTAATCGGGGTGTTCAAAGTGTCATGAAAATATTTAGTGTTCGAACTATTTGAATAGCCAATTTCCGGGAGAAAAACAATCTCATGTCAAGTCGCAAATTATATCTCATACCTCTCCGTATTTATGCATGTATTTCATTCTCTTCATCCTTCTTCAATATTCCAAATAAATATTCCGAAAGAAAGGAAAGTATTTCAACACATTTACGATGACCTAATATGTGATTGTTTTTCAAACACGTCAGGTAAGTTTGTCAGTGCTCTGGCTATTCATTCACAAAGGGGTCTGCTTTAAAATCACGTGCTTCTATTAATAACCCAAACAGTTTAATTCTGGAAGATGCGGTCCTTTTGATCTTTCCTATTTCTGTCTGTCCTATATTACGTCCAAGGGTGCAGAAATATTGGCAACCTGTCATGAGAAAGGTACCGTATTACATGTGCAAACAGCAAAGCCTTAGACCAGTCTGCGCAGCTTCAAACAATTATTTTGCAAACTATCGGCGAATCCTGGAGCTTTGCAAGACTGGTCAACGTTCGCAAATGCACTGTATGATGCGGGTGTTTGCTGATCGGATGTGTCCTGAGGCCCACGGGCCAGCTATGTCAATGATAAACCTATCCTATGGCTACCGCGAACTTTGTTTAAATGCACAGACCATGCCTATGCGCAGGCTGGTCGCTTCGTTCAGTTTGCGCATGTATTCAGATTGATTTTGTCAGGACACAAGAGTTTGTCGTTATGACAATTTGTTTCTTTTGCAACCCCGGTTTCTCATCTGTCGTTGATGTATCTTTCCCAAACGCACTTTGGCGCATGTGCACATTATCGCGATATACGACAAGAATTGCTCTGAGAAATGGCGCCTTTTCGCATGTACGAAAGGCAAAGACTCAGTTCAGCCTGCGCACCCCCGCAACCTCATAACTTCGTAGCTCGATCCTTCTCGGATCAACATGTGCATTCCCATTGTTGATACAGACAGAGAATACGCTAATCAGACGGCACAGATGTGTAAGCTTATCCGAGTCCGCTGTTCGCACTCGTACACATCATAACACTTCAGCCAACTCCGTAAATATCGGCGAGGATGCCCGATTGACATTTAGACCGATAGAGTTGCTCTCTTCGCACATTGCGCCGGGAAAACAAAACTGAAAACACTGTCGCTTTGAAATAGTAATGGTAAGTTGAACTTGATGCGTTTTGTGAGTTTCAAAAGGAAAACGCAGTGTGCGCTTGTGAATTTTTTTCCGGAAATGGCCTTGGTGTGCGGTTATAGGGGCATGTGCGGTAAATGGGGCGATTACGGTAACTGCATACTATTTTTAGGTCACTGTGACCTAAATTTCATGGTTCAGTGATTTAGCCTTGAGCATCAGGCACCCAGGTGCACTTCATTGTCTTCTGACAACTCTTGTTTTTATTTTTTATTTAATTTTTTTCACTCTCCTAGCCTAATTTTGCGAGACGTCTTTTTTTAGACAGTCAGTTTCTTTTGAGCCATCATTTTGTAATAATTACTTTATATTTTCTTGCCAGACGTTTCCTGCATTATTAACAGCGCTACCTACACAGTGAAGCTTGCGGCTGATTAATTTTTATTCATCCTGCAGGTTTGTTGGAGAGTACAATTACTACCCTAAAATATTGGTGGTTAATTCCTTTAAACCAATTAGAGTTACTGTAATTATCCTGAAACTTGTCCAGTTATGTGTCAGATAATTTTTGCATGGTCATTTGCAAACAGTATAGACCCTGATCAGACTGCTCCTTTGGGAGCAGTCTGATCTGGGTATAGTCTGGTTACTCCTAAAAATGCCAGCCGTAATATTTTGGCTTGTTACAGTTATAGATGAATGTTGAATCTTAACCGAGAGCAGTTTGATATATGATTTAATTTTGCACATATGACTTAACTCTTGGAAGCAACATTCTTGTTATAATTACAGAGTAGCTGTCCGTACTTTATCGCTTTATGATCAATTTGAAACGATATTTTTCTGTGCTTTTACTACAAAGTTCTCAAACAGCCACCAGGTGCACCAAGTTTGTTAGCAACAGAGCAATGTTACTGCATAAAATCCAGCTTCTAAAATTTTGTTGACTTTGCAAACAATTCAGCCAATCATGGGTACAAAAAATGACTGAATAGCCAGGACTGAAATGCTTTCCCATCATGTCTTTGGTATTGTTTTGTGGAGAAACGTGTGTACCCGACCTAGGTTTTGTCCATTATGTGGACTCAACAAGGGAATCTTGTCTCAAATGGACTCGAAAAGTTCAAATCCAAGTATGATTTGACTGATCAAAATCGTGCCTTATATAATTCAGCCAATCATGTTTCACCTTATATTGTGACGTATCTGGGGTTTGCAAAGTCTACAACATTTCGGGTTACTTTTGTGGCAACATATTATCATTTTGTTTATATATTAGGTACATGCTCTTTTTTCCATACATTATAAATATAAAAGTCATTTCACTTAGCAGCCTAGTGATTGTCCAATAGAATGTGCTTTAATAGTTCAACTATGAAGTAGATCTCAGACCAAATGATAACGCTTGTTGCCTTTGACCTCAGTGCATGATCTGACTTGGCTGCCTGTTTGTGGCTGAATTGACCTGGGTGTGTGCAGTGGCTGAAGAATATGGCCCATTTATCAGGACTCAGTTGTTCAAAGCATTGTAGCTTTAAACAAGCTCATTAAGAGGTCAACTAGTTAAGTGTTTTGTGACTTTAAAGCCAAATACAATGATATTTTTTTGTTGCACATATGTGAGAAGCTTTTTAGTGCAAAAGCTTCTACTGCAAAAGCTTCTGACCTTTTTTCAACAAAAATATTGGCATTTTTTTGTTGCACATATGTGGGAAGTGCAAAAGCTTCTTCTGCAAAAGCTTCTCACCTTTTTTCAACAAAAAATATTTGCATATTTGAGATATAAACATTTGAAATTTTAACGTGTCATTAACTAACAACGTCGTTAGTTTTGAACAACCAGGTTGTACCATAAGTATTCAAAACAAACAGAAAGCATCCAAACTGCGTTCAGGATTTGCAATGGCTTGCCGTCTTGAGCTAAATTTTAGGATAGAAGTGTTATTGGGTGAGATGTCCCAATATTTGTGGTTATTTTGCTATTTACAATATTGCTTGCTTCAACCATAAGATTACTGAGATTATTTTTGGTTCAATATGGAATTGTTCAGTCTCATTCATGTTTGATTTGCAGTAATTCTTTCCCTAGCTTTGTTTACTTGTCATTTTCTCCATTGCTTTTTGTCATGGGCTGGTTGCTTTCCTATTGTTTTTCAAGTTCCTCATGAGCTGACACTTATATTACCTTATTTCTTCATATATGTTGTTGCATTTCACCATTCCTTAAGAATGGCATTTGAAAACAAAATTTTGTCAATAAATGACTAGTTTTGGTGGGTTAACATAATTAAGCTAAGTTTTGGATTCTTTGCATTTATAATAATAATAATAATAATAATAATAATAATAATAATAATGACTTTATTTAACGAGAAAGCCCAGTTGGACATAGTCCAATCTTCCCTGGGGTCCTCCTTCAAAATATACAATATTCACAATGTTACAAGACAGTATCATGCAAAATACATACAAAAATCATATAATGATGTAATGGACATAATTCCAGAATGTTACAAGGGTTTTTAGCATTAACCAGTTACAGGAATGATTCCTGAATTTTACAAGGGTTCTTTGAGTTAACAAATTAAAGGAACTAATTCCTGAATTTAACAAGTGTTCTTTGCATTGAGAGTAAAAGGAAATAATTCCTGAATTTTATGAGGGTTTTTTGCATTAAAAAGTTTTAAAAATAAATAATACCTGAATTTTATAAGGCTTCTTTACATTCATAAAGGCCATAGCCATCTGTATATCCGACCATCTCCCAGAGAGAGGGAGAAAGAAAAGAGAAATGATAGATGAGAGAAAAAAATTCCAAACAACCCTTACCCGCACCTACTGCAAGCACAATAGACCCTTAATTGTCCTACTTTTATTCGAAAAAGTAGGATGCCCCCGGCAAGGAAAGTTATAACCAGCACCATCGCCATCCGTCACCCCTTACTGCCACAGTACATATGTATCAAAATATTTCCTGTATACCTTTATACTATGCCCTTTCTGTATGAAGAACATAAGCTCTCATACTTCAGAACATTAGACAAATACTGTATGAACTGTTTCAAGGATTCAGTTGGTGAAAAAAGGAGCTGACATGAATTGTTTAAGAACTATAATTCATTAACAACTTGTTCATGAACTGTTCATGAACTAACCAAGAAGGGGGTTGTCGGTGCGATGGTGCTGTGTGTAACTTCCAGTGCCAGGGTGTCCTGTTTATTTGGAACATTGTAGGGCAGGGGCCTGCTGTGCTTGCGGTAGGTGCGGGTCGGGTTTGTTTGGACATTTTTAGCTCACCAGAGCCGAAGGCTCCGGGGGAGCTTATAGGATAGGCAGTTGTCCGTCGTCGTCGTCGTCGTCGTCTGTCGTCTGTCGTCTGTCCGTCAACACTTTTAAACAACATCTCCTCTGAAGCCACTAGGCCGATTGGGTCCAAATTTCATCTGTAGCATTCTTGGGCTGGGGGATTGAAAGTTTGTGTTTTTTATGAAAATCTGCCTGTTGCTTTGGTTGCTATGGCAACTTAGAGTTCCCATAGACTTATAATGGGAAAAATTGAAAAATGACATTTTCTGCCAGGCCATTGCAGTTATGTAGACAAAACTTTTATAGAAATATTCCTTGAGAAGTCTTCTATCAGCTGTATGTTTTTTTGGCCCAGTGCCCCTTTTATTGGTTGCCATGGAAACCAAAATGGAAAAAAAATGGAAAAAATACTTAAAAATTATCTCCTCTGTAACCACTGGGCCGATAAGGCCCAGATTTCATCTGTAGTATCCTTAGGCTTGGGGATTGAAAGTTTGTGTTTTTTATGAAAATCTGCCTTTTAGTTTGGTTGCTACGGCAACTTAGAGTTCCCATAGACTTATAATGGGGAAAATTGAATAATGGCATTTACTGCCTAGCCATTGCAGATATGTTGACAAAACTTTTATAGAAATGTTCCATAAGAAGTCTTCTATTAGCTTTATTGTTTTTGGACCCACTGCTCCTTTTACTGGTTGTCATGGAAATCAAAATGCAAAAATAAAGGGAAAAAAAAACACTTGCAAAATTATCTCCTCAGAAGCCACTGGTCCAATAAGGCCCAGATTTCATCTTTTGTATCCTTAGGCTGGGGGGTTGAAAGTTTGTGTTTTTGATGAAAATCAGCTCTTTCGTTTGGTTGCTATGGCAACTTAGAGTTGCATTGACTTATAATGGCGAAAATTGAAAAATGGCATTTACTGCAATCAAAATATGGAAAATAGTTATATATTTTGTTATCAACTCAACAGACTGTCAGACTGAGACTTTGTAGTTGTATATTTTGTATTAGCCTGTACAAATGTGACAGTAATTTTGATAGCAATTTTGAGCTAGAGATCTGGTGAGCTTTGTGGCCCGTGGGCCTCTTGTTTCTCTCGTCTATCATTTCTCCTCTTTCTCCCTCCTTGGGAGACAGCTGGATATAGACTGAAATACTGTCTCAAAGGGCCGTTAAACCTAAAACAGTCAATCAATCAAAACTAACCAAGAATTTCATGAACAAACCTGAACTTGTCGAATGAACTTCAAGTTCATTAAAGGTTAGTTCATTAACTAAGTAATGCTGGTTCATGAACTTGCAGTATGAACAAATAGTTAATGACTGATTCATGAACTATCCATTTGCCAAGTCACTCAGTTCATGAAGTGTTCATGAACTATCATGCACTTCATGAACTATTCATGAAATGTTCAACTCATGAACTATTTTTGCTTTGCATGTCAAGTGCTTAGTATTTTTCCTGTGTACATTTACAATATTTGAAAGGTTTAAGATTGACATACATAAAAAAAGCCATATATTTATAGCTGTTATTTTCTAAAATGAGGGGGGTAATAAAATAAAGTGTGCCTATCTAAGATGGTTTTCTGTCTCTGAAGAGTGTCAGTGTGTCCAATTGAATCAATAGGAGCCGGCAGTTTATGATCAGTTTATTTGATTAATGGCAGTCTACTCATCTTTGTTACCCTTTACTTAATTGCATTATCTCACCTCATCTTACTGTAATTGCCTTTTACAGTTTGGGACAGAGAGACATGCACAAATAGGGTAGACGCACATCAGTAGGCTTCAATGCATTTTTGACAAGACTAACAAGTTATTACACAGAATTTTTTCATGTATTTAGGATAATTTAAGTGCCATTTATTTCTTTGGTTATAAGATGAAAATTTTCCCTTTCCAAAACAAATTCAAAAATCTAGAATTGCTCTGTAAAAGCTTCTCACATTTTTCCAACAAAAAATATCAGTGCATTTGGTTATAAAGCTGTAAAACAATGAGTTGACCTCTTAATGAGCCCATTAGGCTAACGATGCTTTGAACAACTGGACCCTGGATTATGAATTGACAGCATTAACCCCTTGGCCAATGCAATTGGAGTGAGTGAGTGAACTCGGGTTTAACGTCCCACCATCAACGAGGTAATATGGAGACAGACCTCGGTTTAAAGTCTCATCCGAAAGACCGGAGAAGCGGGGGATCGATCTTGCGACCCCTGGATGGGTAGTGCGGAGTGTTATCCACTACACTACAGCCGCTCCTAATGCAATTGGAAGTTTGTGCTGATTTAACAGTTCTGTTAGCTATATTGTGACTTCTTATAAAGAGAACAAACAAGTAAGACTGAGCTTGCGTAGCAGTGCTTTGGTCTTAGAGTTCTCATAATCCATAAATTATGTATTCAAAGAGAACAGACTCTGATCAGACTGCACAATGATCAGTCTTCCCAATTTGTGCATCATTGGGCACTTTTTCTATAAAAACTATGACAAAAATATTTTTTGTTATCTTAGCAGCTTAGCCAAATTGCAAGGTTGGTAGACAGGGTTGTATTTTGCAGGTCAGTTTGTCATTTACAGAGCTATTATATTTGATAAAACAATTTTAAATGAAAGTCCTGGATAAAAATGGATGGATGGATGACTTGCGATTTTACGTCCTTTATAGCAGTACTTCAGTCGTATCAGGACAGTGCATGGGTGATAATGAAAGGCTGTCGTGCAATGGAAACCCGTTTATGATTGAAAAGATTCCCGCATACAGTGGGGCTCGAACCCTGGACAGCTAGATCAGCAGGCCAGCGCTCAACCTACTGAGCTACGTATACCGGGGCTCCTTCGAGAAAACAGACCATATATTAAGAAAAATTAAAATGTTGGACATTACTAGGTTGCATTGCTCTGAAATGAAATTTGAACAAGGTGTGAGAAAGTGATTAGTTTGTTGCTGTAATAAGTGATTGTGGTCTGGGCCTGCTGCACACTCTACTTTGATTAATCTAATAGAACTTTTTGCAAATGATTCCATTTTATGCTGAGACATTAATGTATCATATGACGTTGCATCTGAGAGTGTAATAAAGCCATGTATTTAAAACGATAATCCACTAGTGGATTAAATATGCAAATTATGCAGTAACGTTATGCGTTGACATCCATAAAACTTCACATTTTCTTTTGGTGAAATTGTGACGTTTAAGTGCAAAATTTGCTAATAAAATGCAAATTTAGTGTCATAAAATAAATAGAACCTTGCATTCATGCTCCTGTATTATTGAATTTATCAAACTCATTGGTAAAACGATAAGATGCTCGGCAGAGCATTGCATCTTATCTTTTTCCCCAACTCGTTTAATAAATTCAGTAATACACGAGCACTCATGAAGTTCCTCTGTATTATCATGGTTTGCCTGCACAACTTGGTGTGATTTGATTTCGATTTCATTTTAAGGTGCATGGTACACTTTCAGGGGAAGCAATCCTGCCGTTTTCAGTTTTGCCTCTGTTCTCAAAGGGGCTCAACTCTTAAAGGAATAATTTGCTCCTTATTCTTCCTCTCAAGAGTAGATCCCTTTTCTAAAGGATTTTGTCACCCAGGGAAGCAAACAGAAAGTCACGAAAGTTGTCTCCCTTTGAAAATATAGCTGAAAAAGATGGTGGTATACCCACAATGTAATATACTTCTTTCCCTTTTTCCTTTTAAATCTTTAAGGACCAAAAAGCAGACAACAAAATTTACATCTGCAAAGACATTTCATATTGAGAATTCAAACACTAGAGGGCAAACAATGTAGATCTAGATGTGGGGGCTCATTATGAGCCCCCTAATCAGGATCTATGTTGTTTGCAAATTTTGCTAATTTCGTCACTGGGGCTCAAAGAGTTAAGGGCGGGATATGGGATCTGATTGTATTAGCTTCTGATCATTGCCTACCTTTCGACTTTATTAATGCTTCCTTCAGGAAATTGCAGTTGAAGAAGGAAGAAAAAGGATACAGGAAACAATATTAAATAGAAAGTAATAAAAATAAACAAACAAGTGGAAGTTAGAAAAATGTATCATTATTATACTTTATATTTGCGACAAAACGACACAAACATTGTAGATTTTATGCAGTCTGATTTAGTCCTCTGCAGTTTCCTGATATATCGTAAAAATAATAATAATTGGGACACCTAGAATTATTACGGTAAATACTCTAAAATGGAACAGTTTAATTTTACAGTGCAGAAGTGTGTCTAAACAGTTCCAGATGGAATTGCAAACAGTGATGGCGCTGATCAGACTGCTTCTTTAGGAGCAGACTGATCTGCGTCTGCACTGTTTGCCATCTGTGGTTCAGTACTTAGGAGTTTGCTTAGTACTTATCCACTGGGCATGTGCACACAAGGTTGAATCAACCTTGATTCAACATCACGATGTTGAATCAAGGTTGATTCAGCCTTGAGTGCCTGCTGGGTAGGTACCTTTTTTCTGTGCAAGAGTCCCATATAGTAAGAGATCCACCATGTGATCAGTCAGTATCTGTTAGATTGAACAGCTGATTAGGCCGACTGACTGTGCACTCAAACTTTTACATTCCTCACCACTGTGAGCATTACCTTGGATTGGAAAAAACATTACGCGAAGTTTGATAAATCTTCGGAATTAATAACTTTGTCTAGAAGTTTGTTTTGTCGATTTCGGGATATCAAGTGTAGTCTTTAATATTCGTGTTTACAATATTAATATTTGTGGTTTGATTCGGGACCAGTTTGTGGAAAGCTTTGGAGGTTATTACAGTGCTTCAGATAAGAAGGGGGAAAAGGGATAATTTAGGGATAATTTTCCTTATTTTTCCATATGTTGTGACCCCTCATTAGAACCATCTCACTGAGACGGTTCTAATGAGTGGTCAAGACATACATGTATGTTTCTCCTTATGAAATAAGAAAAATTATCTCAAAAGTATCCTTTGAACCTCATTTTGTCGGGAGCTGTGTTTATTACATGGGATATATCATGCAGTTATCTCACTGTGCAGTTGTTATCTGATTGCCTAATCAGACATTTAGTATAAGATTTTAAATATTTTCAGCTTCAGTATTCATATCATTTTGGATTTACATAGTAACTTTGTGTATTTTCATGTATTTTCAAATACTTGATTACTACAGTAACCTCTAACCTAAAATTGGAAGTTGACATTTTATGCTACAGGTTCTGTCACAGAAATGTTGTCGGACTTGCAAATACAATCGCCTGAACTGGGTCACATCATTTGACCAGGCATTTTTTGTCCATGTAAATACGGTTTTAATGGTCATTTACATCTAACAAGTTGAATATTTATTGAAAAGATTAGTGTAGCAATTTATTATTGGAGAACGTGTTTGTGGCCCCTTGTTTGGACAGCTAACTAAATTCTGGAAAGTTATGGAAAATTGATCAACTAATTAGAGTGGCAACTGCATTCACTGACATTGCTTATTTTGCAACTACCATGTATGAATTTTACTTGAAAATATTAAGGCTGCACTAAGCATAACATTGCTATGGTGTCTAGGGATTTGCTAATCCTCTATCTGAGAAATGAATTATGGCTTATCGTAATAAAAAAAACCCTAAGTGATATTTGTACGAAATTACAGTCAAATTATATTCCAGAAGGCTGTTCTGTTTTATTAATTATTTTCATAATATTCAGTAGAGAGAAAAAAAGTGAAATTATCAGCAGACAAATCCATGTACATGTATAGTTCTAACTTCTGTTGCTTTTCATTTCAATAAATCATCTTTGAATCAGACTCTTTTTAGCTCGCCTGTACGAATGTACAGGAAGAGCTATTGCACTACCCCCGGCGTCGGCGCCAGCAGCGGCGGCATTAGCAAAATGTTAAAGTTTTACGTTAAAGTTTTACGTTAAAGTTTTT
The DNA here is from genome assembly GCA_963989385.1 of Ctena decussata. Classification (NCBI taxonomy): domain Eukaryota; kingdom Metazoa; phylum Mollusca; class Bivalvia; order Lucinida; family Lucinidae; genus Ctena; species Ctena decussata. Next base: position 77,190,301 of record OZ022503.1, on the reverse strand, counting down.
AAGTTGATGGGCAAGACGCTGTCAGGCGAGCTATCCTGTCCCGCTGACAGGTCTTGTTTTGAAATGGTTTCAGTTTAACCATTAAGCGCCAAAACAACAGACAACAAAATTTACATCTGCAAAATTTCAAAAAATCTTTTTTGTATCATAACTGAATATTCAAAGACAAGAGGACAAACAGTGTATATTCATTTGAGGTGGCTCATTATGAGTCACCTTATCTGGATCTACATTGTTTGCAAATTAATTCAACTTTCTTTTATACTTTTCAATGAATTATAGAGATTTCTCAGTGAAATCGAAACTGATAATCTCACTTATGAAATTATCACTTTAGATTTCACTGTTTCAAAAATAGGATTTTTGTGTAATAGTCTCATTTATTTGATGATTAATTGATTAAACCTTATCAAGCTTGACATAAATTACATCACGCATGCTTGCAAGTTATTACGACGTTAATGACGTCACTTAAAGCGCCAAAGTAACAATATTAGGGCACGCAACGTCAGGCCACCTAAGTCTCCCGTAGGCAATCTTTCATCGCAAATTTCTTGAGATCTGATTATCAAAATGAATTTTCAAACTATTTTCAAGTTTGCAACCAGTATCATACCCATTTAACACGCTGGAAGCATCACATTTGATGCAAAACAGCTAGAAAAAAAAGTTGTATCTCTGTCGTGATGGCGGACGCATTGGAATAAACTGAATTATTGCAATTTTAAAGCATAAAAGAAACAGAAAATTTGACTATTTCAGTGTAAGATCGACTTTTATTTCACTCATTCATACCAAAAGTGGTATGTACACTTGTGGCTTCGCCACTTGTGAAAATACTGCTTTTGGTGTTTTCGGTGAAATAAATATTGATCATACACTGAAAAAGTCAAATATCCTCTGTATTTTCATTTCTGGTGCTTTAAGTGGAAATTAAGTAAACTGATATTTCATGATGTTATTAAATTACAATTACAATGACAAGTGAGAAATTTGAAATCAAATATTTAAATGAGGGTACGTGTTTATCTTGGTCATGGACTTATAGTAAGACAGTATGAATCTGTTTTAAGTTCCTTATCCGAGAAAATGCATGATTTTGCTATTTTAAGCGAAAGAAAATAATGTAATTATAGTCTATAGGAAACGAAACCTTTCGTTATTGGATTTTCAGTGCAGGAAAATTTAATAGCCGTGTTTGTGAGCAGCTTCAGTCGTAAGAAATAAGGATAACGCAACAAAGAGAACAATAATGGTTCAGTTTAGCATAACAGAAGTGAGGGATGAGAATAACATTCCATTAGAAGCGATTCCTAAGATTATCATTTCAAATTCGCAAGGGGAGTTAAAACTTGACGACAAGGAGGATAATGACAGTGAAGAGGATGAATCAGGTTAGTTAATTAGTCTCATTTAATGCAAATTGGTGCACTTTCAGGGGAAGCAACTGTTCTGGTTTCATTTTATCTCCCTTTTCAGTGGATACCAACTTTTAAAGGAAAGAATTTGCTCCTATATGAGCAAGCAAATGGGAAGTTACAGTAGTTGTTCCCCTTTGTAAAAATGGCAGAAAACTGTTGAAGAGTATACCTACTTCCTGAATATATGTCATATACTCAACAGCAAAAGAAACGCATATTTTTAGTGTCTTGTTTTGTGTCATTAAATATAATGATATTTTGCTTTTAACTTAATAGTGGGATTAGTCTAAACGTAGCCATAAGTTCTGCAGCATTTTCTTGTCCCGGTGCAATTCTTCGATAAATATGAAGATTTTTGTCAAAAAGGAAAAAGTCACAAAATTCTGGCTCACAGTGGCAAAAGTTAAATTATCAATACTATTTTGCTGCACGTGAGTTTAGCATGATGTATCCAACTGGAAAACGGTATAAAACTTTTAAAAAATTGATTCTTATATGTACAGTTAAATTGCACCTGCAAAAATCTGCATTTTTCCGAAGTTTTTCGAAGTTTTTGAAAATCGTCTAAATCATCAAATTATTAGAAAAATCTGACAATTTGGGATTCAAAATGAGTAGGGCTATGGGTAAAGAACACGTTTAAAACAAATTTTGGTTTGAAATGAGCACGTATTTTGCACACTTCCGGTTTGAGTTACGAAAAAATCTTGTCTTCCGATTCGCTTATCGTAGACTGCCCTTTATGATAAAGATGCTGTATGATTTCATTTAATTGTGCCCAGTGATTTCAAGGATCCAGCGCCTAAAAGTTCAATCTGTGGTTGCATCATTGGGAGGACATACAGAGTTACTTCCCTTTGTTACATACTCCATTTGATTGTGACCTCTTACCCTTTTATTTAACCCGAATTGGAAATGAATTCCAATTCGGTTTGCTGAAAAATCCACAAAATTTTCTTTTCCTATCGCAAAACTTGCCTACTTTATGGGTTTTGCAGAAAGGGGCATAACTTTGTTTGTAACAAGTAACCAATGCTGAAAATTCTTGATGATGTTCTGAGACATTGTAGCGTTCTAGATAAAGATGGCATTAGTTTGGGAGCCAGACACAACACAGTTTAGAACACTGATTTAACTGATAAGTATTTGTGAAATTTGAGATTGATCCCTTGATTGTTTATGCTTTCGTTACGCATGAATAAACAATTAAAATTTCAATAAGTTTGCGACGAAGTGTACTCCATGCATTGATAAAGTCTTCCATGTTTTGCAAATATTTCAGCAGATTTTTATTTTGACATAAAAATACCAAAAAAGAAAAATATGCGTTATTTTTGCTTTTGAGTATATTTACTTTTCCTTTCTCCCATGATAGCCATTATGTAACTTATAATTGTCGACTATCCTAAGATACCCATGGTATGACCATAGTCAGCCATGATGTCCTGACTTTGATAAATTGACAGAAGCTGACAATTTTCATAATTCTTTCGTTCTATATGGGAATAGTATTTATTAGTCCTAATTGATCTGATATTGTCACCATTGCTGAGAATTGGAATGAAGCCTTTGACCCTTCCAGTTATATGGTATCAGTGTAACCTCAATTCCTACCTCAAGAAGTTCCCTTATCCTGGGAAGTTCACAATATTCTAGGAATTTATCAAAGGTTTGATAGAGATATCTGATGAAAGATTAAGTATTGTACATGCCCAGACAACAGGTAGGTGCATATAGCTCACCTTCACTAAAGTTGACCGGATAAAGTGTTTACGGGTAGATAAAAACCAAAAAAAATACAGATAATGATCGTAGTAACATACCACATAAAATGACCTTAAATAGATCAGCCTTTTAACATGATTTGTGTACTTTTCATCATGAAAAATGCATCTTGGAATGTTCCAAGATGCATTTTTTATTATGAAAAGTATATAGTTTATCTCCGCAGCAAGATTGATCGATACACAAAACTGTTGATGTACAAACTTTTCAATGCACATTCTCTAAAATGCTACCTCTAATTATAGTTACAGACGTAACATAGATCTATAACAGCAGAGCACCTGTTTTCCAGATTCTATTTGAAGGTACATTATCATAAAAACTGTAATAAAACACAAATTTATAATCTATGATGAGGTTATATATGCCAGCATGCCAGTTTTTAACTACTTTAATTCTGTTAGGGGATTTTACTTCATTATGATCCCAGCTCTTCATGGATGATGAAGATTTTAAAATGTTAGCCAAGTTAGCCAAGTTTCTGGAAAGAAGGTATATACTGTTCAGTTGAAGCAATACTAATGAATGTTCCTTCAATGTTTTTCAAAATCTTAAGGTGATGTGTACTAGTACTGGCTATTACCACTGTTATTCTTGCCACACTTGTCCAGTCAGAAGCATTGTATCTGTTCTTGTCTTTCGGCCTGTCAGTCACTGATCTTGGCAGTCCAAGGGTGCTGCAAGTCCACTGTGTTCCCTTATGCCATGCTTTTAGTTACTTCTGTAATGTCAATGCCACAGACTGAATTTCATTACCTGTGTGTGTCATCCCCTGCTTATATAATGCTACCCTCTGCCCACACCCCTGGTGACCCACACACACACTATAAGAAGGGATTGTGTTTTTGGTGCAGATCGTGTTGGCGTCAACATTGGCTACTGTGTGACAGCTTCTGCAAAATATATCTTAAACCAGTGGTTTGATTTCCATCAAACTTGTATGACATCATATGAACATTTTTGAGAGCCAATTAACTGATCTTGGTCCCAATTTCAGTGTCACCGTGAGGGGGGTAAACTGTTCAAATTTTGCCATGGATATGATAGTTTATTGTTAGAGTGATATTTCTTGAGCCAGTGGCCAGTGGATATATCATTTGGACATGCTGAAAACTCATTAGATTTTGGTGACCTTGACCTCATTTTCAATGTCACAGGGCATAGAATGAAAAAATTTCTATTTAGCCATTTGGAGCATTTTTACCAAACTCAAGGCTACTTCATTGTGACAAGCCAAAGGGCAGATGGTGTTTTTGTGACCTTGACCTAAATTTAAGGTCATGGGAGGACTTTAATGTATTACATTACATTTTTCATTGTGGAGCCAGTGGGTAGATTCCCACTAATTTTTGTGGGTATATTACTTGGTGAAGGCAAAAAAATGCTGATTTTTGTTTATATGACCTTGACTTCATTTTGAGGTCACAGGAGGACCAAATTTGTCACTTGTTTATAGACAATTATTATAACGTTTGAACCAGTATGTGGAATTTCATCAAACTTGCATAGATTTACCAGTAGGATAAATGCAAGAGGTTTTTGGTGACTTGAACCCCATTTACAAGGACACAGGAAGACCGTGACTGTTAAATTTTCTGTTCACATAATATACTTTGATGATATTGACCTTATTTTCAAGGTCCATTGCATACACCAACTTAGCAACTTTGAAAATTGAATGCAAAAATGTGCTGGTGGTGGTAGTAGGAATGGGATGGGGTGGAACAGGGGGAATGGAGGACCGAGGAATTCAAGTTTTCCATTAAGTTTTGTATCCATTCATTTGCTTGTTTTCCAGTATACTTGAAAAATTAATTTGAAGAGAGATGGATACTGATGGTTCCCTAAGGTCACGGTCACTGGCTTTAAGTCTTCTTTATATGTATGGTAATGTCAATTATTTCAACAGAAGAAAAAGGATAATAACTAATATATGAAAAAAAAAACATTCAATATATGAATATATGCAGAAGCCTGCTGGCTTTGATGTTATATAGTGTCTGGCTGTCCATTGCAGTTTTGTAGTAAATAATATTTAATTTCATTAGGTTGTGGCACTGGTAGGTGGGAGAAAGGGTGTACATCCGTGAACCTTTCCCACCCACCCCTCTCCTTTCTTTCAAGTTTAGTCTGCTATGACAACATGTTTTAACTTTTTTAGAGTCAGAGATCTGACATGGAATTGTAACCACAGATCTTTCTCAATTAGTTATTGCACTCCTGGTTAACAATGTGCATGTATACAAGGGCTGAATTACCAAATGAAAAAGGGATGTTATGATACAAAAAAGTGTCCTAGTTCCCAAATGAACAAATTTGCTTAGCTATCATGACCAAGTAGTTTGGAACTATGACTCTTTTCCTTTCGTAACAGTCTTGGAAACATAGTTAACCATTGTGTATTGGTCAACTCCCAGTTAACCATTGTGTATTAGTCAACTCCTGAGTATCACTGAATGGTGGCCTACTTCTTGTTTGGCCACCCTTACATAAGTAAATCTGCGCATGTGAATGGGGCATAAGATTTCTTAGGGATGTAAGGTGTCCATCTTTTTCTGTTTCGGAGATAGTTTATCTGGCATATCTTGATATCGTATCATATGTTAAATAATTCATTTTGTAATCATGACATTGTTTGATTAAATTGCATTTGTTTGAGAAGCCTAAAAAGAACAGGTACCTTACTTAGGCAAGAGTTATAATTTTCAGTTTTATTTTCACAAAACTAAAATTATGAGTTATTTTCACGGAAAGATACCATTGTGAAAAATGCATGCTTATATGGATAAGGATTGCTAAAGTCATGTTACCCTCCATGGTAGTCAGAGCATATCTCATCTTTGTCATCCGTATTAATTATGCCGTGACACGGCAAAACCAACAGTTAGTGGCATGTGCACCCAGCGAAGACTCGGACCAGCCTAGGCACCCGCCCAGTCTGATGAGAATCTTTGCTATGTGTTTAAAGGGTTATCGCTAAGGGTCTTAGCTACCTCCATACTGACAGTGAGGACTCTGATAGGCTGATGTCCAGGTGGATATGACTCTTCGGTTGGAGCACTTGCCTTTTTTAGCTCACCTGTCAAGGTGAGCTTATAGTATAGCCATGGTCCGTTGTCCGTCGTCCGTCGTCCGTCGTCGTCCACACTTTTAAACACCAATATCTCCTAAACCAGCAGACCAATCTTGATCAAATTTTATGTGTAGCATTGTTGGGGTGGGGGATTGACTGCATTAGGTTTAAGGGCTGATTGGGTTGGAACTCTGGTTGCCATGGCAACATATAGCTCCCATAGACTTATAATGGGAAAAACTTCAAAAATCTTCTTCTCTGAAACCATGAGGCCCAGAGCTTACATATTTAGTATGTACCAATGTCTAGTGGTCCCCAACATAAATCCTGCCAACCATGCCCCTGGGGCCCAAATTGGCCACGCCCCGGGGGTCATTAGCTGCCATAGACTTACAATGAGAAAATCTTAAAAAATCCTCTTCTCTGAAACCACGAGGCCCAGAGCTTACATATTTAGTATGTACCAATATCTAGTGGTCCCCTACATACATCCTGCCAACCATGCCCCTGGGGCCCAAATTGGCCACGCCCCGGGGATCATTAGCTCCCATAGACCTACAATGGGAAAATCTTAAAAAATCTTCTTCTCTGAAACCATGAGGCCCAGAGCTTACATATTTAGTATGTACCAATGTCTAGTGGTCCCCTACATAAATCCTGCCAACCATGCCCCTGGGCCCAAATTGGCCACGCCCCGGGGGTCATTAGCTCCCATAGACTTACAATGGGAAAATCATAAAAAAATCTTCTTCTCTGAAACCACAAAGCCCATAGCTTATATATATAGCATGTATCAATGTCTAGTGATCCCCTACTAAAATCCTGCCACCCATGCCCCTGGGGCCCAAATTGGCCACGCCCCGGGGGTCATAAGTTGCCATAGACTTACAATGGGAAAATCTTAAAAAATCTTCTTCTCTGAAACCATGAGGCCCAGAGCTTACATATTTAGTATGTACCAAAGTCTAGTGGTCCCCAACATACATCCTGCCAACCATGCCCCTGGGGCCCAAATTGGCCACGCCCCGGGGGTCATAAGCTACCATAGACTTACAATGAGAAAATCTTAAAAAATCTTCTTCTCTGAAACCATGAGGCCCAGAGCTTACATATTTAGTATGAACCAAGGTCTGGTGGTCCCCTACATACATCCTGCCAACCATGCCCCTGGGGCCCAAATTGGCCACGCCCCGGGGATCATTAGCTCCCATAGACTTACAATGGGAAAATCTTAAAAAATCTTCTTCTCTGAAACCATGAGGCCCAGAGCTTACATATTTAGTATGTACCAATGTCTAGTGGTCCCCTACATAAATCCTGCCAACCATGCCCCTGGGCCCGAAATTGGCCACGCCCCGGGGGTCATTAGCTCCCATAGACTTACAATGGGAAAATCTTAAAAAAGCTTCTTCTCTGAAACCATGAGGCCCAGAGCTTACATATTTAGTATGTACCAATGTCTAGTGGTCCCGTACATAAATCCTGCCAACCATGCCCCTGGGGCCCGAAATTGGCCACGCCCCGGGGGTCATTAGCTCCCATAGACTTACAATGGGAAAATCTTAAAACATCTTCTTCTCTGAAACCATGAGGCCCAGGGCTTACATATTTAGTATGTACCAATGTCTAGTGGTCCCCTACATACATCCTGCCAACCATGCCCCTGGGGCCCAAATTGGCCACGCCCCGGGGATCATTAGCTCCCATAGACTTACAATGGGAAAATCTTAAAAAATCTTCTTCTCTGAAACCATGAGGCCCAGAGCTTACATATTTAGTATGTACCAATGTCTAATGGTCCCCTACATAAATCCTGCCAACCATGCCCCTGGGCCCGAAATTGGCCACGCCCCGGGGGTCATTAGCTCCCATAGACTTACAATGGGAAAATCTTAAAAAATCTTCTGCTCTGAAACTATGAGGCCCAGAGCTTACATATTTAGTATGTACCAATTTCTAGTGGTCCCGTACATAAATCCTGCCAACCATGCCCCTGGGGCCCAAATTGGCCAGGCCCAGGGGGTCATTAGCTCCCATAGACTTACAATGGGAAAATCATAAAAAATCTTCTTCTCTGAAACCACAAAGCCCATAGCTTATATATATAGCATGTATCAATGTCTAGTGATCCCCTACTAAAATCCTGCCACCCATGCCCCTGGGGCTCAAATTGGCCACGCCCCAGGGGGTCATTTGTTTATATATAGCTATATAGCTTAAGAACCTTCAAAAATCTTCTTCTTTGGAACCATGAAGCCCAGAGCTTATATATATAGTATGTAGCAATGTTTAATGGTCCCCTACATAAATCCTCCCAACCAAGCCTCTGGGGTCCAAACTGGCCAATCCCCAGGGGTCATGAGCTCCCATAACTTCAAAAATCTTCTTCTCTGAAACCATGAGGCCCAGAGCTTACATATTTGGTATGTAGCAATGTCTAGTGGTTCCCTACATGAATCCTGCCAACCATGCCCCTGGGGCCCAAATTGGCCACGCCCCGGGGGTCATTAGCTCCCATAGACTTACAAAGAGAAAATCTTTAAAAAAATCTTCTTCTCTGAAACCATGAGGCCCAGAGCTTACATATGAGCCCGTCCAGATAGAAATCGACCTTATGACATAAAAAATCGATTTTTAGGTTTTCTGTTATCTGAATGCGCATGCCATTATAGAACAAAAAGATAAAAACTGTTTGAAGTTATCTAGATTTTTAAGGTTGTTATGGCTGTTCTAAACACACTGGTATCTAAGGAATTTTGCCAGAATTAATAACGTTACGTGACGTCACGTTACACTGTTATGGATAACGCCATTTTCAATGTTTTCCCTTGAAACGCATATCACTATTATTAACGTTAACACAGCAAACGCATGTAATCAGTATGAGTAAATTTTGCAGTAACACAGCTCTAGACTTCGGTCCCACCCCGGGACATGCCTCTTTAGATAGGTAGAAAAGATGGAAAGGCTCCGGGTGTCATATACCACGTATGATCCCTTTACCTCGAAAGGTAATCGAGAAATTTATTTTCCGAAGAGCAGCCTTAACAAGACATAACTTCGGACTGACCGACTTGTTAAGTACTGCCGTTTGCACATACGTACAATCCGGAAACTTCATACCTCCGGTGCTCCTATGGCTTCGAGTGCAGTAAGCAATTTGCTTAAAGTTTGTCATTTTCTTTTTGATAGAGCAAAGAATTTGTTTCTTTTCACTGTAAAAAACCCGTAGATTTTACGGTAAAATACCTGGCAACCAGCTGCCAGTCCATTCCCGCTAGTTTTACGGGCATCTGCCTGTAGATTATTTTTTGAAATTACGATAAGGTAGAATTATGTTATAACTCAAAAATACCTTTACTGTGTTGAAGGGCTATAGAACCAAAACAATATCTTTCTTATTCTACTCTGTGACTCTGCGTGTTGATTCCTGCCAATGTTTACGGGCGCCCGTAAAAATAGCGGGGAATGGAATGGCAGCTGGTTTCAAGGTATTCTACCGTAAAATCTACGGATGTTTTTTACAGTGTGCAGGAGTCCTTCAGCAGCATTTTAACTTTAAGAGTAGACCGCATTTTGGAAGAGCAACGTCGTCCGAGGCAGCAAAAAAAAGAAAGTCACAAAAGTTGTTTCCCTTTGTAAAAATGGTTGGAAAACATAAACATGCACCATACGCCACGTCACAAGAAATATGACTTCTGCTTTGGAGCATCTGTTCACCATACAATTCACCAGGCCCAAAGGCCGAGATTATATATGCAACTAGTTGATGCGAAGGCTAAGTTTATTTGCATACAAATGATTGCATGCATGTTCTATTAAAGTCTCCATATTCCTATCAGTTGTAAAATCGCCTAAACAAAATTTGTTTTGAAAAGCAGTTCAACCTTTATGATAAGTGACAAAATGTGGGTTGATGAGCATATATTGTGCCAGAAAACTAGTTTCCCGCCCAGCAGTGCAATATAAACAAAGGTAAGACCAGTCTTGTACGTTGTATTTTTACCACTTTGTTCAAGCTAAAAAACTCGAAAGGAGCTCTTTTTAGTTGCCAACTTAAAACACTCAAATAATTGTTCAACCCTTTTTATGTGAAACTCAGTGACGTTTTATTACGAGTTCCTCCCCTCCCGCTTTTCCACATCCACAGCTATGTCAGCTTTTGCTTAAAAAGAATTTCTTGATCTTAGAGGCGTCTTTTTAGAAAAGGGACGAGGTTTTCTTATTTTATTTATTCTTATTTTATTATTTCTTATATTTTCTTTGTCCGTAACAAAAATAAAATCATCACTATGGTATCAGGTATGGACTTTTAGTTACCAAACTGCGGAAAAGCAAACAAATCACATAAACAAAAGTAAAACATCATTTTTTTTAATTTGTTAATTTTTATAGAGGCGCTGTGGTCGAGTGTTTAGAGTGACTCGTTTATGGTGAAAAAAGTCGCCGGAAGGTCGTAACTTCTTATTTATTTTATTAAATATAATCTACCAACCACCAACATACACGGAAAAAATAAAATAAAGAAATATATAAGCTTAAGGAAAAGACAAAACAACCAGACGTACTTTTGACTTAAACTCGCAATTTCCATCTCATTGGAGAGGTAATTGTAAGTAGATCAAAATGGCTCAGGATCTCCGAAAACTGTGCTAAAATTGGAAAGCGTTTTGTCTTCCACCATTTACAGACATCATGATTCAGTTGACACTTCTTTATGCCGCCCTTTGCCGTTTGTCACCCGGCATTCGTCAGAGCTGACAGGCAGGAGAGGATTGCTTGTTTTGCGTTTAAACGGCCCTTTGAGAGAGTATTTCAGTCTATATCGGGCCGTCTCGCAGACAGAGGGATAAAGAAATGATAAACGAGAGAAAAATATCCAAAAAGAAAAAAAAAAAAAACCACCCACAACAACTGCAAGCAGAGTAGGCCCTTGCCCTACAATGTTACAAATCAGACTGGAGGAGAGGAAAACATCGCATTGAAAATTTACCTTCGACCTGGCAGTCTGTGGTATAGAAAACAAGCAGTGCATGGAAACTTGAAATTGCTTTTTCACAAGATTTGTTCTACATTTTGTTTTAGACTGAAAAAAATGTTAACAATGTCAGTGAATGCATGAATACGCTGACGATATTTGTAGGCCTATACATAAACAAAGCTATTGGCTTGGATTTTTTTTTCGGTTTTGGATTTTACTTTTGATATTAATAATATAGTTATTACTATTATTATTATCATTATTATCATTATTATCCAAGATTGAAAATTATTTTCTCTAGATGTAAGCTGAAAATTTATGAACATGAACTAAAACGGGACCAGAACTGTCGCAAGTCTGAACCTTTTTTACGCATCTGCGAATAAAAGATTTTTTGAATTCATTAAATTCGGTTATAAACGCAAACTGCACTTTTGGTGATGCATAATGCTCCAAAGAATCATATTTCTGGATTCCTGGCGACAAATATGCGGCTACGGTGGTTTCCCACACAATTAACGTTCATATTGAAGTTCAATCACATGCCGTGTGAAACAGCGGGAAAAATCTTCTGACGTAACGTCAAACTTTGACGTCATTTATCTCAGTTTCACGTCGCGTGTCATAAGGTCGATTTCTATCTGGACGGGCTCATATGTAGCATGAAGCAATGTCTATTGGTCCCCTACATAAATCCTGCCAACCATGCCCCTGGGGTCCAAATTGGCCACACCCCGAGAGTCATAAGCTCCCATAGACTTACAATGAGAAAATCTTGAAAAATCTTCTTTTTTGAAACCATGAGGCCCAGAGCATAATATAAGTAGCATGAAGCAATGTCTGGTGGTCCCCTACATAAATCCTCCCAACCATGACCCTGCGGTGCAAATTGGCCACGCCCAGGGGGTCATAAGCTCCCATAGACTTACAATGGGAAAATTTCAAAAAATCTTCATCTCTGTAACCATGAGGCCAAGAGCGTATATATGTAGCAGGTAGCAATGTCTAGTGGTCCCCTACATAAATCCTGCCAACCATGCCCCTGGGATCCAAACTGGCCACGCCCCGGGGGTCATTAGTTCCCGTATACTAACAATGGGAAAATCTTAAAAAATCTTCTTCTCTTAAACCATGTGGCCCAGAGCTAACTTCTTTAGTACATATGTAGCAACGTTTAGTGGTCTCCAACTTAAATCCTGCCAACCATGCCCCCTGGGGTCCAAATTGGCCATGCTGCTCCCATAGACTTATAATGGTAAAGACTTCAAAAATTTTTTTCTCTGAAACCATGAGGCCCAGAGCTTACATATTTAGTATGCAGCAATGTCTAGTGATCCCCTGCATAAATTCTGCCAATCAAGCACCTGAGGTCCAAACTGGCCACACCCTAGGGGCTTGTTTGTTTATATAGAGCTGTATAGCTAAAGAACCTTCAAAAACTTCTTCTATGAAACCATAAGGCCAAGAGCTTATGTATTTAGTATGTTGCAGTGTATAGTGGACCTCTACATAAATCCTGCCAATCGAAACCCTGGGGTCCAAACTTGCCACACCCCAGGGGGATAATCAAATCCTATAGAATTGCAGCCTGTTTATTAGCTTACCTGAGCTGGAAGCTTACATTTTATAACTCAGGTGAGCGATCGTGGCCCTTGGGCTACTTGTATTGGTTTTGCCGTGTTGCTTCTCAAATTATTTATCAGGTTTAACTCAGAATTTGCCGTCACTGTACCCACTGTTGTTTGGCAAATGTCAGTCACTGTACCCACTGTTGTTTGGCAATTGCCAAACAACAGTGGGTACAGTGACTGACATTTAACTGTTGTAAGTTATAATTGTCGCACATGGCTTAAGCTTCCATTTCTCTGAAACCCAAGACACACACAGATCATCTGGTTTAAGGTGACACATTTTGCCACTTTGACAGGCGAGGTCGTCCATTGACCTGACCCTTTATCAGTTTGTGTTACCTGATTTGGTTGTAACTGACATTTAAGATTGTTAAAAGGGTATAATCCTTTTGTACTCTTTATATTATTGGAGAAACTCAATTATTATAGTAGCTCGATCCTTACTGCTGGCAGTGACTAGCAGCATTTGCTACAGCTAGCAGTGACTGTTGGTTGGCAGGGACATTTGCATTAGGCAGCGACTGCTAGCAGTCTTCACTGAAGCTGCTGTGCAGCGCCATGTTGTGGCCCTAAAATGTCTCCTTGTACATCATCATCATGCAGATTATATTTTCCAGTCCTTTTGGATCATTGAGTTCATTTAAAGTCATTTAGAAAATAGAGTTCTTCTGAGGCCGATGCTAGAAGACATGGCCGTCATGAACACTCATTTAAACCAAGTCTGCTGTTTTCGTTTCTTTGGTGTATTCCTTGCTTCCAATGATCAAACTATGTTACTGATGGCAGTGAGCAGTGACTGCTAGCAGTAGCAGTTGTGGCAAGCACTGACTGCTGGCAGTATTTTTCACAGATGGTTATGAGCAGTGACTGCTGTCAGTGACGTTTGCTGTAAGCAACAACTTCTGGCAGTGTTTGTTACTGGTAGTATTAAGCAATGACTGTTGGCAGTGACAGAGTAAGCAGTTAATGCTGGCAGTGTTTGTCAATGATAGTGATGAGCAATGACCCCTGGCAGTGCCAGTTGTGGTAAGCAGTGACTGCTGGCAATGTATGTCTCAAACGTTATCGAGCAATAACTGCTGGCAGTGACAGTTGTGGTAAGCAATAAAAGCCGGCAGCGTTTGTCTCTGATGGTGATGAGCAGTGACTGCTTGCAGTGACAGTTGTGGTAAGCAAGGAATGCTGGCAGTGTTTGTCTCTGATGGTGATGAGCAGTGACTGCTTGCAGTGACAGTTGTGGTAAGCAAGGAATCCTGGCAGTGTTTGTCTCTGATGGTGATGAGCAGTGACTGCTTGCAGTGACAGTTGTGGTAAGCAAGGAATCCTGGCAGTGTTTGTCTCTGATGGTGATGAGCAGTGACTGCTTGCAGTGACAGTTGTGGTAAGCAAGGAATGCTGGCAGTGTTTGTCTCTGATGGTGATGAGCAGTGACTGCTTGCAGTGACAGTTGTGGTAAGCAAGGAATGCTGGCAGTGTTTGTCTCTGATGGTGATGAGCAGTGACTGCTGGCAGTGACAGTTCATTGTGGTAAGCAAGGAATGCTGGCAGTGTTATTAGAAGTCCTGCTGACTGTGGCAGTTGTGGTAAGAAACAAATGCTAGCAGTGTTTGTCTTGATGGTGATTAGCAGTGACTGCTTGCAGTGACACTGCAAGCAATGAGCATAGACTGATAGCAGTGACAGGTAAGCACTGTCGGCTTGCTGTTAGTTTTGGTCATTGTGAGCAATGAGGAGACTGACAGAGCAATATGCAGAGGCTGTTGGCAAATTATTGTTGCTGATGGTTACAGACTTATTGGTTCTGCTATGAAGGATTCAACTCAGTGTAGATTGAAATACTGCACAGCGCCCCAAAAGGCTGCATGTTAAACCCAAATCAAACATTCAGTTAAGGAATCTGGTCTGCCTTAAGGTTCATAATGGTACATCTCAATGTTTTTCTGCCATTTTAACACAGGGAAACATTTTTTGACTGCTTGTTTGTGTCCTGCACAAGGAATCCCTCCAAATACAAGGAAAGTATTTGCTCCAAGGGTACCAGATTCTGTCTTGTAAGAATTGACACCCATTAATGGTGAGGCAAGGTAGGAAATAATGCAGTTGATGCTTATCCACCTTAATATTTTGAGTAATTTTGGTAAACTAAGAAGCACTATGAGAAGAGAGATTTAATGACTTTTTTTGGACAATTCATCAATATTTAATGGACTCGTCTTGCTAAAAGATATATAACTTCAGGAAAAAACAATTATGTGAGGCAATTATTTTGAATCACAGACTTTATATACTTCTAGTTAATTTTATTACTCTAGTAATGGGCGGATGCACAGTGCCCAGTAATGCAGCCATGGAGTGTGGGGAGAAACATTGATACAAGTATTAAAATACACATACTATTCTAGCAAAAATCTGACCTGTTGGCCCTGGCTAGGACTTAGTTTTTGATGAAACAGTGAAACATTTGATCATATAAGATAAGGTCAGATGTTGGTAATTATTATAATCCTTTTTAAACTTAGATTAATAATTATTATAACCCTTTTTAGCTCGCCTGAACGAAAGTTCAGGAAGAGCTATTGTTGTCACCACGGCGTCCGCGTCCTCGTCAGCGTCCGCGTCCGGATTGGATGTTTTGGTTAAAGTTTTTAGCTCGCCTGAACGAAAGTTCAGGAAGAGCTATTGTTGTCACCACGGCGTCGGCGTCCGCGTCCGCGTCCGCGTCCGCGTCCGCGTCCGCGTCCGCGTCCGCGTCCGCGTCCGCGTCAGCGTCCGCGTCGGCGTTCGAATTGGATGTTTTGGTTAAAGTTTTTTAAAGACCTATATCTCCTTAACCCATGGATGGATTCTTTTGATACTTGCACTGTAGCTAGATATTGGTCTAAGGTTTAACAGGGTACCACCCCCACCCCACTTTGTGACCTTGATGTCAAGGTCATGGACTTAGAAAATTGGTGTTTTTTTGGACTGGATGTTTTGGTTAAAGTTTTATAAAGCCCAATATCTCATGAACCCATGGATGGATTCCTTTGATACTTGCACTAAAGTTAGATATTGGTCTAAAGTTTTCGAAGGTACTACCCCCACCCCCCTCTGTGACCTTGATGTCAAGGTCATGGACTTAGAATATTGTCTTTTTATTGATTGGATGTTTTGGTTAAAGTTTTTTAAAGACACATATCTCCTGAACCCAGAGATGAATTCCTTTTATATTTGCACCGTAGTTAGATCTACAGAGTACTACCCCAACCCCGCTCAGTGATCTTGATGTCAAGGTCAGGGACTTAGGAAATTTTCGTCTTTTTTAAAGTTTTGTAATTGCATACTGATTCATAATGCTTTGCAGAGATATAGTTTATACTTGAACTGATGTTAGACTCTTTTTTGAGTTTTTACAAAACACCTTATACTTACCCCACTGGGTGACCTTGAAGTCAAGGTCATCGACTTAGAATTTTGTTTTAAAGATTTTGGTTAAAGTTTTATATTTATGAAGACATAATTTCACAGTGCCACGATGATGGACTCAGTTGATACTAATACTTGGGCTGATGTTAGATAATGGTTTAGGGTTTTGATACATACTAGTGCCCCCCCCCCCCCCCCCCCCCCCCCCTAACCGTCAGTTTTTTTACCTCAAGCTCATGGACTTTGAAATTTCATTTCATTTTTTTTAGTTTAATTTTATTTTAAGACTTATTTCTGAGATAGCTTTTGTGTTTTAATCATGGACATGCTTGCATGAAGTTTTATGCGTAGCAGTCCACATAGCCCCCCACCCCACCCCCCCACCCCCCACCCGTCTTTTT
The DNA here is from genome assembly GCA_963989385.1 of Ctena decussata. Lineage (NCBI taxonomy): Eukaryota > Metazoa > Mollusca > Bivalvia > Lucinida > Lucinidae > Ctena > Ctena decussata. The sequence goes on along the minus strand of OZ022503.1, from coordinate 77,173,604 downwards.
TTTTACCTCAAGCTCATGGACTTTGAAATTTCATTTCATTTTTTTTATTCTAATTTTATTTTAAGACTTATTTCTGAGATAGCTTTTGTTTATAAATGTGTTTTCATTATGGACATGCTTGCATGAAGTTTTATGCATAGCAGTCCACACCACCATAGCGGCTGAGTGATGGGCAAGCACCAATTCAGGCGAGCTATGCTGTCAGGCGACAGCTCTTGTTTAAAGACCTATATCTCCCTAACCCATGGATGGATTCTTTTGATACTTGCACTGTAGTTAGATATTGGTCCAAAGTTTAACATGGTACCACCCCCACCCCACTCCTTGACCTTGATGTCAAGGTCATGGACCTAGAAAATTGGGAGTTTTTTGGGACTGGATGTTTTGGTTAAAGTTTTCTAAAGCCCAATATCTCCTTAACCCATGGATGGATTCCTTTGATACTTGCACTGTAGTTAGATATTGGTCTAAAGTTTTCCATGGTACTACCCCCACCCCCCTCAGTGACCTTGATGTCAAGGTCATGGACTTAGAAAATTGTCTTTTTATTGATTGGATGTTTTGGTTAAAGTTTTTTAAGGACACATATCTCCTGAAACCATAGATGAATTCTTTTTATATTTGCACTGTAGTTAGATATTAGTCCAAAGTTTTACAGAGTACTACCCCAGCCCTGCTCGGTGACCTTGATGTCAGGGACTTAGGAAATTTGGTCTTTATTAAAGTTTTCTAATTGCGTACTGATTCATAATGCTTGGCAGAGATTTAGTTTACACTTGAACTGATGTTAGACACTTTTTTGAGTTTTTACAAAACACTATATACTTACCCGACTGGATGACCTTTATGTCAAGGTCATGGACTTTGAGTTTTGTCTTAAAGATTTTGTTAGTTTTATATTAATGAAGACATAATTTCACAGTGCCCCAATGGACTCAGTTGATACTAATACTTGGACTGATGTTAGATAACGGTTAAAGGCTTTGATACATCCTAGCCCTGCCCTCCTCCCCCCTACCCCTTAGTTCTTTGACCTAAAGCTCTTGGACTTTGAAATTTCCTGTGGATTTTTTTTGTATTTTAAGACATTTCTGAGATAGCTTTTGTTTATAAATGTGTTGTCATTATGGACATGCTTGCCTGAAGTTTTATACATCGCAGTCCACACCACCATAGCGACTGTGTGATGGGCAAGCACCTATTCAGGCGAGCTATGCTGTCAGGCGACAGCTCTTGTTAAACTAATTAATAATTATTTACCCTTTTTATCCCTCCACTGAAAGGTTCAGGGGATATAGTGATGAGCCTGGCATCTGTCCGTCCGTCTGTCTATAAACATTTTCTTGTCCTCTCCATATCTTGAATACCCTTGGGAATGTTTTCATGATACTTCACAGTTATGTAGAACAGGTCATGGTGATGTGTCGCGTGCAAGATTGGTAACTCTTGCTTTTGGAATTGTTTAGTAATCTCCCCTTTGCTGAATTTTTGGCAGATTTGTGTCTGCTCTGTAACTTGAATACCCTTTGAAATATTTTCATGATACTTCACAGTTATGTAGAGCAGGTCATGACGATGTGTCGCGAACAAGAATGACAACTCTTGCTTTCTTACTTTTTTTAGTTATTTCCCCTTGATGGTTTTTTGGTGTGATTTATTGTCCGCTCCATAGTTTGAATACCCTTTGAAATATTTTCATAATACTTCACAGATATGTAGAACAGGTCATGCCAATGTGTTGCAGCCGGGCCGGGTAGCGCAATCGGTAGGGCACCTGACTCGTAAGTCAGAGGTCCTGGGTTCGAATCCCGGTCTGGCCACATACTTTCGTTTCTCCTTCCGCTGATTCAAGAAGGGCAGTTGTCAGTTACTGGCGAAAGTATGTGCACTTAGTACTGGTTAACCGCTTAGGAGGTCTAAGCCTGCCCAGGAATAGTGTGGTTAGGTTAACTGGCCGTCCCGACATGACCTTAGTTGTTTACCGTGGACGTTAAGCATCAAATCAACCAACCAACCAACCAATGTGTTGCAAACAAGAATGACAACTCTTGCTTTCTTACTTTTTGAGTTATTTCCCCTTGATGGTTTTAGGTGTGATTTCTTGTCCGCTCCATAACTTGAATACCCTTTGGAATATTTCCATGATACTTCACAGATATGTAGAACAGGTCGTGCCAATGTGTTGCAAACAAAAATGACAACTCTTGCTTTCTTACTTTTTGAGTTATTTCCCCTTGATGGTTTTAGGTGTGATTTCGTGTCCGCTTCATAACTTGAATACCCTTTGAAATATTTTTATGAATTACTTCACAGATATGGAGATCAGATCATGACAGTGTGTCTCATACAAGAATGACAACTCTTGCTTTCATACTTTTCTGAGTTATTTCCCTTTAGAAGCTTGAGCTGTACTTTAGAAGTTATTCACACATTTTGAAATGTTGTATGTATCATATGCTATACATTGCCTACATGGTGCCTGTTTGAGATTTTACCTCTTTTTAGCAATCTTGCATACTGTTATGGTCTGAGTGTTATAGATAATCATGCATCTGTTAACTCTTTCACTACCAAAAAGCAGACGACAAAATTTACGTCTGCAAAAAATAAAAAAGTGCCTTGTCCAAGACTTTTTATACTGAGAATTCAGAGACTAGAGGGCAAACAGTGTAGATCTAGATGAGGCGGCTCATTATGAGCCGCCTCATCAGGATCTACGCTGTTTGCAAATTTTGCTAATTGCGTCACTGGGGCTTAAAGAGTTAAACAGATAATGTCAGTAAGGAGCATAAAAGAATGACAGTATACTATTTATATGCCTTTTGAAGCAGGTATGTTTTTTTTACCACATTTGTCTGCTCCGAGCATGCGTTAACATTCCACTTTTGGTCACCCAGAGCAAGCTCCAGGATGCTCTGAGCGTTTTTCTAAATCATGCTCGGGAACCACATAAATTGGAAAATAGATAAAGTATGCGCATGCTCGCCAAAAGAAAATACAAAACTGAGCACGGAGCAACCACTGCTCAAGGATTGTGCATGTGTGCTGGGCTTCCCCAAATGCAATATAGGTATACTTAAAGTTAGTGTCACAAATTATATGCTGCTATCTATAGACTATACAGGGGTTAACTATATACAAGAACCCTTGCTCTAAAATGCAATTTTCATCAATAGCGAGCATGCTCAGAGTGACCATAATTGGGCAGTTAACACATGCTCGGAGCAGCCATATGTGGCATAAAAACATAGCTCTTTTGAAGTGCACCCTGTTTACCAAGGCGTGTGGGGCCTTCGGTTGGGGGATTTGCCATCTTCTCTGATGGCTATTGTTAAACTAGGAACCCATATTGGGGAAAGGTCATGCAAACAGTGAAAACCAAGTTCAGACACCTAAGAATGCGGCTTCTGATCAGGGTCTACACTGTTGCTTACAGCAATTTTTATACAAAATATAATAAAAATGAAAACATCTGGGGCCAGTTGTTCAAAGCTCGTTAAGAGGTCAATTTGTTAAGTGTTTTATGACTTTATAGCCAAATACACTGATATTTTTTGTTGAAAATATGTGAGAAGCTTTTGCAATGCAAAAGCTTCTCACATTTTTTTCAACAAAAAATAGTGGCGTATTTGAGATATTAACATTTGAAATTTTAACGTCTCGTTAACTAACGACGTGATTAGTTTTGAACAACTGGGCCCAGACAAAAAACCCTAAAACTAGAAATGGGCTCATTCAGTATAAGGAAGAACAAGTCCACTGGTCAATAAAGTGTAAAGAATATAGATATTGGCTTTCAGTTTAGGTGCCATCATGGTACAAGTAATATTTTAAATAAAAGACAAAAAATGCTGCTTTAAAAGGAGAATAAGCATCCTGTTGTCATTATTGTCCCTGTCTTTATAGGACCTCTGGGCATCTACTGATATTGTCTTTAGCCCATTTATACTTGGCTGGTTGATTAAGAGAGGTTACCGTATTGACCCTAAAATTTCAGACACCCGAAAGTTGGACAATTGTTTTTTTTTTTTTTTTTTTTTTGAGAAAGTGGATTTTACACACATTTATGCATGCAAATGATGCTTTGTGAATGGCAAACCTTGTAGACCCTGATCAAACTGCTCTTGAGGAGCAGTTTGAGCTGGGTCTACAATGTTTGCTCAGACCTGTCTGTCTGAATATATAGTGTCATTACGGTAATTGTCTCAGATCTTGAAATTCTATGTGTGAGAAGTCTTGCCAGCTTCCATTTTCATTGCTACACCTCCAGGACATTTCATTTAGAATAGTATTCAGTAGAGCACTGGGAATTCAATGGATGGGCTGTTTGGGTGGAAAACCCCTTTTGTGGAATTCAACACTATGTCAAATGTTACATTCCATGATTTGTCAAACTGCCATTGAAATCAGTTTGAATATTGTCAGAAATACAATTTTGCTTTGAGGGAAATTATTATAAATTTACCGTCATTCTGTATGCATTATGTTGGTAACATATTTTTGTCACTTTCTTCATGATATTGAACAGGGCATGCTAATAGCAATGCTGAAAGAGTTCTTCCACCGGGTTAGGCCATCTCTGTCATGAAATATAACCTACTAGCATACAACATTGAATCAAAATTGAATCAACAGTGATTCAACATGATGTTGAATCAACATTGATTCAGTGTTGATGTTGAATCAACATCAAGTGTTGATTCAGTGTTGTGTGCCCGCTGGGTAAGTTTCCATTAAAATTCAGAGACAGGTGGGTGACTGCAACTGCTGGAAATTGTACTGTTACTGTTTTAACCCATGTTTAATAGACTGGAAACCTGTTTGGGGGACATATACAACAAGCACTGTGCAGACCCAGTACAGACGCCACAGAAATTTCTGTGGCATGTGATCAGGGTCAATACTGTTTGCTTACAAGAATTTCTATGCAAAATACAATAGAAGTGAAAACATTCAGCAGAAACTCCTAAAACTAGAAAATTATGGACTCATCCAAATAATAAGGGATGGACAATTAAGTCACTTGGTCAAAAAAGAGTTACTACATAATGGCAATAATAAATGCTGATTGTTTGGGGTTGTTAGCATCAATGTTTATGTTTCAAACAAATTCATTGCCATGCATCTCATTTCATTGTTCTTCAGCAGTGTTTCTTCAGGAAATCTTAAATTCATGTAACTTTTCAGTTGGATTCCTAATTTCCATAAGGTGGTCTACTCTTAACCCCATTGCAATCAGAAAGACCAAAATTGTACACAATTTTGCCTTTCTGTGTGCAGTGTGCTTCTAGAGGTGCAAATTCTTTCCTATATGAAATGACCCCCATGAAGAAGGGAGGAAAAACTGTAAAAAAAACCCAGTTGATTCCCCTGAAAGTGTGCCCATTCACCTTAATTAATGGAATTAAGTTAATGAGCAGACATGTTCATTTCCGATTCGAGGTGTAGATGATGCTTGATTTTATGGAAAGATTCCTATCACGTTTCAGACTTGGCTATGCTTTTAAGCATCTTTCCAGAAACTGCAATTCAGTATTTATTGTCCTTTTTTTTTCTCCAAAATTTATAAAAAAGTAGTTATTGGGATAATTTTTGCAGTTTTCCCCATTAACGTGATCACAGTATTGGAGCTGCTTTACTAAACTTATGCTATGACCCATTATTACTACAACCTTTCCAGAGCTCTAGATAAGAGGGAGTATTTGATGATAATTAAGGATAATTTTTTTTTATTTCTCATCGAAACCATATGTTGTGACCCCTCATCAGTTCTGAACTGTCTCTTTGAGATGGTTCAGATGAGGGGTTACAACATATGGTATTATGCAGAATTAACAAAAATTATCCCTTATTATCACCAAATACTCCCTCTTATCTAGAGCTCTGCCTTTCTAGTTCTGAGGAACCACAACATTATGATGTTATGGAAAATGTAAACAAAAGTTATATCCAATTAAATCACCATCAAATGACCCACTATTTGGTATATATCCAAGAACTGAGTGGCTATAGCTCAGTGAATAAAATGCTGGCTTACTAAGTTAGCAGATTGATACCATGCCTCATGGTTTGACTTTAAACCAATGTCCAGTCACCGTAAGACCTAGTATTTGGTGGGATGTTAAAGCTGAGTTCACTCTCTCATTCGCCGGGCCGGGTAGCGCAATCGGTAGGGCACCTGACTCGTAAGTCAGAGGTCCTGGGTTAGAATCCCGGTCTGGCCACATACTTTCGTTTCTCCTTCCGCTGATTCAAGAAGGGCAGTTGTCAGTTACTGGCGAAAGTATGTGCACTTAGTACTGGTTAACCGCTTAGGAGGTCTAAGCCTGCCCAGGAATAGTGTGGTTAGGTTAACTGACCGTCCCGACATGACCTTAGTTGTTTACCGTGGACGTTAAGCATCAAATCAACCAACCAACCAACTCTCTCATTCACTACTAAGTGAGCAACCTTGGTTCAGTTTCTGCAGGAGATGACAGAAGAGGGCTCCAGTTTGCATACAGACTTCTATTATCACCTTTTCATCAGCTCAGTATGACTGAAGTTCTGTTGCAAGGGGTGCCTTGGTAACTCAGTAGGTTAAGAGCTGGCCTACTGATCTTAGTCTAAGTGGTCCCGGGTTCAAGCCCTGCTTGAGGCAGATATTTTTCCAACCATAAAGGAGGTTGTACACAGCTTTTTGATCATTATCACCCTGCCATCGTCCTGATATGAATGAAATAGTGTTGAAAAGGACATAAAATCGCAAGTCATTCATCTATCCATCTGCCAGGTTACAATGGCCATCTCTGACTTGAACTCAACACTAAATCAATGTCCTTCTTGTTATATATCCAAGAACAATTTTAAGGTGTGTAGGTACACAGGGTATAATCGATTCCGCTTATTTTCGCTTCCTGCAGAGACTGTACATCATATTTGGCTTCCCCCGAGACTGTCTGCGATCTCTTGCTTCCTGCCGAGACTTCTGTACATGATAAATGGCGTCCTGCAGAGACTGTGTGCATGATTCTGCTTCCTGCCGAGGCTCTCGGCAGGAAGCAGAGTCACCCAGACAGTCTCAGCAGGAAGCCATTTTTTGAGGACAGTAGTCCCTGCAGGAAGCAAGAGTTCGGGGACAGTCTCTGCGGAAGCCAAATATGAGGGACAGTCTCTGCAGGAAGAGAAAATTGGCGGACTGGTTTATACCCTGTGTTCTTGTTATACATGTATATCCAAGAACAATTTTAAGATGTGTAGGTAGCTCAGTGGATAAGTGAGCAACCTGGGTTCAGTTTCTGCTGTAGGTGGCATTCTTCCCAACCATAAACAGGGCTCCAGTTTAATACAGACTTCCATGATCACCTTTCCATCAGCTTGGTATGACTGAAATTCTGTAACAAGGGCTGTACCCGTAAATCTACAGGTTATACCCATTCATATCCATCTTTTTAAGAACTTGTGGACTTGTTTTCATGAAATCATACTGACTGTAGTTCCTGCTCTTGTTCCGTAACATTATTAAACTGCAAGTATTGCCTGTTGGTACAAGATATTTTGTGAGTTGATTGATTGCTATCTCTATTCTCTCTCTCGTAAATCTCTTGGAATCGGTAGCTTCTGTCAGATTGTGATGTAGCTCAGATTGATCAGCAAATAAAACACACCCAAATCACTTAAAAATATATATATCAATGTTTATCACTTTATGTTTACATTGCAAGTTGTGATTTTCCTAAGATCTGCTGAAATTTACAAGTGGTTTGGGTCCACAGGGAGCATGGTTTCAGCTTAGTGTATTTAGCCTAAGGATTTGAACATAATTCTTTTGCAGACAGTGTAGACCTAGACCATACTGCTTATAAGGACCAGCCTGATCAGGGTTTGCACTTTTAGTAAAATTTACCAACAAATTTATGAAACATCCTGTGCTAGAACAAGTTGATAGTGCAGATGTAAAGTCAGAAGCAGTTGTTATCAAAAAAGGTAAAAAATGCCCAGTTATGGTAGTATAAATGAAGATGAAACTAGGACTTCTTATTTATATGAAAAGTGTAGCTGTCTTTGGGAGGACATAAAATTGGGTACAGTATAAAGGTAAAGGTTAAAATTCCCTTGTGGCCATATATGGCAGTGGGGGATAGAGGCCCACTGTACCTTAAGCTCAGCACATGAAAGGTGGAGCCTATCCCTCTCTGCCTAATCCTTCCCTGCTTCGAAAAAGGTATATACATTTTCTTCTGGGTTGACAAAGAGGGTTTTCCAGTCCCCAGCCTAACAAACCAAGATTCGAACCTGCAGCCTTCTGCACCATAAGTGAGCTTCTCAATACACACGACCACCGTGCATCTCTATTGGCTTTTGCTGGCAGGCAACCCTGGAGGACTATGGTAAGGTGAAACTGCACATCTGAAACAGGAAATCTAAAAACTGACTATTACAAGGAGGGGACTGTTGCTGAGAGGTGACCATTTCTAGAAGTTCCACTGTATTTAGGGGCTAGCTATTATACACAGTTCTGAGTCACACCCAGAATGTCACTCAAAATCACGTGATAGCGTATACCTGGCCAATGCAACGACAACTCAGCACGTGACATAGTCTCACAAACAAATCGCACGTGGTCAATATTTTACATAAGTCCGTGATTTTACCTTACAGTTAATGGAGGGATGTATACCTGTTTACAGAAAACAAACTAACACCACTTTTAATAAACTTGCCATGCTTTGCAAGAACAGAACGCATTGGAAATGCATGATGCTCCAACTTCCATGTGTAGGTCATGAGAAGGCTGATTTTTTGCAATAGACCGCCAACATTTAGCAGACACTTGCATTTTTCATTTGTTTTTCCGCCATCTTTGTGTAAAGCTTGTGAGATGTAGTAACAGTAACTAAGTAGGCGGAGCTTGGCTGCTATTCTCGGAACTGTGTATTGTGTGTTTTATAAAGAAGGAAGAAATAAACAGGAATTTTACCAGAATATTGTGAGCATGTCTGGAACTCTGTGAAGCTGTGATTTTTGTGAGGGCTGCTGAAGTTTCAATTGTTTTGGGTTCCATGGGGAAAACTTGGCTTAATAGAAATGGCTTCAGTATATATCATTGCCATCAGTTCTTATTTCGTAACTTCTATTGATATATGAGCCGCAAAATAAGAAAAAGTACTTTGTGAACAGGGATATGCCATGATCAAATGGCTATGGTGCTGAAGGTCGTTGGTTTGAATCCCCAACACTTTGTCAACCCAGCAGTACATACCTTTTTATCCCCCGACCGAAAGGTTCGGGGGATATAGCGATGAGCCTGCCGTCCGTCCGTCCGTCCGTCTGTCCGTCCGTCCGTCCGTAAACACTTTCTTGTCTGCTCTATATCTTGAATACCCTTTGGAATATTTTCATGAAACTTCACAGTTATGTAGAACAGGTCATGACGATGTGTCGCGTACAAGAATGGTAACTCTTGCTATTGTGCTTTTTGAATTATCTCCCCTTTGGTGATTTTTTGGCAGATTCGTGTCCGCTCTGTAACTTGAATACCCTTTGGAATATTTTCATGATACTTCACAGAAATGTAGAACAGGTCATGACGATGTGTCGCGAACAAGAATGACAACTCTTGCTTTCTTGCTTTTTGAGTCATTTCCCCTTGATAGTTTTAGGTGTGATTTTTTGGCAGATTCGTGTCCGCTCTATAACTAGAATACCCTTTGGAATATTCTCATGATACTTCACAGATATGTAGAACAGGTCATGACGGTGTGTCGCGAAAAAGAATGACAACTCTTGCTTTCTTACTTTTTGAGTTATTTTCCCTTGATCATTTTAGGTATGATTTCGTGTCCACTCTATAACTTGAATACCTTTTGGAATATTTTCATGATACTTCACAGATATGTAGAACAGGTCATGACGATGTGTCGCGAACAAGAATGACAACTCCTGCTTTCTTACTTTTTGAGTTATTTCCCCTTGATGGTTTTAGGTCTGATTTCGTGTCCGCTCTATAACTTGAATACTTTTTGGAATATTTTCATGAGACTTCACAGATATGTAGAACAGGTCATGACGATGTGTCGCGAACAAGAATGACAACTCCTGCTTTCTTACTTTTTGAGTTATTTCCCCTTGATGGTTTTAGGTCTGATTTCGTGTCCACTCTATAACTTGAATCCTTTTTGGAATATTTTCACGATACTTCACAGATATGTAGAACAGGTCATGATGATGTGTCGCGAATAAGAATGACAACTCCTGCTTTCTTACTTTTTGAGTTATTTCCCCTTTGATGATTTTAAGTGTCCGCTCCATAGCTTGAATACCGTTTGAAATATTTTCATGATACTTCACAGATATGCAGAACAGGTCATGACAATTTGTCTCATACATGAATGATAACTCTTGCTTTTAGACTCAGTGAATTATTTCCCTTTGGTAGTTTGAGCTGCTGTTTGAGTCTCTGCTCCATAACTGTATAACCCTGGCCAGCTCCAGAATTTGAATAACCGTGTACCTTTTAGAATATTGATGATCATGCTGTGATATCTTATCAGTGTTCCTAACTCTCTCTTACCCCTCCACATTCCCGTGACCCCTCCCACAACCCCTCCCCCCCCCCCCGAATTTTTTTTTTTTTTTTTTCCAGATTTGGATTCTTTGTCCAAATGCCTTTACTAGAGAGCTCAAAATTAGATTTGTAGGGCTTGTACTTTAGAAGTTATTCCTGCTCTATATCTTGAATACCCTTTGGAATATTTTCATGAAACTTCACGGTTATGTAGAACAGGTCATGACGATGTGTCGCGTACAAGAATGGTAACTCTTGCTATTGTACTTTTTGAATTATCTCCCCTTTGGTGATTTTTTGGCAGATTCGTGTCCGCTCTGTAACTTGAATACCCTTTGGAATATTTTCATGATACTTCACAGAAATGTAGAACAGGTCATGACGATGTGTCGCGAACAAGAATGACAACTCTTGCTTTCTTGCTTTTTGAGTCATTTCCCCTTGATAGTTTTAGGTGTGATTTTTTGGCAGATTCGTGTCCGCTCTATAACTAGAATACCCTTTGGAATATTCTCATGATACTTCACAGATATGTAGAACAGGTCATGACGGTGTGTCGCGAAAAAGAATGACAACTCTTGCTTTCTTACTTTTTGAGTTATTTCCCCTTGATCATTTTAGGTATGATTTCGTGTCCACTCTATAACTTGAATACCTTTTGGAATATTTTCATGATACTTCACAGATATGTAGAACAGGTCATGACGATGTGTCGCGAACAAGAATGACAACTCCTGCTTTCTTACTTTTTGAGTTATTTCCCCTTGATGGTTTTAGGTCTGATTTCGTGTCCGCTCTATAACTTGAATACTTTTTGGAATATTTTCATGAGACTTCACAGATATATAGAACAGGTCATGATGATGTGTCGCGAATAAGAATGACAACTCCTGCTTTCTTACTTTTTGAGTTATTTCCCCTTTGATGATTTTAAGTGTCCGCTCCATAGCTTGAATACCTTTTGAAATATTTTCATGATACTTCACAGATATGCAGAACAGGTCATGACAATTTGTCTCATACATGAATGATAACTCTTGCTTTTAGACTCAGTGAATTATTTCCCTTTGGTAGTTTGAGCTGCTGTTTGAGTCTCTGCTCCATAACTGTATAACCCTGGCCAGCTCCAGAATTTGAATAACCGTATACCTTTTAGAATATTGATGATCATGCTGTGATATCTTATCAGTGTTCCTAACTCTCTCTTAACCCTCCACATTCCCGTGACCCCTCCCGCAACTGCCGCCCCCCCCCCCCCCCCCCCCCCCCCCCGAAAAATTTTTTTTTTTTATTTTTCCAGATTTGGATTCTTTGTCCAAATGCACTTACTAGAGAGCTCAAAATTAGATTTGTAGGGCTTGTACTTTAGAAGTTATTCACACATTTTGAAAGTTGAATGTATCGTATGCTATACATTTGTGTACATGGTGGCTGTTTGAGATATTACCTCTTTTTAGCAGTCAAGCATACTGTTTTAGTCTGAGTGTTAGATAATCATGCATCTGTTAACAGTTAATGTCAATCAGAAGCATAAAAGAACGACAATATATTACTAATATGTGTTTTTAAGTGCACCCTTTTTACCAAGGCCCATGGGGGTCTTTGGTCGGGGGATTTGCCATCTCCTCTGATGGCTATTTTTCAAATTAGGGAAAGTTAATTGGCAGCGAAAGGAAAGAGATGGGCTCCATCTTTTATATGCTATCATCATATCATATGATGATAGCATATATCATATGATATGATGATAGCATAATTATAAAAGATAGAGCCCATCTCTCTCCTTTCGCTGCCAATTAACTTTCCCTAATTTGAAAAAGGTATGTACTGCCGGGTTGACAAAGTGTTGGGGATTCAAACCAAGCAGCCCAAGACAAGATTCTGTGGGCCTCTCAACACCCACTGTCCCTATGGCCATGGAATAAGGCGACGGGGAACCTGTTGTTACCGACCATCATTAGAACTGCTTCCATTAAAGGGTTTCCACACCATACTTTTTTTTGAGAAATTATAAGAAATAAATATCTCTGAATTATACTGACACATGATATTTGAGGCCCTGTTTCTTGTGTTTTGTTTAATATGGTCTGTTGCGCCATGTCTAGCACTTGAATCTGCAAAAATTGCCAATGATTTTAGGTTTTAAGAATTAATTCAGACATCAGTCTGGCAGTTTTCTCCAGTTTATAGATTGCATCTCTGTGGCAATAAATTCAGACACCACTTACATGAAGTGCCACTGTCAGTCCTGTGGATTAGGCTGTGTGGGAAGTGAGAGGAAGGATGGGAAGAGGGATGGGCAGATAATTCAGATATCAGTCTTGGAAGGCTTTGTGGGAAGTAGGGAGAGCATACAGGAAGAGGAGTGGGGACGACAATTCTGACCTCAGTCATGGAAGGTTTTGTGGGAAGTGGGGAGAGAGAACAGGAAGAGGGGTGGGCAGACAATTCAGACCTCAGTCTTGGAAGGCTTTGTGAGAAGTGGGGAGAGAGTCGAGGAAGAGGGGTGGGTGAACAATTCAGTTGTCAGTCTTGGAAGGCTTTGAGAGAGGTGGGAGAGAACAGATAGAGGGGTAGTAGACAATTCAGACATCAGTCTCAGAAGGCTTTGTGAGAAGTGGGGAGAGAAAACATGAGGCTGGGTGGGCGGACAGTTCAGACATTATACTTGGAAGCTAGGCTTTGTGAGAAGTCGGGAGAGAGGACAGGAAGAGGGATGGGTGGACAACTCAGACATCAGTCTCAGAAGGCTTTGTGAGGAAAAGAAGAGGGGTTGGTGGAAAATCAGACATCAGTCTCTGAAGGTTTTGTGATAAGTGGGGAGAGAGGACAGGAAGAGGGGCAGGTGCACGATTCAGACTTCAGTCTCAGAAGGCTTTGTGAGAAGTGGAGAGAGATCTGGAAGAGGACTGGGCAGATGATTCAGACATCAGTCTTGGAAGGCTTTGTGAGTAGTGGGGAGAGAGAACTGGAAGAGGGGTGGTGGGACATTTCAGACATCAGTCGTGGAAGGCTTTGTGAGTAAGTGGGGAAAGAGAACAGGAAGAGGGGTGGGCGGACAAAGACATCAGTCTTGCATGGAAGGCTTTATAAGAAGTGCAGAGAAAGAACTGGAAGAGGCTTGGATGGACAGTTGAGACATCAGTCTTTGAAGTTTTTTTGGGAAGTGGGGAGAGAGAACAGGAAGAGGGGTGGTGGGACAGTTCAGACCTCAGTCTTGGAAGGCTTTGTGGGAAGTGGGGAGAGAGGACAGGAAGAAGGGTCAGGGGACAATTCAGACATCAGTCTTAGAGGGGTTTAAAATTGGGAGAGAGAACAGAAAGAGAGGTTGGTGGACAATTCAGATATCAGTCTTTGAAGGCTTTGTTGGAAGTAGGGATTGGTTCGGGAATTAAGTGTGTGGGGAGTTGTGGTGGGGGAGGGATGTGCAGGATTGAATGGCATGGAGAGGATAGGTTCAAGCTGTGTTTTATGGTTGTTTCACTGATTCTGCTTATGGAATGCATCTTCTTTCAGGAACTGACACAATGTAACTGATGAACAGGACGATGAAATATTGTCAAAATCTATTTTTCTGTCATATTAAGCATTATAAATTTTGTTGTTGCCTCAAGGCGATACAAAAATGTACAAGACTAATATAACTTCTCTCGGTTATTAAGAAATTTTGCATTACAAGATAATTGCCGAAAGTGTTGTTCTCTTAATTCAAAACTGTTCTGGTAAAAGTGCACACAGTTTATTGGAAAATGAAACACAAAATTGGTGCAGAGCTGTCAATCATGATTAAAAAAAGCAGAAATTTCTCACTATGAAATTGAGTGCCAAAGCATTATAAATATACTTCATAAAGGGCAAAGCTTTTCTTTTAAACTATCTGATAGAGAAAAAAAGCAGGGCACCTGCTGAAACTATTAATGGTAATCTAAGTAAAATTTCTATTTCTTATGATAAATACCCTAAAGGTTTGGACAGAATTAAGTTCCTGCAGAAGCAGTTAAGATCCAAACCAGACTGCTCCATGGAGCAGTCCGATCTGGGTCTGTACTAATTGCCAAAGTTTTATTATGCATCTCCTGTTTGCTAAAATAGACAGGTCCAGATTTGAACTCACTGTAGAACTAATTAAAGGAGGTGTTTGAATATGTCTTGGGTAAGTCTGGTAAACTCTTATCTGAAAAGACGTATAACATCAGAAGCTGGCTCTGTACCAGAGATTGTTCTTGGGTGAGAAGAACATTTCTTTTCTGGCCTTGCTCTTCTGTTAATTTCAGGTGGTTTATTGTCTGCTTGTATTATGCATCTGTAACATAATGCAAGTATGATGTTCGTCTTGCATGGAAAATATATGCATGTTTCTCTTGAACTGTTCCGAAGATGCACTTGGCGAAATAGCAGTTAATGAATTGTTCAATGAAATATAACTTCATGAACTAATCATGAACTAAACAAAAAATGATTAACAAACATGAAAAGGTTCATGAACTGGAAAGTTCTAAAGATTAGTTCATGAACTGCTTTATTGGTTCATGAACTTGCAGCTCATAAAATTGTAGTTTATGACTGATTCATGACATATTCATAGGCAAAATCAGTTCATGAAGTGTTCATGAACTTTTTTAGCTCACCTGAGCCGAAGGCTCAGAGGTGAGCTTATAGGATGGGAGTCGAGCCGTCGTCCGTTAGTGCGTGCGTGCGTGCGTGGGTGCGTCAACACTTTCAAACATAAATATCTCAGAGACCAGTGGGCCGATCGCAATCAAATTTTATCTGAAGCATCATTTGGGTGGGGGAAAGGCTGTATTAGGTTTTGGTGCTAATCAGCTCAGAACTGTGGTTTCCATGGCAACAGATAGCCCCCATAGGGTTATAATGGGGAAAATGGCGTCATCACGTTTTCTCGACTGTTTTTGATTAGATCCGTATCATACTTGCAGGTAATGATAACATACACAAGAGCTTGGATGAGTTCGAAATTTGGCCGGATTCGAGCACAGACTACGGAGTTAGCTGCCCTTGAGCGTTTGAAAAAAATCCCATAGGGTTATAACGGGGAAAATGGCGTCATCACGTTTTCTCAACTGTTTTTGCTTAGATCCTTATCATACTTGCAGGTAATGATGACATACATAAGAGCTTGGATGAGTTCGAAATTTGGCCGGATTCGAGCACAGACTACGGAGTTAGCTGCCCTTGAGCGTTTGAAAAAAATCCCATAGGGTTATAATGGAGAAAACGTCATCACATATTTTCAGAAAAACTTTGCCATCACTCTATTGCCTACATTTCTCAACAGATTTTAAAATAACTTCACACAAATGTAGGGCATGACAATATCTGGAGCAAGTTCGACTTTCAGGATGCTGCGCCCAAGGTCAAGGTCACTGTGGCTATTTTTAGAAAAACTTTGTCAGCGCTCTAGCACCTACATTTCTCAGCAGATTTTAAAATAACTTCACACAAATGTAGGGCATGACAATATTTCGAGCAAGTTTGACTTTCAGGATGCTGCGCCCAAGGTCAAGGTCACTGTGGCTATTTTTAGAAAAACTTTGTCAGCGCTCTAGCACCTACATTTCTCAGCAGATTTTAAAATAACTTCACACAAATGTAGGGCATGACAATATTTCGAGCAAGTTTGACTTTCAGGATGCTGCGCCCAAGGTCAAGGTCACTGTGGCTATTTTTAGAAAAACTTTGTCAGCGCTCTAGCACCTACATTTCTCAGCAGATTTTAAAATAACTTCACACAAATGTAGGGCATGACAATATCTCGAGCAAGTTTGACTTTCAGGGTGCTGCACCCAAGGTCAAGGTCACTGTGGCTATTTTTAGAAAAACTTGGTCATCGCTCTAGCGCCTACATTTCTCAACGGATTTTGAAATAACTTCACACAAATGTAGGGCATGACAATATCTCGAGCAAGTTCGACTTTCAGGATGCTGCGCCCAAGGTCAAGGTCACTGTGGCTATTTTTAGAAAAACTTTGTCAGCGCTCTAGCACCTACATTTCTCAATGGATTTTAAAATAAATTCACACAAATGTAGGGCATGACAATATCTCGAGCAAGTTTGACTTTCAGGGTGCTGTGCCCAAGGTCAAGGTCACTGTGGCTATTTTTAGAAAAACTTTTTCATCGCCCTAGCACCTTCTCCATGGATTTTGAAATAACTTGACACAAATGTAGGGTATCACAATATCTCAAGCAAGTTCGACTTTCAGGATGCTGTGCCCAAGGTCAAGTTCACTGTGGCTATTTTTAGAAAAACTTTGTCATCGCTCTAGCACCTACATATCTCAGCGGATTTTAAAGTAAATTCACACAAATGTAGGGCATGACAATATCTCGAGCAAGTTTGACTTTCAGGGTGCTGCAATCAAGGTTTTTGATTAGATCCTTATCATACTTGCAGGTAATGATGACATACATAAGAGCTTGGATGGCAGGATTCGAGCACAGACTATGGAGTTAGCTGCCCTTGAGCGTTTGAAAAAAAATCCCATAGTCTTATAATGGAATATATCTGGAGCAAATGTAGGGCATGACAATATCTCGAGCAAGTTTGACTTTCAGGGTGCTGCAGTCAAGGTTTTTGATTAGATCCTTATCATACTTGCAGGTAATGATGACATACATAAGAGCTTGGATGGCAGGATTCGAGCACAGACTTTGGAGTTAGCTGCCCTTGAGCGTTTGAAAAAAAATCCCATAGTCTTATAATGGAGAAAACAACGTCATCACATTTTCATTTTTCATCGGATCCTCTTCATACTTACAGGTAATGAGGATATGCATAAAAACTTGGATTAGTTAGCATTTTGGCTAGATCCCACCACTGACTATGGAGTACCTGCCCTGAGCATCCAAAAAATCAATGTCGCCACTTTTTCTTGGTTTCTACTGTTCCGATCCTTTTCAAACTTGCAGGTAATGAGGAAATGCATAATATCTTAAACAAGTTCAAATTTTGGCCAGATCAGGCCAACCACTACGAAGTTAGCTGCCCTTGACAGCTCTGTCCATTGTGCTCTTGATCGGATACTTTTTATACGCCCGTTTTGAAAAAACGGACGTATTATGGCATGGCGCTGTCCGTCCATCTGTCTGCCTGTCAACATTCTTGTGCGCACCATATCTCAGAAACCGTTCGAGATATCTTCATGAAATTTTGTAGGCATATATATTAGGATGGGGCAAAGTGTCGCGTATAGTAATGGTTGCTCCCCCTTTCTTAGTTTCAAAGTTATGCCCCTTTGATTATTTTTTACCCTACTAGTCTTGTGCGCGCCATAACTAGATAACTGTTTGGGATATCTTTATGAAACTTCATAGCAATGTGTATGAGGGTCTGATGATGTGTCGCATATAACAATGGTTGCTCTCCCCTTCTTCGTTTTGGAGTTGCATCCCTTTGATTAGATTTTTAGGGTATTTTTGTGTATACTAATTTTGTGCATTCAATAACTAAGTAACCATTTGGTATATCTTGATGAAACTTTATAGCAATGTGCATGATCACAAGACCTTGTGTCACATATAAGAATGGTTGTTCCCCCTTACTTAATTTGGGAGTAACCTCTCTTTGATTAGCTTTTTAGGCTAACCCATTCCCCCATAACTCCTTAACCCTTTGTAATATTTCAATGAAACTTTGTAGGAATGTGTTTAATAATGGAGTAATGTATGATGCGCATGATTCACAACTCTGGCTTACTTCCTGAATTATCTGCCCTTGCATCAATTTCCGTTTTACTCTGTATCTCCTTAGCCATTGGAAATATTTTAACAAAACTGTATGGTGATGTGTATATTGTCAAGGGAAAGTATTGCGACTAAGAGTTTATGAATTATCTCCTTTGTTTGACTTTTGCATTTCTCAACTTCTGAGCTGCTTCACCCTGGAACCTGATTTTTGGTGTACTAATAGTATTTGATGTGTTGTTTTGATAACATTGCAGTCATTAATTACAGAGTTGTTTCCCCTGTTTTGTCTGCCTGTCCATCCTTCTATAAACAATCTTGTTCATTCTGTAACTCCTTCATGACACTGAAACGGGCGTATTATGCGCCGCTTGCGAAGCTCTTGTTAAACTTGCATATATTAAATGAGGGCATACATAATGTTTTGGATGAGTTTAATTTTCAGCCTGATTGGACCACTGACTGTGGAGTTAGCTGCCCTTGAGCATCTTAAATATCCCTATAGGTTTACAATGTCTCTCAGGTGAGCAATTGTTGCCCTTTGGGCTACTTGTTTTGCAGTTCATGAGCCATTCATGATATGATCATGAACTATTTTTGCAGGGTTTGATAACTGGAACACCCTTGGGACCTTGAATTTGAT
Source organism: Ctena decussata (assembly GCA_963989385.1). Classification (NCBI taxonomy): domain Eukaryota; kingdom Metazoa; phylum Mollusca; class Bivalvia; order Lucinida; family Lucinidae; genus Ctena; species Ctena decussata. Next base: position 77,154,711 of record OZ022503.1, on the reverse strand, counting down.
TCCAGTATACCTTGTGTTGATAGGCTCTGTTTACATTCCAGTAGATATGTGTATTACGTAGGTCAATGGAAACGATGACAGTCATATACCTTAACTGTACTGTTCTGTTGCAGGAGATGACACTGCCAAGAACAAAGACCAGGAGCCGCTCACCACAGCGGAAGAGTTATCTCCTTATGGCAACCAGATGGCACTGTATGAGGTATGTGAAGTTCCAGATTAGTGGGAATATGAGGTGAAAATTTCACTTTCTAATTCAGTTCTCACTGCATGCATAAAGAAAAAACACGTAAAAACAATCATGAACATTCTGTAATTCACTGTCACCACAGTCGGCAGTGCTTCATAACAAGAGGTAACAGGGATAATTCAGAGATACTTTTTCTTATCTGTCAACAAAGACATATGTTGTGACCCCTCATTTGAACCATCTCAGCGAGATGGTTCTAACAAGGGGTCACAATATATGAATGTTTCTATGAAATACAGAAAATTATCCCTATCCCAGCAGGCACATGACATTGAAATGACGTTGTACTGACCTTGATGCCATGTATTGACGTTGCATCTATGTCAGTATGATGTCATTTTGACGTTGTGTGCCTGCTGGGATTTTATCTCTGTTACGTACCCTTCTTATGTGGAGCACTATGTCGTGTTCTGGTCTTGTTCTGGGAATAAAGTTAGGGCATGAATCAATCATTTTCATGTGCTGTTGTTTTGAGGCAGTGGTTATTGAGTTTTATCATGAAGTTGTAAATTCATAGAAAAATATTTGAAAAATGGTTTAAGAGGCTGTTAATAATTGATTTAGGAATTTCCAAAGCATTATTTAGGCAGTCTCTCGAGCATTGTTACATCAGCTAGTTATGGCTGGTTATGTTTTACAACTAATAAAACGTCTGAGGACGTTAGGGATAATTTCAAGTTATGTCATTATGATTATCGGACTGAAAGCAGAACACAGAATGGTCTGATGCTGTATTTTATAGAGCCTTTAACTAGAGAATGGTATGAAACTGGTCAGATCAATTGTCTTTCAGCATTATAAGGCCAGATTTATGTTGTTATTTTTGCCGGATTGCCAGACTGAAAAGTTTTTGTATTTCCTAAATGTGTCAAGAGTGTCTTGACATTATATTGGCAGAAAACATTTGGACAAAAAGTGTTAGCATGTTCACCCTAAACGTTTTAACAAAAATGCTTAATTGAACCTGATATTGCAGTGAGACAGAACATTGAGGTCCCTAGTCTGGCATGATGTGATTAAAAAATTGTTTAAAGTTACATTAAATACAATATTCAAATAAGAATGTCTTTGACGAGGATCAAGCTGGCAGTGAGCAGTCTGAATTAACAGTCTGCTCTTTAAAGCCTTCACTATTTATGGAATGGAATGAATCTACAGACTACTAGCTATGGTTTGCTCCTAGAGCCTGGGATGATGCTCTTACAGAAAAGATTTTGCTCCCTCAGTGGGAGCAAATATTTTCCTGTAAGAGTGGCATCCCAAGTCAGTGGAATGGATTGAAGAAGATGACTCCTGTCAGTCTACAATGTATTTCATTTCAGTCCATTTTATGATTGAAACTATGTGGGTTCATGACTAGTAGTGACCATCAGCACCAGAAATTAGTTCTTAGCTACTGTTATTGTACAAATGTTCTTGGTGTACAAATGTTCACGATTTTTGCGGTCAACATAAATGTGCAAACACATGATGATTCTACAAAGGAATAATAGGAAGGCATGAAGCATTCACAAATTTGAATGACCGTGAATATGTCTAAAATGGCAAAACTGTGAACTTCTGTCTCGGAGAACTTTAATACAAATTACACTATTTGTTCTGCTAGTGCTGCTGATTGCTTACAGTGACAAACATTTCCAGCAGTCAATGCACATTTGCTAACAGAGACAAACATTGTTTGTAGTTGAGCAGTGTCTGCTGACAGTGACATAATTGTTTGTAGTTGCTAGTGGTGAGCAGTGACTGCTTACTGTCAGCAGTGACCAACAGCGACTGCTGACAGCTAATTTGAAATTTACATGTTTATATGTTCTTCCTAAATTTGTTTTCAGGAGGATATCCACCACCAGGGTAAAATTTCCACCCTTCTCAGCCGCATTGCCAACTACCATGCTGGTATTGAACCCAATACTAGTGAAAAAAGACACGTCCAGAAAAAAGTAGGTGCTACAGAGATTCAGATGCAGACAGAAGAAATGATACAATCAAGAATATTCAGTTCAGAGCGCCAGATAAGATGGGGCTCAGAGATAAATGTTCTTATTTATCTACATAAACATAAGTTGTGATCCGTCATTAGACGGTTTTAATGAGGAGTCACAACATAAGTTTTTATGCAGAAGTATGGAAAATTATCAGTGCTCCAGATAAGAAGGGGGTAACAAGGGTAATTTAGGGATAATTTCCAAGATTTTTCCATAAAAACCTATGTTGTGACACATCATTAGAACCGTCTTGCTGAGATGGTTCTAATGAGGGGTCACAACATAGGGTTTTGTTGAGAAATAAAAAAAATTATCTTTGAATTATCCTCAATACCCCCTCTTATCTGGAGCTCTGATTATCACTTGATTATCCCTGTTATCCTTTCTTATCTGGAGCGCCATAATTTCATCCCCAAATGTTTGTGTAGCAAGAGTTTTGAATCATTACAGATTATCAGGAAAAACAGGTTTGGCAGAATTTCAGACCAGTGATGGATTAATTTGATTTTATGGAAACATTGAGCATGTTTAACTTCAATTGCCTGATCAGTTTAGTGAAGAAGGTGTTTAATTGTATTTGTTGTTTGAAAACAAATATGCAAGTGTTAGGGAATTTCTCATAGAAAACTAGAAAACTGCAACAAAGAAAACTGAAATTCCTTGTGCAAACATGTCTCCTAAATGTGCTGTTTCATCCCCACTAGTAAATTAAAATTAAAAGCTTCTGCAAACATTAAGCCAAAATATAGCAATGTTATTTAGCTCATATGTATATATTTGTGCACAATATTTACTTTGAAGTAAAAGAACTGATGGAGTTATCACAAAACTCCTGAAAGTGGCCAAACCCAATGACAAAATTCCTGAAAGTGGCCAAACCCAATTACAAAACTCCTGAAAGGGGTCGAACCAAATGACAAAATTCCTGAAAGTGGCCAAACCCAATTACAAAACTCCTGAAAGGGGTCAAATCAAATGACAAAATTCCTGAAAGTGGCCAAACCCAATTACAAAACTCCTGAAAGGGGTCAAGCCCAATGACAAAATTCCTGAAAGTGGTCAAACCCAATTACAAAATTCCTGAAAGTGGCCAAACCCAATTACAAAACTCCTGAAAGGGGTCAAACCAAATGACAAAATTCCTGAAAGTGGCCAAACCCAATGACAAAATTCCTGAAAGTGGTCAAACCCAATTACAAAATTCCTGAAAGTGGCCAAACCCAATTACAAAAGTCCTGAAAGGGGTCAAACCAAATGACAGAATTCCTGAAAGTGGCCAAACCCAATTACAAAACTCCTGAAAGTGGCCAAACCCAATGACAAAATTCCTGAAAGTGGCCAAACCCAGTTACAAAACTCCTGAAAGTGGCCAAACCCAATTACAAAACATCTGAAAGGGGTCAAATGCAATAACAAAACTCCAGAAAAGGGTCAAACCCAATTACATAACTCCTGAAAGTGGTCAAACCCAATTACAAAACTCCTGAAAGTGGTCAAACCAAATGACAAAATTCCTGAAAGTGGCCAAACCCAATTACAAAACTCCTTAAAGGGGTCAAACCCAATTACAAAACTCCTGAAAGTGGCCAAACCCAATTACAAAACTCCTGAAAGTGGCCAAACCCAATTACAAAACTCATGAAAGTGGCCAAACCCAATTAAAAACTCATAAAAGTGGTCAAACCGAAATTTCGGTTTGGCCACTTTCAGGGGTTTTTGAGGACTGCACCAGTTTATCTTTTACAAAGCTGATTTTTTTTGTATCAGCAACTTAACATGATTATAAGTTAAATAGCATTGTAATATTGTGGCTATCCAGTTGTGAAAGCTTAAGTTTTTGAATGTTTTTATGGGAATTGAGTTTCACTTTTACTTGGCATATGCACAGTTCCGAGAGAAAGTCTCCAGTGCAAGTAATTTTATTTTACAACAGCATCATTTAACATCTTGACTGCATACTGATCAGGAGACTGAAGTTCAGCATGCTCGATATTTCCTTTAATTGAATTAATCCATCACAGTCTGAAGTTCTGCCAAAGCAGAAAAACATGCTCTTTCCCAATAATCACTGGCTATAAACTCTCATTGAGGTGATTCTACTGAGGGGACACAACTTAATTTCCTTAAAGACAGGACTTCTCTGCCGGGGGGTCTAGTTCCCAGCAATAGTCTAGTAGTGATTTACCTGTACAGGTAAAGGTGTGAAAGTATATTCAACCAATCAGTGGACAAGAATTACCAGTTATAATAGTATCATTGGATGACTAGTGTTGACTGTATTTGACCAAGAGAGAGAATGACACTGTTCAGTTCAGTTCAGTTCAATTTTCCTAACAACATTCCCCAAGTGGCTCAGCGGTACGTAACTATAGTTGCACACTTGGCACCGAGTGTCCATCCGAGAATGACACTGTGGAAGTTAATCCTCCTATATAGTCCCACTCCTGTCTTTAAGGAAAATTTTTCAGACATTGATCTCAAAACTATTGTCTAACCATCTCAGAGCTCACTATAAAGTGGAGGCACAGTGTGGTTAGTTTTATCATATTTATTGAATTAGTTGTCTAAATTCTCATATTAGAATTCATATTTGGGCCTCTCAATAGACCCACTGCAATAATTGCAAAACAGATTTTATTGTACCATATCTATGCTAAGCAGTCCTAATTTGAGAGCACAGTATATGCCTACATGGAAAATTAACAAAATTAACAAATTAGGGAAGAAACCCCTCTCTCTCCTCCCCTCCCCTCCCCTGCAACAAAAACAACAGAAAAAACCCAACACTTTGTCTATGCCAGCCAAACAGCCCTAAGTTGACTTTGGAAGTTGACACAAACATTGCTAATGTTTTGACAACTAGAATCATTATGGCAAACAGTACAGGTTCAGATGAGGCAGCTCATTATAAGCCATATTGTAGATCGGCACTGTTTTCACCGTGAATGGGTACACCTTTCTGTTTTCTGACAAAAGGAAAACAAGTTTTACTTCATTTGTGCTTCACAGGAGGAAGATGCCCTTTCAAAATGGAGTCTACTCTTAAAGGGAAGAATTTGCTCCTAGTGGAGCAAATTCTTTTCTTTAAGAGTTGATTCCCATTGAGAAGGGAGACAAAATAGTAAATGGCAGAGTTGCTTCCCCTGTAAGTGTGTACATTTACCTTAAAGATTTTAATTTAGCCCAATAATTGGAAAGGGTTTAGATTGAAAATGAAAATTTTTACTCATAAATTAATATGTTTTAAATGCTGACTCGAGAATCCACATTTTTCTAGAGTAATAGTATTTCCATGTTTCTTGGGTAATAAAAGCAAGAAAAATCTTCAAGTTTGGCATCAAAATTTATTGCTCTTTCTAATTCCTATGCTTGATTGATTTTAATTTTGATACCATGGTTACTTTTTGTCATAATTTACCATAAATATTTGGGCATAAATTTAAGCAAACAGTGGAGACCCTGATCAGACTGCTCCTAAGGAACCATCTGATCAGGGTAACCACTGTTTGCCAACAGGCATCCCAATATTAGAAATGAACTTGTCAAAATTCGAAAATTGACTGAGATTCATTACAGAAATGGTACGGGGTGTCCAAATATTTACGAAAAATATGGTAATCAGAATTATAAGATTGATTATTTTCTCCATTTTAGATACAAATGTTTTTAATGAAATAATTTATTGGTCTGCAACAAGTCAGTTGAAAAGTAGTAGCACACATATCTGTATGTTATTCAGATGAATAAAATGTTGTTGTTGTTGTTGAAAGATGATTTTTTTTTTTCCATGAGGCTGGCCTAGCCCCATGGAGCTCTAGATCAGACAAACCTTCTGTCATTTTTCATCCTCAATATAATGTATGAGATGGGTCCTTTACACATATGCAGCAATGAAAATTTAAAACTAATGGTAGAATCATGTGCGATAAATTTCCATTTACAGTCAACTCTTGATATCTCATTTACAGTTAACTCTTGATATCTCATTTACAGTTAACTCTTGATATCTCAAAGTCCAAATTCTTCCCAAACTACTGATATCTCAAAATGAATTTTCTGGTCCCAGAAAATTTCCTTTGAGATATCGGTAGTTTGAGATATCCAGAGTTGAACTGTAAATAAAAAACTGGAAATGTGTCCAAACTATAATCCTTGATTTAAGAGGGACTTTGAGATATCAGTGGTCAAGATATCAAGAGTTGACTATACATGTATATCATACTTGCAGATGCAAATACAAGCACAGTATATCTATACATAATGTTTCTTTTCTTCTACCAACAGGCCAGACTAGGTACGCTGCTGGGGGTGTATTTACCAACGATACAGAATATATTTGGAGTGCTTCTGTTCATTCGGATGACATGGATAGTAGGAATGGCTGGAGCTTTGGAGTCTTTCTTTATCATATTTATTTGTTGCTTAACAGTAAGTATAAATCTGGGCCCGGTTGTTCAAAACTAACGACATCGTTAGTTAACGTTTCGTTAAAATTTCAAATGTTAATATCTCAAATATGCCAACATTTTCTGTTGATAAAATGTGAGAATCTTTTGCATTGCAAAAGCTTCTCACATTTTTTCAACAAAAAATATCAGTGTATTTGGTTATAAAGTTGTAAAACACTTAACAAGTTGACCTCTTAATGAGCTCGTTAGGCTAACGTTGTTTTGAAGAACTGGGCCCTGTAGGCATGAAATCATAATGACATATACCGTAATGACCCTAAAATTTCGGACACCCAAAAGTTGGACAATTATTGTTAAATAATTCTTAGAAAGTGGATTTTACACACGTTAATGCATCCAAATGATGCTAAGTGAAGGGCAAACATTGTAGACCCAGGTCTACAATGTTTGCTCAGATCTGTCTGTCCGAATATTTAGGGTCATTATGGTATTCCTCTATGACCAGCCTGAACATGGGAGAACTAGAGTGAAAATGAATATGAATGACCTCTTTTGCCCCAAAATATAAGAAATTTGACTCTTCAGTCAGTGAATTTGGACTGCCAGTAGACTTGGTTAATACCTTGCAATTTTCAAAAACAGTAAATTTTAATGATTTCTTTCTAAAGGTCAGCAATCCACACATGCATTTGTCAGTGGCATGAAAGTTGACTCGCATGATGCTTTGCAAGAGCTCAGTTGAGTGCTTTTATCCCAATATTTACATTTTCAGTGCAAAGCTCTCTGTAAACTCGTTTATGTGATCATGGAGCCAATGTTGTTAACAAGTCAATAATTACATCGTGCCACATGGTTTTGAGTGACAGCTTACCTCACTAACTAGCACGTGGAATCTGCAACATGCCATGTACTTGAATGGCTAGCAAACATTAGGTAGCTCGCTACGCCTACTTGCACGTAAATCTACAGCAGGAGGTGGATTATACGGATAGGCAGTGACAATGGGGCTGTTCCGAACGATAGTAAAATATGGCCAGTAATGTTTCTAAAATGATTCTTAAATGTGAATCTCTTATTTTTGTTTTATCTTTTTATTGATGAAAAGATCTAGAATCGTTTAATAATATACATATATGGAATAAATGTAATTTTTTAACGTTTACTGAAGTATAAACTACATCGGGTCACGAGCAAAGTTTATGTAAACCCCTTCGGGGTTCACTTGCTTTGCTTGAGACTTGATGTAGTTTATACTTCAGTAAACATTAAAAAAGATAACATTCATTCCTTAAATACTGTTCAACATCATATGCATTATCCCTGGCCATCATAATATTTTGCAGATTTATTGTTTATATTATAGAGTTAGTTCAATGATTCTTATGCGTTTGAATTCATGATTCTCAGTGGTTCTTTGCGATGCTGAAGACCATAACAAGTTTAAGATAGTTTTATTTTCACTAATTTTGTGAAGTCACCATTTTCACTAGCTTTGTGAAGTCACCTTTCTGAAGCTGTGTGTACTTTGAACAAGTATTCATCTCTTCATTAACTGTAAGGTAAAATCATGGGCTTATTTTGGGACATTGAACATGTGCGATTATATTTGTGGGAGTATGTCACATGCCAAGTTGTCACTGCATTGGTCAGTTATACTCTATCAGGTGACTTTTGAGTGACATTCTTGGTGTGGCTCGAAAATGTGAATTGTTGTGAAAATAGAGGATTTTACACTAGTGGTCATTTCATATGAAAGGACCAGGTATGATAAAGCCCATATTTGGCCCCCAGAAAACTCATTTTTCAAACGTTCTATTTCGATAACTAAAATGCATTCATAGGAAAGTTCTAACCTAAAATGAAGCAGCAAATACAAAATCAAGCAGCTCTTGCATAAAATATTTGTGTTTTTATCTTGAACATACCCATACCCCCAGCGGATTCTGACGAAAATGACAAATTTGGTAGCCTTTGCGGCTTTCGCAGTATATGAGCCCGGCCTCCAGCACATTTTATATTTTATATGCAGACATAATTTTGATATATTTACATGCCATGAAAATATTAAATGTGCTTGAGACCGGGCTCTATGTTTATTTTTAAATTTTTGTTACCAAACTGGCAGAGTTTGGAACATTTTTCCGGTTTTCCCAACACAAAATCGCCTATATCTCCGCTCATAGACAAAATAAACATATGTTGTGGGTATTCATTTTCTTAGTTAGAACACAAGGAATAATTTGGTACACATTTCATTTTGATCTGTTGGAATTTTTTGGTTAGCGTCTCTGGACTTGCAAACTTGGGTGGGTGGGGTACCTTAACAGGCCTTGTGCAATCCACAGGTAATTAGCCGTGGTACCCAACGTATAAGCATTTCATCAAAAGCCTTTTATCAAGAGCTTTCAAGAGCTATTATAAATGACTTATTTCTTTAAAGGAAAGTTGATTAAACTCAGTTTTTCTTGCGATTTTCCTTCATATTGTTGAACCAACACAGGCATGTCAGAAATCATGTTATTCTGAGAATGAACAAAAGTGAAACATATTATTTCTGTTTGTTCCCATACGCACAAATGATAAGCAATAGAAACCATGCAATTTTAAGAGAATTTGAATGGGGGCCAAAAACGGCCCTTATCATACCAGGTCCTTTATGAAACGAGCCTTCGGCAAGTTTAATACATTTTATGAAATGACCATGAGTGTAAGATTCTGTTTATCATATGACCTTTTAAAGTGGGATTTTATCACCCTCAAAATGGACATTATTTCAATAAGAAAATGCATTGTTGACACAGATGTTGTCAACGACGTTACGTGTGTACACACGCCCAAGTGTTATTACATGTGTGGTCATGCGATTTTTATGACACGACTTTAACCACTGAGTAACAGCAACGCCATATGATAAATAAAATTGTGCTATTTCCAATTTCGATCCAACTTTGATATTTGCAGAATATCCAATTTTTAGCTCACCTGAGCACGAAGTGCTCAGGGTGAGCTTTTGGGATACCGTGATGTCGGTCGTCCGTCGTACGTGTGGACGGACGTCCGGACGTCCGTCAACTTTTGCTTGTGTACACTCTAGAGGGCACAGTTTTGATCCAATCTTCATGAAACTTTGTCAGAATGTTTATCTCTATAACATCTAGGCCAAGTTCGAAACTGGGTCATGTCAGGTCAGTCACTAGGTCAAATATTAGAAAAACCTTGTGTACGCTCTAGAGGTCACAGTTTTGATCCAATCTTCATGAAACTTTGTCAGAATGTTTATCCTCACAATATCCAGGCCAAGTTCGAAACTGGGTCATGTTGGGTCAAAAACTAGGTCACTAGGTCAAATATTAGAAAACCTTGTGTACGCTCTAGAGGTCACAGTTTTGATCCAATCTTCATGAAACTTTGTCAGAATGTTTATCCTCACAATATCCAGGCCAAGTTTGAAACTGGGTCATGTGGGGTCATAAACTAGGTCACTAGCTCAAATATAAGAAAAACCTTGTGTACGCTCTACAGGTCACAGTTTTGATCCAATCTTCATGAAACTTTGTCAGAATGTTTATCCTCACAAGATCCAGGCCAAGTTCGAAACTGGGTCATGTTGGGTCAAAAACTAGGTCACAAGGTCAAATATTAGAAAAACCTTGTGTACGCTCTAGAGGTCACAGTTTTGATCCAATTTTCATGAAACTTTGTCAGAATGTTTATCCTCACAATATCCAGGCCAAGTTCGAAACTGGGTCATGTTGGGTCAAAAACTAGGTCACTAGGTCCAATATTAGAAAAAACCTTGTGTACACTCTAGAGGTCACAGTTTTGATCCAATCTTCATGAAACTTTGTCAGAATGTTTATCCTCACAATATCCAGGCCAAGTTTGAAACTGGGTCGTGTCGGGTTAAAAACTAGGTCACAATGTCAAATATTAGAAAAACCTTGTGAACGCCCTAGAGGTCACAGCTTTGATCCAATTTTCATGAAACTTTGTCAGAATGTTTATCCTCACAATATCCAGGCCAAGTTCGAAACTGGGTCATGTCGGGTCAAAAACAAAGTCACAAGGTTAAATATTAGAAAAACCTTGTGTACGCTCTAGAGGTCACAGTTTTGATCCAATTTTCATGAAACTTTGTCAGAATGTTTATCCTCACAATATCCAGACCAAGTTCGAAACTGGGTCATGTTGGGTCAAAAACTAGGTCACTAGGTCAAATATTAGAAAAACCTTGTGTACGCTCTAGAGGTCACAGCTTTGATCCAATCTTCATGAAACTTTGTCAGAATGTTTATCCTCACAATATCCAGGCCAAGTTTGAAACTGGGTCATGTCGGGTCAAAAACTAGGTCACAAGGTCAAATATTAGAAAAACCTTGTGTACGCTCTAGAGGTCACAGTTTTGAAACTTTGTCAGAATGTTTATCCTCACAAGATCCAGACCAAGTTCGAAACTGGGTCATGTTGGGTCAAAAACTAGGTCACTAGGTCAAATATAAGAAAAACCTTGTGTACGCTCTAGAGGTCACAGTTTTGATCCAATCTTCATGAAACTTTGTCAGAATGTTTATCCTCACAAGATCCAGGCCAAGTTCGAAACTGGGTCATGTTGGGTCAAAAACTAGGTCACAAGGTCAAATATTAGAAAAACCTTGTATACGCTCTGGAGGTCACAGTTTTGATCCAATCTTCATATAACTTTGTCAGAATGTTTATCCTCACAATATCCAGGCCAAGTTAGAAACTGGGTCATGTCGGGTCAAAAACTAGGTCACTAGCTCAAATATTAGAAAAACCTTGTGTACGCTCTAGAGGTCACAGTTTTGATCCAATCTTCATGAAACTTTGTCAGAATGTTTATCCTCACAATATCCAGGCCAAGTTCGAAACTGGGTCATGTTGGGTCAAACACTAGGTCACAAGGTCAAATATTAGAAAAACCTTGTGTACGCTCTAGAGGTCACAGTTTTGATCCAATCTTCATTAAAATTTGTCAGAATGTTTATCCTCACAATATCCAGGCCAAGTTCGAAACTTGGTCATGTCAGGTCAAAAACTAGGTCACTAGGTCAAATATTAGAAAAACCTTGTGTATGCTCTAGAGGTCACAGTTTTGATCCAATCTTCATGAAACTTTGTCAGAATGTTTATCCTCACAATATCCAGGCCAAGTTCGAAATTGGGTCATGTTGGGTCAAACACTAGGTCACTCTGTCAAATATTAGAAAAACCTTGTGTACACTTTAGAGGTCACAGTTTTGATCCAATCTTCATGAAACTTTGTCAGAATGTTTATCTCCATAAAATCTAGGTCAGGTTTGAAAATGAGTCATGTCGGTCAAAAACTAGGTCACTAGGTCAAATCTTAATAAAGTTATGCTGCAAGAATCAGAACTAACATTGCCATGATGCCAGCCATAAACTCCTTGGAAAACATTAATTTCACCACAGAGAGATAATGATGCTACCATTCTATCATCTGTGTTCGCCTAGTTCAGTCTAGATCAAATCCATCAAAGGAACTCAACATGAAAGGGTACTCTTCGGGGAAGCAACTCTGCCATTTTTAGCTCACCTGAGCCTTACAGTATTGGTGTTAGCTGCCTCTGTCATCCATCCATAAACATTTTCTAATATCTCTGAAACCATTGGGCAGACTAAACTCAAATTTCATATGGAGCCTGCATGGGTCAAAGGATTGAAAGTTCTTCAAATGATCTTGGTCACATGACCAAGGATGCCGCCATTCCCATGTACGGTAAAATCTCTTATAAATCTTCACCAGAGCCAGTGAATTGATTAATGCTCAGGTGAGCGATTCAGGGCCACCATGGCCCTCTTGTATCATTTCAGACAATGTTGACATGTATTTCCATGAGTGCTATTTTACCATTTCAGACAATGTTGACATCTATTTCCATGAGTGCTATAGCAACCAATGGGGTGGTTCCAGGTGGAGGGTCTTACTTCATGATATCACGAGCCCTGGGGCCAGAGTTTGGAGGGGCTGTAGGGATCTTATTTTATCTAGGAACAACAGTGGCATCGTCCATGTATATAATTGGTGCTATTGAAATTTTAGTGGTAAGTATACTCAATGTGATACACATAAACAATGATTGCTGTGTTTCACACTAATTTATGGTAAAAGGGGATGCATATAATAATTATTTACTCACCAAGGCTTGGTCTTTCACCTACGCTTTGTGCTAAACCTAAATAAAACACAGTCTATTCTTTTATGTACATTGAACATCAAGGGATCTGTCAATATATCAGAGGTAAATGGGCAGTTGTATAGATGCAAAAATGTGTCAAGCATTGTGATGTAAAAAGTATTCTTATATCCCTTCAAGGTGGGGGAAAACTCTGTCTTCATATATATGATTAGAAGTCTGTTTTAAGAGTTTCATGTTAGCTTCAACTTCACAAATCAGTGTAAAGTACATGTGGAAAAATTAAAAGAAACCATTTCAGAATTATCAGCTACTCTTGTCCAGCACCTTGGCACTCACATATTGTTGTCTCTGATTACTATAGTTTCAGCTAAGAAAGGGTAGCAGGAATAATTAAGAGATAATTTTTTATATTTCTCCATCACAACATATATTTTCATTGAGAAATAAGGAAAATTATATCTGTTAGCCCTTCTTATCTGGAGCACTGTTCAGCAGCTATTGAATTATCTTTCAGATGCACCCCACCCACTTTGCTTTATAAATCTTGCCCTACTTGTCTTACTAACCATAAGTTTGAGAAGCCATAAATGCATTATCAGTCTTCAGACTTAAGATCTTGCTTGAACTTCAAATTTAGGTTTCAAAATTTCTTTCCTATATTTCAACTTTCAAAACCTTATAATTTTTAGCTCGCCTGAACGAAGTTCAGGAAGAGCTATTGCGCTACCTCCCGCGTCGGCGTTAGCGTCGGCGTTGGCGTTGGCGGCGGCGGCGGCGTTAGCAAAATGTTAAAGTTTTACGTTAAAGTTTTTTATGTGATGGGCAAGGCGCTGGCAGGCGAGCTATCCTGGCCCTGTGACAGGTCTTGTTTAATTCATGGTTTAATTTTCAGACCTAAGTTTCAAAATAACCTCTTGTCAAAAGTCTCAAATCTAAGTTTTGGAACAAAACACTCATCAGAAGTCTTGCACCATTAATTTTTGTCCATTGTTCAATTCTTTCAGGATGTTACTAGTTTGAAACCTGAAATTAGGTTTGAAAGTGCAAATCATGGTTTAAGAAATCAGTTTTTCAAAAACTTGGTTTTGAAATGTAGAGATCTAGGATTGAAAATTAGAGACCTAAAATTGAAGAGTGGATATAATGGACATTTTAAAATCATGAGGAATCATATATACAACAAGTTATTTTAGAGTTATCTGCCCCTGAATATGGAAAAAAGTTCTATTTTTCAAAAGAAAAAAATTCTAGAAGGCCCACCCCATGAAAAGAAAAGCATACCATATTTCTAAGGTTATAAGAGAGGGTTTGTCCCATCCAAAACAGTCCCAAAAAATCTAGATCCGTCTTATAAGATGGATCTAGATTTTTGTGATTGTTTTAGAATGGAAAACCCATCTCAAAGCAAAATTTCATGAGGCTGATTAACAGTCAACTCTCTATATCTCGAACATTGATATCTCAAAATATCTTCTTATATCAAGGAATATATATGTATTTCCGATTTTTATTTACATTTCAACCCCTGTTATCTAAAACTACTGATATCTCAAAGTAAATTTTTCTGGTATCAGAAAATTTACTTTGAGATATCAGTAGTTTGGGCTGAAACTTGACTTCGAGATATCAAGAGTTGACTAAATATCTGGGATCAGTCTAGAGATGAAAAAAAACAAAACAGTTTTATAGCTGACTAAATATAGTAAGTGCGTTTGAGGACTTATTGCGCAGTTGGCTTGCCATACCTGACTTCTTTATTTTCAGACATACATGGCACCTAACATTTCTATATTTGGTGATGTGGCTATCCATTCAAATGCCTTGAACAATTACCGAGTGTATGGAACAGCTGTGCTAATTCTTCTGGGATTAATTGTGTTTATAGGTGTCGCTTTTGTGAGCAAGTTCGCAACACTTTCTCTTGCTTGTGTGATAATCTCTATTTTGTGTATTTATATTGGAATATTTGCTTCTAATCCAGATAGCAGTGTCGTGTAAGTATATTCAGACTTCTTACTCAGTGCTCCAGATGAGGAAGAGTAGTAGGGATAATGTGGGGATAATTTTCCATAATTCTCCATAAAACATATGTTGTGACCCCTTATCAGAACCGTCTCGCAGAGATAGTTCTGATGAGGGATCACAATATATGAGTATGTTTTCATTGAGAAATAAGCAAAATTATCACAGAATATTCCCACTTACCCTCTTATCTGGAGAACCTATCATTGTGAGATATAGATGATAGTTCTTTGATAATTTTTATTTTCATTTCTCAAAACAACAATGGGATAGTGACCCTCATTAGAACTGCCTTAGTAAAGTGGTTCTGATAAGGGGCATCAACATACCATATTGGACGGTCAGGCCCCGAGGTTATAAAACTTTTTTCTTGCTCAGCTGAGTTGAGCATGAAATTTTACCTGCTAATTAATAGCAAATTACTGATAAGTACGGTTGTTTTCTTGCTCAGTTTGGCTGAGTATGAAATTTTCTCTGCTTATGAATATGAAAATGCCAACATTAGTTGGCATTTTCATATTTATCAGCAGAGAAAATTTCATGCTCAGCTGAGTTGAGCACGAAAAAAGTTTTATAACCTCTGGGCCAGGTTTGATGGAAGCCACTGAATTTCAGAACAGATTTCAGCAAGAGCTCCAAATGATAAGCTGTGGTTTAAAATCATGACAAAGATCAAACCTCGTTTAGCATTTATATTAGGTGGCCTAGTCTAATGAAAGTGGCAGTAGCATTAAAAGGATAATCATAGTGATGCCATGTTGTGGAATTACACAGGACACCTCTTGTGACATAAACTTATTTTCTGATGTTAATTATCGGTATTTGTATAGTGCAGAAAATTCATTGAAAATCTGTATATTATCAGAGTTTCAGAGAAGAGCAAATTTTAGGGGATAATTTGTATCTCATAACTGTAAGGATATCAACAGATTTTCGTACAACACCAAGGCAAGGAGTCCCATTAGCATTCAAATTCTGTTGGAAGTGGAATTCTTTTCAACCATAAATGGGATTCCATTGCACACAGCCTTTCATTATCATCCTACCATGAGCTTGATATGTCTAAAATACCATTGAAAGGGTTGTAAAACCACGTCATCCATCCATCACTAAGGCAAATACCATTGAAAGGGTTGTAAAACCACTAGTCTTCCAGTCATTTCCAAGGCAAATCTGATGAGTTTGCTCAAACTTGAGTACATCAGTGCTCCAGATAAGAAGGAGAAACTGGGATAAGTTAGGGATAATTTTCCTTATCTTTCAAGATAAACATATGTTGTGACCCCTCATTAGAACCGTCTCACTGAGACGGTTCTAATGAGGGGTCACAACGTATGTTTTTATTGAGAAATAACGAAAATTATCTCTGAATTATCCCTGTTACCCCTTCTTATCTGGATCTCTGGTACATAATAGCAGGATTCTTCAGAGACAGCTTTGTTGGATCATGAAAGAGTTTCATTCTTATAAACTGCAGATTTATTTGCTTATAAGACATTTGCCCCCAGAATCTAGATCTGTCTTACCAAGGGAAAACTATGTCTAACAGAAGGAGAAAACAACACTGATTTAGAAAACTGGGGTCATTATGTAGGGTTAAACCCCATCTTATAGCTGAATTTACTGTATGATGCAGCATCCTTGAATAGCCAAGACTAACAGCAACCTGATCACATGATTACAGACTTTGATATTCAATATAGATTCCCAGGGATTCAGAAATTGTCAGTGGGAGAATGGGTGCATGCATGCATAAGGCCATCCATAAAAACTGTTGGTTTGCTGTGCTCCTATATAGCTATCCAACAATTTGGCCTACCAAAAAGGTTTTGGCTGTTCTAAGAAAGTTCTTTTTCTAATCCTTGTCAAATTTTCTTATTTCGTCTTTGGTTTACTACTATTCTCAGAGCTCTAGATAAGAGGGAGTATTTGATGATAATTAAGGACAATTTTTCTTCTTTTTCGTCGAAACCATATGTTGTGACCCCTCATCTGAACCGTCTCATTGAGACGGTTCAGATGAGGGGTCACAACATATGTTTTTATGCAGAATTAACAAAAATTATCCCTAATTATCACCAAATACTCCCTCTTATCTAGAGCTCTGTATTCTTCTCTGAAACAAGCTAAAGCAGCCAGTGTTAGATGACAAACAGTGTTAAATAGGACTTGGCCGTTGTCGGGTACCATCATAATTATGTTTTGTGCATGTCTTTCTGTGTCTTACAGGATATGTTATTTAGGGAACAGATTATTAACATCCTCGTCAGTGACAGTGGATGGAGTTATGATGTGTATCAAGAATGAAAGTGGTCCTATATTTCATAAATATTGTACAGTGGGTAATGAGACCACGTGTGACCAGTTCTTCGAGGACAACGATGCATACACCAAGCCAGGAATTCCAGGGCTGACTAGTGGTGTGTTTGCAGGTGAGAAAAAATACTGTAGATCATCTTTGCTTTTGGTTTGAAACTTTGTGTTTCTGCTAATGCTTAGAAGGGTTGTCAGGAATTCTATTAACTACCTGTCCGTTAGTCCCTGACCAGTGATATTACGGCAGGAGCTTATTTCTGTAGTAGCTGGTTCACCAGACCAACTTATTTCTACTTTTATTGCAAAAAGATGATAATTAAAAGCAGCATAAATACCAAGAGGACCAGCTAATTTACCCAAACACGCAAACTGACCAATTGTGGTTTAGACTTTAGCATAAACCCTGATGGTGGAAGTAAATTTTGCAAGTCTGCAATTGCTTTCCTTAACCTTTGGCTTGGAAAATTTAAATATCAGTAGAGGGTGTTAATATTTTTTGCAGGAAATAGACAGAGCCCTGGATAAGAGGGGTATTTTATGATAATTGAGGGATAATTTTTATTATTTCTCATTTAAACCATATGTTGTGACCACTCATCTGAACCGTCTCGTTGAGACGGTTCAGATGAGAGGTCATAACATATGTTTTAATACAGTATTAACAAAAATTATCCCTAATTATCTCCAAATACTCCCTCTTATCTAGAGCTCTGAAATAGAGCTTGACATTGCATTGGTATCATCCCACCTAAGAAAAACATAATTGAGCCATGACACGACAAAACCAACAAATGGTATGTGCACCACACAAAGACTAGGATCAGCCTGGGCATCTGCCCAGTCTATTCAGAGTCTTCGCTATTGGCATGGAGGTAGCCAAGATCCATAGCTACTCTTTAAGTGCACAAAGAAAACTCTGATCAGACTTGGTGGAGGCCTAGGCTGATCTGAGTCTTCCAATAGCACACATGCCACTTTATTGGTTTCATTGTGTTGTGGCTTATATGTTTTTAGCTCACCTGTCAAGGTGAGCTTATAGTATAGCCATGGTCCGTCGTCCGTTGGCAGCGGCGGTGTCCTCGTCCACACTTTTAAACACCAATATCTCCTAAACCAGCATGCCAATCTTGATCAAATTTTATGTGTAGCATTGTTGGGGTGGGGGATTGACTGCATTAGGTTTAAGGATAGATTGAGTTGGAACTCTGGTTGCCATGGCAACATATAGCTCCCATAGACTTATAGTGGGAAAAACTTCAAAAATCTTCTTCTCTGAAACCATGAGGCCCAGAGCTTACATATTTAGTATGTACCAATGTCTAATGGTCCCCTACATAAATCCTGCCAACCATGCCCCTGGGACCCAAATTGGCCACGCCCCAGGGGTCATTAGCTCCTATAGACTTACAATGGGAAAATCTTAAAAAATCTTCTTCTCTGAAACCATGAGGCCCATAGCTTACATATATAGCATGTATCAATGTCTAGTGATCCCCTACTAAAATCCTGCCAGCCATGCCCCTGGGGCTCAAATTGGCCATGCCCCAGGGGGTCATTTGTTTATATATAGCTATATAGCTTAAGAACCCTAAAAAATCTTTGTCTTTGGAACCATGAGGCCCAGAGCTAATATATATAGTATGTAGCAATGTTTGGTGGTCCCCTACATAAATTTTCCTAACCAAGCCTCTAGGGTCCAAACTGGCCACTCCCTGGGGGTCATAAGCTCCCATAGACTTACAATGGGAAAAACTTCAAAAATCTTCTTCTGAAACCATGAGGCCCAGAGCTTACATATTTAGTATGTACCAATGTCTAGTGGTCACCTACATAAATCCTGCCAACCATACCCCTGGGGCCCAAATTGGCCACGCCCTGGGGGCCCAAATTGGCCAAGCTCCGGGGGACATTAGCCCCCATAGACTTACAATGGGAAAATCTTAAAAAATCTTCTTCTCTGAAACCATAGCTCATATACATGTATATAGCATGTATCAATGTCTAGTGATCCCTACTAAAATCCTGCCACCCATGCCCCTGGGGCTCAAATTGCCACGCCCCAGGGGGTCATTTGTTTATATAAAGCTATATAGCTTAAGAACCTTCAAAAATCTTCTTATCTGGAACCATGAGGCCCATAGCGTATATATACAGCATGAAACAATGTTTAGTGGTCCCCTACATAAATCCTCCCAACGAAGCCTCTGGGGTCCAAACTGGCCACTCCCCAGGGGTCATAAGCTCCCATAGACTTATAATGGGAAAATCTCAAGAAATCTTCTTCTCTGAAACCATGAGGCCCAGAGCTTATATATTTGGTATGTACCAATGTCTAGTGGTTCCCTACATGAATCCTGCCAACCATGCCCCTGGGGCCCAAATTGGCCACTCCCCAGGGGGGCATTAGCTCCCATAGACTTACAAAGAGAAAATCTTAAAATAATCTTCTCTGAAACCATGAGGCCCAGAGCTTATATGTATAGCATGAAGCAATGTTTAGTGGTCCCCTACATAAATCCTGCCAACCATGCCCCTGGGGTCCGAATGGGCCCAGAGCTTATATGTATAGCATGTAGCAATGTCTAGTGGTCCCCTACATAAATCCTGCCAACCATGCCCCTGGGGTCCAAATCGGCCACGCCCCGGGAGTAGCTCCCTTAGACTTACAATGAGAAAATCATGAAAAATTTTCTTCTTTGAAACCATGAGGCCCAGAGCATATATATGTAGCATGTAGCAATGTCTAGTGGTCCTCTACATAAATCCTACCAACCATGACCCTGCGGTGCAAATTGGCCACGCCCAGGGGGTCATAGGCTCCTATAGACTTACAGTGGGAAAATTTTAAAAAATCTTCTTCTCTGTAACCATGAGGCCAAGAGTGTATATATGTAGCAAGTAGCAATGTCTAGTGGTCCCCTAAATAAATCCTGCCAACCATGCCCCCGGGGTCCAAACTGGCCACACCCAGGGGGACATTAGTTCCCGTAGACTAACAACGGGAAAATCTTAAAAAATTTTTCTCTTAAACCATGAGGCCCAGGGCTAACTTCTTTAGTACATATGTAGCAACGCTTAGTCATCTCCAACTTAAATCCTGCCAACCATGCCCCCTGGGGTCCAAATTGGCCATGCTGCTCCCATAGACTTATAATGGGAAAGGCTTCAAAAATCTTTTTCTCTGAAACCATGAGGCTCAGAGCTTACATATTTAGTATGCAGCAATGTCTAGTGATCCCCTGCATAAATTCTGCCAATCAAGCACATGAGGTCCAAACTGCCCACACCCCAGGGGGTTGTTTGTTTATATAGAGCTAAAAAGCTAAAGAACCTTCAAAAATCTTCTTTTATGAAACCATAAGGCCAAGAGCTTATGTATTTAGTATGTTTCAGTGTATAGTGGTCCTCTACATAAATCCGGCCAATCAAGCCCCTGGGGTCCAAACTTGCCACACCCCATGGGGTCAGTGGATCCTATAGAATTGCAGCCTGTTTATTAGCTTACCTGAGCTGGAAGCTTACATTTCATAACTCATGTGAGCGGTCGTTGCCCTTGGGCTACTTGTTTATAAACAGTATTTTATGTCTGAATAAGTATTTTGGGACAGGTCTTTTAGAGTTGGAGCAACAGAAAAATACTTCAGTGGTATTAGGAGTCGTTGAGCCTTTTTGCTTTTTACGAAAGCCAAGTGGTATAATCATCAAGAACTTCAGAGAGTTTTAAGCATTCCTTTGAATATTTTACAAGTATTTTCAAAAGTTTAATTGTCCACAGATTGGGACAAAGATATTTTTTGGCGTTCGAAATGGGGTCATATTTGGCCCCCAAAAAAAGAATCCGAAAGGGATACAACATATCAAGTACATTTACTCATTTGTACCGAGAAATTTGTTTGCTATTTTCTTCACTGCTGAAGACATGAAAGAAGATTAGTGTACAGCAGCAACTGTGTAATTAAATTTGTGGGCATCAGACATCTGGGCCCAGTTGTTCAAAACTAACAACGTCGTTAGTTAACGTGACGTTAAAAAATTTTAAAGGTTAATAACTCAAACATGCCAATATTTTTTGTTGAAAAAATGTGAGAAGCTTCTAACATATTTTCAACAAAAAAATTAGTGTATTTGGCTATAAAGTCGTAAAACACTTAACCGGTTGACCTCTTAATGAGCTCGTTAGCCTAACGATGCTTTGAACAACTGGGCCCTAGTGGTTAAGAGCTCCGACACTTGATCATTGGTTCTTTTGCTGCTTTAGATTTGAGCCTTGGTTGGAGCACAAGTGAGATAGCCAAGTTCTCCTGGAAGGTCAGGTGGTTTTCTTCAGGAAAGCCAGTTTTTGACCACCAGGGCCCAGCTGTTCATAACTAACGACGTTGTTAGTTAACGTGACGTTAAAATTTCAAAGGTTAATAACTCAAACATGCCAATATTTTTTGTTGAAAAAATGTGAGAAGCAAAAGCTTCTAACATATTTGTCACCCGACGTAGGCGGAGGGGGACTATAGAAATGACCCTCGTCCGTCCGTGTGTGCGTCCGTCCATCCTTCCGCCCGTCCGAAATCTTGTCCCCGCAACTCCTCCGTCCGTCCGTCCATCCTTCCGTCCGTCCGAAATCTTGTCCCCGCAACTCCTCCTACGTCTTTCATCGGATTGATTTGAAATTTTACAGATTGTATTCTTATGATATGAAGATGTGCATGTGGTTTTCGATTTTTGTTTCGGCCATTTTTGATGGAGTTACAGCCCTTGCTGACTCAGACCTTCCGAAATCTTGTCCCCGCAACTCCTCCTACATCTTTTATTGGATTGATTTGAAATTATACAGATTATATTCTTACGATATGAAGAAGTGCATGTGGTTTTTTAATTTTGTTTCGGCCATATTTAATGGAGGTACGGCCCTTGCTGACTTAGAGCTTGTCCCGGCAACTCCTGCAACATCTTGTATCAGATTGACTTGAAATTGTGCAGAATGTTTCATCATGATCTGAAGATGTGCATGTGATTTTGGAATTTCAATTGTCCTATTTTTTACAAAGTTATGGCCCTTTGTTGTTTTTTGGCATTTTTCCAACTTATGAACCGTTTGACAGAGAGAGCTGAAATTTGGTATGCTATTAGCATTTGGTAAATTGATTATTCTTATTATTGTTAGGATGTGCTAAATTGTAAGTGACAGAGTTATTCCCCTTTCATATGTAATAGACATTCACTTAAAGGTAAAGGGATAACTCCAGAACTATTCATATTAATGGGCTGAATTTTCATAAATGTATTGTTCATTTTTCATCAGATTCATATAAGCAGGATTATGGCTCTTGTTATTTTGTTACTGGGTATACAGTCTTGATGTTTTGATCATTTTGTAAGGGCCTATAGTTTCAGTAACCTGATTTTACACATATATGCCCCGTTCTGAACTTAAGTATTTTATAAAGAGGCCCAGTAATTGGGTATATGTCTTTGCTTATGTTCAGTCATCATTTGCTTACCAGGTTCTGTAATATATATATTTTCTGTTTTTGGCCATACATTTACTCTGAAACAGAATAAAGGGCTGAAGTTTGTGACACATTTCAAAGTCGGGTGACACTTGGCCGATGGCCTTTTATTTCAACAAAAAAAATTAGTGTATTTGGCTATAAAGTTGTAAAACACTTAATGAGTTGACCTGTTAATGAGCTCGTTAGCCTAACGATGCTTTGAACAACTGGGCCCTGGTGGTTAAAAGCTCCGCCACTTGATCATTGGTTCTTTTGCTGCTTTAAATTTGAGCGTAAATATTAACTTACCAGATGAATGGTAAGTGGTTGATGGTAAGTTATATATAGGTCCAGGTTGTCTTCTGTAATTCAGATTCATTGTATTTCTCTTTCAAGAAAAACTCCTTCTTGAATCCATTTTAACACAAACACGATATTCTGGATTTGATTTGAAATATGTAGTTCTGAGCCACACCCAGAATGTCACCCAAAAGTCACCTGATAATATACATTGTATAACTGGCCAGTGCAACGACAACATATAATGTGACATAGTCCCACAAAAAAAAAAAAAATTGTACATGATGAATGTCCGACATTAGCTCATAATTTTATCTTACAGTTAATGCAGACAAGGGCGTAGCTACCTATACGGCAAATACGCAAGTGCGTATTGAAATTTTGTCAAAATTGACAAAATTTCAAAACGCACCTGCATATTTGCATGCTGAATATTTATAGAATAGACAAGATTTCAATACCAATTGCCAAAGTGGCTGAAATACTAGCTTTACCTTCAAGAAGTAGAGAATAAAACATGGTTGTGCGTATCATGAAGTTGCCCCTAGTTACGCCCCTGGCAGAGATGTATACCTATTTAAAGTAGGCATGGTTTTCGAAACTATAAATTTTATTTTCAGAAAGAAGTGAAGGGGATTTCATCCTTTCTCAGTTGATTTCATCCTAATGGTAAAGAAAACCAGCAACATCCCAGGGTCCAGTTGTTCAAAGCATCATTAGCTTAACAAGCTCATTAAGAGGTCACCTTGTTAAGTGTTTTACAACTGTATAACCAAATACGCTGGTATTTTTTGTTGAAGAAATGTGAGAAGCTTTTGCAGTGCAAAAGGTTTTCTCATTTTTCAACAAAAAATATTGGCATATTTGAGATACTAAAGTTTGATATTTCAACGTTTCAAATGTTGACTAACAATGTTATTAGTTTTGAACAACTGGGTTCTGGGATATAGGTGCAGCAGTATGTAAGTTCATTTGTACACTGGGGAAATTATAAAATTTCATTTTTGTATTTTCAGACAATTTTCGCAGTTCCTATACCTATGCTGGTGATATAATTGGTACACATACAGAGGGCAGTAGAAACAGAGGAGAAATCATAGCAGATATAACGTCATCTTTCATGGTGCTTTTGGCTATCTACTTTCCATCGGTAACAGGTGAGTAAAGTAACAAACTGAGGGATTGGGAATCATGGTGATGCTGCCTACACTACATTATTTCCGTAAAAATTCTAAGTATTTAGACAGATAGGTTTGAGTAAGCAGGGCAGACCCAGATCAGACTGCTCCTCAAGGAGCAGGCTGATCAGGGTCTACACTGTTTGCCATTCTATCTGCATCTTTTGGATGTAGTACTGCAGTGTAAAATGAAACTGTTCAATTTGTAGGACAATTATGGTACTTATTTCAGTTGTCCCAATATTTACATTTTTTACAGTAGACACAATTGCCTGAAAAAACAATGTAGGCCCAGGTCAGACTGCTCCTGATCAGAGTTTGTACTGTTTGCCATTGTCTTTTAAAAACATCCCAGAGTATAAGATGGATGAGTGAGTCAGGGCTTTACAACCCTTTAAACAGGATTTCAGTCCTTTCGGACAGTGATAAGTTGATGAGAAGAACAAAAGAGAAGAAGCACAACTTCTGTTGGTCTCAAACCTGTGACCTCTAGCTTGTAAGTCAAGAATGTTAACCTAATGGCCAACACAACTGAACTTGATGAAAGGACAAATGGCAAAACTAAATGCTGGTACACTACCTCAGTCTTTATGATGCTGATTTTGAGATGAGCCACGACATGAGAAAACCAACAAAGTGATTGTGCGCCAAACGCAGACTCAGATCAGCCTAGGCATCCTCCCAGTCTGATCAGAGTCTTTGCTGTGTGCCTTCTGTGTAGCTAAGGGTCTAAGCTACCTCGGAGGTGAAAAAATGAAGACTCTAATCAGACTGGGCGGATGGACAGGCTGATCTGAGTAAATGAATTTGGTAGGTTGAATAGCTTGTCATCAGAGAGGCATTTCTTCACTATCTGTACTTTTTAGCTCACCTGAGCCAAAGGCTTAGAGGTGAGCTTATAGGATGGGAGTCGAGCCATCATCCGTGGGTGCGTGGGTGGGTGGGTCAACACTTTCAAACATAAATATCTCAGAGACCAGTGGGCCGATCGCAATCAAATTGTATCTGAAGCATCATTTGGGTGGGGGAAAGGCTGCATTAGGTTTTGGTGCTGATCAGCTGAGAACTCTGGTTTCCATGGCAACAGATAGCCCCCCATAGGGTTATAATGGGGAAAATGGCGTCATCACGTTTTCTCGACTGTTTTTGATTAGATCCTTATCATATTTGCAGGTAATGATGACATACACAAGAGCTTGGATGAGTTCGAAATTTGGCCGGATTCGAGCACAGACTACGGAGTTAGCTGCCCTTGAGCGTTTGAAAAAAATCCCATAGGGTTATAATGGGGAAAATGGCGTCATCAGGTTTTCTCAAGTGTTTTTGCTTAGATCCTTATCATACTTGCAGGTAATGATGACATACATAAGAGCTTGGATGAGTTCGAAATTTGGCCAGATTCGAGCACAGACTACGGAGTTAGCTGCCCTTGAGCGTTTGAAAAAAATCCCATAGTGTTATAATGGAGAAAACAACGTCATCACATATTTTTAGAAAAACTTTGTCATCGCTCTATTGCCTACATTTCTCAACGCATTTTGAAATAACTTCACACAAATGTAGGGCATGACAATATCTCGAGCAAGTTTGACTTTCAGGATGCTGCGCCCAAGGTCAAGGTCACTGTGGCTATTTTTAGAAAAACTTTGTCAGCGCCCTAGCACCTTCATTTCTCCATGGATTTTGAAATAACTTCACTCAAATGTAGGGCATGACAATATCTCGAGCAAGGATGACTTTCAGGATGCTGTGCCCAAGGTCAAGGTCACTGTGGCTATTTATAGAAAAACTTTGTCAGCGCTCTGGCACCTACATTTCTCAGCAGATTTTAAAATAACTTCACACAAATGTAGGGCATGACAATATCTCGAGCTAGTTCGACTTTCAGGATGCTGCGCCCAAGGTCAAGGTCACTGTGGCTATTTTTAGAAAAACTTTGTCAGCACTCTAGCACCTACATTTCTCAGCAGATTTTAAAATAGCTTCACACAAATGTAGGGCATGACAATATCTCGAGCAAGTTTGACTTTCAGGGTGCTGCACCCAAGGTCAAGGTCACTTTGGCTATTTTTAGAAAAACTTGGTCATCGCTCTAGCGCCTACATTTCTCAACGGATTTTAAATCATCATCACAGAAATGTAGGGCATGACAATATCTCAAACAGGTTTGACTTCCAGGGTGCTGCGCCCAAGGTCAAGGTCACTGTGGCTATTTTTAGAAAAACTTTGTCAGCGCTCTAGCACCTACATTTCTCAATGGATTTTAAAATAACTTCACACAAATGTAGGGCATGACAATATCTCGAGCAAGTTCGACTTTCAGGGTGCTGTGCCCAAGGTCAAGGTCACTGTGGCTATTTTTAGAAAAACTTTGTCAGCGCTCTAGCACCTACATTTCTCAGCAGATTTTAAAATAACTTCACACAAATGTAGGGCATGACAATATCTCGAGCTAGTTCGACTTTCAGGATGCTGCGCCCAAGGTCAAGGTCACTGTGGCTATTTTTAGAAAAACTTTGTCAGCACTCTAGCACCTACATTTCTCAGCAGATTTTAAAATAAATTCACACAAATGTAGGGCATGACAATATCTCGAGCAAGTTCGACTTTCAGGGTGCTGTGCCCAAGGTCAAGGTCACTGTGGCTATTTTTAGAAAAACTTTGTCATCGCTCTAGCACCTACATTTCTCAACGGATTTTAAAATAAATTCACACAAATGTAGGGCATGACAATATCTCGAGCAAGTTTGACTTTCAGGGTGCTGCAATCAAGGTTTTTGATTAGATCCTTATCATACTTGCAGGTAATGATGACATACATAAGAGCTTGGATGAGTTCGAAATTTGGCCTGATTCGAGCACAGACTATGGAGTTAGCTGCCCTTGAGCGTTTGAAAAAAATCCCATAGTCTTATAATGGAGAAAACAACGTCATCACATTTTCATTTTTCATCGGATCCTCTTCATACTTGCAGGTAATGAGGATATGCATAAAAGCTTGGATTAGTTAGCATTTCGGCTAGATCCCACCACTGACTATGGAGTACCTGCCCTGAGCATCCAAAAAATCAATGTTGCCACTTTCTCTTGGTTTCTGCTGATCTGATCCTTTTCAAACTTGCAGGTAATGAGGAAATGCATAATATCTTAAACAAGTTCAAATTTTGGCCAGATCAGGCCAACCACTGCGAAGTTAGCTGCCCTTGACAGCTCTGTCTATTGTGCTCTTGATCGGATACTTTTTAAACTTGCATATATTAAATGAGGGCATACATAATGTTTTGGATGAGTTTAATTTTCAGCCTGATTGGACCACTGCCTGTGGAGTTAGCTGCCCTTGAGCATCTTAAATATCCCTATAGGTTTACAATGTCTCTCAGGTGAGCAATTGTTGCCCTTTGGGCTACTTGTTTTTATCTTAGTTTCTGTTGAAACATTATGCCATATCGTCAGCAAAGAGAAGCCCATCTAGCATTTCTGTCTGCATTTTTGGTTTGGTTTGCAACCATCTAAATTGAATAGCTTATTGTCAGCAGTAGTTCACTGATACACCTTTGTCACTATCTTGAAAAGTATTAATAAACATGGCATGTAGAAATTATATAGCAATGATCAGTTTTGAAAATACTTTTCTTTTTCAGGTATAATGGCAGGCTCCAACAGATCAGGTGACCTTGAAGATGCACAGAGGTCAATACCAGTAGGAACAATAGCTGCCATCAGTACAACAACTTTTGTTTGTATCCTTTTCATTACTGTAAGACACAATTTTGGGATGCCTGTACTCAAAATTGTCATTGGGATGGGGGTGGGGGGTGGTAGGAGCAAGGTAAATTGTGGGTTTTATGTTTGCAAATTTGTTATAAGGCGAGATCATTTACCAATGATTAACATTCCCAAATGAAAAGTTGTAATACTGTTCCCATTCAATGCACCTTTTTCTTTCACATTTTAAGTGCACTGCTTTGCGTCCAAAGCTTTCAGCTAATCTGCATCAGAAAAAACAGAAATTTTGTGATGCTTCATTTTTTTAGCAGCCACCACACTCCGAAACCTAAATCCCGTCTTGCAAATATATACAGCATTTCTACAAATCACTTAACAGTTGTGAGACTTTTATTTTCATAAATAATTGTGAAATCAAGAATCTCACTAATATTTGCTCATTCGATGAGCAAAGGCAAGAAGAAGAACTAAATAAGCATTTATGCTTTCGTTCTGATCCAATTGTTTGTATCATGTATATATTGTAATCGTGTACAGTTTATGATACAACAAATATGTTTAAACTAAAGGCAAATTATCAATTGACAATTACTTGGTCATGAATTCAGGAACTGGCCTTTAATTCCAAAACAAAACAAAAATAAGAAAAAAAAGATAGTAAAGAAATGAAAAAAATAAAGTGGTTTTAGTACATTATTAAGGAAAATTCTGTAACCTGATGTCTGATTTGTTAACGTAAAAAATTTGGATCCGTATATCCTGCAATATACTGTCGCACATTCGTTATTATCATACCTGCCAAGTTTCACGATTTGTGGGTGACCCTCACATATTTGGATGCCTCCCATGACCTCAGGATCGTATTTTGAAAAATAGCCATAACTCACGCTTCCGTCGCTTGCTCACGATTATACTTTAAACCAGAGAATACTAAAAAAACATGTATTTTTTTTTGCGCTCTCTCGATTGTCAAAAAGGTGTTTTCTCTCAACCTCCGCTACATTCGGACAATCTCGGTCACCAAATCTATATTTATCTCCGGGAAAATTCGTCCCCTGGTCTAAAAATAGGTAAAGGTAAAGGTTTCCGATAACCTTAAAATAGCATGGGTAAAAAATAACTCGACTATTCGATAGCGATTAGAGCAGAAAACAACCAAATGTGTACTTCCGTTTTTATGTACATGAAATAGAGACATCATGAAAACGCCGGAGAAAAAAAAGTTTTATAAATCAAAGTGCCATAATGGATGGGAGAGCGATTTAACCTGGGTTACGAAGAGTGAGAAGTGCAAAAGCTTTGCATTCTGTAAACTTTGCCAGAGGCACTTCAGAGTTTCCCACGCCGGAAAAAACACTGTGAAAAACACGGTAACACAGATCTTCACAGTCAGTCATTAAAAATGTCAAACCTTTTGCAATGGGTATCTGATTTTGTTGTTACCAAGACAGACTAAGATGTTATCAGAACTGAAACTCTCTTTAGCAACTTCATTGTAGAACGTAACGTGCCATTTTTGATAGCACATCACTTTAACAAACTCAATGTATAAGATTTTAGTAAAATAAAAACTGTAAATAAGAATACTTTATGTTTACATGTATCTTCATTTAAGAACTACCTACTGATCCTACTTCTCCCCACTGCAATCCCCAATCTCTAGTTTCACATAAAGAGAAAAAAAATGACAAAAAAAATCTCACTCTTTTCCATTGTCAATGGGTTTCTCCGCGAATGAACTAACATGGAAAAGGGGGCTAAATCGAGGCTTCGCACACAGTCTCACTCTTTTGTTAATTGAAAACTTGGCAGGTATGCATTATGTCACTTCTCATTGGCTGCTATCTGGTTTTACGCTGCAGAAAGTGTTTGCTTTGAGTGAAATGTGAAAATGTGCATTAGAATGGGTATAAGTTTACTGAAAATTGTCATTTTGGGAGATTTTATGGTTGCAAATTGCTTTTTACAGCTCTGCTTATGTGTCCCCATAAAAGGAAATTCACTTATATAAAAGCGATGCTTTACCTCCCCAAATGACAATTTTGAGCATAAATTATCCCCTAGTTGAGAAGCAAATTTTTTCTAACATACAATTTCATTCAAAATAGGTAAATCCTGAAATTTTGTCCCCAGAAACACTGCTTTTGTCATGGCAGATCAGTATTTGAGCCGCGACACGAGAAAACCAACTATGTGGCTGTGCAGCCAGTGCAGACTCAGATCAGCCTTGGCATCAAACCAGTCCGATCAGTCTCTTCGCTAAGCCCTCAAATGGTAGCTAAGAGTCTAAGCTACCTCCATGCAGACAGGGAAGACTCTGATCAGACTGGGCGGATGCCCAGGCTGATCTGAGTCTTAGCTGGGCGCACAACCACATTGTTGATTTTCTCGTGTCACGGCTCATTTTAATCATTCTTAAGCCAATTAGTAACAAATTACCAGTTATATTCCTGACAGTTATACAGATATTACCTGTGGATTTCTGTTTGCTGCAGCTATAGAAGGGGACCTATTACGAGATAAGTAAGTATACTTAATTGTGTATTAGAGGTGTATGGCTATGTTTTTCCACCATTTTTAGACAGGGGAAAATCTTTCTGGACTTCCTTTTTGCTTCCTGGAGGACAAAGCCTTTTCAAAATGGGGTCTGTGCATAAAGGAAAGAATGTGATCTGAAAGGAGCAAACTTTTTCCTTCCAAGTTGACCCCCACTGAGAAGGAAGGCAAAGACAAAACAGTGATTCTTGAAAAAAGGGTACAATTGTGGATGAAAAAAATCTAAAAAATGAACTTCGTTGCATCGTTTCTAAGATATGAATTTTTGACAGTAGACAGGCCCTTGTTTGTGTATGCAAAATATTACCCACACCAAGTTAACAGTAAAAAAGTGGTTTTAGGTCAAAATATGGCGTTAAAATCGTCGTTACGGAGGTGAGATATAACCACACAAGGCATATAGCCGCAGAATTGGCAGGTCTAAAATGTATGTAGTTTGCAGGATAGCTACTCTTTTCGCAGTGTTGACCTAAAACTGTAATTTCTATATGGCATTGATCACTTTAAGTATCCTATATAAATATTTCATTAAAATGAAAACAGGAGGCTTTCTTTAAACGAACAATTTAATAAAACTACCCTATTTGCTTTCCAAGCAATAAACAAATTAGCCAAGCCATTAAAAGCGCCAGTGACGGAAACAGCTCACGAACCTATCAATGGTAACTTTACATGACACTTTTAGTAATATATGGTATTTGTAAGTGTATTGTGAACATTTTTTCAAACTACCGTTTTCGTTACGGAGGGGAGTGCATTTAGCATTTGCACAATATGCATTTTCAATTTCACAAAAATTCCTCAGAAGTGGGGCGTATCTTCTTAATTCCTACCTTTTTCTTGGAAATACAAATCAGTTGATATTATATTAATACAATGACGCTGCTAGTTTAAGCAAATTATATATCATTAAGAGCAATGAATTCGAAATATGACCCTCCATCATAGGTAAAAAAGTAAATCATGAAAACCAAAAAATGGGAAGAAAGTCATGTAAGACCACACGAAATATTATATTACCCTATATGTGTATCAATCTCCATGATGTATGTATGTATATGTATATATATCTCCATGATGTATGTGTATGTATCTATGTATATATCTCCATGATGTATGTATGTATGTATGTATGTATGTATGTATGTATGTACACGTGCGTATGTATGTATGTATGTATGTATGTATGTATGTCCCCTTCATCTCCTAGTCTCCGAGTCTCCGAGTCTCCAGGTCTCCAAATCGTCAATGTTTAGGTGTATGTATGTATGTATGTATGTATGTATGTCCCCTTCATCTCCTAGTCTCCGAGTCTCCGAGTCTCCAGGTCTCCAAATCGTCAGTGTATAGGTGTATGTATTTATGTATGTCCCCTTCATCTCCTAGTCTCCGAGTCTCCAGGTCTCCAGGTCTCCAAATCGTCAGTGTATAGGTGTATGTATTTATGTATGTCCCCTTCATCTCCTAGTCTCCGAGTCTCCAGGTCTACAAATCGTCAATGTATAGGTGTATGCATATATGTATCTAATTTTATACAGTCTCCGAGTCTCCATTCCCCGGGTCCCCAAACAGATAGTATCGTGTGTGCCTGCACATTCATGTCACCCTGTCTGCAACAGATCCCTGTATATTACGTACGTCTATATATAGCATCCCCTACATGTACAGTCCCCGGAGTCTCCGACAACGTATTTGTATGTTTATATCTAAAGTCCCGAGTCTCCAAGTACAATGTGTACCTGCATATTTATATCCCTTGTCTCCAAAATATTCTTGTATATGTACGTACATATGGGATCCCCTAAATATACAGTCCCCTGAGTCTCCAACATCGTTTTGTATGTTTACATCTAAATGCCCCCTCGTATCCATACGATGTGTATACAGTATACTCGGCTCGGCTTCTTTGTATTTATATCTATGTTCATGTGTTGATCACTATTGATAACAGCTTCTGAACAACTGAAATGTACCTTCTGGAGACACGCGCAGGCGAACGGCTGGAAGGACGAACAGAGAGAGAAAGAAAGAGAGAGAATCGGCCTATAACATTTCAGTATCAGAGGAGCTTCACGTACATAACTTAAACAGGTGACTAGTACATATACACTTCAGACCAACAGAGCAACGTTAAAGTGGTGATTTGTGGCAAATACAAAAATCTGAATAAAACCATAAAAAATTAATGCATTTCCCTCAAAATTAGCAACTTCGCACAAGTTTACATCTTTACTTACCTTCGAGGCGGGTTCATTATGGCTTAGCGCGAACTCTCAGTTGGATTTCCTACACGAAACCAGACAAAAAAAAATACTTTTTGAAAATCATTTTGAAAGCACTTAAATAACACGTTTAGATAACTAAACCGTACTAGAACATCATTTCTAGCACCATATAAATTGCGAATTAGGCAATTTATTTTTGCGGACCTGAAAGGACCTGGTATGATAAGGGCCGTTTTTGGCCCCCATTCAAATTCTCTTAAAAGTGCATGGTTTCTATTGCTTATTATTTGTGTGTATGGGAACAAGCAGAAATAACATGTTTCATGTTTGTTAATTCTCATAATAACATGATTTCTGACATGCCTACGTTGTTTCAATAAAATGAAGGAAAATTGCGAGAAAATTTTAGTTTAATACATATTCCTTTAAAGAAATAAGTCATTTACAATAACTTTCGAAAGCTCTTTACAACAGGCTTTTGATCAAACGCTTATATGTAAGATTGCACTGCTAATTACCAGTGTACTGCACAAGGCCTTTCCAGGTACCCCACCCACTCAAGTTTGCAAGTCCAGAGACGCTAACCAAAATATTCCAACAGATCGAAATGAAATGTATACCAGATTATGCCTTGTGTTCTAACTAAGAAAATGAATACCCACAACATATGTTTATTTTGTCTATGAGCGGAGATATGGGCGTTTTTATGTTGAGAACGCTGGGAAAATGTTCCAAACGCTGCCAGTTTGGTAACAAAAAGTTAAAAATAAACATTGAGCCCGGTCTCCAGCACATTTAATATTTTCATGGCATGTAAATATATCAAAATTTTATCTGTTTACAAAATATTAAATGTGCTGGAGGCCGGGCTCATATATTTTGAAGGCCACAAAGGCTACCAAATTCGTCATTTTCGTCAGAATCCGCTGGGGGTATGGGTATGTTCAGTACAAATATCACAAATATTTTGTGCAAGAACTGGTTGATTTTGTGTTTGCTGTTACATTCAAGGTTTTAACTTTCGTATGAATACTTTTTTATTATGGAAATAAGACTTTTGAAAAATGAGTTTTCTGGGGGCCAAATATGGGCCTTATCATACCAGGTCCTTTGACCAAATTTTCCAAGAAAACGAATTGAAATTACAGATAAAGAGAGCACATTACTCAGCCTAGGGCAGAGAAAACCGACGCACATATTATAATCAATTTAAACCCGTTTTTATGCCCCCGCCATTAAAATTGGGGGGGGGGGGGGGGCGGGGGGAGGGCATATAGTATCACTGCCGTCCGTACGTACGTACAAGAAGCACAAAACGTCTGCCCAAGCGTACGTACGAAATAGTTTCCGTTCAATATCTTTTGAAAGCATTGGTGTATTGAATTCATATTTAATACACAGCTATATAATCATAAGATACAGGTCAAGTTTGATGTTGGGTAAAATCCGTCGATTATTGTGGGAGTTATGGCCCTTACTCCACTTTATTTTGTTTGAAAAAATGGTTTCCGTTCGATATCTTTTGAAAGCATTCGTGTATTGAATTCATATTTTGCACACAGGTATATAATCATAAAATACAGGTCACGTTCTATGTTCGGCAAAATCCGTCGATAATTGTGGGAGTTATGGCCCTTTTTCGACTTTATTTTGTATGAAAAAAATGGTTTCCGTTCGATATCTTTTGAAAGCATTGATGTATTGAATTCATATTTTATACACAGGTATTTAATCATAAAATACAGGTCACGTTCGATGTTCGGCAAAATCCGTTGATTATTGTGGGCGCTATGGCCCTTATTCCACTTTATTTTGTATGAAAAAATGGTTTCCGTTCGATATCTTTTGAAAGTATTGGTGTATTAAATTCATATTTTATTCACAGGTATATAATTATACAATACAGATCATGTTCGATGTTTGGCAAAATCCGTCGGTTATGGTGGGAGTTATGGCCCTTTTTTGACTTCGTTTTGTATGAAAAACTGGTTTCCGTTCATTATCTTTTGAAAGCATATGTGTATTGAATTCATATTTTATACACAGGTATACAATCATAAAATACAGGTTTAGTTCGATGTTTCGTAACATCCGTCGATTATTGTGGGAGTTATGGCCCTTTTTCGACTTCATTGCCTACAATAATGGTTTCCGTTTGTTAGTTTTAGAAAAGTTACTTGTTACGGGGCTATTTCTTTTGGAAAGTTGCATGGCATCCATTTCTGTGATAAGATACAGAATGTTATCACATATCACGGTCATGACACACCCTCTCCAAGCCCCCCCCCCCCCCCCCCCCCCCCCACACACACACACACTTCTCTTGATCCAAGAAGCACAAACGTCTCCTCAAGGAAAACAATAAAACGTACCACAGAAGTCTGCCTTTGTGAACCTAGTTATGCTACAAGTGCCAGTACCTTAAACAAGGCGCCATCTTACTTAGGGTACTAGGCGGGGGCATCCGTGTCGTATGGACACATTTCTACTCTGGAACAATGAAAGATCGAGTGGAGAGGCAAATTGTACAGATCTCAGGTAGGTAGGTAGGCAGGTATACTGGCAGATAGGTAGGTATATATGTATGAATAGACAGATAGGCTGAATTGCAGTCCGATGGTAGTCTATAATGTTCTCATATTTTTCCAGACAATTTAAAAAATTTGACAGATCGCCCGGATTTCAGCACGAACTATATCAGTTGCCTTGGGAAACACACGGCACTGTTAGCGATTGCCTGCACATACACAAAAAGCAAACAAAAATATAAATGATCAGCCTGTACGCCGTTATATGATCTTCATGCTATGGATGGTCACTTTCATTTGGCTCTCTAATCCTTCACTAATAGACCTTTTTCACACTGTTATCTCCCAAAGTCTCGCGGCCTTGGCTGATTTTTATTGTGATTACAACAGCCAATCAACATTTTATGATGTATAATTCTGATATATGAGCAGCAACAATATGGCATGTGCGCTCAGCGAAGACTCATATCAGCATGGGCATCCGTTCAGTCTGATCAGAGTCATCGCTGTCGGCATGGAGGTAGCTAGACACTTACCTTCGCTTTAAGCGCGGATGCCCAGGCTGATCTCAGTCTTCGCTGGCTGCATATGCCACTTTGTTGGTTACAAAGTTTGTCGTGTCGCGGCTCATATGTCAAATTATGTGTTCATATATAGCTAGTCGTGAGTCAAATGTCTTCCCGAGTGAGTTATCTGGGCGCCGGAATATATACTTCTGAACAAGAAATAATCATTCATGCTGAGGCAAATTTTCAACATTCTAAATACTAAATACATATAAGCGTACCTTATCCGCGGAGGGCTTACTTGGTCTTTGACACGGGTATCTGAAGTTTCATCCTAGCCTAAGAACGAACCTGAAAAGTGGCTGTAACGCCCAATAATGCGTCTATAGCGAACGTAACAAGCAGGTTATGAAACGTTCCGGGTTTCCCGAAATATATTCTCTATTACGTGACTCAACACGGAATATAGGAAGAAAAGAAAAAAAATCAACAAAAAAACAACAACAGTATTCCAGTCGTATCGGGACGATGGGTGGGTGATAATGAAAGGGTGTGTGCAATGGAACCCCGTTTACAATTGAAATGATTACCACCCACAGCGGGGCACGACCCCGGGACCGCTAGATCAGCAGTCCAGCGTTTAACCTACTAAGCTACCGGGGCTCCTCTCTAGGAAATACGGAACGTTCCATACTCTTCTCGATACGCTCGCTAGATGCATTGTTGGGCGTTACAGCCAATTTTCAGGTAAGTTCTTGGGCTAGGACGAAACTTCAGATGCCCGTGATATTTGACAGGTTGCAGGAGTGCTTGCATAAGTCTACAGGTGTGCCGCTGGAGATTTTTTTTACCCACACTATTCGTGTATACGGTATTTACAAAAACACACCTATTCATAAATCATAGCCAAAATGGTTTCCCCATGGAGAAATTTACTTTGCCTCTTTCTCCAAAAAAAACGAACAAACAAGTAAAGCTACAAATGTGGCAAACAAGGTAACAAAATGTATGTCAGCAGGGAATTGGCTAATTTCCACTTTTGGCATGTTGAGATATACAACAATGTTCCTGTTTTTGATTCCAGGTTCTCAAAAAAAACTTATTATGTATAGCCATCCAAAAATAATGACCTATTGATGCATTCATCAGTTTAGAAAAAGGGACTGTTACAGCGGCACATTCTTCCATATGGAAGTGACTCCCGTGATAAAATCACAGACCCATGCACCATGAAAGTTGTAATAAATATCTCCATAATCATGTGTGAAATGGGTCATTCAAATCTGAATCCGGCTGATGAGCCTAACTGCAGGTGTTATCAGTGAATAACCCGTGTCTAGAGGCCAATAAATCAATGTCAGATTTTATAGCTTTA
Source organism: Ctena decussata (assembly GCA_963989385.1). NCBI lineage: Eukaryota > Metazoa > Mollusca > Bivalvia > Lucinida > Lucinidae > Ctena > Ctena decussata. Next base: position 77,117,670 of record OZ022503.1, on the reverse strand, counting down.
CTCTTGAACTATCTTACGGGCAGAAAATGGTATAATTACATTCAACTAGACGAAAAATGAATTTTAGAGGAGGATGGGTTTTTTTCACTATAATTAAAAAAGAAGAATTTTATGAAACAGGAAAAACAATTGACCTCGCTGAGATCATGTTCCGCCGGCATGGGTTTGAAAATTCCTTTCATAACAATAAGAGAGAACAAAGAATTAATGCTTGTGAATAATCTTTATTTTTCAAATTTAGAAAATACGTGACCATATTCTCCCAAATTATCCTAGCCCGAGGTCGAAGAAGGAGGGGAAAAATACGTGTAGAGGATGAACAAAGCAGGAAGACATTGCGTCAGATATTCAAGCACAACGACATTATAGAGGATCTTAGACGAGTGGTCAGTTCATATGAAATCTAGGAAACGAGCCTTTGGCGAGTTTCATAAATTTCACATGAAATAACCACGAGTGTAAGATTCAGTTTATCATTTGATCTTTAAAATGTGATTCTGCCGCTTTCAAAATGAACATTATTTCAAAAAGGAAACGCATTGCTGACACGGACGTTGTCAATGACGTTACATGTAAGCGCCAAACTGTTTAAATTACACGTGTGGTCGTACGATTTTTATGACTTAGAGGTTAATACATGTCTATTGTCGCGTTGCCGAGCATATCCGCCCTGAGAGCTCTATATTGGTCTGACGGCCAGTAGGCCCGAGGGCCAATATGGAGCTGCCGTGCCGATATGCCTGGCAATGCGACACTAAACATGTCGTAAATTGGATTCAATAAAATTAATCGCAATGTTTCAATGTGTCAAGTTTTGTACATTACACAAAATAAGTTTTACTGTAAGTTAGCCTTAAAAACAAGAAAGATATGGCACAATGTGTCATATCAATAGACTCGACTTACTTGAATAACATTTAAGATGAAAGTTATTCTTGTCAGGGAAGTGTAAGACACATGTCTCTTACACTTCCCTGTTCTGGTGTAGTATTGGTAAACTTGGAGCACAAAAGAACACGTCTCACATAACTAGCTTTCTCTCCCTCTTTCAAATACATTTTTGCTCTATGAATAGAAAAAAAAATCCACTATGCTAGGGATGGTTCTAATTATTAATCACAGGTTGCCAGGGACCTTCATACGAATTTATGGTAAAAGTCTGCTCCTCCATAATTGCATTCATGGAAGATGTCTTGGCGTTGCAGATATGATTAGATCTGCTTTTCTTTTTTACCAAAACCATTTGCATCATTTGAATAAACACGTTTCGAAAAGGTAGATCCGTTGAAGTTTTACGGCTGGTTCCTTCAGACTAAGTTTGGTCAAAAGTGTGACGTGCATTAAGACCAAAATTGGCAAAAACGAAACGTATCTGAACATAAAAATAATAGTTTGCCGTTTTTAAAACGACACAATGGCTATGTTACACTATCAAACTTCTTTGATAAAATGTTCTTAATTTATGGTGCTTGTCAAGAAAATATTTGCTAAAACATTCATGATACACTGTGTTGCTTTTTTGGTCAAATTTTCTATGTTTATTGTTGTTCAAATGAAATGTTGAGTCCGATATTCATGACACACTGTCAAATGTTTAGCATCAAACTTGATGGGTGCATCATTCTTCCTTAAAAAGGCTGGAATGCTAAAATATTATAGTTATAGCTGCGTTTGTGTGAATGTCAGAAAAAAGACGTTTTTACTATAAAAAGTACCGTATTCATAGCCCTCATTGACAGAAATTTACCGTTTACCAGGAGTGTTGCAGGTCGTAAATTGAATCCTTATCAGCCGCTTGTCAAAAATATTTGTGGACTCATTCTATCGCCATCCAATGTTTTTTATATTATTTGAAATGCAATTAAGATTGCTTGGTTTGGGTGTTACACTGTCAAATAATTGAATGAACATAAATCAATCCGTATTTGATCAAATAAATTGAAAAGTGTAACATGGGCTTAAGATATCAAATATCTTTATTTGATTTGCCGATATAATCAATGACATGCTCTTAGCATAATAAATGCCCAAAAGGCTTTGCATAATCAAATCAATTCGCATCATCTCATTATCATAAATGACTCCGCTATATGCCGTATAAACGCCTAAACACTTTCTTTGAAACTAAGTATTGACACAGAATTGTTAAGCTAGCACGGTCGAGTCTATAATAAGACCGATATATCAAACTAAGAAGACCTCCAGATTTACAGACAAATTTACCATTATCAGGTTCGTATTCCTATTCGTAATAAAGGCTTATGCTACCAAATACTTCCTGTATTGAAAACTGCATAAAATTCTGTATGTATATTATATCATATATTGGCTCATCAATCTTGAAAAAAAAACATACGAGGGATGATCCAGAAATATGTGGACACAAAATCCATAAAATCTAACTACAATAAGTTATTTCTTTCAAATCTTAACCAATGCTTCTCTATATATGACTGAATAATTTCTCACGATATCCGGTAAAATAAATGAATATTGAGTTTGGCATGTACGTTTGAATATACCAGGGGTAGTCTTTGCGGCGCACCCCAGATTTTTTTTAGCGCGCCCTCTGATTTTATGTCTACAAGTTCATTTTATTACATGATATGATTTTATTGTATAGTACCAGATAGATATGTACCGTCTGCATCTCTGCCGGGGAACTTCGGCGGCTGGAGCCAGGGACATGCTGTTTGGACATTGGTTTCCGCCACATGTCGCTGTGTCTCCGGTCCCAGTAATGTTTCACGGTTTCGCACAGAGATGCATGAGGTGCATGTCTGTGTTGCAAATGACTAATAATTCAATCAGACAATTGTTTTATCTGTTCATATTTGTTTATATTGTATATATATATATTTTTTTTTTGTTTTTGTTTTTTTGTTTGATTGTTTGTTTAATGTGTTACATGTACAGAGGGCCACGTGGTAGACTAGTCATATGGCTAAATGTGTTTTACCCTCTTCAAATATTGTAAATAAATAAAGTAAATAAATAAATAAACTTGTAATAGCGATTTTAACGTAAAATCGCTATTGCCAGTTGACTGGTAATTAATAGTGATTTCCACATAAAGTCGTTAATTGCAAGTTGACTGGTATATGTGTAGCAGCGCAAATAACATTAGAAACGCTAATGTCAGTTTTTTTTTAGTTTCGGTCCAAGAAGGGCACACTTCATTTATCTGCAAGCTTCCTTCTTTGAATTTATTGTTGCATCCCATTTATGCAAGTACGAATTAGTGATTGCTTTATATTTACACCGTTTTTACAATCTTTCGAACAGTGGTCACGATTTCATATATTTTTATTCCATCAACATATAGCAGGATATGAAGAAGTGATTTTATTGCTTGTGTTCGATAAGCCGTGCATCTCCGTGGTCTTTTCGGAGTCTTCCCTGTTCTAATCAACAATCTAGTAATTTCGTAGACTATACTGAGTAAAAACAAGCCATCTGGTGCGTAGACAGAGAAGCTTATAATGACCCCTTTTTAGTGTCATGATTAGCCGATGGTTACCCTTGTACTGAAAATGTCAGTTACTAATAACCTTTCTGATCATCCTATTATAAAGGGGTGGTCGGGTGGTGCGATGGTGCTGCGTGTAACTTCCAGTGCCGGGCGTCCTATTAATTTGGATAATAGTAGGACAAGGGCCTACTGTGCTTGCAGTAGGTGCGGTTGGGTGTTGTTTCGACATTTTTTTCTCTCGTCTGTCAGTTCTCCCTTCTTTCTCCCTCTCTCTGGGAGACGGCCCGATAAAGACCGAAATACTGTCTCAAAGGGCCGTTAAACCCAAAACAATCAATCAATCAAACATCCGATTATAAACCTTTTACGGGGGTATATTGCCCCGCTCAGCAGAGCTTTTGGTATGCAAAGTTAGGATAGGGGAAATCAGGATTTCTCACAAGCAATCACATGCCCTTCCGCGAGCAGACCCGTTCTTCGAGCAAGGCTCGAACCCAAAGCAGTGATAATGATCATTAGCCCGTTTATCCACTTGCCCAGGATAATTTTAGTATGATTTGCATACGATTCCCATAAACATTTTTTCGGTCATAAGACAGATGATTCGTTCTGATAGATTTTCGCGATGAATTAATTTATATTTCAACATGATATTATCGTCGCTACATCATTGGATTTTCATTCTCCATAATTTTAGGATCGATATTTTCCTCGTGGTGAATTGTCGCTGGCTAACGCATGCGTTATCGGATGGGTACGAATTTCAATTCACTCCGGCCTCGCCGTCGTGGATTGATGTTTCGTGATCCGCCCTCAAACCCCATGTGTTAATCAGCGATGGTTCACGGGTAAGGAAAAATGATTCTCAACTATAAGATGTACACAGACATATTAATACAATAAATGTATCAATTACCTAATTGCTGAATGAACCAAACTAATGCTTTACCATGACTCTCTGAAATGCGTGGTTTGTGGTCTGGGACGGTTCGGTGGGACTGAGGGGCGGCAACACAGTTTTGACCATTTCTTTTTTTTTTTTTTTGACTAAATAGTACTATATTGTTGGGAACTGGTAGATCTATTGAACAATATCGTGTAATCTGGGACAAGTAATCTTTTCGTAGCCTGTATAATGCTATAGATAAATCTGTGAATTATGTATATTTGCTTAAGATCTACTATGTTCAAAAAATACGCTCGTACTACTAGAAACCATAATGAAACAGTATTTTGGACTTCATCATGATGCACAATATTTTGAATTGTAAATTGATCACTACTAGGAGAGGATACCTATAAGTTCTTAGAACTTGTTTTCCGATCCTAACATTATATGTATGTGTGAATATGATTTGTACAAAAGATGAAATAAAATATTGTTTAAACCAGATGATTCACTTGCATTTTGACGGCTCTTTCAATAGCATTCAGTCATGTCGCGCAGGTGATAATGAAATTTTTTCTGCAATGGAATCCCGTTAACGATTGGAAATAAATCCACTTCCATCGGGATTCAATCCAGACCGCTTTCTTAGCAGGCAAGTGCTTAACCCACTGCCTTATAGAGGCTCCTCAGTAACACAAGGCCATAGTTCTTTAATATGCAACTTTAAACTTGATATTGGAATGCCACTTCTTAATCTTTAAACTGATAATAATTTGAAAAAGCTGGGGAAATACTAGAAATACCAACAAACTGGCAATAGCGATTTCACGTTAAAATGGCTATTGCCAGTCGACTGGCAATAACGATTTTGACGTAAGATGGCTATTACCAGTCGACTGGCAATAGCGATTTTAACGTAAAATGGCTATTACTAGCGACTGGCACTAGACCTTTCCTTCTTTTTTTTGTTTTGCAAATGCATAAAAATGGCGGAAAGGTAGCATATTTCTTTAAGTTCGAAATGTCACCTTATGAGATATAGAAACAGTGAATACCCGGCTAGAATGTGGCAGGAGTGTTCTCTGTCTGTAAACACAATCAGACTAATCAGATAACCCAACAGTCGCTAATGAGCAGGCTACTTACTCCAGGTCTTCACCGTTCACAAACAATTAATAAGGCACTATTCCCCCCCCCCCCCCCCCCGCCCCCTTCAAAAAAAAAAGCTGCCGATATTTACTACACATGAATAAACATGAACACAATCATGCAGGGCTCTAAAAGAAGGATTCATAAATACGGGTTGGCATTCCACACTAGAGGCTGCTCAATAATTCCACATTTAATTAGAGGCTGCTCTAATGAGGGGTGGCAACCAGCGTCTCAACGGCGCACCACCTCAACAACCTATCTGGACCTCTTAATCTGAATAAATGGTGCAGATAATTCCACAGAATTATAATTGTTTGCAGGGCAATTAATGCTATTCAAAGTTATTAGTCTTAGCAATTATTGAAGCCACTGCCTAATCGAGCGCATTTGCCAATTTCATTTCAATAAAGCCGCAAATGTCAAAGATTTCTGAGACTTTCTTTCTTTCTTTTATTGTCATACAGTTACAATATATAAAAATAACAATAAAATAGACAAGTGGTATAGATTGGCACTGAAAATGGCCAATGTGAACGCTTCAATTATTATTTGAACCGCGACACGACAAAACCAACAAAGTGGCTTGTGCACCCAGCGAAGACTCAGATCAGCCTGGGCATCCACCCAGTCTGATCAGAGACTCCGCTGTTCGCATGGAGCTAGCTTAGACTGTTATCTATTGTTTAAGTACACAGCAAATACTCTGATCAGATTGGGCGGATGCCAGGCTGATCTGAGTATCCGCTGGGTGCACATACCAAACAAGTGCCATACGTATTTAAGCCGAATACCTTTCGTTAAATTTAACGGAAACTAACAGACGATTACGATTAGAAAAATAATTTTTTACCTACAAACAGGGGCGGAGTGCAGAAAGCAGACGCAAACGTACGCCCGACGTACGTCCGTCGTAAAAAAATACAGAATTTTAATCGGTGTGCACAATCGAGACGTGTCGTAAACTTAGTCGTAAAACCCTGATTCTCAAGAAAGTGTAACGAATGGTGTCATGGCTTGAACGCATGTATTTTTTTTTTGTTTTGTTGATTAAATCAAATAAGTGCACGCTGTGACGTTTCTGCCACTACCTAAAACACTTAAGTTATAATATTGATTCAAATACATGGAAAGACTCAGGTGGTCATACCTGATACTGAAGGACCCCCCTATTTTTTGCATGTCATAATTAAGGATGTCAATATTTACTTTCAATTCTTTTGTAGACTTTCGGCGTGAAACAAATAGACTTGACTTGAAAAGGTTGCTATTAACGAGTACTTTCGAATAGTGATTAATGGGTATACGTTGGAATACAAGGCTTTTAACCCATTGCCATTTCTTGTCATTGAGTTGTATGTATACTACGAGTCCAAGCATTAACAGTGCATCCCAAAGTTTCAGATGGTGCTAAAAAGGTTTGTTTTTTCACAAAGTAGGTCATAATCAGTCACCCTGACAGGTCACAAATATTTTTTATACTATCTTTTGAATTCAAATTTTGTTTTGACGCGTCCTTAGTATTCCGAAAAAAGCGTAATTTTTCAAGTGTATTTTACGAATCAAGCCAAAGTCACCCAGTATATAAACAAGAAAGAAACCTATTGCCTGCCGTGGAAGGGAAACAAACCATTGGACAACGACCGTAACCCTTATCGAATATGTTTCGTGGAAAATAAGTTTCACGTTTCATAAAATTATTTTACGGGACGTATTATACGGGACAGAAATTCTGAGTAGTACAAGAAGGGACCAAGCAAGAAGCTGGTACACTCTTGAAAAGCGCACATTGTCTTATTCATTTAAAAATGACCACATGAACGGCCATTCGGAAGCTGCAAAAGATTGAAAACACCGGAGAAATTTTCAGTTTTTGAATTTTTATATTATGATTTCATGATTCATCAAAATATTCATTTAATATTTACCTACTTCTTAAATTGAATTTGATATGTGCAGATATGCGCTGAATAGTTTCCACTGATGCATAGTGAAGAAACTGCGTACTAGCACTTCTACAGGTGTGAGCCAGTTTGACATATACGAGTAATCAGGGAAAGTTTCATTATCACTTAATAACTTCTTTTTTTCTTAACATATTTTTACATCACAAACGGTATCAGAAAGTAAAATTCTTCATCTTAAATATTGTGTTTTAAATTTGATTCTAGCACAAGTACAAAATGGTCTTTTTTGGGGTGATTTTCTAGAGGTACATAATTAATTAAAACAAATAACAAAATCTCCGTAAAACCAGTAGGGCACATGAATTTAACGACTTATTTCGAATCAAATTAATACAAAATGTTATGCATCACAAATAGATCAGATTAGAAGAAAGAGTATATTATCATCTGGTATAAATTTTATTTGTTTAGCTAAATGATAAAATGGTCTTTTTTCAATATTTGTTAAAATTTTAGTTGATTATTTTTTTGCCGGTTGTTTCCGTGCGTTTCCGTAAAATGATCTGAGTTTTCACGTAGTACATATGACACTTTGTGGGTTTTGTCGTATCGCGGTTCGACTGGATTATCCAAACGTAATATGCCGCGACTCGCCAAAACTAACAAGGTGGCATGTGCACTTCGCGTAGACTCAGCAGTCCGAGCAGAGTCTTCCCTTTTCGCGTAAAGGGAGCTGAGAGTCTTAGTCCTCTCCATGCTGACAGCGAAGAATAAGATCAGCCTGGACATGCGCTTACAATATAGCATAGGTCTTAACTATCCCTTTGCGGTCAGCGAAGACTGGTTAGATTGGGTGGATGCCGAGGCTGATCTGAGTCTTTGCTGGGCGTACATTCGGCTGTGTTCGTTTTGTCGTGTCGTGGAAAAAAAATCTGTTCTCTTTAACGATAAAATAACTCACTCATTGAATTCTAGGTTTTTATCATCATGAAATTTTAACTAAACGAAAATTTTGTGCAATTAATCATATTTTTGCTTGACTGTTCTAACAAAACCCTCAGTTATACAATCGCGTGACATACAATTCATTTATTTATTTATTTATTGTTCTTGATAATGTTGAACTTAAATTCTATGTTTGAATCAAACATACGTTGTGTCTTATATAATGTTTAAGAGAGAGAGAGAATTTTTTATTATCATATCACTATGAGACTAAATGACATAAACTGTTAGTAAATATAATCAATATAACACCTCTTTTCCCCCTTATTGGCTGCCAAAATCATTTTGGATTTCTGCAGCATGACAATTCCTTTTAAGAACCAAACATCTTTGAAAAATAATAATAATAATAATAATAACAATTATTATTATATTATTATTATTATACAATATCATTATCATGTGTTCTGACAGCATAATGCAAAGGAAATCCAAAAGGTTTAATTACATTACCATGATTATTTTATGCATGAGTCTGACTATTCTAAGAGACTCATGAAATGTATTCAATATTCAATTAAAGTCATAAAGATCGATATTTTATCATGATCGAGATAAGAATATTAGCCTGAGGAAATACCTTGACACCTGCGATTATCGCATACTGTCGTTAAGTTTCGGAGATCAACCGAAAGATCTCTGGAGATCTACCTGTCCAAGATGAAACTCAATAACCTAGATGACGAAGTACGAGTATTCTGCCAGATGAGAATGTGCAATTAAAATTAAACACTCATCGGATGCACCGTGGTCTTTTTTAGGCAATCGACTTTCGAGTAGTCCCGTAAAATACATTTACATTTAATAGCAGTTCTTTAAAGAAAAATCGTTCTGACAAACCCTGAGGATTAGAAACTATATTTTAAATTGATTATAATATGTGCGTCGTTATTCTCTGCCCTAGGCTGAGTAACGTGCTCTCTTTATCTGTGATTTCAATTCGTTTTCTTGGAAAATTTGGTCAAATTTCAGGTCCGCAAAAATAAATTGCCTAATTCGCAATGTATATGGTGCTAGAAATGATGTTCTAGTACGGTTTAGTTATCTCGAAGTGTTATTTAAGTGCTATTGTCATCACAAATTGGATATTTTCTTAATGGGAAGACTGAAGAAATCGAGCAATAAAATACAACATTAATGTCCCGTAAAATACAAATCTAAAACGGGTTTCACTGGCGTAATAAGTTGATTTATAGTAATTTTTGTCATATAACAAAAAGTATACACAAGTCAAAGAAGTTTGATTTTTGATACATGTATCTTGAAATATTCTTTTCGGAAAGTCTCCTATTACAACTGGTGAGATTTCAAGTTTTTCTATTAAAGAACTTAGAAAAACAACTTGAAATGTACAGCAGTACTGCTGATATAAAAAGCAAACAGACTGGCAAATTGTAACGCAAACACTTCTCTGTGTTTAAACATAGAACTTGTTCATGTACCAATACCGCATTTAGCCATGTATGTTAATACTTGTATCTAAACACATACCATTCACTGTTACATTTTAAGATCGTGTATTTTACGGGACAGTACAGAAGACATGAAAAGCAGTGTAACCGTTCTAGATGCTCTATAAAGCATATACGTTTTATACAGACAGGTTGAAATTTTAAAGTTTAAAACAGTAGTTTTCATTGAGGTTTTCAAATCTATAACTTTCTGTGTTTTGCAGGAATAGTTTCTTTCATGTTAGTTAAGTACAATGAGATCGTATTGCTCCTTTTTGGTAGAAGAAGAGCATTTTGCTCTTTCAGAAATAATAGTGTGAAGATTTCTATAGCTCAACTTTGTTCTAAACAAAATCACTTGCCTCTACGCTGGATTATACCCTTATACTTCTAGCAGTTGCTTCAAGTCTATTGGTCTATACGACTCGTAGAATACTGAAAAGAAGTGTTATCCCTTCACGTTGTCTCTTTTTGTCTGAATTCACCTGATATTTACTGTGCAATACTTTAGATTTAGCTTAGAGAGATACCAAAATTATGAAATGACAGTGAACGATCTCTAAATGACTTGTCTACATTTTCAAAATTTTAACCACCCAAAAGTTACACTTTCTTGAGAATCAGTGAAAATCGCTTCAAAGTTCACGTCTGCTAGATAGTAGACGTAACATTGGCGCTGCGTATTCCTTTAACATTATTCAGCTTTTGCTGCATTTAGATATGGCTGGAATGTTACACTAGATGGGTGAATTACAATATCTATAATACTAAATAAACGAAGTAACGCCTAAACTGCAAACTTGGTGGCATTTTCAAGCATAATTTCTATACTGGTTCTTTCGCATATTGCTATCATTGATAATTTCGGTTAGCGTGTGTTTTAGTTTCACGTAGATTTAAAGAATTTGGGAATTAAATTCGTCTTTCATTTTAAATTCTCCCAAGTATTTTTCTAGAAACTTCGACTATTGGTCGATTTTTTTTTTGTCAACAATGGGTGCGTTCGAGTGAAATTATCGTGTACTCGAATACACGTTTTAAATAAATCCGGTCGTTTCGGTTCTGCGTCGTTATATCGGCGCGCTGCTCAGCAAGTCCAAATTTAGCAGGTTCTAATGCAAAAATCCGACCCATGAACGTACGTTATTCCCCATAAATAACGATTTATTTTTGTATTTTTGCTCATATGTCTAAACGGTGAAGAACTAAATGGTCGTAGTCCTGACGGCACTGGCTCGAAACGACCCATTTTCTTCCAGAACGATAGTCAATACGAGTAGCCAATCAAACTCGCCCACTGAAGAATAAAGCTCAACGCACATGGTCTTTCGAAAAGTTGGACGGACACACGGCGCCAAGTGTGTGCGGCTATGGTTACGTACCGCTGAGCCACTTGGGGAACGCCGTTAGGAGAATTCAAGCTGAAGTGAACTTTCGAAAAGACAAAAATTAAAAATGTCTAAGGTTAACACACATGCGCCAGGTAAGAAAGGGCATTTTTTCCAGCGAAGCAGACAAATCAATTTCAATGATTCAACGAAGCTAAATAAGCCTTTAGTCTTCAGAGGGCTTGAATATTTTCCCCCAAAACGTTCCAGGACCCAATTTTTCCAGAAAAAAAATACCCAGGACAGGTCACATAACCAAGATGGCAAACATTTATTATGGTAAAAAAAATCAAAAATCTTCTCCCCAAGAACCACGCCGGGCTGCGTAGCGCAATCGGTAGGGCACCTGACTCATAAGTCAGAGGTCCTGGGTTCGAAACCCGGTCTGGCCACATACTTTTGTTTCTCCTTCCGCTGATTCAAGAAGGGCAGTTGTCAGTTACTGGCGAAAGTATGTGCACTTAGTACTGGTTAACCGCTTAGGAGGTCTAAGCCTGCCCAGGAATAGTGTGGTTAGGTTAACTGACCGTCCCGACATGACCTTAGCTGTTTACCGTGGACGTTAAGCATCAAGTCAACCAATTCTCCCCCAGAACAACAAATCCTATGATCTTGAAACTTAGCATGTCGCATCAAGGACTCAAAAGCTCAACAAAATTTATATAAACGATGACCCTGGGATTACCTTGATCTGTTTTACGGCAAGGTCAACTTTTGAGTCACTTAGATTTTTCTATAGGAAAAAGTGAAAAAAAATGATTTTTTAGAAACAATGCAGTCTGCTACCTGAAAGTTTGTAGATGCAGACAACTAATTAGGTAAATGAAGCTTTAGTGAGTATTCATGGTAAAGGTCATATCTTCACCTGGGCCTAAGGCCATTTACATTGAAAAATTAAAACTCGCTTTTTTTATATAAACTTGACTATCATGAAATATTTCCGAGCTTGCGCGGGCTCTTTTCTAGTAGTTTTAAAAAGAGACAAGATAATCAGAGACAGAATCTATCCATTTGATATCTATAAAGACATAGTGCTATATGATCGGTTTACCACGCCATTGGTCGATGGACCTGACTGATAAGCTGCATCGAATTCGACTGTGTTTCCTTCCAAATTTTTTTATGCCCCCGAAGGAACTTCGGGTGGCATATTAAAATCGCACCGTCCGTCCGTCTGTCCATCCGTCCGTCCGTCCGTTACAAATCGTGTGTCCGCCATAACTCAAAAACCGCTGAAGGGAATTTAATCAAACTTCACAGAAAGGTAGACCAAATTGAGAAGGTGTGTCGCGCACAAAATTTAGGCTCCCATGTCCAAGGTCAAGGTCACAATCAAAGGTCATAGGTTTGACCCTTATAAATCGTGTGTCCGCCATAACTCAAAGACCTCTGAAATGAATTGAATCAAATTTCACAGAAAGGTACCCCATAAAGAGAAGGCGTGTCGCGCACAAAATTTAGGCTCCCAGGACCAAGGTCAAGGTCACAATCAAAGGTCATAGGTTTGACCCTTACAAATCGTGTGTCCGCAATAATTCAAAAACTGTTGAAGGGAATTTAATCAAACTTCACAGAAAGGTAGACCTAATTGAGAAGGTGTGTCGTGCACAAAATTTAGGCTCCCATGACCAAGGTCAAGGTCACAATCAAAGGTCATAGGTTTGACCCTTACAAATTGTGTGTCTGCCATAACTCAAAAATCTCTTAAGTGAATTGAATCAAATTTCACAGAAAGGTAAACAATATAGAGAAGGTGTGTCACGCACAAAATTTAGGTTCCCAGGACCAAGGTCAAGGTCACAATCAAAGGTCATAGGTTTGACCCTTACAAATCGTGTGTCAGCAATAATTCAAAAACCTCTGAAGTGAATTCAATCAAATTTCATAGAGTGTTAGACCAAAATGAGAAGGTGTGTCGCACACAAAATTTAGGTTCCCATGACCAAGGTCAAGGTCACAATTAGAGGTCATAAGTTTGTCTCCTACACATCTTGTATCCAAGATATCTCAAAAACTGCTGAAGCGAATTAAATCAAATTTTACAAAAAGGTAAACCAATATGAGAAGGTGTGTCATGCACAAAATTTAGGTTCCTATGACCAAGGTCAATGTCAAGGTCACAGTCAAAGGTCATAAGTTTTTCTCTTACAAATCTTGTGTCCAAGATAATCTCAAAAACTGCTGAAGCGGATTTAATCAAATTTTACAGAAAGGTAAATCAAATTAGTAATTTGTGTCATGCACAAAATTTAGGTTCCCATAACCAAGGTCAAGTTCATTGTAAATTAGTCAAAGGTCAGGGATCAAATACCAGGTGTTAGGGGCCTTCGGGGGCATTTGTTACACACTGTAACAATTCTTGTTTCGTTGATACATTTGAAAATCTAGATCTCAGAATTGTCCTTCTACGTAGCTAACATTCAATATTTCATAATCTTCAAAGTTTTTTTCTGTTTTAATTCGAAAGTACATGTACGTTGCCAAAACATGTTGTAATGAACATCTGTTTTATAGAAATTACAACAAAAGTGTAAAATGTATCTTGCAAATAGTGAACATACCAAGCAAAACGGCGCCTCTTCCTTTATGATACCAACAAATGCTCAGACTAGCCTGCGCATGTGTGCAATCTGAAAATACTATGCATAGATCCTGAGGATTCCGTAGATACAAATGGAAGGAACTACCTCAATTCACGGAGTCACAGACTGGTTTGGATCTTGGCTGTTCCCAAGTACCTTAATCAACCTTTATACCTGACACAGCTCTTATCATAACGGGTCATGAAACACACGTGCTTATCTTATAAGAGAGCACTACGCCTAGTCGCACCCCAGTCGCAACTACGCCTGACGTACGCCCGCTCTGTGCACTTGGATTTAAATACAGTCGTATGATGGACTTAGTTGCGCCAACGTTTGTAATCTACGCCGGCGTAGTTTACGCCTCGTTTGTGCACTCGGAGGCCCCCGACTATTTGCGCATTCTTCAATAAACATTAGAAATACACCAAATTAAAAGTAACATATTTTCCTAGCCGAACCTTTTCGCACTGGTATAATACAATATAACTTTTAGAGTAAATTCGATTTTAATGGACTAAGATTTGCTTAAATTTGATAGATGTCCTACATATTTATTGCATTTAGTGGGTGTTCTGTTTTTTTTTTCCCAAAAGAGGACCTTTTTCATAAAAAGACAAAAATTGCAAAATAAACTGTTATAAAGCTGAGATAATCAATAATATGGATCCGTTCGCACTGGCATGGTAGCTTTTTTTCTGATAAAAGATATTGTAGAATCAGAAAAATTTCCTCATATATCTCGTAAAAATTCCCGTGCACCTGGCTGCTGAGCGGAATGTTATTTTTCCAATATGACTGGGCAGCCCTTGAATGCAAATTATCAAGAATTGTAATTAAATTGTTTCGAAAACATCATTATGATAGCAAAGAAATTTTTAAAACGTCACTGACCCTAAAAAAATGAAAGCTTCAAAATCTGAATGGTAACTCATCGGGTCGTGCGTGTACATATAACCTTGCAAGTTTGTTTCAAAAAGCTCAATTCGTCTTCAGCTTCAATGGTGCAAGTTTGGGAAGGGAGAATATAAATGCACTGTGGTTGAAATTTAGTAGGGAGACCGGGGCTGGATGAATTACGGGATGAACGAATCAGGAGGACAACGTTTGGTTGAGTAAGTTAATGTCATTTTCGTCCTTAGTGATAGACGCGCAAAATTCCGATAGGCTCATTTCAATGATAAATTTACCATTATCTAGTGGCTGACGAAAAAACTATTTTCTTGACGTCTTATTTGGTGAACATAATTAAAGGTGATTTCTGAAGACCAAATAGCCTTAAATAGAGCCGAAAAACTGCTCTTCCTAGATACTTGAAAACTGTATACTCCCAGAGAAAACATCATAAGCCTACAAAAATAAAATTGTGGTTCATTAATACCCGATCTCCTCTGCAAGAAAATTTACCAACATTACGTGTCTGGTTTCTTTTGTCGTTCAGTATACTAGATATTGGTTTGACGTTGAATACATGTTAACCAGGTTAAAGGGTACTTATGGAGATGCTTACGTAAATAAAAATAACAAGTATGATTTTCAAAAAGTATTTTTTTTGTCTGGTTTCGTGTAGAAAATCCAACTGAGAGTTCGCGCTAAGCCATAATGAACCCGCCCTCGAAGGTAAGTAAAGATGTAAAGTTGTGCGAAGTTGCTAATTTTCAGGGAAATGCATTAAATTTTTATAGTTTTATTCAGATTTTTGTGTTTGCCACAAATCACCACTTTAACGTTGCTCTGTTGTCCTGAAGTGTATATGTACTAGTCACCTGTTTAAGTTATGTACGTGGAGCTCCTCTGATACTGAAATGTTATAGGCCGATTCTCTCTCTTTCTTTCTCTCTCTGTTCGTCCTTCCAGCCGTTCGCCTGCGCGTGCCTCCAGTAGGTACATTTCAGTTGTTCAGAAGCTGTTATCAATAGTGATCAATACATGAACATAGATATAAATACAAAGAAGCCGAGCCGAGTATACTGTATACACGTTGTATGGATGCGAGGGGGGCATTTAGATGTAAACATACAAAACGATGTTGGAGACTCAGGGAACTGTATATTTAGGGGATCCCATATGTACGTACATATACAAGCATATTTTCGAGACAAGGGATATAAATATGCAGGCACACATTGTACTTGGAGACTCGGGACTTTAGATATAAACATACAAATACGTTGTCGGAGACTCCGGGGACTGTACATGTAGGGGATGCTATATATAGACGTACGTAATATACAGGGATCTGTTGCAGACAGGGTGACATGAAAGTGCAGGCACACACGATACTATCTGTTTGGGGACCCGGGGACTGGAGACTCGGAGACTGTTTAAAATTAGATACATATATGCATACACCTATACATTGACGATTTGGAGACCTGGAGACTCGGAGACCCGGAGACTAGGAGATGAAGGGGACATACATAAATACATACACCTATACACTGACGATTTGGAGACCTGGAGACCTGGAGACTAGGAGATGAAGGGGACATACATAAATACATACACCTATACACTGACGATTTGGAGACCTGGAGACTCGGAGACTAGGAGATGAAGGGGACATACATACATACATACATACATACATACATACATACATACATACATACATTGACGATTTGGAGACCTGGGGACTCGGAGACTAGGAGATGAAGGGGACATACATACATACATACATACATACATACATACATACATACACACGTGTACATACATACATACATACATACATACATACATACATACATACATACATACGTACGTACATACATACATACATACATACATCATGGAGCTATATACATAGATACATACATACATCATGGAGATAAATATACATTTACATACATACATCATGGAGATTGATACACATGTAGGGTAATATAATATTTCGTGTGGTCTTACATGACTTTCTTCCCCAAAAAATATCCATAGCTGGTCCGTGCTGTAGACATATTGAACACCTACAGATAGTACCTAATCATAATCTGCCCTTTCTACCATTCTGTTGTCATTTTCTTCGACAATGATTTTCGTTACGGAGGGTAGAAAGTTTAACGTGCGTCATACGTTATCTTATTTATTACCGATAACTCTTTAAGGGCACAAGACAAGTTGTATTTCAAGTATCTTTCCTGACTTCGTAAATTTCGGTCACTTTGAAAAGTCATTATTGATACGCATTCTTGGAGTTGTCATGCAGTAATTCCTGTTTTGGATATCACAGTGATAATATTAAGAAATATGTGGTTCGAATGGTCTACTGAAATATGGCATCTTTACAAACCTCGTATGGATTTAGTATGAACACTTTCGGCATGACCGCTTAAGTGTGAACTCGGGTGGTGCCCGGGTGCTCCTTGGGCTACTCGAGGACATGTATACATTTATGTATATCTCTGGGTGGCCTCTGGAAAGTCTACGTGTTGCTCTGGTTTGCCCGTGTATTCATGCAGAAAAAGCTTTATTTTGTCTGGCTTTACATAATGTGCAATATTGAATTGTTGTTATCTGTTATCTCTAAGGTTGCTTCCCTTACACCTGTTCTCTTCTGTCGTTTTTGTACTTTTTTGCGGGTGTGGTAGGGGGTGGGGAGGGATGGTTATGTAGTGACGGGTGTGGGAGGAGAAGACGACAGGGCGGGGGGTGGGGGGAGAGGGCGGGGGCAGGAGAGGAGCTCCTATAACTCAGTAGGTTACGTGCTGGCCTGATGTTCTAGTGGAACCTGCTCGAAACCCCCTGGAGGCGAAAATCTTCCAAACCGTAAAAGGGGTTCCATTGCACAAGCTTTTCAATATCACCCTTCCACCATCCTGATATGACTGAAATACTATTATAAAGGACATAAATAAAATCACTTTCTTCAGGCCTTATGAAGCTGATCTGAGTCTTTGTTTGCGCAACAGACAACGTTCTTGGCTTTGTCACGAATCGAATCGGCTTTATTTTCGTTCTTATAAACTGTCTGTGATCCTTAAATTTATGGATCTTAAAATAACATTCCCGAGGTAAGTTCTGGGATACATTTTACTTTAATAGCATTTAGCTGCCTTTTATTAAAATTTGCAGCTTTTCCACCATGACACTAGAAGGGGCTTTTTTAACATATAGTTGACGTATTTTAAGAACAAAATTACAGTTTCATAGTAAACACTCAGACAGAACATGTTTATAACTGCCCATGCAACTGGACTCTTATAACCGCTGTTTTAAGCACCTGAATTCCTCTCCGTAACGATTTTCTACCCTCCGTAACGTACTTGTTTACTAAAAAGTGTCCATGCCTCATCTGTATAATTTGTAAAGACGTTTATCTTACAGGAAGTCTGACTTATTCCACCAGCTTATTAGAGGACCAGTTACCAAATCTGATTTTTTCGCATATCGAACAATTGAATTAACCAGCTCCCCTCCGTAACGGAGCAACCAAAATAATTTTCATAATTATTTGTTCAAAAACGATTTTATCTATTTAAGCATAGCAGGTTCAATACCAGAACGTGTTTACTTGGACTTTCCACCTATCAGTTACCATAAGAATGCATTTCGTTTGTGAACTGTCAGTTTATAGAGTTTTTCTCCCCTCCGTAACGACACAATTTGGTCGGTCATTTCTGCACTGAATGACCGCAAGTTCACATGTTATATGTTTTATCCCTACCTCCTATCTATACTAACTAGAGTATACAAAAATCGGGAACTAAATGTATATTTTTCCGTTGAACGCACGCTTAGTAGATATATTGGACAAAATATATTACCTGGAGTCGATTAAATATCTGATAAATTCTGAAACTCAAATGACAGAAATCGTTCTTTTCTGCTTTCTGTTGTTCTAAAGAAACGTATATTTCATTTGACTGTGATACTTACTTCAAAATCACCACGGTGGATTGGGTCAAAGATTTAGTTACGGATGGGAGCGGTTACGGAGGGGAGAGGACATGAGACAAATCAGGTAGTGAACAATAAGTTATGCATCACAAAAGGATGAAATTGGTTTTTATAAACCACATCCTTGTTACACATTCGCAAACTAATAGAGAACATTTTGCAAAAGACCTAATGTTCCAGAAAAACACCGTTACGGAGGGGACGCTGTGAAAAGTGACAAATGAAAATGTGAACTTAAAGCTGCTTACTCAGATTTTAGTGTAACAAGTGAATTGGTTCTTATCCTTTTTATTTCAATGGATATCCTAGTACTAAAATAAACTCATTTTCCATCACGATATCCATTCACTGTTGTTTATAGGCCGGGCTTAGAAATCGTTACGGTAGGTGAGTAGCATTTTGGCGACAAGGAACTTTTTCAATTATTTTTGTAAATGAACGGATTAGAAA
This sequence comes from Ctena decussata, assembly GCA_963989385.1. Lineage (NCBI taxonomy): Eukaryota > Metazoa > Mollusca > Bivalvia > Lucinida > Lucinidae > Ctena > Ctena decussata. Next base: position 77,098,481 of record OZ022503.1, on the reverse strand, counting down.
CTGAATGGAACTACACGAGACATCCGTCAACCTGGGATTTCTAAATGGTAAAGAAATTTGATCTTGCTTTTAGCAATAACCTGGTTTATCATAGGTGTTTATTATAGCTACTCTGCTTGCGACAGTCGAAAAAAGCATACCCCAACACAAAAGCATCGTAAAAAATTCAAGGCTTAGCGTCTTAAATCCTAATGGGAATACTACAAGGTTTGCATATATATATTACACTGCCAAAATAACAATACGTCACCTATTTAGTCTAAAGCATGTTCGTGTGTGTGTCTGTTGAACATCAGCGACATAGTTTTTTCACAATTGTACCCTTTTTTCAAGAATCACTGAAAAATGGCAAAGTTGCTTTCATTAGAAGTTTACTCATTCACCTTTACCCTTAATGCGCGAAAAAGCAGACTACAAAATTTATGTCTGCAGAATTTCAAAAAATGTTTCGTCCAAGCGATATCATATTGAGAAATCGAACACTAGAGGGCAAACAGTGTAGATTCAGATGAGGTGGCTCATTATGGATCTACACTTTGCCAATTGAACAATTTTAATTTTTGGGGCTTAAAGGGTTAAGATATTGAACCTATCCAAAAAGGTATCTGTGGAACTTTATGAGTTTTCTCATCTTTATCTGTACTGTATGCACAGTTTCTGATTTATGGTCAACCAGGATTGAGGGTGTTAAGTGGACAAAAAGCCCTGAGCTCTGTGGAAAATGCTAAATATGCACTACCTGAAGCAATTGAATATAGCTGATATAGAAAAAAATCTGTTTAAGTCAGGTTTGCAGAGCAGCCACTATGGAAGTCTCTTTATCTATTTCTTAATTGTCATATTGATATTTATCCTGAGGAGTAGTCAAAATGAGGTTCCAAACTGGATTCAAAGACTGAAGATTCCAGTTTTGCAAATTACAAGGATTAATCTGTATCCTGTCTTTTCAGGCTGGGAGAAAGTATAGATGGAGGACTACTGGTGGCCTATCTAGCCTGGCCAACTAAATGGGTCATTCTTATTGGTTCATTTTTATCTACAGTTGGAGCTGGTTTACAATCTTTGACAGGTTGGTATCATCATTGTTATTTTCTGGACAGCTGAAGTTCATGATTTAACAATTTTATATACATTTATTTCGTAAACATAAATATTCCTGCTTTTGTTTGTTTACCAATCAGTTTGAAAACATTGTATTAAGGGGATAAAAGTACATAAGAAATTACATGATAGGGCTAGGTTGTGTGTGTAAGACTGATACATTAATATCAAACTTCAAATTATGGCATAGTCTATTAGACAAAGGGAAAGAAAAAAATGAACAGATCACGAAAAAATAAACAAAAAAAATAAACAATAACAATTTGTTAATATTGTTAAACAAGCTGCTTCTGCAATTATATTGATAGTCACGTTAGCATGCAAATAGATTAAAACTTTATGAGTTCCTTCGAGAGCAGTCAACAGCAGTTACATAAAGTAACTGCTAAAGAAGGAACATGGGCCGTTCATAAAAGCCTGTGCATTCATTTAATAGATTGAATTTGTTAATTGATGTTAGAATCGATTGTCGATTATATGTATTATCTTTAGTAGATAGTTGTGTTGTTGTCAGTACAAAACTTATTTTACAGTTGCTTTGTGGTCATTTTTCACCTCTCACCTCGAATTCCATCTGTTTATCATGATAAGTCACAGATAGAAAAATTTATTTCAAGATTACAGATAATGGAAACTATTCCAAAATCATTATCTAATAGTCCCTGTAATCCTGGCCTTTGAGCATTTTACATATCTGCTTATCTGTTATAATGATCATTTTGTCCTTGCAAATACATGTACAGCCTCATATAATCTTGAGAAAAGATTTTGTTAAAAGTATTTGAATATCCACAGGTGCTCCTAGGTTACTACAGGCCATAGCCAATGATGGTGTGATACCATTTCTTAAATTCTTTGCTGTAACAACAAAGAGAGGGGAACCATTCCGAGCATTATTGTTGACCATAGCTATATCTGAGATTGGTATTCTCATAGCTAATCTTGATATGGTTGCTCCTGTTATAACTATGTAAGTATTGCAATTTCTGTGAATTTGTTTTTGTACTGATTATTGTGCATATTACAATTATGAACTGCCTAACTTCTAAGCTGCTGCCGGGCCGGGTAGCGCAATCGGTAGGGCACCTGACTCGTAAGTCAGAGGTCCTGGGTTCGAATCCCGGTCTGGCCTCATACTTTCGTTTCTCCTTCCGCTGATTCAAGAAGGGCAATTGTCAGTTACTGGCGAAAGTATGTGCACTTAGTACTGGTTAACCGCTTAGGAGGTCTAAGCCTGCCCAGGAATAGTGTGGTTAGGTTAGCTGACCGTCCCTACTTGATCTTAGTTGTTTACCGTGGACTTTAAGCATCAAATCAACCAACCAACCAAATCTAAGCTGCTGATTTTCTGTATTGGAACTTTCTGCCCTTTGCTTTTGTCTTGATCAAACATCATGTGGAGGGGTTTATGGACAGAAAAAAGGCAAAGAGCACGACTTATCAGACTGCTCTCTTGCTCTGTCTCCAGCAGATTAAAGTTAAAGAGTGTTTATGAGTATAACATACAAATAAGATGCAATAAACACAACACAGCAGGTTCAATAGACATTTTAATATTCAGAAACTTTTGTACACTCTCTTTTTAAGGGATTTAGTAAAGCCTCCTTCATTAGTTCTTATGAGAGGAACATGATCATGATCCACTGGCAGTATGCAATGGTTTTGTTGTGCCTGCAGTTTATGGAAAAAGAGACAGATATTACTTTCGGAATGTCTATGGCAGTTTTACTGACATCCCTCAATATGTTGGTTGTTTTGGGTTTAATGGCTCTTCAGTATGTATTGACCCAGAGAGAGGGAGAGAGAAAAGGGATACGATATGGGAGAGAAAAAATGTCCAAACAACACCCACCTGCACCTACTGCAAGCACTGTAGGCCCTTGCCCTACTGTTATCCAAATTAGAAAGATGCATAGCCACTGAAAGTTACCCTGCACCATCGCCTGACCATGACCACCCCCTCCCTCAGTATGAGTTTTATGGGAAAGTATCATATTTTACCTGTCCTTATATGAACTTCTTTGCCTTCGTTGCAGGTTTTTCTTGATGTGTTATGGGTTTGTAAACATGGCTTGTGCCCTGCAAACATTGTTAAAGACACCAAGCTGGAGACCAAGATTTAGATTCTATCACTGGTAAGTTGTACTGTACTTGTAATGGATTGCATTTTCATGTCAAAAATAGTACCAATGTAATGCATTTACCTTTTCAACATACAGATTCCACCTGAATGATGTAAGTGTCAAGACATCATGTTTCAACCATCTATGTAAGCTGGCCATTCAAACACTATTACAAAGGGCAATTTTCCTTGGGAGAAAAGAATAGCTTTGAAACAGCTTTTCCGTACATACAAGGTGCATTTTTAACTGAGGCACCTTAGTAATCAGCACTGTAATTCTTGAGCCATGACATGACAAAACCGACAAACTGGCATGTGCGGCCAGTGAAGACTCTGATCAGTCTGGGCATCTGCCCAGTCTGATCAGAGTCTTTGCTGTCTGTGTAGAGCTTGATTAGACCCTTAGCTACCCTTTTAGTGCAAAGCAAAGACTCTAAGTAGATGCAGAGGCAGATTCCAAGGCTGATCTGAGTAATTGCTGAGTAATTGCTGGGCCAACATGCCACTTTATTGGTTTTCTTGTGTAGGAGCTCACTTATTTGTTGTGAGAGATGTCATGTTGTTCTGTAACCATACAATCACCTCCATTTCTATAGAATTACAGTATGTTGCTGTTTGTTTGAAGTCCACCAAAATCAGTTGCTTAACTGTAGCTCTGTGCTAACACTGGCTAGTTAACCTTTTGATGGCCAAATTTTTTTTGTATGGGAATCTTTTGGTCTAAACTGTCTAAAGTCAGTTCCTAAGTTAATTCTGACTCAGCCATAGCAAAATGGTCACATGTGGCTAGAATAATTAAATGAATATATGCACAGTAATTTAAAAGTTGCCACTAAAACTTTCTTACACAACTCTGAGCATTTTGGACTAAGAAAAGCAAACAATCAATTTCCCTGCTTTTTTTGTTGGTATTTTGCTTTCTTTTGCCTAAGTGGGGTCATTGTCAGAAAAAAACTGACAAAAGTGAGGCTGAAAATTGCTACTTTGTCTATCACACAGTTTTTAACTCAACTTTAGGCATAAACTGTTGTGCAGAATAAAGCAATTTCATGTAAAAACATACAGATATATGACAGAATGGGCTGAGGATCACTTGAATCTGTCCTCGGTACCCAATAACTTTGACTAAAATTGCCTATGATGACAGAAGGGTTAAGACAATGCTGGATTTCAGTGTATAAAAAAAATGGGAAGATGAAGTGTATTTCTTCCATATGTAACTAACAGTATTGTTAATAAGCTTATGAGTATTTATGTGCACTGATTTAATTTAGCACATATACGTATATAAATTGGATAATAATTTTGCCTTTCCACCTATGTTTCTAATGCATGTTGTGTGTGTCCAAATTTTGTTGTTTGCATGTTCTTCTGAAATGCTGTTAATTTGCATTTGATAGATTTTTTTCCTGGCATTATATTAGGGAAGTAACTTAAATTTAAAACCGGGAAAGTGGCAAATATGGCACCTTCATCACCAGACCTTTAGCCTGCACCATTAGAAAACGCCCTTATTGTCTCATCTGCATCAAGCAGAAAGCAAGACGCATTTTGTCTCACTTGCAATTAGCAGAAGTAGCAGAAACGAGCCATAGGTAGTACCCTCCAGTGTTGTCGTGGTGGCATAAACATTGTGTCAAGTTTTCTAGTTTAACTCTTTTTCATGGCAATGCATAGACAGGCTAGACCCTGTATTCTGTGTTATTCTTGTGACATATACAGGCTGCATAACGTCAGATTGCACATCTGTACAGGTGGATAAGAGTTTGCATCTCGTTGCATGCATTCCTAGGGGTCTATAGATTGTTGATGTAAACACAGGCTGATCTTACACTTTCTTGTTCTGGCATTGTTTAATACAAGACTACCCGTTTGAAGTGTGGATCCCTCCTTTGACACAGTTTTTAAGTTTTAACCTTGTTGCAGGGCCCTTTCCTTGCTAGGACTCGCCCTGTGTGTGGTACTGATGTTTGTATCAAGCTGGTATTACGCTTTGGCTGCCATTGCTATTGCCGTGTGTGTATACAAATATATTGAATACAAAGGGTAGGTATTCCATAGCTCCCAATAAGGGTGGGATGGAGGATAAATCTGAGAATTTGTTTTCATTTCAGTTCATTGTCTGGGAAAACATATGTTGGGATGCTAGTTAGGTTCTCCAAATGAGGGATCACAACATACAGTTTGAGTGGGAAACAAGAAAATTATCCCAGAATTATCATCAAAACTCACCCTTATTTGGAGCTTTGGTATTCATTTAGAACAGTTTAGTTTCTTTCCATTTGGGAAATAAGTTGAAAGAGAAATAAAATTGTATCCAAGTATACCATTGATCACAACGACGTATGCATATGATATGTGGTGAGTTACGAAAACACGCAACACCAAGAATGTCACTCAAAGGTCACCTGATAGTATATAACTGGCCAACGCAACACCAATTTAGCATGTGACATAGTCCCACTAATGAAACTGCACATGTTGAATGTCCCATAATAAGTCTGTGATTTTACTTTACAGTTAATGAAGAAATGCATACCTGTTTAAAGCAGGCATAGCTTTGGAAGGGTGAATTACACAAACAGTTTTACTTTCACTAGCTTTCGATTCCAGAAGTTTTATCATTTTTAAGGCAGTAAATATAAAAAATAATCTTTTTGCTTTGTAACAGCTCCATGCCTATTACTGCATGCACACCTGTGTGCATTACAGAGATAATAGCAGTGAGATACTAAATGCTGTGAATGCTACTGCTTAATTATCACAGAATTCATTATGTGTTTACCTGCACACGTTTACACCCTTATTAAGATCTTACACTCACAGATGTACACTTATACAGGACCTGAAAACAAAACTTTTCCTGATAATTCCCTGTCCCTGTCCCCCAGCCCCTGTTATGGAAATCTTTATGCTGTTAATTTGGATTCTTTTACTGTTTTACCATGTTTGCTCTTCTGCCACAATTGTGACAAGTCCATGATGTAGAAAAGGTTATTTGAGCCGCGACACAAGAAAACCAACAAAGTGGTTGTGCGCACAGCGCAGACTCAGATCAGCCTGGGCATCTGCCAAGTTCGATCAGACTCTTCGCTAAGTGTTTAAAGGGTAGCTAAGGGTCTAAGCTACCTCCATGCAGACAGAGAAGACTCTGATCAGACTGGGCGGATGCCCAGGCTGATCTCAGTCTGTGCCAGGCACACAACCACTTTGTTGGTTTTCTCGTGTTTGCGGCTCATTTGAAAATCAGAAACAGAATGGCAAACAATGTAGATCCAGATGAGATGGCTCAATCTGAGCCATCTCATTTGTATCTACATTGTTTGCAATGGTTGCTGATTTCGGCAGATCACCCATGCTTGAATTAAATCTTTGTCTGATTATAATTGTAGAGCTGAGAAGGAATGGGGAGATGGCATCAGGGGTCTGGCTATGTCAGCTGCAAGATACTCTCTACTGAGGCTACAGCAGGGGCCACCACATACTAAAAACTGGAGGTATATGCATGTACTGCTAAATGTGTTTTATTTACCAGAAATTTAATTTGCAAATGTTCATGAGATTCTGTTTCTCAAAAATATTTAAGCGTTCATCGTGTGAAGATGCTAAAATTCTACAAGAAGCGCTTCAGGCTTCATGGAATTTTAGCTCCATCCACTGGCTGCATCACACGATGAACGCTGAAAAATCAGATTTCAATTCTTAAATACAAGTACATGTACACTCAAAACCTTTATGCAGTTACGGAGATAGATTATTTGATTGGCAAATACATTATGTCCCTACATGTACTCATTTGTGACATATTTTGGCATTCTTGTTTTGCATGATCTCAGGTTTGGTTTTCTTTTTTTCACATAAAGCATATTACTCTGCAGGCTGGTTTGGGCTGCCATGTGACTGAAGATGGCTGTTGCTGTCTCAGTGAAACAGAATTTAACAATGTAATACATTAACTTACAATTTTCAATATGAGCCGCGACGCAAGAAAACCAACAAAGTGGGTGTGCGCCCAGCCCAGACTCAGATCAGCCTGTGCATCCATCCAGACTGATCAGACTTCACTAAGCGTTTAAAGAGTAGCTAAAGGTCTAAGCTACCTCCATGCGGACAGCGAAGACTCTGATCAGACTGGGCGGATGTCCAGGCTGATCTGAGTCTTTGCTGGGCGCACAACCACTTTGTTGGTTTTGTCATGTCGCGGCTCATATAATTTTTAAGTCTAGTTTGAATATGAAACTTACATGTTGCTACATTTGAAAATGAGGCTGTTAATATTTCAGACCCCAGCTGTTGGTGTTATTCAAACTTGATGAGAATTTGGAACCAAAATATTCAAAAATGGTAGAGTTTGCTGCTCAACTTAAAGCTGGTATGTACAGTTTTATCAAATAGCAAATACCATATTTACTCAGTTATAAGCTGGGAGTTTTTCATTCCAAAATGATCTCAGACATCTAGATCCATCTAGATCTTTTGGATTGTTTTGGAAGAGCAAAGCCCATTTTTATAGCTGAATTACACAAGACTTATTTGCATGTGTACGGTAATTTTTGATGGATTAACTTCCATCTTATAACGGAATAAATACGGTAAGAATTTCATGTTTTGTCAGATACCCATTGATTTTTCAAAGAAGAGGCTTATATAGGTTATATGCACATATCCTTGCATGAGGGTGGGATTTCCCCATCTGTAACATGCTGCAATTGAGTTTTGCTTCAGTAGACCATTGGGTTTCATGATAGCCTAAACTATGATTTTATGGGACATTAAGGAGTAATAGTATCAGAGTCTGATAGCCAATTTTTAATACTTGTAAGGATTGCATAGGATTATTAGGGTTTTTTTACTTACAGATGGCCAGATTTTCAAAAGTTGTACAGATTGCTTACGGTTATTAGGGTATTTTTGACTTGCAGGTAAAGGGCTGACCCTGGTGACCAGTGTTCTAGAAGGTGCCTGGCATGACAAGTTTGCTGCTGCTCAAGCTGCTAGACAGGTAAATGATTGCATGTCCACGTTAGTTTCTTTTTAAACAGCTAATTGCAAGAAAATAAAACTTTTAAGAAAGGCTTTAGAGCTCTCTCAGGCTGAAACTGAGTGTAAGACTTGTGAATTTAAAACTTTGCCATAGTGAATTTTTTGGAAACTTCAAGCTAATTTGGAGATGTGTTCCTTGCTTTCAAAGGATCTAACTTTTAGGACATTTTTTATATACATAGATAAAATGATGAAAAGTTATAGCAGACAGAGTTGAAAGTGATTTTTCCAACTTGCAGCTGATGATGAGGTAATTGGTCACAATTTTGCCCCGTAACTGTCTGCCATTACCCAGGAGCTATGCATCAAATCATAAAATAAAGCTATGTAAACAAAACATTTATTTTCAAAAACTTCAACCAGATAAGCAAAGCTGTCATTATTCGTTTTATACCTTAAAGATGTATAGGTTCATTGCCATGTTTTTCCATAATTTTTACAAAGGGGAGCAACTTTCTAGACTTCATGTTTGCTTCAGTAGATGATGAAACTGTCCTAGATGTGCTATACTCTTAAATGAAAGAATGTGCTCCTGATGAAGCAAATTCTTTCATTGAAGAGTTGACTCCCATGGCAGGCAATAAAAAAGAAAATAGAAAGAGTTGCTTCCCCTGAAAGTTTATCCATATGAGCCGCGAAACGACAAAACCAACAATGTGGTTGTGCGCCCAGCGCAGACTCAGATCAGCCTGGGCATCCGCCCAGTCTGATCAGAGTCTTCGCTGTCTGCATTGAGCTAGCTTTGACCCTTAGCTACCATCTAATTGCAAAGCGGAGAGTCTGATCAAATTTGGCGGATGCCCAGGCTGATCTTAGTCTGCGCTAGGGGCACAACCACATTGTTGGTTTTGTCGTGTCGCGGCTCATATATGATAGCCATTTGCTGTCGGATCTCATCTAAGTTGGTTTATAAAGGTAGTTGTCTGAGAAGATCCCAGAACCTTTGCTACTGAGAATCAAAGAAAATCTAATTTTTGTCAGCAAAAAAAAAGTTGTCCGCACTTGAACTCATTGTTCAAAAACAATCCAGCACTCTTCACCACTGTAATGATAGGTAGCCCTCTTTGCAAAGTAACAAATCACCAGATTAGTTTCAGATAAATATCTGTCATTGGGGTCTGTGTGTTTTTTTATTCTTTCAGAATCTAGTGAAAGTTATAGAAGCTACTGGTGTGAAAGGTTTTGCGGATGTTGTTGTCTCAGAAAATGTCACAAGTGGTTTATGTCATCTGTAAGTACATTATATTTGAGCTATTCCACTTAAAAAGGGCTTTAATACAGCATTAATGAAGTTATATCACCCATTTCCCCATTGGTTTTAACAGACTGAATTATTACTTAAAGTCTCAGTGAATAAATCCTTAATTTATCCATCCATTAGTTTGGTTGCAAAGTGTTTGGAAAAAAAGTTTTATATCCTTTAGATTGAAACCAGCAACATCATAGAAAGAAGCACTTTATCAAAAAATTAATTTGGCAACTTAAATTACTGTTTCTTTACAAACTATAAGATAGCCTATAAGCTGAATCAGTACAACACCAAGAGGGTCCACTATATCTTGAAGTATTTGTTTTCTTCTTGCATGAGCCTATTCTTAAAGGAAATAATTGCTAGTTTGGGGAGCAAATTCTTTCCTTTAAGAGTAGCCCACATTAGACATGTAATTCAATACTGTTTTGTTAAAGTCTCTGTTGTAAAATGGTGGTCAGTAGCAGATGGTGGTACAGTAGTTAAAAGCATATTTTGATGGAGTTTTCAGTATACAGCTTCTGATTTATTCTACTTACTGATACCTTTGCAGGGTACAGTAATCAAAAGCATATTTTGATGGAGTCTTCACTATACAGTTTATGATTATTCTACTCACACTTGCAGGGTACAGGTACAGTAATCAAAAGCATACTTTGATGGAGTTTTCAGTATACAGTTTCTGATTTATTCTACTCACACTTGCAGGGTACAGAACTCTGGTTTGGGAGGTCTACGTCACAACACAGTTGTGTTAGGTTGGCCATATGGTTGGAGACATAATCTAGACGAGAGAAGCTATAAAGTCTTCCTAGGTGTGTTATATTTTGGTCTTTACGCAACTTCAGAGAAACTTAGGAGAAGACCGTAACTACCATAATGACTCTAAAATTTCGGACACCCAAAAGTCGGACAGTTATTGTTTGAAAATTCTCAGAAAGTGGAATTTACACATGCTTATGGATCGAAATGGCAAACATTGTAGACCCTGATCAAACTGCTCCTTCAAGAGCAGTTTGATCTGGGTCTACAATGTTTGCTCAGACCTGTCTGTCCAAATATTTAGGGTCATTATGGTAAGGTAGTACAGTTGTGGAAAAAAGCTAGAAAAAAAGACTTTCCAGACTTATTGTTATTCCTAAAAGTGCCGCAAAAGCAGATGACAAAATTCACATCCGCAAAATTCCAATAAAATGTTGATTTCAAGTCATATCATGTTGTGAATTCAAAAAAAAAAAAAGAACCAGATGAGATGGTTCATTATGAGCCACCTGTTTTGGCTCTGTGCTGGTTGCAAATCGTTTTTTTTTTTTTTTTTAAATCTGGCATTTGGCATCAGTCTTGGCTATGCCATGTGAAACTATTGGCATATCTCACATTCTGCAATGCTTGAAAATATGCCTGTCACATGCTGATCTGAAATGAAACTTATTTGAACTGCAACGCAAGAAAACCAACAAAGTGGCATGTGTGCCCAGTACCATATCAGATCTGCCTCAGCATCCACCCAGTCTGATCAGAGTCTCGCCCTCTGCTTAAAGGGTAGCTATGGAAGCTCCATACAGACAGCAAAGACTCAGATCAGACTGGTGATCAGACTGGACAGCTGCTGAATCGTCACTGTGGGGGGAGGGGGCGGGGGGGAAATACCACTTTGTTGTTTTTATTATGTTGTGGCTCATTTCACTTATCATGTTGTGGCTCATTTCACTTCTCTTAGTGATTTTATACCAAAGGGGGCGGGGGGGAATACCACTTTGTTGTTTTTATCATGTTGTGGCTCATTTCACTTCTCTTAGTGATTTTATACCAAGGGGGGGGGGGGAATACCACTTTGTTGTTTTTATCATGTTGTGGCTCATTTCACTTCTCTTAGTGATTTTATACCAAGGGGGGGGGGGGGGGAATACCACTTTGTTGTTTTTATCATGTTGTGGCTCATTTCACTTCTCTTAGTGATTTTATACCAAGGGGGGGGATACCACTTTGTTGTTTTTATCATGTTGTGGCTCATTTCACTTCTCTTAGTGATTTTATACCAAGGTGGGGGGGGGGGAATACCACTTTGTTGTTTTTATCATGTTGTGGCTCATTTCACTTCTCTTAGTGATTTTATACCAAGGGGGGGAATACCACTTTGTTGTTTTTATCATGTTGTGGCTCATTTCACTTCTCTTAGTGATTTTATACCAAGGGGGGGGGGGGGGATACCACTTTGTTGTTTTTATCATGTTGTGGCTCATTTCACTTCTCTTAGTGATTTTATACCAAGGGGGGGGGATACCACTTTGTTTTTTTTATCATGTTGTGGCTCATTTCACTTCTCTTAGTGATTTTATACCAAGGGGGGGGGGGGGGATACCACTTTGTTGTTTTTATCATGTTGTGGCTCATTTCACTTCTCTTAGTGATTTTATACCAATTTTTGTCATGACCTGCAGTCACATCTCTTACAGTTATTCAAGATAGGAAAAATAATGCCCTGAAGTGAAGATAGGAAAAATAATGCCTTGAAGTGAATGGCATATCCTTGAAGTGAAGACATATCCTTACAGGGGAAGCAATTCAGCCATTTTCTTTTTTTCTCATTTCAGTGGATATCAGCTATTAGAGGAAAGAATTTGCTCCCCTTGGAGCAAATTCTGTCCTTTAAGAGTAACTCCCCTTTTGAATGGTTTTGTCTTCCAGGGAGCAGACAGGAAGTCACAAAAGTTAAATTCATGGTTAATCATAATGGTGTATCTATACAGGTTAACTCTTTAAGTACCAAAAAGCAGACGACAAAATTTACGTCTGCAAAAATTAAAAAATGCCTTGTCCAAGACATTTCATATTGAGAATTCAAAGACTAGAAGGCAAACAGTGTAGATCTAGATGAGGCGGCTCATCATGAGCCGCCTCATCAGGATCTACGCTGTTTGCAAATTCTGCTAATTTTGTCACTGGTGCTTAAAGACTTAATTACTGTTAATTACTGTTCTAAACTGGAGATGCAATTTTGTTATTCAGACACAATCAAGAACACTGGAGCAGGACAGATGGCGCTTCTGGTATTGAAAGGAATTAAAGACTTCCCATCAAGTACTGACAAACTGAAGGGGACAATAGATATTTGGTGGATTGTGCATATCCTTTCGTAAAATGACAAACTTATAGCTTCAGTATAAAACATCTTTTTTTATAATGATCACCTGTTGGAATGGCATAAAAGCATACATGCCATAAGTTGAAGAATACAGTCTGTGAGATCTAAATCCTTTTTCAGTGAGATTTCATAATATTCCAGATTTGAGGCTTTTATGCATGCCACAGACAGATTTGGTGCTAGGAGGTGTGAGTGATGGATTTATTCCCATGAGTCTCTTGGGACTATCCTTATAAGTACCGTATATGTGGTAATTTTTTGCGGGTTCAAATTTTCGTGGTATAGGGTCAAAAACATAAACATTAATTTCACGATATTTAATTTTCACGGTTATCAACATGCACAAAATGTAAAATTGCTTCTTTTTCAGTTGAGCCAGTTCTTTCATCAACCTGCGGCTAGGCCGCAGGGTAATGAATGAACTGGCGCAAGTGAAAAGTACCAGAATTTACTGAAGCAAACAGAAACAAAATATGTAGAAACTGTGTCTACTGTAGATATATTGTAAGAAACATGAAATTATTTCTCGATCTTAATATGAGCGGTATCTAAGTTACTGCAAAATACCACAAAAAATGGAACACCACGAAAATTATCCCGTATATATATATAGGGTATTTGAAGAAAGCAAATATCATGTAAGATTTTTTACCATATTTATTCAGGTACAAGAATGGGGGAGAGGGGAGTTCCAACATTATCTCAAATAAGTAATTTAGATATAGGAGTTTCTCTTTTAAAACAGTTCTTAAAAACCAGATCTTGCAAGATGGATCAGGATATTTGAGACTGTTTTGAAAGGGGGTCTTATTACCTAATAAAAACATTAGTTTGAATTTATTATTTATTGCTTCGTGAATTCTAAGGTAGTTTATAGGGCTTAACATGTGTCAGTGAGTTTGAATAGAAATCATATTGAAAATGATCTTTAACCCTATTACACTCCAAGCCAAAACTCTATGGAGTTTTGGTCAGTCTGAGTGCAATAGGGTTAACCCATTGCATTCTGGGTATTTTTTGTTGTCTGCTGAAATTGACATCTGCATCAAAAATCAAGACAATTCTGAAAATATTGGTCTAACTCTTGCAGAAATGTTTAAGCAACAAACAGTTTGGATCTCAGATCAGGCCCCACCTTTGTGAGGCCTGATCTGGATCCAAACTGTTTGTCCAGATACAGTCAACCCTCTTTATAACAACACTCAATACAACAGCAAAGTTCTTAACAACGTCATTTTGATAGGCACCAAATGGCTTTATTGTTCAAAATATGTATTCTTTATAACAGCAAATTCAGTTTAATGTCAAAATTTTTGGGAACAAATGCTTTCGTTATAAAAAGGGTCCACTGTACTCCTAAAGGGTTATCCCAAATGGAATGGGTTAAAACACATTCTTTCAGCTCTATGCAGTTTTTGCTATTATGATCCTTAACCTTAGTCACATGACGGAGGCTTGCTGATGTTGTTACCTTTCCTGTTGAAACAACACAAGACCTGGAAGAACTGTAAACTACGAATATTTACTGTAGCTCGTATCCTTTCATTCTTGCTGAACAACTGGTACTTGGTACATTGTTAAGCCTATTTACACACTGTTTGCTAGTAGTAGACCTTGATTAGATGGCTCTTTTGAAGCAATCTGGGCCCATTTGTTCATAGGTAACTCTGTCATTTGTTAACAAGATGTGCTGTTTTCAAATGTACATCTATTACACACCCTATTTCTGATCAGCTATAGTACCAAGAGTGATCAAACTTTTAACTTTCCTGTTTCATGCGGTGACCTTTGCATATATCTCTGGTCTGTCCATGTAGATGGCTGTATGACTTGTGATTTGGCATCTTCTTCAACAGTATTTCAGTCATATCAGGACAATGGAAGAATGATCATAAAAGGCTGTGTGCAATAGAACCCTATTAATAATGGAAAAGATTTTTGTCTTCATCAAGATTCAAAGCCAAGACTGCTAGATCAGCAAGCCAGTGCTTAACCCACGGAGCTTCAGGGCCTTTTCCTGTTGATTATTTTAACCACACTTATGTCCATTTATGTGCACATTTTATAAATAACCTTCAAGCCCAGCTCTAAGTATTTTACCGTAAACTCCCTTTATAACAGCGATCATTGCAACAGCAATTTTTTAAACATCATTTTAATATGCATGGAATAGCTTTATTGTGTAAGCGGCTGTAGTGTAGTGGATAAGACGCAAGACTACCAGTCCAGGGGTTGCAGGTTCAATTGCCAGCTTCAATTGCCAGCTTCTGTGGTCTTTACGATTAGACTTTAAACCAAGGTCCAGTCACCATATGAACTTTGTGCTGGTGGGGCATTAACTCGAGCTCATCCACTCACTCTGTATAACAGCAAATTCAGTTTAAAATCAGAATGTTTTGGAACAAATTCTGTTGTTGTTAAAAGGATTCATTGTATTAGTTGGTTGAGTGGTACGAGGCATATGGTATATAGCAGAATTTCTCAAGCTTTTATATAACCCATTGCATTCTGGGTATTTTTGCCATCTGCTGACATTGTCGTCTGCATCAAAAATCAAGAATATTTTGACAATGTTGGTCTAACTCTTGTAGAAATGATGTCTAGGCAGTAAACAGTTTGGATCTCAGATCAGGCCACACATTTGTGTGGCCTGATCTGGATCCAAACTGTTTGCCCAGATACCCCTAAAGGGGGTATCCTGAATGGAATGGGTTCATCCCAATGGGCAAACCAGCAACTGAAAAACCCTCATCTTTCAAGCAGTAAAAGGGAGGTCAAAGCTATGCAAAGAAGAGGAATCTACTCCGTCTTTTATATGCTTTGCCCAAGATATGAAGGGCTCCTAACACCCACCATGATTACGCCCACAAGGCTACAGGAAACCTGCCCTCTGCAAGGCAGATTTTGCAGAATTCTTGCTTGTAAAAGACAAAGAGTGTGTTGTTTTAGGTTCGTGTGCATGTTTTTAATCATTGATCTTCTTTAACAAGGCTTCCAGAACTTGAAGACAATACTATACAGATGAAGAAAGATTTACGGACATTTATGTATCAGCTACGAATCCAAGCAGATGTAGAAGTTGTAGAGATGGTTTGTTGCTTAGTTTATAAATTTTTCAATTGGGAAGATAATTATATACAGTGTAGTTTATTTTGGTGTCAAATTTACAGCATTTCGCCCAAAAGTAGTAAATAATTCTAGGGGAAATTCATTTTTTGTATTCAGTACAGTCCAGTGTCTGCATGATTTGGCAATACCTGTACCAGAACAAAGTCATCTCTGATGTTAAATCATATTTTGATATATGAGCCGCAACACGAGAAAACCAACAATGTGGTTGTGAGTCCAGCGCAGACTCAGATCAGCCTGGGCATCCCCCCAGTCTGATCAGAGTCTTCACTGTCCGCATGAAGGTAGCTTAGACCCTTAGCTGCCCTTTAAGCACACAGTGAAGACTCTGATCAGACTTGGCGGATGCCCAGGCTGTTCTGAGTCTGCGCTAGGCGCACAACCACTTTGTTGGTTTTCTCATGTTGCGGCTCATATATGTTGTTGTGGCCAGAAGAGATTAAAATGATAGCATTGAGATGGAAGAGTTGATCATATGTCCATATGGTCCGAGTCAGGGGCTGATAACTCAAGTTGCAGATTCGCCATAATTTTGATCTGTATATTTGACTATTGTGAGGTGGATTCCTGCAAGCTTCTGGGTTCGAGGTTATAAAACTTGAGAATAATATCAAACTCAAAATAAAGCACACTGATTGGCTGCTTCCGAGCATGTGCTCGGAAGCAGCCAATCAGTGTGCTTTATTTTGAGTTTGAGAATGTGCACGAGTTCTATAACCTCAGGGCCAGTTTGTACTTGACTGTGCATTCGATGATAAAATGACTCTAAATGACAGTTTTAAGGTAAAAATGAAATTTTTATTATTATGATGAATATGGTATTTTATTACTGTTATGATGACAAATGGAATACACTGTCATGATGACAAATGGAATACACTATCATGTTTATCTGCAAGTTTTACAAATAGTCAACTCTCGATATCTCGAACAGTGATATCTAACGGTATCCTCTTATTTCAAGAATATAGTTTGGTCGTATTCATATCTTTATTCACATTTCAACTCCTATTATCTCAAATGCCTGATATCTCAAAGTAAATTTTCTGGGATCAGAAAGTTTACTTTGAGATATCAGTAGTTTGAGATGAATTTCAACTTTGAGATATCGAGAGTTGACTGTACCAACAAATTGTGGATTACATATTTGCTTTACTGGATAAAAAAACCTTCAAACATGGAGGCTCTGTTAAAGAGAAGAATTTTCTTCTCAAGTGAACAGATTCTGAATGTTAAGCCCCCATTGAAATTGTAGACAAATTTTCCTTTGTAAGAATTCTCTCCCCTGGAAATGTGCCCATACATTTTCATTTAGTAAGTGACAGGCAGCAATAATGTATTGATATATAATTGTGGGAGAGTTGAACCCTTAAAGTGCCAAAAATTAAATACCGTATATGCGGTAATTTTCGCGGGTTCAATTTTTTGCGATTAAGGGCCAACAACATAAACATTAATTTTTGCCATTTTTAATTTTCGCGGTTAGCAACATGCGCGAAAAGCTTAACTACTTCCTTTTTCACTTGAGCCAGTTTGTTCATTAGCTGCTGCAGGGCTGTTGAGTTTGCATACTTGGTATAGGTCCAGATGAGGATAATGAGCTGTTTTATCATTATCTACACTATTTACAGTCAACTCTCAATATCACAAACACTTATATCTCAAAGTATCCTCTTATATCAAGAATATAGTTTTGACACATTTCATATTTTCGTTTACATTTCAACTCCTTTTCTCCCAAACTACTGATATCTCAAAGTAAATTTTCTGGGACCAGAAAATTTACTTTCAGATATCAGTAGTATTGAATGAATTTCACTTTGAGATATTGAGGGTTGACTGTACCTTCCAGTCTCAATATGATACGGCTTTTTATGTAAATTTTGCAGAGGCAAATGTTGTCTTTAATTTTTTGGTGCTTTAAGGTCTAAGATATATTTAAACCCATTCTATTTTGAATTCAAATTGCAGGCGGAAAGTGATATAACAGCATATACATATGAAAGAACTTTAATGATGGAACAACGAACTGAAATGTTGAAATCCATGCGTGTAGAAAAAATACAACCACAAGCAATTGTTGATAAAAGTCATGCAGCTCTAAACGATGTGAGAATAAAGCTGGATACCGTCACAGAGGAACTAGAGAGTAGTACTGATGACAATACTGGCTTAGACAGGAACCAGTATACTTTTACGCCATCTGGGTCAGGTGCAGGTGTTACCATGGAGAAGATGGCAGAATCTATAAACAAAAATGTCCTTGACCTTAAACCGTAAGTTGTTTTTATTACAGTTGCTTCAGATATCAGACATGACATGATATCTGTATCTGTTCCTTCATGCAGCTGTCAAAAGTTACGTCAACTCTTGTGTTTACTAACTGTCTGACATAACAGTCATAGAACTTGGTTTACGTTATGGGAGGTAGCATTCAAGGGGGCAGATTTAGCAAGAGCAAATATATTTAACCTTGGTCAAAGTTGTGGTCATGCCATTGGGAAGCATGACATAGCCAACTGGCAAATTTCTGATTACCATTAGTAGGAGACAAACAGTGGAAAACCTGGGGTCATTGCTGTGCTGTTGCTAAGGCTGAATTTATATGGAGGAGATTCCCTACAACTATGAAATTTGCTCTGGAGGAACAGTCTGAAAAAGACTGTTCCTCCAGAGCAAATTTCATAGTCGTAGGGAATCTCCTTCACAGAAATTCAGCCTTAGCAACAGTATAGCAAGGACTTAAGTCGTTTTATAAATACGGCCCCTGGTCATATCTGACACCACGCTGTTTGGTATTTCTGGCTCAGTATTAGGTGCATTATAATGTATTGGTGAGGAAAAATGGTTACTGTATTTATCTGGCTGTAAGATAAGAGATTACCCCCTTCCAAAATGACACAAATGACCCTAATAGGTAATGAGAAACTGATTTTGCCATAATGATAGGGTTTTTCCTTTTCAAAACGACACCAAAAGTCTAGATTTGTCTTACTAGATTTAGATTTTATGGACTTTGAGGGGGAAAAAGCTTCAGTCTTACACTATGAAAAAAGCTATGCAAAATACTATTGACATATGATTTCAAACTATTAAGAGGAGCGGCTGTAGTGTAGTGGATAACACTCCAGACTACCAATCCAGGGGTCGCAGGATCGATCCCCCGCTTCTCCGGTCTTTCGGATGAGACTTTAAACCGAGGTCCATATGACCTCGTTGTTGATGGGACGTTAAACCCGAGTTCACTCACTCAAACTATTAAGAGGCAAACGTTTTTTTTTTTTCCCAAAATGTTCCCAAATATTTAAATCAGTTATGAATTATTCTGCCATAAGATGAATGTTTCTGTTTCTAAACAATCCCAAAAGTCTAGATCCTCATACAATTCCAAACAGTCTTGAAAATGTAGATCCATCTTGTAAGATGGATCTAGATTTTTTGGAATATTTGGAAGTGAAAAGAACCCATTTTATTAGCAAATAATTGTGATAATTATATTGTATTGTGGGATTGATTTCAGTGATCAGAAGAATGTACGGAGAATGCACACAGCGGTGAGACTTAACGAGGTGATCATTCAGAAGTCCCATGAAGCCAAACTAGTCATCCTTAATCTTCCTGCCCCACCCAAGAATGAGGCTGGAGAGCTGAATTGTATCCTTTGTTAAATTGTTAAAACAATTTCAAACAGGTATGTCACAGTGGATAACAGATGAGCCGCGACACGACAAAACCAACAATGTGGTTGTGCGCCCAGCGCAGACTCTGATCAGACTCTTCGCTAAGCGCTTAAAGGATAGCTTAGAGTCTAAGCTACCCCCATGCGGACAGCGAAGACTCTGATCAGACTGGGCGGATGCCCAGGCTGATCTGAGTCTGCGCTGGGCGCACAACCACATTGTTGGGCACACAACCACATTGTTGGTTTTGTCGTGTCGCGGCTCAAATGTGTGATATCAAAATCTATAGTCTACCATAGTTTGTACGACATCAATTTTCCCCATCTAGAATGATGCTTTATATCTAAATCAGTTTTTCATGATACAACTGTAAGATGAGTTTTTCCCCTAAATGACAACCCCAAAATCTACATCAGTCATATAAGATAGATCTACAGTTATGTTTGGGAGTGCAAAAGAAAATTGTTTTGTAAATGTATAAATTAGATCAAACATAAGAATGTTTCTTAATCAACTTTACAGTCTGCTTTACATGTATATTTTTAACCTTTACTTTATTGTTGTTTGTTGAAACTGCATTGGTTTCAGTTTTACCATTTAGCAGCATTCTTATTGTACAACGAGCACCCTAATTTTTCAAAGCATGCATATGAGTAAAACTAGCTATAGTAGGACTCAGTTTATTAGATTAGGACTTCAAACAGGCCCGGATCCAGACCACCACGTACTGGTGGGGCTCTGGATAACTGGTGGGGCTGAGAGGTGTCAAAATGTATGTGTGTGTGTATGTATCAGCGGGCGTGTTTGAAAATATGACATAATTAGGGATCAAGTTGATAAGGATTTTCTGATGATTTCTTTTTTTAACTTGAAATATGTGTTGTGATATTTCATTAGAATCGCCTCGCCGAGGCGATTCTAATGAGATATCACAACATATATTTTAATCTAAACGGGCCTCGGTGGTGGGGCTGAAGCCCCAAAGCCCACCCCTTTGGATCCGGGGCTGCCAAAGTTATCATTCTGGAAACTCCAGATACTTTTGTTCCATATATTACAAGAAAGTAATGGGCCCAGCTGTCTGAACTCTTAAAAAGATGGCCAAGAATCGACTTCTTGTCTGTCATATTCCATGTTCACTGTTTATAATACAATTTGTATTGTGTTTACATCATTGTTTTGTCCAGTTTTGCTAGTTTACTGAGGCCACAGTTCCTGGATATGAAACCAAAACAGGCATAAAATCTCATTATTAGTTCTGTTTTGTGTGGTCATACAATTTGAGCCGGGCCGCGTAGCACAATCAGTAGGGCACCTGACTCATAAGTCAGAGGTCCTGGGTTCGAAACCTGGTCTGGCCACATACTTTCGTTTCTCCTTCCACTGATTCAAGAAGGGCAGTTGTCAGTTACTGGCGAAAGTATGTGCACTTAATACTGGTTAACCGCTTAGGAGGTCTACGCCTGCCCAGGAATAGTGTGGTTAGGTTAACTGACCGTCCCGACATGACCATAGTTGTTTACCGTTGACGTTAAGCATCAAATCAATCAATCAATCAATCAATCAACAATTTTGCCAGTTTGATAAGGTGGACACCACCTAAAACTTTCAGTGACACTGCAATCACTGATGGCCACCCTGATGCCACTTTATCCAGCTTAGGGCACAATGAATGAGAATTCCAAAACTTGGATCAAGAACCAGATGTGACATGCACTTCCCATTGAACTTATGCACCCTCTGTGTGGAAGGTGGACACTCATTTCACTAGGCCAGGCCCTCGGCTACTGTCTTAGTGCTTACATCATCGATAATTATAGGTTTTTATATACACACTTAACCTCCACCCCATGTGAAGCAATGAAGGAAAATGTACATGTCTCAGTCATAGAAGCCTTTATTTTGTGTCTTACATATTTTTCAAACATAATAACCTTAACTTGTATCAGATATGGAATTTTTAGAAGTGCTAACAGAAGGCCTTGACAGGGTTTTAATGGTGAGAGGATCAGGAAGTGAAGTCATCACCATATACTCATGATGTCATCAAAACAAATACACAAAGAACAATGAAGTCATCATTTCATGGTATCTTCATCATAAATCCACGAGGACATTGACCCATGATCTCATGGTCTTCTGGTGTCTCTGTTTATAGAATTGGACTGAAGACCACTGTTATCATTAATTGTATGTGAGGCAATGAATTTTCATTATTACTTAGTTTGAACACCAAAAGAATCAAGCAGTAATATGTTACTATCATTTTTTGTTTACATGGACATGAAATAAGAGGGTTACTTCTAGATTTGGAAATAAACAAAGCAAAAAACAGCAAATATATGTGCTTACACTTTGGGTAATTGTATTGGCATCTGAAGAGGAGAGTTTTGCCACAATGTACTGCAATGTGTAAGCATAGGATAAACCAAATATGGGGGTAAATATTTTTATATGTTCAGTTTTCTTATTTCTTTACATAGAAACATATGATACAGCATTTCATCAGCAGCTCTTGAACAAGTGCTTAAGATGAATGGGAACACCTCCATATTTTCCCACTGTTTTTATGAAGGGAGACAAATAGTGTCTTCATATTTGCTTCCCTTGAAAACATAGCCCTTCAAAATAGGGTCTACTCCTAAAAGAAAGAATTTGCTTCTAAGGAAGCAAATTCTTCCCTGTAGGAGTTGACCATTATTGAAGTGCCTGAAAAAAAACTGAAAATTGAAGATGGAAGAGTTGCCTCCCCTGAAAGTGTGCCCTTTCACCTTAAGATACAACAGGATAATGTTATTTGGTGAGATGAAAGCGCTTTCAGTACCTCCAAAGTTTGGAATATCTAGTGCTTTCAATACTTGTCTTGTATAGAGGAGATTTAGATTAGTTTATGAGCTGCGACATGGCAAAATCATCAGAGTGGCATGTGTATCCTTTGAAGACTCAGTTCAGCCTGGGTATCTGCCCAGTCTGAGCAGGGTCTTCGCTGTTGGCATAGAGATGGCTTAGACGCTTAGCTAGCCTTGAAGCGCATAGCAAAGACTCTGATCGGGCTGGGCAGATGCCCATGCTGATCTGTCTTCCCTGGGGGCACAATGCCACAATTGTTGGTTTTGTTGTGTTACACTCTCTTATCTGGTATAGAGTAGATTTAAATTAATATATTATTATTGAGCTACAGCATGAGAAAATGTGTCTTATGAATGTGTGAACAGGGAATTCTGAGATCAGGCCCACTTGTTGGGAGTGTGGTCAACTTATCAAAGTCATGAATTAAAAATTCATCAGTCTTCTAGTACACAGAAATTCAAGTGTGCAAGTGTGTATTTCTTCGGTCATAAGATGGGACTTTTCCCTTTCACAATTCCAAAAATCTAGATCCATCTTATAAGACAGATTTAGATTTTTGGGATTGCTTTAGAAGAAATAAATTTTCTTATTGCTGTATGAAACAGAACTGACTGACATATTTGGGATGAATTTGGAAGGGAAATGCTTCATCTTATAGTCAAATAGATTATGTAACATTTTTTCACTGAATATATGGGGAACTTTTTCAGTGCAAAAGCTCCTCAACTTTTTTAGCAAAATCAGCAGTGGTTTTGCATGCTGTGCAGTTGCCACATCATTAATAAAATGACTCATTGGTTTTGAACAGTCAGGCACAAACTGTGCAGTCTGACCAGAGTCTTTGCTGTTTGCACATTACATAAAGGCACCATTTGTTGTGGTGTAGTTCATTTTATTTATATTTATTGTAATAGTTATGGCTGTACAGGCTGTGCAGTATTGCATTGTTACGCAACAAATTTGTGATATATGGTATGGCCATTATTTTTATGCTTTTAATTTTGTATACTGTTAAATAAAGCTTTGTTATTTATGTACTTAATTTTCTTTAGAGTATTTGTACTTGTTTGTTGTGTATTGATAGAGTATCATAGAAAAACACATTACACAAGACAGTGATTCTGTTCTGTTCGGTTTCAATTCTCATAAAGACGTTCCCCAAGTGGCTCAGCGGTGACAGTGATGGACAGAAGCACAACTATTTCATCTACTTCACTGCAAAAAAGAGTTGGTAAAATGATTATTAATGGAAAAACTTATATTAAAATTTGCAACACAGTTTCTTAACATACTTGAATTTACTAATATCAGCAAAGTTCTGTGTAGTCTGAAGAAGAGTTTTGCAATGGCCATTTTTTTTAAATCCCTTTACACTGTAATAAATCGGTTGCTCTACATTTCTAAACAGTATATTTTTGCATACAGTGCCATTTCTCAGGAATCAGTTTGTTTGAAAAGACCTATATTGTTTCTCCCTTGTGACTAGGTAGGCAGTGGTATATCTTTTCCAGTGTTGGTATATTGTTTATTGAGTTTTAAGATTTAACTCTGTAACTTAAACAAGGTCTTTTTGTGACAGTCACACTCAGTTTAATTATGTTTCCAAGGCTTTTACGAAATGAAAAAGAGCTGTTATGAAATAAAAAAAAAGAGTCATAGTTACCAAATGACCTGGTTATCAGGTTGTTTGGTAACTATGACTATTTTTATGAAAGATAAAAGAGCTGTTATGAAACAGAAAAGAGTCATAGTTACTAGACGACCTGGTCAGGAGGTCGTTTGGTAACTATGACTCTTTTTCTTTTCGTAAAAGCTCTTTTTCATTTCGTAACATCCCTTGTATTTACATAGTTAACCAGGGATGACAATACACAGGCAAGCCAGACACAGTGCTCTGCTGAACCCTTGTCTTATACAAACCCTTTTCTGACAAGGGGACTTGTTCATCCTCATTGTTGGGATGAGTTCACTTCTAGTTTTAGGGGTTTTTAGTGAATGTTATCTCTTACATTGTATTTTGCATAGAAATTCCTGTAAGCAAACAGTGTAGACCCTGTTCAGACATTGCATTTTAGGGTGTCTGAATTGAGTCTGCACTCTGCATTTGTCCCCAAAACAGGTTTCCATTCTTGGAAGGGTTTAGGAATTATCATTTTCCTGTCTACGACAATTGATATACATGTATATATATATTTGGATATCGCAATATGATGGTTCAGAAAGTCATACAAAACAATTGTTGTGTGGATGTCATTATTAACAATTTTGTTGTATCATATTCAGCAGGAATATTCATGTATTCATGAGTTGTAAAATTCACAAATGAAGGTTTAATGTTGATGAGTAAAGATGTAGTATTCCTGAGTAATAATTCAGGTGTATTGTTCATGGAGTTGTAAAACACCTGGGTCCTGTTGTTCAAAGCAGTGTTAGCTTAACAAAGCTGTAAGTCAAGGAATCATCCAATCTTTTAGTACATATACATGTAAAATTAGGTGTGCTGATATTTTTTTTTGACAAAAAATGACAGGGTTTTAGCATACATTAGGCTTAAAAATACATGTATAATGTCTTGCTAACTAACAATTTTCTTAGCTTTGAACAACTGGGTCCATCTGATTTGTAATTACCGTATTCTACCTAATTAGCGCACATGCCTCTATAAGCGCACGCCGTGGCAATTTGTGAGGCATAGGACTATTAATGCACATATTTTTACTGGTTTATTCCTTTGCTTTCTCGTTTACAAGAGCTGAAAATGCAATAGAATATTTAAGGTATTACTTCTAAATCTTCTCTATCCTTCTACATGTATATCCATACGAATTTAAAGGTTTAGCATCAGAGAAAAGCTGCTTATAAGCAGCTTTTCTCTGATGCTTTACCTTTAAATTCGTTCTTTTCAATATATAATAACCTATTAAAATGTGCGCTTATATGAAAGAAAGTTTACTAAAAGTATTTGTCGCCATTTTGAAAAAGTTAAGCGCACAGGGCGCTAATAAGGTCGATTACGGTATCGGTTTAAGTATGGATGATAGGATATTGTGTGTAATCTTTAAGTCACTTGGCTTGGAATTCTGTTACCCAGACGCATACTTTGGAGTGGTCCATTATTTTGAAAACAGCAGTACATTTGTATTGGACAAAAAAGATACTAGTAAGTCAAGCCTGTCATACGCAAGCATCTGAGGGAAGGGCCAAAACTGCTTGTTTAAGGCAGGTGCTTGCTTTATAGAGGTCATTTTAATAGAGGTGGCCTTTAGACTGGTTCGACTGGTTAGGGTGTCCGGGTACACAGAGTTATATATTACACTAATATATGTCATCCATTCTTGACTTTTGTTACGCAATTATATTTCATTGGTCTAGTTAATTTATATATTGATTAATACGCAGTCATCCAGATTATGTATTTATTACCAGAATGATCAAAATAGTAATTATGTGTTATTTGCTATGTTGTACTTTTAGAGCATCATTTTGTAGCTTTTTACATTGTAGCAGTGCTTCAAAATTTGTATGTACATAAGCAATAGTTGATATTTTTTTCTGTTTTGTTTTCTGGATTTTGAGAAAAAATGTCTACCCTGATGAAATAAAAAAGCATATGGAGGCGGGGTTGGGGGAGAAGAGAGCAAATTTTCACACTAACCAGGATTGCATTTGATTTCAAACAAGAATTAAAATGATCAGAATACTAAATAAGGGAAACAGGAATGACCTAGCCTTAGATGTTCTCAGCACCTTATTTGTATGGTTGTAAGATGGGGTTTATCCTTCAAACATTACTGCAGATATGTAAGTCTTTTGAAATTCAGCTGTAAATTGTTTTTCCCCATCAAAAAAAAACCCAAAGATCTACAGTCAAGGGCCAAAAGTAATTCCACAAAATTGATTTTCCCATAGACCAGTGTATGTTCATGTTTACTGGAAATTATTTTTTGGCTCTTCTGTCCAACGTATTACAAATATTTTGGTACTGGTAGAAAGCTAAATGAAGAAGGCAAGCAATATATTTATTTCATTTCAGTTGTTCATCGTATAATTAAACAGCATGACTTTGAATTTTACACTCGGATTTTTAGTCACTTTTTAGCTCGCCTGAACAAATTTTCAGGAAGAGCTATTGCACTACCCCAGGGGTTGGCGTTGGCGTTGGCTTTGCTGTTGGCGTCGGCGGCGGCATCGGTGTTAGCAAAATGTTAAAGTTTTACGTTAAAGTTTTTTATGTGATGGGCAAGGAGCTGTCAGAGTTTTTATACCCCGCCACACTTGAGTGGCGGGGTATTATGTTATACCTTTCGGTGTCCGTCCGTCCGTCCGTCCGTCCGTGCTCACCATTTCCGATCGATAACTTGAGTATTTATTCACGGAATTTTTTCAAATTTTGCATACATATTGTTATCGGCGATGAGTGGTATGGGATTGTTAATGGGCAAAATCTGTCCATTTTTAACGGAGTTACTGCCCTTTTTCGTATTGGAAAAATGTTTTCTGGCCTGTTATTCCTTTACTGTTCATGATATCTGAATGAAACTTCACAGATATGTTGCACATCAAAGGTTACATATTGTGACTAAGGACCGTCACTCTGACCTTCCCAGTTTGTGAGTTATCCGCCCTTGATAGGTCTGAAAAAAGGTTTTTGACCTATTGTTCCTTTACTATATGGAATATCTGAATATAACTTCACAGATATGTTTCACATCAAAGGTAACATATTGTGACTAAGAACCGTCACTCTTACCTTTCCCGTTTGTGAGTTATCCCCCCTTGATTGAATTAAAAAATGTTTTTTACCCGTAGTTCCTTTACTATGTGGAATATTTAAA
Organism: Ctena decussata; assembly: GCA_963989385.1. Classification (NCBI taxonomy): domain Eukaryota; kingdom Metazoa; phylum Mollusca; class Bivalvia; order Lucinida; family Lucinidae; genus Ctena; species Ctena decussata. The sequence goes on along the minus strand of OZ022503.1, from coordinate 77,071,327 downwards.
TGAAACTTTACAGATATGTTTCACATCAAAGGTTACATACTGTGACAAAGAACCATCACTCTTACCTTTCCAGTTCATGAGTTATCTGCCCTTGATAGGTCTGAAAAATGGTTTTTGACCTGTAGTTCCCTTTCTATATGGAATATCTGAATAAAACTTCACAGATATGTTTCACATCAAAGGCTTCATATAGTGACTAGGAACTGTCACTCTGATCTTTCCGGTTTGTGAGTTATCCGCCCTTGATTGATCTGAAAAACGTTTTTTTATCTGTAGTTCCTTTACTATATGGAATATCTGAACGAAACTTCATAGGTATGTTTCACATCAAAGGTTACATATTGTGACAAAGAACCATCACTCTTACCTTTCCAGTTAATGATTATTCCCCCTTGATAGATCTGAAAAATGTTTTTGACTTGTAGTTCCTATACTATATGGAATATCTGAATGAAACTTCACTGATATGTTTAACACCATAGAATAGGAAACAGAGTCTCTCAGCTCAAAGAAATGCTTTACAGCCTGATCTAAATCTACACTGGTCAGAATGCTCCATGTTGTTGGGTGGTTTATATTAATATTTATTTACAGTAAGGACATCATATCTCTGTCTATCTCAGTTCTGTGGCTCTTTAGCTATTATATATCTCAAAAAATAAGTTAGGATGCACAGCAGTGGCGGGGTATCATGCAGTGCCTGCGGTGCTTTTATTTATGTGATGGGCAAGGCGCCGTCAGGCGAGCTATCCTGTCCCTGTGACAGGTCTTGTTTCATGACGTTGCCATTGACGTCAATGGAAACATGTTGCTTTCAAAATTTATGCTAAGTTCCAAAAGCTGTATCTTGACAATGAAGGGATAAATTAAGTGTTGTAAAATATTTTTATTGCATTGTTCTTTTAGCTTTCCAACCATAATAGTTCTTTTATGATTGCCCCAAGAAAAATGCCAAAATTAATTTTCTTCTAAACATGTAAATGCACTAAAGTCTATGGGAAAATATTTTTATGGAATTACTTTCGGTCCTTGAGTGTAGATCCATCTCACAAGACAAATCAAGATCTTTTATATTGTTTTGAAAAAAGGAAAACTGCATTCTATATCCAATAAAATATGGTATTATAGATTATAAGGACTTAGGTGCATTATATATTGGTCATAAGAATCTAATTGAAAAAATGTGCTAATTGATAACATTTGAAAATAGATTATAGTTTAAAACTTTTATCGTGCTCAGCTCAGCTGAGCATGAAATTTTCTCTGCTGATAAATATGAAAATGCCAACTAATGTTGCCATTTCCATATTCATAAGCAGAGAAAATTTCAGACTCAGCTAAACTGAGCATGAAAACAACTGTACTTATCAGTAATTTGCTATTCATTTGCAGGTAAAATTTTATGCTCAGCCAAGTTGAGCACGAAAAAGTTTTATAACCTCGGGGCCTGGTTTTTATACGCCCGTTTTGAAAAAATGGACGTATTATGTCGTGGCGTTGTCCGTCCGTCAGTCCGTCTGTCCGTCCGTCCGTAAACATTCTTGTGCGCGCCATAACTCAGTAACCATTTGGGATATCTTCATGAAATTTGGTAGGCATATGTATTAGGTCGGGGGAACGTGTCGCGTACAAGAATGGTTGCTCCCCCTTCCTTAGTTTCCAAGTTATGCCCCTTTGATATTTTCCCTGCAAGTCTTGTGCGCGCCATAACTAGATAACCGTTCGGGATATCTTCATGAAACTTCATAGCAATGTGTATGGAGTCCCAACGATGTGTCGCGTTTAAAAATGGCTGCTCTACCTTTCTTTGTCTTAGAGTTAATCCCTTTCATTAATCTTATTGGCTATTTTGTGTATATTACAAAAAATATATTTTCAGGGGAGGATAGTAGAACAAAAAATGGTTCATCTAGTATAATTAGGTTATTTCCCTTTCCCTTGTTCTGCTTTGACAAGCAGCTTAAACAACAGTATTTGAGGTGTTAAATATCTAAATAATGTTGCAGTCATTATACCCCTGCTTTGAAAAAGTGGGGGGTATACAGGTTTACATCTGTCCGTCTGTCCTTCCATCTGTCCGTCTGTCCTTCCGTCCCCTTTTAATCAAATTTTTCATCAAAGATTTCTTCACAACCATACAAGCTAGACTGGTCATATTTGGCATAAAGGTTTATGACGACCGACATGGCATAAAGGTTGATGACGACATGTTTTACTGTGGGATTGAGAACCAGCCTTCTCCTGCTTATTCTTCCCTGTATTTGTCCAATTTTCTTTCTTTCCATACTTTGAATAATGAAATTTTACGTCAAAGATTTCTCTACAACCATGCAAGCTAGAGTAGTCATATTTGGTATGCAGGTTGATGACGACATGTTGTATCGTGGGATTGAGAACCAGCCTTCTCCTGCTTATTCTTCCCTGTATTTGTCCAATATTCTTTCTTTCCATACCTTGAATAATAAATTTTTTCGTCAAAGATTTCTCCACAGCCTTGCAAGCTAGAGTAGTCATATTTGGTATGCAGGTTAATGATTACTTACTGTATCGTGGGATTGAGAACCAGCCTTCTCCTCTTTTTCTTCCCTGTATTTGTCCAATTTTCTTTCTCTCTTTACTTTGAATAATGTAATTTTTTGTAACAGATTTCACAGCAACCATTCATATTTGGTATACATGGTAACAATGATTTCTCTCTCTCTCTCTATGCTTTTTGTTACGAAAATAACACCATTTGATGTTAGCAATTAAGCGGGGGTATAGTCGGATTCGCCAACAGTTCTACTTAATTATAGAGTGGTTGCCTCTGTTTGTCTGCCTGTGTATCCTTTTGTAAACAATTTTGTTCATTCTGCAACTCCTTTAGGACATTGAAACGGGCGTAGTTTGCGCCGCTTGCGAAGCTCTTGTTCCATTTCTTGCCAGCCTCTTACCTACGCTTACCCTTTTTATAGGCAAACTTTACTTCAAGAAAGGGACCATACAGAAGCTTCTAAACAGTATACACAATTATCAAAACATGCTAATGTGTTCACTGCTTTTATCAAGTCAGCCAAGAAATTTAAAGGTTGTTTCTTTTTTTAGCTGCTATGTTTTGAGCTGCTTCAAATAAGAAGTTGCTGTGTAATTGTTTAGCTTCTACCTTAAACAGCTATTATCAGGTCGGGAGGGTTTAAATAAGAAGTTGAAATCGTCATCATTGAAGTTATTGTATTTATTTATTTGTAATTGTTTCATGGCCATATTGACCCAAAATATAGGGACAGAAGCTCTCCAAATGATCGTTGTCTACACTGTTTGCTAGTATATCAGCAGCAGGTTGTCATGGTCAGGGATAAAGACCTGGCAAATGAATTTTGTTCAGGTCAGGGGAAAAATTAAAGTCAGGAAAATTAAGAAAGGTCTTGAAATGTCAGGGAATTTAGAAATTAATGGCTGCACAAGGGCAAAAGATATACTTTCAGGAAAGATAATTGGGATTACTCTTATAGGAAAGAATTTGCTCCCAGGATGAGAATTTTTTTCCTGTAAGAGTTGGAGCAAATTCTTTCCTATAAGCAAATTCTTTCCTGTAAGGGGGAGCAAATTCTTTCCTATAAGCAAACTCTTGCCTGTAAGAGCGGGAGAAAATTCTTTTCTATAAGAGTAAATTTCAATTTTCAAGTCATACTTTCAACACTTAAAGTTATAAGTAAACTCAACTTTTTGAACTGTAAAGGGGTATGGAAAATCAGAAAACATTAGGGAAAAGTCTGGGAATTTCAAAATGGAAGACAAGTGGGAACCTTGAGCATTATTTTGACAAATTGCCATATACCAGCAGACTCAAATAAGATAGATAAGCACGGTAATTTGTTGAAGTATCCTTATATTTAGGGTCATTATTGGTACTTTGTTCACAATGACAATCATAGCTGATTTAGAAATTTGTGTTATGCAATACCTACCATGACTGTTTCTGTTGATGATTGTTGTTCTTGGTCATTGGGTAAATCAGAACTGATAAGAAGGGGTAATGGGGATAATTTAGGGTTAACTTTCATTGTTTCTCCATGAAGAACTTATGTTTTGACCCTTTATTAGAACTGTCTCATCAAGACAGTTCTAATGAAGGGTCACAGCACAGTGGCGGATCCAGAGGGGGTTCGGGGGATTCACACGAACCCCTTCTTCAGCCTTAATTGTTTCATTTTCATGGGGAATTTCAGGACAAATTGGTCAAACTGCTTAAATCAAACCCCCCTCAGCTAATTTGAACCCCCTTTCCATAATATCTGGATCCCCCCCCCCCCCCCCCCCCCAGCATAAGTTTTCATGGGCTTAATGGACTTATGTTGTGACCCTTTATTAGAAATGTCTCACCGAGACAGTTCTAATGAAAGGTCACAACATATAAGTTTTCATGGAGAAGTAAGAAAAATTATCTCGGAATTTTCCTGAAAACCCCTCCTTATCTGTAGCACTGCAGTTTGTTAAATTGTTAACATATTGTTGAACATTGCTAAAAGCTAATGTTGCTTGAACATTACTATATGCAAACACACCCATGAAATTAACACCACTCTATGTGATTATCATAATTAAGATGGAAATTGTGAGAAAAGGAAGCAAAAAATACCCAAACTGAGAGGTTGAAGAGTCTACTATACCACAGAAGCAGTCATTGGAGGTAACTCTGCTAATATTGTTACTTTGTGTATAGCTTATTATGCAAAATATTTGTATTTGAGATATGAGCCGCGACATGAGAAAACCAACAATGTGGTTGTGCGCCCAGCGCAGACTCAGATCAGCCTGGGCATCCACCCAGTCGGATCAGATTCTTCCCTGTCCGCATGAAGCTAGCTTAGACCCTTAGCTACCTTTTAATACCACAAAAGAGACTTTAATCTGACTGAGTGGATACCCAGGCTGATCTGAGTCTGCGTCCGGCGCACAACCACATTGTTGGTTTTCTCTTGTTGCGGCTCATATGGTAATTCTGTAGTGCAATAATGTTACTATCATAAAAATTCTAAATATTGATAGAATCATTCTAAGTCTTTGGACAGAATATGCCTAAGCAAACAGTGCAGACCCAGACTAGACTTCTTGTCAGGGTCTACACAGTGTTTGCCATTACGTCTTCATTTTTGGTTACAGCAGTGTATTGTATGGCCAAAGTGTTCTATTTTTAAGACAATTTTGGCAATTATTGTAGGCATCCCAATTTTTAGAATTCATATGTTATCCCAGAGCCTCAGAAAAGGGAAGTATTTGGTGATACATGTTATTCTAGGACAATTTTTTACTCACTGACATGAAAGTACAGGAGGTTGTAGGGTACTATCCTTTATCATATGACGTCGCATCTGAGAGTGTAATAAAGCCATGTATTAAAAACGATAATCCACTAGTGGATTAAATATGCAAATTACGTCGTAGCGTTATACGTTGATTGACGTCCATTAAAACGTTGCGTTTTCTGATGGCGAAATCGTGACCTTTTAGTGCAAATTTTGCTTATAAAATGCGATGCTAGTGTCCTATGATAAATAGAATCTTGCATTCGTGCTCCTGTATTACTGAATTTATTAAACTCGTTGGGGAAAACCGAAAAGATGCTCGGCAAAGCCTCGCATCTTATCTTTTTCCCCAACTCGTTTAATAAATTCAATAATACATGAGCACTCATGTAAGATCCTCTATGTCTGACATATTGGCTCTTCATTCAAACAAAAATTCCTAAATTTTATTCAGTATGCATAAAAGTCATTTATCTTATGACGTCACTGTTATTCAGTGGATAATGTTGTATCATAAAAATTGTATGACCACACTTTGGCACACACACATCAAGTCATTGACAATGTCCATATCAGCAATGTGTTTTCTTATTAAAATAGTGCTCAGTTTAAAGGCGTTAAAATCCCATTTTAAAGGGTCATATGATAAATAGAATCTTACTCGTGGTCATTTCATATGAAATTTATGAAACTCGCTGAAGGCTTGTTTAAGTAAGATCCTCTATACCTGAATTGCCATCACATACTTGCATTCTTTGAAGCTCTGGACTTAGATAATTGTTTGGCAGATATTTACTTTTACAGTGGAAACCCCTTAGAAGGAATAACTTTCTGGAACCAGTTGTTCAAAGTTCAAAGCATCATTAGCCTAACGAGCCCATTAAGAGGTCAACTCTTCAAGTGTTTTACTACTTTATAAACAAATACACTGACACTTTTTGTTGAAAAAATGTGAGGAGCTATTGCAGTGCAAAAGCTTTTCACGTTTTTTTCAACAAAAATATTGGAGTATTTGCACTATTAATTGACATTTGAAATTTTAACGAAATGTTAGCTAACGAGGTCGTTAGTTATGAACAACCAGGCCCTGATGTCTTGTATAGTTTTTGTCCTGCCTGCGACTGGTAGAAGTGAAACGTAGGTGTTACTTTTCCAATGATGGTGGTGGTAGCATCACATAAACTTGGCGTCAAGTTTTCCAGTTTATAGTTCTGCTCTGCACTCAGACAGGAGAAACATCACATTCCTGGGGATTCTATCTGTCAAGATGTAGTTTATGGATATATGAATTATGGTTTATTTTTGTATGCTGCTTTTGTATTTTGTAAAATAATGTTATCATGTAGGGTATTAAAAATACACCAGAATAAAAAAAATAGATATATTAAATAATATATAGGTTGATTGTACTTGTATGAAATGAATCGTTATGCAAATATAATGAGTATTGTATCAAACATAGTCCCTTTCATGCAAAACCTCAGCAGTGTATAAAGATGTGTAGGGAGTTATTGGCATTTGCATCAAAGGTTACGTATTAGATGTGTTTTACTGACCCTTTGCATTGCTGCAGATAGGGGTGGGTGGAGGGGTGCTTGATAATTTTTTTTTTCATGCAAATATATGTGTTGGCCCTTTATAAGAAAGTGAAATTGATTTCTAATGTTGGCAAACAACATTTTTTGCTTATGGAGAAGATGGCTGTTACGCTTTCATGGGAAGTAACTCCACCATTTTTCATGTCCGTTTTCCATGGGAACCAACTCTTTCAGGTAAGAATTCATTCCCTTTGGAGCAAATTTATTCCTGTTAGAGTAGACCCTATTTGGGCTTTTTTGTTGTCAAGGGTAGCAAACAAGAAGTCTCAAAAGTTGCTGCCCTTTGTAAAAATTGTGAAGTCATAAACATTCAATTATACCCCTGCCCCCTCCCCTATATGGAGCTTTGTTAACTATGATAAGATGATTTTGTATTGCTGCTTTTAAATTTTTGTTTTGTAGTGGTGCTTAGTTGAACTAGTCAAGCCTAGAGGGTATGAGGGTTTTTATAAAATTAGACTGTTGAGTGACATTTCTTTTTTGTGCCAACATTTCTTATTATATGGATAGTCTACATTTATTTATGAGGATAAATCAAAGCTGCTTTACCATGACAAATGATAATAATAATATGCACCGCGACATGACAAAACAAAGTGGCATGTGCACCCAGCAAAGACTCAGATCAGCCTGGGCATTTGCCCAGTCTGATCAGTCTTTGCTGTGCACTTAAGGGTAGGTAAGGATCTTAGATACCTCTGTGTGGATAGTGAAGACTCTTCCCAGACTGGGCAGATTCCCAGGCTGATCTGAGTCTTCTTTGGGTGCCTATGCCACTTTGTTGGTTTTGTCGTGTCAAGGCTCATATATAGTTTTATGGCCTGATGGCTTTGGACAATTGGACGGACACACGGTGCCAAGTGTGTGCAACTATGGTTTCGTACCGTTGAGCCACTTGGGTAACGTCGATAAGAGAATTGAACTGAACTGAACTGGCTTTGGACAATAGTGTGTTTTGTCCTAAACGGGTTGATAGGGTCCATTGTTATCACTGAAGGCATGAAATAAAAAGAATAGTATACTGAACCTTAAAAACTCTGTACCACTTTTATCACACCTTAGTTTTTTTTTTTAAGATACATGTATACATTTTCTCTTTCCTTTTGTGTATACCGGTATTTGTCATGCTTAGGTATGACATACATGATGTACATGAAAAGTAATCCAAACTGAATCATGTGAGAAATGTAACTGGTAATATTGGTTGAGCAGGTTTTCTATCCCTCCTTCAGATTTTTTTTTTTGTAGATAAATACTACTAATGTTAGATTATTTGAGTTTTCAACTTTGTGCTAGTCGGTTGTAGTATCAAACTCTTCCAGTTTTTGGAATGACTATTTTTATAGATTCTTTTATTTGCATTCACAGCAGTTTTATTCTAATATGCAGGCATAGTCATTTGAAGTTCATCAATACCAATTTTCTAATACAGCACCAGCAATGTTATTCATATTTTAAAGTCAATTACCAACACCAGTGCTATCAGTCAGCAAAGTGATACCCTGCATTTTTCTCACATCCATTAGACTTACTGTAGGATTTTTGTAAGTGGTTCTGAAGGTACTGTAGCATCTTTTCTAAGTGTGTCCGCCTTCTAGATGCTTCTATTTCTACATGCATTGAGGAGGGTATATTTTAGATGTGATCTAATGACTTGAAAATTACTTACGACCTACTTAGTTCAGAGTCTACTTCAAAGGACGTACATTCGGTTGGTCCAGGCATTCTGAAGGTATATTTTCATATTTGCAAATAATTATGTTAGATATATATGTATTTATTGTGGCAAATTCGGCCTAGTAAATGGTTGTTATAGGAGCTGGGTTGTGACAAACTCTGTTTTGTGGGATGCAGACTGTGATTACCTAGACTAGCCTGCTCACATGCAGTCTGATCAGGGCAGGCAAGGCTTCTATATTTTTTACGAGATAATGTTCATGTCATGTACATGTCTTTTAAGATGAATGAATACACTTTCAGGGGAAGGAACTCTGCCATCTTCATTTTTGCCTCCCTTCTCTGTAGTGGTCAACTCTTAAAGGGAAGAATTTGCTCCAGGAGGAGCAAATTTTTCCCTTTAAGAGTAGACCTCATTTTTGAAAGGTTCTGCTGCCAAGGAAAGCTAACAGAAGGACACAAAAATGTTTCCCTTTCAAAAATGGTGGAAAAATATGAAAGTGTATCCATAAACCTTAAAATTGGAAGTTCACATGGTGTGACTGGAGACTGCACATGTACAGACTGGTCAAGGCAGGCATAGTTTGCTTATTTCACAAGACAGGTTTTCTTGCAACCTGGCTCAGTGCTTTATTTGTAATAAGCCATTTTAGAAAATAAAATATTTTCTATCAGATTGAGTTCTTTTGTCTTAAATACACCTTTGGGCTGGAAACTACTTAGTTCTTTAGCTATAGGAGTCTTTTCCTTCCAAAACAATCCTGAAATCTATTCTCGTATCCGAGTAGTTCTCGTCATTTTTTTCTAACAATTTCCTGTTTTCTCCCAAACAAGCAGGTTTTCTTTCAGTTTGCGGTAGTTGTGTATTGTGTACCTAATAACTCTGGTTTCGACACATACGTCATGAATTTATTTATAGAATTGAACTTCAGGGAGCGATCATTATTTGATATGATCTCACGCACAGATAACGTCACGTCCAGAAGCAGTTCTCGTCATGTTGCTTTTGAGCTTGATTTTAAAATAAATATAAAACCCATTTTGCTGTTGTTCCTATATAATGATTTTGACATCTTATTCATGTTACGAAGTCCGTTCGTATGCCGAATGCGCTCAATTTTTTTAATGAGGTCATAGCAGTCGAAAACAAACACAAAACTGAGATGAAGAGTTTGTCTTGTACACGAGGCTGCTGAAAACGATAAATCATGACTGGGTCAGGTTTGCTATTTTGCTATTTTTGTGTTTTTCCTGCTATGTTGACTTACATTCGGAATTTGTTTGCAAAGTAGACACAATATTGGAAAACCTGACCCAATTAAGAGAGGTCAGCACGTGGCTTGAACGTGCTCACGTGAATGCCCCTGACGTAATCACGCGACTTTGCGAATCCAAAAGAGAAAAAAACGGCATTTATATATACGCAGCTCGATATCTTGATGAGTTTTCGCACTAGTTTGACCAAATGTATCATAAACTTAGGATTAAGGCAGTTGGAGTGAAGAAAAATATGCGAAAAGCTCGTTTTAAGCAGAATGACGAGAACTACTAGCTGACCAGATCTACTCGGATACGAGTATCCATCATATAAGATGATCTAGAGTTTAGGGATTGTTTTGGAAGGAAAAAGCCTATCTAATAGCCAAATTTTGTCCAACTGATTTGTATCATTTGGGGGTACTTTTGACGAGAGAAAATCTCATCTAATAGCCAAATACATAGATGCTGCAGAAACCAAGCTTGCTACAGCAGTAATAGCTCTATACAACAGGAGTAGGCATGACTATAGGTGTAAATATGAAGAGACTGATATTCATATTTACACATAGAGCTTAAGGTCCTTTTTCTTCCCATATGCCATTCATGTCGTGATGGAGACTCACTGAAGGGTTCTGATGAGAGAGAGGCTACAACTTCAAAACAATCCAAGAATTGGAACCAAAAACCATTGTTATTCATGGTAATTAGATTCATCATATATATGAATATGTGAAGTATAAAGTTGTTAAAAGTGAGAAAAAAAGATATAATTTTATCATCCGAATGGAAAATTAGGCCAGCAGCCACTTGAAAATTATCATCATGACCCCAGTTTTTGGGTTAAACTGTGATATGTATAAATATTTGACAACTGAGTTGACACGAAAAAGGAGCAAACTGGCAAGACTGGGACCAGCCTGTGCATCAGCACAGGCTGATCCAAGACTTTGCTGTTTGCACATACCTTCTATGGCCCCTCAAAAATCTACAGGCGTACAAGGAAGGCTATAGATAGTTTCACAGACTCGTTTAAGTCTTGGCTATTGCAGATATGTTCAGCCACCTTTTAAAATGACATGGCACATATGAACTATTGACAATTGATAACCTTGATAGTCAAACAGTGAAAAAAAATGCTGACTTTCTAGAGTTGTAATCTGAATATACATATACCCAGAGTACATGTATTATAAAAATTGTTATGTTTCAAAAGTTTGTTAAAAATTAATCCTTGAGACAAACATATCAAAACTGATTTTTCAGAAAGTGAAAGACATTTCTGATTTGTGTAAAAACTGGTTGACAAAACAGTTTTGAACAGATGACATGCAGTACAAGTATTTGACCAAACTCATCATGTGTGTGTGTGTGTGTGTGTGTGTGTGTGAGGGGGGGGGGGGGGGAGAGAAGTACCAATTTTTCTACCTACCTGTGCTGGCAGCCAAGTCTGTCAGTTACCATACATGCAAAAGTGGTTGTCGACTGAGATAAACAGCAGTAGCAGCTTGGTCGACAGCCACTCACAAATGTTTCATTTACCATTATTGGTATTGCTTTCAGCTAAATCCTTGGTTGACATTCACTTTTCACAGTACCAGATCAACAGCAGTTATAAGCAATTTCTAATGGGAATGAACCGCTGCTTCTTCTTAATGTTCTAATGTTCTTCTTTATGTTCTGAGGTCCTGTGGTGAATGTTTACTAACATTAGTTTAAACGATATTTTATTAACTATAAATTACATACATATACTACAATACAATTTCAAAAGTATCAGGATTTGACAGTAAGCAAGATGCTTATTTATAAAGTCATTCCCATTTAGTCATTTACTAACATTGTTCAGACTGTGCCTCTTATGACCAAAAAAAAAAAGCCACAGTAGGACCAGTGTGAAAAATGGTCAAGGTGAGCAGTATTAGTCCGAATGGGCCAGTCCTAAATTGCATTTTATGATTTAATTTCTTTGTTTGACTGATAGTGCAGTATATGTTCTACCAGTACTTTAACTATCACCCAGATTACAAGAAAAGATGGCAAACTACATAGCCTGTGCATTTGATTAGTATAAGCAAAACAATACATTATACTCTAATCTGCTTAAATATTGGGACACCTAAAAACCATTAATTTTCCTAATTTGGGGACACATAAAACTTTAAAACCATTAATTTTCCATTTGAGACAAATCGAAAATTAATGGTTTTTAGGTGTCCCAATTAGTTTAAGCACTTTAGGTTACACAGGAAACAGTGCCTATTCTGCATGAAAACAAAGTTCATTATTTCTACCATAAGGCACTTTTTTGTGGGACATGGCTTCTATTGATACTTTGATAGGTGGTTCACACTGGCATCAGTATCAAAATAAGTTGAGTTAAATGTATGTCAACTTAGATATAAATGATAAAAACAGAAGTTGGTCAGAAAAAAGAAAAAAAAAAAAACTGGCTGTAACACAAATTAAAAAAAAATCAGCAACAAAAAAGAAACAAAAGAATGCATGAATAAAAACAAACCAAAGTTTATTAGGGTATATTAAAAATAAAAGGAACAAGTCTAACTGTAAGCTGAAAAACTGCATTGTCTGGGACAAAAATCCTTAAGTTAATTGCCATATGTAATGAAGGTTCAGGGAGGATCTTGCATATATTGTACGTCACATCTATTTTTTCTAGAAACTCAAGAACAAAATTAAAGACTATTATTAAAATGTTTAAGCACTGTCTTTAAGCTCGACTGGATCTCTTCATCATTACTTTAAATGTACATTCATATTTGTCAACCATTTTTAAAAAGGGAAACAGCATCTGTGACTATTTGTTCACCCCCTTGAAAATGTAGCTCTTCCAAAATGGGGGAGGGGGTTGAGGGGCAAAATGAAAATGGCAGAGTTCCTCCCTTTAAAAGTGTACAAATTCACCTTCAAGATTTGAACAAGTTGAAAACTGCTGGCAGAACAGCCGTGAGTGAGTGCAGAATTGAGCAATCTTTTTCTGATGAAATGGTCTAAAAAAGAGTTTGCTTGTATACTTTTGTTTAAGATTTCAGTTTGATAGCTCAGTGGGTTAAACACTGGCCTAATAATTATAGCTAGTGAATGGAGGTTTAATCCCACTGCTGGCAGAATTCTTTCCAACCATATACTATAGTCCAGTTCAAAAACCCTAACTATTCAGAAAATATCTCATTATCATCCTTCCATCAGCTCAATATGACTGAAATACTGTTTAAAGGGTGGTAAAACCACATCATCCATCCATCTATCACAGTATTTAGAATCATTACAGTAAGTTTATTCAGTGTAAGATTCATGGCTGAGGGGGAGCTTGTCAAATTGTTAAGTATAATCTATACTGTTCACAAAAGTAGGGGATATTAGAGCATAGAAGTGAGTACAAAAATTAATAATAATGGCTGGGTTAGATTATTGTAGTATATTGACTGAGCACTATTCAAGTACCAATATTAAACCAAAACAGAAACAGTCACAGCAGGCCATGTGACCTAGAGCAACACATAAAGGACTACGGGGTCTACACCTTAATTTCGCATCAGCAAAAAAAAAATCTTTTGGACCCTCAGATTCTGTGAATAATTAAATTCGTCATAATTTTCCGAAGGGAAAACACCCACTTTGGTAGGCTTTATTGCGTTATTTATGGTGAAGGACCGTTACAAATGTCACCATCTGTGAGACTGGTATCTTTTAAGCCTACCATTTTCTCCTGTGATAAAACCACATGAAAAAAGTGTCTGTATCTTGTTAACTGAGGCATTAGGCATCAGTCTTAACGTTTGCATAAAAATGATACGTCATTGCTGAGCTGGATTCGTGCAAAATTTGGGTGTCAACCCTTCGTCTACTTCCAATTTACTCTAGGTCATGTGACAAGCTTAATCATATCACTATTCATATTGAAGGTCTCTATGAATATTTTGTTTCATGAATTATAACAGTTAATATTCACCTACTTATTTTTCTTACTTCTGCAGTCTTAAATGTCTTAATATCCCTTACTTATTTTGAGCAGTATCGTATATTTTGGGTATAGATTTCTTCATAACCACCTACGTAAAATCATTGTCCAAAATACATATGGTAACCGATTTTTAAACAATAGAACATGGTAACAAAAGTCTGTCTTGATGTATTATTTGAACTGCCAGGCCTATAGATTAGCATTGTATATGTGCAGTCTGGTCAGGGTCTCAGAATTAACTGGATATCATTTACTTAAAGAAGGAACTTTACATGTCAGATTCAGACTGGTCTATCTGCTCATGTGAGAAAGCAGAATATTTTTTATTCAGCACATGCCTTAAGTAGCAATTGAAGAAAAAAAATGTATCATTACATGCTGTAATTAATACCTGATCTTGAACCCTGGTATACATAATGATATGTACTTAAACATCGAGTTGTTGATAGCAGCTGATCATAGTACAACTTCAGTTAACTGTTACCATGGTTACCCAAAACATTAGGACACTGACACCAATTACCCTAAATTTCAAACAATTACTGTAAATTTGCACTGTAAATTTGAGATACCTCAATTTGTTGGCAAAAATGGCAAACTGTGTAGACCCTGATCAGACTGCTCCTCTTCTTAGGAGCAGTCTGATCAGGGTCTACACTGTTTGCTCAGGCCTTTTGGCCTAAATAATTTGGGTCAGTACTATACCATAATCTGTCATTATATTGCACTTGAAATAATTATTACAATTCAGTGCAGTGCAAAAGTGAAATGTCATATATTCAGTTGCAGTGACAAAAATAAATACATATAAAAAGAATAAACAAGAGAAAAAAAAAATAAAATCGGTGAAAGACAGTTTGGGTCAATGTGTAAAAAGGAATATGAACCTATATTATTCCATAACACGTAATTTCTTAAGATTACATGTAAAGAGTCATCATTCTGCACTGTAATATTGCTTTAGCAGTGTAAGAATTTAAGTTTAAAAAAAAAAAAATAGAAAATTAAAATTACAATATTAACAGACAACCTAAATGAGCTTATATAGGAAAATGTGTAATTTAACATGTAAGAAGGCTTGTTTAATAGTGGTATTATTAACATTCTTTTTATTATTTACAACTTATTCACTGTTTTTCCATCATGGCCCGCCAGAGGATATCATGGCAGCTAATCGTCAAGGAGACAGGGTGAAGGTCATGAAAAAATCTGATGAATCTCTTGATGATTTGGAGCAAGAATTAGAAGCAGAGCTTACACAGGCAGCAGAGAAATGGGAGAAATTCATCAAAGATAATAATTATGTATCTATAGGAGAGATTTATGATAACTGTGGTAAGCTTTATTACCATATTAATCCTAATAAATGACTCCCTTTCTTTTTTCCTGAATTAATGTTATATTTTCCTACTTACTTTTGCTAAACTGTTTCACATCAGTTATACCAAAGACGACCAATATGAATTCTATGGAGAATGACTCTTCAAATGGGGTCCTATCTTCAAAGAGAGAATTTGCTCCTTGAGTTCTTTTCTTTAAGAGCTGACCCCTCTTGAGAAAGGAGGCCAAAAAAACAGGGATAACAGTTAAACTGCCTCATTTGAAAGTATATCCATTCAGCTTAATACCCCTTATTTGAAGTATTTTTGCATGAGCTGATTTATTACTCTTTAATTTGGGATCTAAATAAAGCCCCTTCTTTCAATAGGATTAATATGGTATGTAATTTAATTTCATCGAGTATGTGTCTTTAATAAAAGTTGATTAATGCCAAATTTGAAAAGAGGATGACCAAGATCAAAATATCATCTTTTAATTCTGGAAACCATCATAATGACAAATAGTGAATATCCCAATTATGTCTTTTTTTCCTTTGATAAATCCTTGAAAAAGTCGTCATGTAAATCTTGACTACAGTCTAGGTCAAGGTCACTGAAAAAGGCCTGTTAGATTAACTTGGTAACTATCATAGGCTGGGTCAAAAAGTTCATATTCCTACAATTATTATTATTTAACAAGACAGCCCTGCAGCCCTGAGTCACTCATCTGGGTAAACAGGTCAAAGATCAACCTAGAGTGATCATTTGACCAAATCTGATAGCAATTTCTATATGAGTCCAAAATGCTGTATACCAAGTTTAAATGCAATGGCCTTAATTGATTCTAGAGGATATGATTTTTTAAGGTTTTCCCAAATATGGGAAGGATGACCATCTTAGTCAAATGACCACAGCCATTCAAACAAACTTTCATTTCTGGGACCCATGGAAGTTTCATTTGAAATTATGCTCTAATCGGCTCAGTGGCGTTGGAGAAAATGATGTCTGAAATTGTTGAAATGTGTGGCCTTGGTCAAAGAATGACCTTTTACCTTTATTATACAGGGCCTGACAAATCCATTATCCGGCTGCCCGGGACAAGTTAAAATTTTTGCTGGGCAAGTAAATATTTTTCTTACTTGCCCAGAAAAATGTATAAGCTATATAGGGAAAACCCAAGAATTTCAGCATTTTGTAGTGGAAGCTCTGTACCGGACAAGAAGATCAAATTTTGATTTGTCAATCCCTGGCCTCTAATATTAACCAAAAAGACCAATGGTCCTGTTGCTCACCTGAGACCTTTAAGGTAAATGTCAACAAACACAATTTGTCACTTTGCTCATTTGTTAGGAACTTGAAACCAGTGGCTCTTGAAGACAGCATACATGTATTTTAATTTTAAAATCTCAGTGACCTTGAGCAAAGACCAAAGAATTACCTTAATATTTGAAGGCCTTACGTTTTCATGACTTCAATTTTCCAGTTATTATATCTAGGCTTAAAAAGTTTTATGTGAAATCCACTGTTTAAAGATTCCCCATATAAAAGCATAAGAAAGTTGACCTGCATATGAAATATGGCTTCAATCAGTCCAGTGGCTTTAGAGTAGATGTTTGAAAATGTTGTGTTGATGGACAACAGAATATCTGTAACCTAGAACAAGGGTCAAAGAATGTCCTTGACCTTTAGCAACATAATGTCTTCATCTGCTCTTTTAGTTAGCTAAATATATCAAATATTATACCTTAGACTTCATAGTTTCTGAGAAATTGAAATATTTTCCCATGTACAAATGCATAACATACCAATGCTGGCCTTGCCATAAATTAGGTCAAGGTCAGTGCAGTGTCATCATTTGAACAAACTTTATAGGGACCCAGTCAACCATGCTACATAATAAGTTTCAAGGTCAGTGGCCCAAGGTTTAGGAGAAAAATGATTTTTAAAGGATTTTATCATCTATGGGGCATTTTGACCATCTTGGTTTAAATGATCAAAATTATCCTAAGCCAACCAATTCATTGCTGTACTGACTTAAAGTTTGAACATGTGAATACCTACTGACTGGAAAACAGACCATGATCAAGCCACTTCCAGGGGGCAGTCTGGTCACCACTGTCCAAACAAGGGATAATAAGGTAGTACTGTAATGTGCTTAAATGCTGGTACACCTAAAGCCATTAATTTTCTATTTGTACTGGGGCATCTAAGAACCATTAATTTTCCATTTGTATTTCAACACCTAAAACCATTAATTTTCCATTTGTATTGAGCCATCTAAAGACCATTAATTTTCCATTTGTATTGAGACACTTAAAACCATTAACTTTCCATTTGGAACAAATGGAAAGTTGATGGTTTTAAGTGTCTCAATACAAATGGAAAATTAATGGTTTGTTTAAGCACATGAAGGGACATGTATTTGTCTTATCTTTCTGTGATTTTTTTTTCAGATGAGCAGGAGAGACTGATGGTAGGAAAAACAATCATGTTGCCAGATAAGAGATGGGGAGGAATAAGTGGTGTGAAATCTAGAACATTTATAAATGCAACATTAGGTATAAACTATATTATCATAGCTCACCCAAAATAATCAAAGTGAGATTTCCATCTCGAATCTATTTCATGGCTGCATGCCCTCTCTAGTAACCCTATTGCACTCAGAAAAGCCAAAACTCCATAGAGTTTTGGCCTTTCTGAGTGCAGTAGGGTTAAGCCCCTCTACCATGTTTCTGGAACTATTTTTATGTTGACAGCTAGGTATGTACATAATCTACAGATAGTAGTGGCTTACAGTAGGCGTTAGAATTGGGCATAATTATGCATGGCATTATCCATGATATCAGCTATTTTTGTTGTGATAAAGTGCAGCCCTAAAACAATGACAGAATCACAGTTACTATAAATATTTTGTTGAAAACTATTTGGCAAGCATGGGTAATATTAGATATTCTTCAGGATGTAGACCATCACCCAATTTTCTGAAAATATATTTACTAGCAGCATGCAATGCTGACGCTTTTCTACCTTTAGGTATGGCTTAACCTTTAAAGCACCAAAAAAGCAGACAACAAAATTTACATCTGCAAAAATTTCAAAAAAATGTTTTGTCCAAGTTATATTATATTGAGAACTCAAAGACTACTATATAGAACAAACAGTGTAGATCCAGATGAGGTGGCTCAATATGAGACACCTCTTCTGGATCTACACTGTTTGCAAATGAAACTTTCATTTTGGCGCTTTATGTGTTCAATACACTTTTTTATGATGCAGCCAGGAACTATTAAAATTATTTGAAAATTTGATCTCATGAATAATGGAACAGTACAAGGGGAGATAAATCTTGATCTGAAGAATTTGTTCTTCTTTCCATAAAGAGCTCCTCATAGAGGAAAAAATTTGTTCGTTATAGATGCTAATTCTTTTGCTTAAACAAGAGGCCCAAATGGGCCTGATATCGCTCACCTGGCTTTTATGTGACGGGACATTCTGATACAAAATTGGTCCAATTCCAGAGATTTTCTCAATTTCACATTTTGCTACTTTAAGTAACAGAGACCAATTTGTCTGGTCTTTATATATTTACTTTTGAAACACCTCAATGCAAGAATCATTTTGCCATAAATTTCATCAAAATCCATTCAGGGGTTACTGAGATATCGTCAGTTTCATGTTTTGTGCTATTTTTAGTAACGGCAGATGGCGGCCATCTTAGGATCCCAAAATGCAAAAAATTGAAAAGCTTCTATGCAAATACCATTTTGACACAAAATTGGTCCAGTTCCATAGTAATTTTCTAATTTTCATATTTTGCTATTTTAAGTAACAGAGGCCATTATGACTTGTCTATATTTAGTTACTTTTGAAACATCTAAATGCAAAAATCATTTTGACACAAATTTCGTCAAAATCTATTCAGCGGTTACTGAGATATTGTCATTTTCATGTTTTGTGCTATTTTTAGTAACGGCAGATGATGGCCATCTTGGAATGCCAAATTGCAATTAATCGAAATGGCTTCATGTAAGGAACATTCTGACACAAAATTGGTCCAATTCCATTTAAGGGTTCTTGAGTAATTGTCATTTTATGTTTGTGCTATTTTTAGTAACAGCAGATGTCAGCCATCTTGGAAAGCAAAATGGCAATTAATAGAAACGGCTTCATGCAAGGAACATTCTGACACAAAATTGGTCGAATTCCATTCAAGGGTTCTTGAGTAATTGTCATTAATATGTTTGTGCTATTTTTAGTAACGGCCCCCATGGTGACCATCTTGGATAGTCAACTGGCACAAAATTGAAATAATTCCTTTCAAGGACCATTTCTGACCAAATCTGACCACAATCAATTGCGTTTTCTTGAGATACTGACATTTGAGCAAAATCGGTGTAGGTCACTGTGACCTAATTCCGCTATAGATTTTATTCATTTTTACAATTTTTAATCCCAAGGTCCCATTAATATTCCACGCAAACTTTCAACCAAATATACCAAATGGTTCTGGAGAAGAAGTTGATTTTGTTGTTTTTGCTATTTTTAGTAACGGCAGCCATCTTGGATTCTTGACCTGATCCAATTTTACAATTTTGAAACCCTGCAGTCCGGTCATGCTCCATGTGAAATTTGAGACCCATGGGTGCAGTGGTTTTAGAGAAGAAGTTGTTTGAAGTAGTTTGAATAAGTCGTTTTTTGACATTGCCATTTGAGCAAAATTACACTCGTAAACAGAAAGTAGGTCACTGTGACAAAACTCCGCTACAGATTTTTTTTCATTTTTACAATTTTGAATACCAAGGTTTCACTGATGTTCCATGCCAAAATTCAGTCAAATATACCCAGTGGTTCTGGAGAAGAAGTTTATTTTGTTGTTTTTATTATTTTTAGTAACGGCGGCCATGTTGGATTTTCAACCTGACCCAATTTTACAATTCTGAGACCCTGGAGTCAGGTCATGCACCATGTGAAATTTGAGAACCATGGGACCAGTAGTTTTACAGAAGAAGATGTTTGAATATTTGTTTTTAGGTGTTGACGGACACATTTCGTGACGACGCACGACACACACATTGGTATGACAATAGCTCACTATGGCCCTTCGGGCCAGGTGAGCTAAAAAAAGTAACATTTATTTGAAAGGCGTAGGTCTTTAGGACAGCAGCAGTAAGTCACAAAACTAGTTTCCCTTAGTAAAAAGGTGTATTTGCCACCCATATTCAGATTGGAAAAACATTACAAATCAAAAATTTAATAGTCAGTTTCGATAACAACAGATAACATCTTATCACTCTGGGATTTCCCACCTGAGTTAAGAAAATATCACAGGATAATATGATAAAACTTTGTTTGCTGATGTCTGTAATATACTAAAACCAACTTCCAACCGACTTTTTATACCTTAAAATATCTTTTTCATTTTTGTAATTGAAATGAAACTTCTGATGCATATATTTTGACAACAGTCAAAGCTCCTTTACATTTTGTAAACTTTTTTTTTTATTTCTCTAAACTGTAAATAAAGCCAAATGCCAGAAAACAAGTGGTTGGTTGGGTTTGAGTACATATGCTTTCATGGAGAAAGAGAAAAGTAGAGAGACTCGAAAAAAAAGTATGCATCAAATAGCCATGATAACTGTTGAAAAAAATTCTACATTTTATTTTTTTTTTAATTATTTATTGTGGACACACAATGTTACCTCAATACCTGGATAGACTTGGTGTCAAGAGATGCAAGTATTCTCATAATGATATTTCCCAAGAAACTTAAGGGAACAAATCCATAATGGAATTTTCCCCCTCCGCTTCTTGGGGAGTATCAATATGAGAATTTAAGAACAACATTATAAACATCCACGCAGCGTTGCATAGCTGTTGATACAACATTATTTGATGTTCCATTCTGTGTCATTTTCAGGTTTGCCTCCCTTCTCAATTGGGGACAACTCTTAAAGGCAAGAATTTGCTTCCTTAGGAGCAAATTCTTTCCTTTAAGAAAAGACCCCATTTTGGACGAGCTACCTCATTCAGGAAAGCAAACAGGAAGTCATGAAAGTTTTTCCCCTTTAATAAACGGCAGCAAGACATTGCAGTGTACCATTACAGCTTGAAGACAGGAGTGGTACTGTATCAGGAGGATTAACTTCCGCAGTGTCATTCCGTTCATCATCCACGAACGAAAATGACAAAAACTATATTATATGGGCTCACCTATTGCAGTGTCATTCTGTCTCTTGATCACATAGTGTCAACACCTCCAATCAGCCAATGAAATTATTATAACTGGTAATTCTGGACCACATATCATAGACGTGCTCCCCCCCCTCCCCCCTGTCAAATCACTATACATACACTTTCTCTTTTTGATAAGTACAGTCAAATCAACATACATACACTTTCTCTTTTTGATAAGTATAGTTCAAATGTTGCTTTTTCAGATTCTGAAGTAATGGGAGGCAGATTCTATCTGTCAGTAAAGTATAATGGTAATGATCTATACAATCGTAACTGGGAGTTGTGTACCCTTGATCAAGATTATGATGACAGGATAATATACTGCCCCTTCAACCCTGGGGACTACCATTTCATCAAAGACAGACAGATACCACTATATTTGCCAAAGGTATAAAGGAAAACATGACTTTTTTATGTGCTTTAAATACACTTTTGACAAGAATTCTAGATGATATCAGCTTTCTATTTTTTTTTTTGTTCCCATGAAATTTCCATGTAATTCTTGCTATCATAAGCGGAATATATTCTATTAGTAATATTGCAAGTAATATAAGATGTAGAAAACAATTTCCTAAGCAACTGCAAAGAGAATAAAAGTGAAAAAAGAAAAAAATATATATCAGTAGGATAAATATTGGTTGCTTTTAAGACTTGCTCAGCATTTTAAAATAGAGTATTGTAGTCTAAATTAAGGGCTACAATATAGGCTACAAGCAAAATTCTTGAATGGTATCCCAGTCAGAATTTTAACTAATTGCTGTTGCCCTTTAGAAAGTTCATTTGAATACAAAAACACTGACGCTTTTTGATCAGATTGAAGGATAGACTATTTATTAATTTGGTTGGCTACATAGTGGCTTTTCTACAAACCATGTACATGTACCTCTTAATTTTCAGGGACGCTATGAGACGAAAGGTTGGATAACCAATCAAGATGATGAGACCATTCTGTGTGGATTTGCTGACTTCACTCTTTGAGACTTTAATGGAAGTTAATGAGATTGTATAATGACTTGTGAATTGAAAGAGTCCCTCAATTCAAAGTTACAGGCCAGGCCTAATGTTTTAGAGCACCATATTTATTTGGTTTCTTTGGTTATAAAACTGGAGTTTACCCTTCCAAAATCATCCCAAATATGAGCTGCGACACGAGAAAACCAACAATGTGGTTGTGCACCCAGCGCAGACTCAGATCAGCCTGGGTGTCTGCCCAGTTTGCTCAGACTCTTTGTTAATTTCTCAAAGGGTAGCTAAGGGTTGAAGCTACCTCCATGCGGACAGCGAAGACTCTGATCAGACTGGGCGGATGCCCAGGCTGATCTGAGCCTGCACTGGGCACACAACCACATTGTTGATTTTTTGTGTCGCGGCTCATATGTTAATCAGTCCTGAATAATTCAGCTTTTTAATGGAATTTTCTCTTTCAAAACAATCCCAAAAAACTAGATCTGCCTTATAAGAATAAGACATCCGTCTTATATAGAAAAAGACTTTGAGAAGCATCCACAGGCCTTGTGTTAAAGTCTGAGTTACTGTTCAACATTGATCAGATAATCATCAGAGCTCTAGATAAGAGGGGTATTTGATGATAATTGAAGGATAATTTTTTTTAGTTCTCACTGAAACCATATGTTGTGACCCCTCATCTGAACCGTCTCGTCGAGACGGTTCAGATGAGGGGTCACATCATATGTTTTTAAGCAGAGATAACAAAAATTATCCCTAATTATCACCAAATACTCCCTCTTATCTAGAGCTCTGAATCATGCCAGTTAATATTTTGATGAAAAACTTATATACCGGTAGTTAGCGCCTCAGGTTTTCACAAGTATTTTGGCAAGTGGGAGACTATCATAAAAGCAAGCTTTAGTAAGGCTTATGGCATTCTCCAGAGCCAGAATACAACTCCGAAGTTTTATGTCAGAATGAGTTTCACTGAACAGTAAATCGAGAATACCATGTTAGTGTCTTTTGATATCAAGTTTATCAGGCAAGACCAGAAACAGTGTAGGAATGGCGAGACTTGCCGAGCCAGTCCGATATATTCCGGGTCGAGCCTGATAAACTTGATATCAAAAGACATTTACATGGTTTTCTATTTATCATGCATCATTAGAATATTTTCAAGTGTAAGGAGCGTCAAACAAAAGAAAAGCAAAAGCAGTTTTGTTTGAACTTATTGACGTTGCGAATGTGTTATGACGTAAGTTGGTGACGTCATTTAACCAATCAAACCCTGTTATCAAGGCCAACGTCAGTATGTAGCCAATCGTCTTCAGAGATCGCTTCTGAAGGCATTGCCTGATAACAGTTCTACAGTGACATGATATCACATCAAGTTATCATACCCCTGTTATCTAGGGAATTTTGCAGCAGATGAATGATAAATTGTTGTAGCCTAATTTGTATGTATTCACAGCATGAATGTTGACACCGACATAATTTGTAACATTGAAAGAGTGAGATTATATTTGAGCCGGGACACGACAAAACCAACAATGTGGTTGTGTGCCCAGCGCAGACTCAGATCAGCCTGGGCATCCGCCCAGTCTGATCAGAGTCTTCACTGTCCACATAGAGGTAGCTTAGACCCTTAGCTACCCTTTGAGCATTTAACAAAGAGTATGATCAAACTAGGCTGATGCCCGGCTGATCTGAGTCTGTGCTGGGCGCACAACCACATTGTTGGTTTTGTCGTGTCGCCGCTCATTTGTCCTTGTCCTTGTAAATAATCCCTTTAAATTATTCAACTACGTAATGCATTGAATTTCTTATACCTCTCTCTGTGACCTCACTTTGAAGCAGTTTTTGCTCTGGATTGGCTGTATAATCATTTCACTCTTTTATATCTGCAACTGAACTTTCATTCTTTGAATTTGGACATGTCAACTATTTGACAAAACAATACAGTATGCCAATGAAAGCAAATTCAAATTTTAATGAAATCACTCACTGCGAGCTGTCTCATTTTAATCAGTGATTGCAGTGGATTCTGAATTAATCTAGGTAAAATATGTTAACTTTTAAAATAGTATTAATTTAAAAGCAGCAAAAGTACTCTCTTTATAGTTAGTTTTATTATATATCATCTTTTATCTTGAGTCTTCTTATGTCTGAATTTGCAGCCTACAAATGTGGTGTTATGGCCCTTTCAACAGTATTTCAGTCATATCAAGCCCCTGGGAGGGTGATAATGGAAGGCTGTGTGCAAAGGAATCCCGTTCATGGTTAAAAAAATTTGGTGATTCCAGTGGGAAACAGAACTGTTAGCTTAGCAGGCCAGGCCCCAAGGTTATAAAACTTTTTTCATGCTCAACTCAGCTGAGCATGAAATTTAAAATGCCCATTAATATAAAAATACCAAGAAATTCAGCATTTTTCAGGCTCAGATAAGCCAAGAAGGCTATTTTTTCTGCTCATAGATATTAAAATGCCAACATTTGTTGGCATTTTAAAATTTATGAGCAGAAAAAATTTCATGCTCAGCTGAGTTGAGCATGAAAAAAGTTTTATAACCTCGGGGCCTGGGCGCGACCTACTGAGCTATAGGGCTCCTTGAGAAGTATGGCTAAACCAAAGATAGATTATCTTAGTCTTTCTGCACAGCTTCGATAGGGTTCTGTTAAATCAATAAGACTTGCTATGCCAGTAGACCAACCAACTGCGGATTTGTGAGCAATATAACTGCATCGACACTTTGATATTTACCTACCTATTTACTGGTGTCTACTGAACCTGTCTGTTTGTCCTGTCAGAGAATATTTTATTAAACTGTTGGCTACATGACAACTAGTTTTGATCCTGAGGAGCAGTCTAATCCAGGGCCCGGTTGTTCAAAACTAACGACATTGTTAGTTAACGAGACGTTAAAATTTCAAACGTTTATATCTCAAATACACCAATATTTTTTGTTGAAAAAATGTGAGAAGCTTTAAAATGTGAGAAGTTTAAGCTTCTCACATTTTTTCAACAAAAAATATCAGTATATTTGGTAATGAAGTTGTAAAACACTTAACGAGTTGACCTCTTAATGAGCTCGTTAGGCTAACGATGCTTTGAACAACTGGGCCCTATACTGCTTGCTCTGGCTCTTAGACTTCTTCTGGTATCCCACTTAAGCTCAAATTAATCAGACTGTAATATACAGTAGAACTTCAATGACTCAAACCCTGATGGTCACTGCCTGACAAGAACTCTTTCCTTGGTCCCTAGATATCACTTTATATGAAAACTACCCCTGGATGGCTAGAACTACCCTTGGCTGGAACCAGTTTTCATGGTCCTAAGCCTGTTCGAGCCAATGAAGTTCTACTGTACATGGCTGAAAAAAGAGCCATCAAAAACCCCAAATATAACAGATTTCTACAATTTATATGAACCAAGAAAAATCTTTAAAAAAGATAAACGTTGCTAGAGAAATATTAAGTGATAAAGTGCCGGGCATGCTACTTTGGTCGGAAGCGTGTCCACTGCGAATGCTAGCGACACTGAGTTTTTTTTGTAGTTGGTTCGTGGAGACATTATCCCATCTGCCTCCTTGAGGCTTGCAAAGAAACAGTGTGGATAGGTTACTTACCTGTTCGACATTTCCCAATTGTCAAATGGGCCGTAAGCTCCCCATCCCCCTCCCCCGCAAAAAAGTAAACAATTAAGTTATGTTTCGATAACTTGAATACCCACAACTGAGCGATACGCGAATTGACGTTTTTCTTAAAGACCAACTAGTCAGTGCTCCGTCTTTTATTTTCCGTCAACCAGAATTCGATCGAAAAAAGCTGCGTATCAAGTTCAATACAATTGGCAACAGGCCGATCTGTTTATTATCCCCCGACCAAAAGGTTCGGGGGATATAGCGATGAGCCTGGCGTCCGTCTGTCCGTCCATCCGTCTGTCCGACCGTAAACATTTTCTTGTCCGCTCCATATCTTGAATACCGTTTGGAATATTTCATGATACTTCACAGTTATGTAGAACAGGTCATGGCGATGTGTCACTTGCAAGAATGGTAACTCTTACTTTTGTAATTTTTTAGTTATCTCCCCTTTGGTGAATTTTTGGCAGATTCGTGTCCGCTCTGTAACTTGAATACCCTTTGGAATATTTTCATGATACTTCACAGATATGTAGAGCAGGTCATGACGATGTGTCGCAAACAAGAATGACAACTCTTGCTTTCTTACTTTTTGAGTTATTTCCCCTTGATGGTTTTAGGTGTGATTTCGTGTCCGCTGCATAGCTTGAATACCCTTTGAAATATTTTTATGATACTTCACAGATTTGTAGAACAGGTCATGACGATGTGTCGCGAACAAGAATGACAACTCTTGCTTTCTTACTTTTTGAGTTATTTCCCCTTGATGGTTTTAGGTGTGAATTTGTGTCCGCTCTATAACTTGAATACCCTTTGAAATAATTTCATGATACTTCACAGATGTGTAGAACAGGTCATGACGGTGTGTCGCGAACAAGAATGACAACTCTTGCTTTCTTACTTTTTGAGTTATTTCCCCTTGATGGTTTTAGGTATGATTTCGTGTCCGCACCATAACTTGAATACCCTTTGGAATATTTTCATGATACTTCACAGATTTGTAGAATAGGTCATGCTGATGTGTCGCGATCAAGAATGACAACTCTTGCTTTCTAACTTTTCAAGTTATTTCCCCTTGATGGTTTTATGTGTGATTTAGTGTCCGCTCTATAACTTGAATACCCTTTGAAATATTTTTATGATACTTCACAGATATGGAGATCAGATCATGACAGTTTGTCTCAAACAAGAATGACAACTCTTGCTTTCATCCTTTACCGAGTCCACCCCCCCCCCCCCCCCCCCCCCCCCCCCCGCAATTTTTTTTTTTTTTTTTTTTTTTTTTTTCAAATTTGGATTCTTTGTCCAAAGTACTTAAGAAGTTATTCACACATTTTGAAAAGTTGAATGTATCATATGCAGTACATTGTCTACATGGTTGCTATTTGAGATTTTACTCTTTTTTAGCAATATGGCATACTGTTTTGGTCTGAGTGTTAGATAATCATGCATCTGTTGAACAGATAATGTCAATAAGGAGCATAAAAGAATGACAGTATACTATTTATATGCATTTTGAAGTGCACCCTGTTTACCAAGGCGCAGGGGGCCTTTGGTCGGGGGATTTGCCATCTCCTCTGATGGCTATTTTTATACTGGCCAATGGAATGGCATAAAATGTGGGTCAATAGTAAGGTTAGACGTTGCCTGACGGCAACGAAAAAAATAAAGAGGACTATTTCAGTGTTTGGCTTTATTTATGAACACATCAGATATTTTAGTAAACAAAGTTAAATCTTCCAGAGGGTCTTAAACTGAACTCATTTAACTTCTCTATGCTAAAATTATGAATCTGATTTAACTGTGACTGCCATACCATTTATGCTGTGACTAAAAGTACCATAAAATTCTAAATAGTGAGACAGATTGGCCTGAGCAAATAGTGCAGACCCAGATCAGCCTGTTCCTAAAGGAGCTGTCTGATCACGGTCTACTCTACTATGTCTTTTGGACACATTACTGAACTGAAAAACCAAACGGTTTCAATTTTAGGACCATTACCATTTTAGGACCATTACCGTTATTATTTTAGGTGTCCCATTTTTTTTAATTTTTAGGGTAGTCTAGCTGTATTGGCAGGGGAGTTAGTGTGCTGGAATCATAATTATGTCCAACCCAGGGCATGATTCTTCCCTAGCCTCAGGATTATTTTAGCCTCATCATCTCACCATTCCAGCATTAGACCAGAATGACTGAAATATTGTTAAAAGGGCTGTAAAACTTGGAATCATTCATTCATATGACCATAAGTACATGTAGCCTGCCTTAACATATTTTGCTATTTAAGGACATATACAAGTAATGAGTCATGATGCATGTATTCAAAAGACAATATTTTACTTTTTCAGTGTACGAGTGAAAAATACATGTACCTCTTTTGGTTTTAATTAGTGAAATAACAATTGATCTTAACTGAAATAGTCAAATTTTTCTGTTTCTTTTAAGCTTTAAAATTGCTATACTTTAGTTTATTCCAATGCGCCAGCCATCACAACAGAGACACAACTTTTTTTCTAGCTGTTTTGCATCAAATTTGATGCTTCCAGCAAGTTTACTGGGTATGATATTGGTTGTAAACTATGATTGCAACTCAAAAATATGCGTAGCTTGAAATTTCTTTTTGATAAACAGATCTCAAGAACTTTGCAAAGAAAGAATGCCTACATGGGACTTAGGTGGCCTGGCGTCACGTGTATTAACAATGTTACATTGGCACTTTTAGTGGTATCATTAATGTCGTAATAATGTTCAAATATGTGTGGCATTATTTATGTCTCGCCAGATAAGGTATAGCCAATTAATCAAGAGATAAATAAGACAGTTTAACGAAAATCCTATTTTTGAAACAGTGAAATCAAAGTGAAAATTTCATTGTTTGAAACACTGAGTTAATCAGTTTAGATTTCATCTTTATACTACTAAGTAAATGAAAGAATGTGTTTCAAAAATTGCTGTATATTCAGACTTAAAATTTAGCTTTAGATGTTTATAAAACATTTAAACACTGATCAAATGCACCAAAACTATCTGCATATAAATGATATGAGCCGCGACGCGAGAAAACCAACAATGTGGTTATGCGCCCAGCGCAGACTCAGATCAGCCTGGGCATCAGCCCAGTCTGATCAGAATCTTCGCTAAGCGCTTAAAGGGTAGCTAAGAGTCTAAGCTACCTTCATGCGGACAGCGGAGACTCTGATCAGACTGGGCGGATGCCCAGGCTGATCTGAGTCTGTGCTGGGCGCACAACTACTTTGTTGGTTATCTCGTGTCGCGGCTCATATGTACAATGAAATTATTCTAATAGCAACCTATTGATTCACTTTGCCAATTGTAAATACACTTAGGTTTAATCTTATGAGACATTTCATGAATTAATATTGGCCATTGAACTTGAATTGTGCTGATAGAATAACAACCAACGACAGAGAATCAGCACCATAATGACAGTGTAAAACAACAATTACAATATCATTAAAGTTTGATGTTTAAGCCTACAGACACTCTAGAATTGCCTGAATGGTCCAAATAATGTTATAAAGGTTGTTTTAGAGCATTTATAGGCCTAAACTTCAAACATTTATGGAATGTATAAAGACAACTGACACAGTACTACCAATCAATGGCGATACAATATATACAACAGTATAGTCCGGCAGAATAAGGGCGATATTTTGGATTACCTGGAATTTGCGTTCAAACTTTTTTTCTTTATTGATTCTTGTAGCTGAGACATAGTCTTTTAAGATTCTGATGCCACGTTGTCATCATTGAGCATTTTGAAATATTCAAGATGGCGTCCAAGATGGCTGCCGCTTTGTGACAAAAATCAGATATGACCTAAAAAAGCTTCAATAAGTCATTTTTTTCATTAAAATTCTTGGAGTTCAGATGAAAGTTAAAGCATTTAGAAAATTCAAAATAGATTCTATATCTATCAAGATGGCCGACAAGACGACGGCTGATATAAGGAAATTTGTGAAAAATAGCCCAGACCTCTTAGTGTAGCGGGATCTGATCAAAATAGTTCACTTAGTGACACAAGCACCAAATTTGGTATAATTATAATCCTTATAATTAAGTTAACATATGTTTTAGCATAGCCGTTACAATAAAACAACAATGTCTTCATTAGCTTATGTAGTTTACGATACAGAAATTCCTTACCGTTGTTACCTAAACTGTAACCATAATAATGATTTGAAATGGTATTTACACATATATATGCAGGATTTCAATAGCACCAGTAATAAAACACACATTTAATGAAATGCAGATGAAGGAATCTGGTGTAGTTTACGTTACCAAAATAAAATATTATTATAATAGATTTTAGAAGTTGTAAAGTCCAATCGTCGCTTACACAAGTATTGTATTTACCCTTATATACTTTTATTTTTAAATTAATACTCTCCCTCTATTTTGACGGTTCAAATTGGGTTCAGACGATAGATATATTTATTAGCATGTAGTGACTCATTCTGCTTTTATAAGAATGATATAGTTATTTGTTAAAAGCTAAGCTTCTTTGGCAGACACCTCAAAGATCATTTACGTATATATTTATATTTGATTCTCGTAATATGTTAATGCAATTCAAAGTTCAGACATGGACAGTCTGTACACAGAATACAGATCAGCATTATTAGCTGGTGTTGTTTACATTATAGAAATACTGGGTATAATAATTAATATTATTTTCATGCAGTCTCAGTAATGATGTGAAATGGTATCTATGCTAGGTTTTAGAAATTGTAAAAAGTATATACAATAAAAAATAATTAAATTATGTATCAAAATACAGCTTACTCAAGCTGGAAACAGTGGTACCAGTTGAGACCACTACAGATTCTCTAGGGAGTCTTATGTTGATTCAAAATACTGTATGTAAGATACGTAGGGTATGCGGATACCCACACAACAACAATTTCTTTAGGGTGATGTCATATATGCTCCAGATATCAAAGCAATCTTTGATTGTGGTACTCCCTTGAGACCTTTTAAATTTTTTGGTACTGACAGCAGCGTAAGTTACTTTAATACCTCTATGGAAGCTATATAATTAGTCAACGTGCTAATTCTATTCCGCTAACAACACGGTCTCTTTGGACCCTGATCTCTGTTTTTACATGTTCAAATTATTAGATAAAGAATAATATACCATTTCAGGCTACTACAGGGCCTCTATGAGAACATGTAAACTACTTGGAACTAAAACAAGGCCAATCAGGTAACACGGTGATATCAGTTCATGGTACTATTAGGGCTATGTGGAAACACTGGTGCTACCTCAGGTTACGGTTATTTAAAACCTTCCCCAACGCTATACCAGTTATATGCATAGCTATTTGAATATGGTACCATGAGAGGCTGCTAAAAGACCTTCTAATACTACCATATAGTGCACATACTTGAACTTAAATAACCATTTTTATGATCATTATTAAAGTAAGCCTAAAGATTAAAATCGGTCTCGTATATAACCTTGTAGCTGAGGCTTTTACAAAACTTCCATAGACAATAGGGTATCTGCTAAATCGTCAAGAAGACCTTTGTAAAACACTGAAGTGATGCCAGCTCAGGCTTTTAAAAGTTATTATCAGTGGGCACTACGGTACCATCTAAGGATATTACAAGACCTTCACAGAGAATATGATATCAGATTTTCCAAATACAAGACTACACCGTTTGCTGTGCCAGCTTGGTTTATGCAAGATACCTAGAAACACTTAATTTCAGCCTGATGCTTGTCTGATAGACACTTTAATAGCCGCTTGCTATACCAGACTTTCAAAAAATGCGGCAGCTGCTCAAGGTAGTGTAATGATAAAAGGACACGGCTGTACCAGTTATAGCTATTACAGGACTTCTTGATATACTGTGATGTCACCACAAGCTACCTAACACAAGAACATCGGAAAGACTATGGAGCTTTGGTGCCACACTCTTTTAACAAGATGTCTAGGGAGACTGTAATGTCAGCTCTCAATCCTACAAGGCACATACTTAGATGTTGGTATCAACTTAGTTAACTACAAGACCTTTTAGAATATGTTACGTGCACAAGCCATTTTGGAAACTTTCCATTAAAATACATCCTCTTAAATCACAACTCTCTTCCATATACTGCACATACTATATAACCTCCCTTAACCAGATAGGTCACTGGGTCAGCACAGATGGTTTTGAAACACTTTCTCTTCCGTACAGAGTCAGCAAACTCAAGACCTCTCCAGTTCTTTAAATTGCCTCGTTTTCTTCTGTCTGCCTTTTTCACCCCGTTCCTCCCCAGCTCAGGTCAGTGAAAACCTCTATGAAGATTATTTGAAGACTCATGACTAATAATGGCCTCTGTCAGCTCTGTGGTGTCAGCTCGCGCAAATGTAAACCCTCTGGAATAACAACCTCCTAGGTTTATTACAAAACAACTTTGCAGACTAAGGTATAAATTCAAGCCACTGAAAAGCTCTGTTTATCATTACTATAATGCCAGAAATCACTTTGCTAAAACACCACAGTAGTGTTTGCTCCTAATATATAGTTTGTAATGCAAATATTCATGTTTCAGAATTTTTTCTTGTAACATATACTCAGTAACGTATATAACAGAGAAACATTCTCTACATTTTGATACAATTGTGTTTGGTTTAATTCTTTGTATAAAATCAGTGTATTTGCTTCACTGGTATAAATAAAATACTTTTTTTTCATCAAAATAAATATTTTGCTCATTTTGTCTTATAAAAAACCTAGTAACGTAAATAACATCAACTCTTTTCACTCTGAGGATACATTTTTTCTGTAGAGAATAATAAAGTATTGATTCCAAAATGATAAACTTTATATCTACTTCAGATTTTACAAATACACCATTTCTCAAGGTGTGGGGCGAATTTATTGGTAGTTCAAAGACTACAGGAATAGACGACAGTTGCTGCTTCTGCAAAATTGACCACTTTTGTATCTGACATTTCAGAGTTCTCCCATTTACCTATCCTGCAAGGATCTGCCAATGTACACTTCGTTCTTCCATAATTGCGGTCGTAGAATATGTCGTGTGGATACCCTAAATAACTCATTAAAGTGTAATTGCATTAAAGTGCTTGTAAAAAGACAAACAAACACCAAAATTGCAATATATATAGCAAAACTCCTATATTGCTCTATTACTCCACCATATTGGACACCATCTTGATTTTCTCAAATCGCTCAAGGATGCCAAGGTGGCATCAGTCAGATTGTTGAAAGGCAATATCTAAGCTACAAGAATCAGTAAAGAAAGAAAGTTTGAACGGAAGTTCCAGGTCTAACTGGTTTTCTGCTGGACTAGTAACAAGAACGGCACATATACAGTGGATCCACAGTCAGCACAATATGTCAATATACATCCTTGACAAAAAGTTGTCATAACTGATCTATAAATAAATATGGACAAACAAATAATGTATGTAATATACATATACTTTTGCAACTGTTTCCTTTCTTTTAATGTTATGCTCAAATCTCAAATAAGAAATGAGACAGCTTCTAATGACTTATCTAAGGTGTATGGGTACACTCTATATTTTTTTCTGCTAGTTTTACAAAGACAGACATCTTCTGTCACTTTCTGTTTGCTTGCCTGCGTGACAAAACCCTTCAAATAGGAATCTACTCTTAAAGGAAAGAATTTGCCCCCCCCCCCCCCACCCCAAGCTGGCTGACTTGCTTCTCCTGAAAGTATATCCATTCACCTTAAGTATATATAAGCCGCGACACCAAAAAACCAACAAAGTGGTTGTGCGCCCCGCGCACTCAGATCAGTCTGGGCATCCGCTCAGTCTGATCAGACTCTTTACTAAGCACCTAAGGGGTAGCTACGGGTCTAAGCTACCTCTATGTGGACAGCGAAGACTCTGATCAGACTTGGCGGATGTTTGTTTTCTCGTGTAACGGCTAATTTTTTCAATGATTCAAGGTGATACTACGCAGTCACCAAAAATTCACAAAAAGTATGTGCTTCTTCATGTGCTAACGTTGCGTGTTATATGCAATGCCAACATTTCAGAGTTCTAGATAGGCAAAAACTTGAGGGTGAAATATTTTCTCTGATCACAAAAACAGTCAATTAGAAGTTCAGATAAGGTGTGTTTTTCAAGATAGTTCTTGATTTTTTTCTGCACAAAACGTATGGTGCAATCTCTCATTACAGCTGCCCCACAGAGGCAATTCAAATGAGCATAAAAACATGTCTTATGGAGAATAACAACAACCTTTAAAACTTCACTTCATTCCTAATTCTGTTGAATCATCCCTAAATATTTACACTTGGAGCTCTCAGGAAATGCTCAATTGTTTTGTTTGCGAAAATTAATGCTGTATAATGTTGTAAATGATATTTAATGATTTTGAATTTGTTTTGATGCACACAATATTTGGCACATAATAAAAGGATTCTAGTCCACAGTATTTCTATCTAGTTTGTGCATTTCCCACAGTATTACGACTGTTCCTTAGTTGTCCAGTAATGCTGTTATATAATACATACTGATGGTATCATTTTATATGTGGCCGATATACACTCACTGATCTATCTGCACTTCCTGATAATATAGTACAGTCTTCACTCATATGTAGACAAGTTACTGCTTCTGAAACATATAAGAAATACTTTTTCATCGAAAAGGAATAAATAAGCTGCGACATGAAAAAACAACAAAGTGGCATGTGCACCCAGTAAAGACTCAAATCAATCTGATCATCAGCCCAGTTTGATTAGAGTCTTTGCTGTCTGCATGGAGCTAGCTTAGTCACTTAGCTACCATTTCAGTGCACAGCAAAGACTTTGATCATACTGGGTAAATGCCCAGGCTGATCTGAGTCTTCACTGGGCGCTCATGCTTATTTGTTGGTTTTGTCATGTCATGGCTCAATTATTATGGTTAAAAAGAATTCTATTCATCACTGTGTCTTGCTTGTCTTGGAAATGTCACAAAGGAACCCTATACTATTTACAGAGCTCAACTAGAAAATTCCACAAAGCTTTAAGCAAACCCCACCACAGAAGCAATATCTATGCCTCACTTCCTGCTAGCGGCAGGACAGGCAGTAAAAATAAAATGATTTTTTTCAGTGAAAAGTTTTGCTTGCATAATAAAACTTGACATGCATAATAAACAAGCTCTTTTTCATCTTTTTAACACCCTAGTGTTAAGGTAACAAAACATTGTCATTTGGAGTACAAGTCAGAAACCCATCTTGTGCCTAATTAAGGTGAATGGATACATTTTCATGGAGGACAGCTCTACCAGTTTCATTTAGGGGTCAACTCTTATAGGAAAAGTTTCTGCCACACAGATGTTTTTAAACAATAAAATTTTACATTAAATAAGCTCTTTTTCATCTATTTATTAGTTATACAAAATATTTTCATTTGGAGTACAAGCCAGAATCCCATCTTATGCCTAATTATGGTGAATGAATAAATTTTCATGGAGAACAGCTCTACCATTTTCATTTAGGGGTCAACTCTTATAGGAGAGAGAATGCTTCTCTAGGAGCAAATTCTGTCCTTTAAGCATAGACCCTAGGAGCAAATTCTGTCCTTTAAGCATAGACCCCTTTTCGATAGTTTTCATCCATCAGGGAAACAAACAAGAAGTTACAAAATGAGCCACGACACGAGAAAACCAACAATGTGGTTGTGCGCCCAGGGCACACTCAGATCAGCCTGGGCATCCACCAAGTCTGATTAGAATTTTCCCTGCATGCTTAAAGGGTAGCTAAGGGTCTAAGCTACCGCCATGCGGACAGAGAAGACTCTGATCAGACTGGGCGGATGCCCAGGTTGATCTGAGTCTGCGCTGGGCGCACAACCACATTGTTGGTTTTCTCATGTCACGGCTCAAATTTGTTTCACTTTGTATCAATGTCAAAAGTCATGAGAGTGTACCCATGTAACTTTCACAATCCTGATGATAGCCTTACTATGATCTTCAAAGCACGTTATGCTACTGTTAACATACCCTAATGTGCTTAAGTATTGGGACACCTAAAATAATAAATTTTCCATTTGTCCCAAATGGAAAATTCATTATTTTTAGGTGTCCCAATATATACGCACATTATGGTAATTTGGCAAAATGTGAAAAATAAACAAGTTCTTACGAGTATGTGCTGAAACTTGATGTATAAGTTGAGCTTTGTCTAGGTCCCAGACCTGTATATGTCCTGATTCTGTTCCTGATAATAACATATTACCCAGCATGACCAAACATCTGCAAGTAAAGAAAATTCACGCAACTATATGAAAATAACCAAGCCCCTCCTAAAGGTACTCTGATCAGGCTTTCATTTCATTCCCACAAAATATATGAGTTTACCAGAAAATGTAATGCTCAGATCAGATCAGGTGGATGCTTTGACTGATCCAGGTATTTGTTGTTCTCATATGCATACTTGTGATAGCTGAAGAGACTCAAATCATTGTATTACTGTATAAAGTCAACAACCAAAAAGCTGACATATTTCAAGTACATGTATAGGAGAAATTTGTTAATGCGCACTTGAAAATACATGTACACAATTAAAGTACTAAATGACACAGCAGACATTTGTTAACATGTTAAATGGCTCATACTATTGTTCAGTACTTGCAACCCTGTAACTGATGTTATAAACTTTCAATGAAATGTATTTTGTATCATGTGTTCCATCAAAGTGCTTACTAATAACCACTTTAGCAAGGACATACTTACACAAAAAGTGTACAAACAAACTATCTCAGTAAAACTTTGTACTCCTCAAAATTGTAAAAAAATTCATTTAAAATTTCTGCTATGATTTCAACTTACAACAATGTATCTTTAACATCTTTTACAAACATCTCTGTTCCTGACTCAAGGTCCATAACTCTTAAGTATCTGTCTTCTCCACATGAAATAACCTGATGTTTATCTGCAACATATGACAGGGGTTACACTCCGATTTCAGCAACACACAATTCTAATGATAGTCAAAACATGTTTTTATGGAAAAATAACCAAACTTATCCTGCAATTAATTGGTGTCACATGAAAAGGTATCTTACTTGATGTGCACACAGGAAAGACTCAGATCAGTCTGCATATCTGGACAGTCTGATCAGAATCTCCCTTTTTGTATATACACATTCCAGTTTCCTGGTGACTCTAAACAGTGGGAAGTGAAATTCAGTTCTGTTTGCAACTGCACAGGCTGATTGAGTATTCACTGTATGAACATGGCAAAAAGTCACTTTTCAACACCAATTTATCATATTCATTTATTATCATTATTTACAGTTTTTACAGGAGTTAGAGTAAGGGGACATGGCTTCGCACACTTTTTGCTGACAAAGCTTCTAACATAACGCTTGTTCGTTCATATCATAATATACCTTGATCCTTTCAGGACATTACGCATGAAAATATTTGGTCTTGGGCTCTGATGTCATCTGTCGCACGTGCAGTGATATGTACTGCTGTTCTATGTAACATTTTGGGTAAATGAGGACATGGCTTTACACACCCCTTTTGGAAGAAAGTAGAAGCTTACTAGATGATTTTGAATATTCTGCCATACATCTTGTAACCAGTAAATGAAAATTATAAAGCAATTTCAAATATGCTGTTATTATTTATAGTTTGGGAGGTAAAAGTGTAATGTCAATGCTTCTTTCATTTATGAAAATACGAAAATCAGCGATTTTCAGCATTTTATTTGATTTTTAAACACAAGTTAAAAACTAGCTGATAGGTTCTTGTTCAATTCATCACATCTCGACTGTGTAATCTTACAGTGGACCTACGACTAGACAGGATGACAGCTAAAAATAATATGCGGACTTTTCTTATAAAAGTGGGGGACAAAGTTCACACCATGGCATGGAAAATCATTTATGTTCATATAACCGGCTTAGTTTATGATGATTGTCCACTTTGTACATTTAAGAAAGCAAAGGAAAATTTCATTAACATTTCAGGAGCCGACTTTCGACAAAGCGCTATCTTCATATTGTTTGTTATAAAAATGTTCCACTTTGTCGACTTTGCTCTGAAAGTCACTTAACATTTTGGTGCCAAAATGCACATGATGCACTGCATGCGTAACTGATGTCACAAAGCCTACTTCATTAACCTTGTAATATTTGCAAATTAAAATGATGTTAAAACAACTGATGACTGACACATACTAAGAAATCTCGGAGTTGTGCGAAGCCATGCCCTGTGCGAAGCCATGTCCCCTTACTCTACCCACATTTGCTCTGACTCTAATACTAAAGTATCAACACAAATTCCAATAGACCTCAATGAAGGCAATAAATTCTACCAATTATCATTCTGTATTTATTCGGCTCTAATAGGGAGGGAAAATCCTGTTTTATAGCAGCATACATATGGTATCATACTCTTATTCCGAAGCAAGCAAGATTTGAAGTGATAATCTTTCCGGTATGACTTAACACATTTAAAGAAATTCATTTTCAAAATAACACATCTAAATCAAGTTTGGTGCTATAAAACAACCGTTTCCATCCTTTAGAAACAAATGCAACTTTCCAGATAAAGCCATCTCACCTTGACTAAGCAGAACACAGTTCACCCTTCCTTGATGGGCTGTAAAACAATATACATATAATATACCATATTCATTCAGTCATAAGATGGAGAATTTCCCCTTCCAAAACAATCTCAGAGATCTAGATCCCCATCTTAAAAGATGGATCTAGATATTTGGGATTGTTTTGGAAGAGAAATACTAATTTTATAGCTGAATTACACAAGACAGATTTACATATCTGCAGTAATTCTGGAAGGATAAACTTCGGATTTACAAGCAAATAAATACAGCAGAGATCCAGATAAGAGATTTTCCGGTGATAATATCAGGATAACTTGATCATTTCTCCATAGTTACACGGCAAGACTTGTTATATATGACTGATCATATATGATTTTATCAAATATAATTATTTGACTTTACCCAGCATGACAAAATCTTTTATAATTTTTGTTTTCCTACCACATGTGAGTAGAAAACTGAGTCACAATGGAGGATGATACTATAGTTTCATTGTGTTTGATAATAGTTGCAAGTGCTGTTCTCAGAATTAGACAGACACAGAGACGTCGCAGTTATGGTCACGCTCGTGAATATGCAGATGTGCCCGCTTAGGAGCTCATCATGCACTAATCATGCTAATGCGAGAGCTTTCCTCAGAAGACCCACAAGGATTTAAGAACTTTCTATGAATGCATAAAAATGATTCTAAGGATATCTGGCAACTCTTCTTAATCTTGATTCCATGTTTTGAGCTTATTGGTTTACTAAAAACTCTTTTCTGGAAATTATGAATGGAATATGTGTAACCTTGCCCCCTTATCTCTGTTGGAAAGCCATTAACCTAGAAGACTTCTCCTCTAATTGGCTTAAAGGCTATTACTTCCTAAGATTTGTAATAGAGAAATAAAACCTGTTCTGTTCTATTCTGAAAGACTTTTTGCCATGACTCCTCAGATGTCTTAAGATTCTGTAATAGCAAGTTTTACACAGTAACATTTGTCATATAAGACTAATCATATGAGACAAGTCTTGTCGTGAAAAGGGGCCATAAAGGGGCCTTAAGTTGTGAACCTCATTAAAACTGCCTCACCAAGGAAATTAGGGATCACAACATACACTTTAAAGAGGAATGATCTGTAATTCATATCTCAAATTTATACTATCTAAACAAGAATTCTGCGGAATGCAGTGTCTCTCCTGTCATCACATTGTCACAAAACAGAACTCAACCTGAAAACTTAACAAACATGTGTGACCCTGTCGCTGCCGCCACCAGAAAAAAAAAAAATGTATGTCTCACTTCTTCTGCTAGTCGCAGGCAAGACAAAAAAACATCCTTTTCTGGATCTCTGCAATTCCACACTACAGCCAACATGTAGAATTATGGTTTGAAATTAAGACCTTGATTTCATGATGTAAGAAGGGACAATGTGAAAGTTTTGACACAAAGGTAATATCTTGTAAGCATTTGCTCTGATTCAAATTTCCTTTCTACCATGCTTTCAAAGCATTAATATACTTTTCTATGCATGGTACCCATTTTGATCACTATCGATTTACAGTGCCCAATATACTCTCAAATTATGAAGGAACCAGTCCAAAACTGGAAGACTAAAGGTAAATCTTACTCTGGTGAATACTACGTAAAGTTGCAGAATAAATATCATGCATCTCCCAGACACAGATCTGTCCATCTTTGGTCCCTGTCACTAGAAGCTCACAATCATCATCCAATGACATGTGAGTTACACCAGAATCATGATCTAGCTGTACCTGTGGGTAGTAAGGAGAGGTAAACAGAGGTGAGAGAGGAACTAATACATGCCAAATAAAATGATCAATTGCAATGCATGAATTGATAAAGTGAGCCTACTGTAATAATTGCATTTCACAATTATTTATTCAAACTAGACCTTCAAATCAAGACTAATCTGTAAACTTCTATTCAGTTGTTTTTCCTTTAATATAAAGACATCTCAAAAGATGGTCAAGAGCTTGCCAAAAATGATCTTAATTGACCAAAAAGAGTTTTTTTTTGCCTGGTCCAAGGGAAAGATCTTGCCATTCATATAACAATGCAACTACAAGTTTGATTTTTCAGCAATTGTACTAATGGTCTGAAAAAAAAAAGAACTTTAGTTTACTGTCATAAGATCATCCATATCTACAATGCAGAATTTCTTAATCTCATCTTAACTAGAATGGCTTAGTCAGAAAATTTTGGCCATTGGAAAACAGCGTTTACATTGTTATAATAGACTTTACCT
Organism: Ctena decussata; assembly: GCA_963989385.1. Taxonomy (NCBI): domain Eukaryota; kingdom Metazoa; phylum Mollusca; class Bivalvia; order Lucinida; family Lucinidae; genus Ctena; species Ctena decussata. The sequence goes on along the minus strand of OZ022503.1, from coordinate 77,030,553 downwards.
GTTCCTCGCTAAGAAATTTTTAAACATTTTCATCCAAGAATCAAAGAAAGTCAGTAATAATTCCAACATGTGAACAAAAGTAGGTTCACTTATTTAAACTACAGATCAGTAAACTCACATGAACAATGTTCACAACTTGAGGTGCAGCCTTTATCAGCCACAAATGAAAGTGATTTTTATGGTGAAATGAAATATATTTTTATCTCTAAAAATTTGCTGTTCTGAAATTATGAAAATTAATACTTACCATAAATTCTGCTGGAGTAAAGCTATGAGCTGAAGATGGAGGGGTAAACTGCCACACCTGAAACAAAGGGGGATAATTAGGGGCATATCTAGGTAAGGAAAGTAAATATTTTGTAAAGGGAGGCCACTGAATTGCCTCCCTTTGCAAAATATTTACTTCCCTGACCTGTAATGGTCTCCTCCATTAGTAAAAGATTTATGTCCCTTAACCAATCTCGGTAAGCAAATATTTTGCTGAGGGAGGCAATTGAATTGCCTTCCTATGCAAAATATTAGCAAAATATTAATTTCTCTTACCTGTACTGGTTTTCTGCCCTTTGTACTCTCTAAGGGAGATCAGTCCTGTGTCTCTGCATGAAAACCCTGGCTGGTGATATGTATTGCATGTTGCATCTGATTCTACTATGTAGTAAGTAGTAAACAGGAAAACCCCTGATCAAACCACATGGATGTGCAAGCTAGTTAGCATATTTGGTGTTTAGAAAATGCAAAATTGTGGATTTCCCCAGGAGCAGTGAGTTATAAACAGACAAGACAGGTAATTCATATTCATGTTTGAAGCTGCATAAACTCAACAATCTCACTCTTCCTATCATATTTTTTATTAAATCGAGATTGTTAATAATCTGTATCATCTTTTGACAGTCAGAAAGCAGTCTCCTTTGTATAAAAATGGTTTTACGTTTTTATCCTTTTCAATCTGCATGCATTCTGAACATTAGTTTGATGTCAGATCAGTCTATTCTGCTTACCCAAAGATACATAAGTAGAAGTCAAGGATTTGTATTCCTATACATTTAGAAACAGCATAGCACCATTCTTGTAAGCATATCCTTTTGGACTCAGATCATCAAAGTTTTTCTATGAAAATCAGCAGTCAAACTCTATGGACTGTGAAAAAAAACTGTATAGGAAAATGCAGATTCTGATCAATCTGCTAATGTGCCCAGACTGACCTGAGCTTACATCAGCCATAAACATTAAAGTACTGCAAATCAGAAAATACTCCTTGAAGTTATGCAAAAATATAACTACTGGAATATAGTCTCATCAATGCAAAAAAACACAAAAAAAAAAACTAAAGTGCTTAAGTATTGTGACATTTGTCCCAAATGGAAAATCAATTGGTTTTAGGTGTTCCAATATTTAAGTCCATTAGGTGATATCAAGCAGGAATTCAAAACTTTATAAATGCATATATTTACTTTAACACTAATGTAATTTATCAAACTGTGAATTAGTCAAATCTTCCCTTACCTTTACAGTGGAATCCCAGGATGAAGTGAGTAGTATGTCATTTTTCCAACATATACAAGAGACAGCATCATCATGTCCATGTAAGGTATCAAGAATTCTCCCAAACTCCACACTGTAGAAATACCTAGAAAACATAGCACTGATACTGAAAGTCTACAGAAATATCTAGTATACTGCAAAAGTCTTTAATAAAGAGCTCCAGATAAGAAGAGGTAACAGGGATAATTTTCTGTACAATCTCCATAAAAAAATATGTTGTGACCACTCACTATTATTATTTATTTAGGTACACGGGTAAAATTCCATATGAGGGGTCACAACGTATGTTTTAGTTGAGAAATGAAAAAAAATATCTTTAAATTATCCTCAGTACCCACACTCATCTGGAGCTGTGCATGTTTCCTCTTTTCTTTTCTTTATTTTTCTTTATCACTCCACAGCATAGATGTGAAAACTGCCGCTTGTAAGCATCTATAAAGAGGTATTGGAACACTGCCAATTTTTCCACTATTTCTATCATCGGAAACAACTTTCATTACTTCCAGTTAATTCCCAGGAGAACAAGGTCCTTGTAGGTGGGTATCTACTCTTATAGGAAAGTGTCTGCTCATACAGTTTGCTGAGAGAGTTGCTGTCCCTAAAAGTGTACATATTCACATTAAACTGCATCACAAAAGCATGCTGTTAAATGAAACCACAGACCTGTTTCTGTGGATTTACTAATAAAAGCTATACTCATGGGCTTATTCTAAATTATGCGATAAAATTATCTCTGCAAATAATGATGAAAAGAGCTAGGCTCAGTTGTTCAAAACTAATGTCGTTGTTAGTTGATGAGACATTAAATTTTCAAATTTACTGTATACAGAAATACTGCTATGCTTTTGCTGAAAAAAATGTGAAGACTTTTTGCAGTGCGAAAGCTCCTCACAATTTTTTTAGCAAAAAATAATACCCCAATTGACTTGTGAGTACTGTAAGACTTAACAAATCCTTGTCTAACACACCGTTAAGCTCACACTGCTTTGAACAACTGGGCCCAGACTGCCCCTTCCTTCTGGTAGATTTCAGGAGCAGTTTGATCAGGATTTGCGCTGTTTACAAGTAACAGACATCACTAGAAAGCTAAATCAACTTGTTTGTATTTCCTAAAGAAGGTGAAAATTGGTTTAGGTGTCTCAATATCTCTCAATAATTAAGGTAAATGGGTACGTTTTCAATAGAAGCAAGTCAACTTCTCAAGGAGAGAGTTTGTTCCTCTACGAGCAAGTTCTTTCCTTTAAGAGTATAGAAAGTCACAAAAGTTGTTGCCCTTTGTAAAAGTGGCAGAAAAACACACCTTAAGGTAATTACAGTATAAGACTGCATACTCACACATCATTATCCCATGAGCCACAGAGAATAGTTTTATTATCTGGCATCACAAGACAGGAAGACAAGGCCTGTAATAAGATATAACAAAAGTTATCAATAAAATGTATGAGGTGGCAAAAAAAAAAAGCAGAATGTTTGAAAAACTTAAAATTTATCTTTTCATAAAACTTACATTTACACGACTGTACAGTCAAACCTGTATTAAGCAAGCACCTTAGGGATAATCAAAGACTGCTTGCTTAAGACAGGTGTTTGCTTAATACAGGTACATTTCAATGTATTTGCTTGTTTTGGGAACTGAATACATGCTTGCTTAATACAGGTTGCTTGCTTAATAGAGGTGGCCACTAAGACAGGTTTCACTGTATTTCCATTAGTGAAAAATACATGTATTTACTATGATCTAAACTACATGTATAAACATGCACACACCACAATCAAATGAAATTATCCAACAAATGATGCAAAATCGAGAAAATGATACTTCGACAATTAAATTATAAAAGTGTCACCTTCTAATAAAGTTATCTGGTTTATGCTTTTCTGTCTGAACTTTTACAACCTTAACATTCCACTTTTGAATCACTTTGTAGCTTCTGACAACAACATAATGATAATCAATGAGCATGTCATAATCATGGAATATATCCTTACCATACTTGTCATGGTAACACTTCGTAACTGTCGCTGGTCTTCTAATGAGTACATCTTTAAAAGACTATCTGTGAATATAAATAAACAATATAGGGCTGTAAGTTACAGGCTAAAGGAAAAATAGCCATCAGAGGAGATGGCAAATCCCCCGACCGAAGACTCCCATGGGCCTTGGTAAAAAGGGTGCACTTCAAAACACATATTAGTAATATATTGTCGTTCTTTTATGCTTCTGATTGACATTAACTGTTAACAGATGCATGATTATCTAACACTCAGACTAAAACAATATGCTTGACTGCTAAAAAGAGGTAATATCTCAAACAGCCACCATATACACAAATGTATAGCATACGATACATTCAACTTTCAAAATGTGTGAATAACTTCTTAAGTACAAGCCCTACAAATCTAATTTTGAGCTCTGTAGTAAGTAAATTTGGACAAAGAATCCAAATCTTGGAAAAATTTTATTTTTATTATTATTTTTTTTTGTGGGGGGGGGGGGGGGGGGGGGGTCACGGGAATATGGAGGGGTAAGAGAGAGTTAGGAACACTGATAAGATATCACAGCATGATCATCAATATTCTAAAAGGTACACGGTTATTCAAATTCTGGAGCTGGCCAGGGTTATACAGTTATGGAGCAGAGACTCAAACAGCAGCTCAAACTACCAAAGGGAAATAATTCACTGAGTCTAAAAGCAAGAGTTATCATTCATGTATGAGACAAATTGACATGACCTGTTCTGCATATCTGTGAAGTATCATGAAAATATTTCAAAAGGTATTCAAGCTATGGAACGGACACCTACAATCATCAAAGGGAAATAACTCCCAAAGTAAGACAGCAAGAGTTGTCATTCTTATTCGCGACACATCATCATGACCTGTTCTACATATCTGTGAAGTATCATGAAAATATTCCAAAAGGTATTCAAGTTATAGAGCGGACACGAAATCAGACCTAAAACCATCAAGGGGAAATAACTCAAAATGTAAGAAAGCAGGAGTTGTCATTCTTGTTTGCGACACATCGTCATGACCTGTTCTACATATCTGTGAAGTATCATGAAAATATTCCAAAAGGTATTCAAGTTATAGAGCGGACACGAAATCATACCTAAAATGATCAAGGGGAAATAACTCAAAAAGTAAGAAAGCAAGAGTTGTCATTCTTTTTCGCAACACACCGTCATGACCTGTTCTACATATCTGTGAAGTATCATGAGAATATTCCAAAGGGTATTTTAGTTATAGAGCGGACACGAATCTGCCAAAAAATCACACCTAAAACTATCAAGGGGAAATAACTCAAAAAGTAAGGAAGCAAGAGTTGTCATTCTTGTTCGTGACACATCGTCATGACCTGTTCTACATTTCTGTGAAGTATCATGAAAATATTCCAAAGGGTATTCAAGTTACAGAGCGGACACGAATCTGCCAAAAAATCACCAAAGGGGAGATAATTCAAAAAGTACAATAGCAAGAGTTACCATTCTTGTACGCGACACATCGTCATGACCTGTTCTAAATACTGTGAAGTATCATGAAAATATTCCAAAGGGTATTCAAGATATAGAGCGGACAAGAAAGTGTTTACGGACGGACAGACGGACGGACGGACGGACGGACGGACGGACGGACGCCAGGCTCATCGCTATATCCCCCGAACCTTTCGGTCGGGGGATACGCTATATCCCCCGAACCTTTCGGTCGGGGGATAAAAATATAAACATGGTGAAGATTCAGATCAGCCTGAATATCTGTACAGCTAAGACAAGAAGGAATCAAATGCCCTGGGGGCGTTGCATTTTGCAAAAGGGGGGACATTATTAAGAGCCTAAAGTGTAGTAAATCAGCTACTGCCAAAATACCTATGATAAGCAACATAAAGGTCATGGGCATACTTTTAGAGGAAGCAACTCTTCTATTTTTGCCTCCTTTCTCAGTAGGGGTTCCAACTCTTAAAGGAAAAAAATTGCTTCTAAGGGAGCAAATCCTTTCCTTTATGAGTAGACCCCATTTTTGTCAGAAAGCTACCTTATCCAAAGAAGCAAACAGGAATTCATGCAAGTTAACAGATCATTATTTTTGGAAAAGAGGCAGGGGGCATTTATTAGAGCTGGAGCACTTATTAGGATTAATACAGTATCTATGTTACAGTCATATAAACAACTTTTGTTCACTTTTCTTATAGTTTTTTTTTCAATCAAACAAATGAATTGTTGCACAATATCAGGTCACCAATAGCTTAACAGTGACAATATTAGCACAACTGATTTTATGGTAGTCTGGCTACAGACCCTATGTTCAATATATCTCCTGCAAAGGAACATAGGGTCTGGTAACTTACATCTGAGATTTTTCCTAAATCTTGGTTAGCGAACTGTGCTGACCTTATGTCCAGCCTTTAATGATGCTGCAGTGGCAGAGTTTTATGTAAGATGTAAACACAGATGGTAGATCAGATAAAGTTAATGTTCTGTGGCAACTTGTTTTTATAACTCTACAGGTTTTGAGAACAGGAAACTAAATACAATAAACCTGAACCACCAATTTTCTGTAATGGATTATTCTAGCTTTCGATTTTGGACTGGTCCATTTTATAATTAAGGGATGTTTAACAAAAAAAAAAATAAGTAAAAACAAAAGAGTGTTTATACCTTTCCAGAGCAGTCTCATCAGGGTCTACACTGTTTGCAGAATCAGGTTTGTCCGATTTAAAAGATATGTACATTGTATAAGCATGTTAACGAAACAGCTTCACTTAATATTCGATACATATATTTCATTTGTCCAAATTAGAAAAGTGTAAGGAGGAAGACTCTATTGCCAAGTAGATAGCTGTGGGTCCAAGAATAGTTTAAAACATCTAAAATAATTTAATTCTGTGTTAAGCAAAGGCCTCTAGAAAGCAAAAAAGTCTTACTGGCATTTTAATATATACCCTATACCTTCGAGTGCATAGAAACATATCTGATCTGATCAGTATTAGTCAAGACCCAAGCCCCCCCACCCCCATCTACATTAATACATCTACATTCAAATGTATAAAAAACATATGTTGATCTGATCAGCACCAATCAAGATCCAATGCATACAAGTCTGATTTAAGAGAAGTCCTTCTGTCATGAATCATATCATGACTAGTGAGGACAGAATCTGTTTAAATTGGAATAAAAATTGTGATACAGCTGATCGCCTGTTAAATAATATACTATCAGGTCTTCTAATCTGGCATGGTTTAAAATGTGGAATGGAATACAGTGGACTGGAATGGTCTTGTCCACCTTTTTCCATCGATTTGGAGTTGCACTTTTACAGGAAAGAATTTTCTCCCTCTGAGGGAGCCATTTGTTCCTGAAGAGAACCACTGTCCCATGCTCTTGGAGCAAGTGTAACCAATTCACAGTAGATATGTCATCCATTCCATTCCAGGGTTCAAACTATACCCCTAAAATTCACAGACAGATTGAAAAACCAAAACAAATTGATTTCTGAAGGTGATGGAGATAAAAATCTCTGCTAGTCTAATGGGCACTTTATGGCACTTGTAATGATGTTTTAAGTAACTCAAGAATTTGCGAGAAGAGTATCATATTGCAGAGCCTCTTTTGAAAGTTACCAGGCAAATCTGACCACCAGAGTAATATACAGATTCGACTGGAGCCAGGCTAATTTTATAAGTACCAGAAGACTTCCAGGAATCTTTGACTAACAACTTTCTTATGCTATAACTGGGCCACAACATGAAAAACCAACATAGTGGTTGTAAGCCCAGTTCAGACTCAGATCAGCCTCGGCATCCACCCAGTCTGATCAGACTTTTCACCAAGCACTTACAGGGTAGCTAAGGGTCCAAGCTACCTCCATGGGGACAGCGAAGACTCTGATCAGCCTGGGCAGATGCCCAGGCTGATCTGAGTCTGTGCTGGGTGCACAACCATTTTGTTGGTTTTGTCGAGTTGCGGCTCAAACAATGTTTTAAACAAGTGGTCCCTGACAATGATAAAATTACCTTGAGATACAGAGAATACATATTTTCCTTCATAACACAACTTCACATCAGTAACAGTGCTGAAAAGAGATATAAAGCTCTATGTAAGGACTTATGACAATGACTCACTGAAACAAACAACCAAAAATAAATTCTTGCACACAGTGATATTTGACCCTCTGTGTTATTAAAACTTCATGAAAATCTGTGAGCCTCTGAATACATTGATTCTGCTTTTTTTTTATCACACGTAACATCAATGACATGCGTGTCAACAGTGCATTGTCTTATTGAAATAACATTCAGTTTGAAGGCATTAAAATCCCATTTTAAAGGGTCATATGATAAACAGAATCTTACACTCGTTGTCACTTCATATGAAATTTATGAACTTCGCCAAAGGCTTGTTTCATAAATTTCATACGAAATGACCACTCATTTAAGATCCTCTATTTATTTGATGCCAGCTAAGCATTCTTTCATACTTTAAGATTACATGTACGTAACCCACAATCTCACTCTGACAGCTGTCCATTTGAAACCACTGATGTAGTTGTAAAAGAACTGTAAGAGATATACAAATATTTTCATTCTTGGTGTATTTACCGAAAAGCCCTATAGTAAACCATTGGTGCGAAATGTGATTTACATTCCAATAATTACATTGTGCCATGCCATGCCACATGGCTTCAAATGACGTCAAAATAAACTATGGCTCTCTACAATCTGGCCCCGAGGTTATAAAACTTTTTTCATGCTCAGCTCAGCTGAGCATGAAATTTTCTCTGCTTAAGAATATGAAAATGCCAACCAGTGTTGGCATTTTCATATTCATAAGCAGAGAAAATTTCATTCTCAGCTGAACTGTGCAAGAAAACAACCGTACTCATCAGTTATTTACTATTTATCAGCAGGTAAAATTTCATGCTCCGGTGAGTTGAGCATGGAAAAAGTTTTATAACCTCCGGGCCTGATTGGACACCAGCGACGTCATGAAGTCATTGACCCTATTCCACTGTTAGCAGAACAACAGCCTGTAAGTTTTACTACTCTAGTTTTAGCACTTGTATAACATTTTTTGTCAAGATTTTGATTGAAAAGAATGTAAATATAAGCAATGAACTTCATTTTTCAGATGTTTATCGGTGTAAACTACACTGGGTCATTAGCAAAGTTTACATGAACCCTCGAGGTTCATTCACTTTGCACGTGACCCAGTGTAGTTTACACTTTCATAGACACTTTTATAGACATCAGAAAAATTAAAGTTCTTCCTTAAATATTCCTTTGAGTTCAAATTTGAAAATTCAAGCTGCATGAAAGCTTAGTAGTTTACAGTCCCACTGATAAGTACTACTGATTTGACTCTGTAAACTTACTCTTTGTGTAGTGAGTATTGGAGACGTTTTTCAAGCCTGGTGAAGTCCACTGCTCTTGAGACAACACTATCATCAGACTCACTCTCTTCTGTAAAAAAAAATATGTCTTGCTATGATCAAAATTGTCTCAAGGTGAATTGATACACCTTTAGGAGAAACAACTCTGCCATTTTCACTTTTGTCTCCCTTCTCAATGGGGTCAACTCATAGAGGAAAGAATCTGCTTCCTCAGGAGCAAACACTCTCTTCTAAGAGTAGAATCCAATTTAAAAGGGTTTTGTCCTCAAAATAATCAATTTATAAAACTTGTTCCCTTTTGTACAAATGGTGGTAAAACATGGAAGTGTACCCATCAACCTAAATGCATATATAAAATGCTTATCCACACATGCAGAGTTCACTTTCTGATATCAAAATTAACCAATTACATCTGAGATGAACTGTTTGAGATGAAAAGTACATGTACCAACAAGAATGTACATATGCAGGCTGATATAAACAGCATGTATAGGCTGTGTATGACTTAGAGAAAGGCTTTCTCATTGCAATGCTCATGTCGTCAATCAGGATTGTTTTTATGCAGGTAAGCATTCATAACTCAGAGAATAATAAATAAGCAATAAGAGTTCATTCATGGTGTTATGATACCATCAAGATATACCAGATGATAGAATGACATGTTTTTATCAATATGTATATTCCTTCTTTGGCGACTTCATTGAAAAAACTGTCCAGGATGAAAAAACTGAATCATGACTTTTGCTACTGCAAGTTTCTCATTCAAATGCCCTCATGCATAAGTACCTTCCAATACTCCATCATAAATGCATTCAAAGGGCCATCAGTAATTACTTAATTATGCAAGCTTGATATACTGACCTAACAATCTGTCCTGTGAGTTTGTCTCCCTTGTGTCAGACAGTGATGACAATGTCCTGGGAATCTCTCTGGGGCCATATCTCATGGGGTGAGGCCTCTTAAACAACTGCTTGGGGATCTGTCCAAACTCCATAATCTGAATTTCCATACATGCTCTTTCATTTGGATCTGGAATACTGCAAGCAAAATTTACCATGAATATTCAGACAGAAGCAAAGAGTGTAGATCCAGATCTGTAACAATATTTCAGGGCCAGGCTGTCAAAACTAATGATGCAGTTGGTTAATCAAGTCAGATTTTCAAATGGTTGGTACCCAAAAACCTGCCTTTTTTTGCTGAAAATTTCTGAAAAACATTTGAATTGCAAAAGCTACTCATTTTTTTCTGCAAAAAATATTAGCTCACTTGATTTTATGTGCGCTAAAAGACTGAACAAAATTCATTAACCAAGTAATGCTCTGAACAACTGTGTCCTGGTCACAATGGCATTCTATCAAGTTTTTCGGGGCTTCAGTAAAAGAAATTTTTGAGGTGAGAAAAACTTGTTTAGCATATCTTCCTGTTCTTCCTGGATGATGGCATACTGTTATGTGAAAGACTATTTATCTTTACACCAACCCATGACAACATGCCTTATTCCGTGGTTTTCATTGTCTGTACATAAAGAACACAATACAAAATTTTGACAAATATGTTGTTGTTGTGTTATTGTTAAACGTTCACGGTAAACAGCTATGGTCACATCGGGACGGTCAGTTAACCTAACCACACTATTCCTGGGCAGGCTTAGACCTCCTAAGCAGTTAACCAGTACTAAGTGCACTTACTTTCACCAATAAGTGACAACTGCCCTTCTTGTATCAGCGGAAGGCTTGACAAATATGAAATATTAATGAAGAGTGCAAACTGATAAAATTTTTTGCAGATTATGCTTATTTTCGTGAGTTACTTGAAGTAAAAATAAAATTTTCAAGTCTATGCTACCCTATACATTATGCAGATGCCCATCATAAGTATGACAGTTTTAGTAATTACTGATCAGAAACTTTGAAATATCAGCTCCATCAACTTACCTGTCTAAATCTATAGCTCCCTCATATGTCAGATAATAAAACACTGAAATGGAAAAAAAAGTTTTATTACTTTCACAAATTTGGCATCAGAAAAGCCTTCATATTTTCCTTCTTCAAAGCAATAAAAAAAATATGCAAATTCTTTCTTTGAGACCATGTAGATAGTCAGCATTAAGTCTCCTTAATCTTACTTTCAATCAAAATATAAGGGTGAATATTAAAGTCATAACTGTCACTTTTTTGCCAAAAACATGACTAGAACTTTGATACAGACCATGGATAGTTCTGACTTTAATGTACTTTTTAACGTTGTTTCATCTACCTAAAACTGATGTGGCAATAAGAAGGATGATGGGTGTGTATAATTAGAGCCAGATGTGGTCCAAGAGCTTGAAGTTACGAGCTAAGACCATTCCCACCAGCCAGTATAACTAATTTAAAATATAAATGTATACCTGAGTAGCCACATACTGTTAAATACATCAAAAATCTGAATAACTAGAAATATCTCCACAGTACACAGCTGCCCCATCTAGTGCTTTCTTAAGTAAGATAGCACCTTAATTAAGGTACTGGAACTTGTATGATAACTAGGTTCATTCAGGCAGACTTGTATAATATAAATGGCCAAGCATTGCCCTTTAATAGTTTGAAATGAAACACAAACTGCAGCCCTTTATACAGCTGAAGTGTCATTGTATGGCCAAAGTAGAAAGTCGGTGGATTGTAATATATGGATCATCATGACCTGATTCTTGTATATTTCTGTTATACTTATGAATAAATATTAATGCTCATACATGATTTAAAGTTGCTACAATAATAGGAACCCTGAAATCTACCTCTTGTATAGAAATCTTAACCTTGCAAAATTAGTCCTAAGTCAGTGGACCGTGACATATGGATCTTCAGGACCTGATTCTTGATTTATTCCTATCATACTCACAGATATTCAAAATTTCAAGTTGCTACAATAGTAGGAGCCCTGAAATCTACCTCTTATAAAAATCTTAACCTTGCACTATTTAGGCTAAGTCTGAAGTTAGTGGACCATGACATATGGATTCTTGTGCATTCCTGTTGTACTTAAAGATATTAATCCTCATACAAAATTTTAAGTTGCTACAATAAGAAGAACCCTAAATTCTACCTCTTACCTCTAAATTCTTAACCTTGCAAAGTTGGATTAAGTCTGAAGTCAGTGTACAGTGTACAATATGGATCACCATACCCTGATTCTTGTATACTCCTGTTACAGTTTAAGATAGATATAAATCCTCATACAAAATTTCAAGAAGCTACAATAATAAGAACCCTGAAATCTAACTCTTACAAAAATCTTAACCTGAGTCTAACAGGATCATGTACCTACGGGTAGACAGAAGTAAGTACGGATGTACAGACATACATAATAACGTAGGCATGACCAAAACACTATATGCCCCAGGCATCATATGATGCGGGGGCATACAAATGTCTTTCTCCCCTAAACCTGTTTCTGTACTCACCATTATCTGCCTTCTCTGCCTCTGTCCCTCTCTGTTTATACCCAAAAATCAAATCAATCCACTCATGGATATGTTTGGAGACATGGTCACACTCCAGGGCCTCTCGGAACCTATGTACTAAATCTTTGGCACCTGACAAGAAAAGTATTTTGCTAATTGTTCAATGCATTGTTAGCTTGACAAAGTTGTTAGTCAAGAATTCCTTCAGTCTTACAGCACTCACAAAATCAACGTTTGTAATGTTTTTTGTTGAAAAACTGCAAAAGATCCTAACAATTTTTTTTTCAGCAAAAATAAAAAATGGCAGTGGTTTTACATATAATATGTTTAAAAATTTAACGTCTTGTTGACTGACAATGTCGTTAGTTTTGAACAACCGGACCTTGTTAAATATTTCCAAAGCCATCAGGAATGTTAATGTATCATCATTGCTCCAGATGATGGTCAGTCTGGATGATAATTCGTTGTGTCTGTTTTTATTTATTTTATTTTATTTCATTTCTCTACTTTAGCTGTGTTTCCCCATTTACCCATTCCAGTCGAGATACCCATGAAGGGTATTTGGACGAACAGTTTGGATCCAGATCTGGCCTCACCTTTGTGATATATCACCAATATTGTCAAAATTTTCTTGATTTTTGATGCAGACGACAATTTCAGCAGATGGCAAAAAAATACCCAGAATGCAATGGGTTAAAGCTACCCAACTGAGACTGTTTTAATAAGAAGTGGCACATGTGTTTACCGGTACCTAAAAATACAAAAGTTACCTAAGAGTTATCTATCATTAAAAGTCATCCTTATCTGGACACTGAATCAGTAACTTATTTTTTCTGTTTGTTATCCTAATTTTCACCCTAATATGCTTAAATATTGGGATACCTAAAAACCATTAATTTTCCATTTGTCCAAAATGTCCCATTTGTCCCAAATGGAAAATCAATGCATTTTAGCAGTCCAATTATTTAAGCACATTAAGGTACTTTGATTGGATCAAATATTTCACTGCCTTCTTTTTTGCAATGAACCTAACAAAACACATGTATTGAAGTTATGAATAAATTTCCGATATTCATATTAAGACTTACTACTTGCCCATGGAGGGACCTCCACATTTCCTACTGGACGGCCATCTTGTCTGAAACCAAAATCAGACCTCTGAAATAAAGATAGAAATAAGTAATAAACTAGAAAATTGTGTCTGTAAGACACTAATGATGCCCCCGTGTAGCGCCTGTCACAGGACATCTGAACATCCCTAAAGCACCTTTTAAGCACAAACGCCATCTACAATGAATCCACTGAAAACTTTACACAAACTTCATACCCTATAGTGCAAAAATGTAGCCCAAAATTACTAAGTTTAAAAGACCATAATTCCGTTAATTTAAAAAAAACATAAAAAAACAATTTGCATTGCCTTCATCATGTTCACAACAAGTTTATACAATGTCTGAAAAACAGCGGCTGAAAACTGTGGGAGGAGTTGACCAAACAAAGTACTTACCCTACAATGCAAACATATGCCTAAAATGACTAAGTTTAAAAGGCGGTAATTCTGTCAAAATTACAGCTAGCTCCTACAGAAACCCACATGCACATTTTCAATATGTTCACAGCATGTACGCAAGGTTTGAAACAGATCTAATGAAAACTGTGGGAGAAGTTGATTACACAAAATCTGTACCCTACAATGCAAGAATTTGCCTAAAATGACTAAGTTCAAAAGGCCGTTATTCTTTCAAAATTAATTCTAGCTCCAACAAAAACCCACATGCACATCTCCAATATGTCTATCGCATGAATGCAGGGTCTGAAAAAGATCTACTGAAAATTGTGGGAGGAGTTGATTACACAAACTCCATACCCTACATGTACAATGCAAAAATTTGCCGAAAATGACTAAGTTCAAAAGGCCGTAATTCTGTCATAATTAATTCTAGCTCCATCAAAAATTCACATGCATATCTTCAATATGTCCACAACATGTATGCAAAGTTTGAAAAAGATCCATTGAAAACTGTGGGAGGACTTGATTACACAATTTCTATACCATAAAGTGTGACGAACGAACGGACAGACAGACGGACAGACAGACAGACAGGGGCAAATCTTAATGCCTCCTGACTATCGTCACGGGGGCATAAAAACCTTTTTTGGAATATTTCTAAAATAACTGACACAGATATGCTTCTTCACAGAACAAAAAATATCTACATCCAATCTCATGACTCGATATTCTCATGACTCCATATTGACAGCTGTATACCACAATGGAACATATTCATGCCCCTTAATATATTTAAAACATTCATTGTGACCATGATCCTCAATATTTTATAACAAAGTTGGTACATGAGTGATACAAGAAAATTAATACAAGTAGCCCAAAGGGCAACAATTGCTCACCTGAGAGACATTGTAAACCTATAGGGATATTTAAGATGCTCAAGGGCAGCTAACTCCACAGTCAGTGGTCCAATCAGGCTGAAAATTAAACTCATCCAAAACATTATGGATGCCCTCATTTAATATATGCAAGTTTAAAAAGTATCCGATCAAGAGCACAATAGACAGAGCTGTCAAAGGCAGCTAACTTCGTAGCAGTTGGCCTGATCTGGCGAAAATTTGAACTTGTTTAAGATATTATGCATTTCCTCATTACCTGCAAGTTTGAAAAGGATCGGATAAGTAGAAACCAAGAAAAAGTGGCGACATTGATTTTTTGGATGCTCAGGGCAGGTACTCCATAGTCAGTGGTGGGATCTAGCCGAAGTGCTAACTAACCCAAGCTTTTATGCATATCCTCATTACCTGCAAGTATGAAGAGGATCCGATGAAAAATGAAAATGTGATGACGTTGTTTTCTCCATTATAAGACTATGGGATTTTTTTCAAACGCTCAAGGGCAGCTAACTCCGTAGTCTGTGCTCGAATCTGGCCAAATTTCAAACTCATCCAAGCTCTTATGTATGTCATCATTACCTGCAAGTATGATAAGGATCTAATCAAAAACCTTGATTGCAGCACCCTGAAAGTCAAACTTGCTCGAGATATTGTCATGCCCTACATTTGTGTGAATTTATTTCAAAATCCGTTGAATAATGTAGGTGCTAGAGCAATGACAAAGTTTTTCTAAAAATAGCCACAGTGACCTTGACCTTGGGCACAGCATCCTGAAAGTCCAACTTGCTCGAGATATTGTCATACCCTACATTTGTGTCAAGTTATTTCAAAATCCATGAAGAAATGAAGGTGCTAGGGCGATGACAAAGTTTTTCTAAAAATAGCCACAGTGACCTTGACCTTGGGCACAGCACCCTGAAAGTCGAACTTGCTCGAGATATTGTCATGCCCTACATTTGTGTGAATTTATTTTAAAATCCATTGAAAAATGTAGGTGCTAGAGCGCTGACAAAGTTTTTCTAAAAATAGCCACAGTGACCTTGACCTTGGGCGCAGCACCCTGGAAGTCAAACTTGTTCGAGATATTGTCATGCCCTACATTTGTGTGAATTTATTTTAAAATCCGTTGAGAAATGTAGGCGCTAGAGCGGTGACCAAGTTTTTCTAAAAATAGCCACAGTGACCTTGACCTTGGGTGCAGCACCCTGAAAGTCAAACTTGCTCGAGATATTGTCATGCCCTACATTTGTGTGAAGTTATTTTAAAATCTGCTGAGAAATGTAGGTGCTAGAGCGCTGACAAAGTTTTTCTAAAAATAGCCACAGTGACCTTGACCTTGGGCGCAGCATCCTAGAAGTCAAACTTGCTCGAGATATTGTCATGCCCTACATTTGTGTGAAGTTATTTTAAAATCCATTGAGAAATGTAGGTGCTAGAGCGCTGAAAAAGTTTTTCTAAAAATAGCCACAGTGACCTTGACCTTGGACGCAGCATCCTGAAGTCGAACTTGCTCGAGATATTGTCATACCCTACATTTGTGTGAAGTTATTTCAAAATCCATTGAGAAATGTAGGCAATAGAGCGATGACAAAGTTTTTCTCAAAATATGTGATGACGTTTTCTCCCTTATAACACTATGGGATTTTTTTCAAACGCTCAAGGGCAGCTAACTCCGTAGTCTGTGGTCGAATCCAGTCAAATTTCGAACTCATCCAAGCTCTTATGTATGTCATCTTTACCTGCAAGTATGATAAGGATCTAAGCAAAAACAGTTGAGAAAACGTGATGACGCCATTTTCCCCATTATAACCCTATGGGATTTTTTTCAAACGCTCAAGGGCAGCTAACTCCGTAGTCTGTGCTCGAATCCGACCAAATTTCGAACTCATCCAAGCTCTTGTGTATGTCATCATTACCTGCAAGTATGATAAGGATCTAATCAAAAACAGTTGAGAAAACGTGATGACGCCGTTTTCCCCATTTAAACCCTATGGGGGCTATCTGTTGCCATGGAAACCAGAGTTCTGAGCTGATTGGCACCAAAACCTAATGCAGCCTTTCCCCCACCCAAATGATGCTTCAGATAAAATTCGATTGCGATCGGCCCACTGGTCTCTGAGATATTTATGTTTGAAAGTGTTGACGCACCCACCCACGCACCCACTAACCCACGCACGGACGGACGACGGCTCGACTCCCATCCTATAAGCTCACCTCTGAGCCTTCGTCTCAGGTGAGCTAATAAACTTAATTTTTAGAATTTGTTTTTATTTTGATTTTTGATAAAAGTAAATTTTAAGGCAAAGTTGCTTTGTTGACACAACTAATTTTCAACACATTCAGTTGATAGGACTTTGTTTCACCCAACCAATCATACATGTATTGTCCTGCATAAAAGCAGTAAATCCTGACTTCTATTAGCAAGAGAGGCGCGGAAGCCGAGTGGTTAGAGTGGCTCGGTTATTGTGCAGAAAGTCGCCGGAAGGTCGTGAGTTCGCGGCTTACTGTCGCCATCCGACGACTGGAAAACTCTCTCTGTCAACCTAGCAGTAAATGGGTACCTTTTTCGAATTAGGGAAGGATCCGGCAGCGAAAGGAGAGACATGGGCTCCGCCTTTCATCAGCTGTGCCCAAGATACAGTGGGTCTCTAACCCCCACTGCCCCTACGGCTATTAGGCTATGGGAAACCTTTACCTTTTTATTAGCAAGAGGAGCTCTCATAAAAAATCAATAAATTCTGACATCTATAAATAGGGCAAGCAAAACTTTGCTTACTCTGTTAACAGAACTCAGATTTGTTGCTTTGTATGAGGCTTATGCAATTAGTAGTATGAATCTTCAATTTCCTGTGACTGACATCAATGAAGTCCAATCAGTTTTCAATCAGAATCCTTCACAGGATGAAGTCCCACCTGCTTATGATAATAACTTACTCCAGTCAGACCAGCTTATGACAATAACTTACTCCAGTGTGCACCATATATTCACCATCTCCTTCATAAAATTCTGGAATTAGTTCTTTGAAATCTGCTGCACCATTGAGACAGTTCTGCCAGAGTTCATAGAAACTGTAGAAAAAACAAAAAAATGATTATGTTACTGCCACAGACAAATGACATTATTTCAATATACATGTAATAACTTCGGTATGATCACATACTTATACTAGTATTGCCCTTGATACATCTAATTTGGCCCCACTGTATTTTCCACACTGTGAGGTGTGATCCAGCCCTGTGCTCCAAAATGCTTTGTTGAGGGCCGAGACGGGTATCCGCCTCACCCTTGATAGAGAACCGAGACTGATATCCGTCTCGCCCTTGATACAACCTGTCAGTCCTCTTGAATCTGCATTTGAAAATTGGCAAAATAAAGGTGTAAATTGCATCTCTCACTACTTTATCACAACAAATGCGTATTGACAGCATTGTTACCCTAAACTCACAAATGGAAAGCTTTAAAAACCATCATTCTTGACCCTACATGTAAATGTAGTCCATAAAAGCTAGTGTAGTTGAATAACAAGACCTGTCAGTGGGACAGGATAGCTCGCCTGACAGTGCCTTGCTCATTACACAAGAAACTTTAATGTAAAACTTTAACCTTTTACTAACGCTGATGCTGTTGCCGCTGCCGGGGGTAGTGCAATCGCCCTTCCTGAACTTTCATTCAAGCAAGCTAAAAAGAACCAAAACACACACATTTTCCTGGTTCTGCCTACATCTTGTAATTCTCCTAATCCAGAAAAGATTTCTGTGGTGTTTTGTCACAGTCACTTGTGTCGAAACAGTGTTCTGTAAATATCTGCCACGAAAACAGCCTCCTTTCTCTAATTTCTATCACTTTCTTGTGAATGTTGTGAAATAAAGACGCTGGGAAATTAAAGATGACTCTGGCTGTATTAGACTCCTATAACTGCAACTGCAGCTCTCACATCACAGGTCCAGCGGAATACCGGTGAGTTTCCCTCGGTGTTAGAACTGAGCATTCATTTGTATACACATAAGTATATGATAAAAAGATCATAACACAGTAATTTTGATCCCAGCCCTGATCTCAGCCCTCAGACCATATCAGCTCTTGCCCTTTGGGCTCGGGTCATTACAGTCAACTAGGACTGAGATCAGGGCTGGGATCGAAACTACCTTGTAATAAATGATCACTATATATAAACAACATTATACCAATGATTGTAAAAGCTTTGCTGATAAACACTGCATTATACAGTGCTCTAGATAAGGTGTATTTGGTGATAATAAGGGAAATTTTTTTGTTAATTCTGCATGAAAACATATATTGTGACCCCTCATCTGAATCTTCTCAATCTCTAGATAAGAGGGAGTATTTGATGTAACTTAGATATTTTTTTCTTATTTCTCTTTGAAACCATACATTGTGACCCCTGATCTGAACCATCTCATCGGTTCAGATGAGGGGTCACAACATATGTATTTATGCAGAATTAACAAAAATTATCCCTAATTATCACCAAATACTCCCTCTCATCTAGAGCTCTGATTATACCAATTAATATAGTCACTTATCTGATACAGTGGACCCACTTTACAACGACAGCATTTGTTCCCAAATATTTTGACGTTAAATCGAATTTGCTGTTATAATGAATACGTTTTATGAATATTAAAGCCATTCAGTGCAAATCAAAATGACATTATAAAGAATTTTGCTATTGTAATGAGTGCCGTTGTAAAGAGGGCTGACTGTATAAATAGCATTATAACAGTATTCATAATGACTGCTGATATAAACAGTACTAAACCAATATTCTAACACCCTTTCTAAATATTATAAACAGCATTATACCCATATTCATAATAACAACTTGCTAACATAAACAGCATTATAACAATATTTCAATAACTATGCTGATATAAACACTACAGCATTAAAGCAGTAACTCAGCATACAGCTGAAGAACAGAGTTCAGAAATTTAGGCTTTAAATTCTGTACAGGTCAATATTCTTTCTCGACTTTGGATCATTTAAACCCCTTCAATATCTCAGTCATTTCATAACTGACCCTAAACAACAGAAATCCAGTTAAATACTATAAAAACCACAAACCAGCTATCCTTCCCAGTGGTTCTTGAGCTAAGTCATGTAAAAAAGCAGTCTTTTGCAACATGTAAACAAGGATAACTCAGTTCCGACTGCACATATGTGCAGTCTAGTCAGAGTCTTCCTTGCCTGTATAGCCAAACTGAATACAGGGGAATCCATAGAATGAATACTGGAGACTGCTCAGTTTGTACTGCACAGGCTGAAGACAATTTACTCTTGCACAAGTCTTAGGTCCCTTCAGGTATACCACTGTTAACTTCTCACCTGTTAAACATTCTATCAGGTTGGTCAAACTTGCCATTTTGTAGACACAGTACATATTCAGGAGCTACTCTGGCTAGGTAGTAGAGGACATAGCCTGGTGTGGAATAATGAGAACCATATAAAAACTTTGGCTCTGGCATATCAACATACCGCTCCTGCGAGACAAAAAACATATGCTGTATGATATATACCTAAAACTGTACGATAATGTTCTGTATGACCTCAATTTTCAGACGACAAGCATGCACATCTCTGCAGACTGAACATCATCTATGCTGCATTATAAAAATGCCTTAGAATCCATAATCAGAGCTCAAAATGTGGTGGAGTTCTGAGGATACTTCTAATTTATATTATTTTATTTCTTTCCTAATGTATAAAATGTATTAAATATAATTACTGCCAAGGAATGTCAGAAAGATACAATAGAGAGTCTGACATAAGCTTCAGTCACTGGTATTCCTTGTTCACTGACATTGTAAGCATAACAGTGGATTGCAGATCAACAGTGGTTTGCGGATCAATATCAGTTAATGATTACTCGTTTCCTGCAAATGAGTGATTAATTGATCACAATTTGATATAATCAACATATAAGCCACTACACGAGAAAACCAACAATGTGGTTGTGCGCCCAGTGAAGACTCAAATCAGCTTGGACACCCGCCCAGTCCGATCAGACTCTTCATTAAGTGCTCAAAGGGTAGCTAAGGGTCTAAGCTACCTCCATGCGGACAGTGAAGACTCTGATCAGACTGGGCGGATGCCAAGGCTGATCTGAGTCTGCACTGGGTGCACAACCACTTTGTTGGTTTTCTCGCTTCGCTGCTCAATAATTTTTTCAAAGGCGATACTTTCGTTGCGGTTGCATTTGTTTTATGTTCGGTGCTGTTTAATTTATTGTTTTCATTTTTACCCATCTATAATAAAAATTGAAAATAGGTAAAAATAGTTGTTAAATGTTTTTCGTATAATTTGCTTAGTCTGTTGTAGCCCTTATGTTGGTCTAAATTATTTAGTTCAGTAAAGATAGCTGAGTTGCCACCTATTTGGGAAAGAGCTGCTGACTCGGCTTATCACTTGTAATTTATTGTTTGTTGGGATGTCTTTGTCAATCTTTCCCTTTGATGTTGGGGATAGGGTTTGGGATCTGATTCAGTCAGTTCCTGAAGTGTAGTTACTCTTAAAATTTAGACATTTAACTTAAAAAAGTTTGCATGACACTGAGAATGCCCCAAAAGTTATGTCAATTTTTTAACGACCCTTAAACCGAACCTTATAGTGTCTGTTTACCTTCATCCTGGCAAGTCTTTCATCATTTAAGGCACCAATTGGTTTACTGAGATCTCTAAAGCTGTCAGGATTATCTAAATCTGAAAATAAGATGCTTAAACAATTAGTCCAATATGACATATAGTAAATATGTGGCACTCCGTGAAAAGGCACCTTACAGTATGTGCAACAGGGAATAGTCTGATCAGACTGCACACCTGTGCAATCAGTATAGACAGTTCCCTGTTTGCATTAAAACTTTATGAATCTTGGCCTACAGTGAAGAGTGAAGTCTCTGATCAGTTTGCACAGTAACTCTACTGTTTTCATTCTTTGATTCCCTTCCTAATGGTGGTCCATTTTTAAAGAAAAGAATTTGCATCCTAGCCGGTATTCTCTCCCTTAAGAGCAGACCTTGTCCGTGGAGGGCTTTGTTGTCCAGAAAAAAAAACAAGAAGTCACAAAGGTTGTTCCACTTTGTATAAAACAATGGAAAATAAGGTGTACCGACACACTTTATCACATGTGCCTTTTCATTAGACACAACTCAAATATATATGAGCTGCGACATGAAAAAAAACAACAATGTGGTTGTGCGCCCAGCGCAGCCTCAGATCAGTCTGGGCATCCGCCCAGTCTGATCAGAGTCTTAACTGTCTGCATTGAGGTAGCTTAGACCCTTAGCTACCCTCTGAGCACTTAATAAAAAAGAGTCTGGTCAAACTGGGCAGATACCCAGGGTGATCTGAGTCTGGGCTGGGCGCACTACCACTTTGTTGGTTTTCTCATGTAGTGGCTCAATTATAATATCTGCAACAACTACTGAGCCTTACATGACAATATACAATTCATTGACCATTTTGGAGGTGACCATGAGGCTCTGTTGACCTGCAAACAATATGCTGAATCAAGGAAACATTGGTGAATGCTATATCTCTACCTTGGTACAGACAATTAAATACCACATTAAATAGAACAAGAGCTTTGCAAGAGATGTATTATATGCCTGTTGTTTGTATATAGCACGCTAGAATTGCCATCCTTGTGATAAAACATCAACAAGGGCTTCGCAAGCGGCGCATAATACGCCCGTTTAAATGTCATAAAGGAGTTACAGAATGAACAAGACTGTTTACAAAAAGATAGACAGACAGACAAACAGAGGCAACCACTCTATAATAAATGAATTCAACATTATATGTAAAATATATCAAGTCAAGGGAGATAAACTAAATATACTAGACATACCATTCTTGGTTGTATTACATTCCCTTGGCATCACTACAATATTTTAAACAGTTGAAATGTTACAGAGTAAACAGGATATTTATGCAAGGGCAGGTAATTCAGTAAGTAAGACAGAGTTGTGGTTCTTGCTCAGGATACATTGCCTCATTATTATACACATTCCTACAAAGTTTCATTCTAATATTTCAAAAGTTTAAGGAGATATGGAGTGAATGAGAAACACCTAAAAAATACTAATCAAAGGGAGGTTACTCCAAAATTAAGAAAGGGGGAGCAACCATTCTCATATGTGACACACTGTCTTGTGATCATGCACATTGTTATAAAGTTTCATCATGATATTCCAAACGGTTACCAAGTTAAGGTATGCAAAAGGTTAGTATACACAAAAATAGTCAACAAAAACTAATGAAAGGGATGTAACTCTAAAACGAAGAAAGGGAGAGCAGCCATTGTTGTACGCGACACATCGTTGGGTCTTCATACACATTGCTATGAAGTTTCATTAAGTTATCCCAAACGGTTATCTAGTTATGGCGCGCACAAGACTTGCAGGGAAAAAATTAATCAAAGGGGCATAACTTGGAAACTAAGGAAGGGGGAGCAACCACTTCTGTACGCGACACGTTCCCCCAACCTAATACATATTCCTACCAAATATCATGAATATATCCCAAATGGTTAATGAGTTATGGCACGCACAAGAATGTTTACGGACGGACGGACGGACGGACGGACAGCGCCATGACATAATACGTCCGTTTTTTCAAAACGGGCGTATAAAAAGAAGCATATCTGTGATATTTTTTAAGGAGTATAGAATATCCAACTTTTATCAGCTATTCTAATGCACTTACGAATATAACAGGACATCTGATTGGATAACGTAAAAAGTTTGGAACAGTATATCCTGCAATATAGCGTCGAAAACCTGACATCATTATAAAATGACACTTCTCATTGGCTGACGTTTACGGTGTTGGAAGCGCTTACTTTGGAAGCAAATAAGTACACTTTGAGAGGTGGAAATACGTAAAAGTGCATTAGAATGGGGACAACTGTATTAAAAATCGTCATCTGGGGAGGCAAATCATTGGTTTTATGGTTGCAAATTCTGCTTTATGGCTCCACTGGCGTGTGGCCATAAAATGAAATTTGCCGTGATAAACCCTATGATTTACCTCCCCAAATGACAATTTTGTGTACAGATATCCCCTAAATGTACATTTTAATCATGACATGCAAACCAAATAATGTCTGAACACCATCAATCGTTCACAATAGGTTATTGTTTATTTATAAGTAACATATTGAAAGAAAACAATGAAAACTGTAATACAGTCAAACCTGTCTTAAGGGGTCACCCAAGGGAAGGATAAAAACTGGCTGCTTCAGACAGGTTCATTTGCACTCTATTTGGTTTTATGGGTACCAGAAAATGTGGCTGCTTAAGACAGCTGATCCCTTAATAGAGCAGGTTTGACTGTAACTGAAATTCAAAATCTGCAAAGTACCAGCAGCATATTCTCCATAAATCCAAAACTGCCACGAACAGTAGTCACAAATGGCAATACATATAATTACCTAAAGTTTGACTAGTGAAGTCTTGTATCACCCAAGGCATCACTGGATACTGTGTTAGATCATTGAAACTTCTGTCAGCACAGCTGGAAAAAGTAGAACATGACAAAATTTTCCATTTTATAAAAACATAATTAAAATCTGAAAACAAACAAAGTTGCATAGCACGCTCCACACTTCACAAGCAAATGTTCATTAGGACACTTCAGCCATCCAAAGCAATCAGTTCTTTCATCTCTTAATCTGCAGAAGTTGAAAAGTTTTTTTAATATACAACTAGTGCAGACTTCTCCTGAAACCAGCTTACTTCTTAGGAAAGTTTGAGCTGAATCTACAGTCTGCATTTTGTTGATTAGAGCTCAGTTGTTCAAAGCATTGTTAGCTTGACAAAGTCCTTTGTCAAGTCTTCTAGCACACAGAAACTCAAGAGTGCTAATACTGATATAGAGGATCTTACATGAGTGCTCCTGTATTAATGAATTTATTAAACGAGTTGGGGAAAAAGATAAGATGCGAGGCTCTGCCGAGCATCTTATCGATTTTCCCCAACGAGTTTAATAAAATCAATAATACAGGAGCACAAATGCAAGATTCTATTTATCATATGACACTAAAATCGCATTTTATAAGCAAATTTCGCACTAAAACCTCACAATTTCGCCATTAGAAAACACGACGTTTTATGGACGTCAACACATAATGTTACGACGTAATTTGCATATTTAATCCACTAGTTGATTATCGTTTTTAATGCATGGCTTTATTACACTCTCAGATGCGACGTCATATGATAATACTAAATAATGTGAGGAGCCTATTCAGTTCAGTGTTCTAGCTAACACAGCATCAGGACATGTAATGTTTTCGTTTAATACCTAATGACACTGTTAGTTTTGAATAACCCTGTCGGGTCTATGATGTCTGCATTCTGTTCTCCTCTACATGCCTGAGTAGACAGTGTCGAAACAGATAAGACTGCTCCTAATGTACATTGCTTGTCAAAAGTTCAATGAAACTGATAGGATGAATGCTCATTATTGAAATGGTACTGAATATTACTGGTAAATAGATACAAACCTATTAAGGTAGAGCAGATACTCCATATTTGATATAACACCATTTTGCCATCGTAACGTCATGTCATCCTGATCAGACTGCTCCAGATTCAAATCTGCAAACAGAATATGCACTCTAACCTGTCTTAAGGGGACACACAAAAACTGGCTGCTTAAAGCAGGTAAGCCCTTAATACAGTACTTCAATGGCTCGAATCCTGGTGGCTCGTTAACCCTGCCTAGCTAGAATTCTTTCCTTGGTCCCTAGAGGTCACTTTATATATAGAAATGAACTCTGGATGGCTAAAACTACCATTGATTGGAGCTAAATTTCATGGGCCGAAGCCTGTTCGAGCCAATGAAGTTCTACTGTATATGTATATTTGCACTGTTTTTCAGTTCACCAAACACAAGACAAATGACCCCTTAACAGGGTGACCTTTGAAGCAGTGTTCCCATTCATGTAGAATTGTGCGTGAATCACGCGGAAATCATTCTAATCACGCATAAATTTTGGGGCAAGAACGTGCATTCACGCGCATATGTTTCTCTCAAAAATATAAAAAATCATCATTTTTCTTCATTCTATTGCGAGTCTGCCAGGCCAGATGATTTTTGTAGCCGAGAAGAGAGTCAGAAGTCGCTGTTTTGATCTGAAATGCGGGCCGTAGTAAGATACCATGCTTTCATTCACGTCCGTCACATCCGTTCTACGGCCAATCAAATTCATAATTGGAAAACACTACCACTAATCGGCTGCATGAATATTAATGACATGTGCGGTCATGTTGCGCACTAGAACTGTCATAATGGCCGACAGAATTTGTCCGTATTTTTGCGTTTATTTTCGCTGTTTCTGTTTGGAAACGGCACTTTCTATTTTTCATTTGGAAAGGAATCCATCAAATGATTAATATTGGATAAAACGAGGACTGGAAAAAGGCATGACAGCCGTTTTCTTCGTTTTTTCAGGCTTCAATTGGAAACACATCGGCACTTTAGTGTTTGTAAATGAAGCGGACCAAGGGTTCCAGGTCATTTTGGCCCATGCCCACTTCGGCCCATAACTTTTTCGAGATAAAAAGTCATACCCGTAAGTTTTACTTCATACCCGCAAATTTTATAGATAGGGGGTATAAAAACCCTCAGTTTAAAATTTGAGTGGGAACACTGTGAAGGCAGGTTTGACTCTGGTTTCGGATAAAGGTGGAATTTGATGATAATTCAGGATTAAATCATCTTAATACTCAATGAAAATATGTTGCAATCCTTCATCAGAATTTGATCTACTTAGGAGCCACAACAAATTTCATTACAGAAAATGAACAGAAAATCTCTTAGAATTATGAATAAAACCTATCCTTACATAGGCACATGGGCAAAGATGCTTGGTTATGGTGCAAAAGACCACAGGTTCAAATTGCCATCTGGCCAGCCAACAACTAGAAAACTCTGTCAACCCAGCAGTAAATGGGTACCTTTTTCAAATTAAGGAAGGATAAGGCAGCAAAGAGATGGGCTCCACCTTTCAGACGCTGTACCCAAGATATGATGGGCCTCTAATTTCTAATGCCCCTATAAGGCCACTAGGCTACAGGAAACCTTTACTTCATTACTTGGAATTCCTGTTGACAGCCAAAACAGAACAGGGCCTGGTTGTCCAAAACTAACAATGTCTTTGGTCAACGAGACATTAAATTTTTAGATACTGTATGCAAACACACTGCCAATTAGTGCCGAGAAAAAGTGTAAGGATTTTATGCATTACTCTTCATATTTTTTGCAGCATAAAACATTAGCACACTTGATTTATGAGCACTGGAAGACTTAATGAATCCCTGTCTAATCATAATTTTCTACTATTAGTAATTTTCTGTGTACTGACATGCAACAGCAATATATTATTTTAGCAAGCCATAAGAACAGCATACTTCCAGGGTTTATCAAATCAGTATTTCAACAGGGTACTGCCCTTTATGTTTATAAACTACTGGCAAACACTACAGACCCTAACCAGACAGCTCCTTTCAAGCAGTCTCATGAAGGTAAGCTTGTTTGCTCACTCATTTTTGGCCAAATCTGTGCACCAAAATTCTTACCTGGCTGCTGTAGAATCTTGTCATATAACTGGTTCCTTTCTTTTTCTGACTTAAGAGACAGGTACAGATATGGTATTTTACTGCCTTCATCACAGATTACTTCTAAACCCTAAAACACATAGGCAACTTCTTTGTTTTTATTTGAGTAAGGTGAATCGGTAACCATTTAGCAAATTTGTCATTTTTAGTTTTGTCTACCTGCGCAATTAGTTTCAACTTTATTTTTTCTTTTATCATATTTATTTTACTGTAAAAGTACAACAATAACAAAGCTACATTAGAAAACATACAGTACAATGAAAGGGATACAGAAGTAATTCAGTGACTGTTTAAAATTCTGTTTTCCAGCTCAACTGACTCAGCTACTTTAAGAAAGAATTAGCTCCTAGAGTATTCTTAATTTAAGGGTAGACCAAACTAAAAATGGGCTTCATACAGGGAAGCAAAAAAAATGCCATAAAAGAACAGCAGTAGTAGGCCATTGTTTGAGTAGTCACCCTGATTTGAGATGGGGTTCATGATGACATCTATCAGGGAATGAAATGCTATTCTTATACAGTTGTCTCCCTTTAAAATGCCAGCCAAAGCAGGGAGGGACACCCTAAAGATTAAGCATATTGTTTTGAACAACAGAATCATCGTCATTCACATTCTGACTTTGTAGCATATCAATTGGGAATAGATACATATACTGTATTTCTGAAGGGGGCAGTTGCCATGAAAAAATTTCATATTTTATATTTTTTTTTTCAAAACCTATAACATATGCATGTACATAAATCATATGAAAAAATATACACTGAGCCACTTTAATTACGCACCACTTTTTCAATGCCCATATTTTTAGCCCATTACAGCTTACAATAATTTTTTCTAGCAGAAAACAGTCATTGAACTTATCTATCTGATGGCAGTCAAAATTTTGCACAATTGCAGGAGTATATCTGCACAGTTTGCCAAGAGCTTATTTTGGTAATAGTGCACATGCAGCATCAGCAGCTGTTCTTTTTGTCTGGAATTAGCATTGAACTTCATCTTTAAGGATAGTCACTTTAGAAAACACCTTAGGTTTTGTGATTTCAAGTGGCGAAGCAGTTTTATTATTGGAATTTTCAACAAACGTTCACTTTTTAAAATAATTTTACTTTTGACGTCATTTTAACGTCAGTTTCAATCACCAATGAAATTATTTATCACGAATTGTGATCGCTGTAATACAGTTGACAACATCAAAGACAATAAAACCAAAACACATTTGAAGATTGCCCCATTTATGAACCCTTGCGGTACCGAGGTCAAGACTAACATCAAAGTCACAACGTAGAATTCTCAACAATGTTGCATGAAAATGAACAACACGCGATCGCGATCAAAATACTTCCACAAAAACTTCCTTGTAAACAAACACATTTTCTATGTTCATTTTCATGCAACATTGTTGAGAATTCTAAGTTTACAAAACAACATCAACTGTCACAGTAGCTTTTGAAAACAAGAAAAATAAACTTGCATTTTCAACATGTCACCGCAGAGTAAGCAGCGGATTTTGATAATGTAAAGTATGTCAGTACTGACAGCAATATGGCGGACTTTCATATCATAGAAAGTAAAAGCGTTCTAACAGAGCACTGTGCGAAAAATTAGTGTTGAAAGTATCCCCTTGTGGTGGGAATTCAGGTTAAGTTGCTAGCGTTGTGAATTCTAATTTGGGTGGTACCGCTCCTTTGCGTTCGACCACGTTATTGTTTGGCTTCCGACAGGCAGGGTTTTTACAGGTTTTATGCACAAATAAGTGCTTTCTTAGCTTGTACTTTTGAATTAAAAAATAAATTGATTGTTTGTTTACAACTCAGGGCTTAATAAGTGGTGCGTAACTAAAGTGGCTCAGTGTACTCACTATTTGTTTGAGTAGAAATCTCCTCTTTATCACACTTCTTATTTCTTTCAGCTTTATTTTGATCACAGGGACCTATACAAAATGTAAACAAACAGTTTTATCTCAATAGTTATAAGTATTCATTCAAATATGGAGTGGAAAATCTGAGTTGTATTTCTAATATGGAGTTGTCTGGTGATTGTAAAGTTGACATCATTCAACCCTTTGCAGAAATAAGGACAAATGTATTTTTTTATTATCTGTCTGATAGACTCCCAGTTAAAAGAATTCCCGAAAAATTCTTCTTATTTCTTTCAGGAAAATCTGGTGCTGAGTCACCGTTTTGTCTATCCACATTACATCAGAATCCTTTCATTGTTTTTATTCTACCAAAACAAGACAAATCTAAAGAAAGATGACCTGCTACATAATTTAATCAATAAATATGAAAAGATCTTGCAGAATATTCACCTCTTCTATCTGTATGTCAGGTGTCAGAAACAGTTTATAGTTTTGATGGGCAAGTTCTAATTTTGCAAATAAACATTAAACTATGAGATCACTTTTGAGGGGACCAAAGTTTGAAATATCAGATATAAAAACAAGCATAGAAACTTCGTAAACATTACATACTCATTTGAGGTTGCTAATAAGCAGCTGTCTTGCATATATACATTATCTGTTCCACTGAAAGAATTTTTGTTGAACAGAAGTACATGTAGCTTGTTTCAGATAAACAAAATGTTATAATTTAAGGAGTGGACAATTAATTCCAGACATTCACTGCATAAAAAAGGTAACAGGAGGTGTTGGAGATTATGTGATTTGACATAACAAAATATTTAGACAGTGAGACTGGTGACATAAACCAGCAGCAAGATGTATCCATAATATATATCTAAACAGTACCTACCCTATCCACATTATTAAAAGGCTGAAAGTAGAGTCTGTGAGAAGTTAACATAATTCTACCAGGGTTGGTTACCAGCGGGGTAATCTTATCACCTTGACTCTCATACTCTATAGTTTCATATAGATCCTCAAGCCTGCAACCAAATGTAATATATTATTGGTATGATCTATTTGTAAAAGCAGAAACTGACACATACAAACAAAAAAACAATCTTATCCCACTAAAACATAAATTTGAAGAGTCAAATACGGGCGAAAAAGATCCATGTAAAAACATTTTGATATATACTTCTCAAAAAAAGTTTTGCATCACCATATATTTTCCCAAAGACATAATACTAAATCTAGCTTATTTCCAGGAGGTATACAAGAAAGGCATGCCTCTGTTTTGCTTTATGGTTGCTGTGGCTCACACACTTATATCTTTGTAAACACCTGACCAACTTGAGATCAGAACTGACCCACATCAGGGTAGAAAAAAGTTTCTGGCTGACAAGTGGTATTGGCTCTTAACAAACCAAATGGGAAATCATCCTGAATAGGGCTTTTACTCTGTGAAAGCCTATATTAACCAAGGACGACGCTGCAGACCTACTTTTCACAATTAAAATACCGAAACGTAAGATTGTAAATCATACAAAAACATGTGTTTCATTGCTACTCATATGACTTTTGCGGCTCTTGATAAAATCTGCGATTTCTATTCTTCTTCTATATGAGCTGCCATAAGAGAAAACAAACAAAGTGGCATGTGCACCCAGCGAGACTCAGATCAGCCTGAGCATCTGCCCAGTCTGATAAGAGTCTTCGCTGCCTGCATGGAGCTAGTTTACCCCTTACCTACCCTTTTAGTGCACAGCAAAGACTCTGATCAGACTGGGCGAATGCCCAGGCTGATCTGAGTCTTCACTAGGCTTACATGTACATGCCACTTTGTTTGTTTTGTTGTGTTGCGGCTCAAATGTTAAGGTCTCTCATAAGAACCATCTCAACATTGGTACACAGTCATGTTTTTAAGCCATTTGCTTTCAAAAGGGAACAATTTTGTGGCTTCCTGTACGCTTCACTGGAAATAAAACCCTTCCAAAAGGGGTCTTTTCTTAAAGGAAAGAATTTGCTCCTAAAGGAGCAAATTCTTTCCTTTAAGAGTTGACACCTTCTGAGGAGAAATGTGAAAATGAAAATGAAAGTGTACCATTACTTGGGGTCAGAAAATGCATGCTTTAGTTGTAATCAATAACAACAAAAACCATTATCTTTCATGCATTTTCAGCTGTTTAGTAAGACTTGAGCTGCAGTCATCCGTTGGTATGAGGCAAAGAGCCTGAGAAGTACAGGGAGGAGTTATCATAGAATTCTAAGTATAGGGGCAGATAGGTCTGATCAAACAGTACAGATCCAGATGAGACTGCTCCTAAAGGAGCAGCTTGAACCGAGTTTATATTGATTGCAACTCCACCTGCTTCTTTTGGATGCATTACTGCATTTCAAACCTAGAACATTCCATATTTAGGAGAGTGAAGGTTTTTCAATATTTAGAATTTTTACAGTAATAATTACCAGCTAGTGTTAAACTTCACTCTAGACTGTCTTGATAACACTATTGCATTGATCTGTAAAATAGGAAATCATGTTTCAACGCTGTATGGTAAGGTGTCAATATGTGCTATATTCTCGGCAAATAAATGAGTCAAAAAGAATGTACTTAATTATGACACATTAACACAGATATTTGATGTCAGAAGCACTATTTAGGCATTTAATGAAGTACTTACACAGATATTTGATGAAGTACTTACACAAGTATTTAATAAAAGTGATTCAGGCCCCAATTCCACCAAACTTTCTGCTTAAATCTAAGTTTAAAGTTTCTACAGTATTGATGAAATAAACGAATCTTAACACAAACTCCTACTTAACATACTGGGCCCGGTTGTTCAAAGCATCGTTAGCTTAACGAGCTTGTTAAGAAGTCAACTCGTTAAGTGTTTTATGACTTTATAGCCACATACACTGATATTTTTTGCTGATAAAAAGTGAGAAGCTTTTGCAATGCAAAAGCTTCTCACATTTTTTCAACAAAAAATATTGGAGTAATTGAGATATTATCGTCTAAATTTTAACGAAATGTTAACTAATGACGTCATTAGTTTTGAACAACTAGCCCCTGACGTAATTGGATGTATTTGTAATGTTTAACTTACCATAGCACTTTGATCAGCTGGTGGCAGAGTTGAAGCTCTGTGTAACTGACACATCTGTGGTAAACAGTCGTCCACTGTGACATAGTTCAGGGTAAATATATGTTCCTTTCTACCCTGTTAAGCAAATGGAAGTAGACTGTTCATGCATTAACATATAGTACAAGAGGGCCATGAGGCCCTGAGCCGCTCACCTGTGTATGGTGGCCATGTAGGTCATGTGACCTAGACCGCTTGATAAATTTTCGTTCCATCAGCCCCTGGAAGCTGTGTATGATATTTGGTTACAATTGGTCCTGTGGCTTTTGAGGAGAGGTCTTAAATTGTCAAAATATAAGAGACATGGGTCAGAGGTCAAAGGATGACCTTGAACTCTTGAACCCGCAAATCTTCCACATACTAACTAAGATGACTGTATATACCAATTTTTAGGCCAAAATCTTCTAAACTTGCCATGAACTCATGTTCTACCATTTTCCCACACTTGACCTTGCCTTGTAAAAGGTCAAGTCAGCCCAAGGTCATCATTTGAACAATCTTGATAGTACTCAAGTACCTGATGCTATATACCAAGTTTCAAGGCCATTGATCACTTGGTTCTTGAGAAGGAGATTTGTAAAGGTTTTTGCCATATATGGGCATGGCGGCCATGTTGGTCATGTGACCCAGTCCGTTTGAACAGATTTTCGTTCCCCTGCCCCCTAGAGGCTCTGTATGAAATTTGGTTACAATTGGCCTTATGGCTTTTGAGGAGATGTGTGAAATTATCAAAATATGAGAGACCAGGGTCAAAGGTCAAACAATGACCTTGACCTCTTGTACGCATTAATTTTCATGTACTCATTCAGATGACTGTATATACCAATTTTCATGTCTAAATCTTCAACAGTTTCCAAGAAATCTTATGTTCTAGCATTTTCCCATATAAAAGCTACAGAATGCAAATTTGACCTTACTGTAAAAAAGGTCAAGGTCAACCCACGGTCATAATTTGAAAATCTTGGTAGTACTCCCGTTCCCAATGCTACATACCAAGTTTCAAGGCCATCGGCCTATTGGTTCTGGAGTCGTTTGAAATTGTTGACGGACGGCGGACGGACGCCGGAGCCTTACCATCCTATCAGCTCCCCTGGAGCCGCTGGCTCAGGTGAGCTAAAAATGAGGAAACCAGACAGGCCAGAAAGGCCATAATTATTATTTGAGCCATAACACAAGAAAACCAACGAAGTGGCATGTGCGCCCAGCAAGGACTCAGATCAGCCTGGGCATCTGCCCAGTCTTAGCTGTGGGCATGGAGGTAGCTTAGACCCTAAGCTACCATTTTAGTGCACAGCAAAGACGTCATCAGATTTTGCAGATGCTCAGGCTGATCTGAGTCTTCAGTGGGCACAAATGCCACTTTGTTGGTTTTGTCGCGGCTCATTTTTTTATTGCATGCTTGGTAAAGGTTTCCTATGGCCTTGTGGCCACAGGGACAGTGGATATTACAGGCCCATCATTCCTGCATTTCAAATGTTTAAATTGTTTGTCTATATAAACATATCTATCAGTCAACTGAATGCATTTCATACAATCTTAATTTTTGAAGTATTCTTAATACACACGGAATGGTTGAATTTTATGTGTGAGGGATAAAAATTAATTATTTAACAATTTTTGACATGTTCACAGGTATAATGAACACCCAAATTTATCCTGGTGAAAAACTGTACATTGGTAGGCACTAGATTTTGCACAATATGCAGAACATGAAAACTGCAAACATTACCATACTGCACATTTAAACAATCACAAATAGTTAAGCAAATTTTAAGTAATTCTGGTATGAAATCATTGCAACTGAAATTGACATTTTACCTTTTTAAAGATATATGGACTAATGATGTTGTCTTTCTTCATTTCCACATAAACCTCTGATGTTATAGCAAAACTTCTTTCTTTAACATCAAGTCTGAAACAGAAACAGAAACATCACTGCCCAGTTATTCAAAGTTGTTAGCTTAACAAAGTCATTTGTAAAGGATTTATTAAGTCTTTTTGCACATATAAAATAGTGCTTGATATTTTTTGCCATAACAATGTGAAGAGCTTTTGCACTGCAAAAGCATCTCACACTGTTTTCGGCAAAAAATGGGAGTGGTTTTGTGTACTATATGTTTGAAATTTAACTTGTCTGCTGTTGATTCCTTTTGTTTTACAGATCTCTTTCTCACCCCATATATTTGAATATAAAACTATCCTTTCAACACCAGAAGATGTCATACTAAAAGCCAATTAAAGTGTATGGCAATTTAATCACTTAGTAAGTCAATTCTAATGTCATTGCTGATGCTTACAGAGCCCCAACAGCTTCGTGGGTTATTACTTAAGTGTTGGTGTGCTGATCTAGCGGTCTTGAGATTGATTTCTTTCCAAGCATAAATGCAAATTTTGTGATTAAGATCAACTGAGCCGACGTCTGTGAAGAAATGACTTTGATCTTCTGTCTTTTTTATTATTTTGAGATAACAGAACGTTTCTGAGCCTGCTCCAACAACGACATGTTGCAATATTGGATTGACGCATAGTAATTATCAGCCTCCCATCATCCTGATATGACTGAAATACTGTTGAAAAGGATGTAAAATAGCAAGTCATCCATCCAGACTGATGCCCCTAGATCAGACTCGACTTACCTCACTAATCTAAATTCTTTTTTTACCATAACAAAATGTACATTCTTACCAAATATCATGGCTAATAATAAAAGGCACTTACTTTGACTTTAGTCCAAAGATATATTCTTCAATGTTTTCTACATGTTTCATTGGAAACTGGAACAGCAAAAGACATGAAATTACTAAGATGTTAATTTTCTATTTTGATTACTGGTATATCAAGGTTATCAAAATGTAATGTCTAATGCAGTACTAATGACATTTTTACCTTTCTATTTATGAGAGGCATTTGGTGGAGTGGTTGGAAAAAACAACAACATTTTTTTTAATTTTGCAGGAATAAGTTTTGTCACCTGTTTCTTTGGTGCATTAAGGGTTACTCTGAGCTCATGACGAGCCTCCTCATCTGGCTCTTAAGTTTGCCCTCTACGGTCTCTGAACTCTCTATATGATACAGCTTGGATGAAACATCTTTTGCCATTCTGCAGACGCAAACTTAATTCTCTGCATTTTTGGCCATTAAATGGTTACTCTGAGCACTGGCGATTAACATGGATTCACAGTGGTATCACCATACTTACAGTCAATTCTCGATATCTCAAAGTCAAAATTCATCCCAGACTTCTGATATCGCAAAGTAAATTTTCTGGTCTCAGACAAATTTACTTTGAGATATCTGTAGTTTGAGATATCAAGAGTTGAACTGTAAATAAAGACAGGAAATGTGTCCAAATTGTAATTTTTGATAAAATAGGGACTTTGAGAAATCAGCGTTTAAGAGTTGACTGTATTTGTTTTTTTCCCTAGAATGACCCAAAATAGCTATTTAAAACAGTCTTATAAAATTCTGCTATAAGATGTGTTTTCCCTTCCAAAACAATGCCAAGAATCTAGATCTGTCTTATAAGACTGGTAGCCCCATGATTGTTTTGGACGGAGAAAAACCTATCTTATAACAAAAGAAATGTGATATTTCTTACCTTTATAATTGGATACTGATTCTCTGTAGGAACAAATACTATGGATTTGGAACAGATCTTCAAGTGACCCCTTTGTCTCCTTAAGACAAAGAAAACAAAAACTAGAAAATTGTGTCTGTAAGACACTAATGATGCCCCCGTGCAGCACCTGTCACATGACGTGTATATCCATAAAGCACCTACAAAGAATCCATTGAAAACATACCCTACCATGTAAAAAATTGCCCAAAATGACTAAGTTAAAAAGGCGGTGATTCTGTCAAAATTAATTCTAGATCTATCAAAATGCCTCAGGCATATCTTCAAATATGTCCACAATATGTAGACAAGGTTTGAAAAAGATCTAGTGAAAACTGTGGAGCAAGTTGATAACACAAACTCCATACTCTACAATGCAAACATTTCCCTAGAATGACTAAGTTCAAAAGGTCGTAATTCTGTCAAAATTAATTCTAGGTCCAACAAAAACCCACATGCACATCTTCAATACATTCACAGCATGTATGCAAGGTTTGAAAAAGATCTAGTGAAAACTGTGAGAGGAGTTGATTACACAAACTCTATACCCTACAATGCAAAAAATTGCCTAAAATGACTAAGTTCAAAAGACCGTAATTCTGTCAAAATTAATTCTAGGGCCAACAAAAACCCATATGCACATCTTCAATACATTCACAGCATGTATGCAAGGTTTGAAAAAGATAAGTTGAAAACTGTGAGAGGAGTTGATTACACAAACTCTATACCCTACAATGCAAAAATTTGCCTAAAATGACCAAGTTCAAAAGGCCGTAATTTTGTCAAAATTAATTCTAGGGCCAACAAAAACCCACATGCACATCTTCAATATGTCCCAAACATGTATGCACAGTTTGAAAAAGATCCATTGAAAACTGTGGGAGGAGTTGATTACACAAACTCTATACCTACAATACAAAAATTTGCCTAAAATGATTTGCCTAAAATGAGTAAGTTCAAAAGGCCGTAATTCTGTCAAAATTAATTTTAGCCTCATCAAAAATCCACATGCACATCTTCAATATGTCCACAACATACATTGTATATGCAAAGTCTGAAGAAGATCCATTGAAAACTGTGGGAGGAGTTGATTACACAAACTCTATACTATAAAGCGTGACGAACGGACAGACAGATGGACACAGACAGACAGACAGGGGCAAATCTTAATGCCCCCTGACTATCGTCACGGGGGCATAATAAAATAATTATATAAGCTTCAGGAGATAATCCAAGGCTTTTATGTTTTAAGTAAATAAGTTGTTAAAATGTTTCTGTCACTGTCTTTTTATAATATTTTGCTTTCCTTTCTTTTAAAAGAAGCCACTATTTAAAGCACCTCTTAAAAACTGCTGTAAAACAAATATTAAGGAATAAACAAGAAATGTGTCCAAAGTACACTGATGCCCCTGCCTCTTGCTTTGTCAGAGAAATTTACCTTGTCAGAGAAATCTAATCCGAAACCTTAACTTGAGTTTAAGGTTGTTATACACGTATGGAGATACCCATGTAATGTCATACCTAAACACTATATGCTGAACAGACTGGCATGGCTGGCAGGGACATAAAAATATTCATGGTAGCTTTTAAAACTGAAGATTAACAAGTCTATGGAAAATTGTTTTTGTAACTGAGCTGATTTTTGCCATATGCTGGTTTGAATATTTCAAATGCCTTGTTAGGCTATGTGGCCCCTCTTACATTAATTTATTTTCAAATTTACAGCAACATTTGGATTCTAAATGAGGTTTACTTCCAAAATGAAACTAAAAATTGCAATTTTCTCAGTCTGTAACCACCAACCAAAGTTTTGCAGGCAAAGTCAACAATTTTGACGAAACTTTCTCAGGTTGTGTTGTGTCCCACAAAAACAAATAACTGGTGCTTGCCATTGTTCTTTTTGTTTCATGCCCATTGCTGTAGTAATGGCCTTTAAACATTTTGCCCAATAAGTGGCCAAAAATCCATGAAATTCGCATTGGTGGTAAAACAGAACCCCATCCTCCATTCCTCCTTGCAGCTGAATGAATATAGTAACCTTCAAATAGTCAGACAATAATTCCTGAGCAAACAGTATATAGTTTCAGATCAGACTGCTCAATGTTCAGCAATCTGATCACTGTGATCAGGGTCTGTACTGCTTGCCAAGTTTTATAAGGCATCCCCTGAAGGGGGAAATGGACTTTTCCCACTTTGAATACTGTACAGTACATTACAGAAATGGTGAGGTGCCCAAATATTTAGAGCAAAATATGCTGATTACTGTATTTATTTGGTTATAAAATGGGTTTTCTCCCCTCAAAATGACCCTAAATATGTAAATCAGTACCCTTCCTACACAATCCAAAAATCTAGATCCATCTTTCAAGA
The DNA here is from genome assembly GCA_963989385.1 of Ctena decussata. Lineage (NCBI taxonomy): Eukaryota > Metazoa > Mollusca > Bivalvia > Lucinida > Lucinidae > Ctena > Ctena decussata. The sequence continues at coordinate 76,992,161 of OZ022503.1, read as the reverse complement.
TGGATCTACATTTTGGGGGTACATGTAGTTTTGGAAGAGAAAAATCTGTCTTATAACCAAGTAAATGATGTCCTTCATGGAGTTTATGATGTAACAGAAGAAAGAAAGAAAATACAATACTTTTTAATGGCTTCCTCTTCCTGGAGAACTGTAGGATAGTAGTACACACTGTAGTCCTCAAAATATATTTCTCCTGGCTCCAAAAGAAGCAAATTAAACCTGTAAAGAAAGATAAAATCGAGTCTATCCATAAGAAATGTTGTGTTGTTGTGTTATTGTTTAATGTCCATGGTAAACAGCTATGGTCATGTCGGGACGGTCAGTTAACCTAATCACACTATTCCTGGGCAGGCTTAGACCTCCTAAGCGGTTAACCAGTACTAAGTGCACTTACTTTCAGCAGCAGCTGACAACTGCCCTTCTTGAATCAGCGGAAGGAGAAATGAAAGTAAGTGGCCGGACCAGGTCGAACCCAGGACCTCTGGCTTATAAGTCAGGCGCCCTGCCAATTGCGCTACGCGGCCCGGCATATTGGTTTGCTGTGCTACTTCCAAACAATGTTTGTCTAACCCAAATGTATTTCTAACCATTCTGACAAAAGATTTCTTTATAATCATTGTCAAATTCACTGTCATATTAAATTATATCAACTGCGACAAAGCTAGATGAAAACATTGTAAGCCTACATCAGACTGCTCCTAAGTTTGATCTGAGCCTGTACTACCATATTTATTCAGATATAAATGGTAAGTCTCAATCTAATAATTAAGTCAGTGTTATGAAATTCTGCTTTGAGACAGGTTTTTTCCCCCTTCTAAAATAAAGTCAAAAATCTAGATCCGTCTAGAATTTTGAGATTGTTTTGGACGGGAAAAACCTACAACCTTACAACCGCGTAGTACGTTACCTACCCACCTGGAAGTCTGAGAATAAAGGAACACAGCAAAACGTTAGACTTTTAAGAAGGGCCAAGCATTTTGCCATAATTATAAATCTTGCAAGAACTTATGGCCAAACCCTGTTGTTAGGCATTATTTGTAGTAAACATATTTTAAATACAGTTCAAAAACATTGAATTCCTTATCACGTAATAATGTTCTGGCAACTTTCCTGAATATATTTAGATCTGGGCTTATCAAATATTGGCACATGTACATGATGTAGAGCAACTAAATTGCCCTCAGAGTATTGTTTAATCTTTTCATTTTGTCGTTTTTTGAAATACCCATTGAATAAAAAAATAAAATCGAAGGTAGTCAAGATATGCAAAATTATTAGACTATTGGCACACTCACATGCTAAAATTCCAAGCAAAGTTGTGATACTGTCTCACCTGGGATGTACCACATCCCAGGTGACAGTAATGAGTATCAACCAGGGCAAGATATGGAACTGACTATGCAAAGCTGTGTGATAGCTTAATTAGATGGGGGGCTATGCATGGTGAGTTAAAAGATGCTGAAATAACCAATTACACACTTGTATATATATGCATGTAAGATACTGAAGAGCTCACAATTAAGGCATTAATTTAAAATATTTTTATCAATACAATAACTTTTGTTGATGTGTTGTTGACCAAATTCTCGATCAATGGCCACATATGGGCATGTTTGCAGGGCTCAGCCTAAAGGGTGATTTGCGAAAAATAGTCTCCCTAAGCTGGCTGACTGCTCCTTATTTTACGCTGAGGTATTCGAGCAGTGAAAATGTTTAGAACATAGGGAAATCCAAATTTGGGCCAAAACTTCTCCCTAAAGTCCTGAAAATGTCGCAAAACTTCTCCCTGTCTGAAAGCTCTAGACTGACCCTGGTGTTGGTGTTGCCCCCATGGCTGGAATGCCACATGCCCATGAGTAATGTTTGTTGGTTCCACCACTGCTCTGATAGGTATTAATAGTTGATCCTTGGACTTACTACTGTCACGTGTTTGTATATTACCCTATCTATCTCTCGATAGTCGATACTGAGATGATAATTTTCAGATCATTACCTCAGGTGTGGTGAGTGGCTAAATTTAGAATTTAGCTCAGATGTATATGACAAACTTTCGGGGTAGGCCACTAAAGCTATTCACTCATAAGAAGCAGATCAGAGGCATGCTAAAACACATGCCTCTAGACCAATAATCTAAATAAGGGCCTTAAACTGCTCAGCGGTTTTGGCAGAAACATCCGAAAATGAGAGACTATTCCACATAGGAATTATAGTCCTCAGAAAAATGAATTTTTCAGGGCATAACTATATGCAAGGTATCTAGTGTATTGTGAATCATGGGTTGCCCTATAGTCCTTCTCAAATTTAAATCTAATTGCCTATGACCATTCATTGTGAATGTGTTAGTGCTAAAAAATCATTATCATTTAATTTCCTGTATAAGTCATGAATATTATACGTGACAACCAGTGACACTTTTAATTCCACTATACCAACAATATTTTAGAACTTCAGTGTCCTCAGCCCCAGGGGCAGATCCAGGAATTTTGGATAGGGGGTTCAAATGAGCTGAGGGGGGGGGGGGGGGGGGGGGGTTCGATTTGTGCAGTTTGACCAATTTTCCTGAAGTTCCCCATGAAAATGAAATAAATAAGGCTGGAGAGGGGATTCGTTTGAACCCACTCTTCAGCCTTTCATGGGGAATTTCAGAAAAACTGAGCCCACTGGCTACTGATCAGCAAATTAAAAATATATCCCCTTTAATGCACCATTAATGGTATAATGGTTCATATTATGAATAGGAACTGTCTTAAAATTATGTTATCAGGTTATCAGCAGGCCTCAGCCATATTCCAACAAAATATTTTCTCTCATCAACAATGTCATAGAATGAAGAAGTCACCAAATGATTGAATACCTCTCCTGAGAAGCGGTGTCATTTTCGATGAAAGCCATGTGTAAAAGCAGAGAGATGGATTTAATTTGTAGCTTTGCTGTCTGCTAGCTCCCCTTAACTTCCGGGTGCAAAGGTCACAAGGGAGACATTAGAAATCAAGTTAGAGGCATGGCTTTGTATAATAGTTTCACAAAGATCAACATCACTATGAGCAAACGGTTAAAGTAAATATCTAATTTTCTAGTAAATAAAGCAGATAATTGGGATAAATGTTCACTGAGTTTTAAATGTTAGTCAAATATTTATAGTGGCTGGATCCCCAGGTGACCTTGACCGTAAGAAGATGGCGAAAGACAAGTTCTCAGTCTTGTTGCCCACATACAACGAGCGTGACAACTTGCCCATTATTGTGTGGTTGATAGTAAAATATTTTACTGAGAGGTTTGACATATTCCTCTGTTTTCTGCGCAGTTTTAGGTTGAGTAACTGACGTTACAGACATTTAAATTGGTATTTTTTCATTAGTGGCATAACTATACATAACTGCCGTGCTTGAGAAGCTCTAGCTGTACGGTAGCCGTGCATTATAAAATGAAACAAAATCCCTGATTACAGTGAAATCAAGTCAGCTCTCTGCTTTAAATTGGGAAATACAAGGCCAGATTTGGTGCCAGGAGGTGCATATAATGAATTTGTATGCTTTAGTTTTCAGGGAGAACATCCTAACGATTGTCTGCCATGATTGTCTGCCTGTTATGCAGGGGATTGTGAGTGGGTCGGGGGAGGTAGGATCAGACTAAGAAATCTGTACCGAGTCTGTGGAAACACCCCAAACAGCACCAAAACACCCCAAACAAGCCTCCCCAGATTCAAATCACCCCATTGCCCCCTCGACACACACACACACCAACACCGCCCCCACCCTATCCAAAACATTACATTAGCTATATAAATTCAAATTAAAAAGAACACTATGTGGTTGCCCCATGGTATGTTTGTATTTGTGTATGCATGCATGTGTATGTATGACATTTGTATGTATGTATAAGCATGCTTTTTGATTTTGCTCGACAGCATATTATAATTATGTCAAAGAATGAAGAGTGGGTGGAAAGAAAAATGAAAATAAAACTACGGTTGAATGATACTCCCTAATTGACCTGAGATATTGGTGTTTTAGTTGGGGTGTGGGTGGCAGGGTTCCAGTTTGTATACGGGGAGGCTGGTTTTCGGTGGTATGAAGGCAGTTTGGGGTGTTTCCACAGACCAATCTGCACCCAGTGTTTGTGGTTGATGATTGAGGCCTGGCTGAATGTCTCTGTCAGCCTCATCAAACTTCTAGCAAAGCTGTTGGTGAATGTAGAAATAAAGACAAACCAAAGTTAAATGCCTGTTATGGCTTCTTGGCCAGGAAGTGTGGCCTTTTAAACAAGCACAACTGCATTAACATAACAACCTAAAACTAACAATTAATTGTCAAAGTATGGTGATAAATGATGCTCCTGGTTTCACCATACTTCTGATAGCTCCCAGGTGGTGGGAGCTCCTGGAAATTCTCCAGATTTGCTATTTGTACTTTCATCAGGGAAAAATGCTGCTGGAATCAAAGTGTTCCAACAAGAATTCTGCAAATGCTGTGTTTTACCTATCTCAACAGGTCTAGAAGAAACTTAGATGTAAGTATATACTTCGATCAATGCACACTTTGATTGAAGTATAAACATTGAAAATTAGAAATCAAAGCATGATTACTTTTGCAATTGCAATGAAGCAGAACTGCAAAATTATACATGAACAACTGTGAAAAGAATAACAAACCTTTAATGATTTTTTAAAAAAAAATTCAACTTCCACTGTTGTATGCAAATCAAGGAAAATTTAAATACGTGTTACATGTATATCTTTACGATGCTTCAAACTGGACAGATATATCCGCTCAGTCTACATGCTTGCTATGCTGAGATCATCTCAAAGATATTGCTTATCTGCAGTTATAGAAATATCAGAGAGTAGGGAAAAACATGTTTACAAAAAATAATCTGGTTGTTTCACAAAAACGCAATGACAGAAAATCAGTTGCTTCGCATTTCAACTTGATTTTCTGTTGCTGCGTTTTTGTGAAATAACCATATATAGTTTTTCGTCGATATTGAAAGAGCAATACTTGAAATTTTGCAATTGTACTATAAATAGATTCAGGTGAAGAATCTCCAAGTTAAGCATGTTCAGTTTCTATACTGGATCTAAAACATACGTTGATCATTTAGTATATACCATACTTAATACATCTTAGTTTCTCCTAAACTTTCAACAATGGTACAAATACCATGTTTTAAAGTTGTTTTTTTATTGACAGCTCAGGCTAAATTTGAACACTACAGTCATTGTAGTTTGAGGTGAATGAACCTAATTAGAGTTGGCATACATGTTAAAACAATCAGCAATGTATGAAACACAGGTGTAGGAAACAATGCAAATAATTGTAAAGACACTGAGCAGACTGTAAAATGGTACCATTCTTTGTGTGTAACTTATATACTGAATACTATAGTGATTTTCAGTGTACCATAATTTCTTTTTCGATACAATCATTTGATGACTTGTTGGAAAAAAATCTGCTTTATAAATGTTTTTATGAATTGAATTTCCAATGGCTTTTCTATTGTAAACCAATGTCAAGCTGAAAATATTACAATTTGGCACTCAGTTTGTGGTCCAGGTAATCCTGTCAGAACCAAATGCTGCACTGAAGTGTTGTTGAACCTTTTTCTCTCTTAACAGTCTGATCTAAAGAATAAACAAATTTTTGTGCAATTTCATCACATTTCAGTCAGACTTTGATGTTTTAAGATAAACCAATTTTCTTGCTTTTAAAACCACCCTCAAGTGTTTAAGCTGTGCTGACATCACTGTATGCATTAAATTCCAAACCTTGCTCACTTGTAGTATAGCCAAATAGCCAAAGTTTCCCAAACAATATTGAACAGTTTGGCTTTCTCAGTCTTGCCCACCTGGGCAGGAGAACTTTTAGTTGATACTTTCTTTTTTGGCAGAGTAGATAGTAGATACTTGTTAGAAAAATGTCAGACTCTAAAATTACAAAACTAATAATGAAGCTGTTTTTTTTTAAGTAGTTGATGGCCATCAAATTTATCTGTCTCTGTTTCTTATAGGAAAATGCTGTATTACAGCGTTTTCCTATAAGAAACAGAGACAGGTGTAATATAGCATTTTCCTTTAAGAAACAGAGACAGAAAAATTTGATGGCCAACAACTATTTAAAAGAAAAACAGCTTCACTATGAGTTTTGTAATTTTATAGTCTGACAAAATAGCATACAGCCTATTGTGTATGTAAATAAATGCCATTTCTCTTTTTAGTGAGGCTGACTTTGAGATTATTGTGATAGATGATGGAAGCCCAGATGGCACTTTGGAAGCAGCAAAACAGTTGGAAAAAATCTATGGAAAAGAGAAAATAGTGAGGTTTATTTGGTTTAATCATTATTTTATTTTTATAATATATACATGACACAACAATGACACAACAAATACAAGTACTACAAACTTTTACAGGAATTCACAAGAAAGTCAAATTACTTATTTAAATCTGTACCCCAATTTGTATCTGTATATTTTTCTACTTCAGAAGAACTTTAATATGTATTGAATGTTACATGTACTGGTAAACCTAGCTGGTTGTGTTAATTGAATGATGTCACTTTTCCAAATATTTACGATGTATGCATTATTTACATTTAGCATATTCTCTTTAGCTACGAGAAAGTCTTGAGAAGAACTTTCTCTGACAAAGATTCATGGAAGACTCAGCTCTAAAGAACTTGATAATACAGTCACTATTGAAAACAATGTACCTATTCTTAAACTGACCAGTACTCTGTGTATGAGGACTGTCAGTTTAAGAGTACATGCACTTTATTAGGACTTAGCCATGTGTAGCAATGTTTTGCATATAGTTCCAATATATTTGAATGAATCCTTTTGATGTTTGACAAGGTTTACTCCCTAAAGTTGACAGATACAAGTTGATATCATCTGGATGCTGCTGTTGACCTAAGATCAAGGTCACAGACTGCAAAATTTGTATATTTGCATTTAAGTTTTGTTAAAAGTTTGTTTTTATTTGGCAGTTGTACTGGCTGTGGGTATTGGGTGAGCCCCTACTCAGTAAGTCAGTTGCTGTAGTAGCAGTTTCCTGCAGAATGATCAATTTTTTTCAGGTTCTGAGGCCAAGAGAAAAGAAGTTAGGATTAGGTAAGATACCTTGCTTTTTTAAGTTACTTGAAAATAGGGGCATCACAATCATTCCGCTAAAAGATGGTGGTCTCTCTCCCCAAAAGTACCCCCAAATAATTAAACCAATCTGCTATTAGATAGATGTATCTCTTCCAAGACACTCCCAAAAAATCTAGATCCATCATGTAAAATGGAGTCTTGTATAATTTGGCTATTAGATAGGTTTATATCTTCCAAGACACTCCCAGAAATCTAGATCCATTTTGTAAAGTGGATCTAGAATTTTAGGGATTGTTAATAAATGCTGTTAAGGAACACCTATCGTTATTTCTGTAGCTCTACAATATCAACGCTTCTGTACTGTTGTCTTTGGCTTGCTTTAATTATTATCACGCACCTGTAATGTTCTCAGTGGGCTGCTGTTATGATTATTCTGTTGAATATACATGCAACATAGGCACCACACCTGGACTCAAGAAGCAAAAGTCACTATTTAAGAGCTGGTTACTTCAAAATTGAGATTTTGTTGAGTTTATAATAGTGTAATCAATGCCATGTCACTGCTTGAAGCTAAAAACAGTATCAAGTATTAGAAAGTTATAAAATAAAAGAATTTTATGTAGGAGTAAGTTCAAAGTGTTAACCCAGTATAAGGTTTATGGACTGTGTGTCATTGGCCATTGTTGATATGACATGCTTCTTAAATTTGCACTTGAGTATCAATGAAAATATACAAAAAATGTATACATATATCAATGCAAAAATCTGTATACCTTATTTTGTGTTACTCTTATGTGTTTTGCAGGAACAGCCTATATTCATGGTATAAAACATGCAACAGGGAATTTTATCATCATAATGGATGCAGATCTGTCTCATCATGTAGGTTTATCCATGCAATTTCTGCCTTTAGTGGTGGGTACACTTCCAAGGGAAGGACTCTGCCATTTTAATTTTTGCCTCTCTTCTAAATGTGTTCAATTTTCAAAGGAAAGAATTTGCTTTCATATTGCAAATTCTTTCCTTTAGGTGTAGACCCCAATTTGGAAGGGTTATGCTGTTCTGGAAACAAAGCAAGAAGTCATGTAAGTTGTTTCCCTTGGTAAAAAATGGTGGAAAAACATGGAGGTGTACCCATACACTTTATGTTTGATTCTCACTTATTCTTGTAAAATTAAATGTTTAGGCCTAGGTATCTGTACGCATGCATTGCACGTAATGTTTGAATTAAGAAGAGAGCATAGACATATTCACAACTTTCTGAAGAACAATATTCTGATTATTAGACTAGGTTTTTTTTTTTTTTTTACTGCTGGTTGCTAACATAAAGGATGATTTCACATTCATCACTTTGCCGTTGTCCATGTTTTGATGTATAATGCTTATATTCAGACTTGATTTTATTCATTTATTTTTTTCAGCCCAAATTTATTCCCCAGTTTATAAAGTAAGTATTCAGTAGTATGTGAGATATAGAGGATCTTACACTTGTGGTCTCTTCATGTGAAATTTATGAAACAAGCCTTTGGCGACTTTCATAAATTTCATTTGAAATGACCACAAGTGTAAGATTCTGTTTATCATATGACCCTTTGAAATGGGATTTTAATGCCTTCAAACTGAACATTATTTCAATAAGAAGTGCATTGTCGACACGGAGGTTGTCAATGACGTTACGTACAATGACGTTACATATACGCGCCAAAGTGTTATTACACGCATGGTCATGTGATTTTTATGATACAACGTTATCAACTGAATATCAGTGACGTCATATGATAAAATTGTTTCTGGTACAAGGAAGAATCATTTGTAACTCTTACATGGAAGAAAAAGAAAATATAGTTTGCAGCTGACATGTAAAATATTGCAGTTAAAGATTAATTCCCTTGCTTAGATACAAAGAAGAAGAAAATTCAAAAATATTTACTGGACAGTCCTGACGTAGTCCAAACTGAATATTACCTGATTTAAGGCATATAATTGTGATAGAATATATATAAAACAAATCTTGAAGAATTGTGGACCACAACGGAAATTGTGATTGGTCCAAATAAAATTGATTGAAGTGACAATCATGTGCTTGAATGAGAAAATTATTAGATATCATCGCGTGATTGCAAGATCTAATATTGATATTTTTACTGGCTCATGATTTTGCTAATTTGCATACACAGTTTTAATTTATCTTTTTAATTTATAATTATTTTAAACCAGAATATATTTTATGAACTTTCACCCAGGATTTAGATAGGAAATCTAATGAAATTTAGTAAAAGATTCTATTTGGAAATGGTAAAATGGCAAGGGAGTGACACTTTTTTGTGCATAACTATTGGTTAATGAATCATATACTGTACTTATGTGCACTGTTGAAAATGATTGTTGCATCAAGGCAGTACAAATCATAAGCCTTATTGTGCTTATGAACACATGAGAAAAATATATTTCAGAATCAGAAGTACCAGTACCCCCAAAACAGGTACATTGCCCATACTGTAACTACTGGTAGTCTTTCTTTTCTGGTTGGAGTTTTTAGCAGTCACCTAACCTCCTCTGTTAATTTATTTATTGTGTAGAAAACAGAAGGAAGGCAATTATGATGTTGTGTCAGGGACCAGATATAAAGGAGATGGTGGTGTCTATGGATGGGATTTTAAAAGAAAGTTGGTCAGGTAGGAAATAACAGAAAACATTGGAAACGTGACAATGGATGATGCATTTACCCTATTGTTTGGCTGTAAGATGAAGTTTCCCCTGCCAAAACAATACCATTAATCTAGATCCATCTGACAAGATGGATCTTGATTTTTGGAAGACTGATCTAGATTTTTTGGATTGTTTTGAAAGATAAGGCCCCATCTTATGGCTGAATTACACAAGTCTGATTTACATATTTGTTGTAATTTAGGAAGGGAAAACTCCCTGTTTTTTTTATAGCCGAATAAATACAGTATTATTGTTGTCCGAGTTTTTAGCTCACCTGAGCCGAAGGCTCAGAGGTGAGCTTATAGGATGGGAGTCGAGCCGTCGTCCGTCCATGCGTGCATCCGTGCGTGGGTGCGTCAACACTTTCAAACATAAATATCTCAGAGACCAGTGGGCCGATCGCAATCAAATTTTATCTGAAGCATCATTTGGGTGGGGGAAAGGCTGCATTAGGTTTTGGTGCCGATCAGCTCAGAACTCTGGTTTCCATGGCAACAGATAGCCCCCATAGGGTTATAATGGGGAAAACGGCGTCATCACGTTTTCTCAACTGTTTTTGATTAGACCCTTATCATACTTGCAGGTAATGATGACATACACAAGAGCTTGGATGAGTTCGAAATTTGGCCGGATTCGAGCACAGACTACGGAGTTAGCTGCCCTTGACAGCTCTGTCTATTGTGCTCTTGATCAGATACTTTTTAAACTTGCATATATTAAATGAGGGCATACATAATGTTTTGGATGAGTTTAATTTTCAGCCTGATTGGACCACTGACTGTGGAGTTAGCTGCCCTTGAGCATCTTAAATATCCCTATAGGTTTACAATGTCTCTCAGGTGGGGAGGACCGTAACTAATGTTTATAGAACTTGTGGTCCAACCCAATTGCTTGTACTTTTGTGGCAATAAAATATGTTTAAACTAAATGTCTCTCAGGTGAGCAATTGTTGCCCTTTGGGCTACTTGTTAATGAAAAGTACAAGTAGTTCATGATATAAACAAGTTATCTGAAAACAAGCCCGAGATTTCCTTATCCAGGTCTCTGTAGCAACATTGATCGTTTTTCTCAGGAAATATTTGTTGAAGATAAAATTTTTGTTGAGGCCAGTTACTTATTGTCTACTTATAGTCTGACATGTTTGTTTCATTTTGCAACTGAGATCTACATTTAATTAGAAACATTATTTATATGAAATTTTATGTGATATGTTAAAAGTAGCATGGCTATCAGTTTACGTTGTTAATGTAAACAACCAAACTTTGGAATTTCAAAGGTTTGAAATTAAATAGAGAAACCTAATAGACACTAGAATTATGCATTTTAACAAGTTCTACATTTAAAATTGGTTGTTGCCAATCCAAAGCTGTGCAAAAAAAAGTATCTGTCATGGGTGTTAGGTGTGGATAGAACAATAAGTCCCTCAGAATCACTGAAAGGCGTCACTTGGCAGAACAGTGACCCTTGCAACTGATTTTCCTATCTGCACCTCAAACACATGAACGATACATGAAAGCTTGGATGTGCACATAAAGAGATATTCTTATCCAGTGTTTGAGTGGGTATAGATATGCACCAGCTTAGGGATTTTACCATGACCAGACTCGAATACCACTACTATTTCTGTTTCAGTCGTGGTGCCAACTACCTTACACAGATATTATTGAGACCAGGAGCATCAGATATAACTGGAAGTTTTAGGTAAATATTGGTACCTAGGTGTTAGCTAAAGACTCCTAAACAAGAAGTTTTATTTATAAATTTTGTATACTGGACCGGCTGGTAATAATTTGTGGGTTGCTTGGCAATGTTCTTAGAATTTTCAGGGTTTTCTTGTGTTTTGCAGCTTATATCTCAGTTTTCAGTTATGAGGAAAATTAAAATTTGAGAATTATACCTTCATAATATTGGCATCCTAGGAAATATTTAATGTGGGTATGGATTATTTTGGATTGGATAGATCTCAGTTTACTTAAATCTTTAAAAACATGTTTGTTCATGTCTTTCCTCTTACACAAGAGTTATCTAACTTTCTGTTTTAATAAAGCAGACCTTTTTAATTTGCTCATGCCCAGGAGAAAATTTTCAGGTATCCAGTTCAACATATGTGTCAGTATGCACATAAAACATTTAAAATGTTCATGTCAAGTGTAATTAAAACTTACAAATGAATTTTAAAGATTAAAAACACTTTGAAGTAAAGAGAGAAGATATCTGAAATGCCTTAACTTGATACAGCTTCATCTTTTTTTCATTTTTTTTCTACGAGATTAGGTTTATTGTCTTGCAGCCTCAATGTTATTATTAGATTAGATAGTAAACTGTCTCTTGAATTGTCACCAAGATTCCAAAAAACTATGGAAATTCCATTGAAATTGATTTTGTGAATCATTTATGACCTGAATTGTAGTTTCCTATCCAGCGTCTGAGTCAGTTGTGCTATAGCATAATTTTAGCCAAAATTTAATTCAGTTTGAAACTAAAATAGAAAGCCATTACCAGTAGAACTAATTTCATCATTTAACCAGTTTAAGTAAGGACTTGTCTGGTTTTGAGCATACAAAACAATTGAGCCGCAACACGAGAAAACCAACAATGTGGTTGTGCGCCCAGCGCAGACTAAGATTAGCCTGGGCATCCGTCCAGTTTGATCAGACTCTTCGTTAAGTGCTCAAAGGGTAGCTAAAGGTCTTAGCTACCTCCATGCGGACAGTGAAGACTGATCAGACTGGGTGGATGCCCAGGCTGATCTGAGTCTGCGCCGGGCGCACAACCACATTGTTGGTTTTGTCGTGTCGCGGCTCAATTATTGGAGTATGTCATTTCAGATTATACAGAAAAGAGGTGTTGGAACATTTAGTAAAATCTTGTGTATCTAAAGGTTATGTGTTTCAAATGGAAATGATAATCAGAGCTAGACAGTTTGGTTACACCATAGGAGAGGTGAGTTAATTTTGCCAGATAAACAGAAGGCAATCTCACAGTTGTGTATTTTATTGTGTCATGATCAAGTTATAAGGGCAAGTGAGAACAGGACAGGGTGGAAAGAGATTGATGTAAAGTCATCTTTGGTGCCCCAATGACTTTGCATGGTTATGGAATCGGAGGTAAAGGTAAAGGTTTCCCATAGCCTAGTGGCTATAGTGGCAGTGGGAGTAAGAGGCCCACTGTTTCTTGGGCACAGCATATGAAAATGTGGAGCCCATCCGTTTCCTTTTGCTGCCTTATCCTTCCCCGATTCAAAAAAAAAAGTTATCCATTTATTGCTGGTTTGACAGAGAGAGGTTTCCAGTCACTGGCTGGCCCAACCAGGCTTCAAACCTGCAACTGTCTGCACAATAATCATATGGTTGTAACCTTCCAACCATGGCGCCTTTCTACCACTCAACCAATGCGCCTTTCTTATAGAATAGAATAGGCAAATTGAATAGACAAATAATAAGCAATTAAAGACTTTTCTAAAATGGAATGTGGAAGATTCTATTGTGACAAGGTTGTCATGGTCAGGGGAAAACATCTGGGAAAAGAATTTTTTTCCAGGTCTACAGGGAAAAGTCAAGGACTATTATGATTGGTCAGAGAAATATGGAAAGTCAGGGAAAAAGTCAGGGAATTTGAAAGTTATTAATATGAGGGGAGTTTAATAAGTTCGTAGAACTCGGTATTTTTCTATACAATTCCAGATTTCTTTTCCTTTTTTGTGCAGTGTAAACCTTTGTCAGTTTAATGATAACAGCCGTTCAGTCAATATGTAGATTTTTTGCTCTTACTTTTTGTTTGAATACATACCCATAGGCAAAAATGGAAAGTCAGAATATTGAGTTCAGAGCAGTCATAAAGTTCCTCACTAAGGATGGTGCAAACGCCAAAGAAATCCATCGGCGCATGGCTGATGTGTATGGTGATAGTAGCCCAAAGTATTCCACAGTGGCAAAGTGGTCAGCAGAATTTAAACGTGGGCAAGACTCCTTAGAAGATGACCCAAGGCCAGGTCACCCTGCTGATGTCATCAGCCAGGAGATGATCGACCGTGTTGAGAGACTTGTGCTAAACAATCAAAGTTGGCGAACTTGCTTCAGAATGTGGTATTTCTAATGGAAGTGTTTACACTATAATCCATGAACATTTAGGCATGTCAAAAGTATCTGCCAGATGGGTACCCAGAATCCGGAATATGCAAGATCGTCAGCAAAGGGTGGAGTCCAGAGTTGCACAAATGGCTATTCGTGAGTGCAAGTTCGAGCAGTTAAATCACCTGCCATACAGTCCAAACCTGGCCCCAAGTGATTATTATCTGTTTCGAAATTTGAAGTCCCACTTGCGTGGAAAGAGATTTCGTGACGATGTTGAGCTCAAGGCTGCTACAGAGGCTTGGTTTGAGGACCAAACAGACGACTTTTATTTCAAAGGCATAGACTGCTTAACAGAAAAAGGGCCAAATGCATTAAAGTAAAGGGGGATTATGTTGAAAAATAATGTTGAAACCATCTTCCAATCTGTGAGTTAAACCCCCGAGTTCTACAAACTTATTGAACTTTCCTCATAGCTACAGCAATCTTTTGGAAATATACTATTCTGCTCAAGGGGAAGGGCTATACTTTCAGAAAAGATAATCCATGCAAATAAGTATTTATCTCCCTCTTTTTTGAGAGGCTACTCTTAATGGAAAGAATTTCCTTCAAGGGGAGAACAAATTCTTTCCGTTTAGAGTAACCCCATTTGTCAAGTGATACATTTAGCAATGTTGAAGTAAGGATTGTGATCAACTTTTGGATCCATAAAAGGGTAGAGGAGAGTCGGGTAACTTCGGACAGTGGGTAAATTCGGACAGTGACATTGTTTTCTTTATACAGTATGTCAGTTGTGTGGAACTAAAACAAAAATAACTGGCCAAAACAGTGAAAATCCTGATGAGACGGCTCATTATGAGCCGTCTCATCTGGATTTTCACTGTTTGCAATGGTATGTCCGAATTTACCCTCCTGTCCGAAGATACCCGACTCTACTCTATAGAAATTGGAAAAAAAATAGGGAATTTCTAAATGGTAGATGAGTGGCAACACTATTACAGAGATGAATGAGATGCATGAATATTTTCAATATACACAGAACTTTTATCAACTTTGCCTGATAAAAGAAATTCTAATGCACTTACTAGTATATTGCCACATTTGATTGGATAACATAAAAAAAAATTGAGACAGTATATATTCTCTGACACTCTATCTGAACTATATGTTATTACAAAGTGTCGCTTCTCATTTGGCTGTCACCTGGTTTTGTGTAGCTGAAGGTGCTTGCACTGGGTGCAAAGTACATTCCATACACTTTGAAATGTGAAAATGTACAGTAAAATGGGGATCAGTGTATTGAAAATTTTCATTTGGGGAGATAAATCATCATTTGATGATTGTAACAGCTGACATGTTGCTTAAAACAAAATTTGCCACCGTAAAATCAACCAATTACCTTTTAAAGGTAGGTTCCTGGACTAGCAATAACAATTATGTTCACAAAATAATTCCGTCTTTTTCTGAGTAGTATTGAATTCTCCTATTTTTCTGAAATTGTTGCTCCTGAGAAAATCGTCAGATGTTGAAGAAGATAGTCATTTTCCCTTTTGGTTTATGTTCTTTTGTTGGAATTCCAGTACTAAAAATAACTATGTTTATTATGTCTACAAGTGTACGATTTCTGATGCCATTCTCCAAAGGTCAATTTTCTTTTGCTGTAAGCTCTCCTAGAGGTCCTGGCATGGCGGATGGGTTAAAACTATCCCAAAATGCAATGCAGCATGACGTCAGCTGTGTTATCTATTTTTGACGCGAACTAAAAATAGCGCTAACTGGTGTGCGAAGCAGAGTTAGGAAATCCCTTGCAAAACAATTTTTCTAATTTTTTTTTATTTACACTTTTTAGTGAAACTTATTCATTCCCTTTCTATAAGTGCTTTCCAACAACTTGGATGAAAGATCATCAAAATTATGATGCATTCCAAAGTACAGGAACCTACGTTTAAGTACCATTTTCTCCTAAAAAAAAGTGATTTGAAACAGTAAATTTCAAGCAAAGAAGAATGATGTTTCATGTATACATAGTTTTAGGATGTATTATTTCATTTCCGTTCAATCATTGTATTGTAATTATTTTTCAGGTCCCAATAAGTTTTGTTGACAGAGTATATGGTGAATCAAAAATGGGAGCTGGGGAAATAATACAGTTTGCCAAAGGACTATTATATTTATTTGCCACTACCTGATGTTTGTAATTTGAGCCACGACACGAGAAAACCAACAAAATGGTTGTGTGCCCAGCGCAGTCTCAGATCAGCCTGGGCATCTGCCCAGTCTGATCAGAGTCTTCACTGTCAGAGTGAAGGTAGCTTAGTTCCTTGGCTACCCTTTAAGTGCAAAGCCAAGACTGTGATCAGACTGGGCGGATGCCCAGGCGGATCCGAGTCTGCCCTGGGCGCACAACCACATTGTTGGTTTTGTCATGTCGTGGATCATTTGTCTGTGACAACATGAATAGGTTGCTACGCAATTTTATTTTATTAAAAATCTCAACTATTGACAGGTTTTCTTTTGTGTTATATTCTACTTCCTCCTTTTAAAATTGAGCAGCGACACAACAAAACCAACAAAGTGGCATATGCACACAGCCAAGACTCAGATCAGCCTGGGCATCCGCCCATTCTGATCAGAGTCTTTGCTGTGTGCTTAAAAGGTAGCTAAAAGATATTAGCTATCTTCATGCAGACAGCGAAGGCTCTGATAGGGCTGGCTGGATGCCCAGGCTGATGTGAGTCCTTGCTGGGTGCAAATACCACTTTGATGGTTTTGTTGTGTTATGGCTCCAATAAGTTGTGGGAAAGGAAGAGGCATCCTTTAGGTGTATGTGTGCACCTTCATTGTGTTTCCACTATTTTTAGTTCGCTTATACAAAAGTACAGGAAGAACTATACTTAAGGACAAAAGTTCTGCACGGATGTTAAATTAACATCCGTGCAGAACTTTTGTCCTTAAGTATATTAGTGTCTCCCTGGGGTTAATGTCTGCATCCAAATTGAATGCTTTGGTTAAAGTTTTTAGGTGATGGGGAAGGCTATTCTGTAAGCAGACAGATGTTGTTACAAAGGCACAATATTTATGACTTCTTGTTTGCTTCTCTGGACAACAAAGTCTCCCCTAAAAGGGGTCTACTCTTTGGAATAGTCTGCGGTTTTTAAATTTCCGTGCTTTTAATAAAACTGCAGAAATACCCAGAAATTAAACACTGGCAGAAATAACCTGCTGTACAATTTATCTGCAATTATTTTACAGCAATGCTGTTTCTTCAAATATTTTTAAGAGTGATACCCTCACCTGTTTCAGATATTAAATTTTAAGTAACCTAATGGCCCAGCAGTCTTGTTGAAAGAGGCTGTTTGCCAGGTCGGAAATCAAAATGAAACAGTGAATTTCAGAACTTTAAGGTGACTGGGTATACCTTCATGTTTGTTTGTTTTTCTGCGATTTAAGAAAGGGAACAACCTTTTGTGACTTCTTGTTTGCTTCCCTGTACAATGAAGCCCTTCCAAATGAAGCAAAAGAATTTCTCCTAGAAAGCATGTTTTTAACTTTATGAGTTGACCCCCATTAAAAAGAGAGGCATAAATGAAAGATTGTAGAATTGCTTCCTATGAAGGCATGCTTCACTTTTTGTAAACATGCAAACCGATAGAGCAATAGAGGTGGTAGGCAAGTGCCAATTTAATTGAGCTATACTGTTTTTATGGCTGTTTGATATGTTATACACACAGATACAGGCACACACATACTCATAAAATGTGCTATGACATAGAAAAATGTTTGATCAGTAAGCCGTATTGTGGTGCTCTAATTATGACAAACAGAATATATTTATTGGAATTTTAATTTTCCAAACATAGAATAGATTTCAAATATTGTAAATATAACAAGGGCTTCGCAAGCGGCGCATAATACGCCCGTTTCAATTTCCTAAAGGAGTTACAGAATGAGCAAGATTGCAAAAGGATAGACAGGCAGACAAACAGGGGCAACCACTCTATAATAATTAACTAGAACTGTCAGCGAATCCGACTATACCCCGCTTAACTGCTTAAATCAAATGATGTTATTTTCGTAACAAAAAGCATAAAGAGGGAGAGAATCATTGTTAGCATGTATACCAAAAATGAATGGTTGCTGTGAAATCTGTTACAAAAAATTACTTTATATAAAGGCAGGAGAGAAAGAAAATTGGAAAAATATAGGGAAGAAAAAGCAGGAGAAGACTGGTTATCAATCCCACAATACAACAAGTTATCATCGACATGCATACAAAAATCCCTACCCTAACTTACAGATGCACAGAAATCTTTTGCAAAAAAAAATGCATTATTCAAAGTAAAGAGAGAAAGAAAATCAGACAAATACAGGGAATAAAAAGAGGAGAAGTATGGTTCTCAATCCCACAATACAGGAAGTCATCATTAACCTGCATACCAAATATGACTAATCTAGCTTGCATGGTTGTGGAGAAATCTTTGATGAAAAAGTTCATTATTCAAAGCATGGAAAGAAAAAATATTGGACAAATACAGGGAAGAATAAGCAGAAAAAGGCTGGTTCTCAATCCCACGATACAACATATCGTCATCAACCTGCATACCAAATAAGAGTACTCTAGCTTGCTTGGTTGTGGAGAAATCTTTGACAAAAAATTTTATTATTCAAAGTATGGAAAGAACGAATATTGGACAAATACAGGGAAGAATAAGCAGAAAAAGGCTGGTTCTCAATCCAAAGATACAACATATCGTCACCAACCTGCATACCAAATATGACTACTCTAGCTTGCATGGTTGTGCAGAAATCTTTGACGAAAAATTTCATTATTCAAAGTAGGGAAAGAAAGAAAATCGGACAAATACAGGGAAGAATAAGCAGGAGAAGGCTGGTTCTCGATCCCACGATACAACATGTCGTCATCAACCTGCATAACAAATATGACTACTCTAGCTTGCGTGGTTGTGGAGAAATCTTTGACGAAAAATTTCATTATTCAAAGTATGGAAAGAAAGAAAATCGGACAAACACAGGGAAGAATAAGCAGGAGAAGGCTGGTTCTCAATCCCAAAATACAACTTGTCGTCATCAACCTGTATGCCAAATATGACCAGTCTAGATTGTATGGTTGTGAAGAAATTTTCGATGAAAAATTTGATCAAATGGGGACGGAAGGACAGATGGAAGGACGGACAGATGGACGGACGGACGGATGGACGGACAGACAGATGTAAACCAGTATACCCCCCACTTTTTCAAAGTGGGGGTATAATGACTGCAACATCATCTAAATATTTAACACATGATATACTGTTAGTATTCCAAGGTAAGTTGGACAAGGGAGATAACCTAAATACATAAGTTACACCATTTTTAGTTCTAGTTTTTTCCCTTGACAATATATTGTACAAGAAAACACGAAAATAGCCTTTTCGAACTAATGAAAGGGATTAACTCTAAAACAAAGAAAGGGAAAGCAGCCATTTTTGTACGCGACACATCGTTAGGACTTCATTCACATTGCTATGAAGTTTTATAAAGATATCCCAAACGGTTATCTAGTTATGGCGCGTACAAGACTTACAGGGAAAAAATTAATCAAAGGGGCATAACTTCAAAAGTAAGAAAGGGGGAGCAACCATTCTTGTACGGGACACGTTCCCCCACCCTGATACATCTGTTTACCAAATTTCATGAAGATATCCCAAATGGTTACTGAGTTATGGCGTGTACAAGAATGTTTACGGACGGACAGTGCCATGACATAATACGTCCGTTTTTTCAAAACGGGCGTATAAAAACATGACAATATGCTATAAAGAAAATGTCCATGATTAAAAAGCACTTTATTTCTAACAAAAGAAAGATTGCAGATATTGTAAAAATAAAAACAGGGCAACGCAGTAGCAAAAAGAGAGGGGTCCTGGTAACTACATGTATGTTGTATTATCAGATGTACCTGTTTGTATAGACAATCTGTGGATCTGGAGGTTCTATATACCTGAATGTGCTTAAATATTGGGACACCTAAAACTTATAATTTTTCATTTGGAACAAATGGAAAATTAATGGTTTAAGGTGTCCCAATAGATTCTTTAGAAGCGAGGAATAAACAAAAGAAATGAAAATAGCTGACTCTGTGAATAGAGTTTGTTCATGACCAGCAATGAAATGTGTCAGCTTATCCGAGACTTATCCGGGCTCGCTCTTGGCACATCTTCTGAAGGCACATTGGAATTATATTTTTCTAGTTCACTAATAAATGACTTGTGACTGAATTCCTGTATCATACTGTGTGGCAACCGAATTGCCTGCTCTTAGGTATATTTAAGGTGTATAGGTACATCTCCATATTTTGCCACTGTTTTTACACAGGGAAACAACTTTTGTGATTTCTTGTTTGCTTTCCAAGGTGATAAAACCCTTCTAATAGGGGGTCTGCTCTTAAAGAAAAGAATTTTTCCCTGAGGAGCAAAGTCTTTCCTTCATTGGAAATAAGACAAAATTGAAAATGACAGGGTTGCTTCCCCTGAAAAATGTGCCTATTCACCTTAAGGGAATAGTCCAGTGGTGTTTCCCATTTACAAGACAACTGCTAATGGACTTCTTTCCAAGTCTTGTTATACATGATGATGGATGATGATACTGTTATACCAAAATTATAATTTAAGCAGAAACGAAGCTGAGTAATAGCTCAAAAATTGAAAATGAAATTGAATCAAGATGAGATGAGCTTCTACAGTTAAAGTAAATAATGACTCTTGCCAAAATGTATTTAGAACCTTCAATATGTTTGGTCAGGCCTACCATTGTCCTACTACATTTCTTTAAATCTGGCTTCGGATTATCACTACTGTATTAATTCTGCTAATAAAGCCTCTCGCTTTAATAAATGCTCCGTCCATCTTTTTCTGAAGATAATGGCAAAATTCCAGACATAAAATCCACAGTATTCTTATTCATATGAGCCACGACACGAGAAAACCAACAATGTGGTTATGCCCACTACGCAGACTCAGATTAGCCTGGGCATCCGCCCAGTGTGATCAGACTCTGCTAAGCGCTTAAAGGGTAGCTAAGGGTCTAAGCTACCTCCATGCGGACAGCGAAGACTCTGATGAGACTGGGCGGATGCCCAGGCTGATCTGAGTCTGCCCTGGGCGCACAACCACATTGTTGGTTTTCTCGTGTCGCGGCTCATATGTGGTTTTAGGTTCACCTCATCACAGTACACCAAGTTTGTGATGCAGTTGTCAGCTATTTTTGCACTGAGACCCAAGGAAGCAAACAAGAAGTCACAGAGTTTCTAAAATGGCATGAAAAATAACCCAAAGCAGTATATCCGTCCACCATAAGTTCCAGTAGGCTCCTTATACCATATCAGGGCAGTTTGTTTTGTTGCAGTTCCTCTGCAGTTATATTAAAGCAGTAATCCTGCCCAAATTTCATATTCTCAAAATCTTTGTGTAGAGAGTTTTTATGGAAGTAAAGCCATTTTAAATCTGATTTCCATTCACTTAAGACTCATTTACAAATGGGAATGGTACTACTGGTTTTAGTATTAGCCTGGTTTATTTTTTGTGACCCGAAAAAGTCAACACACAGAGGAGCATTACAGTGTCTGTGTTACTCAATCGGTTTCCACACTAACTGAGCATGTCTAAAAGTGTTTAAGCTTTCTAAAAGGCTAAGAAGGGAAGTTTACAGTCATTTTGAATGATAAATGGAAAGGGTCATTTTGAGCAGGACTAGTGCTTTAAAATACAGTTTATTCCGTACATATGGATATTTGGAATATGCATATTTTGGATGCATTATCCAGTACCGAAAACACTATAACTATTGTGGTCAAGACACATGCATACAACGCATACCCAGACCTGCACACAGGGCATGCAAAGCTCGCCCAGACAGTAACAGAACCGAATAGACATGAGAATTAAAGAAAACAAACTTACTGGGCACATGATAATCAGCTTTGTCAAAGATAAACTGGTGAAGTTCTTACAAAACTCCTGGAATTCGGCAGCTTTAACTTTGAGACAAAACTTGTTCATAAACATGCTTTACTTGCATTGCTATTTTCGGAAATATGAATTTTAATTTGCAAGCAGGACTAGAACTGCATGTTTACAGGCTTGCAAAGACCAATTTTATTTATTTATTTTTTTTTATACTTAAAGCGCTGAAAACAAAAATAGCTGAATTTGAAACAGCATAGATCCAGATGATGTGGCCATAATGGGTTGGTTGGTTGATTTGATGCTTAACGTCCACGGTAAACAACTAAGGTCATGTCGGGACGGTCAGTTAACCTAACCACACTATTCCTGGGCAGGCTTAGACCTTCTAAGCGGTTAACCAGTGCTAAGTGCACATACTTTCGCCAGTAACTGACAACTGCCCTTCTTGAATCAGCGGAAGGAGAAACGAAAGTATGTGGCCAGACCGGGATTCGAACCCAGGACCTCTGACTTACGAGTCAGGTGCCCTACCGATTGCGCTACCCGGCCCGGCACAGGTCGCCTCACTGAATATACACTGTTTGCATTCTAGTCTTTGAAGTCTCAGTATGATAAAGCATGGATGAAACATTTATTTTGGAATTTTGCAGGCGTAAATTTCGTCGTCTGCTCTTTAGCGCTTTATGGGTTAACAACGTGACATCTAACCGTCAAGTGAGCCAAGAAGTGAAAAGACATGAATCCAAGGGCTATTTGGTGCAAATAAACTCCCGCCCCATTCTGTCACGGCAACATTACTGTCTTTTGCATGTACTGCGTATGGAATATTTACGCCATCTCTTTTTGTTATAAACTTGTTTTGAATCAAGCGTCCGTCTTCTGAAAGAATCTGTACAATACCGCTGTCTAGACACAAGTATATGTTACCAGATTCATGTCCCGAAATTCCCCATGGTGAGGCTGAAGCAACAAATGTCCATATCGTAGTGCCCTCTCGGTCAATGCACAACACTGATCGCTGATCACGGTCCGAAACTATAATATTACCGGAAGCTGTTGTGCTGATAAATCTTGGCCAACTGAACAATGGTTGTCCATGTCTGTCCTTATCAAAGGTCTTCAGAATTCTTCCGCCCATATCTATGATATCAATACACTGCTTTCCTATTACACAACAGGATACCACCAAGTTCGATTCGGGCAGTGTACAGACGCCCTCGTATGGCTTCTGCGTATCAATTTCTTCCTTTAGGGCAAGAGTATTGTCCGTTTCAAGACGCACCAGTTGTGATGAGTCTGGAAGAGTAACAAGAACGTCTGTCCCGTCTCTGACAGGGCAGACAGAAACTGGACAGTCCACTGTGAGCTGCTGGAAGATTGAGGTTGATTGCTGATAGAAACATTTCCGAATCTTGTTGTTTCGTGCATCTGCAACAATAATATGGTCCCCAACAATAGCTATACCCGTCAACTGCCAGCAAGATGTGGAATTATTGGCACTTTTCACAGAGAAACTTAGCTTGTTCCTTGAAGATCTTGAAGTTTCGTTTCCTTGTGAGGCTCGTCTTCTTGTAGGCATACCCGCCGCCTCTTGTGGCAGCGACTGAGATCTTAAAACCCGTGTCGATACGGCTTGGCCTCTTGGCGTGGCAAGAAATGGCATATTGCTCATGGCGGCATTGAATGTTGGCTTTGGCTCGGGCTCTTGCACTCCACTGACAGCTATTGACCCAAGCGCTGGAACATTTTCAAATACCGATTCTATGAACTTGTTTGGAACAAAATGCACCTGTACAGGCGCAGAATTTCTTTTCAGTGTACTAAGAGCATGGTCGTAGTCTTTAGTCTGCTTTGCAACTTTTCTAACAATGTCAAGAATTTCAGCCCCAGAACCGTGATTACAAACCTCATCAAATTTGTCAATAGTTTCATTCATGTTTTGTAACATTACTGCTATCTGTTGGTTTTCGTTTAATTTCCCCACACCAGTCTCCATAATTGTTTGTTTCATATCCGCCAACTGTTTAGCAGCTGTAGTGAAAAAGAAAGTTAGCTTGGTTTCAAAGTCTGTTAGATCCTGCATTGCATTTTCCTTTGTGATGCGTAGTGTCTCCTCGCCCAAGTTTTCACCTTTTGAAACTCTTCTTGCGCCTTGGACTTGATGCTGTAACTTCAGTCTTAGACTGTCGATTTTAGGCCTTACTTTATCCACTGCTTCGTCTATTCCAATACATTCACATTTTCCTCTTTTATGACTTTTAACAACACAATAAGGACATGCTGTTTGGTGGCATCCAACACAATAGAATTCTTTAATTCTCCCTTTATGAGCGGTGCATACATTGTCATTACTCTGGTCTTCATCCGCCCCTGGTGCGGCATGGATCATAACTGCATTTAAAAGACTGCTCAAAAAGGTGTCTACCGGAAAGGCTGACGCCCAGTCTTTCGGGGCAAGATTCGCTGGGCGTGAGATCTGAGTGCGGTCATTTGGGCAAGAGAAGTTCTGTGCAGCACGGTCAGTCACAGTCTCTCTTATATGGTCTTCTAAACATTTTCTACAGAATGTATGTCCACATGGTAACAGCCTTGGGTCTCTATAACGGCCCAGACATATACTGCACATCAAATAATCATTCTCCAAATTCCGTACCACCCTCTCAGCCATGATTATATCCAACAGATTGTCATTAGAATTGACATCAAATGGACAACAACTGATTCCAATTAGGTTTAATTAAATGGTTTAAGCAGAGCACCTCTATCATCAAGTCCAATACAGTGCAACACGAAAAAGTAACACAGTTTTCGCACAAGACCCGCAATAAGAACATGTATTTCCAGGGTTCAGCTTTGACTGTATTCATTTCCAGTTATAATAGTCTGACAAAGGTGGCTGATCACATTCTTATGCCAAGTATTGTCAAGGCATTATATCCTTTTGAAGCTGTTCTTAAATTTCGGACATCTCAATAATATTCTGATACGCTCTCACATGCTCGAATATGTTTCTTTGTCCCGTTATGAAGGTTTAATAATTTTGTTGACGAGGAATGCAGATCAGAATCAGACTGTTCCTGTACAGTATGAGCCGGGTCTACCCTACTTGCTCAAGCCATACTGTCCCAATGTTCATGCTCCTCACGGTAATTCGTTTCATTCTAAATGTCAATTCCATTAATTTCCAATATTCTGAGGACATAAATCCCGTTCTTCACGTTATGATACGCCTACGTCAGTCAGATCGGAAGAGAACGTAGTAAATGGGTACACTTTCAGGGGAAGTAACTTTTACCATTTTCATTTTACTTCCCTTTTCAATACGGGTCAACTCTTAAAGGAAAGAATTTAGGAGCAAATTCTTTTCTTTGAGAGTAGACCCCGTCTTGGAAAGATTTCTTCATCTAAGAAAGCAAACTGGAAGTCACAAAAGTTATTCCCCTTTGTAAAATAGTTTAAAAATGTGATTGTACCCATACACTTTAAATTTAATATACAGTACACTAACATTTCAGTAAAGTGAATAGTTTATTGAATATGTAGATATTGAGCATTTGAAATGGCTGAAAGTAAATAAATCCCAATTCAGTCAGCTGAATACACATGCCAATTCAATACATATCGATCTATTATTTTCAAATACCGTCTCAATCTATGGTCATGGCGCTGAGATATCAATGCGATTGACTGACTGATCGAGATGAACCCTATATAACGGCCCAGCCAACAGTATTTCAGTCATGTCGTGTCATCCTCCTAAGAGAAGGAGAGAGAAGCGAAACATAGTAGACAAGAGAAAGGATAGAAAGAAAGAAGTGATACAAAATAAAAGCAGCCCTCCCGCCCCGCACCTGATGCAAGCACAACAGGTCCTTGCCCTACTTAAATCCAAAGTAGGACGCCCTGGCTCTGAAAGTAAACCTGAATTTAATGCGATAAGAACAGCGAAAACCAACAGGCGTCTGCGTGGATACGCATACTGAGAAAGATCCTCGCCGTGTAATGTCTACGAGGATTGGAACTGCGAAGTCCAGAGCGCACTAGCTGGTTTAAAACACGCGTTTTTTCGCTTCGCAAGGTGGGACCCAGCTCCTTTAATACTTCTATTCCCGGCGTTTGTATGACTAGCGGCGCGCGAAAAGGGACCTCAGGCCATTGCGTAATGTAAATACTAAAAACAGCTTGCGCAGCTGCTCAAGATGACCAGAGTTTTCAGTTTTTATACGTCAATCGTAAGACGGGTCATATTCTCTCGGGTTCTCCGTCAGTCTGTCTTTCGGTTAACTTTTTCGTGTCCGCTCCATATTTCCTTAACCCCGTGGCTTGAAATTTTGTTGTTGTGTTTTAATTGGAGACGATCTGCAGAACTAAAATTTCAACAATGTCCGACAAAGGTCAAGTTCACACTTGGAGGTCGAGCTTCAAAAGGTAAAATTTCGTGTCCGCTCCGTATCTAATCATGAAAGTTTGTATTATATATATTATTATATTATTATAAGTACTATCAGCATGATCAGACGATGTGCAGAGGCATAGAACCATGACCCTTCCTTAATTTTTGAAGGAACTGTGTCCGTCTGTATTTTCCGTATAGTAATTTTATATTAGCATCTGTCCGCGCCGTATCTTATACATGTAACCTGTTTAAGATTTCTTCACGACAATATGTACAAATATAAAGCCCTATCAGACGATGTGCAGAGAAAAAGAACCATAACAGTAATTTCCGTTTTGACGGAATTACGCCCCTTTTTATTTTTCGTTTAGTAATTTTGTCATGATTAGCTTCGTGCCCGATTCATATCTCCTTAACGACTTTAAAGAGTTTTGAAACCTAGGTTAAATGTTCTTATCGAGGCAATGTGCAGAACTGTCCGACAAAGGTCATGGCCACACTTAGAGGGTAACATTTCGTTTCCGCTCCATATCTCAGAAACCGTTAAAGATTTCTTTATAAAAGTTTGTACGAATATAAAGGACCATTAGACGATATGCAGAGAAAAATAACCATATCCCCACTTTCAATTTTGACGCTATTATGCTCCTTTGTATTTTCGTATAGTATCGTGTCCGCTCCATATTTTATAAAGCGATATCAGGTGAGGTGCAGAGGAAAGAACCATAACCCTACCTTCCGTTTAGACGGAAATATGCCCTTCATACTTTTTCGTAAAATAATTTTGTATTATATACTGATCAGATGATGCATGCTATCAGCAACATCTGATCTGGGTCTTCACTGTTTGCATACTTCCCAATATGGGAAGCTAGGCACTAAATGGTTAAACACATTATATATGATTATAGGCCATAAATTTTGGAAGGACTATAAATAAGAACTTATAGCTCAACCAGTAGGTCATATTTGTTTATTCTTATAATTCTTTGTGGTAATAAATTTAGGGACCTCCTGGTCACGTCCCCTGGGAGCCTGGTCTAGCGTGGTTCGGATTGAGCGTTGTTTGAGGGGAGACAGTGTCTGGAGCAGAGCTGCTGATATTGGATGCACAGCTCTAGACACTGCCCTGACTTCATTTCTTTCTCATCTATCCTGACCGACCAGGGTATATGGCCAGAACATCCCAGCCCTTAAATCCAGCGGGCACAGGGCGTCTCGGTGGCCTCGCACTGGAGTCAGTGGGACGTCAGTGGGACGTCACTGCGACGCCATGTGCCTGCTGGGAAGGTAAATGTGATTAGATCATTGTCTTGTTTCTATGATATGTTGTAGATGCGCTAAAATGTCACATGATTTGGCAATCTGAATAAAGAATTGAATTGAATTGTATTAGGTTCGTGTCTGCTCCGTATCTCTTATACCTTTAAGATTTTTTTCATGAAAATCGCACGAATGTTAGACTATCAGATGATGTGGAGAGAGAGAAAAATGTACGATACCTTTCGATGCGACACCATCATTATTGCGGGCTTTAAAGCAGTGCGCGTCGACTCGATTAGGAGATAGATCTGTAACAGTAACGTTCATCCCATGATTGCAAGAAGGTGCTAACTACAATAGGGTAGAGTCTGGTAACTTCGGACAGCGGGTAAATTTGGAAATACCATTGCAAACAGAGAAAATCCAAATGAGACGGCTCATCATGAGCCGTCTCATCAGGATATTCACTGTTTGTCCAGTTAATTTTGTTTTAATTCCAAACTGACATATATGAAAGAAACAATGTCACAGTCCGAATTTACCTGTAGTCCGAATTTACCCGACTTAACCCTACTAGTTAGTCACTTACACCTTCTTGCAAACATGAGACGTACTGTCACAATAAACGATGAGGACACTGAAGCTGATATGAGACAACTTTTGAATCCCATTTTGACGAAAACTTGAATTTGGTCTCTTGTGTCCCAGACAGCAAATGTAGCACTGGTAGGGCACAAATTACAGATGTTTCTGACGCAATGTACAAACAATCCTTCAAGAGCAGTGGGTCAGTGTCAGCGAAACATTAAATCTAACTATCTCATTCCTCACCGTTGAGGGAATTTCTGGCAAAATGGAACAGTGTATGTCTGTGAATCAAAGGAACAGAGTGTGTATGTCTGTGGACCTTGACAGCAGAGTTAGATAAGCAAGCAAATGTTGAATTTCCATCCCCTGCCGAAGTAGCTCCGATTTGTGAACAGATTATTTTTTTTACCAAATTTTGTTTATTGGTTATTTTGTGAATTTTCAATAAAATCGAGGTTAATAACATAGGCATAAGTGAGTCCATTCTAAATATTTTGCCTCAGCATCAGTTATATTATGATAAATGTACATATTTATATTCAGTTTTAAGAAATTTCGTTCATTGGTAGGTTACATGTAGTTATGGCTAAGTTGTGGATTAGAACTCAATATAAGGGCAATTACTTATACACTACTGATGCCATTAAAATGTGCACTGCAGTATAATGACAAAACAAGTTTAAGTTTCATGAAATCTCATCCACTGGTTATTTAGTTATAACTCATTTTGTTTACTTTTTAAGTGATTCAAAGGCAATAACTCATGCATTACTGAAGTGACTGCAATAATACTTGACATGTACCATTGTGCTAGGATATCATACATATTCAGTATAGTGGATTCTCTTTACAAGGAAAGCATTTGTTGCCAAACATTTTACTGTTAAACTGAATTTGCTGTTATAAAGAATACATATTCAGAACAATATAGACATTCTGTGCATATCAAAATGACCTTATAAAGAATTTTGCTATTGTAATCAGTGTCGTTATAAAGAGGGTTGACTATATAAGTTTCATAGAAATCAATTCATTCGTTTCTTACTTACGGCTGATCTGTCAGTTTTATATCTATCAAACGACAATAACTCATGCACTACTGATGCCATTCTGATGAAACTTTAAATGCACAGCTGTGTTATGGTGATTCATATTTGTTAAAGTTTCATGAAATTCCAATAATTGGTTACTTAGTTATGGCTCATCAGGAAACCACAGACTGCTAAAGCAAACAGGGAAGATTCTGATTTTGTAGTATCATCTTGAGGTTATGGCTCATTTAACTGATTTTAAATTACATTTAAAGTCAAGGGCAATAACTGATAATATTACTGGAGCTCGTGGAGTGTAGTGCTATTTATTTATTTCAAGTTTCATGAAATGTCGCTCATTGGTTACTCAGTAATGTCTCTGGACAGACAGACAGAAAGATGGATGGAAAGAAGGATGGACAGACATGGACAAAACAATATTCCTCCACCTTTGGGGGAGGATAAATAGAACGCAAGCCTTTGAGATGAGTGCTATTGAAATTATCATCTCATTCAAGGACTACGTAATGTTTGCAGATCTTTGTAGAAAGATCAATGCAGCCATTGGAGAATATGACAAACCCTTGACCATGATCAAGAAATGGAAAGGTGGTTTGACCACATCTCAAGGTCTTTTGGCTAAGCAAAGACGATTCTACTAGGGCAGCTGAAACCTAGGGTGTAAGGACTGTTGCAGTTATCTGTGGTGCCCAAACAACCATGCAAGGTTATAGCATAGAGCAGAATACCACTGAGTCTTCTGTCTACCCCATCTTCACTGTGGCTTGTAGATATCATATTCCCAACAAAAGGATCAAGTGCATATGCCTGCAGTGAGGACTTGTCATCTCATCACTGCAACATACACCACTATCTACTAGGATATTCAATATTTTTTCAGGAAGTTTGATTTATGACACTCTTCTATTAAACGCCCCGGGGCATTGCAGTTTAGGAAATGCGGGGCATTATCTAAAGCATAAATTGTAGTAAAGCAGCCACTGCCAAAACACCTCCAATAAACAATATTAAGGTGAATGGGTATATTAATCTACTATTTTTGTAACCCTTCTCAGTCAGGGGATGAAGTCAACTCTTAAAGGCAAGAGTTAGCTTCTCTAGGAGCAAATTCTTTCCTTTAAGAGTAGACCTCATTTCAGAGAGCCACTTCATCCAGCAAAGCAAACAGGAATTCATACAATATAACATATTTTGGAAGAAAAGAAGCTGGGGAGGGAGGAGCAGGAAAGTTTATTAGGATTAATATGGTATATTAAATAAATGTCGCTTACAACAGTTAACTTACATCAAAATTATGCATATATGGTATCTGATACACACGCACTTACATAGTTTCCGTATATCTGATTAATTACAAGACAAATTTTCTTTTCGAAATTTTGTTGAGGCAATTTATTTTCTTTCAACTCGATTCCGCAATGGTGTGGCTTCCAACCATAGGTCATTAAATAAGATGCTTCCACAAACATAAAATTAGTGAGTTCTGAAGCCCTGAAATGATGGATTCTATCTGCCATGTCATGGTACAACTTTTTGGCCATACGCTGGACTTTGCTAATTCAGAATAATTAGGGTGGCATGAATGACATTTAACATGAGCAAATCCATCCGCTGGCTAGTTCTTTTGCCCACGTATCCCTCTCGGCCACCTACAAATCAGTTCACATGAATTAAGCTCTAAAACAAAGCACAGTCCATTTGAACAAAAAATCAATATAAGCACACGCTAAAACAGGATCCAGACTGGTGGGGCTGGGAGGCTCCCAAGATGCATGTGTGTGTGTCGGAGCGGGGAATGGGGCTTCAAAATATATGACATAATTATGGATCACTGTGATGAGAATTTTTGAGAATGTTCTTTTTTCCTTGAAATATATGTTGTGATATCTCATTAGAATCGACTTGCCAAGGCGATTCTAATGAGATGTCACAACATATATTTTGATGTGACCACATGGATAAATTATCTCCAATTGTCACCAGATACTCATTCTTTTTACTGGAGGCCTACATGTTATACATAACACAGAGGTCCAGATGGCGGGGCTAAAGCCCCAAAGCCCACCCCCTGGATCCGGGCCTGTAAAATGTGTATAAAAATGATCTCTTTTTTTACACATGAAATGCTTGAAGCCTGACATGTCAAGTTCAGTGAATTTCAAGCTAGCTTTACATCAAACATATGAGCCGCGACACGAGAAAACCAACAATGAGGTTATGCGCCCAGAGCAGTCTCAAATCAGCCTGGGCATCCGCCCAGTTTGACCAGACTCTCCGTTAAGTGCTAATAGGGTAGCTAAGGATCTAAGCTACCTCCATGCGGACAGCGAAGACTCCGATCAGACTGGGTGGATGCCCAGGCTGATCTGAGTCTGCGCTGGGCGCACAACCACTTTGTTGGTTTTCTTGTGTCGCGGCTCAAATATAATGGTAAAACAAGAAGTTAAGTAGCACTTCAAAATTTTTACCACTAAAATTTTGTGAGTGAATTGTTGATTTTGCCAAGGTCTACAGATCCACTTTGGAGCATTTATTTGGTGCTGTTTGGTATCACATGCATATTAACTTTAAAAGCTGTATTATTTTGATATTGAAACACAGTCAAACTTGCATTCAAAGCAAGCTAAAACCAATTTTCTGACTGGTACTAAACACCAAAGTGATCAGAACAAGTAAATGAGATTATATGATCTGACAAAATATTCAGTTTGGCTGTACAGAATTCACGTAGCTTTAAAATTTACATTGACATTATTGCTATGGGCCAACATTATGCGTATAAGCACTGGATTTTTGGCCAAAAAGTGTAGTGCCAGAGTAAATTTTTGTTGTCCTTAAAAGGAGTGGTTACCGTGCACTGATAAACACCAAATGTTGCCAGTAGAGTATTATTCTATGTCAGCATTTACATCATTGCTGGCACATTGGTCTGTGGACTGGCCTGATTACAAAACCAGTGTAATTTTGAGGAACCAAGCCAAATATGGTCTCATCTACAAACAGCCAAATGTTTTGATGTGCACTAGTTACATTGAATGAATATATCCAGAGTGACTTTTACGGGATTATAAGTATCTATCATGGTTGTGAGGTGCAGATAGAAACAAGGGCTTCGCAAGCGGCGCATAATACGCCCGTTGTAATGTCATAAAGGAATTATAGAATGAACAAGATTGTCTACGTAAGGACAGACAGGCAGACAAGTAGGGAAACCACACTTTAACTAATGACGACAACATTATTTAAATATTTAACACATCAAATACTGTTAGTATACCAAAAATCAGCTTCGAAGGTGAAGTGGCTCCTAAGCTGAGTAATGCCAAAGTCAAACAAGTGAGATAATTCATAAACTAAATACATGTATACTAGATATACCATTATTGGTTCTAATACATTCCCTTGGCAATATACACATCTCATAAAGTTGTTAAAATATTCTAAACGGTTAAGGAGTTACAGAGTATACAGGCAATTTATGAATGGGCAGATAATCCAGTAAGCAAGCCAGAGTCGTGGTTCTTGCTCAGGATATACTGCCCCATTATTACACACATTCCTACAAAGTTTCATTCTAATATTTCAAAGGGTTAAGGAGATATGGAGTGAATGGAAATGCCTAAAAATAATGATCAAAGGGAGGTTACTCCAAAATTAAGAAAGGGGGAGAAACCATTCTTATATGTGACACATCATCTTGTGATCATGCACGTTGCTATAAAGTTTCATCATGATATTCCAAACAGTTACCGAGTTAATGTATGCACAACATAAGTAAACACAAAAATAGCCGAAAAGAACTAATAAAAGGGATGTAACTCAGAAACGAAGAAAGGGAGAGCAAGCATTGTTGTACCCGACTCATCGTTGGGACTTCATACACATTTCTATTAAGTTTCTTGAAGATATCCAAAACAGTTATCTAGTTATGGTGCACACAAGACCTGCAGAGGAAAAAAACGATCAAAGGGGCATAACTTGGAAAATTAGGAAGGGGGAGCAAACATTCTTGTATATGATGCATTCTCCCTACCTACTACATATGCCTACAAAATTTCATGAAGATATCCCCAATGGTTACTGAGTTATGGCGCACACAGGAATGTTTAAGGACAGAGGAAAGGGAGATTCCTCCAAAAGTAAGACAGGGGGAGCAACCATTCTTATATGCGACATATTATCTTGTGATCATGCACATTGCTATAAAGTTTCATCATGATATTCCAAACAGTTACCGAGTTAATGTATGCACAACATAAGTATACACAAAAATAGCCGAAAAGAACTAATAAGAGGGATGTAACTCAGAAACGAAGAAAGGGAGAGCAACCATTGTTGTACGTGACACATCGTTATGATTTCATACACGTTGCTATGAAGTTTCATGAAGATATCCAAAACAGTTATCTTGTTCTGGCGCTCACAAGACCTGTAGGGTTAAAAACAATCAAAGGGGCATAACTTTGAAACCAAGGAAGGGGGAGCAACCATTCTTGTACGCGACACGTTCCCCCTACCCAATACATATGCCTACAAAATTTCATGAAGATATCCCAAATGGTTACTGAGTTATGGCGCGCACAAGAATGTTTACGGACGGACGGACGGACAGCACCACGACATAATACGACCGTTTTTTCAAAACGGCCGTATAAAAACTTTCACAAGGGTCCCCGTACTGCATCTCAAGGCTTGCCGAGTGATGCTGTACACTGATCCCGAGTAACAGATTTTCTATCCGCACCTCACACACATGATAGATACTTTTTCTTGCACACCTTAAGATTAACAACACTTAATTTTGAAGAAAGAACAATTCAGAGGGTTCTATTACATTTTGAAAGAAGCTGACGCTTTTTGTTACTTTACATGTAAGTCAGATGTGGCCTAAACTGACATCATTTTGCTATCTTCTTGACATCATAATATGAAAAGACCAAAGTCACTTGACGACACAGATACATGATCTCCTATACAACCAATGCATTGACTGCATGTGAGTTTAAGCTGGTCCTGGGTGAGATAAGAATTTTAGATACAGATATCCCTATTAGGTGAGCAAGAAAATCCCTTCCTTCTTTAGTGCTTGTTCTGTGGCATGGACGCAATGTTCTCTGTTAGCTTGGCCGATTTCTCAACTTTAAGATGACAAACTTCTTTATGAATTGAAAAACAATACTATTGACAGATGAACATTTAGGCATTGTCTTAATGTTATGTAATAATTATATGCATTTTCACAACATTTCCTTGTCTTCAATCATAAGACAGCTTTTCCCCTCTAAAAACAACCCCAAAATCTAGAGCCATCTGGGAAGGGAAAAAACAGTTGTACAGCAGAATAAATACACTGATCTACATATTCCGTACTATTTTGAGAGGGGAAAACAGCCCCTCTTATGGGCGAATGAATACAGTACAATCTGTCATTAATCAGATGCATACGTCGTCGATACTAAGACAAAGAGAAGACAAGCTACGTTTAGTTTTCTATGTTTTCTTTCAATAGCAAACCACGGTACTTCATATAGAAACAAAAGTGGAATAAAATGTCAGTAGCTAAGCAAACAGTTATAATGATCAAATGCTCTGGCTCAATCAAGCTTTCTTTCCATTTATGCTGTTTCACATGAAAAGTTGTCTTATAGCACTCACAGCTCATATAAATCAGCCTTTTTGAAGAAGTGCACATTCTGATCACATTCTTCAGGATTGTGAGCTGAAGTGAACAGGATAAACTCCAATGACACTGCACTGACTCATGCAGGCTGATCTTAGTCTCTAATTAGTCACCATAAACTAAAGCACCTTTTCTTTTGATCAAGCCCTTTTTCTTTTTTCCTATTTTTGGATCACATTAGAAATGCATCACATAGGCCAAATTCTGATGAGATCCATTACATATGAGTCAGTTGCTGTGAAAACTGGGCTTACTGACATAAAAATAGAAATTTAGATAACTGCATCACTGGAAAGTACTAGCTTTCTAAACATTTCCTCAAAATTTGAGAAGGGTCCTATTATTATGAAGATATCAATTTTCAAATCAAACAAGTAGTGCAGTTTCTTTACATGAGGTCATATATGTCATGCATATATGTTTTAACGTTAGCATCATAATGTTTGTTGGTATGAGATTTTGATGCGTGTTAGGTAAAATAACTCTGACAAAATGTGTGCTTGCTTATGTTTAACATTAATGTATGATGGCAGTCATATTATAATTTGGCATGATTCAATATTCCTTCAAGTTTTATAGATCATTAAGATGGCACATCATATGTTTTCAAGGTTTTGGGGTTACCATGAATAAAGTGTTGTCATTGCAACATATTTATAGGTTATTGAATTTATGTTGTGAAATATTCGGCACGAGTTCATATGGCCAAGGACGCACGAGCTTGCGAGTGCGTCTCCGCAATATAAACGAGTGCCGAATATTTCACAAGATAAAAGTAAAAAGTATGCAAAGACCAGGAACTGAAACAATCAAAATCCAAATCCAGCCTTCAAACCATAGTTGGAAACAACTAAGATTACAAATAATCAAGATACAGAGAACATATGGCCAACCGAGTGAGCAGCTTGTTCCCAAAAGGTGGCCACTCAGCAACCCAAACCGAACCAAAAATAATAAGAACATACATAAGGTAAAACATCACAGAAACTCTGACACCAAAAACAGGCAACAGAGAACTACAACAGAACTACCGCCTATAAATTCAATAACCTTTTTATTATATACCTTTGATACTAGTCTGCTAGTTTCATCAGTGCTCTCTGCGTACGAAATCAAAATATTATATCGGTATATCAACCAAAATTTGTTTTAAATTTGAAATTACATTATGCCATTGTGTGTCTTCATACACGCTAAAAGCCACGCCTGATGGCGCGAAAGTACAAATGACCTTACGTTATCGGACGTGACGTCAGTAAACAAACGTTGACGTTTACAAGAACTGGGCGCCATTTTCGAGTCTTACTCTCAGCAGCTCTGACGAAAATCTCCGTTATTACCGCAGAATATTAATTAAAAGAGTGGCGGATCAAAGGTGAATTATACTTAATTGTCTTTTATGTAATTTATACACCGAAACCGACACTGGTGTCATTATTCTACTTGTTTTTGAATAGCAGTCGACGACAAAATGGCCGCCAAATTTTTCTTCTTTCAAAACAAAAGTAGTTCTTGAGAACGTGACTCCTTAACTCCGTGCAATATGCACTTGACTCCGTGCAATATGCAGAAAATATTGCACAGTTACTCCAATGTAAAGTGAATAGGGGATCGTTTTAGGTATATAATAAGTCATATTTATAGCTTGATTTAGTCTGAATTCACAGGTTCTGTTAGATTCAACATCTGAGATATTTTCATTGAAATAAAGAGACGTCCAAACAAATCATTTATTTTGGTATTTTTCAAACGTAAACAACTTAATTGTTGTGTAATGTCATTATGCCTGGTTTTCACAGAGAACGAGCCATATGGTTTTATGATAATAAATCAATTTGACATATTTGGAGTGTTAATATTTTATCATTCACATCTAATAAGTTCTCATGAGTTTTTGTTTGAGTAACTGAAGAGGTAAATGATTGTTCCTCCCTTGTAGTGAAGAATCAAACACATTGAAGTCAGCCAGCTGTAATTTCTTGAGGTAACTATCACATATCACCTGCAAAACAGAAATGACAGAATGTAAAACTGTTGTTCTAACATCTAACTAAACTAGACAATCACTAAAGGTGATGAATGCCCCCGCCATATGCCTCACTAGAAAAGTAATGTGTTAAAACATATTTGTGTGAAGTTACATCAAAATCTGTCAATAAATAAAGGTGCTACAGGGATGACTGAGTTTTTCTTAAAAATAGCAACTGTGACCTTGACCTTGGAACTACAACCCTGAAAGGTTTACTTGTCCAAGATATTGTCATACTTAATATATGTGTGAAGTTCTATCAAAATCAGTTAAAAAATAAAAGCGCTAGAACCATGACAAAGATTTACATTTACCTATAATAGCATCTGTGACCTTGACCTTGGACCTACAATGATGAAACGTAAATTTGTCCCAGATATTGTCAAGCTAAATATTTGTGTCAAGTTATGCCAAAATCATTCCAAAGGGATGACAGCATATTTTCTAAAATAGCAAATATGACCTTGACCTTTACCCTGAAATTCTGGATCACGAACTTGTCCAAGATATTGTCACACTAAACATTTGAGTGAAGTTACATCAAAATTGTCAATGAATAGAGAAGTAGAGGAATGATAAAGTTTTTTTCTAAAAATAGCAACTGTGACCTTGACCTTGGACCTGCGGTGCTGAAACAGTAAAATATTCAAGATATTGTTATACTTAACATTTATGTGAAGTTACATCAAAATCGATCTATAAATGAAAGCGCTGGAGCAATGCCCTAGTTTTTCTGAAAATAGCAACTGTGACCTTGACCTTCATCCTACAAACCGGAAACGCAAAGTTGTTCGAGGTTCTGTCATACCCAATAAAGCTGTGATGTAATATCAAAATCTGTTAATAAATGAGGCCGCTAGAGCAACGATAAAAGGTGAAAGTAAAAAGTATGCAAAGACCAGGAATTGAAACAATCAAAATCCAAATCCAGCCCTCAAACCATAGTTGGAAACAACTAAGATTATAAATAATCAAGATACAGAGAACATATGGCCAACCGAGTGAGCAGCTTGTTCCCAAAAGGTGGCCACTCAGCAACCCAAACCGAACCAAAAATAATAATAACATACATAAGGTAAAACATCACAGAAACTCTGACACCAAAAACAGGCAACAAAGAACCACAACAGAACTACCGCCTTGGAACGGTCAGTAATGAATTACTGGGGGGCTCAAAATCGATTTTACAGGCCCAACCTCACCCTCAGTTTCTGAAGTGGTATAAAACATTTAGTTGGTTGTTCGGTTCGCATGATAACCCTCTAACTCGTCAATGAATCATCACGGTAAACACATAAATCAAATTTCAACACCATGAAGAAGCAAAGACGAGGACTCAACAGATACAACGGGCCGTCTGACAGGTAAAGATCCCTGTCCTGCCAAACAACCCCACTGGAAATCTGAAGCAAAAGAAGGTCACCAGTTGAGCCCCGGTGGACCAAGCAACAGACAAAAAGGCTCCGGTCCCAACCAACTAAAATATATAGCTTTAGGTCGGGGCCATCATAGAGTCTGACGACAGATCCGCCGGTGTGCAATTAAAGAGTGCAGCAAAGCTATCAACCGTGATTGGGTTAATCACTAAGCATGCAGACTGTCGCATAACATTTAAATTATAGCCAATACGTTTGTGACGTATTATTATTTTTCGGAATTGATCAGAAAAATCAGTCCTACCCTTAATCTTTTTGAATTTGTATACTAAGTCACCATAAAATTCTGGTTCCGATAGGCCTTGGTGTAAAAGAAATTTTAATCCGACATCAAATTTTGAAACCAATTCATGGTGTCTGCGATAGAATTTAGAAAAAGCCTTTCTAAGCTTATGATACCGATAGCCCTGTTGAAGAAGTTTAGCAGTTAAAGATTGTATTTAAGCTATGGAAATATGGTCAAAATATGTATGTTATTCAAGGGGACATAATTCTGCAATAAAGACCTGACTGAAAGTTATGTTTCCTTTATGCACATGTTCAATGCATGTCTGAACTGTGTTGCAAGTTTCAAATCCCTACATCAAATACTATTGGAGGAGTTGCAGAGACAAGAACAGTACTACAAAGTGTGAAATATGGTCAAAATATGCATGTCATTCAAGGGGATGTAATTCTGCCATAATGACCTGGATCAAAGTTTTGTTTCCTTTATGCACATGTTCAATGCATGTCTGAACTGTGTTACAAGTTTCAAATCCCTACATCAAATACAATTGGAGGAGTTGCAGAGACAAGAACAGTACTCAAATGTGAAATATGGTTATAATATGTATATTATTCAAGGGGACATAATTCTGCAACCAAGACCTTAATCAAAGTTCTGTTTCCTTTATGCACATGTTCAATGCATGTCTGAACTGTGTTGCAAGTTTCAACTCCCTATATCAAATACTGTAGGAGGAGTTGCGGAGACAAGAACAGTACTCAAATGTGAAATATGGTTATAATATGTATATTATTCAAGGGGACATAATTCTGCAATAAAGATCGTAATCAAAGTTCTGTTTCCTTTATGCACATGTTCAATGCATGTCTGAACTGTGTTCCAAGTTTCAGCTCCCTGCATCGAATACTGTAGGAGGAGTTGCAGAGACAAGAACAGTACTACAAAGTGTGACGGACGTACGAAGGACAAGGGCAAAATTATATGCCCCTCCCCACTTCGTGGCGGGGGCATAAAAAACAAACAAAAACCAGACAATCACTAAAAGTGATGAATGCCCCTGCCTTATGCCTCACTAGATGAGTAATGTGTTAAAACATATTTGTGTGAAGTCACATCAAAATCTGTCAATAAATAAAGGTGCTAAAGCGATGACAAAAGTTTTTTTTCTAAAAATAGCAACTGTGACCTTGACCTTGGATCTACAACTCTGAAGGTGAACTTGTCCAAGATATTGTTATACTTACTATTTGTGTGAAGTTATATAAAAATCAGTTAACAAATAAAGGTGCTAGAACCATTAATAGCATATGTGACCTTGACCTTGGAGCTACAATGCTGAAACGTGAATTTGTCCCAGATATTGTCATGCTAAATATTTGTGTCAATTTCTGTCAAAATCATTCCAGAGGGATGACAAAGTATTTTCTAAAAATAGCAAATGTGACCTTGACCCTAAAATTATGGATCGCGAACTTGTCCAAGATATTGTCACACTAACCAGTTGAGTGAAGTTACATCAAAATTGTCAGTGAATAAAGGGGCTAGACAGATGACAAAGTATTTTCTAAAAATAGCAACTGTGACCTTGACCTTGGATCTCGGAGATGAAACGGTAATTTATTCAAGATATTGTTATACTTAACATTTATATGAAGTTATATCAAACTAGATTCATAAATAAAAGCGCTAGAGCGATGCCCAAGTTTTTCTAAAAATAGCAACTGTGTCCTTGACCTTGATCCTACCAACCTGAAAGACAAACATGTTCATGGTTATTGTCATACCCAATATAGCTATGATGTAATACCAAAATCAGTTGATACACGAGGCCACTAGAGCGATGACAAAAGGTGAGCTGGTACATGAGCCATGGAAATATGGTCAAAATATGCATGTCCTTCAAGGGTACATAATTCTGCAATAAAGACCTGACTAAAAGTTCTGTTTCCATTATGCACATGTTCAATGCATGTCTGAACTGTGTTGCAAGTTCAAAATCCCAACACCAAATACTATTGGAGGAGTTGCAGAGACAAGAACAGTACTACAAAGTGTGAAATACAGTCAAAGTATGTATGTCATTCAAGGGGATATAATTCTGCCATAATGACCTAGATCAAAGTTCCATTTCCTTTATGCACATGTTCGATGCATGTCTAAACTGTGTTGCAAGTTTCAACTCCCTGCATCAAATACTTTAGGAGTAGTTGTGGAGACAAGAACAGTACTACAAGTGTGAATATGGTCAAAATATGTAAGTTCTTCAAGGGGACATAATTCTGCAATAAAGATCTAAATCAAAGTTCTGTTTCCTTTATGCACATGTTCAATGCATGTCTGAACTGTGTTGCAAGTTTCAACTCCCTGCATCAAATACTGTAGGAGGAGTTGAGGAGACAAGAACAGTACTACAAGTGTCAGTATGGTCAAAATATGTATGTCATTCAAGGGTACATAATTCTGCAATAAAGACCTAAATCAAAGTTCTGTTTCCTTTATGCACATGTTCAATGCATGTCTGAACTGTGTTGCAAGTTTCAACTCCCTGCATCAAATACTTTAGGAGGAGTTGCGGAGACAAGAACAGTACTACAAGTGTGAATATGGTCAAAATATGTATGTTATTCAAGGGGACATAATTCTGCAATAAAGACCTGAATCAAAGTTCTGTTTCCTTTATGCACATGTTCAATGCATGTCTGAACTGTGTTGCAAGTTTCAACTCCCTGCATCAAATACTGTAGGAGGAGTTGTGGAGACAAGAACAGTACTACAAAGTGTGACGGACGGACGGATGTATGGACGGACAAAGGCAAAAGTATATGCCCCTCCCCACTTCGTGGCGGGGGCATAAAAACATGGAAACTAGACAATCACTAAAGTTGATGAATGCCCCCGCCATATGTCTCACTAAATGAGTAATGTGTTAAAACATATTTGTGTGAAGTTACATCAAAATCTGTCAATAAATAAAGGTGCTAAAGGGATGACAAAGTGTTTTTCTAAAAATAGCAACTGTAACCTTGATCTTGAATCTACAACCCTGAAAGGTGAACTCGTCCAAGATGTTGTTATACTTAATATTTGTGTGAAGTTATATCAAAATCAGTTAACAAATAAAGGCGCTAGAACCATGACAAAGATTTACATGTACCTATAAT
Source organism: Ctena decussata (assembly GCA_963989385.1). Lineage (NCBI taxonomy): Eukaryota > Metazoa > Mollusca > Bivalvia > Lucinida > Lucinidae > Ctena > Ctena decussata. The sequence goes on along the minus strand of OZ022503.1, from coordinate 76,950,495 downwards.
AGCATATGTGACCTTGTCCTTGGACCTACAATGCTGAAATGTGAATTTGTCCCAGATATTGTCATGCTAAATATTTGTGTCAAGTTGTGTCAAAATCATTCCAGACGGATGACAACGTATTTTCTAAAATTAGCAAATGTGACCTTGACCTTGAACCTAAAATTCAGGATTGCGAACTTGCCCAAGATATTGTCACACTAAACATTTGAGTGAAGTTACATCAAAATTGTCAATGAATACAGGGGCTAGAGGGATGATAAAGTTTTTTCTAAAAATAGAAACTGTGACCTTGACCTTGGATCTCGAAGCTGAAACAGTAATTTATTCAAGATACAGCTATACTTAACATTTATATGAGGTTATATCAAAATCGATCAATAAATAAAAGTGCTAGAGCGATGCCCAAGTTTTTCTGAAAATAGCGACTGTGACCTTGACCTTGATCCTACCAATCTGAAACGCAAACATGTTCGAGGTACCCAATACCCATACCCAATATAGCTGTGATATAATACCAAATCGGTTGATAAATGAGGCCAAAAGAGCAATGACAAAAAGTGAGCTTGTATATGAGCCATGGAAATAAGGTCAAAATATGTATGTCATTCAAGGGGACATAATTCTGCAATAAAGACTAAATCAAAGTTCTGTTTCCTTTATGCATATGTTCAATGCATGTCTGAACTGTGTTGCAAGTTCCAAATCCCAACACCAAATACTATTGGAGGAGTTGCAGAGACAAGAACAGTACTACAAAGTGTGAAATACAGTCAAAATATGTTTATCATTCAGGGGGATATACTTCTGCCATAATGACCTGGATCAAAGTTCTGTTTCCTTTATGCACATGTTCGATGCATGTCTGAACTGTGTTGCAAGTTTCAACTCCCTGCATCAAATAATGTAGAAGGAGTTGTGGAGACTCAAACAGTACTACATAATGAAATATTGTCAAAATATATATGTTAACCAGAGGATATAATTCTGCAATAAAGACCTGAATCAAAGTTCTGTTTCCTTTATGCATATGTTCGATGCATGTCTGAACTGTGTTACAAGTTTCAACTCCCTGCATCAAATAATGTAGAAGGAGTTGTGGAGACACAAACAGTACTACATCGTGAAATATGGTCAAAATATGTATGTTATTCAAGGGGGCATAATTCTGCAATAAAGACCTGAATCAAAGTTCTGTTTTCTTTATGCACATGTTCAATGCATGTCTGAACTAGGTTGCAAGTTTCAACTCCCTGCATCAAATACTGTAGGAGGAGTTGCGGAGACAAGAACAGTACTACAAATGTGAAATATGGTGAAAATATGCATGTTATTCAAGGGGACATAATTCTGCAATAAGACCTGAATCAAAGTTCTGTTTCCTTTATGCACATGTTCAATTCATGTCTGAACTGTGTTGCAAGTTTCAACTCCCTGCTTCAAATACTGTAGGAGGAGTTGCGGAGGCAAGAAAAGTACTACAAAGTGTGACGGATGTACAGACGGACAAGGGCAAAACTATATGCCCCTCCCCACTTTGTGGCGGGGGCATAAAAATGTTGTTTTTTTTCAAATATTTTCCTAAAAAACATGTAATGGAACTGCAAACAAGGCATACTTTGATCAGATTGCTGTGCCAATGACCTGCATCTATACTGGTCACCTAAGCATTTTTTGTCACAACTTGATGTTTGAATGTTTAGAACATTTACAATATGGACTTGTTCTGCAGGAACCCTGAACTGCTCATCTCAGTGAACAAACTCTCTCCACTGAATATTGCAAACGATAAGCAGAAATATTTGCCCTGGGAAACTTTCTTTTAGCTATATACTGAATAAGGTGTTACAGTCATCATCAAGAGATAAAATGTTTTTAGAACATATGTGCTGGAGTTCTCTAATTCTATTTCAATAAATGCAAGTTCCTGGCCATACTACTGAAAAGAAGACACTCTGACAGAAATTTCAGAGTTTCTGAGACACTAATTGTATTCACAGGTAAGGTGATTTACATCCCCAAAAAGGAGGAAAAAGAAAATAAGCAGGGAAGTCATCTAATACTCCCTATATACATACTTTGTTTTCTCTTTTTAATTACTTTTATGTTTTTGGCCAAAAATTATTGATATTGACCATCTTGAAGTAGTAAATACAAATATATATACTTACAGAATTATTAAATACTGGTAATGCTGCCTTTGGAACATCCTTTTTAAATGACCTTGCCTGAAACAGTAATACAAATACAAGCAAATTTGGTGAATTTATATCCCCTGCTGAAGTGGCACTGCTTTGTTTATGGTTTATCTTAAGTTACATAAAATTTCTTTCACTGGTTACTTGAACTTATGAATTGTAAATAAAACCAAGGGCAAAAAATCTGGGATAAGTGAGGCACAAGCTGAAGCTGTTCTTAAACACTTGTCTCAGCATCATTGCACTATGATATTTATTTTTAATTCAGTTTAAGAAATTTTGTTCACCGATACCTTACATGTAGTTATGGCTGAACTTGGGATTTTAAATCAATTCAATGGCATCAAATCATGAACTACTGGAGCCATTATGACAAAACTGAATGTGCTCTGCTGTGTCATGACAATACATAATTATTCAAAGTTTCATGAAATTCCATTCATTGGTTACTTAGTTATGACTCAATTTGTTGATTTTAAACCAATTCAAGGGCAATAACTCATTGCTTACTGAAGCAATTCCGACAAAACATAAGATGCCCCAATGTGATATGGTGATACATATTTAGTATAAGTTTCATAGAATTCTATTCATTGATTACTTAGTTATGGCTGAATTAGTCAACCTTAAATTGATTCAAGGGCAATAACTCATGCACTACTGATACCCTTCTGATGAAACTTTATGTGCATATCCGCGTTATAGTGATACATATTCAGTTTAAGTTTCATGAAGTTTTGATAATTGGTTATTTAGTAATGACCTATTTTATTAATTTTAAGTCCATTAAAGGGCAATTACTCATGCATTATTGAAGCCAGTCTGACGAAACTTCACCTGCATCAGCGAGTTATAGTGATATATATTTATTTTAAGTTTCATGAAATTCTGTCCAGTGGTTATTTAGTTATGGCTCCGGACGGACAGATGGATGGAAGGATGGATGGATGGAAGGATGGAAGGACAGACAGACAGACAGAAGGATGGATGGATGGATGGACAGACAGACTGACAGACGAACATGGAGAAAACTATATCCCTCCATCTTCGGCGGGGGATAATAAAATCCCAACAGCAGAAAAGATGACACCTCATGTGGTGTAATTAGACCTTTCTCTTTATACCTGTATTTTACAGACCTCTAAGGTGAATGCATACACTTCCAAGGGAAGCAGCTCTGCCTTTTTCACTTCTGGCTCCTTTCTCAACATGGCTCTACTCTTACTGAAAATAATTTGCTTTTAATATGGGTCAACTGCTAATGGAAACAATTTGTTCCCATAGAAGCAACTTCCTTCCTTTAAGTGTAGACCCTTTTGAAAGGGTAAGTCAACCATGGAAGTGATCAAGAAGTCACAAAAATTGCTTTCCCAAGTAAAACTGATGGGAAATCATGGCAGTGTACTATCTGCCTTAAAAAATTGTGAATTTTGACAATATTAATCAGACTAAATGGATGTCTGAGCTAAAAATGTTGTTTGTATTTGCACACCATGTGTCCTGATTCATTTGGTAACTTCTAATCTGGTGAATGTATGTTTGAAATTTGAATCTAGATATGAATTTATGTTTGAAATTTGAATCTAGATATGAAGATTGGGCATTGCTACCATGTGGAAAACTACAGCAAATATGAGCTCATAGACATTAAGCTTTTACATGAAGTCAGCATACTTTTAATAACTTTTATTTAAGTGGGGTGTGAACAAGAATTCCATGAAATGCTCCGTCTCGCCTGTCTGCTCTGTCACAAAGAAGAACTAAACCAGTAAATCAACAAAAATTTATATATACGACATCTGAACAAGTTCTACACAGCTTCAGCTGCCTGAAAATCAATACCTATATACTGCTTTCTGGAACTATATAAGCTGCGATGCAAGAAAACCAACAAAGTGGTTGTGCGCATCTGCCCAGTCTGATCAGAGTCTTCGCTGTCCGCATGGATATAGCTTAGACCCTTAGCTACCCTTTAAGAGCTTAGGGAAGAGTCTGATCATACTTAGCAGATGCCCTAGCTGATATGAGTCTGCGCTGGGCGCATAACCACTTTTTTCATTTTCTCGTATTGTGGCTCAAATTAATTTGGCTATATGACAGGGGTTCTCTTCCAAAATGACCCCAAATATGTACATCAATTATGGATAATTCTGCTATAAGATGGGTTTTGTTCATTCCAAAACAATCCCAAAAGTCTAGATCAGTCTTATACAATACAATGAATATAGGTTTTTGGGGTTGTGTTTGATGCGACAAAACCCCGCTGTATTACCGTAATATGCATATATATTGGGACACCTAAAAATAATGAATTTTCCATTTGGGACAAATGGAAAATTTGATTTTTTAGGTGTCCCAATACTTAAGCACATTAGGGTAAAACTGAAACAGCAGTGGCCAGCAAGACAAAAATTTCAGAAACATTTCAGCTGCATGAGAAAACCTGTCTTGAGGGATAAGTGAACTGCAATCTCCAGACTCGCCAGAATGGCCATTATTAGCTATCTTGATTCTTGACAGGGAATGAGAGGGCAAGGCAATGAGGTGGTAAGGTATTCAAATAAGTACTTATTGGGCTATACAATGCTGGCATTTTCCCCTCTAAAACAACCCATACATGTAAATCAGTGGTATTAATTTTGCTACAAGATTGTTTTTTCCCTTCCAAAACAATCCAAATATCTAGGTCTGTTTTTCTGAGGCAGATCAAGACTATTTGAGCCGGGACCCGAGAAAACCAACAATGTGGTTGTGCGCCCAGTGCCGACTCAGATCAGCCTGGGCATCCACCCAGTCTGAACAGAGTCTTAGCTGTCCGCATGGAGGTAGCTAAGACACTTGGCTACCCTTTAAACGCTTAGCGATGCGTCTGATCAGACTGGCGGATGCCCTGGCTGATCTGAGTCTGCGCTAGGCTAACAACCACATTGTTGGTTTTCTCGTGTCATGGCTCATTTGAGTTATTCTGGAGGGAAAAAAAGGCCTGTCTTATAGCCATATAAATTCAAATACTTACAGTTTCTAGATGTTGATGAGCCACACAGGCTATATCATACATAACATCTTTAACTTTCTGATCTGTTTTCCCTCGCTTGATTTCTTCTTCTGACACATTGTGCTGCAGTTGAATTGGATAAAATTAAGGTGAATGGATGTATTTTAAATACAGAGCATCGAGCTGAAAATTTTTTGCATATGTTTTCAAAGCAAGGGTAGTAGGTTCTCTAGCAACTGAACCTTTCTTAAGCTAATCTTAACAGAAGAGCTACTTTAACAGTTTGCCCCTTGAAAAGGGAGGTTCTCTAACAACTGAACCACTTCTTATTTAAAGCTACTGTTAAAAGAATGAATTTACTCCCTGAAGGAGCAAATTCTTCCTTTTAAGAGTAGCCCCCTTGAGAGGAGACATAAAAACTTCTTCCGACAAAATGGGCACAACCCAGTCAGCTCTAGACTGACACAACCCAGTCAGCTCTACACTGACACAACCCAGTCAGCTCTAGACTGACACAACCCAGTCAGCTCTACACTGACACAACCCAGTCTGATCTAGACTGACACAACCTAGTCTAATCTAGATTGACACAACCCAGTCTGATTAGTCTGATCTACAATGACCAGTCTTATCTAGACTGTCACTATTTTTTAAAACCTTTGTCTTTACCTCATCCGCATTAATTGTTCGGTCAGTATAGACAGATGGATGATTTGGAGGCTTAAAGACCATTTCATTGGTATTTCAGTCTTCTCAAACCAATAATGGGAATGAACGAGATGATCATGATGCTGAAATAATAAAATGTCTGAAGTGAAGAAATATGACCTAGGCCACATTCAAACATGAGACCTCTCGATTATGAGTCCAGAATGTAAATACCTCAGCCAACATGATCAACATACACACAGGAATCTATACAGCATATATATGAATGCAAGCCCATCCTAGCCAAGACATGCTCAGTTTCCGATTTTAAGTCCAAAAGTTCCAATTATGTACATACTCTCGACTGCATGTGTTGTATTTAGCAGCTTTACATGAATGCAGACAGCAAAAAGAAATTCCTCTGAAAGGCTCCACTAGACTAGTAATTATGTTTACAAGGGAGTTAACTCACCTTGATAAGCAGTTCTACAGGAACATAAACTCCAGACCTGCTAGCATGAAATGGTGTAGCTCTAAGAAGTGTGACTAGACCGAGACATCTACTAATGTGGCTGGCTGCATGATCTGCATGAACATTCAGGATACCTGACAAAATGAGATACCACTTTGTAGAAGATTATTCATTTGGGTGAGCAGACACAATTTCAGGGGAAGCAACTACCATTTTCATTTTTGCTTTCCTTCCCCTTGGGTGTCAACTCTTAAAGGAAAGAAGTTGCTCCTAGGGGAGCAATAGACTTATTTTGAGGGGCTTTTTCAGCTGGAATTCATTGAGATTTATCCAGCCACCTTATGAAGTATGGTTACACCTCCATGTTTTTCCACCATTTTTACAAAGGGGAACAACTTTCACGACTTTCTATTTGCTTCCTTGGAAGACCAAGCTCTTCTAAAAGGGGATCTACTCTTAAAGGAAAAAGTTTCCTTCTAGAGGAGCAAAGTGTCTCTCTTATGAGTTGAATCCAAATGAAAAAGGAGGCAGAAATGAAGAAGGTGGAATTACTTCCCCTGAAAGTGTACATATTCAGCTGAACATTTGCAGCAGACAACAAAAAGCAAAGGTAATATAAAACTTTGGCCCACCTCATGTAAAAATTGTTTGAACAAATCTGATTTTGATTTAGAATACAGGGATCAGGATCCATTGATTATTTTATTTTCATGTTCAAGACAACATATATCTCTCAATTTAAAAAGGAGACTGACTAGATCAGATGAAATCTCCCTATAAGATCTGACATTTAAAGCACTAACAAGAAAAACAGCTGAATTTGCAAAGAGCATCATGGAAAGTCTGTTTTAGAAACATGGACATGGTTTATGCCTTTGCAATACATAGGAATCATGATACTTACCTGCACATTGTAAGAGGAGATAACTCAGGGCTGCTGAAGTGTTTTCCGCTAATGTTTCTACTTCATCTAAAGTCTGAAATGAATCTCTCTCAATCTGACTTGCCTGAAAAATTGCAAAAATGAGAACTGAATAGAATCCATCACCTTTACACATGTTATTCAGTAAGAACTCTTGATAATTGCAAAGATCTGGGGCCGTATTTATAAAACAACTTAAGTGGTTGCTATGCTGTTGCTAGGGCTGAATTTCTATGAAGGAGCTTCCCAACAACTAGGAAATTTGCTCTGGAGGAACAGTCTTACAACGACTGTTCCTCCAGAGCAAATTTCATAGTTGTAGGTAATCTCCTTCAATGGAATTTAGCCTTAGCAACAGCATAGCAACTACTTAAGTTGTTTTATGAATACGGCCCCTGCTTCTCTTTTTCTCTGTTAGGACTGTGTAAATGACTTTATTTTATTTATTCATTTTTTTACAAAAGAAACTGCTGTGAGGACCTTACAGTTGTTCTCTCTAAACAAAACTCATTTGCAAGATCACACAGATATCTACCTGAGTCATAAGGTGAATGGGTACACTCTCAGGGGAAGCAACTCTGCCATTTCCATTTTTACATCCCTTCTCAATGGGGGTCAACTGTTTAGGGAATGAATTAGCCTAACACTACTGAAAGTATCACTAGAAAATGGGCATTTCTTTTAAAGGAAAGACTAAATGCTTCCTATGGGAGCAAACTGTTTCCTTTGACAGTAACTCCAAATTATGAAGAAGATAAATGAATCCTTTTGTACACATATCTTTCCTCAAAGTATATCCTTTCCTGTTGCAGAAATATCTAGGGTCTATATTTTCTGAAGACAGTCATTGGCTCAGAGCTCCAGATAAGAAGGGGTAACAGGAATAAATTAGGGACAATTTTCCCTTTTTTTCCATTAAAACATACTTTGTGACCCCTCATTAGAACCGTCTCGCCGAGACGATTCTAATGAGTGGTCATAATGTATATTTCCATTGAGAAATAAGAAAAATTATCTCTGAATTATCCTTGTTACCCCTTCTTATCTGGAGCTCTGATTGCCATGAATTTCCTGACTTATCCCAGATATCTTCAAGTCCTTTTCAAATTTCCCTGATTAATCACAAAATTCCCTGACTTTTCCCTTTCCTGGAAAAAATGTTTACTATCCAGATGTTTTGCCCTGCCTGTGGCAACCCTGCCTAACATTGTAAAGACCTGGGCCTGGTTGTTTCTCAAAAGCTTCTCAATTTTTTTCAACAAAAAATCTCAGTGTATTTGGTTGTAAAATCATAAAACACTTAATGAGGTCTGGTAAGTCCTAGCCAAACAATTATGTTGAACAGCAAGCACTGAGATAAGCAACTGAAAGTTTATGGTGGTTATTAAAGATTCTGTGCTGGTGCCTTACCCTGGCTTCCAGAATTCTTGTCATCCACATTTTAGAAAGTTTATGTTTCTCCACAGCCTAAAAAGCAAAACCTAAAGTACTGAAGGATGGAAAGTTGTGAAGTTACCCCAAATCTATTCATATAAAATAAATACAGAGGCACAGACATGCTTGTAAGCTGTCATAGTGGGATTGCTGTTCTTCACTTCCAATAATCAACATAAACAAAATATCCAATTAAGGTGGTGATTTATTGTAAAATGTAAAAATCTGCATAAAACCATAAAAAAGGAAGGTATCTCCCTGAAAGTTAGCAGACTTCTTATTTTTGTTGTTCTTTACAGTTTAGAATACACAATAGACGTACATGCTGCTTAAAAAAGTGTTTTTATAAGGAAAGATCAAAGGGTAATTTTCTGCAAATAAATCTGAAAAAATAATATCGTTATTGAAAATTTACGTAGTGCTGAAGGTGCATTATTACATAATGAAGAGCGTCCTAGCAATTATTTATTCCAACTCTCTCTCAAATTGTAATGTAGACCAGATGAAAACTTTGGCTTTTCTCAAATGTTCAACCATGTACAAAGTAAATGTACACTGGACGCATTTGTTAAATATAGGGTAAGCAAGCATACCTACCTTAACACCTACAATATAAATAATACATTACTGACATGATCAGTGGTGTGTAGATGAAATTGTTCAACCTTGTTAAAATAGTATCACCTGTCTCACCTGTGTGTTTTGACAAAAAATTTGGACACAGACTGCATCTTTTTCATCTGCTCAGCCTGATAATGTGTGAAAGAGTTAGAAAAAATAATTGCTAGGACGCTCTCCAGTATGCAACAAGGTACTCTAAGCACTAAGTATATTTTCAATAATGATATTATTTTTTCAGATTTATTCGCAGAAAATTACCCTTTGATCTTCTCTTATAAAAACATTTTTTAACATTAACAAATGCTGCATTTTGGGATTCTAAATTATGAGAAACACATTAAGAAGGCATCTGCTACGTTTTGGAAAGATCAGTGTTATTTTGAGTATTTTATGCAGATTTTTGTCTTTGTCCCAAATCAGTGATTATCACCACCTTAAATTTGGAATGTCTCCACAGAATAATAGGCTTATCAGGTTATCATATTTCGAATGCCCATTTAGCAATTATAATGCCACAGTTTATACTGCTGTCCATTTGTATGTTTGTCTGAGTCTTGTCTTGCATCTAAGAGAGTCTGATCTAGGTCTACAGAGTTTACTGTATATACTACTATTTCAAGCCAAATAGGTGGAAAAGCAGTAAAAGAGGAGAGTTTATGCATCTAAAATTAGTTCAGTATATAAATTAATTTTGGGTAATTCTGCTAATGGGGGTTTCTCTTCAAAACAATCGCAAATAGAAAGCTCAATATCCAGATCTAAATCTTTGAGATTGTTCTGAATGGAAGAATGGAAGCCCCACCCCACCTCCCACCACCACCACCACACAGACACACAATTCATAATAAGTTATAAATACAGTATATGGGAGAAACAAATTTATATAAGTTGTATGACTTCTTTCTAGATCCCATTTGTATATATCCATTTGCATATATTGTATATATGCTGAATTTAGTTAGTAGTAGTATTTCAATTCTCATATAGACGTTGCCCCCGCACCTCAGCGGAACGAATCCATAGCCGCAGTAACGGGGCACCGAGCGTCCGTCCATTTGAATTTAGTTCACGTTACAGAGTTTATATAAATAAAATATGTTTAAACTAAATATGGTATAATTAAAACATGCAAAACTCTTTGATTCATTTAACTTGGTATGTATGCATATATACGTAAATAATTACACTGGACGAGCATAAAATCAAATGTCCATACCTACCCTAGCAACTTCCCTGGCAACTGGTGTTTTAGGTGGGAACCCCTATTAAATAAATAGAATAACAGATCAATGAAAATAACATTGTTTCAGACTGCAATCTCAACTGGGAGCAACCCAAAAGTGACTGAATTCTTTAGACCTGAATTTGTCACACCCCTTGTACCATTCATAACCTCGATTTGTCTAAAACAATTTTTATCAAAGTCTCAATTTCATCTGTTCACAAATTAAAATGTACCTTTCCTGATATGGATCAAACATGGCATAACAGAGCAGTAAGATCTGCACCTAACTCACAAAAATGTTTCAATGAATGTCTCTTAATTTGATAACTGATCTTGGGTTGACTGCATTAGTATGAATGAAACATGCCAAAAGTTATAACAGCCTGAGTTTGTATTATGTGGCAATAACAGTGTGTTTGATTGTTGTATGATGTGGTAATATCAATATGTATGATGTGACAATATCAATATGCTTGTGTGATGATCAATGCTGTGGCAATAACAATAATATGTGGTGTATGATGAGGCAATATCTATATGCTTGTGTGATGTACAATTTGGCAATATCAAAATGCTTATGTGATGTATGATGTGGCAATATCAATATGCTTGTGTGTTTTGAATAATGTGGCAACACTAATATGCTTACAGAGTATAAATTACCTGAAATATATGATTTATTGCATCTTTCCAAAACTGCATCCTCATAATGGCTCTCATTTTATCTGAAGTTACATCCTGTACCTGCATATAGTAACAGAATGCATGCATGATAAGGGGTGTATCTCATAGTTCTGCAACAATTTCTATTATTTCTCCATGAAAATGAACTTAACTTTTTTTTCCTTTATGTAAATGTAATTTACAGTGGACTCGACAGTATCAGATCATCGACAGTATCGGATCACTCAAAGTTATCACACATTTTTCTCACAAATGAAGCAAGTATTTTTTACCATTATATTACAGTCATCAAGTTTGACTAATGACAAAGTGCAGGGTGAAAAATTTGACCGAAATGCGCGGCTGTGAAACAAATCAGGGTGGCCGAAAAGCTTGGCCCCTCTTCAGTGGCACTTGCATTTTGTCTGCTGCTCGTTACCCTCAAAATCTATTTCGGTTGTTTACACAATTTTATCATTAGGGGATTGAAACCAACTCTGCTTTGTAATGTGTCCTGGCATCCCTAAAATTGCAGGAAGTCATTATTTTTGTGACATCCCAGAATTTGATGAAACTAAAGACTTGAAAAGTTAGGCACGGATGTGCGACAGTAACGGATCATTATATAATTTGAGCTGAAATACATGTACAGGCATCAGCTGGAAAACTTTATGTCTGATGCATGGTCTGATGCTGAAAACAAGTCATAAATCAACTACCTGAGTGGCTGCTGTGTCCTCTTTCAAAGAATATCGGTATGAAAATAACACAACATCCTTTTTGTAAAATATCCCCCATCTCACTCCCCAGACACTAGCGTCTGATAATGAAGGTTATGCGTAGCACAACTAAGCTTCAGCTAAACTTTTTTTAAGAAACATTTGAAATCAGCTAGCACGTGTGTTAACCCATTAATGACTGGCGTTTATCACAATGCCATTTGTACACTGTGTAAACCCAGAATAATGCAGCAGAATTCGCTGAATGTCAGTGTAGTGTTTATACACTGTTTGCATTGAAATATCAATGTTAAGGTGGAAAAATCACCGTAAATTTGCTGATCCTGATCAGACACTACAGTCTTGTCAGGGTGTATTCTTTGAACAGGCAGATTATGGTCTTTACTGTTTGAGTAGTTCCGTGCAAATGGGGCGCAGAGGATTACTGAGTTAAGAATTATTGACATGCTTGTACATTTATACACATTCAGCTGTTATCTAACAGATATACCCGTTGCTGGTTAGGGACCACTTGAAAAAAATATTGTTAAAGGCTGTAAAAGTTTACTCTTAGAGTTTAATAGATCCAATTGTTTATGTAGCAAAATTATTGAAGCTGAGAAGGTTGACAGAACGCCTTGGATGAACTCTCCTATAAAATAATATCGTATGATCCGATACTGTCGCATCTGATTCGTTACTGTTGTAAGACCCTATTGTAAGTCTGGATAGGTTATCTGCCCTTAAAGGAATAATTTTCGAAAATATTCAGACATGGATAGATAGAAGGGATATTTCGCAATTGTTATGTGTAATAACATACATAAATTTAGCATTCATATAAAAAAAAACAGGAGTTTTATAGAACTTGATCCGATACTGTCGAGTCCATTGTATTTCTTCATTGGAGGCATATAGAGCTGCCAAACTTTCTAATGAGACACCCTAGCATATGTTTTATGGAGAATAAACAGAAAATCATTTTTGAATTCACATACAATATTTGCCACAGATTCTGAGAGTACTGAGAGATATTGCCTTTATACAGAATTCTATAATCATAAAACAAATGGCTAGGAAAATGTCATAGTTTTCATAAACACTGGTAAAAAGAAGTTCTGTGCACATACAACAGATATAACTTTAATCAGAAGCCCAGATAAGATGAGTATATGACGATAATTTTTGGATCATTTTTCTTATCTGTCCATTCCAGCTAATTTACAGTATCATGAACTGGTTATGGCTGTTAACTGGAACCCATTTAATATATGAATCATGAGTTAAAATTTTGTGACTTTTCTTTTAATTCAGACTGTTGAAATTAGCATTCATGAAATTTTCCATTTTACAGTACCCTATTTCTTCAGCTATAAAATAGGGGTTTCCCCCCTCTAGAATGACCCAAAATATCTAAATCAGTCATATATAATTCAGCTACCAGATGGGTTTTTCCCTAAAAAAAGATCCCAGAATCCTAGCTCTGTCATATTTGGAAGAGAAAAGCCCCCATCTTATAACCAAATAAATACTGTAATTGCTAAATTCTGACAAGAACTACCTGTGCCAGTTCAACATTAAGAGCCCTCAGGGCAAAGGCTGAAGTTCTGTAAGCTGAGGGATACAGAAGGGTGCAGATATAATTCTCATAGTCACTCTTCCTGAAATATAATAATTAAGTCAGAGCTTCAGATAAGGTGGGAAGGTGGGGAGTTCAGGTTATTTCTGAGATTTTTTTTTTATCTTTTAACCAATACATGTTGTGACACCTCATTAGAACCTTCTTGTGGAAATGGTTCTAATGAGGAGTCACAATGTATGTTAATTGGAAAATTATCTTTTAATTTATTCCAGTTATCGCTCCTTATCTGAAGTACTGACAAAGCTCAAGATAAAGGGTGATAATTCTGAAATAATTTTTGTTCCATCAACATAACAAGAGGCCCACGGGCCACAAAGCTATCCAGATCTCTAGCTCAAAATTCCTATCACATATTTGTACAGGCTTAAAATTGATGTCACATCTGTACAGGCCAAAACAAAATATACTACTGCAAAGTCTCAGTCTGACAGTCTGTTGACTTGATAACAAAATACATAACTTCTTTCCACATTTTGAATGCCATGGCAACAAAAAACAAGAGGACCAATGGTCCTGTAGCTCACCTGACACTTGGTCCTGATATATATTTTAATGTTTATGATGGGCTTGAGTGCCCAAAGCTACATACCAAGTTTCAAGGTCATACACCTTTTGGTTCTGGAGAAGAAGATTTTGAAGGGTTTTTACCATATACGGCATGGCAGCCATCTTGGTCAAGACCCTGAGAACAAACTTTTATTCCCTGATCACACTTAGACTCCATATGAAATTTCGCTTCAATCAGACCAGTGGTTTCAGAGGAGTAGATGTTTTGAAAATCTTGATGACGGACAGACCGACAAAACGACCTTGACCTTTCAGTGACATAATATCTTCATCTGGTCATTTAGTTGTCCATATATACCATGTATTGTACCTAAGACTTAAATAGTTTCTGAGAAATCCACTGTATAAGCGTTTTCCCATATAAAAGCCTAACATACCAAAGTTGACCATGTCGTCAATTAATTCAAGGTCAACACATGGTCATCATTTGTATAAACTATGATAGGCCAGCATGCCCGATGCTACATACCAAGTTTCAAGGTCATAGGCCTTTTGGTTCTAGAGAAGAAGATTTTTGAAGGGTTTTTACCATATATGGGCATGGTGGCCATCTTGGTCATGTGACCCAGACCCCGCGTATAAACTTTCGTTCCCCAATCCCACTGAGACTCCATATGAAATTTGGCTTCAATCGGCCCAGTGGTTTCAGAGGAGAAGATGTTTGAAAATCTTGACGATGGATGGTCCGACGGAATGACCTTGACCTTTAGTGACATAATATCTTCATCTGGTCATTTAGTCGACCATGTATACCAAGTATTGTACCTAATACTTAAATAGTTTCTGAGAAATCCACTGTTTAAGCGTTTTCCCATATAAAAGCCTAACATACCAAAGTTGACCATCCCGTAAATTAGGTCAAGGTCAACGCAAAATCATGATTTGTATAAAATATGATAAGCCCACATGCCCGATGCTACATACCAAGTTTCAAGGTCATAGGCCTTTTGGTTCTGGAGAAGAAGATTTTTGAAGGGTTTTTACCATATATGGGCATGGCGGCCATCTTGGTCATGTGACCTGGACCAAATATATAAACTTTCATTCCCCCATCCCACTGAGACTCCATATGAAATTTGGCTTCAATCGGCCCAGTGGTTTCAGAGGAGAAGATGTTTGAAAAGCTTGACGACGGATGGTCCGACGGAATGACCTTGACCTTTAGTGACATAATATCTTCATCTGGTCATTTAGTCAACCATGTATACCAAGTATTGTACCTAATACTTAAATAGTTTCTGAGAAATCCACCGTTTAAGCGTTTTCCCATATAAAAGCCTAACGTACCAAAGTTGACCATGTCATAAATTAGGTCAAGGTCATCACAAGGTCACGATTTATATAAATTATGATGGGCCTGCATGCCCGATGCTACATACCAAGTTTCAAGGTCATAGGCCTTTTGGTTCTGGAGAAGAAGATTTTTGAAGGGTTTTTACCATATATGGGCGTGGCGGCCATCTTGGTCATGTGACCTGGACCAAATATATAAACTTTCTTTCCCCCATCCTGTTAAGGCTCCATATGAAATTTGGCTTCAATCCACCCAGTGGTTTCTGAGAAGAAGATGTTTAAAATTGTGGACGCCGACGCCGACGACGCCGACGACGACGACGGACGACGGACCAAGTCTATACTATAAGCTCACCACAGGTGAGCTAAAACAGGATACCTTTCAAGGATTTTTGCTATTTGTTCCTTTTAGTTGCTATGGCAACTGATCAAAATAAGCAGTGTGCAGAAAGATCACAGGTCTGATAGAAGACCACTCCAGGAATATTTCTGAAAATGTAAGGTCAGAATATCTACAATGGCTTAGCAATGAAGGCCATTTTTTGTTTTTTTTTCCATCATAAGTTGCCATACCAACCATGTCCTTTGATCAATGACAATGGAAAACATAAAATCTGTAAAGGCTAATATGATTAATATGTCTATGAAGTCTCTGCATCATACAGCATATGGTTACTGAGGAGATAATTTAAGGTATTTTCCTGTTTTTGCATTTTGATTTCCATGGCATCAAATAAAAATGAACAACAAGCATTTGGCCAAAAAAACATATGGCTGATAGAGGACTTCTCAAGAAATATTTCTATGAAAGTTTTGTCAAAATATGTGCAATGGCTTAGCTGTAAATGCCATATTTCAATTTTCCCCATTATAAGTCAATGCAACTCTAAGTTGCCATAGCAACCAAACTAAAAAGCTGTGTTCCAAAAAAAAAAAAACACATAAATTTTCAATCTCCCAGCCCAAGGATAATACAGATGAAATCTGGGCCCAAGCTGCCCTGTGGCTGAAGAGTAGATGATTTTTTAAGTATTTTTTTTCTTTTCATTATTTGTATTTGGTTTCCATGGCAACCAATAACTAGATGGCCGCGGCCAGCATTTCGAGCACATTCGTGAAAGTAGGTCACGGCGACCCAGTTTTGTTGGAGGTGACCAGGAGTGGTAAGGTGCATGCACTGATGGAGTTTCAATGTGATGGGGCCTATGAAAAGGGAGATATGGGGCTGCAGACAAAAACTAAATATGTGGTACTTTTTCGCGAAAATAGGTCACAGCAACCTAGTTTTGTTGGGGGTGACCTGGAGTGGTAAGATGCATGCACTGATGAAGTTTCAATGTTCTAGGACCTATGAAAAGGGAGATATGGGGCTGCAGACAAAAACTAAATATGTGGTACTTTTTTGTGAAAGTAGGTCACAGTGACCCAGTTTTGTTGTAGGTGACCTGGAGTGGTAAGGTGCATGCACTGATGAAGTTTCAATGTTCTAGGGCCAATGAAAAGAAAGATATGGGGCTGACCTCGAAAACTAAATATTTAGTACTTTTTCGTGAAAGTAGGTCACAGCGACCTAGTTTTGTTGGAGGTGACCTGGAGTGGTAAGGTGCATGATTGTACTGATGGAGTTTGAATGATCTGGGGCCTATGAAAAGGGAGATATGGGGCTGCAGACGAAAACTAAATATGTGGTATTTTTTCGTCAAAGTAGGGCACAGTGACCTTGTTTTGTTGGGGGTGACCTGGAGTGGTAAGGTGCAGGTACTGATGAAGTTTGAATGTTCTGGAGTCTATGATAAGGGAGATGTAGGGCTGCTAACTAAATATGTGGTACTTTTTCGTGAAAGTAGGTCACAGTGACCTAGTTTTGTGGGAGCCAATAAGCATTTTGGTGGGGCATATTGTGATGAAGTTTCAAGGTCCTAGGATCTATCAAACTCAAGATATGGCTCTGGATGGACAGACAGACGAACGAACGGACGGAGGCACCAAACGGGCAACTATGTCTCCCTGACTGCAAGCGGGCTCGACAAAAAGAGCAGTGGGCCAAAAACATATAGCTGATATAAGACTTCTCAGGAACATTTCTGTAAAAAATTGTCAAAATATCTGCACTGGCTTAGCAGTAAATGACTTTTTTCAATTTTCCCCATTATAAGTCTATGCAACTCTAAGTTGCTATAGCAACTAAACTAAAGAGCCAATTTTCATTTAAAACATAACCTTTCAATTCCCCAGCCCAAAGATGCTACAGATGAAATCTGGGCCCAAACGGCCCAGTGGCTTCAGAGGAGATAATTTTTTAAGTATTTTTTTTCATTTTTTGTATTTGGTTTCCATGGCAACCAATATAAAGAGCAGTGGCAAAAAAAAATATAGCTGATAGAAGACTTCTGAAGGAACAATTCTGTAAAAAATTTGTCAAAATATCTGCACTGGCTTAGCAGTATATGCCTTTTTTCAGTTTTCCCCATTATAAGTCTATGCAACTCTAAGTTGCTATAGCAACTAAACTAAAGAGCCAATTATCATATAAAACACAAACTTTCAATTCCCCAGCCCAAAGATGCTACAGATGAAATCTGGGCCCAAACGGCCCAGTAGCTTCAGAGGAGATAATTTTTAAAGTATTTTTTTCATTTTTTGCATTTGGTTTCCATGGCAACCAATATAAAGAGCAGTGGGCAAAAAAACTTATAGCTGATAGAAGACTTCTGAAGGAACAATTCTACAAAAATTTGTCAAAGTATCTGTAATGGCTTGGCAGTAAATGCCATTTTTCAATTTTCCCCATTATATGTCTATGGGAAGTCTAAGTTGCCATAGCAACCAAATTAGAGAGTCGATTTTCATAAAAAATATAAACTTTCAATCTCCTAGCCCAAAGATGCTACAGATGAAATTTGGGCTCAATCGGCCAAATAGTTTTAGAGGAGATGTCATTTGAAAGTGTTGACAGACGACGACGAACAACTGCCTATCCTATAAGCTCCCCCGGAGCCTTTGGCTCTGGTGAGCTAAACATATATGGTACTTGATAGGACTGTCTCAGTCATTATTATTTAACATGACTTGTATATTGTGATCCCTCATTAGAATCGCATTAAATTTTAGCTCAGTTTCCTGAAATGAGCTGGGACTTTGAGTCTATTTATTATCTTATAATTGAAAGTGGGTCAAACAAACTGTATGATGATAATTTTTTCTTCTGCTGTAGTGCAGAAGACCGTGTGGAGCTTGTAACAGTGGGGAGAGAGAATGATTCTATAAGTAGTTCTGGTGCAGAGGTTTTCAGTGAATAATTTTGTCAACTCCACTTTAGTTTTCACAAAGAACAAATGTTTAGTTGCTCAGTTCTAGAATTTTCCACCACCGAATCTCTATCGTTATTAACATAAACAATATATTTATCAACAATGTTTCCACATCAACAAAATCTAAAGCTAAAGGATTCCAACAGTCTCATGGCCATAGGGCCAATGGGGGTTAGAGGCCCAAGTATCTTGGCACAGTATTATGGAGGAGCCTATCCCTCTCCTTTCCCTGCCTTATCCTTCCCTGATTTGAAAAAGGTACATGTACCCATTTACTGCTGGGTTGTCCTTTCCTGCCGTATCCGTTCCTGATTTGAAAAAGGTACCCATCTACTGCTGGGTTGACAAAGTTTTCCAGCCACTGACTGGCCCAACTCAGATTCAAACCACGACCTTCTGCACCATTACCGAATCGCTCTAACCACTCAACCACTGCATCTCTCAAAAATATCTATCTATCAATATCTTTCTTCCTTAGACCTGCATTGTAATGTCTCTCGTCCTGTTCTCAATCAATCTAGATCTCCTTCTTTCTTTTTTTTTACTAAAAGACATACATAGCAGGGATAATTCTGGCTCAGAATGTTATGAGAGAAAATATATCATTTAGCCATTTTTCGTGAGCAATTCTCCATTCTCAGTGAGATTCTTTGGTACTATCCATCATAGAATTGCATTTTGGATGAGATTTTTCCTCCCACTGATCAGATTTCAGTGAGATTTTTGGCAAAAAATAGAGCAAATCTCTCACAATCTTGCCCAAAAATGATCCTTGCATAGTAGTCTAATAACCTGACGTAACTTCAATTTAATTTTTTTATTGGTCTCCAGGTATTTTCAGAAAAAGACAAAAATGAAAAAAAAAACAATACCCAGAGTGCAACTTTGTTGCTCTAGACACATATAGTAGCCTCTGATCCGACAACCATTCAAGATTAGCACAGTGGCTCAGTGGTTTGTGCACTTGACTCCGAAGCCAGAGGTTGTGGATTCGATCCCCTCCCAGGGCGAAGTCTTCCTATGTCCGAATGCGTTTTTCTAGCATCATTTGCAGTGATGATGTTAACAAGTGTGCTGTTCTTCGGATCAGGACGTTAACTGGTGGCCCCCTGTGCAGGAAGAGTCATCCCCTGGACAAGTTAAAGATCCTTACTATAGCTACATGGCTATATGTAGGCTTTCATCCTGCAACTCAGGAGTGTACGCAAGTACACCGTCTGTGTCACCCCCGGGGATCCTTCTTTCCGTCAACTGTCCGTCTCTGGAATGGTCTGCCTGCCAATGTCATATCAGCACCGACTTTGGAAGACTTCAAGCTCCTTGTCAGTGCAAGTATCCTATGACTAGGGCTGGGATGAATCATCGATGCATTGCGATACGGACTGTGCTGATACGCGCACCAAGTGTATCGAAACGTGTATCGGCACAGTCCGTATCGCGATGAATCAATATATAGTATTCCTCAAAATTATTGAGAATTTTTCACAAAGTGAAAATTAAGCACCGGTAGTTTACAGATCGAGAGGCGCCGTAGTCGAGTGGTTAGAGTGGCTCGGTTATTGTGCAGAAAGTCACCGGAAGGCTCACCGTCGCAATTCGATGACTGGAAAACTCTCTCTGTCGACCCAGCAGTAAATGGGTACCTTTTTAGAATTAGGGAAGGCTAAGGCAGCGAAAGGAGAGAGATGGGCTCCGCCTTTCATCAGCTGTGCCCAAGATACAGTATGGAAAGGTGTCTTTGTACAGCATTTGGTATCATTGTAAAGACAACATGTAGTATTTTCAGCATATGCATAGCATTTGTACCCAGTTTTCCCCTATACAAAGTTATGAGGCCATTTGCATTACTTTTCGAACGCCCCTCATATGTGAGCTTGTCAGCTGTAGATGCTGCTGGCTTTCAAACACGTGACTTCATTTCGAAAAAGTGCCCAAAATTGGGGAAAATTGCGATTTTGAAATTGCGATTTTGACAGAGGGTGTGTTACTCTGATTCATTCTTATTCTATACATCTCGACGGAAACAGCACAAAACCAAATTTTAGTAAGGCTTAGTAAACGTGCTTTTAGGGATATGAGTTTTGACATGATTATCTATACCTTGCCAAAAATATTCCGTTCAGATCACTGACAGATCAGACTTTTTGCTGTTTCTGGTGCCTTTAATATTCTTCCTATATTTTAACAGCCAGTCCCTGACTCAGAAATTGGAATTAGTAACATTAAACCATGCAAAATATTAAAGGCACTATTAATAATGTAGATGATGATGAACAACGGAGAAAATAGACTATTTCACCTGAGATATTCTATTTCTAGCAAAGGTAGAATAGCAAAACTTAGTCGAAATCAAAGGACATATTTTTACAGGGGTGTACCCTAGCCCATCCTTACCAACCACTGACGATAGAAAATGCATCATATTGTCATGTTTGTATATCAAACGTGAAAGAGAGATTCTTTTATTGCATTTTACGCATTTGAAATATTCTTGAACATGTATGGCTAGCAGCTGTGTGCCAAAATGCAATTCTCAATAATTTTGAGGAATACTGTATCGATGAATCATCCCAGCCCTAGAAGACAGATAGATAGATAACTCATCATATCAATTTTTTACACAAGGAGTACATGTTCTAGACTGAAGGACGGTCGCTACTAAAAGGCGGAACGGAACGTTATATTCAAGAAAATACTAAAAGACGGAACATGAGAAATACGGAATGGATGGAAAAGGACCAAAACTACTAAAACGCGGAACACCTTTATAGAAACTGCTGAAAAACGGAACACTTGATAGAAAAGTTCTAAAAGACGGAACACCTGACCAAAAACTACTAAAACGCGGAACACCTTTCTGGAAAATGCTAAAAAGCGGAACACTTGATGGAAAAGTACTAAAAGATGGAACAGGCCACTAAAAGTGCTAAAAGACGGAACACTTGTCTAGAAAGAACTTAAAAAACGGAACACTTGGCTAAAATGCTAAAAAATGCTAAAAGATGGAACAACTACAACAAATTTGCTATTATATTGTTTTTTTTAGAGTATCATTGCTGAATATTTGTTTTGCAGTTTTCACAAATGAACGGCATTGAGTCTGTCAGGTGTCCATCTAGCCCAATGCACTCAGGGTGATATTCCATACTGCACATGTCGCAGATAACGTACAACGGTCTTGTATCTGGCATCTTGCATGTGCAGTATATTGGAATATCAAACACCTTTTTACTTACCTTCCTTCTAGATTTGCATGTATTTGTAATGGAAAAGGGTTCCAAATGCCTGTTCTCAAAACATCTGATCAGGTGCTCCCGCATCAACCTAGGAATATAGACCTGTGTTGATGGGTCCCTGCCGAAGGCCAATGCTGTTGCATTGGCAATGGCATAAAGGCCACAATCATTTCCATTAGTTTGCATTGCCACCTTAGGAAATTTAACTTTCAATTTATTTGATTTGACTGATACTAGACTGGCCACAACCTGTTCCTCGACGTGGGGTAGGTCGTCAAATGTCGAATCATAAACGCAGACTTCATCCTGCAGGCAGTTGATATTACTCACAGTCAGCCAGTGTGTCCCTCCAGCGCCAGGACTACTATTTACTATATACTACCAGTGTTCTGGGTCCTGTTCCGCTTCTGTCTGTTTCACGTAGTGTTCTGGCTCCCGTTCCGCCTGTTCTGTCTGTTCCACGTTGTTTTCTGGTGCCTGCTCTGTCTTTCCACGTTGTGTTCTGGCGCCTGTTCTGTCTGTTCCACGTAGTGTTCTGGCTGCCGTTTTGCCTGCACAGCCTGTTCCATATGTTGTGTTTTTTGTTCCCTCTTTTCTGGTTCATGTTCCGTATCTATATCTCCTGGTCTAGGTCGTTTGCGACCTGGCTTTTGTTTAACTGCTCTGAAATGCTTTCTGAGAACACCAACATTCTGCAAAGTTCCGCAATCGTCTACCTGCATTCGCAATCCGAGTTTTACTGCTAATATGTGCAAACAGTTCTTGCCTATGGAACATGAGCACGTTTCTGAAGGAAACAATCTCACGGTTTGTGATGTGGCACGATCCACTATTGTAAACAAACTTAGCTTTGCAGAAAAGGAAATGCTATCTTGGGCAACAAGTTGTTTGGCTCTAAGTATTCTGCTGTTTGTTGCATTCTCCGATCGTACTTGGTTTTGTTCTTGAGACTCCATGGCTTTGATCTCTGTATTTCTAATTGATTCGACTATATCTTTTGGGTGACAGATAAGTTTTCTTGACTCGAACTCTTCAACAATTGCTCTGAATTTTGTCAGGTCTTTTTTCAATGAGTATGTGCCTAAGCCTGCTTTACCTCGTCGTATTTCTTCCAGATAAAACCCCTGGATCAATTTCAATGACATAAGGAGGCAGTCAAGGGGCACTTCCTTCCTGTTCTGAAAGTCCTTTATGAGAAAATTAAAGCCCTCTGACATATTTGTTGTCATGCCATTGTTCAAGTTGACCTTACAATAATTTTGGATTGACCAAACACAGAAGTATGGCAGTCTGTGCTCAATAGTGCGGGCAAAGTACTTGTAGAAATCCTCGTGCCATTTTTTTTCATGCCACTAATCAACTGTTGACAATCTTCTTCTGTCTTCGCCCGCAGAATGTCATATAAGTTATTGATGTACGCTGACCTGTCTACCCTCGGAAGATTGTCGGAGAGCCATCGTTGCACATCCTGGCGTAAATGTCTCCAGCATCCTATTTGTTTTAGTGCAGTCTGATCTTTGATAGCCCGTACGATAGCAGACTCCATGTCTGTTACAATTGGGAGCCCTTTCAAATTTCGCACCATCCTATTTAGTAGTTTAAAACAGACGTCATGCGTTTCAGTAAGTTTTCTTTCATGTATTAAAAACAGGCCCACTACAAGTGGGTTCTGGTCAAAAAGTGTATGTTTAAAGACAAGGGGTGAAATATAGAATTCTCCTAAACAGAATGTTGTATCGTACGTCATTAAAAAGTTTTCGTCCTTCATCTTCACAATCATATTCAGTTCTTCAATCATCTCTTTTTCTCCCACAACAACACACAAGTCGGGATACGTCGACAGGTAGTGAACGAAATCGCCTTCGTATGCTATCTCATGCGTGTTGTAGATGGCATCCCTAGACAAACGGATTTCTTCTTGCTTTGCTGCTCTGATGTTGTGCAGCTGTTTTAGATTTCTGGGCTTGGAAACCGCGTCAATCATGTCCTGTTGTATTTTCACAAACTAAATTTTTGTAGACTTTGTGGGCTTTTTCGATCTCTGTTTTTTTGTTCCAATTCATGGAAAACGGATGGTTTCGTCCTGAAAAACGGCTGTGTTTTCTTTGAGTTTCCATGAGGGGATGGTTCCGATACACTGGCATCACCGAGATAATGTACGATACATACCTCATCAGGGTTTTCCACAGGAAAATATACCTCTTTTTTGAATGCCTTGTTCGCCTTGCCAGCTACCTTTATGCAGTAGTAAGACTTGATATACTTCGGGTTCGTTCTTGGCAGCTTTTTTGGACTCCCCTGGTTAGTCCATCTAAAAAAAACAGAACAGGTGGAATGGAACGGAACAGGGTGGGATGGAAAACGGAACAAGAAAATTAAATAAAAGAGCTATATAGTCTACTTACAAGTGACCGTCAGCTTTCCAATCATCTTTTTTCAGAATATCTGGTTGCTTGAAGACAAACAGCTCATCCCCGGATGGTCTAAAGGAAATTTCTTCAGTTACATTTTCAGTTTTAAAGAAATTTAAAATTTGATGAAGGTTTAAAGAAGTGGTTCTAATATATTTGCCGTTAGTTCCTTCAACTAAAGCCTGAGCCATCATCCATTATGCTTGGAGTAACTTAGCAACGACGTCATGAAGATTTATGACGTTATAACGTTCCAACTGTTCCATTTTTATTTTATTCTGCAACGTTCTGTTCCATCCCGTTCCGTTCGGTCTCATTCCGCCTGTTCCGTTTTCATTGTATTCTGTTCCGTTCCGTTCCGTTCAAAGTGTTCCGTCTTTTAGTAATGGTGTGAAGGACAGATGACTGAACGCAGGTACCGTACTAGCCAAATGTGAGGCTCCCCACCCACCTATTATCAACAGGTCAAGGTAGAAACTTTTCATACTTTACTAAATTAACACAATAGTCAATGCTGCTAGTTGTTTGTTTACTACTAGACATGTGCTTATGATCATGATCTAACACTCTGTTTCTTAGAATACTGCACAACAGGGACGATTTGCCATAATGTTTCCAGCAGCGAAAACAAATGTTCTGCTTCGAGGAGGCTGCCATTTTCGGTGTTGTAGTAAATTAAACCGGTGTCGTGGGTAAAATCCTTCACCATACCAGGCCCGAGGCGGCATTTAACGATACCGTTTCGGTGGGGTGGAAGAGAAATGGACGGACGCTCGGCGTCCCGTTACTGCGGCTATGGATTCGTTCCGCTGAGGTGCGGGGGCAGCGTCGATATGAGAATTGAAATACTACTACTACTGGGGTGGGAGAGGGCGGGGGGGGGGGGGGGGGGGGGGGGGGGGTTGGAGTTAATTGCTGGTCAACTTGGTACCCATGCTCAAACACATGATGAGAAGATGAGAAGGCATAGATTTTATTGAAACTTTCCGGCCCAGTGATGGCTAGGTCTCGGTATTTTAGTGGGGAAAAGCTATGTTTTAACTCACGATACTTACGACCCTTCTAAGCTGTCAGACAGCTCTACTGGCCCCATTTTGATATCTTGTCCTACTTTCTTTCTTTCTTTCTTTCTTTCTACCGATACTGCTGTCGGTCAACTATGACCATGATGGCAGGTTTGTGGTGTGGCACATAAGTTATTACAAAAAAATAAATAAATGAATAAATTAAAAATAAATAAATAAAAAATAAATGAATTTGTGACAAAGCCACCAGCAGAACTATTTACAAGAAGTCGCCAGGGGCAGGCATTCCATGCCTAACCCCTGTTCTACCCTAAGATATTATATGCAGAGGAATGGGCAAGAGTGTGGAGGATGTTTTTAACCGCATGAAATGCAATGAAATGTTTGGAACTCTCTACCAAATTTTGTGGTTTTGGCACCTGCTCGCCCGGGATGTAGCATGAGGGTTGGAACTTTAATGGGTGCCCGTGCCAATGTTTATTTAATCGAGATTTATAATTTGGTAGAGAGTTCCAAACATTTCGTTGCATTTCTTGCTGTTAAAAACATCCTCCACACTCTTGCCCATTCCTCTGCATATAATATCCTAGGGTAGAGCAGGGGTTAGGAATGGAATGCCTGCCCCTGAGGACTTCTTGTAAGTAGTTCTGCTGGTGGCCCATTCCTCTGCATTCTAAACTCTGATGGAAACGCTATGATTAGGGGAAATATTACAAACTAGATTTCATTGCTTGAGTGATCACTTCAATTCATTGTTTCAGTATTTTTATCTGCAATTAGAGCTTTCTTTCGCTGCATAATCTTCAAACACACATTACAAAGTTGCACGCAGCAGCAATATAAGTCATTGGTTCACTAGAATGCGTCTTTTACTTGGACTGCAGTGAAAAGGGGGTACTTTTTTCAAGTAAGCACAATGAAAACGGAATAAAATAAGAAAATAAAAGAATATAATGGAAGGGGGTACTTTTGTAGGGGAACACAACACAGTGAAAAGGGTATAATTTTTGATATTTTGAGGGAATTTCAAGATACAACACTCGTCACAGCATATCACCATCCATTTATTCATGTTAAGTTGCCAAAACAAAAATGAGAGATTCCGGAAAGAACAAACCGGACATACTCTTATTCTCATTTACCGGGGACGGGATGGTCAACATATTTTGCAGTTCCATCAAACCATCGGCAAATCATCATATTTGCATTTACCTCGACAAGAATCATTTTAATATTGTAGACTGATGCGAGGAATGATATGTCAAAGTAATGCAAAACAAATACATTTTAAATGTGACTTTAAAATTGGCCACCGCTCTAAATTACAATAGCCATAATCAAAAACTGTGGCTACCAGTTTCTCATGACAGAGGCCAAAGATTCCGTTCAGAATTTCATTCTCACCGTCGGTTATTTCGGCCACCATTAAGGGCGTAGCTAGGGGCAATTTCATAATACACACAATCATGTTTTATTCTCTACTTCTTGAAGGGAAAGCTAGTATTTCAGCCACTTTGGTAATTGGTATTGAAATCTTGTCTAATTTATAAATATTCAGCATGCAAATATGCAGGTGCGTTTTGAAATTTTGTCAATTTTGACAAAATTTCAATACGCACTTGCGTATTTGCCGTATAGGTAGCTACGCCCTTGACCATAGTCATCTCTTAGGTACAAACTGTCGTTGCTTCGCATATATACTTCAATCAAACGATAACACTGTCACGTAACAAGCCTTCTACTGATTTAGAGACACGGCAATCACTTTGTTTTTTAGAAGAATTAAAGACAAAACTAGGAAGTAATTTTGCGATAAGCATGCCTCATGTACAGTGCAATACGAAGCACATATACGATTTAGGCTCTCAAAAATGAGTGTACATATAAAGATTTATTTCCCAAACAATGTAACGGGAACATGGCTATCTTTCTCATTTATTTATTCAGATTTATATCACACTGCGAAGAACAGTCCTTTTTCACCTCTATATATGTGACTCTTCCATTATGCAAAACAAAAGAGCAAAATAATCAGTAAAGTTTCCGAGTGTGTATTATATACGAAAGTGTTTCGTATATATTAAACATACTCGGATTTTTTTTTCTGATTAGTTCGCTCTTTTATTATAGAACTATAGTCTATCAAAATATTCCTTGTCGTTGAGTCTTTTTGCAACAGAAAAATGCTTTAACCTCTTTTCTAAACTTTGAACCACTAAGAAAATACAATACAAAATTTAAAGTTGCATTGAGGCCAGCAAGGATATTAAACATGTCGAATAAGAATATAGATATTGCCATCCCACTGTTGTCAAGGGTTTCAACTAGTTTTGGAAATATTAGAGGAGAATATATAGCAGACGGTCCCGTGCAAACTATAAAAACCACACTTAGCAGTAGTAGCATAAAAGTCAATGATGAATTTTTTGGTTCAGCAGCAACCAAGTGTTTACGTTGTCCCGCTGTTCTTGTCAGCTTAAAAATCGAAGTTGTGTTTCCAGCGACGATAAAGACAAACGGTGTAGCAAATGATACAATAAAATCAAACATAGCCCATGCGTCAACCAAAAAATCCATGTACTTGTCAGAAACAACAGTGCAATTTCTCATATTATAAGGATTATAACCACCGACTATACCAACAAGAAGGTGTCCATTTGCAAGCGCTATCAATGCTGCAGTTGCTATCAGTAATATTATTCCTCTTCTTCGACTACACAAGATTCGCACTTTGCAGGGGACGACCACACTTATGGCCCTTTCTATAGTTACGATCACAAGAAGCCACGAAGAATATTGAAGACTGAAATATGTAAAAAACATGAACAGTTTACAGGTGAAGCCGTTGATTGCTCGAATATCATAATTCCACATAAGTAAAATCCATTCACAAAAATATCCGACAAAAAGAACAATTGTGTCAGACATTGCTAAGACTAATAAGAAGACGGCTGTGGAAGATTTTCTGTTCTTTTTCTGACCAAGTATTAAAATTGTTAGTAAATTTCCAGCAAAACCTACCAGAAACAGGACTGGACAACTGTATTTTCTGATAACATATGACACAAGCAACAAGTCCACACCCAAGTCTTGCTGGGTATTAACTGTTCTATTAGTAAGCATAACAAGAGAAACATTAACTGTATCTATAGTTATTTCCTTTTTGATAGTTTCATTAACATTCATTTTGGACATGTCCTTTACAATGCTGAAATACTGTAACCAGAATACATGTTGCATGTATTGAGTCTCTTGTATTCATGTTTTGATAATTTAAATCCATTGTGAACGGTTAGGCTCAAACTTCTAAAAACTAAGTAAGTTAACAGTCCTGGTCCCGAGGTTATGAAAAAAATTCATGCTCAACTCAGCTCGTAAAAGTTGAGATGCCAACAATTGCTGGCATTTTAACAATTATAAGCAGAAAAAATAGCCTTCTTGGCTTATCTGAGATTGAAAAATGCTGAATTTCTTGGTATTTTTTTTTTTTTATATTTATGAACATTTTAAATTTCATGCTCAGCTGAGTTGAGCACGAAGAAAAGTTTTATAACCTCGGGGACTGATATACGTTGCTTCAGCTGTTCGAACGTCACTGTTTTAAGAATAAAACTACAGTGAGCACTTTTTATTGTTTTCCAGGTTTTTACGTATTGTCGTTTTAACAAATAGATTTCACATTTCACTTGGAATGTTTTCCGATTTGTTATCGTTCAGCTTTAATGACAACCGCAATTATTATTTCTGTTTACGAAACCAATTTTATAGATGACAATGTCAATACTAGACACGTTATATCTCGTTCTCTATTGTTTAACAACAGGCAAGTGGACAAAAATTACGAATTGCAGTTTTATATCACAGATCTACAGGGAGTGGTACATACTGTGATTTGTTGTAGTAAAAAATGCCGATTTTGTTTCCATTTTTTTTGTATTCATGTTTATATAAAAAGCCTAGTACAAGAGGTGGCGACTACATTTTGGCCTTGTTGACGACTCACAGCTTCTAGACATCGTGTCTGAGATAGGTGAAATATGTAAAAAAAAAAAGGAAAAAAAAAAAAAAAAAAAAAAAAAAGAAAGAAAGCGTCGACAGATAACAGGTAAAGCCACATCATAGTTCAGCATCAATAAAATTCGTTGCTCAGGCTAATAGGAAGACGGCTGTGGAAGACTTGCTATTCTTTTTCTGACCAAGTATTAAAATTGTTAAGATATTTCCTGTAGCACTGGCATGAACAGCTGAATATTTAGAGCTAATCTAAATGGTTTGATGATCCCAAAGGACCAAAAAATATAAACACCACTATTCTCTTCAAAGCACAACTGTACTTGTACAAATAGGTGGACGCACTAGTAAAGTACTTGCACACTTTAGCTTCATTATTTAATTAGGATAAAATTGCTTTATTTTTGTCCATCTGTGTAGAGCTAACATCCATTTGTTTCCAATAAAATTATGGCTACGTGCTGTTTGCACATTCATATGACAACTTTTGATAAGCTTCTTCCGGATTTTTGATAGCAAATTAAATAGCAGTAATCCTTTTTAGCCATTCGCGTAAACTATTTGATTTACCATTTTCTTCTAAGTGAGATGGAAACTTTCCAGACATTTTCACTGAGTTCGGGGCGGGTATACCAAATTTACCACCCTTAATCGAATGCTTATTATTATGATATATACTGAATATATAGAGCTATGAGCAAATAGAGCAACTTTTATTGTGAATGTCTTGTTTAAATTTCAGCCGAATATTTCCAAACCATTTTTGTATATATAATTTTAGGGAGATTTCTACATTTGATACAATTCCCATGCACACTGTGCAAACAACAGATACCTCACTTAATGCTTTGTTCTAAATGCATATTTTCTAGTGTGGACATGATCACTTGGTATGGCAGCGAGTACCCGGGTACCTGCAGGTAACAGGAACATGGAAACCTGGGAACAAAATCTGTACCCGTCTGAGTCCTATACAAGCGTTGTGGTCTTCAAAAATCGGTTTGTCATGTCCACTTGTTCTCTTCCATTCTGTTGTAAGGCTTACGTATACAGGAAATAGAGAAAAGGTTAAAACACGAAAAAAAAATTGTATGCCTGATATTTATAATTATTTTTGTACTCACAACAAACTCTCGTTATTTGCGGCGTTTCGGCATATGCCGAAACGTCGTAAATACAGAGAGACTGTTCAGAGTATATATATATAATATCGTAAATACAGAGAGACTGTATCCCTACACTGATTCTCTTCATTACATTTATGTTTAATTAAGAAATAGATCAGCTCTAGCAGTGAATTGTTGAGTAATAATTCACTGTTTGGATGTCAGTTGTAAGGTAGATCATATCACGAGCGCGGAGCGCGAGTGATATATCTACTTACAACTGATCGACAAACAGTGAATTATTTCTCAACAATTCAATGTTATAGCTGAACTATTTCGATTCTAACACCAAAAAAACGCTGAAAAATTATTATTTTTCATTCAAATTTCCCAACCATCTTGCCAGCGCGTTCATGTTCCCGCTAATTTTCTAAACTGTATCTTATATAAATGTACATTTTTTGGTGCTTTTAAAAAGAAAAAGCGACGTTACACCGTCTATCGTCTCAAAACGTCTCAAAATTACGTCAGTATTGCCAGTGACGTCAGCAATTAGACTCACGCGCTACTAAACAGTGAATTGTTGCAGAATAAAACACGGAAACTTTCCATTGCTTCTATAGGCGCACTGTGTTAGAATTAAGGATAATCTGGGAAAGAGCTGTTCATTTCGCTATTCGCTCGTGTTGTCTTACTACATTGGTTGGTGTTTCATTGTTATCAGTTCCTAATCTTTTTCCTTTAAAGGTATACTCCCTCATTTTTTTCACCGTCTTTAAAATAATCAATATGAATAATTTCGTTAGATAATATATAATCATATGTAAATCCATTGTAAAAGTTCAGAAAAGGTGATTCAGTTTGATGCAGTTTTTAATTGAAATAATGTATCGAGATTGAAAATGTAAATATACACAATCGTCAGCCAATAGGAGAGTCGATACCACGCCTTACGGTCATATGACGATACCTAGGTATGTTTCTTATTCGTGCACGCGCTGGTGATGTCAGAGCAAATTAACTCTGTCCAATGAGGCGATTTTCGATGGCGGACCGCGATTTTACAAAATTTATTTTATTTCTTGGAATAAAGTAACTTCTCACAAAAAGTGCTCTTAATAATTATTGTCAAATGTATAAATGCGCCATTTCGGAGTTACTGTATAAAAATTACTCGAAAACGTTTTTGTAATAAAAAAACAAGGGCGTAAATCTTTAAAACAACCGTCCTCTCAAAAGGGAGGAGGAACATACTTTCCATTACGGCTTGACCCCAAATGAGAAGGGAAGCGTTAATAAAACTAGAAGAGTCGCTTTCTCTTTAAATGTGTCGCTAAACCACAATGGTGTTATCTGTGAATATTATCGTTACATAAACTTGTACACAGTTCTTTGAGTTTATAAGAACAATCAAGTGCTATGTTCATTGATAAGGGATGACCTTTCAACTAGGTCTTTTAGTAGAGAGTATACCAGTTTGACAAAATGGATTTCCTCGTTGTTATCCTTTTACTTCAAGGGATCCTTCTTGGCCCCGATACTCTGTTGCATGCCAGTGATGTTGGTGATGAGTAAGATTTTTGTCCATTGGTTATTTTTATTTCTTGAAGACCTTTTTTTCTCTCTTTTCTTTCGGTTAGATTGGGTCATCTTGATTATATCATCTTACTGCCTTATAGCCGAGCGTAGGTCAATTTGAAGATTTCTGAGCTGTTTACCTCTATAGAAGTCAACAATGGTGTAATATAGACATGCATAAATGAATAAATTGCACAACCAGTATTTCCTGTTATTAGGCTGTAAATAAATAATATAATGTTAAAATAGAAATAATAATAAAACAACAAACAACGCAGGAGACTTCAATTTTAGAGTCAATTTGTTTTTTTGTTTATCTAAGATATTCGTGGCGTCTTTGTCGTGTTTGGGTACATGTACATTATATTCTCCCTACCATTTTACCAGGAAAACACCCTCTCATTTTAACACGGAATTAAATGACTTGACAATAATTATATGCTTGAGAAAATCTGAAGTTTCTGTTGAAAGAATTTCAGTTTGTAATGTTATTGAAAACTTGATAGAGCATGACCACCACTGTTTGCCATGCTCTGATGCCGATGACGTCATTAATCTGTTACCATAGGAACCAGGAGTCCATTTTAATGTCATAATATCAAAATGACATCATCGTCATTCTGCCAAGGTGCTAAGCACAACAGTTGGTAATTGTTACATATCTCTGACTTCATTGGTATAGGAGCACGGCAGACATTGTTTGACATTCTCCTCCATTTTTAATGGCATTACATACTGAAATTCTTTGAACAGAAACTTCAGATTGTCTCAAACAAATAATTATTCTCAAGTCATTTAATTTCATATTTTTATGTGACTTCCTGTTTGCTTCCTTCGACGAAGGAAGCAAACAGGAAGTCACATAAAATATGGTCTGATAGGAAAGCATTTACTCCCCTAGAAGAAAATTCCTTCGTCCCATGCATTGAGAAGGGAGGCAAAAAGAAAATAAAAGCAGAGTTGCTTCCCTTGAAAGTGTATCAATTCATGAACGGGAGCTGTAGTTGACATTGTAAACGATTTTTTCCGCCATATTTCATGCATTGCTAAAACACATTTTAAGAATTATGATGAAAAAGTGTAATTGTTTGAATATTCCATTAACAAACATAGGTTTTGAATATGAAACGACAATCATTATTGCACTAAGTGTTAAGAAACATTGAAATGATGATTACTACTGTCTTCTTAAATGCAAATTTTAAACGGTATGGAAGATCTTTTATTATTCAAGTACTACATCATGTTAGTTCTACAATGCCGAACGTAATTGGCCCTATTTACATTTCTCGTTTATATCGGACATTTTCTATTTTTATTTTTCGTTGGCCTTATATGAATGGATGGGTGGTATGATATATACTACTCAAAATAAGTAAGGGATATTAAGACATTTAAGCCAGCAGAAGTAAGGAAAATAAATAAATAATAAACTCTCATAATTCATTAAACACCTATTCATAGAGATCCTCAATATGAATATTGAAACGATTAAGTTTGTCACGTGACCTAGAGTAAATGAGTCGACACCCATATTTCGCACGTGTCCAGCGCAGCAATGACTAATATTTTTTAGGCAAACTTTATCAAGACAGATCTAAGACTAATTACTCTGTTACTTTTTTCATGCGGTTTTATCACAGAAAATGATAGGCGTAAAAGATACTGTTGTGTGGTAATTGTCTCACAGATGGTGGCATTTATTAATAATGCAATGAAGCCTACCAAAGTATGTGTTTTCAGTTTGGAAAATTATGAAGAATTTTATTATTCACAGAATCTGAGGGTCCAAAAGAATTTTTTTCGCCGATGCGAAATGGAGGTGTAGACCCCATAGTCCTTTCTGTGTTGTTCAAGGTCACATGAGCTGCTGTGACTGTTTCCGTTTTAGTTGAATATTGTTACTTGAGTAGTGTTCTTTAAATATACAGTAATAAACGAACCCAGTCATTATTACTACTTAATTTCTGTACTCGCTTCTATGTCATAATAGCCCCTACTTTTTGTGAGCAGTATATTATTATTTTAAGACTTCTTTATCAAACTTGATCTCGCAGGAATGCAGACGAGCTACTTCCAGCTCCAGGTGTGGAAAGATCACAAAGGTTCCTAAACGCCCCTGAAGATGTCCATATCTATGTCAGCCCAAATGGTTCGGATACCAATGACGGGTACGTCTGTTTTCGATATAAAAAGGGTATGAGAATAATTATCTCTTTAATTTGGTTTCTGTTGAAAATTTCAGTTTGAAATTAACTGAAAAATTGGCGGAGTATGGCCATGCTCCGATACCAATGGCGTCATAGGACTGTTACCGTAGCAGCTAAGAGATCGAATTGATGTCAAAGTGACGTCATCGAGACGTCATTCTGCCAAGGTTCCAATCACAACAGTTGCTAATTCCATAGTTGCTGTGGTAACATATCTATGGCATCAACTCACTTCTAATGCGAGAGGAGCTTGGCATACAGTGTATGCCATGCTTATCTCGAATTATAAGTGAGATGCTACATGTACCTGAAATTTTATACAATGGAAAAGTGTGATTTTCTCAAAACTATAATTCATTCTCAAATAATTTAATTCTCTGTTTATTATTAAATGTATACTGCGCAATCGCGCTGAGTTGGGTAGAATAGGACAGGTATTGTTTTGGTCACACAGCCCTTCAACACTATAAAGGTATTTTTCGAGTGCGGTCAGCTAACATAACCCTACCATATCATGATTTCCGCAAATGTTCTACAGGCTGACGCCCGTAAATATAACGGTAAATGATGCCATGTAGTTTACCGTAAAATATACGGATTTTTACAGTGCATGAATGTGTATCCTACATCTTAATACAGTTTTCTCGGCTTGCATGTCGTGTGAAGACAACCAGTTTGAACTACCCAGCCTATCTGCACGCTTTTCATTGCAACTGAAATACCATCGAAAACTCAATCGGAACACCACTCGGCCAATTCCGTGAATCTGATTCACGGAATTAGCCGAGCGGTGTTCCGATTGATCGACAACCCTGATCAAACTAGGGAGACAATTAATGATTTGCCTTTCCTTTTTCAGACGGTCGTCAAGAAAGCCACTTAAGACTATAGCTAAAGCGGTGTCTTTGATATCGCAATATCCAGGCCAAGGTAATTTCTTGCAGTTTTTGCCACCACATGAATTTAACCATTAATGTCTATACCTAGCGTGACATAAAAAGGACAAAGGGGAGCAGTGCAGACTCCAATCAGACGCCGCAAAACGCGACAAAATGGAAACTTGGAAATTTCAGATGCCGCTTTTGAACGAAAAATTGCAGACTTTTTCATCAAAAGTAAATAGGACAATTCTCACGATCTGACACAATTCAATCCCCGGTCCCACCCAAGACACCGTGTGGGAAAAAGACAACACAAAGTTAGTCACCACCGAAGACAGCATCATCGGCAACCATGTGAACAGCCATGGTCACCAGGCTAGCCTTAACATCACAAACAATATATGAATAACAGACAGCAACAAACAACACATAAAGCACCTAAGAAGAATCAAAACAGAAGTGCCGCCATGGGATGGCCAGTAATGAAATTACTGGGGACTTAACCGGTTTGCGGTTCCGACCAACCTTCGCCCTTAGTTCCTCTTTGGTTCATCTAGGGCCGTATTCATAAAACGACTTAAATGGTTGCTATGCTGTTGCTAAGGCTAAATTTCTTTGAAGGAGATTCCCTACAACTATGGAATTTGCTCTGGAGGAACAGTCTTACAAACCAAATTTCATAGTTGTAGAGAATCTCCTTTATAGATATTTAGCCTTAGCAACCGCATAGCAACGACTTAAGTGGCTTTATGAATACGGCCCAGACACTTAGTTGTTAGGTTTGCCAGGAAGATTCCTAGCTCATAAGTGTAATATCTCAGAAACACAGAAATCAAAATTTGAACTAAGATTATACAAACCTGAGGACTCACAGAAATAGCAACACTGAAATTCGGGAGCAGAAGAAACCAACAAGTTAAACCACCGTGTAGGCCCGACTTAAGACGTCCCAGTTCAGGTGTCAGGTGCCAATCGTCTGTGTTACTAGGTTGGCTCCTGCATAAAGTACGAGGCCCAACCCATCGTCCTGCACTCGAAGCGTTAAGCAAGGCTGTCTACCTTGATTCGGTTAACCAATAAGCAAGCAGTTTGTCGCAAAACATCTATAACTAATCTTTTTATATCGAAATGATAAGGAAAATCATTTTTACCAATTATTTTTCTTAATTTCTACACCAAATAGCCATAAATTCAGGTTCCGAAAGGCCTTGCAGCAGAAGTGTTTTCAATCCGACATTATATTTAGCCCCAGTCACACATTCACGGATCAGGCTACGGTTCACCACGATTCACCACGGTTTGACCTAGACGGCAAAACCGGGATGAACCGTAGAAAATCCAGCATCACTACGGTTTTCCAGGGTTCCATTAGGGTTTATCACGGTGTTTGTACGGTGTCTGTACGGATCATCTACAAATTCGCGGCGGTGCAAGGCGGCAGCACTACGGACAACAAGGGTATTCCACGGTCGTGTTACAGACGCCTACGATGCCAGTACGGTTCGATACGGTGCTAGTACGACTCAAGCCGGTAGCGCCACGGCTCCTACGATTGTCTACGGTTTAACGGTGGTCATGATAATGATTTTTATTGATGATGTTTAATTTATAAGTACGGTTTGTGAAACCGTGGTGAACCGTGGCCTGAACCGTGAATGTGTGACTGGGGCTAAGTCGAAATGCCGTCGATAAAATTTTGAAAACGCTTTATGAAGTTTATGACATCTATTACTTTGTTTGAGAAGTTTTGCTGTCAAAACTTTATTACGAATATTTAAGTCATCAACATGACTGGACACTCGAGCAAACCGAATAAGTTGAGAGATACGTGTATAAACACCATAGGATGTAGAACAAGGAACATCTCCATCTAAAAATGGAAAATTAATGATACCAAAATCAAAATCATCTTGCGTATTGAAAATTGTAGCCGTAAGAAAACCATCCGATATAGACAAATGTAAATCCAAAAGTGAGGTCTCGGTATCTGAGATGCTGGCCTTATTTAACTGAAGTTCAGAACTGATCATGCTATCAATGAAGTTGTTGCCAATAGTCAATAGGTCATCTCAAGTCTATTCTTAAGGTAGACGA
The DNA here is from genome assembly GCA_963989385.1 of Ctena decussata. NCBI lineage: Eukaryota > Metazoa > Mollusca > Bivalvia > Lucinida > Lucinidae > Ctena > Ctena decussata. The sequence continues at coordinate 76,913,236 of OZ022503.1, read as the reverse complement.
ATAGTGAATAAAAATATTGGTGGGGCATTCATTTCATTATACCAGCTGAATAACCCAAAGGGCTATAAAACATTTGGATAAGAAAAGAAAATTGTTCACCGTTTTGTTTTCCTAAAAAACAAACTTTTGTATTTATACATACTTTTTTTACACTTTTCCATTAAAATTCATGTCTCTAGCACATGGATGCACTTTCATTTCTGCAAATCATATAATCTTTAATATAGGGTATTTGAAACAAACTCAGTCTGGTAAAAAAATTGCAATTATCTTGATAATAAGTATATTTTTACATTTAAAAAAAAAACTGCAAGAAAATTGAATTTCATGAAAAACGTCATGAAAAATATATTCAATCGATGGGGCATGCTTATGCATATTGTTTTAGTAAAACTTACATTGTATGATACAGAATAAAACAAAAAAACAAACATTTCACCGTTTTGTTTCCTAGAAAAACAATGTTTAAGTTAAAAAATATCCCCCAAAAAGACTGCCCAAATACTGCACCTGCTGCAAGCACAGCCGGTCCTTGCCCTGTTATTCATTTTCCTGTTGTTCCAGGTCTACCATAGAGTAATGCCTCAAAAATGCGCAGATGGAATTGAAATTGTAAAAACCTTGATCATTCTGGTTCCTAAGGTCTGATCACGGTTTCCACTGTTTGCACAGACGTATCTGCCCGAAAGCTTAGGATCTTTATGGTAGACATTGTATGGTAGACATTGTAAGTGTGTATATATTCCATAGTTGATTGATTTCACCTTGAACAATAACTCTGTTATGTGTTTTAACAAGTCAATACAGAGTTATTGTGTATCTAAATACCTTATTAAGTAGTACATGCACGGTGGTAATACTAATTTCGGTACCTATGGTGTGGACCGCGACATTCAATTACCAAACGTGCAAAAAGTGGCTGTCAACCGAGACAACCGACAGCAGAATCAGCTCGGTCGACAACCACTAACAATAGTATCATTTAACGTTAATGGCAATGCTTACGACCGAATTCTCGGTGGAAAGGCATTTTCTATACTACCGGATCGGTCGACAGCACAGGTAGGCGAATTGTTATTACCGCCGTGAGTTCAATGTGCTTACAACTCTCCCCAGTCAATCTTGCACCGGTCTGAGTACAACCTATTTTCAGAATTACTAGTATTCTATGTGGGGCTTTTCTATTTATTTCCAAAATACCAGGGCCTAGTTGTTCAAAGCCTCGTTAGCCTATCCATAAAACTTAAGTTGTGACCTCTCATTAGAACTGTCTCGCCGAGCCTTGACCACGGAACCGTTCGGGTGTTCCATTCTCTTCGGTGTTTAGTATGACCCTTACGTGGTTCTGCTTGTCTGAATACCTGCGGCTAGCCGAGCCGATGCATCCTTTAAGAGCAAGGAACAAATGAAAGAGACGCGGTTTTGAGCATTTTCATGTGCAATAACGTTTAGTGCAACAAAGTGAACAGTTGGCACGTTCGGCATAATTACTTGGGTAAGCCTGAGCAATACCCAGATATTTCCCGAGCTACTCGAAGATTATGTACACATTATTTTCAAGTAGCGCAATGAATATCTGGATATGGCTCAGGTATATCCAAGTATTTAGTCGGTACAAAAGCTCATCAGATTACATGTTGTACGTCTTGCCGACTCAAAACACTTAATATCTCAAATATGCCAATATTTTTGTTGAAAAAATGTGAGAAGCTTTTGAAAAGGTTCTCACATTTTTTAAACAAAAAATATCAGTGTGTTGGGTTATTAAGTCCTAAAACTCTTAACGAGTTGACCTCTTAACGAGCTCGTTAGGCTAACGATGCTTTGAACAACCCGGCCCAGGTCTTGTCTTGTCTTGTCATACGGAACGTGCCCAGTAGATCCATGTAATCTTTCTGTTGTTGCAGGCATTTATGTTGAACTAATGAAAGGATACCATGACTTGGACAGAACATTACATTTACACGATACAGACAATCGGACTCTGACAATTAGAGCATTATACGGCCAGGAAGCTCATGTGGTAATGCAATTACTGTAAATATTCTAAGTATTGGGACAAATCGGTCTGGGCAAACAGCCTTTGAAGTAATGCGGTAAAGCGTCCCAAAGCTGCAGATGGGATGCCAAACAGTGTAAACCCTGAGAGCAGTCTGAGCAGGGTTTACACTGTTTGGCATCGAATCTGCAACTTTCGGACGCTTTATTGCATTGTAAAACTTGGCCAAACTCTTCCGTTTTCATGGCAGTTATGGTAAAGATTTTAGGTGTCCCAAATTTTAGATTTTTTACAATAATTTGCACATTGTGTTAGACTTGTCTTTGGATGTCAGACTTTTGTCTTAGGGAAGACACTTTTTTGCTTGCTTGAGACTTGGAAAAGCCCATCTTGGTTTCGATGGGTTCCATGACCTACATCACTTGCTAAGATTTCTTACTTTTACCACAGAATTTTTAGTGTGAATTCAAATGATATCATATATCGTACGGTAATGTTTTTTTGGAGAAACATGACGTAAAACTCAGGCATATGGTCTCAGACAATTTCCTAAATTCGTCGATTTTAGTGTTGCATCCTAGTGCACACTCTTGGATAAGGATTATTTTGTGTAACCTTTCGCAGGTGAATTGCTATTTCTATCTTACTGTTACATATACTATATAAGTATGTTTTCAAATTAGTGTTTTAAATAATGTTCTTTATAACGTGGGACAAACATAGTAAAACTGTCTGATAGTGTTTCAGGAGAATAGAGGCTGGTAATTGTTGATGATTATGACTAATGAGTAGATGAGTATACATTCCTGCACAAAATGCACAGTTGGCGCTGTCAGATATCGTACAAGGTTTGCTATTCAAAAGTAACCAATTCTGGTGAACTTCTACCGTGATTGTGGAGACACGCGATATCTGTATGGCATACAGAGTTGACCACATAATCAGGTTTGCCAGTTACTGCATTATATTAACACATAACAAAGTTTTCTTGAATATTTTAGAAATCAGTTTTGACATGCCTGTCATTTGAACAAATGATAAAACGCATTTATTTTAATTTTCAGACGGGTGGCAAGAGACTGGACAGTAGTTTGTTTAAGCCGGTAACCGATCAGCAAATCCTGTCACGCCTTCCGGCGGCAGCCAGGAACCATGTAAGTAATACTTTAGCACGCACTAAACTAGAAACGAACACAACATTCAGTTGTATCACGGAATAAAGTTTGAAACAACAAACAAACAAACAAACAAGTAATAGTTACCGGATGAGTGCGAGGGGTGTATGAATTGGAAAGACCTGAGCACGGGGAAATGGGAACACCGAGCGGCTTTAGCCGCGAGGTGTTTTCATTCCCCGTGCTCAGGTCTTTCCAATTCATGCACCACGAGCACGAATCCGGTAACTGACTTACACTTCGACACAACAATGCCATCATCTCGTGCAGTTTATGAGTCCTTCAAATGTAACTGTTAACATTGCACAGAAATAGATGTAAAATATTTATCGTGTCTGTGTATCTGGATTTTTTATGTCATCGTAAGTTTGCCTATAAATTAAAGTGGTAAAAAATCAGATAATGCAGTATTTCAAATATTTTTTTTTTTTTTTTTTGCTCTTAATCACCATTATTAATAAAATTTATATTTTTTAATTTTTATACGCCAGTTTTTATTTTTTGACGGGACGTATTATGTCATGGCGCTGTCCGTCCGTCCGCTCGTAAACATTCCAGTGCTCGCCACTAAGGGATATCTTCATGAAATTTTATAGGAATATGTAAAAGGGCAGGATTCAGGTCATACAGCGCAGATGCGCAGTCTTGGCTGACTATGCACTTTTTTCGTAAATGTCAAAATGGTCTCTTATAATGTGACGCTTCGAAGATGTATATATTGTATAAACCCAGATCAGCCGTGTTGCAGGTAAATAATCTGCGCAATTGTTGATAATAAATGATGTGTGTGTGCGTCTGTGTGCATGTGTGTGTGAAATTATAGAATTCGCTATCTGTTCGGCAACGTTTGCGCCGTCGGATGATCTGTGTGTGGCTACCGTGTGCTGTTCGATTGTGCAGAAAGATGCCGTCTAGTCTGGCGCTCTCAACTAGGAGACAGTGCGACCCATTACGCCAGACACTGCCATTTTCAGTTGTGGCGTTCTGAAAGAAATGAACTTGTCCGGCTTCAATTTCAGTATTAAAAAGTTTCAACTACGTCGTATTAACGTCTGTGCGACAGTATGACGTCGCGCTGCCGTTGAAATAGTCTGGCCACAACAAAGAGTAACTGACATATGGCATGTGATGATTTTCACACATATTTTCTTAATATCCCGTTCTCTTTGTTAAAAAAGTACATGTGATGTACGATTTGTTTTTGAATAGCGTTCCTCTCAAGAAGGTTGTTACTGTAAATACTCTAACCAATCTGCGCAGCAGAGCAGACTGTTCGAAGTGTCTGTCTGCTGCCAAATATACTTCCCAGGGTCCGTAGATTGTTTTGCAAACAAGATACTCTGATCAGACTGGCATTATGCGCATTCTGATCAGAGTTACGTGTTTGCAACAATCAAACGGTACATTTTCACACGGCATTAATCATTTGATATCAGCTTATAATGTGTTATATAATTTGCACGGACCCAGGTGTTTCTTTGAGGAACCACCTGGGCACGAGCATTTTTGTATGGGAGTCTATGGAGAAAACATCTCACGGTTACGCAATTTTCGGGTGTTCAAGTTGGTTACTAACCTGAAGGAAACAAAGGAAGCGAAGTGTAAAAACCAAGATACTGCTAAAGCCGGCGTTAGTGGGCGTATGCAGCCTTGTAAATGACATAGCTGTGATAAGTAGAGTTAAATCAAATAAAACCTTTACCTCTGGCATGTGTTCTGTGTTTCAAGAGCAACCTTTATGGGGTTTACTATCAATCATTTCAGACTTGATTTTTTTCATAACTTTAAATTTAGAGTTGATTGGTTGAGTCGGAAATATATGTAAACATATGAAAAACAGATACAGATTCATAACAGTTAAATTACATATGTGACTGAGGCGAGTCGTAGTTCTGATTACATACAGTTACTATAGATAGTATTGTACAACACTCTGCATTGGCTGTAAAAAGGAACGTCAACTGGTTAAGTATAAAATGTTTCTCAAACAGACCCATTATGTTTTGTCTCATGTTTTTTAGTTTGAATACATTAACATGTTTTGTCAACAAAGACAGCCCATCGAAAGTTTGGTATAATAAACGTTTTATTATTGTGGGAATTAATTGCGCTTTTATTATTATTATTACTTTTATTATTACCTCATTTTTAAGGTTCGAGTTGCTGATCTTGCTGATATTAACATCACCGATTATGGCAGCATCCACAGATATGGAATGTATTACCAAAGGACAGCACCATTAGAGGTCTTCTATAATGGGGAACCACTCAGACTTGCTCGTTGGCCCAATCAGGTACTGTAATACATGTATAAGCGAAAATTTTATTTTCATGTCTCTATTTTGGGACCTCTGTAGCTCAGTTAATACTAAGAGCGCTTAATCTTTAGCATTTGGTCTCTCACCGATATGAGTTCGAACATCGCTCGGCGCACTAAACAAGAGAAAACCACGTTCTGCTTGCGGAAAGTCAGATGGTTTTTACCCGGGAGTTCCGTTTTTTGCCCACCTCTGCTGAACAATCGGCTCTATATACATGTAAATGAAATATTCTTTAAAAGGATGTAAAGCACATATGAGCCACCGCACGACACAACCAACAACGTGGCATGTGCGCTCAGCGAACACTCAGATCAGCCTTGGCATCCGGCCAGTATGACCAGAGTCTTCGCTGTTCCCATGGAGGTAGCTTAGACCCTAAGCTACCATTTAAGTGCTTAGGGAAGACTCTAAACCGACGGGGCATATGCCCAGACTGATCTGAATTTGCGCTTTGCGCACAGCCACTTTGGTGGTTTTCTCGTGTCGCGGCTCATATATGAAAAAAAACTCCGTTTAGACTGTATTGCAGTTTCCTTTTAGTATCTAATAGCCCATTTATTCAAACGGTAGAAACGAACATAACAATAATATCTGTCATTAAAAGTTGTCAAAGTACCAGAGTCGAATATCCGAACTCGTAAATCGTAGGTCTACATACTGATAAATCCGAAACATTTAGATTAAAAGACATAGCCCTATTTACTGAAGTGTGAGTAGTAAGCATCGACTGCCTATTATCATATACCCGTCATGACTCTGTATCTGAGGGACCTGTCGTGTAATAACTGAAATTATAATTAGGTTTATAAAAAGATCTAAGAAACAAAGACCGCAAAGTAGACTGCAACTTCACATATAAGACACTAGATGTTTAATGTATCTTTTATCTCTCAGATGATATTGAATATATCTTTTCTCTTTCAAATGTTGAAGTAAAAATAAAATGCAGAATATGAAATTTGAAGTAATATTATGGAGTATTAACAATTTATCAACTTCAGGGTTTTATCAACATCGTTGGCTTGGTAGATGGAGTAAATGGAAGATCATTTAAATATAGCTCACAGAGACCTGCCAGTTGGAAAAACGAAGACGAAATTTGGGCATATGGATTCTGGTGGGTACCTTATAGTCTTGGTATTTGACAGAATTGTCTGATGTCAACGGTCCACATATGGCTGTCTGCAGTCTATATATATTTTTTTCTATTCGTTACTCAAAACTTGTTTAATTGATACTTAGAAAACACAAGTGAAGATGGAATAAACAAAAGGTTGGTGTCCAAGACGAGAAGATCAACCGCGAAAATAAGAACACCATTATTATCATTATATGGTTTTTTAATGGAACGATTTTAAGAGTTTATAGTTCGATGTAGAAAGAACAAAATCAATCTTGATTTTATGCGATAGCGTTCGTGCATAGTGACTAACCCATTTACCACTATGCACCTTCTTACCATTACGCGACGTTGAGTCGGGCGTCAGACAAAATGAACTGAGCCGCGACACGAGAAAACCAACAAAGTGGTTGCACGCCCATCGCAGACTCAGATCAGACTGGGCGTATCAGAGTCTTCGCTTTCGCTCAAAGGGTAGCTAAGGGTCTATGCTAGCTCCATGTGGACAGCGGAGACTCTGATCTGACTAGACGGATGCCCAGGCTGATCTGAGTCTGTGCTGGGTGTACAACCACTTTGTTTGTTTTCTCGTGTCGTGGCTTATTATGAAAGCAACTAGCGAAGCTTAGATACTATGTTTTAATTCTATTTATTTATATCAAAACTACTGTCAAAAGTCTATACATTTCAGGCAATATGGCTGGGCTGATAGAGCGGTAAAAGTACAGTCACTGAACACAGCCAGTCACACGGTCACCCTAGAATCGAAGACTTCATACGGGCTCACTCTTGGTAAGTCTGCTGTTGCTTTATATACCTTAGGGAACAAACTACACTTTGGAACAATTTTAGGCAGCAAGACCTTATAAATCTTTAAACAAACCGTGAATAAGTGTCCATGGTGATAGATTGTATCGCCAAATATTATCTGCAGCTGTGAATTTAGCATAAAAACTTTGAAAGTTACAATATGGTTTTAGAGGCAATTGAGTATTCATGTTTCTAAAAAAAGTAACCTTGACTAAAGGGGATTCTGCGAGGTTGTACCTAGAGGTATATAAGTAACCCTGAACATTTTACATAAAAGACAAGTTTATTTTGATACATGCCTTATGTTATTCTCGAGCAGAAGCAATAACTCCGTCGCTTTTGTTGCCCTTCAGTCGTCTCCAGTTATAAATCGCTATTATTGCATAAATTCAACTACACTGCTATAAAAATAACGAAAATGTTGGCGCTCTATTGTTTTCAGCCTCATTGCCATTACCTTGCTGACACCTACACGGACTATGCATGCCTATAAAAATCCTCGTTTCAGGCCATGGTCAGCTACCGTGAATTTTTGTGCAACCATTAGCAGCATTTCACAAGTCATAATCATGTTCATCAAAGTTTTCACTCGATGTCGTCTGCACTTTCATTTTAACAATATCGAAATATGTATAACTCTTCTATTAAGTCTTAAACGGATATCTTCGACTGCAGTCTCGCCGCTCGTTTCTGTACTGACGGAGTATTTCCATGCAACTTGCTTACGAAAAGTCGCTAAGATGGTCATTATCGGCGCGTGAAAACCCATGTTAATACATGGTTTTGTGTCCGTTAAAACATGCCTGTTGATAGCGTGTGACATCGATATTTATGCAGTAATAGTCATCAAACATATTTTTCCTATGCATTAACGTTTGCAGGGTCCCTCGGAAGATGTTGAAAACCTCGGCCGAGGTTTTCAGCATCTCCAGAGGGATCTTGCAAACGTTAATGCACGATAAAACATGTTTGATCCCTATATTAACCTATTAGTGAAGTACGTAGAGGCTGGACTGAGTGTGCGGTGCTAGCCTATTATGGACTAATTATTATTTGCCCTGCAATCCTCCAGTTCATTCTATCTCCTGCGTCAGTGATTTAGGCTCGTCTCATTTAAGATGCAAGCGATACGCATTTATGTTTTTCATAGTTGCAGTTATTAGACGTTTTTGAACGGTGCAGTTAATTTGAATCCAGCGAGTTTCATAAAAGTGTCAATATAATAACACATCAGACAGAGTTTAAAATGAGGTACTTGAATAAACCGAAGCACAAAGCAGATCGCGAAACTGCCAACGTTAGGTTTATGTTTGTAGTATAAAATGTTCAGATATGGTGCTGGCTTAAAAACTGATTGGATGTCTCAATTATAGGGTTTCGATGAAAGCCAATCAAGAATGACCGTGGCTTCATTACCAGTGCTGCAGATAAGAAGGAGTAACAGGGATAATTTTAAGGATACTTTCCCTATTTCTGCAAAAAAAACCCAAACAACATTGTGAACCCTCATTAGAATTGGCTCGGTGAGATGATTCTAATAAGGGGCCACACCATATGTTTTCGTTGAGAAACAAGAAAACATATCTCAGAATTGTCCTTAACTCTTTAAGCACTAGTGACGAAATTAGCAGACTTTGCAAACAGCATAGATCCTGTTGAGGCGGCTCATAATGATCCGCCTCATCTAGATCTACACTGTTTGCACTCTGGTCTTTGAATTTTCAGTATGAAATGTCTTGGACAAGGCATTTTTTATGTTTTGCAGATGTAAATTTTGTCGTCTGCTTTTTGGTGCTTAAAGAATTAAAACCCACTTTATCTGGAGCTCTGCGTTACCATTCTAGCATCTGGAAGATTCAGTCGGTATTGCTGTTTTGATCCAGGACGCCTTTTCAAACTTTTTTCGTGCTCAACTCAGCTGAGCATGAAATTTTCTCTGCTGATATATATGAAAATGCCAACTAATGTTGGCATTTTCACATCAGCAGAGAAAATTTCAAAATATAAAAATGCCAACTAATTTTGGTATTTTCACATTTATCAGCAGAGAAAATTTCAGCCAAACTGAGCAAGAAAACAACTGTACTTACTAGTAATTTGCTATCTATTAGCAGGTAAAATTTCATGCTCAGCCAAGTTGAGCACGAAATTTTTTTTATAACCTCGGGGCCAGGACGCTTTTTCAAAGTTGTATGGCCACTGGAACGATTCTTCCGTTTGTACTGTTACAGGTCATTGGAATGAGAACAATTCAACACAGGATGTGCACGCTCATCAAGGCGGGTACTTTCGTTTCTTTAACGTCTTATCAGAACTGGATGAGCCGGTAAATAAGCCATTTCTTTTTTTGTCAGCATGTCTGTTAGACTTGATAGATAGTTAATTCTCTGCCAACTTCATCGACCATTAAGAACCATATCATAGCTTGTCTCAAGTTGCAAACAACTGAGAATAGAAAACAGGAAAAAGTGGGGTTGGGTTGGGGACATATATAGCTATAGACCTTCTTAGCAAAGAAATACAAGGATTTCTTGTCAGTATAGATAAGCTATTTCCCAGTTTTGTACGAGGATTTATTTCCTCTTGGGAAATAAAGACCTAGAGGAAATAAATCCCTGTAGAGTGGTTACCTTCTCCATAATATTCGGAAATTTGTTATTAATGTACGGCCGGATACCGGATTTCAGAACTACTTTTTAAAATTACCTTTCCACTTCAGTTCAAGCTATAAATACAACGTCAGAGTTGCTTTTATAACCTTGAGAAAAGAACAGACGCTGAATTACAGAGATTCTTTCTTTTAAGAGTTGACCCCACTGAGTCGAGGGAAAAAGTTGCTTCCGCTAAAAGCACACAACTTCCCTTGAATATACAAGTACTTTACAGGCCGGACATATTCAGTAGACAGGAAAGTCAGCAAATCAAAAAATGCGCTGGTGAACATTTCGAAATAATTATTTCAGGGCGAGTATTACGTGGACAAACAGAATGGAAAATTATATGTTTGGGTGCCAAACTCCAACGGCAATATTGGACACTCAGATGTTGTATATGCTTCCATGATAAACGTTTGCATTTCGTAGGTACTTTATGCTAGCATCTTTTATACCACAGGTTTTTATTTGTGAGAATGGCTGCTTTGCATAAAACCATAAAACATGTCCTTATTCTGCAATCATCCAAAGTTCGTATTCTAAACGATCTTGATTAGACAGCAATCAAGCTTTCTTTTCTGACGAATAATGATCAAAAGTTATACGATTTTTCCTTTAAGTCTATTTTAGAATGTTAATTTGCGGGTATTATTTTGTTTGGTTTTTATTCCCTTGAAGAGTCAACAGTTAATGCGTTTCACGACAAAAAATAACAATATGGCATGACTGAATAGAGAATTACATGTAGTTGCAACATTCTTCAATGTCTTGTTTGATTATAGTTGATAAGCGACACGAGAAATCCAACAAAGTAGTTGTGCGCACAGCGCAGACTCAGATCAGCCTGGGCATCCGCCCAGCCTGATCAGAGTCTTCGCTGTCCGCATGAAAGTAGCTTAGATCCTTAGCTACCATTTAAAAGCTTAGAAAAGACTCTGATTAGAATGGGCGGATGCCCAGGCTGATCTGAGTGTGAGCTGGGCGCACAGCCACTTTGTTAGTTTTCTCATGTCGCGGCTCATATCAGCTCCTGATCATGCTCTTTTACACTACTTCACATTTCTGTGTACGGGTTTAGTAGGTCCTTAGATTTACAATGCAGACTTGGGCTGAGAATTTTTCAGCACTTCGATGTCTTCAGACTTAGCATGAGCCTTAGTTTGTCAATACACACAATGCCGTGTTTTAGTATAAGAAGAAGATGGTGTAAACTGAGCAATAAGTTTATCTTATTAACCCATTTGTTTTGTCTGTTTTATTACTTTTTTATTTGTTATTTTTTTTTTTGCTGCCGGTTGAAGTGGTTTTAGACTTTCATTTTAAATATGTGTCAATCTTACAGCTAAAACTTGACGTTCGGCATTTCCATAAGTCCTAACATATTTGCGCGAATAACATTAGTGTAAAGCTATTGAACTACCTTATGCAGTGTTCATATCCTGAAAACTCAGTATTTCTGCGTTTCGAACTTTTCAGATCAATGTAAGCTTCGGGATATTCTCAGACAAACAGTAAAGACGCCGATCAGATTTGTTTGCTCAGTTATGTGAGATTATTTGATTTAAATATGACTGACCTAACTGTATTAGCGCCCAGCGTATCAAAGTCTGACGTTGCATTGTCGTTGATACGTTGCTTTTTCAACGTAATGCGCCAGCGATGTACATGCATTGTTAAACTGTTAAACGTTTATCTTTTCAGGATTGAGAAAGGTTCTAAAAATATCATTTTTAAAGATTTTACTCTAGAAGCCTGCCGCGCCGCCGGAATATATGCCACTGATGTAACAAACCTTACTTTGTACTATATGGAAATAAGAAACACGGGTAATACTTTTATGGTACAATGTATTTCTTTGACAGTGATTAATTATAAGAATCTTTGATGTGGCTGACTCTTATATAGATAAATTCTGCACAGTACGAGGGTCGTCCAAAAAGTTCCGTCACTGGACTCATAACTTTGCCCACAGACGTGATAGTTTACCACGGTTTGCAACAAGCAAAATAACAATCTTTTATCTTCATACTGATATCAGGTAAATGGTGAAAACATGCCATCTGGTTTAGTTATAAGTTCAGATACAGACCTTGTATTTGACACTGGCCTATTTTCACGATTTTTGTTTTTCTGCTGGCTTGCTTCATGCTGCATATCTAGTCAATTACATATCGCAGGATTCTGAAATTTTCAGGGTTGCTGTCTATTGCATTTTGTAGGACACTACATAAAAATCAGCGACTTCTGTCAATTATATGCGATGCAAAATATTGATATATGAAATATGGTGAAATTCACAGTCACGTGATTTTCAAGGACCCGCTGTGCCTTCATTTTAGGGATCTTTTCTGAAATTTTGATTGAGAACACATTGTCATGATCTACAGCAGTACAGATATGCTTCAGAATTTGAAATATTATACGTTTATGAAGCTTTTGAACTTATAACATGACCTAGTCGATTTTCCTATGGCGTTGTTTGCATAAAGTTTAGGTTACGAAATGCTGTAAACTCTTTAAAATGGACAGAAGCACTTGGAGATTTTTACGTTGTGTTTATTAGCACCTGAGATATCTCAGGCACCGGTCAGCGATAATAGACACCCCTTCATTGATTATTGCCGGAGTTGCATCTACAAATTTGCCAGTAGGGTGAGGGTACCCTTCTTTTGATGCAGATTGTGAATGTTATGTCATTGATACAAGAATCAGTATTTTACAGCTATGTGATAAAAAACAGGGTTTCTAAATGGTTTTTATCTTAGGTGAATAGCACTTTTCTTTTTCGAGATATAAGCCAGTGACAGAACTTTTTGGATGACCCTCGTACTAATTCTTTGAGCGGTAACGAACATAGACGCCAAGTCTCACAAATGGAAAACTTTCTGTGAGAATTTGCTTCCTTACGGGTAGCCGTCTTGAGGTTTGATCTGACACAATTTTGCACATCTGGTCGCCAGTTCATGTAAGAACTCCTAGCCTAAACTATTTTTCACTTCCATCCAGTCTTACATGTAACAAGAAATACACAAGAACTGCATGATGTTATGTTTGTTTCTTGCATCGAATGTTTAATGCATCGTTTATCGGTTCAGATTTTTTCCCTCATTCCCGTGGAGATCAAAATTTTGCTTTACATTTAGTGCAGCTTGACAGTAATTATTTTCAAAGAATATTGTAGAAATAAAGCTTTGATATTTTATTGTATAAAAGATTTATTTGACAAAAACTGGGTGGCTTTTCTGCTGATTTTTAATTTCAAGTTTCTATTACAATATTTCTAGGACACCTGATATGAAGAAGAAAATGAAAATACAAGACTTAGTATATTTGGCTTTAAGAAGAATGCAGTAAAACACATTTGTAGTTACATCAAGAGAAAAGATTCATTATAAAATGTTGGCCAATGTGCGCGGTAAAAAAGGCCGAACTAGGTCTTGTCTCTTCGCAAAGGCGATGAAGTACAAAAACTAATGATGAAGTTTGCTCTATGTATGTATTAGATTAGTTCGATTAATAAACACATTGCTTGTTATTTAACTCAGGTGGCTACAATATGGTTGTCTATGGTAAGTCCAGCGGAGTACATGTATCCAGAAGCTTCTTGCATGATGGTGATGGAGGAATTATCCTATATGGTAATTATGTTGGCATTCAAGTTGGCTGTTTCTAGTGAAAATTTGAACAGGAAATGAATGATATAGACAGTAACTGATAGTAAATACTGGGGTAAAGTTGAAGAGAACATTATATCTTGTATCATATATAGGCTATTGCTAATGTAGAGCTGAAACATGGTTTCATGGAGAAAAAGGAACGGTAAAGATCTTATCATAAACTGCCGGTTACATGTTCTTTTTTAAATAAACTAAAGGAATAATACTTCTTGGATCTGCACAAAATATTTATTGCTGCTCACTAGCGGCTGCAATTGTGGCCACGATATAAAAAGAAAAAGAACTGAATTTTGTGACGGTCTAGGCCATTTAAATAACATTCAAGACATATAATTGTGCCGCGACACGAGAAATCGGAAAAAGTGGCATGTGCGCTCAGCGCAGACTCAGATATCCATGAGCATCCGCCCATTCTGATCAGAGTCTTTGCTGTCCACATGGAGCTAGCTTAGACCCTTAGCTACCTTTAAGCACAAGGCGGAAATTTTGCCCAGACTATTATTACACATGCCACTTTGTGGGTTTTCACGCGGCTCATATATGATTTAATGGAGAATTAAGTAAAAGTATCTTGGAATTAGACGTATCGTCAAAACCTCTCTTTGGAACACTGATGGTGAAACCTTGATAATAGTTGTATCACCAAAACCTCTCTTTAAAACACTAACGATGAAACCTTGATAATGAAAAATAAGAAAATGTCTTTGTCTACAAGGTGGGGACCGTAAAACTCTACAGTCATCTGGTCACGTGATTGAAGACACAGAGATTTGGCGGTTTAGTCGTGAGGGCGCTGTAGGTTACCCCGCCCTATCATTGAATGGTGTTGGTACTGTGGTGCGTAATAATCACATTCACGTTGGACAACATAGTGCTGTGAAATTTCAGGTGAGGTCATTTATGTTGCCATAGGAAGTACCTCTTAGAACATCACGAATTGCGCATAAGCAGCATACACAAATGTGTAGTTACGATTATGAACAGGACGGTAAATCACAGTTGACATACAGTTGAAATATACGGGTCAAACATGGATTTTCATGCATTTGCTAGATGCCGAGGGTCATGTTGAAAAATATTTTGGGGATCCGGCGAACGTTAATGCATTAAAAAATGTTTGATTGCTATTATTGCAAAAAATCATCGAAATATTCGTTAAACTCTGTGAAAAATATGCGGCACTGTATTTTCGTTACCACCGTTTGACAGTAAACGCGTGAATGCACCTTTTAACTGACATCCGCCTTCCGAAGCCAAGCGATAGTAAAGAAATATTAATTGGAAGACAGCTTCTTCCCCAGCAGGCACATGACCTTAAAATGACGTCGTACCGACGTCGATGCGACGTAATGACGTCACATCGACGTCAGTACGACGTCATTTTGACGTCATGGGCCTTTCTGGGTCGGTGCTAGGAGGTGCAGCCATGGATAGGTTCTGCTGAGCGTCTTGGAGACCATTGTTATGAGAATGGAAACAACAACAAGAGCTCAGCTAGGTAGATTAGTTTTAGTGACCCCGGAACGGGTACACTGAAAGTCACAAAGCATGTTTATAGCAGCGTGTGAACTGCCTTGTTAATAAATGGTTTTGGATTTGTCAAAAAATTAGCTGTAATTAGAGTGTGACACCAATATCTAGGTAATATATGTCACAAATAGATTTTTTTTCGCCACGCGACATATATATTTTCCGTATTGGTAAAAGTTCTGCTTTCAAACATTATGTAAATGCGAACGGCATACACTCTGATCATCCCGTGTATCAGCAGGCCTCTGATCAGTGGAATTTTATCTGAGTCTCTACTGTTCGTAAACCATGTGCGAAAAGTAGAGACTCATATAATATTGCGTATTCAGACACTCTGCTCACTCTATATTGCTTTATATTTTGTTTTACCAGAATTCGGTGTAACGAAATGCAAAGCAGAAAAAGAAAATGTTTTGTGTGAGTACATGCTGTTTGTATACGGTATAACCTCTTTTTATTACCCGATTCGTTTTGTTTTATTCTAATTAGGGGAACAATCATATATTTGACTACAACCACGTCCATCACGTTTGTTTGAACGCTTCTGATTGTGGTGCTTTCATGACTGCCAGAGACTGGACATCTGTGAGTAGACATTTCTTTACCATATTGCCATACTCAGTCCAGCACATAAGACCAGATGAGCCGCGACACGAGAAAACCAACAAAGTGGTTGTGCACCTAGCGCAGACTCAGATCAGCCTTGGCATCAGCCTAGTTTTATCAGACTCTTTGCTAAGCGCTCAAAGGGTAGCTAAGGGTCTAAGCTACCTCCATGAGGACGGCGATGACTCTGAGTCTGCGCTGAGC
Source organism: Ctena decussata (assembly GCA_963989385.1). Lineage (NCBI taxonomy): Eukaryota > Metazoa > Mollusca > Bivalvia > Lucinida > Lucinidae > Ctena > Ctena decussata. Next base: position 76,897,140 of record OZ022503.1, on the reverse strand, counting down.
GCACAACCACTTTGTTGGTTTTGCCGTGTCGCGGCTCAGATTTCAACTACTGTTCAATTTCTTGGTTGAGCTAAAAACAATATTATTGTAACCGTAACGAGCTCGCAAATTATTGGTTCCGGCAGTCAAAAGAAATGCATTGGACAAGGTATTTAGTACTTGTTACAGCGCCTATAATCTGTCCTTTTACCTTGATTTCCCTTAGGATGCCATTGGTGCCGTTTGTCATCACAGTTTGGTCTTCTCAGCATCAAGCTCCATTTCAAATCTTTTGCAGGTTTTGTCTAGACTTTCGGTTTATATTTTTTCTCAGCAACAAGATCAATGTCATCGGCAAACTGCAGACTGGTAAAAATTCTGCCCAAAGGCAAACATTTCCATCGTGTTCTTCCAGAGCATTAGAAATAATCCTTTCGAGAATAAAAAAATGAGCCACAACACGAGAAAAGCAACAAAGGGATTGTGCGCCCAGCACAGACTCAGATCAGCCTGGACATCCGCCCAGTCTGGTCAGAGTCTTCGCTGTCCGCATGGAGATAGCTTAGACCCTTAGCCACACTTTGAGGGCTTAGAAAGAGCCTGAGCAGACTTGGCGGATGCCCAGGCTGAATTGAGTTTGCACTGGGCGCTCAACCACTTTGTTTTCTCGTGTCGCGGCTCATTTATGTTGAAGAGGTTGAATGAGAGACGGCATTCTTGCCGTACTCCACTCGTAGTTCTGAACCATTCTGCAATGTTGTCACTCATACGGAGTGTTCTTGTAGCTATGTCATAGAGGTGCGCAATAGCACGAAGATTTGCACTGATTTAGTATTTCCATATGTGTGCCCTAAGGCAGCAAAGTTTTTTTTGTTCTATGAAGACATGTTACAGACGTTGAAGGTACTTCACACATAGGATTCTGAGGTTGAAGATCTGTTCTTTGCTGCTTTTTTCGGCTCTGAACTTAGCCTGTTCCTTGGCGATTATCTCTTCTCTTCAGGGTTAAAATCTTTTTAAGATAACTTTCAGCATGACTTTGCCCGCATGATTGATGGGGCTGAAGGTTTATAATTGAGCCGCGACACGAGAAAACCAACAATGTGGTTGTGCGTCCAACGCAGACTCAGATCAGCCTTGCCACCCGCCCAGTCGGATCAAACTCTTCATCAAGCGCTTAAAAGGTAGCTAAGGGTCTAAGCTATCTCCATGCGGACGGCGAAGACTCTGATCAGACTTGGTGGATGCCCAGGCTGATCTGAGTCTGCGCTGGGCGCACAATCACTTTGTTGGTTTTTTCGTGTCGTGGCTCATATATAAAAAGGCAATTTCAAAGTCAAAGCACACTATCTTGTACCAACAATATAAAAATATGCTTCTGATTTTGAACATATAAAAATGTAAAGGTTTTCAGTTGCCTATAGTGGCCGTAGGAGCATTTTGGATTAGGACCCGCTGTATCTTGGGCACAGAATACCACCCATCTCCTTTCGCTGACTTAATGTTGCGTATAATTTGTTCTTATTGTCAGGGTTGGTGCTTTTTTAAGACTGTTGTTTGGGCGGTGGTTGTTATTATTGTGTTGACAACTGAGTATTTGATGAAACAGTATGAATAACAAGGCAGAACAAGGAGCGAGCGTTGGTCGACCGCAAACCGGTTAATCCCCTCAGTGATTTAATTGCTGGCCGTCCCAAAGCAGCAGTACTGTTTTGATTTATGTGTTGATAGTTTCTATGTCTGTTATTGATATATTGTTTGTGATGTTTAGGATAGCCCGTTGACCACCTACATGAGAAATGGCTGTTTACAAGGCTGCCGCTTGTGTTGTCTATGGTGATGACTAGTTTTGTGTTGTCTCTTTCCCACATGGTTTCTTGGGTTGGATCTGGAATTAAATTGTGTCAGTTCCTGAGAAGTTTCCTCCTTAGTTTTACCCTTCCCTGATTCAAGAAAGATACCCATTTACTGCTGGGTTGACAGAGAGAGAGAGAGAGAGAGAGAGAGAGGGAGAGAAAGAAAGAGAGAGAGAGAGTGTGTCCAGTCGCTAACTGGTCGATCCCGGATTCGAACCCGCCATCTTCTGCGCCAAAACCGAGCGTCGAATACCACTCGACCACGGCGCATCTCTAACATATATTTGTCAATAAAAGAGATTGGACAAGCTCTTGTATATTGAAAGTAGGTATTTTTATTGTATAGTCAATTAAATACTTGTGTAATCGAACGAACTTCAGTTACATAAGTCAGATTGATTTTATACCGAAGCCCAATTTTGGATTGATTGTTCAAGTTATTGGTCAATACCCTTCCACATTAATTCTCTTTTAATGTTGTGGTTTCATTTTTTTTCATTTTTTGCAAACACAATCTTGGCCCCAGGAGTACACGTATCTTAAACGAAAAGGAAAGAAAATAGAAATATAATGGGCTGATTCTAATATTGGTTTTACGCACATGACTTAAGGTCTCTTCTGCAGTTGCATATTGACATTTTTGTCAAACTGTGCAACTTTCAGTTTGCAACTTCGGATTTACGTAGAGATAGCCAGGCCACTGTATAAGCCTCTGCTGGGTGCTGTAAAGTTGGAATCTTGATTCAAATACTCTTTTTCGCATCAACAATGCCATGAAAATAAACACCTCGACATGAGTTTAGCATTGCGCAAAAGTTAATTTTACAAGATTGTTAGAGGTAATATCTTTCTGCAGAAGTTATTGTATTCTGTCATCGAGAACAATGATTTAGAAAGTTTGATTTGAATTTTGAGTAACAACTGCACAAACCGAGCACAGGCGCATCTGACTGAAAAACACATTTTGAGAAGAAGAAAAAATATAACGCTGTGATGCGCTATTAGTTACTTTTCTGTTACACCACTATAATATTTTGTAACGCTAAACATTTTTGGCGAAGAAGGAATTACGGCTTTCATAATCATAAATACGAAGCCTTATTTTTTTCTCGAAAACGATGATTTTTGGGGCATTTATGTCTGTACTCGCTTTGGGCAGTGCTTACTCAAATCAATGTAAATTTGATGTTTTTGTAATGCTTAAGCATTGATGTTGATAACAGAACTCATTTATATTCATACTGACAGTTAGAACTAAACTAGATCTATTTTGATTTCAAATAATCCGGGTATATTTACTTTCAAAATATGCTAAACTTTTGGTTCAAACAATATTTTATTTCTTGTTTCGTACAAATCATATTCACACATACATATAGTGTTAGGATCGGAAAACAAGTTCCAAGAACTTATAGGTATCCTCTCCTAGTAGTGAACAAATTACAATTCAAAATATTGTGCATCATGATGATGTCCAAATAACTGTTGCATTATGGTTTCTAGTAGTATCTTTGAACATAGTAGATCTTAAGCAGATTTACATAATAACAGTCTACGAAAAGATTACTTGTTCCAGATAACATGATATCCTTCAACAAATCTACCAGTTCACAACTATATAGTACTACGAGTTTAGTCAAAAAAAGAAATGGAGTCAAAAAAGAAATGCTAAACTTTTGGCGAGGAGTATACTTCCGCAAAACTTCAAAAAGTTATTTCAGAAAATAAAACTTTTGCGAATGTATGATTCTCGGATTCAGTAATAATTCAATCTTTCTTTTTATATTTACCTCAGCGAGGAAACACAATTACCCACAATCATATTGACCATGTATTACGACTGGTACCAGGTTCTGACAATCAAGCAGTGACACTGGATAGTCAGTCGTCAGGAACCATCATCAAAGACAACGTATTTTATGATGTAAGTTCAATATTCTTATGCTGTTTTACTTCTGTTCTGAAAACAATCCTGTATCCAAACAGGCACACAACGTTTGCAAAATTTTGGGTCTGCTGAGTGTCTGGGGCCGTATTCATAAAGCCACTTAAGTCGTTGCTATGCGGTTGCTAAGGCTAAATTTGTATAAAGGAGATTCCTTACAACTATGAAATTTGGTCTGGAGGAACAGTCTTTGTAAGACTGTTCCTCCAGAGCTAATTTCATAGTTGTAGGGAATCTCCTTCAAAGAAATTTAGCCTTAGCAACAGCATAGCAACGACTTAAGTCGTTTTATGAATACGGCCCCCTGATCTGAATTATTTTGTGTTGCATGCACATGCACAGTTATCAGAGCGCTTAGAGCGCTGCACGCATCAAACGCAACAAGGCCTATTTATACTTATTCTGGGCAAGTAGACATTGTGCTAGGGGGCGTGGCTGGTGTTGCACATTTCATTACTGGTCATTAACAGACTCAATTAAGCCGAGTCTGGTATCTTCTTTTTTTTATGTATTCCTTGCTACAAAAGGATCTTACTATTCAGAACTTATTTCTGCCCGATTGGGTTGGGATGGAGTTAACTTCCTGCCTGATGGTAAATACTAAGGGATGTTTCAAAATTGTGGGGTTGGTTTTTCACTAAAACTAAAGATGTATTAAGTGCAACGCTTTTGCTTGAATTATGAATTTAGAGCTCAATAGCAAAATTCCTGTATAACACTGATTTTTAGGTACTAGGCATTTTTATAATAGGTCCTGCAACTCGTATGCAAAGAGTTCGCTCTCAAGAGCTTGGCGACGGTCGTTCACGGATATTGGGCCATAGGAGAGATTAAAAAATTCAACCCATGTTTGGTTTAAACATACATGCTTTGTTAAGAAATACATACATAAGCTTCAGAAATAAGCCAACATAATCAGATTCTGTATCATCTGTCGATGTAGGTGAATGTATTTTACGTTTTTGTTATCAATGACAAATTTCTTTTGAGTGGGAAAAATCAACAACAAAACTATCTCCTGGGGTAGTATGAATTAATTTTTCGCTTGAAAGTCGGGGCTTGAGTCATTGCAGCTATGCACGTGCTTTTATAGACTCATTATGATGTTGCTAGGTTTTGTTTCTTTAAATGCAGAATCAAGTCCACGTTTATATCGGCGGAGGCAGAGACAATATAGTAGAAAACAACTTAATGTACCAGTCTACCTCTTATTCGATATATGTGGACGGACAAGGACTAAACCATCACAGTGATAAGGACCTTAACGATCATTTAAAGGTATTTTAACCGTTTGCCGACTGTATTTATTTAAGGAATGAACTTAATTTTTCTGATGTTTAACCAATTATAAGCTACATTGGGTCGCGTGCAAAGTAAGTGAACCCCGAAGGAGCGCATGTAAACTTTGTTAGCGACCCAGTGTAGGGCGCGTTTACACGAGCAAAGTTTCTATGTCACAGAAACTTTAACAAAGAAAGTATGACAAACATTTTGCGTTTACACGGAGCAAATTATTTGTTAAAGAAAATGTGCCATAGAATCTTTGTCACATAAACTTTGGCAATGAAATATTTGCTGCAGTGTTCACACGACCAAAGTTACCTGCAGCGATGAAACAAAATCTTTGTCACATTTTCCACGCTTGTAGCAATGTTCTTTGCTACATAATCTTTAGCAAAGTTCTCCGTTTACACGGACAAATTTAATTTATCGAAGTAACTTTACCATATATATTTGTCAAAGAAACATTGTCATATTTTGGCATTTACACGAGCAAATTTTTCTGTGACAAACCTACTTTGTCATAGAAACTTTGGTCGTGTAAACGCGCCCGTAGTTTATACTTCGATAAACATCAGAAACATTAAGTTCATTGTTTATATTTACATTCTTTTCTATTTATGAACTGACCACGATTTTTTGTTAGAGCTACAGTTGAAGCTGAGAAACATTAATACGCAGTTTTTGTACTAACAGCTGAACAGCGGCAGCGACGTCATAACGTCGCCTACGTCCAATCAGATGCACTGAGAATGTAAATATTCGATAATGCCTAGCGTATTCTTAAATGGACATGTGCAAACACTGTAGACTCAGATCAGACGCCACAGGATGCGGCGTCTGAGCAGGTTATACATTGATTACATCAATTACAGAGATTATTTGAGAAATATATGAGCCGCGACGCGAGAAAACCAACAAAGTGGTTGTGCACCCAGCGCCAAAGTGGTTGTGCACCCAGCGCCGACTCAGATCAGCCTGGACATCCGCCTAATCCACTCAGACTTTTCGCTAAACGCTTAAAGGGTAGCTAAGGGTCTAAGCTACCTCCATGCAGACAGCGAAGACTCTGACCAGACTGGGCGGATGCCCAGGCTGATCTGAGTTTTCGCTGGGCGCACAACCACTTTGTTGGTTTTCTCATGTTGCGGCTTATAGTGTGAAATAATTATTATCGAATCAGACCACTTACGCTGGAAATGGACCGATAGAAGAGTTCGCTAGCATTTATAGATTTTGCCAGCTTCTCAATAACTAATACTCTCTTCAAAAGCAATCTCCCAAAAGACGTGTTTGTTGTCCTCTGACGTATCTTGCTTAAATCTACGAGGACCATTTATGATCTGGGCGAAATTTATATCTGTACTGTGTAAAGCATTGCTGTTGCAGACCGGAATCGTAGTGAAATGGAACCATAAATGAGCCGCGACACGAGAAAACCAACAATGTGGTTGTGCGCCCAGCGCAGACTCAGATCAGCCTGGGCATTCGCCCAGTCTGATCAGAGTCTTCACTGTCCGCATGGAGGTAGCTTAGACCCTTAGCTACCTTTTAAGCGCTTAGCAAAGGGTCTGATCAGACTGAATGGAGGCCCAGGCTGATCTGAGCATGCGCAGGGCGCACAACCACATTGTTGGTTTTCTCGTGTCGCGGCTCAAATATTTATTAAAGGAAATATAATTGATATAATAATTGAAACATAACTGTTCTTCAAAGGAAGAACAATGACAACTTCTTTTAACAAATGTTCACTCAAAGTTTTTTCTTTTGAACTCAGCGGCTTTTTTTCAAGTAATTTAATTCCGTATTTCACATGTTTTAAGACCGTGAGAAGCAATCTGGCATCAGAAAGAGGCCCTCTTAATGTCGAATGCAAACAAATACGAACTGATATGTAAACCGTGTCTTGTTTCAGATTTATGCAGACAGGGATACATATTTTTTAAACTAAAAGAAACATTATTATTATTTTTTTTTATAATTTATGTATTTTGTAGGCAGTTCCCTATCACAGCTCAGTTTGGACACATATGTATCCAGAAATGAAGAACTTCGATCGTCAAAATAAGTCATTGCCAGAAGGTATTCTCCCAAGGCATTTTAGCACATATTCCAACAGGTACACAGTGTTGAATCAACATTGAATCAACTTTGATTCAACGTTATGACGGTGTATCAAGGTTGATTCAGCAAGGTTAATTGAATAGTGATTCAACATCGTGTGCCTAGTGGGTTTGCACATCTTACCTCTATAAAAGTGAATAGGTACACATTCAAGGAAGCAACTCTCAGTTTTTGTTTTCGGCAGAAAATGTTAGAACACTTGATCTTGTTTGTTTGTTTGATTTGGTGCTTAACGTCCACGGTAAACAGCTATGGTCATGTCGGGACGGTCAGTTAACCTAACCCTCTATTCCTGGGCAGGCTTAGACCTCCTTAGCGGTTAACCAGTACTAAGTGCACATACTTTCGCCAGTAACTGACAACTGCCCTTCTTGAATCAGCGGAAGGAGAAACGAAAGTATGTGGCCAGACCAGGTTTCGAACCCAGGACCTATGACTCATGAGTCAGGTGCCCTACGCGGCCCGGCATCTTATGGGGACTAGAAGACTTACATTTAACAATTCCTCAACTAACGACTACGTTAAGCTAACGATGATTTGAACAACTGCCACAGGGGCGTAGCTAGAGGCGATATGATACGCACAGTCCGGCTTTAGGCGCCTTGACATGAAATATAAGGGTCAAGCCCCCCAGGATATTTTATATTGTCATGTCAGTCGCCAGTTAGTATTGTTACATCTGACCGATTTTGGAACATTTCAGAATGCAAATATGCAGGTGCGTGTTGTAATTTTGCCATTTTGACAAAATGTCAATACGCACCTGCGTATTTGCGTAAAGGCAGCTACGCCCTTGACTGGGCTCAGTTTTATACTTATACAAAGCTAATGATAGTAGTATTAAAAGATTTATAACGAGAATATTTGAACAACGACACAAACAAAAATGTATGTTATACAGATATGGCTTATTTTCAATCCTTCAGGTAATCAGATTGTAAAGAACTTTTTCTACAACGACATAGGCATACAAGCTATTCATGGTTTGTCCGGGATCATTGATAAAGACTCCTTCTTCAACGTTACTCTAAGTGGATGGGTAAAGTTTTTGAATATTTCTATTATATTGCTGCATGTAGTAGGCAAAGAGCAAAGACTTCGCCTCAGCATCTTTGCAGTAACCTATTTATTCGGTTAAAAGATGGATGCTTTATTTTTCAAATTAATCCCTAAAATCTAGATCCGTCATATTCCGTCCAAAACAATCCCAAAAATCTAGATCCGTCTTATAAGACGGATCTAGATTTTTAGGATTGTTTTGGTCTCAAAAATCGGATATAGATCCTCGGCATTGTTTTGGAAGGGAAAACCCCATGTTATAGCAGAAATTCATAAGACTGATTTAGATTCATGGGGTCATTCTATAGAGGGGAATTCCCACGATTTTATAGCCGAATAAATACGGCAGTACGAGTCCGCTGTAACGTTAGTGGCTTAAGAAGAGTTGTATAAAAGAGCATTGGTCAGGAACTGATATATTCAAGTTTCACACCCCACCCACGACACCAAAGGGGAAATAGGTACACATAGTAACAACACAAGTAAGACAAAACGAGTAGATAGTTAAATGAACAGCTTTTCCAGGTAGGTGGCCATATCCTAATCCAAACGTAGGTATAATCAATTCTCGATATCTCAAAGTCGAAGTTCCTCTCAAACTACTGATATCTCAAAGTAAATTTTCTGGTCCCAGAAAAAATATAATTTTGAGATACCAGAAAATTAAGTTCGAGATATCAGCAGTTTTAGATACCAGTAAATTAAGTTTGCGATATCAGTAATTTGAGATAACAGGAGTTGAAATGTAAAGCAAAAGAGAAATGTGTCCAACTTTTATTCTCTGATTTTAGAGGGTACTTTGAGATATCAGTGTTTGAAATAACGAGAGTCAACTGTATTTGAGCCGCGACACGACAAAACCAACAATGTGGTTGTGCGCCCAGCGCAGACTCAGATCAGCCTGGGCATCCGCCCAGTCCGCTCAGAATCTTCCACAAGCGCTTAAAGGGTAGCTAAGGGCCTAAGCTATCTCCATGCGGACAGCGAAGACTCTGATCAGACTGGGCGGATGCCCAGGCTGATCTGAGTCTTCGCTGGAAGCACAACCACATTGTTGGTTTTGTCGCGTCGCGGCTCATTTTCTTCTGAATCCCACTTGTATAAAATATTACATCAACATGACAAAACTCACAAAGTGGCATGTGCGCCCAGCGAAGACTCAGATCAGTCTGGGCTATCGCACAGTCGCATCAGAGTCTTCGTTATGCGCTGAAAGGGCAGCTAAGGGTCTAATCTAGCTCCACGCGCATAGAGAAGACTCTGATCAGACTGGGTGAATACTCAGGCTTATCGGAGTCTTTGCATGGCGCACATGATAAGGTATTCGTTGTTTGTTTATGGTTTATGTTCCAATAGGCCGTGTGCTGGTAGGGGTGTTGGGGAGGATAGCAGGCACATATCATGACGAACTAAGTAACAAGTGTTCCCATATAAAGGCAAACCAAACCTACATAAGACATAAAGTAATCAAAGTTTGTCGGAATTTAATTTTAATTCTGAATTTCTTTCAGTCTGTAGGTCCCTCTGACTTTTATAATGTCACGTTGAGAGATTTCCGCCTCAATTGTTGGGCATGGTCTTGGGCCCATAATGTAAACTTCACCTGGGTGCCAGTACCGTGGCAGGTTGGACAAAGAGCTTCTTATGGGCCAGCATACAAAAGGATAGGTAATGTTTTTTACATAGTTTCTTCTGCTACGGCTAGACCATAGCGGATTATAAATACAATGTATTTCTCATCAATGAATTAAGGTGTATTGCTACACATACAAAGAGAAGCAACCCTGTTACATGTATTTTCATTTTTGCCGCCCTTCGCAATGGGGTGAAATCTTAAATGAAAGAATCAGGAAGCAAACAGGAAGTCATAAAAATTGTTTCCTTTCGAAAAAAATAATCCGGTCCACCCGAAAAGGAAAGAATTTGCTCCTCTAAGAATCCTGGAGCCATATTTATAAAACAACTTAAGTGGTTGCTATGCTGTTGCTAGGGCTGAATTCCTACGAAGGAGATACCCTACAACTACGAATTTTGCTCTGGAGGAACAGTCCAAAAAGACTGTTCCTCCAGAGCAAATTTCCTAGTTGTTGGGAATCTCCTTCATAGAAATGTAGCCTTAGCAACAGCATAGCAACGACTTAAGTAGTTTTATAAATACCGCCACTGGTCGTATTTTGGAAGGAATTGTCGTCCAGGGAAGGAAACTGGAGGTCGTAAATTATTCCTACCCCGGCTTTGTCATTAAAATTATGGACGCCTTACATACAGTTTTGCATAAGCATGGTGTTCGGGCTTTGTTAGGTAACATCGAAGAGATGGAGAAAAACAGGTAGTCTGAAACTCCTTATGTCTAGCTAGGAGACACTGGGATGTGGCCAAACCACCTGTCTTCTATTCTCCTGACCATGTCAAGAGTACTTCGTGCTCTCCATTGGCTATTTCGATATTTCTGCGATAATTCTCATTAGTTCATGTTCTTTGTATGAGATAATCATGGCACCTTAAAGATCTAAATTCTTTTGCAACCTTTAACTCTGTTGGCAAGGTCCACGTTTCCACAGGCATACGTAAATAAGGATATATGTCTAGAGGGCGCATCAGTTTCACCGTTGAATTAACAAATATGCAGTTGTCTCTTAAAGCTAGCTTCAGCTTTATTAGGACTGTAGTGGCTTGTGCAGTTCTTCATGGTTTCAGTAAAAAGATGTTTTGAAGGTTCTTGGCTATATAGCTCTATATTAACATACGACCCCTGGGGTGGGGCCAGTTTGGACCCAAGGAGCATGGTTGGCAGGATTTATGCAGGGGACAACTAAACCACATTGCTACATACTAAATGTATGAGCTCCGGGCCTCATGGTTTCAGAGAAGAAGATTTTTTAAAACATTTTCCCTTCATAAGACTATGGGAGCTAATGACCCCTGGGGCGTGGCAAATTTGGACCTAGGGCATGGTTGGCATGATTTATGTATGTGACCACCAACCATTGCTATATACTAAAATATGTAAGCTCTGGGCCTCATGGTTTCAGAGAGGAAAGTTTTGAAGTTTCTTTAGCTATATAGCCCTATATAAACAAATGACCCCCTGGGGTGGTGCCAGTTTGGACCCCAGGGGCATGGTTGGCAGCATTTATGTAGCGGACCACTAAACACTGCTACATACTAAATATATCAGCTCTGGGCCTCATGGTTTCAGAGAAGAAGATTTTTCAATTTTTCCCATTGTAAGTCTATGGGAGCTAATGACCCCTGGGGGCGGCCAATTTGGGCCCCAAGGGCATGGTTGGGAGGATTTATGTTTGTGATCACTAAACATTGCTACATACTAAATATGTAAGCTGTGGTTTCAGAAAAGAAGATTTTTGAAGGTTCTTTAGCTATATACATGTAGCCCTATATAAACCTATGGGCCCCTAGGGTGGGGCCAGTTTGGACTCCAGGGGATGGATCGGCATGAGTGATGTAGGGGACCACTAAACATAGCTACATACTAAACAAATAAGCTCTGTGCCTCATGGTTTCTGAGAAGAAGGTTTTTAAAGTTTTTCCCATTCTAAGTCTATGGGAGCTATATGTTGCCATGGCAACCAGAGTTCCAATCTGATCTGCCCTTTAACCTTATGCAGTCAATCTCCTACCCCAACAATGTTACACATTAAATTTGATCAAGATTGGGCTGATGATTTAGGAGATATCTATGTTTAAAAATGTGGACGACGACGACGGACGACTGACTACGGACCAAGGCTATACTATAAGCCCACCTTGATAGGTGAGCTAAAAACTTAAAGAACATCCCATATTTTAACATGAAATTTCAAATACCATGACCTTGACCTCAAGGTCACTGAGGGGGCAAGGATGTAAAACATAGACCATTATCTAGCATAAGTGAAAGTATCAACTTAGGCTATCAGTGGGTTAAAGAGATATGGGTGTTTTAGTAAGCTAAAACACCCAAAAGGTTGACATGGATGCGGATGCAAACGCGGAGGCCGACACCGGGGTGACAACACTACCTCTTCCTGAAGGATGTTCAGGCGGGCTGAAACAATGACTTCTTTCCAGAGGAGTGGGCGGGGTGGGGAGGTGGCTGTTAGGCGGGAAGGAGTTGGGGGCAGAGGATATAATTTGAAATTTTGAACCAGAAAAGCAAACATTTTACCATTTGTGAATGCAAAAATGTCATGGGGTCATCACCTAATATCCCACAGAATGTCCAAGCTATCTGCATATTTAACCCTCTAGTGGATTATCCTTTCAACACATGAAGTATTTAGCCGGGCCGCATAGCGCAGTCGGTAGCGCGTCTGACTCAAGAGCCAGAGGTCCTGGGTTCGATACCCGCTGCGGCTACTTACTTCCATTTCTCCTTCCGCTGATTCAAGAAGGACAGTTGTCAGTTACTGGCGAAAGTATGTGCACTTAGTACTGGTTAATCGCATAGGAGGTCTAAGCCAGCTCAAGAATAGTGACGTAAGGTTAACTGACTGTCCCGGCATGACCAAGGCTGTCTACCGTGGACGTGAAGCAACAAAACTACACTCTCAGATGTCCCGTCATTTGATAAATAGGAGATATATCAAGCTGTTTTCTTCTGTTATTCTGTCTCAGTCTGCATTTATAAACATTGATTCTGTTTACTATCTTCATTACCATCCATATTGTCCATCTGAATAGAGGTTATGGTAAAAGCAAAATTTGCACTGGTGGGTGGGGTAAACCAATAGTAATATTACTATATGATTGACCGGTTATGCATAATCAGCAAATTTAACAGTAGACAAAAGCTGAAGAACAGTATATAACTGTTTTATCAACGACTTATATGGATTCAACTTGTTTAGAAATAATGTTTAGAAGTGGCTTTCCGACCAAAACTAGCTGTGCAGTGGTTTAAATCCTTCGAAAACAAGACATATGAAAAAAAAATCAAATTTCGCATTCTCCGATTTTGTCCTACTTTTAGTATGTTAAAAATATAGGTCTTAGGAGCTTATTACTGCAAAGAAACCTTTTGTTGCAATTTGTTTAGGTTCCCCCACAATTTGACTGGACTATTAAGAAAATCTCAAGTTTTGAACCGTCATCTGAGACAAACACTCCAAAGTACAGTGTTTTTGAAACTTGCCACACTGTTTCTAGCCTTTTTCTTACGATTTTGGTCTCCTTAGATGCCGTAGATGTTGTTTGTCATCAGTTTGAGTTTTTCAGCACGTATCACCATGTTATACTTCAGTACACTTTCAGGGGAAGAAACTGCACAATTTTCATATTTGAGCCGCGACACGAGAAAACCAACAATGTGGTTGTGCGCCCAGCGAAGACTCAGATCAGTCTGGGCATCCGCTCAGTTTGATCAGACTCTTTGTTAAGTGCTAAAAGGGTAGCTAAGGGTCTAAGCTACCTCCATGTGGACGGCGAAGACTCTGATCAGACTGGGCGGATGCCCAGGCTGATCTGAATCTGCACTGGGCGCACAACCACTTTGTTGGTTTTCTCGTGTCGCGGCTCATTTGTCTCCCGTATCAAAAGGCATGGACTCATAAGGGAGAGAATTTGCTCTTGCTCTTTTCTAATTGGGAAAGGCTACGTCGTCTAGGAGGCAAACAGGAGGTCACGAAAATAGTTGCCTTTTAGAAAAATGGACAGACATGGAGGTGTTTCCATATTCGGAGTATCCAAAACTGATGTTTTTTCTTAAGCAATTTTATTCATTGTTATTATGTACATGTAATTGGCAGGAGAGTTGAGTACCACATGGCAGAGTAGTGAAAATCTGATTTAAATTGACAAGAAAAACTCACATTTTCTTCTCGCGGGGCGGCCGAGCCAGAAGCTAGAGACAGAATTTGACTTTGGTCTCAGTCAATGCTAATTCTGAGCTAAAACATTATCCGCTTTCCTTGACGTTGCCTCCACTTATCCTATGTTGTCTGGTAACGTTAAAAACCAATTAGACAATAAATTATACACTGTATAAACAGTTAAATAGATCAAACGCGTCCGCATCGGATGTTGCAAGTAATATACATGTATTTGCCCTTTTTCTAGATGTTTTCACTCAAACTCAGGAGGTGTTTTTTTTTTATTGTAGCTCTCCCCGCTCGACCAGGCGGGAGTGGATCAAGTACCTGTCCCACCGAGGCTCCTGCAACAACTCCGGTAGGATCTTATCTACCTGATGGCTCCGCACCAAACACATTTTTCAATAACACGAATGAAGGTAGTATTTCAGAAATATAATAATATGTGCGCTGTTTTCATACTTCCAGGCTTTTTTGTATTTTGAATTGTAACTATCATTAAATTCTAAAAATTTGGACAGATAGGCATAAGCAAACAGTGCAGACCCTGATCAGACTGCTCCCAAAGGAGCAGTCTGATCAGGTTCTACTCTGTCTGCCATACTATTCGTACCTTTGGACGCATTACTGCATTGTCGAAACAAACTTCCAAGTTTAGGACAGTTATGGATTTTATTTTTGGTGTCCCAATTTCAAGAATTTTTACGGTAAAATGTTAAGTACACGTGGCTCCACCTACAGTTAAGTCTCTTTTTGAAAAAGGTCAGTGCATTAACAATGATGCACTCAAGTGTGCAGGACTTCAACTTGAAGGATTTTTCTGTCTCAGTAGAATCCTCTCTTTTCACCTTAATTTCAAAGGCCTATGTGGCCACACTTGTTTACTGGAGAAAGAATAGAATAAAAGAATATATATGTTTTTCTTATTGCAATGAATACAATAAACATCCTAATTTTACATGACAAGTATTCCTGCTTCGCACTCTGGAAAACACAGATGTTTTATAATACTCGGGAATTCAGAGTACCCATTCTCATCGAGTATCATGTAAACATTTTGTCTTTTCCCGAGTGCGAAGCGGGAGGAAATATTCCTTTGCTTTTTCTTTCACTGCAAATGAGTAAATATCTTCTCTGTTTTATTTTTTTAAACTTATTTCCAGGAAAAAGGGAAAGTGAGATTTTCTGGGAGGAATTGCTTATGATGGCACATTAATAAGATACATGATGCTTTGTAAATGTTTTGAGTGTAATTCTCCTGCCTTTTGAATGATATGTCATGAATAAATTAATTCACTATTAGAATACTGGATACTGGAAATAATGTCTTTTAACTTCCGGTAAAAACTTACGATTCGCATTTGGTTTCAGCCTTAATTCTCAAATTTTAAAATCTGTAAATTAATCTTAATGAGAAACCACCCCGAGGAGCACAGCGTTGTTTCATCGTTGTGTGACTGCTGGACAAGAGGAGTAACAGAAATAATTTAGTGATACTTTTCCTTATTTTTCCATATAAACATATGTTGTGATCCTCACTGGACAGTCTCGGCAAGACTGCGAGACGGTTCTAATGAGGAGTCACAACGTTCGTCATTTAGAAATCAGAAAAATATCTCTAAATTATCCTAACCCCACCCTTATCTGGACCACTTGCTGACAGGCTGGATATATTTTATAGGATGTTGGCTGAGTGTATCCAAGTGCACAGCTGCTCCTGAAGAGGTTGGTACCTACCGTGACATGTATGGTGAGATACATCACGACGCAGCGGATAATGAAACAATGTGCGTCAAAGCCGCCATTGCACAGTGGCAGTTCTGTGGAGGTCATGCTAAGGAACAAGTGATGGCCATTTTCGGACCTACAGGTTTGTGTACATAAACATTAATAAAATTTCCTTTTAAAAGGAAGGCTTGCACAGCTAAAACAGTGAAATTTTCATGAGTTGTTATTGAAGTGAACCCGATTGTTAGTGCACTTTCTGTTGCTTACTTTTATTTAGCAAAGTATTTTATTTCTAACTTCTTGAATGGTGGCATTATCCATGGGTGTAAGGTAAAAACAAGTGTAGAATTTTATTTGAAAAACAAATTGAGGAAACACACACACACACACACACACACACACACACACACAAACAACAACAACAACAAAAAAAAACAACAACAGTTTTCCAACATTTTGGCCGGCCGTTAGTCATGTTTCAAGGAAAATAACTATATGGACATATTTCAAGTCTTTTCTTTACGGCTGTTGAATCACATTTAGTCTGAATCAAAATTTTTGGAAAGACTGTTTCAAACCCATGTCTATGGAATCTTGGCACATCTGAACTTGGCATCAAAAGAAGAAGTAAATTAATATTTACTGAAGTTTATTTTTGGCCGTTTAAGTGGCATCAGTGGCAGTGACTGGAACAAAATTTTGACACTCTGAGAAGAAAATGCATGCTGTTATTGTTTGGACTATAACTTGCTTTACACCATTTGGGAACAACAAAGCACGGAACCGATTGCGTTCGTATTTCCATGAACTCCCGACAAATGAAATTTATCTTTTATATTTGTGCTATGTTTTTTACATGAATTTTATTTACTCATTCAAGAAGTTCTGACTAATTATACGCCAAGCAAAGGACAAAGAATAGTTATTAACCAACTTGTTTGGTAATGAAGTACAGCAGCCGTCACTATGACATGACGTATATCAAACGTTACGTCGGCCAATCATCTATTTGAATTATCCGTGACGTTGCTTAAGCGTAAGATTGCATGAATGTGTGTTGTTCGTGGATGTATGAACATCGTCAGCCCAGTATAGGTTCATCTAAGGAAATCGTCGACGAGTGTAAATATTTTTCTGTACATTTGTATAGCTGAACTAAGAAGGCAACATTAGAGAGTGTTATAAAAGCAAGAAAAATGTCCACACACTCCAACCCGCACCTACTGCAAACACAGTAGGCCCTTGTTCTACTATAATCCAAATAAGTAGGACGCCCCGGCACTGGAAGTTATACTCAGGATCATCGCACCAATCAACCAACCCTCCGTTGTCATAAAGCTGTCAATGAATCCCTATCTGTTTCAAATTTTAACAGTTCTGAGTTTCATATGTTAACAATTCTGAATTGTCCCCTTTTTCTGTATCATTGTTCAGGCTATTCATGAACATGTTGATGGCCAAAAGGAAATTTATCAGATGCTAAAAATGTATACAGAATATATCGCTTTGTGCCATTGAAAGGCCTGTTGCAATGCATAAGCGTTAAGTACTCACCGACATTACCGACTTTTACATGCATAACACTGTCAGTTCTACATATAAGAGACGTTCTCAGTTAAGCTGTGTTACGCAGAAGGTTTTACACTCGGTCGACACGGGTGTAGAGCCTTATGCGTCGCCAGGACGGCGGAGGGTGACTTCCGGTTAAAGGGTTATCTACTAGTGTAATACACTAACAAGGAAACTCTAACAACGTTAGAATTTTTTTAAGTTTATATATAATGTAAATTTTATATACAACAATACAATTTACAACTGTCACAATTACAATAATATACAACACATATCAGTTCATGTCGCTGGCCCAAGTAAGGTGTTTGTTTCAAATATGTAATCGATTTGCGTACAATACGCAAATAGATTACCGTCTGACGACAACACCGTACTCGGCTCAGCGCCATGAACTAAAAGAAAACACAAAGAACAAAAAAAACGTTAGTTTGAGCTCATACAAAAAAACAAGGCCTTATGTTGGTAGACTTCAATTCGTCGTTCCCTGGATCATGTCATGGGCCAGTCCATATATCATGAGGAACACCAACTCTTATTAACACGTGCACGATTATATACTGGTCGCTCCCTGGATCGTACCAGGGACCAGTCTATATATATTAAAACACCTTAGTGGACGAACACTGTCCCACACTTGATGTGACCTTCAGATCTTATCACAGAATCTGGCAAAACTGTGCTAACCACTTCCGCCTACATTTTGTGCTTCCCGCCTCTGCTTAGGAACCATGCACAAACGGCGTTGTATCTGCCTCTACCCGGGTTGGTATTAACCTGGAGACGTTTATCGAATCTCCAGGTGAGACGTGGCTCTAAGCCCTAACAGCTGACTGTCGGACTTGATGTGCCCTTCTAGGTCTTAACACAGAATCTGGGCACACAACAATATAACATCCATCAAGAATTAAACAGCCACGTCTAACTTTTCATTAAAAGATAGGCGTATAAATACTATGCGTCTCACATTAAAATCATGCAACACGCTTTCCACAATCAAAAGACACGTGCAGGTATTCACCTTAAAATCATGCAATACGCTGTCCACGAGAGGTATTCACAAACAACCCATGCATAACGTAGCCACAATTTCCGTAAATGTTTTATTACCACAGTTATCCTAAAAACTGTAGCCTTACTGATTGAAAGGATTAAAATAATCTCGACGACATAGTGGACGATTAGATCCATTTCGTAACATAGGTTTCCCCTTAGGGAGAAAAAAACATAACAATGTTTCTTTTCTGAAATAGTACGAAATGCGATCGAATCGTAGGCTATGTCAAAACTGGAAAACTAGCTATATACACAACAACGATGCATAACGTGGCCAAACTATCTACTAAGGTAGTCTGCCCCCAAATTATCTTGGCCGCGGATAGCAACGATCCTGAATCTGTACGGCTGTAATTTCATGGCCCAACGCATGATTCGGGGATTGAGCACCTTAGCTGTCTGCATATAAGACAAAGGTTTGTGGTCAGTTTCAAGTAGGAACTCCGCCCCATACAGGTACTTACGAAATTTCTCAACACCCCAGATAATACCCAAACATTCCTTCTCAATTACAGAGTAGTTCTTTTCCCGAGGTAACAATTTCTTGCTAGCATAAGCAATCGGCAAACGACCTTCACCTTCGAACTCCTGAAGCAAAATAGCTCCAAGACCAACGTCTGAAGCGTCTGTTCGAAGTACAAACGGGTTACCTTCTTGAAAAACAGGTAAGCGAAGAATAGGACTAGACGTGAGCCTACTCTTCAGGGTTTGAAATGCCCTTTCATGCTGATCTTGCCAATCTTTGATAGAATTAGGTCTATCCCGTTTAGTTAAATCAGTCAGAGGAGAAGCTATGGATGAGAAATTTGGGATAAAACGACGGTAAAACCCAGCTAATCCCAGAAAAGATTTAATTTGCCTTTTCGTACATGGACGAGGAGCATCTCTGATAGCCTGTATCTTGTCCTCTTGCGGTCGTACCGTCTGTCCGACGATATTGTGACCAAGGCACTCGATACTGCCATATCCGATCATGCATTTAGATGGTTTTGCCGTCAATTTGGCCGACCTGAGCCGATCTAACACTTGACGTAATGACGTCACATGATCCTTCCATGTTTCAGTAAATATCCACATGTCATCAACAAAGCTGTCAACATTTGGGAGATTGGACAATATGATTCTCATTAACCTACAAAATGAGGCTCCCGAATTGACCAAACCGAAGGGCATAGTTTTAAACTGGAATAAACCCTTAGGCGTTTCAAATGCCGTCAAAGGTTTAGACCTTTCAGTAAGACTGACTTGCCAATAACCCTTACTCAGGTCCATCTTTGTAAAGAATTTATGTCCCGACATTTTATTGATAACCTCCTCCATATTTGGCATAGGTTCTGCATCGAATTCCGTCACTTTGTTAAGCTTCCGGAAGTCGATACAGAATCTAACTGATCCGTCTTTCTTCGGAACTAGGACAACAGGAGATGAATACGGTGAAATCGACGGCTCGATTACCCCTAAATCCAACATATCCTGTATCTCCGTCTCCATGACATTACGCGTCTTATACGGGATAGAATAACCCTTCGTCCGTATGGGTTCTGACGTGAGTAGTTTGATATCGTGCTTTATTTGATCAGTTCGACCGGGTAAACTTGATAGTACATCCGGGTACTGTTTAATCAACGCTTCAACCTCCATACGTTGTTCTGACGTTAACGTATCCGAGATACTGACGTCATTATAAGTTTCCGGCTCTTTAGCTGTCGGAAAAGCACAATCATCAAGAGAAAATTCATCACTACCATCGTCATCAACCGACTCTGTAGTCTCAGTCGACAATAAACAATGTGACGGCACAGTACGACGTTCGACATACTGTTTCAGCATATTAGCATGATATGTACTCACGACACCATTGACGTCGATTTTATAGTCCATTCTATTCACCACCTCTACTACTTCATATGGACCCTTCCACTGCAATAACAGTTTATTACTGTCAGTTGGCAGTAATAACAGTACTTTATCTCCCACGTTAAATTTACGCGACCTAGCGCGTTTGTCATAATAAGCCTTTTGCTTTACTTGTACTTTCCGTAAATTATCATGTGCTAACTTACACGTCTGCTCTAACCGTTCTCTCAACTCAATTACGTACTGGTACGTAGACAGAACCTGCTCATCCTGTACCTCTTCGGACCATAATTCACGTAATATTGCCATAGGGCCCTTAACGTTACGTCCGTATAACAGTTCAAACGGGGAAAAACCTAATGACTCTTGCTGAACTTCCCTTACTGCGAATAATAATGCTGGGAGATACCTGTCCCAGTCATTCGGACGTTCTACGCACATTTCACGTAATATCTGTTTCAATGTATCATGGAATTTCTCCACGGGTCCTTTACCAGTAGATTGATAAGGAATAGTTGTCAGATCTTGAAGCGACAACAACCTACTAACCTCTCTCATGACGTCAATCGTGATCTTACTATCATGCTCGATTAGCATTTCACTCGGTATTCCTAATCTACTGAACATTTCAACTAACGCTTCGGCAACGCGTTCTGTCTCAATGCCGGGTAACGCTACCGCCTCGGGATATCTCGTCGCATAGTCTATCATTGTTAAAATATAACGGGATTTCCTGTCAGAACGAGGTTCTATCGGTCCGACTATATCAACCGCGACTCGTTTAAATGGTGTGTCAATCTGTGGCAACTTTCCTAAAGGAACCTTAGTGACACGACCTTTTTGAATAGTCCTTTGACATATGTCACAAGATTTACAAAACCTTGCCACATCACCACAAATTCCAGGCCAAAAGAACTCAGTTAACACTCTATCCATAGTTTTCTTTATGCCCAAATGACCTGACATCAAGGTTTCGTGCGCCAATCTTAACACCTTTTCACGAAAACCTTCAGGGATAATAAGTTGCAAAGTGACCTTGTTTCCCTTAGTAAACTGCCTATACAATAAATCTTTCTTTCGAATAAACTTAGTTTCACCCCGGTTCAATCCACGACTAATCGTCACATTCCCAGATTCCACTCTTTGCCTTATGCCATTCAATTTAGGGTCAACAACTTGGGCCTGCTTCAATGCCTCCTTATCACTAGCGATAATTTGATCAGGAACTTTAAGTTTCCTATAGACCTCTTCACCTTGCTTAGCTTGTGACCTAGTCACTGCCGCCATTGCAAAATGGGACATATCGGGAAGTTTTGACCCGTCAATATTTCCAATAACCAGGTCATACAATGTATCTTCCATGCACAATGCCTCAGTTTTTCCTGTGAAAAATGGACAATCTATGTCAACCATTGCTAAGGGATACCTTTGGGTAGATTCATCAATCAAAGTTACATCAGATTCTCTACCAAGTAACTGATCATTAGAAACCAAGTTTCTACGAACGACACACCCAGTACAACCTGTGTCCCTTAAAACTACAACAGTCTTACCATTAACCGTACCCTGCGCTGTTGGTAATCGCGACCTTAAAAAGTAACAGACACCTTCCCTATCCACGTTATCATTGATTAGTGGACTTTCTTCCTTACTCTTATAGAGACCTTCAATTTCATGAGACCTATTCATTGTAGTTTTACAAAAGCTCATTTGATGTCCGCCACCCCGACCACGTCCGCGGGAATAACTCCGACCACGGCCACGATCTGAATTACTACCCTTCGTCTGCACAGTATCGCTCTTACTCTGTGATCTTTGTGTCTCATCTTTCGGTGCATAACTACTCCCCTTACTTCCGCTATATCCGCTTGCACTTGCAACCACCTCCGCACTATATGCTTGCTTCCTATCGGGATTCTTAAAACATTTATATGTTAAATGTCCCTTACCACAAATACTACATTTTATCTCTGGCTTCGCACTCGGCTTATTATCAGATCTACTCTGAGTTACGCCCTTACTATCACGCTGCCCCTTATTAACACAAGCGTAGACACCGCCACGTGCTTCTGCAAATAAATCTGCTTCCCTAGCCATCTCACCTAGATTCGTGAATGTTTTCGGTTTCAAATGAACATATAGTTCTTTACTACAGGATTCTAAAAACTGATCCCTAGCGAAAAAATCACAAACAGCTTCGTAAGACTGGTCTACTTTCGCCATTTTTAACCATTTATTAAGATACGACCTAAGTCTACTACTAAGCTGAATAAACGTTTCGGACTTTTCAGGCCTATCATAGCGAAATTTCTTCCTAAATCCGCGTTCAGTCATATCAAAATTCTTTAACAACGCATCTTTCAACTTGTCATAATCCGCTGCATCATCTACAGACAATCTATCATAGACATCAAGCGCGCGACCTTTAAGTAATGCGCTTAAATATGCAGCCCAAACGTTTTTATCCCATTTATTCGCCGTCGCGTATTTCTCAAACCTTGATAAGTAACTATCCATTTTGTCCTTACTTTCATCAAAATACGGTAACTTGGGATCTCGCGCATGCGCTAACTTTTCAGCCTTCTGTTTTTCTAATTCAACTCTAAACGTTACCTTCTGCAAATCTATCTGATTCTTCAACTCGCGTTGCTGCAATTCAAAACTATACTTCAACTTTTCTAACTCAACTTCGCTCGACAACTTCGCTTCCTTATCGCTTTCGACTTGAGACAACTTAGCTTCCCTATCTTTCTCGGCTTGCCGCTCTATGCTTTCAATTCGCGCCATCTCAATTTCCCTATCCGCCGCAATCTTAGCTAGTTCTACTTCCCTATCCTTTTCAGCCTGCGCGATCCTAGCTAACTCAATTTCCCGGTCTTTATCGGCCTGCGCAAGCTTTTCTTTCTCCGCCACGATCTTCTCTTTCTCCGCCGCGATCTTCTCTTTATCAAGTTCCCTTACCGCGTGCCTTTCTGCCCTTTCAGTCTCTTGCTGTTGCTTTACAAATTCCTGCAATGCCTGCCCTTCATAACCTAACTCCCTTCCCGTCTTAACTAACTGATCCATGACGCTTAACGTAATGCTCACGTTAATTTAACTGAAACCGACGTTCACTTATAGTCACACACGTTAACTAAAACGTTAACAATAATAATAACGAACTAATCCAACTAAAACATTGATTAATTAGTATACTCGCGATCTGGACGTAGCCATTAAAGTTACGTTCATAATAGACCGGAAATGACGTCATAAACTGACGTTGACTTTACCGAGAACCTCTTTTCTCTACCATATGACACAATTAGATGACGTAAATAACCCACATTACAATTACGCCCAACTTGATCTAGCGTATCGGATATACAAACGTAACGTATGTAACGCAACGTATTAACACTGACACGACAACTGTACGTCCTACATTACAAAACCTTATAGGATACCAACGGTAAATCAAACTTAAGATTCCGCTATTAGGTTTAATTCATTGTAACGATATTATATAACGTTACGAGTGACCTACGTTACTAAATCAGGACATAAAATGGACCTCAGTAACGGTTACGACACAACGTACAAAACGTTTAAGTTAATAAACTTACAGATTGTCATGCAACAGCAGTGCCAAGGTACTCAAACGGACCTTAAAACTAAATATGTATCATCCGTGCCAAGACAATTCAGGTCTAAATACCTCAGTTTCCCCACTCAGATATGCAACCTGTTACATTCTATCACAAATTAATGCATGGGCTATCGCACTTCATCACGCAGGGAATAAGGATAGTTGACCTTAATTGAGTGTAGGTTACATTTACAAAGAATTTAGTGGCAAAATTGCTCCCCTAAAATCACAGCCTTACGTCACCTTAGAAAAGAACAATCAGAAAGTCAATAATAATAAAAAAAATGTCTGACAAAATTGTGCCTAGATTCTGTATATATTGTCAATGTGTTACACTGGCAGATATTAACCGGAAATCAAATCCCGTTACTTCATGACACCATGTTACGCAGAAGGTTTTACACTCGGTCGACACGGGTGTAGAGCCTTATGCGTCGCCAGGACGGCGGAGGGTGACTTCCGGTTAAAGGGTTATCTACTAGTGTAATACACTAACAAGGAAACTCTAACAACGTTAGAATTTTTTTAAGTTTATATATAATGTAAATTTTATATACAACAATACAATTTACAACTGTCACAATTACAATAATATACAACACATATCAGTTCATGTCGCTGTCCCAAGTAAGGTGTTTGTTTCAAATATGTAATCGATTTGCGTACAATACGCAAATAGATTACCGTCTGACGACAACACCGTACTCGGCTCAGCGCCATGAACTAAAAGAAAACACAAAGAACAAAAAAACGTTAGTTTGAGCTCATACAAAAAAACAAGGCCTTATGTTGGTAGACTTCAATTCGTCGTTCCCTGGATCATGTCATGGGCCAGTCCATATATCATGAGGAACAGCAACTCTTATTAACACGTGCACGATTATATACTGGTCGCTCCCTGGATCGTACCAGGGACCAGTCTATATATATTAAAACACCTTAGTGGACGAACACTGTCCCACACTTGATGTGACCTTCAGATCTTATCACAGAATCTGGCAAAACTGTGCTAACCACTTCCGCCTACATTTTGTGCTTCCCGCCTCTGCTTAGGAACCATGCACAAACGGCGTTGTATCTGCCTCTACCCGGGTTGGTATTAACCTGGAGACGTTTATCGAATCTCCAGGTGAGACGTGGCTCTAAGCCCTAACAGCTGACTGCCGGACTTGATGTGCCCTTCTAGGTCTTAACACAGAATCTGGGCACACAACAATATAACATCCATCAAGAATTAAACAGCCACGTCTAACTTTTCATTAAAAGATAGGCGTATAAATACTATGCGTCTCACATTAAAATCATGCAACACGCTTTCCACAATCAAAAGACACGTGCAGGTATTCACCTTAAAATCATGCAATACGCTGTCCACGAGAGGTATTCACAAAAAACCCATGCATAACGTAGCCACAATTTCCGTAAATGTTTTATTACCACAGTTATCCTAAAAACTGTAGCCTTACTGATTGAAAGGATTAAAATAATCTCGACGACATAGTGGACGATTAGATCCATTTCGTAACAAGCTGGGCCATTAGCTATTATTTTTGTCCTTCCGTATTACATTTCTTTAAATTACAAAATAACGGTCCTGTTTACCCTCTGACAAGTAGCCCTCTGTCTAAAGAAGTAGATAAAAGTACCAAGACATGCATGCGTTTTGTTAGACATTTTTAACACTGGTTCGAATAATGATACCCTGGTTTAAAAGGCGACGTTTTTAAATGTCGCAATATTGCGATTGTATAGATATGAACGCCGCACGGCTAAAAAAGATAAATCACTGCTTAAAATGGAGTTCCATTATTAAATTCAGGTGATTTCTTATATATTTCCCCTCTTAAACAATATCTAAAGGGTAGTTTTTGCTACGAAATGAGGCTGGGAACTAATGTCGCAAATTTGATGTAACCTACGTCACAGCGCTAAATTCGTGATACATGTATTAACTAAAATGGCCCAGCATCATAACACTTACAAGATCACACGAAGAAATATGTGTTCCTTAATAGTTTATATCATTTGTGCAGATTTGGTCCATTTTGTATATTTTACTCGACTTCAAAGTACATTACCCCAGCATTTTTCTGTAAGAATGTAACCTTACGTCACGGGCTTTTCTAAAAACTGAGCAAAGCAATCGCTCTGAAACTCAGGTGCAAAATCCTGCCTAGTAACAGCTACAAGATGGTGTGCTTAGATTTCATGCACTGAAACATTTAATGGTATAAAAACGTTAAAAAGTGTGTACTGTAACCTACGTCACACGTAACCTACGTCAAAACGTCACTAAGATCACGTTTTGAAAGCGTTGACGTCATTTGATTAAGCAGCGCTTCATAGAAAACCCCTTTCTTCCAGAAAAGCAAAGAAAAACATTTTAAATTGAAACCAGCCAAAATAATCAAATGTCAGTAGATTGGTAAAAGTGCAATGCTACGCATGTCAAAGAAATCGTATGCGACATCGTTCTTCAACGTATCTAAATAACGTCATAAAATACGCCATTTTTTATTGTTAGGGTACGTCTCTAAACATGGTTGGTATTCCATAATCTTAAACTATTATCTGAAAATATTTTAAAGCTTTGAAGCAGATATCATGAGCATTATGGTCGTGATTTTTTCTTGAATTCTGGCATGGTTGTATATATGGCCATTTTTGTCCGCGAATGGCCCAGCTTAACTGAGAACGTCTCATAAGCAAGCCGCACACATAGATAGATGGAATAAAAAAAATCAGTTAATGTGATAAGGGAAGAAAATCGTCAAAAGCGCTTGTTTCTAAATCTAAACAATAAATTTGAACTCTGCTCTTTCAGTTTTTACAGATACACAGATCAGCCCACTCCGGCATAAGCGCAGTCTTATCAGTCTGTCCTTAGTATAAAAGATGTCTTCATCATGGATCATCATGAAGAATATATATGCCGAAAAAGACTGATCAGATCCCATGAATGCACCGGCGCTGGGCAGTGTGCCGGCTGCTCCGACCAGTCAGATTATGCGATGCCCTAAGGCCTATTTTTCGCGACGCCGCTGCACGATTTTTGGAAAAGCTAATGCTTTGCGCTATTTCTATATATAAACACTGTTTCTTACACAGGTTTTGGTATATTTCTTCGGATGCAAAGCATAACGCTTTGCATTAAATTCAGAGTTTCATTTTTAATGCAATCAGTTTATAAAAAGCAAAAGAAATGTGGCCAAGTTCAAGGCACTTGTAAAAGAAAAACGTGCTTTTTAACGGAAATATTAAAAAAGTACATGTACTATCAAAAATAGATTATTAAAGTTTCCATCTGTTATTTTTAGCAGATGAGGTAAATCAGATATGGATAAAAATAGACAAAATCGGACGATGTCTTTGTTTGTTATGTCTGTGAAGAAAATAATGAAGAAATGCAGTCTCAAGCCGGAACGAGCTTTCCAATCTCTTTGGCTTAATATTGCGGCCCTATAAAAGTTTAGAACGAATCTTTGCAGTACACACTCTCCAGGTATTTTCCGACTCAGTGTGACGTATCGTCTCTTCCGAAAATAACTCGGTATCACTAAACCACTTGAATACTGGCTTGCCGCCGAGACGGCAAGCCAAAAAAACATAAAAAGGAAAATCCATGTTTTTAGTTATTAAAATATTCTAAAATTGCATAGAATATTCATCGTGCCGAAACCATGCCTACTTTAAACAGGTATTCATTAAGTGAAAAATGTATACATCTTTGTGAAGGAAAATCATGAACTTATTGTGGGATATTCATTGCAGTTTTATTTGTGGGACTATGTCACATGCTAAGTTGTCGTTGCCTTTGCTATTTATACACTATCAAGTGACCTTTGAGTGACATTCTGGGTGTAGCTCGGAAATATCAATTCCCAGCGGGAACGTAATTATCAAACGATGGGGACATAACGTTGAAAGATCATCGTATCAGTGTCGAAGCAACGTCATTACGTTCCTTCGAAGCTGATACGATGTCGTTTTAACATATTTTCCACTAGAAATATGCGTCAACTTTTGAAATAACTAGGGTCAAGTCTGGTAAATTCGCGCAGCAGGTAAATTCGGACATACCATTGCAAACAGTAAAAATTCAGATGAGACGTCTCCTAATGAGCCGTCTTATCTGGATTTTCACTGTTTGCCCAGTTTTTTTGTTTGTTTTAAATCAAAACAACTGACATATAAAGGAAAAAGTGCCTCTGTCCGAATTTACCTGCTGTCCGAATTCACCCGACTTGACCTTAACAATTACTGTATTAATCTTTATGTTAAGTTTGTGAGTGATTCGCCGGCGTTTACACATCCATAAAATCTACAAAAATAGAATTCATTTCTTATAATTCCAACTCGGTTATTTTTACCTTAAAATGTCAGGTATACCGAGTATTTTAGAAACTGCCGCAAAGAAAATAGTCCAAGTAGTTCCCGATTTCTGGTTCAAGGGATTTATCGAAGTATAAACACCGTTTACTGTACTCTCTTGACCAATCAAATTGCACTAAATAAGCAGTAGAAATTTGAGTTGGAATTTCACAGATTTACATTTAATACATTGCCAACTGGCTTGTATGATGTTGCAGATTATCGTATCATGAGCCGACTAAGTAAGTCCAAGTCTGTTGCTTTCAGTTTGTGTTTGAATATTCTCTGTACTTCCGAAAGATCAGACATTTTAAGATGTCTTGGTTAAATAATGCCAAGAAGCTATGTGCCAGCTGCCGTCAGTTTTCTCCGAGTACGCCTTCAGGCTGATAGATCTCCATATAATATTCAAAAAGTCGTGCGTTCTGGCCCAGGCTGATTGAGTTTAATAATCAGAAGTAATTAAACTAATGGGGAATCAAGTTCTGTTTCCAGTAGAAATTTTATTCAATTTTCGTTACGATGATAATTATATTCAGGTGCCACTACTATAGTTGGTGATGGATGCTTTTATGCGTGGTATGGTTGTCCAAAACATGGCGGGCCTGCTGATGGTCATATTGTTCCGGGAAAGGTAAGATAATGGCAGGCACACAACGTTGAAACAACAAGAAATTCTTCATTATTATGTGCTCACTGGGTCATTTGAATGATTGTAGGTTGTTGAGGGGTCATAATATTGTTGGACGAATGTTGGCGTGGGAGGGAGGGGGTGGGGCGGTGAGGGGGGAGTCATGATCATGAAATTATATGCTTTCTTTTACAGCTGATGTTATTATTTGACATTTTAATATTTTGTGACTGACTACACCAGAGAGAGAGAGAGAGAGAGAGAGAGAGAGAGAGAGAGAGATGTCTTTGAACACAGCTGTCCATCACGACCACAGATATACTTAGTTTTCGTCTTGTGGCAAGTCAGAAGTAACCCTTTCAAGGCTGGAAACTTGGTCGATTTTTCTTAGCCAATGAAATTACTTGTAAAAAAAGTAAACAAACATATTCCAGGATGCAATTATACAATACAAATAGTTTGACCGTATAGAATAGAAATGGAACAGAGATTGAATTCAAATATTATACACGCCTGGTAAACTATCACAGGTACCTCCGCGGAGGTACCGATAAAATGTTGTGACAGGCATCCGGAGCTACCTTTGACGAACCAAAAATAAACAAAAACCGGTAGGTATTCGTATTTTTTGATAAAATACATTATAACCAGGGAGTTTATTGAAAATCAAAGAATGCTATTCGACCGTTATATACATTAAGTTTTGTCACACAGTATATCCCCGGGAACTTTACATATATACAGAAGATATGACTTTTGAAGTGGCTTTAGGGTCAGTCGAAAGTACTCAAAACAAGAACAAATCGGTTATTTTAGGTCCTAAATGCACTTTTCTTGCATAAGAATCTGTTGATCTGGATACACTGACGTAAAGTTAACCTCCTTGCCCAAATTTAAATGCCGATAAACTCCAAATAAGGCTGGATCGGTAAAAAAAACAACTGGAGGTGCCTGTGACGGAATGGAGGTGCCTGTGATGTAAGAAAATATAGCGAAAATCTGAAGATTTATAGCGGTTGCAAATATTGATATTCTTCATCTCTAGACCACTACCTTGAAAGAATCGTTCATTCAACGTCGCAATTTTATCTATCATAATGCGAATATCAAGCATAGTATTGTTAAAACGACAGACAATGATCAAGAACTTATACAATCAGATTCTACATTCTGCTCTCAAAACCAAAGCAGATCATCTCAAAGAGTTATTGTCGGTTTTGTTTCCATAGCTGTTAGTCAAACATTGACGAGTTGTACGTAGCTGTTGAAAATTTACTGCCTAATTCAGTGTTAGAATAGTTATGAAATGCGCTTAAATAAGAGGCAGCGTTTTTGTGAATGGTGATGACTGCCTGTCAGTCATTCCGAATCGTTAGAAATTGTCGAGGTCACACGCCATGCTAGCTACTCGAAACGTTTGCAAAAACAACGTTTTAGAAGACGACTTTTATGTAGTAAAAGGGCTCTTTTGTTACCAAATTTGATGCAGTGGCTATTCGGAGAATTAGAATTACACGTTATTTACAGTAAGATTCCGATCACTTCAATATACTAAACGGTGTAATATTGAGAACATGTCACCTGCCGATGATGTAATCTGTAGGCATTACGGAAGTATATGGATTCTTGCGCCAACAATTCAAAACTACCCAGACTGAATCACTTGTAGCACCTATCACTCCATTTACCACAAAGTTAACACATACAGCGAGCGTCATACGACACATGCGAGCGACACATGCGAGATACCAAAAGGATCAACACTATAGATACATGTACGTGTATGCCTGTTGACGGGTATCGGCAATTTTGACAGTTTGACACACCATACGTGTAGCTGGCATGACGTGTGACCTCGACAATTTCTGACAAGTTGGAATGACTCACAGCCAGCACCTCCCGACCACAGTCATCACCAGTCACAAAATGTTGACTCTGATTTAAGCACACATTTCATAACGATTCTAACACTGAAGTGGGCAGTTAATTTTTAGAAACTATGTGAAATTCGTCAATGTTTGACTAACAGAAGCGGAAACAAATTGGGCAATAACTCTTTGAGATGGTGTTTTAGAAATTTTAACATGGAATTTCATGATAAACGCATTATAATAGGACGTTGAAAGAATGATTCTTTCCAGGCAGTGGTTTAGAGAAGATGTCAATATTTCCAGCTGCAATAACTATTCAGATTTTCACTATATTTGCTTACATCACAGGCACCTCCACACCATTGCAGGCACTTCCAGCTGTTGTTTTGAAAAATCAAGCCTTATTTGTAGTCAATCGACATTTCTATTTGAGCAGTGTGCCGAGAAAAACAGATTCGTATGCAAGATCACTGCATTTAAGACCAAAAACGGCCGAATTCTTTATGTTTTGAGTACTGTGGGTTGACATCAAAGCCACTTCAAAGGTCGTATCTTTGGTTAATATGGAAAGTTCAGGGGGATATAATGTGTGACAAAACTTTATGTCTATGAGGGTCGAATAGCACTTTTTGATTTTTAATAAACTCCCTGGTTATTTTATATTTTGTTAAAAAAAGAGGAATACCTACCGATTGTTGTCATTTTTGGACAGTCACAGGCAGCTCCAGGTGCCTGTCACAACTTTTTATCGGTACCTCCGCCGGAGGTACCTGTGATAGTTTACCAGGCGTGATTATATACCAGTATACAATAGAAATAAATAAGGATAAAATAGTCAAAGGAAATCAATAAATACAAATGGTCGAATATAGAATACAAACATAACAACACACAGTAGAAATAAAAAATAAAATAAAATAGTAATATAAAATTTATAAATACAAATGATCCAATATACAATACAAATATACCAGTATACAAAAGAAATCAAAAAGGATAAAATAGTTATATAAAATTTATAAATACAAATGATCCAACATACAATACAAATATACCAGTAGATACTAGGAGACGATGTCTATAAGCTAGTTAGCTTGTATATTATCCATGTATGCATTGATTGTGTATGTTTATATGTTGAATAAAATACTGTTTAAACTAAATATACCAGTATACAAAAGAAATAAAAAAGATAAAATAGTAATATAAAAGGACCCGGTATGATAAGGGCCATTTTTAGCCCCCATTCAAATTCTCTTAAAATTGCATGGTTTCTATTGCTTATCACTTGTGTGTATGGAAACAAACAGAAATGATATGTTTCACTTTTGTTATCTCTCAGAATAACATGATTTCTGACATGCCTATCTTGGTTCAATGATATGAAGGAAAATTGCAAGAAAAACTGAGTTAAATAATTTTTCCTTTAAAGAAATGTCATTTACAATGGTTTTTGAAAGCTCTTGATAATAGGCTTTTGATGAGATGCTTATACGTTGGGTACCACGGGTAATTACCGGTGCACTGCATAAGGCCTGCCAAGGTACCCCACCCGCTCAAGTTTGCAAGTCAAGAGACGCTCACCAAAACATTCCAACAGATCAAAATGAAAGGTGTTCCAAATTATTTCCAGTGTTCTAACTAAGAAAATGAATACCAACAACATATGTTTATTTTGTCTACGAGCCAAGATATGGGCGTTTTTGTGTTGAGAAAACAGAGAAAATGTTCCAAACGCTGCCAGTTTGGTGACAAAAAGTTAAAAATAAACATAGAGCCCGGTCTCCAGCACATTTAATATTTTCATGGCATGTAAATATATCAAAATATTATCTGCATACAAAATATAAAATGTGCTGGAGGACGGGCTCATATATTTTGAAAGCCACAAAGGCTACTAAATTCGTTATTTTCGTCAGAGTTCGCTGGGGGTATGGGAATGTTCAAGATTTAAACACAAATATTTTATGCAAGTACCAGTTAATTTTGTGTTTGCTGTTACATTAAAGGTTCTAACTTTCCTGTGGATGCATTTTAGTTATCGAAATAAAACTTTTGAAAAATGAGTTTTCTGGGGGCCAAATATGGGCCTTATCATACCAGGTCCTTTTTAAATACAAATGATCCAATATACAATACAAATATACCAGTATACAAAATAAATAAAACAATATAAAATATACAATACAAATATACCAGTATACAAAAGAAATAAAACAATATAAAATAGTAATATAACAGCAATAACTACAAATGGACAAATACAGAATAGAAATGGAACATATATGATAGAAATGAACAGAGATTGAATACAAAAATAAAATAATACAATAGAAATAAACAAGGTAAAACAGTAATTAAATATTAATAAATACAAATGATAGAATACAGAATATAAAAGGAACTTATACAATAGAAATGAAAGGATATCGAATACAATTGTCAGAATGTGTACAAGGGACGATTGAAAAGTTCTGAGCCTAAGATACTTCTAGTGAATCTGCGCATGCATGCTTAACATGAATACAATAAGTTGTTATTTACTAGCTTTCTGTGGAAGTTTCATATTGGATTTCTTGGTGAAAGGTGTCTTTTTACAGTACCTTAAACACGAGAGGGATGGCATATTTTATAACATCTAAAATCTAATTGCCTTGCATTACTTTGAAAAACCATTCTTCACATTCTACAAGATTTAAACGGTTCTTGTTGTAGTACATGCAAATATGATGACTTGTCAACGGTTTGACGGAAAAACAAAATATTTTGACGTCTTGTGGCTTTACCGTAAACCCTTTAATTTTGCAACCCTGAAATTTAGAGACCCGTATCCTACTTTCGTGTTGTTTAGGAACATAATGAGCAACATCAAACAATGTTTACACACAATTCTTACATACTTTTTGTCAAAAAGAGTTAAAAGATATCCACTCATGTGCACGCAGAGCATGCGACACCGAGTGTGCACTATCTGCAGAAACTCTCAAAATAGGCACTTCCTGAAAATTAAAGTTTTGCTTTTTAATCTGAAATGGAATAAGTTATGTTTGCACATATCATCAATTACAGGGATGCTGTAGGACATATATTTGCAAAAAATCAATTGCAAAATGTTTGACTCTGCTAAAGTCATGGTCGGTCAAAAAGAGTGCACTCATGGGGGTAACTGTAAAGGTGAAGTGTCTTCCAATTGAAATTGAAGATAAATTCCCGAAATTTGGTGATTGTTGCTCTGTAGAATGGCCGTTTAAAATCAGTAACCTAAATTTACCCAAAGGTTTCAGAATATGGTGGGGCATAGAACTTTTCAATCGCCCCTCTTATGTACTTTTTTGGTAAGCGGTTCGCATATTTCTTAAAGTGGTTGGCTGGTTTTGTGTTTAGCGGCCCTTTGAGACAGTATTTCAGTCTATATCAGGCCGTCTTCCAGAGAGAGGGAGAAATAAGAGAGAAATTAAATGTCCAAACAACCCCCACCCGCACCTACTGCAAGCACAGTAGGCCCTTGCCCTATAAGTGTCCAAAGTAGTAGGACGACCCTGCACTGAAAGTTACCCAGCACCATTGCCCGACCCGACTACCCCCTTCTTAAAGTGAATTGGTATCCGCTACTTCTTCCTTCTCAAATGAATAGGGGTCAAATCTTCAAGGATAAAATGCTCTCCTGGAAGCAAATTCTTTTCCATTAGAGTAGACCCCTTTGTGGAAAGGTGTAGCCGTCCAGGGAAACAAACAGGACCTAATAAAAATGTTTACTTTCATAAAAATGGTGAAAAACATGTAGATGTACCATACATTTTCAACAACTTAATGTTGAACTACTTCAGTTTTCGAGGGACTCCTACGGAGAACGTGTCTACAATGCATCCCATAATGAGGAGGCTTGCCTGGCACGAGCCTACCGAGAGTGGTCATATTGTGGGAAGAGCAAAAATCATCCCGTTACTTCCGTATACAGACCGACAGGTATACAAGTCTGTTGACTGGTTCAGAGCTCTAGATAAAGTGGATTTTGAGGATAATTCGGAGATAATTTTCATAATTTTTTTCTGCAAAAACGTATGTTTTTACCCTTCATTAGAGCCGTCTCACCGACACGGTTCAAATGAGGGGTCACAACATATGTATATATGGTAAAATACGGAAAATTATCCCTAAATTATCCCTGTCACTACTTCTTATCTGGAGCGCTGCTGGTTCTAGAGCCTTATACACGCCTGGTAAGCATTCAGTACCATTCCCACGTTTTGAAATAAAACTTCAAGCTTTTGCAAATGGACTGGCGAAATATAAAGGTGCTTTTGCCTTGTATTTGAAATATGAAGGGTGCATTTGCCATTATATTGGTCCAAAATTTCAGGTTTTTAAAAGATAAATTGGTTTGTGAAAGATAAAATGGTTTGTGAAAGATAAAATGGTGAAAATATCACAAAACTCCTGAAAGTGACCAAACAGAAATTTCGCTTTGGTCATGTTCAGATCATTTGTTGTATATTTCACCCATTCTTTTTTTTCTTAGAGGCAAATATTGTGCTAGAACATGCTTTTCACACACACGAGTTGAATAACTTGTTATAGTTTAGCTTTTTTTATTCTTTTTTTTTGCAAAAGCTTGAGTTTTTAATTTTTCAGGTGGGTTTTGAATTGCGTGTTTACCAGGTAGGATAGAGTCGGGTAACTTCGGACAGCAGGTAAATTTGGACAGTGACATTGTTTCCTTTATATGTCAGTTGTTTGTAATTAAAACAGAACTAACTGGGCAAACAGTAAAAATTCTCATGAGACGGCTCATTATGAGCCGTTTCATCTCGATTTTCACTGTTTGCAATGGTATGTCCGAATTTACCCGCTGTCCGAAGTTACCCGACTTGACCCTAAATCGGAAGGGTCACCCAAATACCAGTTAAAAAGACGGCTAATGAACCACTGAGTGAGTAACGTAGGGTTTAAGATCCCACCAACACAGATATCAAACGCCACTGCGCAGTCTGGTCAGACCATATTCAGTTCGTCTAGGCAATCACTCGGGACACAATATGATCAGAAACGAACATAGTGAACTGGTCTAGCAGGCTAGCTTTAGCAAGTGTTGTTTGCAGATCCTTTGAGACATTAAGGGAAATTTTCTCGTATTTCACCACTTCAGTTTTCGAGGGACTCCTGGGCAGAACACCACGATAACGCAGGTCATAATGAGGAAGCTTGCCTAAAACGAGCCCTGTCAACATGGGTATATTGTGGCTCTAACAAAAACCACCCCGTTACTTCTGTATACAGACCTACAGGTATTTTGGACCAGTCCGTAATTATTTGTAGCACATTTGCTTAGCACAACTATTCTACATTTTGGAGCATGGCCCAAATATCGTAAATATCGGTGTGCGTTTTGTCTCATGACGTGAGTTTTCTTTTTATTACATGGAAATTTTATAATCAAATGCCTCTGTAATGCTTGTTTTTATGTACTGGCGCTCACCCATTACACTAAATAATGATTTACCACGCCTCCATTTCATTTGAAACGAGTTGTTAGGTATCAAAAATAAGGATGGCTAACCCTTAGGTCTCCAGACTGATGAAGAGGGATGTCTGGCACGATCCCCGCTATTTAATATTTCTTAGCCTTTAGCACAAAGGTTTATGTAATAAACTGTATAAAAGATGATGTGTGAGCGGATGAACTTGCGTTTAATGTCCCGACATTCAAACGAATATCGTATTGGGACAAAGCGCTCACATAGCGACAGCCAAACGAATTCGATGTGTTATACGAAAACAGTGGTAATTACTTAGATCGTTGTTTCACATTTGACTGAAACTCGGTCTTTTGCAGAAGTGACTTTAATTACATGATAGACCAATGACTGTCACCAATCAAGAGATCGCACCAGCTTTCAAATGATATGCGACAGTGTCTGGCATTTGAGCCTTATGGAGCGAAAATTGGAAATATTGTTTTTAGCATTTTCATATTTATTAGTGCTTCCAGAATAGATTTCGAGAAGCACAAAGAAATAGCGCTAAGGTTTACTGCCAAAGAAAACGAAATTCACACCAACCCGATTTTTTGTTTTCATTTCACTAATTATATACAATTTACTTACTAGCTGGATAAACCTTTATAACTCTGGTTCATGACATTGCTTTCAAAGATCTATAAAAAGAGTGTAGATGAAGAAAATTAATGACGCCGATAGAAATGTTGAATCACTCTTTTAAGGTGACACTTTGAAATTTAGTAGGCACTGCGCGGAAGTACAATTAACTTAACGTGCAAATATTATGACGTCACATTCGTTTCACGTTTCGTGACGCCAACGTCGCACCTCCACAAGGCTCAAAGTGCCAGGCACTGTCACAATTATAAGAAACCTGTGCCAAAACAAGACACAGAACATGTGTTGCAGCAAACACTCTAATAAGCCTTGGCAGCCGCTGTTCCCAGCGGACACATGACGTCAAAATGACGTCATTCTGTTGTCTATGCGACGTCATTACGTCGCATCGATGTCGGTACGGTGTCATTTTAAAGTCATGTATCTGCTGGGCTGATGTTCACAATAGATGTCTCCCGAGATTGTAGATGAAGCTTCCGATCAGAAGGTATCTTAACATGCTGATCTTTGCCATATAACCAAAATGTCTGATATGCTGTCGGTCAGCCCTGGTGACTTTTTGGCTTTGTTGTTGTTGTTTAGTTGTGGTTTAATGTCCCAGTAAACAATATTTCAGTCATCTCAAGACGTTTCCACCGAATTTGTAGGACTTAAATTGACACCCAGGTCCTGCTAAAGCTACTAGCAGCTCTGTCGCAGAAGCACCAGAGAGTCTGTCTATTTTACAGGCCCTGATGGAAGGGGCGGGGGGGGGCTGGGCTTGAGTTACAGGCACAAAACGTTGACCGCTTTAAAACACGTATTTTAGTTGAAATGCTTTTTTTGCAGGTGCTAAACGGACAGCCGGGGCAGGATGCTGGATCAAGATAAGCAAGTGTCCCAAACACAGATATCAACAACTCTCATTCTATGATGCATGGGCTGCATCGAATCTACACGCAGGTATTTGGTTGTTTATTTACAATTAACAGTTAATTCATTATTTGAGAAACTTGGTAAAGTGAAAAAATATAGAGACTTGGTGACTTATGTGTCTATACCCAGTGGGTACATGTCGTCGTAATGACGCCATATTGACGTCGATGCGACGTTATGACGTCGCATCGACATTAATACGACGCCATTCCGACGTCATGAGTATACTGGGTATAAAACTTGGGAGAGCACGCTGGAATATTGGTATTGTACTGAGCCGGCGACCACATATGAGCAAATGCCAAGGGCCTAGCCCAAGTGTGAAAAGACTTTCCAGGATCTGTATGACTCTGAGGCACACCTCGATCATATTATTGTCATGATAGTGTTTGGTAATATAATTTTGCTAATTAAGACAGCATAGGATTGGTGTTTTGACATTATTAACCAGGACACATCATCCACAAATTGTGTTAAGATTGCAAATAGTCGGCAGAATATTGCTGATAAAAACATAAACGTTAAGGCTTTAAAGCTCGGATTATACAAATTTATGTGCATGTTGTATACGAAAATAGCACTCAGCAAGATGTTGATGAGGTAAAGTAGTTAGTATACCATTCTGGGTGATTGAAACTTTAACATCAACTTCGTTTGTTATGTAAAAAACGTTTATTTTCTCGTGACAACCGACTGTTATAGTCATTGTTATATACCTAATGAGACTTTACCATAGGAAAAAGCCGTGTTGTAATCGATAGCATTTTACGTTGGTTTCCTTCTATTTTTAAGTGTCGCAATGCGACAGAATCGCAGACACATGGTTTCAACACTGTTAAAACACGGGTGCCAGGTTTAAACACCATAAAGCCCTCTTTCGTGTCGTCTGCAGAGCTCTGGAATCAAAATGGCGTCCGTTAGAAGGTATATAACAATGACGATAAAACATTATTTTCCTGTGTTTTAACGTTTGGCCAAGCCCTCGTGTATTAACATGTTGCAGCACTCACCGCTGCGCGGTTCGGACTGCAACACGTTAATACACTCGGGCCTGGTAAACGTTAAAACACGGAAATGAATTTTTCACCCACTTAATTGACTAACAATAAAAATATTAGTCATAAGCGTTTATTGCCTAATGTCTTTTTTTATTCGTTTCCAGATGATGATCAGCAGATATGCTTCTATAGAGCCACATATTTCTGGGACTACTGCGGATCTGACCCCGGCTCTCCAGTTACCGCGGAATACCGACCCAAAGGCGCCACATACACAGTGCCAGTAGTGCAATAACAAAGCTCTTTTCAATGGGCACACAATATTGAAACAATGTTGAATCAATGTAGATTCATTGTCACGAAGTTGAATCAACATTTGTTTGACATTGTTTTGCTTGGATGTTATTTGCACCACGCATGTGAAAAGACGTCTTCGGACTTGTGTGAACAGATTATAATCAGATCCGCCTGTACATATGCGTGGTCTCTAGTAGGACTGTGCGTTTGTGCACGCTGGTCTTGATCTTTACTGTTCATATGTTATATGGCGATTTTTCTCATTGCCGAGGCTCACACAATTCTTTCTGGTGATGTTAAATAAATATACAAAAACAGAAAATAAAACGATTCTCTCTTTCTCATTAGCGACACAAGCCGACACAATTGTAAGCCCCAGAAAAGATTTTTAAGTGATTATGAGAGTGAGATATACCGGTATACGTAAATTAGCATGTGCTTGTATATATCCTATTCAGCGTATTCACTAGTTCAGTTGATAGTCAGGACGCTGAAGCCGAAAAAATGCAACTTTAATGCCCCGGCGATTCGAAAGGAAATTTTTACCAAATTTGATAAGCACAATATTTGGGCTCTATGATAGGGTATGATGTGGTCACTGAAATAGAGTCCCGTGCTTTTAATTACCCCTTATTTCCCCTACCCCTTTTAAACCTTAATTTGCTCAAAATGAAAACGCTATGAGTCTGTCCATTTAGAGGCGCATTAAAGTTTTCTGATAAGTTAATGAAATGACGTATTTGTGTGCAAAGTATCAGTTTCTGAAATAATTTACAAAATTCATGCTTAAAATATTAAGAAAACCGGTGTATACACATATTTACACAAGGATAATTCATCCTACCAATTCTTGGTGTTGGAAGGTACTAAATTTCATTTTAAATCGCTGTCTTCCAGATTCTCATCAAACTGCACATAGAATTATAGGGCAGCTGACTAGCAAAATATCCAATGATAATGACACTGCACTCTGTGCTTTGTAAAACGTTTCTCTACAGAGTCTAACCACCGCCATAGATCCCGTTTTCCGCAGACGTTCAGTTCAATTTGAGTTTCAATTTGAATTTTTCCCCGTGCTGTGCAGTTTTAACAAGAAAACCAACCCAACCACTTCTGGGTCTGCAAAGGCTTCCAATAACTTACGCAATCGTATAATCACTGGCGTTTGCCTGTTACCGCTCGATCGTTACATACGTTACTTAATATGTTTTTGTTAAAAAGAATAATGAATGAAGACGATTCAGAAGATATATAAAGATGTAGAATATTTTTTACAGCATTAGAGTATAGTTACTATAATTTGTAAAAAAAAATGTTTCGGAAAGCTTTTCATAGCAAATAATACAAATTATATATGTTACCCATGAAACGAAAATAATAATAAAATAAAATAATATTTCAACTTTAAATCATTTCGTCATTCAAATATGTTTTTGAAAATAGTGCTTTTAAACTCTGCATTTCCCTTGTCTTAAAAGCTAATTCAGTACTTTAGCAAAATGAAGTTT
Organism: Ctena decussata; assembly: GCA_963989385.1. Taxonomy (NCBI): domain Eukaryota; kingdom Metazoa; phylum Mollusca; class Bivalvia; order Lucinida; family Lucinidae; genus Ctena; species Ctena decussata. Next base: position 76,856,541 of record OZ022503.1, on the reverse strand, counting down.
TATACATGTAATTGGTATTTAGTGTGTAAATGAAGTATTTCGACAGCATCTGTAAATATATTAAGTTAGATTGGCACAAATATAATGATAGAAGTATCAAAATTAAAAAAAGACAATGTACTAACGAATATTTGCACTTACTGACAGGCGGAAAAATGAACGGCATTCAAATTTATGTTCAAAATATAACCAAACGTCATGGTTTGAAGAGTAATTACAACGTAAACTACTTAAATATCAAAAGATGCTATTCAGGGATATGCATATGGTAGATATTTGCAGAGTATTGGGATCACTGTTTCCTCCAGTAGGGGGTTAAACCATTGTGAATAGCGTTATTTTGCAAGTTCGTACGTCTCTTCAGAGAAAAAACTCGTTTACATGTTGACTATCTTAATTTGTTTCTTGCTATTTTGTTACAGTGTATTTATTAGATATGCATGAAGACCCAAGTTTACGTATATAAGATGTAGAAAACGTACATAGAAAAACGTAAATAGAATTACCCAGGAAATGCCACAATTACAAAACACAGCCCACCCAAGACACCGAAAGAAGATGGGAAACATGCAAACGACAAAACGGAACAGCACATCTTTGGTGACAGACACATTTAATACATCTAATTTTACCTATTTTCTATTTTAAACCACAAAACAAAATAGAAAGCACAAAGGACAGCTATACAGGCGACCACAAGGCAAGAAAACCAACCAATGGGATTCGCTTGTAGAAGATTTCATATTTGTATAGACAGTTCTACATAATCTACCAGGGGCTTTAACTAGTTTTACTCGCGCAACCTCACACTTCCTTCTGATGCAGCAACAACACGTAGGCCTTGCGTCATAAACATGATGTTTTTAGATATTTGAATACGCAACGAAAAATGAAGTTTCAAACGGCTCAGTCAACAGACATCATATGTATATCATGTATATAACAGAAGAAATAAAAGCATCAGCATAGATTTCAGTATCCGAATAAATCAGTAAAATGAACAATTCTTACTAAACATCTAGTATAATTACTCAACGTAAAATCTTGCCTATCGTACACTTAACTGCTTGAAACCTTTTGAATCAGTGTGTGCTGTACTGGCTATACTAGGTGAATACTTATTAAAACTTATTTTCTAAGAAATCTAACATATGCCGGAAAACTTCGATATATGAAGAATAGATAGCCATAGATGCTACAGCCATTGACTATATCTAAAAGTCGTGGATGCACGTGCCACCATGAAAATAAATATGTAAGAAAACGAGATTGTTAAAGGGATTTGACTTTCATCTGTTTGGCATGTGTCCAAATAGACGTTATACTGCGTTACATAATTGTAATTTGAACATTGTTTCATTCAGTACAAAATAATATTTGCCTGTGAATGAGCTGCTTTCAAGGCCTCAATGTCAGCATGCCTCAAGCCTTCAGTCTTTACAATTAACTTATCATGTGTATCTAAACTGTATACTTTTATCATTATTGAGCATAAAGTCGCAACAATGAAGCACGAAAGCTTTTATAGCCAAAATAGTATGATATTTCATTTCATCTCAACATAAATATAAACCAAAGTCTGAAAATTGAACTTGAATAGCGTATTCGACCGTCAATTACGTAAAATATCCATTTAAAGAAACTGTCAGTGTTACAATTAAGTACCAAGGTTTACTTGCCAAAATGTCATCAACGTTAGCGGTTTGTAGCGCTCTCATCAGTTATAAGGCAAAACATTAAAACTATTCTTGTTGTGACGAGTTAACGAAAGAAGGAAAATACCGTAACTTATAAGATGCCCCATCATCAGTCTATTCAGGAGTTTTGTCAGTGTTTATGGTATCGGGACCGGTCATTCACAATATTTGCCACATTATTCCTACATGGTGTTATCTGCACTCAAAATGTTACAAAATGATATAGTTTACTTACAGTCGGACGGCGAGTATTTGACCGGAGGCTGGAGACTGTGAAAATACATTAGTAGTACATGGCAGTAATATTACCTAATAAGAAGTCTACATGTTTCCGTTGTTGTACTACTTAGCGTATGATGTATCACCGTCTTTAGGGGCATTAAAAATTGATCAAAAAGGTCATTGCAATGAAATATCGTAATTTATTGATAAAATTCATATAACTGGGCTGTTTCTTGAATTTAACTGGAAATTTCACTTGAGCGTTGTCGTTTTTATTGGTAACGAAAAATACCTCCATCCAAGTCTCATAAAGGAATGCGTACTTTGTAAGCAGATGCTTATTTTCGATTTGGCAGATAATTTTCTGTGCCTCATGTCATTAAATTCCTATGTGTATTTTAGTTTTCTCATCTTTCTGTAGTCTTTCAATTTTTATGCTCTATGAATCGATTTTTTCAATAATCAATGTAACAGCAGGTTTTGTAGTGTAAATTACTAGTAATTCCCTAATTTTATATTTATTTATACATGTATTAAAAAGAACGATGGTGTTTGAATGTCACTTGACTGACACCACTATAAATAACAATGTTCAGAGCATCAGTAGTTTTATTTCCCCTGGGGTAATATCCACTCTATCTCTCAATTTATCTATTTGTTTCTTTTTATTTCTTTGACTAAAAGTCACGTATGTTAGTGTCACGAGAAGCGTAGCAAGAAAATTGAACCGTTGTATAATCATGTCAGCAAAAGTGTTGAGCGTTGCTACAAGAAGAAAGAAATAGCAAAAAAAACTGTTTGTTCAGTATTTGTCAAGTCTTTTAACACATAACAACTCTCTTTTCTGTTTCACTATAAAACGCAGCTTGCGAGGGCCCTAAACTGCTTGGTGAAAATAGCGACAAACTTCTGTCAACAATATTTCTTAAAAATGTCTGAATGTCCGTATTTATGAGAGTTTCCTGGGAGTTGGTGAAGGTTGCTGATTAGCTGTGATGTAATGGAACACATTTTGTATAAATGTTATCTACGTTAATTCTACATTAATTAAAGTAGTAACATAGGCGAATTACAAGGAATAAAGCAGGCTGTAATTCTTCTAATATTTAAAGATGATTTTAAAGGAGGATATACCAGCAAAAGTAAACAAAACGATTCTGCCTTCAATTTATTTACAATTTGGGAATATTCTCATATGTAACGTCTATAACCGAATGTTACGGGCTTAAGCCAAAATGGTCAGAAAGCTAATAAGTATCAGTCGTTAGCAGTATAATAGGCTTTTTCTAAAACTTATGTTGCTTGCTTGAAACTCCGCTTCAAATGACATAAAAATACAGAGAAAGGCAGTCGATCATTTTTAGCATTTCTTTGGTACCCAGTTATCTCCCCTTATTTTACATCCTGGATCCATTTTCCAGGACCACATCATACCCTAAGTTAAAGTTGGGATGATAAACTTTCATAATATACCAAATTCATCCTTTCGAATTGTCGGGGCATTAAACTCGAAAAATAAGCCCTATTTGAATTTCAGCGTCCTGACTATTAAGATTACCCAAGATTCATGCATTATTCTTATGAGCAGGGAAAACTCTGGTCGGAATACTCTAATCCGCAGCATGATCTGAGCCTTCTTTGCTGTAACCATTTGTGCGCTGACTGGATCCTCATCTTATATCAATAATGGCATGCAGACATGAGGAAGCGTCATGAGAAAACGAGCGCACTGCGGATGCACTTCACACGAGGGGCCATATGAGGCACGACGCGACAAAACCATCAAAGTGGCAAATGCATCCAGCGCAGACTCTGATCAGCCTGAGCATCCGCCCAGTCTGATCAGAGTCTTCCCTGACCGTATTAGGCTTGCTAAGACCTTTAGCTACCCTTAAAGCACAAAGCGGAGACTCTGATCAGACTGGGCGGATGCCAAGGCTGAATTGAGTCTGCACTGAGTGCACAATTACATTGTTGGTTTTGTCATGTCGCGGCTCAAATGCAGTTCATGAGGAAGCGTCGTGGGGAAACGAGCGTACTGCGGATGCACTTCACACGAGAGGCCATATATATTAAGGTGAACGGGCATCCTTCCAGGGAATGTAATTCCCCTTTTCCATTTTAGCCTCCATTTTCAATGGAAGTCAACTTTTAAAGGAAAGAATTTGCTCCCCTGAGAACCAATGAGCCGCGACATTACAAAACCAACAAAGTGGCATGTGTGCCCAGTGAGGACTTAGATCAGCTTGGGCATGTGCTTTGACTGATCGGAGTATTTGCTGTCGGCATGGTATTAGCTTAGACCCTTAGCTTATCTATAAGTGCACAGCAAAGACTCTGACCAGACTGGTCGGATGCCCAGGCAGAGTCTTCGCTGAGCGCACATGCCACTTTGTTGGTTTTGTCATGTCGCGGCTCAGATGTATTCCTTGTAAGAGTAGATTATTTTGGAAGGGCATTGTTGTCCATGAAAGCAATTAAGAAGTCATAAAAATTGTTCCTTATCCCAAGAAAGCGTAAACAGATGGCGGTGTATTCATACACCTTAACGTCCTTTCAGAAAGCCTTGCTGTCGTAGAGAAATAACCATATGAGCCACGTCAAGAGAAAACCAACAAAGTGGTTGTGCGCATTGCGCAAACTCAGATCGACCTGGGCATTCGCCGAGTCTGACCAGACTCTTCACTAAGAGCGTTAAGGGTAGCTAAGAGTCTAAGCTACCTCCATGCGGACAGCGAAAACTCTTATCAGACTGGGCGGATGCCCAGGCTGATCTGAGTTTGCGCTGGGCGCACAAGTATTTTGTTGGTTTTCTCACGTCTCGGCTCATATTATATGGCCAATTAGAAGGACTGGATTCTGAAAGTTGCACTGTTTTCAGCCCCGAATTTATTCGAATATATTTCAAGAGACTTGCAGATTTCTTCACCCAGACAGGCAAACAGACATACAGAAAAACAGACAGGCAGAAAAAAGCAGACAGAGAGAAAGACAGACGCACACATACACACACACACGCGCGCACATGAAGAGAGGAACTATTTATTTTTGTATAAAGTGAACGTTGTTGGAAAAGGACAATTGTAAAAGAATGGCGTATAACATGGTCTTTCCGCGGTTAATATTTGGTCCGATCCACATATAGAACCTGTGATGGTCGTAAGTTCTTAACGTTTAGAATACTTCGTGTGGAAACCCCTCAAATGGTAAATGGGCTTGTCTAAATTTGAACATACGGAAGTGTAAGGAATCAACAGTATACAAACGCAGCAGAAGCAAACCAATGGGTGCTCGTAAAGTCATGGCGAAGATTTATATAATAGTGTCTTATCACTTTCCGGAGAATATCTCTGCAAAGGTCTTTGAGTTCAAAAGAACGTAAAGCTTATCTACTAGTGATAAGAGGCAACCTCACAGGTAGAACGTCACTGTGTGTCGAAATGGAGTTTCTTGTTTTTGCCCTTTTATGGCAAGGGATCATTGGACTTTGGCTTGGTGCCCAGCCATACCCTGATGCTGTTTACAACAAGTAAGCTCTTTTAATATTTCAGGTGAATGGGTACACTTTTAGTGGAAAGCAGAAATATGTTATTCTTATTTTCACCTTTTGTTCTCAGTTGGATTCAACTCTTAAAGGAAAAAATGTGCTCTCGTAGGAATATTTGTTTTTCTCTTCATTTGGGAAACGTTTCGCCGTCCAGGGAAACTTGCAGAAAATCACAAAGTAGTTTCCCTTTATAAAAATAGTGTGAAAGCATTGAGTATCTGTACATCTTAAATCCGTATATTGCAGTCATCTTGTTTGTACAATAAAACATACGGTACATTTTGATGAAATGCACAAAACTGAGACAGCACAGTACTACTAACACTTATAGTTATGCTGAAATTCAATGTTTGTTCTGGTGAAAAAGACTGCAGAAAGACACACGGACATCATTACATATGCATTGTATGTCCACCCTCTCTAACCCGGCCAACGATATATATTGCTGTAGGCCGACCAGCTGTCGGAGCTACATGTACATAACTGCAGTAGCTAAACTGCAGCTACCTTCTTACATGCTAAAGTTCTAATTGGAATGTAAATAGGAGACATTAATACGATTTCGTCCAGCTCTTTGACAAATATGTTCTGTGACACGACAAAACCAACAATGTGGCATGTTCGCCCAGAGAAGACTCAGATCAGCCTAGGCATCCGCCAAGTCTGATAAGAGTCTTCGCTGTCCGCATGCAGGTTGCTTAGACCCTTAGCTACCCTTTAAGCGCACAGCGAAGACTCTGATCAGACTGGGTGGATGTTCAGGCTGATCTTATTCTTCGCTGGGCGCACATGTATGCCACTTTGTTGGTTTTATTGTGTCGCAGCTAATATTTTGATCTCTTTCATACCCTAGAATAAGAATATACCCTTGATCAAATTTTCACAGGAAGGCAGACATTAGCCATTTAGCACCGGCTCCAGATTTAGAAAGATCGCAAAGGTTCCTGGAAAACCCTGCAGATGTTCACATCTTTGTTAGCCCAAGTGGCTCGGACACTGATAATGACGGGTAAGGTGGCTTTAAATATCTGCATAATAGCTTTTCAATTATTCTAAATATTGGACTATGTTCGAGACTTTTTTTTTTATTTCTGGGAATATACTGTTTTTACAGTCAACTTTCGATATCTAAAAGTCGAAGTTCATTCCAAACTACTAATATCTCAAAGTAAATTGGTCCCAGAAAATTTACCTTGAGATACCAGTAGTTTGAGATAACAGGAGCTGAAATGTTCAGAAACTATATTATTTGATATAAGAGGGGACATTGTGATATCAGAAGTGGGAACATTTGGATCTCAGTGTTCAAAATAACGGGAGTTACTGTTTTTCAATATTTAAACAGTAAGAATAAAGGAAATAAAATTTCAAACTTTACAGGGAGAAAATGAGAGAGGGTAAACGTTCAATAGCGCTATATGTTAAGTATCACCCAATCCAAAAACCAAAACTTTTTAAGAATACAGAGAACAGGAATCATTAAGCAGTGACACATGAAATGTCAAATGTCTCGTAATAATAACTTGTGTAGGTTAATATTTTTGAAAAGTGTCGTCTGAGTCTTCCTTATATAATTCAACAAGAGTTTCAAAATCATCCAGCTAAACAATTTATTCCTATGGGACATTTGACATTTCTTGAGCTAGCTTGAACAATTCCTATTTTATTTACAGACTGTCGCAAGGAAAACCTTTCAAGTCTATAGCCAAAGCACTGTCTTTGCTGTCGCGTTATCAAGGCCGAGGTAAGAGGTCTTGATATTCGTTGATATTATTTAAGTTGAACGAATTCACTGAGAAGAGAGGCAAAATGGAAATGGCAGAGTTCCTCCTTATTCTAGGGGGTCAACTCTCAAAGGAAATAATTTGCACAGTCTTTCCTTTTAGAGAAAACCCCATCTTGAAAATGGCATACCACATGGAGGTGTGCCCATAAACCTTCTTTTGTATATTTAAGCAATCAAATGTAGTTGAAGTACCAAACTGCAGCTTGTGAAGGCTTACAAGTCAACTGTTTGATATGAAGCCACATGAGAAAAGTCTAGATACAGCGAGTTTAAAGACAAATATTCTCTACTATATAGAACACCCCCAGTATTTATTGGTTTTATGACCCCGTTATGTCATTACTTATGTGAGATGGGATATTTCCTTTGATGATCTAGCAGTGTCACTGGACTGTTGCATAACAGGATTATGGTAGCCAGTAAACAAGAATATTTGTCTTTAAGCTGGGTCACAATAACTGAACTGAAATAATTGCATGAATATCAGTGTCACACGCTTTTAACAAGCATGTTTTAACAAACAAAAAGAGTGTATTAACAAGACTCTTCACGCGCCATTAAGACTCGCTTTGCGGCTTTTCCCATGCAAGAATCAGGAGAATACTCTATCAATACAGAAACAAGCTGCAAGTTTGCATTTGCAGATATTGATTTAAGATTTGAATGCAAGAGTTTTACATATTCGCATATTGTAAAATGGAAGAGCAGGCGGCATTGGTTTAAACATAATTTATTTCCAATAAACATACATTCACAGTTACAGCAATGATAAGATATGAAGACAATAGGATCAGAAGGAAAGCATTTATAAGCTTATTTAGTTCACACCTCCTTAAAGCAGGCGGCATTGAGTGAAACATTTAGTGGAAATGATGTTGACTTGTGAACTCCTGCTGAAGGCTGGGCAAAAATCACGACCGTGCTGACCATGGCCTTAAACGAGGATTTTTATAGAAATGTAGTGTACGTGTAGGAATCAGCACGATAACGTTTGGCGATGAGGCCGGAAAATAGTGCCCGAACATTTCCTTTTTGTAGCATTGTCGTTGAATTTATGCGATAATAAAGATCAAACATGGTTTTTCATTATCCCCCGACCGAAAGGTTCGGGGGATATAGCGATGAGCCTGGCGTCCGTCCGTCCGTCTGTCCGTCCGTCCATAAACTGTTTCTTGTCTGCTCTATATCTTGAATACCCTTTGGAATATTTTCATGATACTTCACAGTTATGTAGAACAGGTCGTGACGATGTGTCGCGTACAAGAATGGCAACTCTTGCTATTGTACTTTTTGAATTATCTCCCCTTTGGTGATTTTTTGGCAGATTCGTGTCCGCTCTGTAACTTGAATAGCCTTTGGAATATTTTCATGATACTTCACAGAAATGTAGAACAGGTCATGACGATGTGTCGCAAACAAGAATGACAACTCTTGCTTTCTTACTTTTTGAGTTATTTCCCCTTGATGGTTTTAGGTGTGATTTCGTGTCGGCTCTATTACTTGAATACCTTTTGGAATATTTTCATGATACTTCACAGATAAGTAGAACAGGCCATGATGATGTGTCGCGAACAAGAAAGACAAGAAATAACTTTTTGAGTTATTTCCCCTTGATAGTTTTAGGTGTGATTTTTTGGCAGATTCGCGTCCGCTCTATAACAAGAATTATTCTCATGATACTTCATAGATATGTAGAACAGGTCATGACGGTGTGTCGCGAACAAGAATGAAACCTCTTGCTTTCTTAATTTTTGAGCTATTTCCCCTTGATCATTTTAGGTATGATTTCATGCCCGCTCTATAACTTGAATACCTATTGGAATAGTTTCATGATACTTCACAGATATGTAGAACAGGTCATGACGATGTGTCGCGAACAAGAATGACAACTCCTGCTTTCTTATTTTTTGAGTTATTTCCCCTTGATGGTTTTAGGTGTGATTTTGTGTCGGCTTTATTACTTGAATACCTTTTGGAATATTTTCATGATACTTCACAGATAAGTAGAACAGGCCATGATGATGTGTCGCGAACAAGAAAGACAACTCTTGCTTTCTTACTTTTGGAGTTATTTTCCTTTGATGATTTTAGGTGTCAGCTCCATAGCTTGAATACCTTTTGAAATATTTTCATGATACTTCACAGATATGCAGAACAGGTCATGACAATTTGTCTCATACATGAATGATAACTCTTGCTTTTAGACTCAGTGAATTATTTCCCTTTGGTAGTTTGAGCTGCTGTTTGAGTCTCTGCTCCATAACTGTATAACCCTGGCCAGCTCCAGAATTTGAATAACCGTGTACCTTTTAGAATATTGAGGATCATGCTGTGATATTTTATCAGTGTTCCTAACTCTCTCTTACCCCTCCACATTCCCGTGCCCCCTCCCGCACCCCCCCCCGCCCCCCCCCCCAAAAAAAAAAAAAAAAATTCCAGATTTGGATTCTTTGTCCAAATTCACTTACTAGAGAGCTCAAAATTAGGTTTGTAGGGCTTGTACTTTAGAATTTATTCACACATTTTGAAAGTTGAATGTATCGTATGCTATACATTTGTGTATATGGTGGCTGTTTGAGATATTACCTCTTTTTAGCAGTCAAGCATACTGTTTTAGTCTGAGTGTTAGATAATCATGCATCTGTTAACAGTTAATGTCAATCAGAAGCATAAAAGAACGACAATATATTACTAATATGTGTTTTGAAGTGCACCCTTTTTACCAAGGCCCATGGGGGTCTTCGGTCGGGGGATTTGCCATCTCCTCTGATGGCTATTTTTGCATTACCATTTGCCCGGTCCGTTTTTGGGGCTGTTGAAAATCTCGGCATCGGTTTTCAACAGCTCCCTCGGGACCTGGCAATTGTAAATGCACGAAAAACCATGTTTTATCCCTATAGTGAATCCTTCAAGGGACGTGTTTTACTAGAAGTACCTTTCAATACAAGCTTCTCGCTTATAGTCAAACAAACAGTAAGGAAAAATATACAATTAAATTACGTTTAATTTTTATATCAGATTACTTCTTAGCCAAAAGTACTTATTTTACTTGATAAACTCTCGATCTGTATGTTAATCGGAGATTGCACTGTCGAAAATATAATGTAAATCTCTGTGAATCGACTGATACTGAGAGCCTTTAGCTGCTGTTGAAAAATTATATGAAAGCTGGAATATAACTTATATGAAAATTATCATCAAAATTTGAAATTTTCAGAAGCCGCAGGTTTGAAAGTAACAACGTGATAATCGCACAAAGTAATTTTCTTGTTTCATTTTCTTAAAAGCGAGACCAGTTTAAATTGAACAGGTGTAACGAACTGCATTTGTTTGTTTCAGACATTTACGTAGAACTTTTACAAGGATACCATGATCTAGAGAAAACGTTAAACATTCATCACACAGACTCAGGAAAACTGACAATAAGAGCTCTTTATGGCAGTGGCCACGAAGTCCATGTGGTAAGATAACAATGGAGTGGGTGATGGAGGGTATGGGAGGAGGCGGGGGGGGGGGGGGTGATGCACCACCTTCAAGGCTAATATAGCAGACTTCATACACGTTTTATGCAATGGTTTTATTTCAGAAAAATCTGAACTTATCAGTTATTTCGATACGTCATTTACTTAAAAAGTCAATATAATCAACCGGATATGCCTCAGCAAACACTTAGAACCAGCTAAGGCTGTTCCTAGTGATCGAGATCTACTCTCCTTGCCATTCAGCAAATGATAAATTACAAGACCGCGAGATGGACCAAACAGTCTGACATAAATTAGACGGCAGAAACAAGGTGACGGAAATGTTTGTGAATTCTAAAGGGATGCAGATTCAAAGAAATCTGGAAAAAATATTAATATTAACTTTTTTTATTTACTTCTGAGTCTTGCCATGTCATTTGCACTTATTTGTGTTGTTGTTCTTATAATTTTGGCAAATAAATACACCTTATCTAAACAAAATAGTCGGTTGAAGATCCTACAACGATACCGCTTCTAAACTTATTCACGGCCAAAGCATAGGATTTCTGTAACGAGTTTTATCTTCACTGACATTTCCTTCATATACATAGGCATGGCGAATGTAAAATAATAGCGTTATTTACTGGCTAACATCGTAATGGGTCAATGTCTGTTATCTAAAAACTCCGCAATTGTCAGTGTTTCTACGATTTTCGATTGCGGATGTACGATTTTGATATCTTGATCACCACTTCTTATGACACTTAAAAGTGTCATAAGAAGTGGTGATCAAGATATCAAAATTTTAAGTGTCATAAGAAGTGGTGATCAAGATATCAAAATTTTAAGTGTCATAAGAAGTGGTGATCAAGATATCAAAATCTTAAAGGTATGGTATTGTGACAGGTGCGGCATCAGTGGCATACAGTAACTATTAGTCACGGCATGATAAAAATCTGTCTTTAGTGAGTATATGCGAGCTACTGTGGCCGACAAGAGTAGGCATGTTTTGAAAAAAAATATTTGTTTCCTTTTTAGATTGAATTTGACGTACATAGAACCTTTACCTTACGATTCGCTATCCAGTTTTTTGATACATGTAGGGTCCCGCTGGTTCTGGCAGTAAAGATCCCGACATGCCCCCATCAGTATGACCGATTATTTACATAGATTTTTTTGCAGACGGGTGGCAAGAGATTGGATAGCAGTTTGTTTAAGCCAGTAACAGATCATCAAATCTTGTCTAGACTTCCGGCAGCGGCCAGAAACCATGTAAGTGATTTGAGAATGTAGAACTAACAAACCTTGTGCTATTCCATGGCTCTTCATCGATGCAGTCAAAGGCGTACAAGACTGGCTTAAAGACATACATTCGCTACTATAAAGAACACACCCCAGTTGCCATTAGCTATTTTATGGCCCTGTTTTGTCATTACCTGAATGAGATGGGGTATTTCCTTTATTAAATAGCACTTTCACTGAACTACGGCACCCAATAAAAAAGAATATTTGTCTTTGATATTAACACGCAGACTACAAAGCAAACAATCGCTGGCCAACAGCTTTTCGTCGGACACAAAGCTGGTGCTTAAACCTTTCAACCTTTTCTGATCGCATCATTAACAGCATGTACATACCTTAATGATTTTTTAATACAGAAAGTGATGTTGGTTTTGCCATTTCACACAGTAACATCTATAATTCGCAGCCTACCATAATATGACATTTAATGCGGTTATTTGAAGTAACGTTCAAGTATGAATGATTAGCTTTCCACGAAAAGCGACCTTACACAATGTGCATTCTGTCAATCTAAAATCAGTCTGCAGATTATCTCAGACTGACAAGATTCTTCACTTTTCACTTGTTAAAATTCCCAGTATTCATGAATTGTATATGCACAAAATGAAGACTGATCAGACCGCGCCTATGCGCAGGCCCTGTTTGCAGATGCCGTATGGTAATTTTTGAACTGTCGCAAGTCATAGATGCCATAGGCGACGCTTTATAACTGCAAGCATTCTTTGGCTTCTCTTGGTAGAAAAACAATACTCAAGAAGCAAAAGCTAGCTCCTAAGTAAAACAATTCATATTGGACGACCATGTATACAGCGAGCTGGAGTTATTTTGCAGCTATACAGGGTCTTTGAATGTGAAGCATTTCGCGCTTCTGTGGCCTAATTTCAAGTCAGCATGGCTCTTTATAGATATAAGTATCGTCTTAGGCCACTAGATCTAATTCACATGCTTTAATTTTTATTTCAAGGTTCGCATGGCTAGTCTTGCTGATATCAACATCACAGATTATGGCAGCATCAGTAGATATGGATTTTACCATGCCAGGACAGCGCCAATGGAAGTTTTCTATAATGGTGTACCCCTTACACTTGCTCGCTGGCCTAATCAGGTACACGGATACGTTTCTCACTGGAAACATAATGAAAAAATCCAAAGCAACTATCATGCATTCTACATGCACCTGATACGTTATTTATATTGAATAGTAGTCGTCATATTTTATTCGTCTGACGCTGGTGCTAGAGATTGTGTCCGGTGTTGCCCATTCCATTGCTGGCCATGAACAAATACAATTAAGTTTCGCCAGTTTCATTTACGTTGCGTCCCTTTTATGACAAAATTGATTTACAGAAATAATATCAATAACAAAAAAGAAAGAAAAAGAATAACAACTTAATTAGATAGTGCAACTCTATCGGCGGTAAAAATTTCAAACTAATTAAGATTTAAATGAATTCTTAAAGACTTAAAAGACCAGATGCATTCTCAAAATTATCACTATGCAAACGTGGCGGGAGGTTCTGCGAACGCTGATTTAAATTTCGTTTTAAATGTTGTGCATACATATGGGTAATCACTTATCTTTCAGGGCTATATCAATATCGTAGGTTTAGTGGATGGAGCAACAGGACGGTCATTCAAATATAACTCACAAAGACCAGCCAGTTGGAAAAACGAACAAGAAATCTGGACATACGGATTCTGGTATCAGTTCATATACGAGTTTATTAGCGAAACCGTCAGACATATGTTAAATGAACTATCATATTATATGTTTATATGAAGTGAATATCTGTATTTTCTTCAGAAAAATTTCCTTCTAGAGGAAAACAAATATACTTTTCAATGATCAGATGCAAAGTAAACTAAATTTGTATTACACATGTATGCAGTGTTGAAAATAGTATAGGCTGCTATATTTAACAAAAATGTTGAAAAATACTTATTGGTTGTCATAGATGGAATACTCGTAAATGAAGCCTCAAACATAACCTATAACTGATCTCATGTTTCAGGAGATAACTTAAATATAAGTGTTCCGCTTACTGTTAGATCCTGCACTATATTATATTGTGTTTTTCTTGTAATTATGTAAATGATACTGAATAAATATTCTTCAAACCACCCATAACCCATGAAAGAACAGCTTCCCGTAGTACGAGGGGTGTTCATTAAATAATGGAAACACCTGTCTAGATAAGTCGCTTTTATTCCCAAATGAGTATCCTTGATGTAACACCAAAGACTGCCTTTTACGCTTTCAAATTCATGTTTGAAATTGAAATTTTCACGTGTTATCATAGCATTATTTGGCGTCACGTTCATGCTGGGTACGGCGTGTGAACATTTTCGACGTCATTTTGGTAAGGAGGTCTTTGTATTATGTTTATAATGCAGTATATCTAAAGATAAATCGAAAATTTAGGAACATCTTCCATTTAAGTTAGGTTTTCGCTTTACAAATACGCACATAATGATTGATTATGAAAATGTTCTGAAATCTGGTATGAATCAAAGCAAGAACAGAGGTTAAACAATTGATATTTAGGGCTTTTGACATTTTATTCCGCAATGTTTAGTATTTTGCTGAAGTTAATTTATCGGTTGTTAAGTACATGATAATTTTGTTTCTTTCTGCTGTACAATTCTCCTAAGACTCTGCTTGTTTAAGTGCAATGACGTCAAAAGTTTGGTCCCTCAGGCGGCTTAAAATCAGCGAAAAACGTCATATTTTGCTCGTTCGAAAGCCTTTTTACGATCCGTATTTCTACTAGGATTGAGAGCAAGTCATGAATAGATGTATATTTCTTAAGGTATCTGAGACTTATTTCAAGCGGCGCCATCACACCACTACAACCTTTTATCCATTCTTTGGTGCTTATCAGCAGCATATATATACGGAAATTTGCAAAAAAATTTAGAGACTTAACCCTTATAAGTTTACGGCATCGTTGACATGGCAACGATATTCCCATACAGTACTGTAAGTGTTAATTATATGTCATAGGCATGCCTCTTAGCTGCTATATATCTAGAATACTGTTCTTAGACATAGCTAATGAGATAAAGGCTAGTTTCCATTATTTAATGAACATCCATCGTATAGATGTTCAAAAGGCGTGGAGACAAAGATAGCAAATTCACTTGTGAGACACGGGACGCTAGGCATACATTTGTGAGGATCAGATATACTGACACTTGTGAAAGGTACAGCAGCTCCTTCTATAGTTGCTTTCAGGAACATATAAATCAGTGTTTATACAATCAAAGACGATAAGACAAGAACGTAATTTTGTCGATACAAATCTTACATCTTTTTTCTCATAATCAAACAAAACTAGGTTATATTGTTAGTTACAAACGCATCTTTCAGTTTGAGTATTACTTACTATATTGATTGACACAGTGCTCCCGATAAGAAGGGGTAAAAGGGAAAATAGAGAAAATTGATATGTTTCTTCGTAAAACGTATGTTGTGACCCACATTAGAACCGTCTAGCCCAGACAGTTCTTATGAGGCATCACAATATACGTTTTCCTTACAAAATAAGAAAAATATCTCAATTATCTTGAAACCACACCTTATCTGGAACTGCGAATGACACAAAAATTCACATTTTCAAGGAAATGGAGCTGGGCTGACAGGGCCGTAAAAGTGCAGTTTCTGAACACAGCCAACATGACAGTCACCTTAGCGGAGAAGACTACGTTTGGATTAACGCTGGGTTAGTTTGCTATTTCATTATTTGACCAAGACATTTTGCGCACCATTACTTTTGTTTTGCAACATTTGTGTCTTTATAGATGTTGATTAATATATTATCAGCGGTTGATAAAGTTTGAGTAGAACATTGAAAATATACAGAAATATACAAAAAAGATTTACTTCTTGTTCAGGAATGTAACGGATCTGTGACTTTCGATAAAACCTTACCAAGAGGTTTACCAGTTTTAAAGAGCAAATAAGACCCTGTGGATACCAACAGCTAAAAACCAGAGGCGACCAAGCAAGCACCGATGTCTCGCGCTAGTTTAAGGAACGCCTACATATTGTTTTGACAAACAGCAATTCCTTTGCTCGAACTGCACCGAGGCCTTTTGGAAATGGTCTGTTCTAATTTTTTCATTTTACTGTATTCTTTTCTTTTTTTGAGGCAACTGGAACGGAAGCACTGTTGCACAGAATGGTTACCGTAAACAAGGTGGCTACTTTCGATTTTTTAATGTATTATCAGAACTTGATCAGCCGGTAAGTAGATATATAAGTTATCAGTTTCCACTTGTAGTATGCAGATATACCGGTCGTTGCTCGAGAGATGTGGTGCACTATACAGATTGTTTTACAAAGTTAAGCAAAATCAGTAGTCAAAACTTTGCTGATCTTTATTTCTTCGGCCCTCAATACAAGAGAGTTTAACGCTCATGGTGTAGAAAAACTAAACAATCAAAAATGTCTGTTATCAAGTCATTTGTTTAGCATTTATTCATAGAAATTCCAAAGCCAATATGGCTTGTAGAACAGATGCCATGTAGACAAAAGCTGCATATTTATTGCATAATAAAGCAGCTGTATTAAACGGGGGAATTTTAAGAGGCCTAATTATTAGATCTTGTCTTTTCGACAGGTCTGTAGTTAAGGGCATCTTTGGCTGTGACGCATTTTGAAAAAACAACAACAAAAAAAAACAAAAAAACAACAAACAAAACAAAAAAACAAAAAACAAACAAACAAAAAACAACAACAAAAAAAAAAAAAAAACACACACACACACAACCATTTATAATTTGTAACACTTCTGAGGTCAGTTGATCAGTAGCTTTGTATAACCTGATATTCTTACCGTTTGACAAACGTCAGAACAAAATTATCAATGATCGTTAGACAACTTAAAAATCATTCCTTCGCAGAAAACAAAAAAATAAAGTGTTTCATACAAACTATGGTTAAAATACATGTAGTCCAGTATTTTATGCCTCCATGCTAACCGTGTGTCATTTAAGAGACTGCATTTTGTCAGTGCATGTTTTGGAAAACACGGTTAAATTATGTACTTTCAGTACAACTGATCTAATTTCTTTTATTTGTTTTTAATTTGATTCCAGGGCGAATATTATGTTGACAAACAGAATGGAAAACTGTACGTTTGGGTGCCAAATTCTAACGGCAATATTGGTCATTCGGATGTTGTGTATGCTTCCATGATAAATAACTGTATCTCGTGAGTAATAGTTTACAACTTTATTCAAAGTACCCATGATTTGACAAACACCACACGATATTGTTTCACAGTTATTATCATATTATCGCAAAACGAAAACGTTTGTGACATCCTTTTACTTTCCTGGGCACAAAAGCCTGTAGAAAAGTATTTTCTTAAAGCAAAGCATTTTGCTCCTCCTTTCCTTTAAGAGTTGACCTTTATTGGGAAAGGGAAAATGGCACAGTCGCTTTACTTGTAAGTGTATCATTTTACCGTAACAATCATATATATATATAATGAACCGCGACAAAAAAAACAATAAAGTGGCATGTGCGCCATGCAAAGACTGAGATCAGCCTGGGCATCCGCACAGTCCGCATGTAGGTAGTTTGGACACTTAGCTACCCTATAAGCCCAGGCTGATCTGAGTCTTACCCGGGTGCACATGCCGTTTTGTTGGCTTTGTCGTGTCAAGGCGCAGTTATAGAAAAGATGGTTTTTGGAAATAAGTAGATAGCAAAGGCATGCTCAATTAAAAGCTTCCTAATAAGAAAATGGATTCAAGTTACAAGTTACTATAAAAGCAAGTTGATATTGCTAAATTAACTGTCTGATTTTTTTTTTTTTTTGCCTTGATTTTCAAGTTAATATGCGGTCAGGCAAAGAGGCACGCGTTACCAGTTTTCATATGGTGTGTTATAAACTAAATTCAAAATAACTGGTTGTAGTACAGTAGTGCGAAATAATTGCGATGAAACAAATTTGAGCCGCGACGCGAGAAAACGAACAAAGTGGTTTTGCAGCCAGCGCAGACTCAGATTAGCCTGGGCATCCGCATAGTCTGATCAGACTCTTTGCTAAGCGCTTAAAGGGTAGCTAAGGGTCTAAGCTACCTCCATGCGGACAGTGAAGACTCTGATCAGACTGGGCAGATGCCCAGGCTGATCTGAGTCTGCGCTGGGCGCACAACACATTGTTGGTTTTGTCGTGTCGCGGCTCATTTACAGTTCAGCTAATTACGCCATCCATTAATAGCCCTTTGTTGGATTTCCGTCTTCTTTACGTTATCCACTAAATAGTCACAAACGAAGGTCCGATACTGTGCTTTTCTTATTGTTCCGCCTTGCTCGGGAGAGTGACGTCAAGCTAATATGCTAAGAAAGTTTTAAAATCATACGGGTTTCTTATGTAGTTGTTTCATTGCCAGAGTTCAGAGAGGATCTAGAAACATTGTAATTAAAGATTTTACCCTGGAAGCATGTCGGGCGATAGGAATATCCGGAGTTGATGCTACTAACGTTAGCTTGAACTTTCTCGAAATACGAAACACGGGTACGTTTACGTGATTTTATTTTATAAAATGAATACTGCATCACCTGCCTATCATAATTATTACTCTTGCCACATCTGTGTATCGGAAGGAATAATCAGTGAAGCTGAATGCCAAGAAACTGAAAGAAGGGTTTTTGTCAGTCATAGAAACAAGAAGACTAAACGGCGAAGAAGTGGCATGTTTTAATTATCATTCCAAAACTTCCTGGAATATTCCTAAAAGGAAAAGAATGTTTAAATTACAACATTTTACCATTTATCATCAGACGCCCTTGTTATTAAATGGCTTATGTAATATTATAAAAATGACTGGCCACACGTTTCATAACACTTGGTCACTGGTGCGTGACGTCATGATTCCGTCCGTCAAAACATAATAATGAAATAATGAAAGTTTTTTCGGCGATGAAATCCCATTAATACAGTCATATGGTAAACAGACTCTTACACTCGTGGTTCTCCCAGGTGAAATCTATAAAACCCGCCGAAACCGCGTTTCATACATGTATCTTTCAGATGAAATGGCAGCTCGTGTAAGATCAATGTCATTAGTACAAGTACTTTATTTTAGTAATATATTTACCTTTCCTTTGTTCTTTATACTCAGGTGGCTATAATATTGTCTTCAATGGCCATTCCAGTGGAGTTACTATATCAAGAAGCTTCTTGCATGAAGGCGATGGAGCAATTAGCCTAAGTGGTATAGTTATTTTCTTATATAGAGTTAAAGATAATAATTAAAACGTTATAATTGCACTAAAAGGTACATTTATGTCGTTACAGCACTGAGTAGACGAGATACTAGACAATTTTTGCCGCTTTCAAAATGCATTTTGTGAAAGTACCACAACATACATATTGGAAGCAATATCCAATTACTGAAGATTACTAATGATGCCAGCTATAGGAGGCCAGCCATTCTTGTATAACATTTGATGATATTTTGAAATTTCTGCTTCATATTTTGCTATACTTAAGAAAAATATGGATGAAATGAACACTCAAATCTAAACCACAATATTCTTTTATCTATGTTTAAACTTATCTTTCTGGGGTATATAACACAAAAGTTTGCGATTATGATTAGTGAAACTCCGGCTTTATCTATTAGGCGGGAACCGTAGGACCCTGGAGCCATCTGGCCATGTTGTTGAGGATAATGAGATATGGCGATATAGTCGAGAAGGCGCAGTAGGCTACAACGCCGTGATGGTTAACGGAGTTGGTACTTTGGTGCGTTATAATCATATGCATAACGGGCAATATGACGCTGTGAAATACCAGGTACATTGTTACAGATTATACGATCATGAAATAACACAACGTCATAAATTCGTTCATGAAAAGAGTCTGCCTCGAGTGAAATGCAGTCATACATCATTTGGCCTGAACATGCACATATCCCAAAAGGTTGACTGGGAACACTTTTCAAGGAAGCAACTCCGTCAGTTTCATTGTTGCGTGCATTATCAGTGGGGTCTACTCTTAAAGAAAAGAATTACTCCTCTAGGAACAAATCATGTAGGTAATTTTTAGAAGGGCTCCGTTGCTAAAGGAAAGGAAAGAGAAAGTCACGGAAGTTGTCTCCCTTCAAAAAATGGCGAAAAGGCATCGAGTCAACTCATTCAATTAAACAGCAACTATTTTTTTTCAATATTTAAAATTTAAAAGCCAAATAAGCATGCATAGTTTTGTGCACATGAAATTCTCATGTCATGATTAATGGTAAGCCGACGGAGACCGTGTGCAGACTTTTCCCGTTTCTTCTCTTAATGATAGATTTTTTAGTCTTATTGTAAAGCACATTCATTCTCAGAATACCGTTGGATTTCGATACAAGTAGCCATCATTTCGTATGCATTTAGAGAGAATTTACATCGACGTAATATTTAAATTATTTTTATGTTCTATTATCGCTTATACCAGGGGAACAATCATATATTTGAATACAACCACATTCACCATACCTGTGTGAATGCATCTGATTGTGGAGCTTTCATGACTGGCAGAGACTGGACATCAGTGAGTATCTATATTATCCATCGACGAGAACAAAAGTAGACCACGTCTTGCAAGAGGTTATACAGTCACAGGCTTTAGCCACGTCTTGTATGAGGTTAAACAGTCACAGTCTTTAGTCGAATAATACTAACCATTTTTCGAAGACAACAGACACAAGCAACAAATGCATCAAAAACCAGAACGGAAGCTTCATCTTTAAACGGTCAGGTTTAAGTGTTAAAATGACTGTGTGCGTGGGTGGGGGGATGGGGATTGGGGACTGGGTGGCATAAACTGAGTTAACGGAGCTCCAGCAGGAGAACCTCCTAAAAATTTACGTATGAAAGCTAGCCATGTGATAAATCTACGAGGTGAATTTGCGGACTAAGGGTGGGTCTAATGCTAACATATATAACACTGATTTGAATTATTTGAGAATAATTTATTTATTTAATAGCCTTTCCTTTTGAGCATGCACATTTTATTTTCAGTTAAGTAGTAATGGTATGTAAAGCTTGTCCTTATTGGTATTCAGCGCCTTGTGTCTATCGGTTACGCGATTATGCAGTCGTTTTGACATCAGCATGATGCCAAGATGACGGTTCTAGGCTTCCACTGCCAAATAAGCTTCATCTTACGTCAAGATAAAAGTCCCCACGACGCTTCCGTAGCTAAAAGGGTATGCATTTCAGCATGTGTACACTCTGCATAGCTTTTTTAGTGCATTGCTAATAAAATACAATGGCAAATGGAATTTTTATCGAAATTTCTCAGATAACTAACTCAGTTGAAAATCATTTAATATGATGTGTTTCTTGTCCGTTTTGTCATTACAATGCATCATAGTCGATCAATTTTTGTGCGGTGAGCGTCCGTTTCTTTGGATGTGTCTTTGTATTATTTCAGCGGGGGAATACAATCCGATACAATCATATTCATCATACCCTTCGGCTGGTACCAGGTGCAGATGTTCGTGGAGTAATGCTAGATGATCAGTCGTCAGGAACCATAATCAAATTTAACCTCTTTTATGACGTGAGTTTTTGGCTTTCCTGTAAACACTAATTTGACCAAGATTTAAACATTTGATGAAAAAGTAATTCATTCTTTCTCCCCTCACTTGCAAGCAGAATAATAAAAGTCAACCGAATTTGCATAACGACTATTTTTCTTTAGGTATAAGGTCAACAGACTTAATTCGGTCTGGAATTAATTTTTTTCTCATTTTTTCACGGATCAACAATTCTTGTGAAGCAAGCAGAATTTTAAATGCTTATATATAACCGTTGAAAAATTGATAATGTCCTTGAGACATGAGAATTTGACATTATACAATGGCATACACTGAAGATTACAATTCAAATTAGAGTGCCTCATTGCAAATGTTTTAATCATAGTGTAAAATTTTCCTGTATTAAGCAAACAATTTTCACACACAAAAAACGAGAGTATCGCAAAAGACGTTTCGTTCGCCAATTTCATAGTCGCATTAGGAAAATCAATCATTGATGAGACTTTATGAGATGAAACTACGTAGTATGAATATTTCTCCTTTCTCATGAATGGTTTCATTGTTTTTGTAGGAACTCATTTATGTTTCTTTCTTGTGCTGTCAGTGGTTCTTTGAAAATATGAGCCGCGACACGAGAAAACCAACAAAGTGGTTGTGCGCCCAGCACAGACTCAGATCAGCCTGGGCATTAGCCCAGTCACATCAGACTTTGCTAAACGCTTAAAGGGTAGCGAAGGGTCTAAGCTACCTCCATGCGGCCAGCGAAGACTCTGATCAGACTGGGCGGATGCCCAGGCTGATCTGAGTCTGCGCTGGGCGCACAACCGCATTGTTGGTTTTGTCGTGTCGCGGCTCATATATGTTTTCTCATTTAGCTTTCATTTTTGAAGACAGAATCAAGTCCATGTCAATATTGGTGGTGGCAGAGACAACATAGTTGAAAACAATGTCATGTACAATGCCACCTCTTATTCTATGCAAGTCGACGGACGAGGAATCAGACATACCAATGACAGGGACCTAACCAATCATTTAAAGGTACATGCAATTTGACCATTTGAATATAGTTACAGCCTTGTACTAAGATATTTCTGCAAAGGACATTCTCTGCATCCCCGAATTTCGACGAGAGCTTTCATCTTATGAGGGTATGACTTACAAAATCTGCTGGCAAACGAAGAAGACCCTGATTAGTCTGATATAATATTCCACAAATAGCTCATCTGAATAGTTAGATTAAATGTTGCAGCTCTCTTTCACTCAGAGGCTCCGTGGTCCAGTCGTTAGAGCGCTAGGCTTTGGTCCAAAAAGTTGAATCTATACCGACCCCATAGCTTTAGAATTGTCTCAGTAAACTCAGCAGTAAATGAATACCTTATTTGAATCAGGGAAGATTAATAGACACCGAAAGGAATTTAGTGAAAGGAGAGGAATGAGCTAAATAGTTCAGATACAGATAGGCCTCAAAGAACCTGCTGCTTTTACGGCTACAAGGCTTTAGGTCCTAAACTAAACTTTAATTCGAATTCCACAGGGCTATGCTCAGTGCGCCGTGTAACCGTGGTTGTATGCTACATATTGCAAATTTCCTTTGCTGGTTTCTCTTTGTTTATGTTATCGTCGAGTTGTATTTTATGGCAAGCGAAATATGAAAGTGAACAGATGATTCTGTACATCATCCATAGTGCAGATTATATTTTATTTACATCCTTTGAGATCAGAGGATAGATTCTGAGAAATCTAAAATTTGAGATCGATGTAGACTATTATTCTAGATCATCGTCTTTTATATTATTTGGATCCTTTTGAAACAAATCAGTCTTTGAATCGACTGCCCAATTAAAATTGAGAAATTACAGTATGTTTTTTTTTTTTCTGAATTCGACACCAGATATTGTCAGGGTCACTGACGAGGCTTTATTAGTCGAAACTACGTAGTCTGGCCCATGTTCCTACTTCTGTATGTATTCTCTGCTCTTGAAGGAATTTTTTAAGATTTTCATTCAATGGTTCGAAAACCCTGTTTTGACTAGTGAACTTGTCCACACTTATGCTTTTGGATGAGCCCTTTTCTAGTTTTAGGGGTTTTGTGTTGCTGTTTTCATTTCTAATGATTTTTGAATAGAAATTCCTGTAAGCAGGGTATATCCTGATCAATCGCCACGTTCTGCGGGGTCTAAACTGTGTCTGCACTGTCTACTTATGGCCCTCAAGCAAGTTTTTCAGCCTTGAAAGAGTTAAAGACATAATAAATGTTATCATAATGTTCGACGATAATCATTTCGATTTTCATTCCAAAAGCGGTGCAGTCAGAACGGTCGTACTGCTGGCCTATTTGCCGAAAAATCAACATAATTATGTGCTGGTTCGTATATAACCACCGAAGCTAAATTTCGTAAACAAAATAAAACTGAAGACGCTTGTATATGTATAATATAAAAACTGACATAGTGTTGTTTTCTATTCTTTTCTTTGTAGGCAGTTCCCTATCACAGCTCAGTTTGGACCTCTATGTATCCAGAAATGATAGGCTTCGATCATCAAAACAAGTCTCTTCCGGAAGGTATTGAATAATAACCCAACGCAGGGTTAAGCTTTGTATTTCTGATAGATGTCTTTCCAAATTAATCTTAAGACATGTTTATATTTGGAATGACGTTTCTCAGAAAAGCAAATGTGAACTCGTTCAACTCCTGCCGCCGTGACAACCAAACAGTGCGGTGATAAGCAATCTCGGGACTCATGGATTTCCATAAAGCACTTTTGTGATGTTAACCATGCATTTTAAATGAACTGACCTGATGGCTTACCATAACATAATTACTTAATTTTTTACCACAAGATGTCACTACATGTCCGAAGGATGAAACGTGATGGAAAGCCATAACGTTAGTTTCTTCTGGTGTTATGGCTGACCATAACAAAAGCACCTTGAGTAACTCAAACAATTAGCATCTGTTGCAAAAAGGAAAGCATTAGAGAAAATTTTGAGCGTAACAGAATAGAAAAAAAATAAAAAATAAACATGTATTTTTCTTGGAAATAAAACAAGCCAAATACACACCAAAATTTTACCTAATTTTGGTCATAATTCTGTAGACATAACCAAATTGCAGACTCTTTATACTGAGAATAGATGCGGGCTCGACCAAATATCAATTTTAAGGTAGTCAGGTCATACTGAACACTGCCAGTGGGTTACATTGCCATTTTAGTGAGTTGGACTGAAAAATGTAAGGATTATGGCTGGCCATCACAAACGTGTGATGGAAAATACAGGTTATTCTATTGAACTTAGTCTTTCACAAGTTTCGCCTCGTTTTATTGCGTGTTGGATGCCATAGGAAACACACAGTGTGTTGAAGCTATCGTAA
The DNA here is from genome assembly GCA_963989385.1 of Ctena decussata. Classification (NCBI taxonomy): domain Eukaryota; kingdom Metazoa; phylum Mollusca; class Bivalvia; order Lucinida; family Lucinidae; genus Ctena; species Ctena decussata. Next base: position 76,831,609 of record OZ022503.1, on the reverse strand, counting down.
GATTAAATAACACAATATCCATTTCTTCATATATGCTGTATAGTATGGTTTACTTTTTCAGCAGTTCTGTTTGCTTTGTTGAAGAATTTTACATTCTGATACTTTCATTTTTTTTTATTTTACATTGATATTTGTACATGCAAATAGTTTGCACGTCACAATAATTAAGTAAGCATATCAATCTTGCCGAGACCTGCTCATCTTCTTTTTTCTCTCAAACGTTTTGGGGTTTTAAATTCAGAAATGCGCGTCTGTCGTACTAACTTTGGTAAGAAATTCAATAATATTTAAACCTTTCGCAAGAGTCTTAATATGCAATCATGGCTGTATTTCAGACGAGTAATTTCATTTCAAAAAATATATTTTAATATATTAATATAAGTCAGATTAGTTGATCTCAAAATATTTCATTTTTGTATAATAGTCATGAACAAAACTTTGCCCTGTTTCAGATTGCAAACGATTGAATCAATTACATAGAGGATCTTATATGAGTGCTCATGTATTATTGTATTGATTAAACGAGTTGGGGAAAACGATAAGATGCGAGGCTCTGCCGAGCATCTTATCGTTTTCACCAACGAGTTTAATAAAGTCAGTAATACAGGAGCACGAATGCAAGATTCTGTTTATTATATGACACTAAAATTGCATTTTTTTAATAATTTTTTCACTAAAACAACACGATTTCGCCATTAGAAAACGCGACGTTTTATGGACGTCAACGCATAACGTTACGACGTAATTTGCATATTTAATCCACTAGTGGATTATCGTTTTTAATGCATGGCTTTATTACACTCTCAGATGCGACGTCATATGATAAAGATATTTGTTTGTGTTAATAGCCACTTTGCTTATTTTTTTTTTCGTGGTACTTTACCCACGACACTTGATGGTTTGAGGTTAGGCCAGCCTTTTAAATCGCATTCTGCATAGCTGATATGTGTCTCTCATCATTTCATTTTCGAGGAAACCAGATTGTGAGGAACTTGTTCTATAACGAGATTCACAAGGAAGCATTCCATGGGTTATCGTCGAGCCTTAATAAAGCCTCTTTTTTCAACATAACTCAAAGTGGATGGGTATGAATATATTTCTCATTTTAGGACATTTATTCTCCATTGTGTAGAATGCATAGTTAATTGGCAGTTGTTTTATGACCTAATCTTTTAATGACCTACGTGGGACCACGAAACTTCTTTGTTAGAAAAACATAATACTATATTGTTGGCAGCCAGTAAACAAGAATGTTAGACTTATAAAAAGCAATCAGTTTTCACTCTCATGAAAGATGGACCAAAGCAACTACCAAACATTGGACTAGAATTCAAATACAAACGTAATAAGGAAGTTGTCAGCTTTGACTAGACCTTTTCCACATTGTTTTTGCGCATGCGCATCCCGCTCAGGTAAAGCGTTATGTCCTGATAATCGGCGCGAGGCAACATATCTTACGCCTATGAGACTTTATTACATAATGAATGATAATTGTATTGTTTTAATCATTTATATTTTATTATGCCCCCCGTGACGATAGTCAGGAAGCATTATGTTTTACCCCTATCTGTCTGTCCGTCTGTCCGTCGCACATTTTAGTAGTACGTTTGTGTAATCTACTCCTCCCACAGCTTATGTTGGATAAATTTGAAACTTTACACACATGTTGCAGACATATTGAAGATGTGCATGAAGATGTCTTATGGCCAAAAGATTATTTTTGACAAAATTACGGGCTTTCGGACTTAGCCTTTTCAGTATTGGTTTGTGACATAGGGTACATTGTAGCAAGTTTGTGTAATCAACTTCTCGAAGAGTTTGTGATGGATCAATTTGAAATTTTGCACACATGTTGCAGACATATTGAAAATGTGCATGAAGATTTCTTATGTCCAGAAAAGTATTTTGACAAATTTACGGGCTTCGGACTTAGACATTTTCAGTGTTGGTCTTTGATATAGGGTAGCATGTTTGTGTAATCAACTCCTCCCGCAGCTTATGATGGATCAACTTGAAACTGTGCACACATGTTGCAGGCACATTGAAAATGTGCATGAAGATTTCTTATGGCCTAAAATTAATTTTTGACAGAATTACGGGCTGTTGGATTCAGACATTTTCGGTGTTAGGTTTTGATATAGGACAGCAAGTTTGTGTAATCAACTCCTCTCAGGGTTTATGATGGACCAAGCTGAAACTTTGCGTGCATGTTGCAGACATATTGAAGCTGTGCATGAAGATTTTTTATGGCCAAAAATATTTTTTTGGCAAAATTACGGGCTTTCGGACAGTTTCAGTGTTGGTTTGTGATGTAGGGTAGCCAGATTGTGTAATCAACTCCTCCCGCAGCTTATAATGGATCATGCTGAAGCTTTGCACACATATTGCAGACGTATTTAAAATATGCATGTAGATTTTTGAAGGTCACAAAGTATAATTTTGACAAAATACAAAATAATGGGCTTTCAAACTTAAGTCATTTTCAGTGTTTGATATCAGTATGTAATCAACTTCTTTCACAGTTAATGACAGATGGCTTTGAAACTTGGTACATGTGTTACAGACAAAATAAAGATGTTCAAGAAGATACTTTAAGATAAAAATTTTGTTTTTAGCAAAATTGCAGGGTTGAGCTTAGAAATTTTCATTGTTTGTTTTTTTAACAATAAAGGTAACAAGCTAGTGTTCTCAAGGCATACTACAGCTTATGACTAATCAGTTTTCACAGTTTGGGACCATGCACACTTCTTTGAATTTGTGATGGTGGTGGGGGTGGGTGGAGGGAGGAAAGGAGAAAGGGATGCAAGGGTTAATGGGGAGCACGGGTGCATCACCTCTGTTTTACAGACACAATTGTCTAGTTAACTATTAAATTTAATTCAACCTCTATTTTCTGCACCCTCATACATCAAAGATTAGGAAGACTTGCCTTTATTTTACGAATAACACTAAAGCTGATGATCCTCCTAAAATACCCATTCTGCAATTACAGTGCAACATTCTTAGTGTGATTTTTTTTTCTTTTGAACTTTAATTCATAAGATGATTGGCTTGAAAAAATATATAGCAACACAAAGCTCAGAAACAGATAAAATCCTGATGAAAATGTTACCTATATTGTTAAAAAAAAAAAAACAATGAAAATTTCTTAGCTCAACCCTGCAATTTTCCTAATGTTGATTTGAAGTTGGGAGATTAAGAAACAGAACACAATATTTTATTTATGTGCTTTGAATTTAAGATAATAGGGTGAATAGCTTGAAAAAAAATATAGTACATAAAACTCAGAAACAGGTAAAACCTTGATTTAAATACCAGATCCCAGAAAAGAAACTAAAACAACTGTTTTTTATTCGAAATTGGGAGATCAAATAATAATAATAATAGATTATTAATTATAATAAAAGAGTGGGACATGTAAATAAATAAATTATAAAACAAAACTAAAACCATTCTTTACATTCTTATTATGACTTTATGACTAACAATCAAATATGAAATTAATATTGAGTTAAAAAAAAAAAAGGAAAAAGAAAAAGAAATTATAACTGATAAATATTTTGTTTTCAATTTTGTTTTCTTATATTAAAACTTATTTTTACTTTTTATCTTTTTATTGATATTTTTATTTTGTTTTTTTAGTACGCGAATTTCTTCGTATTTCAATAAACTTAGAACTGTAGAAAAATCAGAAACAAAGTAAAGAATCAGTAAATTAATCATAGCAAGTAAGCACGGCTCACTGCATAGACTCTAAAGACTTTAGATTGTGAAACAATGTTTTGAAAAGCTTTGATTGGCAGTGTGACGACATCAAATATGTTTTACACACCTTCTGAAAAGAGTGAATTTATAATCGTTGACATGTTTTACAAGAGCTGGACGGACACTCGGCGCCAAGTGCTTGCAACTATGGTTACGTACCGATGAGCCACTTGGGGAAGGTTGTTAGGAGAAATAAACTGGACGGAACTGAAATTACCAGAGCTGACAACATCTTTAGCTTTGTTGGTTTAAGATGCAGTCATTCAACTCAATATCGCTATTTGTTTCCAAACTATGTAGTATTTAAATAACAGATGTAATAAGAAATGTAAAACGGAGTAAAAGGTGTTCTAAATAGGGCAAAATTGCGATTTCTCTTAAAATAAATGTAACGTTATAAAGAATAATTTAGAAATACGAAAAACTAATTTAACAGCTTCTTTTTACCAGAAACTGGAAGTGAATTTGGCATTTTTTTCGTTAATACTGAAAACAAACTTATTCTTTAAACCGGATTAACTTCTTTTCCAAAATTTTGAAATAATTAAGAAACAACAAACTGTAGAACATCCCTTTGATAATATCAGTGTTGGCACTGTTGATCCTTAATTAATGACAATTTTAAAGGGTAACTGCCCTTCAGGAACTGACTGAATCAGATCCCAAACCCTATCCCCAACATCAAAGGGAAAGATTGACAAAGACATCCCAACAAACAATAAATTACAAGTGATAAGCCGAGTCAGCAGCTAAAGTTGAACTAAAATCAACTATACTGCATTATAGAAAGTTAATGCAAGAACTTCCCTTTGCGTACACTATTTATCAAATTATATTGTGTAGGAAAACAATTGTTTTAAAACAGCAGAACGCATACAAATCATAACAATGAATAAATATTGAACAGTAAACGATTTGAACAATAATAATCTGAAATCACTATATAATTCTAAATATTTAATGAGTTTATTATATTCTCAAAAGGCCTATAATTATCCCCCGCCGAAGGCGGAGGGATATAGGTTTCTCCATGTCCGTCCGTCCGTCCTTCTGTCTGTCCGTCCGTCCTTCCGTCCGTCCGTCCACAGCCATAACTAAGTAACCACTGGACGGAATTTCATGAAACTTACAATAAATATATATCACTGTAACGCGCTGCGGCACAGGAAGTTTCATCAGACTGGCTTGATTAATACATGAGTTATTGCCCCTTTATTGGCTTAAAATCAATGAAATGAGCCATAACTAAGTAACCACTGAGCCAAATTTCTTAAAACTTAAAATAAGTATATATCACTATAACGCGCTGCTGTACATGAAGTTTCATCAGACTGGCTTCAGTAATGCATGAGTTATTGCCCTTTAATTAACTTGAAATCAATGAAATGAGCCTTAACAAAGTAACCACTCGGCAGAATTTCATGAAACATAAAACAAATATATATCACTATGATGTGCTGATGCACATGAAGTTTCCTCAGACTGGATTCAGTAATGCATGAGTTATTGCCCTTTAATTGACCCGCCCGTCCTTCTGTCTGTCCATCCGGAGCCATAACTAAGTAACCACTGGACGGAATTTCATGAAACTTAAAATAAATATATATCACTATAACACACTGTGGCACATGAAGTTTCGTCAGACTAGCTGCAGTAATGCATGAGTTATTGCCCCTTTATTGGCTTAAAATCAATGAAATGAGCCATAACTAAGTAACTACTGAGCCGAATTTCTTGAAACTTGAAATAAGTATATATCACTATAACATGCTGTGGCACATAAAGTTTCATCAGACTAGTTTCAGTAATGCATGAGTTATTGCCCTTTAATTAACTTGAAATCAATGAAATGAGCTGTAACTAAGTAACCACTGGGCAGAATTTCATGAAACTTAAAATAAACATATATCACTATAATGTGCTGATGCACATGAAGTTTCCTCAGACTGGATTCAGTAATGCATGCCCTTTAATTGACTTAAAATCAGTGAAATGAGGCATAAACAAGTAACCAATACTTCATGAAATTTAAACTGAATAATTATGTATCACCATAAAGTGGATATACACATAAAGTTTCATCAGAATGGCATCAAAAGAGCATGAATTATTGCCCTTGGATCAATGCGAGATTGCCATTTCCAGCCATAACTAACTTATCAATGAATAAAATTCTATGAAGATTATACAAAATATGTATCACCATAACACATTGGTGCAGCTTACAGTTTGTCAGAATTGCTTCAGTAAGCAATGAGTTATTGCCCTTGAATTGGCTTAAAATCAACAAATTGAGTCATAACTAAGTAACCAATAAATGGAATTTCATGACACTTACAATAATTATATATTGTCATGACAAGGCAGTGCACATTAAGTTTTGTCATAATCTCTTCAGTAGTGCATGATTTAATGCCCTTGAATTGATTTAAAATCCACAAATCAGCCATTAGTAGGGTGCTGACAAACAAAATTTCTTGTAACCGAATTTAAAATGTATTGATTATTATAGCCCAGTGATGCTGAGGCAAGTGTTTAAGAAGAATAGCTCCAGCTTATGCTTTACTTATCCCAGAGATATTGCCCTTGATTTTATGTACAATCCACAAGTTCAGCCTCCTAAGTAACCAGTGAATTTTTTTTATGAAACTTAAAATTTTATGAAACTTAAAACAACCATAAACAAATCAAGGCCACTTCGGCGGGGGATATAAATTCACCGAATTTGCTTGTTTATATTGTTGCATCCAAATGTTTTCCCATGCATACGAAGGAACGCGGTCTTGCCAGGTAACAGTCCGCGATACTAGGGGGAAATAACAATGTGAAAAAGGTCTATTGAACGATTAGCAAAATGAAATAGTTTTTGGTTGAAAAGTGCAGCAACTGAATAGTATGCTAGATAGAATCAGTGACTGAGTGAAATAATAATGACAGCGATTCTTAACTGAGCTTGTGAATAAGCATATATAAACATACGTTCGAGAGAGAACACTCAACCATGGAAATATTGTGTTTCCTTTCTCGCAGGATGGATGAATTGGGAGTAGGAAGTGGCTGTTTTATTGGAGGATTTGCTTTCGAGTAGCTCATTTCGTGGAAGAAATTCGCCTACAGGAAAACAAATAAGCCTAATGTACTGATAAGAGTGTCTTCCTGCAAACCCACGGGAGGTGTATCCTTAAGCTATAATTTATTGTTGGCCATCTAAGTACTGATTTCGCATAAGAATAAAACCATACATGAGCAGGTTTGAGTCGAGAGTACCTTTTTGTAAGTGAATATATGTTGTAAAACCTCATTTAAAACGCACCGCAGCATTCTAAAGACAAATGAACAAATATTAATATCGGACAAACAGCGTCTTTAGGCATACCCCATGTACGCATGGCATGACCGGCTAAAACTTCCAGATAATCATCATCTGTATGGCGCAAATTATTTCAGTTTTCTTTTCTTTCAGTCTATAGGGCCAGCTGATTTTTACGATGTTACAAAGAGAGATTTCCGTGTTAAGTGCTACGCTCTAGGGTGGGCAAATCACGTGCATTTCATGCAGATTCCTGCGCCATACCAGGTTGGACCTAGATATTCCTATGGACCCGCATATAAAAGGCAAGGTAAGAAGCGTTAGAAAGTCCATTTCAACTGATGACCAATCAAGACTGTCTGAAAAATGGACACTAGAAAAATCCATTCTTCTGTACACATTGCGTTTAGAATTATTGCAGTAACGTTTGGACCTGTAGCTGTAAGTTTAAAAATTAGCTCTTAACAGAAACGGCACATGATCTGTGCCATTATGATAAGGAAGATCCTGGGCCCAATATTTTGCCATGGCCAGCATGTTCCTGATTATGATGGCATAGTTTATCTTATTAATAAGAGCCTAGAATACTCCCCAAAGTACTGAGCAAAAACCAGAAACCTCCGGTTAACACAGTGTCAATAAAATGAACATAAGACTTTCTGTGCATGTATACTAATATAACTGCACTAACCTGTATTTGCAGTCCAGTAGCGTTTAAAAAGCTAAATAACTGTCTTCTTTGACGATGCAGTTTCACTAATCCTTCGATGACTGTCATGACGTTGATCCATGTCTAAACAACATAAACATCCTTGGAGACTATACACTATTATAAATACTTTCCTCCAGCCCTATCCAGTGACATATTTTGGGAATGTTTAGCGCAAAATGATAAACTGATGACTTAAAGTGGATAATTTGCATTCGATCATTTTCGATGCGGAAAGTAAAAAAATTAAAACATCTGGGCCCTAAACATTTTGTACACGCTGCTGTTTTAATCAAGCGATTTTTTTAATTTTAGCGCGAGTTACTCCATCTAGCGGGAATGGAACCGGTCCCTGTACCACCCATGCTCCAGCTACAGCTGCTCCTTTAGGATCTTATCTACCGGACGGATCTGCACCAAACACGTTGCTTAATGTAACAAAAGAAGGTTTGTTGACACAGGGTCTTCTTAAATGTGTTTTTCTCTCTCAACGGCTTCATCAAAACAGATTGCATTGTTCTGTTATTCAATTTTCCGTACCTCTTCTCCTGTGGTTAACCAAAGCCAAAATATTAGATTCAAAAATATACATTTGTTTCGAAGCGAGTTGGTCTTCAGTACTGATTAAGAAACCGTTCACGGACACATTAAAACAAATGCGTTTTGTTTCAGCTCGAGTTGGTTTTTCATTTTAGCGAGTTGGAATCTCGGCATTATGAGAAGATTTTGTTCTTGGGTTCCTGTTGGTCGTACGCTTGCTTATTAGATTTTTTAAAATGTGTAAGAATCTCTTATATTGTGAATTTTGATAATGCATTGAGAAGTAAAAAGATAGGCAGTGATCAGAAATTTATACAATCACATCGCACACCCCGCTCAAAAACCAAACGAAAAAGAAGAAAAAAATGACTAAAGTTCACGAAAGACTCGCACGGTAAACCGAATGAGCAGCAGCTCTTTCCCAAAAGATGGTCATTCAGCTACCCTAAAAACAGCAGCAACATCTATTTTAACATATTTCTGTTTTTATTTAAAATTTCTAAACAAAACAAAACAGAAGGCAGAATGGGCAGCTCTTCAGGTGACCAGACTGCTAGAGACCATAGACAAGCGGACCTAACAACATTGAGGAACCATCATAGAAGTACCGCCTTTGAACGTCTTGAAATAGTATTTACGTAATGCAAACAGGGAACACTTGACAAATGTACATGTACGGCCTTGTTTGAATCTTCGATATCATATCACGAGATATTAATCATTCTTAGTACACCTGTAAGGTACTTTACGATCTGAGATATTCGAACAGGTTCAGTCAGCTAAATATGTAGGTGTTTCTATCATAGATAACCTAGACTGGGGTCAGCTTATAATGGAAATATCTTCAAAAACAACAAAACCGCTTGAAATTCTTCGCTTGCTCATAGCTCTGACACCAAAAGAAATCTGAGAAACTGCATATAAAACACTTGTACGTCCAAAATTGGAATATGCAGCACTGGTTTGGAATCCATACACAAAAATCCTGCTGTCAAATTGAGGAGGTGCAGATAACTGCAGCCCGTTTGACTTGCAGGCGTTGGAGGTACATGTATACAAGTCGTGTTTGCGAAATTCTAGATGAACTGCAGTGGCCAACACTGGAAGCCCGACGGGAGAAGTGCTTTTTGCCTTCTTTACATAATTCAAACTGGGGCTGTAGCCATTTAGAAAACAAAATACCTGATCCCTGCACCTAGGTTGAGACAAACTGGGGCGTCACATGACTCGCAATACATAAGGTACTTAAAATATACAGACGTTTCAAGCCATTATTTTAACACATCTCTTTTATTTTTGGACTGGTCTTCCCGCTTTTGTGGTCTCCACAGAGACTACAGAGCAGTTTCAAGCATTTATTTAACACCCCCATATCAGAGGTATGTGTTAAAGCATGTCTCTGATTTGCTTCTTGTAAATAGCTTTAATGACCTACCCTTTTTTGTATGCTAAATTCTACATTTTGAACCGCACATAATGACAAATGGTCAAATATGACCGAAATGAAGATAGACAGAGTCTCTTAACGCTTAATACCAATGCCTTACCATCGAATTGGCGAATACAATTGAGCCGTTACACAACAAAACCAACAAAGAGACATGTCCACCAAGCGAATACACAAATCAGCCTGGGAATCCGCTCCATTGATAAAAGTCTTTGCTTAGCGTTTAAAGGGTAGCTACGGGTCACATGCCACTTTGTTGGTTTTGTCGTGTCGCTGCTTGAATTTGTCATTAAAGAGTATCCACAGTGGTTTTGGGGACGTATCCATATCAGACACCGCCTGGCGCCCGCTGTTTTATTATTGTACGTCATAGACATGTACTCATTTTTGGATTTTTAGGATGCTGGCTTAGTGTATCTAAGTGTACTGGGGATCCTAAAGCGGTTGGTACATATCGTGACATGTGGGGTGAGAATCATCAACACGCAGCGGATAATGAAACAATGTGTTTCAAAAGAGCTGTAGCGGAGTGGAAATACTGTGGAAGTCATACCAGCGAACAAGTGATGGCTGTCTTTGGCCCGACAGGTATGGGTGTAGAAAAAGAACCATAAGATTGCCAATTAAGATTTACTCCCTTTCACAATTTCGAAAAAAAAATTCAACTGCATATTTACACAGTAGCATTGGAATTATATAAAATGACAAAACTGACCATTTTGTGTACTCTTGCAATATAATCTATATACATAATATGCGGTTATGTATTTATATGTACGAATAATCATATTTACATATGTGCTCTTCATCCATATATTCAATTACTTTCTTCCTGTTTAGTTGCCATGTTAACGTATTGTTAACATGGTGTAGGGGAAGGGCTTTAAGGTTGTGAGAACTTGTAGCCCGGCCCCATTGCTTGTTTCAAAGGCAATAAAATATGATAAAGCTAAACATAGAATTATCAAAACTGGAAGAATTGCGGACCGCGATCGAAATCTAATAATTTGCCAGAATAAAATCAGTTAACGCCTATATTACATGCGCGAATAAGAAAAGTAAGATGGCAGGATCATATGACAGTTAAAAGCGATATCGATTTTCTTACTGGTTGTCGATTTGGCTAATTTGTATAGTAATCGTGAAATTATTATTTCAAGTTAAAGTGGTTAAAGTACCCAAATCTTAAGTCATATAAACATTGAAAATTCCGAGATATTTCATATACAGTACTTCACTTTCCCCAGCAAACAGCCGATAAAATCTGATAAGCACACATATCAAATACACCTAATTACTTCCACGATTTGGAAGTAAATATAGGGGAAAGTGATAGACTGTATACACAAACATGGACCCCAAAACAGAGATGTGACCAGGTGCTCGCGCGTAATATGAGCACCACCTGCCCATTATAATGCAACCGCCACTTTTTAGCTCACCTGAGCCAGCGGCTCCGGGGGAGCTTATAGGATGGTAAGGCTCCGGCGTCCGTCGTCCGTCGTACGTCGTCCGTCGTCCGTCGTCCGTCCACACCTTCAAATGACTTCTCCTCTGAAACCGCTGGGCCGATTGTAACCAAATTTCATATGTAGCCTACTGGGGCCTTAGGAACGAAAAATTGTTCAAACGGTCTTGGTCACATGACCAACATGGCCGCCATGCCCATATATGGTAAAAACCTAAAAAAAATCTTCTTCTCTAGAACCAACAGGCCGATGGTCTTGACACTTGGTATGTAGCATCGGGTATGCAAGCACTACCAAGATTTTTCAAATTATGACCTTGGGTTGACCTTGACCTTTTTTACGGTAAGGTCAAATTTGCTTCCTTGTGGTTTTATATGGCAAAATGCTAGAACATAAATATCTTGGAAACTGTTGAAGATTTTGGGCTGAAAATAGGTATTTACAGTCATCTTAATGAGTACATGAAGATTTATGAGTACAAGAGGTCAAGGTCATTCTATGACCTTTGACCCAGAACTCTGATATTTTGACAATTTCAAACAATCTCCTCAAAAGCCACTGTGCCAATTGAAACCAAATTACATATAGAGCCTACAGGGGTTGAGGGAATGAAAATTTATTCATACGGTCCAGGTCACATGACCAACATGGCCGCCATGCCCATATATGGTAAAAACCTTTAAAAATCTTCTTCTCCAGAACCAATTGACTGATGGCCTTGAAACTTGATATGTAGCATTGGGTACTTGAGTACTATCAAGATTGTTCAAATTATGACCTTGGGTTGACCTTGACCTTTTTTACGGCAAGGTCTAATATGAGAAAATGCTACAACATAAGATTTCATGGAAATTTTTTAATATTAAGGCCTAAAAATTGGTATATGCAGTCATCTTAAGGAGTACATGAAGATTTGTTGGTTCAAGAGGTCAAGGTCATTCTTTGACCTTTGACCCAGACCTCTCATATCTTGAAAATTTCAAACAATCTCCTCAAAAACCACTTGGCCAGTTGTAACCAAATTTCATCTAGAGCCTCCAGGGGTTAAGAGAATAAAAATTTGATCAAACGGTCCAGGTCACATGACCAACATGGCTGCCATGCCCATATATGGTAAAAACCTTTAAAATACTTCTTTTCAAGAACCGATTGACTGATTGCCTTGAAACTTGGTATGTAGCATTGGGTACTCAAGTACTATCAAGTTTTTCCAAATGATGACCTTGGGTTGATCTTGACCATTTTTTTACGGCTAGGTCAAACATGGGAAAATGCTAGAACATAATTTCATGGAAAGTTTTAAATATAAATGCCTAAAAATTAATAAATACAGTCACCTTAATGAGTACATGAAGAGTCATGAATACAAGAGGTCAAGGTCGTTCTTTGACCTTTGACCCTGAATTCTTATAGTTTGACAATTTCAAACTTCTTCTTAAAAGCTAGTGAGCCAGTTGTAACCAAATATCATATAGACCCTTCAGGGGATGAGGGAATGAAAATTTCTTCAAATGGTCTAGATCACATGATCAGCATGGCGGCCATGCCCATATATGGTAAAAACCTTTAAAAATCTTCTTCTCCGGAACCAACTGACTGATGGCCTTGAAACTTGGTATGTAGCATTATCTGTTCCAGTACTATCAAGATTATTCAAATCATGACCTTGGGTTGACCTTGACCCTTTTTACAGCAAGGTCAAATAAGGGAAAATGCTATAACGTAAGATTTGATGGGAAGTTTTGAAGATTTTGGCCTTAAAATTGGTATATACAGTCGTCTTAATGAGGTCATGAAGAATTATGAGTACAAGAAGTCAATGTCATTCTTTGACCTTTGACCCAGATTTCTCATATTTTGACACTTTCAAACATTTCCTCAAAAGACAAAGGGTCAATTGTTAACACATTTCATATAGAGCCTCCAGGGGCTGATTGAACAAAAATTTGTTCAAACGGTCTAGCTCACATGACCTGCATGGTCGCCATACCCATTTATGGTATAAACCTTTTATATTATCGAAAGTTTGGAAGATTTTGGCATAAAATGGTATATATGATTGTCTTAATGAGTACATGAAGATTTATGAGTACAAAAGGTCATGGTCATTCTTTGACTTTTGACCCAAGACTCATAGTTTGACAATTTCAGACATAAGAAAAAGTCAATTTGCCAGTTGTTCAGGTGAGCGATTCAGGGCCTCATGGCCCTCTTGTTTCTCAGGTGCTACCGCTGTAACTGGTGGCGGGCGTTTCTTCGCATGGTATAATTTTATATTTGTCTAAGTTCAAAGTATTTTCTGGATAATGACTATTAAACGAAACTTAAAAAAAGGAAATGATGAGATGGCGAGGGAGTATACCTTTCATATATTTGTTTGAAATGCATCAAAATTCCGAGATATTTTGTTTTTAAGCAATTCCAGGACTTTTATTGTTGGAAAATAATACAACTGTCGGAAGTTTTGTTTCGAATAAAATTATAAAATGTACGTTTGAATGATAAGAATTAAAGGGCTCAGTTAAAAACATTTCAAATTGAAATGCTGTCAATGTCGTTCTTAGTAAATGTTCAGCTAACAAAATGAATGATTGCATAAAGATAATACTGCCTTGTGCAATGCGAATTGCGCAGTTTCGGACTACGTTTTAAACATGAATATTCTCTTCATATTGGTCATGACCATTGTAAGATCTAAAAGGCAGCGAATTAGATACTTCCTGACTGCAGGCGTGCGCAGTGCACATATACACTGCCACAGTATTTTTTTCGGAGCAGCTACAATTACTTTTCTCAGGTGCTACCACAATAGCTGGTGACGGATGTTTCTTTGCGTGGTATGGTTGTCCAAAACATGGCGGACCTCCAGATGGTCATATAGTTCCGGGAAAAGTAAGTCATAACAAAGAAAATAAGCTTTGTGTATTTACTAAATGGTGCATATCACTGTTTATTGTTACCGTGACAACGGCCAGGAAAAATTGAAATTTGCCCTGTCCTTCGGTCTTGTTTCCGTTTTTGGCACGTAGGTCCTGAATATGATGTTGTGAACTTTTCGGATATATGATAGGTATTGAAGATGTGCAGGAACGTTTTCGTAGTTCAAATATAATTTTGTCAAATTTCTCGTAGATTTTGATCTTCCGATTACGTGCTAAATTAAAATTTACAGCTCCCAAACGCCCATGAACGGCTCTGTATTTTTATATCACTGAAGTATTTCATTTGTTATGCTGAACTGGGTTTTTCAAAACGGACATGGTTTGAAAGATAGATGTGCACAAATCCCTCCCATTTCCTGTTGACTTACTGAATAAACATTAAGATGTCAGAGGATCGGGTATAAATTCGGATTATTTGGTCCTTATTCAAGTTTACTTATATTGCATGGTTCCTGTTGCTTATCATCTGAGTAAATGTGCTTTTAAAAAAATGATACGCTTCTTCTTTGTCAATCCTCAGAATAATATGATCTCTTACATGGCTGAAATGTGTTCAGAAGACTTTTATTTCATTAGATAAGACAGTTAATGCAGCTTTAGAGAGCATGTGGTAGTAGGTGTTTAGGTGGCTCGCTAATAAGCGGAACAAAACTGCTAAACAGATTTGTACTGTTCAAGGCCTTTCCATATTCCCGTCCTACTCAACTTTGCAGGTCTAGAGATGCTTTACAAAATGATGATAATAGTAGTAATAAGTAATAAAATAAAGAATAATAAACAATAAAAAAATAATAATTTAAATCAACCAATCAAAATAAAATGAGCCGCGACACGACAAAACCAACAAAGTGGCTGAGGCCCCAGCGCAGACTCAGATCAGCCTGGGCATCCGCCCAGTCTGATCAGAGTCTTCCCAGTCCGCATGGAGGTAGCTTAGACCCTTAGCTACCCTTTAAGCGCATAACGAAGAGTCTGATCAGACTGGGTGAATGTCCAGGCTGATCTGAGTCAGCGCTGGGCGCATAACCACTTTGTTGGTTTTCTCGCGTCGCGGCTCAAATGTGCTCTACATGATTGTGTTCTAAGAGAATGAATACCTGCAACATATTCTTTTTCTCTGAGCGAAGATTAATAGAATCTATGATGGGGTTGAGGCCGAGACAAGGAAATCTCAGGCTCGTTTTCAGATTATTTAGTCTTATGCTCGGCAAGCCTCGCATAAGACTAAATAATCTGAAAACGAGCCTGAGATTTCCTTGTCTCGGCCTCAACCCCATCATTGATTAATTTTCTCACCCATGTTTTAAACAAGTCGCCCAAAGGCAACGATCGCTCACCTGCCAGAATATGCTCAGGTCAAGTGGCCAAAATGTAAGCTTTGGGCTCAGGTAGGCTAATACTTAGGCTGCAATTCTATAAAATTGGATGATGAGTGTGTAAACCGTTCTTCTACGGCCACTTCTATAAAATCACTAAATGACCTTGACCTCTAGTATTCATAGAGGTTGAAGTTGACTGAATTTCCATATCACAGAGTTCAATAGCAACAGAAAAATGCACGTTTTCATCTTTTCCCATTCAAAAGCCTAAGGGACCAAATTTGACCTCGCCATAAAATAGGTCAAGGTCATCCCAAGGTTATCATTTATATAAACGTTATAGTACAAGAGTCCATAATGCTACATACCAAGTTTCAAGGCAATTGGCCCAGTGGTTCTGGAGAAGAAGATTTTTAAGGTTTCTACCATATGTGGGCATGGCGGCCATATTGGTCATGTGACCTGGATAAAAAAATTATAAACTTTTGTTTCTTTATCCTGTTAAGGCTCTGTATGAAATTTGGCTTCAATCAGCCCAGTGATTTCTGAGGAGAAGTCCTTTGAAAATGTTGACGACGGACGAAGACGACAATGACCTTGACCTTTATTATTCATAATGGTTGACGATGACTGGATCTCCATATCACAGAGCACAATGGCAACAGAAAAATGCACTTTTCAGCGTTTCCCATTCAAAACCCTAAGGGACCAAATTTGACCTCTCTGTAAAATAGGTCAAGGTCAACCCAAGGTCATCATTTATATAAACTTTGTAGTACTGGAGTCCAAGGTGCTACATACCAAGTTTCAAGGCAATCGACCCAGTGTTTCTGGAGAAGATTTTTTAAGGTTTTTACCATATATGGGCATGGCGGCCATCTTGGTCATGTGACCTGAGCCAAATATATAAACTTTCTTTCTCCTATCTGTTAAGTTTCTATATGAAATTTGGCTCCAATCGGCCCAATGGTTTCTGAGGAGAAGATGTTTGAAAATGTTGACACCAAATGGACAAATGACCTTTAGTCAAGGTCACTAAATGACCTTGACCTCTAATATCCATAGGTGTTGAAACTGACTACATTTCCATATCACAGAGCACAACGGCAACAGAAAAATGCACTTTTTCAGATTTTCCCATTTAAAAGCCTAAGGGACCAAATTTGACCTTGCCATAAAATAGGTCAAGGTCAACTCAAGGTCATCATTTATATAAACTTTGTAGTACTGGAGTCCAAGGTGCTACATACCAAGTTTCAAGGCAATCGACCCAGTGTTTCTGGAGAAGATTTTTTAAGGTTTTTACCATATATGGGCATGGCGGCCATCTTGGTCGTGTGACCTGGGTCAAATATATAAACTTTCGTTCCCCCATCCTGTTAAGGCTCCATATGAAATTTGGCTTCAATCGGCCCAGTGGTTTTTGAGGAGAAGATGTTTAAAAGTGTGGACGACGCCGACGACGCCGACGGACGACGGACCATGGCTATACTATAAGCTCACCTTGACAGGTGAGCTAAAAACAGAATATTTATTGATTTCTTAACTTCTTGTTGAGTCCATTCATATCAACTTAAGCTAATTTTCTATCAATAGTTTGACATGTATGTTAATTTCACCTTGTGTATGCATATATGATTGGCAGCTAATCACAAATCTTCACTGACATTTCCTGTACATCACTGGGTGTCAATAATATATTCTGCATGCAATTTACATGACAGGTTGTAAGTTGATTTGCTGATTCAAAGTGTGTAATTAATTAGGCTGTACTATATAGCAATGATTGGCATTTTGAGACAGCTTTCTGAGCCTAGGCTGAGATAGCAGGCCGAGATAGAAAAATAATCTCAGACACCTCTAGAAAGGGATATCTTTGTCCAATGGGTGAGAAAAGGGCATCTTTATAGTGAGATAACTGGAAAATAACCAACAAACTGCAAGGTATTTTGGAAGTGTATAAAATAAAATATGAGCGCATAAAGGTACACTGCTGAAATTTCACATATTGTTGGCAATAATAAAATGCATTAATGTGCTAAAAGCGAGCTGTGTACACCTATGTGCTGATGTGTTTTCATGACTAAGTGCAAACAAAAAATGCCCCAAGCACCTGAGTAAGGTGCATTTAGAGGTAAAAAAAAACTTAAATATCATAAATGTAGTACATTTGAATCAAAATTGATAGTTAAAGATTTCAACACTCATAACATTAACAGAGGTTAGTAAATACAATTTTGATAGTGCATAAATGTGTGTGGCCAAATATGGCCCAAATCATACCAGGCGCTTGCCGATATATGTCATTTCTGCTCGGGAGTGCCATTGAAGGCTAGATGCTTTCATGAAAAGTGTGTTATGTTTATTGCATTGGAAATTAAAACATGTAAATAAAAAACAAGTATTTGAAAAGGCCATGACCAGGAAACGACATTGTCTTTTTTTCACATCCTGCCATAAGTTCCAATGAGGAAAGGCAAAGATAAAGATGACACACAAAACAAAACACGACATACAAAAATCTAAGAGCTCATTTATATCAAAGTAGACAACCACATGGCTATCCCTCAAAATGAATAAACAGTCAAAGACTTATAGAAAATCGACAAATAAATAGAGGATCTTACATGAATGCTCATGTATTATTGAATTTATTAAACGAGTTCTTATCTTATCGTTTTCTCTACCGAGTTTAATAAATTCAAAAATACAGGAGCACGAATGCAAGATTCTGTTTCTCATATGACATTAAAATCGCGTTTTATTAGCAAATTTTGCACTAAAACGTCACGATTTCGCCAGGAGAAAACGCGACGTTTTATGGACGTCAACGCATAACGTTATGACGTAATTTGCATATCTAAAACACCAGTGGATTATCGTTTTTAACGCATGGCTTTATTACACTCTCAGGTGCGACGTCATATGATAATTGCCAATAATAAACGAGCTCAATAGAATTTATTAAACGTATTAAACGTATCCGCAGAAAACTAAACACCTTTTGTATGCAACTTGGAGTTTTTATATTGTCATCAATGACAAGCCAAATGATTTTAAAATGAAAAGCAAAGATACCAACTAAAGATTTATATATTTTCAATAGTTTTCCAGGGACGTGTATGCAGAACAGCATGCTAATGCAGCCCATAATGAGGAAGCATGTTTGTCACGAGCTTTGCCGCAATGGGTATATTGTGGCTCAAACAAAAATCACCCGGTGACTTCCATATATAGGCCAACAGGTAAATTGACTTGTACTTGTTTTATTTCATATGTTGTTAAAATGACTGAGTTTCAGACAAACCTTATCTATTTTCTCTCCAAGTTATAACGGCTAATTTCCAGAAGCTTCGTACTCTTAACACTTTTCGTTGCTTAGCAACAACAGAACAATGAAACAATGGTTGTGACCGTATGACTTTGACATGTTCATATTAAATGACATAACTGAAAAAAACAACACAAACTACTTTTCGTTTTCTTTCATTAATCATTTTAGGCCGAATTAGGTTGAAGTATATTTATTGTAATTTAACGGTACATCCCTAATTTAGGCCATGCCTACTTTAATCTGAAACACAGTTTTCAATTTTTTAGAAACTTGTGTATTTATTCATGGCAGACTGTGTACACCCTGGCCAGTCGTTGAGTTCATTGGCGTCTGATCTGGGTCTTTCGTATTTGCCATGACCTATTTATGGGGTGCTTGGCATTGATGTGGAAGTTGCATCATAATTATACATTTGTTGCAGGGGCTACTCGGACTGCCGGGGTAGGGTGCTGGATAAAGATAGCCAAATGTCCCTCACACAGGAGCCAGAAACTTTCATTCTATGATGCTTGGGCTGCAGCTAATTTGCATTCAGGTATTTGGTTTATATTGGCCTTCCTAAGAGAAAATGTTCCTCGTGGCATGTGCCAGTACCGAAGCAGATGTGTCTGCCAAACGGATGCCAGCTCTATCTTTTCTGTAAGCAGCGACAGCATACGCCCCTAGTGTACAGTCCACTAAATGTTCATGAGGACTTGCCCCGCCTTTTTGGAGGAGACCATTAGGTTAATATTGTAAGAGAGATGACGTCATCTGTCAGTCATGCATGTTAGACTTCTTGCTGTATAAAAAAAGACCAACAAATGATAGTGTTTTATTGAGAAATATTTTACCAGAAGGAGATGGGGCTGATTTTGGTAACTGGCCCCCTAGTAGAAAAATATGCTTTTTTGGGGGGTATGAATTGGTGGTTTCCATACTCAGTCTAGCTTAGTGGCTTATTGAGTTGGGAAGGCAGTGGATGTTTCATCTCAAATTGATAGGCTAGGATGACATTTTAAAGCAAGACGGGTTTGAAAAACTTTGTATGTACAGTTTTGCAATAAAATGACAAGATGTTAACATTGTCGTCAATGGAAAATTAATGGTGTAATGCAACCACTAGGCACACAACTTTTGAAGTGCAAAAGTAGCAGATGGCTAAATTTACGTCTGTTAATTTAAATAATGCTTTTTTTATACCCCGCCACACGTTA
Organism: Ctena decussata; assembly: GCA_963989385.1. Classification (NCBI taxonomy): domain Eukaryota; kingdom Metazoa; phylum Mollusca; class Bivalvia; order Lucinida; family Lucinidae; genus Ctena; species Ctena decussata. The sequence goes on along the minus strand of OZ022503.1, from coordinate 76,811,578 downwards.
GTGGCGGGGTATTATGTTTTCACGTTGGCCGTCCGTGTGTCCGTCCGTCCGTCCGTCCGTCCGTCCGTCCGTCCGCACTTCGTTTCCGTTCGATAACTTAAGGTAGACGAATACTGAATAGAAATATTGGCGGGGCATTCAAACCATTATACCGTCTAAATACCCCAAAGAGCTATAAAACATTTGGGTAAGAAAAAAACAATTTTCACCGTTTTGTTTTCCTAATAAACAATATTTTGTATTTCTACATATTATTTTTAAACATTTTCCATTAAAATTCATATCTCTAGCACATGAATGCACTTTCATTTCAGCAAATCATATAATCTGTAATATATGATATTTGAAACAAACTGATAACACAAAATTGCAGTTTTCTTGTTAATAAGTATATTTTTACATTCTTTGAAAAAATGCAAGAAAATTGAATTTCACGAAAAACGTCATGAAAAATATTATCAATCGATGGGGCATGCTTATGCGTATTATTTTAGTAAAACTTACATCGTATGTTAAAGATTAAAACAAAAAAAAAACATTTCACCGTTTCGTTTCCTAGAAAAACAATGTTTAAGTTCAAAATATCCCCAAAACAGCCTGCCCAAATTCTGCACCTGCTGCAAGCACAGCCGGTCCTTGCCCTATTATTTATTTTCCTGTTATTCGGTTCTACCATAGAGTAATGTCGACAAAAATGCGCAGATGGAATGGAAACTGTGAAGATCTTGATCATTCTGGTTCCTAAGGAACAGTCTGATCTCAGTTTCCACTGTTTGTACAGACCTATGTGCCCGAAAACTTAGGATCTTTACGGTAGATATTGTAAGTGTATATTTTAACTGTATTTACTCCACAGTTAGTCGATTTGATGATGAACACTAACTCTGTTTGCTTTTTAAAAAAGCAAGAACAGAGTTCTTCCGGGTTCGTCCACCTTAAGTATTTATCTACGGATTTTCTTCAAACTTTGCATATGCATTTGTACCAAGTATATCTCACTTGGGATTGGTAATGGGCAAATTTCGATAATATCTGACAGAGTTATGGCACTTGTCAATGTACAAAAAATGGTTTCTGGCCTCTAGTTCCTTTACTCTTTGGAGTATCATGATGAAACTTCACAAACATGATCGAAGTAACAAAAGCTTTGTATGAGCTCAGAAATTTTATCAGCAGGTGTTATCTGCCCCTGCCCTAGGGCTATATACATGTATAAAATCATGAAAAATTTCATATAAAATCAGAGTTAGAAGCAATTTTTCTGAAACTTACAGCGAACGATCAGAGTGATGAAAGCCTCCTGTGATGCTCAAATTTTACCCATGGGAGTTATCTCTTCTTGCCCTCGGGCCATATACATGCATAAAATGATGATAAAATCTATATGAATTCATGTGAAACAGATTTTCAGAAATTCACACATAAAAGCTTCTTGTGGTGGTTAGAATTTGACCCTTTTGGGGTAATATGCCCCAGCTCGGTGGCCACATGTTTAAAATCACTAACATTGTATTTGATTAGAGTGGTAAGTGATTTAATGGAAGCTTATTGTAAGTGATCAGAGTAATGAAGTGTTCTGTCATGACAAAGATCTTTTATCCGTGTTCAATGGGGTTAGGCTGCCCCTGCCCTAGGGATATACAGAGAAAAAATAAATCTGGAAAAATCGTAGTTTGAAAAAGGCTTGCAGTGGCGGGGTATCACGCAGTCGTTTGCGATGCTTTTATTTATACTGTATCATATTGAGAATTTAAACTGACAGAGCAAACAAAATTGATCTAGATGAGGCGGCTCATTGTGATTCGCCTAATCTGGATCCACGCTTTTTGAAAATTTAGCTGTTTTTATTTTGTGCCGTTGGTTAATAAAGAAACTTTTCACTGCCTGTGCATGCCACAGGACGGATCAAGAAACCAGAAGACATGAAATGCAAGGTCGTGCATAGTACAGTACCAAAACGTTTAGCTTCTTCATCGGAAACTCATGGAACTCACCAGAGTAGTATTTTTAGCTCACCTGAGCCGAAGGCTCAGAGGTGAGCTTATAGGATGGGAGTCGAGCCGTCGTCCGTCCGTGCGTCCGTCCGTGCGTCCGTGCGTGCGTCAACACTTTCAAACATGTCTATCTCAGAAACAAGTGGGCCGATCGCAATCAAATTTTATCTGAAGCATCATTTGGGTGGGGGAAAGGCTGCATTAGGTTTTGGTGCCAATCAGCCCAGAACTCTGGTTTCCATGGCAACAGATAGCCCCCATAGGGTTATAATGGGGAAAAGGGCGTCATCACGTTTTCTCGACTGTTTTTGATTAGATCCTTATCATACTTGCAGGTAATGATGACATACACAAGAGCTTGGATGAGTTCGAAATTTGGTCGGATTCGAGCACAGACTACGGAGTTAGCTGCCCTTGAGCGTTTGAAAAAAATCCCATAGGGTTATAATGGGGAAAATGGCGTCATCACGTTTTCTCAACTGTTTTTGCTTAGATCCTTATCATACTTGCAGGTACTGATGACATACATAAGAGCTTGGATGAGTTCGAAATTTGGCCGGATTCGAGCACAGACTACGGAGTTAGCTGCCCTTGAGCGTTTGAAAAAAATCCCATAGTGTTATAATGGAGAAAACAACGTCATCACATATTTTTAGAAAAACTTTGTCATCACTCTATTGCCTACATTTCTCAACGGATTTTGAAATAACTTCACACAAATGTAGGGCTTGACAATATCTCGAGCAAGTTCCACTTTCAGGATGCTGCGCCCAAGGTCAAGGTCACTGTTGCTATTTTTAGAAAAACTTTGTCAGCGCTCTAGCACCTACATTTCTCAATGGATTTTAAAATAACTTCACACAAATGTAGGGCATGACAATATCTCGAGCAAGTTTGACTTTCAGGGTGCTGCACCCAAGGTCAAGGTCACTGTGGCTATTTTTATAAAAACTTGGTCATCCCTCAAGCACCTACATTTCTCAACGGATTTTAAATCAACTTCACACAAATGTAGGGCATGACAATATCTCGAACAAGTTTGACTTCCAGGGTGCTGCGCCTAAGGTCAAGGTCACTGTGGCTATTTTTAGAAAAACTTTGTCAGCGCTCTAGCACCTACATTTTTCAATGGATTTTAAAATAAATTCATACAAATGTAGGGCATGACAGTATCTCGAACAAGTTCGACTTTCAGGATGCTGTGCCTAAGGTCAAGGTCACTGTGGCTATTTTTAGAAAAACTTTGTCATCGCCCTAGCACCTTCATTTCTCCATGGATTTTTAAATAATAAGACACAAATGTAGGGTATGACAATAGCTCGAGCAAGTTCGACTTTCAGGATGCTGTGCCCAAGGTCAAGGTCACTGTGGCTATTTTTAGAAAAACTTTGTCATTGCTCTAGCACCTACATTTCTCAACGGATTTTGAAATAAATTCACACAAATGTAGGGCATGACAATATCTCCAGCAAGTTTGCCTTTCAGGGTGCTGCAATCAAGGTTTTTGATTAGATCCTTATCATACTTGCAGGTAATGATGACATACATAAGAGCTTGGATGAGTTCGAAATTTGGCCGGATTTGAGCACAGACTACGGAGTTAGCTGCCTTTGAGCGTTTGAAAAAAATCCCATAGTCTTATAATGGAGAAAACAACGTCATCACATTTTCATTTTTCATCGGATCCTCTTCATACTTGCAGGTAATGAGGATATGCATAAAAGCTTGGATTAGTTAGCACTTCGGCTAGATCCCACCACTGACTATGGAGTACCTGCCCTGAGCATCCAAAAAATCAATATCGCCACTTTTTCTTGGTTTCTACTTATCCGATCCTTTTCAAACTTGCAGGTAATGAGGAAATGCATAATATCTTAAACAAGTTCAAATTTTCGCCAGATCAGGCCAACCGCTACGAAGTTAGCTGCCCTTGACAGCTCTGTCTATTGTGCTCTTGATCGGATACTTTTTAAACATGCATATATTAAATGAGGGCATACATAATGTTTTGGATGAGTTTAATTTTCAGCCTGATTGGACCACTGACTGTGGAGTTAGCTGCCCTTGAGCATCTTAAATATCCCTATAGGTTTACAATGTCTCTCAGGTGAGCAATTGTTGCTCTTTGGGCTACTTGTTTTCAAAACTGACATCCGATCTGAAAGGGAGAAAAATATCGAAGTGCACGATTTAATATAAACAGATATCCAAAATCAACACAAAATCAATAAAATCTGGATTTTGTTCTGAAGGGGTGTATTATGCACCAAGGGCACCCAGCTGCATCCATCCTGTGGCATAAGGCACCTTAAGCTTTTTAGTAACGTGTTAGGTTAGGTTACATTTTCTTATTTAAATGCAATATGACTGAAAAAAGAAATTCACAGTAATGAAAAAATTATTTCTTATTCAAGATCATTGGTTTATAACGTTTTGGATCATATTTATACTAATCAGTCTTTAAATAAAGTTCATTCATAACTACATGAGGCTTGAGTAGCCGAAACTTTGAAGTATGACCCTTTTCTCTATCGTTGGATTTGTTCTCTGCTCTTGAAAAAAGGCCTTTAAGATTTTAGCCGTTTTTGTTCTTTCTGTTCACTTTTATTTTAGTAAGGACATCATTATGATTAAAAGGCTCTCATCACAACCTCATATTACATGTAATATTAACTGCATACTATTCATTTTCAGACGATATAATGCAAGTATGCTTTAACAGAGCCACCTATTACTGGGATTACTGCGGATCTGATCCTAACTCGCCTGTGACAGCTTACTACAGACCTAGAGCCGCCTCACACACAGTGCCATGACTAACCTGTAGCCAAATATATACTGCTCAAAATATTTAAAGAAGCAGCGTATATGAGCCGCGACACGAGAAAAACAACAAAGTGGTTGTGCGCCCAGCTCAGACTCTGGTCGGCCTGGATATCCACCCAGTCTGATCAGAGTCTTCGCTAAGCGCTTAAAGGGTAGCTAAGGGTCTTAGCTGCCTCCATGCGGACAGCGAAGACTCTCATCAGACTGGGCGGATGCCCATGCTGATCTGAGTCTGCGCTTGGCGCACAACCACTTTGTTGGTTTTCTCGTGTCACGGCTCAAATATTTTTAATGTCTCTGTAAGACTTTTCATCTTCAAACCTAATAGATAGGTTAGGCATCATTGTCTATTTGTGGACATTGAAGCCTCACCTACGGTATTAATCATATTAAACGCCCCGGGGCGTTGCATTTTACGATAGAGGGCGTTATTTAGAGCCTCAAGAGCAGTGAATTAGCCACTGCCTAAATATTACTAATAAGCGGTATTAAAGTGAATGGATATACTTTCAGAGGAAGCACTTAAACTATTGTTATTGTTTTGCATTCCTTCTCAATAGGAGTCGACTCTTTAAGAAAAGAATTTACCTCTAGATTTGCTCCTCTAGGAGCAAAATCTTTCTCTGAAGAGTTGACCCCATTCGGAGGGGCTCCGAACTCCAGTGACAAGCTGTTCCCCTTTGTAAAACTGATTGAAAACACGGAATGCCGGCAAGTCATTTAAACAGTATTTTCGGAAAAGAGACGGGACATTTATTAGAGCTGTGGCGTTTATTAGGATTAATACGGTACATAGTAGTTATGTTGATGGAGGGTTTTGAATAGAGGCTTGTGGAATTTATATACCAAGCTTCTCTAAATTATGTGAGCAGTGTATGTGTTTGTATCATTGTACAATAAAGATGGTGAAAAACGTGTATATCTATTGCTACAATTGTTAATGTTTTAAAAGCTGATCTGTGTGATGTTTTGGAGAAAAGCACAAACAACTCGAAACAGCTTATTCATTAACCCATTTTGCCTATGACATTGGCAAACTGTAGACCCAGATCAGACGCCGCAAAAATGCGGCGATGATCAGGGTCTACATTATTTGCATATTACACAATGGCGTAGCTGCCTCTAAGGAAATACACAGGAGCCTATTGAAATTTTGTCAATTGAGAAAATTTCAACCCTCTCCAGCGTGTTTGATGATACTGCAATCTTTTTTTTACCTTGGACAAAATTTCAATGGTAGATGCAAATAGACGCAACTACATGAAATATCTTTGGAGCTTAACTCTTATTCTTGCCCTCAAGGGTTATTAAACATACTGGTGCGTAATTACTCCTCGTTACGCCCCTGTTACACATTTAAACGAAACAAAACAAAAAAATAAAAATAAACGTAACAAGCAAATTTGATCAATTTATGTCCCTTGCCTTAGGATAAAAACACAAAAAGAGATGCCCAATCACTTACAATGCCTGTGACCATACCAAAAACAAGTGTGGAGTATTAAAAGAAAAGTATGTTTGAGGAGCTTTACAAACAAGGTACCCACTGTCTATGTACTTTGATAGTATTCGAGCATGAAAAATGACTGACTTCAAAATGCAAAAAATGTCGAAAAAAAATCTGTAGAATCTATAAAGTCTGCATTGCAAATCCTCATACCATGTTAAAACACCTGCAAAGTTTCAAAAAGGATTTGATCGATACAAAATTCTATGAGGAGTTCTGCACACAAGGTACTCATTCTCTACACACACTGTTACCTATTTGGGCCTGAAAAATGACTAAGTTTGTAACGCGAGAAAAGTAACCAAGATTATCAGACTGTAAACCCAAAGTCACATGCACATTTAGAGATCATCTAAAAGAAGCCTGCAACGTTTTAAATATAACCGTATCCATACCAAATTTAGTGCGACAGACTCCCGTTTCTGTATTTAATTTCTGCGGTGTCGCTAAATCCCAAAAGCATATACATATACAGACCATAAAGCATAAAGAAGAAGCCTGCAAAAGTTTAGAATGATACATGATACTGTAAGAGGAGCTGCGCACACAAAGGACCTACTGTTAAGGTGGGACGGAAATACGGAGCCACGAAACACCTGAAATACGGTACCATGGAAAGCAGAATACTATGCCCCTCGCTTTACTTTGGAAAGGTGGGGGACAACTAACCACCCCTTAACTGACAAATGGACGCATCCAATTTTCGAGAGAAAAAGTCCACCAGGTTTAATAGGTTAATCAGTCACATCAACTGAACATGATAGGGTGAGAAAAAAATAAAATAGTTTGGCAAGGGAAATATCTGGGCTTGGTTATTCGCCAACATAGCTCTTTCTTGTGATTTTTTAAATTCACACGATTAAGTTCGAGTAGAATTCAAGTCAGAAAGCATATTTTTATTGTATGGTTTTATTTCCCTAACACTATTTTTTCCTTGTTTAAACAGCGCAAACACAATGTTCACATAACGCCGTATCAACATCGAGGTAACGTGATGATCTTTATAGATGTTTGTACTTTGCGTGCCTTTTGGGGAGATGAATACGTTACAGATGGTTGAAATAATCTTGTATCTAAAAATGTAATCATTTCAGAGCGTTGGTTAAACACTCTACGATACTTCTACTTGGAATTCGGCAGATCATATTAATACATTGTGATCTATTAGCTTTCTCCATAAGATTTAAAGAGAAAAATATAGAGCGTATATCTCGTTGGTCAATAAAATACAAACAGAGTTTTCTTTTCAGTGTAACATAGAGTTTACCACTTTCAGTGTTCATTCAATGGAATAAAAATTCGATGTTACACTGATAAAGAAAAACAACAAATTTCATAATTCTTTTATGTTTATTAATGCCAAAAATAAGAAATTAGATGCGTACTTAGCACTAATAGGTTTTCATATTCCCACTGGATGTCCTTATTTTTGCTCTCGTGACGTATCCCCCTCAAGATAATGGATAATTTCTCTGTTCCCACAGGAAGCAATAACTTAAACGTCATAAACGGCTGAAACTGATGATTTTGTTTTCTTTCTAGTTTTATTTCTCAGCTTTAAACAAACTGACTTAATCATAGAAAATATGTAATTTCATTTTCTACATGTGCTCTTCATGGCGCTGCTTAGGGTAACTCATTCGAAGTCACGTAGTCCCAAACAATGATAATGAAGTGATCATTTGAGCCGCGACACGAGAAAACAAACAAGTGGTTGTGCGCACAGCGCAGACTCAGATCTGCCTGGGCATTCGCTCAGTCTGATAAGATTTTCGCAGAGCGCTTAAAGGGTAGCCTAGAGTCTAAGCTAGCTCCATGCGGACAGCGAAGACCCTGATCAGACTGGGTGGATTCCCTGGCTGATCTGAGTCTGCGCTGGGCGCACAACCACTTTCTTGGTTTACGTCGTGTCGCGGCTCATTTCACTGTTTGAAACAGTGAGAATATCAGTTTCGACTTCACATAGAAGTGTCTATAATCCATTGAAAAGTATAAAAGAGCCTGGTTTTATTGCTATTTGCAGTATATAATTTTGATCTATCCTTTCTATGTGTTTTGCGTTACTTAATTAAAATGGTCAGAGGCGAACTTGGTAAATCTTCACTGAAAATAAGACTTTGTATCTTTATAAATTGTCATGACTGTGCCACTTTGTTGTCGACTGCAGTTATTTCATTTAGCCCTTCCGTTAGGTAGGATAGACGAAGTATTCAGATCCTACGTATAGTTTATTATTGCGCATTATTATTAACAAAGAATACATTTAGAACAGCGCTTGTCTTCGGGTGTTTTTGCACTGAAAAATGCCTTTACCTCTTTTCTAAACTTTGAACCACTTAGAAAATACAAAAGGAAGTTTAAAGTTGCATTTGGACCAGAAAGAATCGCTAACAACATGTATAAAATATAGTTACATCCAGCAAGACTTTAGAGTAGTTTTGGATATATGAGAGGTGCGTAAATCGCTCCCGACCCCGCACAAATTATAAATACGACACTCATCAACAGTTACATTACAGTCAAAGATGATTTCTTTGGTTCGGCAGCTACTAAATCTTTGCGTTGTCTTAATGATCTTTGCATCTTAAACAAGTAGCCCAAAGGGCAACAATTGCTCACCTGAGAGACATTGTAGACCTATAGGGATATTTAAGATGCTCAAGAGCAGCTAACTCCACAGTCAGTGGTCCAATCAGGCTGAAAATTAAACTCATCCAAAACATTATGTATGCCCTCATTTAATATATGCAAGTTTAAAAAGTATCCGATCAAGAGCACAATAGACAGAGCTGTCAAGGGCAGCTAACTTCGTAGTGGTTGGCCTGATATGGCCAAAATCTGAACTTAAGATATTATGCATTTCCTCATTACCTGCAAGTTTGAAAAGGATCGGATCAGTAGAAACCAAGAAAAAGTGGCGACATTGATTTTTTGGATGCTCAGGGCAGGTACTCCATAGTCAGTGGTGGGATCTAGCCGAAATGCTAACTAATCCAAGCTTTTATGCATATCCTCATTACCTGCAAGTATGAAGAGGATCCGATGAAAAATGAAAATGTGATGACGTTGTTTTCTCCATTATAACACTGGATCTTTTTTCAAACGCTCAAGGGAAGCTAACTCCGTAGTCTGTTCTCGAATCCGGCCAACTTTCGAACTCATCCAAGCTCTTATGTATGTCATCATTACCTGCAAGTATGATAAGGATCTGATCAAAAACCTTGAAGTCAAACTTGCTCGAGATATTGTCATGCCCTACATTTGTGTGAATTTTTTCTAAAATCCGTTGAGAAATGTAATGTAGGTGCTAGAGCGATGACAAAGTTTTTCTAAAAATAGCCACAGTGACTTTGACCTTGGGCACAGCATCCTGAAAGTCAAACTTGCTAGAGATATTGTCATACCCTACATTTGTGTGAAGATATTTCAAAATCCATGGAAAAATGAAGGTGCTAGGGCGATGACAAAGTTTTTCTGAAAATAGCCACAGTGACCTTGACCTTGGGCGCAGCACCCTAAAAGGTAAACTTGCTCGAGATATTGTCATGCCCTACATTTGTGTGAATTTATTTTAAAATCCATTGAGAAATGTAGGTGCTAGAGCGCTGACAAATGTTTTCTTAAAATAGCCACAGTGACCTTGACCTTGGTCGCAGCACCCTGGAAGTTAAACTTGTTTGAGATATTGTCATGCCCTACATTTGTATGACGTTGTTTTCTCCATTATAACACTATGGGATTTTCTCAAATGCTCAAGGGCAGCTAACTCCGTAGTCTGTGCTCAAATCCGGCCAAATTTCGAACTCATCCAAGCTCTTATGTATGTCATCAATACCTGGAAGTATGATAAGGATCTAAGCAAAAACAGTTGAGAAAACGTGATGACGCCATTTTTCCCATTATACCTATGGGATTTTTTTCAAACGCTCAAGGGCAGCTAACTCCGTTGTCTGTGCTCAAATCCGGCCAAATTTCGAACTCATCCAAGCTCTTATGTATGTCATCAATACCTGCAAGTATGATAAGGATCTAAGCAAAAACAGTTGAGAAAACGTGATGACGCCATTTTTCCCATTATAACCTATGGGATTTTTTTCAAACGCTCAAAGGCAGCTAACTCCGTAGTCTGTGCTCGAATCCGGCCAAATTTCGAACTCATCCAAGCTCTTATATATGTCATCATTACCTGCAAGTATGATAAGGATCTAATCAAAAACCTTGATTGCAGCACCCTGAAAGTCAAACTTGCTCGAGATATTGTCATGCCCTACATTTGTGTGAATTTATTCTAAAATCCGTTGAGAAATGTAGGTGCTAGAGCGATGACAATGTTTTTCTAAAAATAGCCACACTGACCTTGACCTTGGGCACAGCATCCTGAAAGTCAAACTTGCTAGAGATATTGTCATACCCTACATTTGTGTGAAGATATTTCAAAATCCATGGAAAAATGAAGGTGCTAGGGCGATGACAAAGTTTCTCTGAAAATAGCCACAGTGACCTTGACCTTGGGCGCAGCACCCTGAAAGTCAAACTTGCTCGAGATATTGTCATGCCCTACATTTGTGTGAAGTAATTCTAAAATTCATTGAGAAATGTAGGTGCTAGAGCGCTGACAATTTTTTCTAAAAATAGCCACAGTGACCTTGACCTTGGTCGCAGCACCCTGGAAGTTAAACTTGTTTGAGATATTGTCATGCCCTACATTTGTATGGCGTTGTTTTCTCCATTGTAACACTCTGGGATATTTTTCAAATGCTCAAGGGCAGCTAACTCCGTAGTCTGTGCTCAAATCCGGCCAAATTTCGAACTCATCCAAGCTCTTATGTATGTCATCAATACCTGGAAGTATGATAAGGATCTAAGCAAAAACAGTTGAGAAAACGTGATGAAGCCATTTTTCCCATTATACCCTATGGGATTTTTTTCAAACGCTCAAGGGCAGCTAACTCCGTTGTCTGTGCTCGAATCCGGTCAAATTTCGAACTCATCCAAGCTCTTGTGTATGTCATCATTACCTGCAAGTATGATAAGGATCTAATCAAAAACAGTTGAGAAAACGTGATGACGCCATTTTCCCCATTATAACCCTATGGGGGCTATCTGTTGCCATGGAAACCAGAGTTCTGAGTTGATCGGCACCAAAACCTAATGCAGCCTTTCCCCCACCCAAATAATGCTTCAGATAAAATTTGATTGCGATCGGCCCACTGGTCTCTGAGATATTTATGTTTGAAAGTGTTGACGCACCCACGCACCCTTGGTTGGTTGGTTGGTTGATTTGATGCTTAACGTCCACGGTAAACAACTAAGGTCATGTCGGGACGGTCAGTTAACCTAACCACACTATTCCTGGGCAGGCTTAGACCTTCTAAGCGGTTAACCAGTACTAAGTGCACATACTTTCGCCAGTAACTGACAACTGCCCTCCCACGCACCCACCCACGCACCCACGCACACACGCACGGATGGACGACAGCTCGACTCCCATCCTATAAGCTCACCTCTGAGCCTTCGGCTCAGGTGAGCTACAAATATAAGTGTATTTCCTACGACAATAAACAGAAGTGGAATTGCAAAACATATAGTGAAATCAAAAAAATCCAAATGTCTAGCTAAAACGTCATGTACCTGTCAAATACAACTACCCATTATATTATAGGAGTAACTGCCTCTGACTGTGCCAAATAGTAGATGCCTATACCGCAGCCGTTACTGTAAGAAGTACAATTCCTCTTTTCCTATTACACAAGATTCGCACTTTATAAGGGGCAACGACACTTAAAGCCCTCTCCATGGTGACGAGCACAAGAATCCACGATGAATAGTGAAGACTGAAATATGTCACAAACACAGACAACTTAAAGGAGATGTCAGTCCTCTAGCGAATATCATAGTCCAAAACTATTGAAATCCAAGTAAAAATATCCGATGAAAGTATAACTGTGTCAGACATTGCTAGGAACATAAGTATGACAGCTGTTGAAGACTTTCTGTTCTTTTTCTGACCATGTTTCAATATGGTCAAACAATTTCCTACGAAACCTATAAAAAAGAGAATAGGACAACTGTACTTATTGATGGTAAGTCCTACAGCCAGCCAATTTACGGTGGAATTTTCTGGAACCGTTTCATTAAGCATATTTGAAATGTCAGTTCAGAGGCAAAAACATTTTTATAAGCTTTATGGTTTCACCATTTGCGTGATAAAACACGTCCGAACAACGTCTTGAACAAAAAGCTGGTTAAGACAACCGACATACCGAACGTTATTTTTACCATTCCATTCGTTGTAACTGAATATATTTAATCAAACCTAGCGTAGATACACTGATTGTTGTGTTTCAGTCATTGCTTCATGCCAGTTATGCTCACATAATGACTTAATTTGGAGAAGGTATTTTCACCTATTTTCTGAGTAGTCATTGCCCTTTAACTTTCTTAGCTCGGACCACCACACCTGATATAAATACATTCATTGTATAAAATTTAAATTCTGCTTTAATAACAACATATGCTATTTATGTTGTTTATGCCATGGCGTGACGTCCAATAGATCGCTACATCGGCCAATGGAATCTTTGGTTTAAATGTGACGTTGCGTACCAACGGCGTAGCGTGACCGACTTTTATTAATGGAAGTTAACAACTGTTTCTCCAAACAGGTTCATCTAAGGACACTCAAAGGGAATGTAATTATTTAGTTTACAATTTTGGGAGGGATTAATATTGTTAGCTCACCTGAGCCAGCGGCTCCGGGGGAGCTTATAGGATGGTAAGGCTCCGTCGTCGTCCGTCCGTCTGTCCACAATTTCAAACTTCTCTTTTGAAACTGCTGGGCCAATTGTAACCAAATTTCAAATGTAGCATCAAGGGGTCTTCGGAACAAAATATTGTTCAAACGCATCAGGTCACATGAACATTATGGCCACCACGACCATATATGATAAAAACCTAAAACAATCTTCTTCTCTAGAACAAATAAGCCGATGGCCTTGAAATTTGGTATGTAGCATTGAGTACGCAAGTACTACTAAGATTGTTCAAATAAGGACCTTGGGTTGACCCTGATCGTTTTTACGGCAAGCTCACATTTTCTTTCTGATGCTTTTATATGGGAAAATGCTACAACATAAGATTTCTTGGAAACTGTTGAAGATTTGGACCTGAAAATTTGTATATACTGTCATCTTAAAAGGTACATGAACATTTATGCGTACGAGAGGTCAAGGTCATTCTTTGACCTTTGACCCTGGTCTCTTGACAACTTCCTCAAAAGCCACTGGGCCGATGTGAACCAAATTTTATATAGAGCTTCTCGGGGGCGGGTGCACAAAAAATTGTTCAAATGGTCCTAGTCACATGACCTACATGGCCGTCACGCCCATATATGGTTAAAATGTTTAAAGATCTTCTACAGAACCAATAAGCCGATGGCCTCGAAACTTGGTTTGTAGCATCAAGTACAGGAATACTACCAAGATTGTTCAATATATGACAATGGGTGTAGCTTTTATATGGGAAAATGCTAGAATATAAGATTTCTTGGAAATCGTTGAAGATTTTGACCTGAAAATTGGTATATGCAGTCATATGAATGAATTACATGAAAATTAATATTTACAAGAGGTCAAGGTCATTCTTTGACCCTGGTCTCTCATATTGTGACAATTTCACCCATCTCCTCAAAAGCCACTTGCCAATTGTAACCAAATTTATATAGAATATACGAAGGGGGTATATAGTTTTTACCTCATCTGAGCCAGAGGCTCCTGGGGAGCTTATAAGATAGGCAGGCTCCGTCATCCGTTATCGACCGTCGTCCGTCAACAATTTCAAACGACTTCTCCTGTTAAACCACTTGGCTAATTGTTACCAAATTTCATATGTAGCCTCCTGGGGCCTTAGGAACGAAAATGTGTTCAAACGGTCCTGGTCACATGACCAACATGGCCGTAATGCCAATATATTGCAAACACCTAAAAAATCTTCTTCTCCAGAACCACTGATTGCCTTGAAACTTGGTATATAGCATCGGGTATGCAAATACTACCAATATTGTTCAAATTATGACCTTAGATTGACCTTGACTTTTGTTTACGGTAAAGTCAAATTTGCTTCCGTGTGCTTTTTATAGCATACTGCTAGAACATAAGATATCTTGGGAGCTGTTGAAGATTCTGGGGTAAAAATTGGTATCTACAGTCATCTTAATAAGTACATGAAAATTTAAGAGGTCAAGAGGTCAAGGTCATTCCTCGACCTTTGACCCAAAACTCTCATATTTTGACAATTTCAAAAAATCTCCTCAAAAGCCACTAGGCCAATTGAAACCAAATTCCATATAGAGCCTCCAGGGGTAGAGGGAATGAAAATTTATTCATACAGCCCAGGTCACAAGACCAACAGGGCCGCCACGCCAATATAGGGTAAAAACTTTTAAAAATCCACTTCTCCAGAACCAGTTGACCGATGGCTTTGAAGCTTGGTATGTAGCATTTGGTACTAAAGTACTATCAAGATTGTTCAAATTATGAACTTGGGTTGACCTTGATCTATTTTACGGCGCGGTCAAATATGGGAAATCCTAGAACATTAGACTTCATGTAAAGTTTTGAAGATCAAGGCCTTAAAATTGGTATATGGAGTCATCTTCATGAGTTCATGATGATTTGTGAGTACAAGAGGTCAGGGTTAATCTTTGACCTTTGACCCAGAACTCTCATATTTTGACAATTTTAAACAATCTCCTCAAAAACCCCTGGACCAATTGTAACTTAATTTCATATAGAGCCTACAGGGGTTGAAGGAATGACAATTTGTTCTAACAGTCCAGGTAACATGACCAAAATGGCCGCCACGCCCATATATGGGAAAAACCTTTAAAATCTTCTTCTCCAGAACAATCTCTTCTGCAGTGCTTCACAAATTGATCAACAGACTGGCCGAATACTGGGCATGTTTTATCCAGTTACGAAAGCCGATTACTACCAATTAATAACTGTAGGTGATGGTTATTGTTTGTAAAAATTAAAACAAACAATATTTATCTAACGTCTTTTATCATAAAGTAATATAACTACTCAGAATCAATCTACGTTGCTAACACATAACACATACAAACTCGCAAAATAATTTCCTTTCGAAACAACGCTTATTACGTAATACAAACTAAACAGTCATTTCAGGGACTCATTAATGATTTGCCCCTAAACACAATTATTATTGTGCATAAATTAAGGAATAAAGCATTGAAATAAAAATACAATAAAACAATGAAATAATTCGAAGCCTTTTCATAAGTTTAAATCTTCCTTTCGCACTTTAGCGACACCCGGTTTTCGCCGAACGCCGAGAACCGCCAATTACTTGCGTAACTGAGTGAATACTACTATTATTACAACTTGATCATGTATGAACATTACAAAATTTGGTCAAACAAATAACACTGTAACACATTATAGTTTTTTCTTACAAACTTTGGGTGTTGTCCGGCGCTTTTCGGCGTTTTCCTGCGTTTCTCGGCGTTTTCCGGTCTTTAGGTAGCACTTGATCCACTCGGGATGCTAAAATGATTTAAATTGGTTACAAATGAAAAGATAATCACAAACAGTGCTATTCTCATTATGCTACCAAACCGCTTTCTCCTTCTTCAGGGGTTTCGAACAGTGCAAAGTAGAAAAGCAATAAGCAGAAATATTTACATTTCGAGAAAAACTATCTGAATATAAAAAAGATAAGCTCCTAAAAACAACAGCTAAATGTAAAGCAATTGTCTTGCACATACACAAGTGTAAACACAACGCTACAACAATCAAAGTATAAAACACGGATATTTACAAGCGTTTAAGTCTCGCTGTGTTGCAGCCTGTGAAACCGTGAAACTGCATTACAACTGAAGTACTGTTTGGTGGGTTGTTGGTTGTATTGGATTTGATGGTCCCCAGATACTGTGCATTCGTCCTTGCGAAGGGAATAGAAACAAAAAAGGAACGCCGCACCTGATGCAAGCGCAGCAGGCTCTCCACTATCTTATCGGTTAGGCAATGCTTACGACACCTTCGTCCAAAGATGCAAAGACAAAAAGGGGACAAAAGAGACGTCCAATACCTTCTGCAAGCACAGCAGGCACATGTCAGTCTATAGTCAGTATCGAAGGGCACCGCATATGCATCCAGTTTACTTTCCCCTGGAAGGTAAGCTTGAGTTTCAAACGGTCGTTTGAAGTAGTGTTTCAGCAGATTTCGGATCCTTTACACAGAAAGGGGGGGGGGGGGGGGGAATGAAAAATGTAACATGATAGCTAAGAACAGTTAATCCAAACAACCACATGCCGCAACTACAAGTACAGCAGGCCTTTGCGCAGCATTACCAACTGTTGTGAGACAGTTTCACGGTATCATCGCTGCTCCCTATCATCACTTCAGGGACAATACGAGGACGACGAGAGGTCAATTGTCCCAAAGCACTGATACAACCATTTTTTTCCAGTCATAGTCACCCCACTTAGCCTTGATCCGACGTCTGAATACGCGGTAATGGTTTAGGAATGTGGCGGGTAGAGGAGTGTAGACGACAGGTCACAATAGGTCACCATTAGCAGAATGTTCTGGAGACCTGAAACTTACATTTGATCCATAAGAAGCAAAACTAACAAAAAAGAAACGAAAGTAACAGATTCGATTGAATTGGAGTCTGATTTTTAGCCAATCAATGTTCAAAATGACATGAAATGGTGTCAGTCGCGGACTTTTTTTTCAGTAGCCGTAATATAATGCAGGGGCGTCGGAACGATTTTGACATTGGGGAGGCGGATTTTTAGATACTTTTTTGCTATCGCCCTGCCCCCCCCCCCTACCTCACCACCTCTACGCCCCCCCTCCCCCCCCTCAAACCATGTAAAGTAAAAAACAACAACGACATATTAGTTTTGATGTAGTATCACGTCATCGCAATGACATGATTACGATGGCCCAATTGGCTCACTTTTCATTTCCATACTATTTCACAATGCCGAATTCTGAATTCCGAAATTCGTAGAACATACTAACGCTTGATAATAATGACTCTTTACATTTTGTCAAACCTCTGCATGATATGGATGATTGCTTAAATATGAGCGACGACTCGAGAACACCAACAAAGTGGTTGGTCGCCCAGCGCAGACTCAGATCAGCCTGGGAAGGCGCCCATTCTGACCAAACTCTTCGCTAGGCACTTACAGGGAAGCTAAAGTCTAAGCTACCTCCATGCGGATCGCGAAGACTGATCAGTCTGGGCGGATGCCCAGGCTGATCTGAAACTGCACTGGGTGCACATGCCGCTTTGTTGGTTTTGTCGTGTCGCGGCTTATATGATGCTAATCCTTAATGTGACTTAGGCTAAAGAGCGAGAGAGAGAGAGAGAAAGAGAGAGAGCGACAGAGACAGAGAGAGAGAGAGAGAGACAGACAGACAGACAGAGACAAAGACAGACAGACAGACAGACAGAGAGACAGCGACTCTCTGTCCTTGCACAATCCACAGTTTAATCCAATGTTTAAAAATGAAACAAATTTACATCAGTCAGGTACATAACCAGCTTTTATAGGAGAGATAATCCTCAAAAACCTAGAACAATGAAAATAAAGCATAACAAAGCTTTCCCGAACTGTATTACTATCTGCAAAAAAGTTAGGCGAGCACAACCAAAACAGGCCTCAATCACAGACGCAAACAAATAAGGCGCCGATAAAAGAAGAAATGACAGATAAAAAGCATGTTTGTGAAACGTACGCACTCAGTCTAACACAGAGAATTGATCAGTAGAACGGTTGCTCTCACGGCCTTTAGCTCCGGTTCACGAAGAATTCTTTTTTGAAAGAATTAAATGGATTAAGTGATACCAAAGGGACAGAAGATATAGACTATATTTATAGAAGTACGGATATGAAGCACTAAATTATAGTAAATGTACTACTGAACTACACGTGTATATTGGTGTAAACTGTGTTGGCTTGCAATTTCAAAACGCTATCAAACAGCTTGATATATTTGACTGGAATGCTTGTAAACCGAAATATTGAAACTAAAAATATTATGCTGAAACTTTAATAAATATTCCATCATGAAAATGACTAACTAAATACATTTGCGTCAAACTAGTATGCAGTCATATCGTTCGTTAGCTGTCTCATTATTTTTTATTTATTGGCTACTTTTAGAACCTAATCCTGCCTAAATTCAGCGATTTTTCGTAGATTCTGTCGAAAAAATTAATATGTAGCTGCTGTTCGGAACCAAATAATAAAACAGTGTTGCTCATTGTTTTTGATTGTACCGAAAAAATTGTTTCAGCGTCTAAATTGTTAATTTTGATATGTTGCCATTTTCTTGGCATTTTCTTGAGCCATTACTTCAGATTTTATCTATTTTCCCATTTCACTCAGATTTTGTACTTGCTTAATTAAAAGAGAGCTACTCCACGTATCATTTTAGGTGGTCAACAGCTATCAAATCTATTTAATCGCAGTTTGCATGTCAGTACAGTTTTATTGATTTTATAAGAAGTAAGAATGATTATAAAAACAGATATATTTCTGGTCATACTACATTGCACAAGAGAAAATTTCTGCTGGAAAGTCATTGTGCTTTAAGGATTATTTACAACCAATTTACTATGAACCCATAAAAACACTACTGATAAGAATTTGATTGTTTAGAAAACACTGTATCATAGTTTGTAGATTGTAAGGCTACATCGCTCATATGTCAAAATAGATTCTCGTCGAGTCTGTCTTTATCTCCTTGTGCCAGCCGAATGTGTAGCATGAGCAGGTGTCTAGCTAAAAGTCCAAATAGAATAAACAGATATTAAATGAAATAATTTATTGCCACAAACAGCAAAATTACTAAATGATAACTTTTTGTAGTCTACAAAATATAACTATTTGTCTAAAAAATTTTGTAATCAATCATTATTGGTGCAATAAACTTATAAAAACTGAGCTTATACATTTAATGCTTGCATATGTTACAGTTTCCATTACAATAATCAGTTAGGTCCTTTGGTATAAACCATAATCAGGTTTTTTTCTGACAGGAAACGTGCATTATGGCGAATATATGTTTACTTCAGAAATGAATTAAATCTTCTGTTAATAAAACATAAAACCAATGCCACTTGCAACCGACATGAAAATTACATCCCACGCATTTTTAAATAAATATAATGTTATGATAGTTTCCATCTGAAAAATAATATATTTGAGTTTTTGATCAATACAAAATATGTAAATTCCTTAGATTGTGTATGTCAAAAGTATTAAGGTTTATACTTTATGAAATATCACAGTGTATATAAATGCATGTCCGTAATTTGAAATCAGAAGAATCAGAACATACGTAAGACTAAAATGGAAACATTAACAAACATGTACGAGTCATAGTATTGCACCCCTTAAAAAAAGCTGGTGTTTAATATGTTGTAAGTTCGATCATCAACTAAGCAGGTTTAGTCGCAGTTCATTTAATCACTTGTTACCCCCATGGTAAATAAGTAGCCAATCAAAATCGTCGAAACAAATACTGGTCTTTGATTTTAAGGCGTTTTCCAAGCGTGGGATACCGGTCACAACCTCGGTTCAACCAAATTAAATCGGTGGCTTGTCTAGTCACCAAACTAGAGTAAGTTTAATCGTCTTTGAATGAGCCACAGTTAAATCGCGATTGATGATCAAACTCGCATCTTTCAAAATGTTCGGCACGAGTTCCTATTGCGGAAGACGCATTTGACGGTGCGCGTGTCTTCGGCAGATAAACTTTCAAAACCTTTAAAAAGTTTTAATTGCTTGTTTATAATGTACCTTTGTTTTACATCTAGGTTCGTCAACACTATACATACGAAATCAAGACATATCGGCTTATAAGTCAGCAAACTAAGTAAGGAATTATGTATTTCTTTAAGTGTCTACTCACGTCAATGATGCGAAAATGAAGATGACGTTCCCTGTACTGGACATGAAATTAGTGAACTTTGTTGACATCAGGTCCTACTAAGAATTAAGCATAGTTTTCCAACCATACTGTTGAGTTTCAGTTCCATTGTTACACTTATAATAAATTTCAAAAGTAGAAAATATTAAAGCTAAATATTATAAATTGGCTTACAGGCTTAACAGGCCTTCTGTTGATCTAAATCATTTAGTTCAATAAAGATAGCTGAGTTGCCACCTATTTGGGAAAGAGCTGCTTACTCGGCTTATCACTTGTAATTAATTGTTTGTTGGGCTGTCTTTGTCAATCTTTCCCTTTGATGTTGGGGATAGGGTTTGGGATCTGATTCAGTCAGTTCCTGAAGTGTAGTTACTCTTTAATTAAAATCTTAAAGAGTTCCTTTAAGAGCAGAGAATACATTCAGAGGAAGAAACATTGGCCAGAATACGTAGTTTTGGATATAAAAGCGTCATCAGTGACCCTGACAATATCTGGTGACGAAACCAGAGAAAGCATACTGTAATTTCTTAATTTTAATTGGGAAGTCGATTCCAAGACTAACTGGTATCTAAAAGGGTCCAAATAATATAAAAGACGATAATGTAGAACAAGAGTCAAAATCATTCTCAGATTTCAGATTTCTCAGAAAATATCCTCTGATCTCAAAGGACAAACATAAATATAATCTGCACTATGAATGATGTACGGGGAGACGTTTTACGGCCGCCACACGGCACAACACCAGCTGCAGTGAATTTACATATATATATATATATAATAATATTATAATTTCATCATTTTATTTTGTTTTTTTAAATGATATCCACGACAATATGACTGCAATCTTTTTTTCCTTCAAAAACTACCTAAAGTAAAAGTAGTCCTAGCCAACGTGACTTTTTAACTCTGTCTCTGTACAATATCCACTTGCAGATGTGAAATATGTAGAAAAATATTGCATGTTTGCCCCAGTGTAAACTAATTCAAATGACAATAAGCATAATTATGATTTACAGATTTTAGTCCTTTTACTTTACACTGGATGTGCTATCTTTTTCAGCCACCGACAACGTCAGAGCATGTTTACCGCCTTCAAGTCCGGGACAAGAGACATCATTTTCATTTTCGAGCCTCAATATGTAGTTTATATTGTGTAGGATGACACTGAACTGCATAATTTCAAATTTAAAGCGTTTTGCGTATTGATGTGCAGATATTCATTTTTTCATATTCATATCAACTAAACAGTTTCCATCATAAAAAGTTATTGATTTAATATTTTGAAATATTTGACATCCCTTCATACAGCGCAGACTCACTCGCAAAACCGTACGTGCTTCACTATATTCACTATATAAATGAGTGCCGAATATTGCCTGACGTTAACAATAACCTATATACATTTGAAAGATTAATTGATTATCTGAAATATAATGAAGCCTATATGAACGTATTAAGAATGATCAATTTCTAATTCTTGCAATACCCAGAAGTCAACTCGTTGTTATGAGAAGCCGACTTGTCACATCCTGTGTCAGATTGACTTGAAATTGTGCAGAATGTTTCATCATGATCTGAAGATGTGCATGTGATTTTGAAATTTCAGTTGTCCTAATTTTTACAAAGTTATGGCCCTTTGTTATTTTTGGCATCTTTCCAACTACTGCATCGTTTGACCGAGAGAGCTGAAATTTGGTAGGCTATTAGTATTTAGAAAGTTGATTATTCTAATTATTGTTAGAATGTGCTAAATTGTTTAGTAACAGAGTTATTCTACTTTTATAGATAATAGACGTTCACTTAAAGGTAAAAGGATAACTCGGGAACTATTCATATTAATGGGCCGAATTTTCATATATGCATTGTTCTTTTTTCATCAGGTTCGTATTAGCAGGATAATGGCCCTTGTTATTTTGTTATTTGGTATACAGTCTTGATGTTTTGGGCATTTTGTAAGGGCTTAAATTTTCAGTAACCTGATTTTACCCCTTTTTAAACTTTAGCATTTTATAATTTCATAAAGGCCCAGTAATTGGGTATATGTCTTTGCTTATGCTTAATACACTCTGTTTTTAGCCATAAAGTTAGTCTGAAACTGAAAGAAGGGCTGCAGTTTGTGTCACATTTCAAACGTCGGGTGACACTTGGCCGATGGCCTTTTATAACCCTTCTATAATGAAAATAGAAAATAGGTAAAAATAGTCGTTAAATGTTTTCGTATAATTTGCTTAGTCTGTTGTGGCCCTTCTGTTGGTCTTAATTGTTCGGTTCAAGATAGCTGAGTCGCCGCCTATTTGGGAGGGAGCTGCTGACTCGGCTTGTCACTTGTAATTTATTGTTTGTTGGGATGTCTTTGTCGGTCTTTCCCTTTGGTGTTGGGGATAGGGTTTGGGATCTGGTTCGGTCGGTTCCTGGGGTGTGGTTACTCTTTAGGTTTGTAATAACGAGAAACCAACAACGCTATTACAAGAAATCTAAACGGCTTAACAAAATTTTTATTCCGGTCCTAAGCGTATATGTTATTTGACGAAATTTGCCAAATATGTTATTTGATGGTAATTAAAACGGTTGATTTCGAAAAATATTTAGGATGTCCTGAACATGTACAGAGGTTCGTTCTATGACGATTACATATTCCCGAATACATATGCGAACAGCGACGAGTCAGACCAAGCTTAGCATTGAAGCACTTTGGAACCAATTTTCAATGTTTGCAGCAAGAATAATAAGATCTTCTGATACCTGTTTTGCGAAAAAACAAAGACTCTTATTAGACTGTGCAGATGCACATGCGGATCTGCGTCTTAGCTTTGCTTATGTTATTAAGCCCTTTATTTAATGACAAATTTAATGGCAGGAATCATTTTACATTACACTGAAGTCTTACCTGGGTGATATAGGCCTGTTTTTGTTTACTCTAGAAAACATCAGATTGATTCCGACACAGATAATGACCAGTGAAAGCACAGCAGTCCCTGATGATATGAGCGCAACCTCTAACTGATTACTGAAAAAGTTTGGAGATGACGCTTGTTGTGATGCTTTAGCAATGGTGACATTTGCTGGTACTGAACTAAGCTGAGTCGTGGGGTTTTCCTCATTGTCTTCGCATTCGACGTCTTTGTTGAAATACACATGAATAAACTGGGATCCAACTGCTTCAAAAGTGCCTGTTTGTAAACAACCTATTTTAAGAAGTGCAGAGCTTTGAAGGTTGTTTGTATATTTCACATCCGTCTTTAGTATAACAGGTCCTGAAAACAGCAGAGCTCATTGGGATATCAATAATATGACTAGAATATCACGTCCAAAATATGATCACATTAGGGCCCAGTCTCACTGTCACGTTTTTAGGGCTAGGTTGTTCTACGTTTCCCGCCCTACGTGTAGCAAAAAAAAAAAAAAGTACCCCGTTTTGTAGGTATTTAGGTGTAACTAGGTTTCTACTACGTTGCCAATATATTTAACTACCATTTACTTCATATTACCCTGTTATCAAACGGCTTAGGGCCACGCTTTCAGAAGGGATTAGAATAGTTTACAAACCTACTACGATTCCGTACGTTTTACAAGGGACTACTAGATAATGTCCGGGATAACTACCTGGTCAAAGTGACGTTTGAGTAGGTACTGCAAAACATACCAAATCGTAATAAAACGCAGAGTAAACCGTCACAAATTTACTAAGACATGGGAAAGCGTATTTAATGCGCAGAAGTACGTAGGTGACATTCACGTATGGCTACGCAATTAAAACGTATTATCTACGTTCTAGTACGTTTAGACTACGTTTCAATACGTTTTAACTACGCATACAGTACGCATTTCAAAGTGCTACGTTTAAGTTGAATTTTCAATTCAAACGTAGCTAGGCCTCGTATGTAGCTGTGTATATCTGTATATAATGCGTATTCACTACGTTTTAATACGCATATTCCCGTTTTAGTACTTTTTGAATACTTAGGTAAACCTAGCCTTCAATACGTGACAGTGAGACTGAGGCTTAAAGGACCTCTAGGTTATTCTTGTTACGTTTTGGTACTTATTCAATGCGTTTCGGCTACGTTTTAGTACGTTTTGACCACGTGTTTTCTACGTGTTGCTACGTTTTACTAGGTATACGCTGCGTATATCAAAATGCCATATTTGAATTGAACATTCTAAATCAAACGT
Organism: Ctena decussata; assembly: GCA_963989385.1. Classification (NCBI taxonomy): domain Eukaryota; kingdom Metazoa; phylum Mollusca; class Bivalvia; order Lucinida; family Lucinidae; genus Ctena; species Ctena decussata. The sequence continues at coordinate 76,787,105 of OZ022503.1, read as the reverse complement.
AGCTAGGCCACGTATTTAGCCATATCAATATACGTATTCACTATGTTTTACAACGTATACTGCCGTTTTAAAAAACGCCACGTTTAAAAACTGCCAAGTTCAAAAAAAGTAGGAAAACCTACGCCTCAATAGGTGACAGCGAGACTGTGGCTTAAGACTAAGTAAATCAATAGCTTGTAAAACGTGTTACCCAACAACCACATATCAATGCGACTGTAGTATGAAATGGTAGTGGCTTAACGGGGTAAAAATTTGCGAGTAAGTTGAGAGAGAGAGCAAGAGTGAGAGAGAAATCATGGACTTGAACAATTTCAAGGGAACAGTGATGCTAAATGTACACACAATACTGAATCGAACAGCTTCTGCAGCAGTTCACGACTCTTTCTTAAACTTGGCACTGAAAATATTTTACAGTCATTGAACGAATATCGAGGTATCAAAGTTTAGTCAAACCTTAAGTCTGTCTAACTGTTCCGAAGCTATATCCATGCAATTTTTTTTTTTAAATCCGTTCATAGTTCAGGAGATATCATGCCGATAAAAAACTGTCACAGTCCAGGTCATTAAAATCGCAACAAGTTCTAACCTTGTTCTAGCGTTCTAAGTACCCTGATGTCTTGACATGTCAGCTATTTGATCATGTAAAATGTGACTCGTTTTGTGATGACAAAATGCAATAATTCTGACAGTATCCTATCTTGGTAGTATAAAAGAAACGATTCAACGGAAATGATACAATCTCATTCCACATTCCAGCCTCGACACAAAACGGGAAACAGCAACGCAAAGTAACAACACAAATAGTCATGACTTGAAACAAGATGAATCGCGACTGCAAGACGACTCTGTAACGCTGGAGCAAAAGAAACCCAGCACTTGAAATGAGTTTATAAGATAATAGTACATTTGTTTGCATAATATTATATGACATGGTAAAGAGCTGCTTATTTTCTATCTGTTCGTGTTGTGTTACTACTTGTGTCGTTATTGTGTCATGATTTATATGTTTTGTGTTTCGATCTGTTGATGGGTAACAGGCCTTGACACTGACCGAATGAACTGTGAGCTTGTATGTTTTAATCCAAGAATAATTTGCATGTTTATAAACCACAACATAATTCCGGAAATGGTTGTGTGCATGTAAAACCGGTTTAGGACCCTCACCCAGCTATATATTACTGACCGTTCCAAGTTGCGGTTTCGCTTGTGGTTAACTATCATTGGCTTTGTTTGACGACTTGCTCTTGAAAGAACTTTTTAAGATTTTAGTTTTACTTCACTTCAGCTGGTGTTGTGCCGTGTGGCGGCCGTAAAACGTCTCCCCGTACATCATCCATAGTGCAGATTTTATTTATTTGCGTCCTTTGAGATCAGTGGATATATTCAGAGAAATCTGAAATTCTATAATAGTTTAGACACTTATTGTAGATCATTGTCTTTTATATCATTTGGGCCCTTTTTGATACCAGTCAGTCTTTGAATCGACTGCCCAATTAGAATTAAGAATTTCAGCATGCTTTTCTCTGGTTTCGTCACCAGATAGTGTCAGGGTCACTGATAAGGCTTTATTAGCCGAACTATGTAGTCTGGCCCATGTTCCTTCATTTGAATGGATTCTCTGCTCTTGTAGGAACTCTTTAAGATTTTGATTTCTATAAGTCCTTGCCTTTACAAACAAACAATAAACAATCAAACGTTCGAATATTACATATATAAGCGGACATAAAAATATCAACATACCACAGCGGAATCACCGCCTCGGATCGAGCAGTAATAAATGGCGAGGGCAGAAAGTCTTGTGTAAGGGGTTAAAGCTTTAAGTATGTTTTCTTAAGGGAGCACAAAATTAAGCTGACTTCCGGACAGGAAAGGATCAAATTTCATTTGGTAAACGAAGGGATTTGCAAAGCTTGGCGTAAAACAGTAGCAATATGTTGGGTGTTTTCATCATAATTATATTTTGTTATAGCTCAGTATGTGCTATATAGATTTGTCTTTCAGCGCGTGGTCAATTATTACTAAATGTACAGTGTTTAAAGCGGGGTGCTTGCACAAATCTCATCCTTTGTGGTATGTGACGTTTGACATATATTTGGTGAATATATCGGTTTACTGATTTGCTATTGTCCGTATCTTCATCAGTGTTTGTCTTACTGTATGATAAAAAACATAAGTATTATTTAGATCAAGAGTTTCTTATAATGTGGGCTACGTTAAAACATAAATTTACTACTTACTTACAAGAAAACCGGCGAAAATGATCATGCTAAGACGGAACTTACCGGAAAAATGCTAAAGGCCTAGTGCGTTTCAGAATTGCGGGTTTCGGAGTAAGTAGTTATGTCTGTTTTCTAGACTTTCTGTAGAATCCAATCATTCAGGGTCGATTTTTAAACCAAGTTTAAGATCCCGTCTAGTTTAACTCACAGAAACTGCCTGGCTAACCCTGGGCTCAACTTTAATATAGATTTGATCCTTCGGCCCTAAGTACCAAGGTGCCGACAAGAGATGGGTTAGGATAAGCCATTGATTTTATCATGCACCAGCTGCAAATTTCACCTGTTAACAGGGGTATGATATAATGTGATGATGATATGCTATCAAGATGTGACATGATATCATGTCACTTTAGAACTGCACTTGTGCGAATGTAATCAGGCGATGCCTAAAGAAGCGATCTCTGAAGACGACTGGCTGCATACTGACTTTGGCCGTGACAACAGCGTTTGATTGGTTGAATGATGTAACCGACTTACGTCACAACGCATAGGCGACGTCGACAAGTTCGGACAAAACTGTTTTTGCGTTTGCATTTGTTTGATTCTCTTTATGCCGTAATATCTTCTAGTGATGCATGATAGATCGAAAAACATGATAGTGTCTTTTTATATGGTACTGCTGCCAATGTGGTGAAAACCTGAATGCATAGCCGTACAACTCTAGGTTCACATCCGCATCATATTCTTTTTCATCAAGCATGAAATTTGCCAAAAACCGTCGTGTAAAAACCTGGTTTCCATTGAAAGTTAATGCACTATTCAACAAGTGCAAAGCGGCATATCTCATTCCAATCAGTCTTGTTGTAAAACTTTGAAGTGGCGACACAGGCGTTTTTAAAAGATGTCCTGCATATTGTCCCATATAAAAGGAATCAACTAGAAAATTATTTCTATAAGGCACAGATGATGCCCCAATGCTGCCCCTTTCTCTCACTTCCCCTCTTCTCGCCCTATTCCCCCTCACCTTTGTACTTCATAATAGCATGCGCATAGTCTTTAATATGTTGGTAACATCAGTTAAAGGTCTCAGAGATTGTTTAAAAGCTGTTGACAATATCGGGTATACAGACTTGTCATCCTCTTTTGCGTAAGGACTGTGGAAGGAGTTAAATATGCAATCTTGTCATCCTATAGTAGCGAAAGCCTGAAAAATTGCCGAATTTGAAAAAGCCGTAATTTTGTCAAAAATATTTTATCCCCTTGAAAAAGACGCATGCATATGTTTAGTATGTTTGAAACAACTGTGCTAAATTTCAAACCGATAGCTTACAAATCCTGGGACAGTTTGACTTTACAACTTGCCATCCTACATTTGTTTAAACGATATTTTATTCACTATAAATTACATACATATACTATAATACAATTTCAAAGCACCAGGATTTGACGGTAAGCAAAATGCTTATATATAAAGTCATTTCCTGAGATATGAAGTCCTTTCCTGGTATCATACATAAGACAGAACCTACAAAATTTCAAAGTTAAAAAAAGGTCGTAATTTCTCTTCAAAGAGACATATGTACATTTTCAACCTGTTTGTAATATCTATGAAAGTGTTACACAGAAAACTCTACACCGGACTATATAGCTTTCTGTGGCGCCAAGACGGCGGAGGGTGACTTCCGGTTAATGGCGTTATCAACCAATGTACCACATTAACAATGAAACTCTAACAATTTTAGAATTTTGGAAATTTATATATGATAATGTAAGTTCTATATACAAACAATTTAATTGACAACTGACGCATATACAATGATATACAACACATGACAGTTCATGTCGCTGGACCAAGTATGATGTTTGTCTAAAATCTGTAGTCGATTTACGTACATTACGCAAATCAATCACAGACTGACGCTAACACCGTACTCGGCTCAGCGCCATGAACTGAAAGTACACAAAAGAACAAAAAAGTCAAACCAACCCCCAAACTATAAACGAAAGTAAAGACCTTTCAACACACAGCCAGATTTTACAGCATTGTCAATTCCCGTACACCATCAGGGACCAGTCTCTGTTGAATAGGTAATCGGTATTAAAACCTAACCATGTGTTTCACACGACCTTACCGCGTTCAAGCTAGCTTCAGCTACCACAGCAATTGAACTCAACATATCAACCCCACACCGTCCCTCTGATATAGCCCGCCTCTGCTAGGCTTCTAATATCGGAAGTGTTATGATTGATCGAGCACCGGGGTATGAATGAACCTAGAGATAGGTACGTCCAGATGAAGAAGAACCTGATGTGGTGTTTCTCCAAGTGAGGAGTGGCTCAGAGTCATAACAATTGACTGTCGGACTTGAAGTGCCTTTAAGACTGATTTCTAAAACTAGGCACTCATTGGTTTTCCGTCATAAACACGTTTTTAGCCACTCCTGAATTCGCTTTGAAATTGAGAGAATTTATGTAAATCTTCGGCTTTGGACGATTCACAAATAGCATGAAAAAATTGATTGGCTTGTGACATGGCAAAGACTTTAGCTCAAGTACAATAACTGCCTATAATGAATTTTATCGAATACTGGTATATTCTTAATTCTTAAAACGGGTAAAAATGAGAACTTTGTCAAATAATGTCCTACGCCCACAAAAACTATATTGAACAACTCAGAAACAAAAACTGAGTCTAAATGAATGTTAGAATGTGCAAAAAAGACATTCCTAAAACAAAATGATTCACCCACAAGTAGCTTAAAGGCAGGAGTGGACTATAAAAGGCAAAATTAGCTACCTATTCTCAGTTTTCCAATAAACACCGAAGGGTAAACATCTACAGTAGCTCCTGTAGATTTATTTCTAATTTGATTGGCTGTTGATTTGCTAGGGTATTTACCTGTGAAAGTATTGACAGCTCTTATTGGCTAAACAGGACAGTGGTCTAATTAGCACAGTAGCTAAGCCACGCCCTCTTATTGCCTAATACAGGTAGCTAATCCTCTACCGGGGGGTTCAGAAATCCTGCCTTTAAGCCAAAATTCGTCTTATGGAAACTCACTGTATTAAAAAAGAGTAAAGCCGTAAACAAACTCGATCTCATGAATCGTCCGAGCGGAAAACAAGCCACATTTTCCGCAAGTGTTTTATTACCACATATACCTTAAATACTGTTGTATTATTGTTCGACGTTAAAAACACAAACAGACCTTCGATTAGAAGGAATTTAGACTTGAAACACCTGCGATGCGATTCAGTTCGTAACAGTAAGGTTTCAAAATCGATTAGTAAAAATTGTGAAAGGAGTTGATTATACAATGTTGTTATACTGTAATAGTCAAAACCCACAAAATTTCTAAGTTTAAATGCCCTTTATTTTGTCGAAACAGTTTGTTTCCCTTCAAAAAGGTACATGCACATCTTGAAAATGTCTGTAATAAGTGTGCAAAGTTTCGAATTGAGAGCAGCTAAAACTGTGGATGGAGTTGATTGAGGTGCAGTAAAGGCCAATCTTGACCTTATATCAGACATAAATTTTGTTGTGATAAAAGTTTAGTTTGACAACTCTTATTAAAAGAAATACAACTTTTATTCCTGTACGGATACTTGTTTGTCCGTAAATCTATAATTTTATTATGGTAGATAGCAGTAGATTTGGGCGAGAGAGGGTGGTAGGGAAGAAGTATCTTGCAGGGTTTTCCTCTTGACTACACATCAAGTATTAAGGAAGTGAAACTATGACGATATTATTTGGTGTTTGTGGTCATGCACTGTTACGAAATGAATCGCATCGTCGACTATTATTTTAATCCTTTCAACCAGTAGGGCTACAGTTTTTAGGGTAACTGTGGTAATAAAACATTTACGGAAATTGTGGCTACGTTATGCATGGGTTGTTTGTGAATACCTCTCGTGGACAGCGTATTGCATGATTTTAAGGTGAATACCTGCACGAGTCTCTTGATTGTGGACAGCGTGTTGCATGATTTTAAGGTGAATACCTGCACGCTTAGATTCGTGTCGCATGATTTAAAAGTGAGACGCATAGTATTTATACTCCTATTCTTTAATGAAAAATTAGACGTGGCTGTTTAATTCTTATACTGAGGACGTTATATTGTCGTGTGCCTAGTTTCTTTGTTAAGACCTGAAGGGTAAGATTTTATTATATTCATTTAGAATAGTTTGGCTAAGAATGAAAAATGTGACTTCTGATTGATATGGTATGATTATATGTGTCGACTGATTTGATTTTGTTGACAGTGATCAGGCTGCGCATGTGTCGACTGATTTTGTTAATAATCATGCTGCGCATAATATCTGTATATTAGAATTATCGACTGATTTTGTTTATACTGACCATGCTGCGCATGGTATTTGTATATTAAGAAGTTTTGTAAATTACGGAAATAGTTTATATCACTGTTGTTGGTTGCAATGGTGTGCGTCTATTTGACGTCCAGTGACGTCAGTTGCATTCATGTTATTCATGTGACGTCAGCACTTTTTGGATTAGTTTCACGTATACGTGGCCTAAAGAAGTAGATTGATTTGTAATGGAACCAATTTACATACTTGCGACGTCAAGTGACGTCATAGCATGCACCGCATTAAGGGTTTTTTCCATACATTATAATGGTAACATTTGGTCATCATGCGTTTGATTTGCCTTCACTAGACGGCGTCATATGGTATAATATCATTGATGTCATGATGTCAAATCAAACGTTATGATCCCAAATGTGTTAGAAACGCTTATTAAGTTATTATATGGCAACTGGTAATACGCTTAGTTTAAAGATATGCGAGTTAGATTTTTGGTAAATCAATTTAATGAAGATAGGTCATTGTTTAGATTATTCATGTTTTATGTGGGGTATGTCCATGGTGATACCTGTTGACGTCAGTATACTTCTTGACAATGTTTGACGTCAGATCCTTCGACGCACATGCGTGGTAGTATCTACGTTTCTTCATTGGCGGAAGTGGTAAGCACAGTTTTGGCTTTACATCGTGAGCGCGAGTCGTGTCTAGTGACACGGCTGGCGTGTGCTAGTTATGCTCGGCATTCGCCGAGGGCGTTGTATGGTATTTCCAAGACAGGCCCAATTCTTACGTATTGTTATCATGTAGTTACAATGTATTAAGTGTAAGTTCGTTATTTTTAGGCACACCAAGTCCGGCAGTCAGCTGTTAGGGCTTAGAGCCACGTCTCACCTTGAGATCCTTTACCCATCTCCAGGTTAATACCAACCCGGGTAGAGGCAGTTACAACGCCGCTTGTGCATGTTTCCCAAGCAGAGGCGGGAAGCACAAAATGTAGGCGAAGTTCATGTTATTATTGCGGAGGTGAAAGTGGGACAGTGTTCGTCCACAAAAGTGTCTTATTATATATAGACTGGTCCCTAGTACGATCCAGGGAGCGACCAGTATATAAACGTGCCCGTATTAATATAAGTTGGTGTTCCTCATGATATATGGACTGGCCCATTACATGATCCAGGGAACGACAAATTGAAGTCTACCAACATAAGGCCTTGTTTTTTTTGTATGAGCTCAAACTAACGTTTTTTGTTCTTTGTATTTCCCTTTAGTTCATGGCGCTGAGCCGAGTACGGTGTTGACGTCAGACGGTAATCTATTTGCGTTTTGTACGCAAATCGATTGCAGATTTGAAACAAACACCTTACTTGGGCCAGCGACATGAACTAATATGTGTTGTATATTATTGTAATTGTGACAGTTGTAAATTGTATTGTTGTATATAGAATTTACATTATATATAAACTTCAAAAAATTCTAACGTTTTTAGAGTTTCCTTGTTAGTGTAATACACTGGTAGATAACCCTTTAACCGGAAATCACCCTCCGCCGTCCTGGCGACGCATAAGGCTCTACACCCGTGACACCCGTGTGTAAAACCTTCTGCGTAACATGCACATTTGACACACATGACTTCAGAAAAAAAATGAGTGCTATAGGGCGATAGCTCCGCATCTTGTGATAAAAGTACACGTAGATATATTGAAAGTAATAGGATTGTAAAAAAATATACAGACAGCTTTAGCAAGTAGAAGACACACGTATAAACGATAATAAAATACTTGCAGAGGAAAATAATAATATAAGCATTGCGTGTTTGCCATTTCCATGGTAACAACTTGAAACTTACTCATTTCTAAAACAATTTTTAATTATTTTACTGTTTTTTCATGTCACCTATATGCTTGGGGCATATGATGCTTCCATGGGCATGCATGTTTATTGTTGGAAACGCATATAAACTTACGTAGTTGTGCGTACACAAGGAAAACACTTGTTGGCATTTTTATCCTAAAGGCCCTTTTGGTATGCCGATCAATAAATATGTTACCTATACATATTTTTGTTAAACCATATTACTTGAAGGGAAAATATTTTGGCTTTGCTATCAAGTACAGTTGCTTCATAAAGTCCTCTTAAAATATTAGAAAAAAAATAAGTCTTAAGTTGTTTTTCACCATATGGTATTATTGGCAGTGACGTAAATAACATTAATTTATAAGTTATAAGATAGTCCATTATAATACGAATCATCAGGTTTCTTTACTATCTCTTTCAGAGAATATTCTGACATTTATTAAGACATATTGATTACTTGGACATACTTTTACTTTTAGCCGGTTTTAGGGTTTCATGAAGTAGTTTCATAAGCGACAAACACAGAATAGTTCGAACCGATATGTTGAAAGACTTGAAGTATTCTGAAGAAGCACAGCATATTTCGGCTGTTTTCTTGATTATTTTTAAAGCATAAATCAATACGTTTAACATGTTTAAGGCCATCGCTGATATTGCCGAGCTACTGAATTTTACGATTTTTAGACAGTAAAATATAGTCAGGTGGTTTATGGCTGAAATTTTGGATTTTTGGGCACTTTCGCGGCATGACGGGCAACCGGGCTTATTGAAATCAGTAAACATACATAGAACCATTTTGCCCGGTTGCCAGCTCAACAGACATTATCTAAGGTCAAAAGGAGGTCAAAGGTCATTTAGTGCATTTTTATATACCAGTTTGGGAGTGAATTATTCAATTTATAGGCACTTTCGCGGAATAAGAGGCAACTAAGGCAACCAAAGTAAGTAAACATACCATAAAGCTTTTGCCATATTGCCGACGTCGTATATATCCATGACTGGGTCAAAGGTCTGTAAGTACACTTTTGTACAGTGGTTTTATTATACCATTAATTCTAAAACAGTCTTTTGAGTTACCAATAGCCCATAAACCTGCTACCACCAATGTGAAGGAGAGACTTTCTACACATTTTGTTTTTCCAAAAGTATGTTTCAACATTACAAGATACAATTCTCTGATGTCTTACTGTTGGTGCGTTTGACAGTCATCGCGAATTTAAATACGTTATCATATAAATCTGTTGAATTCGTCTGTTCCTATACTTCTCATTCAAATAAATATTGAAAAAGGATTTAAAGCTTGCTGTTTAAAAATTTGTGTTGCTTTTCTGTACAGTCATAACAGTTATCTCCTGTAGAGCATAACTGTAACCTACGTTACCGAGTTTTTCCCAGCATTATGTACAAACTATTATATTTTGGATAAAGTTACCATTTTACTGTAACCAGCAAATATTTACCGTCCTTTCACATTAATGCAAGTAAAAACAATATTTATGGATGTATCAAACCATGCAGAAACCTGCAGCGCTACATACGTTACAGGTATGTTATCAGAAATCATAAACCAGAAATATGGAGAAGAAGCAATTGTTTTGTCCCAGGCATCTACAGTATATGATATTGCTTAGCAGACCATTGTTCAAGCTCTATTTACCGAATATCTTTATTCAGAATATTGCATCACCTCATCTGTTAAGGATCACGGTAGGTCATTGTAGTACCGGCTCATAAAATGCTGTCTATAATATCAATGTGAAGTATTTTAGTCAAGCAGCTGGCACTACATAATTGAAAGTAACAAATTATAGACAAAATTTGAACTTGTGCTACAGTGTTGATAAAGCAAATTCAGCAGAAGCATCGACATAATCGTCTCTACATTAGTGGTTTTCATGTAGTCAAATAAAGATGATACAGAATAAAAAATGGAATCACCGAACGGCGAGCAATGACTCTCAAGAGGCTCTGTAGTGACCCAAATTTCTAAAACAATGTCAATGCATCCTCTTTTCATGCCCTATGCTGGTACAACAGTCTTTTGTAGATGTCTGGAAACAGACTGGTCTGGATTCTGCCCGTGTTGATATAAAAAGATGAACTGCCTTTACAATATCTCCAGAGGCATTTCGTACATTGAACAGGTGCCATAATCGATGCTCAGGTTTTTCAGTGGCATAGTTAGGTACCATGATGTCTGTTGATGTCTTTCAATAGCTTGACTCGACACTACAGTGTTTACAGACGTCTTCTAGTAGATTAAGATGCTACCCTTTTATCTATAGACCTCTTTGTAAAGCCTTATCTGCAGTGTTAAATACGTTTATGTGAAAACACCACATAAATATGGCTATTAAGTTGCATTAGATTTCAGATGGCAATTGTAAACAATTTTATGTATCGTAAACAACACATGCTAATGAAACCAACGTTTTTTATGTAAATGTTGAGCTAGAAATACATGATAGCTTGCTTAAAGAGATGAACTTTACCGAGTTTAAAAGCGTTAATCATATATGTATGCAGTATAGTCCTTGATTTATAGAATATTAAAGTTATTTCTATGAATGCATGTATTTTCAGAAAATAAGTGTACAGACGGACACAAACACAGTTTTAATTGAACAGAAATTGTTCAAGTATGCATTACAATTGTCGCACGAGGTTTTCAATGCGTTCAGCATTTAACTGCGGTGATATTTATACCCCAGATGTACAATAACCATTTTTAAACAGTTTTTCGTAATTTTGCACTTAATGACCTTTGACCTCGTTTATACGGTACACAATGGGCAATTAGGTTTGGCAACCGGCAAAAAATAAACGAGGACATATCGGCAAGTATTTTAGCATGGTTGCCAATCATGCCGCGAAAGTGCCCACAAACTCATTTTCAAGAGCTCTTTTCTTGAATCCGCCACCTGAGCTTTACAATAAATGCACGGATAATGTAAATATTCATTTGTAAAAGGTTCGCTAATCGAGAAAATGTTATTATTAATGTTATTATTTTCATTTCATTTTAAAACAAGTGTCAAGATTCTAGTTTATATTGGTCACAAGTGTTACAGAGTACCGCATCCAAGCCGCTCGGTGACCCTGAAGTCAAGGTCAAGGGACTGGAAATTTAGAAATTCGGTACGTTTTCTAATGGCTTACTGTTTCATAATGCCTTAATATGTTTAGATTATATTTGAACTGAAATTTGACACTGATTTGAGATTTTACATAAATTACTACCCTCTCTTCATTGGGCGACCTTGATGCCAAGGTCATGGAATTATTATGTCCAACACCAAAATAAAGGAGTGGGGCATATTGTTTTATTACAGATCCCGTTGGTGTCAAGAAGACAGAAATGAAGTTATATAATACCTGCATCTCTCAGGATGTTATTGTTATCATCCCAACAAGTCTCACATATCACACAACAGTTAAACGAACCATATGCGTTGGAACCGATGATAAACAGACTTGGATTCTCCTCATACCAATCGGTGCGGCGACAAAAATCACGTACCCGATGAATATACGTGTCTGGCACTGCAACTGGGATTGTCTGAAAATTATTAGACAAATAATATATTGAGAAAGAAATAAATGCATTTTCATACTAACGAGATTTTAAATCCGGAACTACATGACAAATCGGGTTTTAGAGCGACATGCTAGATTGTTCACTTTTAGATCAAGAGGTCTCCGGTCTGATCCTCGGCAGAAGTGTCTGACTGCTACAGGTTAAAAAAAGTCTGTGACACGGATAACAGTGACCATTTCTTGTCTCCTCTGCGACTGGCGGACATAGGTATTAGTGTTATTGTATTGTCGGTGACGGAGGCGGCGTTAACTATGCATCAACTTTTCTAGTTTAGCTCTATTTTGCGACAAGGCACTGATCTTCCCCAGCCTTGTTCAGAGGAGACACTGCTTCTGTAGCATTTTTTCGCCTTTGAACAAAGCTTATCTTATGCAGGCTTCATTTCTGGACTGATTACCAAGCCATGCGCCGGTGAAAAACAAATTGCATATGGTGGCTGCATGATTTGTGGGAACGAAAGTTTGTATTAATGGTTGCATTCAAAGATACGTGAGCCGGGCCGCGTAGAGCAGTCAGTAGGGCACCTAACTCATAAGGTCCTGGGTTCGATACCCGGTCTGGCCACATACTTTCGTTTCTCCTTCCGCTGATTCAAGTGGGGCAGTTGTCAGTTATTGGCGAAAGTATGTGCACTTACTACTAGTTAACCGCTTAGGAGGTCTAAGCCTGCCCAGAAATAGTGTGGTTAGGTTAACTGACCGTCCCGACATGACCTTACCTGTTTACCATGGACGTAAAGCAAGAAATCAATCAATCAATCAATCAGAGATACGTGGCCAACAGAAATGACTTAAGCATAATAATTACCATGTCCATATCAGATTAAGCAAATACATTAATGATCGCATTTTATTGTCATCCTTACCGTTAGTGTCATATTATTCAGCAGTTTGACAGATTTTCTTGGAACTACCTTTCGAAGAAGCCCAGGTTGAAAGTCTCGACCAAGCCTGCACAAGGTATAAGATGGAGATCAGTGCTGAGAAGAAAAAACTGACGGAAAATAGCGCCAATGGCATCCAGAGAGAGATCAAGGTAAAGTGCAGAAACTTGGTACTGTAACAAGCTTTAAAGTACCTTGGAGCATTGTCTCAGAAGATGGCTCTAAAAAGAAGGTTCTCTCAAGGATTGCACAAGCCACTTCATCTCTTACAAAGCTGAAGCCGATTTGGAGAGATAACAACATATTTCTCGGATCAAATGTGAAACTTATGCGCTCTCGTGTCATTTCCATATTTCTGTATGCCTGTGAATTGAAGACCTTGACAGCAGAGTTAGGGAAAAGAATGCAGGCATTTGAGATGAGATGCTACCGAAGGTTACTGAAAATTTCGTACAAGGACCATATAACCAATGAGGAGGTTCGCAAAAGAGCCAAGCAGACATTGGGGAGCATGATGAACTCCTGACTATGGTCAAGAAGCGGAACCTAAGGTGGTTTGGCCATGCCTCAAGGTCTTCTGGCTCAGCAAAGACGATTCTACAGTGCACAGTGAAAGGAAAAAGAAGAAGAGGTAGACAGAAGAAGAGGTGGGAAGACAATGTTAAAGAATGTACAGGAATGGACTTTGCCAGCTCACTTAGGGCAGCTGAAAAAGGACAAGGTGGAAAAGGATCGTTCCGAAGTCATCTGTGGTGCCCCAGCGACTTTGTAAGGTTATGGGATAGAATAGAATAGAATAGAGCATTCTTATTTTTTATGAATTAATTTTCATGACTATTTGTAGAAAACAATATATAAAATGACTTTGCGTTGATTTTATACACATTTCTACCGGTGGTTAAGAAAACAAATTATGAGTATATAAGTTCACTGCTCATACAGAATGTAAGTAACATCTCTCCTCAAGTAGTAACGTTCGTCCCCACCATCAAATGTATTGGTTATAAAGTAAAGAATTCCCTATTATACCTAAATAACACAAAAGTAGTGTCAATATTTAAAATTAAACAACAGAAGACCGTTTTATGAAAACATTTTAGGTTATGACAGAAAATGCAGGCTTATAGCATAGCAATGACTGATGAAATCAAGTTTTAATCTAGCTGAATTCGATCAAAAAGTTACTATAACTGCAACTTCTGAGTAAGAACATGCAATGCAAACTGAAAACAGATGTTTGCTTTTGAAACAAAAACGGATTTAAATTAGGATACAGTTATGATTCTTATTCTCTGAACATCAATTGCCAATGCTTTATATTCGATCCAATTTCTGTGAAAATATCTTCAATTATTATAAAGTTATAGAGGGGAACAATTTCCTTACTAAAATGTATAAAAGTACAAAATTTTGTAAACAAGGTAGGTGAATTAAGTTCTTGGTCTCTGCATATTGCCTGCTGATGCTTTAAATTTAAACCAAATTTTGTGAAAATATAACCAATGGTTTAAAAGTAATTCAGCTGTAACGCTTTCTTTACTGACATTTTTGTACACTGTTTCATGAAAATAATATATATTTCACTGTTTTAGAATTATAAAATGACTAAAAAGGGATTTAATGCTGTCAACAATGTAGGTAAAGTTATAGTTCTTGTTCGGTGCACATTCTGTGATAATTACTTGTACTAAGTTTTGTTAAAATATAGTGAACGGGTTTGAAGTTAAAGAGCGGACCTGATTTCTATATGGAAAATAACGAAGCGGTATCTATATATGGTTTAAACGTTATTTCGCTTTTCCGTTTACATACATATATACATACATGTACAAATAGCATATCAGTACAAGCTATGGGCTAAGAACAGAAGCTATATGCTTATACAGTTCCTCTCCCCAATCATGAAACATTTGTACAAGTTATGGCGGATCTCTTCATATCATAGAATATAGGTTTCAATATTAAACAAAAATTAAAACTGCAATCAGTGTTTGGTTTAAACCATATTTTATTTGTATAACGAACAACATACATATTACAATGACAGAGACAACAGTAATACATGTTTATACAAACTGGGTTTCTTAAGAAAGTCATGAGACTTTTGTAATCTGTATCCCATATTGCAAACAAATCAGTTAATTATATGTGATTTGAGATGTTTTCACAATACACAGTAAATATATGTATGAGGCTAAACATATGTTGTATGTACACCAATATATATGTCTCCCAATGTGGCTCCACGGGGAATGGAATTAGGTTGCTCATTTAGACAAAATGAGAAAGCGAGAGAAAGGTACTTATGCAAAGAAAAAAATCTCATCCATGCAAAATACAATCTACAGTCGTCTATATATCAGGTTATAGCTGGTGGAACACTAGATATTCTTAATTAACTTGAAATCGTTTTGAATTTATCGAGTAATCCTGGACAGCATTAAAGATGTGCTGGTTCAGGGTGATCGTAAGGGCTGGGTTACCAAATAGTAGTAGATTAACAGTCGGTTCACAGTATTGAGAAACGGCATTTAAGAGATCGCGTCTTTGATCATCATACCGAGTGCAATCAAATAGATAATGATGCGTGTTTTCCACCTCGCCGCAAACACACAGTGGGCTGTCAACTATATTTTTAGAGAACAAATGCTCTTTAATGAGCTGCAATGGGTTCTAAGTCTAGCATGGTAAATCTGGCCTAGACGAGAGCCGGAATTGAAGTATGCTGGAGGTTTAGTAATGTCGGCATTTAATTTGCGTTTGAATGTACCCAAACTGTTCGAATCACGCACGTCCTGTGGAAGTTCGTTCCATTCTCGTGTAACTGATGGAAGAAACGACTTGTAATATAACTGTGTATTTGCATGTATCAAATGCACATCTGATGTATTTCGCAAGTGGTATGCTGAAGCGCTTCCAAGAGTTGGTTGAACAAGTGTGGACAGATAATCAGGTGACAAATCATTTTGCATTTTGTAAAAGAGCTGAAGTTTATGTTTTTTCCTACGTTTAGCTAGAGGTTCCCACCCAGTTTCTGCAGTCAGTGAGTTAATTGACACCAGTTTTTTAGCCCCAGTTACAATTCGAGCTGCCTCATTTTGTATTTTATCGAGTTCGGACACCTCATACAGTGTACAGTTGTCCCAGACAACATCGGCGTACTCCAAAAGAGGTCTAATGAAGGCAAAGTATATTGTTTGAAGAGACATTCTATCGAGAGTAAATTTTAATTTTCGCATTATATTGACTCGAAACCATGCTTTTACCTTAACGGAGTCTAGGTGCTCATGTCATGTGCAATCAGTGTTTTAAATAAAGAACAAACAAACACCAGTCTGTGAAAACTGTAGATGACGCTACAGATCCTGTTTTCTGCACCTAGTCTGGTGATGCTTTATATTTGTACAATATTTCATGAAAATATCTTCCTTCTAAGTCGTTGAGTTGACATGATAGCCATACTAAATACTACAAAGCGGCATAATTCTTTACCTAATATCGCTTGAGCTATGGTTATTGTTCTCTGTATATTATCTGATAAATCATTAATGCCAGATATTTCTACCAATTTTCACAAAAATATCCCAAAGGGTTTCAGAGTTATGGAGCAGAGACGATTTTCATACTAAAAAGCGGAGTTTTAGCCTATGTTGATTTTACATTGGACTCTTCCCACGCTTAGATTTTTTTAGATACTATGTATGGGTGATGCCTAAGGAATAACAATGTTGCTTATGGAATATTTACTTCAGTTTACATGCTTGGTATAGAATAAGACTGACTTCAGTATTTTTTACCTTGAAAATGAGGGCTCCCTGAAAATAGCATTCTTAAAACCATCAAACATTCAGATTTTGTTACTTCATTTATGAACTTTAACCCCTTGAGTGCCAGCGGGCCACTTTTGGGCCACTACATGGTATCCGTTGAGTGCCAACGGGCCACTTTTGGGCCACTGTATACGGGTAATAAAGAAAATGCGTTTTCGGCAAATTTATGCATTTACAAATATACATGTTTTAAAATAATTATTCTAGAGAGACTAAAAGGCAAGAAAAAAGGAAAACACCGTCTGGTTATGACGTAATTAGTCTACATACACGACGTCATTTGTGCACGTACAGTAACGTCATAAGGTAGACAGACGTTATTACGTAAAAGAGAAGATGGCAGGCATTTGGTTCAGGGATTTTCCGCCCGAACCAGAGGTGACGGTGAATTTCATTCAAGTGATGGACTGAAGGCATGCCAGCGCGGAATTCCCAGCCAATTCATTCTTCAAACGTTTATGAAGATGAGCCTTATACGGGAAATCTTCCAGGAATTCCTAGCTAGCATGGTTTATGGTTGAAAAAATTTCCGTCCTCCAACGGGAATAAAACCCGGGACCGAGATCAGCAGGCCAGCGCTTACCCCTCTCAGCTACTGAGGCACACACCTCCTAAATACCCTGAGCTCCAATTCGTAATAGAATGAATGATACATGTAACAGCATATAGCATGATTGAAAATAAATTACTTGTTTGAATACTTACTTTTCCTATTGCACTTGTTTTTGGAACTAGCAAGGCAGCGACTACCCTGGCTGCATACGGTAAAAATCCGTAGATTTTAATAATCATTTACGGTAAAATAAGTGGCATCTGGCTGCCAGTTCATTTACCATAATTCTTACGTGCGTCTGCCGGTATGGTTCGATTAGCTAACAAGTGTTAACTGAAATCGCTCGCAAATACCTTTATAGTGTCTCTGCAGAAAAAAAAACAACAGAGACACTTATGATCACATCATCATCCTTATTTCTTTCCAGATTGACCGCCGCAGACGGACACGTAAACTAGAAATTTGACATTTTCGATGCGATTTATCACCATCGCTAATTATGCATTCATACTGCAGATAATCACACACACACACGCACGCACGCACGCATGCACACACACACACACACACACATGCGAACTTACAGGACGATGTACAAACGCGCATTGAAGCATGCGTTTTATTTTGTCCAGTCCTGTTTGTTTAAGCGGGGCCATAGACCCTGCACTGTAAAACATTCCGTAGATTTTACGGTAGAACAACTGGCAACCAGTTACCAGTCATTTCCCGTCATTTTTACGGGCGCCCGTAAAATGCAAGAAACATCAAGCAGAGTAGAATAGAACAGAACATGTGTTATTTTGGTCATATAACCCTTCAACATTATGAAGGTATTTTCGAATACGGCCAGTTATCATAACACTACTATATCGTGATTTCCAACAATGATCGCCTGTAAAAATTACGGGAAATGGATTGCCAGCCGGTTGCCAGTTATTCTACCGTAAAATCTAAG
This sequence comes from Ctena decussata, assembly GCA_963989385.1. Classification (NCBI taxonomy): domain Eukaryota; kingdom Metazoa; phylum Mollusca; class Bivalvia; order Lucinida; family Lucinidae; genus Ctena; species Ctena decussata. Next base: position 76,768,887 of record OZ022503.1, on the reverse strand, counting down.
GAATATTTTTTTACAGTGCGGGTAGGAAACCATAACAGGCATATTATCTGAGTGTATGTTGTGTCTTGTATGCACAGTTTTGCCAGTTTGTGAAAACTGACGGCGACGCTCAGCGACACCGCTAAGTTCAGCTCAGTACACACTGGGCGCGGATTTCCTGGTTTATTAGATTGAAAGTAATAATCGGATATGTGTCTCGATGGGAGTCGAGTCCACGTCTCCCCGCATGAATGACAAACACTAAATCTATTTGCCCAAACACTTCGCTGCGCGCATGTACATATGAACGCTTGCACAAACAATAAAGTATACCCACAACCACGTTCATACACGCCCTTTCTTCGCAGACACAGACAGACAAAAGCCTTTCTACTTTTGTGTCCAAAACACAAATCAGACAGACTAATAAACCCCATCATGCGGTTTTAGCATCTGTTGTTCGGGGCAGACACTCACATTTCTGTTTCAATTTTGAACATCATTATTATGAGTCAAAATAGAGAAAATTCCACCATGTAGTGTGTTTTCCTGCAAAAGTGGAAACTCCGCTGTAGAGGGTAAAACGGCCATGTAAAACGCGTATAGTAGATTTTCCCCGAGGAAATTCTACTGTGAAAATTCATAGCCATTTTTCGAGAGAGGGGAAAGCACTAGGGGGGAAAGCTACTCTCTGACTGGGATCATTCAAACCCGATAAGTATTTGATTTATTTCCTATAAAATATAGCTTGTCAGTCCTGGTACGCTCCAAGGGCATAGCCAGATCTAATACTTTGTTGAAGCAAAATAAAACCATTTTGGGATTTATATCTGAATGCATACACCTCCTTGGAAGACCACTTTAATATGGAAACATCTGCCCCCTTCTCAGCTAAGGGGTATGGAAACCAAAGCCAAAGTAATGAAACTTGTCATTTTCTTTTTTTTTTTTTGAAAGAGTTGCCTTCCTCGCATCTCCTATGAATCAATTTACCTACAAGGGACGAGGGAGTGGGGGCGCAAATGATATTCTGCTAAAGCTGTCAGCCGACAAAGCATGGCATACAAAACACGTTTAGACGTGAAGGTATACAGCTCCAGGTTTACACGCCATTTTTACAAAGGGGAACAACTTTTGTGACTCTCTCTCTGCTTCCCCGGACTCAAATAGGGTCAACTATGAAGAAAGAATTAGGTTCCTTTTATAGCTGACCCTTAGTGGGAAGGGAGGCAAAATGCAGAGTCCTTCCAGCAACGCCCCTGTACCTTTTATGCAAGTGTTGGCGCTAATGGATGTTGAAATAACGGAATTCACGTCCTTGTGACCTCAGTATAACGGCACATCACAATGGTAAAACAATAAAACACAAAAATTATTTTCTTAAATCATTCCTTTCTGCAGAAACATAGCGGGACCATATTATGTTGTATCCGTCATACGGCATGCCATCTTCGGAAGCCAAAGGTACTTAGTCCACTTTGTTCCACGAAGGCATCCTATCTCAAATGATATTCTTGTCGACAGAAAATCATGTGACAACATTCATTTGTATTTTAGTGTCCTCACATCACAATGGTATTCCTTCACAATGTCCTTATACATGTAATTAGAGAGAGAGAGAGAGAGAGAGAGAGAGAGAGAGAGAGAGAGAGAGATGCTTACCTCGCAATTTCGCAGAGAGAGTGAGAGAGAGAGGGAGAGAGAGAGATGCTTACCTCGCAATTTCGCTAAACGAGAAGCACTTTATCTTTTCTTTTGCATTTTTTGTATTTCACAGAACTGTCCCGCAGTTTCCCGTTCGAAAAAAAAAAAAAAAAAAAAAAAAAAAAAAAAAAAAAAAACCGAAATCGCAAGGGTTTGCATAAGATTTGTCAGGCAATGCATGCCTTGTTTTCTTTCCTGTTCTTTCTTTTACCGGTCTTATACTATGAGCACCAAAATGAGCGAGAGTTTGCCGAACACAGACCGGTTAAGCCCCGTGTCATTTTCATTACTTGCCGTCTCAAGGCGGCACTTCTCGGTTGTGTTATGTGTTTTTGTTGCTATGTCTTTTATTGATATATTGTCTAGCTCGGTGACCACCATAGTAAGTGGGAAATGGCTGTTCATATGGCTGCCACTGGTGATGTCTTTGGTGGTGACTAATTTTATGCTGTCTTTTTCCCACATGATGTCTTGGGTGGGATCTGAGATTGAATGATGTCAGTTCCTGAGAATTTTCCTACTTACTCTTGCATAAGAGGGGAAACATCTAGAGGTTTGCGGAGGGCTTGTCTCGCTACAACCACGTTAGCTAACGAGAAGCGATGACTATTGTTTATTTAGATCAAAGACGATGATAATTATTATAATAATAATAATGATAATTTCAGAGTCATTAAAATGAGAATAATAATATAACAGTTCTAACTAATACTATCCCCTGAACCAAAGGCGTGCATCTGTCTAAAACTGCACACCACATGAACAAACATTGGTATAAAACCTTCATCCTCTATCAGTATCTGGCGGACAAGGTGAGTAAAACGCAAGAATAGTCCTACAGAGGGCTTACTTAGCATTCGTCACCTCTACAAGTCAAACCAAGAATTAATTACATTGGCAGTATACATTTGACTGGCGTCGCCTGAAACGGAAGCTTAGGTCATGTGCTTATTCATTCGGAACTCCTCGGCCAATTCAGTGAATCATGTAATTGGCCGAGCGGTGTTCCGATTGGTGCTTATTGTGAACACTGGCATCAGTCTGCGCGTCAGCTCAGACAGACCAAAGTTATTTTCTTTGGTTTCCCGTGTTCGTAGGATTCTTAATTCTATATGGAAAAAGGTTCCTGTCTGCTTTCTGTCGAGGTCCCGTCTATGTGTTGGTGGGACGTTAAACCCGTGTTCACTCACGCACTCACACTCACTCACTACTATAGAAATCAATTCAGTGTGTCGGCGACAACAAGGAAATATTCTAATCAGAGAGCATGGATTCGCAGACTGACTTGCGGCTTCGCTGTTTACACACACAGTAAGGCCAATGTAATAGAGCTGTGAAAGTGGTCAGTCCGCACACTGTAAACATTCCGTATTTTTACGGTAAAATAACAGGCAACCAGCTGCCAGTCCATTTCCCGTTATTTTTACGGGCGCCCGGAAGCATCATGCAGAGTAGAGAAGAAATGGACAGGTACTGATTTGGTCATATAAACCTTCAGCACTATAAATGTTTTTTCAAGAGCGGCCAATTAACACAACCCATATCATATCGTGATTTCTAAAAATATTCTACAGGCAGACGCCCGTAAAAGTAACGGGAAATGGACTTGCAGTTGGTTGCCAGTTATTCTACTGTAAAAAGTACGGATATTTTTACAGTGCATAATCACAGAATAATAAGGTAAGCGTGCGCCTACGCACAGTCGGATAAGAGTCTGCCATGTTGTATCAACCTTGGTTTCTGGAAAGTTTTATAGCGACATAGGAAGGTCTGAATAGGATGCGCAGACTGATCTGATTGAAAGACATAAAATGACGAACACGATTTGAAGGTAACGCTACACTGTAAAAAAAATCTGTAGATTTTACGGTAGAATAACTGGAAACCAGCTGCCAGTCCTTTTCCCGTTATTTTTACGGGCTTTTGCCTGTAAGACATTGTTGGAAATCATGAAATGGAAGTTTTATCTTAACTTGGCGCACTCGAAAATAACTTTGTATTGTTGAAGGGCTATCTAACCAAAACGACACCTGCTCTTTTCTGTCCCACTCTGCTTGATGATTCCTGCAATTTTTACATGTTAAACTAATCTCTTCATTTGTAAGATCCCAGCCCGACGATGTGACACCTGTATCATTCATTCATCTGGGACCCAAAATATCATAAATACTGGTGTGGGAAATAACGGGACTGTGCCACGTGGACAACTCACCTATACAAATCTATAGGACAGACGGGAGAGTGAGCGTTTTTCTTTGTTAAACGTTCAAGGATTAGTAACAAAGTTCACAAACAAATTGCATTCTGATGAGTTGATTGAATTATTTCAAAATAACGATTTTATATTATTCACTGAAGTATGGTCAAATGACTTATGCGATTTGTCAGTTGACGGATTTTCTATCTATCAGTTAAATAGGACATATAAAAAATACAATGCTAAGCGCGATTCCGGTGGCATTGCCGTATATGTAAAAAATGACATAAATCAATATTGCAAACTCCTCAAAAAAGATAATGACGATATTATCTGGTTAAAAATTGATAAGGCATTATTCAGTCTATCATACGATCTTTATCTTTGTCTTTGCTATATAATACCAACATGTTCAAGTAGAGAAGCGTTAACTGAAATCAGTGTCTTAGATCGAATTTCAGATTTTATTGTTAACATTGCTAATGCTACTGATAATTGTTATAACATTTTGATTTGCGGGGACTTAAATTCTCGCGTAGGGGCTGAGCATGATTTTGTAATATTAGATAACTCAAATAACGATCATCTGCCAGACGATTACGTTCCTGACGATTTTTTGCCAAGGTGTTCGGAAGACAAAAAAATAAATGCAAATGGCAGAAAATCACTAGATTTCTGTAAGCAAAATGAACTACGAATTTGTAATGGCAGATTAGGGAGTGACAAAAATAATGGAAAATTTACTTTTACTGGTAGTTCAGGCAGGAGCGTAGTCGACTATGTAATAACAAATCCCTCAATGTTCAAATTATTTAAAACATTCAGTGTTGGCGAACCAAATATTCTGTCTGACCACTGCATAATCAAATTCTCTATGTTGAAACATACAAATACATATACTGTTCAAAACGAAGAAACGGAATCCAGTGAACGCCTGTATAAGACGTACAAATGGGATGATACCAAAAAAGATCAATATATTTTTAACTTAAATGGGACAGAGCATGAATTTTTGAACTTATCTTCAAATTTAATGCAGGCTAGTGAGTCAAGAGATATAGATAAAAACGTTGGTCTTTTCTTGAATTTAATGGAAAACGTGTGCGACCCAATATTTGCAAAAAAAATAAAAGTACCAAGTGACGGATGCACCAATCCAAATTATTACCATCAAACAAATAGACCCTGGTTCGACGAAGAATGTCAAGCATTTAGAGATCGCTTTTACAGGGAACTAAACATATACAGAGAAAATAAAAATAACATAAACCAAAATAATATGATAACTGCTCGGTCGAATTTTAAAAATCTGATAAGAAGAAAGCGGTATTTTTATGACAAATCTCAAACAGAGAAACTGATTTTCACAAAATATAATAATGCAAAAGCTTATTGGCGTTTACTTAAACATACTGCTCATCTAAATGTTAAACACTCGATTAAGGCAAAGCAATTTGCGGACTATTTTAAAGCCATAAACGACCCGGATGACAGATTTTTCCAAGTTGATGAGGACATATTATTTTTCAACGAACGGTATGTTAGAGGCGAATTTCAAATTATGTTCGACGAACTAAATAGGGAAATATTAAGAAGTGAATTACAAACCGCTATTAAACAATTACGAAACGGAGCAAGCGCTGGCCCCGACTTATTACTGAATGAGTTTTTCAAGAATGGGTCCGAAAGTTTGATTAACTATCTGCACGTTTTATTTAATAAATTGTTTCAAATGGGTTATTTTCCAGAAAAATGGTCAGAGGGTTTTATTGTACCGATTTTTAAAAAGGGAGACATTAATGAGGTATCGAACTATAGGGGCATAACATTACTGAGCACATTAGGAAAGTTATTTACCAGAATACTTAATAACAGATTGAATAAATGGGCTGAGGATTATGGTGTTTATATTGAAGCACAGGCGGGTTTTCGAAAACATATGAGCACAGTCGATAACATTTTTGTATTAAATGGTCTTATTACGCATTGTATTAATAGTTAATGAATATCTATACTGTTGTTTTGTGGATTTCGCCAAGGCTTTTGATTATGTCGAGAGGGATATTTTGTGGTACAAACTGATTAAAATTGGGGTGAGAGGTCCGATGTTAGATATTATAAAATCAATATATAATACGGTAAAATCCAAGGTTAAAAGCAACAATACACTGAGCGAAGAATTTTCATGTAATATTGGGGTACGTCAAGGGGAGTGTCTTTCACCGTTTCTGTTTGCCATGTATGTAAATGATCTAGAACAACAATTGGGTAATAATGGGATAAATGGAATTGATATAGGCATGGTTAAGATTTTATTGCTACTTTATGCAGATGATATTGTTCTTTTCGGCAAAACGCCTGCTGAACTGCAAAAATCCCTAGACATACTTGAAACATATTGCGATAGATGGAAGTTAACAGTGAACATCGCTAAAACCAAGGTAATCGTATTTCGGAAAGGGGGAAGATTGCCAATTAATTTAGTGTTCACTTTTAAAGGAAGTAATATAGAAATAGTAAACAAATTTTGTTACCTTGGCATAGTTTTTACTGCTGGAGGCTCATCTTTTGAAACACAAAAAACTCTTTCGGGTCAAGCACTTAAAGCGATTTTTACGCTCAATAAATATAGGAATAATTTTACGGCTTTAACGCCAGCTCATGTTCTTGACCTATTTGACAAACTGATTTCCCCAATTTTAAATTATGGAAGTGAAGTTTGGGGTTTTCATAAAGCTAAATCAGTCGAAACGGTCCATTTATCTTTCTGCAAAAGGATGTTGGGAATCAAACAAACCACACAAAATGATTTTGTGTATGGGGAATTAGGTAGAATGGATTATCAGTCACTTAGATACATCAATATCGTAAAATTTTGGTTAAAAATCATTCATACTGATGAGCGAAAATACATAAAATGTATATACAATATGATGCTTAATGATATTGAGTTAAAACCAAATAAACAAAATTGGGCGTCAATGGTAAGGCATTTATTAAGCAGATTGGGTTTTTTGGAGGTTTGGTATGCACAAGGGGTTGGAAATATAAGCAATTTCTTAGGTACATTTAAAACACGAGTTAAAGATGTCTTTATTCAAGATTGGCATGCAAGACTCGAAAATTCTTCAAGAGCAAGGTGTTATATAAATGTAGCGAAATTTCAGTTCCAGCAGTATCTAGAAATATTAAAAATAGAAAAATATAGAAAAAGCATGTGTAAACTTAGAGTATCTTCGCATAGGCTTGAGGTTGAAACTGGAAGATGGGCAAAGCCACGTAAAATACTTCTGGAAAATAGATTATGTATGTTTTGTAATGTATTAGAGGACGAGTTCCATTTCGTACTTGAATGCTGTCTTTATAAAGAAATAAGAAAAACCTATATTAAACGGTATTATTGGCAAAGACCAAATATGCCAAAATTTATCGATCTACTCTCATCCGAAAATTGTCGTATTCTAAAGAATTTTAGCATTTTCATCGATAAAGCGTTTAAATTGAGGGATATACAGCTTAAATTGATTGCAGGTAATTAAACACGAACCATATTCTGTGCCGAACAATCTCGATGTGCTGTACAGCCTCCGGGGAGGGGGTATGCTGTTTGGTTTCCGCCACATGTCCCCTCCCTGGCTGGGTATATTTATACCATAGGGAATGCTGGGTACAGCTGTTTTGGTTCTCTTTGTGCGAAGTAGGGTATTCATTTTAGAACTGAATTGTATTTGTACTTAAAAATCTTACAAAATAATGTGGAAAAAGGGCATATGTAATATATTATGTGAAAGATGACAGGGAGGCAAAATGTTATAGCAGCCAGGTCGCACACTCTAGGACTGCCGTTTGCTCTGGGCACAATGTTTCCTCGAGAAACGGGGGTGGTACGCGGAGAAGCTCAAAGTGACACTCCGGTACCAAATCCAGTGGTGAATCAGGTTCTATGAAGGTTCGCAGGGTTTCCCCATGGTTCTTTTGTGTGCGGCGTGGAGGTTCATCAAATAGATGTATCCCTTTTATCTTGCTCAGTATTACAGTTAATAACAACTTGAACGTATAATGTTGTGTCAAATATGAACGACAACTTCGTTTTGCTGTGTATAACTATATATCCGTGTGTTCACATATGTTCGGATGGTGAAATATGTAATGTATTATGTTAGATTTCAGATAGCGCTTCTCATGAATTTGATTCTAAATTTGCACCTCTCCCGAGGATGTAAAAATTACTTATTATCTTATTTGCTATCCTGCATAACATGTATGTTGTTATATGTATATGTGCTCATGGGCCTTATGGCTTATTGCATTAATAAATTACTATTACTATTACTATCGATAACGCGTATGTCCCCTTACCTGTTGAAATCTATGACTCAGTTTGTATAGAAATTAATGTCAAAACAATTTTTGACAACGTAAATCATTTCTTTAACATATTGTGCCAAAATTTATCCTGATATGACCATATAGCTCATTTTACGCTCTTTAAGTTGATATAATTTTCATCAAAATAAGTATGTGCTTTCATTCTTCCAGGTGAACTGGAAAAAAAGCTCTTCGCCTCCTACTTAGCATATATAAAAATTTTACAAAACGCGTGTTCCTAGACTTTAGCAGTAAAAACTTATTTTACTGTGTCTAGTTTAATTTTTTTTCCTGATATTTTCTTAAAATTTGCATTGCATACTTTTCACAGATATAAAAAATTCCGAAATAAGTTATCATTAAGATTCTTCCCTATTAACTTTAAAATACATTCCACGCGTCTTCCGACTGCCGAATTCTTAGGCGTAAAATTTCTAAGTCCAAACTGATGTCGCACGCTACATCGGGCCAGACAGAGTATGCGAAATGTTATTTGTTGTCAATGTGAAACTGCTTTTATTATCAATCCGGCGGTACAAGAAGGACAGAAAATGTTAAGAAATGCAAAAAAAAAAAAAAAAAAAAAAAAAGAATATAAAAATAAATTAATAAAAATTAAAAATAAGACAAATAAATACAAAATAAAGAAACAAAACTGCCGTATATCAAATGTGTAATATTTCATCTTACTAATATATTAATGACTAGATTATCTGTATTTTTTCTATCTTCTTTTCTTTCTTAACAGAGTTGTTTCGATAATGATCGTTTAATACCAATTAAACACTTTTGTAAATTAATTGCCATTTAATGGCTTCATTCTCAACGTAACTTGTCAACTGTGAAAGATACACTATTAAGTTTACTCATTTTAAGGTCAGTTCGTATTTTGTTCATCTATCACAGAATATTAAACGGAATTTAATGTTTTGTGTTTCCATTGGATTTATTTTCAAATCGCTATCATTTTATTATGACAAAGTCGAACTCGGGCCATGTAAATAAGTACTCGTACATTATAACATTCGCTCTCCGAGGACTCGGAGCAGCCATTGCAGTCTAGTCAGAGTATTCTCGGTTCGCATGAACAGTATGCGATTCCTGGACATTAAAACAACAAAAAAGATGAAAACTCTGATCTTTCTAAACAGTATGACGGCTGATCTGAGTGTTTGCAAAAGAAAACATTAACCCTGGTCAGTCTACACAGAAGTGACGAATACACTAAGTTCACATGAAAAGTCTGCGATCGCTGAAATTTAAAAAGCAGGAATGAAGACCCTGATCAGTTTTCAGAAATTAACGACTGATTTGGATATTAACTGTTCTCATAAATTTATGCCAGCAGTGAGTATTCAAATCAGCCTGCACACCCAAACAGCAAAACCGAAGAATTTGATCAGTCATCAAAGAAGAGAAAGCTGATTTGAATATCTACTGTTCACATAAAAGTTGTCAACAGTGAGTTTTCAAATCAGCCTGCACCGCTAAAAAGCGAATGTGAATACCCTGAACAGTCTTAGTAGGTGTTACGACTGATTTGATCTGATAGTGAAATATTGCCGGGGGTCTGAAATGTTAAGGTGACCAGACCAATACCGAGAGGTGTCATAACTGATAAGGATCACTGATTATACAATATACCGTGTGAAAAGTGTCAAATTTCATATTCCCTTGCATAAATTCTACTGATTTCTAACTGCATTCACTTTTGAATGAAAACAAAAAAAAATTAAAATGTAAGCATTGTGAAAAAAGTAAATAAATAGAACAAATAAATATAATAAAAAAATTTGACTCTCATTGAACAAATTTCTATAAAAATCATTTCTGTTGGAAAACAGTAACATGGTTTTAGATTGTGAAGCGCATACTCACGGGGGTAATACCAATGGTTCTACCTATGCTGTCGACCGAGACGGTACTGCGTATTTGGCTGTCGACCGAGAATTACGGCTTTCGACCGAGCAGTACTGCTGTCGATAGAGGGATAACACGCGAACGGAAGTTTCTTCAGTGAAATCCTAAGGTATTTTTCAATATTTTTTCTGTCAGACTTTGTTGTAAGATATTTTCCTTTTCTGCGAAAAGTCTTGGTGAGCGATTGTGTCGCTTGTTTTCATATGAAGCGGTGCCAAACCCAAAAAAGTAAAAAATAGGCACAATATGCAAAAAGTGTGTTATTTAGCCTATCTCGTTGCTGACCAACCATTGAAACACGTGGGAAGTATCATTCCAAAGGTTAAATGTTTCAAGTTTGCAACGAAATGCACGTTGGAAAGATGTTCCGGGAGAGTTTTGTTTTCAGTGATACTGCTGTCGATGAGGTTATATTGTGTCTGATACTGCAGTCGATGTAACTTGGTACGGATGTCGACGATTCAAGAGGATTGCAGTGCATTTATAAAGCGGAACAAAATCATTTTTATAACTTTATTTCTGTACCGATTAGGACCATTCGTCGAAATTATCAGAGTCGCACCGTGACAAAACCAACAATGTGACATTTGCGCCCAGCGAAGACACAGATCCGCCTGGGCATTCGTCCATTTTATCAGAGTATCATCTGCCCGCCAGGAAGGTCGGAAGCCCTTAGCTATACACTTAGCACACAGCAAAGACTCTGATCAGACTGGGCCAATGTCCAGGCAGATCTAGGACTTCGCTGAGCGCAAATGTCACATTATCGGCTTTGTGACTGTGTAGGTCATTATTTTATTAAGTACATGAAGATTTGTGAGTAAAAATGGTCAAGGTCATTTGACCTTTGACCAAGGTCTCTCATATTTCGACAATTTAAACTGTAGTGTTAATGAGTACATAAAATTTTGTGAGTACAAAAGGTCAAGGTCATTCTTCGACCTTTGACACAGGACTCTCATATTTTGACAATTTAAAACATCTCCTGAAAAGCCACTGGGCCAATTGTCAACATGTTTCATACAGAGCCTTGAGAAGTTGAGGGAACGAAAATTTGTTCAGCGCGTCCAGATCACATGACCAACATTGCCATCATAAGGTAAAAACCTTTAAAAGTCTACTTCTCCTGAACCAATTGACCAATGTCCTTGAACTTTGGTATGTAGCGTTGGGTACTCGAGTAAAACTAAGATTGTTCAAATGATGACATTGAATTGACCTTTACCTTTTTACGCCAAGATCAAATATAAGAATATGCTAGCACACTAGATCCAAGATTGTTCGGTCCATCTTTCATGTAAGACCATCACGAAAAGAGGGTTGGTGGGTGGGCCAATGTACAGATAGATCTACTACAAAATTAAAAATAGTGCTCCTTTACAAGCACTGCTTAAGAAGACATCTTTCAGTAGCGCAGCGGCAATAGGGCTACTTCACAAGACAGCTTCTGATAGTAGCGCAGCAGCAATGGCATTACTTCACGTCAGAAGACAACCCCTGATACAATCGCAGCGGCAATAGCGCTACTTCTAAAGACTTCCCCTTTTAGTAGCGCAGCGGCAATAGCGCTACTTCAGATGACATTCCCTTACAGTAGCGCAGCGACAGTTGCGCTACTTCAAAAGACATTCCCTACTTAGTGCAGCGGCAATAGCGCTACTTCAGAAGACAAATTCCCTTATAGTAGCGCAGCGGCAAAAACGCTACTACAGGAGATAGCCCCTTTTAGTAGCGCAGCGGCAATAGCGCTGTTTCAAAAGATTTCCCCTTTTAGTAGCGCAGCGGCAATAGAGCTACTTCAGAAGACATCCCCTTATAGTAGCGCAGCGGCAATAGCGCTACTTCAGAAGACGTTCCCCTATAGTAGTGCAGTGGCATTAGCGCTACTACAGGAGACAGCCCCTTTTAGTAGCGCAGCGGAACTAGCGCTAGTACAGAAGACACCATCTTTAATAAAGCAGTGGAACTGTGCGACTTTAGAAGTCATCACCTTTCAGTAGCTCAGCATTTTATTCGTCCCTGAGTCTTCAGTCATAACTCAGTTGCAAAAATTTAAAATCTTTATGGTAATACTTTAGACCTTTTTGATCAGACATTATCAGACCTCCTCCCTACAGGGTCAGTGCAGTCAGGTGGAAACAAGTTGATCCTGGGAACTGGGAAGAGTCACAAGCAGTGCCCAGGTTGAGCTGAACCAGGCATATTGTCACCTTAAGAATGGCCTGAGAATGCCACAACAATGCTTATTCAGTGTTACTGTACATGTACCTTAATTTCTGGAAGCAATGAATCCAAATCTTCCTGACACATGACAACCATTTAAAACAAGATCCTTATGCAAGGGCCCGAAGGGCCCGGGATCGCAGGGCCAAAGCCCCCTCGGTCAAGGCTATCTTGGCGGTGCTGTTCATTACAGAGCCATCTATGCGGTGGCCCCTTACTATCAAGCATGCTCGAATCAGCTCTTTACTGATGACACCGGACACTAGGCAAGCATCACGGCCGAAGGCCGCTGGGACAAAACTCCCTACAGGGTCAGTGTACTAGATGAAGTCAAGCTGATCCTGGGAACTGGTAAGGGTCACAAACAATGCCCAGAGTGAGCTGCTGTACTAAAGGGCGAAGTGGCACCAATGCCGCTGCGCTACTAGAGGGGAAATCTTTTTAAAGGGCGCTAATGCAGCTGCGCTTCTAGAGGGTGAAGTCTCCTGAAGTGGCGCTAATGCCGCGGCGCTGCTACAAGAGGAAGTCTTTTCAAGTGGGGCTAATGCCGCTGCGCTACTACAGGTTGAAGTCTCCTGAAGTGCCGCTAGTGCCGCTGCGCTGAAACAAGGGGAAGTGTCCTGAAGTGGCGCTAATGCCGCTGTGCTACTAGAAGGTGAAGTCTCCTGAAGTGGCGCTAATGCTGCTGCACTTCTAGAGGGTGACGTCTCCTGAAGTGGCGCTAATGCCGCTTCGCTACTAGAGGGTGAAGGCTCCTGAAGTGGCGCTAATGCCGCTGCGCTACCAAAGGGTGAAGTCTTCAAAAGTGGCTCTAATGCTGCTGCGCTTCTACAGGGGGAAGTATCCTGAAGTGGCGTTAATGCCGATGCGCTACTAGGGGGTGACGTCTCCTGAAGTGGCACTAATGCCGCTGCGCTACTAGTGGATGAAGTCTTCAGAAGTGGCGCTAATGCCGCTGCGCTACTACAAGGGGAAGTCATTTTAAGTGGTGCTAATGCCGCTGCGCTACTACAGGGGGAAGTCATTTTAAGTGGCGCTAATGCCGCTGCGCCACTACAGGGGGGAGCGTCCTGAAGTGACGCTGATGCCGCTGCGCTTGTACAGGGGGAAGTTTTCTTTAAGGGCGCTAATGCCAATGTACTACTAGAGGGTGAAGTCTCCTGAAGTGGCGCTGATGCCGATGCGCTTCTACAGGGGGAAGTCTTCTTAAATGGCGCTAATGCCGCTTCGCTACTACAGGGGGGAAGTGTCTTGAATTGGTACTGATGCCGCGGCGCTACTACAGAGGAAGGTCTCCTGAAGTTGCCCTAATGGCGTTGTGCTACTAAAGAGTGAAGTCTCCTGAAGTGGTTGTAATGCCGCTGCCCTACTACAGAGGGAAGTCTTCTTAAGTGGCGCTAATGCCGCTGCGCTACTACAGGGGGAAGTGTTCTTAAGTGGCGCTAATGCCGCTGCGCTTCTAGAGGGTGAAGTCTCCTGAAGTGGCGCTGATGCCGCTGCGCTAGAGGGTTAAGTCTCCTGAACTGGTGCTAATGCAGTTGTACTGGTTATGCTTGCTATAGAAGAATGATATCTTCTAAATTTTTTCGTGATTTCTTACATGAAAGAATAACCGATTGTTTAAATGATGATCTTTAGAAGACTTTGACATATTTTATGGCAAGGTCAAATTTGCTTTCTGGTGCTTTTATATAGGCAATTGCTTTTATATAAGAGTTTATATATGGGACTTGTTGAAAATTTTGGTGCACAAGTTAATATATACTGTCAAACAGATGACTACATGAGCTTTTTTTAGCAATAGAGATCAGGGTCACTCTTTGACCTTCAACCAATGTCTCTCATATTTTGCCGGGCCGCGTGGCGCAGTCGGTAGCGCGTCTGACTCAAGAGCCAGCGATCCCGAGTTCGATACCCGGTCCGGGCATATACTTTCGTTTCTCCTTCCGCTGATTCAAGAAGGGCAGTTGTCAGTTACTGGCGAAAGTATGTGCACTTTTATACTGGTTAACCGCTTAGGAGGTCTTAGCCTGCCCAGGAATAGTGTGATTAGGGTAACTGACCGTCCCGACATGGCCATAGCTGTGTACCGTGGACGTAAAACAATAAAACAACAACTCTCATATTTTGACAGTGTAAAACTGCCAGGTCTGTTCAAATGATGACTCTAGTTTGACCTTTGACCTCTTTACTCAGGTGAGCGATTCAGGGCCTCGCGGTCCTCTTGTTACTATTATGTTTATGTGTAAATCTGGGTTACGTTCCCGTGATGGTTAATAGTTTTCGAAGTTCTTCTTAATATGTAACCAAGGAAGAGAAAATGGAAAGAATAGTGCTTCTGTTCACCTTGATAATTGAAAAATAGCCAATTCCGAGTTACTGTTGTTTTGGTGGTGTGGGAGTAGGTGGGGAGGGGTTGCCTTTTTTTTTAGTCTACTACGTCTTGTCAGTGATTACAAGTTTAAACTTGAAAGCAGATCTGGGCAAGGACTGCATTTTTTAATTTTATAGTTGATCATAGAAAGTGTTTAGTTTTTAAATCAGTCGATGACTGCATTTTTCAAACTTGAGTGTTGCAAAAATGAACGTTTTTCACAAGAAGATAATTGCTCAAGGTTGGTTCGATTCTACCAGGTCGCATGCCGTCTATGGAAACTCATTCTGGCATGTTTTCACAAAACGGATTCAGATGATCATCAATAGTTGTGAACGCTCCAGTCTTCCAAAAAATGCACGTTTATTACGCATGCGATGATAATAAATTCTGCTGAAATTCATCTTGAACAGGCTTAAACCACAAGCCGAAGAGAAAATCGCTGAAGAACAGGCTGGGTTCCGAGCCGGAAGGAGCACCACAGAACAGATCTTCAACCTTAGAATCCTGTGTGAAAAGTATCTCAAACATCAGCAAAATCTGTACAATGTCTTCATTAATTTCAAAAAAGCCTTTGGACAGGGTATGGCATGCAGCCTTATGGGCCACCATGCGGAAGTAGAATATCAGTGCAAATCTAGTTCGCACCATTAAGCAGCTATACGACATGGCTGCAAGTGCAGTCCTGATGGACGGCAGCACAGGAGAATGGTTCAGAACAACAGTTGGAGAAAGACAAGGATGTCTTCTGTCACTCGCCCTCTTCAACATTTTTCTCGAACGGATCATGTCTGATGATCTGGAAGTACATGACGGAAAGGTTAGCATAGGCGGCAGATACATTACCAATCTGCAGTTTGCCGATGACATAGACGCTCTAGCTGAGGAAAAGCAGGAATCCAACGACCTAGTAAGGTTATGGGATAGAATAGAATAGAATAGATGATAATAAATTCGGAACGTCTGCCAGCAAACAAAAGCATATCAATACATGACAAACCTGCTTTTCGCATATTGTAATAACAAAGGTACAGATCAGCCTGTGCATGCGCATCCGCGCAGTCAGGACAGCATCGTTGTTCATAGCCTCGATAGAAGCCTACAATCATGAGATTGAAGGATAATGAAACTTTGGATAAGTTTCATAACGAAACTTTTGAAAACTTTCATAGCGAAACTTTTGTAAAGTTTCATAACGAAACTTTTGAATAGGCTCGTCATCCGTCATCTCAGATTTCAAGCCTCCAGCTAGCTTATGAAGATGGGCAGGCGGTCGGTGGTTGGTGCCACTGGACACAGATTTGTGAGAAGTTCATTTATGTTCCATGTGATTTTAAATCACATTTGATAATGAAACCTAAAAAAAAATAACATCAGTTGTCTTTGTTAAATTGATAATATCTCATCAGAGAGAGAGAGAGGGAGAGAGAGAGAGAGAAAGAATAAGAAAGAGAAAGAGAGAGATCGTATGCAGTTGAGCCAACCGGGCAAAATGAAACGATCCTACGAGTAGATATGACCAGAAGGATCTGGGCAAGCGGTGTAGAATCATATCAGATCTTCTTCAAACTAAAGTATTCGAGCCGCTGCAGGACAAAAAAAGCAAATCGATGTTGGGCCAAATAACGACTTAGATCAGATTCGTCCAGTTAAGAGTGTTCATTGCGCTCGATGGATAAATTTGATCTAAACTTCCTTCATGCAGTCTCCGAAGAATCTAATCATACTGGGCTGATGACCAAGCAGATCTGAGTCTACGCTGTGCGAAACATTAAATACGTTGCAAACACTGTACATTTTATTTGCTAAATGTAAAATGGAATGCCCAGAGTGTGCTGCTATCAAATGACGTAGCCTATCACAGGCATCAAGAAGAAGAGAAAACCCATACGAACAAAATCCACAAAATAGCAAGTATTCAATATCACAACAATTAGCTCTCTCTTCCCCAGCCGAGGTTGTGAATCTGCTAAAGCTTACATTTAAACGTGATAACAACAGCTTCGGCAATACAAAATACGATATAAATCACCTACTCCAAGTGATATTACAGTGAAGTACGTATTACACCAGAACTGTCGCCTAGGAACGCCTTTAAACGTTTACTTTTATTTTTATTACCCCTGTGCTTCATATATACAAAGGGACTGTATTGTGCGGCTTGTTCTTATACTATAGTCTGTTGAGTGACTTTTTGTACAGACTCGACCAAAAAATCCCATAAATTGCGTTGGTTTTGACTTTAATCCACAACCTGCAATCTCCAGTCACTATCGACAGCCGTACCGTGCAAATATTTTTACAATCGACAGCCGTATCATTGGTCATCGACAGCCGTATTGTAACTTTTTTAGATCGTTCATAACATCTAGCAGAAACAATAAATGAGGCTAATGATATTAGTTCGCCAGAGCTCCATTGCAAAGCAAACTGTCCAGGCAGTTTTATTTGTCTCTGACAGTTGTAAATGCTGAAATTTTGCAAATAAACGAAGAAAATGGAAGTTTTTGATACCAAGTACATTTTCGTTAAGATTTTTGTGTCACAACGCTTACCAAGAGATCAGATATAAAGTTCAACACCTCTTTGACGATTGGCGGTGATTGAAATGTTTCTTTTTTCATTTTTCGTAGCTCAGAAGGCACCCGAACTTGGATACTAACACCATCGACAGCCGTACTGCTCGGTCGAAAGCCGTAATTCTCGGTCGACAGCCAAATACGCAGTACCGGCTCGGTCGACAGCATAGGTAGAAGCATTGGTATTACCCCCGTGATACTATAATGCTCAAATAAGCCTGCGTGTCTGCGCAAACGTATCATAGTCTTTTCAATGCAGTGTGTTTAGATTTCCAAGGGTACATAAATCCTTTTTGAGAAGAAAGAAAAAAAATCTAAAGGAAGCCCCACCAGAAATGCGAAGTTGCGTATGCTGATCTGCGTCTTCAGTGTTTACACATGTCTTAACTTAGATTTTCACGCGACGATGATCATTATCATAAGCTTAAACCACAGGTGCCCCATGTACACATTTGATTTTCGAGTAAGGAATGAGTGAGATATATGGGTTTTACCGCACACCAGTACAAAAATGCTATTTCGCACCGAAAACGTTTTAAAGAATACGTTTAATATGCATAAGGTCTGAAACGATTTTCGAATGCACAGATATAATTATTTATTACGCCAGCTTACATGTTCACACACTGTTGTCATGTCATAATTGTAGTTTGGCAATATATTACAAAAATGTACCTTATTTGTTGTTGTCTACCATTTTATCAATTTATTCAGCGAGTTCGATGAAGACTGCAAAAATGAGGCGATAAATCAAAAAAAAAAAAAAAAATAAAAAAAAGAAGAAAGAAAACAATTTCAAATGATGGACTAGCTGTTAGTACATTATGTTTATTGAAGTTAAGGATAGCTTCAGCAATTTTACCGGATGTCAGTTATTCCCCGGTATTTGGGGTATAATAATAATGATAATAAAAGTAATAATAAGGAGCTACGTCACTTCGCACTAGGTTCTGGAGATAATATACTAAAAATTGACATCAGAGTGCTTTATATTGAAAATCATAAGTTCATTGCACATTATGTTTCTTCTCCTTCTTCTTCTTCTTTTTCTTCTTCTTCTTCTTATTATTACTATAATTATCATTATATACTATCGCACATAATTTTAAAAGCATAACTACTGTAAACAATAATTTAATCATACTAAGTCATAGAAATAAGAAAAATTATATAAATAAATTAAAAAATATGTGAATAAATAAAAGGTGCGAGAAAAATGGGGTGGGGGGGGGGATGGGGGCTGGTGTTAATGAAGTTGAATGGAGCTTTTCAGAACTGATCAATTTTACTGTTGCTTCAATATCCGATATTGGGTAGATTATCTTGATCTACCTGTCCAGTCAGGGCTGTCGCGGTCCTCTAATATAAGGGATACAACTGCACTCACACTACAGACAGGTGTCTTTACCTGTACGACTTACAGGTAACTTCCCTTGCATATGGTATGAAATAGTGTGGTTTGACGGGCGCCCGTTAAAATAACGGTAAAAGGACTGGCAGCTGGTTGCCAGTTATTTTACCGTAAAATCTACCGTTTATTTTTGCAGTGTAGACAGACATGAAAGTTCACATAAAATGAGATCCAGACGACTTAGGGATCAAATGGGTGAGCCTTTACAGTCAACCGATCGACTCAAAAGCATACGTGAAGACAGCAAGTGCGTCAAACTAATAAGCGCGTTTAACGCCAAGACGCAACGTTGAAAAGTTGTTTGGACGTCAACGTCATGACGTTGCAAATTTGGCACAATACGATTTTTGCTTGGCACTCAAAAGGTTAATCAGTGAATTGATACGAAATAATTTTGAAATGCTCATGTTCATGGTTGGGTGGTGCGATGGTGCTGGGTATAACTTCAAGTGCCTTGTCGGCCTGCTGATTTGGATACTGTAGGGCAAGGGCCTTCTGTGCTTGCAGGAGGTGCGGGTGGGGCTTTTTTGGACATTTTTTCTCTCGTCTATCATTTCTCTTTCTTTCTCTCTCTCTTTGGGAGACGGCCCGATATAGACTGAAATACTGTCTCTGTCGGCTAGATCGTATATGAGACTTGAGGAAAATAGTAACAAAGAAGCGTTGTGTTCTATTCAGGTTCTGTTCAGCTAATAACGTTACGTACATACACAAGAAAACATAATGACGTTGAATCATGACCGTTATATGGCGGTAAAATCGACCTTACTTTAACGTAAATTCACAACAGTCTCAAAGGGTCGTTAACCCAAACCAACCAACCAACCAACCAACCAAAGTTTCAAGAAGTGGTTTATGTATAGAATATTTTCCCTGATACAACCCCTGAAATCAGCTAAAAACCACACCTATATCAAACATTAATTGTCAGTTTAAGTATGATTCAGTTGTTGTCGAGGTTTTATCCTAACCATAAATTATGCCGTATACCTCTAGTATATTTGTAGAAGAAAATTTAAAACAAAACCTAAGCCCGGTAGAATTTACTTCAGGGCTGCATAATGTGGGTTGTAAGGGACCTCTTATTATTAGACAAATATTATCTTGTTGAACTCTATTTTTGTTTTTTGATTCCCTGTCTGTAGATTATATTTAAGCGAACAAAACCATATCAGAATTATTACAATACAGAGTAAAAAGCACATCAGTGAAATTGTTGCCTTGCCCAAACCCATTTAACACCCGAAACTTTTCAGACAAATCATTTTGTGTTTATTTTATTTTATTTATTTATTTTCTTTTTTTTTGGCAGACAGTCTCGACAAGTTCATTCATATGCAAAAATGTTAAAGATAAGTGTGTGCTTTCTTAAACCAGTCAATAACAGAGACTGACTTACACTTGTAAAATATACAGACGCCGTCCAAACAGATTTTGTGTATTGTCAGTTCATATATAGACAGGACCAAAGATACTGATGATAGTCAAGAAGTGACTTTACTGTCAGCCCCAAATAGTTTGCCTCTTTTCACAACTAAAGACTTATTTCATGGTGCTGTTTCTCAACATATGTAATCTATTTGCTTTCAATATGTCATTGCATTGAGGAGACTTCCCAAACTTGTTAAGGGTCATCTTATCTTTAATTACAAACTATGGTGTCCAGATTATAAATTCGTAAGGGAACGGACTCTTGGTTCAGTCAGCAGCTTACGCCTAAATGATGTAGAAGTGCAAACAAAAACAGATAAAAAAAAAAACAAAAAAAAAAAACAGATAAACATAACAATAAAAAATCGATAAAGACTGAAATTAGTTTACCTGGTCAGCTTATTTTAATCGTTCTATACCGATGATAGAAAAATATGTTGATTGTTTTGGAAGACTACACTTGTTGGCAGAGGTATGAGCGAAGAAGGGGGCATGAATGAGGCGGGGGGAGAGGGGTGGTGGGGGGAAGGGACATATATCCTTGGCGGCCAAATCTTAGCCATTGACGAAAATATTTGCATTTACAGGCAAACAGAATGGGCATTAATCAAAAACACATTAAAACTTTATTTCACAGATAAACAAGTGCTGCATTCAAAGATCCAACCGTTTGTATGATACTGACATCCTCCCAAAATCTGACCTTTCCACAGATTTCAGTTTTAAAAAAATATTTTACCGGTTTCATTTTTTTCCATTTTTTCCACAAACAGAGGATTATATTTACCCTAATTCTGAGTAAAAACCATAGCTTGACAAATGCAGTTACATATGTAAACATGAAAAGAACTTTTCATGTTTGATTGTTTATAGCCTTTTTTGATAGATTTTTCAAATTTGCTTGACCTTTAAAATTATTTCTATCAGTCAACATATATGTATCTGGTATCAGAGAAAATCGTTACAATTAAATGCAATTCATTTCAGCAGGCAATGAATACATTTAATTTACAGTTGTAAATTATACAAAGAAAGTAAATAAATAAAAAACTTAACCTTACCCATCATGTCTGATAAGAGGTTCTGCAGGGTGCGATCTTAAGCCCTGCAGTTCTTGAAATAAATTGATAAACCTAATTAATTAATCGAATTATTCCAAGTAATGAAAAGTTTAAGTATGAACAAAATCTAAGTGTGGGCTAGTTTGAAACTTCCTCGTTTCAAAGGGACATCATTCCATAAAAATGTAGGTAGAGTTACAGTTCTCGTTCTCTGCACATTGTCTGATAATGCTTTATTAATGTATTAAGTTTAATGCGCAATATCCTTTATGGCTTGAAAGTTATAGAGCGGCCACTATTCCAATACTAAAATTAAAAAGGGATATAATTCCGTTTAGATGTAGGTGGAATTATTGTTTTTGTTTCTCTGCACATGGTCTTTTCATACTTTATATTCAAAGCGAATTTCACAAAGGGTATCTCGAAAGGTATCAGAGCTATGGAGCGAACACAAATTCCATACTAAAAGTCACGACCGGGGCAAAATTTGTAAATATGTAGGTATAGCTATGATTCTTGTTCCCTGTACAATCTCTGATTGTTCTCTATATTTGTACCAAAGGGGGGGGGGGGGGGGGGGGGTATCAATAAGGTTGGTTTTCTGCATCCTACCAAAGTTTTCTTTTTTTAACTGATGGTATACTCCAATGTGTCTAGTTTATTGGACCATATGTGACTTTGGTCGGAAAGCCCTACTTACTGAGCTGTGGGTCCACAGAAGTGGGTGGGGTAATCCAACATGGTTTTAGCCTGTCTTGTAAAAACATTCTCATTTGGTAGAAGAGTACAGCAGACAGACAGGATTTAATAAAATGATTAACAGAACATCTAAACTATATTTCCATATCATTTTATTTGGTTTAGTTTGAACATATATTGTCAAAAATGACTTCCTTTCACATTCAGCATTTTTTTATATTTTTGTCCTCAACTTTCAATATTTCTTGACCTTTTTGTTAAATAAATAGACCAGTTGTCATCAAACTCATGTCAAGGAAGCACCCTGACCAGGACATTCGGATGGTGTGACCAATATTTTACAATGACCTAGTTTTCATGGTCGACTGAACACATACACTTGCTTGGAAGATGTTTTTTCATTTAATTTTGACCTAGAATTACGAACCTTTGGCCAAATTACTATTTTAACTGCTATATTATGCCCTACACCCCCGCCACTAAAGGTGAGAGAATACATATTGGCTTCAGATCGGATCTCCTTGGCGTCTGCATCTGTGTCTGTGTCACATACTTTGACCTTGAAAACAAGGTCAAGGTCAGATTTAAATGACATTGACCTTGTTTCCAAGGTCACAGAAGGACTTAATATGTGACACATACACAAATGCAGATGCCAACGAGATCCGCACTGAAACCAATATGTATTCCCTCGCCTTTAGTGGCGGGGGCGTGGGGCATAATATAGCAGTTAAAATAGTAATTTGATCAAAGGTTCGTAATTCTAGGTCAAAATAGAAAGAAAACCATCTTCCAAGCAAGTTAACGTGTTCAGTCGACCATGAAAACTATGTCATTGTGAAATTCTGGTCACATTATCTGAATGTCCTTGTCAAGGTGCTTCCTTGACATGAGTTTGATGATAACATGTCTGTTTATTTAACAATTACGCCAAGAAATATTGAAAATTGAGGTCTGTTAATCATTTGAGCCGCGACGCGAGAAAAACAACAATGTGGTTATGCGCCCAGCGCAGACTCAGATCAGCCTAGGCATCCGCCCAGTCTGATCAGAGTCTTCGCTGTCCGCATGGAGGTAGCTTAGACCCTAGGCTACCCTTTAAACTTAACGAAGAGTCTGATCGGACTAGGAGGTTTTCTCGTGTCGCGGCTCATTTTATTAAATCCTGTCTGTCTGCTGTACTCTTCTACCAAATGAGAATGTTTTTACAAGACAGGCTAAAACCATGTTGGATTACCCCACCCACTTCTGTGGACCCATAGCTCAGTAAGTAGGGCTTTCCGACCAAAGTCACATATGGTCCAATAAACTAGACACATTGGAGTATACCATCAGTTAAAAAAACAAAACTTTGGTAGGATGCAGAAACCCCACCTTATTGATACCCTCCCCCTCCCCCTTTCATGAAAATATCTTTTTCTGCATAAAAGTAATAGAGCGGACACGATTTCTATACTTAAAAGTACAAAAAAGCATAATCCAGCAAAAAGTTTAGGTGGAGTTATGATTCTTGTTCTCTGCACATTGTCTGATCAGACCAGGTTTCGCGAAAATATCTCAAAGGATTTTAGAATTATGGTGCGGACACAATTTCCAAACTTAAATTTACAAAGGGGCATAATTCCGTTAAATGTAGGTGCAGTTCTGGAACTTGTTCTCTGCTCATCGTGTAATGATGATTTATATTGGTACCAAGTTACGTGAAATAATCTGTTTCAGAGTTATTGAGCGGACATCATTTGTGACGGACAGACGGATAGCCCAACAAACATCAATTGGAAATACAATATCTCTTAACTCTTTACCTGAAATGTAAAAATTTCAGGTTTGTCATGACAGTTTCTGCCTGAGTAAAAAGTAGACGTATGGTACGGAGACGGATAAAACGGATAACTTTTGTTTTTCATTCTAAAGACCAGTCAGCCATACCAAAATTTTACACTGTTGCTGTGTTTTAGATGAGATACAAAAGGAAGATCTCAAATAAGAAAATGTTTAAGCATATTCAGGGTGAAATTTTGTAATGACGCATTGCGGACGGATGTTTCAAAATTTTGTCACAAACTGCAAAATAACCATTTGAAACTTGCTGAATGCAATATTTTTGGTTACTTACCTTTGAAGCTGTTATTCGATAATACAACCTTCTAATGACTTTTAGAGCTCAAAACATCTTAGATATTATGGAACGATTATTGGAATAACAGTTTAAATGTCCAGAACCATACCATTACAATGGTTATACTTTTACTAAAAGTCTTGCTAAATGCATATTTCAAAAGACATGACATGCAAGCTTACATCAGATCAAAGGTTATATGTTCTGTTATTAAATCACGTATATAAAACTGCTTGAAACAAAACTATTTGAAATGATTTCGCGCTGAAAAAATTATGAAATTGAGATGCGCATTCATTACATGCAAAAAGGGCTACTTTTTGAGTATACATCCTAATAAAAGAATAGGTTTCTGTATCCGAATTTAACAAAATTAATATTTACACTTCAGAATGATACCATCGTTCAGTTAAAACCAACTACTTCCTTTAATAAAGAATTGTAAGAAGACAATAAGGCACGAGTTTGTGGGAGCTTGACTTTAACAAGCCCAAGTTTAATATGGACAATACCGGCCAAGTGAAATGAGATGACTTTCAGTGTCAGAATAAACAAGTCTTGAAAGAATAATCCAAACTTCTGAAAATTGCCAGAGATATGACAATATTAATGAAATATAAGTCACAGTCTAGAAGAAATATGAGGTCAATTACCGTATGTGAATGTACCATTACTCCAAGTATAATAGAGGTCAATGAAATAGTTTTAGAGATATTGGCTTAAAGGCCCCTTTGCTCTATTAGCATGAAAAATTTTATCGCGAGGTATCGCTGCAAGCTTCTCACTACAGTTTCGCCATTGATTATTATCGTGATAGGCTGGGTTTGAAAAATCAAAACGTCCTTCATTTTTCAAAAAAAAAAAAAAAAAAAAAAAAAAAAAAAAGATTTTAAAATAACTAGGTCATTTTATTTGGCAACTAAACTGATCTACTTTCAATTTCACAAGCTTTTTACATGGTAAAAGCACAAAGTACAGGAGGTAAAAATACAAGGTACAGGCGTTTAACAGGTGATTAAAATACAATGTACAAAAATGTAAGGCAAGGATCTCACTGATTGTGCCGCTGTTGCATTATTTCATTGCTTAACGGGGAACCAGAGACAAGTACCGTATTTTATTGGAGAGACTTATTATTTTTTCAAAAATACCTTGCTCCTTCTTTTCTGCAAGTTATATGATATAAAAAGCACATCAACCGACATATTATCATCCATTCTGAAGGCTGTACATGTTTAGAATGATTTGTATTTCGATGATTTTACCACTGGTAGGACTATGGAGACTTTAGGTTGGAATAGGACAAAACCAAATTTTTCAGTTTTCGTGTAAAAAGAACAATGACCAGGAAGTTTTAGCATTTTCTAAATTACGAAATAATTTTCTTTTGAGTTTGAAACAAATACTTCTTTTTCTTTGACCTCATGAAAATGCGAGGGTAAAGATATTTTAGTAAATTTCGTACGAAAGTGCGAGCCACTATCAGGCCTTTAAAGATAGGTTATTACTTCTTCCAAATATTTCCGCATTTTTGTGTTGATTTAGGCAAATCTGACCTATCATTAGCCACTGAATATTGCTTAATTTTTCATAAATGCTCAGATAGAGAAAAAACATGTCCGAAAAATATATCTGAAATTTGGCTTTGTTTTATGAAATGTTTTTACATGTAATTTTTGAAATAATATCAAGTTTTCAGCGTATAAATTTTGCATAAAGTAAATTTGTTTAACTATAGCCCCTGTTCCGATGATATCGTGTCTTTGGACGTCAAAGGGAGATTATTTCTAAGAATGTTTTCTAGTAAATTTCAAGTTTCTAGTATAACATTAATGGTCTCTTCGAGAGAATATTAATGGTCTCTCTCAGAGAATATAACTGTCAGGAAAACGAAAAAACTTTTTTGTTATCTTATTCCGTCTTCCAGGGACGACAGTTTCAACACAACAGGGGGTACATTTTTGCCATGATATTTATTTTGTGTAAAGTGGCGTTTCGGTTTTGCGATGTCAATTAGTTCCGAAAAAGCAAAACAGGGAAAATGAACCCTGACGTGTTTCATCTCTTCTGTTTAGAAAACGGAATGAGAGATTTATTCCAATTTTTTCGTTTTTATAGATTCTGTATAATAATTCGACATTGTTTTAATAGAATTGAAACCGCTCTCAGCGCTCAATTCAGTTTGACGCTAAAAATTGACGTTATCTGAACAGGGTTTAGGTTAAAAATCTACTTTGAGAAATATTTGCACGGTAAAATCTTAATATTATTTCATCAATGTTCCAACTTTACATTTCATTAAAACAAATCAAAATTTGAGATAAATTTTTCGGAGACATTTTTTCTCGAATTCAATTATAACGTGAAAAAAAAAAGAACAAATTTCAGCAGCTAATGAGAATTAATGTTTGCATCAATTCATTCGTAATGCGTAGAGATTGTGCACAAATTATAGCACAACTTTATGAACCTTTAAATGGCACGTACTTTGGTATGAAATTTATTTTAATACCTCAACGGGCTGCAAAGCAATATCGATTACTGATAATATCTGGGAGCTATAAAAGTTGCGAAAAAAGGGTCAAACCATCACATTTTCACGACGTCAGTGAAACAGGAATTGTTTGTTGCATGCTCAAAAGAAAGTCATTTAGTGAGTCACAAATGATTGAAGTTTCTGATAATGTATTGTTTAACTAGCTAATTGACAATTTTGGTTTTGTCCTATTCCAAGTTAAATTACTGGACCATGGGATATAGTTCACACTGACCTACAATTACTATGAGGTCATTCACAGTGTCGACCCACACCGATAACACAAGTATATTGCAAAACTATGTAAAAGTGAAATATGATGCAAAATCACTGGAACATGAAATATAGGTCTTACTGACCTACAATTAGTATGAGGTCACTCACAGTGTCAGCCTTAACCATGAACCCAAGTATAATGCAAATCCATGAAAAACTGATAGAAATATAAAGCTAAATCACTGGACCATACAACATAGGTCACGCTAACCTACAATCAGTGTTAGGTCACTCACAATATTAGCCCAAACCACTAACCGAAGAATCCATTATATTGTGTTGTAAATATGAGGCAAAATCACTGGACCATGAAATATAGGTCTCTGTGTATTAGTTTGAGGTAAAACGTCATGTCATACTGAGTCATTCATGTCCGTCAATCTAATTGTCTTCAAGAAAAAACGCGAATCCACTGAACCATGAAATATCGGTTACTGTCACCTACTATTAATTTGAGGTCAAACTGCAGGTCAAACTGGGTCATTTTGAGAAGAATCGTGTTTGTACATTAAATAGTCTTCAAGATATAAGGCCAACTCACTGGACCCTAAACAGAGGTCAATGTGACCTATTGTTAGTTTGAGGTCAAACTTGGGTCAAACTGAGTCGTTATCCCAAGCACTCATGTTCGTACATCAAATAATCTTCAATGTATAAGGCAAAATTACTAGACAATAAAATATTGGTCAGTGAGTCCTACTGTTAGGTAAAGTTCAAGTATGGATAATACTATGTCAATATCATGTATAAAGATCAAACAGTGTTCAAGATATTAGCTGAGATAAGTTACCCATGAATATAGGTCACAGTGACCTATTGTTAGTTTGAGGTAAAAAAAATCTGGTTATACTTAGTCATTTATGTTCGCACATATAATAATTATCCCCTTGCACAACGACGTTGTGGAGGGGATATAGGGTCTGTCCCATACGTACGTATGTATGTATGTATGTATGTATGTATGTATGTATGTATGTATGTATGTATGTTCACCTTTTGTCATCGCTCTAGCGACTTAATTTATTAACCTATCTTGACGTAACATCATACAAGTATTGGGTATGCCATTATTTCAAACGAGTTCACGTTTCAGCATGATGATGTAAAGGTCCAACTCAAAGTGGCTATTTTAAGAAAAACTTTGTCATTGCTCTAGCAGCTTCATTTATAGAGCGATTTCGATTTAACGTCACATAAATGTTTAGTATGATAATATCTTGGACAAGTTTGTGTTTCAGCATTCTAGGGTCAAGGTTAAGGTCATTGGCTATTTTTAGAAAAACTTTGTCATCGCTCTAGCGCCTTTATTTATCACCGATTTCGATTTAACTTCCCACAAATGTTTAATATGACAATATCCTGGATAAATTCGCGTTTCAGCATTCTATGGTCAATGTAAGGGTCGCAGAGGCTATTTTTTTTAAAAAAAAACTTTGTAATCGCTCTAGCGGCTTCATTTATGCACCGATTTCTATTAACCTGCACAGAAATGCTAAGTATGACAATATCTAGGATATGTTTGCGTTTCAGCGTTCTTAGGTCAAGGTCCAGGTCACAATGTTTAGTTATAGAAAAAATTTGTCATCGTTCTTTTACCTTCATTTATGGACCGATTTTGATGTAACTTCACACAAATGTTAGTATGGCATTATCTTGAAAAATATTGCGTTTCAGCGTTCTAAGATCAAGGTCAAGGTCACGGTGGCTATTTTAGGAAAAAAACCTTGTCATCTGTCTAGTGCCTTCATTTAGGAACCGATTTTAATTTAACTTCACAAAAATGTAAAATATGACATCTTGCATACGTTTGTGTTTCAGCATGATGGGGTCAAGATAAAGGTCACAGTGGCTATTTTTACAAACACATTGTCATCACCCTAGCTCCTTCATTTATAGACCGATTTCAATTTATCTTGACAATATCTTAAAAAAGTTATAGTTTTAGCTTTCTAAGATTACGGTCAAGGTCACAGTGGCTATTTTTCTTAACAAAAATGTCATCGCTTTAGTGCCTTCCTTATTGGACCAATTTCCATTAACTTAACAGAAATGTTTTTTATGACAATACCTTGGAAATGTTTGCATTTCAGCATTCTAGGGCCAAGGTCAAGGTCATAGTGGCTATTTTAAGAAAACCTTTGTCATCGCTCTAGCGCCCTCATTTATGAACCAATTTTGATTTAACTTCAAAGTTTAATAATACAGTACCTTGACCATGTTCGCCTTTCGGTGTTCTAGGGCCAAGGTTAAGGTTGCAGTGGGTATTTTTAGAACAACTTTGTCACCGCTGTAGACGTTATGGGACATTTAACCGGAATTCACTCACTCACTCACATAACATAATGAAATTCAATAGACAATGAGCACACATTTAACAGGTGTGAAAAAGTTTGTTCAGTGCATGTCTGATGATGATCTACCTGGACAATTACCAGTGGACATTAACAAAATGAATTAAGGTCACTCAAATAACAATCAATATCTGTTTTTAACTGACGTAAGTGACACCATTACCAGGTAACAATTAGGAGATTACGTGGTAATATAAACAAGGCAATGTTGCTATTTACACTCAGAACAGAAAAGTCAATTATTCTTAGAGATAACAGCTCTTATAAGGAGCTTAAATTGGACAATACCTTAGACATATACATTAGCAAATGAGTATCCAACCAGTGATGAAATTAGTATAATAAAATTTCCAGTGCGAGGGGATTGTATCGCTTGTGAAGCCTTGTTCTTCAAGAAAAAACGCGAATCCACTGGCTGATGAATTATAGGTCACTGTCTCCTACTATTGATTTGAGTTCAAACTTTGCGTCATTTTGAGAAGAATCGTGTTCGTACATCAAATAGTCTGCAATTTATAAGGCCAAGTCACTGTACCCTAATACATTGGTCGGTGTGACCTACTGTTAATCTGAGGTCAAACTTTGGGTAATACTAAGTCATTATCCAAAACAATCATGCTCGTACAACAAATAGTCGTCAATATGTAAGGCAAAATCACTGGACCATGAAATATAGGTAAATGCGCCCTACTGTTAGTTTTAGGTCAAACTTGGGGTCATACTTGGTCATTATCGTGTACAAAGATCAAACAGTCTTCATGATAGAGGTGATATCAATGAACCATGAAATATAGGTCACTGTGACCTTTTGTAAGTTTGTCGTAGAACATCTGGTCATACAGAGTCATAATTAGAAAAAATATGTTTGTGCATTAAAAGAGTCTTCAAGTTATATGGCAAAATCACTAAACCACGAAAAATCGGTCACTATGACCTATTGTTAGATTGAGTTCGAACATCCGGTCATGCTGAGTCACTATTCCAAGCAATCATTTTCGTACATTAAATAGTCTTCAAGATATAAGGCAAAATCACTGAACCATAAAAAGGTCACTGTGGTTGGTTGGTTGGTTGATTTGATGCTTAACGTCCACGGTAGACAACTAAGGTCATGTCGGGACGGCCAGTTAACCTAACCACACTATTCCTGGGCAGGCTTAGACCTTCTAAGCGGTTAACCAGTACTAAGTGCACATACTTTCGCCAGTAACTGACAACTGCCCTTCTTGAGTCAGCGGAAGGAGAAACGAAAGTATGTGGCCAGACCGGGATTCGAACCCAGGACCTCTGACTTAAGAGTCAGGTGCCCTACCGATTGCGCTACCCGGCCCGGCAAAAGGTCACTGTGACATACTGTTAGTATGAGATAAAAGATGAAGTCATATTTAGTCATAATTCGAGGAAATAATATGCATACATCAAATAGTCTTTAAGATATTAGGCATAAAAAACTGGGCCATGAAATATAGGTCTCTGTCACTTTCTAGTGATTTTAGGTTAAACTTTGCGTCATTTTGAGTTATTTTGTGAAGAATCGTGTTTGTACACCAAATAGTCTTCAAGATATAAGACCAACTCACTGTACCCTAATGTGACCTACTGTTAGTTTCAGTTCAAACGTTGGGTCATACTGAGTCATTATCCAAAGCAATTATGTTCGTACATCAAATAGTCTTCAATATGTAAGGCAAAATCACTGCGAAGCGAAATATAGGTAAATACGTCTTACTGCTAGTTTAAGGTCGAACTTGGGGGTCATACTTGGTCATTAACATGTACAAAGATCAAACAGTCTTCATGAGATTAGGTGAAGTCAGTGGACCATGAAATATCGGTCACTGTGACCTATTGGTAGTGTAAGGTAGAACATCTGGTTTTACTGAATCATTATCAGAAGAATCTTGTTAGTGCATGAAATATTCTTCAAAATCACAAACTCACTAGATCATGAAATATAGGTCACTATGACCTATTGTTTGTTTGAAATCAAACATCCGGTAATACAGAGTCATTATTCCAAGAAACATTTTCGTATATCAAAAAAATCACTGAACCATAAAATAAAGGTCACTGTGACATACTATTAGTTTGGGGTAAACCATCAAGTCCTACTTAGTCATAATTCCAAGAAATCACGTGCGTACATCAAATAGTCTTCAAGATATGAACCAAAATAAGTAGGCCATGAAATATAGATTACTGTTATCTACTGTTGCTTTGAAGTTAAACTTTTGGTCATACTTAGTCAATATACTAAGCAATCGCGTTCATACGTTAAATGATTCTTTTTTTTTATTTTATAACTTACTTTCGAGGTCTAAGGCAAAATCACTGGACCATGTAATACAGCTGACCGGACGACTTGCATCGCTGCTTTCAGTAGATCTTTCCAAGATGATATACGGAGCAAGTTTGAAGACTCTAGCCCTGCGTTTACATTAAAACTAAGCTTAAAGCAACAGGTGAATATATTAATATTATCTATGTTCAATCAACCGTGAAATATAGTTTGTGGCCCAGTATACATCACAACTTCCAGTAGATCTTCCGAGATGTAACTATGGAGCAACTTTTTAGGCTCTAGCCCTTACGGTTACTAAAAAACCTGAGCTAAACGGAACAAGTGAATATTTTTTATCTATGTTATATCAGCCGTTTAATATAGATCATGGCACACATGTATCGCTGCTTTTAGTAGTTCTCCCTAAGATGTTTCTATGGAACAAGTTTGAAAGCTCTAGCCCTTGCGTTTACTTAGAAACTGAGCAAAATGCAACATGTGAATATTTTCATATTTTTTCCATGTTAAATCGACCGTGAAATATTGGTCGAGGCCCGATATGCATCGCTGCTTTCAAAATATCTTTCTCAGACGTATGTATGAAGCACAAGTCTGAGGATTCTAGCCCTTGCGATTACTTAGAAACTGAGCTAAACGCAACATGTGAATATATTTATCTATGTAAAATCAACCATTAAATATAGGTCATGGCACAATATGCATCGCTGCTTTCAGTAGATATTTCTAAGACGTATCTGTGGAGCTATTTGACGACTCTAGCCTTTGCGGTTACTCAGAAATTGAGCTTAATGCAACAAAATTATTCTTTATGTTAAATCAAATGTGAAATATAGGTCATGGCCCTATATGCATCACTGCTTTCAGGAGATTTTTCCTAGTCGTCACTTTTTAGCAAGTTTGATGACTTTGAACCATTGCAGTTTCTTAGAAACTGAGCTAAACGCAACAAGTGAATATATTCACAAAGGCGCATGCAGACGCTCATGCGGACGCACACGATGGTATGGCATAAACCCTTCGTTGCTTCGCAAAGTTGCGCTAAAAATCAAGGTTTATAGCCTGCACATTAATTTTAGCTCACCCGGACCGAATATTCCTGGGGAGCTTATAGGATGGTACTTCATCATCGTCCTCAGTTAGCCTGCAGGCTGATCTCAATCGTGTATCATCTGTAGCTTTTCTCTAGGGATTGATGACATAAGCTTTTCATGAAAATTGAACGAATACTTTGGTTGCTATGGCAACCGCCAGTTCCCATTGACTTACAAAAGGGAAAATATCAAAAGCATAACTCTTTCAATTTTAATCGGATCTTCTTGAAACTTACGTATATATAGGTTGGTGCTAAAAGCTCGGTTGGGTTCGAAAAGTAGTGAGGTCCACTCAATAGCTCATTTATCATGCAGTTATGTCCCCGTGGTAGCTGAAAATGCCTACTTTTGACCTTGTCATCAGCATAAGTTATTTCGTTTTGGTCAAATCTTTCTGAAACTGATATATAAGCAAGCTGGGGCTAAAGTCTCTGATGGGTTTGACAAATGGCAAGGTCCGTTTATTTATAATGAGTCATGTCCCCTTGGTTGCTGAAAGGGCGTTTTTCCGACCTTGTCATTAGCAAACGTCCTTTCGTTTTAATCAAATTTTTCTGAAAATAATATATAAGGAGGCTGGAGCTAAAAGCTGGGATGGGTTCGAAACGTGACGAGTAGTTTGCGTTTTATCATTGTAGGAATCATTCATGGTGTATGTCAAGGCCACAGACAATTGCTACTTTTAGAAAAAAAAATGTCAACACTCTAGCGCCTTCATTTATGGACCGATTTTGATAAAAAAAAGGTGAAGGTAAAGGTTTCCCATAGCCATTTGGGCAGCGGCCGTAGGGGCAGTGGGGGTTAGAGGCCCACTGTGTCTTGGGCCCAGCAAATAAAAGGCAAAGCCCATCCCTTTCCTTTCGCTGCCTCATCCTTCCCTGATTCGAAGCAGGTACATATTTACTGATGGGTTGACAGAAAGAGTTTTTAGTCGTCGCATGGCGAAACTAGAGCGCGATCTCACGACATTGCGGTGACTTTCTGCGCCATAACCGAGCTTCTCTAACCATTTGACCACGGCGCCTCTCTATATCTTCACAAATGTTTATTGTGACAATGTCTCGAATAAATTTGCCTTTCAGTATAGTGTGTCCAAGGATGTGGTTATAGTTGTTGTTTTTAGAGAGTTTTTGTCATCGCTTTAGTGCATTCATTCAAGGATGAATGAAAGTGGTCAAAGTACCCAACTCATAAACCCGAACTTATAAGTCAGTTAAACATAGACAATTCCGGAACATTTTAGATACATAGACATGGACTACAAAACAGAGGTGTGATAAGATGCCCACAGGTAGTATGCATCACCTTCCTACTATACAACCGCCGTATCTATGTATCAGCGGATAAAGGTAGTGAAAATTAAAGTCCGGTACTTGAAAGCTTAACTAAGCTTCGGCTGAGGCCATCAAATCGGAAATTAGTTTAGAAACGGCCACATTGTAGGGATCAACGAGGTCATGGTGACTCCCATAAAACTGTTCAATTGTCGACACAAGGTTTACGTTATTATAACCTTGTTTTAACGTCTACGAGTAGCTTCCCGCTTTCGACAAAGTCTTGATATTTGAAACAGGCTCTAGCTTAGCGAACTAGCTGAGAAACATTAACTCCGTATGCAAGTGCCAAAGGGATATTATTACTCAAAAAAATGGAAAGTTCACTATGGGAAAATTGAAGTCGTCCCTCTTGTCATAAATCCTAGTAACAAGCTCTCCATTGTCAATATAGAGATAACAATCTAAGTATGAGCCAGATGAACTTGACTCTGTGCTATCTCTAATTCAAGTTCACATGGATAGATGGGGTCAATAAACTCCGAAATGTTTGGATTATTCAGAGACAGAACTTCATCTATGTACCTGTAGGTGAAGTTGAATTTCCTGTGCAAGGCGTTTATTACCTTCTTTTAAGAGCCCTTGTATAAACTCCTCCTCATACCCGTAAAGAGAAGGACTAAGTTTAATAGATTTTCACAAAATGTTTAATGTGACAACATCTTGGACGAGTTTGAATTTCACTATTGTAGGTCCAAGGTCAAGGTCTCAATTGCTATTTTTAAGAAAACTTTGTCTTCGCTCTAGCAACTTCATCTGTGGACCGATCGTGTTTGGATAATATTGCTTTTCAGGATACTAGGGTCAAGGTTATTGTTACATTATGCAGGAAAACTCCTTGATCAATTTAGCTACTTCATTTATGGACTATTTGAAGTGCGAGGGAATTATATCGCTTGCAGCGCTTTGTTTAGCATAGGGTTATGTCCCTTTAGTTGCTGAAAACGCCAATTTTTTATCTTGTCATCAGCAGAACTCCTTTAGATTTTATCGGATCTTCATGAATTAATTTTATACAAACGTTAAGCTCCGATGGGTTCAAAAATTTTTATGGTCCACCTATCAATTAAAGAGTGATGTCGCTTTGGTTGCTGAAAATGCCTTTTTCTGACCTTGTCATCAGCTTTCCTGATGCCCTTATCTGTCGCCTTTCTCGAGACGCACGGGTTGAGGTGGTACGATGGGGACGCCTGCGCTCGCTAATTCATACTTAGGCGTCTCTTACCTGCGTTTGCAGCTCACGTGTCCCGCGGAAGGCAACAGTAAGACCTAGTGTGGCTCGGAGAAGGATGTTCGTTGCCTGCCAAGACCAGCCCATCACCTCGTTTCTTTCAAACTTTTTGGGGTTTAGAGACACTGACAAAATTAAATAAGAAACACGCATCTGTCGCACTTAAATTGGTATGGACACGTTTGTATATGAATGACTGTAATGTTTGTTCTGATTTGTATTCCAAACGTAAATTTTGGGGGCTTTTTAGAACCGCCTAATTAAGGCGGTGTCAATGAGCCACAAAATCATTGTTTGATTTATAAATGAGAAAATTAAGTTTTACCCCTGTAAACCCTACTTTTCACTATATAAAGTGGAGTTTACAAGGATCCAATTTGCTTGGACATGTTAGTTAGATGTCCAATTAGATGCTTGCTTTTATCAGCTATAGCTGTGGGTTCAGTTTAGATATCTCAGTTGTTATGTCTCCCTCGGAGACATTTTGTGTGTGGCCTGGTCGTCTGTTCGTCCGTCTGTTTGTTCGTCTGTCCGTCCGTCCGTCCGTCTGTCATAAATCGTGTCCACTTAATAACTCTGTAACCGATTGAGATAATGTTACGAAACTTGGTACAAATATAAAGCATCATCAAACAAGGTGCAGAGAGCAAGACCCGTAACTCCGCCTACATTTTGGACGGAATTATGCCCCTTAGAAAATTTCAGTATGGAAATCGTGTCCGCTCAATAACTCTATAGCCGATTGAGATTATTTCACGAAACTTTGTACAATATAAAGCATCACCACACGTGTGCACCGTAACTCCACCTACATTTTTACAGAATTATGCCCCTTTGAAAATTTTAGTATGGAAATAGTTTCCGCTCAATAACCCTGTAACCGATTGAGATAATTTCACGAAACTTGGTACAATCAAAAAGAATCATCAGACGACGTGCAGAGAGCAAGACCCGTAACTCCACCTACATTTTTATGGAATTATGCCCCTTTGTAAATTTAAGTATGGAAATCGTATCTGCTCCATAACTCTAAAACTATAATAGTTATTTTTATGAAACGTAGTACAAATAAAGAGCATCATCAGACGATGTGCAGAGAACAAAAACCGTAAATCCACCTACATGTTTTACGGAACTATGCCCCTTTGAAAATTTTTATCTGGAAATCGTGTCCGCTCAATAACTGTGTAACCTATTGAGCTTATTTCAAGAAACTTGGTACAAATATATATCATCAGCAGACAACGTGCAAGACCCGTAATCCCACCTATATTTTTACGAAATTATGCCCCTTTTAAAATTTTAGTATGGAAATCGTGTCCGCGCAATAACTCTGTAACCGATTGATATAATTTCACGAAACTTGGTACAAATATAAAGCATCATCAGACAACGTGCAGACAGAAAAACTCGTAACTCCACCTATATTTATCACGGAATTATGCCCCTTTTGTAAATTTAAGTATGGAAATCGTGTCCGCTCCATAACTTAAAAACGGCATGAGATATTTTCATGAAACTTAGTACTAATATAGAACATCATCAGAAAATGTGCAGAAAACAAGAACCGTAACTCCACCTACATTTTTACGGAATAATGCCCTTTTGTAAATTTAGTTTGGAAATCGTGTCCGCTCAATAACTCTGTAACCGATTGAGATAATTTCAGGAACCTTGGTGCCAATATAAAGCTCATCAGGCATCATGCAGAGAGCAAGACCCGTAACTCCACCTACGTTTTTTACGGAATTATGCCCTTTTGAAATTTTTAGTATAGAAATCTTGTCCGCTCAATAAGCCTGTAACCGATTGAGATAATTACACGAAACTTGATGCAAATAAAAAGCATTATCAGACGACGTGCAGAGAGCAAGACCCGTAACTCCACATATTTATTTTATGGAATTATGCCCCTTTGTAAATTTTAGTATGAAAATCTTGTCCGCTCCATAACTCTAAAACAATACGAGATATTTTCATGAGACTTAGTACAAATGTAGAGCATCATCAGAGGATATGCAGAGAACAAGAAAGTGTAACTCCACCTAATTTTTTTTCGGCATTATGTCCCTTTGTAAATTTTAGTATGGAAATTAAGTCCGCTCAGTAACTCTGAAACTATATGAGATATTTTCGCAAAACTTGGTACAAATATAAAGTATCATGACTTGATGGGCAAAGAATAGGAACCTAGATTCTCTTTACATTTACTACAGAATTACGTCCCTATGAAAATTTTAGTATGAAAATCGTTTTTGCTGCATAACTCTGAAATTATATGAGTTATTTTCGTTAAACTTGGTACAAATATAAAGCATCAGCCAATGTGCAGTGAACATGAACTGTAACTCCATCTACATTTTTATGGAATTTTTCTCGTTTGTAAATCTTAGTAGGTAAATCATGTTAGTTCTATAACTTTAAAACTGTAAAAGATATTTTCATGAAACTTTATACAAATATTAAGCATCGAGAGACTATACGCAGAGAACAAGGTCCATATGCTCTGTATCTTAAAAACCTTTAGAGATATTTTCATGAAACTTAACACACATGTGCTCGAAACAAGACAGTTGCTCTGGAATGTTTGGAGTTACCCCTTTTGAACATTGAATATAGTACCTTTTGCTTTAATTAAAGATATTTTCGTGAAATTTGGTACAATTATAAAGCATCATCAAATGATGAGCAGAAAAACAAGATCGGTAACTCCACCTACATTTTTAATGAAATTATGCCCCTTTGTAATTTTTCAGTATAGAAATGGTGTTCCCTCTGTACCTTTAAAACCGTTGAAGATATTTTTCCAAAAGTCAGTTCAAATATAAACCATCATCAGAAGATTGCAGAGATGAGAACCCTACATCCATCTACATTTTTCACAGAATTATGCACCTTTTAATATTAAGTTGGCGACTGTATCCACCCTTGTAACTTTTGAGCATGGAGATCTTGTCCCCTCTATAACATTAAACCACGAAAGTTGGTGCAAATATAAGAGCATGGTTAGTTGATGCTCAGAGAATAAGAACCATAACTTCATCTACATTCCTGGTTCGGAAAAAAGGGGGAGACATCTGTTTTTGTTTCAAAAAACAAATATCTAGCTGTATGTTGCATTGCTGTGTGTTCAGTTTAGATATATCATGAGTAGCGCTTATGTTACTTCTTATTTTCATAGCAGAATTGATAGTATTAATAAATGTATATAAAAAAAATATGCACTATGACATATAAATGATGACCTTCATTCATCACAATATTTTTTTTTTATTTAAATACAAAACAAGTGCTGTGAGCAAACTAATCTATTATTTGTATTGTATCAATGTTTATATGCATTGAAAAAGTTTGAAATAAATGTGTTTAAACCAAAGTCATCTAAAGTTACAAGTTTCAAAGTCAAATAGTTGCACAATTTCAAGTATATTAGGATCGAGCTTATCAATAATGAATAAAAGTAAAGAATGATGACATTTAGCTTATTTCTGAGAAATGGGAAGACCATTTGAAATAAAATCAACTTCAAATTTAAATTTGATCGTTTCTGGAAGCCAAAAGATTATTGAATGCAGTAGGCATTGAGTGACCTTGACCTTTTGGGCACAGGCGAGCGTTAAGGACCACAACTGTCCTCTTATACACCTTATTTCTGAGAAATGGGAAGAACATTTGAAATAAAATCAACTTCAAATTTAAATTTGATCGTTTCTGGAAGCCACAAGATTATTGAATGCAGTAGGCATTGAGTGGCCTTGACCTTCTTTTGAGCTCAGGTGAGCGTTAAGGACCTCAATTGTCCTCTTACTTAATAGAATTGACCGCTAAACGGTGCAATAGGCCTCATGCAATTAAAATACAAAAGAAAAAATTGTAAAAAAAGGACAAAAATCTTGATACTCACATTGATACAATGATGACTTACCCAAGGCTTTACATAAACTCTGAATTCTTTTGAAATACAATTGTTTGTATCATTGTCGAAGTACTGCAGCGCTGCAAACATTTCATTGACAAGACATTGTTTTTGTTCTGCTTCACCATTTACAGCACCTATATAATAGAAAAAGAATGATCAGCGACATATTTGTTATAAGATGAGATTGAAATTAGCAGAGCACTATTTCGTGCAACGTAATTCAGTGGACCCTCTTTACAACGAAGGCATTTATTCCCCAGAAGTTCGACGTTAAACGGAATTCGCTGTTGAAAAGAATGCATATTTAAAACAAGTTAGCCATTCCGTTCATATCAAAATGACGTTACAAAGAATTTTCTGTTGAAATGAGTGCCGTTGTAAAAAGGGTTGACTGTTGCTTGAATTCCGTTGCAAGCTTTTAATGCGTAAGACAGAGTGAGTCAGTGAGTGAACTCGGGTTTACTGTCCCACCAGCACATAAATCATAGGAATAAGGGACCTCGGTTTAAAGTCTCATCTGAAAGACTGTAGAAGCGAGGATCAGACCTGCGAACTCTAGATTGGTAGTCTTGCGCCTTACGTAAAACCGAGACTTGACCATTTATTATTTATCGAGGCCTTTCTGTGATAAACATATTAGTACCAGTTAATAGAACTAGTGCTATTATGCTTAGCCCTTATATGTTCGGCTATCCATCCGTTCATCCTCCCGAACTAAAATGCTAGTTTGCTTCATATCTTTTACTGCTTGAAATCACAATGTACAAGCTTAGATAATAATGCTTATCAGGACTGATAATAAGTTTCTGTATTAGTTTATATAGTTTGGGCCCTTTGAGGAATTCTGCATTAGATTTATAGTTGTTGTTTTTTTTTCAATATTTTGCTTGTCAAGAGCTTATTTGTAAAAGTATAAAAGGGAACTAAATGAAACTTTACACATTGATAGAAGGCAAAAAGAGGAAGTGCAGGTTTAAAACCGGTTTAAACCAAGAGTAGTTATTACTGGCCGTCCCAAGGCGGTACATTCGTTGCCGTTGCATTTGTTTTATGTTCGGTGCTGGGAAATATATTGTGTTCTCATTTTAACCCTTCTATAATAAAAATAGAAAATAGGTAAAAATAATTGTTAAATGTTTTTCGTATAATTTGCTTAGTCTGTTGTAACCCTTCTGTTGGTCTAAATTATTTAGTTCAATACAGATAGCTGAGTTGCCACCTATTTGGAAAAGAGCTGCTGACTCGGCTTATCACTTGTAATTTATTGTTTGTTGGGATGTCTTTGTCAATCTTTCCCTTTGATGTTGGGGATAGGGTTTGAGATCTGAATCAGTCAGTTCCTGAAGTGTAGTTACTCTTTAAATTTAAGAATAACAACCCTGTCATAAGTTATTAAAGAGTAAGTAAGCTCTCGTCTTAATTTTTGCAGTATTTTGCTTGTCTGGAGCATATCTTTGGCAGTATTATTGGAAATTAAAAAACTTACACACCTTGATAGAGGGCAATCAAAGAAAGTGCAGAGCACAAGAACATAACTCTAACTTAAGTTATGATGGAGTTAGCTCTCTTCCTATAATTTCAGTTCATGTATTGTGATTGTCCTGGGCATATCTCTGAAAATATTTTGAGGGAACAAAATGAAACTTCAAACGTTGGTTGAAGACCGTGAGAGAAAGTGCAGAGCACACGAACCATAACCCTACTTGAAGTAATTATGGAGATAGGACCCTTCCTAGTTTTTTAACTCACCTGAGCCAGAAGCTCCGGAGAAGCTTATGGTAAAGGCAGGCTCCGTCGTCAATGGTCGTTGTCTTCTGTCCGTCGTCCATCTACAATTTCAAACGGCTTCTCCTCTGAAACCACTGGACCGATTGTAACCAAATTTCACTTATAGCCTCAAAATCTTATGGAAAGAAGTATTATTTAAATGGTATGATGCACATGACCAACATGGCCGCCACGCCAATATACGGTAAAAAATTAAATATCTTCTTTTCTATAACCGGTTGATCGATGGCATTGAAACTTAGTATGTAGCATTCGGTAAACAAGTACTACAAAATTGATCAAATGATGACACTTGGTTGACCTCGACCTTTTTTACCGAAAGGTAAAGTTTGCTTTCTGGTGCTTTTGTATAGGAAATGCTAGGAATTGCTAGAACGTAAGATTTCATGGATAATTTTCATTGATAATTTCATATATAATTTTGACCTGAAATTGGTATATAAGCCACCTTAATGGGTACATGAGGATTTGTGAGTACGAACAAGAGATCAGGTCAATCTTTGACCTTTGACCCAGGAGCCTCATATTTTGACAATATCAAACATCTCCTTAAAAGCCTTTGGGCTAGTTGTAACTAAATTTTATATAGATCCTACAGGGGCTGACGGAAAACACATTGTCCAAATAGTCCATGTCAAATGAACAACATTTCTCCAGAACCATTTAAACGATAGCCTTGAAACTTGGTATGTAGCATCGGGTACTCAAGTAATACCAAGATTATTTAAATAATTTACTTTGTTTGACCTTGACCCTTTCTTCAGCAAGTGGCAATATGGGAAAATGCAAGAACATAAGATTCCACGAAGAGTTTTGAAGATTTTGGTCTAAAATTCGACATACAGTCATCTGAATGAGTACATAAAGTTTTGTGCGTACACGAGGTAAAGGTCATTAATCGACCTTTGACACGGGCTCTCATATTTTGACAATTTTAAACATGTCATCAAAAGCTACCGGGCCAATTGTTACAAACTATTATGTAGGGAACGAAAATTTGTTAAAGCGGTCCAGGTCACATAATCTATGTAGCCGCTATGCCCGTATACGTTAATTTTTTTAAAATGTTCTTCTCCAGAACCAGTTGACTAATGGCCACGAAACTTGGTATGCAGCATCTGGTTCTCATGTCTACCAATATTATTCTTTTCCTTTTGGTTTTGAGGGCTGACTATAGGATCTGATTGTATTAGCTCCTGATTATTATCTACCGTTTTACATTTTCTATTAGTCTATTAGAATATAGGGACTCCGGCTCGTAACGGTCAATTTTTATCAGTTCTTTATAAGACTTGCAGGAAACGAGGACAGGAACAAGAGCTCAGATGAATTCGAAACTTAGCCAGGTCCGTTTTTGCTTTGCAGAGTCAG
Organism: Ctena decussata; assembly: GCA_963989385.1. Lineage (NCBI taxonomy): Eukaryota > Metazoa > Mollusca > Bivalvia > Lucinida > Lucinidae > Ctena > Ctena decussata. The sequence continues at coordinate 76,726,623 of OZ022503.1, read as the reverse complement.
TTGCCCTTGAACTTTCCTATTGAGTTTTTATGTAGAATATCGTGTCTCCACATTTTTCGCTCTTTTTGTCGGATGGTTTTAGCTTCCTTAAGCCGAAGGCTCCTGGGGAACTTTCAGTATAGGAAGGTTGTCCGTCGTCCGTCGTCGTCCGTGGTCCCACGTCCGTCGCCCGTCATTCCTTTGAGCGACCTCTTCTCAAAAGCTACATGGCAGATCCAAATTGTATATGGAGACTCTGAGCCAATGAGGACCAAAAGTTTGTTACTTTGGCCGTGATCTGTCAACTACGCTGGGAGCTAGAACAGATAACTCTGTTTTAGCAAAAATAATCTTCTTCTCCGAAACCAGAAATGCAAATCAGCTGCAACTTCGCAGGCAGCATCGGGGATGCCTTCGCACTCAAATTTGATAAAATCAGGAACGCTGTTTTCCATTTACGCCGAGGCAAGGTTGTGAACTTTGTAAAAATCAGGACAGAAAAATTTCCATAGACTTACAATGGAAAATGAATTGTTAACTTTCAAGTGATACTTTTATCTGAAAGCAATTGGTGGATCGAAGTGAAATTTTATGTTGAGACTTCTGGTATAGGGGGAACCATAATATGTATCTTTGGTCATGATCAGTCATATACGCCCGGAACTAAGGCAGGCAGAAATCTATGTTTAAGCAATAAAATCTTCTACTCCAAAACCAGAAAAATTTTGTTTAGCAATAGAGGTCAAGGTCATTCTTTGACCATTAACCAATGTCTGTCATATTTTGACAGTATCAAGCTAGCTGGTCTGGTCAACTGATGACCCTAGTTTTACTTTTGACATTTTTAACTCAGAGGAGCTATTCGCGGGGGTTGGGGGTTGGAGGGGGCTCATGGCCCATTTGTCTGCTTGTCTTGTCATACCTTTTGGTGTGCCATGCTGTCTTATTGTTTTGCTTTCCCATTTGGAGTTAAGGTAGACGGATTTGTAAATCGGTGATTTCGATTTCAGAAGACTGCGTTCACACCTGAGTTGAAATATTTTTTAGTTGTCCATTTTTATCAAAAATCCTTTGAAAATTTTATTTAGATTTTTTTATTTTTTGGAGGCATTAGACAAATGTGTGAATTTAGAATTTGAACAGTTTTATTTATTTTGGACATACTAAAATAAAATATACTTATTCTGTCCAAAAATAATCGTAAAAGCTCTTCCAATAATAATAATAATAATAATAATAATAATAATAATGGTAATAATAATAACAATAATAATAACTGTACTAATAATAATAACTGTACATGTGATAATAACTATCCTCTACTAATTATAACGAATAATAATAAAAAACATTAAGAGAAGATAAATACTAGGAATAAAACGCACACATTTTATACTCACATGGGCATGATTTATATGCGGCAGAAATCGTCATATAGTTTGAAACGATTTGAATACTTGAAATGAATCTCCATGTAGAGCTTATTTCCAATGGTAAGCAAACAATAAGTAGAAGCAGCAACATCGCTATTTGTGAGGAATGGAACATTTAGGACTATTAAAGACGACAGTCATATTTAAACCACACGAGTTCCAAAAGGAATACAAGCTCAAATGATCATTTGAAATTAAGTTTTAACGGGAAGATCTTTGGAAGCAAGGAACACACGAAAGAAACGCCAACAGCAGACTTGATTTAATCGAGTATGTTCACTACAGTAACACTGCCCACACCCCTAGCGCCGGCCTCAGCTGAACACTATTCTCAAACTATCGAAGAATGAGGCCAATGATCCCAAACTATCGAAGAATGAGGCCAATGATCCCAAACTATCAGAAAATAATTGAGCCGCAACACGTCAAAACCAACAATGTGGTCGCGCGTCCAGCGCATACTCAGATCAGCCTGGTAAGCCGTACAGTTTGATCAGACTCTCCGCAAAGGTCTTTAAGGGCAGCTTAGGGTCTAAGCTACCTCCTTGCAGACAGCGAAGACTCTGATCAGACTGGGCGGATGCCCAGGCTGATTAGAGTCTGCGCTGGGCGCACAACCACATTGTCGATTTTGTCGTGTCGCGGCTCATTATTATTATATTGTCTGCTCTATGATGATGTACGAGGCGACATTTATCAGTTGCCGCACGGCATAAAACCTAAAAAAACGTAAAGATAAAATAAATTCGGAAGATTGACCCTCTGGAAGCAAGGAACACATGAAAGAAATGAAAATAGCAAACCCGCTTGCTTAAAAAGGAAACTACTATTTCGCATTTGTTAATGTCTAGCATAAGTGTTAGCACCGCATTGGTCATTGGTGTAAAAATCAATGTTCACAAGCATAACTAAAACACAAACTTTGTATTTCAGCTAGATCGAATATTCAAAACGTATTCATAATTCGTCGCAAAACATAAGTAAAGCATTATAAAGAATTAAGAAAGGACTGTCTTAAAGTCACAATATCATAGATGAACCAACCCGGCTACAAGCACTGTTAGACCCTATTATTATTTACGAAGAAATGAGTTTTGTCGATAAAGGCACGATAAAATTGCCAAATTTTATAAGTGATCATAGCGCAACCTATATTACATTACCTTTCTTATACGATCTAAATGAGTCCTTTGAAAGAACCGTTTGGCAATACAAATATGCTAATTTGGATTTATTAAATCAAAAAATAGGAAATTTTGACTGGTCGTTTTTATTGAATGGAACCGTAACCGAGGCTTGTTTATGCTTTAATAGTATTTTCTTTGAATTTGTTAACTCATGTATCCCATATAAAACTGTTATAGTGAGGGGAGATGACATGCCGTGGTACGATATTGTAATAAGAAGCTTCTAGGATTAGAGATAGACTTAAAGCAAAAGCAGCGAAATCTGGAAACCCCTCAGATTGGAATAATTATTAAAAAGGACGTAACAAAGTTAACAATCAAATAAAATACGCTAAAGAAAAAATTTACAATAATTTAGAACTAATAGTTTGCGACTTTCAAAATAATGATAAAAGAAAATTCTGGAAAGTAGTTCGTCACTTTGTTAAAAATAATAATACGTCTTCATCTATTCCGCCTTTATGTACATATTCAGACACCGGTGATTCGAATTATTATTATACTGACACAGAAAAAGCTGAGTGTTTAAACGATTACTTTGTCTCAATATCTAGTGTGAATGACCAAAACTCTCAGTTACCTATTCTTCAAAGCAAAACACCTCAAAACATATCTACTGTTAGTTGCTTTGAAAACGAAATTGAACTATTAATCGAAAATCTTAATCCAAATAAAGCGAATGGAAATGACGGTATAAGTAATAGAATGTTGAGAGGAGTATTCAAAACTATATCTAAACATTTAGCTTTAGTATTCAATCGATCTTTTTCTGAAGGTATATTTCCAGATCCCTAGAAGGAATCGAATGTAATCCCAATTTCCAAAAAAGGTGATAAGACATCTCCGTCGAATTACAGGCCAGTTGCTTTATTGAGTAATGTCAGTAAATTGCAAGAACGTATTGTCTTTAAAAACTTATATAACTATCTTTATGCCAACAATTTGTTATATAAATATCAGTCTGGTTTTCTCCCGAACCATTCAACAGTATTCCAGCTTATTGATAAAAGTAAAAAGTATGCAAAGACCAGGAACTGAAACAATCAAAATCCAAATCCAGCCCTCAAACCATAGTTGGAAACAACTAAGATTACAAATAATCAAGATACAGAGAACATATGGCCAACCGAGTGAGCAGCTTGTTCCCAAAAGGTGGCCACTCAGCAACCCAAACCGAACCAAACATATCTACCATAGTATATGTCAGACCTTTGACAACCATCAGTTTTCATGTATGGTTTTCTGCGACATTTCCAAAGCCTTTGATAGGGTCTGGCACAAAGGTTTATTGTTTAAAATAAAACAACATGGTGAACATGGAAGCTTATTACACTGGATATCTAATTACCTTGACAACAGAAAACAAAAGGTTGTGCTAAAAGCAAGTAGTTCGTCTCCTAAAATATTAAACGCTGGTGTTCCACAAGGATCTGAATTGGGCCCTCTATTATTTTTGATATATGTAAATGATATCTCTGAATCCCTCCTTAGTTTAACAAGATTGTTTGCCGACGATAGTTCTCTTTATTACTCAGCCACTAGCCTGCATGATGTGGAAGATATTATAAATTACGACCTCAGTTTGCTATCTGCATGGGCTAGCCAGTGGCTAGTTACATTTAATCCTAACAAAACCGAAGCAGTTTTCTTCACCTTAAGAAGTTTTGATACATTGCCCCGTCTAATGTTTGGCAAACCCCAATTAAATTCGTCGAAAACCATAAACACCTTGGTTTAACTCTTAGTAGTGATGGTAAATGGACTGTCCATATTGATAATATTATAAATTCAGCTTCAAAAGTCCTTGGAATAATGCGTAAACCTTAAATACACTTTTAGTCGAAAAGCACTTAATCAGATATATACTTCTTATCTATTGCCAATATTAGAATATGCTTCTATTGTTTGGGATGGCTGCTCAGCCCAGAATTCATATCTATTAGTCAAAATTCAAAATGAAGCCGCTCGCATTGTAACGGGCGTAACTAGATCTGTATCAATAGCATACCTTTTTCGTGAATGTGGTTGGGTCTCATTAGAAGAAAGGAGGCGCCAACAGAACTTCAACTTTATGTATAAAGTCCATAATAATCTAGTCCCTTCTTATATCATTGACCTTATCCCACCACTAGTTGGAAATGTTTCTAGTTATCCACTTAGAAATCAAAATAATTATTCTGTACCTTATACACGTACAGAAATCTCACGAAAATCATGTATTCCCTCATCCATTTCATTATGGAACTCGATCGACAACAAGCTGAGAGAAATAAACACACTTACAAGTTTTAAATTGAATACTAACAATATATACACGAATGTTTCTGCAACTCCAAGTTATTATTCGTATGGCTGTAGATACATATCTGTATTGAATGCTAGACTACGTAATAAACATAGCAATCTAAATTTCGATCTCTTTACAAACTACTTAACACTTGACCCTACCTGTTCATGTTCAAATGAACTAGAAGATGCTGAGCATTACTTCTTCCGATGCCCAAAATACATTACGGAGAGGCTTTTGTTATTTAAGGTGGTGATAATCACTGATTTGGGGCAAAGACAAAAATCTGCATAAAACACTCAAAATATCACTGATCTTTCCAAAACTTAGCATATGCCTTCTTTATGTTGTTTCTGACAATTCAGACTCCCAAAATGCAGCATTTGTTAATGTTCAAATGTGTTTTTATGAGGAAATATCAAAGGGTAATTTTGTGCGCAATAATCTGAAAAAAAAAAATGTTATTGAAAATATACTTAGTGCTGAGAGTTTCTTGTTGCATAATGGAGAGCAAGCTAGCAATTATTTTTTCAAACTCTTTCACACATTATCAGGCTGAGCAGATAAAAAAAGATGCAGTCTATGTCCAATTTTTTTTTGTCAAAACACACAGGTAAGACAGGTGAGACTATTTTAACAAGGTTGAACAATTTCATCTACACACCATTGATGATGTAAGTAATGTTTTATTTATACTGTAGGTGTTACATAGGTATGCTTGCCTGTCCTATATTTAATAAATGCATCCAGTGTACATTACCTTGTACATGGTTGAACATTTGAGAAAAAGTTACCGTTTTCATCTGGTCTACATTACAATTTGAGAAAGAGTTGGAATAAATAATTGCTAGTTCGCTCTTCATTATGCAATAACGCACCTTCAGTACTACGTAAATTTTCAATAACGATGTTAATTTTTTTTTTGATTATTGCGCAGAAAACTACCCTTTGATCTTTCCCCTATAAAAACACTTTTTTACGCAGCATGTACGTCTATTTTGTATTCTAAACGGAACAACAAAAATAAGAAGTCTGCTAACTTTAGTTTAAACTTTATTTTATTTGTATAAACATAAATACATTTACAAACATTTCTGAAACACAATATTTTATACAAATGGGATTCAGAAGAAAGCCAACTGACTTTTTTTCAAATCTGTGTCCCAATCTTGCAATAAAAATAACGCTTATATAAAGAGTGATTTGAAATTACAATATACACAGTTAATACAAATATGAAGAATCTTATGGTTTGACTACTATACAATATGTATTTCAAAAGAAAACATTTCCATTTCGCACACATCCTTGGCTCCACAATTTCAAAAGTCGTCCACACTCTCATACCATCTTGAGTTTGAGATGTCAAAGTCGTCAAGGTGAGATAAATAAAAACACATGATACATGTTAAAGTCGGTTCGAATCTATACAAAAATAAGTCAAATTTAAGTATATGAATTTCACCGTTTTAAATGAATTGGGCTATATTTACGGGTAATCGAGGTCAGTGACAAAAAAAAAAAAAAAAAAGAAAAGAAAAAAAGAAATAGTATGTAGCAGGCGGATGCCTTGTTGTTTAAGGAGTGAAAATGCTTTAAAACACACTAAACTCCGTTCATTAATTCTGAAACTGGGTTTTTCGCTGCTCTAATCAATCCAGGTAAGACTTTGCATAGCGATAAAGCTCGACTTCCGCCGATTTCTCATAAAGGTCTCATGCATCTTAGACTGGCGTCTAATGCTGCAGTTACATGCACGAAACAGCAAATCTCAAAAACCTGTCCGCAAACTAAGACCATTTGATGAAAATTGACAGCCTTAAGTCATACATATTCAGATACATTTCACGTGGGTATCACACTGGTCATTTGGGTAATAACTGTTGGCCTTCCAACAAAGTCACAGGAATAAGAAAAAAAGAAGCGTTTTGAAGTTCGGCTACTTTTTGATACAGAGAAAACTCCAAGTTACATGAGCTATATATTTCAGTTTTGCAACCCTGGATTTTACGACTGAAAATCAGACCTAGACTTTTTCAGACTTCAGGCCCATAATTGTCCCTGCATTTATCCATTTCGTTCTGTTCTATCATTTTTCTCATGGTGACCCTTCACACAAAAATGTGGCATAACGTATCTGCGAACAGGAAAATCTCAAACCAGTCAGCTAGAGACTTTGTTATGAGCCTCTGTGTCCACACAGCAACAAATCAGATATGCGAAAAGCAAAAGCTCATATCAGCTTTCGGGTATATACGGAAGGAAATATCGCATGCATGCATGCGTGCGGGTTCACTTTGGTACGCCAATGTCTGTTAGAGTTTCTTAGATGTAAAGGATTTGCATGCTTGTGAAACGGTAACCTTGTATTGTATGAACAGGGAGGACTCAGATCGTGCAGTCATATCAGAGTTTACACTTTTGCATAAAAATTCTTGGATGATATAAAAAAAAAAGGAACAGCCTGCACAGTTGAGTATTAAGGCCCCATTGCTCTATCAGTGATGATAATCTAATCGTGAAGTATCGCTGCAAGCATAGGCCCCATTGCTCTATCAGTGATGATAATCTAATCTTGAAGTATCGCTGCAAGCTTCTCATTACAGTTTCGTCATAGTAAACGACCGTGATTAGCATGCTTTAATTAAATACTATCATTGAGATTCATAAAAAAAGTTTGTTTTGAAAACTGATTTGGGTCATTTTAGTTGCCAAATATGAGCTACTTTCGATTTCGTAAACATGAATAAAATGGTAAAAATACGATTTACAGGCGTGGAGACCCATTCGCTATGCCTTCTCCAGTTACGTTACATTTCTAAGCAGGAAACCACTGGAGAACATATGTATTTTGTGGAGTGATTTGTCATTTTCAAAAACCTATTCCCTCTTCTTTTTACAAGGTGTATGACTCAATATATGCATAGCAAGCCATGTTTTATCTCCATACGGGCAGGTTGAACCGTTTTTCGTAACGATTAGTGTCAAGTCGTTTTTACTACCGACAGGACTATAAGGACTTTAAGGTCTTCCTTGCGTATATATACTTAGCAAAAATAAAAACTTGACAGTCGCTATTTTTCATCCTACGGTAGTCGGGAAAAAGTTAGACATAAAAATTCTTTTAATTTAAGATAAAGTAATCATTTGGTTATATAAAAGTCACATAAAACTCAAGATTCTTCAGATACAGCAATACCATCGTAAACGTCACAAGGGTTCTTTTCTGTTTTCTATGCTCAAAACCAAACAATTACCGAATTTAAAACTGTGAAAGTCTATTTAAAGGATAAAAATTCTGTTGGCAATGCCTTTCCATTATTAAATCCAATCTGTATGGACTTATAAGCTAAATTTATGCTAACGCACTATCGACTAGGAGGCCGTGAGGACCAGACGAAAACCTCTGCCCATGCCATTATGAAGTTGGAAATTCGGTTTCAGTGGAATTCCCATTACACTTAAAAGTCTTTACGGCAGTTTAAGAATGGCTTTCAAATAAATTTAGTAATAAAGACGTTGAGTTTGCAAGACAGTCAAACGAATTTCGAAGAAAATAATAAAAAAGACACACTGGTGTAGAAAATATGGCATCTCAGAAATCACTATATGTTTAATTAAAAGGGAGATAATCTGAAAGTTTTGATTCTTTAAACATTATTTTTAGGTTGTGATTACAATCAACATAAGCGTTTAAAGTGTTTTTTGTGCGTACTGGAACAATGTTTATTGTGTACAAGAAAACTTTCTTCTGCGCATGCGCAAATTTAAGTTCTGGTCTGAAATGTTAAAACAGGAATAAGTTAGATAACTCACGACAGGACAAAAATTTACCGATAATTTTTCATGATTTAAGTAATCAGACGTCTGTCCAACTCGAACAAATCCATATACACATTACATATTTGCTAGATTGGCCGGAATTAAGAAATAAAAACCGTCAAGTTTTTATTTTTGTTCAGTATATATGTTCGTAAAGTTTGTTGAAAAGAAGTGGGGACGGAAGTGGCGGGATGAGGTGGGGGAGGGATGTAGTAAGGTGTGTGTAGAGACCAGGGTGATGGTTTGGATAGCGGGGGTGGGGGCTGTAATGTGTGTGTCTGGAGACTTGGGTGACGGTTTGGGTGGTAGATTGAATAAGAAGGTGTATGCTTTGGAAGGGGTTATGTCGAGGGGTGGGAGTCTGTAGGGTAGACTAATTGAGGGGAGAGGCGTTGTAGGTAGTGTGTAGGAGATCATTTCATTATTTCTTTTAGAGTGGGGGTGGGGGTGGGTGGGGGTAAGAAGGGGGAATAGACTAATTAAGGGGAGCTGTAATAAGTTTGAGAGGTGCAAAGTTTGGTCATTTTGTCCTTGTATTTAACTTTGCAGTTTTAACGCAACATTGATAATAGATGTTTTGGAACTTTAGAACTTTATTGCATAGTGCGGAAAGCTGTTATATTTGCGTTAAAATAATGCCAGTGAACATTATTACGCCGCACTGACGCTGAAATGACGTCGTTTAGGCCTAGACGTTTTTCGCCGATGGCGATGCTATGATGAAACACTGAAAACATTGTCCAGTGTGAATTTATGCGGTGTTATCAATTTCAAATTGAGATAAAATTATATGGATGACAAGCTTGTTGTCACACTGACTGACTTCGCTCGCGCCGAGCATGTGTTAGTTTACTAACCACACCCGTACACAAAACTATTTATAGCCACCACTTTATATGGTATAAAAAGGCGTTTCCAACCTGTCCGATGGACTTAGTCTCTGGTTAAAAATCTGTAATTTGCAGTTTTGTGCAGGTTAGCCCAGCATCCTACGAAGGACAGAGTCATAAGACACATTGATGAGAAATCGGCGGAAGTCTAGCATTATCACTATGCACGGTCTCACCTGGATTGATTAGATTATAAAAGTATGAGCAGCGAAAAACCCAGTTTCAGAATTAATGAACGGAGTTTAACTGTAAAGATGCACACTCAATTAATTTGAAAACGCTTAGTTTTTAGGACAAAGTTTTGAACAGCCAGAAAAATATCTTTGTTTTGTTCCGTGGAAAAATCGTCATTACCAAAAAGTAGTACATTTAGGCTCGGTCTGCAGATCATCGAAACTGTATTGAATAATTCTTGTCTTAAATTCCTATAACGATTACATACGATTTAGTAGTGATATGTATCTTCGACTGAACCACAAAGGCAAAGAGGACTTTCAATTAAGTTTTTTGAAAACAGGTGTAGATTTAGAGAACTACAATTAGTTCGTAGCCTCGCATGATATATCTGGCCAAGCCGTTTACCAGTATAGTAAAATTTCGGAGGGATCCTTATATCCCTGTTTAATTTATGCTTAAAGGCACTAAGACTAGCAGAGGAACGTATTTCTTCAGGAAGCTCATTCCAGTCGCGAATAACAGACGGTAAGAAAGAGTTAAAGTAAAGTTGTGGACTTAGCACGTATAGTATGTACGTTTGTTGAATTACGTAACGGGTACGTTGAAGTGCTTCCAACTGTTGGTGGTACTAAAGAGGATAAGTAGTCAGGAGATAGACCATTCTGCATTTTATACAGTAATTGGAGTTTATGCTGTTTTCTTCGGGACGAAAGTGTTTCCCAACCAGTTTCTAACAGGAGAGAATTAACAGAGACAAGTTTAGTGGCACCTGAAACTATACGAGCAGCTTCGTTTTGAATTTTCTCAAGATCGTTTACTTCATATTGTGTACAGTTGTCCCATACCACGTCAGCATATTCCAAAAGGGGACGTATAAAAGAAAAATAGATAGTCTGAAGAGATCGCCTGTCTAACTTGAATTTTAGCTTCCGCATAATATTTAAACGACTCCAAGCTTTTGTTTTTATATAATCCAAATGTTCGTGCCATGTACAATCATTTGAAAATACTAATCCTAAATGCTTATGTGAAGTTACTTCATTTACTTGTTTTTGGTTTAATAAAACAGGGGGGGGGGGGGGGTGGTATGGTTTGTTGTGTTTTCTGGAAAAAATTACTGATTCTGATTTTGCCGGGTTAAATTTAACAAGCCATTTTCTAGCCCAATGGTGGATTTTTAATAGGTCAGAATTTAACTGGTTTGCAGCTTCAACAGGACTGTCAACAATAATATACAAACTTGTATCATCTGCAAAAAACCTTATAAATGAATTAATATTTTCTACAATATCATTGATATATAGAGGGAAAAGCAGGGGGCCAAGAATAGAGCCTTGAGGCACTCCAGAATTAACGGATGTCCAGTTGGAATTCGCTCCAGGCAAAACTACTCTTTGCTTTCTGTCATGTAAATAATCTGTAAACCACTGAAGAAGCAAACCAGAAATACCAGCAGACTGAAGTTTGAAAAGAAGACCTCTATGCCACACTCTATCGAAGGCTTTACTTATATCGCAAAAGATAGCTCGTACTTCTTTTCCTTCATCTAGAGCTTTACAAAAGATATTGTAGACATCGACTTGTTGGTTAACAGTCGAGTCTCCAGGGATAAAACCTGATTGTAGAGTTGTAATGACCTCATGATCACGGAAGAAATTAAAGACATATCTATGTACTATTTTCTCTAATACTTTTCCGATAGTACTTAAAAGAGAGATAGGCCTATAGTTAGATACATCCGAAGGGTCATCCTTTTTATAAATTGGTGTAACATTGGCGAGTTTCCAAATACTAGGAAGCTTGCCAGTAGACAAAGAGCTAACTTTCAGGGATATACCTTACTTTTTTATGGTTTTATGCAGATTTTTACATTTACCATAAATTACCACCTTAACGCCACAAGAAATGTTCACCCTCTTACCACTGACACTTATTATTTGGTAAACCAAAATTGGATACTGAAAACAACATAATTTTTTAAGGCTATTCATAGTTTTATTAAATCTTCAAAGCGGTTTTAGGACTAGTTACAGCTATATACATAGTCGGGCGGTTCGTATATACATACATGTATATGTATACACTTTCGCCACTATTGATTTCAATTCCCACCAGGATTCGGCCCGGATCACCTGACAAGATTTCTTTGTATAGCTAGGTTTTTTTTCTTATTTGGTACTGTTTACTTTGTCTCAATACTGTTTACAGTTATGTTACGAATATGTTCGCTTGCTGTCACTATTATGCTTATTTATATCTGTTAATTTATGATGTAGGGGGCGGGCCGTGACTAATGTTGTGAGAACTTGTGGCCCAACCCCGTTGCAATATGCTTAAACTAGACTGTCTTAAGATACCTTAATCGTAATTTACATAAAATATTCCGACATATATAATATATAAGGACGGGCCCATATTCACATCCTCCAGTTATAGTTAAAATAGTTCTTGGACCGCCAGGCCGCGTGGTGCAGTCGGTAGCGCGTCTGACTCAAGAGTCAGAGGTCGCGGATTCGATACCTGGTCCAGCCACTTTCTTTCATTTCCCCTTCCGCTGATTCAAGAAGGGCAGTTGTCAGTCAATGGCGAATGTATGCCCTTGTATGTCGCCTTTCTCGAGACGCAGGGGTTGAGGTGGCTCGATGGTGGACGCCTGCGGCTCGCGAGTTTATACGTAGGCATCGCTTGACTTTCAATCTGTTTCTATTCCCCGTTTGTCTTTTTAGGCCTATTGCAAACCCTCTTTCAAACCCTCTTGCATGCATCAAAAACAGACAAACGGGGATTAAAACAGCCAGAAAGTCATCTGCAATGTATAAAATAATGATTTATCATAGAGTTCATGTCAGTTTTGATCCAATTAGTGTTCAGAAACTGTTTTTGTGTTTGATAAAAATTCCTTATATTTTCTATCATCTCATTCGGAACCGGGCTGACGATGCCAAGTTTTTTCATATATTTTCTAAATTCTAAACAGTCCATCACGGAAAGCTTTCTACCAACATTTGAATTCACGCATACAGTAGTTCTGTTCACTTCTTTGCAACTGCCAAGGTCAGAGACTAAAAATCAAGCAAGAGAATGCGACTTTTCCCTACATGTATATATCGCCGAGATTGACTTTGGACACATGCTCCGCCGTACTAAATGCATATCCGAAAAAATGCAAGACCATGTGCCTTATCCTTTCATGTGCCGAAGAAACAATCTGTATGTGACAAAATAGCATTCTAACTTTTGCATAAATAGTTTTCAGAGAAAATAAATACATCAAACCTTGTGCCGGTGTCAAATTTGTTTACGATTTCGGCTCCCCTCCTGCAAAACCGGAAACTCCTCTCATGGATTGGCGTTCTGAACCGTGGTTTCGCATGAGAGCGATTGGTAGGCGTGACTCAAAGCGGCTCGTGGCTGGCTTAGTAATATACACTGTGTCACGACTGATTGGCGATGAAGTGTATACTTAATTTTAGTTTCTGACTATTTTTTCCTCTGCGTGTATGATTTCTGTCTGCCACAGAGAGCTTTGTCATCATGTAAATAAAACGCAAACGTTGTGTTTGTTTAGAAAAGCCGTCGAAATTTAAAATACAGACTTACAGCGAATTCGTATTTTCCAGTTTGTTGCACGTGTAAAAAGTGCAAAGCCGGCATGTACGTTCAGTGCCGCTAGACAAGTTTTTCAATAAGTAATTTTATTATACCACAATGATGTACCTTGAATTTTAATAACTCATGCAAAATTTCAGGCCTGAGCCAAGACAAATGAGTAAAATATATGCTTTCAAAAAGTGTATACTTTCATTTGCCTCTCAGTGTATTTTACGACTTAGTTTATGACACGCCTCGGTTGTGCACACAGATTAAAATTCTGCAACATTTTTACGACGGACATATGTCAGGCGTAGGCTTACCTTTGCTTTGTGCACTCGGCCCCAGGTTCATTTAGTCGCCAGATCAGACTGAAAAACGTATAAGTTGGCTCCCGTTTCTATTGCAACAATGGGAATGCGATGAAAATTCTCAAATTGGCAAACATAAAAGGAACAAAACTTGCTTATCACATGGAATGGTTTATGAGAAAAAACTTTTTTTTCACAATTAAAAAGTACTTATGATAAAAATAGAATACAAACTTGTACCTGTAACTATAACATGGTAATTGCAGCTGTCACTAAATGAGAAATGAGCCATGCAACGAGAATGGAGGACTCTTAGTACGCCTGAATGAAATGTTGGAAAGCCCTATGAGTGTGAACACAAATTCATCTTCAATAAAAGAAATCGTTAGCCTTACATGGTAATATCAAATCTCAAAAATGTGCAAAGCCATGAAAAAAAGCCTGTTTGGCCATATGCGGTCAACGAAAGCTCAGATCATCCTGTGCGCCCGTGCAGTCAGACCAGAACCTTTGCTGTCCTCTGGCACAATGGTTCTTTTGGCGGACAGCGAAGATCCTCATCATACTGCGTGTATGCGCAGACTGAACCAGGCCTGCGTTGTGTGCATATGTTCTGACGACTTATTTTTTAGTTTCAACGTTCCTCATAATAGTAAGATGACTATAATATTTAGCCCCTTTCAATAGGATTTAAATCATATCAAGATGAGCAGTGGACGCCGGCGGGATAGGTAGAGATTCAAGCTTCCCATAGCCTAGTGGCAGTTGGAACAGCAATGGTCAGACACCCACTGTTTATTGGGTACAGCATAGGAAAGGAGGAACTCATCCCTCTATTTTCCCTGTCATGTCCTTCCTGATACGAAAACGTTACCCATCTTCTGCTGGGTTGACAGAGACACATTTTAAGTCCCCTGGTGGTCGAACCCAGACTCGGACCCGCAACCTTACGCATCATTACCGAGCATCTCTTAGCACTTGATCCATGCGCCGGCGAAATTGCATGACCGACCGAAAAAAAGCTATGAAAATGTTTGACAGCTGATTTTTCGAGAATTTTGAGACTGGGTTGTACTTTATATTTTAATGCCACTTTCTTATAATGCTTGAATTATAGATGATAAACATGATAAAACCTCCGGTCTACCTGTCTGGACATCAAAATTGCATTCAAATACGAATTATACTGTATTTTCTTCCACTTATTGTTGTACGTCATCGATATATTCATTATAGCTGTTTCTGAAAAGTCCGGTGACCCTTAAAAGAAGGAAACATGTGTTGCGACCAACTTTAAATTACTACGCACTACATTAAACTCTCTCTCTCCCTCTCTCCTCTCTTATGTAAATTTTGTATGAATACATTTTATGTTGATGGAAGAACTTCCAATATTCAGGAATAAAAATGAACATTGCAATATCAGCATGAGACTTGAATAAAAGATGATAAAATCTCCGTTTTCCCCATGTTTGTCGTTACTATTGAAAGCCCGATGGATGCCGACACATTGAAAATGACATTGACCCCGATAGTATTTCAATCGTGACGCACGCAATCAACTGCGCCAGTAATTTACTTATTTTTGACCTTAACCAGTACTCTATTTTCAGAATTACTCTAAATGACCTCTCAATGATCCTAAAGGACCACAAAATATATAACCTGCCCAATAATTATGTACGTTAAGACTTTTTACGGCCGCCACACGGCATGTGGCATTTATTTTGACAGGTAAAGTAAAATTTTTACTATAATAATATATTGAAAGTCATTTTATATATGTAAAAATATGAAAAAGTTGATGATAAAGATTTTTTTTCGAAACTATAGAGAAGGTATCAAGGTTTCGACCCATCTTTAACTTCATATTTTGAATTATATTTATTACGATATCCTAAATTATCATAGATATCGACCAGGTAATATTGCTAGATTACCTAATTTGTTCTGACGTCACAATTACTTGAACGAATATGAAACTGAAATATGTGTATATGATCACATGACAAAGTACGTCAACGTCGGTTTGATTATTTGCCATTACGAAAATTGCTCGTTTGATTACAATCTGAACATTTTTGTCGGAGAACCGAAGGATTTTCTCTAACAAAATTGGTAAAACATTTATTTCTGAAAACATGAAATTAACGGGGAGATAAGCTTTAATTTATAAATGACATTCTAGGCTACGCAAAATGAAATGTCTCAAGAGTAGCTTTTTCGGGACATATCATATGAAACGTGGTACTGATTCTAAATGAAATTGTTCTGGTGCAGATGCCAAATTTGTAGTAGAGCTTACATAATAATGGTAATAACTTGGATATTATTGTTTGGTTTATTTAAGCTCGAGGAGGTTTGATACACTCTGCAAAACTAATGAAATCTTTGATTTTTGAGCGAAACTGAATATTGCTTTTAAACAGACACAAAGCATACTCTTTTTTCTGTATATATAGTATTCCTTTAACTTGCACCATTTTGGAGCCTCAGTGTTTGTACGCTATCAATTAATGTGTATTTTGGAGGGAAATGAGGAAGCAGTGATTTGACGTATCTGCTTTAATGTTCCTGATAAGAGGGTTGTATGTTTGCCCTGCCTCACACTGTAATTGAAAAAAGATTACAAGTATTGAATTCAAGTGCGTAATGTTGCGATGTCATCACAAAGTAATAAATTCCTTTTACTACTGAAAACCAAATTTTATACAAGTATACTACTATTATTACCTATCAAAATGACTCTCTAGCGCTAAGATAGTGTTTCAATGTTATACTAAGCTCTTCAAAGGCGCTACACATGTGCCTAAGACATATAGTCCGTTTGCTCCCAAGTGCAAACGGGGTTTTGCTTATTTTCTCGAAAACGATGAAAGTTCCATCAAATGTTCCAATGTCCTAATGATTCCTATAACTATACATAACAGAATACGGAAAGTCCAAATTTTTGGATGCTTTTGTAAAATATTTTCCATTGACTTTAATGCAAAAACTGAGCAGTTTCACTAAAGGGCGTCGTATGCTTGTTAGAACAGCCAAAATATTGTTGATAGGCAATAGCGTAAACTCGTTGTTTACTACAGGTGTGTGCGTATATGAATGAAATAGTAAAATGTATTCACCTGTCCGCACGCGTAACGCATGGTATCACTGGTCAGGTGATACTATGTTGTAAATAAATATTAAACTATTATATTATTTTACGAGTAAAAATTGTATGTTTTAAAATTTGATAATATATGGATGAAACAAAAAGTAGAAAAAAAAATGGATTTAGAATAAAATTACAATTAATTATGCAAATTTTGTTCTAGGGATAGCATACATTGGTCACATGCTCTAACACGTAAACTAAACGGGAATTCCAACAGCTAACTTTTACTCCCTTGTAATTAAGAGGTGAAAATGACATATTTTAGGTCCTGTTTTTGTATAGAAACTTTTTTATGCAAAACCTCACATTTCTGCAAAATTATGATTTTGTTATGTATAGGATGAAAATTAAGAGTGAGCGATTCGAAAATCTTCTACCTCTCACCAATTTTGAGAAAATATTGGGGATGCCGTTTGCATTTGGGAGCAAACGGACTATACATGTATCTTTCGGCTAATTTTGATAAGGTAAAGTGATCACAAAAATTGCGCCACTACGCTCTCCAAAAAAGGAGTTTCATGGAACAAGGTATATACCTGATTGTGTTAGCACAACTTAACAAAATAGTCCTATCCGATGGGTCATTCAGAGAAATAAAGCTTCTGTTGATTCTTGTGCTCGTCACCATGGAGAGGGTTTTAAGCGTCGTTGTCCCTTATAAAGTGCGAATCATGTGTAATAAGAAAAGAGGAATCGTACTACTTACAGTAGCGGCTGCGGTATTAGCGCACACAAATGGGCATCTACTATTTGGCATAGTCAGAGGCAGTTACTCCTATAAAATAATGGGTAGGTGTACTGCAGTATCTCACAGGTACAAGACATTTCTGCTAAACATTTGGATTTTCTTTGATTTCACCGTATGTTTTGCAATTCCACTTGTGTTTATTGTCGTTGGAAATTCACTTATATTTTTTAAGATGAAAAGATCTTGAAGACAACGCAAAGATTTAGTAGCTGCCGAACCAAAGAAATCATCTTTGACTGTAATCTTACTGTTGATGAGTGTCGTATTTATAGTTTGTACGGGGCCGGGATCGATTTACGCACCTCTCATAAATCCAAAACTACTCTAAAGTCTTGACAAGAGTCAGCAGGGTGTACCTGTATTTTATACATGTTGTTGGCGATCCTTTCTGGTCTTTAACTTTAAACTTCCTCTTGTATTTTCTAAGTGGTTCAAAGTTTAGATAAGAGGTAAAGGCATTTTTCAGTTGCAAAAAGACCCGAAGACAAGCGCTGTTCTAAGTGTATTCTGTGTTAGCATACGAGCGCAATGATAAACTATACTTAGGATCTGAATACTTCACCTATCCTACCTAACAGAAGGGCAAAATGAAATAACTGCAGCCGAAAACATAGTGACATTGTCATGACAATTTGTAAAAGATCCAAAGTCTTATTTTCAGTATAGGCCTCTTACAATTTTAATTAAGTAACACAAAACACTTACTGAGGATAGATCAAAATTATAACAGTAAAACCAGGCTCTTTTATACTTTCCAATGGATTACAGAGATTTCTATGTGAAATTGGAACTGATAATCTCACTGTTTCGAACAGTGAAATTATCCTAAGCAGCGCAACGAAGAGCACATGTAGAAAATAAAATTACATATTTTCTATGATTAAGTCAGTTTGTTTAATGCTGAGAAATAAAACTAGAAAGATTGTATTGATGGTATGTCCTGCAGCCAGCCAATTAACGGTGGAATTTTCTGGAACCGTTTCATTAAGCATATTGAAAATTTCAGTTCAGAGAAAAAAAAGTTTTATAAGCTTTATGCTTTCACCCTTTGCGTGATAAAAACGTCCGAACAACGTCTTGAACAAAAAGTTGGTTTAGACAACCGACATACAAACGTTATTTTTAACATTTCATTCGTTATAACTGATAATATTCAATTTATACACAAAAACAAGTACATTGAGATATATTTTAATGTGACAAATAAACACATTATTTCAATTCTCAAAAGTAAACAAACTAATAACATTAATATATAAAGCAATAAACAAACAAACAAATCTTTGGCTCTGTCTTGGGGGCAGCTCACTTGTAATTATTATCATTGCAATGCTGTGGCTGACCTGGGAATCAACCAAAATAATCGGACAGCTGAAAACTATTCTCTTTATGACAGTCTGTGCATATAATGGAATGACTACCCTACCAATAAGGCTTGAGACCCAGGCATGAAGATTGCAATCTCAAAGCCTTGGAAAATTGTGCCAGGATGCATGACAGGTTTGACCCCTGAGGCTCGAGATATAGGCGTGAAACGGTGTTATCTCTTGCACTGAATGAATGCGGTGTGATCTTGATGGCCTGAGAGAGAGACGTGAAACGGTGCTGTCCCATGACCAAAGACCTGAGAGCTAGGCGTGAAACGGTGCTGTCTCAGTGTCTTGAAAAAGGCGTGAAAACGGTGCAGACTGATAGGATTCAACCAAGAGGCCTGAGATAGAGGCGTGAAACGGTGCTTTCTCCTGACCAGAGCAGGCATGAAAACGGTGCACGAAAGGGGACATACCTGAGCCTGAGAGCTAGGCGTGAAACGGTGCTGTCTCATGGCTGGAACGGGCATGAAAAACCGGTGCTAGGTAGGGTCATCCCAAAAGCCAAAGCACTAGGCGTGAATGCTGCTGCTTGTGGCTTAATCGGGCTTGAGACGAAACAGTTGCAAATGTAGGATTATCATGATTTTGCAGACTCGGTCATGCATGAATTATTGTGCAGACAGAATAGTATGAGACGTGATGCTGATGAAGCTTTGGGTAAATTCCATAAATCTGGTTAGCCTAAAATGGTACTGTCAAACTATTACACACCAGCTTGACAATTGATATTTTAGGGCAAAGAAGGCGGAAAAGACTTACTGATAATAGAAGTAACTACCCCAAAGATTGAACAACTTAAATTTATAAGGACTAGCATTATATATGCTTAAGTTTTGCAGAAAAATTATACAATATTGCAGAAAAGTCTTAATGTGAATAATTTATTAAAGAAAAAAAATACAAGAATATGGTGGTGCTGGGGATGGCTGGCAGGGATAGCTAAGAAAAAACATGTGCACCCAACAGTTTCCAAGTCACAACTGAAGAAGAGAGAACTACTCTCCAGACTCTGTAACCAAAATTATTTGATTGGTCAGGCATAACCACACCCTCACGCAATAGGATGACAACTGATAAGACTAGTGTGAAAACAAAACAACTGTAGAATCAAATGGACACCTGCACTCCAGACAGTTATATAAATGTTACATAAGACTGATATTTGAAGCTGAATACACAACTTACTCATATAACAACAAACTGAAACAGACTGATCAAGGTGCATGTAAAACTTAGCATACATATAAAGAAGACAGTCAAAATTGTCTCTACCCCAAGCAATTTTAAATGAAACTGCACATGAAGTTGAGAATTAACAAATAAATAAATTATTCCCATTTTATACACAAAAAACAAGTACATTGAGATATATTGTAATGTGACAAATACACACATATTTCAATTCTCAAAAGTAAACAAACTAATAAAATTAATATATAAAGCAATAAACAAACAAACAAATCTTTGGCTCTGTCTTGGGGGCAGCTCACTTGTAATTATTATCATTGCAATGCTGTGGCTAACCTTGGACTCAACCAAAATAGTCGGACAGCTGAAAACTATTCGCTTTATGACAGATTGTACACATAATGGAATGACTACCCTACCAATAAGGCTTGACGCCAAGGCATGAAGATTGCAATCTCAAATCCTTTGGAAAATTGTGCCAGGATGCATGACAGGTTTGACCCCTGAGGCTCGAGATATAGGCGTGAAACGGTGCTATCTCTTGCAGTGAATGAATGCGGTGTGATCTTGATGGCCTGAGAGAGAGACGTGAAACGGTGCTGTCCCATGACCAAAGACCTGAGAGCTAGGCGTGAAACGGTGCTGTCTCAGTGTCTTGAAAAAGGCGTGAAAACGGTGCAGACTGATAGGATTCAATCCAGAGGCCTGAGAGAGAGGCATGAAACGGTGCTTTCTCCTGACCAGAGCAGGCATGAAAACGGTGCACGAAAGGGGTCATACCTGAGCCTGAGAACTAGGCGTGAAACGGTGCTATCTCATGGCTGGAACGGGCACGAAAAACCGGTGCTAGGTAGGGTCATCCCAAAAGCCAGAGCACTAGGCGTGAATGATGCTGCTCGTGGCTTAAATCGGGCTTGAGACGAAACAGTTGCAAATGTAGGATTATCATGATTTTGCAGACTCGGTCATGCATGAATTATTGTGCAGACAGAATAATATGAGACCTGAATGCTGATGATGCTTTGGGTAAATTCCATAAATCAGATTAGCCTGAAATGGTACTGTCAGACTATTACACACCAGCTTGACAAGTGATATTTTGGGGAAAAGAAGGCCAAACGAATTTGGTGTTAGGCAAATGAGGCCCCCAAAATATAAGAGCCAATCTTTTTTTTTATTATTATTATTTGTTTATTTTTTTAAGTTGAACTGTTATCCAACTAATGCAATAAAGGCACCCAGGCTCTGGTAGATATATCTATTAAATTTGAAAACCACTGCAGAGTTTAATACATACATATAACTATTGCAATTGAAATTAAGACTGCTGAGGAAAATATCTACTAGATGCTGGTCAGGTGCACCTATTAGATCAATGACCTCACCTGAATAGATATTGTTTGTATATGCATGTGAATAAGTAAGACTTGAATCAGACTGCACCCGTGTACATACCGTTTAAGCAGAACTAATGCATATCTGAGATTGTTACATACTAAAAGACCAAAGTATCATAACTACACAATGAGCAAAACACAGATCAGACCGTTCTCTAGAAGCAGGGTGATGAAATTCTCACTGTTCACAATTCTGACACATCTACAGACACTAAAATCAAATTATTGGAACTTATATTGAAGATACAAGTAATAGATCAACAAGCTGCAACTGTCTATGATGAATTTTAAGCATGTACATATGTCTTGGAATTGTATCTGTTGGGTCAGAATCCTAATTATTCCAAGTTATCTACATGATGCAACAGTTGTAATATTCTTGAGTAATTGCAGCTGCAATAGATTATAAGCTATTTAGGTCAGTTGGTCAGTTTGCTTCAGTTATTGATACCAGCTGCACATAATTAATATTTTGCTTACAAATTTTACAAACCTCCAAACACCTAGATTTGCAGAATTCTCTAGATGACCACTGCAAGATTGCCACCCAGATTGCAGTTGAGTTGTTAGAGCCCTAGGCAGTGTCACAGACTGTCATAGGTTTGACTCCCAACCAGAAGAAAATGTTGCAAATAATGTCAACCCAGCAGTACATTAATAAATTTGGTATTTGTTTGAATTAATGAATGTTAAAGGCAAGTAAGGCAACAACATTCACTCCCATATACTATGGTGAAGGTATGGTGGCCTTTCCATGACCACAAGGCACAAGAAGCATATACCTATTGTTCAAAATATTAAACAGACTGTTCAAGTGCCTGTAAAGCTGAAGCATTATGCAACATAAAACTATGACCTGAACTATACTTTTGTCATCATATGTCAGTTAATTTTTATTTTGCTGGCATGCACACTGAACAGAGCAAGAATAATCATGTACAGGGAAATTAAAAACAACTCTAATACCAGAATTACATGTATGTTGTGAATGAATTGTTGCCTGGCACAACTAACATTTCTATGTTGATGGAAACTGAAAGAATGCTCCCTTTCTCGCTTGGGTATTTACGCCCCTTCAAGTATACTAGCCGGTCACGAAAACCAAAGAAAAAGCCTTTAAGGAAAAAATGCTCTGGAACGTGAGTCGAAGCCATGCTAAAGCATACCTCAGGACAGGACGTCGACCTCATCCAAAAATACCTCATCTGTATATTGTGCCAAGCAGTATGCATACACACACCAATATTAAAAACTCTAGTTATAACAAGTAATGGACTTAAAGTGAATGTTGGGAACCCTTCGCACGAATTAATGGACCACGGAATAAAATGATTCAGGTACCTGACACAAAAACAGCTGACCATATGATGAATTTTCTTACCGTAAAGACGACAGTAAATTCTAGCTATACTATATAATGCAGACATATGATTCTGTACAGTGTACCCTCTTTACCATGAAGGCATTTGTTCCCAAACATCTTGATGTTAAACTGAATTTGCTATTATAGAGAATACCAACTCTGCACAACAGCCATTCCAAGCATAACAAAATGACATTATAAGCATTTGCTGTTGGAAAGGCAGTTATAAAGAGGGTTGATTGTACTAATAGATGTAAGTTAGTGACAGTTAGTGCAGAACACAGCTTTCTAATGTGTACCATTTCAAAATGGTAACAACTATTAGTAGTAAACTTCTTTCTGTAAGTGCACATTTAATAGACATTGAAGGAACAAATTTAAAAGTTCAGTAGCAGAGAAAAGCTGCTTATAGTCACTGAAGGCTAAAAACCTTACAACTGAAAAATGCAAGTTTCCATAGCATCCTCAGCTCTTGGAAAAACATTTGCATTTATAGTCCTAAGCCTCATAAATTGTGGTGTGCGCTTGAAGAGGCCGACACAAATCAGGTCGAAAAGTGAATGTCTAAGAGGATGACAGTGAACCCCATACAAGGGGGTATACACATCTAGACTTATTTGTTAATGTCACTGTTCTTATCACAGGTTGAAACAAAACAATGTCAATGACAAGTTTCCTTTCCTAAGCGGTAGAGTGTAGGCTGATTTATGATTGATTGTGCCCCCCAATCAGTTTTAGTTTTGTATGTGACAGAATTATGCATCATGCACCATGGGAAGTTTCCACTTGTCTGATTGTCATGTTAAACACATTTTATAGCAGTCTAATTCCTTCATGCAGCTTATTTCTTGAGTTTAAATGTACATGCTGAATTGTCAGGTTCAATCTGAATATGTCCTGAACATCAGAATGGGTGTTTGAATACTAGTTAAAACACAAAGTATTTCCTGAAAGTATCTGAAGTTGTATGTAATATAACTGTCATTCAGTTTTATAAATGCCCTCCATCTCAAAGATTCCTAATTGTCCACAGTTATATTGCATTGTAAGTGTAGCACAAGCTAATGATCTAAACTGAGTTTGAATAAACTTCAGGCACAGAGAATACATGTAGCTCACACAATTGCTGAAGAAGCTGTATATACTCCAAACGATAAATATAAGCTTAGACACTATTTCATTCAAGTTTATATGATACATTATTCCAGATCGACGCATGTCAAAACCTCTGAAAATAATATATGTTAGTAGGATTTGTCGGTGGCTTTGAAACAAGTTTGAGCTTGAAAGTCTTCCTACTGTAAAGCTTACTTGAACACAATTCATTCAAATTAATGTGATATGTGATTCCAGATTATTTCATTCAAATTATGTGATATGTTATTCCAGACCGAAGAAAGTACACATGTTAAACAACCTCTGTATACACTATATGTCAGTAGACTTTGAGTTAAAGATTGAAAGTCTTCCAATTTTGAAAGATTTAGCAACTTCTATGATGGCATCACATGACAGTAAACAATATATCTTTCCTCAGACACTGATTGATTTATGAGCTAATCAAAGTCTAAAGCATTTATTCCATAATGTTACATATTCCTCTCAGATACGTGGTCAAGCTCTGCAATAGAAAAAAGAACGCTTCTCGGTCTCCACATCACTAGTGTGATGGTGAGATAGAAAAACAAATATTTTGACAAATCACCATAGTGTATATAATGATCTGGTAAAGAAAAATCAGACATCTGCCGAAACATCCAAGACTGAGAACAAGTTCCATACAGGATGCAGTAAGAGTAAAATAAACAACTAAAAGACTCATAGATTCCAATAATAATAGCTAAGAAAAACATTTGCACCCAACAATTTCCAAGTCACAACAGAAGAGAGAACTACTCTCCAGACTTTGTAACCAAAATTATTTGATTGGTCAGGCATAACCACACCCTCACCCAATAGGATGACCACTGATAAGACTAGTGTGAAAACAAAACATCTGTAGAATCAAATGGACACCTGCACTCCAGGCAGTTATATAAATGTTACATAAGACTGATATTTGAAGCTGAATACACAACTAACTCAAATAACAACAAACTGAAACAGACTGATCATGGTGCATGTAAAACTGAGCATATATATAAAGAAGACACTCAAAAATTGATTCTACCCTAAGCAATTTTAAATAAAACTGCACATGAAGTTGAGAATTAACAAATTCTTGTGTATAAATTGTAAATAAAATTATTCCCATTCAAACACAACGTAGATACACGGATTACTGTGTTTCCTTCATTCCTTCACGCCTGTTATGCTCACATAATGACTTAATTTGGAGAAGGTCGTTTCGCCTATTTTCTGAGTAGTCATTGCCCTTTTACTTTCTTAGCTCGCACCACCATATCAGGTATAAATACATTCGTTGTATAAAATTCAAATTTTGCTTTGATCACAACAGATGCCATAATTTTTTTTATGTTGACGAACGGCAACAATATAAAAATTGCATTCTCAGTTGTATAAGAAAGAGATGGCCAAATATTAAGCCAATACGTCTGAGAATCTCTTAACTCAAAATCCATGAATGCCCAGTGATACACGGATCTCATCAGATATGACTTTCATGGTTAGGGCTTTCAAGGTGGATAAACGTGTAAACGCGCAGGGGGAAATAAAGACCTTACGTTTTAAAGCCATATTTGGAGTCCTAATTTTCCGGAACACTTTAAAACTATAGCTTGCTAATCGTTATAAAAGAATAAAGTATAAATTGGAGATTATATGGCTAATTGTTTGACTAGTCTATTTATGGGTTTCCTTTGCTTTTTAACGTCGCGCCTCAGAGTCAGAGAAGACTCGAGCCATTTCCTCATTTGAGATGTTCATGTTCCTTCGGTAGCATCTCATATCAAAGGCATGCGTTCATTTCTCAAACTCTGCTGTAAATGTCCACGTTTCACGGTCATAGAGAAAAATAGGGATGACAAGGGAGCACATCAGTTTCATCTTTGAGCCAAGAGATATGTTTGGCTTCAATGGCTTGAATGTACAATCCTTGAGAAAACCTTCGGTTTGAAGCCATTATCTGAGACAATTGCTGCAAGGTATCTGAATTTTGTTATAGTTCTTAACTTTTGTCATTTACCTAATGTCAGCTCCACTGATTGTCATTAATTTGGTCTTCTCAGCACTTACTTTAATTTCAAGCATTGTGCAGGTTTTGCAGAGACGTTAAACTAGGGTTTCTAGTTCCTGCTCCTCCTCATCAAGAGTGTCAGAGTCATTGGCAAATTGCAGATTGATTATACGAACCTGTCCATCGTGTTCTCCAGAGCATTAGACACAATTCTTTCGAGAAAACTACATGTATTGAGGTGAGTGAGAGAAGGCATCCCTGCTTAACTCAAATTGTTGTCCGGAACCATTCGCTTGTGCTGTCATTCATCAGTAATTAAGAAAAAATATTACCTTTCGTGAGTTAAGAGGACTGACAGTTAGCGGAAGATTTTGACAGCTCAAAACCAAAACTTCAGGTTTGCAAAATCGTGGTGACGTAAACAAATTTTGGGGTACTTCGGAAATCACCGGTAACTTGTAAACACCGGTAACTGGGTCAATGAGCTGCATTCCATACGCTGTCAAAGACTTTAAATCTAGGAAGGTATGGACCTCATTTTTCTGACGTGGAAGGGACTTGTCACGTTGAATTCTGAGGTTGAGCATCTGTTCTATGGTGCTGCTCCCTCCCGCTCTGTAGGTTAAGTTGAATTGTTGTGCAAGGCGTTTTACTTACTTTTAACAGACCTTCTATGAACAACGCCTCATACCCGTAAAGAAATAAGTCCGCAAGTCAGGGGCGTGTTAAGCGCCCATTAGAATGCCACCGCGTGTTGAAAAGCTTGTCCGCTATACTCCAATTTATTTTCGACCAAAAAAAAAAACACTTGTGTTTTAATGACATCAACGGCATTCTAATGAAACCAACAAACTCTCGATCAACAGAATATAACTTTATTGACAACGAAGTCTTTAATAGCAATAGCCTTGTTTGAGGAGTGCAGTTCATGCTTGTCAGACTTGTGGTCTGTTATCGCATTTTGTCACCACGTCTTTTCTTCACGGTGTCTTTGTTGTGGTGTGGTTCATCTGCATTTGAGCCGCGACACGACAAACCCAACAAAGTAACTTGTGCGCCCAGCCAAGACTTAGATCAGCCTGGGCGTCCACCCAGCTAGATCAGAGTCTTCGCTGTCCGCATGGAGGTAGCTAAGACCCTTAGCCGCCCTTTTAGCGCACAGCAAATACTCTGATCAGACTGGGTAGATGCCCAGGCAGACCTGAGTCTTCGTTTTTATTTATTTTTCTATTGCGGGTCATTTGTTAAATAAAAGAGTTGCCCAACTATAACTTCCAAAGTTAAGATCGTAAATATACCTAACATTTTTCCTAAAGTATACAGCTGGCTTGCAAGTAAAGTTAAGCTGCGACACGAGAAAACCAACAATGTGGTTGTACACCCAGCGCAGACTCAGATCAGCCTGGGTATCCGCCCAGTCTGATCATGAGCAGAGTCATCGTTGTCCGCATGGTGGTAGCTTAGACTCTTAGCAACCCTTTAGGCCAATAGTCTGATCAGACTTGGTTGATGCCCAGGCTGATCTGAGTCTACGCTGGGCGCAGAACCACATTGTTGATTTTGTCGTGTCGCGGCTCAGTTGTTTTTCAAGCATGTTTAAGAATTAGGATAAAAACTAGAAGTAGAAGCTTCCAATCCTATGCCCCCACCCCACTAAATATTCAAACTTCCTGTCTGAGCAGCGTCGGCCCACACCAGACTGGTTCTACGGTCAGGGTTTTCACTGTTTACCTACAGGTTAATAAACATGTAATAAGAAAACAATGGTTTTCCATCACAAAAATAAGGAGAATTTTACAAATCTCAGAGTTTTTTAAGTCACTTTTAATTGGTTTAACATATTCATTTAGCTTAATCAGTTAACATACATATATAAAGGTCGTTTGTGAAAAAGTGGAGGGCAAAAAATTGATTGTTTTTCTTTTATCCTCAATAAATTATCACTAAAACTTTGCATCCATGAATCTATTACCCATACGAACGCAGCCGAGGAAATTCAGAATTTTCTGACTAGTAAATAAAAAATTGTCAGATCAACTACATGTTAAAATGTCGCTAATCTTTGAGATCTTACGATTGGTTGGTGCCGTTTTTGGAACAGCCAGTGTTGTAAGACTACTATTATGCATCCCTTATATGGACATTTACTCCCTATTAAGGAGAAACATACAAGATAATCCTTTTCAAGTGATTGGCCCATTATTGCTAAGGCCTCCTGTTTACCTTGTAGCGAGTGAACAGATTTCAGACCACATGGTTTGTGAATTAATAATAGTATTAGTATAGTAACTATAGAAGCAACAATGGCTGTTTACCTTTATGGTTACCTCCCGTGTCAGAATGGCATAAAATGGAGATGAAAAATGGTAAGACTCAATAAAGTAACTTGTTATCTAAAAGTAAAAAAAAATCTGAATTTCCTTGCCTGAGTTCGTATGGGTAATAGATTCATGAATGCAAAGTTTCATGAAAATTTATTCAGTAAAAAAGAAATTAAATCAATTTTTTGCCCTCACTTTTTTCACAAACGACCTAAACATACATGAACAAGTAACATATCAGAACAAGCTATGGGATAAGAACGGAAGTCATATGTTTATCGAGTTCTTCTCCCTAACATTAAATATTTGTACGACTTATGGAGGATATCTGTATCTCGTAGAATATGTGTTGATAATATATACCAAATTTAAAACTGAAATCAGCTTTTATTGCTGACAGAAACAAAAGAATTAGCGCTTTGAAAAAGAATCATGTAAACTGCGCACTGGCAAGAAGTGGAGGAAATGTGAATAAACAAAGAACACAACATGTAGTGATTCGAAACCCCGGAAGGGACATTTTCTTTTTTGCATTTATCTGGATATAAATTGAAACAAGAAAATTAGAACGGAAATCAGAACAAAAAGTATCTCATTTAGAAGCCTTATTACGTATATCGTTTAAACGACAAATTATATCGTCGTTTTAACGAGATAATAAGTCGTTTAAACGAGATATTTGTTGTTTTAATTTCCGTTCTAATTTACTTGTTTCAATTTGTATTCAACTCGGAAGGAGGGACATTTTCTTTTCTGTTTGCAAAAATATTCAGAAAACTGCACTGTAAAAATACCGTAAAATTTACTTTGAATTTGTAGAAATATCAACGATTTTAGAATCGTAAGTCGTTTTACTGTTTCTTACCGTATTTATTACGGGCGGGCCATAAAATAACTCGCGACATATATTTGCGAATATGAACATTAATATTGTTAATTTCAGAAAAACAAAAGATGTAGTTACAGAAAGACATATACATTTCACACTGACAATACATATTGAAGCGGCATCAACATACAGAAATATTTAGAATTACTAAAGAATACATATTCATAATTTGATATCAGTGCATCACGAAATTATAATCCCTGAAGACTGTAGTCAACAAACTTGTAAACGGACGGACGGGCGGTGCCTCGTATTGCGGCCATGGATACGTTCCGCTGTGATGCGGGGGGAGGGAGACATATTTACGAGAATTGAATCCAACAGAAAGTCATAAAAGCTGTTACTCTTTGTAAAAATGGCAAAAAAAATATGTGTGTGTGCCCAGTCACCTTAATATCAGTTCGCAAAATTAAGCATTCTTGCACACATGATAAGAATATCGATGTGTTTCACCTGTATCTACAAATCTTATCTCATCCATGTTATCTCACCCAAGACCGAATAAAACTCGCGTGCATTTAATGCATTGGTTGTATAGGAGCTCACGTATAAACGCCGTCAAGTGACGTTCTTTTTTTTTTCAGATGATGACGGCATGAAAATTGGCATATGATGTTACCGTATACTACTTTGGACGTTAACGTAAGCAACCAAACGTCGGTCGTTGAAAGTGCTTCTTTCAAAATTACACTGAACCCTCTAAAACGCAAAAATTGTACTATTTCTGGAATTCTTCTTTTAAAATAGAAAAGTGTGCAAGAAAAAGTATATATCATGAGTATGAGCTATGGATAGAAAAGCCCGACACCCGGGATCACTGATCAGCATCACGTGGCATCCCTCGGCAAGCCTCGCGATGCCTAAAAGTGACCCTCGTGACGGATTTTTCTAACCAGACCTAACACCAATGAAAGATACATATTCCCAAATCCCCCAGTTCATAATAAATTACCTCGTAACTGCCATCATTTTTCAGATTTAAGTGATCTAGTGTGTCTGTCATGAAATATTACAATCAAAACACATACAGTTGATATTGCCAAGCTACCCATAACTAAGCTTAATTTCACATAAGTACATAAAAAGCTGCTTAGACCATATGATATCGCTGCGCCAGCAGAGTTAAGAAGGTCCAAACAAGATAATGCTGCAGCCCTTCTGTTTGGGAACACATGGCTGTATAATGCTGAAAATATATAGTGAAAAACAATAATTCATTCTATGTAACTGGTAACTGTTAGCAGATTTTGATGAAAATAAATTCAAATGCAAGCAGTGCTCATTAAGACTGGAAAAGAATTACAATGCAAGCAAGGAAAAAACAAACAAACAAAGCAAAACACTTAAAAAACAAACAAAAAAAAAACCGATCATTTGTATACAAGCAGTATTTCGTCTACTTGTTTAACAGTATGAATTTGAATGCACACTTTACTGTCACTCTATGCAAACTCAGAAATATTTTTAGAAAGTGTTTTGAATTGATTTTCTTGTTATGGCGGTGAATTTCAGGAGAGTACACAGCATGAAAATATTTAAAATAAAAAGTACTTACGAGATAAAATGGCAACATACACAGAATATCCACATCCCCATAATCCCACACATATATAGACGACATACGGTGTGTCTGTACTAGGTGTCCATACAAACAAAACTATACAAACAGCACCATGCAGTACGAATGCTGAAACATAGAGCACAATATAGGAAACACGAGATATCGCCTTACAGCAGAGTACACTTTAACTGAATAATGGCAAAGCTGTACGTATGTGATCCTGTCCTGACGTGGTAGTGGTGGCGTGTAAAACTTCTGGGCCCGGTTGTTCAAAACTAACGACATCGTTAACTAACGAGACGTTAAATTTTAAAATGCAATATACAGAAAAATGCTGCCATTTTTTTGCTGAAAAAGTGCGAGAAGCTTTTGCATTAAAAGCTTCTCGCACTTTTTTCAGCAAAAAATATCATTGTATTTAGTTATAAAGTTGTAAAACACTTAACGAGTTGACCTCTTAACGAGCTTGTTAGGCTAACGATGCTTTGAACAACTTGGCCCTGACTAACACCAGCACATAATACTAAGTATCACTGGTTGCTCCCAGGCATCGTAAACCTGTAAGCTTTTATGCAACTACTGTAAAGTGTCGTGTGGCATTTGTATAAAGCCCCAGTAGATTTAACTCATTGGTGTCTAGCGTCCAATAAATGGGACACAGGCAATCAGTGCAGAATCAGATCAGCAGGCGCCGCAAAACGCGGTGTTTTATCAATATCTACGCTATTTGCAAAAACACTTACTGCAATTTCTATGAAAATGTTAAAACATAATACACCAACACACCCCTAAAATGTTGAATGAACGCATCCAATATATAAGGATAGAAGAGTCCAGTGGGCAAAAACGTGTTAATTTTATTTCTCTTGGGATGATCTGGGACGTCGCAGTGACTGTTAAAGTCGGGTACTGTTTAAATCGGTGCTAGGGGGGGGGGGGGAGTGGGGGGCGCATAAAGCCTTAGAAACGACACAGCTGTTATAGGAAGTCATCTTCGATTTTCGTTCTTGTTTATGTTCTTTGTTTCCAATGGCAGCCTACGTAGATTTTGATTTGATTTCATTGCAGCTGGTACAATACGCCATTTGAGCTCTGTAAAAATCTCCAAGAACGAGGAGTGATCATTATCATATTATAATGGCAATTAGCATTTATCTCAACCGCTTGGGGTCAGAACAGTATTCCAGATAATGCAAGCATATGACATATAGTTATGTTCTATAGTACGTTTTAGGAATATCGTTGCCTCAAACCAATATGGGTTTGGTCTCTAAATTGTTACATAATTCCATATATATTTCCTGCTGATAAGTAAGTTACAAAGAATGGATAAAAGTTTGTGATCGTGTGATGGCTTGATGCAAGTCTGAGATACTAGAAGAAATATATAGTTATTCATGACTAGCTCTCAAACCTGGCAGAAATACAGACCATAAAGGACTTTTGATGGAGCAAAATGTAACATTTTTGCTGATTTTAAGCCAGAGGAACCAGCATTGTGACGTCTTAACAAGCAGAGTCTTGGAAGAACTGTTTAGCAGAAAGAACCAAAATTATCCTGTACTTGACAACCGGTTAGTCAACTTAAGAATACTACTGAACTTTACGCAATAAAATGCCAAACTCCCTAAAAGTCAGTTACTTTAACCCCTGATCTAGCTTTACTTCAACAATCATTAAATGTGTGTCTGTAAAGCCAAAAACTAACTTAAACGGAAGGTTTTCCTAAATTTTTAAATTATCTTTACATATCGTACATGATAAAAGCACCTCCTTACCCAAGTGAGGTCGAAAAAAATCACACGCCGTACGCAGCATGAACATTCCATCATATGTTGCTATAGTAATACGTTAAAATTTCCAAACATGAATTTGAAAGCTCAAATGACACTTTTTGGTGTGACATAAAGAATAATCATCTTTGTATAAAATCTACGACTCTACAAAGGTGTTGCCATTATTTAAAGATCACCCCTCGTACTTTATCATAGTGCAGAATTTGTTTTATTTGCCCGATAGATCTTAAATCAATAGCTTTAGCATGAAGACTCTAAGTCCACGACTTTATTAGCGGGGTTGGTTAGGTACTGAGTAGCAGTTAGGATTAGCATTTGACATCAGATACATCCAGATAGGCATTGAGAAATCTTAGGTCTTCAGGTTAGCTTCACAAACTTGGCAGTTTTAATCTTAGGCCTAACATATTTCTGACTTTTTTTCCGGTGGGAAATTCTGCTATGAAAAAATAATAGCCAATTTTCCGGGGAGAAAACAATTAGCGGGAAAAAGTTTCTCTGACAGACACCACATGCTGATTTTCATGCTTCGTTTATATCATGACATGGAATTTAGAAGTAGGCTATTGATAAAAGAGGTGAGCCCCTTCTGTTGATAATTCTTACCTGCGATAAATGGTGCATGGAATCCCGCCATACGTGTCACCTTGCCAAATATAAATGTTGCAACCGAACAGCTAACAGCGAAACAGATTGATACAAAGCCTACATTTTCAACTCCGAGAGAGCAGCTTGTGTACGCCTGAAAAAAAGAGTTGAATTTAAACTAGCAGTGTGATGTCACTTAAGACTTGCAGCCCTTAATTCGAAAATAAGTATACCCCCTTCCCCCGGTATGTCAGCACGTGCCAGTAGTAGTATGACATTTTTTTTTCTTTCTGAACGCTCGTATAATCGAAATCATAGTACAGTGGTCTAAACCCGATAACGTTCACATAACATGCACAGAGTATCTCGTCTTTTTGAATGATAGAAAGTGTCTGAAAAATTGTCGGTGACACAAACAGTTGGATGGTCAAAGCGAGTACAGTAGCGTTGTAAGTAGTTCAATGCAGTGAAAAGGGAATAGCTGGAAAGGGTCTAAAGTAGCAGTAGCTCCAAAAATGTTTTTGGTTCCATCGAGAGAAAACATGTACAGTGCGCGTGCTTAGATCAGCTTACAAACGGAGATAACCTGATAAAAGCAACAACACAATTGATAAACTTTGGCAAAACCTATGTCGAGGATTAATATGTCAGAAAATGTATGAAGCAACGCTCCCACGCCCTCACAAAGCGGCGCTTCTGTATGTGTTACTAGTTGTTTTTCTTATTGTCTGTTTTCAAAAGAAGCAATGGTAAAAAAGGATAAATGTTACAGTCAAAGTGAATTGGTATCTTGATTTTATGGCAATGATTCAAGCGAAGAATCCCTCACACTTCCCATCTCCAACCCTCGCCCCAGTAAATATTGATCATGGGGATAGTATATGGAATTCGACTGGGTCTGATCCTTTTGCAATGGAAATATATGAGCTTAAAAGATTTACAAGAAGCTGTTCAAGCTCTTCGGCTGGTCTTGGAATGCATTTGTCTCAAAACATGGCTTTCACGAAGATGCTTAATTTAGTCAATAATAATAATAATAAAACTGCATCAATGCGGCATATCAGCCTCTGACACAACTCTCTGCCCCGTATGACCTTGCTGGCTATGGAACAGTTTATAGTAATGTTTTCGTACTCACTGCATTAAAATCGCCTGAGATAAAACTCATAGCTAAGCCTCTGTATATTGTAACTGGAATTAGTAATTTCTGATATCCGGAAGTCCAAAACTGTCTCAGCACAACAGTGAGCAACTTTACTGATGAATCTTGTATAGCACGTGCAGTTTTCAAGTTATCCAACATGAGAGCCATCAACACTACAGCTATGACTCCACAGCCAAGACAGAACCCAGAATATATATAAATCTGAAGAAAACAAGCAAGGCATCTAAATGCAAATTTTACAATACTAAAATCAAAATAATCATGTTTATTTTGTTATATTACATTCTTCGCAAAGAAATTCAAGGATTTCTTGTCAATATAAATATGCTGTTTCACAGGTCTCTGAGAGGATTTATTTCCTCTAGGGAATTACAACCCTGTGGATTGGTGACCTTCTCTTTAATATTCTGCGATTGGTTATCGGTGTACGACCGGATACCAGCTTTTAGAACTACTTTTCAAGGTGTATATATCGACTGCAGTTGAAGCTATAAAAACACATCAGGGTTGCCTTTATGATATTGAGAAAACAACAGACGCTAAATTATGAAATGTCAAACCTATAACAAGCTTTGGTGTGTATTACTGGCGTTTTCAACTGAATAATTCTACGAATCTTCAGTTTTATATATGACTGCATTGCCATTCATCGCACACGCTCCGCATTGTGCTATAAGAATCATGTCAATAAGTTCATAGCCGTTAGACTTACTTCGAGCAATGGCTCGTCAAGACCAGTAGCCGTACAGACAATGATTGTAAAGGCATGATGTAGGTTCCATATGCAAGTAAATCATTCTTATTTTGACAAACCTTGGCCCTTTCAGAGATCAAAATGGCGGTCATATTATTTCAATTTTCGTGTATTCGTTCGCACTATTGTGTACCGGCTCTCAGAAGGTCTCTTGAAAACATACAAACAGATGGAAATCTTCTTTTGTTGTAGGACATACGAATGTAATATACCCAGTACAGTTTATTGAATCGTTTCATTTAAAATATGGGATTTATAAACCTCGGGAGGTTTAAGATCCATTAAAGAAACTCGTCCTTCCTTTAATGGATCTTTAAACCTCCCTTGGTTTATAAATCCCATATTTCATAATAAGAATAGTCTGACTACCGCTCTAAGCGCCCCTAGCCTTTAGGCGTTAAAATGAATGAATGCTTATATCATTAAACAAAATCACTTTCAAACCTAATGAATATTTCATAAATCCTTTAAGTACATTTTAAAATTACAAAAAATGAGAAACAGTTGTCCTCTATTTATTATTTTACACGAGAAAAAAATCAGATTTCAACAGCAAATGAAAAAAACAACAACATGTATACATCCATCCCCAATATTGTGTAGAGATTTCAGAAAAATTATTGGGTCTTTCCTCCAGACCCAATAATTTCAACAGCAAATGAAAATCAGGAAATGAAAAAAAAAACAAAAACAAAAAAAAACATGTATACATCCATCCACAATATTGTGTAGAGATTCAGAGAAATAATAGCACATCTTTAATAGCTATCTTGGCGGATTTGCATAAAATTTAAATAGGCTATCTATAACTATAGTTTGGACTACTGAGAATTTTCGGTTTCCAGCACTCTGTGTTTCCTCATAAATATCTATCAATAAAGAATATTACTAGAATAAGTGAAATGATAAAGTCGATTGCCATTTGACGGGCACTAAACAAAGTTGAACAAGAGGGCCATGATGGCCCTGGATCGCTCACCTGAGTATCCTGTGAACTTAACCTCAGAAACATCAATACGTCCAACAGACAGAGTTTCACAAAGATTCAATGGAAAATGAACCCTTTATTGTGTACCTTAGGTTTTTATAAGATTTAACCTAATGACCTAGTTTTTGACCCCACATGACCCGGTTTCAAACCTGGTCTAGATTGTTGCATATAAACATTCTGA
Source organism: Ctena decussata (assembly GCA_963989385.1). Taxonomy (NCBI): domain Eukaryota; kingdom Metazoa; phylum Mollusca; class Bivalvia; order Lucinida; family Lucinidae; genus Ctena; species Ctena decussata. Next base: position 76,690,338 of record OZ022503.1, on the reverse strand, counting down.
CAAATTTTCATGAATATCTGATCAAAACTGTGCCCTCTAGACCGTAAACAATGTTTTTCTAAGGTTTGACCTAGTTTTTGACCCGACATGACCAAGTTGCACCCTTGGTCCCTATTTGTAGGAGATAAACATTTTGACAAAGTCTCAGGAAGATTAGAACAAAACTGTGTCCTCTAAAGTGTTCACATGGTTTTTCTAAGAACTGACCTAGTGACCTAGTTTTTGACCTGACATTGCCCAGTTTCAAATCAGGTCCAGAGTTTATAAAAATAAACATTCTGACAAAGTTTCACGTAGATTATATCATCACTGTGCCCTCAAGAGTGCCCAGCAGTTTGGGAGGCGAAGTCGTTTAAAGGTTTTTCTATTTCTAGCTCTAGCGGCCATTTTGTTCAGCGGAGCGGAAACGTTTTAGCAATTTTGGTAGAGGGTCTCCTAAGAAACATTTCTGTGAAATTATTTCAAAATCTACCCAGCAGTTTTGGAGGAGAAGTCGTTTAAAGGTTTTTCTATTTTTAGCTCTGGCGGCCATATTGTTCTGCGGAGCGGAACCGTTTGAGCAATTTTGGTAAAGGGCCTCCTAAGGAACATTTCTGTGAAATTATTTCAAAATCTGCCCAGCAGTTTGGGAGGCGAAGTCGTTTAAAGGTTTTTTTTCTATTTTTAGCTCTGGTGGCCATTTTGTTCAGCGGAGCGGAACCGTTTTAGCAATTTTGGTAGAGGGTCTCCTAAGAAACATCTCTGTGAAATTATTTCAAAATCTGCCCAGCAGTTTGGGAGGAGAAATCGTTTAAATGTTTTTCTATTTTTAGCTCTGGCGGCCATATTGTTCAGTGGAGCGGAACCGTTTGAGCAATTTTGGTAAAGAGCCTCCTAAGGAACATTTCTGTGAAATTATTTCAAAATCTACCCAGCAGTTTTGGAGGAGAAGTCGTTTAAATGTTTTTCTATTTTTAGCTCTGGCGGCCATATTGTTCAGTGGAGCGGAACCATTTGAGCAATTTTGGTAAAGAGTCCCCGAAGGAACATATCTGTGAAATTATTTCAAAATCTGCCAAGCAGTTTTGGAGAAGAAGTCGTTTAAAGCAAAAGTTGACGACGGACGCACGACCGGACGACGGACAAAGACCGATTACAATACCTCACCTTGAGCACTTCGTGCTCAGGTGAGCTAAAAAAAGCCACAGTGACCTTGACCTTGGGCGCAGCACCCTGAAAGTCGAACTTGCTCGAGATATTGTCATACCCTACATTTGTGTGAAGTTATTTCAAAATCCATGGAGAAATGTAGGTGCTAGAGCCATGACTAAGTTTTTCTAAAATTAGCCACAGTGACCTTGACCTTGGGTGCAGCACCCTGAAAGTCGAACTTGCTCGAGATATTGTCATGCCCTACATTTGTGTGAAGTTATTTTAAAATCTATTGAGAAATGTAGGCACTAGAGCGATGACAAAGTTTTTCTAAAAATAGCCACAGTGACCTTGACCTTGGGCACAGCACCCTGAAAGTCAAAGATGTTTGAGATATTGTCATGCCCTACATTTGTGTGAATTTAATTTAAAATCGGTTGAAAAATGTAGGTGCTAGAGTGATGACTTTCTAAAAATAGCCACAGTGACCTTGACCTTGGGCGCAGCACCCTGAAAGTCAAACTTGCTCGAGATATTGTCATGCCCTACATTTGTGTGAAGTTATTTTAAAATCCATTGAGAAATATTGGTGCTAGAGCGCTGACAAAGTTTCTCTAAAAATAGCCACAGTGACCTTGACCTTGGGCGCAGCATCCTGAAAGTCGTACTTGCTCGAGATATTGTCATGCCCTACATTTGTGTGAAGTTATTTCAAAATCAGTTGAGAAATGTAGGCAATAGAGCGATGACAAAGTTTTTCTCAAAATATGTGATGACGTTGTTTTCTCCATTATAACACTATGGGATTTTTTTCAAACGCTCAAGGGCAGCTAACTCCGTAGTCTGTGCTCGAATCCGGCCAAATTTCGAACTTATCCAAGCTCTTATGTATGTCATCATTACCTGCAAGTATGATAAGGATCTAAGCAAAAACAGTTGAGAAAACGTGATGACGCTATTTTCCCCATTATAACCTTATGGGATTTTTTCAAACGCTCAAGGGCAGCTAACTCTGTAGTCTGTGCTCGAATCCAACCAAATTTCGAACTCATCCAAGCTCTTGTGTATGTCATCATTACCTGCAAGTATGATAAGGATCTAATCAAAAACAGTCGAGAAAACGTGATGACGCCGTTTTCCCCATTATAACCCTATGGGGGCTATCTGTTGCCATGGAAACCAGAGTTCTGAGCTGATCGGCACCAAAACCTAATGCAGCCTTTCCCCCACCCAAATGATGCTTCAGATAAAATTTGATTGCAATCGGCCCACTGGTCTCTGAGATATTCATGTTTGAAAGTGTTGACGCACGCACCCACGCACGGACGCACGGACGGACGACGGCTCGACTCCCATCCTATAAGCTCACCTCTGAGCCTTCGGCTCAGGTGAGCTAAAAATACGGCTATCTGAGCGCTCTTCATTTTGCATAGAAACATGATTGAACCATCACATTTTTCATAACATCACTGAGCTTGGAAGCATTTGTGTTATGCTCAAAAAGTTTTCACAACAGAGTGTGTATCACTTTTGAGCATGACACAAATGCTCAGCGTCATGCTAAAAAGTGATTCACAACAGACTGATCTGAAAAAAGAATTCAAATTTTCTGGTCCAACTAAAATAGGTTTAGCAAGAAGAGTCTGTCTTATTCCACTCAAAAGCATTAAATCCAACCTTGAATTCATGTATTTTGAAAGTGTGTAATTTACTGACAGAATGTCATTATGGAGAATGGATTCGTACGTTGTCCGCCAGAAGCCCCGGCAGCTCAGTAGAATCAACGCTCGCCTGCTGATATGGTGCACTGGGTTTGAATCCCGCTGGAGGCGGAAAGCTTCTCAGCCCTAAACAGGATTCCATTGCACCATCCTTTAATTTTCACTCTTTCATCGTCCTGGTATCCTGATATAACTGAAGTACTGTTGACAAGGACGTAAAATCGCAAGTCATCCATTCATAAGTTGTCTGCCATGAATACATTTAATCAAATTTAACTTACCTTTATGGGATCCTCCACCAGCAGATTTGGGTTTTTCGATTCGTCTTGTGTGCAAAATGAAATTCCACATGTTGAAATATTTTCTGTTCCATTTCCTTTTTCGTATGAGAAAACAAGAGATGAAACTAGATTTCCCCAAATATTTCCTGAAAAAGGATGGCTTATAATTTAGTGTCGACCAAATAAAAAAGGAGGATAAATATAAGCTTTCCAAATGATCAGTCATATTACATGTATGAACTTGAGTATCAGTTGCTACCAAAATAGCAAAATTTCTGTCCGTTGAGGTTATGCATTCTATTTGTGCGCTTTATCCAAAGCTGCAGATAAATCGTTTGGAAACAACGAAATACGACTAGGAAACGGTTATAGCATATTTATAGCCTGCTCCTGTGAGTCAAACTTGCAGCCAGCTGTTCTCTCTCTCTCTCTATCTCTCTCTCTCTCTCTCTCTCTCTCTCTCAGTCACTGCCTCTTTCATTCAAAGACAGAACACAACAAAATATAAATGGTAAATATCATATGAATAGATACATTTCGGCATATGCGAACAGACCACTCAGACCAGCTTGGGCATCTGCAACTTCTGATCAGAGTCTTCCCTTCTTGCATGTACGATGCATGAATCCTGCCCTGGGATATCTAAAACATAAAAAAGAGAAGACTGAGGTCAGGCCCGGAGGTTATAAAACTTGAGTACCTTCTCCAACTAGAAATAAAGCACACCAATTGGCTGCTTCCGAGCACATGCTCGGAAGCAGCCAATCAGTGTGCTTTATTTTGAGTTTCAGATTATACTCAAGTTTTATAACCTCGGACCCAGTTTTCACAACTGCGCAGGGTGTGTGAGTAGTCCAATCAATAATGTACTAACCTGTGTGAAACACTGTGTAGAATATGCTGAAGAATTTGCTCAAAACATCACAAAAGACCTCATTGTTTGTGTTTGAATATTGCTCTGACAATTCCGATACAAACGCCATCTGACCCGTCCAGAGATTAGAAGCACCGACGCCGAGGAGAACCGAAGTCGGAATGATCGTGCCCCATGTTGCTCGAAATGATGCAGCTATATAGGCAATATAACCGAACACTGAAATCACCATCGTCCATTTCAAACCAAGTTTGGAAAATAAGAGTGGAGGTAGAAACAGGCTTGACACAAGTTTAGACAAATAAACAACCGTTAGTCCAGTGGTGCCAAGACCACCAGCAACGTTGAGGCTACTCTGAAGATTTTCAAGCGATGAATACGCAGCAAACAACAGTAGAAAGGCTATGGTAACAACTGCTAGATTTTTGTAAATCCCAATCTTATTTCTGACTACTGCACTGTCTTTCTGAGTTTCAATAATTTTAACACCAGTAAGTCTCGTTTCCTCAGAACCCCTGTCCAATTCCTCATCAGTGTTATTTTGCAGTGTATCTGTTTCAGTTTCCTCGTTTTTCGCGTTTGTTTCTTCATTCATATTTAAACCTTGTTCATCAAAATTTTACAATGAGCTATGTCAGTCAGAGAATAATGTTAAGAGCATCTGTAAACAACGAAAATAGATAAATTAGCGCACCGCGAAATCCGATTTGGATATTCTCTTTTTGTACCAACGATGTATGGAGCCTAAGGGGGTTATTTAGATAATAGCTGAGACTATGATCAGACTGTGCAAATGCGAATGTGAGACTGGATGATATAAGGGCCTTTTCTGGTTTCACGTCTTTAATGTTTAGCGTAATCTTAATACTATCACTGAAGCACTTCAACAGTCAGTTATAGCGTTTTAACAAGTATCGTATCTGATATGAAAATATAGTTTCTTCTAAATATAGCAACCGAAATATGCATCTAAACAAACATATTTCGTTACAGTTGTCACACGCTATGAGAATAACCTGCGACAGTACTTTTGCACACACTTTTCATTATCCCCCCTTCATCGATCGGCTTGATATGACTGAAACTGTTGAAAGGGTCATAAACTCGCAAATCATCCATTTACCTTAGCAGGGACATGTAATCATAGTGGAGGACGCCAGAGTAGCTGAAGAGAAAAACTGAAGCTCCGCAAACTTTCAAAAATATACGCCCAGTGCCGACACTTACTACAGCGATGAAGAGCCAGGATGCCTGCGCACGGAGCTAGGAAGACAAAAGGATAAAGTGTTTAATAACAGCAATATGGACAATGTATCTCACCGGGACGTCTTTCTGACTTTTTGGAAGGAAAGTACATCTTATCAGTTTAATGTCGAAATGGAGAAGAAAGACAACTATAGCTTATTTCTTGCAAAGTCAATTTTAATGTTACAAAGTGCAGTTACCACCAGCAATTAGCATTTATATTAAACAGTTACCAAGGTACGTAAAATTCAATCATTCCATGGCTGTGAGAACAGTGTTATAACGGGCTTCATTTAGCTAAATGATCACATGAGCTATTGACAGATTTGGGATAAATGCAATGTACAATTAAATTTGGCCACTGAAGACCAATAACTACTGGTAATTTCCAAACAGATTCCAGATTAGTTTCTTTCTGATTCCGTGTTATATTTTGAATATGGTCCTGACGTAGCCTAGGTTATTCACTTGCGAACAGTTTGCCTATAAAATAAACAGTTAATTATGTATCTCGTATAATAGTCTTCTTCTTGTGAACAAGTAAAGTTAAAACTGACACTGTTGAGACAACAAGCAAAGTAAGAACTAAGGCTAATTTGACGTGTGTACACAAAAAGCTGCTGAGTCCAAAGGATAGCGCCCAGCCTGTAGAATCCAGCACACGGAAACATGAGATTGCAGCGTCTGTGTTCTTCGGAAAAGTATTTCCATACAACGCTGTAAAAGAGAGAAGAATGTGACAGAGAGGACTTTAACAGAAAGTTTCGTATAATGGCAAATATAACATTTTTTTTTCTATAAATCTAATAATTCCAAAAACAAATCTAATTTGCGAAAATGTACAGTTTTAAGAACAGACGAAAGAAAATAAACGATATTTTTTTGACAACAGAAATAACAGAGATAATTTCATTGAGCTTGAAAATTATGGAAGATACAGATTCATTTAAGCGTCGACAATGCAATGTTTGCTTTAAAATGTCATGTGACTTGATGCCAGTTTTCCAAAGATAAAAAATTGGTAAAATAAGTTTAGAATGACATCACCTTTCTGTGGATGTGCAGTAGTTAAACATCAGTTAAGACAGCTAGTCAGTCTTTCAGTGTTAATTCTGATTCTTCAGCATTGTGATCACTAAAAATGCTGAGAAGCTTGTATATCTAGTAAAATTTCTAAACTATTCTAAAACTATCTTAGCGGAGTTTGGCTTCCATTCTTTTGAGATGTTTTAGCTTTTTGCAGGTTCTTGCTGCATCGGACATCTCTTTCCTGATGCCTTTGTCTGTCGCCTTACTCACGCCGCAGGGGTTGAGGTGGCTCGACGGAGGACGCCTGTGCTCGCTAGGTAATACGTAGGCGTCTCTTACCAGATGTCTGCAGCTAAAGTCTCCCGCGGAATACGATAGTAAGTGTGGCTCGCAGAGGGATGCTCGTTGCCAGCCAAGACCTGTACATCATCTCTTTTTTTTCTTCTTTTTTGCGTTTAGCGACACTGAAGAAGTTAAATAAAGAAACGCGCGTCTGTCGCACTACTGCATGAAAGTGTTTTAAATATTCATACGAACAATCTGCCTCTCAAAGTTGAAGCTGAGTGGGTAATGGATTTATCATTGACAGACAGACGCCGCATGAAACCTTTATTAACCACCGACAGCATTCTAAAAAGTACCAAAAAATTATGCATTACAACTAGAACTTTTAAACCAGAAGACCAATGGTCCTGTAGCTCACCTGACACCTTCTGTCAACAGACACAATTTGTCATTTCGCTTATTTGTTACAAATTTGAAACCAGTAGCTTAAAAGGTGTGCATATCTTAATTTTAAAATCTCAGTGACTTTGAGCAAAGTTCAATGAATGACCTTGACCTTTGATGACCTTATGTCTTCATGTGTTCATTTTGTTAACCACATTTCCAATTATATATCTAGGCTTAAAAAAATCCCATGAAATCAGCTGTTTAAACATTTTCCCATATAAAAGCATAACAAACCAAAGTTGACCTTGACATAAATTAGGTCAAGGCCTATGCACCGTCATGATTGTACAAACAATGATGGGCCCGAGTCCTCAATGCAACATACCATGCCACGAGGTCATTGTGCCTTTGGTTCTGGAGAAGAATAATTTTGAAGGCGTTTTACCATACATGGGGATGGTGTCCATCGTGGTCATGTGACCATGACCAACTCAACAAACTTTAGTTCTTTTAACCCAGTGAAGCTCCATATGAAATATAGCTTCAAACAGCCCAGTGGCTTCAGAGAAGATGTTTGAAAATGTTGACAGGCAACAGAATCACAGTGACCTTGAACAAAGGTCAAAGAATGACCTTGACCTTTAACAACATAATGTCTTCATAGGCTTACTTAGTTAACCATAAATACCAAATACCATATCTAAGACTTGAATGGTTTCTGAGAAATCCGCTGTTTAAGCATTTTCCAATGCATCAAAATTGACCTTGCCAGAAATTAAGTCACACTCAATGCACAGTCCTGATTTGTATAAATTATGATGGGCCCAAGTTCCAAATGCTACATACCAAGTTTCAAGGTCATAGACCTTTTGGTTCTGGAGAAAAAGATTTTTGAACGGGTTTTACAATATATGGACATGGCGGCCATCTTGGTTATGTGACCAAGATCCCGGGAACCAAGTTTCGTTCCCCCATCCCAATAAGACTCCATATGAAATTTGGCTTCAATCGGCGAAGTGGTTTCAGAGGAGAAGATGTTTGAAAATCTTTACAACAGATGGACAGACAGAATGACCTTGACCTTTAGAGACATGATATCTTCATCTGGTCATTCAGTTAACCAAATATTCCAAATATTGTACCTTAGACTTGAATAGTTTCTGAAAAAAACATCAACACTGTTTAAGCATATTCCAATATAAAAGCCTAACATACCAAAGTTGAAGGTGTCATTAATAGGGTCAACGTCAATGCATGGTCATCATTTGTACAAACTATGATGGGCCCGAATGTCCAATGCTACATACCAAGTTTCAAGGTCATAGGCCTTTTGGTTCTGAAGAAGAAGAGTTTCGACGGATTTTTACCATATATGGACATGGCGGCCATCTTGGTCATGTGACCCAGACCCTGGTAACAAATTTTCTTTCCCCCATCCCACTGAGACTCCATATGAAATTTCGCTTCAATCGGCGAAGTGGTTTCAGAGGAGAAAATGTTTGAAAATCTTGACGACGGACGGGCTGAGAGGATGACCTTGACCTTTAGTGACATTATATCTTCAGCTGTTCATTTAGTTGACCATAAATACCAAATATTGTACCTTAGACTTAAATAGTTTTTGAAAAATCCACTGCTTAAGCGTTTTCCCCTATAAAAGCCTAGCATACCAAAGTTGACCATGTCATAAATTAGGTCAAGGTCACCGCAAGGTCATCATTTGTACAAATTATGATAAGCCCGCATGCCAAATGCTACATACCAAGTTTCAAGGTCATAGGCCTAGAAGATTTCTGAAGGGTTTTTACCATATATGAGCATGGCGGCCATCTTGGCCACGTGACCCAGATACCCCGAACAAACTTTCGTTCCCCAACCCATGGAGGTTCCATATTAGATTTGGCTTAGATCGGCCCACCGGTTTTGGAGAAGACCTTTAAAAATGGTGGACGAACGGACGACGGACTACGGAGCATTGCCATACTATAAGCTCACCTTTGGAGCCTTCGGCTCGGGTGAGCTAAAAAGAAAGAAGTGACACAAACAATAATACTCACATGATAAAAGAGTTGAGTAAACTGAATATCCAACGGCCCATATTGCTACACAAATGTAGAATATATGAGGTGCGTCCTTATTCGGACTCCAGAGGAACAAGACTATCCCTATCACAGTATGTAAAGTAAAGCCTGAAAGTATTAACATCAATACAGAGTTAGTATAGACTATCTTACTGGTTAAATATGCATCATTGTTATTTGTTCATTATACCATCCCATCTCTGGTTGATTTCTAAAACACATTCAGGATAAATATTCTTGTCATAGCTTTTACGACCAGTTCAACAATATTTCAGACATATCGAGCTGATGGAATAGTGATGATGAAGGTAATGTGCGATGGAACCCTGTTTACAGCTGAAAACAATTCTGCCTCTAGCAAGATCCAAATCGGAGCGTAGCCTCTTCGAATACATAAAACCTTGCTTACTCTGTATATTATCGGATGCGGTAGATTACTGAAACCCTGGATAATCATGAAAGCTTGTAATCTAAAGCCAACTTCCTTACCTCCCGTCTCTCGTATACCAAACGAATGTTTTACTTTTTACTAAGGTATTTTACTGCCTGCATTTCATTTACTAACAATATGTGATACAACATGGTTCATCCGCCTGTACAGAGACAATTCATGATACCAGTGTTGGCCTTGCATGCTGGGAGGTATCTCATGCTAAAATGTTTGGTGACAGGGGCTAGTGCTACAACAAAATATACTCGTAGCAATAATTTTTAGAATTTCTGTTGCATATCAGACGCCTGAAAAACATCAGTTTTCACGCTGTTGAGTGTGAAGACAGAACTTAAAAATGAGATCTGTCTGGAATTTTTTCTTGAAATTTCAAATTTTGCGTCTTTTTTTTTCAAAGTAATGCTGAATGTTTAGGAATCCTATATAACTGTATATGTTCCAGAAGATTTATCCACAAATTTTATGAGAAATAAGATACATACTCCTATATTAATGTAAACTAGCTGTAAAATAGTCAAAAACAGTCTAGTGCCTACTGATTATAAAAGGAACCATATATCCAGTCCAGCGCGTAATCCTACCAAAGACAAGTGCAGATACTGAGCAACTAAGGCCGTAACACATCATGATGTATCCAACATTTTCAACTCCCATTGTACAACTTGTAAATGCCTGAAATAATATAACCCATTCATGTCTAGTTTCCCATAAAAAAGGACATAGGCAAACAGTGCAGACCCAGATCAGACGCCGCAAAATGTGGCGTCTGATAAGGATCTACACTATTTGCATAAAATTAACAGCAACTTGTGAAAATGAAAAATAGTAAAAAAAAAAAGAATGAAATAAAAAAAATAAAAAATATATACCGGACAACCCTAAAATGGACTTATCTAATCTATGGGGATGGAAGAGTCCATTTGGCATAAAATGAGATATGCTGTTTCACAAATCGACATCAGAATTTAGTCCGATATTGATTGGAGTTGCTTAAAAACGACATCTACAATACAAATTAAAATACCCAGAAAATGCCACAATCACCAAACACAACCCACTCTGAAAAGATTGCGATTCCTATGGATTGAAATAATAACAGAATTAAATATCTGAAGGGGAAGACGTTTTACAGCCGCCACACGGTACAAACTCTACAGCTGTGACATGCAAACAAAGGCCGTGTGCATACAGCAAATACTAAAGTCGGCCAGGGCGTTTGCGAAAAAAGCTTATCTACTTTACATGTAGATATCTCAAGTTTAACAGACTGTATATGAAAGAGACTTAGCGAATGCGTAGGCTGACTTGAGTCTTACCTGCTTTCACATGATGCAAGATATCTCTTCACGCAACGTCAAACAATTACAGGTGTACAGGCTGAATCCCTTGATATACTAATTCATTTCTATATAAATCAGTCACAAGCATTGTGAAAAACTGAGCTTAAATGCATGCGGACAAACTGGCGACTTGCTGTCTGGATATGCGGCAAGTGTTATTTGGGAAGGCCCAAGAACATTTTCCTATCGAGGCATATAAGAACTACACCAAAGCTAAAAATATGTGACAGTGTCTGGTATTTTGAGCTTTATGGAACGAAAATCGGAAATTTTTGTTTTGACATTTTCGTATTTATGAGTGCTTCCAGAATAGATTTTGAGCAGCACTAAGAAATAGCGCTAAGGTTTACTGCAAAAGCAAACGAAATTCACACCCACCCGATTTCTCTTTTTCGTTTCACTGATTGGATACAATTTACATACTAGCTGGATAAACCTTTATAATTCTAGTTCGTGACATCTTTTTTCAAAGATCTATAATGCGAACATTCTTTAAGGAATGTAGATGAAGAGAATTAAACACGCCGATAAAAATGTTGAATCACTCTTTTCAGGTGACTCTTTGAAATGTATTAGTCGGTGTGTGGAAATACAATTAACTTTACGTGCAAAGGACTAGGTATGATTTGGGCCATATTTGGCCCCCTCTCAAAATTTATTCAAATATTGTTTTTTTCATTAGTCACCTTGTCAACAATATAAATCTAGAAAATGGAGATGTTACGGCATGTACAAGGAAAGTTACAGCCATTCGTTTGTACATGCATTTCTGCCCTGCTTTTTAGCAAAGTTTAGGGGGTAGGGATACATTTTGCCTTATATAACAAGGAAAGGAATTTAAATGTAAATGATAAGTATCAGATCACATACTGTATGTAATTTTGATACTAAATCTCTTTCACAGTTACTGGTCTGCATTTTATCACGTGCATGAAGGGCGATAACTCTTGATAGATCACTGAAATTGTCGGATTACAGGAACGCTATATCAAACAGTTTTTTCGATCGAAAATTAATGTTTTAGGGGCGTGCCACAATTGCAGTATTTTGTCTTTCAATGGAATTTAGATAAACCTTTCATTTCAAGATCAATTCATGTGTAGCAGTCACTTTTCACTGAATAGTACATATTAGTCTAAAAGAAAACGGAAGAAAAAAATATTCAAAAAAATATGGGGGGTATGGATAAAATTTCCATTATTCTTGAGAGTTGATCAGTTGAAAATAGTAGGAAATGGTTATACAACAACAAGGATATAAAGAAAATAAACATATTTTGCATTCGAAGGAAAAAAATATTTCTAAGAAAGAAAAAGGGGGATAACTTATGCTTTACATTGAAACTGCATAGTAGTTAATGGTAATGAACACATATCTTTTTATAACTGCTGACTTAGTTTTGCAAACATCGGCCATATTTTTATGGGCTTCCTTTTATAAACGTTGTTATATAAACACAATAAAAATAATTATTTTACCCTACCCGTTTCCATGGCAACGATTTTCAAAGAAATAGATGAAGCGAAACAAGAAATAAGATATCTTTCATACATGTTTTATACTTGTTTTAATCGTGTGGTTCATTATTTTCGCACGATTTTTAAGTTAGTAGTATGCCAACCATATATGTAATATAAACTCTTAATTGATGCTAATCAGCAGAATGATTTAGTCGTGAATTTCATGTATGAGAGTGGGTGGGGTAACTAAGACACCGAGTTATTCATACCGTAATACCGGTAACTGGTTAATTCACAATCTTTGTCATATTATATAAACAGCCGGAGATATTGGAAACAAAGGGCAATGACTCTTTTGATTGAATTATGCATTGCTCATACTTTTCCATAGCTTAGCTGTTACTATGGTTCTATTATCAACTACGGCGGACTTTCCTCACAAAGGATCAGTTTTAGATCTTTTTGGTTTAAACATATTTTTTTCGAAAAAAAATATGTTCAACATATATTGTGATAAATTTATATAAGGATACGAACGGAAGCAAAATGCTCATATAGTTCTTCTCCTTAAATCTTCTTTTTGACGCTGAGTGCAGTCCAGAAATGCATTGTCGCCATAACACTCATGATTGTAGGCCTATAGCTCAGAGCAATGTTCTATCCATCGACTGAGAGTCTATCATTCGTTTGTTAGACATGTCCCAGACTTGTTCTGGATAGTTAGGATCTACCCTGAAAAACAGGCGTAATCCCTTCTTTTCTCAGTTTTGATGTTACTTGGTTTAATTTATGAAATGGGAGCAACTCTAACATGCAATTTAAGGGACGAGTCCTTTTTATCAGGTGTGTGTGTGTGGGGGGGGGGGGGGTGGGGGGGGGGGTCCGGCTACATTTTCATATGGTTCACCAAAGTTTTTCCGATTCCCCACCCCCCCCACCCCCGCAAGTCTCACTAGAATTTACCTATTCTTTCCAACCCCCCACCCCACCGCCCACCCCCGTCCCCAGATAGGTGACAAAAATTTTTATGACCCCCATCCCCCAATTCCAGCTACCCTTCACACACACACACACACACACACACACACACACACACACACACACACAGACACATCTCCCATCACCAACAACACCAATAACAATTAATTGATATATGAATTCAAATATCGTACTACTACTATTACTATTTCAATTTTTCTAACGACGTTCCCCAAGTGGCTCAGCGGTAGTACAAGTACCGTCTTTCGGTCCCGTCTTTTATGCGCTGTCCCGACTGCAACATTGCAGTTGCATGTATCCTTCCGAATCTGGAGTTGTTTCTGACAGTAGGTCAGGCGTCGTCATGAATGAAGAAGCGAAAAACTATGTTTTGCATCATATGTCCTGGTATTGCTTACCAAAAAAGGTAAAGCGGTCTGTTTTGGTTGTTTTATTTAGTAATATATCTTGGCGATCCGTAGATTGTCTACCCTCACTGTCAAAAGAGTTCCGGCTGCACGCGCGTCCTTGCAAGACAACCGTTGTCAATGACGTTATTTCATATAGAAAAGTTTAAAATTAGGTGCCAGCGCAGGCAAGTGCACAGCTGAATTTTCCACACATTGTTGGCGCTGTTAAAATGCATCATTACGCAAAAAATCAGCTGTGCACTTGCCTGCGCTCAGGTAGTTTTTGGCCCAAATGCAAGCAGAAAATGGTCGAAACTGCCAAAATCGGCTGAGGATAGGTACATTTATAGGCTCATCAGAAGTTAAGTATCATTAGAATATGGATTATTTTAATCAGAACTGATGGTTGAAGGTTTAAACTCATACATGACACGAAAAAAAGTTTAAGAAGTGCAATTTTGAAAATTCATAAATGAGGGGGCCAAATATGGCCCAAATCATACCTAGTCCTTTTATGACGTCACTTTCATTTCACGTTTCGTGACGTCAACGTCGCACCTCCACAAGGCTCAAAATCGCAGGCACTGTCATATATACTTACAGCGTTAAAATCACTGATCATAAAGCCTGCTGCGAAACCTCTGTAAATTGAGGCTGGAATTAATAACTGCTGATATCCAGACTCTTTAAAATGCCTTATACCCATTGTGAGAAGTTTCACTGAGGACAAGTTCTTCTCAGATGATGAATTTATATTGTCCAGCAGAACAGCCATCAACAAAACCGCTAGTGCTCCACAGCCGAGACAAAACCCAGAATATGTGTAGATCTGGAACAGAGGTAGTGTAAAAACTTGATGGGTCAAACCAAACAGTTTAGAGCCTGATCAGACTGCTCCTAGAAGGAGCAGTCTGATCAGGGTCTTCACTGTTTGCCATTCAATCTGTATCTTTAGGGCGCAATACTTCATCGCAAAAACAAATTGTTTCAATTTAGGACAATTAACGTAATTATTTTAAGTGTCCCTGTTTTAGATTTTTATGGCATTAGGCTAAAAATCCTTCGTATTGGGACAGACTTGTATGAGCAAACAGTTTTATAAAGTCTCTAAAAAGTGAAAGTGAAGTTTGTCCAAATAAAGATACGGACAAATCTATTACAGAAATTAGGAGCGCAGTGGCTAAGGTGTCCAATACAGATAATTATTCATCGTGACGTCGTACATTCAAACAGAAAAGACTGAAAGGGTATCTTTTCTGAGCCTGTTCCTTAATACACTAGAGCCCCGGTCGCTCAGTAGGTTGAGCGCTTGTCTATTAAGTTTACGGCCCGGGTTCGAATCCCACTACAGGCGTAATTCTTTTCAAACGTAAACGTTTCATTGCACAGAGCCTTTCATAACCATCCTACCGTGTTCCTGATGACTGAATGCTGTTAAACCCGATTCCATCCATCCATCCATCCATCCATGCTGCTAACCATCAAACTCTTAGAAGATACCAAAACGTGTAAAAGAACATAAAATTGAGTCTATGATGGTGACTATCTTAGATTGTCTTGATTATTCCAGCCTGAAAATAATGCTATGTTGCATATTCATTCATGTTTCGATAACGTTAAAGCTGTCCTTCCGGGGCCCGAAAGTAGTTGTCGTGACTGACTAATGAAGATAACAAAATAAACAAGAATTCCGCGAAATGCTTTGGCTCGCCTCTCGCTCATTGTTACAAAGAGGTGCATGTACGACTTTAAGTGTTTAAACCAGAAAACTCGACGAAAGTTTACGTGGCCAACGCAAACGATGCCGGAACAGTAATACTTATGTCTCGCTTCTGAGACAATAGTCCAGTCAAATTATGGGAGAACCTAAAACAAATTGCAACAAAAGGTTTCTTTGCGGTAATAAGCTCCTAAAACCTACATTTTTAACATACTAAAAGTAGGACAAAATCGGAGAATGCGAAACTTGATTTTTTCATATGTCTTGTTTTCGAAGGATTTAAACCACTGCACAGCTACGTTTGGTCGGAAAGCCACTTCTAAACATCATTTCTAGACAAGTTAAATCCATAGAAGTCGTTGATAAAGCAGTTATATACTGTTCTTTAGGTTTTGTCGACCATTAAATTTGCTGATTATGCATAACCGGTCGATCATATAGTATATTACTATTGGTTTACCCCGCCCACCAGTGCAAATTTTGCTTTTACCATAACCTCTATTCAGATGGACAATATGAGTGGTAATGAAGACAGTAAACAGAATCAATGTTTTCAAATGAAGACTGTGACAGAACAATAGAAAAAACAGCTTGATGTAACTCCCATTTATCAAATGATGGGACATCTGAGGGCGTTGTTTTGTTGCTTCACGTCCACGGTAACGGCCATGGTCATGTCGGGACGGTAAGTTAACCTTACGACACTATTCATAGGCCGGCTTCGACCTCCTTTGCGGTTAAGCAGTACTAAGTGCACATACTTTCGCCAGTAACTGACAACTGTCATTCTTGAATCAGCGGAAGGAGAAACGGAAGTAAGTAGCCGGACCGGGTATCGAACACAGGACCTATGGTTCTTGAGTCAGACGCGCTACCTACTGTACTATGTGGACTGGCTAAGTACTTCATGTGTTGAAAGGATAATCCACTGGAGGGTTAAATATGCAGATAACTTGGAGATGCTTTGGGATATTAGGTGATGACCTCCATGACATTTTTGCATTCAAAAATGGTAAAATGTTTACTTTTCTGGTTCAAAATTTATAAATTATACCTCCTTCCCGCCTAACAGCCACCTCCCCACCCCGCCCACTCCTCTGGAAAGAAATTGTTTTAGCTCGCCTGAACGACCTTCAGGAAGAGCCATTGTTGTCACCCCGGTGTCGGCCTCCGCGTTTGCACCCGCGTCCATATCCACCTTTTGGGTGTTATAAGTTATATTAAAACACCCATATCTCTTTAACCCACTGATAGCTTAAGATGATACTTTCACTTATGCTAGATAATGGTCCAACGTTTTACACCATTGCCCCCCCCCCCCCCCCCCCCTCAGTGACCTTGAGGTCAAGGTCATGGAACTGGAAATTTCATGTTAAAATATGGGATGTTCTTTAAGGTTTTATCTCGTCTGTCAATGTGAGCTTATAGTATAGCCTTGGTCTGTAGTCCGTTGTCGTCTTCCACACTTTAAAACATACCTCCTAAACCATCTGCCCAATCTTGATCAAATTTTATGTGTAGCATTGTTGAAATGGGGGATTGACTGCATTAGGTTAAAGGGCAGATCAGATTGGATCTCTGGATGCCATGGCAACATAAAGCTCCCATAGACTTATAATGGGGAAAGACTTAAAAAGTATTTTTCTCTGAAACCATGACGCCCAGAGCTTATATATTTAGTATTTAGCAATGTTTTGTGGTCCCCTACATCACTCCTGCCAATCCATCACCTGGTGTCCAAACTGGTCCCACCCTAGAGCCACACTGCTTTATATAGGGATATATAGCTGAAGAACCTTCAAAAAATTTTCACTACGAAACCATGAGGTCCAGAGCTTACATATTTGGTATGTAGCAATGGTAGTGGTCACGTACATAAATCCTGCCAACCATGCCTCTAGGATACAAATTTGCCACCCCCAGGGGTCATTAGCTCCCACAGAGTTATGACGAGAAAAACTTAAAAAAAAAATCTTTTTTGAAACCCTGAGGCCCAGACCTGATGTATTTGGCATGCAGCAGTGTTTGGTGGTCCCCTACATAAATCCTGCCAACCATGCCCCTGGGGTCCAAACTGGCCCATCCCCGAGGGATTATTTGTTTATATAAGGCTATATAGCTAAAGAACCTTCAAAAATTTTCCTCTCTGAAACCATGAGGCCCAGAGCTTACATATTTAGTATGTAGCAATGGTTAGGGGTCACCTACATAAATCCTGTCAACCATGCCCCTAGGGTCCAAATTGGCCACGTCCCAGGGGCATTAGCTCCCATAGTCCCAAAAAAGCTTCTCTGAAACCATGAGGCCCAGAGCTTTAATATTTAGTATGTAGCAATGTTTAGTGGTACCCTGCATAAATCCTGACAACCATGCCCATGTGGTCCAAACTGGCCCCACTCCAGGGGACATTTGTTAATATAGGGCTATATAGCTGAGAACCTTCAAAAATCTTTTCTCTGAAACCATGAGGCCCAGAGCTTACATATCATTTAGTATTTAGCAATGGTTAGCAATGATGGTTAGTGAGCACGTACATAAATCCTGCCAACCATGCCCCCCTGAGATCCAAATTCCAAATTGCCCCCCCCCCCCCCCCCACACACACACACACCCGGGATCAATCATTGGCTCCCATAGACTTATAATGGGAAAAACTTATTCAAAAATCTTATTCTCTGAAACCATTTGGGCCAGAGCTTATATATTTATTTAGTGTGTAGCAATGTTTAGTGTCCCGTAACTCCTGCCAACCAAGCCCCTGGGGTCCAAACTGGCCCCACCCCAGTGGGTCATTTGTTTATATAGAGCTTTATCGCTAAAGAACCTCCAAAAATCTTCTTTTCTGATATAATGAGGCCCAGCGCTTACATATTTAGTATTTAACAATGTTTAGTTGTCACGTACATAATCCTGCCACCCATGCCTTGGGTCCAAACTGGCCACGCCCCTGGGGTCATTAGCCCCCGTAGACTTATAATAGGGAAAAATCTTTAAAAATCGTCTTCCCTGAAACCATGAGGCCCAGTCCTTACATATTTAGTACGTAGCAATGTTTTAGTGGTCCCCTTCATAAATCCTGCCGAGGAGATTTACAAAGACTATTCATAAGTACATGTATGTTGCACTGTTTGTGTTATTGTGCATGTAGTATTCTGCTCTTTGTGCCTTTGATTCGGGCTTCTCATGCCTTCAGATATCAGTATTTTAAATTGAAGCATGCTTATGCTAAGCTTAGTAATCAGTATGACATATTTCTTGTTGCAGTTCAGTTACTGACCTTCAAAAATTCACTTCAGGTTTTAAGGCAGAATAAAGTGGGTGGGGTATTTTATACCATTTTAAGACCTAGATGGCTTTACATTCAACAACAAAATGGGTCAAATTGAATTTTAAGCTTCTAGATTCAATTCTGATAGAGGCAGAATAGGTTTTTAGAGATAAAACTCACACCAATAATGTTATGTCATATAAAACATTACAAATAATTGGTATATTTAAGACGCAAATAGGCGCATGTAAAACTGCAGAAAAAATATGTTTTGCATCATCCGATTTTATCCTACTTTTGATATGTCATATGTGAATGTTAGTCCTCAACAAAAATGCAAAAAAAGCTTTTGTTGCAATTTGTTTTGGGTTTAGGGAAAAAAATCGCCAGTTTGCCTGGACTACAAGTACATTTGTAAGTAACAGCTCTTTAGTTTTACCTCTGTTCGATCTGCTACAACAAGATTTGGGTTGCCACTTTCCTGCAAGGGACAGAAAGAGACGCCGCAGGTTGAATTTGTTTCTGTAACATTTTCTTTTTCTCTTTTTGACAGAACAAGAGATGAAGCCAAGTTTCCCCAAATATCAGCTGAAAAAAGAAAAGATATTTGAGCCACGACACGACAAAACCAACAATGTGGTTGTGCGCCCAGCGCAGACTCAGATCAGCCTGGGCATCCTCCCAGTCTGATCAGAGTCTTCGCTGTCCGCATGGAGCTAGCTTAGACCATTGGCTACCCTTTAAGAAAAAAGCGAAGGCTGTGATCAGACAGGGCAGAAGCCCAGGCTGATCTGAGTCTGCGCTGTGCGCACAACCACATTGTTGGTTTTTTCGTGTCGCGGCTCATTTGTAAGCCACGCCAGGGAAGGCTCTCTTAGGTGGATTGTTACACTTACAGGGACAGCAAATCTAACAATATCTCTCTTGCCTTCCTTCTCAAGGGGTGTGAACTATTAAAGATTGATTGTTTTGTTGCTTAACGTCCACGGTAAACAGCTATGGTCATATCGGGACGGTCAGTTTACCTAACCACACTATTCCTGGGCAGGCTTAGACCTCCTAAGCGGTTTACCAGTACTAAGTGCACATACATTCGCCAGTAACTGACAACTGCCCTTCTTTAATCAGCGGAAGGAGAAACGAAAGTATGTGGCCAGACCGGGTTTCGAACCCAGGACCTCTTACTTTTGAGTCAGGTGCCCTACCGATTGCGCTACCCGGCCCAGCGTGAACAATTAAAGAATTTGTTTCCCAAGCAGTAAATTATTTCCTGCAAAAGGTTCCATTTTAGATGGTCCTTTTCGTCCAAGGAAGCGAATTGAAGAAGCCACAAAAGTTGTCTTACTGAGTAAAAATGGCGGGAAATGGATACGTGTCATAGGGTGTAGGTAATTAGGGATATAAACACTTGTACTGCCTTGCGGTACAAGCCGGCTTTTAAAGCGACGGGACCTTTCGATCTATAGTCGAGCACTCTACCACGAGTGTTCGACTATAGATCGAAAGGTCCCGGGTTCGATCCTCAACTCGGGCGTGAGATTTTTTAAGAGTCCGTGACAAATGGCGCCCATGTTTCCCGGGTTCGATCCTCGGCCCGGGCGTGAGATTTTTTAAGAGTCCGTGACAAATGGCGCCCAAGAGTCCGTGACAAATGGCGCCCACGTTGGGCGCCATTTGTCACGGACTCTTAAAAAATCTCACGCCCGGGCCGAGGATCGAACCCAGGACCTTTCGATCTATAGTCGAGCACTCTACCACGTCGCTATAAAAGCCGGCTTGTACCGCAAGGCAGTACAAGTGTTTACATCCCTAATTACCTACACCCTATGACATGCGTACCAATTCACCTTTAGGCTTGTGCGAAAGTTCAGATGAGCCTCAATGTCTACATTTTCATATCTGACAAAATCATTTGCAGTCTAATCCTTGTAAGATACGCGTATGGCTTTGCCAAAAGCAATATCATGACAGGGCAGCCATATATTATAGTGCTTCCATTCATTTTGAGTCATTTTGAAAATAGAGTTCTGCTTACTATGACTTAATTGCAAGTTAAGAGATAATGCTCAGTGTCGCGATTCAAAGTCAATCCAACGAGAGTCTACATACAGCTGCATTCGAAACTGACGATCTATCATCGGAAACGCCTTTCCTATCCGATTAGTCTTAGTCTTTGCTGATAGCAGCGCGATGATGCCTTAAGGTTATAGACCCATAACAGCATACAGGCAAATAAAGCGCGGCATCTGATCAGGGTCTACACTATTTGCATAAGACAAATGGGTATTCCTACTTAAAATAGAAAATAAACTGAACCAAACACCCCTTAAATGACAAACAGACTCATCCAATAAATACAGATAGAATACAGATGGAAGAGTCCACTGGGCATTGATGGGTTAAACGAAATTGGCAAAGGGAGAAAAGGGGCCTACGATGTTTCTCAATGGCTGAAAATGTTAGACGGTATTTATGGGTCTACGACCTGAGGATCTCTTCGGCTGGCAACCGGCTAATATTGGAAATAGGTTGAAACAGAAACAAAGTCAAAAACAAACCTGAATGAAACATCGAGAAGAAAATTCCGAAAAATCTGTCTGTTGTGTGAGAAGAGCTTGAAAAGCTTCTGGATAACTCTGTGATATAAGCCATCTGTCCCGCCCAAAGATTTGCGCCACCTAATCCCAACAGAACTGATGTCGGAATAATAGTTGCCCACACAGCGTAGAATGATGCTGATATGTATCCGAGATAGGGAACTAAAGACAAGACCATTGCCCATTTGATTCCTAACTTAGAAAGTGTGAATGATGGTAAAAATAAGCTAGATACTATCAATGAGGCGTAGATGGTAGTTAGTCCGACTGTTCCTAGTCCCTCCGAGATATTCAAACTGCTCTGTAGATTTTGCAAGGACAGGAACGCTGAGAAAAGCAGCAGGAATGATAAGCACAAAATCGCAAGGTTCTTATAATGCCTCCATTTACTATGGCCTGTAGTGTTGCTGCATATGTCCTCTGTCCTTCCGTCGTTTTTCTCAGAATTAAGAAACTTTTCTTTAACCGCGTTGTCACTGTTTTCAGGAACTTCAATGCTGTTAGATTCATCATGCGATGACTTATTTGCTAGATTAGTTACCATTTCATCTATTTATATTTTTCACAACGTTTGCGCTTCTTTTCAACAAATCTTATACACAGCTGCATATAATATGGCTACTCCATGGTAATATAGGCCCCAAGGTTATAAAACTTGTTTCGTGCTCACCTTAGCTGAGCATGAGATTTTCTCTGCTGGTAAATATGAAAACGCCAACTAATGTTGGCATTTTCATATTCTAAGCAGAGAAAATTTCATACTCAACTCAACTGAGCAAGAAAACAACTGTACTTATCAGTTATCAGTAATTTGCTTTTTGTTAGCAAATAAAACTAGAAATGTTTCAAAAACTTATGTCCCCCACCAGCCCATTTCCCATCGCGTCTAATGAATAAAAAGCCTGTACAAACAAAATATCTAGGCAAGTTTGGAGATAATCCATCCACTGGTTCTAAAGATATCCTACATAGAAGACTGTGTCCTTAAAAATGGGTCAGGGCCATCAACTGCTAAAGATGTCTTAACCCTATCAAAACGATATATTCTTGCAAGTCTGATGAATATCCGTCAATTGGTTCAACGTATAACTCAATTTAAGAGAAAAAAAAGAGCATTTGTAGGTTAGCTTTTGACCTTGAAAATGGGGTCGAGGTCATTAAAACACAGTAGACTCTTGAGGTTGTCCAAAAGGTATATCTATGAAAGTAAAGTGGAAATCAAGCCAAAGGCTATTGAGACATATCAATTTTAGTGAAATTTGACATATCTAACTCCTCCTGTTATCTTGAAAATGAGGTCAAGGTCACCAACATCTGATCAGCTCTTAAGCTAGTCCAAGTAAAGTATCCATGCAAGTTTGGTAAAATTCCATCTACTGGTTCAAAAGATATCATGGCTACAAGCAACTATCATCTAAGTCCTCCAGTGACCTTTGAAATGAGGTCAAGGTCACCAAAATCTAAATAGCTCGTAAACTAGTTTCAATGATGTATCCATGAAAGTTTGGCGAAATTCCATCTTTTAGTTTAGGGGACATCGTGGGTATAAAAATTTGTCATCTTAGTCCTCAAGTGACATTGAAAATGGGGTCAAGGTCACCAAAATCTTATCAGCTATTTAATGTGTCCCAGTGATGTATCCATGTAAGTTTTGTGAAAGAGATATGTGATCAAGATATTGTCATCTAAGTCCTCCAGTGACCTTGAACATGAGGTCAAAGTCACCAAAATGTTATCGGCTCTTAAACTTGTCCCAATCACGTATTCAGGAAAGTTTGGCCAAATTCCATGCATTGGTTCAGGAGATATTGTGGGTACAAGAAACTGTCATCTTAGTCCTCCAGTGACCTTTAAAATAAGGTCAATGTCACCAGAATCTAAATAGCTCATACACTTGTCCCAATCATGTATCCAGAAAAGTTTGGCCAAATTCCATGCATTCGTTCAGGAGATATAGGGGGTACAAGAAATTGTCATCTAAGTCCTCCAGCGACCTTGAAAATGAGGTCAAGGTCACCAAAATCTAATCAGCTCTTAAGTTTGTCCCAACGATATAGCCATGCAAGTTTGGTGAAATTCCATCAATTGGTTCAAGAGATATCGCATATACAAGAAATTGTCATCTAAGTCCTCCAGTGACCTTGAAAATGAGGTCAAGATCACCAAAATCTAATCAGTTCTTAAGTTTGTCCCAATGATACATCCATGCAAGTTTGGTGAAATTTCATTCATTGGTTCATGAGATATCGTGCATACAAGAAATCATCATCTAAGTCCTCTTGTGACCTTGAAAATGAGGTCAAGGTAACCAAAATCTTATCAGCTCTTAAGGTTGTCTAAATGATATATTCATGCAAGTTTGGTGAAATTCCATCTATTGGCTCATGAGATATCGAGCATACAACAAACTGTCACGCCAACGCCCACGCCGACGCACCGGGGTCCGCACGGAAAACAATATGTCCCCCTCACCTCGGGGCCTGAGATATACTGAGTCAGTTCATTCTCCTTTTCACGTATGCTGTCTTCTCTCAGCTGAACAAGACCTGTCAAGGCAGGTCTCAGGATTTTAATGAAACAGAACAATTTTCCAAAACAGCGGTCGAACCCCGCTTATATAAATAAGTACTCAAAAACTTCTGTCTTCACTTTGTTGCGGAATCCTCTTGCGCGATAGTCCATAAGCAGAAAAGTTATTTAAACTGTATATTAAATCATTCACAACTTAAACAGTCATCTCTCTCTCTCTAACTTTAAACATTTTAGCTATATACTGATCTACTTCAAAAATGTTTACAGTGAGCTGGAAGAATTTTAAGACGGTAATGTAGGCTTATCTTTGATTTTAAGTGCAAACAAATATTTTAAGGGTCATTAATCAGAAATACATTCACATCAGAAGCGATTCGCCTATTTCACATCCTGTACCCTATCGTAGTAGCCATTACCGATATAAAGACAAAGATGACAGTACTATAAGTATTACTTTTGCTTTACAACTACAAAAATGTTCGTGGCTCATGGATGCACCCGCCTTGAACAACAAACAGCAAAAAATGTTTTTTCGTTTTCGCGACACATCACCTCAGTGAGTTAAACCCTAATGGAATTTGCATGCAAAATTCGTATCTGATTTAGGTGTTATGGCTCGGACACGAGGAAGATAACTCGAAACCTCAAAACAGAGAAAGTTGTCTTCCTTGTCTGTGATATATTGTCTTAATTGTATAAATTCATTTATCAAACTAGAAATGTTTTTCAGAGAAAAACTGATGCCCCCCCCCCCCCCCCCCCCCCATCAGCCCATTTCCCATCCCCTCTAATGAATAAAAAGCCTGTACAAATAAAATATCTATGCAAGTTTGGACAAAATCCATCTGCTGGTTCTAAAGATATCCTACATAGAAGATTATGTCCTTCAAAAATGGGTCAAGGTCACCAACTACTAAACATGTCTTAAACCTGTCACAACGATACATTCATGCAAGTCTGATGGATATCCATCAACTGGTTCAAGATATCTCATTTTTAAGAGAGAAAGATAGCTTTTGACCTAGAAAATGGGGTCAAGGTCATCAAAACACAGTACACTCTTGAGACTGTCCCATAGGTATATCTATGAAATTAAAGTGGAAATCAAGCCAAAGGCTAAAGAGATACATCAATTTTAGTGAAATTTTCACATATCTAAATCCTCATGTGACCCCGAAAACGAGGTCAAGGTCACCAAAATTTTGTTCAGCTCTTAAACTTGTCCAAATCATGTATCCACGAAAGTTTGGCGAAATTCCATCCATTGGTTCAGGAGATATTGTGGGTACAAGAAATTGCCATGTTAGTCCTCCAGTGACCTTTAAAATAAGGTCAAGGTCACAAAAATCTAAACAGCTCATAAACTTGTCCCAATCATGTATCCAGGAAAGTTTGGTGAAATTCCATCTTTTGGTCCAGGAGATATAGTGGGTACAAGAAATTGTCATCCAAGTCTTCCAGTGATCTTGAAAATGAGGTCAAGGTCACCAAAATCTAATCAGCTCAAAAACTTGTCCCAGTAATGTATCCATGAAAGTTTTGTGAAATTCCATTCATTGGTTCAGGAGATGTAGTGGGTACAAGAAATTGTCATCTAAGTCCTCCAGTGACCTTGAAAATGAGGTCAAGGTCACCAAAATCTAATCAGCTCTTACACTTGTCCCAATGATATATCCGTGCAAGTTTGGTGAAATTCCATCCATTGGTTCAAGAGATATCGCACATACAAGAAATTGGGTACACGAAATTGTCACATAACTCATCCAGTGACCTTGAAAATAAGGTCAAGGTCACCAAAATCTAATCAGCTCTTACACTTGTCCCAATGATGTATCCATGCAAGTTTGGTGAAATTCCATCCATTGGTTCAAGAGATATCGCGCATACAAGAAATTGTCATCTAAATCCTCCTGTGACCTTGAAAATGAGGTCAAGGTCACCAAAATCTAATCAGCTCATAAGCTTGTCCCAATGATATCCATGCAAGGTTGGTGAAATTCCACCCATTGGTTCAAGAGATATTGCGCATACAAGAATCTGTCACGCCGACGCCGACGCTGACGCCGACGGGATCCGCACTGAAAACAATATGTCCCCCGTCACCTTTGGTGGGGGGACATAATAATACAGAAAAGAAAGCACTTTACATCGCAATAGTTCAAGCTCTCCTAAAGTATTGTCATATGAATTAATCTAATCCAGTTATCATTTAATTTCCCTTTAATCGGATACACAAACTGGCTTTAACTTCTGCAGTGTCGAGTGAAAAGGCGCCTTTAGGGCGTGTGCAAAACAGCTAATCAAAGGGCAGTTTCAGTTGTAACACTTCACGTTTTGATGATCTGTCTGCCTTTTTACTCTGTACAAAGTTCAGTTTTTGGTCAGAGTAAAGTATGCATAGTGTCAGCTGGGGATTGCATATGCCCAATTCAGAATTTTAGCCACACGGCTCATAAGCATCTCGGCACATAGCATGTACCCAAGTAATCTGAGTGTCCCTACTCTCAAACGACTACTCTTAAAAGAATTTGCTCCCAGCTTCTATTTAAAGAGAAGCCCTCTTCAAGGGATGCAAATACTGTTCGATTAAAGCTGCCTTTCTTGCAAAAATGGCAGAAAAGTCATGAGGCGTGTCCACTCATCGTAAGTATAACTTTAACACAAGAATTTCGCAGCAGACGATCTCTCGCCTGTCTATGCCTTGTCACAAGACTGAACTAAGCAAGAAAACGACGGAAAGTTTATGCCACCGACACCGAAAAGAAAATGCTATACTTAAGGACAAAAGTTCTGCACGGATGTTAAATAAACATCCGTGCAGACTTTTGTCCTTAAGTATATATGCCTCGCATTCTGCTACTTGGTTTAAACATATTTATTTCACTTTTTCACAACATACATAGATAATACAACATACAAGTTTATAGGGCTTGAACGAAAGCATGTTGCTTATTTAGTTCTTCTCCTGCTAGTTGCAGGCGAGACAAAAACTAACCTGTGTGAAATATTGCAAAGAATATTCCAAAGTATTTGTCTGTTGCAATATTGCCCCTGATGTTGCCAACACTTGAATAGCTCTTTGCCAACTCCGTTACATACGCCATCTGTCCTGACCAGAGATTCGCTGCTCCAACGCCAATCAAAATCGAGGACGGAATAATAGTTACCCAAACCGCATGGAAGGATGCTGCTATGTATCCAAGATACGTAACCATACTTACTACCATTGTCCATTTCATCCCAAATTTAGAGAAACATACACCTGGTAAAAATATGCTCGAAACGATCAGTGTGCAATAGATGGTCGTTAGTCCAATAGTCCCAAGTCCTTCTGCTACATTTAAACTGCTTTGAAGACTTTGTAATGATTGAAATGCCGTAAAGAGAAGCAGAAACGATAAGCTTATTATTATAAGGTTTTTATATAGAGAGCGTGAGCTGACAAACTCAACGTCAATATTGTGCGTCCTTTTATTAGTTTCCACTGTGTCTGTTTGAAGAAAATTGATTTCAGTGTCCAGTCCTTCTGTACCACTAGCGTGAAATGGTGTTTCCTCGCCATCTCCTGTTTGAATAATGCCTTCTTCCTGTTTCTTACAACTTTCCATTTTTCTTTTTTTTTTCCTGACTTTGGCTACTTTCGCAAGCTTATAAACACGACTGTCACATGAAATTACCACAAAAAATGTAAATATTTGGACAGAGACATCAGAGCAAACAGTGCAGAACCAGACCAGACTGGTCTTGGTCTTCACTGTTTGCCATTCCATCAGCATTATTGGACGCATTATTGCAATGTAAAACCAAATTGTAACATTTTTAGGAATTATTTTAGATGTCCCATTTTTTTTATTTACAGTGACAGCATCCTAAATACAGA
Organism: Ctena decussata; assembly: GCA_963989385.1. Classification (NCBI taxonomy): domain Eukaryota; kingdom Metazoa; phylum Mollusca; class Bivalvia; order Lucinida; family Lucinidae; genus Ctena; species Ctena decussata. Next base: position 76,662,668 of record OZ022503.1, on the reverse strand, counting down.
CAATAAATTATTACTCAAAGTCGTTTCTCTGTCCCGCGTTGTGTTCTACTACGCTGGCGGCATTGCAAAATGAGCCGCGACACGAGAAAACCAACAACGTGGTTGTGCGCCCAGCGCAGGCTAAGATCAGACTGGGCATATGCCTAGTCTAATCAGACTCTTCGCTAAGCGCTTAAAGGGTAGCTAAGCTAAGCGGATGCCCAGGCTGATCTGAGTCTACGCTGGGCGCACAACCACTTTGTTGGTTTTCTCGCGTCGCGGCTCAAATGGTTTTTCCTTGAAGACATGTCTGCCCTGAGTTCACACATTTTCCTCAGATATTTTTGTCCCATTTGCTACGGTTATAACTATTAGACAAACTAAAAATCCTTTGTTACAGCATGTGACAGCAGCCATTTATATAGATCACTTAAATGACAATTAATGTAAGTGTATGATTCACTTGTACAAGACTCGCACCATATGGTTGCACAACGCATATGTTACTGTGTTACACAAACTTTATAATAGTAACATCATCGATTCTCATGTGTATTTTTTACTAAATAAAAAGTAAAATGGATTGTCGACATAGTAATTAAGTGCATTGAAATTCAAATTAAAGAAGACCTGTTGTAAAACAAAGTAGCTCGCCTATTTCTGCCTTTTCAAAAAAAAAAAAAAAAAAGGCAGAACCTGGCTTTAGCTCCTCCACCCAGCTATTTTTCATGATTTTATACATGAAGTATGTACTGTAAAAGTAAAGCAGTCTGATCGGAGTCTGCACTGTTTGCCATTTCATCTGTATTTTTGGATGCACTGCAGCGTTGTAAAACCAAATCATTTCAGTGTAAGGACAAATGTCAGGCCGGGCAAAACCTGCTCCTGGTACCACGAAGTCCAGTACGTACTACCTGATGCATGTGGGTAGATTGTTCTCATCCACCTGGGAAGCCAACTCATCTAGTGTCTATTTAAAACCAGAAAAGGCAGTGGGGCCCTTAACCTTGGTTGGCGATCCACCTGGAAGTTCATTGCTAGGTCTCTGTCAAAACCTATGAAAGACCGGACTTCTCTGCCGGGGAAGGGGGGGGGGGGGTTCTTGGTTCCAGCATAGAGCAATGTACCTGTACAGGTAAATGTGTGAAAATTTTGTCAACCAAACGCTGGACCAGAAAGAACAGTTATGATGATTTTATTGGCTGACTGGAGGTGTTGACACTGATCAAAAGATACACTGTGTTCAGTTCAGTTCTCCTAACGACGTTCCCCAAGTGGCCCAGCGGTACGTAACCACAGTTGCACGCACTTGACGTTGTGTCCGTCCAAGAATGAATGACATTGTGGAAGTTAATCCTCCTTATATGATACCATCCCTGTGAAAACAGCTTTTTTCATAATTATTGAGCGGAAGTCTTCCTTCAAGGATAGAACTTTTGAGTCCACCAGTACGAAATGTAAGACCCGTGCGAACCTTTGTCTGCTTGATACAGCAGCAACACTTTTAAAAGTGGTGAGGGACAGATCCTATCACTTTGGCTCTGTTTATATTATAAAAAGTGGGCAAATCGGTCTCCCAGACTAATGGGTCAGTCTTGGGGTGAGCACCACAGGACGGAACAACTGTTGTGTTCATGACCAAGGCAAGCCATATACTAGTAGTTATTATGGATTTCGAATGTGGTCAAATAAACAGTCTGGAGAGGAATGGGCTCCATCAAGCTTAATTTTGCGGTCAAATGCCTCAATATCTTAATACTGGACCGATCGCAGCCTGAGTTAACAATGATCATGCCTACCGTTGTCTGACAGGACGTAGGTGATAAGGTATGTCTCTGGTTTGTTACAAATTAAGAAGATCAGAGGGAGGGTGAACATCTAAATGGATATACGGAACGTAGGAACTCTGAGGCCAGCTGGTAATGAGTCGATATCAATGTAACATACTAGGCTGTTTGAGATGCGCTGGAAAAAACTGGTGAGATGTCCAACGACGTCAGGCAAGAGCAGTAACGAAGACAGAATACAATTCCTGGAGACTACCAAAACATCTGGCAAATCTAGTTTTATCTTGATCTGCATGAGAACAAATTTTGAGCCTATGGACTAGATCTTAAAAGAGTAGTCCTTGTAGAAAATACAAGGCCATAGTAAACTGTTACTCTTCTATTTCAGAATAAAAGACCAAAGGCCAAATGTCCCCGATTGTATTGAAACGTCAGCAATTGTGTAATGTGATTTTGGCTGTAGGCAGTGATGATCAAAGGTCACAACTCTGATGAATTGGATCATATAATCAACTGAAGAATTTGGCAGAGTGCAGTGTTTCACCTGTCCACACATTGTCGCAAAACAGAGCTAAAAATTGATGTGTTTACATCATCACCACCACCCCTGGTTAACTAAGTACAGATATACACCTTTTGAGCCTCTAATGCTGTTATGAAACGAAAAAGGGCTGTTATGAAATGAAAAAGATTTATAGTTACAAAACAAACTGGTCATTGACCAGGTTGTTTGGTAACTGTGACTCTTTTTCGTTTTGTTACAGCTCTATTTCGTTTTGTAACATCCTTGAAAACATAGTTAACCAGGTGTGACAACCGACAATGGAGAAATATTACCTAGGTCTCACTTCTGCTAGCCTCATGTGTGACAAAAACCACTTCTGATAAGTTTCATATAAATGGGTCCAATCTGACTCCGGAGTTCCTACCAATACTTTATAAATCAATGGACAGCTAAAGGGCCATAACTCTGGAAGAAACCATGAGATCATGATAATTATGAAATATGATTTGCTTCAAATGTAGAGAGAAGTCAAATGAGAGTTTGATGAAATTCATTTGAATGCTGATGGAAAAGTTGCTTTCACAAGATTTACATTGATACAATGATCAAGGGCTTTAACTCTGGCAGAAAGAATCTTATTGTGATACATTTGAAGTATGAATGGACAGATTTCTTGAAAGTTTCATGAAAAGACAGATTTCTTGAAAGTTTCATGAAAGTCAGTTGTATACTGAAGGAGCTGAACCACACAATTTGTGTTGCTTGACTGATCAAGGGTTGTCTATCTATTCTATTCTATCCCACAACCTTACAAGGTCGTTGGGGCACCACAGATGACTGAAACGATCCTTTTCCACCTTGTCCTGTTTTCAGCTGCCCTTGTTGAGCTGGCAAGGCCTATTCCATGTCCACTCTTTGATATGGTCTTCCCACCTCTTTTTCTGTCTACCTCTTCTTTTTTTTCCTTTCACTGTGCCCTGTAGAATCATCTTTGCTAAACCAGAAGACCTTGAGACATGGCCAAACCACCTTAGTTTCCATTTCTTGGCCAGGGTCAGGAGTTCATCATACTCTCCAATGGCTGCTTGGATCTTTCTGCGAACCTCCTCATTGGTTATATGGTCCTTGTATGTAATGTTCAGTAACCTTCAGTAGAATCTCATCTCAATGGCCTGCGTTTTCTCTCTAACTCTGCTGTCAAAGACCACAATTCACAGGTATACAGAAATATGGAAATGACAAGGGAGCGCATAAGTTTCACCTGTGATCCAAGAGATATGTTATCTATCCAAATTGGCTTCATTTTTGTAAGAGCTGATTCAGAAGTGGCTTGCGCAATACTTGAGAGAACCTCCTATTTAGAACAATCATCTGAGACAGTTGCTCATTGTGCAGGTTTTGTCGAGACTGTCATCTAAGGCTTCTAGTTCTTGCTCTTCCTCAGCTAAAGTGTCTATATCATTGGCAAACCACAGATTGGTTATTATTTATGCATGTGCTAACCTTCCTGTCTATCCAGAGGATCAGACATGATCCGTTCAAGAACAATGTTGAAGAGGGTGGGTGACAGAAGACATCCTTGCCTTACTCTTGTTCGGAACCATTCTCCCATGCTGCCATTCATCAGGACTGCACTTGCAGCCTTGTCGTAGAGCTGCTCAATGGTGCGGACTAGATTTGCACTGCTATTTTACTTCCACATAGTGGCTCATAAGGCTGCATGCCATACCCTGTCAAAGGCTTTTTTGAAATCAATGAAGACACAGCACAGATTTTGCTGATATTGGAGACACTTTTCACACAGGATTCTAAGGTTGAAGATCTGTTTTGTGGTGCTCCTTCCAGCTCTGAACACAGCCTGTTCTTCCCCTATTTCTTCGGCTTGGGGTTTAAGCCTGTTCAAGATGACTTTCAGCATGACTTTTCTTGAATGACTAATGAAGCTGTTGGTTCTGTAGTTCTGGCAAAGCTGTAGGTTACCCTTTTTAGGGAGTGTAATAATCAGCGACTGAGTCCATGGGGTAGGCCATTCTCCTGTTCTTCAGATCCTATTACAGATTTCTGTTAAAACATCAATCATGGTCTTCCCGCCAGCTTGAACAAGTTCTGCAGGTATATTATCAACTCCGGCAGACTTCCCCTTCTTCAGTGCTGCTACTGCAATCAAGGGTTGTAACTGTGGTAAATGGTCCAATCACAACCTCTTGACAAGGCAATACAAATCTTGTCTCCACAAATCCTGCTTTAGCTTTCAGCAGGTTTTCATAAGATTTCTGAGATATTATTACCAAAATAGACCATATTAAGTCAGGGTCAGTATCACTTTTGAAGAACTACTGCCCTTGAATCCAGTGATGTAAATCTTGCGACTGCAACTTGTAATTTTTTCAGCAGATTTACTATGATGCCACTTGCAGTCTTCTCAGAGAGTTGCCTTCGAACCAAGTGGAAATCAACATGCACAATCTGACAATTTCTTGACTGCAACAAGGTACAGGCTGGTACAGGCATTCTCTGTTTTGATATGCTAATCAGCTACCAGTGGAAGACAGTTATTTAGTTTATAAGGAACTTTTGATGATATATTTTTAGAGAAAATGTTTGTGAATGTTTCAGGTACGTGTGCAAATCATCATGTTTTTCCAAGCTTCTTTTTTTTACAAAGGAAGACAACTTTTGTGAGTTATTATTGGCTTCCCTTGGCAATAATGAATCCCTTACAAACAGGGTTCTGCTCTTAAGGGAAAGAATTTGCTCCAAGAGTTGAGTTGACCCCTACTGAGAGGGGAAACAAGAACGAAAATACCAGAATTGCTTTCACTGAAATGGTATCTATTAACCTTAAAGGAAACATTCTTGAAGTGTTTACTTCATGAGTCTCATAAGGATTCTAAGAATTCATAAAAGCCACAAGCCTTTCACTCATAGCACTCACAAGACTTAACGAAAAAATCTTTCCATTTCGTTCCCCTACCCATGAAATTACCATATGTCTGTTATGAAACTTGTTGGTCAAGTGCTCCTGTTCAGGTGGTAGGTAATTAAGCTAGGTACCAGACTACTTTTCTGATAGATCCCGCATTCAATATTTGTTTCTGCCTGGCATAGAATTATTAATATTGCACAAAGAAAAGCGACTAAAGAGTCAAATTCAATTAAAACTATGTGAAGACATTGAATTTTAACTTTATATTCTTGTGTAGTTGATGGATACCAAAACTGAATTTTTCATCCAGTTTCATCAATTATAGGAGCATAGATAATGAATAAATGATTGGTCAACAGCATATTTTGTATCATGCTGTGTTATTTTTTAATGTCCACGGTAAATAGCTATGGTCATGTCGGGATGGTCAATTAACCTAACCACACTATTCCTGGGCAGGCTTAGACCTCGTAAGCGGTTAACCAGTACTAAGTGCACTTACTTCCACCAGTTACCAGTGCTGGAAATTCACAAAATTTATGTGGTGGCCCAAAAGCTTAACAGGCCTAACTTTCAGTGGCCCAAATTATCCACTTCTTAGTTCCCATTTATTCAGTATTGCCAGAAAGATAAATTTGGGCCACTAAAGATAATATTTTGGAGATTTCTGGTGGCCCGAGACAAAAATTAGGCGCATTTGGCCACTGGGCCACTGGCCGTTTCAAGCACTGGTTACTGACATGTCCCCTTCTTGAATCAGCGGAGGGAGAAATGAAAGTAACTGGCCGGACAGGGTATCAAACCCAGGACCTCTGGCTTATAAGTCAGATGCCCTACCAACAGAGCAATGCGGCCCGGCGGTCAACAGCATATAATGCAGGAGGGAACCTAAATAATTTTATGTCTACTAATTTACACTACCTGAACTCGAGCAACCTTTTGTCTTAGGCAGACTGAAAGGTTAATCTGGGTTGAAAAAGATAAGATGTGTGTACCCTATGATAATTTTATTTCTTCAAAAATATCCAAAGTTTTGTAAACACATATAAAACTTTATGTCAGAATACAGGAAGTATGAGACAATTTTTGTTTGGCCAAACAAAATAATGCTTTGGTTCTCATTAGGACTGTCTTGGAACTGGGGTTCTAATGAGGGCCAGAACTCCAGATAAGGTGCTGTTTCGAGGATAATTCTTGATAATGTTCTCATTTCTCAATGAAAACATATGCTGTGACCCTTCAGTTGAACCATCTCGATGAGACTGTTCTAATGAGGGGTCACAACATATGCTTTAATGGTGAAAACTGGAAAAAAATTTCCTTGATTATCCCTGTTACTCCTTACCAGGAGCACTGTAGGGATCACATCTAACTGAGTAACACAACTAACAATATCTCAGAGTTATCATCAGATACCCCTATTCCCTAAAACATCATTTACGATAACTCTACACACATAAACATAATTCAAAATCAGCCAACCATTTCACATTTTTTGTAATTGTTTAAAAATGCATGTTGTACAACTGTTAGTGTATGGGAATCAGGATACAGACCTCATTTTAAGGAGATCTCATCATATAAATAATACTGTTTTAATAGTGACAGGGCTTTTACTCCCAAAATCTTTTAATTTAGCGTTCTGTGTAAATTTTGTTAAAGAATTTATATCACACTCCTCTGACTGGGCATGACCTCTTAGTTCTATCTCTTGTTGTTGCTATCTTCTTTAGTCATTGGGGATATCATCTCTTAGCATCATCTGTCCACTGTGGCTAGCACAGTCTTAGTGGTTATAATACAGGGATACAGACTAGCGGTCGCCCACTCGCCCACTGCGAGTAAAAAATCGGCTGGGCGCCTAAAATTAAAATGACAGTCGCCCAGTTTGCGATCGTGAGCTGTCGGCGAGTGTCTGACATGTTTTCGGCTTGGAGTAAAATCCGTCACCTCAAAGGGTATTGCTAACTTCCGCGCCAATATCTGCTTAGAATATTCGGTGTTCCGTCATACTTGTGTGTTGGATTTTACTCACTATAGAGAAAAAACAACATGGCTGCCTCCTCGTAATGTAAGATAGACAGACAAATAGATTTGGCACCTAAAAATCTTAACCGTTTATGCATTTTTTGAGCGTAATCTGGCGATACACCGCTAGTGTTTCACACCCGATTGCTGAAAGGAAGCAAAACCCTGAAGAAAGGAGGGTTTACTACAAAGCCTACGGAAACGGTGCATTCTGAATAAAAGATTCTCACGTTTTAAATGTGGGCCCCTAAATTTCTGGCTGGGCGACTAGTTTTCAGTTTTTAGGGGCCCAGCTTGCTCCTATGAAAAATGAGTTAGTCTGTATCCCTGTAATACGCTGATGTGTTTCTCTGTTTCCTATTTACCATCAACATCAAGAATAAACATCTCTCCCTCCAAGAGCAGAATATGTCCAACAGCCTTCATGAAATATCACATATGTGTAAAGATTGTCTCCATTGTTATAGAAACCATGTTCTTGTAATTTCCGAGTCACAGGACTGTCTGCAAACCCATGTACTGTTATACTGCACCAAGGAAGTTCTTTTCTTTCTCTTAAGGACCTAAAATTGAAAGTGACCAGATATAAAAAAATGACACAAAGCATAGAAAAATACACATGACTAGAGAAGCTTAATTATGGCCCAAAATTCAGGTCGGCCAGTCAGCAACTAAAACTTTCTCTGTAAAGCCAGCAGTAAATGGGTATCTTTTTAGAATTGGGGAAGGATAAGGCAGTGAAAGGAGAGAGATGCTCTGCCTCGAATATGCTGTGCCTTAGACAGTGGATCTCTAGCCGCCCACGCCACCCATATGGCCACTAGGCTGTGTGTGTGTATTTCAATTCTCCTATCGACGTTCCCTCCCCCTCACACACACACCTCAGCGGAACAGATCCATAGAGGCCACCAGGCTATGGGAAACCTTTCTGAAGTTGCCTGAAAAGGACCCTTAAGCCGAATACATAATCTAACAAGTCTGCCTCTCTGTGCAGAGTGAGGAGTCTTAATTTCTCCCTTTTAAGAGTCTTCAGGAATCATAGATAGTATATGCCAAAAGGGATGACTTTGATCAGACTGTAGGCTGATAATTTTTTCTATTTGTAGATGACACAGGTTACTTTTGCATGTGACATCAGTCATAGTCTGCAAAAAATTTTAAAAATAGGTGCTAATGAAAATTTCTAAATTTACTGCAGAGCTTCAGATAAGAAGAGGTAACAGGGATAACTTGGGGATAATTTTCCATATTTCTCCATATCTTGTGATGCCTCATTTGAACTGTCTCACTGAGACTTTCTAATGAGCAGCTCCAACATGTGTTTTTATTTATAAATTTAGAAAAATTATCTTTATCCTGAAACCCCCCTCTTATCTGGACCTCTGCTTACAGTATTCAGAAATTTTGGATTATGTAAAGCTAAGAACTAAATCAAGGTTTCTTACTTGAGACATTGAAGAGCTTTACTGAGAGTCACTGGTGTAAACATTCCCTGATACTGCACACTAACACCAGAACCAATCATCTCGCTGGGGGCTGGGCATGTGTAAGAGGATATAAAGTTGTCAGCACCATGATCTGCCCTGCAATTAATAACAGTGAGTGAACAGAGCTCCTGATATACAGAGCTCCAGATAAGGTGACAATTTTGGAATTTTTCTTATTTCTCAATAGATACTTAGGTTGTGGCCCACCATTAGAACCGTCTCAGGGAGACGGTTCTAACGATGGGTCACAACATATGTTTTTATAAAGAAATAGAGAAATTATCCCTGTTACACTTTCAGGGTGGCCACAAAATTTTGGAAATCAAATTCCCTGACTTTTCCCTGATTTTTCGCTGATCTGGCTTGATTTTCCCAGATAAAATTTCCTGATACTGTCACAAAAGCCTTCATTTTGAAGTCATTATGACAGAAAGTATCTCCATTTTTTATAAAAAAAACCCCTCAAACTATGATATATAATGCCTTCATAATGTTAATAATTTTCAATTTACTTACATGGTAATGAAAATCAATTGGTCAAATATTTATATGGCCTCCAACCTTCCCTCATAGCCATACCTTAACCTCTAAATGAATGTTACAAACATTACTGTTTTAATGTTTTTAATCATTTATTTTGTCTTATTTTATTCATTTATTTATTTATTTTTTTTTTTTTGGTACATGGTAGACTGTCTAAACATTTTTGCCATTTCCAATCTAAAAGCTGTGTTGTGCAAACACAGACCAAGGCTCAGCCTGAGGGTAATTGAGCCAAAAGCAAATGCTCCTCCTTCTGAGTTTCAGTTTAAATAATTTACAAGCAAATATGTATGGAAAAGAAGGGAAGATAAAAAGTTTGGTCCAAATTTCTCAAAGATATTCAGCAAGCTTTTCCCTTTCTGGAGCCCTAAGCTGAGTCCTGAAGACAATAAAAAAGACCATTTGAAACCTATTAAACTATTAACAAGATGACCCTAGGACTTTAGACAATACAAAATGTCTCCTTACACAACATTAAACCAGTGGTGTAAAACGTTCTATAACATACATATTTCTGATGTATAGATTACTTAGAACTGAACTTAGAGGCACAAACAATATATACTTAACACTTTATAGAATTATACTAAATTTTTCATCAAATTACAGTGTCATTAACTTAGCATCAAGGATCATTTGATGTCAACATTTGGCTATTTGACAGTCTACCATACACATTATTTTATACTTTATTTGAACCATAAAGTAAGGTAACACATGCATATAAAACTTGCTGCTCATAGAATACTTTCAGTGTTTTTTTCCTAAAACTACTTTTTGTTAGCTCAAACATAGCTTTATAATTTCAAGATAATAAGTAGGTAAGCATACAATGCTAATTCAGAGAAGCATGCAATACTGAATTGTGTAACACACATGACCGTAACCACACAAACTGGACATTCATATTTCAATTTAGATTGTTTTTAAATTCTCCACTACAGAAAAATCTCTTTTATTGTATTAAGATATTTACAAATCATTGCTTTCAGATAAATGCTCATTACATAGTTCGAAACCTATGAAAGGAAAATGCTTATTCAATACTACGCACTATATCCCTTAAACTAATTAAATTGTACATGTATATCATACAGTTGTCAGAAGGAGACTTACACTTATTTTATTGCAGAAAGAAACCATCAGTAACCATGATACTTGCTTGAAAAGTTTCATGTTATCAATATAGAATTTTTGAAATTCCCTGATTTTTCCCTGATTTTCATCAACTTTTCAAATTCCCTGATTTTTCCCTGCAGGGAATTTTTTTTCATCATATTCCCTGTTTTCCCTGTTTTCCAGTGCTTGTGGCCACCCTGACTTTCTTATTTGGAACCCACTGAACAGTGAGGTACTGACAATATTAAATTATTCTAATGTACGTTTTGTTCACTAAGAAGCCTCATTAGGACCACCTCTGCTTAACAGAGATGCCCTTGACCCGATATTAATGTACTAGCTGACCCAGTCTTCCCTGCTCGCATATTAACTAAGGCTATTCCATATGGTGAGTGAGCAATTCCTAAGGTGTATTTCATTTTTATACTCCCCAATTTATACTGTTTCAAGGATGCTGATATCAAATAACTTTCTGAATATGTGAAATACCTATCAACAACACTGGCCCTTTCTAACCAATTTGTGACTTTGACCTTTTGAACAGTTGACATATTGAGATATCTTTTGTTTCTGTTTCATTTTCACCATATGGAATAATTTACTGCTGAAAATGTTACAGCAAACAATGCTCCTAAGGAGCATTCTTATCTAGGTTTACACTGTTTACGAAAAATCTTTGTTCACTCTTGTATGCTGACAGTTAGTAGCATTAACAAATGACAAATTCACAACTTACAAGTCAGCCCCTACTGTACATGCTCCCAACCACTCATACATGTCCAAATACCCACAATGCTCCTCTGTTTTGTTCTCTGGGTCACTGAAGCAGACTCGTGGAACCTCCAGTTCCTTGAAATAATGTGACTTCTTGATGATGTTAACTCTGTTACATACATTGTTGTTGGACTTGAAGTAACTCTGAATGGATGTTGAGCAGATGCTTTGTGCTGTAAAATATCATGAAAATGCATAATTCACGCATAAAAAGCATCTATCATAATTTACCTTCGGTACATATCTGTCGTATTGACACTGGGTATACGACCACATCTTTTTGCCCTTTTTACTGCTACTAACAGGGGTTTTATTAACCAGAAGTCTGTTGGTCCTGGACCAGTGATTTTTGGGCATGACCAGTTGATGTCTTTGGTAGCTGGTCCTGCAGACCAACTGATTTTGAAACTAGAGAAAGTGAGCAGGGGCTCATGTATACCCCTGACCAGTGCCACCGCCAAACAAAGTCCTAATTATTGAACCCTGACCCAACCCAGGAGCTGACCCTAATGCTTCTCAAGGCATTCAATATCGAAGTTAATGCTATTGAAAAGAATCTGACATATGGCTACAGATATGAGCAAAACGAAAAGTGTATAGCAAAACTATGACCTAATTTAAGCCCAAATAATTGATCCAGAGGCCTGACCCAAATACTAAAGCATGAGATATCATTAACCAAATATGAAAAGAATTGGGCATGCTGTTACACAAATATGAGAAATCCAAAAGGTTTAAGGCAAAACAATGATATAAACTAAGTCCTATTATTGACACCTGGCCCCACCCAGAGGCCTGACCGCGCAGCTGAGATATTTCACATCAAAGGCAATGCTGTAGAGATGTTAGGAACCAAATATGAAAAGAGTCTGATAAACAGTTGCAGAGACATGAGCAAAGAAAAGGTTTAACAAAACACTTTGTCGTAACTGAAGTCCTAATTATTTACACCTGGCCCTACTCAGGGGCCTGACCCCAATGCTTAAGCATTTCATATCAAAGGTATTGCTACAGAGATATCACTATCCAAATATAAAAAGCATCTAACATGTGGTTTCAGAAATATGGAAATCCAAAAGGTTTAACACAAAACCTTGACCTAAACTAATTCCTAATTATTGACCCCTGGTTCCACCCAGGGGTCTGACCCAGAGGTTAAGGTATTTCACATCAAAGGCAATGCTACAGAGATATCATTTACCAAATATGAAAATATTCTGACCAGCGGTTACAGAGATAAAAGGTTCAACGCAAAACTTTGATGTAAAAGTTAAGTAACGGACCGACGAACGAACGAACAAACGAAAGGACGAACAGACAGTGTGACAAAAACTATATACCCCGGCCATACTTTGTATGTCGGGGGTTTAATTAAATGAAAACACATGATAACAAAGAATAGCTGAAACATCAGGAGGACCACTTAAATTGTGGATAAGTTGGCCCTATGGACCACCAGTCATTCAGTCCTTAGCGAAATACCTGTTCTGACAATTTGGTGACTTCCTCTTTGCCTCCTTGGACAATGCAGCAGTTCCATAATGGGGTCCACTCTTGAAAGAAAGAATTTGCTCTAAGAGGAGTAAATTGTTTTCTTAAGAGTTGAGCCCAACTAAAGGGAAAGGAACTGAAAACGGCAAAGTTGCATCCCCTGAAAGTGAACCAATTCACGTTAATATTGAAACACTTGCCCACTCTGTAATGTAAGCCTGCAGCTTCATATTAAGAAGTGAATGATTAGGAGAAATTTGGGGAAACCGCTCCATAGACTAAAAACCCTGCATCTATACATGCTTCATAGCCAAGGGTATTAAAAAGCATAATCAAGCCAATTCATAGGAATAGCATACACTGGAAAAGTAATGCATATGTCTTGTTTCTGCTAGTAGCCGGAAAGACAAGCATATGAAGTGACCCCTCATTAGAACTTCCTAATAGAGGCACTTCTAATGAGGGGTCACACCATATGTTTTAGGTGAAAAACACGACAAAAAATTTCCTTGTTTATTCTCAACATTCCACATTATCTGGATCTCTGTTCCACAATAACTGGTCACTTACTAGTTGGTTCCCAGGTAAGCAGAAGATCAAACTTCAGATTTAGTCTGTCTGTGAGACACCACTTCACTCGCTCATAGAACTTCTTTCCTGGACTGAAGTCAGTGTGTACCATATTAATTTCCACAACTGAAAAATTGTTTTAACCTTATACAATTCTTTAAGTAAGCAGGAGTTCTGACATATTTCTGAAATGTTTATTTTTTTCTCATTTCTCTGTAAAAATGTTACAACCCTTCATAAGAGCCCCATGATGAATAAGTGGTCGCAACAGATGATTTTTACAGAGACTGAACAAAATCAGCTTCAAATTATTATCAATAACTCTGTTTATCCAGACTATAAAACTACTGGTTGTATATCAAGTTTTCTTCACAGAGGTATTTTGCTGCATTGCATAGGTACAAAGCTGTTAAACGTTAGTTTATGTATGAACCAGAAGCATATTTTTAAAAGACTAAAAAACAGTTATAATCTCATTTAAGGCTTTAATACTTGGGATTTTTTTTAAAAGCTGCTTAAACCGTTGACTACCGTATAATGGGAATTTTCGTATCGCCTAATTTTCGCAGAATTTCGCGGTTGGTAGTGATCCGCAAAAATTAAACTCCGTGTAATATTTTCCAACTTTGTGCAAATTAGGAGTAGCAATTTTTTTTGTCCAAACATAGTTTGCAATATTTAAAGCGCCCCCCAAAATCTGAAGTAGGTAGCTTTAGAGGTCTTACCTGCGCAGCAATTATGTTTGCAGGTAATTACAGTTTGACCAGGTTGTCACTTTTTTTGCTTGATTAACGGTCACTTGTACCTAATTATGCAAGTACAATTGAATAAATTTTCAATGACTAAGAGTTCTGATTACTTTTACCCTGAACAACAGCCAGTCTGTCAGTTGCTCGCATAATTTAGCTGACTGTTCCTGAATTAAACATTGATTTGTACACTGTCTATCTTAAGTATTTTTTTATGTAAACAAGAGCTGTCGCCTGACAGCATAGCTCGCCTGAATAGGTGCTTGCCCATCACACAGTCGCTATGGTGGTGTGGACTGCTATGTATAAAACTTCAGGCAAGCATGTCCATAATGACAACACATTTATAAACAAAAGCTATCTCAGAAATGTCTTAAAATAAAAAAAAAAAATCCACATGAAATTTCAAAGTCCATGAGCTTGAGGTCAAAGAACTAAGGGGTAGGGGGGAGGAGGGCAGGGCTAGGATGTATCAAAGCCTTTAACCGTAATCTAACATCAGTCCAAGTATTAGTATCAACTGAGTCCATTGTGGCACTGTGAAATTATGTCTTCATTAATATAAAACTAATCAAAATCTTTAAGACAAAACTCACAGTCCATGACCTTGACATCAAGGTCATCCAGTCGGGTAAGTATATAGCGTTTTGTAAAAACTCAAAAAAGTGTCTAACATCAGTTCAAGTGTAATCTAAATCTCTGCCAAGCATTATGAATCAGTACGCAATTAGAAAACCTTTAATAAAGACCAAATTTCCTAAGTCCCTGACCTTGACATCAAGGTCACCGAGCAGGGCTGGGGTAGTACTCTGTAAAACTTTGGACTAATATCTAACTACAGTGCAAATATAAAAAGAATTCATCTATGGGTTCAGGAGATATGTGTCATTAAAAAAACTTTAACCAAAACATCCAATCAATAAAAAGACAATTTTCTAACTCCATGACCTTGCCATCAAGGTCACTGAGGGGGGTGGGGGTGGTACCTTGGAAAACTTTGGGCCAATATCTAATTACAGTGCAAGTATCAAAGGAATCCATCTATGGGTTAAGGAGATACTGGGCTTTAGAAAACTTTAACCAAAACATCCAGTCCCAAAAAACTCCCAATTTTCTAAGTCCTTGACCTTGACAACAAGGTCAAGGAGTGAGGTGGGGGTGGTACCATGTTAAACTTTGGACCAATATCTAACTACAGTGCAAGTATCAAAAGAATCCATCCATGGGTTAGGGAGATATAGGTCTTTAAAAAACTTTAACCAAAACATCCAATCCGGACGCGGACGCTGACGCGGACGCCGACGCCGTGGTGACAACAATAGCTCTTCCTGAACTTTCGTTCAGGCGAGCTAAAAAGGAGCCGTTTTTATCTAAACTGATGTGTTCATAATAAAATTATTTCAGCTACTTTTCGTTTCTCTCTCATTGTACGTCTTGATTTTTCAGTCTAGCCAATATTTGGGTTAGCCAATATTTGGGTGGGACAAACACAATTTTAGTTTTTGCAGATATATCATGATCCGCGAAAATTAACAAGAATTCCGCGGAATGCTGTGTCTCACCTGTCAGCCCTTTGTGAAACTGACCTAAACGCAAAAACTTGACAAAAGTTTACGCCGCCAACGCCGCCGCCGCAGACACCAGAAAAGCAATACATTTGTCTCGCTTCTGCTTGGGAGTTTGAATTGAAACAGCTCTGCCGTGTAAACTTATAGAGCTGCTATCTACTTATAGCACCTGTGCAACCAAAATAATACAGATCAATACCAAGCAAAATTCCAGTGAACTAAACATTTGGTAAAATGCAAATAGTTGAATTTCAGAAAATTACAGCACCACCCTCAAATTTTAACTCAAGGTTGTGCCAGTGAAAATTGGTCAGGAGCCTAAGCCTACCTAAGCCTATACATGTATATTACATACCATATTTTTGTGTTTCATTCCCAAACAATGATGCTCTTCCTTCCAGCCCTAGTTCCTGAAAGGTATCTTTTGTCAGATGCAGTACCATAGTTCCTGTTGGTAGAATAGCCACACAATCATTACTGTCTATTGATGTCCCAAATGACAAAGCATGGACTTTCCCTGAAACATAAGGCGTGTTGTCTATCAGGCTTAGGCAAACAGTGTATATCCAGATCAGGAGCAGTCTGATCAGGGTCTGCAATGCTTGCCGAAAGCTTCATAAAACATTTTCTCATTGAACAGAAAGGATTGACTAAATTCAAAGAAGGACACTGTATCAAACAGACATACATTGTAGACAACTAGAAGTTACCAGTGGACAGGGAGAGGGAGTCTGAATATAAGCAGTATACCTCTTAACCCATCATTCTATGTCTAGAGTTCCATAAGAGGTAGACTAGAAGACAGAGCAGACACATATTAGATGCCAGTGATCATGCACATAACATGGCATATGATCCGAATCTACAGTTTGCATAAGAAAAATTGGTATTTTGCTTTACACTGTAACAAAAATAACAATATTATACTCAACCAGACACCCCTTAAATGACAAGTGGATGAATCCAATATGTAAGGATAGACAAGTAGACAAGTCCACTAAGCATCAATGGGTTAAGTCAGTGCTCTACAAAAGTTTAACATAATGGCATGTAAGCACTGTCAGGACAATTTATTCTTATATCTCCTTCTAGAAAAAGCTTGCAAGATCTGACAATAACAAAACAGTTAACAATTGAGCTAGTGGTCAGTTATTTTGTTTTAAACTGCCATTAACTGGCATGGGGATTCTTATTAAGATTCCAAAATGTTTTGTACCAAAATTAAAAATTTCTTTTCTAAAAGTTCTGGTTTGCTTCAAGCTCTGAGATGTCACTGTTTCCTGTGATTCAGGCAAGATATAGTAGTGTAGAGTCAGGTAACTTCGGACAGCGGGTAAATTCGGACATACCATTGCAAACAGTGAAAATCCAGATGAGACGGCTCATAATGAGCAGTCTCATCAGGATTTTCACTGTTTGCCCTGATAATTTTGTTTTAATTCCAAACAACTGACATATTAGCTGGGCAGATATGTGAAATAATTGTGCACTTTTTGATAAAAGCATGAAATTTGGCACAATGCTAGACAAAGCTATTCTAAGCATTTTCAGGGTGGATGCCAAGCCGGAAAATTCCATTTATGGCGGCCATTTTGAATTTCAAAATGGCCGCCACTGAAACTGAATTTAATGACAAACAGAATCGGAAATCATTAGAAAGACCAGATTTGTGTTTCTGAATATGTTTAGCTGAACTTTCCCCATGATTTTCTCAAACTTGTATCTTATTCGGCATTTCTGATCTATGCTCATGGACGTAGACATGACATTAACCGATAATTACATATTTGTAAGTATAGAAATGGAATACAGTGAATCACAACTCCTCACCACCTGGTGAACAAAACCTTGCAAAATATCATTGTTTTGCAGATTTAATTATTTTTCTAGTGAATAAAACTTATTAACTGGATGAAGATAGCAATTCATTTACTTGTTATTTATTTCTTGTTGCTTTAGTCTACATACTAAATCATTTTGCCTAACTCATAATTTATAAAAGAAGCAAAAAAAAAAATAGTTTAATCCTTAAATGTATTTGAGTTTATTTTAATGCACAAAGTTATACAAGGATTTAAAATGGAAAAAAAATCATATTCGATGTGTAACGTATATAGCAGTAGCAAAGGTACTAACAAACAACAATAATCTAAATAAACCAAAATCGATGGTTGATAAATGTGGTCCTAACTGAACAAACACTATTATTCATTTACAAATTATGCACATATTAGAGAGAACAGATTGGCTCCTTTTGAATTAGTCAATATAGCACTGAAAAATTACTTGAATCTAGAACGAAACATTTTTGTAAGAGTCCATACAATTTTGAAGTATGACTTCGAGAAATAGATACACATGTAAATGGTAACTAGTGTAACATCAGTTTGATCTGTATTTCATCTTAAGTAGCCAGAAGCATATATGCCACTATATTGAAAACCATCGTTGTATGTTTTTAACTATAATTATATGATTTAAACATGTATATGAAGGTAGGTTTAGTGGTAACGTTGAGTAACACATTTGTAGTTTGTATATAATTGTTAGTGGTGTCAGATAATTAGAATTGCAAACAGTTGTAAAGATTCAGTTTCAGACTGCAGCTAGGCTTTCAATGCTTTAAGTGTTAACCTGTCAACTATATTCAGATATTCAGATACATGTAGTATACGTAGATTTTCAATAGTTCCTGTAGTACAACAGAAAAAACAAAGATCTTTACGAATGGCATACTCTGGCTCTGACTCTTTTAAAACATAGTTTTGCAGCAGCTTCACTATAATAACCTTTTAATGACACATTCGACAAGTAAATATTTTGATCAGGGTTAAGGTTGAATATCACGTTAAATGTGTACTTGAGTGGTAATAAACGTTATCTGTTTGTATACATGTAGCTCTAGTCATTTAATACTGCAGCATATTACTGTAAGGAAAACGAAAAAAGTGCAAATCTTTATAGTGAGACATGGAAATTAGAGCTTTCCCATCATCTTCTGTTCACGAAGTATAACTGTCACTATAAAAAGACATAATCTTTCCTGATCAGGTAATTTTGCACCACCATCTTTGCATATTACGGCTTACTATTATCAACACCTAAAATATTACAACAGCATAATTACTTTCAAACAACTTGTAATAAATTTAATTATTGTATTAGTATATTTTTTATATTGTCAAGTTGTATTGAGAACACTGTTCATAAGCAGCATGACTTCATCATCAATAAATTATTTACTCCCCACCTCCACCTCCCCTACCCCTTTCCCGAAATGATTACAACAAACTAGGCAAAAAGATTAATTAGAATAACATTTATTTTGGTTAGTCCCTGATATGTATAGGTATAACTTATCTTATTTGTTTCTGCCCTATACATAACGTTTTACTACATATAAGGTGTAACTAATTAGTAAATTGCCCAATAAAATGGTTGTATTACTTGTTATGTTTGTTCTCGTTCAATTTCTAGTCATACTGCAGGCAGGTTCATTTAGGTGATGAGGAACTGAGATTTGCCTTTAAATCTCTAAGTAGTAACATTGATGTTGATTAATATATGTAGTCTTTTTTTTCATTTGCAATTGCATTTTGTGCAGGTGGAATCCTGCAGATTATTATTACATGTACTTGTAAAAATAAAATATTTGTCAATAACAACAACTTAAGTTCCCATATTTAGGCACTCCTCAAGAAACTGTTGAATATATAAGCATTGATAAGGTAAGAAAAAATAATAAAACAAAACTGCGGCATAGAATGAAGATTGTCGTAAAAGGAAGAATTTATCGAAACCAGCTTCAAAAATCCACATAGCCTATAACTCAACTCCTCATATCATTAGCTTTCAGTTCATGTTTCGAAATTTTATTCCCAAAGTCCTGCTTAAGGCATCAGAGGTAGGAGCATTACAAAATAGACAACGTAAAGCTGTGTTGTAAAACTTGTAGTATTTTGACATTATGCAGTATTTTTTTTTTATTTTACCGTATATGATGGTTTTAGTTGAGAAATGGCATTTCTTATGTAACGTATACAACCCAAAGAACCGTAACTAAAGTAAATGTGCTCTGCAACCCAAGTTTACATGTAACATTCTGTTCCCAAAATCTTCAAATGTCTGTTTATATTTCTCTTATCAACAGTCTTTCTTTTGTTTGCACTTAATATACTACTTCTTTTCAATAAACACTGTAAAACAATGTTCTTGTATGTTTTGTAGATAACATGTCATACTGGACGCTCTTATACTACTAAGCTAACGCTTTTGGGGCGCTATTTTTATAAGACTGACTGTTGACTGCTTATCTCTTGACTTTACTTCTACATAAAGTGCTGTCTTACAACGGCAGGGCTTTATTTTCTCTACAGTGATGTCTCTGTTCTATTATTTAATTTAACTTTTTTAATCATTTTTAATAATAAATATTATGTATGCTAGTATCATAAAAAGGATGACAAAACAGTTAAATAGTTAGGCAAGTACGTTATTAATAATGTTAATTTAGGTAATAAAATGCCTGAAAAGAGTGAATGTCCTCAGAGCTTTTCATGTCTAGAAACATTATTACTTTGCAGTATCCTATTTTTTGTAACGTATAAAACACATGTTATGTCACCTTTAACCTAACTAATGAAGTGTCAGAGGTTTCAAGAAGCAACGTTTCTTAAGAACTGAAAGAATGTCATATCTATAATACTTTTGAGACACAGTGAAGAAAGTTCAAAAGTGGTATTATAATGGACTTTTATGACTGAATGTTATTTACGTTACCTCCAGCAGTTGAAAATGATAAAAAAATCATGCAGACTGTAATTATTCCATTATTTGAAGTTAGGAAAAAAGGGTGAAAGGCTGGCAGAAACAAAACAAAATGTTTCTGCATTCAAGTTATATGGTTCTATGGAAATACAAATATGTGATTTACACATGTGGGCTTAACGCATAATCAGAGGGTTTACAGGTATAAACCAACACAATTTTAATAGGAACTTCTGCAAACACTACTCTCTAGAGTTCCTCTATATGACAGGGGGGACTTTTATCAGCTCAAAATCTATACAAAATGTAATGGGCTCTGATCAGTATGAAACTTACCTATAAGGCAGACGCCATTTTGAAAAATCAAGATGGCCACCGAAATAGGCAAAATTCAGCTTGGCATCCACCCTGAAAATTCACATATTGGTCCAATCTAACTATGTACCAAATTTCATGCTTTTATCAAAAAATGCACAATTCGGCCAAAACGTGTTACATATCTGCCTGCCCCACTATATAAAGGAAACAATGTCACTGTCCAAATTTACCCGCTGTCCAAATTAACCCTACTTTACCTTATTTATTACAATTCTGAGAACTATCCCAGAAGTATCATTAAATCATTTCTTATCTAGAATGCCAGTTTCAGAATTTTTCCTCACCTCTTTTCATAAAGCAGCATCTAAACTCTTCTGTTATCAGTTTTCCTAGAGGTACCTGCCTGGTTAGATATACAGGATGACTCGTTAGGATATGGTCCAGATCTAAAGGTAACTGTTCACACATTGGTAAGAGAATATCCACCTGAAAGAGAATCCACAGCCATACTATAATGAGGCATATGGTGACATTTCAAAATAAAACTGGTGCAAGAGTGTCAGGCTTACCTATGCTCCCAGCCAGTGCCACCGCCTAATGAGGTTAAACTCCAAATGTCAAAGGATGGTAAACAGGCAAATGGACAATCTATATCAAACCCCTGAGCTGTCCTAACCAAAACCCTATCTTCAAAACTGGCAGAAATACACAGAAAAAGATAACAAACTTCTGCAAAATTAATACAAAACTTTGATGCTTATACAAATTTCAGTCTATGCCCTTGATCATAGATCAGTAGCCAGGGCCTGACAAATCCATTGTCCGGCTGCCCGGGACAAGTTAAAAATTTTGCTGGCCAAGCAAAAATTTTTTCTTACTTGCCCAGAAAAATGTATAAATTATATAGAGAAAACCCATGTATTTCAGCTTTTTCCGGCAGAAGCTGTCTACAGGACAAGTAGATCAAATTTGATTTGTAAGGCCCTGAGTAGCAGCATTCAGATGTCTATTGATATCTATTAATATAAAGACCTAATACCAGTTCAGAAGGTACCATTCAAGAATGCACAAAATGTATATGCGAAAGAATTCTGTTACACATTTCTTAACACACAAGTTTTGAACAATGTTTAAAAGATTTCTAAGTTTGTGACCTTGACTTTTGGTCAGTGGTTGATGCTTAACTTGCAACAACAGTCAACCACTCTAACAACATCCCCATTAAAGCATGTTTCTACAGTGTGGAGCTTGTAGTGGTCTTTATACCCATCCACTTCACTGCTCCCTCTTTTTTCTTGAAAGGCCCTGGAGCACCCTGTGACAATTTAGTCACTGGGACACATGTTCAGCCACACTGCATGGCTCCCTTTTCACTCTTGAAGGCAGGTGCAGGGTGTGCACTGGGCCCCAGAAAACGAGCGACATCAAGTCGCCTTCCAGCTGAAGCCAAGCGACTTCAAAAGAAACAAGGCGAAGTGGGACGTTTGTAATTTTTTCATGTCCTATCGGAGTAAAAACACAAAACTGAAAGTACAAGTTATGACCTTGTCAGTAGCTTTGTTCCCGGCCCAGTTCGTAATAAATTTGCACATCAGCGCAGACTGATGGTTGTTCATTCATGCACGTTTAATGTGAGCACAGAAGACCCCGATAAGACTGCGTGGACCTGCAGGCTGATCTAGTCAGTTTTCTTCGCATACGCATCAAGTATCTTTCATCCTGACACACCTGTACAAATCTGCACATGCCACCGATCGATTATCAGTGTCTAGCGGTGTCTTTGAAGTTTGCTTAAGTTCAGTGTGTTGCGACACTGAATGGAGCAATGAAGTCTCCGACAGCTTGCGCATCTGCAGAGTCTGTTCGGAGTGTATGTCTTGGCTAGATATTTCTCAGCAGTGATGCGAAAAGACAAGATTCTGATAGCGAGGATACGCAGTCTGATCCGAGTCTATAATATAACTTCCGCCGATCCATAGCTTGTTTGTACTGAAAAACTTTGATCAGAAGTCGCGATTTCGGTCGTCGGCTCAATGCCGGTCTGAGTTTTCTCAAGTTAATTCTATACCAGCACCGTACATAGCGCAGTCTTGTTCTGAGACAACTAGTTGTATATTGGAACAAAACCAGACCATTAGGACAAGACTGCGCAGGCTGGTTTGGACGTTTGCACACCCACAATGCCAAACGCGTGGAAGCGATCTCACCACTTCGAAGGCTTCTTTTAAAAGGTACTTAACGGCGTGTGCATACGACGCAGATTAGCATGCGCACTCGCAAAGTCTGATGAAAACTAACTCGATGAATAATCTATTAAAGGAAGACTCTGATTAACTTTAGTTTCAGATGGCGTAAGGTCTTATTTTACCCGACACATAGAAAACTAGAGCAAGTGAGCAGGGGCTCACGTATACCCCCGGCCAGTGCCACCGCCTAATATTAAAGCATATGTTACCAAACAGACAGATGGACGATCTATAACATACCCAGTGAAAGGACTATAGACAAATACCAAAGGGTTCCATTAAAAATTTGCAATAAAAAAAAAGAATATACAAATTTAACATAAAATTTAAACACAAATTTACATAAAACTTTGTCTGTGACCTTGACCTAAAATCAGCAGCAGCATCCAAATGATTTGAACTGATCAGTTTCCACCTAGCAGTAAACCTACTAACAAAGCAAAAAGTTCCAATCAAGTATACTGAAATATACGGTAAGCAAAAAGTACAACTTAACAAACCACAATGGTACACAAATTCCTACGTATCTGACCTTGACCTTAGGTCAGCAGCAGTATCCAGATGATGCAAACTAATATGTATCTCTCCTGTAGTAACATTAAGCACATAAGAACAAGTTCCAGTAAAGGCTTTCAGAAAGACAGAGCAAAAACAGAAACTTAACGCAAAACTTTAACGCAGCTATTGTACAAATTTCAATGTCTGTGACCTTGACCTTAGGACAGCAGTAGCAGCATGTAGATGATGCAAACTAATTAGTATCCATCCTCAGCTAAAATACAAAGCAACATTGAACAAGCTCTGGAGAATTGAAGGAAATGAAAAAAACTTAACACAAAACTTTAACGCAAATGTTAATGCTATTGTACTAACTTCAAAGTCTGTGACCTTGACCTTAGGACAGCAGCAGCATGTAGATGATGCAAACTAATTAGTATCCATCCTCAGCTAAAACATTAAGCATATTTGAACAAGGTCATGATAAAAGAAGCATACCAAAAAAACTTAACACAAAACTTTAACGCAGCTATTGTACAAATTTCTAAGTCTGTGACCTTGACCTTAGGACAGCAGTAGCAGCATCTAGACGATGCAAATTAATCAGCATCCATCCTCTAATAAAATAATAAACATCTATGAACAAGTTCTTGTTAACAGAAACAGAATAAAAAACTTAACGCAAAACTTTAACGCAAATGTTAACTTACGTACGTACGGACGGACGGACAGACGGACGGAAAGACAAAAGCTATATACCCCTCGACATACTTCGTATGCCGGGGGTATAATAATTTTAGTCACAGCGGACAGTCGCTGCATGGGAAGTCCCGTGAACTCATGACCCGTACCACATAAAATGTATCTTATGGAAAATGCGAAGAGTGCAGACTGATAAGCTTCTTCGGAAGTATTCGCTTTTCAAATGGTAATGGTGACTCTCATATCACAAAGACCTTATTAGCGGTCAAGAAACACCAATAGCATTACAATATTGCGCAGGCTGATACGACTCTTTGCTATCAGCGTGTTTCTGAGTTAAGATACCTTCTCCCGTCTCTCGGTTCCATCTGACACATTGAGTTGCACGTGTCAGAGGCGGCCTCCTTTGATCTGAAGCCGAAATCAACAAGTGGGATTAGACAAACGTGTCTGACCTATTAACGAGCAATGGTTACCGTCTTTAACCACTGCACTACCGGTTTTACGCTCGGTAATCGCGTTTGCATTGATCTAAATGCATGACTCGCACTGGTCGCCAATTTTTGCATGTTTTTTTTTTTTTTTTTTGAGACATGTGATTGTTCATATGCCGGTTTATCCCGTTAACGATACTGAACATGTGACAATAACGTAGACTACGATTCGACGAGAATGAGTAAGTCTCGGGTAATGCATTTGCGAAAAGTGCAGCCCGGCGTCAGGGTTACACTGTTCGCAGTCAAAAAATTCTATGAACAACAATGTAGAACATAACCTGATGTGCTGTCCTACACTTGTCTACACGGCCAGCATTAACATTCTGAACTTCGAAAATTGCGACGATCATTATAAGCCTGTCTAAGTGAGTACTGTCATGTCATATCTACTCTGCTCGTTATCGCCGTAGTTGAAAGAAAAGAAAATTTATACCATAACGTAAGAAATCAGTGAAGACCATGATCAGAATGCGCTTTACACCTGCCGCCAAAGCAGATCGGCAAAATGTAGCGGGATCAAAGCTCTTTCGCTCGTCATTTAGTGGATTAACTGTACTACCGTTGGCTTTGCCGAGGTGTTAATTTTACCGACTTGATGTCGGCAACACCTATCGAGATC
The DNA here is from genome assembly GCA_963989385.1 of Ctena decussata. Classification (NCBI taxonomy): domain Eukaryota; kingdom Metazoa; phylum Mollusca; class Bivalvia; order Lucinida; family Lucinidae; genus Ctena; species Ctena decussata. Next base: position 76,637,495 of record OZ022503.1, on the reverse strand, counting down.
AAAGCTCCATCTGGGTCGGTGAGGGGATTAACGCTGATAAATGAAAGGGGGCTTTGTTAATTGGCGTTGAAATTTGATATACTGGCGCCAGTCATTTTGACGAATTATTGATCTTACGACCCAGAAAAACAGGGCGACTCGAACTTCGCTTTTCGGGAAACCTAGGGCGAAGTTTTGAGCCCCAAGGCGAAGTTATCGCCCAACTTCGCCTGCAATGCACACCCTGATTTATTATTGCCAGAAAGATAAATTTGGACCACTAAAGGCCATATTTTGGAGATTTCTGGTGGCTCGAAACAAAAATTAGGAGCATTTGGCCACCAGGCCACTGGCCATTTCCAGCACTGCATATATAGGTATTGCAAATAATATTCACAGATATATGTAATTGCAACACTCATGTCTCCTTAGGTACAGAGTTTTATATTATTGCCATTTTTATCAACCAATGACGTCATCCGCGCCTGGGAAAATCCCAATCAAACATGGCGGTCTTCGTAAACATTCTCACAGCTACGAAGGAAAAATCGCCAGTATATATGAAGTAAGACACTTTGGGAAGGTCAGAATATGAAAAAGGTTATTTATCAAAAAGAAAACATATCATATCACTGAAGGTGGCAAATTCGTGGATACAAGAACTAACCCACATGGCAGCCACACATGAAATTATTTCTTGTTATATTTTTATGACCTACTGAGACAATATCACCAAATCAATCATCCGGTAACATTTCGTTGCAGAGCAAGTTCTTCAAATGCTTAAAAGTTAATCCGCAGCTGACTTTGTTGATCTGTTGATACTAAATGACACCAGGTTGTAAATTCGTGGATGTGTTCCTCCGCTAGATAAAAAATAAATCTAGCCATGTCAAGTTATAGTTGTTTATTATTTTCTGTTGCATTGATGCTTTTGTAACTTAACTTGATGGAAACAGATTATAAATAATTCCATTTACTTCCGATATTGATGATTAATAAAACTGGCCCGTCCATTCAAACAAGATTCATAATACTGTTCAGTGACCTTCCTACACCTTACATATTTTCAGCCCTGGCGTCATAGCCCTTGTACAGAAAAAGTTGAAATTCATGGTATAACGGCATATGCATACTCGCCTGAATACCAAATAAAATATACACGGAATGTTTTCTCTGAAAAAAATTACGAGAATGGATTTATCCCTACCCTTGAAAGAAACCATTTTCTGTTTCAAGAAAAAGCAGGTAAGGACCCCAAATATGAAAATCAAATTAGAAAACAATTTTGCAGTTGAATTTTTTAACCTATGTTATTGCCATTTCTTCATCAGAAGGTATAAAAATAGCAACCATATGGATGTTTCCTCAACAGTCTGGGGACTTATGGATTTCCATAACGCATATTTGTGATGGTTAACCATGCATTTTAACTGAACTGACATGATGGCTTACCATAACGTAATTACTAAAATTTTTACCACAAGATGTCACTACATGTCCGAAGGATGAAACGTGATGGAAAGCCATAACGTTGGTTTCTTCTGGTGTTATGGCTGACCATAACAAAGGCTAAAAACCCCAAGTACTTTTCTGTCGCGTAACTGATGCAAAATCTTGAGTAACTCGTACGGTTAGCATCCGTTACAAAAAAGCAAGCATTGTAGACAATTTTGATCGTAACACTTTATAAAAAATTGAAAGTAAATATCTATTTTTCTTGGAAATAAAACAAGTCAAATGCACAGCAATATTTGCCTAATTTTGACCGTAATTCTTCAGACATAACCAAAATAAAACTGTTAATACTGAGAATAGTTAAGGGCTGGACCAAATATTAATTTTAAGTGTAGACAGGTCAGACTGAACACTGCCAGTAGGTTAATTTGCCATTTTAGTGAGTTGGACTGAAAAATGTAAGAAGTATGGCTGACCATCACAAATATGCGTGACAGAAATCCATAAGTCCCCAGACTGCTCAAGGTGATGTCTGAGGTTACAAAATGGCCGTTCTACAGTTATGCAAAAAAGAAATAGCAAAAATGGCATAAAAAGTAACTGGTCAAACATTTTGTAATATTTTTATTCCCTATTTAGACTCTAAGCATTTTGTTTTATGATGAAATAAAACATTTATGCTTGGGTAAAGGATAGAAGAATAAACAATTGGCGAAACTACTTTGGCGCATGAATATTATGCAAATTAGTAACATCCACGAATTTACAACACCCACGAATTTACAACCTCCAACGATATTGATTAATGTACAATTTACAATGTGCCAAAATGATTTTATCAGCATTTGAAAGGAAGACTTACAGGTGCTGGACCTAAATTAGAAACTTGGTTTCTAAAATAATTTCGGTCCGGAGCTGGACTAAGTGGCGAAGCAATCAAAAAGGTCGAAACGTCTAGAGTGAGTGGTTGCAGATTCGTACACTTTAACATGTATTTTTACTGTATTTTTCTTACACGTGAAAATTACTGTTTTGTGTGTCAGTGTCAACCTAATACACATATTTTGTTTATTTTGAAAAGCTATTATTAGACCCTGCTTTGGTACCCGGCTCAGGGGCTATCATTAGTCCGCTGCCGGAAAAGAAGGTGATTTTTCATGACACAGTTTGCAGATTCGTACACCGCTAGATTTACATAAGAACACAGAAACCACATGAAACAACATTATTTGGATAAAAAAACAATCTATTTTACGAAGATGTGCAAAACTTCAAGTCATTCTGTCAGTTAGAAATGAAGTTTTGGAGCACTTCAAAACAGCTGGTATTACGAATTACCGACAACGTCTGTAAGAGGAACGGAACAGAATAGAATGACAGCGAGCAGGACTCGGCTCAGAAAATGGAAATTTAAACAAATTTATGAAAGTTTGCACTAATGTAAATACATGTAGCTTAAAGAAGGATAATTTTCTCAACATCTGTTATTTAAATAAACTGTTGACTTCGAAATTCTACTCCTCGGTCATGAAACCAAACTGCCGCATGGGAGAGGCTACAGCCATAACGGTCAGACAAAATCGTCTGCAACGACTGAAATATGCAGGTCACGCGTGAGCGTGCACTGAAAATGACAGGCATGGCAGTTGATTTAAACAGTCAGGCAATTAATTTCCTTTTAATTGACATGATGCGTGCAGTAGAGGTCCTAAAACTCCAAGTGTACGAATCTGCAACCTGTACGAATCTGCAACCTGTCACTCTATAGTGCGAATATTTAAGAGCGACTGGCGTTTTTTTTTTTTTTTTTTTAGCGAACAATGTGTATATTTTACCGAAAAGTTAAAGTGGTGATTATCTGTATACGTGTATTTCATCTCACTTTCACCACATAATTGCTGGAAAACGACTTTGCCTAAAAGTTTTTCGTGCTTCACCGGTGCAGACATTTTTTTCCGGGAAATTTGGAACTGCTTCATTCACACTTCGGAATGGTCAAGTAATCCCGAACAGCAACGGAACTGGTTGTGGGTAAATCCCCTCACCGCGGTCCATAGGATTACCGGAACGCACCAAAACACCGCAACGCACCTTTTTTTAACGAAACGCATTATAACTTTAGGATTTACCCATACAGAAAATGGATATTTGGGTTAAATATGGAGAGCTTATTTGCCATTTTGTTCACAAACATTATTTTGTTATTGTGAGGCAGAATTTCCCACATGATACTCTGAAATTTTGTGTGTGTTAATCTGCTATACAACATATTGTATCAAATTGAGAACCAGTATATTTTATCAATTCGTAAAACAAATTGAAACCTAATTTATTATCCTCTGATTTCCTCACCGCCACGGCATTTCTAAACACAGCCTAGCAGGCACATAATGTTGAATCAACATTGAACCAACGTTGATTCAACGCCATAACGTTGAATCAACATATATTTCAGTATTTGATTTAATGTTGTGTGCCCAGAGGAAAGTAAATTCTATTTGGTGACCACACCTGCCAGCTGATTTAGGACGTCCTGTCTAAGCGCACAAACGTCATGACGATTCAGAAAATGGGTGAAATGCTTAAAATATTAATATGGTCCTCAGTAAAATTTGTTGCTAACGGCGAGGCAAGCTTTTAGTTAAAGCTTATACTTGTAATGACTTAGTCCTAAAACCATACACACATAAAGGAAACTCCCATAATCATAGTGCGTTCCGGAAAAAAAGGTGCGTTCCGGTTTTTTGGTGCGTTCCGGTATTTCTATGAGTGAGTGAGTGAACTCGGGTTTTACGTCCCACCAACAACTAGGGACGTTTTATTTATTTATTTTGTGCGTGAACTGGTTTCGGTTTCATCGGTTTCAATAGTTTACAAGAACTGAAACTAAGCTTAGTTTCAACTGCTAGAGAAAATGCACGGTTTTGTTGTTCAAATTCCATATGACAGTATTTCCCGTAGCATTCATTTCTCTTCTCATAGATTAGAGGTTCATTCAACAACCTATGCGCGCTCTTGTGCTGCATGTTCCAGTACTAAATTGTACACAGTTCTGTAAATTGTTGAATGCATCTCTAATGGAGAAAAAAAATCTGCACCCGATTTACTTTAAAATAATTATAATACACTAAAACAGCGATTAACAGATAATTCAGGGCCTTTAAGTCCCAAGGAATCACAGGAACCAAAATCAGCGAGTCCTACTTTAAAATGCATAATCACCTCAAAGTTACATAGATAATACTTCGATGTGAGCTGTGGTCCTCAGGACTGTTTATTGGAGGTGACAATTAGGGGCTACCTCTCCAGTGCTACCCAAAACATCTTTTAGTACCTGGAATCCATTTTATATCCAATGAAGCCTCTAGACCATCAAAGATCAATACGCTTGCGATCAGAAGATTACGTAAGCAGAAAAGTGTGAAGTGAAAAACTGGATAACAGTAGGCCACTACTATTGAAATTAGAAAAAAAATGTCGCAATGTAGTGGTATCTTGGGTCTGATTTTAATGGGATTGTTCCCGATGTTGATAAATTCAGCTGCTGCTGGGCTCTCCATGACTTAATACAGCTCAGTATGGGGTTTCAGTTTAAATAATTTTAAAAATAAAAAAAAAGAAGAAAGACATACCACACACACACACACACACACACACACACACAAAGAAAGAAACGACATACGACACTCATTGATTCATGAGTCTCGTTGAGAATAAACAGTTCACGGAATTCATGTAATTTCCGATTGAATTACACGCATTTCAGGACGGTCGCGTGTGTCACGGACTCAAAAAAATCTCAACGCCCCGGCTGAGGAACGAGCCCAGGATCCTTCGATTTAAAGGCGAACACTCTACTACGACACAATAAAAGCCGACTTGTACCGCAATGCAGTACAACTGTATGATATGCCTAATTACCGACACCATGTGACATTCTCCCCCACCAAGTTCCAGTTCCAGGCTAAAGAGCTGCATACAGAAACAGGCTAGAGGAATTACTACACAGGAGTAAGGTTGGATTCTACGTTGGGCGCTACTTGTCACGGACTCTTGAATAATCTGCGCCTCCCAGACCCCCATTTACTCCTACAGTTTATGATAAATTATATTCTTCAAAACATTTGCAAAATATAAAAGACAGAAAGAAAACAATTGCTTGCTTCATATCCAGAAAAAAAAATTTCATTTGCTGATAGGACGGTTTAAGATAGTCTATAAAATATTTTTAAAATGTCTGTGTTTCTGACATCAGATCTTCAGGTGCTAAACTGATCTAGCTTCTGGCGAATAAACCCCGAGACCCCTCTTGATATAATAAGCAGCTTTATAGAACATTCGGCATCAGATTCTGAATGAGTGTGTACAGGAAAAAGGAATATAACATTGTGTATAAGTAACCTGTAAAAATGAGAAATGTTATTTGTGTATATTTACACTTGCCACTGACTTAGGTAAACCCTTTAGCATACACCGATGAAGGATAACTGATCATGTGACATCGTCGTCTATCGACGTCCATGTAAAACAGACGTCTTGATTGGCTCTTGTAACGTTCGATTGACGTCACGTCCGGGCGACGGCTGTTTAACGTTATGGCCAAACACGTCGTTACTAAATTTTGTTCGACCAATATAGTGCCTATTCTACACCAAATTATCACGAAAACGGCACAGAGAGGTTCACAAATAAAGTGTTATAAGAACAAAAATTTGATTTTCCAGCATTCATCGTGTGAAGAAGCCAGTGCACTGGTTGGGAGCGTACAGTACATGTGCACCGTTGTCCGATGTGTATAGTGGGCAAATCTTTGTCCGTTGTTATGACCTTCAGGGTGTGTTTGTGTGAAATGTGTTTTCTTTTATTGTTTGGATGTAAACCACTTGGTAAGAGTGTTTTCTCTATTTATGTTTTCCATTATGGTCATCTTTGGAGATGGCTAGATGTTGCTTTCTTTGCTCTAAATTCGTATTTTCATCTGCAAATCACTGGTGTTTGTAATCAGATCACGTCACGTGTAACCAGAAAATCGGCCGAGTTAGCGTTTTAATTCGAAAAAAATGTTAGTTAGTCCCTTTTTAAGATAGATTAATGATCTATTAATAGATTTGCCCATGATAAGTATTTTTTAAGTACGGGACGAATCCACAAGAGAAGCAAAGCTGAGCATCCCCAAATTTTTCTGACTGTATGGGATGTCTCACTGACAATCGGTTTTACGACCCACGATACAGAATAGTGTTTGACCCCTCTTTTGTTTTCTTTGAAAATAATTGCCCTTACCTAGCATGATATCTAACAAGATTAATTAATCCTGAACCTAAATACACCATAAAATATTTCTAAAGAAAACACGGTTGTTTCATATAAAATTGATGGCAAAATTTGAAGAAATGGTACCGGTGCAGATTTCGAAATCGAAAGTAGAGTAGTGATTTTCTCAAATTAAATGTGAAAATAAAGCATATCATAACAATTTACAGAAAATTAAGGCGGCATGTCGAAAAGATCTGTATTAAGGCTTGTCGAGCAAGCTGTTCTACCTACACTCAATGATTTTAAAACACAAAAATAAATAATTTTGAAACTTACCCGACATATTGGGACAAAGATGCATCCACTATACAGATCGGGACAACCGGTCACATGTACTGTACGCTCCCACCCAGTGCAGTGGTCGTTGCTAAAATTCCACAAGAAGCGTTTCGCGCTTCATGGAATTTTAGCTCCGCTCACTGGCTTCAACACACGATGAATGCTGACAAATCAAATTTTAATTCTTAATTGATAAGTTTGGTAGAGGTCAGTCTGACGTAAAATAGATAATATGGTCATTATCGTGTGTGAGAGGGGTTGTGAGGTGGGAGAGAGTATGGGTGGGGTTTATAAACTTTTTTGTCGCCTATCTTGGTGCGGCAGGGGGAGGGGGTGGGCGAAATAATTTCTGGTGAGACTGGGGCGCGGGTTGGGGGTGGGGGGAGGGGGTCGTAAATACATTTGAAACCTCTGAAAATGTACCCCCCCCGATAATAAATGACTCATCCCAAAGTATAATGTCGCTAGCGAGGAATCACGACTAAAGGTGGACTCGAACCCATGATCTCTGGAGTATGGATCTACTGCGTTCATCCCCGGACTCAACATTGAACAGTATGCTCAGGTCATTGATAACCATTTCAGCTTTGTGAGACTGGCAGTCAAATCAGTCACCAGCAATAATCATAATATGAGCCGCGACACAACAAAAACAACAAAGTGGTTATGCGCCCAGCGCAAACTCAGATCAGACTGGGCATCCGCCCAGTCTGACCAGAGTCTTCGCTGTCCGCATGGAGGTCGCTTAGACATTTAAGCGGTTAGCGAAGAGTCTGGTCACTCTAAGCAGATTCTCAGGCTGATCTGAGTCTGCACTGGTCGCACAACCACTTTGTTGGTTTTGTCGTGTCGCGGCTCAATTATGTAAATATTGTGTGTACATTGCATCTAGAAGTGTCATTCGTTTCGACTCGGCAGTTCTCTTTTATTCTATTCCATTCTATCCTATCCTGTTCTATTCTATTCTTCACAGGCACTTGTAAACAATGGCGCACTGAAAAAGAAAATGCTCAGTCTTCATTGTCGTGATTTACTATGCCTTTCTAACCCGGCACAGTATTTTCTTCTGGTGTAGCCATAACTGCAGACCTGCAAGTCAGCTGGAGGTTGGGTGATTAGGCCTTTATGGGTATGGGTACCACCTGCAGGATAGATAGATAGATAGATAGATAGATAGATAGATAGATAGATAGATAGATAGATAGATAGATAGATAGATAGATAGATAGATAGATAGATAGATAGATAGATAGATAGATAGATAGATAGATAGATAGATAGATAGATAGATAGATAGATAGATAGATAGATAGATAGATAGATAGATAGATAGATAGATAGATAGATAGATAGATAGATAGATAGATAGATAGATAGATAGATAGATAGATAGATAGATAGATGATAGATAGATAGATAGATAGATAGATAGATAGATAGATAGATAGATAGATAGATAGATTGATAGATAGATAGGATAGATAGGATAGATAAGATAGATAGATAGACAGACAGACAGACAGACAGACAGACAGACAGACAGACAGACAGGTAGGTAGGTAGGTAGGTAGGTAGGTAGGTAGATAGATAGATAGATAGATAGATAGATAGATAGATAGATAGATTGATAGATAGATCCATTGAAAATACTCCTTATCTTAAATGTCAGCCGCTCCAAGTGATCCTCTTTTTCAATTCAATGCATGCATTTTTCCCCGTGCATGATGCCTGCTAACCATATGAATTGCCAGTTAGTGGGTTGAATGTTCCAGTCAGACACGAACGACGACTCCACCTAGTAGAGGTATATGGGCGAAGACGAGTATCATGAAAATTTGAGCCGCGACACGAGAAAACCAACAATGTGGTTGTGCGTCCAGCGAAGACTCAGATCAGCCTGGGCATCCGCCCAGTCTTATCAGAGTCTTTGCTGTCCGCATGGAGGTACCTTAGGCCCTTACCTACCTTTTCAGCGCAAAGCGAAGACTCTGATCAGACTGGGCGGATGCCCAGGCTGATCTGAGTCTTCGCTGGACGCACAACCACATTGTTGGTTTTCTCGTGTCGCGGCTCATTTTTTTTTTGGCAAATACTGAGATCAGCCTGCTGTGCGTCCACGCAGACTTTGATCTGTAGATTCTTCAGAATCCACAGGTTTTTATGTGAAAACGGGGAAAACTGATCGGACTCCATGGTCGCGCTTCTGAATCATACGCATATGGCATATTTTCTAGGCGCACGGCTCGATGACCAGAGGTGTTGAAAGATGACTCATTCGGGATTTCCCCTGAAGTGATTCTGTCATCGTCTGCAACCAGCATATTCGATTGATCAAAATAGATCAGTTTGATTATAATAATCATTGATATTATATGTGAAAAACCCTATCCGGTAGTGAATCAATTAATAACGCAGTTATCATTTATTACTGATTTTACCCTGACGCACCTCTGTAACCTTCACCTTTGAATTGAAAAAGCATAATTTGCCCTTCACTTAAACAGTACACTGTACGCATAGCGTGCTCCAGTGTGTTGTTACAACAATCGATTTAACATTTCTGTAAGGTTTTAGGCAAAATTGGGATTTTATTGTTCATAACTAACGTACGTATGATTATTTCTTAGCATATTTTACGTGAAACCGGCATTTTTCGTAGAGGCCTATAGCAGGGGCCGGTAATATTTCGATACTTGAACCTGTACTGAAATATATGTTACACTTCCGTAATTTTCCCCAAGGACTCGCTGTATAGATCTCTTCACGCGATACAGTTTGCTGAATCTATGAATAATATGTTTGCAAACGCTGTGTTGAGAATACTACACGAGAATATAAGGTTATATAACTGCCATGTTGTATTATCATATATTATGTACGTTTAAGCCACTTAAAATTATAATTGCAACACCATTATCTCTTAAAAGGACACGTTTGGAAACAGATAAAGCTGCAAAGACATTTGAGACATGTTTTGTTATTACTAAAGATAATTCGATTCAGATGACACTCGAATCTTGTTGTTCAAGCTTAAGTGCAATGGTAAAGGAGTCTACTTTCGTTTTGTTTGTTTATTGTCCTTGAATTTATAGCAGAAGAAAAATCTATTCGCATGCCTGTGATTGGTACAGCTTGCCAGCCGCACAGCTGTATACTGCCATCAGGCGAGTACTAATATCAGTTAATTAATAAATTAACAAGACTAATAAGACTAATGTCAACGCCCGGTCATTGTCTCACTTTTCCTCGTGGCTTTTGTTTCAGTCTGGTGGCCACAATTTTGCTCTGGACGAAATTTTCCTTGTATTTTATACAGGATTTTATTTCATAAGCCCTTGTCATCCTTACCTTTTATTGTCTCGAAATAACTCAAACACTGGTTGAACAGATCGTCCCTAAGTATCAAGTTTGTCAGGAAGGCTTGCCAACTCGGCATTAAATCAAACTCGGGCCTAGTTAGTGACGTGTATAGGAAAGGGAAACAAAACGCCCCCTTAAGGAAACTTCTTTGCCATTATTTAAAAAAGTGCCTGATCTAATTCGAAATAAACTTTTCTGTTAAAGGAAACAAAGTCGTCCACAAATGCGCAGTTCTAAAGATCTGGAAATATGGAAGGATTTTAACATAATTACAGAATTTGTATTTATTCTGGGCATTTTGCCCCACCATTGGGGCAAAACGCCTTTTTGATGGGACAAAACACCCAGGGCTATTTCTTATCTTGTTTCAAGACTTGATTGTTTGTTTTTAGACAATACTGATTCCTTTGCCCGAAAAGAATATTTCAGTTAGGTCAAATATTTTATTTGATACTTATAAAAACGTTCCCACAAGGTGGGCGTTCTGCCCGTTCCCCCTCCCCCACTATTGTACGCCTTTAATCATGTAACGCGACTCGTCCAGATTCAGAGGCCCAATTTTTTATATTTAGTATCATGCAATGTCACCTTGCGTTGTACGCCCGCAGTTTGCTGTAGTTTTTGCAAAAGAGCATCCATACATGACTTTTCAGGAGTATCCGAAATGTAGGCGTTTTGCCCCATATGAGCATTATTTGCAAGTCTTTGAATAAATTTTTAACAAATGCACATAAGATTTCGCGACAGAGTAAACATCTCTTAGACTTTATTTTGCAAACAGACTGTCGCAAAGTATAAGTTTTCTCAGCAAAATGAACTGCAAGAAAATATTCAGGCATCACGATTTACAGAAAACTGCACAAAATGTTTAAATTCATGATAAAAAGCTACAAGTAGATGCGCTTCTTCGAAAGTCTGTTGATAAGGAGTCCTACGGTCTGACATAATTGTTTCAGTAACACTTTACTCCCTAAATCATATGGATATTGATGTAAAAGGCATGGGCGTTTTACCCCGCATGGGCGTTTTGCCCCACCTTACCCTACAATGTGATCCGGGCACACGTTTTAGGAAATATTGTCATTTGTTACTTAAATGAGATTTTCCTCAAAGCCTGTTTCACATGACAGACTGCCTTCTGTAACTTTTTCAGGTCTCATTTACTCAGAGAAAGAACCAGCCTGTGACTTCTTCAATGATCCATCGATGACTTGCACCAAAGCGTCTTCCAACATTACACTAACCCATTACTAGGCTGCGGTCATATCACACTCAGATGATTACGGAGATCTTGTTAGCGTCGCTTGCTGGTCTAGTTTTCATAATTGTATATAACGCCATCTTCCGTCACAATCGAAAGTATGGTGGTATTCCAGCGGTTGCCAGACGGCTGCCTTTGTTTGGAAATGTCTTCGATATGACAAAGACACATCTAGTCCTCACAGATTGGGCGAAATCGTACGGTCCAGTGTTCCGATTTAATCTGTTTGGCGAAGAAATAGTTGTTTTAAACAGCTTCGAAGCAATTCACGAGGCGCTAGTCAAAAATGGAAGTGACGTAGCCGGAAGGCCACATATGTATCGGACTGAGCATGCGGACCGGAATAGGAACTCTATTGTCTGGCAGACCTATACTCCAAAACTGCAAGTAAGATATACAATTAGTAATCAAATTACTAGGAGGAAAATGCGCAATATACGTGTATTGTAATTTTTAAGTCAGTCTATACATGTTGTACTCAAAATAAGCAAAACGAGGTAGATGTTCATACAAAGTTTGGAAGCATTCCTATATTTTAAAAGTAGCCTTGTCATTTCTATAATCCCTTGGAATATTTCGTGCAAGGCGATCCTCCATGAACTTAATTTTTTATTTTATGCTCTCCGAAGCTTTTCCCTGAAAATACTTGTTCCACCGAATTACTAAATCGGTTATTTTTCCGTATACGGTCCCACAACCGAATCCTAAGGGGGTGTCTGGAAAGCCATAGCTCGAGAGAAATGTTTGATTAAATAGCATTTTCAGAGGCACTGTACAATAGTGCAGTAAACTGCGCCGGATTTCCTGAAAAGCCATAAATCGAGAGAAACGTTTGATTAAATAGCATTTTCAGAGGTATATACAATATTACAGTAAACTGCACCGGATTTCCTGAAAATCAGTTGTGTCATAGTCTAAAATCTAACATGTGAACTAATTATTAAGTTCATTGATGTCTCTCTGTTTAATCAGTTAGAGAAATAATAACGTCGCAGAAGATTTTATTATATATTGTACAATAATTAATAACTGACATAATTATGAAACTCATGGTTGTATAACAATGGCAAGATATGTTTGTATGACTGACATAGTTGGCACACGTTCAGGCATCCGCCATGATACCGAGTGCACTTGAATATCAGTAAGTTCGTTGGCCTATTTTAGTATAAACTGCTTTTATTGATAGAAATAACCGGACATACACCCATTTTATACAAATATTTTCAAAAAGATGCTTGTAGTTTAACCTGACGACCGCCAAGAATGAAATTACAAACATTGAATATTGCGCAGTATTTTGTTATATGCAAACCATTTATATTTTAACGTATTTTTATACATTAAAATAAAAATATAACTTAATGCTGATATTTTTACAAGCATTCTTGAGTGATATTTTCTTATGTAGTCAACAGCTATAAACATATCGACCTCTTCAATGATGGAGAGTTACCATTGTTAGCCCTCTATTTGTGTGTCGGAGTTTATAATAGTTTCACGTTTTATCACCCCCACCTCTCCTTCTTCATGCCATAGAAGGTCTGTGGGTTTGATTATGGTACTCTCTGATTATCTTTCCATTGTTTAAATTTTACAACCATCACTGATTGATATTGCCATAAACATTATTATATATGAAAGGAAATAAGACGTTGGAAAATTTTATTACTATTGTTGAGTGATATTTTCTTGTAGCTGAAATACGTCACATGTGCCATGCATGTAAGAGTATTAAATGCAATTCTAAGAGTTTTACAAGCATTGTTGAGTGAGCATATTTTATTAGAATTCCTTTCACCTTACTAAATTATTAGTATCAGCGTATTTTGTTAAATTATGTGATATGCGTACTTCTTAATGGTTACGAAGTCTCAGTCACCATTGTACATGCAATGATACGGCAAAAACACGTGTATTTTTGTGGCATAATGAACTCTTCCACAAAGTTTTGGCATCTCTTTTTCTTGAATTGAACAGTTTTTGCGGAAGAGCGTCCATTCTTCTCTCCGTATGTATGGATCAGGACTGGACAGGTTACAGTACAGATGTGTCCCGGAAATAAACCAAATGGTAGACAGGATTAAAAGGTTTGATGGAATCCCCTTTGATCCCTGGAACATCTTCTACGATTCGGCGTGCAACATAATGCTGGACTTGGTATGATATTTTCTATTATTGGAAAATACTCCACATGTTCTTTTTTTTTCTAGTTAATGCATATGTGACTTAGCTGAATTATAGAATGTTTCGATCATCAACAAGCGAATGCATACCTTACAATATTTAAATCATCATTATAAAGGTTATGGATAATGTGTTCAGCATAATGTTATATAATTTATAAAGAACAAGAATTCGTAAACAGACATTCGCAAAGTTTTGAACCGTCTATGCTTGAATTAGTTTTTGAAAACCAACTGATCTGATTCTCATCTCTTCTTCAGTGCGGTTTCGAGCGAAATATCATGAGAAGCCCCGCCCTAAGCAAATATAGATTGCACATGCATATTATTTGTGTTTCAAATAACACCAAAATGTTCTTTTCTTAAATAGGCTTTCGGTACCCGACTTGACTACAGTGATGAAAATCTGGAAAAGCTGAAGGAAATAAACAGATTATTCAATCACACGTTTGGACCGGGGTCAAGCCGTATCGTAGATGGTTTGCAGTGGCTTAATGTGTTCAAGAATAAGGAATTCGACACGATGAAGAAAGCTCTTGAACTAAGGAATATGTTCTGGAGCGAATACAGACAAAAGGTGAAGTAACTGAAAGTTTGAAGAAAAAATTAAAACCTTTGGAAAGTAAATAAGTTTACACTTTTACAGCAGAATACACATGCACCACTTTACAAACAGTATTTAGATCAGCAGGATTTGGAAACAAATTGCTTAATTAATGATCTTCTGCAATGAAAAGGTTTGTGAATGGAGAGCAGTATGTACTATATAACAAACATTGGGATCAGGTGAATTATCCCAACTGGATGCATTTTATAATGGATAGACCTCTCTTGGCCAGCATAGGAAAGGGAAGCAGATTTGAGCCGCGACTCGAGAAAACCAACAAAGTGGTTGTGCGCCCAGCGCAGACTCAGATCAGCCTGGGTATCTGCCTAGTTTGATCAGACTCTTCGTTAAGAGCTCAAAGGGTAGCTAAGGGTCTAAACTACCTTCATGCGGACAGCGAAGACTCTGATCAGACTGGGCGAATGCCCAGGCTGATCTGAGTCTGCGCTGGGCGCACAACCACATTGTTGGTTTTGTCATGTCGCGGCTCATTTTTATATTATGCTACAGGGATGTTTCCCCGCATGTACATTTCGAATATGCTGGAATGTGCTAGCGGTCATTTGTAAACGTTTTTTATGCTGTTTATCTACTTTATACCCAGGAACCTGTGCGAGAAAGTGTTGTGTCCGACCTTCAAGAAGCTGCCGATGAGCCACAGTATAAACAGTTAAATGTGACTGAATCTACACTGAAAGAAACCTTCACCAATCTAATTTTAGCAGGTACTTTTTAAAGCCTTATACATTAAAATCTAGCAAGTTGCGGGAGAAAGAGTTCTTCAAAAATGAGGATAAGCGAGAACAAAAAAAAAAAAAAAAAAAAAAGGAAAAACATAACTTTTCATTGATCTGTCAATCTAAAAAATTTCCTCAACAATTAACCACGATACAAAACCTTTTGTATCATTGATATGAAAATATGCGGTTGATTTTCACTCACATCATATTAAAATAGCTAATGAAAATGTGACATGACCATTGTCAGAAATTTTGAAAACAGTTATCTTAAGTAATATGAAGGCTTTTTCAATCCAAAATCTTTTGTATCATTGATATGACCATTGATGTTGATTTTCTTCCACATCACATTAAAACATTACATTGAAATAGCTGATTAAAATGTGACATGACCATTAGTTATGTGAAGTAATATGAAGGCCTTTTCGATGAACAGATTACTTCCATAGAGCATATCAGGCTAATTAGTGCTGCTATATGCAAAAACGTCCTTTTGTTGTCGCTTTTGTGCTGAACTTCCTTTCTACAAGAGTTGAAAGCATAACTTTGTGCTCTCTCTGTCTCTTTTTCTCTCGCTGGAGTATGATAGACATGATACTGTCAGAGAGTAGCTTCCCCCCACCCCCCTCCCCCACCTCGAAAAAATGACTATGACTTTCCCATAGTAGAATTTCCCATCGGAAAAATTGCTATATAGTAGAATCCCCCCCCCTCCCCACCCCCGTCTATGTTCCATTCCGTTCCGTTTTGTTCCGCAAAATTCCAATAGCCATACAACATTCACTAATAGCCAATTTCCGGGTGGGGTAAAAAGGACTATGGGGAAAAAGTGGCTCTATGAGGCCCGGACAATCCACTATGTTGTCGTCCTTCCTTTAGCCATTTTTCTGGGGGGGGGGGGGGGGGGGAAGGGGAAAAACCAATCTCTGTTACAACTTTTTAAATCATTCTGACAACGGATATACATGTCTTTTAGAACATCAAGTATCACAAATGATCCAGTCTAAGGGATACAACGTAGCATTTTGCCTTTCTATATATTTAAGGAACAGACACAACAACGACTGCACTCACATGTTTCCTGCTGGTTTTGCTTCATCATCCGGAAATTCAGGAACGCTTACATAACGAGATAGACCATGTGATACCTACGTCACGAAGCCCCTCCCTCTTGGACAGGGCAAAGATGCCATATTTGGAGGCTTCTCTACTCGAGACGCTTCGGTTTATATCGCATGTACCATTAGCGGTTCCTCATGCAACAGTCTGTGATACAACAGTATGCGAAAAGAAAATTCCAAAGAACACAACGGTAAGAAAGTGGATGTCTTCTTTTTGTTTTCCTTATAAAGCTATACAACTCTGTGGATGTCTCTAATCAAAAAAGCTAAATTTGGTTTCGGTCTTTAACGCTTAATTTAGTTATTCTTCATACCGTAACGCTTAGCACAGAACAGCTTTTTTATTTTCTGTTGGAAAACATTCATTTTTTGATGTAGCCGAAAAGAAATCCAGACGACTGGGGATAATGGCGAAGGAGCACAGCAAGAATCTTTTTCTCATCTGTTCTTGCTCAAAATATTATTAATATTATTATTTAATTGCGTGCTGTTCACAATTCAGTTTGTTTTTTGGGTTTTATTTATCTTTGACCATATTCTTATGACATTCTTGACACCCCTATTCCTCATACGTTCTGTTACTGATATAACATTTTCAGAACTGTCTCTTTTCTCCGCAGGTATACATTAATTTGTGGGCATTACATCATGATGAAACTTTCTGGAAGGATCCTTGGAAGTTTAAACCGGAGAGATTTCTAGATCCAGGAGGAAACTTATTGCCAGCTCATCATGAAAATAGACGACGGTATGTCGCCTTTGAAGTTTATCTTATTTACTTAATAACATTACTTGTGTCAGTGTTATTATTTCACCAATAAATCCCCTTTTCAGTTTTCTTGGCAAAACTGTGATTTTTTTTAGTATTTATTGAATCTGCTCTTTCCATTACATTATTGCTTAAGCGCCGAAAGTAGGACCAGCATTCTCAGTCACAGCTTTCATACTCTCTGGAATATCCCAGTGAACACATTTCATTTAAATCACAAAATGTATACATTACAAAACTGATAATATTCACATTGTGCAACGACATACACCTGAAGCATCTAATGTCTAATTTTGTAAGGAGGTGATGTGTATACTGAATGCAGCATGTTAACATGTTTGCTTTTCTTAACTTATGGTATCAAAACATGTTGATTTTAAATTGTTTCATCAATCGTTACATTTATCACCATGTCTTTTAGTGTCATGAGATTTTCAAGATACTTCCAATAAAGATAGTAGTTTATGTATATATTGCAGGCTGATGCCGTTTGGTGCTGGACGACGCGTTTGTCTCGGAGAATCTCTAGCTAAAAATAGACTGTTCTTGTTTTCCGCGTCACTGCTACAAAATTTCACTTTCCATCCCGAGAACTGTGAGACTTTACGAGACTTTGATCCAAGACTGTTCAATCTAGGAATAGTGCTACACCCTGGAAGTGTAAAAGTGAAAGCTATAACGAGAAAGGGTATTATAAATGAAGATATATGTGGGTCTTGATGATAATGAAACTTAGGTCTTAAAATTCAATTGTCTAGTGTAGTCTCAAACTGCCAGAGTATCAAATGTACGGAGTTTTGATGACACATCTGAGATAACACTTCATATGCTGTGAAAGCTCAGCTCCAAAGGCGGTGCTAATGCGATGCCACAACATATGATGCTATTCAAATAATAAAAAAATAAAAATATATCTCTACTCAAACACTCCTTACCGGATATTCTGAACTGCCAAACTTCGTTTCAGGAGTTTGATTTGTATATGCTTTTTCAGCTTGTGCCATTTTGTTCTTTTTTTTTCTCATCTAAATAATTTCTAGTGAACTGTCAGCCTAGTTTGTCAACTTTTTTTTATCATCGTAACTGCCAGAACTACTGTACGAATATCTTAGAATCTCAAACTGTTTAAGCGCGCCTCATGGCCTAAATCAGAGTGATCCAAGATGTTATTGATCCGACATCCAATCTCGCTCCATAAAACTTCCTTAAAGTAATATTGTCATAAGCTCTATAAGCTCTACAGTTTTGTAAAGCTTCTCCGCTCTAGTCTCATGTTCTCTGCTGTGAAAAATAGAATGACTAACTTCAAAAGATTCTAAACTGATTGACCATTAACACAGAATTAATGACTTGAGGATAATTATTTGTTTGAGAAAATCTGCATACACTGCATGTCATGCTCTGATACCAATGACGTCATAGATCTGTTACCATAGCAACAAATAGTTCATATTTCAAAATGTCTTAGTGACGTCATTCTGCCAAGGTACTAAAAACAGTTGCTTATTCCATAGTTGCTATGGTAACAGAAACAGATCTACGACGTCATCTCGCTTATTATTCGAAAGGAGCATGGCATACAATGTATGTCGTGCTCCTCTCGAACTAAAAGTGAGATGCTACCTTAAAATGGAAACTGTGATTTTCTCAAACCTATCATTCGTTCTCTAGTTAATTCAGTGTTCATTAGGATTAAACAACAGCTTCGGTTTATATGCTAGTCTCGGCTATTGACTTCTTACTCATCAGTGACACTCATGCAAATTACTAACTTAAGATGAATGGGTACACATCCAGTGGAAGCAATTCTTCCATGTTCATGTTTGCCTTCCTTCTCATTAGGGTCAACTCTTAAATGAAGGAATTTGCTCCTTAATGACTTAATTCTTTCATTTAAAGTTATATGGTCTGTAACTTTATATCGTTTTGACTACTTATAATGTTTTACCAACTGTGAAAGTCAAGTAAGATTAAGTCCTCACCATAAATCTATGCATTACACCGGACAATTGCATGAAGAGGTCGTAAACTCTGTGAAAACAGGAAGTTTTCACTTCCAAGTAATTTTGTTCTGGGCGAATGAAATTCCAGACAGTTCATAGTTCGCCTTAATGTTGCTGTTTCTGTAGAAGTAATTGGCCTAGGTTTGTTATCAATATGTTATTATAGCCTAATGGCCATCTTGGTTTAATTATTGTATTCTTGAAAATAATAAATGGTACTACCAAAAATAAATTCCTAAAAGTTACAGACCATAAAACTTTAAGAGTAGACATTTTAGAAGGGAATCACCAAAATGAGAAACAAACAAGAAGTCATTAAATTTCCTTCCCTTTGAAAAAATGGCGCTTAACATGGAGGTATAACCAAAGACCTTTAAAGTAATAAAGTGCTTCTGATATCTTGTTGAGCTACTCCTCTGGAACGACACTCTCAGTTTATAGAACTCTTTCTTGCTAAATGTTTGGCTCCGGTTCAATGCAACACAATATTGAGCCGCGACACGACAAAACCAACAAAGTTGCATGTGCGCCCAGTGAAGACTAAGATCAGCCTGGGCAGACGCCCAGTCTGATCAGAGTCATTACTGTGCGCTTATAGGGTGACCTAGGGTCTAAGCTACTCCCGTGCCGACAACGAAGACTCTGCTCAGACTGAGCGGATGCACAGGCTGATCTGAGTCTTCGCAGGGCGCAATGCCACTTTGGAATATGATGAATGATGTTAAATCTTGGAAAAAGATGTTAATCTCGGGAAATGATGTGTACGTTGTTCTACACTGAGTCTGGTAGAGTTATAGCTTTTAAAGGTGTAAGGGTAAATTTCCTCGATTTTCCGACATTGTGACTTCCTGTGGCTTCCCTGGTTATTGGGCAACGTAGCCCTTCCAAAATGGGGTGAAAACTAATTCAGGATAGAATTTGCTCATAGAGAAGAAAATTGTTTTCTCTAAGACTTGACTCACTGAGGAACTTATTCTTTAAGAGGTGATTTTAATGACAAAGGCGGCAGAAAAGAGAATGACAGAGTTGCCTATTCTGAAAGTGTACCCATTCACCTTAAACTTTTATGTTTGTTCCAAATGTTCCGTACTGCCGATATCGAATTAGGAAGTTACATTACATCATGCTCTTACACCAGCTTTTTTTTTTGTCTGGCAATCGCAATCCATACATAATGTTACATCAGTACCTATTTTGTTGCATAGATCTATTTTTTGCAGATGAGTGCATCTGATGCAACTGGCCAAAAAAAACTCTTAAGTTTCGATTCAGATAAAAGTGCACGGCATGATCAGACTCACGCAATATAATGTTGGGAAATTTATGTTTTATCTGATCTACATCTACGCTAGTGACAGCTATTTAGCGTTCTGAGCCTTGTGCTTTCCATTTTTACATCCCGAACTTCGCAGAAGTTGAGGGGCCATATTGCTCCTTGGTTGTCCGGCCGTGCGTTCGTTCGTCACGGTTTTTAATGCATACCATATTTTAGTAACCGTGCACCCTAGGGTTTTGATTTTTTTTATATATGGAATCATCACCAAAACTTAGCTGGCCCATATTATTTTCCGGGTTTCTCTCTTCATGCCGTTTTGCTGCTTTTGAAAACAAAAATCAGGAAAGTATACTGTGTCAGGCAATCAATATATATAATTAGAAATGACAAGTACATGAACTGATAAACTTTTGAACTTATGGAAGTAAAGCCCTTTGAAAATTTCGGTAATTTGAAATTGTCAGCTATATATTTCAAAACGTATTACAATTATAGGGACTTGAAACTTAATCATCTAAGAGGAGATTATGAGTAAATTAACTGATTATCCGTTGGATGAAATCCGTTAATTTTGATCGGAGTATCGCCCTTTGAAAATTTTGGCATTTTAAACTTGTGAGCATGATACATAAAAGTATTTGAGCTAGACTTTTGAAACTTGGTCAGCTGCTATGAGATTTTCGGAGTTACACCCCTTTGAAAATCACGGCGTTTTAAACTTGTCAGCAAGATATCTCGAAAAGTTTTTGAGATAGAGACTTGAAACTTTGTCAGCTGATTTGAGATGATACGTAATTGTTTAAATTTTGAATGAATCATTTCAGTTTTATGCAGTTACATGTATGTTCCTTTGAAAATTTCAGCATCCAAGATATAACGAAAAATATTTGAGCTGAGAACTTGAAACGTGGTCAGCTGGATCAAGATGATGGGTTAATTCAATGATTAACGAACAAATTCCCTTATTCTTATTAGTACAAACTCTACTCCTTATTGGCTTGGCCCTTTTAGAGCCAGGCATATGATTATGGGCACTTTTTTATATACATGTACAAACATTTTCTAGTTTCCATTGCTTCAAACTGCTTGCTTTTCCCGCTGCTTTGTTGCCATAGCGATCCTCAAATGAGGGCAAAATGCAGTGTAGTTTAAGATCTGAACTGTTTCTGAGTTTTTGTCATTCAACCTATAATATGTTGCGATGTCGCCGGATACAAAATGTTAAGGCTTATACAGTACCCGGTGAGAACGGTATTTACGTTATTTCACCTACTTCTAAAATCAGTGGGCACGTTCGGCACGTCGGTAAATCGAGCAGTACTCAGGTATTCCTGGGGCAAGTCGAAGATATGTATCTTCGAGTTGTTCGAGGAAAACCTGGGTATTGCTTCAGAATCAGAATTGTTTACTGGTGATACGTCCAAGGACAATCATTCACCAGGAGTAGCCCAAGGATTACATTCTATTGCTCGGCTTTACCCATATAATTATGCCAAACGTGCTCATCATAAAAGTACAATACTGCTGCTTTCTGTGGAATTCCAAATACGTCTTTTTCTATGTACTGCTTCCGATGTACTGCTGTCTGTCTATTGCGACATTGCTTTTGCACATGCGAAGTCGGCGCAGTAGACAGTTCGCAACACACATTACACACGGAGCATACGACAGGACGCGGCAAACAGTGCCGGTCGGTCAGTCGTCAGTGAACACATCACTCGCGCTTCGCGCTCGCGATATATCCATTTCACGACTGACCTCCAATTAGTGATATATTGAGCAACAAATTACTGTTAGCAAGAATCTATTTCTTAAGTCTATACAGCCGACATGTATTTGCGCTGCCAGCGACACAGTACACAAAATGTATCCGGGCATGTTTTGAGCATGTGCACATTCAAGAAAGTGCAAACAGCATACATAATGCTGTTGGCAGTAAACAGTATTCAGGCAGAAAGCTCACAGCTTTTAGTAAACAGCAGATAGGAAAAGTCTATGAATTCTACAGCTTGTTGTTACAGAGTATTGTCATGAGGGGGGGGGGCTCCACTTTCAGGGGGAGAACCCATACCCCCTTTTTGCATCCCTTCTCCAAGGGGTCAACTCTTACAGGAAATAATTTGCTTCCAAAGGAGCAAATTCTTTTCTGTAGGAGTTCAGTAGTACCCGTTTTTAGAAGGGCTTCTTCGACCACAGAAACAAACAGGAAGTCACAAGAGTATTTTACCCTTCTTTTTAAAAATGGCGGCAAAAACATGGAGGGCTATCCACATTCATATTAAAGGGTCTTATAAGGATATCGCAGCAATTGTGCAAAGTGTAGACCCTGATCAGACGCCGCGATTTGCGGCGTCTGAACTGGGTCTTCATTGTTTGCATTTGTTCTATGTATCTGCTTTCAGTTTTCGCCATTCGTAGCTAGTGTTTGCGACCAGCAAAGACTTTGACCAGCCTGTTCGCGTATGGGTTAATTAAGCGCCATTTATGTCTGTCTCGGCTTACATGTATAGTTGATATATTAAAACTGAAGGCATGATCTTTTTATATCAATAAATATGTTTAATGAAATGGTTAGTAAAAAATGTTGACTTGTTTTCTATTACAAAAAGGTTACCCGTATTTTGTTTTTTATGCCTCGCCAATTTTATTTCTTGTTCTTCAGGATTTCGGTTTTAAAATGAGGAGCCAGGCAGCGATTTTTCCTCTAAATCCATGGTTTTATGAAGAAAAGTTTACATAAAAAATGTTTAATTATGTTTGTTAAACAACATTCTAGTCTAGTCTATCCCATAAGCTTGCGAGGTCGTTGGGGCACAACAGATGAGTTTTATAACAATACCTTTCGACCTAGTCCTGTTTTCAGCTGCCCGAGTTGATGTCAGAGAGTGGTTTTCCCCCTTTCCCCCCGGAAAAATGGCTATAGGAAGGACGGCTATATAGTGGATTGTCCGGACCTCATAGAGCCACTTTTCCCCCATAGTAGTTTTTCCCCCGTCGGGAAATTGGCTATTAGCGAGCTTGGTATGGTTATTGGTATTTTGCGAACCGGAACGGAATGTAACAGACACATTTTACGGAATTAATCGCCTAAGAAATGTGTAGGTACTTCAAGGGAGGTAATAAACGTGATGAATTCCAAAAAATCAATATGCAAATTTAGCAACCATATTCTTATAATAATCAATAAATACTAATCTAAGGAACAAAAACGATCTCTCTATGGACGGACGCTCGGCGCCCCGTTACTGCGGCTATGGATTCGTTCCGCTGAGGTGCGGGGGTAACGTCGATATGAGAATTGAAATACTACTACTGATCTGATTTCTTCTCATTGCAGAAATTTTTATACGTAAACATACGCATGTAAGCTACAGGAAGATGTACGAATGGGTGCTTTGTCTAGTCGTGTTTGATTTAGAAGGGAGTTTATTACATTGAAAATCATAATCGGACATGTGTCCCAATGGGAGTCGAGCCCACGACTTCTGCATGAAAGGCGAACACTAGTCCAGGCACTCTGCTGCACGCACAGATGTGAACACTTGTACAAACACAAAATTAAACAAATTTATGCACACAACCACGTACACTCATATCCTTTTTTGACTAACACGGAAAAGCAAAATGCCTACCTGTTTTTCCCCAAAACAAGATAAGACAGACTGATGGAAACATGCAGGTGGTTCTAGCATGTTATCCATCAATATTTTACGGACAGGTACTCATATTTCTGCTACAGTTAAGAACCGCATTATTATAATTGGAGGAGCAAATTCCAATATGTAGCATGTTTTCCCGCAATCATATTACCAGGGGGAAAATCCACTATGGAGGGGAAAAACGGCTTTGCAAAAACACCTATAGTAGAATTTCCCCGGGGAAAATTGGCTATATAGTCATATTTCCGGGGGGAAATTCTACTATATAGCCATTTTTCCGGTGGGAAATTCTACTATGGAAAAATCATAGTCATTTTTCAGGGGGGAAAAACTACTAGGGGGAAAAAGCTACTCTCTGACAGTTGAGCTAGCAGTATATCCCTGACTGATCCTTATTATTGTCTTTCCGCCGCTTGATAAAATGTTTGTTTTCACGCTTTTGTTATTATAAAAACATGAATACTCTGACTTACCACTAAGAGACGGGACACGACAAAACCAACAAAGTGGCATGTGCGCCCAGCAAAGAATCGGATCAGCCTGGGCGTCCGTCCAGTCTCATCAGACTCTTTGCTGTGCGCTTCATGGGTAACTGTCTAAGCTTGCTCCATGTGGACAGCGAAAACACTGATCAGACTGGGCAGATGTCCAGGCTGATCTGAGTCTTCGCTAGGTGCACATGCCACTGTTTTGGTCGTGTCGTGTCGCGTTTCATTTATTGATGACTTACAACAACATTATGAATCTGTGCAGACTGACTGTCGATCAATTCAACATAAATGCAAATCATTATTTATATTTGCTTGGGTGTTACTCTAGAATATAAATGGCAGCCTGGCTAGTGCAGAAAAACCCTAACTGTTTTTACATGTAGATTAGTCAGGCCCCGAGGTTATAAAACTTTTTTCGTGCTCAACTCAGCTGAGCATGAAATTTTCTCTGTCGATAAATATGAACATGCCAACACTAGTTGGCATTTTTATATTCATAAGCATAGAAAATGTCATATTCAGCCAATCTGAGCAAGAAAACAACCGCAACTTATTTGTAATTTGCTATTTGTAAGTACACTGTAAAAATCGCGCTTAGCTATAAAACACAAGTGGTTACAAGTTTGGGTGTAAACATGTTTAGGAATATGTCATATAGCTAAACATGTACGCCTTTTCTATTATTTTCCCGGACAAATTCTGCTAAACACGTTTTATTCTGTTACGCGTTTCGGATGAATCCATTCTCTCTTTTCCCCTTTGAAGAACGAAAAAAAGAGACGAAAATGTTGACAGAGGAAACTTTCAAAATAAAAGGTAAATATAACCAGTTTTGTACATGTTTAATTTCTAAATATAATCCTAAACATGCTGCAAATTGAACATGTTACGATTTAAACACATAAAAAATCGGACTGCATTTTTTGCATTTATTTTAAACACATTTTTTACAGTGTAGGTAAAATTTCATGTTCAGCTAAGTTGAGCATTAAAAAGTTTTATGATCGCCACGATAGCCCATAAATGGTCAAGTTAGCCGTTATCTTTTCCTTTTCAGAACTTTAATATCTACGCAAAAGCAAACGATCCATGTAGATTTTTTTACCTTTCTTTTTATTTGTACAGCTCGTGCAAAGTTATCTTTTATTTTGGAACGGAAGTGTTCAGGTTTAGCAAAGCTGACCACTTTACCAAAATATCTCATTTCTCTAGTTTCTTGTTGTACTATTTACAAACCGGTGATGCATTAATAATTTCACTGGGTATTTAGGCATTCTGAGTTGGTTCATTTCAACATAAATCCATCTCAAACCTCAAAAATTGCATTTAAATATTTACTAGACATTTACCAAAAAACAACAACCCCCCCCCCCCCCCCCCCAAAAAAAAAAAAAAAAAAAAAAAAAAACAACAGAGGAAACAAGACATTTTGAAAAAAATGTTAATGAATGAAATAAAATGAAAAATAAAAGCATCGCAAACGACTGCATGATACCCCGCCACTGCAAACCTATTTCACCTGTCGATTTTTTTTCTGATTTATTTTATTGTCTTTATAACGCCATGGTAGGGCAGAAACCCGTCAGAACAAAACTGTCGTAACAGGACACTTTTAGTTCTCTGACCACTTGCTCTCTGATCATATTCATTTTTAATGATTTTATACATGTGGCCACAGGGTAGGGGCAGATAATGCCCTTAGAACAAAATCTTGATCATCACAAGCTTTTATTACTTCTATCACTAGTTGCAAGTTTTAGAAATATCTATTTAAATAAAGATTTCATATAGATTTTATCGTCCTATTATGCATGAATAAAGCATCGGGTTATATAGGAGCAGACAACCCACATGGGTATCTTTTTAGCATCACAGGATGCTTTTATTACTCTATTGTTTGCTGTAAGTTTCAGAATAAAATCTTCTAATTCTGATTTTCTATAGATTTTTTTCATGATTTTATACACGTATATAGCCCCATGTGCAGGGGCAGATAACAAAATTTCAATCGAAACACAAAGCTATTGTTATTTCGATCAGTTTTGTGAAGTTTCACCATGATATTAATAATACAGGAACTAGAGGCCAAAAAATAATACAGGAACTAGAGACCAAAAACCATTTTCTGAACATTGACAATTGCCATAGCTCTGTCCGAAATTATCGAAGTCTGCCTATTAACAATCCCAAGCGCGACATTCTTGGTCTTGGTACAAATGTATATGCAAAATTTGAAGGAAATCCGTACATCTTAAGGTACCTTAACTTTTTGAATGGGAACGAAGTGCGGACGGACGGACAGACGGACGTACATATGGCAGACGGACATTCAACGTGAAAATATAATACCCATTAATGGATGGCGGGGTATAATAAACTACATGTAATAAGCTCTTTTTGTGATAATAGAAATTGGATGAAAGGCGTGCGAAAGATCTTTTTAGCTCACCCGAGCCGAAGGCTCACAGGTGAGCTTTTAGTATACCAATGCATCCGCCGTCCGTCCGTCCACCATTTTCAAAGATCTTCGTCTCCAAAACTGCTGGGCCAATCAAAGCGAAATTTCATATGGAGCCTCCATGGGTTGGGGGGACGAAATCTTGTTTGTTCGGGGTACCTGGGTCACATGACCAAGATGGCCGCTATGCCCATATATGGTAAAAACCCTTTAAAAGTCTTTTTCTCAAGAACCGAAAGGCCTATGACCTTGAAACTTGGTATGTAGCATTGGGCACTCGCGCCTATCGTAGTTTGTACAAATAATGACCTTGCATTGACCTTGACCTAATTTATGACACTGTCAACTTTGGTATGTTAGGCTTTTATATGTGAAAACGCTTAAACAGTGGATTTCTCAGAAACTACTTAAGTCTAAGGTACAAAACTTGGTATATATGGTCAACTAAAAGAACAGCTGAAGATATTATGTCACTGAAGACCAAGGTCATTCTGTCTGTCCATCCGTCGTCAAGATTTTCAAACATATTCTCGTCTGAAACCACTGGGCCGATTGAAGCCAAATTTCGTATGCAGTCTCAGGGCGATGGAGGAACGAAAGTTTGTTCCCGGGGTCTTGGTCACATGACCAAAATGGCCGCCATGCCAATATATGGTAAAAACCATTTAAAAAATCTTCTTCTCCAGACCCAAATGGCCTATGACCTTGAAACTTGGTATGTAGCATTGGGCACTCGGCCCCATCATATACTGAAAGGATTTAAAAACTTCCACCCATTAATTTTGAATATCTCAAAAATGAATGAAGCTACGTCCATCAAAATTTTACAACATATATATTCTCTTCTACCTGATTATATCAATATACCGAATCTGAAATCGTTCAACCGAATCGGTCAGGAAAAAGCACGTGCTCCTCGTGTTCTTAGTACCGTGAACATAAAGATGAATAGCTTCATGTGTACAGTTTTCTGATGAAACATTTCTCTTACAATATCAAATTGAATTTTAAAAATTTGAACTCGGTCTGTGACTTTATTTAGCCTACCGCGCCAAAATATCACAAACAGGCGCAGAGTTTTGGGCCAGATAAATGCTGAAATTTCAAAAAGTGACGTCGCGTGACAATTTTATGTGTCAATTACGGCAATTCAAAATCTCATACGATGTGCACTGTTAACAGGAAGCTCAAAAGACTGTCAGAAAAAACCTAACCGAGATTAAAAACCAGGGGTCATGACGTTAACTAACGTCGACGCCGTCTCCGTAATAGGCTTTGCGCGACAGCATCATCCGAATTGATACTTGCAAATCAATATGGATGACGTCACAATATTAAGACAGTAAGAAATGGTCGAAAATAGTGTTGCATAATATAACGCCGGCATCGCCTTATTCATTTCAGTGACGTAACGCTCATTTACTGACGTCATTTAAGTAAATGAAACGAATAAACTGCGTAATCTTTAAATTTGATAAGTTTCAAGCATTTTGTCGTTAAATATTCAAGACTGTCATGAGTGAACAGATCAGCAGCCAGCAATAAAAAGTGGAACTTTTTAAATCCTTTCAGTATAGTTTGTACAATTTATGCTCGACTTAATTTATGACATTGTCAACTTTGGAACGTTAGGCTTTTATATGTGAAAACGCTAAAACGGTGGATTTCTCAAACTATTTAAGTCTAAGGTACAATACTTAGTATATACGGTCGACTAAATGAACAGATGAAGATATTATGTCACTAAAGGTCAAGGTCATATTGTCTGTCCATCCATCAAAATTTTCAAACATATTCTCCTCTGAAACCACTGGTCCGATTGATGCCAAATTTCATATGGAGTCTCAGTGGGATGGGTAAACAAAAGTTGTTCCCGGGGTCTGGGTCACATGACCAAGATGGCCGCCATGCCCATATATGGTAAAAACCATTAAAAATCTTCTTCTCCAGAACCATAAGGCCTATGAACATGAAACTTGGTTTGTAGCATCGGGCACTCGGGTCCATCATAGTTTATATAAATGATGATCACGCGTTGACCTTGACCTAATTCATGACACTGTCAACTTTGGTACGTTAGGCTTTTACATGGGAAAATGCTTAAACTGGATTTCTCAGAAACTATTTCTCAGAACCCCTGCCCTGGGCCTATATACATGTATAAAAGCATTAAAATATATACCAGGACCAAGTGTCAGGTGAGCTACAGGACCACTGGTCCTCTGGCTTGAAATTTTGATGGATTCTTGAACAAGAAATTTATTTAATGTAACTAAAGTCTTGTGGTACCTGAGATGTCTGTATTTTGGTCTGAAGAAAGTAAAGTGACAGAGTGAATCATCACAAGTAGCCAGAATTTGTAGCGTGATTGCAGTAAAGCGGTCTATTCCGTTTTAATCCTAAATAAACGCCCCTGCTCTAATAAGCATCCCCCTGCCTCTTCGCCTACATAGGATCTTTTGGTTAAAGTTTTAAAGACCCATATCTCCTTAACCCATGAATGAATAGTTTTGGTCCTTGCATTGTAGTTAGATATTGGTCCGAAGTTTTACTAAGTATCATCCAACTTGGCCCGATGACCTTGAAGTTAAGGGCATGAACTTAGTAATTTGGGGGTTTGTCAAAGTGTTCGAATGGCATACTGTTTCATTTTGCGCGAGATAAATTTAGTATACACTTGAACTTGTTAGATAATGCCTTGACGTTTTACAAAATACTCGCCCCACCTCACTGGGTGACCTTGAAGTCAAGGTCATTGATTTAGAATTATCTTGAAGTTTTTGTTTTCTATAGACTTATTTTACAATGGCAGGATGGATTCCGTTGATACTTAGGTTGTTGTTAGATAGTGGTTTAGATTTATAACAGAGTACAGCCATCACCCAACTCAGTGACCTTGAGGTCAAGGTTATAGATTAAGAAATTTAGGTTTGGGTCAAAGCTTTCTAGAGGCATACTGTTTCATAATACTTGGAATAATCATACTTAGACTGAGGTTAGGTACTGGTTTACGTTTTCACAAAATACAGCCCCAACCTCACTAGTGGATCTTGAAGTCAAGGTCATCGACTAAGAACTGATGTTAGATAATGGACCGAGGTTTTGATAAATCCAGCCTCGCACTACAATTACAGTGCTGGAAACGGCCAGTGGCCCGGTGGCCAAATGCTCCTAATTTTTGTTTCGGGCCACCAGAAATCTCCAAAATATGGCCTTTAGTGGCCCAAATTTATCTTTCTGGCAATACTAAATGAATGGAAACATTAGCTAGTGGATAATTTGGGCCACTGAAAGTTAGGCTTGCTAAGCTTTTGGGCCACCACATTAAACTTGCGAGTTTCCAGCACTGCAATTAACTCTACTACGGCCCTTTAAATATTGAGTGAATTTTATTCTGTTTGAAGACTGTGTCTGAGATATATGTTTCTGAGACAGATTTTGCTTATCAACATGTTTACAGTACGTGTACTTACCGGAAATTTTATGCAGTGCAAGCCATAGTGACCTTCAAGGAAACATCACAGGCTTATAAGCTCAAGTTCTGGCGAGCTGTGTTGTCAGGCGACAGATCTTGTTGCCTTTCTACTCATTTGGGGTCAAATCTTACCGGAAATAATCTACTGACTAAACAATGTTGATTCAACACCGAATCAACAATGAATCAACATTGTGTGCCTGCTAGGAATTTGCTCCACTGGGAGGAGCATTTGAGCCGCGGCAAGACAAAACCAATAAAGTGGCACGTGCGCCCAGCAAAGACTCAGATCAGTCTAGGCATCCGCCTAGTCTGAGCAGTCTTCGCTGTCGGCATGGAGGTAGCTTAGACCCTTAGGTACCCTTTAAGCGCACTGCAAAGACTTTGCTCAGGCTGGGCGGATGCCCAGGCTGATCTGAGTCTTCGCCGGGCGCACATGCCACATTGTTGGTTTTGTCGTGTCGCGGCTCAATTTTCATTTCTTCTAAGAGTAGACCCCAATGTCGTTCAGGAAAGCAAACAGCTGTATGTACCATGATAAAAACGATTTTTTCAGGATGCAATGTAGGTGTTCAGTTTCATATAAAGATCTCAGATACCAGAAATACAGGAATTTTGAAACTGAATATCAGGTCTTTGTGACCTGCAACAGAGATAAAAAAGAAAGGAGAATACTATCCCTTAACCTGTTCGACTGTTGAAGAAATTTAATACCTACATATGAAAGACACATAGCTGTCAAGCCAGCTTTGATAGAGACATACTGAAATTAAATCATTCGTATGTTCAGACATCCACCAAGACAACTTTGATGATTGCAAGCGCCTGGGCCCACATCTACACGAACAAAAATCATTCAATATCATGCAGAGCTCCAGATAAAAGGGAGTAACAGTGATAACTCAGAGATATATTTTTTCTTATCTTCTTATCTCCCAACGAAAACATAAAATAACTGAGCCGCGACACGACAAAACCAACAAAGTGGTTGTGCGCCCAACGCAGACTCAGATCGGCCTGGGCATATGCCCAGTCTGATCAGATACTTCGCTGTCCGCATGGAAGTAGCTTAAACCCTTAGCTACCCTTAACGCGCTTAATGAAGACTCTGATCACACTAGACGGATGTCCAGGCTGAGCGGAGTCTGCGCTTGGCGCACAACCACTTTGTTGGTTTTCTCGTGTCGCGGCTCATATTGTGACCCCTCATTAAAACGTCTCGGTGGGACGGTTCTAATGATGAGTCACTGTTTCTATGCAGAAATAAAAAAAATATATTCCTGAATTACCCCTTCTTATCTGGAGCTCTGACGCTGCTGCATATTTATATAAACTAATCTGACTTCTCAGTTCGCAGGATACAGGAACTCAAATGGTGCCACAACCCATCTGAGCCGCGTCACTTACAAATGAGCCTAACATATTTGCAAACAGCAAAGACTCAAACGAAATCGTGAATCTTTATAGTCTAGATACAATCATCCTTTTCTTAGGTCGCATATATGCTGTTATGCTGTATGCGAACAGCAAAGACTCTGACCACACTGCGCGAACGCGCAGGCTGCTTGGAGCGTTTGCTGGTCGCACGTGTTAAGCACCCTTTCTGTCTGGTAAACTGGTCAGTCTATGGTGGCTCAATATTGATTTGATGCTTAACGTCCACGGTTAACAGCTATGGTCATGTCTGGACGGTCAGTTAACCTAACCACACTATTCCTGGGCAGGCTTAGACCTCCTAAGCGGTTAACCAGTACTAAATGCACATACTTTCACCAGTAACTGACAACTGCCCTTCTTGAATCAGCGGAAGGAGAAACGAAAGTATGTGGCCAGACCGGGTTTCGAACCCAGGACATCTGACTAATGAGTCGGGTGCCCTACCGATTGCGCTACGCGGCCCGGCGGTGCCTCAATAACAAAAACAATTGTCTATGGCTGTTTGACAGTAAAACGGGTATATTTAATCAATAATCTGGAATCTAGTGTTTGGTTTAAGTAATTTTATTTTTCTTTTATTCAAACATACATGTATCCCACTGGTCTGGCATTCAACACACGCAACGAAGACAACGTACAACTTCCTTTGTCTTACCATCAGTTTTGAGTTTGCTTCAAAAGTATTGTCTCATGTATGGACCGTCTGATCCTCGGTTCTTTAAATAAGAATCAAAAGTTTAACTGAACAGATATGCATATTCAATAAATGCTTACAAATTATTTTCGGGCTACAACGAGTCAACGACTATGACAAAGAATTGGTGAGAAAATTATTTGCACTGTTTTTATACCAGAAGGCATACATAAAAAAGACGGACGGACGGACAACGACACGACATAATACGTCCTTTTTTTTCAAAACGGGCGTATAAAAAGACCTGATCTGACTAAGAGGTCTAACAAACTATCGGGTCCGTAAGAATATGATAATTTCAAACTAAATTAAATAGTATGCCAAAAAAATAAAAATAAATGAATAAAACGAGTTTTAGTCAGAAATTTTCGTTGGCATGGACGTTGCTTGGCGTTGCCTGTGCTGAATGCCTGACCAGTGTGAGTTCAAACGATACAACACATGAAAGCCTTTCATAGGATCAGAATGAAATCACAGTGCTCATTAAGTTCTTCTACACTTGTTTATTTTTATCAAGAATACACAATATAATTGAGCCGCGACACGAGAAAATATACAATGTGGCTGTGCGCCCAGCACACTCAGATCAGCCTGGGCATCCGCCCAGTCTGATCAGAGCCTTCGCTGTCCGTATGGTGGTAGCTTAGACCCTTCGCTTCCCTTTGAGCACTTACCAAAGAGTCTGATCAGAGTCTGCGTTGGGTGCACAACCACTTTATTGGTTTTCTCGTGTCGCGGCTCAATTATCAGTATCACGTGTTTCTAACAATGATGTTCAATATCTTACACCTGTTGCCTTTACAATAATGAAACGACATTTTGAATTAGAAGGCAATAGACCATGCGTCACCCGATGTTTACTGATGCCTTTATTGTTCAGTTTCAGGATAACTTGAGGACCAAGACAGAAAATAGGTATATTATAGAACTGATTAGAAAATAATCAATGCAGCAAAACTAAAAACATATAATACAACAAGGTGGCTGAACATGCTTCGATCCCCGAGCTTTCCCGGTCTTTTAGATGAGACTTTAAACCAAGGCCCCGTCTCCATATGACCAATGAGTTGGTTGGTTCTCTCACACACTCACTATTGAGAAAGGAGTCCAAAAGAACACTGGTACTGCTGCTTTCCCTGATAAACTGATTTAGTTCACATGCTTCTTTATTTTAAGCTTATCAGTGCTCCGCAAGAGTACAACATGAAGTCTCAACTGTCCGCTTGGCACAAAACAAGATACAGTTTAAAAGTATTTCTTCAAAGGAAACAAAATTTATCTTGACATATATGAATGGGTACTTCGGACATCTTCACTCGGAAAACTCATATCAGACTTTACAAAAGTGGCTAGTCTTAGACCAGAACGCATAAATGCGACATTCTGTTTTCTTTTTCTCTATTTGCATATTCACAACACACCCATTTTTGTGATCTGGCTAAAAATTAAGCAAGTGCTTCAACACTGAACCCTTTCTCTTTTTTTCTTTTTACCTTTTTTTACCTGCTCGATATTAGTTTAACGAGAATAGGCCTCACGCAAAATTTTAAGATTCAACATTCTCAAAATACACAAAATTCAAATCTATAAGTAAATAACATCAACAAAGTTAACAATGAAATCGGTATCAGTGCACCTGATAATGGGGTAACATGGATAGTTTAGGGATAATTTTCACTTCTGCACAACCATACGTAATGATCTTAATCTCTTCCGTCTCGCCGAAGCGGTTCTAATGAGGGACCACAGCATATGGTTTTGTTATGAAGCACAAAAACATTATTTCGAAATTATCCTCAAAACCCGATCTTATCTGGAACTCTGATGACCACATTTTACACACTGCACATGTGTCATGAGAAATAGTGCTTCAAGACATGACCAAACAATGTAGGCTCGTGTTTCTTCCTTTGAATGTGTTCTCTGATCTTGAAGGAACTTTGAAGATTTTAATTCGACTTCACTGCAGCTGGTGTTGTGCCGTGTGGTGGCCGTCAAATGTCTCCCGTACATCATCCATTGTGCACCTTATATTTTATTTTTGTCCTTTGAGATCAGAGGATTTATTCTTTATGAAATTTTTGATTGGTTAAGACTCATTGGACACTTTTTAATCATTTGGACCTTTTTTGATTCTGATCAATCTAAATCATTTGACACTTGACTGAGTTGACACAAGCTGCGCTCTGTGATAATCCTGTGACAACAATTTACTGGGGCTGTATTCACAAAACCACTTAAGTCGTTGCTATGCTGTTGCTAAGGCTCAATTTCTATAAAGGAGATTCCCTACAACTATGAAATTTGCTCTGGAGGAACACTCTTTTTCAGTAGCTTTCCTCTGTCAACAGGCTTAAACCCGCTTTTAGCATAACGGACTGAGAGACATAAACTGCATATGCATTAACAAAGTAATATTGCTACTCAAAATTGGAAGGTTAAGACAAGAAAATTGAAGCCATCCCACCTGTCATAAAGCCTAATAGCTAGCCTTCCTTTGTCAATACAAAGATAGCAACCCAAGTTTTGGGGCATATGAGATGGACTCAGTAGTATCCTTAATTTCGTGTTCACATGGATGCGGTCAATAAACTCCGAAATTTTGAAGTTTTCAGAAATGAAACGCCATCTATACCCTTAGGTTGAATTGCTGAGCATGGCGATTTTAGTTGCTTTTATGATAGCCACCTCATATCCGTAAAGGAATAAGACAGCAGGCATGGGGGCTCAGTTGGTGCCCACTGAAATGCCCTATGTCGGTTAAATAACTTGTCGGCTGAACTCCGGTAAACATTGTTAATAATTCCACCATTTTAATATTGGCATCAACTTCAACACATTTTGAATGAACAACAGAAGGATCCAGCAGTCTGGTCACCTGAATAGCTACCTATTCTGCTTTCTGTTAAAATATAAAATAGATAAAAATAATAAAAAAAGATGCTGTCGCTGTTTTAGTTAGGGTAGCTGAATGACCACCTGTTTGGGAAGGGCTGCTCATTGGGTTTGCCGTGCGTCTTTAATGAACTTCTGTCAATTTCTGTGTGTACGCTTCTTTTCCTTTTGGTTTTAAGGATGTGGGATTTGATTGTATTAATTTCTGATTATTGCCTATCTTTTTACTTTGTTTTTTTTAACTCTCCAAAAGAATTTTTTAGGATCCACAACTGATATATGCCATTCCGGTGTATGTTAAATCACATCCTTCTATGTTAAAGTCCATCCTTCAAGGCTGCAAGTATTTCTTGAAAGAAACAGAAACACTTCGTGGAACACTTAGCCGATCCCGCAATATATCGTTGCTTATATGAATCTTTATGTAACTTTAGAACTCAATAGTTTTGGAAGGACAAGCTCTTTTGGAAATTCCGAAGGAAAGCAGAACCGTCTAATAGTTTCTGAGAATTCCTCCTCAAACGACAAAGTGCATGCAGGGTTTCCCTCAAACTGTTCAAACTAAGCTCCTCTCTCAAGTTACGAATAACAGTAATTATCAATATAAGAATGAATAAGTAAATGAAACAAATAAAAACAACCAGATAATATTTTCTACAAGAAGCTATTCAGACAAATAATATATTATCTTACACAAATAATATATTATCTTTTACTTTTATAATTTTAGTTTTGTATTTTTCGGCTTTAGCCGTATAACCTTAGTATTGACCTTCATTTTAAGTATTTCGTTGGCCAATATAAATACACCCGGGATTTTAATGTAAGTAGCTTACTTAGCTTTCTCTTTCTACTTTCAGTTTCATTTGACTGTTGGTCTATAAACCCTGTTGTGGTGAACCTGGATATTTCGGTCCAAATCGCTTTTTGCCAAAGAACACATTTCGGCTGTTATGCCGCTCATGTAAAATATTAAACCAACAAGATGACCTGACACAGAATTCGTAGACGAAATTAAGTGATTTTTTCCGGCTTAGTTGTTGTTGTTGTGTTGGAATTGCGACACTTTTAAGGTTATATGTGGGGCAGTCAGTGAACCGATCCTCATTGTTATGTGCAACACAGACAGACCCCTATCAAAATTCAACAGCACTTCTGAAATCGAAACCTAAACACCAACAACAAATATGCATATCAACATGTGCATCCGTACAATCTGATCAGCACATTCTATATCTTACATGAACCTGACTCATACATACTACAATACACACTTCTATTTAATCTAAGCCGACTATCTTTTTAGAGGATTTTTCTTGTTTAATATACTGTCATTCCTCCTGTTTGCTCCAAATAGTAAGAAGGGTTTCGTGCATGTTTCTCAACAGCTGCGAGACATCAGCCCATTACAATAAGCAAAACTCTGTTTTCATTCGAGAACAAGCGAATAACCCCAAACTACATCATGAAATATGATAAATAAATTTTAGTAATATACAAGTATAATTCACCTCTGAGACTTTCTATATGCTCAAAGTTCTCTTTGAAATATTCATAAAATCACCTAACTGGGCTCCAAGCTGTCTGCATACTGTGCACTTTTTAGCTTCGGTAACCACAGAATTAAAAGAATTGAGAATAATTATTTGTTTGAGAAAATCTGAAGTTTCTATTTAACGAATTTCAGACTGTAATTCATTGAAAAATTGGCAGAGCATGACAGACACTGACTGCCATGCTCCAGTACCAATGGCGTCAAATATCTGTTACCATAGCAACTAAGAGTTCATGCTGATGTCAAAGAGACGACAATGCGACGTAATTCTGCTAAAGTATTAAGCACATTAACTGGAAATTCCAAAGTTGCTATGGTAACAGATCTATTCATCATCTCACTTAAAATTCGGGAGGAGCATGGCCAGGGTGGATGATCACGTGGTCTTCACGTCAGAAAATACTGGATATTCCAGTACAAGGATTGCTTCGTGGTTAGTTTTTTCCAGATAACTTCTTTGTTGCCAAATGCAGTCTTTGCATACTTTTTACTTTTATAGAATAAAGCGCAGTGAATGCGTGCTCGTAAGTACTTTTAACTGGCGTCCTTGTTTATACTGAGAGTTTACTTGTTTTCACGTTTAAACCTCTCCCAGTTTTGGAGCAACAACATCATTCACGTGCAACAGCCTACTTTCGGTTTCAGATGTTGGGGGACAATTCAGTACAAACACTATAAAACTCACGATGAAATCGCGAATATTGTCTGAAAGTACTCATGACTACACATTCACTGCGCTGCATTTTGAAAGAATATATACAGAAATAATGAAATTATTAACTAAGACGTGAGGAATTCCCAGTGTGTTCTTGTTCAGAATGACGTAAAAATATGACGCAAGAAAGCATGTGATCATCCACCCTGATGGCATGCCACGCTCCTCTCAAATTATATGAGATGCTACCTGAAATTCATACAATGGGAAAGTATAGTTTTCTCAAACTTATAATTCATTTCGAATGATTTAATTCTCTACTGATCACCTATCTAGGAAAGAGTGGTTACTTGGCTATCCACATCTGGCCCAGAGGTTATAAAGCTTGAGTACATTCTCAAACTCAAAATAAAGCGCACTGATTGGCTGCTTCCGAGCACATGCTCGGAAGCAGCCAATCAGTGCGCTTTATTTTGAGTTTGAGAATGTACTCAAGCTTTATGTGCTCGGAAGCAGCCAATCAGTGCGCTTTATTTTGAGTTTGAGAATGTACTCAAGCTTTATAACCTCGGAGCCTGTTCTCTTACAGCTTGTTATGTGTAACTATTTCCCATTTATGTCATGGGTGCGATTTGAAATTTGTTTGTATCGAATCTGAATCATTGCCCTTTCACACTGTTTATCATTAAAATATGCCTTTGCTTTTTATCACATATCTTATGGCAAATGAGTACCTTTTTCTAAAATACATGTACATATTTTTGTCACAGCTTCATGGACATAAAATAAATTCCCCATATCATTTATGTCCAAAATTTACAAGAAAATGTGAAAAAAGGATTTCCGAAATAGTGTTTTATCTTATTCTTGTTACCTATCACGTAATACATAGTTCTGCCAGAGCTCCAGATATGGTGGGGTTTTTCGGATAATTCCAGGATAATATCCCTAAATTATCCTGTTTAACCCTTCTTATTCACAATACTAATTCTGGTATATGAAATTTAGCGATTACACGTACAATGCAAACTGTGCGGTATGCACAGGTGCCTCGCATGCAAAATTCTGAACCCGGACCAACCCGAACATCGTTGAGTTTGATAACAGTTTCTTGAACGCAAAGAATAATCTGTTATCCTGAGGAGTTTACAGATATACAGAAAAGACTGATCACTAGGCTTGTTTGAATCCATAAACACCCCTAACAATCTATTTCATCAGCATGTGATAGATTCTCAAAGTAACACTGTTTGGTAAAGTCCAGCGTTCAGAATTTTATTGTAAACCTTGCACTGTTTGATATTCTTCTGAAGCTATTAGAAACACTAAATCTTAAGAATGACAAAGCAAGATAGCTTCTGAAATTTGTAGATTTTGCAAACACTTCTGCTAAACATGTTTTATCTTACTATGTGATGTAGTTGATCAAAGCATGTATGGTTGTTATAACGTTTAAGGGGTAAATTTTATGAAGAAATTTAGTCATGCTGTTAATACATTTTCTGCATATGTTCTTTTTACGATTAAAGGATAAAAAGATTTAATAGTATTTCCAACAGAAAAGTGTCTGGGCAGGTGCGCTTCGAGCACTCTGTCATATGCTGAGTAACATATGTCACATGCCTAACTACTCTCTTGTTGAGGCACTCCAGCAAGTGGTTTTTAGTGGAACTTTTTTCTTTAAGATGCTTAAATATCAAAATTTTAGGTTTAACATACCCAAAACCATTTCTCGTAGCTAAATACTGACTTGCAGCATATTGCATGACCTCTTTTGTCTATTTTTATCATTATTTGTTTTGAGGTGGGTTTTCCAATAGTAAAAATATTCCTTCTGGTTTCCAGCCTTTGATGAGGTTCATTTTAATTTTAATAAAGCTGGGAACCACCCATTGTGACATCACAACAGAAATGATGTCATCACTAATCACCTGATCTGTTTTGGAATATGACCATTTCAGCAAAGGGTTGTTTGCAGTGTCAGCTACACTTATGCATCTTTTTGTTTTCCAAAAAGATATTACTTATGAAAATAACTGCTATAAGATATAAGCATAAATTCTTCTGAAATAATTTCATGTTAATTTTATATGAAATGGTAATTTTCAAGAATGTGCTTGAAACATGCCACCCCTACAGCACTAATGGGATATCCTGAGGCGGCCATTATGAAACTGAAAAAAATACATTGCAAGAGATTACTTTCCAAGCTTGAGAGCATGCCAATGAATTTCAAAAACTCTACTGGACAAATCTGACTACGAGAAATGGTAGTAAACTGAACCATGTAAGTGGAATTTGCTGTTTCTTTATCCTTTAAGTATAAACTTCGAAAAACCACTTGCTGGAGTGCCTCAACAAGAGAGTAGGTTGTTGCACTGTACAAGACTACTGATCAGTCTTTTAATTCAACAGACTACTACTGCTTCATTATTTGCTCACTGCATGCCCTATAACACCTTTTATCATGTCACAAACTATAATTAATGTCTATACAACAGTTTGAGATCCTCTTAAGGCATTACCACACGCTTGACATTGTGTTGAACTGCAGTCATTTTCCAACGTGCATTTATCACAAACTTTACTGGTAGATCCGATCGATGGCGAATCCGTATCGAGCTGACCAAACCTCGTCTTAGAACACATTATACAAATATTATTTGAGCAATCATTTACGTATGTACAGTTCTTACAAGGCCATAAGTTAGGACTTCCTGGCAGACCATCATGTTCATTGCGGCTTACAGCAGCACCAAGTCCATCAGCACTCTTTCCAGTATAACCGCGGCTATTGTAACTTCCTCCAAGGCCACTGGATCTAGCACTTGATACCAAAGATGCAACAGAGGGATTAATCTTAACCGGCATTCTGCTAACATTTGTATCTTTAGACAAAATGTTCTGATCATTTCTTAAAGTATCCACCCCTTGTTCATTTCCATGATAAATCTGCATTTTGCTGAACTGTTTTGTTACAGGCTCTTCTTGCTGGACGGGAGCTGAAGTTCTCCTCATAATGGGCTCAGTCCGGGATAACAGAGGGTCTTCACTGTAACCACGTGGTTTCTTGAGAATAACATCAGTGTCGTGTTTTCTCCCAACTGCCGCAGACGCTGACCTTGACAAGAACTGTTTGTCTGATGGGACAGATTGTTGGATAGAGGGTGGAAACTGAGCTTGGAGGCCACTTTGATATGCAGAGTCATAATTACTCATGTTTTGAACTTGTCCTTCTGGCAAATGACGACTATCCTTTATACGTTCTGACCATGGATCACCACCGAATTTAACCGGACGCAAAGAAGGTTTTTGTTTAGTAACATTGTCGTCTTTATCACCTCCAGTTGTTAAGATGTCCTTACGCGGCCCTTCAAAGTACTGATTGCCAAATTTTTGTTTCAAACCTTCATGTACAAAACTCCATTCTTGAGACGCAGAAATATTTTGTCTTGGATGGGGCTCTACAACCGCCGTTGGCGCGCTTTCGTTATTTTCCACAATCTGAAGACTAGCTTTAACATGATCTTCGAGGGTTCCTTCTTCAAAATCTATAGATTGTTTAGACTCGTCATCCACAAATGGGAAATCAGTGTTAACACTATCATGACCTGCAAGTCTTTCAGCTTGTCTTAAATGCTCTTTAAGTCGAGTTCTGTAGTGTTCAGTACTAGATCGGTCTATATTAGCTCCACGAGCAACAGCAACGTTAGTTTTAATTCCATCTGACACGTTTTCTGGCTTAATGTCAGTATACTTACCTGAACCTGCATCTGAAATATGGCTATCTCCATACATTACTTTCAATTTGCTATGTCTACTAAGCTTAGCCTTCTCCCAAGCCTCCGCTAGAATCTTCAATGCCGTTGAAGCAACAAAACATTCAAAAGCGATATATTTGAGTTCTTCAGGTTTATGAACTTTCGCAAGAACAAGAACACCTTGTGTTTTTTCTATGAAACCAGCCAGTTTAAGAATGGGTTCGGCTTTTAAGAGGTTACTTTCGACTGCATTCTTGTAGAATCCGCAGTATTTCTGGAAAGAAAATAGGTTCATTATTGCAGTAATCTATTGCTGACCATCCCGAGGCAATACTTCTGTTGTGGTTCCTCAGTGTTACATTGTCTTATGTCCGCTTGTCTATGCTCATCTAGCAATACTGTCACCTGTACAGCTGCACATGTTGCTTTCTTTTGTAATTTAAAGTAGAAAATAGGTAAAAAACAGAGGTTACTTCTGTTTTCAATTATGGTATCTGAATGATCACCTGTTTGGGAAAGAGCAGTTCATTCGATTTACCGTGTGTGTCTTTCATCAACTTTTGTCAATTTATGGTTTTGGGAGCGGGATATGGATCTAATTGTATCGATTCCTGATCTTTCCTATCTTTTTATTTTCAATATTGCAATAGGAAGCAGCCACTGGTAAGAAACAGAATTTCTTAAGCAGCAGCAAATGTTTTAATAAACAAGCAAACTTCAGCATGCATTTGTTTTTGCCTTTTAAAAGGTATGTTTCTACAAATAAAAGACATTACCAAAGCAAACAGCAGACCAAGCGTGGTTAAAATATTACTCCAACCATTTCATCTCAGTGGCAAATCAATGTAACCAGGAGCCGTATTCATAAAACGACTTAAGTGGTTGCTATGCTGTTGCTAAGGCTAAATTTCTTTGAAGGAAATTCCCTACAACTATGAAATTTGCTCGGGAGGAAAGTCTTACAAAGACTGTTCCTCCAGACCAAATTTCATATTTGTAGGGAATCTCCTTTATAGATTTTTAGTCTTAGCAACCGCATAGCAACGGCTTAAGTGGCTTTATGAATACGGCCCCTGAAGCCCAAATGTCATGTATCTGTGCATGTATTTTGATCAATAACAACCAAACAAACAAACTGGCATCCCCTAAATAAGTACCTTACCGTACGTGCGAACAGGAACGCCCCAGATCCGCCCTTTACATGAACAATGTATAAATCCTGAGGATTTTTACAGTGAAAACTGAAGTTTCTAAACAATATAGGCAAGTCATTGGGCTGATTTGAGGACTTGTGGTGCTAATCGACGTAACGCAAATCACTAACATTTCAAACACAATTGACCTCTTTTGACTCCTGACCTTTTTTCAACAAAAATCACGGGTACGGCTTACCAAAGACTTTTCAAACTTCACTGCTTTAACAAGAGTTGTCGCCTGACAGCAAAGCTCGCCTGAATTGGTGCTTGCCCATCACTCAGCCGCTATGGTGGTGTGGACTGCTATGCATAAAACTTCATGCAAGCATGTCCATAATGAAAACACATTTATAAACAAAAGCTATCTCAGAAATGTCTAAAAATAAAATTAGAATAAAAAAAATGAAATGAAATTTCAAAGTCCATGAGCTTGAGGTAAAAAAAACTGACGGGTGGGTGGGTGGGGGGGGGGGGGGGGGGGGGGGCTATGTGGACTGATATGCATAAAACTTCATGCAAGCATGTCCATAATGAAAACACAAAAGCTATCTCAGAAATAAGTCTTAAAATAAAATTAAAATAAAAAATGAAATGAAATTTCAAAGTCCATGTGCTTGAGGGTAAAACAAGAGCTGTCGCCTGACAGCATAGCTCGCCTGAATTGGTGCTTGCCCATCACATAGCTGCTATGGTGGTGTGGACTGTTATGCATAAAACTTCAGGCAAGCATATCCAAAATAAAAACACATTTATAAACAAAAGCTATCTCAGAAATAAGTATTAAAATAAAAATAAAATAAAAAAATGAAATAAAATTTCCAAGTCCATGAGCTTGAGGTAAAAAAACTGAGGGGTGAGGGTGGGGGTGGGGTGGGGTGGGGGGTTGGGGGGGGAGGGGGTAGGGGGTGGAGGCTAAGCTGTACCATCACTCATTATTAACATCAGTCCAAGTATTAGTATCAACTGAGTCCATCACTGTGAAATTATGTCTTCATAAATATAAAACTTTAACCAAAATCTTTAAGACAAAATTCTAAGTCGATGACCTTGACTTCAAGGTCATCCAGTGGGGTAAGTATAAAGTGTTTTGTAAAAACTCAAAAAAGTGTCTAACATCAGTTCAAGTATAAACTAAATCTCTGCAAAGCATTATGAATCAGTATGCAATTAGAAAACTTTAATAAAGACCAAAATTTCCTAAGTCCCTGACCTTGACATCAAGGTCACTGAGCGGGGTTGGGGTAGTATTCTGTAGCTCTAACTACAGGGCAAATATAAAAAGAATTCATCAATGGGTTCAGGAGATATGTGTCTTTAAAAAACTGTAACCAAAACATC
Source organism: Ctena decussata (assembly GCA_963989385.1). Lineage (NCBI taxonomy): Eukaryota > Metazoa > Mollusca > Bivalvia > Lucinida > Lucinidae > Ctena > Ctena decussata. The sequence goes on along the minus strand of OZ022503.1, from coordinate 76,593,526 downwards.
CAATCAATAAAAAGACAATTTTCTAAGTCCATGACCTTGACATCAAGGTCACTGAGGGGGGTGGGGGTAGTACCTTCGAAAACTTTAGACCAATATCTAACTTCAGTGCAAGTATCAAAGGAATCCATCCATGGGTTAAGGAGATATTGGGCTTTATAAAACTTTAACCAAAACATCCAGTCCAAAAAAACTCCCAATTTTCTAAGTCCATGACCTTGACATCAAGGTCACTGAGGGGGGTGGGGGTGGTACCCTGTTAAACTTTGGACCAATATCTAACTACAGTGCAAGTATCAAAAGAATCCATCCATGGGTTAAGGAGATATAGGTCTTTAAAAAACTTTAACCAAAACATCCAATTCGAACGCCGACGCTGACGCTGACGCGGACGCGGACGCGGACGCTGACGCGGACGCCGACGCCGTGGTGACAACAATAGCTCTTCCTGAACTTTCGTTCAGGCGAGCTAAAAACTGACGGGGGGAGGGTGGGGTGGGGGGGTGGGGGCTAGTATGTATCAAAACCCTGAACCATTATCTAACATCAGCCCAAGTATTGGTATCAACTGAGTCCATCATCGTGGCACTGTGAAATTATGTCTTCATAAATATAAAACTTAAACCAAAATCTTTAAAACAAAATTCTAAGTCGATGACCTTGACTTCAAGGTCACCCAGTGGGGTAAGTATAAGGTGTTTTGTAAAAACTCAAAAAAGAGTCTAACATCAGTTCAAGTATAAACTAAATCTCTGCAAAGCATTATGAATCAGTATGCAATTACAAAACTTTAAAAAAGACAAAAATTTCCTAAGTCCCTGACCTTGACATCAAGATCACTGAGCGTCGTTGGGGTAGTACTCTGTAGATCTAACTACAGTGCAAATATAAAAAGAATTCATCTCTGGGTTCGGGAGATATGTGTCTTTAAAAAACTTTAACCAAAACATTCAATCAATAAAAGACAATATTCTAAGTCCATGACCTTGACATCAAGGTCACAGAAGGGGGTGAGGGTAGTACCTTCGAAAACTTTGGACCAATATCTAACTTTAGTGCAAGTATCAAAGGAATCCATCCATGGGTTCAGGAGATATTGGGCTTTATAAAACTTTAACCAAAACATCCAGTCCAAAAAAACACCAATTTTCTAAGTCCATGACCTTGACATCAAGGTCACAGAGTGGGGTGGGGGTGGTACCCTGTTAAACCTTAGACCAATATCTAGCTACAGTGCAAGTATCAAAAGAATCCATCCATGGGTTAAGGAGATATAGGTTTTTAAAAAACTTTAACCAAAACATCCAATTCGAACGCCGACGCGGACGCCGTGGTGACAACAATAGCTCTTCCTGAACGTCTAAAAGGATAGTCTTAAGTGTCCATCATTGTACTTTTTCCACTCAATCGTGAAAATGAGGACCAGGAATTACCGAGGTACCTTGTTCAAACTTGTCAAACTTTCCCTGACTTGTTTAGATTATTACTTTCAAGCCCAAATATTTGTAAGCATATCTATATATCATTATGTCTAATTTTTGTGAGTTGTTCATGAAAACTGTTTCAGTACAATAATTCTATAATGTTCCCACACCACCAAAAATGAGATCTGAAGTTTGCATATTAATTTTTTACAACATCAGAGCACTTTTTCTTTAATTACTCTTCCAATCAACAAAGACTTTAGTGCAGGACATTGAATATATATGCAACAAATAAAAGCTTAATGCCAAACTTCAAAACGAATTCTTTCCGAATTTACCATGACTTAATGTCGCAACAGCAAAGATTTTTTACTGATCTGTTAATTTTCCTAGTCTATTCCATCCCTGATCAGTATCACCCTAGTCCAGGCTATTGAGAGGGCCACATGGAAGATTAGTTTTTACTAAATGTGTTTAACCCTCTGAAAATAAAGTCGATTATTATTATTATTATTATTATTATTTTTTATTTTGAAATACAAGCTTTTTATTGGAGGAGTACTTATCACAAAACGTTAATGTCAATTTAGGCAATGTTACAATGTTTAGATGCATGAGAATGCGGAATGCGTCAGTAAGTAACAGCATAGCAACGACTAAGTTGTTTTATAAATACGACCCTTGATATACAGTCAAATCTCAGTATCTCGAACACTGATATCTCGAAGTACCTCTTATATCAAAGAATAAAGTTTGGACACATTCCCTGTTTTTATTTATATTCAACACCAGTTATATCAAATAACTGATCCCTCACAGTAAATTTTCTGGTACCAGAAAATTCATTTTGAGATATCAGTAGTTTGGGGTGAACTTAGACTTTGAGATATCAAGTGTTGACTATGTTTTATAGAAATATATTTTTCTCTGAAATAAATTCTGATACTGACCTTAATTTTCCTGTACTCCAGTTTCCAGGGCATTAAGATAATAAGAAGAATATAATTTTCGATGTGAGAGAAAGCTTCTGATGCTTTCTCCGGTCGAAAATCTTCACTCTTCTTACTCTCTTCAATAGCCTGTTGAAATTCTCTATGTCTACACCAGTCTATTGTAGGATCATTGACTAGGGCATCATACACGATGACTGAAACATTTCTCATTTTCTCTTCTACTCTCGCATCACTGTTGTTTTCGTTGAAGGCCACGTCTTCCAACATTGTGTCGACCGCGTCCTTGTATTTGGTGAACGCTGTGTTGAGAGACATTGTCTCTTGTTAATGCTTCCAAACTTTATCAAGAATACTGAATATTTCCTCCACTGACCCCACTGCCGACCTATTCATGAATAGAAAAGGGGGACACATAAACAGCATGATAAAACACAATGAGCCATGGCAATGTACAAAGGAACTTCAAAGCCTTTCTTTACTTAATGAAAAAATATTGTGTTCTCCTATATGGATATTGTCGTAACATTGAGCCACACCATGTAACGTATTGTGGTGCTTATTTCAGTATTTCTATGACTGACATAATGCACTGTTAATCACAGTTATGTTTTTTTTTACTTATTTTGCATGTTATTTACTGGCAATCACAAGACAAAAATACTGTAAAATTGCACGTATTGCGACAGGTATGACTGAGCAAACATTGCAAACCCATAGCAGTATGATTCGGAATTACACTGTTTCCTATTCCATCTGCATCTTTTGATACATTGCTGTATTATGATAGCAAACTACAGTCAACTCTTGATATCTCAAAGTCAAAGTTCAACTCAAATAACTAGTACTGATATCTGAAAGTAAATTTTTCTGGTCCCAGAAAATTTACTTTGAGATCCCAGTAGTGTAAGACAAAGGGAGATGAAACGTAAACAGAGCACCAGATAAGAGGGAGTATTTGATGATAATTAAGGATAATTTTTCTTATTTCTCATTGAAACCATAAGTTGTGGCCCCTCATCTGAACCGTCTCGTCGAGACGGTTCAGATGAGGGGTCACAACTTATGTTTTTATGCAGACTCAGCAAAAATTATCCCCAATTATCATCAAATATTCCAGCACTGGTAAAGTAGAATAAGAAAATAAAACAATATGTCCAAGCTATATTCTTTGATATGAGGGTACTCAGAGATATCAGCGTTTGAGATGATGAGTCAGCTTTATTCCCTTTTTACGACAACTATTTTTTTTTTGTTGGTGTCCCAATTTCCGGAAATTTCAAGGTATGGCGTATATGGCCTGCATTATTTATTTACATCCAATATTTGAATTACTAATTATGCTTAATACACTACGCCTGTATCTTTTCTATGTGCTAATTCGTTAGTGAAAACAACTAAGGTGGGACAGTATTGACAGACTAAACGAAAGTAGAAACTCATCGTTCTACTTCCTGAACCTGCTTAATAAATCGATTCAATTTTATCATATGAACCATTTGTCATTAACTAAAATAAAACCTGGAAGAGGAGTAGACAAATTTGATCCGTTCTGACAGGACAGCTAGCACGTTCTGGAATGGCTGTCCCGAAAACGTATGATGCAATAATGCGTCCAAACTTTGATGCATGACAATAGACACGAAACTAGCTTGTGTTCTCATGAAGCGATTTGATCGTATTGGTGGGCATATTTCCATGTCTATATATATATAATATATGTTTTCTGAATGAATATATTATTTTGCGAATGTTTATAAAAATTAATCTGGGTGAAGAAATGAATACATGGTGAATCAATTAAATAAGCCGCGACAAAGAGACATGTGCGCCCAGCGAAAACACAGATCAGCCTGGTCATCCGCCCAGTCTGATCAGAGGCTTCGCTGCCCGCATGGATATAGCTTTTATCCTTAGCTACCCTTAAAGCACATACAGAGACTGAACAAACCGGGCGGCTGTCCAGGCTGAAATGAATCTTCGCTAGGCGGACATGCCATTTTTTTTTATACATTCTTATATTTTTTTATATTCTTACCTCGTCATACTGCTTCCGCAATGACGGTCAGTTCGAAACATGGTCACGCTGAAAACAGAAAACAAAGTTGTTTCATGAATTTAAAATATTTACTTCTCACCGGCTTTCTTTGTGTTTATTACGTTCAATAATAACCCAATAATCATGACTCCATTTCAGCCTATTTTTATTGGTCATTGCTTTATACTCATTGACCTTGAAGCGAAACGGGAACTATGACAGAACCGAAAACCCGACTCTTTCTTTCCCAGAAACAGTATGGGGTGTGGTCAGCTGATTAGATTATTTATTGTAGACCGTTGTATAGGATATCGCTATAAACAACTGTTTCACTCAACCACAACAATGGTTTTGTGTCCATTTCTCTTCTCTTCCTCCTGAAAAACAATAACATATTCTAATTTTGAATTGTCAGCTACTGTATAACACTTGATCGTTTTAAGTGTTCAGATCGCACGATGGTGTAATCACATGTTTAACATTACATCGCGAAATAACGTAAGCAATGACGGCATATACTAAAACATGGAGTGGAGTTAACCTTTTGGAGTGGAGTCTTGGAGTGGAGTAGATTTTTGGGGTGTTTTTGGAGTGGAGATTTGGTGTGAACTTATCTGACTCTGCTAGGAAAGTGTCTGGAAAATAAACATGCCTAACCTTTCACCGGCAACGACCAGTTGCAAAGGGCATGTTCTGATTCCTGAGCTGGCCTGGCCGGATTATGTGAAATGACATAACAGCTTGCTTGATGGCATAATACTATGGACCAAGCAAGCCCAGGCCAATTATACTTTGGGGAACCAATAATTAAACATTATGGCCATACTGCATATAAACTATCAGCAGCATACAGTCTTGGCAGTTTGAAATAGCCCCCTTGGGATACGATAATGAGTCATGTTAAATTCTAACAAAATTAAATTGTACATTCTGACTGTTGGAAAAGATGTATACTTACTTACTTACTTACCAACTGGCTGGCTGTCGTGGTGGTCCACTTATATACTTACTTGATTGTTGGGTCTGTATTTTCATTGACATGGCCAACTTATTTTTACACTGACAATGGACTCAGGAGCAGTAGATCTGGTTTTAATTCCTGTAGTCTCTGAGTAAAGGAGAGGTCATCTTCTGACCTTATATGACTTATTACCTGACTCCAAAAACCACTCAAAAAACCACTCCACTCCAAAAGTTAACTCCACTCTATGTTTTAGTACATGCCAGCAACGACGCTTGTGTGTTAATGAATGTGGGAAAAGGAAATAAACAATTCCATGCTGAAAAGTTCACAAGACTTAGAACTTTGAGTCTGTGGTCAAAGCTGTAATTGTATAAAGCCAAAAGCATTGTATTTTTCACGCAATTTCATGCTGAAAAGTTCACAAGAATTTGAACTTGTAGTCTGTGGTCATAAGTGTTATTGTATAAAACTAAAAGCATTGTATTCTTGCAAATCGGTAATAAATCATATCATGAAAATTTATCTCTGAATTATCCCTGTCACCACTTCTTATCAGGAGCTCTAAACTAAACGAATGAGCATGCTAATATAATTATTGCTCCCACCATCAAACATTCCACCTATCATAAAAACAAGAGGGCCAAGAGGCCCTGATTCGCTCACCTGAGCAAAAAGGTCAAAGGTCAAACTAGGGTCATCATTTGAACAAACTTGATAGTTTGCAACCATTTCCCAATGGTTCTGAACAAGAAGATTTTTGAATATTTTTCTATGTATTGCTATGGTTCAAACCCAGGACCGCCTGGGGGCCATTTTGAACCAGGAGGCCATCATTTGACTAATCTTGGTAAATAACCACTAGGCAATGCTACATACTTAATTTCATGGGTCTGAGCCAAGTGATTCTGAAGAAGAAGACTTTTGAATACTTTTCTATGTATTTCTATGGTTCAAACCCAGGGCCCCCTGGAGGGGGGGCCATTTTTGACCCTGGCCCCATCATTTGAACAAACTTGGTATAGGACCACTAGGCAATGAATCATACCAAATTTCAAGCATCTGCACTAAGGGGTTCTGGAGAAGAAGATTTTTTAAGTACATTTTAATTTCGAACCCAAGACTCCCTGCCCCAGGGTCATTTGGATCCGAGGGGCACCATTTACACAAACTTTGTAGGAGTCAACCAGGTAATGCATCATACCAAATTTCAAGCATCTGAGCCAAATGGTTCTGAAGAAGATTTTTGAATGTTTTCCTATGTATTTCTAAGGTTCAAACCAAGACTCCTGGGTCAGGGCCATTTTGGACCCTGGGGTCATCATCTGAACAAACTTGGTAGAGGACACTAGGCAATGCTACATACCAAATTTCAAGCATCTGAGCCAAATTGGTCTGAAGAAGAAGACTTTTGAATATTTTTCTATGTATTTCTATGGTTTAAACCTTGAACTCCCTGCCATGGGGCCATTTTGGACCCGTGGGCAACCATTTGAATAAACTTGGTAAAGGACTACCAGGCAATGCTAAATACCAAATTTCAAGCATCTAAGCCTTGCAGTTCTGAAGAAGATTTTTGAATATTTTCTTTGCATTTCTATGGTTCAAACCTTGGACTCCCTGCCCCGGGGCCATATTGGACCCTGGGGCCATCATTTGAACAAAATTGGTAAAGGACTGTTAGGCAATGCTATAAAACAAATTTCAAGCATCAGAGCAGTGCGGTTCTAGAGAAGAAGATTTTTGAATATTTTTCTATGTATTTCTATGGTTCAAATCTGGGACTCCCAGCCCCGGGGCCATTTTGAACCCTGGGGCCACCATTTGAACAAACTTGGTAGAGGACCACTAGGCAATGCTAAATACCAAATTTCAAGCATCTGAGCCAAGCAGTTCTGGTGAAGAAGATTTTTAAGTATATTTTAGTTTCGAACCCAAGACCCCCTGCCCCAGGGCCATTTTGGACCCTGAGGTCATCATTTGAACAAACTTGGTAGAGGACTACTAGGCAATGCTACATACCCAATTTCAAGCATCTGAGCAAAGCAGTTATGGAGGGGAAGATTTTTAAGTATATTTTAGTTTCGAACCCAAGACCCCCTGCCCCAGGGCCATTTTGGACCCTGAGGCCACCATTTGAACAAACTTGGTAGAGGACTACTAGGCAATGCTATATACCAAATTTCAAGCATCTGAGCCAAGCAGTTCTGGTGAAGAAGATTTTTAAGTATATTTTAGTTTCGAACCCAAGACCCCCTGCCCTGGGGCCATTTTGAACCCTGGGGCCACCATTTGAACAAACTTGGTAGAGGACCACTAGGCAATGCTACATACCAATTTTCAAGAATCTGAGCAAAGCAGTTCTGGAGAAGAAGATTTTTAAGTATATTTTAGTTTCGAACCCAAGACCCCCTGCCCCAGGGCCATTTTGGACCCTGGGGCCACCATTTGAACAAACTTGGTAGAGGTCCACTAGACAATGCTTCATACCAAATATCAAAGCTCTAGGCCCAGCAGTTTCAGAGAAGATGTCATTTAAAGCAAATTGTTGACGACGCACGACACACGACGCACGACGGACACTGGGTGATCACAATAGCTCACCCTGAGCCTATGGCTCAGGTGAGCTAAAAACTTGCAATTTGACCCCAGGCCAAGGAAGTGAAAATGAAACTGTGATTTACTTTCATCAAACAGGTAAACAAACTGGAAAAAGAATAAACTGCATTCATTATTTAAGATGAATGGGCATATCTCCAGTTTTCGTCCGACATTTTTGCGTGACTACTTGTTTGCTTCAATTGTTCACGAACCCCTTCAAAAAGGGCTCTTGTCATAGAAAAGCAAATTCATTCCTCAGAGTTTACCTCCAAATGCAAGGGAAGAAAAAAAGAAAAAGGCAGAGTATGCTTCCCTTGAAAGTGTATGCATTTATCATATAGACCGCAATCTGCCATTAGCAGAGCTATTTCAAGTTCACAGTATAAATATTCTCAAGAAAATCAAAGCAGTTCTTAAAGTACACAAGCATTTCATCACGCCAGGAAGTTAAATAAATGAAACTATTCATATAATATTTGTAAAGAATTAACAAATCTTCTTAACATAGTAACAAGCCTCACCAAAATGTTACATGTATACGTATATGTAGTCTCCTATATCATTTATCTTTAATTCTTTATTACACAAAGATTATGTCAAACTTGTAATAATATGAGAAACAATAAAAGATGCATTTAAAACATTTACATTCAGATATATATTTGTCAGATGACAATTAAACGATTTTACCTGTTGTTTTTTATTTTATTTTATTTTATTATTGTGCTTACTATTTAACTTAGCTCTTCCTCAAAACTTTACGTATCTTCACAATCAATTATTCTAAACACATGCGATCCTTACATACTGAAGCTTTTAAACAGAGGTGCAAACAAGAAATAACTCGGAGCTACAGAAATCTTTCTTGCAAACAACTCACAGCTACAGTAATCTTTCTTACAAACAACTAACAGCAACAGAAATCTTCCATGCAAACAACTCGTAGTAACAGAAATCTTCCTTGCAAGCAACTCACAACTACAGAAATCTTCCTTGCAAATAACTCAAAGCTACAGAAATCTTCCTTGCAAATAACTCAAGAGCTACAGAAATCTTCCTTGCAAATAACTCAAAGCTACAGAAATCTTCGTTGCAAATAACTCAAAGCTAAAGAAATCTTCCTTGCAAATAACTCAAAGCTACAAAAATCTTCGTTGCAAATAACTCACAGCAACAGAAATCTTCCTTGCAAATAACTCAAAGCTACAGAAATCTCCCTTGCAAATACCTCACAGCAACAGAAATCTTCCTTGCAAACAACTCAAAGCTACAGAAATCTTCCATGCAAACAAATCACAAAACAGAAATCTTCTTTGCAAACAACTCAAAGCTATAGAAATATTTCTTGCAAGCAACTCACAGCTACAGAAATCTTCTTTGCAAATAACTCAAAGCTACAGATATCTTCCTTGCAAATAACTCACAGCTACAGAAATCTTCCCTGCAATTAACTCAAAGCTACAGAAATCTTCCTTGCAAATAACTCACAGCTATAGAAATCTTCCTTGCAAACAACTCACAGCAACATACATCTCCCTTGCAAATAACTCAAAGCTACGGAAATCTTCCTTGCAAACAACTCAAAGCTACAGAAATCTCCCTTACAAATAACTCAAAGCTACAGAAATCTTCCTTGCAAATAATTCACAGCTACAGAAATCTTCCTTGCAAGCAACTGAAAGCTACAGAAATCTCCCTTGCAAACAACTCACAGCTACGGACATCTTCCTTGCAAACAACTCAGAGCTACAGAAACCTCCCTTGCAAATAACTAACAGCTACAGAAATGTTCCTTGCAAGCAACTCACGGCTATAGAAATCTTCCTTGCAAATAACTCACAGCTACAGAAATCTTCCTTGCAAATAACTCAAAGTTACAGAAAACTTTTGTTGCTAAAACCAGGAAGTTTAAATTCAAAAATATGTTTCCCTTTCGAAAAGTGAAACATGTCTCTAATTATAGAACTATGATCCAATGAATAGACTGTCTAAACAGTATAATGTGTATCGACTTTGGTGGTCTTCATATTACATTCCAAAGATTAAAGCTTAAGTTCCTGGTATTCTTTCAGGCTAATCCTTCCTAGCTAATACCCGAGCCAAGCGCCTTTATCTCATAATCTCACTACGATGTTTAACCCAAATCCATTTTTGTCAATGGTACTCTACCATATGCGCAAGAACGGGAAGGGGTCCTTCAAATACTTTGGTACTCCCCATATGAAGCGCAGATCATATGAGCAAAGGTTCTTTATCAAAGAATCTGTTCACCCTTTGTCAAAAAATGTGTCAAAAAATCCTTGTCAGGACAACCGTGCCATAGAAATAGTTGCGGCATTGTCCAAACGAGCAAAAATTTGTCGAAGACAAGCTTTATCCATCTAAACTGCCAGCATTAACACATTTTCTTTGTTGAAATGCCTTGTTAACGCGAGCATCGCAAGCGGGACAACACACGCCCTTTTCTGAGTGAATCTGGGCCCAGTCAATACCTTGGGCAGATCTTTAGCCCCGACAATACCTTGGGCAGATCTTTAGCCCCGACAATCAGACACAAATACTGATGTGTGCATAAGACTAACTCCAAAATTAAGAAAAGGGGATACAACCATTCCCATACCCCATGTACTCAACACACAGTAATCGAAGGGACGCAACTCAAAAACAAGTAAAGGGGAGTAACCATTCTTTATGAGACACATTGTCTTAAATATAAAAAAATGTGTACATGGATCCTAAGACTGGACTTTAGACTAAGCCTAAATTCACCCTCTCCTGAAAGGCAGCTGATGTTTGGGGAGCTTATAGCTCTACCCAACTGCTTGTTCGAATGGCATTGACTCATTAAATTGAGCCGCGACGCGACAAAACCAACAATGTGGTTGTGCGCCCAGCGCAGACTCAGATCAGCCTGGGCATCCGCCCAGTCTGATCAGAGTCTTCGCTGTCCGCATGAAGGTAGCTTAGACCCTTAGCTACCCTTTAGGCGCTTAGGGAAGACTCTGCACAGACTAGGTGGATGCCCAGGCTGATCTGAGTCTGCGATGGGCGCACTACCACATTGTTGGTTTTCTCGTGTCGCGGCTCAATTATGGACTTTTCTAAATGGCATCAATCATCCTCTTGTGCTTTTGGAGAGAAAGTTTGAAAGGGAGGACAGGCCTGAGGTTGTTGTTGTCCATTGTTCTGTTGTGAGTTGTCACTCATCATTGTTTGTCTCTTTTGTTCAGGGACTACACTCTGAGAATCAGACAAATTTAGATCTTTTTTTTTTTCGTTTTGATTTGTCTATTAGATGGAATATACCACTAGCCTGAAATTATATCACACTGTGACTCTGTCATACAAAAGTTCGTTCTTTTAACAGTCCAAATACAGTCGAACTTCACTGGCTCGAACTCGGAAGGCTCGAACGCCATGCTTCGGTCGAACTGACTTGCCAGTCCCGGCAAAACTCCCATTCATTTTAACTTAACCTTCGACCTTTGGCTCGAACTACGATGGCTCGAACGCTCGAACCCCAAACCCGGTCCCTAGGGTACATTTTCTATGTAAAAACCCACCGATGGCTCGCACTAATTACCTTGTAAATAATTTTCATTTCAATAACGGTCACGGGAGTGATACCCAGATCGAAGATTTCTGCTCGAACTACGATGGCTCGAACGCTCGAACCCCAAACCCGGTCCCTAGGGTACATTTTCTATGTAAAAACCCACCGATGGCTCGCACTAATTACCTTGTAAATAATTTTCATTTCAATAACGGTCACGGGAGTGATACCCAGATCGAAGATTTCTGCTGGCACCGAGTGGCTTAAATTATGACCGATCAATAAAGAGGAAGTCATCCTTGCTATGATAGAAAAGCATAATACATACGGCTGGACCTTGTGAGTTGGTCTTCAATCGAACTTTTTTGGGTGGTCCCGGCGAGTTCGAGCCATCGAAGTTCGACTGTAGATCCAAATTACAAAATTTAGACTCTAAAAAGTTTACATCTGCCATATATTTCATGCATGCACACCATCACCAAAAAGCATTAACAAAAACACGTTTCATGATGATGACTCAACTTAAGATTGATTGATTGATTTGATGCTAAACGTCCACGGAAACAGCCGTGGTCATGTCGGGACAGTCGGTTAACCTAACGACACTATTCCTGGGCAGGCTTAGACCTCGTATGCGGTTAACCAGTACTAAGTGCACATACTTTCGCCAGTAACTGACAACTGCCCTTCTTGAATCAGCGGAAGGGGAAACGAAAGTACATATGTGGCCAGACCGGACTCAAAAGATGAATAATTAAAAAAAAATCAGATATTTTTATGGTAATAGATAAATGGTAATTCTAGAGACATTAATTGTGGACTGTCAGATCAGTGCAAGGATGAACCAAAAACAGAATGACCAGAATTTAGAGGCAGAAGTTGAGCTTTCAGCATTATTAAGAGTTTCCTTATATTAAAGACAGTCTACCAGATGCGTATCCAAGATACATGTACTAGTGTGGGTTTGCATATACTGTATAGTAAAATCAGGCCTCATACTGACAAAGCTTTTCCAAGCCTGAAATGCCTGCTTTCGCAGCCCTTTTTTAGCAGAAAAACACTGAAAACTTAAAAATCAAAGCCTGAAATCAAGTAAAATTCAAGAAATGAAAGCCTGAAATCCTGCAGAAGCCTGAAAAGTATGAGGCCTGTAAAATATATAGAGTACAAAAAGACTAATATGCAGGGTACGTATCGACCAGGGCTATAGAGCACAAAATGTCTATGGTACAAAGCATCCACGGTACAAATCTTCTGCACCCAAAAAATTGATTAGATGTCATCAGACTAGTAATGGAGGGAGAGGAAGCGCGCCCTTACGAAAAATCTACATATTGTCAGTCTGCTGTCATAGTTTAGTCTTATTATTGTCATATAAATATTAGTGTAAATTCACAATGTTACCATTCTGTTGGTCTATCTGACAACACACTGGCCTAAAGTGTCATTGTATTTTCAGATTAGCATTTGGTGTTTTTCAGTTTAGCTCCAGTGCAGTGTCATAGTGAAATTTCACTTTTCAAGCTGTCTAGTCTGCTCAAGTCCGACTGTCACCAATCAGGTATTAGTGTTTTGCCATCTTTCAGGTTTCAATAATAATCACATACTTGTGAAGCTAGAGGCTCTTTATTATTCTAAAAGTTTTACAAGAGAATAAATAGCTTCAAACAGAATATGACAATAGATCTGCCAAAAGACAGACTTCACAATGGCAATATCTGACAAGGAAAATAAATCTTAAAAGACATAGGTAAGAGTATGACAGTAGGTGGGAATATGGACTTTCAAGCGTACATGTATTGGCAGTTAAAAGCCAGTTTGTTGTCAAAATGGCAATAAGCTACAAATGATCTGGCAGCATTTGACAGTATGGGGATCTGGCACTACAATGGTAAATAACTTACAGCAACCCAGCAATACATGTGCTTTTTTATTTGTGCCAATCAGAAGTCAGCCTCTTCTTAGGCTCTTGTCAGTTATTAATTATTATATCATTTAATGTCAATCTGAAAGCAGACTCTTCCATGATTCTTGTCAGTTATTATCAGTCTCAAACTTGGAATTATACTATATCTGCAGCTGTCATAACCCACACCAGACAGATGGTCACCTTCCAAGTGACTATAAAACGGGCCAAAATTCAACAGAACAAACATCCCTTTAGCCACTTGCCACCTAGATTCAGGTTCCTCTGCAATTTAGCGGTCAGATGAATGTTGCCCCTGCAAAATGGGCCTAACTTCTTACCATGGACAAATGATTATTGTGACCCAGAAGAATTATCGTGGAGCCAAAATTTCCGGACTGTTATACCCCTCCCCTCTCCTAGTCTTGGACAGAAAAGTGATATTTGCATAAGAAACCTATTTTAGAAAAATACACTAAACATTATTCTCAGATGTTCCCAACATTCTCTAGCTATAAATTCTACAGAATGCCTTGCCTTTATAGAGAGAGCCAATGCTTTTCTTCCTGTCCTAAAATTCTAATTGTGTAGCATATTATTTTGCATCTCCTCTGATCTTAACTGATAAACCTGATGCTTCAAAATAACTTTCAAATTTCTTGCTTTTCTCTCTGACACTTTCACAGGAAAAGGAAAACATAGTAACAGGATTTTCTATTGGTGGCCTCTAGAGTAACAAGAAATTCTATTGGTCAAATTTGATCGCCCTATGCTATAAATGTCATAATGATGAGATGACCATGTCAGATAAGGGTAATGCACTGACAATAAAACCCGACTGTTACCAGAAACCTGTTCTGTTCTTATTTTCCAGTGTCAGTGTGAATTCATTGTATTACCAGCTGATTCCTAGAAGATGGTTTTGCACTAGCAATATTGTTCTACTATTGCCAGGAGCGTATTTTTTCTTACCATTAGGAAACCATATTAATGTCGCTATATTGCAAGATGTCAACTTTTAAGACCAGTGTGTTGCCATACTCATAGTGATGTCAGTAACATGCCAGTGTGTTGCCATGACATGTTTCATAAGGACAGTGGCTCAGTGGTTAGTGCACTTGACTCTGAAGCCAGAGGTCGTGGGTTCAATCCCCCCAGGGCAAAGTCTTTCTATGTCTGAACTCGTTGTTCTAGCACCATTTGCAGGGATGATGTTAACAAGTGTGCCGTCCTTCGGATCGGGAAGTTAACTGGAGGACCCCTGTGCAGGGAGAGTCATCCCCTGTGCAAGTTAAAGATCCCTACTATAACTACATGGCTATATCATGTATATGTAGGCTTGTATCCTGCAACATTGGGGTGTACAAAAGTACACCTGCTCATAATCCTTGAGAGAGGGTGTAGCAGTTTATATAGTTAATTAATTATCTTGTTGGGGACGCAAGTTGGTTCAACTTATCCCCTCTCGGTTGGACACCCAGCAGGTTAGGGAGAAACTCTAATGGAGCTATATAGCCCGATCGAGATATATAGCCCGATCGAGGTACGCTGGGATCATCTCAGAGGTATCATTGGACTGCAATTAAAGAAATGTCAGGGAAAATGGGAAGAAACATATTTACATAAACATGTGGTTCTTTCACAAAAACGCAACGGCAGAACAATCAAATTGCTTTGCATTCCAACATGATTTTCATCAATATTGAAAGCACAGTACTCAAAATTTTGCAATTAGATTCAAAATGGATTCAGGTGAAGAATCTTCCAATTATAATGCAATTTCTATACCTCGATCGAAGTATAAAGCTTGATTGGGCTATAAAGCTCCATTTTAGCTTCTCCCTAACCTAACCCAGGAATTATCCAGAAATACTGTGAAGTGCTTGTCTCCAATGAAATTGTCCAGGTGATTTTTAAATGTGTTTAGGGCCAGTGCTGTGACAACTTGTTCTGGCAATGTGTTCCATGGAGAAATACATGTAGCTCTTGTTGCAGAGCTCCAGATAACTTTTTTCAGCAGGGAGTTGCTGAATCCTCACTTTGTGACAAGGGAGTTTTTCTGCAATACCTGGAAGTTTTTCACTCCCAATTTTTTTTCAGGCAGTTTTTTGTGGTTTGACTGACATTAGATATTACAATAAAGTCGAATTTTTAAAACAGATATCCAGATGCAACATGTCTGGGGTTTTCAATACGTTTCTCAACAATGTCAATGCACGAACTCAGCTGGCCAAGAATAATGGGTTTTAACAGCTCTGCTGCTGCTATCTTTGGCGGCTCAGATCGCTTGAAAAACTTAATAAAATTAGCGACTTCTGACCTGATTTTGACTCATGTGCGAACAGCCATAATGAAATTGCCGGAAATAAATATCGAAGACTGTGTCTAAATCTGTTAAGTGTAAAATGTAGCAGTCTGACTGTTTGCTCTGTAACCCGTCAAGGATGCCAAAACGAGGACTGGGTCACCCAATTTTTGTCCTGTTATGTATGATTTTTTTTTTTTTCAGATATGTATGTATGTCTACCGGATATTGAATTACGTCACACAGCACTTTCTGCACCGAACTGTCGCATTAATTGCAGGTAAAGCTGGGAAATTTCACGCGAATAAGTTTGGCAGTTTTTCCTTCACCCTTTTGCAGACATACCCATATGGCCATGTGCAAAGTACGAGGCATTTCTTGACGCTTCCGTTTCACAAACGATGTGTCAACCAGTATTTTAAAGACGTTTTTGATGCATCAAACAGGAATGGAATGCGCTTTTACCCTTTATTCATGTGTCAATAACGCAAAAAACGGCCTTTATCTGGGCTATGTTGTTGAAAAGAAGTTCTTGCAAATTTAGAAAGAAAAAAAAAGAAAGATCTATTTCAAAGCTGAAATTTTGAGGTCATCAGAATCACTAACAAGTAAAATAATATGTTGATTCACCGTCCCCTGTACAGCTCTAAAAATACTGAAATACTGTTACAGGGCCATTACATCCATCAATTACTTTCGGTTTATTTCGGGGAATCCCCTGAAATATCCAGCGTTTCACACCTGCATAAATACATCCATGGGCCTTCAGAACACAAGAGAAATGACGATAATTTTATGTTTGCAAAAGCATCCAAATAAACTTGTGGAAATGAAAAATTGTGTTAAGGTGCAGAAAAATAGTTTACCAGTGAATCATTTTTACGTCTTTTTCATGTTCAGAAAGATGGAGGTATACTCGGGAAATTCCCATTTATTCCCCGTCTCGATACTTCACAGTGTGAG
Organism: Ctena decussata; assembly: GCA_963989385.1. Classification (NCBI taxonomy): domain Eukaryota; kingdom Metazoa; phylum Mollusca; class Bivalvia; order Lucinida; family Lucinidae; genus Ctena; species Ctena decussata. Next base: position 76,576,828 of record OZ022503.1, on the reverse strand, counting down.
TAAGCAGGAAACCATTTTGCTAGCTTTGCTCGATTCGCGACGCGACAGTGTACGCCGTAGTGCGGTTTAACCAGCGGTACCAGATTTTACCGCCATCAACGGTGGGACGCGCCTCAAACAAACAACAAACTGTATAGCTTCCAGTTCCTCATAAAGCGTGGTCTACCACCCTTTAATAGTTGTTTTGTTTTCAAATTGAAGCGTTTTCGCTCAAATGGAGAGTACGGTCATCTTTTTTTTGCCCTCCAGTGTGACTTTTTTTTTTTGACAAACGACCTTTTGATACAGTGGTTAAGATAAGACACGAAATTGTATTTTAGGACGGCATGACATTGAGACAAGAAACATAAGCCCTTAAGGGCTTTTGACCGTCTACAACATAGTAAACCACAGTACTATTTTTAAATTCAAAGACGGAAAGACTGTGAAATATACACGCACTGAAAATTAGAAATTAACTAATTAATACAGCACGATACTACATAGCAGATTATCTATAAATCCTAAAAGCGAAAAGTCAAAAGCACTAAAATGTCATAAGCATAAACATCAGAAGCTAACATTTGACTAAGATACTAAAACTGTCAAGTATAACTAGTATGTTTGGCAAAGATTTAAACTGGTTAGAATTGTTCATTTGTCTAAATTCCTCTGGAAAACTGTTCCACAAAACTGCAGCTGCATATTTAAAAGTTTTCTTACCATATCCTAGAGAGTGAACCTGTGAAATCTGTAAAACATTATTAGGCATATATCTAAAATTATAAGAAGTGTAGTCGCTTAATATAGAAATATAGCCAATCGAAATGCGTCGCAGAAGCTTAAGTATGACGTCGCCGACAGGTAATAACAGGTGATTAATTTAAATTATGTTCGTGAAGTTGGCTGCCAGTTGCCATTTGCCTATTCAATTGGCAAATGGCAGCTAACTTCACCTTCCAGATGCCAATTCGTCAATCCTCTCGATTTGAGAGGGGCTAAGACGATTAAAGCCTCATAGGCATCGGCAAATGGCAGCCAGATGCCAATTCACAAATTTCTTATAAATTGGCCAGGTGCCAGTTCGATTTGAGAGGGTTTCAGACGATTAAAGCTAAATAGGTATCCGGCAAAAGGCAGCCAGATGCCAGTTCGCTAATTCTTGTGAACTGGCAACTGGCAGCCAGCTGCCAATTCGATTAAAGAGGGTTTCAGATGATTAAAGCTACATAGGAAACCGGCAAACGGCAGACAGATGCCAATTCGAATCTTTTTATGAATTGTCAACTGGCAACTGGCAGAAAGATGCAAATTCGATTTGAGAGTGTTTAAGACGATTTTAACTAAATAGGAAACCGACAAACGACATCCAGATGCCAATTTGCAAATTCCTGTGAACTGGCAACTGGCAGCTGGCAGTCAGATGCCGATTCGATTTGAGTCGGTTTCAGACGATTAAAACTACTAAGGAAACCGACAAACGTCAGCCAGATGCCAATTCAGTAATTCTACTGAACTTGCAACTGGCAACTGGTAGCCAGATGCTAATTAGATTTGAGAGTGTTTAAATCGATAAAAGGTACATAGAAAAGCGGTAATTCGAATATTGTTGTGAATTGGCAACTGGCAGTTAGATGCCAAATCGATTTGAGAGGATATCAGACAATTAAAGCTACATATGGAACCGGTAAACGGCAGCCAGATGCCAATTCAAAATATTTTATGAGGTCAACTGGCAACTGGCAGCCAGATGTCAATTCGAGCTGAGAGTGTTTAAGCCGATAAAAGCTAAATAGGTAACCGGCAAATGATATCCAGATGCCTATTCTCAAATTCTTGTGAACTGGCAGTCAGATGCCAATTCAATTTGTGAGAGTTTCAGGCGATTAAAGCTACATAGGAAACCGGCAAACGGCAACCAGATGCCAATTCGCTAATTCTACTGAGCTGGCAACTGGCAGCGAGATGCCAATTCGATTTGAGAGTGTTTAAGACGAGTAAAGCTACATAGCAAAACGGAAATGGCAGCCAGATACCAATTCGAAAAATTTTCTGAATTGTCAACTGGCAACTGGCAGCCAGACGCCAATTCGTTTAAAGAGAGTTTATGCCGATTAAAGCTAAATAGGAAACCGGCAAACGACATCCAGATGCCAATGCGCAAGTTCTTATGAACTGGCAATTGGCAACTGGCAGTCAGATGCCAATTCAATTTGACAGGGTTTCAGATGATTAAAGCTAGATAGGTAACCGGCAAAAGGCAGCCAGATGCCAATTCGCTAATTCCTGTGAACTGGCAACTGGCAGTCAGATGCCAATTTGATTTGATAGGTTATCAGACGATTAAAGCTACATAGGAATCCGGCAAATGGCAGCGAGATGCCAATTCGCTTATTCTCCTGAACTGGCAACTGGCAATAGGCAGTCAGATGCCAATTCGATTTGAGAGTGTTTAAGACAATCAAAGCCATGTAGGAATTCGGCAAACGGCAGCCAGATGCAAATTCGCTAATTTTTTAATTAAATCTACATAGGAAACCGGCAAACGGCAGTCAGATGCCAATTCGAAAATTTTTATGGATTGTTTACGAATTGAGAGCGTCTAAGACGATAAAAGCTAAATAGAAACCGGCAAACGACATCCAGATGCCCATTCGCAAATTCTTATGAACTGGCTATTAGTAACTGGCAGTTGGATGCCAATTCGACCTGCGAGTGTTTAAGGCGATGTAAAGTAAATAGGAAAACAACAAATGACTTCCAGATGCCAATTCGCAAATACTTGTGAACTGGCATCTCACAGTCAGATGCCAATTCGATTTGAGACGGTTTCAGACTTTTAAAGCTACTCAGGAAACCGGCAAACAGCAGCCACATGCCAATTCACGAATTCTTTTGAACTGGCAACTGGCAGCCAGAGATCAATTCAACTTGAGAATGTTTAAATGAGTAAAAGGTACATAGGATAGCAGGAAACGGCAGCCAGATGCCAATTCGATTTTTTTATGAATTGTCAACAGGCAACTGGCAGCCAGATGCCATTTCGGGCTGAGAGCGTTTAAGACGATAAAAGCTAATTAAGAAACCAGCAAACGATATCCAGATGGCTATTCGCATTTTTTTTGTGAATTGGCAATTGGCAGTCAAATGCCACTTCAATTTGAGAGGGTTTTAGAAGATTAAAGCTACATAGCTAACCGGCTAACGGCAGCCAGATGCCAATTTGCTAATTCTACTGAACTGGCAACTGGCAATTGGCAGCGAGATGCCAATTCGATTTGAGAGTGTATAAAAGTATTAAAGCTACATAGGTAACCGGTACACGAAAGCAAGATGCCAATTCGAAAGTATTTATGAATTTTGTGCCGATTAAAGCTAAATAGGAAAACGGCAAACGACATCCAGATGCCAAATCGCAGATTCTTGTTAACTGGCAACTGGCAACTGGCAGTCAAATGCCAATTCGATTTGAGAGAGATTCAGACGATTAAAGCTACATTTGAAACCGGCAAACGGCAGTCAGGTGCCAATTTATTAATTCTCCTGAACTGGCAACTGGCAGTCAGATGCTAATTCGATTTGAGAGGGTTTCAAATGATGAAAGCTACAAAGGTAACCGGAAGACGGCAGCCAGATGCCAATTCGCAAATTCTCCTGAACTGGCAACTGGCAGACAGATGCCAATTCGATTTAAGAGTGTTTATGCGGGTTTAAGCTAAATAGGATACCGGCAAACGAAATCCAGATGCCGATTTGCAAATTCCTGTGAACTGGCAACTGGCAACTGGTAGTCAGATGCCAATTTGATTTGATAGGGTATCTGACGATTAAAGCTACATAGGAATCCGGCAAACGGCAGCCAAATGCCAATTCGCTCATTCTCCTGAATTGGCAACAGGCAATAGGCAGTCGGATGCCAATTCGTTTTTAGAGTGTTTAAGACAATCAAAGCCATGTAGAAAATCGGCAAACGGCAGCCAGATGCCAATTCGCTATTTTTTGCGAATAAGCAGCTGGTACCTGGCAGCCAGATGCCAATTTGATTTAAGAGGGTTTATGCCGATTAAAGCTAAAGAGGAAACCGGCAAACGACATCCAGATGCCAATTCGCAAATTCCTGTGAACTGGCAACTTGCAACTGGCAGCCAGATGCCAATTTGATTTGATAGGGTATCAAAGAATTAAAGTTACATAGGAATCCGGCAAACGGCAGCCAAATGCCAATTCGCTAATTCTCCTGAACTCGTAACTGGCAATAGGCAGTCAGATGCCAATTCGTTTTTAGAGTGTTTAAGACAATCAAAGCCATGTAGGAAATCGGTAAACGGCAGCCAGATGCCAATTCGCTAATTTTTGCGAATAAGCAACTGGCACCTGGCAGCCAGATGCCAATTCGATTTACGAGGGTTTATGCCGATTAAAGCTAAAAAGGAAACCGGCAAACGATATCCAGATGCCCATTCGCACATTCTTGTGAACTGGCAACTAGCAATGGGCAGTCAGATGCCAATTCAATTTGAGAGGGTTTCAGACGATTAAAGCTACATAGGAAACCGGCTAACGGCAGCCAGATGCCAATTAGCTAATTCTCCTGAACTGGCAACTGGCAGCGAAATGCCAATTCGATTTGAGAGTGTTAAAGACGATTAAAGCTACATAGCAACACGCAAAAGGCTGCCAGATACCAAGTCGAAAAAATTTATGAACTGTCAGCTGGCCACTGGTAGCCAGATGCAAATTCGATTTAAGAGATTTATGCCTATTGAAGCTAAGTACGAAACCGGCAGACGACATCCAGATGCCAATTTGCAAATTCTTATGAACTGGCAATTGGCAACTGGCAGTCAGATGCCAATTCAATTTGAGAGGGTTTCAGATGATTAAAGCTATTTAGGTTACCGGCAAACGGCACCCAGATGCCATTTCGCAAATTCTCCTCAACTGGCAACTGGCAGTCAGATGCCAATTCAATTCATGAACGTTTAAAACAATTAAAGCCACGTAGGAAACCGGCAAACGGTAGCCAGATGCCAATTCGCTAAATCTGATGAATAGGCAACTTTCAACTGGCAGCAAGATGCAAATTCGATTTGATAGTATTTAAGACGATTAAATCTACATAGGTAATCGGCATATGGCAGTCAGATGCCAATTCCATTTTTTTTTTATGAATTGGCAACTGGCAACTGGCAGCCAGATGCCAATTCAATTTAAGACGTTTAAGACGATTTAAGCTACATAGGAAACACGAAAACGCCAGCCAGATGCCAATTCGAAATTGTTTATGAATCGGAAACTGTCAACTGGCAGCCAGATGCCAGTTGACAATTCATAAAAAATTCGAATTGGCATGTTGCTGCCGTTTACCGGTTAACCATGTATCTTCAATCGCCTTTAACACACTCAAATCGAATTGGCATCTGACTGCCAGTTGCCAGTTCTGGAGAATTTGCGAATTTGCATCTGGCTGCCGTTTTTCGGTTTCCTTTGTAGCTTTAATCTTCTGAAACCCTCTCAAATCGAATTGGTATCTGACTGCCAGTTGCCAGTTGCCGGTTCAGGAGAATAAGCGAATTGGCATCTGGCTGCCGTTTTCCGGTAACCTATGTAGGTTTAACCGTCTGAAACCCTCTCAAATCGAATTGGCATTGACTGCCAGTTGCCAGTTCACAAGAATTTGCGAATTGGTATCTGGCTGCCGTTTCCTGTTTCCTATGTAGCTTAAATCGTCTTAAACACTCTCAAATCGAATTGACATCTGACTTCCGGTTGCCATGTGCCGATTCATTAAAAATTTCGAGTTGGCATCTGGCTGCCGTTTTCCGGCTTTCTGTGTTGCTTTAATCGTATTAAACCCTCTCAAATCTTATTGGCATCTCGCTGCAAGTTGCAAGTTGCCAATTCGCAAGAATAAGTGAACTGGCATCTGTCTACTGTTTGGCGGTTTCCTACAAGGCTTTAATTGTCTTAAACACTCATGAATCGAATTGGCAACTGATTGCCAGTAGCCAGTTCAGGAGAATTTGCGAATTGGCATCTGGCTGCCGTTTTCATGTTTCCTGTGTAGCTTTAATCATCTGAAACCCTCTCAAATCGAATTGGCATCTGACTGCCAGTTGCCAGTTGCCAGATCAGGATAATTAGCGAATTGGCACCTGACTGCCGTTTGCCGGTTTCCTATGTAGTGTAAATCATCTGAAGCCCTCTCAAATTGAATTGGCATCTGACTGCCAGTTGCCAGTTGCCAGTTCACAAGAATTTGCGAATTGGCATCTTGATTTCGTTTGCCGGTTTGCCAGTTGCCAGTTTACAATTCATAAAAAAATTTAAATTGGTATCTGGCTGCCTTTTTCGTTTTGCTATGTAGCTGTAATCGTCATTAACACTCTCAAATCGAATTGGCATCTGACAGCCAGGTGCCAGTTTACAAGAATTAGCGAATAGGCATCTGGGTATCATTTGCCGGTTACCTATTTAGCTTTTATTGCTTAAAACACTCTCTCCTTTAATTGGCATCTAGCTGCCTGTTGCAAGTTGACAATTCAGAAAAATTTTCGAATTGGCATCTGGCTGCCGTTTATCGGTTTCCTAAGTACCTTTAATCGATTTAAACACTCTCAAATCGAATTGGCATCTGGCTGCCAGTTGCCAGATCAGTAGAATTAGTGAATTGGCATTTGGCTGCCAGTTGACAATTCATATACATTTTCCAATTGGCATCTGGCGGCCGTTTACAGGTTCCATATGTAGCCTTAACCGTCTGAAACCGGCTGAAACCGAATTAGCATCTCGCTTCCAGTTGTCGGTTGCCAGTTCAGTGAAATTAGCAAATTGATATCTAGCTGCCGTTTGCCGGTTTCCTATGTAATCGTCTGAAAAACTCTCTCAAATCGAATTGGCATCTGACTGCCAGTTGCCAGTTTTTATAAGAATTTGCATCTGGATATCATTTGCCGGTTACCTATTTAGCTTTATCGTCTTAAACACTCCCAGCTCGAATTGGCATCTGGCTGCCAGTTGCCAGTTGACAATTCATAAAAAATTTCGAATTGGCATCTGACTGCCGTTTACCGGTTTCCTATTTAGCTTTAATCGTCTTAAACCCTCTCTAATCGAATTTGCATCTGACTGTCAGTTGCCAGTTTACAAGAATTTGCGAATTCGCATCTGGATGTGGTTTACCGATATCATATTGAACTTTAATCGTCTTAAACACTCTCAAATCGAATTGGCATCTGTCTGCCAGATGCCAGTTGACAATTCATCAAAATTTTCGAATTGGCATCTGCTTGCCGTTTACCGGTTTCCTATTTAGCTTTAATCGTCTTAAACCCTCTCTTGTCGAATTGGCATCTGGCTGCCATTTGCCAGTTGCCAATTCACAAGAATTAGCGAATTGTCATCTGGATATCGTTTGCCGTTATCCTATTCAGCTTTAAACGGCATTAACCCTCTCAAATCGAATTGGCATCTGGCTGCCCGTTGCCAGTTGACAATTCATAAAAAAATTCGAATTGGCATCTGGCTGCCGTTTACCGGTTTCCTATGTAGCTTTAATCGTCTGAAACACTCTCAAATCAAATTGGCATCTGGCTGCCAGTTGCCAGTTGCCAATTCATAAAAAAATTCATCTGGCTGCCGTTTGCCGGTTTGCTATGTTGCTTTAATCGTCGTAAACCCTCTCAAATCGAATTGGCATCTGGCTGCCAGTTGCCAATTTGCAAGGATTAGCGAACTGGCATCTGGCTGCCGTTTGCCGGTTTCCTAAATGGCTTGAATTTTTTTAAACACTCATGGATCGAATTGGCATCTGACTCCATTTGCCAGTTCAGGAGAATTAGCGAATTTGCATCTGGCTGCCTTTTTGCTCGGTTTCCTATGTAGCTTTTATCATCTGAACCCCCCTCAATTCGAATTGGCATCAGACTGCCAGTTGCCAGTTCGGGAGAATTAGATAACTGGCATCTGGCTGCCGTTTGCCGGTTTCCTGTGTAGTTTTATATCATCTGAAACCCTGAAATCGAATTGGCATCTGGTTTCCAGTTGCCAGTTCACAAGAATTTGCGAATTGGCATCTGGATGTCGTTTGCCGGTTTCCTATTTAGCTTTAATCTCCTAAACCCTCTCAAACCGAATTGGCATCTGGCTGCCAGTTGCCAGTTGACAATTCATAAAAGATCAAATTGGCATCTGGCTGCCGCTTACCGGTTTCCTATGTAGCTTAAATCGTCTTAAACACTCTCAAATTGGCATTTCGCTGCCAGTTGCCAGTTGCCAGTTCAATAGAATTAGCGAATTGGCACCTTGCTGCCGTTTGCCGGTTTCCTATGTAGCTTTAATCGTCTGAAACCGTCTCAGATCGAGTTGGCATCTGCCAGTTGCCAGTTCACAACAATTTGCGAATAGGCATCTGGATATCATTTGCCGGTTACCTATTTAGCTTTTATCGTCTTAAACAATCTTGGCTCGAATTGGCATTCATAAAAACTTTCGAAACGGCATCTGGCTGCCGTTTACCGGTTTCCTATGTACATTTGATCTATTTAAACACTCTAAAATCGAAATGGCAGATGGCTGCCAGTTGCCACTTCAGTAGAATTAGTGAATTAGCATCTGCCTGCCGTTTACCGGTTTCCTATGTAGCTTCAATCATCTAAAAACGTCTCAAATCAAATTAGCATCTGACTGCCAGTTGCCAGTTTACAAGAATTTGCGAATTTGCATCTGGATGTGGTTTACCGATATCATATTGAACTTTAATCGTCTTAAACATTCTCAAATCGAATTGGCATCTGTCTGCCAGATGCCAGTTGACAATTCATCAAAATTTTCGAATTGGCATCTGCTTGCCGTTTACCGGTTTCCTATTTAGCTTTAATCGTCTTAAACCCTCTCTTGTCGAATTGGCATCTGGCTGCCATTTGCCAGTTGCCAATTCACAAGAATTAGCGAATTGTCATCTGGATATCGTTTGCCGTTATCCTATTCAGCTTTAAACGGCATTAACCCTCTCAAATCGAATTGGCATCTGGCTGCCCGTTGCCAGTTGACAATTCATAAAAAAATTCGAATTGGCATCTGGCTGCCGTTTACCGGTTTCCTATGTAGCTTTAATCGTCTGAAACACTCTCAAATCAAATTGGCATCTGGCTGCCAGTTGCCAGTTGCCAATTCATAAAAAATTCATCTGGCTGCCGTTTGCCGGTTTGCTATGTTGCTTTAATCGTCGTAAACCCTCTCAAATCGAATTGGCATCTGGCTGCCAGTTGCCAATTTGCAAGGATTAGCGAATTGGCATCTGGCTGCCGTTTGCCGGTTTCCTAAATGGCTTGAATTTTTTTAAACACTCATGGATCGAATTGGCATCTGACTCCAGTTGCCAGTTCAGGAGAATTAGCGAATTTGCATCTGGCTGCCTTTTTGCTCGGTTTCCTATGTAGCTTTTATCATCTGAACCCCCTCAATTCGAATTGGCATCAGACTGCCAGTTGCCAGTTCGGGAGAATTAGATAACTGGCATCTGGCTGCCGTTTGCCGGTTTCCTGTGTAGTTTTATATCATCTGAAACCCTGAAATCGAATTGGCATCTGGTTTCCAGTTGCCAGTTCACAAGAATTTGCGAATTGGCATCTGGATGTCGTTTGCCGGTTTCCTATTTAGCTTTAATCTCCTAAACCCTCTCAAACCGAATTGGCATCTGGCTGCCAGTTGCCAGTTGACAATTCATAAAAAATCGAATTGGCATCTGGCTGCCGCTTACCGGTTTCCTATGTAGCTTGAATCGTCTTAAACACTCTCAAATTGGCATTTCGCTGCCAGTTGCCAGTTCTATAGAATTAGCGAATTGGCACCTTGCTGCCGTTTGCCGGTTTCCTATGTAGCTTTAATCGTCTGAAACCGTCTCAGATCGAGTTGGCATCTGCCAGTTGCCAGTTCACAACAATTTGCGAATAGGCATCTGGATATCATTTGCCGGTTACCTATTTAGCTTTTATCGTCTTAAACAATCTTGGCTCGAATTGGCATTCATAAAAACTTTCGAAACGGCATCTGGCTGCCGTTTACCGGTTTTCTATGTACATTTGATCTATTTAAACACTCTAAAATCGAAATGGCAGATGGCTGCCAGTTGCCACTTCAGTAGAATTAGTGAATTAGCATCTGCCTGCCGTTTACCGGTTTCCTATGTAGCTTCAATCATCTAAAAACGTCTCAAATCAAATTAGCATCTGACTGCCAGTTGCCAGTTCTCTAGAATTTGCGAATTGGCATCTGGATGTCGTTTGTCGGTTTCCTATTTAGTTTAAATCATCTTAAACACTCTCAAATCGAAGTGGCATCTGTCTGCCAGATGCCAGTTGACAATTCATCAAAATTTTCGAATTGGCATCTGCTTGCCGTTTACCGGTTTCCTATTTAGCTTTAATCGTCTTAAACCCTCTCTTGTCGAATTGGCATCTGGCTGCCATTTGCCAGTTGCCAATTCTCAAGAATTAGCGAACTGGCATCTGGCTGCCTTTTGTCGGATACCTATTTAGCTTTAATCGTCTTAAACCCTCTCAAATATAATTGACATCTGGCAACCATTTGCTAGTACACAAGAATTAGCAAATTGGCCTGAAGTCAGTTTCCTATGATACTTTTAAAGTCTTAAACCCTCGAAAATCGAATTGGCATCTGGCTGCCAGTTGCAAGTGCCATATCGCAAGAATTTGCGAATTGTCACCTGGATGTCGTTTGCAGGTTTCCTATTTAGCTTTAATCGTCTGAAAACCTTTCGAATCGAATTGGCATCTGTCTGCCAGTTGCCAGTTGCCAGTTCAAAATTAGCGAATTGTCATCTGGCTGCCGTTTGCCGGTTTCCTATGTAGCTTTAATCGGCTTAAACCCTCTCTAATCGAATTGGCACGTGGCTGCCAGTTGCCAGTTGCCAATTCATAACAATTTGCGAATTGGCATCTGGCTGCCAGTTGCCAGTTGACTAGATTTAGCGGATTGGCATCTGGATGCCGTTTACCAGTTGCCTATTCACCTGGTATGCTCTAAAATCCTATCGAGTCGAATTGGCATCTGGATGCCTGTTGCCAGTTGCCATTTCACTTGAATTTGCGAATTGGTATGTGGCTACCTTTGGCCAGTTACCTATTCAGCTGTAAAGGGTGATATATTCAAAATGATATGAAAAGATTTTTATCCCCAAATGGTTTAGGCCATGAGCCAAATATGGTTTACCTCCCCCCCCCCCCCCCCCCCCCCCCCGAATTTGGTAGACCATACTTTTCTTAAAGTCCTTAAAGTCCAGCATCTTAGAAGTATTTTGCAGCATGTTAGCCCTCTGGCGAGAGGGGCGTTAAGCTGCAACAGCCTGTTAAATACGTTACCCATTAAAATAGTAAACATAAAATAAAAATTAACAAAAAATATAAAAAAAATGGAAATCACTTTCCTATGTTTAAAATTATAATAGAGACTAATAGGACAATGGAGTAGCTAAAGTTATGATGTTTGAAAGGTTACTTTAGCCTACATGGTGTAATATACGTGACGTTTTTCTTTACACTCCATTAAAATTGCTATTTCCATCCAAAATACTTTCTTTTTATAAGTTATTCCTTTACTATTAAATAAAATGTTGGTACTGTATTAAAGATAATTTATAGATCTTTTCAGATCTGCAAAAATTATTATCCTATCTTGTATACTTTGGGAGAAAAAGGATGTTGAACACAGTATCCCCTTATAAATGTTCCCAATTACAATTATCACTTTCCGTATAATTCAAGTGCTTGAATTACACTGTTGGAATTGAAAACAACAGTAAAAGGTAATATTGAATATGCCAGCCTATTTAAACAGCAAAGAACAGTTGCACAATATTTTGAATGCATTTTAATTGGCCACAATGATCGATTATTTACGTTACCTAGGGCTATTTTTGTTTAAATCATATAATTTGAAGATACAATCATTTTATTTTCTTTGGTAGCAGTTTCTTCATAAAAGAATCTTTTATTATAAGAGAAAAATGCATTCTGGTTTATTTTCTATGATAAGCTATTACTAGTAGTAACGTAAATAACATTAATATTTATAATATTTCATTATAATACCTTAAATCAATTTTTTTCCACTGTCAATAAAAAAAATAACACATAATATAAGTCTTGGTGTTCTTATGATATATTGTGTACTTGGACCTATCAACACGTCTCTCAGTTATTACTTTTAAGGATTCATGAGGTATGTTTTATACGGGATTAAACAAAGTATACTTCAAATTGTAATGTTAAGGGCATTGACATATTCAGCACATGTAAAATGGGATTTGCTGTTTACTTTGTTACTATATCAAAAGTAAAAGTATTTCATAATGGCATTGCCCAGTTTGTTTCTATTACAATTTGTACATTGGAGTTCTAAAGACAGTAACATACGTGAAGTTTTGTTATATACAGCTGGAAAATCCAAAAAATAAAAAAAAAGAATAAAGAAAAATACAACTTCAGAACAGATAAAGCTGCAGCTATTAAAAGCCAGCATTGATTTTGCATATAGTGCTCGAATAAAATGATATACAGTCAGTTTGATAGCATTAAAAGCTAAGCGGTTTTGACATGTTTAGTTTAAAACTATAAAATAATCAATAATTAACAATGCAAAATAGAGTACTACCTTGTTTATTGACAGGATTTGGTATAGTTTTTACGTGCACACGGAAAAACTATAAAGCAGAACAGTAAACCTGAAGTTTGAAGACTTAACCAAAATACAGTTCTGCATCAAAAGCTATGTAGATATTTGCTGGCAGCGTATACTTACTTTTGTAAGACTGTCGTATATTTTACGTTACCGAAGGAAACAACATTGCTGAGTTACAGTTCAGAAACAAACTTTTGAAAATAATTAATGGTAGTGTCGTGCCAATACACTGCTTTATTTAGTTCATTTATGTAACTAACAATAGTGTGTCAACCAGGAGTTTGTGAGAATAGTATCAGAAACATTTAATACAAAAAAGAGACACTGGCAGTTTACTAGTATACTGTAGCAATCTATAAATGCTATGTTTAAGATGATCTATATTTCTGTGATTTTGTTTCTTGCTCTTTAAAGTCTAATTACAATCAATCATCTGTTAAAGAATCTAACTACATTCAATCATCTTTTAAAGAATCTATTCACCAAAGAATATAAAGATACGTTTAGTTGAACAAAAAAAATTTTCCAGGGACAGTGTTCCAGTAGCTCTGCACACATAATAAAATGGCAAATGAAAATGACAGAATATATTAATGTTGGTCGTTGCTGTTCAGATATTTATGAGCAAATTTTAGTTCCCTTCCTTCAGAATGTATTTGCCTACACTGTATTTATGGTTAGCAGCATAATATTGAGAAAAAGAAAAGAAAAGAAAGACCAAACAAGTAACGCACACAACGTATTTATTGAGACTTTATGAATTCTTCATTTCCGATATCCTTAACTAGTAATACAGTATTTCTGAAGATAAAATAATCAAACAATAGAAATAGTGCATACCTATACATGCCGAGGAAGGGCTAACCTAAATAACATACTGCATTTGATCTCCGTGACCTTGTATTACCACATTGATTACTTTTTTAGCAATAAACATGGTTGTAAACTGCTTATTAATGATATCTCACTGCTTATCAAATCATCCTTGTCCAAATATGTTAAATACTGTTAGATAATACAGCATTTTGGCAATATCCAAACAACAATTTTAGTTGCTTACATATTGAAAATTGTCTGGCTGAAATTTGTATTTCGTAACACCTTTAGTCCTTGCTAGTAGCAACAAGTGGGAATAAAACCATAGGGTTTGCAAAATTACCTGACCAGTTAAATATTTGTAACAACATAATGAAAAATAGAACTCCTGAACAGGCTGATGGCAGAATTTTGTATGCGTTATAAAGTATGTCACTTTCTAGAATCCTTAAATTTTCACATTGTTAATATTTTGTAATGTATTTGATGGCCGGGAGCTGCATAAACAGATCATGTAGATCACAAATTAACATGTAAGTTTTGATCACGGGAGCCACACATATTTGCTAACCTATGTAAAGCAATTTCTGTGCAAAGAGGCTCGTGGCTGACGATTCGACTGACAGCATAGCAAAAATGGTGTTAATGCCGACAGCAGACTTTGTACTGCTCTTGATTGCCTCGGCTGGTAGTCACAGTTGCGTATTTGTATGTAGGGTAATTGAACGGCTCAGCCAGCAGCACAGGTAGCGAAATTGGTTTTATCCCCACCATAACGAAAACCTAAATACTAATCAGTTGCAGCATATATCAACTTATACTTACTTCATTCTATGCATAAAATTTAAAAAAATCATTTTTAAGAAGTCATTTTTAAGTGAGACTGAACTGAAGGCAAGGTCGAACTGCTTCAGCTCTAACAATCTATAACGTGTGTCTTGTGTGTCTTGCTGAGTTCTTGTGTATTTCAAAGAGCTAAAGTTGCCATCTGACGACCAGTGGTAAGCTAATACTACAGCAATGAATAATTCATGCCGCCCGGGAACGAAAATTTTGATAACAGATGACTCATAAATCTTATTCTCGACATATTACAATTATGTAACGCAACGTTACTGTTAGATTGCTTTTCAAATAAACACTATCCGACGTTTTTTTTATATAGTTTGAGGACTGATAACATTGGCGTTTCTTCATATTTACATATAACACAGTGTCTACTTCAGACAAATTACAGATAACATTGAAAAATAAAATGCAGCTGATGTTGGCTTTCTTAGCATTTCTTGTCATTTTGTATGTTAAATTCTTCAAAAATAAGATAGTTTCTGTCCCCATCCATTTAATATATCCACTGCTAACTGCTGCCTAGCTTATCTAAGCTGGGCATGAATCAAAGAAGATTGATGGAGCACATATAATATTCAGTCCACCAATTTAGCGATTTAGTCAGATTCTGGTTGTTTTTGTCGTATTTTTGTTGTGGTTATATACGTTACATATTAATCGTGACTGCTGACGAGTTTTGTAAGACTTCAGTTTGTTTGTTTTTATACTAGAATATTGAAATATTCATATATATGACATTAACATTTCTCTACACTTCAATTCTTACAATTTGCTCCTTATATTACATGTATTTAGAAACTGAAGGGGGAAAAACGTCAAATACAATGTAAACTACGTTATAGGGGTTAGTAAACTTATCATTGACAATGTCAAATACCTTGAAACAGCGATTTATGTACTAGCAGACAAAACCTAACATTATTTAGGGCGAATACTAGCATGTGTTTAATAATTCGTGTTTTCTATTATAACGTGAATATGTAAATTTGGGTAGTATAATTGACGTTGACGTTATACGTTAACGCCCCAACGTACAGAGAGCTAACATGTGTCATTTTGTTTCTTATATAATGTAGTTTCAGAAAATTATAGGGTACAAAATTCCCCCTGGGGGGGGGTCTATGGTCAGCTCAAGGTCTAGTTGGCATTTGTTTAGACTGAGTTATATCGGCTTTTCAGGTTAAACGCACATATTTTTTCAAGAATTTTGCGGTTAAAATGGTGCATTGAGACTTAGCATTGTGAACCTTTCCAATAAAATTTTTGGTGATGTGTATAAACATTTTGTTGTTGTTGTTGCTAAGTTCTAAATTTATGACCGCACAAACTCTATAACGATCAAATATGACGAGTCATCATATGAAGACAAGATAGATAGATAGATAGATAGATAGATAGATAGATAGAGATAGATAGATAGATAGATAGATAGATAGATAGATAGATAGATAGATAGATAGATAGATAGATAGATAGATAGATAGATAGATAGATAGATGCGATTGTACGTCATTTTTCAACAGTATTTCAGTAATATCAGGAAGATAAGAGGGTGATAATGAAAGACTGTGTGCAATGAAACCCTGTTTACGGTTGAAAAGATGTCCACTTCAAGCTGGAATCGAACCCGGTCAGCAGACCAGCGCTTAACCCACTGAACTACCGGGGCTCCTAGATAGACAGATAGATAGATAAAAACATAGTCCAATGAATATATCTGTCTGCCTTTTTACAGTCTATGACAACCATTAAACCAGGGGTAACAAACAACCTACGTCATAGCGCGCGTGACAGAATTAATCATTCGACAGCCATTTTGAAGAAACTCTGATAGATTTTCCGTTTGTAACATATAAGAGACAGGATGTTAACTCAAGATAAAACGGTGAGACGGTGCCTACATGTACATATGATCTAGATATATAGGGCATGATTCTTCAAAGGATGAGAAATTATAAAATACCTCACTACAATTTTTTATGTGGACAGCTGAGATAAACATGCATTAAGGCAGAGTCGATACAGAGCACTGTAGTGAAGTGTTTTAAGATTAAGCAAGTATTTTATGGTGAATTCTGGTAATATTGAGTCCAAAACATCTATAGGTACCAGATCGACTATATATTTGGTAGTTTCAGTGTTTGCCAAGCCTTCATTATGCAAAACATTTACCTTATTAAGGCCGCTGATAAAACGATTATGACGCCAGCGCTATGACGTAGGTTGTCACCCTTGTAAACGTTTCTTTAAAATCTATTGAGTTGTGGCCCGAATTGAGCCTTCTCTCTTGTTGTGGTATAGATGACAGTTTCTCTATGCTCACAGTGCAGCCTATAGTGTGATTCAGTGTTTATACATGTTCAGGTTACTAACCCCCTCCCTCCCCACCCACCAAGTGTTTTAAGATTAAGCAAGTATTTTATGGTGAATTCTGGTAATATTGAGTCCAAAACATCTATAGGTACCAGATCGACTATATATTTGGTAGTTTCAGTGTTTGCCAAGCCTTCATTATGCAAAACATTTACCTTATTAAGGCCGCTGATAAAACGATTATGACGCCAGCGCTATGACGTAGGTTGTCACCCTTGTGAACGTTTCTTTAAAATCTATTGAGTTGTGGCCCGAATTGAGCCTTCTCTCTTGTTGTGGTATAGATGACAGTTTCTCTATGCCCACAGTGCAGCCTATAGTGTGATTCAGTGTTTATACATGTTCAGGTTACTAACCCCCTCCCTCCCCACCCACCCACCCACCCACCCCTCATTCAGACCCTTCTAAATGAGGGTATGGATGAGGGTTTACTGATTAGAGAAAAGTTCGGAGTATATAGCGATGACCCTGGCGTCTGTCCGTCTATACATTTTCTTGTGCGCTCTATAACTTGCATACCCAATGAATATATTCACGATACTTCATAGTTACGGTATGAAGAACAGGTCATGGCGATGTGTCGTGTACAAGAATGGCAACTCTTATTTTCATTCTTTATGAGATACTCTCCCCTTTGGTGTCTTCTTGGCAGATTCATTTCCGCTCTGTAATTTTAATACCCTTTGAAATATTTGCATGGTACTTAACAGACATGACGATGTGTCACGTACAAATATGACAACTCTTGCTCCCTTGGTTTTGGGGTAATTTCCCTTTTGCGGTTTAAGCTGTGATTTCGTGTCCGCTCCGTAACTTGAATATACTTTGCAATATTTAGAACACCTCCCGAGATATTTCACAGTTGAGTAGAAAAGGTCATAGTGATATGTCACATATAAGAATGGCAGAGCTGGGTTTCATTTTATGCCCAAGTTCATGTCTGGGCTTTAGTAGCAATATGAAATACTTAAAATACGTGGACTCTGTGAAACCTTATAATTTATACCTCCGGCCTCACTTATTTTTTTGGTTTACAGGTTAAACTGAAATCAAAACAAAAGTAACATTCCTAGGCCCAATTTCACGTCGCCCATAAACCGAGAATTAAAGCTATTGGTTGCTTATTTACACAGATAATCTTCGGTATGAATTTCACGTTCAAAGATTATTTTTAATTGTGAATAAAACTTCGGATCATTTTGAGCGTCGAAAAATGAAAGATTAAGGACTGACAAACATTGATTCTGTGAGAAAAAAGGATGACTATGATGATTTTCTCGACATAAATGATATTCGTGATGCACAATGAGCCGCGACATGACAAAACAAAGGTATGTGCACCCAGCAAAGACTCGGATCAGCCTGGGCATCCGCCAAGTCTGATCAGTCTTCGCAGTCCGCATGGTTATGCTAAGATCTTTAGCTACCCTTTAAGCGCACAGCCAAGACTCTGATCACACTTTGTTGGTTTTGTCATGTCACGGCTCATTAATGTTTCAAAGAGCCCAAGAAATCATTTTCAAAGACTTGACCCTTTTGAATATTACGATGGTGCATAATTTGTAAAATAGTTTTGTTTCACAAAGAACAGAACTGCGAAGGCTGGATTGGCTCACAAGCACCGGGTGGAGGACCTACAACTTAACAAAGTGGCGGATCCAGAGGGGGTTCGGGGTTCACATGAACGCCCTCCTCAGCCTAAATTATTCAATTTTCATGGGGAATTTCAGGAAAAATTGGTCAAATTGCATTATTCAAACCTCCCTCAGCTAATTTGAACCCCCTACCAAAATTCCTTGATCCAGCCCTGTAACTGGCCCTGGAACGGCTTTTCAACAAGTTTTTTTTTTCATATTATAGGTTATTGAGTTTGTGTAATCAACTCCTCCCACAGTTTTAAATGCACCTTTTTCAAACCTGGCATACTTGCAAGGACATACATGTAATAAAAATGTGCATGCAGATTTTTGTTAGAGTAAAAATTTGTTTTGACAGAATTACGGCCTGATTAAAGATTGTCTCCCTCGTTTACTTCATGTTTTCAGAAACAAATATTTTAACAAAATTTCGTTATAGACAAAATGTAGTAGTCTCATAATTGACCGTAAAAGTTTTGTGAAAATGCATATTTATTCGATAAGCGTGGAATGAAAAATAATCTTCAAATTAAAATGCAAGTTACCTATTTCCTCACGGCCTGTAAGAATATCGATTTTGACCACGTGTGTCATGTGATCATGTAGAGGTATTTTTCTTATTCGTGCACGTGATTGTGACGTATGAATAAATTA
Organism: Ctena decussata; assembly: GCA_963989385.1. Taxonomy (NCBI): domain Eukaryota; kingdom Metazoa; phylum Mollusca; class Bivalvia; order Lucinida; family Lucinidae; genus Ctena; species Ctena decussata. The sequence goes on along the minus strand of OZ022503.1, from coordinate 76,557,821 downwards.
TTTTTGTCCAATAATGCGATTTCAACCGCGGTCCGCGATTGTATACAAGATGTTTGTATAAGGATACATAAGATTGATTACTTCTAAAGAACAAGTAGCACTAATTTCGCTGCCCTGCTGAAGGGTAATGTCTTCTGAATCAGCGCTGGTTCAGATGTGCTACCAGAGTGAAGTGTTCTAAACTAGCCCTAGTTCAGCTGTGCTACAAAATGCTGAGATTATCTGTGGTGGCACTTTTTCCGCTGCTCTACTAATATAAACGTACTTTTACCATATATGGGCCAACAAGCACGCGTTTCTGTATTTGTCTTCTACTGTGTCGCTGAATCTAGAGCTTTTGATAGAGAAATGAAGTGGGAACGTCTCAATAAGCTACGGCCGAACTCTAACTGATACCCTCCGCGAGACAGAGTAGCTGCAAAAATCAAGTAACAGATGCCTACGTATTAAATAGCGAGCGCAGGCGGCCCCCACTAAGCCTCTTTAACCAATGCGTCCCGAAGAAGGCGTGACATGAGTGAGGGTGGTGCCTTCATAATGGTGCTAGTTACCATGCGCTACCAAAAATAATATTTTCTGAGGCAGCCCTTGTTCTGCTGCGATATCTTGCTGCGCTAAATAAAAAGGCGTGTCTTCTGAAGTTTCTATAATTCCTTTGCGCATACTAGATCCTTTGCGAGTCAATTTTACATGATTTCTTACATGAAAGAATAATCAACTTGGTAAAACCATGGTTTTACTGAATCAGGTAAATTTTGCACACGTGAAATCGATTTAAACCGTGGTTTTATAGGCAGTTTAGCGAAGTCGCCACCGCAGTTTAAACCACCAAGAAATGATTCGCCGACGTGAAATTGGGCCTAGATGTTGATATTTTGGATTGAATAAGATTAATAAAGATTTAGTCAGTGATATGTACGCAATCTGGTCATAAGCAAGAATAGAAGAAGTAACAAATATTCAGGATGCGAACCTTTCTCATTTGCTTGCTTTTATGTGTTACATTTTTGTTGGTACTTACGCCAACAGAGGGAAAACGAGGATGCAAAACAAAGTGAGATCATTTTTTATCTACTAGTTTTATCACGTCAGTAAATGAATCAGTCACCATGCGCAGATTACGCCATGGCTGCTCAGAGTCCACGCGTTTTGCCGTAAAGCGCATAAAGGTTCCTCAAAATTCATTCCCACTTGGCACACAATGTTTAATCATCATTGAATCAACGGTCATTCAACGTCACGGCGTTGAATCAACGGCGATTCAACGTCACCGCCAACGTTGTATGCCTGCTGTGTTGATGCTTATACAGACACGAAACGTGAAAAATTTATGAAAGCAACGGTTTTCATCATGAGAGATAATCGGAAATGAAGAACGCAAGAGTTGTCATTCTTGTTCGCGACACTCCTACTTACACAGCTTCGCATCCCTAAAAATCTTTCTGATGGGATTAGAATTATCGGTTGCACAATAAAAAGTTATCAGTGGAGATTACAGGAAATAGTAGAAACTGAGACTGAATTCAGTCTTCAGCTATCCTCTAATTTTAACATGTCACAAAAACATTTCATACAAACCGGAATGAGCTACAAGATAAAAAGTGATTAGGGGTGATAACTGGAAAAAAAAAACAGAGTTGTTGTTGCAAGCCATGACATTTAGAAGACGTCAGTTAAGAAATAGATTCTTACTAACAGTGATTTCTTGCCCAATATATCATTGGCTGGCGGTCAGTCGGAAAGGGATATATCACGAGCGCAAAGCGTGAGTGATATTTCACAGATGACTTGTCGACGATCAGTGATATACTGGGCAAAAATCGCTTGTTTCGATTCTAACACACAAGAAATAACGAAAAAGCAAGTGCATCCCTCAGATTTTTCCAGTTTTTCGTCATTACTTGAAGAAATCCCGCGAAGAACATTGGTCAACTGTAATAGAGGCGTTTATATGTTTCGTAAGTTTAAGATGCGAGAACACGATTTTACATCTAATGTCATGGAAATGAAAATTGTCGTTATCAAAATGACGTCATGATGACATTAAATAAAGACATGCTAGTCCACCCATTTATTTGTCACGCAATATATCACTAGATTCTACCATTGGCTGTAGAATACGTTTTTCCCACTGTTTCGTACCTTTTGGAAGATATATCAATACCGTAAAAATAATATAAAAAACCTAGAAAATTGTGTCTGTAAGACACAGGTGATGCCCCCGTGCTCCCATAACCCATACACCACTTCCTCCCTCCCTCTCCTCTCCTTCATCCACCACCATCACAAATAGAAAGAAGTGTGCATGGTCTAAAACTGTGAAAATTGATTAGACATAAGCTGTAGCTTGTCTTGAGAACACTGGCTTGTTACTTGTATTGTTTAAAAAAAAAATGGAAAATTTCGCAGTTTTAAAACGCGCGATTTGCTAAAAACTTTGTTTTTAGCTCAAAATATCTTCATGTACATCTTAATTATGTCTGTAACACATCTGTAAAGCTTCAAGGCCATCTAACATAAACTGTGAGAGAAGTTGATTACACACTGATATCAACAACTGAAAATGTCTTAAGTTCAAAAGCCCCTAATTTTAAGAAAAAATATCTTGTGACCTTCAAAAATCTTCCTGCATATTTGAAATATGTCTGCAACATGTGTGCAAAGTTCCAGCCTGATCCATTGTAAGCTGTGATTGACTGATTGATTAGACAAACTTGCTACCCTATATCACTAACCAACACTGAAAATGTCTAAGTCCAAAAGCCTGTAATTTGGTCAATTTTTTTTTTACCGTAAGGTTTCTTCATGCACACCTTCAATATGTCTGCAACATGTGTGCAAAGTTTCAAAATTGATCCATCATAAGCTGTGGGAGGAGTTGTTTACACAAACTTACTACTAAAATGTGCGACGAACAGACGGACATGCAGACAGATGGAGGGGTAAAACATAATGCCCCCCTCCCTGACTATCGTCACGGGAGCATAAAAATGAGATGTCAAAAATGATTACCTTATTGTCTTAAAATGGAACAGTTTGGTTTAACAATGCAGTAAAGCGTCTAAAAATGCGGATGGAATGGCATAGAGCCTGAGCAGGATCTGATCTGACTTAAATTTGCACTCTCTGCTCAGTCATATCTGTTACAACAGAATAAGAATTTCACGGTAGTTTTATTTGATCTTTACAGCGTAGACTGCATGTGTGGCGGTGTCTGTATCCGGAAAGGTAAAAAGCCGTGTACGGCAGCCGACTGGCCTGACTGCAGGTGTAAGAAAGGTATGGCATTCAAGCTCAGCATACTTCATATACCGAGCGGGCTTATGACATAAAATTACGTCGTACATGTTGACGTCGATGCGACGGCATTACGACGCATCGTCGTCAGTATGACATCATTTCAACGTCATTTGTCTGCTGGGATGTACATGAATTAACTCTTGTAACTTGACAGCAGACTGATAATAGAACTTCACTGGAGTTTCTTTATTTAAAGTTTTATTTTACCTAAGCTTAATCGAAGCATATAAGGGGCCTATGACATTAAGGCCTCGTCTTTGTAGAGACGCCTTCTCTGTAACACTTTTCATGCAGATAGCCCATGCATGCATAAACATTTAACATAGCTAACTGTAGACGCCTTATTCACGCATGGTTAAAGTCTCCATAGTCCTATAAGTGGTAAAAACGTCTAAACGCAAATCGTTATGAAAAGCACTTCCATCTTCACGTTTGGTGATAAAATAAGGGATGATGTGGATAGATTGATCCATATACATAGCAAAACGTATGGGGAACGTGTTTTTGAAAGACGAAAATTCGTTCTACAAAATACAGATTTCCTTTTCTGGTTTCCCGTTGACCGATGCAATATAAACAAAAGCTGAATAGTGAATGGGACTCCACTGCTGTACGTTGTATTTTTACCATTGTTTTTATTGTTTACGAAATCGAAAGTAGGTCATTTTGGTTGGCATTTTAAATGACCCAAATCAATTTTCGAATCATGTTTATATGAAACTCGATGATGTTTTACTGGTTCAAAGTTGGCTAATCGCCTTGATTTACTATGAAGAAACTATGGCGAGTAGCTTGCAGCGATACCTCGCGATAAAATGTTTCATGCTGATAGAGCAATGGGGCCTTTAACTATATACATGTGTATGTTTCCAAGGCTGTTACCAAACGAAAAAAGAGTCCTAGTTCCAAAACTTCTCAACCATCGTGGCTAAACTAATTTGTTTAGCCACGCTGACCAGGTCGTTTGGGAACTAGGACTCTTTTTCGTTTGGTAACAGCCCTTGTATAAACATAGTTAACTATGGGTGGTATCGCAATCTGAAGAAAGTCTCATGACTTCCGCAATAATTCTTGTTGCCGCTCCGCCAAGTTGGCAGCTTCCAGCTGGCAACGGAGTTCCGTTGTTAGAAATGCTTAGTGTGAAAATGATTCATGTAAAAGCTATACATTACTATATTGGCACTGCTCTGCCGAGGGAGAACGCTATACATACATGCAGTGCATAAAAGGCGCGTATGGAGAAAACCTATGTGAGTGTACGCGTATATGCTGACTGCCTATACGCCTCTGGATACTTTTAATGTTTTGCCAGGACTGCACATATATCCAGTTGCTGGCCACACAGGGGTCATGTCCATTATGTAGACGTCAAGGCAGGGTTTCTCATGATACTGAACATATAATCATTATTACTGTTAATTCAATTTCATTTTTACATTAATACAATAAAAGTATGGCAATACATTAAAAGTATGTCGCTGTTTGTATTACATATGTGTACTGTACCGTGCCAATACAGGAGAGGACAAATATACACCTAGCCTTAAGTCGAATCCTTTAGCCCATGTATGTATGTATGTATGTATGTATGTGCTACACAAATTTTGAATAAATTATTGTTAATATTATTATCATATTTACGACAGGCTGCATACTTGCTGATACGTATTTCCGACCAGGCCAGACCAGAACACTTTATTGTAATACCTGCTCCTGTACCTCAAACCCAGTATCAGGGAGCATCCTACCGGTAAGTGGAGCTACTTAGCCTATTATGACTAGTGCACTCTCCTACCTGTCCCCTTGGACAGGTCCATTTCCATTTCAAGGGGTATCAAGTTAATTTTATTTTTATTAATTTACCTGTCGAAAACTGTGTAGATCCAGATCAGATACCACATTTGTGGCATCTGATCTGGATCTACACTGTTTTCCAATGCTCCCTTTATTGGTCTACAGTCATTAATAGGCCTGAAATGGGTTTTGAAATGAAGTTGTTTCGGGAAATTGTTTACTCAAATAATAAATGATCGATTGAAGGAATTTTCCGAAAATTTCAACCTTGTCGAGGATTGTCAGGCCGGCTTTCGAAGAAACTTTTCCACGGCAGACAATTTATTTATCATCCAGAGTCTCGTAGACATTGCAAAAGCCAGTAAAAATAAGTTATACTGTTGTTTTGTAGATTTTAAACAGGCTTTTGACAGAGTATGGAGAAAGGGGTTATGGGAAAAATTATTACAATACAATATAAATGGTAAATGTTACACTATAATACGTAATATATATAGAAATATAAAATCAAATGTCGCAATAAATAATGACTCTTCGATCTTTTTCCCCTGTTTAAACGGAGTAAGGCAAGGTGAGAATTTATCGCCATTTTTTGTTCTCGATTTATTTGAACGATTTGCAAAAATTTTTGTTTACAAATAGGGCAAACGGAGTCACATGTGACATTAACTACGAAGATATATCTGTATACTTAAAACTTCTCGTTTTATTATATGCCGATGATACCGTTCTCTTTGCCAATTCCGTAACAGACATGCAAGCTACTTTAAACATATTCGAAAAATACTGTATTAAGTGGAAATTGTCAGTTAATGTATTTAAAACAAAGATAATTATTTTTACTAACGGAAAGATTTCAGACAAGATTCATTTTACATATGGTCCCCAAGAACTCGAAATAAGTAACGAATACAAATATCTTGGCATAGTATTATCAAAAACTGGTTCGTTTCTTGCTGCTAAAAAGAATATTGCAGAACAGGCAAATAAAGCTTTATTTTCCTTACTGAGAAAAATCAGAACATTAAAGTTGCCGATTGTTATTCAATTGGAACTATTTGATAAAACAATAAAACCTATATTGTTATATGGTTCAGAAATTTGGGGGTTTGGCAACTGCGATGTAATCGAGCGGGTGCATCTGAAGTTTTTAAAATATGTATTTCATTTAAAAAAAAGTCTACTCCGTCTCACATGATTTACGGTGATCTAGGTATATTCCCACTTACTCTAGAAATAAATTCCAGGGTTATTTCATTTTGGTGTAAGCTTTTAGATGGCCAAGAAAAATATAGACTCTCATCCATTGTTTATAATGTGGTTAATTCTATGCATGAAAATCGACATGCTAAGTCTAAGTGGATTGAAAATGTTAAACAACTTATATGCTCAATGGGATTTTCGGGGGTATGGTATTCACAAAGTTATATAAATTCGAAATGGTTCATAAACTCTATAAAGCAAAAATTTAAAGATGTATATATTCAAAAATGGCATTCAATACTTGATGTTTCTTCGAGTAGTAATAACTACCGACTATTCAAAGAGTCCTTTGAAAGTAGTGCATACTGGAAAATACTTCCAGCAAACATGTGTAGAAAGTTATTTGCATTTCGATGTCGTAACCACAGATTTCCGGTAGAAGTAGGCAGATGGACCGGTCAACCTTTAAATGAGCGCAAATGTAATTTTTGTAAAACCGAGTTAGGTGACGAGTTTCATTATCTTTTAGTTTGCAGAAATTTTCAAGAAGACAGAAAACGTTATATAAGTAAATTTTATTATGATCGGCCAAATATTTTAAAATATCGAGAGCTAATGAACAAAACAAACGAGGGTGAACTGAAGAAATTATGTAAATTCGTTGAAATATTGTTAAAATCTGTAGTTTCAGCAGCTTAAGTGTATGTACATATTATATATAACACTGAAATGAGAAAGTCAACTTATATAATGTATAATATTATAAATACATGGTTACAATGCGTTTTATTTTTCGCAAATAGTTTATGTGTATGTAGGTATACACGTATGAGAAAAGGTGTCCTTTCAGCATCACATAAGATTAAGAAAATCCTGAGAGTCGTTTTACTTGTCAGATTATGTAGACCTATTCGAGGAAATTAATCTTGTTAACTATTTAGCTAGATAGAATTCTAGACTTAGAGAAGTTATATATATCCAAAATTAAAATTTATCAAATTGATATGGTTTGAAGGAAGGTTTACTGACATTTTCCTCTGTTTCGACCGCAGGCAGCATTACTTTGAGTAACACACTCAAAGTGATGTTGTCTGGGATCGGAACGAGGAAAATGATCGCTGTACCTAAATTAAAACTCACTGTAGAAAAAGGAAAAAACAAATATAAATACAGATGAGTATCAACTAACTGTCCTCCCACAAGTATTCCGTAGATTAAGATCAGAACTACGGCTGGGAAACGCTCGGTGGAGGTTCCGTACAAGTATTAAGTTGTGAGTCTAAATGGCACCGCTTTAGAGGCGATTCTATTCAGACACAACATCATCTACCGATTGGAACTTTCACCAAAGCGTTTTATCTATTTATTTAGAGATACATATACGTACATATTTATTATTTGGGTTAATTGTTTGTATTTGATAATTGAATTGAAATGCTTATATCGGTCATTTCGTCACTATGTATATTGTAACTGTGTATTCTATAAATGCTCCTCTTGTAGTTTACATTTGTAAAACAGAGTGTAATAAAGAATTGAATTGAAATTGGTTTGATAAAAACTGCAGTTACCATATACCTTACTGTAATAGAGTCTTCCATCTTCAAATTTGGACAAAATAGACTGACGGTGTTATGTCGTATAACAGGTTATTTCTGTGAGTGTAAAACCTAAAGCATAGGTATACGAAATATTTCTGCAGTTTTAATTTCTATGCATTGCAAATTTTGTAAAAAAAAATATTCCTGCATTTTTTTACTTCATTCTGAATTCAGTCAATCACAGACAATCAGTGATGATGGTGTTCCAATTACCAACACCATTATATAAAAAGGCTATAAAATATGTTCAAGTTATCATTTCCTGTATGCAAAAGCTTCGAAGGTATGTACAAAATTGAGTCTAAGTATTTCAAAGTAATGAAATTTAGAATGCATAGGTACACCTGCCTGATTGTTTTGCCATTTCATAAATGGGGGCAACTTTTATGACTCCTTGTTTGCCTCCTTGGACGGCAAATTCCTTTCTCGCAACAAAGGGGTATGCTCATAAAGGAAAGAATTTAGAGGATCAAAATTCTTTCTTCAGAGTTGACCCGAGCTGAGAAGGGAGACAAAATAGAAAATGGCAGTTGCTTCCTCTGAAAGTGTACCTATCTATCTATCTCTCGCTACTGAGACGATCATTTTCTGATCATTACCTCAGGTGTGGTGGGTGGCTAAATTTAGAATTTAGTACCAATTTAGAATTTAGTACCAGTTTTGAGTGACAGTTGTTGCATACTGTAGGTAAGATTATTATGCCCCCAACTTCCGTCCGTCCTTCCGTCCGTCCGTCCGTACGAAACACTTTATTTACTCAAGAACCATAGCTGCTGGGGTCTTGAAACTTCATAAGTAGGTAGAGAATAAAAAACAAGAGGACACATATTTTTTTCTTATCCGTCAACTTTGAACTTGCAGAGTTATGCCCCTTTATCAAAAAATTAAATGAACGTTTGTTTTCAAATTCCTGGGAATACTGTATGAGCTAGGAAGCTCATATTTGGCATACTGCTAGGGGCTAAGGTGTAGATCAACTAATTAACATTGGGGGCAAATTCCGTCAAAAATGACTGAGTTATGCCCTTTGTTGAATTTGGCTTTTTTCCAACTTCTGAACCGTTTGACCTAGATCCCTAATTTTTGGTTTACTATTAGTATTTGATGTGCTTATCATTCTGATGTTAGTTGCGTTATGATGCATCCATTATTGACAGAGTTATTCCCCTTGTCTCATCTTTATAAAACATCAGTATGGGTGGTCTTTTTCTCAAGAACAATAACTGCTGGGGCCTTGATATTTATAAAAAGAATGAGCAGACCCATAATTTTTTTCTTCATTGTCTGTCATGTACTTACAGAATTATGCCCTTTTTCCAAACATTACATGAAAGTTTGTTCCAAAAATCCTGGAAATACTGTATAAGCTAGGATGCTCATATTTGGCATACTGCTAGGGGCTAAGGTGTAGATCACCTGATTAACTTTTGGACAAATTCCGTCGAAAGATTAGCAAGTTATACCCCTTTGTTGAATTTGGCATTTTTTCAACTTTTGAACCGTTTGACCTAGAACCCTAATGTTTGGTATACTATTAGTATTTGATGTGCTGATCATTCTGATGTTGGTTGCGTTATGATGCATCCATTATTGACATAGTTATTCTCTTTTCCTCATCTGTATAAAACAAAATTATAGGTGGGCTATCTCTCAATAACAATAACTGCTGGGGCCTTGATATTTATAAAATGGATAGATCATAAAAAGAGGAGCAGACCCATATTTTTTTCTTTTCCGTCTGTCGTGTACGTACAAAATTATGCCCCTTTTACGAAAAATTACATGAAACTTTGTTCCCTAAATCCTGGGAATACTGTTTAAAGGTAGGTTCCTGTACTTTGGAATGCATCATAATTTTGATGATTTTTTATCCAAGTTGTTGGAAAGCACTTATAAAGAGGAAATGAATAAGTTTCACTAAAAAGTGTAAATAAAAAAATCGTAGAAAAGTCGTTTTGCAAGGGATTTCCTAACTCTGCTTCGCACACCAGTTAGCGCTATTTTTAGTTCGCGCCAAAAATAGATAACATAGCTGACGTCATGCTGCATTGCATTTCGAGATAATTTTAACCCATCCGTCATGCCAGGACCTCTGAAAGAGCTCACGGCAAGAGAAAAATAACCGTTGGCAATGACATCAGAAACTGCGGACTTGTAGACATATATACATATTTATTTTTAGAACTAGAATTCCAACAAAAGAAAATAAACCAAAGGGAAAATGACTATTTTCTACAACATCTGACAATTTTCTCCGTAGCAACAGTTTCAGAAAAATAAGAGAATTCAATACTACCCAGAAAAAGACAAAATTATTTTGTGAACATAATTGTTATCGCTAGGCCAGGAACCTACCTTTAAGCTAGGATGCTCATACTTGGCATATTGCTAGAAGCTATGGTGTAAAATACCTGAATAACTTTTGGGCAAATTCCGTCAAAAAATGAGCAAGTTATGCCCCTTTTTCTAAAGAACAATGACTGCTGGTGCCTTGACATTTATAAAATGGATAGACCATAAAATGAGCAGACCCAAATTTGTTTTCTCTGTCTGCCATGTACATACAGTATTATGTCCCCCTTTATTTAAAAAAAAATACATGATAGTTTGTTCCCAAAAATCTGGGAATGCCGTTTGAGCTAGGATGCTCATATTTGGCATACTGCTAGGGGCAAAGGTATAGATCACTTAATTTTGGGCAAATTCTGTCATAAAATGAGTTATGCTAGACACCTTTAGAGGCAAGCATATGGTTGGGGGCATAGTGTTTCACAAACACACTTTCTAGTTTCATCTCATTCTAGACAGGGAATCTCATACGAGAAGCCATTTCATGTAAAATGTATGAAACGAGATTTCATGAATTTCCAATGATTTGCGGGCGACTGCGAGTTTTAGTTCATGACCTTATTCCTTTGCTCTTCGCGCAGAAATCTTTGTCTTCAACAAAATCATACAGTGGTCATTGACGGGCAAGGGCGTAGCTACCTATACGCAAATACGCAGGTGCGTATTGAAATTTTGTCAAATTGACAAAATTTCAACACACACCTGCGTATTTTCATGCTGAAATGTTGTTTATTGGGGCCTGATTTTTATGCTAGCTGCCAACAGACACGAAAATTTGAAATATCTTAGCGGCTTAACCCTCTATTATTGCCCTTAATGAGTATAAAACTTGATTGTGCGTACTGTGCAATTGCCCCGAGCTACGCCCCTCACGGGTTAGTAATGTTTCACGACGCAACTATGTGATATGTTACTCTCTGTTTTTCAGTGCACAAGAAAGAGCTGGTGTGACTTACCAGAAGGCGTCCCCATTTACCCGGAAACTGAGCCAGTGTGCCCTAGGCCTCGGCGTAATCACTGATTATCACGACTATAAGTTCATCACGTATAGCAAACCTTTAAACTGTTGTTTATGAAGAATACAGTGTTAAACCAGTTTTATTTGACTTATTCAACGTTTTACCCAAGTTAATGTGTGTGTTTTTCTTCCACAGAGAATAGCGTTCTGTATATGTATATAGTTTCTGATGAAAGCGAAAGATTTACGAATACTACTAATGTGTGTGCGTGTGTGTGTGTGTGTGTGTGTGTGTGTGTGTGTGTGTGTGTATGTGTGCGTGCGTGCGTGTGTGGTTCCAGTACGTTTTAATTACAGATTTCTTTCTGTTCTCAGACGATAAACACATTTATATTGTTTACTTATTATTTTAATTTGATTTAGTGCAGTCACGACTTCTTTGTTGTTTTAAAACAAACCTATTCTGTTAACCTTATGACCATAAAGAGCTATGAGAGGAAGCGCAAAGGACCACGTGCATTTAAGGGGCAATTTGACCCCTTTACTGTTATCAATCAAAATATTAAAATTAAAAATCTGTCCGTCATCTACATATCATCTAATGACGTATCAATATAATTTTGCTGTTAAAATATTGATTGATACGTCGCATCAACAAAGAAATATTGTTATATAAGCTAAAGCATGAACTAAGTAGGTGTCATGATATCTAGTCCAGGGTCAGTCGCCCATTAAACTGTGCACTGTTTTCCACTTTGCATTCATTTTAAGCGGGTGTGCGCCAACAGAAAAAAAAATATGATGACAAGAATTGTAAGTCGGACTAACTTTGAGTAACAATTTCATGATTCCCTCCGTCGCAGTCCGTCGGTTGGGAAAGGTCCGTATAAAGTACAACTCCTATTTTAAGACCGAAGATATTGTCAGTGTAGAGAAACAATACAAAATTCAATAATGTCAGGAATTTTACTTTGATAAACCGTTGAGGTGATGTTTGTTTCCCGATCTGACAAATGTTAAACAAGGGCCAAGCGAGCATAGAAAGCTGGAATAAGAATCTTCAAAACGTGAACAAAACGTGGGAAGGATGGTTTTCTGGCCACATTCTTAAAACCTGCTAAATAAAACCTAACAAGATTGCATTTGGCGGAGGTCAATAGCTAGAGTGAAAGATCTAAACATTCACACTACACCAGGGCGATCCATGCTTACCTTGGTACGACAGCTAGAGTATGGGTCCATTTTAGGTAGAGATGACCCAATCACCTTGGCAGTTTATAGTTTATATAATAGGAAGTGAGTAAGTCAATGTTGTTGAGAGGAAATAAGAATCTCCCACCTCCATGAGTCGCCTAACCCGATGGGTGGTGTTAACACAATACCATAGGAAAGAAGTTATTTCCAGAAGAAGTCAACGGTCAGAGTGAAAGAGTCAACGGCCATGTGCCAGGACCAAAACAGTACTATAAATGAGCCGCGACACGAGAGAACCAACAAAGTGGTTGTGCGCCCAGTGCATACTCAGATCAGCTACCTCCATGCAGACAGCGAAGACTCTGATCAGACTGGGCGGATGCCCAGGCTGATCTGAGTCTGCACTGGGTGCGCAACCACTTTGTTGGTTTTCTCGTGTCGCGGCTCAAATGAAGAAACCCAGGAAAGGCCATAATCACAAAATAAAACCCACCAAAGACACCGAATGAAAAAGGGGAGAGAAACACAAGCCACGACACACACTGTTCACCATAGAGAACCTGTACATCAATAAAACAAACATTAAACAAAACACATGTGTATCCGTTTTAATTTATAAGAGCCGCACCACGATAAAACCATCAAATTGGCATTTTCGCCCAGCGAAGGCTCAAATCGGCCTGGGCGTTCGCCCAGTCTGATCAGAGTCTTCGCTGTCAGTATGGAGGTAGCTTTGATCCTTAGCTACCCTTTAAGCGCCCATCAAAGACTCTGATCAGACTGGGTGGATGCCCAGGCTGATCTGAGTCTTCGCTGAGCGCACTTGTCACTTTTTGGTGTTTTCGTGTTGTGGTTCAAATACATCTGTTTGTACGTATGTTCTATATTAATCACAAAACAAAATTCAAAGCAAAATCGACTGTATTAAGCAAGCACCTAAGGAATAATCAAAATCTGCTTGCTTAATTAAGACAGGTACTTGCTTAATACAGGTACATTTCAATGCATTTGGCTGTTTTGGGAACTGAATACATGCTTGCTTAAAACAGATTGCTTGCTTAATAGAGGTGGCCACTAAGACAGGTTTTACTGCAGGTGGTCGGTCTGTTAAGAGGCATCCTAACTCATCAGTGCGACATCAAAGTAAAACACACAACTGAGCCGCGACATGACAAAACCAATAGTGGCATGTGCACTCAGAGAAGACTCATATCCTCCTAGGCAACCGCCCAGTCTGATCAGACTCTTCACTGTGCGCTTAAAAGATAGCTGAGAATCTAAGCTTGCTCCATGCGGACAGCAAAGACTCTAATCAGACTGTGTGGATGCCCAGGCTAGTCTGAGTCTTCAATGAGCGCACATGCCACTTTGTTGGTTTTGTCATGCATATCTTGGGCACAGTATATTAAAGACGAATCCTGCTGCCTTTAACCTTTCTTAATTCGAAAAAGGTACGTACTATAGAACCATTTACTGCTGGGCTGACAGTTTTTCAGTCGCTGGCTGGCCCATTAGGGATTCGAATATTCGCCTTTCTACACCATAGTAGAGCGCATCTGACCACTCGACCATGGCGCCTCTCTATTTGGGGTCGCAAACAGTAGTCCGATGGCGAACAAGCATATGAGCCGTGACACGAGAAAACCAACAATGTGGTTGTGCGCCAAGCACAGACTCAGATCAGCCTGGGTATCCACCCAGTCGGATCAGAGTCTTCCCTAAGCACTTGAAAGGTAGCTAAGGGTCTAAGCTACATTCATGCGGAGAGCGAAGACTCTGATCAGACTGGGCGGATGCCCAGGCTGATCTGAGTCTGCGCTGGACGCACAACCACATTGTTGGTTTTGTCGGGTCGCGACTCAATTATGACTTGTTGTAAAGTCTCAGGGCGAGATGGCCAGTGCCATGGACATGTTTAGAAAATTAACATCTCGATAACTCATTTGATGGGTGACCCGTCAATCAAGTGACCTCAAAAAACTGACTACAGTGGTTGCAGCAAGCCCAAGGGATACTGAGAGAAGGGACGTTTTTGTATTAGAATTGACTAGGAGTTCTTCAGTTCAAGAAAGAAGGGATCAGTGTAATTAAAAAAGGTAGTGCCTTGCTGTTAAGTGCTGTACAATCAAGCTTTTATGGCGACATGGTTTAACACAGCGACTGCCTTATGTTATATGTTCAGCAAACAGCAGCTCGGTGAGTGCATAGATGGGTGAACCGTCCGTCAGTTGTCCTCCAAAATTAATGCAGTTTCTATCCGACAGTCCGCGAGAAACCCTACCTCTCAATACGGAGACGATCATTTTCTGATCATTACCTCAGGTGTGGTGGGTGGCTAAATTTAGAATTTAGCTCAAAGGGTAAACAAACTTTCGGGGTGGGCCATTAAAACTATTTACAAGAAGCCGATCAGAGGCATGCTAAAACACATGCCTCTGGACCGATAATCTAAATAAGGGCCTTAAACTCCTAAGCGGAATTGGCAGAAATCGCTGAAGAGGGGAGACTATTCTACATAGGAATAGTCCTGGGGAAGAACGAATTTTTCAGGGCATCACTATATGCAAGGTACCTAGTGCATTGTGAATCATGGGATGCCCTAGTCCTTCTCAACTTTGGTGCAGGGGTCAAGTACTTATCTTTTTCAAGGGACACTGAACCAGGATGAATCTTGTAAAAGAAGGTTAAGGAGGACTGCTCCCGGCGGGCCTCCAGGGATGGCCACTCAAGTTCGTCCAGTATACCGCCGACACTATTTGTGTTTCGCCATCGCCTGCAGGTCCACCTGGCAGCTGTTCTCTGCACCTTCTCAACCTGCTGAATCTGAGTTTTATGATAGGGATGCCAAATAGGTGCTGCATATTCCAGTTGAGGGCGAACAAATGTTTTGTAAGCAGCTTCCTTAGTTTGCCGAGGTGCCAATGCCAAATTGCGCCGAAGAAAACCCATTGTCTTAGTTGCCTTACTTGTTATTTCTGAAATATGTTGACCCCAATCCAATTATTCCAAGATATTTGGCGGACTGAACCTGTTCCAATCTTTGCTGGTGGAGAGAGTAATTAAAGTGTATTTGCTTGCTAGGGAGGTGCAGAGTCACCCTCATAGAATGACATTTGGCAACATTAAATTTCATTTGCCAATCGGTCTCTCATTGTGCGAGTTTGTTCAGGTCATCTTGCAAGATCTGGCAATCCATGGGGGAGAAAATATTCCTATACAAAACACAATCATAAGCAAAGAGACGAACATTACCGAGGCCTGATTCACGGAACTGGCCGAGTAGTAACTGGTGTTTCGACTGTTCAACCCGAGATTGAATAGACAAATATATACAAGTAACAATTTTTTTAGCCATGATGAACCAACGAAACATTTTCCTCAAAACTATACTGAGGAAAACAGTACTTGGGGCGGACCGTGGAAACACCCCAAACCACCCCAAAACATCCCAAACCACTTTCATACACCCCAAACCAGCCTCCCTGGATACAAACTATAACCAAACCTCCTCCGCCACCAAGACACCAACATCTCAAGTCAATTGGCAAGTATTATTCAACCTATCATTTCTTTCCTTTCCTCCACCCCCCTTCATTCTTTAAATTATAAATGTGCCACTGCGCGAGGGGTGGGGTTCTAATTTGTATCCAGGGTGGCGGATTTGGGGTGGTAAAAATGGTCGCCCCCCCCCCCCCCCCCCTCCCTGCGTGAAATACACAAACATACAAAATAATTTACTTCATTATACTGTGATTATTATTTTTTCGATAGTATTTAAACCCGAAGTTATTAAGAGATACATACATATCATAGGGCAACCATTTATTGAAGTGTTCGTTTTATTTTGAATCTATATAGATATTGTTTGGGATGTGGTGGCAGCGGTGTTGGTGTATGTCTGGAGGGGACAGGGGGTGATGTGAAACCGGGGAGGCTTGTTTCAAACAACCAGGTTTGGGATGGTCTGGTAGAGGTTTTTGGTGGTTTGGGGTGTTTTGGGGGTGGTTAGGGGTTCCCTGGAAGATTCCCTTATTTCTGCCGCTGAGTGCGCAGAGGATTCAGTTACTAAGTTTACTTCTCTTATAAGGGCTAGGGACTAACTTCCCTGATACACAGGTCCTGATGAATAATTGTCTTTGGACGTATTGATCACCAGTAAACAATTCTGATTCTGGGTGTTTCCACGGACCCTACCTGGGGTGTCCCGTAATAGTGGGCAATCTGAACGACAATCATACGAATAGTTATGTGAGGTCACTTCCGTTTGCAATTGCCTAGCGACCCTCCATCTTTGTTTACGACAAAGGCTATAGAGAAAACAAGAAATTAAAATGGTATTTAAGTACTTTTATTTAAATTTAAACAAACATTTATACTTTCAACTGATAAACTATAGCATGCAGCATACTTTTCGCTTACTTTCAGCTCTTAATGTTTTTATTTTAAATGTTTAAACGTGAAACACTGAAGCCGAAATCGAATACGATCAGGGTGGGTGGGGTAAATGATCCAGCAACAGTCGTAACACCAGTTACCACTCGGCCAGTTGCGTGAATCAGGCCTCGGTTGTGTGTAAGGCATAGACGTTTGTTTCGATAAGCAACACAGGTACTGGTGAATGATTGGTGCCTTGCACATATCACCAGTAAACAAGTCTGATTCTGATTCTGAACAATTTGATTGCTGGAACAAGTATGCCAAGATGTAGCTCTCTAAAGCTATGACAGAGTGGTTGCTCCAATCAGTAGCCCGGGTTACTTTAAGTGCGATTGTAGGTTTACTTCCATTTTTGTTTACATTTTTACACAAGAAGTGTTATCTCGTTACATAGGTTTATTAGTAATGTCCAATGGTAAAAAAGAATAGGGAATTGTTGAACTGTGTATATGATTTCTAAATATAGATGATCAATAGAATTGCTGTTGGTAAACAAAATAGTCAGTTATTGATGCCAAGATAAAAAATACATTCGTTTCTTTTTATTATTATTATTATCATTATTTACTCAGTGCAACATTTGCAAGCTTGCAGTCATCTTTGTTTTTGTTGTTGTTCCTTACAACGGTCATGTGATTTAAGTAGTCCCTCAACATACATCTGAGGTCTGATGCATGACATTGGCAGAGGGGTTCTGGATCCAGCAAAATCCTAGACATATTTATCTGAACAAACATATTATATTCTAAACAGTGAGAAAAAATACCTTTGCGGCGAAAAGTATCACCAGTAGAAACTAGCATTGTCTGTAGCAGCTTAAAACAGAACAGGACAGCATCTTTTGCACTCAGAGACTTTTAACTGAGGCGAAACACTGATTGCATATATTGTTGGCCATACTGGTCATACTGTCCTAACTTATACCAGGGGCCGTATTCATAAAGCCACTTAAGTCGTTGCTATGCGGTTGCTAAGGCTAAATATCTATAAAGGAGATTCCCTACAACTATGAAATTTGCTCTGGAGGAACAGTCTTTGAAAGACTGTTCCTCCAGAGCAAATTTCATAGTTGTAGGGAATCTCCTTCAAAGAAATGTAGCCTTAGCAACAGCATAGCATCCACTTAAGTCGTTTTATGAATACGGCCCCAGAGCTCCAGTTAAGATCAGTCTTCATGAAAACCGTCGGTCTGTTGGACAAAACCGGCAAATTTGCAAAATGTCCATCGATTTTTGCCAGGGCGCCGGTCCCACTGTCTGAAATCAGATTTATCGTCGGAAAAGTCCTCTTTTGGCCGAAACAAAAAGAAAGTTTCGCCATTTCATATTTACAACAGCGCTTATAGAATGCGACATCTGATTGGTCAATATTTGCCTTACTATTTATATACAACCAATCGTTTCTAGCATAATAGTTTTCGGCCCAAAGAGTGCTCGCTTCAGTTGGTTTTGGTCTCGGAATGTATATCAATCTGATCTTTATTTTTTTTTTTTTTTTTTTTTTTAATACCTATGACTGGGCTAAAATGAAATGAACTTTAAAACTATTTATCCATATTATCTGTTTAATAACTGCTGCGCCAGGTTATTTTTCTGCTTACTGTTACTGTAATTTGCTTGCTTGTTAGATAGACTGGTGGCAAATTTGATATGGCCGATTTTTGTGAATCGCGCAAGGCCAAACCAAGGGAAATAATCACAACAATATCTGAAACAAGTTTGGCTTTTGAAAAAGCTTGGGATTTTAGCCCCAACCTATGCGTAGATTATATATATAGCAGAGACTGAACAATAATTATAATTATAATTAAATGGTGGGAATTTAATTAAAATGAAGTAGAGAATGAATGATTAAATGGAAATTTAAGTTAAATGAAGCAGTATTTTATTAATTACAAATGGATCTCATTTTTGTGACTAAAATTTTTTGTTGGCTCGAATGTTCATGTTTTTTTCTGTCCTGCAAAAAATTTTAGATTGTCTGACAGCTGTCCTGCAACTCTTCAGAGGGTTTCGCGAAGACTGTAAGATAGGGTAATGAGGTTAATAATGAGATAATTTTTTTCATTTCTCAATGAAAAATATGTTTGACCCCTCATTAAAACTGTTTCGGTGAGATGGTTCTAATGAGGGGTCACAACTAGGGCTTCTACGTTTACAAAATATTGTAAACGTTTACACGACCGCTAGAAAACGAAACGATTCCGTTTAAACGACCATTACCGTTGAGATCTTATTCTTAGTATCGGACATCTATGAGACGCCCCCCATACCTTTATAATTATAATTATGTTACCAAACTGTGTCATCCAATTATGCGCTTTCATTTTCGGGGGTCAACTCGAAGTTTGCAGTAACCGACGGTATTAAAAAAAACGTAATTACTATTGACCAATTTCCGATGACAGCAATTATTTTGACCGTATTTGATAATTACATGGATTAGATTTATAAAACATCGGACTTAAATATCCTGTTAATTCATAATAACAGTCAAAGTTACAAGCTGCAATTATCTCACCTTCGCGGTAAGCTTAGAAACACAGGTACCGAGGTAGTCCTAATTTTTTTTTTATTGCACGACACGTGTCGTAACTGTTGTCGGCAGACATTACCTTGCCTTTGATCTGTACCTTATAAAATTAACTGCCGATTATGACGTAACAATTTTCTGGCTAAACGTGTACATGTCATGCTTTGCGTAAGGTACACAGAAGTTGGAAAATAAAGATTTTAATCGACGTTTCCGAGGACACCGTCAAGTACATTCAGATTGGCTTCTGACGACTGTGTAAGATATTATAACTAGTTGGTGGTTTACCGGGTATTCAGGTTCGGTTAAACGATGTGTGAATTTTGTAAACGTTTAGCACATATACACGAACCGTTACCGTTTATCCATGTAAACGTAGAAGCCCTAGTCACAACATATGTTTTTATTGAGAAATACAGAAAATTAAACATGAATTATCCCTGTAACCCCTTCTTATCTGGAGCACTGTTATATTTTCCTCTAACAAGAGCATATACCACTATTTTTTCAACAGCCTCCAAAAAAGAAGAAGAGTGGTAAAAAGAAGAAGGGGAAGAAGTCTGGGAAGGCAAAGACCCCTACTGTCATCGATGGCATCTCCACGGAAGAGATGTCTAAAGAGCAGGTCAGTTTGTTGTTTATGGCTTTTTTATGCTCCCAACTTTATAGAAACTTGGGGGCATATAGGTTTGGGCTGTCCATCCATACTATTTTGTGAAACTGAAGAAATGCTTATTCTAGGCTCTTATACTTTTGCATATGGAATTAACATAAAAGATAAGCAGACTAGTATTTTCTTCTCTATCGGTCATGTTGTGAAGGAGTTATGCCCCTTTTTCAACTTGGTCACTTTATATGGGAACATCCTGGTGAACAAACTATTGGATGAAGTGATCTTTATATTTGGCATATATTTTCATACCAAGGTTTAGATGGTCGTATCATCTTTTGAGCAGATCTTCTGTTAAGAGGCAATGCACAGACAGGCAAGACATTACTTTCAGCAGATTTTAAGTTATGGATTATTCTTTCTCAATGAAAACATCAGGAGTCAGCCTAGAGCTTTCAAACAGGAGGAAGTTTTGTGACATTTTCTGGACTTTAGGGAGAAATTTTTGTCCAGATTTTGGATTCCCGTATATGTTCTGTACATTTTCAATTCTCCCTTAGCTCATAATAGGGAGAAGTCAGCCAGCTTAGGGAAACTATTTCTCCCAAATCGCTCTCTAGGCTGAGCCCTGAACATACTTTGTGACCTCTAATTTGAACAGCTTTGATGAATGAATTCTAATTAGGTGTCACACTATGTTTTTGTGGAGTATAAACAATAATTATCTCAGAATTTAAGCTCCAGACAAAAGTGGGTTTTGAGGAGAATTTCAGTATCCTCAAAACCTGTCCTTATCTGGAGCTCTGGCAAAACACAACCATATTTATTTGTTTTAAGAGGAGAGTATAGCCTTTCTTAATTTTTTGCAAATATGTAAATCAGTCTTACATGAAATTCAGCTATAAACTTCTAAATCAATCCCAAAGATCTAGGTTTTCAACGAATTAGAGAGATTTCTTAGTGAAATTGAAACTGATGATCTCACTGTTTCAAACAGTGAAATTATCACTTTAGATTTCACTGTTTCAAAAATAGGAGTTTAGTGAAATAGTCTCATTCCTTTGTTGATTAATTGGATTTAACCTTATCCGGCTTGACATAAATTTACGTCAAGCATGTGTGCTCATCATTACAACATTTATGACCACTCAAAGTGCCATCCTAATATTGTTAATGCACGCGATGTCTGGCCAACTAAATGTCTTGTAGGCATTTAGCAAATTTCTTGGGGTCTATTTTCAAGCTGTAGTTGCAAGCTTTTTTACAACCAATATCATACCCACTTAACACGCTAGAAGCATCAAATTTGATGCAAAATGGCTATTAAAAAAAGTTGTGTCTCTGTCATGATGGCATACCCATTGGAATAAACTGAATTATTACAATTTCAAAGCATAAAAGAAATAGAAAATTTGACTATTTCAATGTAAGATTGATTTTTATTTCCTTCATTAACACCAAAAGTTGTATTTTAACTTTTGGCTTCTCCTCTCTTGAAAAGACTGCCTTTGGTGTTTATAAATTATTAGGTGAAATAGCAATTTGTCTTGCCGGGCCGGGTAGCGCAATCGGTAGGGCACCTGACTCGTAAGTCAGAAGTCCTGGGTTCGAATCCCGGTCTGGCCACATACTTTCGTTTCTCCTTCCGCTGATTCAAGAAGGGCAGTTGTCAGTTACTGGCGAAAGTATGTGCACTTAGTACTGGTTAACCGCTTAGGAGGTCTAAGCCTGCCCAGGAATAGTGTGGTTAGGTTAACTGACCGTCCCGACATGACCTTCGTTGTTTACCGTGGATGTTAAGCATCAAATCAACCAACCAACCAACCAACAATTTGTCTTACACTGAAAAAGACAAATATCATCTATCTGTCCTATTAGATGGATCTAGATCTTTGAGAGTGATTTAGAGGGAAACCCCTGTCTTATAACCAAAGAAATACTGTATACCTAGACTTCCACCACCAACTTGATGCTTGTATTTGTAGTTGGAGGAGCACATCATGCGGTTGCGAGAAGAACTGGATAGAGAGAGGGAAGAGAGAAACTATTTCCAGTTGGAGAGAGATAAGGTGAACACATTCTGGGAGATCACAAAGAGGCAACTGGAAGAAAAGAAGGCAGAATTGAGAAACAAGGATAGAGAGATGGAAGATGCTGAGGAAAGACATCAAATAGAAATAAAGGTAAGAATTGATGCATTTCAGATTAAGAGAAACATAGGTGAAAAAGACAGAAAAGAAACACACACCCACATACACTAACACAAAACAAGCAAACAAACAAAGACACAACATAACTTGAATGTTGCAAGATCTACATGGATCATGACATATAGACAAAAATATATGCATGGCTTTGTACCATATATATGAAAAACAATCTGTTGCTTTATGCTAATAGACAGAAATGCATCATTTAGGCATCTTGTTTCCATATTCAAATGGCAACAATACTAAAGACACACTGTCGTAATACTTCTGGCCAAAGCAACCAAGAAAGAAGGGCTCTGTTGTATAAATGCAGGAATCTTAATGTTAACGGGTACACATACATGTTTTCTAGGGGTGGGTATCGCCACTGAAAACCGTATCGCAATATATCACGATACACTGGTCTGTATCGGGATATGTATCACGATATATCGCTAATTCTTTTTCAGTTCGTACTTCCATGTTACTGGCTTGTACTGTGTTGTTTGCTTCTGTCTTTTATTAAATGATTGTAATAAAAATGAACATCCCATTCTTTACCTGTTTATTTTAACACCAAAAAAAAAACACCAGCTCATGTACTTTATTACAATACAACTGTTACAAGTCTACGATCTCATTTCATTTTACTAATTGACTTACTCACTGACATGACCCTAGTGATCAATCATCTAATGCATGACTTCATTGTTATTCTGCTTTGACACAATTTTGCCCAAAGGCGAGAATGAAAAAAGCATGCAGATTTTCAACACTAGTTGTCATCAAAGATCAAAGGGATGGACACGTGTCTAAAGTCTAGGTGAATTATTTTATCGGTGACATGAAAAGGAGATACACTGAATAATCGGACAGTAATTGCTGAGTAAATGTTGTAAACCCAGATCAGACAGCTCCTTGGAGCAGTGTGATCAGGATCTGCAGTGTATGTCAACAAAATAATTAAACTTCCCGTTAGTGAAAATGTACTAAGATACATACACACACAAAAAAATGTTCCAAGAGATGTTCAAATATTTAAGTTATGAATGGGAATATGTGTCAAAATGATATTCCGTTGGAGTGATAGGATCAATTGTATACTGACAAAAGGATTAAAGTGGACATTATTACCTACAATCACGGTAACTTTTGTTTACATCTGTTTTTGTGGGTGAAGATTACGGAGATAAAAGACAAAAGAGGAAGCGAGTCTCTGACAAAAGTAAACAATCAAAACCTGTTGTTAAAGACTATCAGCTTTAATTGACTCCACAACCTAGAGGCCGGGCCGGGTAGCGCAATCGATAGGGCACCTGACTGGTAAGTCAGAGGTCCTGGGTTCGAATCCCGGTCTGGCCACATACTTTCGTTTCTCCTTCCGCTGATTCAAGAAGGGCAGTTGTCAGTTACTGGCGAAAGTATGTGCACTTAGTACTGGTTAACCGCTTAGGAGGTCTAAGCCTGCCCAGGAATAGTGTGGTTAGGTTAACTGACCGTCCCGACATGACCTTAGTTGTTTACCGTGGACGTTAAGCATCAAATCAACCAACCAACCACAACCTAGATCCGTTTTATGAAATATGAATATTTTGGGGGAAAATACTAACAAAATGAAAAGGAAACTGCTATTTAAAAGCATATAAAACGTTTTCATGAGAATGTCCGGAAACTTCCGAAATTTACCGAGCGTACCGGTATGGCCAAAACGTATCGTGATTCGTATTGTGGGAATTTTGAATCACGATTTACCGGTATACCGGTAATATTGCGCACCCCTAATGTTTTCCACCATTTTTGCAAAGGGAAACAATTTTTGTGACCATCTGTTTGCCTTCCTGAACAATGGAGCTTTTTTGAAATTGAGTCTACTCTTATGATAAGTAATTGAGCCGCAACACCACAAAACCAGCAAAATGGTTGTGCACCCAGCGCAGACTCAGATCAGCCTTGGCATCCGCCCAGTTTGATCAGACTCTTTGTTAAGTGCTCGAAAGGCAGCTTAGGGCACGTTTACACAAGCAAAGTTTCTATGAAAAAGTAGGTTTGTCACAGAAAAATTTGCTCGTGTAAATGCCAAAATATGACAATGTTTCTTTGACAAATATATATGGTAAAGTTACTTCGATAAATTAAATTTGTCCGTAGAAATGGAGAACTTTGTTAAAGATATGTAACATTGAACTTTGCTATAAGCGTGGAAAATGTGACAAAGATTTTGTTTCATTGCTGCAGGTAACTTTGACGAATAACATTTGGTTGTGTGAACACTGCAGCAAATTTTCATTGCCAAAGTTTATGTGACAAAGATTCTATGGCACATTTTCTTTAACAAATAATTTGCTCCGTGTAAACGCAAAATGTTTGTCATACTTTCTTTGTTAAAGTTTCTGTGACATAGAAACTTTGCTCGTGTAAACGCGCCCTTAGGGTCTACGATACCTCCTTACGGACAGCGAAGACTCTGATCATACTGGGCGGATGCCCAGGTTGATCTGAGTCTGCACTGGGCGCACAACCACATTGTTTGTTTTGTCGTGATTCCTGGGGAGCAAATTCTTTGTTGACATTTAACCCCTATTGATAAGGGAGCCAAAGGACCCTTGAACAACTTAAACAGTTACTAAAATAATCATAAGATTTGAAGCAGTTGATTTTATTATCTGGCTAAATATTGGACAATTGCTTGTGGAATTAGAAGGGCAAGTGTCACTAAGCATCCGGATCTGGGTCTACACAATTTTCTAAATACATGTATTAAGGATTGTTAAAGAAGACTTGCATTTTTTCCAACAGGTTTACAAACAGAAAGTGAAGCACTTGTTGTATGAACATCAGAACAACATCTCAGAACTCAAGGCAGAGGGTGCTGTCTCTCTAAAACTGGCTCAGGACGAACACAGAAGTGGTGAACTGGATCTCAGGAAAGAAAAGAGAGCACTCAAAGTTAACATCAAAGAACAAGAACTCTCAAATGAAGATATTATCAAAAATCTCAAGAGGGTAAGGACAGCTGAACATATGGCAAATGAGTCTGTCTAGCTTGATACCTCTCATAGGCCAGTTTGGCAGTTTCATTAACAGACTGCAGGGGCCGTATTTATAAAAGGACTTAAGTCGTTACTATGCTGTTGCTAAGGTTGAATTTCTATGAAGGAGACTCCCTACAACTATGAAATTTGCTTTGGAGGAACAGTCTTTTTCAGACTGTTCCTCCAGAGCAAATTTCATAGTTGTAGGGAATCTCCTTCATAGAAATTCAACCTTAGCAACAGCATAGTAACGACTTAAGTCCTTTTATAAATACGGCCCCAGATCTTGCCTGTGAGGTACCTTATCTTGTTTTATATCATAAATGTGCAGACTTGTCTGTGATTTTTGGTGAGCTCCAACTTCCAGTTTTGTTACTTGACTGTTTGTACAGAAAGTGACTTTGTTCTCAAATTTGTTCAAGTATGAGTACATGTATAGAGAAAAGATATTTTCAATAAATATCGTTAACAGATCTGTAGCAAGTATACATGTTGATCTGACAGATTACACTCTAATTAGGAACTCTGTCATTGTCAATTGGATCCACTCCAATGACTGAAGTGTCTAATTCAGTCTGTTGGGATGCAAGGGTTGCATAGTTCTAATGGTGATTCCAAAACAATGCCCCAGTCATTAGACTGGCACTGTTGTGGACTGATCTATAGAATGACACCGGCATATAAAGTTAACTTGAACTTTGAAATAATAGATTACACCGTGCAGTATTTCTATACAATATTTAAACAGGGATTCTTCATTTGAATTATTTCCAGTGAATGGTGATATGAACTGGATGCTCTGTACTTGCCAACACTGTAAATTGGGCATCAGCTGAGCTCTTCAGTTTTGGCCCTACTAGTCACTTTTTGTGTCAGCAAAAATAAAATTGGGTTCATACGTACGAAAATGTACCTGGTAAAAAGAGAAATGACTATTTGATGGGGTCCATTGATATTCATTGTTATGTTCAAAACTGTGTTATAACAACTCTTCACATTAAGCGGTTCATATTTCTCTTTGTTGTACAGCATAGTTATGATCAAGAAAAAAGTTCGGATTTAAAATGTCCTGTATCAAAACCAAACTTTGGTGCATATAACATTTGATGACAATTCTAAGATATTGCCTTGTTTCTCACTAAAAATGTTGTGGTCCTCATTAGAACTGCCTCAGTGAGGCAGTTCTAATGAGGGGCCACATCATGTCCTTAATGAGGAATTATAGAACTTATCCTAGCAGTATAATCAAACACACCCGTATCTAGAATTCTGACTTTATTTTGACAGAAACATGATGAAGAGACCACACAGCTGAGATCTGACTTTGAGAGAAAATCCAGGGAAATTGAAGCAAAATATGAAAAGAAAATGAGAACATTGAGAGATGAACTGGACTTGAGGAGAAAAACAGAAATTCACGAGATTGAAGAAAGAAAGAATGGACAGATTAACTCATTGATGAAAAATCATGAAAAGGCTTTCAGTGACATTAAAAACTACTATAATGATATCACTTTGAATAATTTGGCTTTAATAAACACACTGAAGGTAAGCTTTTGGATACATGTAATACATGCACATCTAACATAGGTATATAAATGGATTTTTTTAAAGATTTTAGTTAATATGAAATTTGTGTGGTTCTTAGAGTTCTGACTGTTTCTGATAATCTCAGATCAGTCTTAGGAATCACAAAAAATCTTCTTTGAGATAAAGGACAAAAACAAAAAGAGTTAAAGAAAAACAAAAAGTTCAACCAAAAATATCATGTAACTTCCTGTCTGCATTTCAACTTGACGAAACACTTCATAAAAGGGGTCTACTCTCAAAGGAAAAATTTTGCTCTACAGAAGGTCAAAAGTTGACCCCCATTGAAAAGAAAGGCAAAACTAAAAATGATAAAGTTGCTTTCCCTAAAAGTGTATCCACTCACCTAGAAGTGGTTTTATAGACTTCACTCACTGTGCATTGTTGATCATCTTTACTACAGGAACAAGTTGAAGAGATGAAGAAGAAGGAAGAGAGAATGGAGAAACAGATGGCTGAGATCACGGCCAAGAACAAACTTCTTGCTGAGCCACTACAGAAGGCACAGGAGGAGGTTGAAGAACTGAAGAAAGAGCTTTCCAATTACGAGAAAGACAAAGAGACTCTTAGGGTAAGCTGGCCAGTGCCCGGTTGTTCGAAACTAATGTTGTCATTAGTTAAAGAGACGTTAAATTTCAAATGTATTGTACTAAAAGACAGTGCCATTTTTTGGCTGAAAAAATGTGAGGAGCTTTTGCAGTGCGAAAACTCCTCTCAATTTTTCAGCAAAAAATATTACCACAGTTGATTTTGTGAGTACTGTAGAACTTAACAAATCCTCTACTAACGACTTCATTAAGCTAATAATGTTTTGAGCTACCGGGCCCAGAACTTTAAAGAAGCCAAGAACAGTAATGTAAACTTTATTCTCCTTGTTTCTCCACAAAGATTGTTTTGTTGGCCCACATTAGAACTGCCTTAACTTCTTGTGGGAAAGTAAGAAAAAGCCACTATTTGAACCCAATTGCTCAAGCTTAGCATACAATACTGCATGTACCTTAGTCAACCTAATTAGCCCACATGCCCCTAAAAGCACACACACATGGTAATTTTTGAGGCATATGTCTATCTATAAGTGCACATATACTTTTACTTGTTTATTCATTTATTTGCTAGTTTATAGCTGAAAAAATGCTACTGAATCTTTATATTTTGTTTCTTAAACTTCTCTATCCTTCTGTGACCATAAGCAGCTTTTCTCCTATGCTATTCAGTAGACTGCTTGGCAGAGAAAGTGTGACTGTTTATGATTTCCTTGTTCTTACATGTTCATATATCATTAAGACTGTGTCTGCTTTGTATGGTGTAGATTTAGTAGACTTCAGAATGTTTATATTTGTTTCAGATGACCAAAGCAAGATTAAAGGTCACAGAGGAAGATTTCAGGTCACTGAAGTGGGAGCATGAAGTCCTGGAACAAAGATTTGAGAAGGTAATGCATGTGCTCACAGAGCTTTAGGTTAAGGGGAATTTGGGGATAATCCTATGATAATTTTCTTATTTTTCACCTAATACATACGTTGTGACCCCTCGCTGATGCATAAAATGCCGTGTCTTATTGGATAAGGTAAAAAATTTGCAACAGTATACCCTTTGCTATACTCCTGGAAACATGCCATCATTACAAAACATTGCTTCTCATTGGCTTACATCTGGTTTTGCAATGCTGAATGCTTTGGATGCAAAGGAGTAAACTTTGAAAGGTGAAAGTGCAAGTTAAATGCATTAGAATAGGGATAACTGTATTGGAAAGTGTCATGGGGAGGTAAATTATTAGTTTTATGGTTGCAAATTATGATTTACTGCTCAGCTGATGTGTAACTGTAAAAGTGGAGCCATGGACCGCAGTTTGTGACCATGATTATGACCCCGACTTTGGAGAAGTTGAGGGGGCATATTGGTTTGGGCCTATCCATCCGTCCATCCATCCGTCCATCTGTAACACTTTTAAGCAGCTTGGAAACTCAAGAACCCCTAATGCTAGGATCTTGAAATTTTATATGTGGCATCTACATGAAAAACAAGCAGACATGTATTTTTTCTTTTTTCCACTGGTCATGTATTTCTAGAGTTATGCCCCTTTTTGACTTAGTGCATTGTAAGCCTATGGAACCTTGTTAGCAAAATATTTCAAGAACAACTGATGCTAGGATCATGATTTTTTGCAGGAAGGCATTGCCTATGAAGTAGATGAAGTGATTAACTTTTGAAAAAATATTGTGAATTTTTTACCGAGTTATGCCCCTTTTTCAACTTAGCGCATCTTAAGCCAATTGAACCTTGTTAGCAAAATATCTCAAGAACCCCTGATGCTAGGATCATGATATTTTGCAGGAAGACATTGTCCAAGGTGTAGATGACCTGATTAACTTTTGAAAAAAACGTGAATTTTTGACCGAGTTATGCCCCTTTTTCAACTTAGTGCATTTATGCCTATGGAACCTTGTTAACAAAATATCTTGAGAGCCCCTGATGCTAGGATCATGATTTTTTGCAGGAAGACATTGTCCAAGGTGTAGATGACCTGATCAACTGTTGAAAAAAAATTGTTAATTTTTGACCGAGTTAAGCCCCTTTTTGGACTTTTTGGTGCATTGAAGCCTATGGTATAAAAGTACCTGTACATACAGTCAAGAACCGTTAGGGATAGGGACTTGAAATTTTATGTGTGGCATGTACATGAAAAATAAGCGAGCTTGTGAACAAAACATCCAAAGAACTGCTCAAGCTTTGTTCCTTGTATATGGCATACAGTTACAGACTAAGATGTAGATGAACCGGTTAATACCCCTTTCTGATTTATAAATTATGGGATGAGCCCTCTTTAGAGGCAAGCATAAGGTTGGGGGCATAGTGTTTCATAAACACATTTTCTAGTTTGTGACCATAAAACCAACCATTTACATCTTTAAGTGACAACTTTGAGTAGTTATCCCACTAATTTTAACAGCTTAAACAGCAGGGATAAAGATTTACAAGGGCCTAGTTGCCCAGAGCCGTTAAATGTTTGTGCTGGCCCCCAATTTTTTTTTTTTTAAGAAATTTACGCATTAAATGCAAAATTATTCATTTTGGCAGTCTGGCTCCCTGAATCAAGATGGTTGGTCTAGCATGGTGTTACAATCTTGTATTTAATTTTGTTAACTTCAGTAACTATTAAAATACATTGAAATTTATTTTTGTGTTGGAATATGAGTTTTGTAAAGAAAAAAAAACAACATGAAATTGAAAATTAGGGTAATTTATAACAATTTTTAATATTTTCTAGACCCAAGATGAGAGGGATGAACTGTATAAAAAGTTCGTGAAAGCAATACATGAGGTTCAACAGAAGAGTAATTTCAAGAACTTGTTGCTGGAGAAGAAACTGGGAGCACTTGCCGACACTCTGGAGAAGAAAGAGGCTCAGCTCAATGAAGTTTTATCAGCCTCTAATCTTGACCCAACTGCCCTCACTGTTGTCACAAGAAAATTGGAGGTGAGTGCCATATTTATTTGGTTATAAGATGGAGAAAAATTACCCAAAATTACGCAAACTGTGTAAGTGAGCCTTGTGTAATTCAGCTATAAGAGGGCTTTGTCTCTTCCAAAACAATCCTAAATATCCAGGAGCCATATTTATAAAACAACTTAAGTGGTTGCTATGCTGTTGCTAAGGTGAAATTTCTATGAAAGAGATTCCCTACAACTATGAAATTAGCTCTGGAGGAACAGTCTTTTTCAGACTGTTCCTCCAGAGCAAATTTCATAGTTGTAGGGAATCTTCTTCATAGAAATTCAGCCTTAGCAACAGCATAGCAACCACTTAAGTTGTTTTATAAATACGGCTCCAGATCCATCTACATTTATTGGATTGTTTTGCAAAGGAAAGTCTCTGTTTTGTGACTGAAATGTGGTACTGAAACTTCCCAAACAATGTCCAGGGAAGGAAAATGATGCTTTGCACATACCTATAATAGTTAATGTTCTTGCTGACCTGTTAGAATTTATTCTACTTGGCCAGAATGTGAATCCATAGTTTACTTCATGAAAAGTAGGTGATGGAATGAACCACCGTCGTGATGGTGGATTCAGAACTGGCTGTATTTGACACACTAACTATGCACAGTTTATGACATTGAAAACGAAATTGTATATTTCACATTTTACTTGTTCACACTATATTTTATGCCAGTAGAAATAACAGTTTTTTTAGCTCACCTGAGCCAGCGGCTCCGGGGGAGCTTATAGGATGGTAAGGCTCCGTTGTCCGTCGTCCGTCGTCCGTCCGTCGTCCGTCCACACTTTCAAACGACTTCTCCTTTGAAACCGCTGGGCCGATTGTAACCAAATTTCATATAGAGCCTCCTGGGACCTTAGGAACGAAAAGTTGTTCAAACGGTCCTGGTCACATGACCAACATGGCCGCCATGCCCATATATGGTAAAAACCTGAAAAAATCTTCTTCTCCAGAACCAATAGGTCGATGGCCTTGAAACTTGGTATGTAGCATCGGGTACACGAGTACTACCAAGATTGTTCAAATTATGACCTTGGGTTGACCTTGACCTTTTTTATGGTAAGGTCAAATTTGCTTCCTTATGCTTTTATATGGCAAAATGCTGCAACATAAGATATCTTGGAAACTGTTGAAGATTTTGGCCTAAAAATTGGTACATACAGTCATCTTAATGACTACATGAAGATTTATGAGTACAAGAGGTCAAGGTCATTCTTTGACCTTTGACCCAGAACTCTCCTATTTTGACAATATTAAACAATCGCCTCATAAACAACTAGGCCAATTGTAATTAAATTTCATATAGATTCTCCAGGGGTTGAGGGAATGAAAATTTGTTCATATGGTCCAGGTCACATGACCAACATGGCCACCATGCCCATATAAGGTAAAAACCTTTAAAAATCTTCTTCTCCAGAACCAGTAGACCGATGGCCTTGAAACTCGGTATGTAGCATTGGGTACTCAAGTACTGTCAAGATTGTTCAAATTATGACTCTGGGTTGACCTTGACCTTTTTTACGGCAAGGTCAAATATCGGAAAATGCTAGAACATGAGATTTCATGGTAAGTTTTGAAGATTTTGGCCTAAAAATTGGTATATACAATCATCTTAATGAGTACATGAAGATCTGTGAGTACAAGAGGTCAAGGTCAATCTTTGACCTTCGACCCAGAAGTCTCAAATTTTGACAATTTCAAACAATCTGCTCTAAAACCACAGGGTCAATTGAAACCAAATTTCATATAGAGCCTCGAGGGGTTGAGGAAATGAAAAAAAAATTCTAACGGTCCTGAACACATGACCAACATGGCCGCCACGCCCATATATGATAAATACCTTTAAAAATCTTCTTCTCCAGAACCAATTGACCGATGGCCTTGAGACTTTGTATGTAGCATTGGGTACTTGAGTACTATCAAGATTGTTCAAATTATGACCTTGTGTTGACCTTGACCTTTAACAGCAGGGTCAAATATGGGAAAATGGTAGAACATAAGATTTCATGGAAAGTTTTGAAGATTTTGGCCTGAAAAATTGGTATATACAGTTGTCTTAATGAGTTCATGAAGAATTATGAGTACAAGAGGTCATGATAAGTAAAAGCCACCTTGCCAGTTGTTCAGGTGAGCGATTCAGGGCCTCATGGCCCTCTTGTTTTATTTTCTCATTTTACTTGTTTATCATTATAACTTCTGACAGAGAAAAGATTAATACTTTTTCAAACAAACAGAAGCTGGCATTGACAAGTTTGTTGTGTTTGGCTTGTAGGAAATCAAATCATAAGAGTGTTTATTTGTACATTTCACAAGAACTCATTTCTCAGTCATGCTATTATGGTGACCTTGGAGCATAAGACAAAGGGGAATATCTCATGTTAATTTCAAGAAAAATTTCTGATGTTCTCCGTAACATTGCATATTTGTCCACTTATTCGAAACATGTTATTGAAATGATTCATTTCCTGGACCACAATATAAATAAGTTTATTTTGGGAGATGAGAGCTGTAGGGAAATAAAAAAGATAGTGTTGAAATATTACTGGTACTAAGCTGCTACATTGTACTGGTTTCTTTCTGGCTGCATATATCTGTTGTCTAGGAAAGAATATGTGCTGATTATCTAACCATATTTTTGTGTCTATAGGATGTATTAGACTCCAAGAACAGTGCTATTAAAGATCTACAATATGAGTTGGCTAGAGTATGTAAGGTGGGTAAAAATTCCGAATATAGCACAATCTCATTGAAAACAACATATATTACCTGTACATGTACTTGGATATTACCATAAAATGAAGGCAAAATTTTATGTACAATGGTCATTTTTAAAAAAAAACAGAATCTAAAAAAAGAATAAATAGAATAACAAATAAAAGTGATAAATGAAAAAGATATAACATAGATCTAA
Organism: Ctena decussata; assembly: GCA_963989385.1. NCBI lineage: Eukaryota > Metazoa > Mollusca > Bivalvia > Lucinida > Lucinidae > Ctena > Ctena decussata. The sequence continues at coordinate 76,524,625 of OZ022503.1, read as the reverse complement.
GAAAACACCATATTACATAGATTTCTGAACACTAACAACTGATGTACACTCATAGAAAGCTGCAGTAAAAATTCATATATTGATACGAAAAAAAAATATTTTCTATTAAATTTTAAGTATATAAAGCTACATGCTGTACACCCGTTGGCTCCCTTTCATTAAAGCAACTCTGCTTCTAATGGAGCATTTGTATTTTGTTCCCTTGGTGTTGATGATGGCCTTGCCTCAAGGTTATAAAACTTTTTTCATACTCAGCTGAGTTGAGCTTGAAATTTTACCTGCTAATAAATAGCGAATTACTGAAAAGTACTGTTGTTCTCTTGCTCAGTTTGGCTGAGTATGAAATTTTCTGTGCTCATGAATATGAAAATGCCAACATTAGTTGGCATTTTCATATTTATTAGCAGAGAAAATAATGTTGGCATTTTCATATCCATAAGCAGAGAAAATTTCATGCTCAGCTGAGTTGAGCATGAAATTTTTTTTATAACCTCGGGGGGCCAGGTTTGGCAGCATATTGGGTCAGAGTTGGTTGAATGATACTGGCATTGTGTATTCCAGTCATCTTGGACTGTATCAAGAGTTCTTATGTTCTTTATTCTTTATTACAGGCTCACAATGATTTATTGAGGACCTATGAGGCAAAACTTAACCAGTTTGGTATACCAACAGAAGAACTTGGGTTCAAACCTCTTGAAAGTACAGTTGGGGGTCAGGCACTGGGACAGGGTCCTGCTGGTCTTGTGTCAGCACCATCATGAACATTATCAACATTTCAATTTTAGTTCTGATCTTTTTAATATAAATCATATTGCCGTCCAGTCGTATTTTTAGTTCTTTGAAAAACAGACATTGACAGATTCAGAGCTTTCAAAAATGGAGGGTGTTGATGACAAATCTGGAATAACTTTTTCTCATTTTCATAACAATCTTCTGTTGTGGCTCCTCATTTGAACTGCTTCAAAGAGGCAGTTCTTTTTAGGAGCCACAGCATATGCTTCTGTTGAATGTGAGTAGAAATTATCTCAGCGGTATCATGAAACCTGACCCACATATGGAGCTCTGCAAATGGATTTTCCCCACAATATTACTGTTTATTAAAACACCGTAAAATTTATACTTATTTCTTTACATGTAGTTTAAATACCATGGTATATTGATTTTTCTGCTGATCTTGAGCAGTGAAAAACCCAACACCTGCTTCAGTGACCAACTGAATTCCCCTTTTGTTTATTGTGTTAGATATATTTTATTCTAAGCTGGAGAGATAAGTTCCATATTTGACTGTGATAATGAAATATTGTCTGTACATACTGTTATTTATATATATATACGATATGTATAATTAAAAGTCAGACTGATGTGTATAATGTTGTTTAAAAGAAACCACAGTTCTCCTTTGAAGGTGAAATTTAGAAAATGGTTGAAACAACATAGACTCATAGGTTTAAAACAAAGAATTTAAGTTTAACTGCTAAATGGTTGATATTGCCTGAGTCAAAAAATAAATATAACTTAAATGATGACTGTTGTTATAGAAAAGCACATACATGTACATGGGTTTGAACTTACTGTAAGACTATAAAATTTTGCATCTGGCATGACCCCGCACCATGAGAAAAGTCTGCTGCGTGTGTGAATGGCAAAGACTTTGATCAGTCTACAGTGGATCAACTTCACACAGTCCGATCAGTGCCTTTCCTTTTTGTGTCAACAGTCTATAGCTCTTGAGGAAATCTGGTTAGAGTCTTTGCTTAAGGTATAAAGATACACCTTTAAGGGAGACCACTGTGGCACAGACATATTTATCGTTCCTCTTATAGGTGTCTACTCTTGAAGCAAAGAGTTTGCTCTCTCTCAAGAGCAAACTGTTTCCTTTAAGAGTAGCCACCCTAGCAGGCAGGATCCACTTACAAGTGAAACAAATATGAGCCGCGACACGAGAAAACCAACAATGTGGTTGTGCGCCCAGTGCAGACTCAGATCAGCCTGGGCATCCGTCTGGTCCGCTCAGACTTTTCGCCAGTGCTTAAAGGGTAGCTAAGGGTCTAAGCTACCTTCATGCGGACAGCGAAGACTCTGATCAGACTGGGCGGATGCCCAGGCTGATCTGAGTCTGCGCTGGGCGCACAACCACATTGTTGGTTTTCTCGTGTCCCGGCTCATATAGCTCTGGTAAGTTGCCTCCCTTATAAAAAAATGGCACCCAAACAACGGAATTACATCCACACACCTTAATACATACTTTTCCTTGTGGTGTGGCTCATTATTTTACCACTAATTTTTGTCAGGAATAATTATCTTGCTCTTAAAAGCTGACAGACATAGAAAAATGAACAAAGACATAGAAAAATGAACAGTATTTTATGCAGCCATTATGTCATATGCCTGAGACTTACTTGGTGGCTGATTTATATTTTGATGGCCTTTGTGTTACTGTGTCTTTTGAAAGCCAAAAAATACTTTTTTGTGTTGGAGAAAGATAACATAGTAGCATGGGTAATAAGAAGGATGAATCATGTGATTAAATTTTGAGAAAAGAACTCTAATGGCTTTCTTGTTTCTCTTATCCAGTTTTGATTGGTGCTCATACAGATATGTTTATTGCACTATTAAGTGAAATGATATCTTAAGGCATGAGCAAAGAGCAAAATTGCTTGTCAACTGTGCCCCCATGCAATCTGATCAGCCTTTCTTTGGTATAAATGAATTGAGTAACCTGTAACAGGTTTAGTCAGCGCACATGTAGTTTATTACTTTAAGGTAAAATGAGAAGCAGCTCTGCAATTTTCATTTTTGAGGAGCCCCAGTAGCTCAGTAGGTTGAGCACTGGCCTGCTGATCTAGGTGTCCTGGGTTCAAGACCCGCTGGAGTTCGGAATCTTTTCAATCGTAAATGGGTTCCATTGCACACAGCCTTTCATTATCACCCATCCATGGTCCTGATATGACTGAAATACTGTTTAAAAGGATGTAAAAATTGCAAGTCATCCATCCATCCATTTTTGACTCTCTTCTTATTCAAGACTTGGAATCAAATTCTTTAATACCCTTTGAGTGGCAGCTCTGTTTACAGGAAAACCTGTACAAAGCCAAAAGTTATTTTAAAAAATGGTTGTAAAATAAAAGCTTCTTAAACGACTGCATAATACCCTGCCACTGCAAACCTGTCATAGTTCTTATACGCCCGTTTTGAAAAAAACGGACGTATTATGTCGTGGCGCCATCCGTCGGTCCCGCTGTAAACATTCTTGTGTGCACCATAACTCCGTAACCATTAGGGATATCTTCATGAAATTTTATAGGCATATGTATTAGGTTGGGGGAACATGTCGCATACTAGAATGGTTGCTCCTCCTTTCTTAGTTTCGAGTTATGCCCCTTTTATCAATTTTTCCCTGCAAGTCTTGTGCGCGCCATAACTAGATACCGTTTGGGATATCGTTATAAAACTTCATAGCAATGTGTATGAAGTCCTAACGATGTGTTGTGTACAAACAACGGCTGCTCTCCCTTTCTTCGTTTTAGAGTTACGTCCATTTCATTAGTACTGGGAGCCTATTTTGTGTATACATATCATATGCATGCCATAACTTGGTAACCGTTTGGAATATCATGATGAAACTTTACAGCAATGTGCATGATCACAAGACAATGTGTCATATATAAGAATGGTTGCTCCCTCTTTCTTAATTTTGGAGTAACCTCTATTTGATTAGTATTTTCAGGTGTTTCTCATTCACTCCATATCTCCTGAACATTTTGAAATATTAGAATGAAGCTTTGTGGGAATGTGTATAATAATGGGGCAATGAATCCTGAACAAGAACCACAACTCTGGCTTACTTACTGAATTATCTGCCCTTGCATAAATTTCCTGTTTACTCTAACTCCTTAACCATTCGAATTATTATAAAAATCATTTCAAGGGAATATAGTAGAACCAAAAAAGGTATATCTAGTATATTTAGGTTATCTCCCTTGTTCCACTTTGTTTATCCTTTTGTAAGTTATCTTGTTCATTCTGTTACTGCTTTATGACATTTAAACGGGCGTATTATGTGCCGCTTGCGAAGCCTTTTTTTTCATGGTTTCATACTTGTATATAGCTCCAGGACTGGGCCAGATAATTAACCTCCTTGTGACAAAATTTTAACCATCACTAGAAGCTATTATTGCTTTGACCATTTGTTACATTTTTCATAAAAATCCCTTTCAGTTCTGCTTTAAAAAGAGATTTTTTCATGATTTGTTACATGGAAATAGCGCTGTGTTAGGGTCAGATAGTCCCTCTAGACAAAATGATCATAAAAGGAAGTTATATTACTTTGATAATTTACCAAGTTTCCAGAAAATCTCTCAACTCTGATTTTATATAGTTTTTTTTGTTTGTTTTTTTCATGCTTTTGGTTTAAACATATTTATTGTTTCTCAATTACAACTAACATACAATCAAATATAAGCAGTACAGGCTTAGGGATTGGAACGAAAGCAAAATGCTTATCGAGTTCCTCTCCTTTTCAAGCTTTTATACTTGTATATATGCCTGTGGCAGGGGCAGATATCCCTGCTGAACTAAATTCTGGTTTTAAAATAAAGCTAATGCTACATATATCATTTCTGTGAAATTTCATAGAGATATAACAAAAATCTGATTTTACATGGATTTTTTTCATGATTTTATACATGTTTATAGCCCTGTGCCAGGGGCAGATAACCCTTGGGGACAAAATTTTGATCATGACAGAAAGCTTACATTAATTGGATAAGCTGTAGCAAGTTTCAGGACAATCACTTTCAACCCGATTTTATATAGAATTACGTCCCCCACCATAGGTGCTGGGTACATATTGGTTGCAGTGCCATGCGTCGGCATGACAGTTTGTATCCTTTATATTTCTTCAACCAGTGGGTGGAATTTTACCAAAATTGCGTGGGTAGATCATTGGGACAAGCCAGTGAGCTTATTAAGTTTTGGTGAGTTTGACCCAATTTTCAAGGTCACAGGAGGTCTTAGACTTAAATTTCATGCGTCTGACTTGGCGTGATAATTTCCTGTACCCACGATATCTCTTGAACCAAATGGTGAAATTTCACCATACTTGCATGGGTGTATTGTTGGGACAAGTTTAAAAGGTGATTAGATTTTGGTGACCTTGATCTCATTTTCAAGGTCACTGGAGGACTTGGATGATAATTTCTTGTACCCACAATATCTCCTGAACCAATAAATGAAATATTTAACCAAACTTGCATGGAAACATCATGAGGACATGTTGAAGAGCTGAGTAGACTTTGGTGACCTTGACCTCATCTTCAAGGTCACTGGAGGACTTAGATTACAATTTCTTGTACCCAAGATATCACCTGAACCAATGGATGGAATTTGACCAAACTTGCAACAATACATCATTGGGATATGTTAAAGAGCTAATTAGACTTTGGTGACATTGACCTCATTTTCAAGGTCACTGGAGGACTTATGCAACAATTCCTTATACCCACGATATCTCCTGAGCCAATGGATTGAATGTAACCAAAATTGCATGAATACATCATTTAGGTAAGTTTAAGAGATGATTAGATTTGGTGACCTTGAACTCATTTTCAAGGTCACTGGAGGACTTAGAGGATAATTTCTTGTACCCACAATATCTCATGAACTAGTTAATGGAATTTCACCAAACTTGCATGGATACATCACTGGGACTAGCTTTAGAGCTGATCAGATGTTGGTGACCTTGACCTTATTTTCAAGGTCACAGGAGGACTTAGATATGTGAAATTTTCCATAAAATTGATATATCTCTTTAGCCTTTGGCTTGATTTCCACTTTACTTTCATAGACATACCTTTGGGACAATCTCAAGACTTTACTCTGTTTTGATGACCTTTATCCCATTTTCAAGGTCAAAAGCTAACTTACAAATGCTTATTCTTTTTTTTTTTATTTTTAGAGATGAATTATGTCTTGGACCAACTGATGGATATTCATCAGACTTGCATGCATATATTGTTGTTACAGGTTTAAGACAAGTTTAGTAGTTAGTGACCTTGGCCCATTTTTCAAGGACAGTCTTCTATGTAGGATATCTTTAGAACCAGTGGATGGATTTTCTCCAAACTTGCATAGATATTTTATTTGTACAGGCGTTTTATTCATTAGAGGGGATGGGAAAAGAGCTGGTGGGGGACATCAGTTTTATTCTGAAAAACAGTTCTAGTTTTTCATTATTTTATACATGTATATAGCACCAGGGCAGGGGCAGATAACCCTGGTGGACAATCTGCTAACAACAGATACAATATATTATTTCAATCATTTCTGTGAAATTTCATCATGATATTCAAAAGTGTTAAGGAAGAACAAACCAAAAACCACTTTTGCGACACTGACAAGGGCAATAACTCTGTCACAAGATATCAAAATTTGCCCATTAACAATCCCAACCGAGATATTCCCAAGGCCAATTCATATGCCAAGCTTGAAGAAAATCTGTTAATAAATACTCAAGTTATCGAATGGAAATGAAGTGTTCATGGACAGACAGACAGACAGACGTACATACGACGGACGGATGGACAGACGCACGGACAACCAGCAGAAAAACATAATACTCCGCCACTAACGTGTGGTAGGGTATAAAAAGACATGGAGGAATGAGGAGTGTCCCTTTGGACGGACACACGGCGCTAAGTGTGTGCAACTATGGTTACGTACCGTTGAGCCACTTGGGTAACGTCGATAAGAGAATTGAACTGAACTGAACTGAAAGGAGTGTCCCTAAATATCGTAGACAAGTCCAATAATTCAAAATCACAAAGTCGTATAATTAAACGATTTGTTTACAACATTTAAGAAAATCATTTCTGAGATAACATTCATCTAATCCATCGGATTTTTTGCTGCCCGCATGAAGGTAGCTTGGACTTTAAGCTGCACTTTGAGCGCACAGTGAAGACTCTGATCAGCATATGCAACAATGGATTATTGGCTATCCGAATAACCGATAATTTATTTAAGAAATAGATCAGCTCTAGCTGTGAATTGTTGAGTAATAATTCACTGTTTGGAGGTATGTTGTAAAGTAGATCATATCACGAGCACGGAGCGCGAGTGATATATTTACTTACAACTGACTGACAAACAGTGAACTATTACTCAACAATTCAATGCTAGAGCTGAACTATTTCGATTCTAACACTGAAAAACGCTGAAAAACTATTATTTTCATACAAATTCTCCCAACCATCTTGCCAGCGCGTTCATGTTCCCGCTAATTTTCTAAACTGTATCTAATATAAATGTACATTTTTATGATGCGTTTAGAAAGAAAAAGCGACGTTACACCGTCTAACGTCTCAAAACGTCACAAAATTACGTCAGTATTGCCGGTGACGTTAGCAATTAGACTCACGCGCTCCTGAACAGTGAATTGTTGCAGAATAAAACACGGAAACTTTCCACTGCTTCTATAGGCGCACTGTGTTAGAATTTGCATTAACGTCAATGGGGAGTTAATATAAATCCAGCAATAACTCCACTATTTGTAGTTTTATCTTTAGGCGCTGATAGTTTTTAAAAGAAAAATCCCTCTTCTTTTCAAAGAACATTGTTTTATAATTTTATTCCTTTTATAAGTTAGTCCTTTTTAATAATGAAGGACACTTCCATCGCTCCTGTATAGTCCTATGGGAATGTTCATTTTGGAATTAGTTTTTTGGTTTTTAAACAATGATTTTATGATAACTGTAAAGAATTCTTTCAAGGCGCTGATGGGATTATGAGCATATTTTAGGTCTCCTTAATTTGGTATAACTTTCAAAAATGTGAAATAAAAACATTTTGGTCCTTTTTTAGCTCACCTGTCAAGGTGAGCTTATACTATAGACTTGGTCCGTCGTCCGTCGTCGTCGTCGGCGTCGGCGGCGTCGTCCACAATTTTAAACATCTTCTTCTCAGAAACCACTGGGTGGATTGAAGCCAAATTTCATATGGAGCCTTAACAGGATGGGGGAACGAAAGTTTATATATTTGGTCCAGGTCACATGACCAAGATAGCCGCCACGCCCATATATGGTAAAAACCCTTCAAAAATCTTCTTCTCCAGAACCAAAAGGCCTATGACCTTGAAACTTGGTATGTAGCATCGGGCATGCGGGCCCATCATAATTTATATAAATCATGACCTTGTGATGACCTTGACCTAATTTCTGACATGGTCAACTTTGGTACGTTAGGCTTTTATATGGGAAAAAGCTTAAACGGTGGATTTCTCAGAAACTGTTTAAGTCTAAGGTACAATACTTGGTATACATGGTCGACTAAATAACCAGATGAAGATATTATGTCACTAAAGGTCAAGGTCATTCCGTCGGACCATCCGTCGTCAAGATTTTCAAACATTTTCTCCTCTGAAACCACTGGGACGATTGAAGCCAAATTTCATATGGAGTCTCAGTGGGATGGGGGATCGAAAGTTTATACCCGGGGTTTGGGTCAAATGAACAAGATGGCCGCCATTCCCATATATGGTAAAAACCCTTCAAAAATCTTCTTCTCCAGAACCAAAAGGTCTATGACCTTGAAACTTGGTATGTAGCATCGGGCATGATGGCCCATCAAAGTTTATACAAATCATGACCTTGCATTGACCTTGACCTAATTTACGGCATGGTCAACTTTGGTACATTAGGCTTTTATATTGGAAAACGCTTAAACAGTGGATTTCTCAGAAACTATTTAAGTCTAAGGTACAATACTTGGTATACATGGTCGACTAAATGACCAGATGAAGATATTATGTCACTAAAGGTCAAGGTCATTCCGTCGGACAATCCGTCGTCAAGATTTTCAAACATCCTCTCCTCTGAAACCACTGGGACGATTGAAGCCAAATTTCATATGGAGTCTCAGCGGGATAGGAGAACGAAAGTTTATACCCGGGGTTTGTCTCACATGACCAAGATGGCCACCATGCCCATATATAATAAAAACCCTTCAAAAATCTTCTTCTCCAGAACCAAAAGGCCTATGACCTTGAAACTTGGTATGTAGCATCGGGCATGCGGGCCCATTGTAGTTTATACAAATCATGACCTTGCGTTGACCTTGACCTAATTTACGGGATGGCCAACATTGGTACGTTAGGCTTTTATATGGGAAAACGCTTAAACAGTGGATTTCTCAGAAACTGTTTAAGTCTAAGGTACAATACTTGGTATACATGGTCGACTAAATGACCAGATGAAGATATTATGTCACTAAAGGTCAAGGTCATTCTGTCGGACCATCCGTCGTCAAGATTTTCAAACATCTTCTCCTCTGAAACCACTGGGCCAATTGAAGCCAAATTTCATATGGAGTCTCAGTGGGATGGGGGAACGAAAGTTTATACCCGGGGTCTGTCTCACATGACCAAGATGGCCACCATGCCCATATATGGTAAAAACCCTTCGAAAATCTTCTTCTCTAGAACCAAAAGGCCTATGACCTTGAAACTTGGTATGTAGCATCGGGCATGCTGGCCCATCATAGTTTATACAAATGATGACCATGTGTTGACCTTGAATTAATTGACGACATGGTCAACTTTGATATGTTAGGCTTTTATATGGGAAAACGCTTAAACATTGGATTTCTCAGAAACTATTTAAGTCTTAGGTACAATACATGGTATATATTGTTAACTAAATGACCAGATGAAGATATTATGTCACTGAAAGGTCAAGGTCATTTTGTCGATCTGTCCGTCATCAAGATTTTCAAAACATCTACTCCTCTGAAACCACTGGTCTGATTGAAATGAAATTTCATAAGGAGTCTAAGTGTGATCAGGGAATAAAAGTTTGTTCTCAGGGTCTTGTCCAAGATGGCCGCCATGCCCGTATATGGTAAAAACCCTTCAAAATCTTCTTCTCCAGAACCAAAAGGTGTATGACCTTGAAACTTGGTATGTAGCTTTGGGCACTCAAGCCCATCATAGTTTATACAAATGATCGTGCGTTGACCTTGACCTAATTTATGACACTGTCAACTTTGGTACATTATGTAGGCTTTTATATGGGAAAATGCTTAAACAGTGGATTTTTCAGAAACTATTTAAGTCTAAGGTGCAATATTTGGTATATATGGTTGACTGAATGACCAGATGAAGATATTTTGTCGTTAAAGGTCAAGGTCATTCTTTGACTTTTGTACAAGGTCATTGAGATTCTGTCACCCGTCAACATTTTCAAACATCTTCTCAGTGGCCACTAGGGTCAATTGAAGCCATATTTCATATGGAGCTTCACCGGCTTAAAAGAACCATAGTTTGTTCAGATGGTCTTGGTCACTTGACCAAGATGGCCACCATGCCCATATATGGTAAAAACTCTTCAAACGTCTTTTTCTCGAGAACCGAAAGGCCTATAACCTTGAAACTTGGTACCGGTATGTAGCATTGGGCACTCAGGCCCATCATAGTTTATACAAATGATTACTGTGTTTCATATATTATGGAGCTTTAATACTGGGTCAAAAGAATCAAAGTTTGTTCAGATGGTCATGGTCGTATGAACACGGTGGCCGCCACACCCATTTATGATAAAACCCCTTCAGAAATCTTTGTCCAGAAACAAAGGCCCAGTGACCTTGTGGCTTGGTATATAGAATTTGGACTCAACATTAATCCCCAAGGGAGGGGGGTTACCTGCCCCTGCCCTGGTGCTATATACATGTATAAAAGCATTAAAATATATACCAGGACCAAGTGCCAGGTGAGCTACAGGACCATTGGTCCTCTTGTTTCATTTTTGTTAACCAACCATCGGTAATTTAATCATTATTTCACTTCTTCCGAGCGGCTACGGAAAGATCCGATTGCAATATCGGAGACGCTGTAATAGATTATAATATGGAGATGGGGATACTTTCCACTATTTATTTATTTACTGTTCGTTTGTTTTGCTGGGACCATGAAATTCTAATAAAGATAATCTTTTTTCAAACTTTCCCACAAATACTTTACTTGAATAAGAGGAATAGAAGCATTTTTTTTTTAAATATAAAGATCTTTTTTTGTGCAATTTTCATAATGGTACAATTAATTAGTCATGGAGGTTTCATTATGTCAAAGACAGGCAAAATGACCTAGCAGTTTTATCTGTCTGATGTAGCCTCAAATATATCAGCCATTGTTTATTTTTTACATTGTTATTTTTACCACTAATTGACATGCATGGCATAGCTTTTCTTTAATTGAGGTTCAGAGGCGGGTTGTGCTCCATTGAGACCAAACTGTGAAATCTAGGTTTGATGTTTCGGCTTGACATATTTTGCTCATTAGCGGAAATATTTTGCTGTGTTTTCTTTGCTATATTCTGTCTTGAGATAGAAAACTGGAACTGAATGTTATAGCTGTATACAGGCAGTGCAGCATCGAGAAGCTAGATATTTCTTAAATGTTGGTATAGGCCGTTTGCGAAAAAGTGGAGGGCAAAAAATTGATTTAATTTCTTTACTACTGAATGAATTTTCGTGAAACTTTGCAGACCTTAATCTATTACCCATACGAACTCATGCTAGGAAACATAGATTTTTTTGATAATTAAATAAAAAATTGTCAGATCAACTACATGTTAAAATCTGTCCCTAATCTTTGAAGTTTTACGCTTGGTTGGTGCAGTTTTTGGAACAGCCAGTGTTGTACAGACTATATCCCTTATATGGACATTTACTCATATATAGGAGAAACACATAAGAAAATCCTTTTCAAATGATTGGCCCATTATCTTTAAAGCTTCTTGTTTACCCAGTAGTGAGTGAGCACATTTCAGACCACATGGTAATTTGTGAATGAGTAATAGTATTAGTATAGTAACTATAGAACAACAATGGCTGTTGAACCATTATGATTACCTCCTGTGTAAGGATGGCATAAAACTGAGAAGAAAAATGGTAATGATTAATAGGGAAACTTTTAATTCAAAGGTCAAAAAATTCTACATTTCCTAGCATGAGTTCGTATAGGTAACAGATAATGGTATGCAAAGTTTCATCGAAATCTATTCAATATTAAAGAAATTATATGGATTTTTTGCCCTCCACTTTTTCGCAAACGGCCTATAAATACACTCCAGTTGCGGCTATAAATGGTGACACTGCATGGTACCCAATGGAATGCAGGTTATGGAAATCAGTTTTAAATCATTTGTGCCGTTTTGTGAACATGGACAGCAATCGGTTAAATAAGAAAATATTTAACTGGTGTGATGTAAAAAGTTCTAATTCATGTAGAAAATGGAATTTTAGAATTAAAAAGCAGTTTAATAAGTATAATTTTCAAGAAAACTATCAAGTTTTGAGGCCAGTAGAGCCACGTTTTATATGTTCCTTTATTGTAAATAAAGTATTTGAAGATTTTGTTCAAAAGTGGCACACTGATTTAAATCGGACTTCGGGGAAGAGAGGCACTGGTGGGAACAAACTCCGTACATATAGACAGATGAAAAGAGATTTTCAAGTGGAATCATATTGTTTCAAAATATTATCCAGAAAGCAAAGGGGAGCTTTAGCAAAGTTCAGAGCCGGAACCGCCCCTATTAAAGTGGAATCAGGTCGTTACCAAAATTTAGACTTGAGTGAACGTGTTTGCTTCCATTGTGCCTCTTGCGTTGAGGATGAGGAACATGTTTTAATGTTATGTCCTGTGTATGAGGATTTGAGGTTAAATTTACTATATGAAGCTACGGTGATAAATCCTGATTTTGAGAGCTATAGCAATTTGCAGAAAATGTGCTTTCTTTTGTCTGATTCTAGGATGGTTAGATTAAGTGCCAGAGTTTGTTCATTAATACTGGAACGAAGGGGAAATCTTTCGAGTCGCATGTAAACAAAATAAGAGAAACCTAGTACGCCTGACAAAGTAGTATTTTCCAGTTGTTAAATTGTCATTGTCTGCATCAGTATTTCAGCCAAAACCCTGTAGCAGGATTTTTAACAAAGTTTTTATAATATTATAAGGGTATCACAGTGCTCCAGATGGGGGTGGTGTTTGGGGGATGATTCCGGCGTGGTTTTCCATTAACCAGTGTGACTCATTGGGAGTGGACTGGTAAGTTGTGACCCTCATTAGAGCCGTCTCATTGAGATGTTTCTGAGGAGGGGCCGCAACATAGTATTTTCGTTGGAAGAGGTGGAAGAGTGTCCCTGAGTTGTCCCTTTTACCCTTTATTATCTGGAGCACTGAGTAGGGTCTGCCTAAAAACAGTAATGATGCGTAATGTAGCGTAATGATGCGTAATGTAGCGTAATGTAGCATAAAGATGGAGAATATTGCTTGGCATTAACCATGTATCTTTGTTACCGTCTGGTAATTTCAATTCGGATACTATTTTCTACAGAGAATGTTTAGAAGACCTATAATTACGTAGAATAGGCGCTAGTTGTTGTTGTTGTTGTTGTATAAATTCTGCCTTCGGATAGGCACACCTCTTCTCGAGTAGAACTGTTGTTGTTGATGTAGGAGAGTCCATATACCAGGTTTAAAATGATGAATCCATCACCCTACTTACGTATTAAATAATATTTTACAGTTAGGTCAGCGTGATGAAGTGTGCGACGGCTTCCATGTCAGAAAATAAGTTCTATTTTTTTCCTAGATCTTCTCGGGACCAGAGTAGTGCTGGTACTCGGACAAAACGGACCATGGACATAACGGACCAGACAAAACGGACCATGGTTAGGACAAAACGGACCACGTTTCAGGCTGACAAAACGGACCACGCGAGAAGACAAATCAGACCATTAATTGGTGCCTATTAAAAGATGAAAGAGTATATATAATTTTCAAAGACAATGTTAAATGGTCACAATTATTTGACTACGGTGCATGATCTCAATTATCTTTGATTGTCGCAACGATTGTCTTATCTTATCTTATCTTATCTTAACGATCTAATTAATTTAATACGTTGATAAAAGAGTAATATTTTTATCGTGAAAATGCTTTATCAGTGTTGCAACTAAAATGAAATATGCTTTCTCAAGGTTAACTGAAGGTCTGAACGTGGTCCGTTTTGTCCTTAAACGTGGTCCGTTTTGTCCTAAACGTGGTCCGTTTCAACCTGAACGTGGTCCGTTTTGTCCCAAGCTTGGTCCGTTTTGTCCGTGGTCCGTTATGTCCCTAATTCGTAGTGCTTCCACGTCCCAAAATTGATTAATAGTATGTAGAGTACAGAAGTGTTATGTGTTATGCAAAATGTTGCACCAAACACCTTAACTAAATGCGACCTTATGGTATATGTATGGTCCCTTCAAAGTATAACTTAGAATAAATATGCGTTAGAAGTGTTTCACTGACAAGGATTGTAATCTACAGACGGGTGGGTGGGGAAATCTGTCCCGTAAAATGTAATGCCTCTATATGTTAAGGAGTGTGAAACCAATGATGGAATGTATTATTTGTACTGGGTGATAAAGTTGTAAAAGTCTGCTGGAATATTTTCCAGGTTCAATCTCTTATGATTTCAACCTGCCTAAGGATAAAATTTTTATGCTTAGGGCCTATATAAAGTTTCCAGCTGGTACCGCACAGGAGAGCTCCTAAATATTAAAGCTCAACCTGTGACTCGTGGATGTGTGACTAGGACTTGTTGATATTAAAATCCAGAAACATTCCTCTACTAGACAGCAGTACAGTCAAACTGTTACTAGAATCCAGATTATTCGTATAAAAACAATACATTACGCATCATTACGCTACATTACGCATCATTACTGTATTTAGGCACATCGCACTGAGTATTATATATTACAAGTGAGAAGGTTTTTGTTTGTTTGTTTTTGTATGTTTGTGGGTGCATATGATTTAGGCTCATATGCACCTGCACACATGCAAATGATTACAAATGATTACAAGGGTGATATAATATTACAGTGTTCCGGATGGGAGTGGTATTTTTTTTTTTCTTTTTTTCTTTTTTTTTTAGAGAGAGCATACTGGCTGGTTGTGACCCTCATAGGGGCCATCTCATGGAGATGGTCCTGGTGAGGGGCCACAACATACATACATTTTCCGGGGTTAGAGGTGGAGAGCCATCTCTGGGCTCTCCCCCATTGCCCTGTATTATCCTGAGCACTGTTGTCATATTGTATATTTTAAGTTCGGAGGTTCTTGTTTGTGTGGGGGTGCATACATGTACCTTTTTTAGAGTCATATTCACATGCATACATGCAAATGATATTAATGGTGTTGCATTCTCTAAGTGTTTATGTGTGTTCTATGTACATAAATGATTTTGAGCCATGTCCTTAGAGAACCTGTTCATGACACGTTAACGGGGGCTGCGCTGGTTAGCCTGCACCACTGTGCAGTCTGATCTGCGCAGCCTTTTGTTTACTGTTTCCTTTGTTTATGTTTTCTTGCATATGTGGTATAATAGGCCTCCTAAATCCAGGATCTTATCACTCTGGCTGGCGAGACAGCAGGTTGGTTTGGGTCCCACGGGACCAGGCCCTGTGGTTTGGGTCTTATAAGACCAAACCCTGGGGTTTGGGTTTTGCGGGACCATACCCTGAATATGGGTTCTCTCGGGACAGGGCTCCAAATGTGGTTTTAAACTGCAGTTTTATTGTATTTTAAAAATGCAGTTTTATTGTCTCTCACAATTCTTTTTAGAATGGCAGTTGTATAGGTACCTGTGTGGTTTTTATATGTATGATATGTTTTTATTGTATAAACTGGTGAGACATAAATAAACGATACTACTACTACTACTAGAAAACATGGCATCGTCGCTAGGACCACGGCCTAAAACTGATTGCAAGTCTTTAAGTGAAGGTGAACCTTTGAACATAAAAAAGTTCCCCTGCCAAACTCCAGAAGTTCTAAACGAAACATACTACGTAGGAAGACTGATATCCCGGAGAAGATCAAAGCAAAAGAATGACCCCTCTCTCTCTCATTTTTACCAATTAAAAACATGCTTGGCTTCTCTCTCTCTCTCTCTCTCTCTCTCTCTCTCTCTCTCTCTCTCACATTTTTACCAATTAAAAATATGCTTTTCAAGGTGATTTGAAAAAAAAATGATATGTTTGTTACATCCCATTAAAGTAAGATAAAGAAAAAGAAGAGAGAGAGAGAGAAAAAAAATCAAAAAAAATCTAAATTTGTCCATTTTAGAAGTGTTTTAAAGGACATAATATTCAAAGAGTCATTTTTTTTCTCTCAAGTAAACGTTCAAACCGCCTTCAGATGCATATTTGATACTGTTTTATGACATTCCACGGTAATGGAAATGACCACAATTCTAGCATTTTAACAACGTTTGATTAGTTTGGTATAAATGCATAGATATGAGGTCAGAGTGGGCGGATGCTCAGGCTGCCGGCCTCTGATCTGACTTGATGGATGCCCAGCCTGACCTGAGTCTTCACTTGGCGCACAGGCCACTTTGTTTGTTTGTCATCCCGCGGCTCACGTTTTACATTTCTGTTTTGTTATCTCGCTAAAACTGCCTTATGCAGAAATAAGAAATAAGTCAACAGACCAAAAAGAAAAGAAAGAAAACGTCACTTGAAAAGAATGACATACTCAAATTTTCCAAATACATCCATATTGAAAGAACAGAAGCAAGCAAGTATGGTTGAAATTAATTTGCTGAATTGCAAAAAAAAAAAAACTTCCTTTTTAAAGCCCCTTTTTATTTGTTCTGGCTACATCGCTTACATAATCGATTTTTATATGACTAACAGAATATGGGCAATAAAACAGCGCGTGTCCTAATCACTGAATAAACAAATTATTAACCGATAGTGTTAAGATGGAGAATATACACAAAAAATGAAATTGCAGTTAGATTGCTACTAAGATTAATATTCATTTTCTGGATCTCCGCGTTCAGAAATCATACTTTATCATATATTTGTAATTACACAAACCAATCCTTTGTAATTACCAACTCAACAAAACTTCTTATGAAACTTGTCTCAGGCCACTCGCAGGTGGCATATAAGAATATGTAGCAGGATACAGTTGGCGCAGTCTCGTCAGGGCTTTCTATGTTTGCATAAACAATCAACTGATCCCAAAAGTGGCCAAATGTTGTCGTGTGTTCTTTAAAACAAACAAAGATTCGCAAGCGTGAGAAACTAGTCGAGAAGCTAATGGCAGTGATGAAAGTAAAAGGACTTCTTTGATGCAAAACAAATTTAATAAGATAAAGGACACTTATTTGTTGAGCGTACATACGGTGCCGTTAATGCGGTCCTCATCGTAGGGTGGCGCTCTATTTTTTTTTTTTTTTTTGCCCATTTTTCTAATTTTGATTCGAACTTCCTTTGCCCAAGCTTGCCTTTTCACATTCGGAAAATACATTCTTAAGGTTAACTGTGATAAGACACATGTAGTAGTTATAATTTTTAAGCGCTCATGCGGTAACGCTTCTCGATCACAAACAGCTGACATATTAAATTCATTTTTACCCAGAGCTCCTAACTGGGTTCTTCCTTATGATCAGCATGATTAAGATATTGCACGAGTCATAATTTATGCAAAATCTTAAAACCCTGATCAGCCTACAGTACGTAGATGCGCAGGATGATCAAAGGCTTAGCTATTTACACGTTTTGTTTGGATCACTGGCGTAAGTTATGAAGACTCTGATTATACTACGCACTTAGATGCGCTTGGCTGATTAGAGTCTTTGCTACTTGCCATATGTTAAGGGTAACTCGCATAAATAGTTTAGACTCTGATCAGTCTTCAGCATTTTGATGCACATGGTTGCGAAGGCTGATGAGAGTCTTTACTATTTACAATGAGTTGTTAGGCCACCAGCGTAAATAGTACAGTCTCTGATCAGACTTTAGTAATTGATATGGTTGCTTAGGCTGATGAGAGTCTTTGCTGTTTGCCAAATGCTACTGTGACGATCCCGTAAATAGTTAAGACTTTACTTAGACTATAGTACTTTGATGCAAGTGGTTGCGTAGCGCCTGATTATAGTCTTTACTATTTATAATGTTTGTTCACTTGCATAAATAGTTAACATGCTACATCAAGAAAACCATCCTGCATAATATTCATATTAAATAGTGCAGTCCCTGTTAAAACCAACTTATTATTTAGAAAACCAGATCATTTATATCATTTTGGCTCTGAAATGTATGTCTATACGCGCGAGAACCGCCTGAACTTACTATATTTTTTTTTCAAGCAGAGATAAGAAGGAAAATAGTGCCAAATTATATCTGAAATATTAATTTCTAGGGTTATAAAAATGGAGCAAATTTCCCAATGAACAGTATGAAAGATTTTAGAAATTTAGACCCTTGAAAGACAATTTTCGTATCGCGATTAATCCGCTAGACAGATGTATTGGAAATTTAACAGGTATGAAGTAGGTAAGTAAGGTAATTCTGCCGGCTACTGGTAAGCTACCTGTCTAGTAGGTTAATTCCCCTCTTTTCCAATATCTGCTACCGGATCCATTGTTGGATATGGACTAAGCAGATGGCCAGGCTGGTCTGAGTCTTCCCTGGGCGTGCTTCATAGTGCCACTTTGTTGGTGTCGTGTCGCAGCTCATTTACATTTCATTAGGTGATGCTAGACTTGTGTAGTTAGTGTTGTTTTTTCCATTTCTATGAGGCAGGGTGAATTTTGTGCATAGTTTTGGAAACACTTGGCAATATCTATCTGACCAAAGTCTGAATCTTAAACTTTTTATATATCAGCTCACTATTTGTTTATTTTTTTTTTACTCAAAATCTTTCATAGAAAAAAAGCACATTTGAGCCGCGACATGAGAAAACCAACAATGTGGCTGTGCGTCCAGCGCAGACTCAGATCAGCCTGGACATCCGCCCAGTCTGATCAGAGTCTTCGCTGACCGCATGGAGGTAGCTTAGGCCCTTAGCTACCCTTTAAGCGCTTAGCAAAGAGTCTGATGAAACTGGGCGGATGCCCAGGCTGATCTGAGTCTGCGCTGGGCGCACAACCACATTGTTGGTTTTCTCGTGTCGCGGCTCATTTGTTAGTGTATCATTCAGTTTCATGTTCACTATAAATGTTACTATAAAAGCAATGTTAAGTGAGGTGACGACCTTTTCCCACATGCACTATATACAATGTATACTGAAAACTATGTGTCTGTTCTTTCGGCTTGTATGCTGAGGTGTTTCGCAAGTAGAGCCTAAAAAGATGCATAATGTACATTTTGTAGATGTAATGATGATACGTCTTCATATTATGACTTATTTTCACAACAAATAAGAAGTTTGCTGTGGCCAAGCACCACTGACGGCTTATTTTTTTTTTTTTTTTTTTTTTTTTAGCACATCATTTCCCAAGAAAAAGAACTCTTACTGGACTATTTATTGTTTGATAAGGGAGAAAACTCAAACACCCGAGGCCTATGAAAATCGGATCCACAGAATGTGGACCCTAGTGCACTGTTTGCACTTGCTCCATGTCCTTTTTCAAGTGATACTAAATATGGATGAATATGGTTGACTTGCAATTTGCGTAGTTTTCCATTGCTTTTCAATCATATCGGGAGTCCAGTACGATGAGAGAGTGATAATGAAAGGCTATGTGCAACAGAATCCCGTCTGAAGTTTGAAAGATTTCTTAAAGAGTAACTACACTTCAGGAACTGACTGAATCAGATCCCAAACCCTATCCCCAACATCAAATGGAAAGATTGACAAAACATCCCAACAAACAATAAATTACAAGTGATAAGCCGAGTCAGCAGCTCTTTCCCAAAATAGGTGGCAACTCAGCTATCTTTATTGAACTAAATAATTTAGACCAACAGAAGGGTTACAACAGACTAAGCAAATTATACGAAAAACATTTAACAATTATTTTTACCTCTTTTCTATTTTTATTATAGAAGGGTTAAAATGAGAACACAATAAATTAAACAGCACCGAACATAAAACAAATGCAACCGCAACGAAAGTACCGCCTTGGGACGGTCAGTAATAACTACTGGGGGGTTAAACCGGTTTTACTGGGCCCAAACCTTCACCCTCACCCTTCGCCGCGGTGCACACAATTCGTTGGTAGTTCGGTTCGTATGGAGGTCCCCTAGCTCATCAGAGAGTCATCACGGTCAACAATTAAGATCAAGAAAAGACCGTGATGAAGCAAGGATCAGGACTCGACAGCCAAAACGTGTTGAGACACCTGGAGATCCCTGGGGCGTCAGCAACACCACTGGAGCACTGGAGCAAAAGAAGACCACCAGTTGAACCCCGGTGGGCCAAGAAACAGACAAACATCCGGCCCCAACCAACTAATATATAGCTTTATGTAGGGGCTATCATAGAGTCTGAACCCCGACCCACCGGCGTGCAATTAAAGAGGACAGCAAAGTTGTCAACCGTGATTGGGTTAACCACTAAGCATGCAGACTGTCGCATTACATCTATGTTATAGCCAATGCGTTTAAATCGTATGATAATTTTCTTAAATTGATCAGGAAATTCTGTTTTCCCTACGATTTTGCGTAATTTAAATACTAAGTCACCATAAAATTCAGGTTCCGATAGGCCTTGTTGCAAAAGTGACCTTAACCCTGTATTATATTTAAAAACCAATTCAAAGTGTCTACGATAAAATTTAGAAAAAAGCTTTCCGAAGTTTATGATACCGATACCCCTGCTGTAAAAGCTTGGCAGTCAAACTTTTATTACGAGCATTGAAATCAACCAGATGACTAGACACCCTAGCGAAGCGAATAAGCTGAGAAATGTAAACACCATAAGAAGTGGTGCGGGGAACATCACCATCCAAAAACGGAAAATTAACAATGTCGAAATCAAAATCATCGCGTTTGTCATAAATTTTAGATGAAAAAAAAATCCATCTAAAATTGATAAATGTAAATCCAAAAATGGGGCCTCGGTATCAGAAGTGTTTGCTTTATTTAACTGCAATTCAGCAGGATAAATTTGGCTAACCATTCCTTCAAAATAAGGATTGTCAATATTTGAAAGGTCGTCCAAGTATCTAGACGTTGAGTTGAATGCTTCAATGACATGAGCTTGTAGATCGTAAGATCTTGCAGTTTACCGTAAGACCTTGCAGATCTGCAAGATCTTGCCGGTCAGTGATTGTTTCCGTTTTATCTATTTTTCTTTAAACCTATTTATTAATATTATGAAATAATCCATTTTGTAATTCAGAATGGTCAAATTGTGATGATTTAAGATGATTTAATTCAAATATAAAACTACATTTATATTTAATTGACTCTAAGTTCACATATTTTGTTACTAGCTTTCAGGTGGTATTTATTTATTTATTTATTTATTTCCCAGTGGATTTGTTTATTTATTTCCCAGTGGATTTATTTATTTATCTCACAGAGGTACGGAAAATAGAGAATTCGATAACAAATCCTGAGATATTTCCATTGAAAACATATATACATGAGTATTTGTGAAATCAATTCGTTTCAAGATATGTTTAATTGGGGTGTGGCTTCCATTCTTACGGGTTATCACTGCATTTTTATGGAAAATTTAGAAGTTTTCATCATACAAGTTCTATGAATCTTATATTCAATCAAATATAATTACATTCCTTCTGATTTTCCTTAGATGAACCGATTTTGGAGAAACAGTGTTCATACTTCCATGAACAGTCGGTCACGCGACGTCGTTGGTTAGCAACGTCTAATGTAAACAAAAGACGTCATTGGCCGTTGTAACGTTCTATTGGAAATCAAGTCAGGGCGACGGCCGTTTAACGTAAGCGGCTTAACTGGTGGTCAGTCACAGCTTTTCGTCGTATATTTTACAAATGTGGTTCTTAAAAATCGGAAAAAATTATGCTGAAAATAAATTTTATTTTAAATGTGATTATAAGAGATAAACTTCATTTCCCCGAAGTTCATGGAAGTATGAACACAAAGGGTCCCGTGCAAAGTTGACGTGAACGCCCTTCGGATGTCACTTACTTCTCATACCTCCATGAACATCGGTTTGTTGGTTGTTTTGGGGTTTAACGGCCCTTTGAGACTGTATTTCAGTCTATATCGGGCCGCCTCCCGAGGAGAGGGAGAAAGAAAGGAGAAATGAATTAGACGAGAGAGAACAAACCCAAAACAACCCCACCCGCACCTACTGCAAGCACAGTTAGCCCTTGCCCTACTATTATCCAAATCAGTAGGACGCCCCGGCACTGGAAGTTATACCCAGCAGCATCGCACCACCAAAACACCTTCATGAACATCGGAAAAATGAAATTTATTTCTTAAAATGAAATGATACAAGAATAAAAATGCAGCGAAATATTATTTCTGATTTATTAAATGTGTCTTCAAAATAAACGAATAAATTACCTGGGCCACGAGAAAAAAGGTACTGCAGCACAGGCAAACGACTTGCAGTCTCGCCAGAGACTCTTGGTAACGAAGGTTCAGCCAAAGCAAAGTAAGCACATTTCCTTAATAAGCCCTCCGCTCTGCATGGGGGTGGTGTAATATCGAACTAGTCTCGTACACCTGTCTATTCGTCTCTGTGCGTCCGTCACACTTTGTCTTGGCAACTCTTCACTTGAAACTTGGTATCAGGTAGTCTTTCTATTTGTGGTTTTGCAAATCTGATTTGATTTTTTATTTGCTCAGTTGCGCCCCTTTCTCTATCTATGCCTTTGACTTTATCTTTGCGCTTCTTCCCATATATATTTTAATTGATTTGATTCAAGCTTTATATGAACTTATGTTTTTAGAGTTTATTAGTTACCAATAGTATGCAGTCTTGTTATTGCATGTAGTCCCCACGTCTTTTTTTGTATTTTGATCATTTATGCTTCTTCTTCGTCTTTCACACTTCGCCTTTGCAACGCCTGCGAAACTTATTTGACTTATTATTATACCCCGCCACATGTTAAAAGGTAAAGGTAAAGGTTTCCCATAGCCTAGTAGCCGTCGGGGCAGTGGGGATTAGAGACACAGCTTGCACAGCTAATGAAAGGCGGAGCCCATCTCGTTCATTTCGCTACCTTATCCTTCCCTGATTCGAAAAAGGTACCCATTTACTGCTGGGTTGACAGAGAGTTTTCCAGCCGTCGGATGGCGACGGTGAGCCGCGAACTCACGACCTTCCGGTGACTTTCTGCAGAATAACCGAGCCACTCTAACCACTCGACTACAGCGCCTCTCTGCTAGTGGTGGGTTATTATATTTTCCCGCTGGCTATCCGTGTGTCTGTACGTCCGTCCATGTACGTACGTCTGTCCGTCCGTGGGCACTTCGCTTACGGATTTTCTTCACATTTGGCGTCTGCATTCGTCTGGAGAATATCTAACTTGGCTTAATTACATAATAACGTAAGTTTAAAGGTAGGTTCCTGTACTTTGGAATGCATCATAATTTTGATCATCTTTCATCCAAGTTGTTGGAAAGCTTTTATAAAAAGGGAATGAATAAGCTTCACTTAAAAGAGTAGATCAAAATATTATTAGAAAAGTTGTTTTGCAAGGGATTTCCTAACTCTGCTTCGCACACCAGTTAGTGCTATTTTAGTTCGCGTCCAAAATAGATAACGTTAGCTGACGTCATGCTGCATTGCATTTTGGGATAGTTTAAACCCATCTGCCATGCCAGGACCTCTAGGAGAGCTCATGGCAAGAGAAAATTTACCTTTGGAGAATGGCATCAGAAATCGCGCACTTATAGACATATAACACATCTATTTTTAGAACTGGAATTCCAACGAAGGAAAATAAACCAAAAGGGAAAACGACTATTTTCTTCAACATCTGACGATTTTCTCAGTAGCAACAGATTCAGAAAAATAAGAAAATTCAATACTACCCAGAAAAAGGCGAAATTATTTTGTGAACATAATTGTTATCGCTAGTCCAGGAACCTACCTTTAAAGTAAAATATCAGGACAATTCCGTCTTTGAAGGTCGTCGTTTTGGAAATACTGACAGCTTCTTCCATTTGATCAGGTTGTGCATACATGTATTTAAATAGATAAACAATCAGAAGAAAAATAGTGATGGGAATAGAAGTAAAAAGTATGCAAAGACCAGGAATTGAAACAATCAAAATCCAAATCCAGCCCTCAAACCATAGTTTTGAGTAGCGATTTTGTTGGAACGAAACTATCATAATGTTGAATTTAGCGATTTTTGCTTTCCGAAATATACTGAAAGGATTTAAAAACTTCCACTTTTTATTTTTTATTGGAGCGGCTGTAGTGTAGTGGATAACACTCCGGACTACCAATCCAGGGATCGCAAGTTCGAACCCCCGCTTCTCCGGTCTTTCGGATGAGACTTTAAACCGAGGTCCCGTCTCCATATGACCTCGTTGTTGGTGGGACGTTAAACCCGAGTTCACTCACTCCACTTTTTATTGCTGGCTGCTGATCTGTTCACTCATGACAGTGTTGAATATTTAACGACAAAATGCTTGAAACTTATCAAATTTAAAGATTACGCAGTGTATTCGTATCATTTACTTGAATGACGTCAGTAAAGGAGCGTTACGTCACTGAAATGAATAATGCGATGCCGGCTTTATCTTATGCAACACTGTTTTCGACCATGTCTTGCTGTCTTAATATTGTGACGTCATCCACGTTGATTTGCAAGTATCATTGCGGATGTTGCTGTCGCGCAAAGCCTATTACGGAGACGGCGTCGACGTTAGTTAAAGTCATGACTTCTTGTTTTTAATCTCGGTTAGGTGCTTCTCTGACGATATTTTGAGCTTCATGTAAACAGTGCACTTCATCTGAGATTGTGAATTGCCGTAATTAACACATAAAATTGTCACGCGACGTCACTTTTTGAAATTTCATCATTTACCTGGCCTAAAACTCTGCGCCTGTTTGCGATATTTAGGCGCGGTAGGCTAAATAAAGCCACAGACCGAGTTAAAACTTGATATTGTAAGAGAAATGTTCAACTGAAAACTGTATACATGAAGCTATTTATCCTTATGTAAACGGTACTAAGAACACGAGGACCACGTGCTTTTTTCCTGACCGATTCGGTTGAACGATTTCAGATTCGTTATATTGATATAATCAGGTATAAGAAAATATATTTTTTAAAATTTTGGTGAACGTAGCTTCATTCATTTTTGAAATATTCAAAATTAATGGGTGGAAGTTTTTAAATCCTTTCAGTTTTTTCTCGTTTGGGATATATTGTTTACAGAGTCAATGTCGCGTATTCTTGTCAGCGCATCCTTCTCAAGAAACGGAAACTTAGGTGGTTTTGCCACATCTTAAGGTCTTCTGGCTTAGCAAAGATAATTCTGCGAGACACAGGGAAAGGGAAAAGAAGAAGAGGTAGACAGAAGAAGAGGTGGGAAGACAACAACGATGGAGTTTGCTAGCTCTATTAGGGCAGCTGAAGACAGGACAAGGTGGAAAGAAATTGTTGTAGAGTCGTCCGCGGTGCCCGAACGACCTCACAAGGTTATGGGATAGACTAGACTATCCTTCTAAAAGATTGTGTTTTCCTGAAATAAATTTCTAAGTCCCAAACACAACTTTAATATTAGAGCCTCCCAGTTCTCCTGAATTGCTATTATAACTCTCTTTCCCTTAACTTATAAATGGATGGATGAGTTTAAGTCCTTTTCAACAGTATTTCAGTCATATCAGGACGATGGGAGGGTGATAATGAAAGGATATGTGCAATAGAACACCGTTTACGGTTGAAAATATTCCCGCCTCCAGCGGGGCTCAAACCCGGAACCGCTAGATCAGTAGTCCAATGCTTAACCCACTGAGCTACCCGGGCTTCCCCCTCACCCCCCTCTTACAAATATTTTCAAATTATTTATTCACTGTTTTGTTAATACAAACAACTAGAGGAGCATGTAATAAATACAGTTACAAAAATACATGTAATAAATACAAAAGAACATAGTGATGGCAGTAATGAATTGCGAGTTACTTACCATTGTATTTCCTACCAATGTTTTCATGAATTCAATTAATCCTCCCAGCGGGAACATGACGTCGAAATGACGTCGCATCGACGTCGATGCGACGTTATCACGTCGCATCAACGCCAAAACAACACCACCACAACGCCACCCGCCCGCTGGGATGATCTCAATGTCTTGAACACATGCACATGGGAGGACATTTTTCCCGCTAGATAAAATCACTTTTTTCAGAAGCAACTACGTTTGTACATGAAATACCTCTGCACGATAGGCTTTCCAAAAGGCTTTCCTGAAGCGCTAAAAAAGCTAATGACAAGATATACGCCCACAAACGTAAACTCTCAGTGAATGCTTCGTTCTATATCAAACTGGAGAGTCAGAGCATTGAGGGAAACAGTGTAGATTCAGAAGGGGCGGCTCATTATGAGCTCATTCAACTACATCATGGGCCACCTCATTGGAACCACGCTGTCCGCAAATATTACCAGTTTCGCATTTCAGCACCCTAAGGTTATTTATACTGCAAGAGACAGGCCCGGATCCAGCCCATCACGTACTGGTGGGGCTCTGGATAACTGGTGGGGCTGGGAGGTGCCCAAATGTAGTTGTGTGGGGGAGAGGACTTGAAAATTTCACATATTAATAGTTCAATTTAAGGAGAATTTTATATATATTTTTACCTTGAAATATATGTTGTGATATCTCATTAGAATCGCCTCCCCGAGGCGATTCTAATGCGATGTCACAACATATATTTTGAATATTTTGATCTAACCACATTGGATATTTTTTTCTCAAACTGTCATCAGATGCTTCTTATTATCTGGAGGACTATATATTATACATATCACAGAGGCCAACTGGCGGGGCTGCAGCCCCAAAGCCCACCCCCTGGATCCGGGGCTGATTAGAGATACGATAACTTTCCCAGTGTGGATGCGGAGCATGTACAGCGTTTACCAAACGCCGTCTCAACACCGTATAACCAGCGGTGTATAACCTAGCTTAACTTATCTTTTATTTTGACACGTGTACGACAGGAGAAGAGAGAAACCAAAGGGGTGGACGCGTCCCGCACACAACGCTCAATCAACATTGAATCAAAGTCGATTTAACCCCATGAAGTTGAATCAACTGTGATTCAATTTGAATCAACGTCGATTCAACGTCATGGGGCGTTGAATCAACGTTGATTCAATGTTGACCTTACGTCGTATGCCTCCCGGGGAGTTGGGCTGATATACCTTTTAGAGACAGAGCAAATATTGGGCCAGTTTCACCTAAGTCTACCTTATGCCTGATTTACATTTATTGCAATTCATTTGTGAGAAGAAAATCAACCAATCACAACACAACCTAACCTAGCTTAACTTATCTTTTATTTTGATACGTGTACGACAGGAGAAGAGAGAAACCAAAGGGGTGGACGCGTCCCGCACACAACGCTCAATCAACATTGAATCAACGTCGATTCAACCCCATGAAGTTGAATCAACGGTGATTCAATGTTGACCTAACGTCGTATGCCTCCCGGGTAGTTGGGCTGATATACCTATTAGAGACAGAGCAAATATTGGGCCAGTTTCACCTGAGTCTACCTTATGCCTGATTTACATTTATTGCAATTCATTTGTGAGAAGAAAATCAACCAATCACAACACAACCTAACCTAGCTTAACTTATCTTTTATTTTGACACGTGTACGACAGGAGAAGAGAGAAACCAAAGGAGTGGACGCGTCCCGCACACAACGCTGAATCAACATTGAATCAAAGTCGATTCAACCCCATGAAGTTGAATCAACTGTGATTCAATTTGAATCAACGTCCATTCAATGTCATGGGGCGTTGAATCAACGTTGATTCAATGTTGACCTTACGTCGTATGCCTGCCGGTGAGTTGGGCTGATATACCTTTTAGAGACAGAGCAAATATTTGGCCAGTTTCACCTGAGTCTACCTTATGCCTGATTTACATTTATTGCAATTCATTTGTAAGAAGAAAATCAACCAATCACAACACAACTTAACCTAGCTTAACTTATCTTTATTTTGACACGTGTACGACAGGAGAAGAGAGAAACCAAAGGAGTGGACGCGTCCCGCACACAACGCTCTATCAACATGGAATCAAAGTCCATTCAACGTCATGGGGCGTTGAATCAACGTTGATTCAATGTTGACATTACGTCGTATGCCTCCCGGAAAGTTGAGCTGATATACCTATTAGAGACAGAGCAAATATTGGGCCAGTTTCACTAATTCTACCTTATGCCTGACTTTACATGTATTGCAACTAATTTGTGAGAAGAAAATCAACCAATCATTACACAACCTAACCTAGCTTAACTTATCTTTTATTTTGAGACGTGTACGACGGGAGAAGATAGAAACTTAAGGGGTGTACGCGTCAAGCACTCAACGCTCAATCAACATTGAATCAAAGTCGATTCAACCCCATGAAGTTGAATCAACGGTGATTCAATTTTAATCAACATCGATTCAACGTCATGGGGCGTTGAATCAACTTTGATTCAATGCTGACCTTACGTCATATGCCTTCCGGGGAGTTGGGCTGATATACCTTTTAGAGACAGAGCAAATATTGGGCCAGTTTCACCTAAGTCTACCTTATGCCTGATTTAAATTTATTGCAATTCATTTGTGAGAGTAAAATCAACCAATCACAACACAACCTAACCTAGCTTAACTTATCTTTTATTTTGACACGTGTACGACAGGAGAAATGAGAAACCAAAGGAGTGGACGCGTCCCGCACACAACGCTCAATCAACATTGAATCAAAGTCGATTTAACGTCATTGGGCGTTGAATCAACGTTGATTCAATGTTGACCTTACGTCGTATGCCTTCCGGGGCATTGGGGTGATATACCTATTAGAGACAGAGCAAATATTGGGCCAGTTTCACCTGAGTCTACCTTATGCCTGACTTTACATGTAATGCAATTCATTTGTGAGAAGGAAATAAAAGAATACTTACATTTTTGTTCAGCTTCCCCCCCCCCCCCTCCCCCTCCTCGCAGTATCTGAAATGGAAAAAGGAAGAGAGACAAAAGAAAGCCAACACACTTGGGTTATAAAGCAACTATTATCACATGACATAACCCACTGGGCACACAAGGTTGAATCAACACTAATTCAAAGTTGATTCAACGTCATGACATCGAATCAAAGTTGGTTCAGTGTTGATTCACGGGCGAGTGCCTGCTGGGAACCAATCACAACACAACCTACATTATCTGAACATACTATTAAAGACAGAAAAAATAGTGAGCCAGTTTCACTTGAGTCTACCTTATGCCGGACTTTACATTTATTGAAACTCATTTGTGAGAAGGAAGACAAGAAACAGGGCAAATATTGGGCCAGCTTCACCTGAGTCTACCTTATGCCTGATTTACATTTATTGCAATTCATTTGTTCGAAGAAAATCAACCAATCACAACACAACCTAACCTAGCTTAACTTATCTTTTATTTTGACACGTGTACGACAGGAGAAGAGAGAAATCATAAGAATGGACGCGTACCGCACACAACGCTTAATCAACAGTGAATCATCGTCGATTCAACGTCATGGGGCGTTGAATCAACGTTGATTCAATGTTGACCTAACGTCGTATGCCTCCCAGGAAGTTGGGCTGATATACATATTAGAGACAGAGGAACTATTGGGCCAGTTTCACCTGAGTCTACCTGATGCCTGACTAGTTACATGTATTGCAACTAATTTGTGAGAAGAAAATCAACCAATCATTACACAACCTAACCTAGCTTAACTTATCTTTTATTTTGACACGTGTACGACGGGAGAAGAGAGAAACCAAAGGGGTGGACGCGTCCCGCACTCAACGCTCAATCAACATTGCATCAAAGTCGATTCAATCCCATGAAGTTGAATCAACGGTGATTCAATTTGAATCAACGTCGATTCAACGTCATGGGCGTTTAAACAACATTGAATTAATGTTGACCTTACGTCGTATGCCTTCCGGGGAGTTGGGCTGATATACCTTTTAGAGACAGAGCAAATATTGGGCCAGTTTCACCTGAGTCTACCTTATGCCTGATTTACATTTATTGCAATTCATTTGTGAGAATAAAATCAACCAATCACAAAACAACCTAACCTCGCTTAACTATTCTTTTATTTTGACACGTGTACGACAGGAGAAGAGAGAAACCAAAAGAGAGGACGCGTCCCGCACACAACGCTCAATCAGCATTGAATCAAAGACGCTTTAACATCATGGGGCGTTGAATCAACGTTGATTCAATGTTGACCTTACGTCGTATGCCTCCCGGGGAGTTGGGCTGATATACCTATTAGAGACAGAGCAAATATTGGGCCAGTTTCACATGAGTCTACCTTATGCCTGACTTTACATGTATTGCAATTATTTGTGAGAAGGAAATCAAAGAATACTTACATTTTTGTTCAGCTTTCCACCCCCCCCCCCCCTCCCCTTCCTCGCAGTATCTGAAATGGAAAAAAGAAGAGAGACAAAAGAAGTCCAACACACTTGGGTGATAAAGCAACTATTATCACAGGACATAACCCACTGGGCACACAAGGTTGAATCAACACTGATTCAAAGTTGATTCAACGTCATGACGTCGAATCAAAGTTGATTCAGTTTTGATCCAACGGCGAGTGACTGTTGGGAACCAATCACAACACAACCTAACCTAGTTTAACATACTATTAGAGACAGAGCAAATATTGAACCAGTTTCACCCGAGTATACCTTATGCCTGACTTTACATTTATTGCAACTCATTTGTGAGAAGAAAATCAACCAATCACAACACAACCTAACCTAGCTTAACTTATCTTTATTTTGACACGTGTACGACAGGAGAAGAGAGAAACCGAAGGGGTGGACGCGTCCCGCACACAACGCTCAATCAACATTGAATCAACGTCGATTCAACCACATGAAGATGAATCAACGGTGATTCAATGTTGACCTAACGTCGTATGCCTCCCGGGGAGTTGGGCTGATATACCTATTAGAGACAGAGCAAATATTGGGCCAGTTTCACCTGAGTCTACCTTATGCATGACTTTACATGTATTGCAACTCATTTGAGCCGCGACACGACAAAACCAACAATGTGGTTGTGCGCCCAGCGCAGACTCAGATCAGCCTGGGCATCCGCCCAGTCTAATGAGAGTCTTTGCAGTGCGCTTAAAGGGAAGCTAAGAGTCTAAGCTACCTCCATGCGGACAGCGAAGACTCTGATCAGACTGGGCGGATGCCCAGGCTGATCTGAGTCTTCGCTGGACGCACAACCACTTTGTTGCTTTTGTCGTGTCGCGGCTCATTTGTAAGAAGGAAATCAAAGAATACTTACGATTTTTTTGTTCAGCTCCCCCCCCCTCTCTCTCCCTCCTCGCAGAATCTGAAATGGAAAAAAGAAGAGAGACAAAAGAAGTCCAACACACTTGGGTTATAAAGCAACTATTATCACATGACATAACCCACTGGGTACACAAGTTTGAATCAACACTGATTCAAAGTTGATTCAACGTCATGACGTCGAATCAAAGTTGATTCAGTGTTGATTCAACGGCGAGTGCCTGTTGGGAACCAATCACAACACAACCTAACCTAGTTTAACATACTATTAGAGACAGAGCAAATATTGAACCAGTTTCACCCGAGTATACCTTATGCCTGACTTTACATTTATTGCAACTCATTTGTGAGAATAAATCAACCAATCTCAACACAACCTAACCTAGCTTAACTTATCTTTATTTTGACACGTGTACGACAAGAGAAGAGAAAAACCAAAGGGGTGGACGCGTCCCGCACACAACGCTCAATCAACATTGAATCAACGTCGATTCAACCCCATGAAGATGAATCAACGGTGATTCAATGTTGACCTAACGTCGTATGCCTCCCGGGGAGTTGGGCTGATATACCTATTAGAGACAGAGCAAAAATTGGGCCAGTTTCACCTGAGTCTACCTTATGCATGACTTTACATGTATTGCAACTCATTTGAGCCGCGACACGACAAAACCAACAATGTGGTTGTGCGCCCAGCGTAGACTCTGATCAGCCTGGGCATCCGCCCAGTCTAATGAGAGTCTTTGCAGTGCGCTTAAAGGTAGGTTCCTGTACTTTGGAATGCATCATAATTTTGATGATTTTTTTCCCAAGCTGTTGGAAAGCACTTTTAAAGAGGAAATGAATAAGTTTCACTAAAAAGTGTAAATTAAAAAAACTGTAGAAAAGTCGTTTTGCGAGGGATTTCCTAACTCTGCTTCGCACATCAGTTAGTGCTATTTTTAGTTCGCGCCAAAAATAGATAACATAGCTGATATTCATGCTGCATTGCATTTCGGGATAGTTTTAAT
The DNA here is from genome assembly GCA_963989385.1 of Ctena decussata. Lineage (NCBI taxonomy): Eukaryota > Metazoa > Mollusca > Bivalvia > Lucinida > Lucinidae > Ctena > Ctena decussata. The sequence goes on along the minus strand of OZ022503.1, from coordinate 76,492,318 downwards.
CCATCCGCCATGCCAGGACCTCAGGAAGATCTCACGGCAAGAGAAAATTAACCGTTCGCAAATGACAACAGAAACTGCCGACTTGTAGACATATATACATATCTATTTTTAGAACTGGAATTCCAACAAAAGAAAATAAACCAAAGGGAAAACGACTATTTTCTACAACATCTGACTATTTTCTCAGTAGTAACAGCTTCAGAAAAATAAGAGAATTCAATACTACCCAGAAAAAGACAAAATTATTTTGTGAACACAATTGTTATCGCTAGGCCAGGAACCTACCTTTAAAGGGTAGCTAAGAGTCTAAGCTACCTCCATGCGGATAGCGAAGACTCTGATCAGAATGGTCGGATGCCCAGGCTGATCTGAGTCTTCGCTGGACGCACAACCACTTTGTTGGTTTTGTCGTGTCGCGGCTCATTTGTAAGAAGGAAATCAAAGAATACTTACGTTTTTTTTGTTCAGCTCCCCCCCCCTCTGTCTCCCTCCTCGCAGAATCTGAAATGGAAAAAAGAAGAGAGACAAAAGAAGTCCAACACACTTGGGTTATAAAGCAACTATTATCACATGACATAACCCACTGGGCACACAAGGTTGAATCAACACTGATTCAAAGTTGATTCAACTTCATGACGTCGAATCAAAGTTGATTCAGTGTTGATTCAACGGCGAGTGCCTGTTGGGAACCAATCACAACACAACCTAACCTAGTTTAACATACTATTAGAGACAGAGCAAATATTGAACCAGTTTCACCCGAGTATACCTTATGCCTGACTTTACATTTATTGCAACTCATTTGTGAGAAGAAAATCAACCAATCACAACACAACCTAACCTAGCGTAGCTTATCTTTATTTTGACACGTGTACGACAGGAGAAGAGAGAAACCAAAGGGGTGAACGCGTCCCGCACACAACGCTCAATCAACATTGAATCAACGTCGATTCAACCCCATGAAGATGAATCAACGGTGATTCAATGTTGACCTAACGTCGTATGTCTCCCGGGGAGTTGGGCTGATATACCTATTAGAGACAGAGCAAATATTGGGCCAGTTTCACCTGAGTCTACCTTATGCATGACTTTACATGTATTGCAACTCATTTAAGCCGCGACACGACAAAACCAACAATGTGGTTGTGCGCCCAGCGCAGACACAGATCAGCCTGGGCATCCGCCCAGTCTAATGAGAGTCTTTGCAGTGCGCTTAAAGGGTAGCTAAGAGTCTAAGCTACCTCCATGCGGACAGCGAAGACTCTGATCAGATTGGGCGGATGCCCAGGCTGATCTGAGTCTTCGCTGGACGCACAACCACTTTGTTGCTTTTGTCGTGTCGCGGCTCATTTGTAAGAAGGAAATTAAAGAATCAAAGAATACTTACTTTTTTTTGTTCAGCTCCCCCCCCCCCCCTCTCTCTCTCCCTCCTCGCAGAATCTGAAATGGAAAAAAGAAGAGAGACAAAAGAAGTCCAACACACTTGGGTTATAAAGCAACTATTATCACATGACATAACCCACTGGGCACACAAGGTTGAATCAACACTGATTCAAAGTTGATTCAACGTCATGACGTCGAATCAAAGTTGATTCAGTGTTGATTCAACGGTGAGTGCCTGTTGGGAACCAATCACAACACAACCTAACCTAGTTTAACATACTATTAGAGACAGAGCAAATATTGAACCAGTTTCACCCGATTATACCTTATGCCTGTCTTTACATTTATTGCAACTCATTTGTGAGAAGAAAATCAACCAATCACAACACAACCTAACCTAGCTTAACTTATCTTTATTTTGACACGTGTACGACAGGAGAAGAGAGAAACCAAAGGGGTGAACGCGTCCCGCACACAACGCTCAATCAACATTGAATCAACGTCGATTCAATCCCATGAAGATGAATCAACGTTGATTCAATGTTGCCCTAACGTCGTATGCCTCCCGGGGAGTTGGGCTGATATACCTATTAGAGACAGAGCAAATATTGGGCCAGTTTCACCTGAGTCTACCTTATGCATGACTTTACATGTATTGCAACTCGTTTGAGCCGCGACACGACAAAACCGACAATGTGGTTGTGCGCCCAGCGCAGACTCAGATCAGCCTGGGCATCCGCCCAATCTAATGAGAGTCTTTGCAGTGCGCTTAAAGGGTAGCTAAGAGTCTAAGCTACCTCCATGCGGACAGCGAAGACTCTGATCAGACTGGGCGGATGCCCAGGCTGATCTGAGTCTTCGCTGTACGCACAACCACTTTGTTGGTTTGTCGTGTCGGGCTCATTTGTAAGAAGGAAATCAAAGAATACTTACGTTTTTTTTTGTTCAGCTCCCCCCCCCCCTCTCTCCCTCCTCGCAGAATCTGAAATGGAAAAAAGAAGAGAGACAAAAGAAGTCCAACACACTTGTATTATAAAGCAACTTTAATCACATGACATGACCCACTGGGCACACAAGGTTGAATCAACACTGATTCAAAGTTGATTCAACGTCATGACGTCGAATCAAAGTTGATTCAGTGTTGATTCAATGGCGAGTGCCTGTTGGGAACCAATCACAACACAACCTAACCTAGTTTAACATACTATTAGAGACAGAGCAAATATTGAACCAGTTTCACCCGAGTATACCTTATGCCTGACTTTACATGTATTGCAACTCATTTGAGACGCGACACGACAAAACCAACAATGTGGTTGTGCGCCCAGCGCAGACTCAGATCAGCCTGGGCATCCGCCCAGTCTAATGAGAGTTTTTGCAGTGCGCTTAAAGGGTAAATAAGAGTCTAAGCTACCTCCATGCGGACAGCGAAGACTCTGATCAGACTGGGCGGATGCCCAGGCTGATCTGAGTCTTCGCTGGACGCACAACTACTTTGTTGGTTTGTCGTGTCGCTGCTCATTTGTAAGAAGGAAATCAAAGAATACGTACGTTTTTTTTTGTTCAGCTAACCCCCCCCCCCCCCCCACCCTCTCTCCCTCCTCGCAGAATCTGAAATGGAAAAAAGAAGAGAGACAAAAGAAGTCCAACACACTTGGTTTATAAAGCAACTATTATCACATGACATAACCCACTGGGCACACAAGGTTGAATCAACACTGATTCAAAGTTGATTCAACGTCATGACGTCGAATCAAAGTTGATTCAGTGTTGATTCAACGGCGAGTGCCTGTTGGGTCAATCACAACACAACCTAACCTAGTTTAACATACTATTAGAGACAGAGCAAATATTGAACCAGTTTCACCCGAGTATAACTTATGCCTGACTTTACATTTATTGCAACTCATTTGTGAGAAGAAAATCAACCAATCACAACACAACCTAACCTAGCTTAACTTATCTTTATTTTGACACGTGTACGACAGGAGAAGAGAGAAACCAAAGGGGTGGACGCGTCCCGCACACAACGCTCAATCAACATTGAATCAACGTCGATTCAACCCCATGAAGATGAATCAACGGTGATTCAATGTTGACCTAACGTCGTATGCCTCCCGGGGAGTTGGGCTGATATACCTATTAGAGACAGAGCAAATATTGGGCCAGTTTCACCTGAGTCTACATTATGCATGACTTTACATGTATTGCAACTCATTTGAGCCGCGACACGACAAAACCAACAATGTGGTTGTGCGCCCAGCGCAGACTCAGATCAGCCTGTGCATCCGCCCAGTCTAATGAGATTCTTGGCAGTGCGCTTAAAGGGTAGCTAAGAGTCTAAGCTACCTCCATGCGGACAACGAAGACTCTGATCAGACTGGGCGGATGCCCAGGCTGATCTGAGTCTTCGCTGGACGCACAACCACTTTGTTGGTTTGTCGTGTCGCGGCTCATTTGTAAGAAGGAAATCAAAGAATACTTTCGTTTTTTTTGTTCAGCTCCCCCCCCCCCCTCTCTCTCCCTCCTCGCAGAATCTGAAATGGAAAAAAGAAGAGAGACAAAAGAAGTCCAACACACTTGGGTTATAAAGCAACTATTATCACATGACATAACCCACTGGGCACACAAGGTTGAATCAACACTGATTCAAAGTTGATTCAACGTCATGACGTCGAATCAAAGTTGATTCAGTGTTGATAGTTGATTCAACGTTATGACGTCGAATCAAAGTTGATTCAGTGTTGATTCAACGGCGAGTGCCTGTTGGGAACCAATCACAACACAACCTAACCTAGTTTAACATACTATTAGAGACAGAGCAAATATTGAACCAGTTTCACCCGAGTATACATTATGCCTGACTTTACATTTATTGCAACTCATTTGTGAGAAGAAAATCAACCAATCACAACACAACCTAACCTAGCTTAACTTATCTTTATTTTGACACGTGTACGACAGGAGAAGAGAGAAACCAAAGGGGTGAACGCGTCCCGCACACAACGCTCAATCAACATTGAATCAACGTCGATTCAACCCCATGAAGATGAATCAACGGTGATTCAATGTTGACCTAACGTCGTATGCCTCCCGGGGAGTTGGGCTGATATACCTATTAGAGACAGAGCAAATATTGGGCCAGTTTCACCTGAGTCTACCTTATGCATGACTTTACATGTATTGCAACTCATTTGAGCCGCGACACGACAAAACCGACAATGTGGTTGTGCGCCCAGCGCAGACTCAGATCAGCCTGGGCATCCGCCCAGTCTAATGAGAGTCTTTGCAGTGCGCTTAAAGGGTAGCTAAGAGTCTTAGCTACCTCCATGCGGACAGCGAAGACTCTGATCAGACTGGGCGGACGCCCAGGCTGATCTGAGTCTTCGCTGGACGCACAACCACTTTGTTGGTTTGTCGTGTCGCGGCTCATTTGTAAGAAGGAAATCAAAGAATACTTACGTTTTTTTTTGTTCAGCTCCCCCCCCCCCTCTCTCCCTCCTCGCAGAATCTGAAATGGAAAAAAGAAGAGAGACAAAAGAAGTCCAACACACTTGGGTTATAAAGCAACTATTATCACATGACATAACCCACTGGGCACACAAGGTTGAATCAACACTGATTCAAAGTTGATTCAACGTCATGACGTCGAATCAAAGTTGATTCAGTGTTGATTCAACGGCGAGTGCCTGTTGGGAACCAATCACAACACAACCTAACCTAGTTTAACATACTATTAGAGACAGAGCAAATATTGAACCAGTTTCACCCGAGTATACCTTATGCCTGACTTTACATTTATTGCAACTCATTTGTGAGAAGAAAATCAACCAATCACAACACAACCTAACCTAGCTTAACTTATCTTTATTTGGACACGTGTACGACAGGAGAAGAGAGAAACCAAAGGGGTGGACGCGTCCCGCACACAACGCTCAATCAACATTGAATCAACGTCGATTCGACCCCATGAAGATGAATCAACGGTCCAGTTTCACCTGAGTCTACCTTATGCATGACTTTACATGTATTGCAACTCATTTGAGCCGCGACACGACAAAACCAACAATGTGGTTGTGCGCCCAGCGCAGACTCTGATCAGCCTGGGCATCCGCCCAGTCTAATGAGAGTCTTGGCAGTGCGCTTAAAGGGTAGCTAAGAGTCTAAGCTACCTCCATGCGGACAGCGAAGACTCTGATCAGACTGGGCGGATGCCCAGGCTGATCTGAGTCTTCGCTGGACGCACAACCACTTTGTTGGTTTGTCGTGTCGCGGCTCATTTGTAAGAAGGAAATCAAAGAATACTTACGGTTTTTTTTGTTCAGCTCCCCCCCCCCCTCTCTCCCTCCTCGCAGAATCTGAAATGGAAAAAAGAAGAGAGACAAAAGAAGTCCAACACACTTGGGTTATAAAGCAACTATTATCACATGACATAACCCACTGGGCACACAAGGTTGAATCAACACTGATTCAAAGTTGATTCAACGTCATGACGTCGATAAAAGTTGATTCAATGTTGATTCAACGGCGAGTGCCTGTTGGGAACCAATCACAACACAACCTAACCTAGTTTAACATACTATTAGAGACAGAGCAAATAGTGAACCAGTTTCACCCGAGTATACCTTATGCCTGACTTTACATTTATTGCAACTCATTTGTGAGAAGAAAATCAACCAATCACAACACAACCTAACCTAGCTTAACTTATCTTTATTTTGACACGTGTACGACAGGAGAAGAGAGAAACCAAAGGGGTGGACGCGTCCCGCACACAACGCTCAATCAACATTGAATCAACGTCGATTCAACCCCATGAAGATGAATCAACGTTGATTCAATGTTGACCTAACGTCGTATGCCTCCCGGGGAGTTGGGTTGATATACCTATTAGAGACAGAGCAAATATTGGGCCAGTTTCACCTGAGTCTACCTTATGCATGACTTTACATGTATTGCAACTCATTTGAGCCGCGACACGACAAAACCAACAATGTGGTTGTGCGCCCAGCGCAGACTCAGATCAGCCTGGGCATCCGCCCAGTCTAATGAGAGTCTTGGCAGTGCGCTTAAAGGGTAGCTAAGAGTCTAAGCTACCTCCATGCGGACAGCGAAGTCTCTGATCAGACTGGGCGGATGCCCAGGCTGATCTGAGTCCTCGCTGGACGCACAACCACTTTGTTGGTTTGTCGTGTCGCGGCTCATTTGTAAGAAGGAAATCAAAGAATACTTACGTTTTTTTGTTCAGCTCCCCCCCCCTCTCTCCCTCCTCCTCGCAGAATCTGAAATGGAAAAAAGAAGAGAGACAAAAGAAGTCCAACACACTTGGGTTATAAAGCAACTATTATCACATGACATAACCCACTGGGCACACAAGGTTGAATCAACACTGATTCAAAGTTGATTCAACGTCATGACGTCGAATCAAAGTTGATTCAGTGTTGATTCAACGGCGAGTGCCTGTTGGGAACCAATCACAACACAACCTAACCTAGTTTAACATACTATTAGAGACAGAGCAAATATTGAACCAGTTTCACCCGAGTATACCTTAAGCCTGATTTTACATTTATTGCAACTCATTTGTGAGAAGAAAATCAACCAATCACAACACAACCTAACCTAGCTTAACTTATCTTTATTTTGACACATGTACGACAGGAGAAGAGAGAAACCAAAGGGGTGGACGCGTCCCGCACACAGCGCTCAATCAATATTGAATCAACGTCGATTCAACCCCATGAAGATGAATCAACGGTGATTCAATGTTGACCTAACGTCGTATGCCTCCCGGGGAGTTGGGCTGATATACCTATTAGAGACAGAGCAAATATTGGGCCAGTTTCACCTGAGTCTACCTTATGCATGACTTTACATGTATTGCAACTCATTTGAGCCGCGACACGACAAAACCAACAATGTGGTTGTGCGCCCAGCGGACACTCAAATCAGCCTGGGCATCCGCCCAGTCTAATGAGAGTCTTTGCAGTGCGCTTAAAGGGTAGCTAAGAGTCTAAGCTACCTCCATGCGCACAGCGAAGACTCTGATCAGACTGTGCGAATGCCCAGGCTGATCTGAGTCTTCGCTGGACGCACAACAACTTTGTTGGTTTTGTCGTGTCGCGGCTCATTTGTAAGAAGGAAATCAAAGAATACTTACGGTTTTTTTTTGTTCAGCTCCCCCCCCCCCCTCTCTCTCTCTCTCCTCGCAGAATCTGAAATGGAAAAAAGAAGAGAGACAAAAGAAGTCCAACACACTTGGGTTATAAAGCAACTATTATCATATGACATAACCCACTGGGCACACAAGGTTGAATCAACACTGATTCAAAGTTGATTCAACGTCATGACGTCGAATCAAAGTTGATTCAGTGTTGATTCAACGGCGAGTGCCTGTTGGGAACCAATCACAACACAACCTAACCTAGTATAACATACTATTAGAGACAGAGCAAATATTGAACCAGTTTCACCCGAGTATACCTTATGCCTGACTTTACATTTATTGCAACTCATTTGTGAGAAGAAAATCAACCAATCACAACACAACCTACACTAGCTTAACTTATCTTTATTTTGACACGTGTACGACAGGACAAGAGAGAAACCAAAGGGGTGGACGCGTCCCGCACACAACGCTCAATCAACATTGAATCAACGTCGATTCAACCCCATGAAGATGAATCAACGGTGATTCAATGTTGACCTAACGTCGTATGCCTCCCGGGGAGTTGGGCTAATATACCTAATAGAGACAGAGCAAATATTGGGCCAGTTTCACCTGAGTCTACCTTATGCATGACTTTACATGTATTGCAACTCATTTGAGCCGCGACACGACAAAACCAACAATGTGGTTGTGCGCCCAGCGCAGACTCAGATCAGCCTGGGCATCCGCCCAGTCTAATGAGAATCTTTGCAGTGCGCTTAAAGGGTAGCTAAGAGTCTAAGCTACCTCCATGCGGACAGCGAAGACTCTGATCAGACTGGGCGGATGCCCAGGCTGATCTGACTCTTCGCTGGACGCACAACCACTTTGTTGGTTTGTCATGTGGCGGCTCATTTGTAAGAAGGAAATCAAAGAATACTTACGTTTTTTTTGTTCAGCTCCCCCCCCCCCCTCTCTCCCTCCTCGCAGAATCTGAAATGGAAAAAAGAAGAGAGACAAAAGAAGTCCAACACACTTGGGTTATAAAGCAACTATTATCACATGACATAACCCACTGGGCACACAAGGTTGAATCAACACTGATTCAAAGTTGATTCAACGTCATGACGTCGAATCAAAGTTGATTCAGTGTGTATTCAACGGCGAGTGCCTGTTGGGAACCAATCACAACACAACCTAACCTAGTTTAACATACTATTAGAGACAGAGCAAATATTGAACCAGTTTCACCCGAGTATACCTTATGCCTGACTTTACATTTATTGCAACTCATTTGTGAGAGGAAAATCAACCAATCACAACACAACATAACCTAGCTTAACTTATCTTTATTTTGACACGTGTACGACAGGAGAAGAGAGAAACCAAAGGGGTGGACGCGTGCCGCACACAACGCTCAATCAACATTGAATCAACGTCGATTCAACCCCATGAAGATGAATCAACGGTGATTCAATGTTGACCTAACGTCGTATGCCTCCCGGGGAGTTGGGCTGATATACCTATTAGAGACAGAGCAAATATTGGGCCAGTTTCACCTGACTCTACCTTATGCATGACTTTACATGTATTGCAACTCATTTGAGCCGCGACACGACAAACCAACAATGTGGTTGTGCGCCCAGCGCAGACTCAGATCAGCCTGGGCATCCGCCCAGTCTCATGAGAGTCTTTGCAGTGCGCTTAAAGGGTAGCTAAGAGTCTAAGCTACCTCCATGCGGACAGCGAAGACTCTGATCAGACTGGGCGGATGCCCAGGCTGATCTGACTCTTCGCTGGACGCACAACCACTTTGTTGGTTTGTCGTGTCGCGGCTCATTTGTAAGAAGGAAATCAAAGAATACTTACGTTTTTTTTTGTTCAGCTCCCCCCCCTTCTCTCCCTCCTCGCAGAATCTGAAATGGAAAAAAGAAGAGAGACAAAAGAAGTCCAACACACTTGGGTAATAAAGCAACTATTATCACATGACATAACCCACTGGGCACACAAGGTTGAACCAACACTGATTCAAAGTTGATTCAACGTCATGACGTCGGATCAAAGTTGATTCAGTGTTGATTCAACGGCGAGTGCCTGTTGGGAACCAATCACAACACAACCTAACCTAGTTTAACATACTATTAGAGATAGAGCAAATATTGAACCAATTTCACCCGAGTATACCTTATGCCTGAATTTACATTAATGCAACTCATTTGTGAGAGGAAAATCAACCAATCACAACACAACCTAACCTAGCTTAACTTATCTTTATTTTGACACGTGTACGACAGGAGAAGAGAGAAACCAAAGGGGTGGACGCGTCCCGCACACAACGCTCAATCAACATTGAATCAACGTCGATTCAACCCCATGAAGATGAATCAACGGTGATTCAATGTTGACCTAACGTCGTATGCCTCCCGGGGAGTTGGGCTGATATACCTATTAGAGACAGAGCAAATATTGGGCCAGTTTCACCTGAGTCTACCTTATGCATGACTTTACATGTATTGCAACTCATTTGAGCCGCGACACGACAAAACCAACAATGTGGTTGTGCGCCCAGCGCAGACTCAGATCAGCCTGGGCATCCGCCCAGTCTAATGAGAGTCTTGGCAGTGCGCTTAAAGGGTAGCTAAGAGTCTAAGCTACCTCCATGTGGACAGCGAAGACTCTGATCAGACTGGGCGGAAGCCCAGGCTGATCTGAGTCTTCACTGGACGCACAACCACTTTGTTGGTTTTGTCGTGTCGCGGCTCATTTGTAAGAAGGAAATCAAAGAATACTTACGTTTCTTTTGTTCAGCTCCCCTCCCCCCCCTCTCTCCCTCCTCGCAGAATCTGAAATGGAAAAAAGAAGAGAGACAAAAGAAGTCCAACACACTTGGGTTATAAAGCAACTATTATCACATGACATAACCCACTGGGCACACAAGGTTGAATCAACACTGATTCAAAGTTGATTCAACGTCATGACGACGAATCAAAGTTGATTCAGTGTGTATTCAACGGCGAGTGCCTGTTGGGAACCAATCACAACACAACCTAACCAAGTTTAACATACTATTAGAGACAGAGCAAATATTGAACCAGTTTCACCCGAGTATACCTTATGCCTGACTTTACATTTATTGCAACTCATTTGTGAGAAGAAAATCAACCAATCACAACACAACCTTAACTTATCTTTTATTTTTACACGTGTACGACATGAGAAGAGAGAAACCAAAGGGGTGGAGGCGTCCCGCACACAACGCTCTATCAACATTGAATCAAAGTCCATTCAACCCCATGAAGTTGAACAAACGGTGATTCAATTTGAAGCAACGTCGATTCATCGTCATGGGCCGTTGAACCAACGTTGATTCAATGTTGACCTAATGTCGTATGCCTCCCGGGGAGTTGGGCTGATATACCTATTAGAGACAGAGCAAATATTGGGCCAGTTTCACCTGAGTCTACTTTATGACTGACTTTACATGTATTGCAACTAACTTGTGAGAAGAAAATCAACCAATAATTACACAACCTAACCTAGCTTAACTTATCTTTTATTTTGACACGTGTACGACGGGAGAAGATAGAAACTTAAGGGGTGGATGCGTCCCGCACTCAACGCTCAATCAACATTGAATCAACGTCGATTCAACCCCATGAAGATGAATCAACGGTGATTCAATGTTGACCTAACGTCGTATGCCTCCCGGGGAGTTGGGCTAATATACCTAATAGAGACAGAGCAAATATTGGGCCAGTTTCACCTGAGTCTACCTTATGCATGACTTTACATGTATTGCAACTCATTTGAGCCGCGACACGACAAAACCAACAATGTGGTTGTGCGCCCAGCGCAGACTCAGATCAGCCTGGGCATCCGCCCAGTCTAATGAGAATCTTTACAGTGCGCTTAAAGGGTAGCTAAGAGTCTAAGCTACCTCCATGCGGACAGCGAAGACTCTGATCAGACTTGGCGGATGCCCAGGCTGATCTGACTCTTCGCTGGACGCACAACCACTTTGTTGGTTTGTCATGTGGCGGCTCATTTGTAAGAAGGAAATCAAAGAATACTTACGTTTTTTTTTTGTTCAGCTCCCCCCCCCTCTCTCCCTCCTCGCAGAATCTGAAATGGAAAAAAGAAGAGAGACAAAAGAAGTCCAACACACTTGGGTTATAAAGCAACTATTATCACATGACATAACCCACTGGGCACACAAGGTTGAATCAACACTGATTCAAAGTTGATTCAACGTCATGACGTCGAATCAAAGTTGATTCAGTGTGTATTCAACGGCGAGTGCCTGTTGGGAACCAATCACAACACAACCTAACCTAGTTTAACATACTATTAGAGACAGAGCAAATATTGAACCAGTTTCACCCGAGTATACCTTATGCCTGACTTTACATTTATTGCAACTCATTTGTGAGAAGAAAATCAACCAATCACAACACAACATAACCTAGCTTAACTTATCTTTATTTTGACACGTGTACGACAGGAGAAGAGAGAAACCAAAGGGGTGGACGCGTCCCGCACACAACGCTCAATCAACATTGAATCAACGTCGATTCAACCCCATGAAGATGAATCAACGGTGATTCAATGTTGACCTAACGTCGTATGCCTCCAGGGGAGTTGGGCTGATATACCTATTAGAGACAGAGCAAATATTGGGCCAGTTTCACCTGACTCTACCTTATGCATGACTTTACATGTATTGCAACTCATTTGAGCCGCGACACGACAAACCAACAATGTGGTTGTGCGCCCAGCGCAGACTAAGATCAGCCTGGGCATCCGCCCAGTCTCATGAGAGTCTTTGCAGTGCGCTTAAAGGGTAGCTAAGAGTCTAAGCTACCTCCATGCGGACAGCGAAGACTCTGATCAGACTGGGCGGATGCCCAGGCTGATCTGACTCTTCGCTGGACGCACGACCACTTTGTTGGTTTGTCGTGTCGCGGCTCATTTGTAAGAAGGAAACCAAAGAATACTTACGTTTTTTTTGTTCAGCTCCCCCCCTTCTCTCCCTCCTCGCAGAATCTGAAATGGAAAAAAGAAGAGAGACAAAAGAAGTCCAACACACTTGGGTAATAAAGCAACTATTATCACATGACATAACCCACTGGGCACACAAGGTTGAACCAACACTGATTCAAAGTTGATTCAACGTCATGACGTCGGATCAAAGTTGATTCAGTGTTGATTCAACGGCGAGTGCCTGTTGGGAACCAATCACAACACAACCTAACCTAGTTTAACATACTATTAGAGACAGAGCAAATATTGAACCAGTTTCACCCGAGTATACCTTATGCCTGAATTTACATTAATGCAACTCATTTGTGAGAGAAAAATCAACCAATCACAACACAACCTAACCTAGCTTAACTTATCTTTATTTTGAAACGTGTACGACAGGAGAAGAGAGAAACCAAAGGGGTGGACGCGTCCCGCACACAACGCTCAATCAACATTGAATCAACGTCGATTCAACCCCATGAAGATGAATCAACGGTGATTCAATGTTGACCTAACGTCGTATGCCTCCCGGGGAGTTGGGCTGATATACCTATTAGAGACAGAGCAAATATTGGGCCAGTTTCACCTGACTCTACCTTATGCATGACTTTACATGTATTGCAACTCATTTGAGCCGCGACACGACAAACCAACAATGTGGTTGTGCGCCCAGCGCAGACTCAGATCAGCCTGGGCATCCGCCCAGTCTAATGAGAGTCTTGGCAGTGCGCTTAAAGGGTAGCTAAGAGTCTAAGCTACCTCCATGCGGACAGCGAAGACTCTGATCAGACTGGGCGGATGCCCAGGCTGATCTGACTCTTCGCTGGACGCACAACCACTTTGTTGGTTTGTCGTGTCGCGGCTCATTTGTAAGAAGGAAATCAAAGAATACTTACGGTTTTTTTTGTTCAGCTCCCCCCTTCTCTCCCTCCTTGCAGAATCTGAAATGGAAAAAAGAAGAGAGACAAAAGAAGTCCAACACACTTGGGTAATAAAGCAACTATTATCACATGACATAACCCACTGGGCACACAAGGTTGAACCAACACTGATTCAAAGTTGATTCAACGTCATGACGTCGGATCAAAGTTGATTCAGTGTTGATTCAACGGCGAGTGCCTGTTGGGAACCAATCACAACACAACCTTACCTAGTTTAACATACTATTAGAGACAGAGCAAATATTGAACCAATTTCACCCGAGTATACCTTATGCCTGAATTTACATTAATGCAACTCATTTGTGAGAGGAAAATCAACCAATCACAACACAACCTAACCTAGCTTAACTTATCTTTATTTTGACACGTGTACGACAGGAGAAGAGAGAAACCAAAGGTGTGGACGCGTCCCGCACACAACGCTCAATCAACATTGAATCAACGTCGATTCAACCCCATGAAGATGAATCAACGGTGATTCAATGTTGACCTAACGTCGTATGCCTCCCGGGGAGTTGGGCTGATATACCTATTAGAGACAGAGCAAATATTGGGCCAGTTTCACCTGAGTCTACCTTATGCATGACTTTACATGTATTGGAACTCATTTGAGCCGGGACACGACAAAACCAACAATGTGGTTGTGCGCCCAGCGCAGACTCAAATCAGCCTGGGCATCCGCCCAGTCTAATGAGAGTCTTTGCAGTGCGCTTAAAGGGTAGCTAAGAGTCTAAGCTACCTCCATGCGGACAGCGAAGACTCTGATCAGACTGGGCGGATGCCCAGGCTGATCTGAGTCTTCGCTGGACGCACAACCACTTTGTTGGTTTTGTCGTGTCGCGGCTCATTTGTAAGAAGGAAATCAAAGAATACTTACGTTTTTTTTGTTCAGCTCCCCCCCCCTCTCTCTCTCTCCCTCCTCGCAGAATCTGAAATGGAAAAAAGAAGAGAGACAAAAGAAGTCCAACACACTTGGGTTATAAAGCAACTATTATCACATGACATAACCCACTGGGCACACAAGGTTGAATCAACACTGATTCAATGTTGATTCAACGTCATGACGACGAATCAAAGTTGATTCAGTGTCGATTCAACGGCGAGTGCCTGTTGGGAACCAATCACAACACAACCTAACCTAGTTTAACATACTATTAGAGACAGAGCAAATATTGAACCAGTTTCACCCGAGTATACCTCATGCCTGACTTTACATTTATTGCAACTCATTTGTGAGAAGAAAATCAACCAATCACAACACAACCTTAACTTATCTTTTATTTTTACACGTGTACGACATGAGAAGAGAGAAACCAAAGGGGTGGAGGCGTCCCGCACACAACGCTCTATCAACATTGAATCAAAGTCCATTCAACCCCATGAAGTTGAACAAACGGTGATTCAATTTGAAGCAACGTCGATTCAACGTCATGGGCCGTTGAACCAACGTTGATTCAATGTTGACCTAATGTCGTATGCCTCCCGGGGAGTTGGGCTGATATACCTATTAGAGACAGAGCAAATATTGGGCCAGTTTCACCTGAGTCTACTTTATGACTGACTTTACATGTATTGCAACTAACTTGTGAGAAGAAAATCAACCAATCATTACACAACCTAACCTAGCTTAACTTATATTTTATTTTGACACGTGTACGACGGGAGAAGATAGAAACTTAAGGGGTGGATGCGTCCCGCACTCAACGCTCAATCAACATTGAATCAAAGTCCGTTCAACCCCATGAAGTTGAATCAACGGTGATTCAATTTGAATCAACGTCGATTCAACGTCATGGGGCGTTGAATCAACGTTGTTGATTCAGTGTTGACCTTACGTCGTATGCCTCCAGGGGAGTTGGGCTGATATACCTATTAGAGACAGAGCAAATATTGGACCAGTTTGACCTGAGACTACCTTATGCCTGTCTTTACATTTATTGAAACTCATTTGTGAGAAGGAAGTCAAGAAACAGAGAAAATATTGGACCAGTTTCACCTTAGTCTACCTTATGCCTGATTTACATTTATTGCAACTCATTTGTGAGGATAAAATCAACCAATCACAACACAACCTAACCTAGCTTAACTTATCTTTTATTTTGACACGTGTACGACAGGAGAAGAGAGAAACCAAAGGAGTGGACGCATCCCGCACACAACGCTCAATCAACATTGAATCAAAGTCGATTTAACGTCATGGGGCGTTGAATCAACGTTGATTCAATGTTGACCTTACGTCGTATGCCTCCCGGGGAGTTGGGCTGATATACCTATTAGAGACAGAGCAAATATTGGGCCAGTTTCACCTGAGTCTACCTTATGCCTGACTTTACATGTATTACAACTCATTTGTGAGAAGGAAATCAAAGAATACTTACATTTTTGTTCAGCTTTACCCCCTTCCCCCTCCTCCCCCTCCTCGCAGAATCTGAAATGGAAAAAAGAAGAGAGACAAAAGAAGCCCAACACACTTGGGTTATAAAGCAACTATTATCACATGACATAACCCACTGGGCACACAAGGTTGAATCAACACTGATTCAAAGTTGATTCAACGTCATGACATCGAATCAAATTTGGTTCAGTATTGATTCACGGGCGAGTGCCTGCTGGGAACAAATCACAACACAACCTAACTTATCTTAACATACTATTAGAGACAGAGACAATATTGAGCCAGTTTCACCTGAGTCTACCTTATGCCTGACTTTACATTTATTGCAACTCATTTGTGAGAAGGAAGTCAAGAAACAGAGCAAATATTGGGCCAGTTTCTCCTGATTCTACCTTATACCTGATTTACATTTATTGCAATTCATTTGTGAGAAGAAAATCAACCAATCACAACACAACCTAACCTAGCTTAACTTATCTTTTATTTTGACACGTGTACGACAGGAGAAGAGAGAAACCAAAGGAGTGGACGCGTCCCGCACACAACGCTCTATCAACATTGAATCAAAGTCGATTCAACGTCATGGGGCGTTGAATCAACGTTCATTCAATGTTGACCTTACGTCGTATGCCTCTCGGGGTGTTGGGCTGATATACCTATTAGAGACAGAGCAAATATTGGACCAGTTTCACCTGAGACTACCTTATGCCTGACTTTACATTTATTGAAACTCATTTGTGAGAAAGAAGTCAAGAAACAGAGCAAATATTGGGCCGGTTTCACCTGAGTATACCTTATGCCTGATTTACCTTTATTGCAACTCATTTGTGAGAAGAAAATCAACCAATTACAACACAACCTTAACTTATCTTTTATTTTTACAAGTGTACGACTTGAGAAGAGAGAAACCAAAGGGGTGGACGCGTCCCGCACACAACGCTCAATCAACATTGACTCAAAGTCCATTCAACCCCATGAATTTGAACAAACGGTGATTCAATTTGAAGCAACGTCGATTCAACGTCATGGGCCGTTGAATCAACGTTGATTCAATGTTGACCTAACGTCGTATGCCTCCCGGGGAGTTGGGCTGATATACCTATTAGAGACAGAGCAAATATTGGGCCAGTTTCACCTGAGTCTACTTTATGCCTGACTTTACATGTATTGCAACTAACTTGTGAGAAGAAAATCAACCAATTATTACACAACCTAACCTAGCTTAACTTATCTTTTATTTTGACACGTGTACGACGGGAGAAGATAGAAACTTAAGGGGTGGACGCGTCCCGCACTCAACGCTCAATCAACATTGAATCAAAGTCGGTTCAACCCCATGAAGATGAATCAACGGTGATTCAATTTGAATCAACGTCGATTCAACGTCATGGGGCGTTGAATCAACGTTGTTGATTCAGTGTTGACCTTACGTCGTATGCCTCCAGGGGAGTTGGGCTGATATACCTTTAAGAGACAGAGCAAATATTGGGCCAGTTTCACCTGAGTCTACCTTATGCCTGATTTACATTTATTGCAATTCATTTGTGAGAAGGAAATCAAAGAATACTTACATTTTTGTTCAGTTTTCCCCCCTCCCCCTCCTCGAAGTATCTGAAATGGAAAAAAGAAGAGAGACAAAAGAAGTCCAACACACTTGGGTTATAAAGCAACTATTATCACATGACATTACCCACTGGGCACACAAGGTTGAATCAACACTGATTCAAAGTTGATTCAACGTCATGACATCGAATCAAAGTTGGTTGAATGTTGATTCACGGGTGGGTGCCTGCTGGGAACCAATCACAACACAACCTACATTATCTTACTATACTATTAGAGACAGAGAAAATATTGAGCCAGTTTCACCTGAGTCTACCTTATGCCTGATTTTACATGTATTGCAACTCATTTGTGAGAAGAAAATCAACCAATCATTACACAACCTTAACTTATCTTTTATTTTGACACGTGTACGACGGGAGAAGAGAGAAACCGAAGGGGTGGACGCGTCAGGCACTCGAAGCTCAATCAACATTAAATCAAAGTCGATTCAACCCCATTTAGTTGAATCAACGGTGATTCAATTTGAATCAACGTCGAATCAACGTCATGGGGCGTTTAATTAACGTCGATTCAATGCTGACCTTACGTTGCATGCCTCCCGGGGAGTTGGGCTGATATTCCTTTTAGAGACAGAGCAAATATTGGGCCAGTTTCACCTGAGTCTACCTTATGCCTGATTTACATTTATTGCAATTCATTTGTGAGAAGAAAATCAACCAATCACAACACAACCTAACCTAGCTTAACTTATCTTTTATTTTGACACGTGTACGACAGGAGAAGAGAGAAACCAAAGGAGTGGACGCGTCCCGCACACAACGCTCAATCAACATTGAATGAAAGTCGATTTAACGTCATGGGGCGTTGAATCAGCGTTGATTCAATGTTGACCTTACGTCGTATGCCTCCCGGGGAGTTGGGCTGATATACCTATTAGAGACAGAACAAATATTGGGCCAGTTTCACCTGAGTCTACCTTATGCCTGATTTTACATATATTGCAACTCATTTGCGAGAAGGAAATCAAAGAATACTTACATTTTTATTCAGCTTCCCCCCCTCCCCCTCCTCGCAGTGTCTGAAATGGAAAAAAGAAGAGAGACAAAAGAAGTCCAACACACTTGGGTTATAAAGCAACTATTATCAAATGACATAACCCACTGGGCACACAAGGTTGAATCAACACTGATTCAAAGTTGATTCAACGTCATGACATCGAATCAAAGATAGTTCAGTGTTGATTCACGGGCGAGTGCCTGCTGGGAACCAATCACAACACAACCTAACCTAACTTAACATACTATTAGACACAGAGAAAATATTGAGCCAGTTTCTACCTTATGCCTGACTTTCCGGTTATTGCAACTCATTTGTGAGAAGGAAGTCAAGAAACAGAGCAAATATTGGGCCAGTTTCACCTGAGTCTACCTTATACCTGATTTACATTTATTGCAATTCATTTGTAAGAAGAAAATCAACCAATCACAACACAACCTAACCTAGCTTAACTTATCTTTTATTTTGACACGTGTACGACAGGAGAAGAGAGAAACCATAAGATTGGACGCGTCCCGCACACAACGCTCAATCAACATTGAATCAAAGTCGATTCAACGTCATGGGGCGTTGGATCAACGTTGATTCAATGTTGACTTTACGTCGTATGCCTCCCGGGGAGTTGGGCTGATATACCTATTAGAGACAGAGCAAATATTGGGCCAGTTTCACCTGAGTCTACCTTATGCCTGATTTATTATATGTATTGCAATTCATTTGTGAGAAGAAAATCAACCAATCACAACACAACCTAACCTAGCTTAACTTATCTGTTATTTTGACACGTGTACGACATGAGAAGAGAGAAACCAAAGGGGTGGACGCGTCCCGCACACAACGCTCAATCAACATTGAATAAAAGTCCATTCAACTCCATGAAGTTGAATCGACGGTGATTCAATTTGAATCAACGTCGATTGAACGTCATGGGGCGTTGAATCAACGTTGATTCAATGTTGACCTAACGTCGTATGCCTCCCAGGGAGTTGGGCTGATATACCTATTAGTGACAGAGCAAATATTGGGCCAGTTTTACCTGAGTCTACCTGATGCCTGACTTTACATGTATTGCAACTAATTTGTGAGAAGAAAATCAACCAATCATTACACAACCTAACCTGGCTTAACTTATCTTTTATTTTGACACGTGTACGACGGGAGAAGAGAGAAACCAAAGGGGTGGACGCGTCCCGCACTCAACGCTCAATCAACATTGAATCAAAGTCGATTCAACCGCATGAAGTTGAATCAACGGTGATTCAATTTGAATCAACGTCGATTCAACGTCATGGGCGTTTAAACAACGTTGATTCAATGTTGACCTTACGCCGTATGCCTTCCTGGGAGTTGGGCTGATATACCTTTTAGAGACAGAGCAAGTATTGGGCCAGTTTCACCTGAGTCTACCTCATGCCTGATTTACATTTATTGCAATTTATTTGTGAGAAGAAAATCAACAAATCACAACACAACCTAACCTAGCTTAACTATTCTTTTATTTTGACACGTGTACGACAGGAGAAGAGAGAAACCAAAGGAGAGGGCGCGTCCCGCACACAACGCTCAATCAACATTGAATCAAAGTCGATTCAACGTCATGGGGCGTTGAATCAACGTTGATTCAATGTTGACCTTACGTCGTATGCCTCCCGGGGAGTTGGGCTGATATACCTATTAGAGACAGAGCAAATATTGGGCCAGTTTCACCTGAGTCTACCTTATGCCTGACTTTACCCTGTTTGCTGTTCCACCAAACTTAGTATGCCAGCAATGCTCAAAGGAATGAAAAAAAATACTCACACTATTTTGGGGAATACTATACCTCCAACCTACTGATATCTCAAAGTAAATTTCCTGGTCCCAGCAAATTTTCTTTGAGATATCGGTAGCTTGAGATGCTTGAAAATATAAATTAAAAGCGGCAGCAAAAATTGATTGGTTGGTTGGTTGATTTGATGCTTAACGTCCACGGTAAACAACTAAGGTCATGTCGGGACGGTAAGTTAACCTAACCACACTATTCCTGGGCAGGCTTAGTACCACTTCAGAAACTGAGGGTGAGGTTGGGCCTGTAAAATCGATTTAAGCCCCCCAGTAATTCATTACTGACCGTTCCAAGGCGGTAGTTCTGTTGTGGTTCTTAGTTGCCTGTTTTTGGTGTCAGAGTTTCTGTGATGTTTTACCTTATGTATGTTATTATTATTTTTGGTTCGGTTTGGGTTGCTGAGTGGCCACCTTTTGGGAACAAGCTGCTCACTCGGTTGGCCATATGTTCTCTGTATCTTGATTTTTTGTAATCTTAGTTGTTTCCAACTATGGTTTGAGGGCTGGATTTGGATTTTGATTGTTTCAGTTCCTGGTCTTTGCATACTTTTTACTTTTAGACCTCCTAAGCGGTTAACCAGTACTAAGTGCACATACTTTCGCCAGTAACTGACAACTGCCCTTCTTGAATCAGCGGAAGGAGAAACGAAAGTATGTGGCCAGACCGGGATTCGAACCCAGGACCTCTGACTTACGAGTCAGGTGCCCTACCGATTGCGCTACCCGGCCCGGCAGCAAAAATTGAACTCACAAAGATACTAAAGAAGGTTACATGTTGCAGTTGAAAGATAAATGTATGGGCCCCTTTCTCTGAGTCTACATTATTTGCATCTGAATTGACACTGTTTGCTTTTGCATATTTGAGCATGTCTGGCATAGCAGCTTGGCCCATCATCCTCCCCTCCCAAGCTACTCTGCCAGCAATACCCAAACTTTGCAATAGAGTCTACCCTGTTTGCTGTTCCTGTTTGCTGTTCCATCTGACCTTACACATGTATTTATTTCAACAGACAGTCAACTCTCGATATCTCCAAACTACTGATATCTCAAAGTAAATTTTCTGGTCCCAGTAAATTTTCTTTAAGATATGGGTAGTTTGAAATACCCAAAGTTGAACATCCCCTCCCACCAAACTAACTATGCCAGAATACTCAAACTTTGCCAAAGTCTACCCTGTGTGCTCTTCCATATGACCTGAAAAACATGTATTGTACTTCAACAGACAGTCAACTCTCAATATCTCCAACTTACTGATATCTCAAAGAAAATTTTCTGGTCCCAACAAATTTTCTTTGAGATATCGGTAGTTTGAGATATCCGGAGTTGAACATCCCTTACCACCAAACTTAGTATGCCAGCAATGCTCAAAGGAATGAAAAAAATACTCACACTATTTTGGGGAATACTATACCTTCAACCTACTGATATCTCAAAGTAAATTTCCTGGTCCCAGCAAATTTTCTTTGAGATATCGGTAGTTTGAGATGCCTGAAAATATAAAATAAAAGCGGCAGCAAAAATTGAACTCACAAAGATACTAAA
Organism: Ctena decussata; assembly: GCA_963989385.1. NCBI lineage: Eukaryota > Metazoa > Mollusca > Bivalvia > Lucinida > Lucinidae > Ctena > Ctena decussata. The sequence continues at coordinate 76,470,441 of OZ022503.1, read as the reverse complement.
GAAGGTTACATGTTGCAGTTGAAAGATAAATGTATGGGGCCCCTTTGTCTGAGTCTGCATTATTTGCATCTGAATTTCTGGTCCCAGCAAATTTTCTTTGAGATATCGGTAGTTTGAAGTACCCAAAGTTGAACATCCCCTCCCACCAAACTAACTAAGCCAGAATACTCAAACTTTGTCACAGCCTACCCTGTTTGCTGTTCCATATGACCCTTAACCTTTAACCATCTAGAGGCGACTATAGTCGCCCAAATGGGTAGGTCGCTGAGAGCCTGTCAGGCACTCCAGACATAAGTATACCCCATCAGTTGCGGTTGTCCTACGCAAGAGGAAATCTGTTTTTTGTAGAGCAAGTTTTTTCCCACCTAAACGATTGGTTGACTTCAAAAATATATGATATATGAGAATCTCTAAAATATATGATATTTTCATCATCAGCTTTTCAGGTGACTACCCCTACTTAGTTGATCCCGAAAACTAAACTTCATCCTTCCAAACTTTCTCGTTGATAAATATTCAGCAATAACACCGGGCCTCAGACAATCAATCACTTTTGTCATACAAAGCATATAACTGGCGCTTATATTTTGTATCTTTTTTTTTAAGTGTCTATGTCGGTTCCCGGTGTATCATGTGACATCCAAATATGGCAGGTCACGTGACATTGGTAACTTCCGGAAATAGCAGCTCACATATCGGTGTTATTCAGTGAAAATTTCAAGCAAATCAATCCGAGTTCGTGGAAGTTATGGCTTCTGAGATACCCCTAACCGCAAACCCCAGTTTAGGGGTTAGGCGAATAACATAATATTCCACACAAAATGTTTTTGCAAAAATGTGTTCTGCAATGAAAATTGAGCCGCGACACGACAAAATCAACAATGTGGTTGTGCGCCCAGCGCAGACTCAGATCAGCCCCGGCATCCGCCCAATCTGATCAGTCTTCGCTGTCCGCATGGAGGTAGCTTAGAATCTTAGCTACTCTTTTAGCGCTTAGCGAAGAGTCACACGCCTAGGCTGATCTGAGTCTTCGCTGGGCGCACAACCACTTTGTTGGTTTTTTCGTGTCGCGGCTCATTCATTATTTAATGATATTACCACTGCATTTTGGGGGATTTCGAAATCCTCAAGACAGCGGTTAAGATGACCGTCAGGGCATAAAATCTCCGTATTTTCTTTAGAAATTGGGCTAGAAACATGCTTTTGTCCAGCAGGCATATGGCGCTAAAATGAAGACACACTGACGTCGATGCGACGTAAGGACGTCGCATCGACGTCAGTTCGACGTCATTCTGACGATGTTTGCCCGCTGGGGACACCTCATGTAATTTATATAAACAAAATGGTGAATAGGATGGCGGGAGAGTCAAATTTATGTAAGTCAATGACCAAGAAATTTGCTTTAGAAAGAAATATTCAGCTTTTGCACAGGGCTGGTCAGGTTTTACAAAGGGCTGGTCAGAGGATTTAGAAGGCAACGAAGAAAGCCAAGGAGGACTGGATAGGTATTCAGTGCGAGGAGATCGAAACTTGCCGGAACAAAAACAACAGCAATACAGCATACCAACTGGTAAAGGATCTAACTTCAGAAAAACAGGGTAGGTCCATAGCTATTCAGGACAGGTCTGGGAAATGTCTTACAGAAGAACAAGAGATTCTCAGCAGATGGACAGAATATTGCTCAGAACTGAAAAACCATGAGGGTTATGTTGACAACGCGGTTCTGGATTCCAATCAGCCCCTAGAAGAAGATCTACAGCCGATCATTCATGAGGCAGTTGATATCGCAATAGAAGCACTGAAGAAGGGGGAAGTCTGCCGGAGCTAATAATATACCAGCAGAACTTGTTCAAGCTGGCAGGGAGACAATGATTGATGTTTTAACTGATATCTGTAATAGAATCTGGAGAATAGGAGAATGGCCTACCCCATGGACTCAATCGCTGATTATTACACTCCTTAAAAAGGGTAACCTACAACTTTGCAGAACTACAGAACCATCAGCCTCATAAGTCATTCAAGCACAGCCATGCTGAAAGTCATCTTGAGCATGCTTAAACCCCAAACCGAAGAGATAATCCTGAAGAACAGGCTGGGTTCAGAGCAGGAAGGGACAGCACATAACAGATCTTCAACCTTAGACTCCTGTGTGGAAAATATCTCCAAAATCAGCAAAATCTGTACTATGGCTTCATTGATTTAAAAAAAGCCTTTGACAGTGTCTGGCATGAAGTCTTAAGGGCCACCATGCGGGAGTACAATAACAGTGCAAATCTAGTTGGCACCATTGAGCAGCAGCTTTATGACAAGGTGACAAGTGCAGCCATGATGAATGGCAGCATGGGAGAATGGTTCAGAACAACAGTTGGAGTAAGACAAGGATGTCTTCTGTCACCCACCCTCTTCAACACTTTTCTCGAACGGATCATGTCTGATGCTCTGGAAGAACACGACTGGAAGGTTAGCATAGTCGGAAGAAATGTTACCAATCTGCAATTTGCCAGTGACATAGATGCTCTAGCTGAAGAAGAACACGAACTAGAACCCCTAATTGAAAGTCTCGACAAAACCTGCACAAGGTATAAGATGGAGATAAGAACCAAGAATACCAAACTGATGACAAACTGCGCCAATGACATCCAGAGGGAGATCAAAGTAAAAGGGCAGCTGCATACCGTAACTAGCTTCAAATAGCTTGGAACAGTTGTCTCAGATGATGGCTCTAAACAGGATTTTCTCTCAAATATTGTACAAGCCGCTTCAGCTCTTACAAAGCTGATTGGATCAAAGGTGAAACTTATGCGCTCCCTTGCAATTTCCATGTATCTGTATGCCTTTGAATCGTGGACCTTGACAGCAGTGTTAGAGAAAAGAACGCAGGCCTTCGAGATAGGTGCTACCGAAGGTCACTGAACATTTCGTACAAGAGAGGAGGTTCGCAGAAAGATCCAAGCAGCCATTGGAGAATTTGATGACCTCCTGACCCTAGTCAAGAAAAGGAAATTAAGGTGGTTTGGCACGTCTCAAGGTCTTCTGGTTCAGCAAAGACAATTCAACAGGGCACAGCGAAAGGAAAAAGAAGAAGAGGTAGAGAGAAGAAAAGGTGAGAAGACAATATCAATGAGTGGACAGGAATGGGCATTGCCATCTCAAGTAGGGCAGCTGAAAACAGGACGGTGTGGAAAAGGATCGTTTCGAAGTCATCTGTGGTGCCCCAACGACATTATAATGTTATGGGATAGAACAGAAATAGGTCAGGTGCACAAACCAGAACAGCATGTTAGCAGAACAGCTGATGGTAACAATCAGAATCAGATTTTTTACCGGTTTTACGTCCAAAAACGTATGTGAGTCTCTCATCTGGAAAATGCTCTTACACGGATAACTGCTCTTACGTAAGGAACAAAATCTCTTAACAAGGACAAACAAAAACAACGATTTAGGCGTTATTTATCTTATTTTTTCTTTTATTATGCAGTACATGTCATTAATGAATTTATAAATTAGTATAACGTAAAATTATGTCGCTAAAATTATTCATAAACAAAACAATTATTGCTCCTTCGCAGAAGCGAGAACATTTTCGTTAACTTTGGAATACGCATCCGAATTATCCCGAGCAATACCGAGTATTTCGGTACAATATGACCTATTAACCGGCCATTACCTGGGTGGCATAAACACAGGGTATAAACCAGTCTGCCAATTTTCGCTTCCTGCAGAGACTGTACATCATATTTGGCTTCCGCCGAGACTGTCCGCGAACTCTTGCTTCCTGCCGAGACTTCTGTACATGATAAATGGCTTCCTGCAGAGACTGTCCGCGTAATTCTACTTCCTGTCGAGGCTCTCGGAAGGAAGCAGAGTCACGCGGACAGTCTTTGCAGGAAGCCATTTTTCGAGGACAGTAGTCCCTGCAGGATGCAAGAGTTCGCGGACAGTCTCGGCGGAAGTCCCTCTTCATCGAATTGGTGACGACAAGGAGTGAGGGAAAACAGACTTTCATAGAAGTATGAACATCTAAGATTAACAGTCTGAGCAATATGAGGCATAGCCAGGGTGGCATCCAATCGGAACACTGCTCGGCAAATTCCGTGAATCAATTGATTCACGGAAATGGCCGAACGGTGTTCCAATTGGGTGGCAACAACGCGACACTTTCTCTTCTTCTATTAAATCAGACAGGAGACAAGGTGCCAGGTGATGCACATTATGGATCCGTTCCCTTGAATCTCTCGAGGAACATCGTTAAGAGAACTAGAAGAATTAATAATAATAACATAAACGCGATACCCGGGACATCTAGGTAGAGGTTATAGCTTGTATGGCAAAGGAGCACAAATGAGACTATTAAACTGCCATATATAGAGAGATTTATTATCGAAAAGCGCCTTAGCGCGACAGAGAGAGGTACAGAAAGCTGTGGGTAACGTGGGAGACTGAAGGATCATTACAGATAGTTGGCTCAGCGCGAACGAGGGAAAGAGAGAGAGAGGGAGACAGAGAGAAATAGGGGAGAGATACTGTTGTGGTATGCTGAAGAATCAATAGTGATAAGCGCCTGAGCACCACAGAGAGAGACAGAGAGAGAGAGAGAGAGAGAGACAGCGAGACAGAGAGAGAGAGAGTTGTGGAAGACTGAAAGATCATTATCAACAAGCGCCGCAGCGCTTCCGACAGAGGAAGAGAGGGAGACAGAATGCTGTTGCAGACCGAAGGATCCTTATAGATATGCGCAACATTGAAAAAGAGTGTGGGAGAGAAGAGAGAATTTTGGGAAGGATCATTATCGATAAGCGCCCAGGGCAAGAAAGAGGGAGAGAATGATTTTGGAAAACGAAGGATCATTATCAAACAGCTCATCAGCACAACAGAGAGAGAGAGAGAGAGAGGGTGAGAAAGAAAGAATGCTATGGTAGACTGAAGGATCATTATCGATAAGCGCCTAAGAACATCAGAGAGAGAGACAGAGAAGTAGACAGAATACTGAGGGAGACTAAAGGATCATTATCGATAAGCACACCAGCGCAACAGTAGGAGAGAAGAAGGAGAATGCTGTGGGAGACTGAAGAATTACTATAATTGATAAACGGCGAAGCACGAAAAAGCGAGAGTAAAAGAGAGGGATATACAGACTGCTGTGGGAAATTGAAGGATCTTTATCAAAAACGCCTTAGGGACCGACCGTTTGATATTCTGGGGGGGGGGGGGGGGGGGGGGTTGGTATTCTTGATGGAGACACGACATTTTATTTCACTGGTCTCTGGAAACAATTTCTTTTTTTTTTCACCTTGTGGGAGCTAATTTATTTTTTTTACAAAGTAACTCAAACAGGTTATTTTTTTTTTAATTTTATAGCTGAACTATCAGATCCTTGTTTACTTGACCTTAATATCCTTTTATTTTACCCACATCAGTATTTTTTCTCACAAAAAGAACATGGTGCTGTCTTTAACCAGGCCAAGGGCATGGCTTAGCTTTCTTTTGCAAACCAGTGCCTGGAGCATGTTACTCTTTTCTTCTAAGGTACAGATATAAACATCCCTGTATGAGTTTGGCAAAACATTAGGCCTTAAATTAGGGATATTTTGGCCAAAATTTAGGGCTATTTTGGCAAAGTTTTAGGGCTAACATTAGGAATTTAAGCTTTTTTCTACCCCAATATATGCCCAAACATGCTTTATTTGTACTTTAGAAAGTTTGATAAATACATACATGATAGAGTCACATTACTTATATGATAGAGTCACTTTTATACATGAATGGCAATTAATAAAATGGCTGTAACTTATGTGCAAAGAAGTTAACAAAGGGGGGTCTGGGGGGCAACGCCCCCCAGAAGCTAAAGCAATTTCCCAATTTCAATGGCAATTTTAAGACTGGAAACAATAGAGAAAAACTAGGAATGATGATTAAAATAAGGGTTTTTATATTAGGACTTTTGCCTTTTAGAGTGTTTATTTCGCCATAATGGTTTTGTCTCCCATAAGCTAGTGACTCTTTTGCAATTCAGTTTTAGTGGAAACATTTACTTAGTAAAGTGGCAGATCAGAAATACATGTATGTGAATGTTGTATAGGATGTTATTGTAAATGTATGCACATGCGGGCCCGCTGGTGTAAACCAATTGTAGATAATATTAAAATATTACTATAAATATGGGGGGGGGGCGCAGTCCCCCAGAAGCCAGAGACAATATAAAAACCCAATTCCAATGGAATTATCTGCAGACTATATATTTTTTTTAAATTTTGGGTGGAGACAGGTTATTTTTTTCTCTTACTTTTGAGGCCAGATTATTTTTTGAGCCCCCTTATGAGCCAGGTTATTTGTTTCTTGCATATCCAAAGACAGGAATTTTTTTGATAAATATACCAGGCCCCCCCCCACCCCAGAATATCAAATGGTCGGTCCCTTAGTGCAACAGAAAAAGAGATAGGGGATGAAGAATGCTCTGTGTGTGTGTGTGGGGGGGGGGGGGGGGGGTTGAAGGATCATTAGTAATTACCGCGTCAGTGCGTCAGAGAGTGAGTGAGTGAGAGAACTCGGGTTTAAAGTCCCACCAACAACGAGGTCATATGGAGACGAGACCTCACTTTAAAGTCTCATCCGAAAGACCGGGGAAGCGGGGGATCGATCTTGCGACCCCTGGATTGGTAGTCCGGAGTGTTATCCACTACGCTACAGCCGCTCCCGCGTCAGAGAGAGAGAGAGAGTACTTTGGGAGACAAAAAGAACATTACCGATAAGCGCTTGAGCGCGTCAGAGAAAGCGAGAGGGGAGATCTAGATAGATACTGCTGTGGGAGACTCGAGGATTTAAATCGATAACTTCCTTAGCCCGACAGAGGGGGAATGGGAGATAGAGGCTGCTGTAAAACACTGACGGATCATTATCGATAAACGTCTAAGCGCGACAGACAGAGGGGCTGCTGTGGGAGACTGTAGGATCATTATCGTAAGGTGCCTCAGTGCGAGAGAGAAAGATATGGAGAGAGATAGAAAGACTGCTGTTACAGTAGGAGACTGAAGGATCATTGTCGATAAGTGCCTCAGTGCGTCAGAGGTGATAAGATGATGTTGGGGACTGAAGGATCATTGATAATAATGCTTTGTGAGCCGGAAGAATTATTATCGATAAGTGCCTCGGTGCGAAATACAGAGAGGAGGAGAGAAATGGAGAGACTGCCGTGAGAGACGGGAGGATCATCATAGATAATTGCATCGGCGCGACAGAGAGAAAAAGAATTCTATGGGAGACTGAGGACAATTATCAATGGGTGTCAGCGTAACAGAGAGAGAGAGAGAGAGAGAGAGAGAGAGAGAGAATGAGAGAGAGACTGTGGGAGACAGAATGATCATTATCGTATAGCGCCTCAACGAGACAGAGAGGGAGAGAGAGACATAAGGATCATTATCGATAAGCGCCTCACTCAGCACTTCAGAGAGATAGAGATAGATAGAGAGGGAGAGAATGCTGTGGGGGACTATAGGAGCATTATCGATAAGCGCCTCAGCGCGAAAGAAAAAAACAGAGACAGAATTCTGAAGAAGACTAAATGATTATCATCAACTAGTGCCGAAGCAAGAGAGAGAGAGAGAGAGAGAGAGAGAGAGAGATTGTTGTGGAAGTCAGAAGGATCATTATCGAAAAGCACTCAGCGCGACAAAGAGAAAGGGGAAGAGGGGGAGAGAGACTGCCTTGAGAGACTGAAATATTATCGCTAAGCGCCTCAGCACGTCAAAGACAGAGAGAGAGAGACAGAGAGAGACAGAGAGAGAAAGAGAGAATGCTGTGGGAGACTAAAGACATGACGCTTATCGATAAGCGCATCAGTGCGACAGACAGAGGAGAGGAGAGAGAAGGTGCTGTGGTAAGCTGAAGGATCATTATCAATAAGCGCGACAGAGAGAGAGAAAGGAAGAGTCTGCTGTGGGAGCCTGAAGGATCATTATCGATAAGTGTCTCAGGGCAAACAAAAGAGAGAGAGGATGCTGTTAAAAAAAGAAGCATCATTATCAAAAAGATATCAGCGCAACAGAAAGAGAGAGAGAGAGGGGAGAGGGGGAGGAAGAAGGAATGCTGTGTTAGACTGAAGGATCATTATCGATAAGCGCCTAACAGCAACAGAAAGAGAGAGATAGAGGTAGAGAGAATACAGGAGGAAACTGAAGGATCATTATCGATAAGCACACCAGCGCAACCGTAAGAGAGAGGGGGAGGAGAATGCTGTGTGAGACTGAAGTATTACTATAATTAATAAAAGCCGAAGCACGAGAGAGAGAGACAGAGAGAGAGAGAGAGAGAGAGAGAGAGAGAGAAAGAGACAGAGAATGAGATACAGGCTGCCGTTTGAAACTGAAGGATATTTATCAAACACGCCTGAGCGCAACAGAATAAGAGATAGAGGATGAGGGAGATTGCTGTGGGAGATTGAAGGATCATTATCAATTACCGCGTCAGTGCGTCAGAGAGAGAGAGAGAGAGAGAGAGAGAGAGAGAGGGAGAGACTGATGTGGGAGACCGAAAGAATATTACTGATAAGAGCTAGAGCGCGACAGAGAAAGCAAAAGGGGATATCTAGATAGAGACTGCGGTGGGAGACTGAAGGATTAAAATCGATAAGTGCCTTAGCCCGACAGAGACGGAATGGGAGAAAGAGGCTGCTGTAAAAGACTGAAGGCTCATTGCCGAAAACGCCTTAGCGCGACAGAGAGAGAGGCTGCTGTGGGAGACTGAAGGATCATTATCGAAAAGCGCCTCAATTCGAGAGAGAAAGAGATGGAGAGAGATCGAAAGACAGCTGTGGGAGACTGAAGGACCACTGTCGATAAGTGCCTCAGCACGTAAGAGAAGGTGAGACGATGCTGTTGGAGAAGGATCATTGTCGATAAGTGCCTCAACGTAACAGAGAGAGACAGTGAGAGAGAGAGAGAGAGAGAGAATCCTTTAGGAGACTGAAGGATCATTATCGACAAGCGCCGCAGCTAGACAGAGGTAGGGAAGGGGAGGGGGAATGCTGTGGAAGACTGAAGGATGCATCACTGTCACAGAGTGTGAGAGAGAAAGAGAGAGAGAGAATGTTTTGGGACAATGGAGCATCTTTATCGATTAGCGGCCCAGCATAATAGTGAGGTAAGGACTGCTGTGGGAGAAAAGAGCTTCATCGACGAGCACATCAGCGCGACGGACAGAGAGGTGGGGATAAGGGGAGAAAAGATGCTGTGGCAGAATGGAGGATTATCGATCGGTGCCTCAGTGAAACAGAGAGAGAGAGAGTCTGATGTGGAAGACAAAATGAGCTTTATCGCAAAGAACTTCAGCGTGACAGAGAGAGAGAGAGAGAGAGAGAATGCCGGGCGAGACTGAAGGATTATTATCGATAAGTGCCGAAGCAAGAGAGAGAGAGACAGACAGAAAGAAAGAGAGAAGAGAGAAAAATAATGACTGCTGAGGGAGGAAAATAGATTTTTATCGATAAGCACCTTAGTGCGACAGAAAGAGAGTGGAAAAGAGCGACTGCTCTGGGGGCATCGAAAGGAGCCTCAGCACATCAAAGAGAGAGAGAGAATACTGTGGGAGACTGAAGCAGCATTATCGAAAAGTGTCTCAGCGCGACAGGGAGAGAGGTTGTGTGTGGGTGGGCAGAGAGAGAGAGAGCGAGAGAGAGAACGCTGTGGGAGACAGAAGGATCATAATCGATTAGAGCCTCAGCGCGACAGAGAGTTGGTTGGTTGGTTCTTCTGGGTTTAACGTCCCTTTGAGACAGTATTTCAGTCTATATCGGGCCGTTTACCAAAGAGAGGAAGAAAGAAGAGAGAAATGATAGACGAGAGAAAAATGTCCAAACAACCCCCATCCGCACCTACTTCAAGCACAGTAAGCCCTTGCCCTATGTAGGACGCCCCGGCACTGGAAGTTACACGCAGCACCTTCGCACCACCCAACTAACCCCGCGACAGAGAGGAAAAGGGAGAGAGAAGGCTGGGGGAGACTGACGGATTGATATGGGAGAGCGCATCAGCTCGTCGGAGACAGAGAGTGAGAGAGAAAGCTGTGGGAGTCTGAAAGATAAATATCGATTAGCGCCTCAGTTAGAGAGAGAGAGAGAGAGAGAGGGGGGGGGGAAGAAATAGAGACTGCTGTGGGAGGTAAATGGATTCTTATCGATAAGCGCCTTCGTGCAACAGAAAGAGAGTGGAAAAGAGCGACTGCTCTGGAAGCATCGAAATGAGATTCAGTACATCAAAGAGAGAGAGAGAGAGAGAGAGAGAGAGAGAGAGAGAGAGAGAAAGAGAGAGGGAGAGAGAATACTGTGGGAGACTGAAGCAGCATTATCGAAAAGTGTCTCAGCGCGACAGGGAGAGAGGGTGTGTGTGGGCGGAGAGAGACAGAGAGAGCCTCAGCACGTCAAAGACAGAGAGAGAGAGAGACAGAGAGAGAAAGAGAGAATGCTGTGGGAGACTAAAGACAAGACGCTTATCGATACGCGCATCAGTGCGACAGACGGAGGAGAGGAGAGAGAAGGTGCTGTGGTAAGCTGAAGGACCATTATCAATGAGCGCGACAGAGAGAGAGAAAGGAAGAGTCTGCTGTGGGAGGTAAATGGATTCTTATCGATAAGCGCCTTCGTGCAACAGAAAGAGAGTGGAAAAGAGCGACTGCTCTGTGAGCATCGAAATGAGATTCAGTACATCAAAGAGAGAGAGAGAGAGAGAGAGAGGGAGAGAGAATACTGTGGGAGACTGAAGCAGCATTATCGAAAAGTGTCTCAGCGCGACAGGGAGAGAGGGTGTGTGTGGGCGGAGAGAGACAGAGAGAGAGAAAGAGAGAGAGAGAGAATGCTGTGGGAGAAAAAATGATCATCATAGAGAGAGAGAATACTGTGGGAGACTGAAGCAGCATTATCGAAAAGTGTCTCAGCGCGACAGGGAGAGAGGGTGTGTGTGGGCGGAGAGAGACAGAGAGAGAAAAAGAGAGAGAGAGAGAATGCTGTGGGAGAAAAAATGATCATCATAGAGAGAGAGAATACTGTGGGAGACTGAAGCAGCATTATCGAAAAGTGTCTCAGCGCGACAGGGAGAGAGGTTGTGTGTGGGTGGGCAGAGAGAGAGAGCGAGAGAGAGAACGCTGTGGGAGACAGAAGGATCATAATCGATTAGAGCCTCAGTGCGACAGAGAGTTGGTTGGTTGGTTCATTTGGGTTTAACGTCCCTTTGAGACAGTATAAGCGAGTTCGGAGTTCCACACTTTGCATGCGCACATTCAGATTTTGCTCTCGGAGGTCAGAGGTCACGGATGCCAAACGCTGTATACGCATAGCGTAACACACCAACATATCGACTAATATTTCAATTTATAAACATTCCCTGTCTATTTAGTCTTGCGAAAATAATGTGACTATCCATTTTCTCCGAGTTGAAAACAATTTTCAGTCATATCAATTATTTTTAATCATGAAAATGGTGTTTTATATCGATTGACCAGGTAAGCGTAATGATGACCTATCGGATTTTTCGACACTTGACCTCTGACCGAGAAAATTTCTCCTCCAGTCCAACCGGAAACGCGGAATTCCGAACTCGCTTATTTCATGGTCTATATCGTGCCGTTTACCAAAGAGAGGGAGAAAGAAACTAGAGCATGTGAGCAGGGGCTCACGTTTACCCCCGGCCAGGGTCACCGCAAAATAAAAACACATTTAATACAAGCAAATGTTAACTAACAGACAGATGGACAATCTATTACAAATCCAGTGAATGGCCTATAAACAAATACCAAAAGGTTCCATTAAAATAAATGCAAATTATGTTAGTAAAGTTTCAACGTAAGTTTACATAAACTTCTATGTCTGCGACCTTGACCTAAAGTCAGCAGCAGCATCCAAATGATGTCAACTAATCAGTTTAAAGCTAGATGTAAACCTAATAACATAGCAATCTGAGAAATTTTTGACATAAATTTTCCCATTTATTGCACTGGAGTGAGAGATGGGAAAAAGAAAAAAAAGAAGGATAAAAGAAATCTTAGCATCCTGATTTTCTTTCCACCAATATGTATGGCCATTCTCAAGATGTATACAAAATTTGAAGACTGTGGATTTATGAGAACAGAGAAATCTGTGACAAAAAAAAATAGAGAGAAAGAAAAAAAGGACAAAGGGAATGAAAAGCAGGAGGAGGCTGATTCTCTCTTACACAGTACAACTTGTCATACACAACGTTTGAACCAAATTTCAAAATCCAAGCTAAAGTGGTTCCTAAGAAATCTTTGACAGAAATTTTATTGGAGAGAAAGAAAAAGTGGACAAACAAAGAGAAGGATAAGCAGGAAGAGGCTGATTCTCTCTTACATGATACAGCTATTCACACCCAACATTTGTACCGAATTTCAAATTCCTAGCTGTAGTAGTGCCTGAGAAATCTGTGACAAAAATTTAATTGGAGAGAAAGAAAAAATGGACAAACAAAGGGACTGATAAGCAGGAGGAGGCTGATTCTCTCTTACACGGTACAACTAGTCATACCCAAGTTTTGTATCAAATTTCAAAGTCCAAGCTGTAGTGGTTCCTGAGAAGTCTGTGACAAAACTTTAATTGGTGAGAAAGAAAAAATGGACAAACAAAGAGAAGGATAAGCAGGAAGAGGCTGATTCTCTCTTATATGATACAGCTATTCACACCCAACATTTGTACCGAATTTCAAATTCCTAGCTGTAGTAGTGCCTGAGAAATCTGTGACACAAATTTAATTGGAGGAAAAGAAAAAATGGACAAACAGAGGGACTGATTAGCAGGAAGAGGCTGATTCTCTCTTACACGGTACAACTAGTCATAACCAAGTTTGTATCAAATTTCAAAGTCCTAGCTGTAGTGGTTCATGAGAAGTCTGTGACCAAACTTTCTAATTGGAGAGAAAGAAAAAATGGACAAACAAAGGGACTGATAAGATGGAGAAGACTGATTTTCTCCTACACGGTTCAACTAGTCATACCCAAGGTTTGTATCAAATTTCAAAGTCCTAGCTGTAGTGGTTCCTGAGAAGTCCGTGACAAAAATTTAATTGGAGAGAAAGAAAAAATGAACAAACAAAGGGACTGATAAGCAGGAGAAGGCTGATTCTCTCTTACACGGTACAACTAGTCATACCCAACGTTTGTACCAAATTTCAAAGTCCTAGCTGTAGTGGTTCCTGAGAAATCTGTGACAAAAAATTAATTGGAGAGAAAAAAAAAATGGACAAACAAAGGGACTGATAAGAGGAGAAGGCTATTTTCTCTTACACCGAAGAACTAGTCATACCCAACGTTTGTACCAAATTTCAAAGTCCTAAATGTAGTGGTTCCTGAGAAGTCTGTGACAAAAAATTAATTGGAGGCTCTATATGAAATTTCGTTACAATTGGCCCAGTTCTTTTTAGGGGATTGTTTGATATTATCAAAATATGAGAGGTCTGGGTCAAAGGTCAAAGAATGACCTTGACCTCTTGTACTCACAAATCTTCATGTTCTCATTAAGATAACTGTATACCAATTCTTAGGCACATCTCTTCAAAACTTTCCATGAAATCTTATGTTATAGCATTTTCCCATATTTGACCTTGCCGTAAAAAAGATCAAGGTCAACCCATGGTCATAATTTGAACAATCTTGACAGTACTCGAGTACCCAAAGCTACATACCAAGTTTCAAGGCCATCGGTCAATTGGTTCTTGAGAAGAAGATTCTTAAGGTTTTTACCAAATATGTGCGTGGCGGCCATGTTGGTCATATGACCTGGACCGTATGAATAAGTTTTTGTTCCCTCAACTCCTGGAGGCTCTGTATGAAATTTGGTTTTAATTGGCCCAGGGGCTTTTGAGGAGATTGTTTGAATTGTCAAAATATGAGAGTTCTAGGTCAAAGGTCAAAAAATGACCTTGACCTCTTGTACTCATAAATCTTCATGTATTCATTAAGATGACTGCAGAAACCAATTTTTAGCCCAAAATCTTCAACAGTTTCCAAGATAGCTTATGTTCTAGCATTTTGCCACATAAAAGCACAAGGAAGCAAATTTGACCTTATCGTAAAAAAGGTCAAGATCAACCCAAGGTCATAATTTGAACAATCTTGGTAGTACTCCCGTACCCGATGCTACATACCAAGTTTCAAGGCCGTCGGCCTACTGATTCTGGAGAAGAAGATTTTTTTAGGTTTTTATTATATATGGGCATGGCGGCCACGTTGGTCATGAGACCAGGACCGTTTGAACAACTTTTTGTTCCTAAGGTCCCAGGAGGCTCAATATGAAATTTGGTTACAATCGGCCCAGTGGTTCCAGAGGAGAAGTTGTTTGAAATTGTGGACGGACGGACGGACGACGGACGGACGGACGGACGGAAGACGGACGACGGAGCCTGACCATACTATAAGCTCCCCCTGAGCCTCTGGCTCAGGTGAGCTAAAAATGGATAAACAAAGGGATTGATAAGGAGGAGGAGGCTGATTCTCTCTTATACGGTACAATTAGCCATACCCAACGTGTGTACCAAATTTCAAAGTCCTAGTTTTAGTGGTTCCTGAGAAATCCGTGACAGAAAAAATGATAACATACACACAAACACACACAAAAACATAATAACGAAAAGACCAAAAACTATGGAGAGAAAGAAAAAATGGACAAACAAAAGGAATGATAAGCAGGAGAGGGATTCTCTCTTACAAAGTACAACTACTCATACCCAACATTTGTACCAAATTTCAAAGTCCTGGCTGTAGAGGTTTCTGAGAAATCTGTGACAAAAATTTAAATAGAGAGAAAGAAAAAAATGGACAAACAAAGGGACTGATAAGCAGGAGAAGGCTAATATTCTCTTACACGGTACAACTAGTCATACCCAATGTTTGTACCAAATTTCAAAGTCCTAGCTATAGCGGTTCCTGAAAAATATGTAACAAAAATAAATTGGAGAGAAAAAAAATGATAAACAAAGGGACTGATAAGAGGAGAAGGCTGATTCTCTCTTACACGGTACAACTAGTCATACCCAACGTTTTTACCAAATTTCAAAGTCTTAGCTTTAGAGGTTCCTAAGAAATCTGTGACAGAAAAAAAATGTTAACATACACACAAACACACACACACAAACATATTAACGGAAAGACAAAAAACTATATACCCCCTATATACTTCGTACACCGGGGGTATAACGAGCAATGATAGACGAGAGAAAAAATGTCCAAACAACCCCAACCCGCACCTACTGCAAGCACAGTAAGCCCTTGCCCTACTACTGTTCTAATCCGTAGGACGCCCCGGCACTGGAAGTTACACGCAACACCTTCGCACCACCTAACCACCCCCGCGACAGAGAGGCAAAGGGAGAGAGAAAGCTGGGGGAGACCGACGGATTGTGACATGGAAGAGCGCATCAGCTCGTCAGAGACAGAGAGTGAAAGAGAAAGCTGTGGGAGACAGATAAGTATCGATTAGCGCCTCAGTTCGACAAAGAGAGAGAGAGAGAGTGCCGCGTGAGACAGAAGAGTCAGTATCGATAAGTGTCTCAGCGCGATAGAGACAAAAATGCTGCGGGAGACAGAAGGATCATTATCTCATTATCGCAACGGTTATAATTATGATTATAGCTTTTTAAAAAATCCGTTCCATTCCATAACATAAAACTTTGCAACACATATATCGCTTCGTCGCATTTTGGTTGTCGATCCGTAGTGCATTGGTGACGATGTCGATAAACGTGCTAAAGTGCGCTCCAGTCCATAAATTATATTATTAGCCTTAGCCGATACCATTTAGAGTCAATAAAGGTGTGTAGTTTGTGCAGACGTCACACTGTTTATAGACAATTGTAGCAGCATGAGCTGGTACCAGAGTAATCCTAGAGGTTACCGGTTGGTTGGTTGTTTAGGGTGTAACGGTTCTTTGAGACAGTATTTCAGTCTATATCGAGCTGTCTCCTAGATAGAAAGAGAAGAGAAATGATAGGGGAGAGAAGAATGTCCAAACAACCACACCCGCACCTACGGCAAGCACAGTAAGCCCTTGCCCTACTATATCCAAATAAGCAGGACGCCCCGGCACTGGCAGTTACCCAGCACCATCGCCCGACCACGATCACTCCCAAGAAAGTTACCGAGAAACATGGGCTAGCAGCACAGTATCCTTTCGAAGAACTACACAGTATACGGGTGGTAAACCTAAGAACTGCCACGAACATCGCTACACTCCATTTCATCTGGGTGTTTTACTTTGACTTTGCTTCTACTAATGCATATAATGTGTATTTGTTTTGATATTATAATGGAAGGAATACATCTCTCAATGATCAGCAGTTTAATTGGCGTCATTTTAATTTGGCGACTTTCTTCTTTTCCGCCAATATCGCCAAAATAAAGTGATCGCCAAATATAAGTGTTTTACAGTAGTTACATGATTTATGATGTTGGAACTACCCCGTTGTGGCGTGCGAACAAAATTACGTTAACACAATTTCGTGGTAGTTCCTAGATTTTTCCACCCGTATCATTTCTCATTTCTTTCTATCTAGGAGACAGCTCGATATAGACTGAAATACTGTCTCAAAGAACCGTTACACCAAAAAAAAAAAAAAAAAAAAACAACCGGTAACCCCTAGCATTGCCTCAAAAGTTACTTGGCCAGTTGTTACCAAATTTCATATATAAGCTGCCTGGGATTGAGGGAACAAAAGTATGTTCAATTTGTCCTGTCACATGATGAACATGGCTGCTATGTCTTTATACGGTAACCAGCAACTAGATGAAAGTGAGATATAGGCATGGCTTTCTATAGTATCTGTGTTGGAGTTGCAAACTTCAATTGAATGATCTGGTTTAGCCTTAATTTGTGGCAATGCACAAGAAAAAACATTCAGCTGATATTTTCAGGAAACTTGGCATCTGCAAATTTATTCCAAAACAATTTTCAATGATATTTTCCAATTATAAGAACTTTCTAATACCATAAGTGCTTTATTGTTACATGTTCTTCATTTCAAAGTTTTCTTTTGGAATAATTGACGAGTTCTTACACTGCGGCCCCAAAACTAATTGTGATAGGATTATTGTTCTTGGTTACTGCACTTCCTGTCGTTACCCTCTATTTATATATGAAATTTCATTCAGTTCCTTTTAATACTTTCAGAGATCCCATGATCTGAAGTCAGGAATGCTAATTGCTAGAGTGCAAAACCCAGATCAACTTACAACATCGTAGGCAGAAAATGAATTCAAGAATACTTCTTGTTCAAGCCTTTTTGATCTAATAAGTCTTGCACTGGCTTATTGGAAAGCGTACCCTCAGAGTTATCAATATAACAGTATCATTGTATGGGTACCTATGCCAGCAACCATTATTACAGATTTTTTTTGACATTGAAAATTTTAAATATTTGGAATTTTATCTCACCTACCACAATATATATCTGTGCAAGGATACTTTGCAATTTTCAGAAAATTCCTGTACTAGTTGTATCGTTTAATTATTTATTCAGTTATATTTCTTTCATCTTTTTTTTTTAAATACGTATTTATGGAAATAGTGTAAATGCTACATTGTTATTCATATGTAGATGTAAAACCGCCTTATAAAATTCACAGCTCTTTGAAGGAGATGAACTATATAAGCTTTTAATAGCTTTCGTTCAAATCCTTAAACTGCTTGTTTGTAATTTGTGATTATATATGTACATTTGAGTGAAATAAAATATGTTTAAACCAAGGATACTGTTATGTGAAGGGGTAATCGCAGGCGTACATGTACTGGGTAATAAAGTGCCACTGGTGTAAAGATTATGCATGAGTCTGACATTATTTAAAACAATTTCTCTTTATTACATCAGCAGCAACTGATATTAATGTTAACACATTCTCTAAATTAGTGTTGCTGAATAATAGAGATGATACTTCCACCAGTGCAGTCTGTGGGCCTCCTCCTGGAATGTAATTGCCTTGCTGATCGTGCAGAATACTTTTTCTGATGAATTTGTTTTAACTGTAACAGCTTTCAATGTATTTGATAATAATACTAATCATAGAAACAGTAATAGTCATAATACTTTTTGCACTTTTATTGTTGCAGTTCATATTTTATTTTTCCACGAACAATATATTATGGCAAGTTTAGTCAGTTATTTTTCTGTAAAAATACTAAATATGGCTCTTGTGCACCAAATCTGTCATTAAATTACAACCAAAAAAATTGTCAAAAACATGAATGTTATAAATCTTGAAAAAATTCAAGCATGAATAATTTCGTACAGTTGGATAATTCTTTTGGAGTAAAGTCAAGCTTAATATGAGCTGTTCTTTTCAACAAATTAAAAATGAAAAAGTGGGATAGAATCTGACCTTCAAAAATTATGGCATGAATAAGTTGAACAGTTTGATAATATCTGTTTCTTTTATAGGTATCAAATCAAGCTTTATACGAACTGTTCTTTTTCAACAAACTACTGTAAAAGTGTATGATATTATTGGATTGTGTGATATTCTGATATTGGACAGTGTGAATGTGATGTCTTTGCTAGTTGAAGGAAGACTTAACAGTAGTGAACTGTTGTTACCTGTTACTGCAGAAGAGTAGATTCATAGTACAGGATGCGCCGAAAGAAGAACTGGAGACGGTCTGAAGTCCGAAGGTCGATTTTGGATAGAAGCTGCAGCTACCAGACCGGGTTGACTCCTGAGTCGACTTCTAATGTCATGCAGACTTCCGAGTCTGTTATGACAAAGGGCCTTATAGAGGCAAGACCTGTCAGTGTGCAGGCACATCAAAGAAATCATTGTCAATTGACCAAAGGGTATAAAGCAAGTTTTGTAGAGAGACATTGTCAAATAAACACACAAATCCCATATCATAATACTGATACCAGTACTATCCCACATACTTTGACTAAAACTAAGGGTCCTTGTTTGACTGAATATGATAATGGGAGCCAACCTTTTCAGCAAATGTCAGTTTTGACATCGATCGAGTTAGACAGTATTAAAAACACATGTATTGCCAAACCGGTGACTGATAGTATTTTGCCCAGCTCTTGCAGTCATTGTTTTCAGAGCTTAAAACCATTTCATTCAGAGTCATTTATCTGTGGCTCATTTCATCAAGGAAGTGACAGATTCAGTGTAGAGTCTAGGGGAAGCCATTGTGTGTCAAATGCTCTTTGTGCCCTAATTCATGCTCAGTTTTCAAATACTTTTTCAATTACTGAGGTAGATCAAATACTTATTGAAGGAGATATTTTATACCAAAAAATCATATCTTCATTGAAAGCTTAACAGAAATACACCAGTAGATTGTTAACATTTGATGAAATTCCAGAAAATGTAAATGTCTTCAAAAGAGATATACATATCATAAGGTCAGATGTTGTTTTGGGCGTTGCAGTACATCAATTTGGTAATACATCATCTCCAACTCTGGCAAGTCAATGTTCACAGCATTTCTTCATATGTTCTGGTCATGATTGGTTCAATATGTTCAGCAGTATACAAAAAAGATGGCATGTACACTTTTTTGATTCACATTTTCGTGCTCAAAATGGTCTTTCATCATGCGATGGATATTCAGTTTTAATAAGATTCAGATGTTTAGATGATTTGATCACTTTCATGTACGCATTATATGACAGCATGCAAATAAACATGACAACAAAGTATGATTTGCTGCCACTTGCTATGACATTTACAGAAAATTCTCTTGTTGGCATAGATCAGATTGACAGTGTGGTTTCTTCTCAAACGCTACCTCTAGCTCAGTCAAGCAATTTAGGGCCATCTTGTAGGAGTATGCAGTTTGATTTATTACCTGAAACAATAAGTATATGTGAACATGAATACAGAGTTACTGATTATTCAGAAAATCTTCTCGACAACTATTTTGAGGATCAGAATATCAGACAGCAAAAGAAAACACAAAATATTTATGTTGAAATGAGTATGCCTAAGAAAACATGTGAAAACAAAATGAAGAAAAAACGTACCGAGTAAAACGCTGTATTTAAAAGGAAACAAAGAAGTAAGTCAGTTTTTAAAGAAAAAGAAAAAATATATCAGCTTGCCTCAAAACAGTCTGCTAGAAAGAAGCCAGCTTTTAAAGAAAAAGAAAGGGTACATCAGCTTGCATCAAAGCAGTCTGTCAGGAATCCAGCTCTTAAAGCAATAGAAAGGGTAAATCAGCTTGCATCGAAACAGTGTGCCAGAAAGAAACCAGCTGTTAAAGAAAAAGAAAGAGTAAATCAGCTTACATCAAAACAGTCTGCTAGAAAGAAGCCAGATTTTAAAGAAAAAGAAAGGGTAAATCAGCTTGTATCAAAGCAGTCTGCTAGAAAAGAGCCAGCCTTTACAGAAAAAGAAAGGGTAAATCAGCTTGCATCAAAGCAGTCTGCTAGAAAGAAGCCAGATATATTAGCAAAAGAATGTGCCAAAAAGCCATTAGCCAGACAAAACCAAGAATTTAAAGAAAAAGAAAGGGTATATCAGCTTGCATCAAAGCAGTCTGCTAGAAAAAAAGGCAGGTATATCAGTGAAAGAATTTGTACAGAAGCAGACATACAGACAGGACCCAGCTTTTAAAGAAAAAGAGAAGATATATCAGCTAGCTAGTAAGCGGAGGCAAAGGCAAAAACCTTTCATTTTGGAATGTGAAGAATCGCTCAGCAGCAGCGTAGGCAAGAGAAAAGAAAATTGGAAGATACACGTGAGCTGAACATGGAAAACAAAAGGCGTAAAATTGCTGAAGAAAAGTCTTATGAAATTGATCCATGTGAAGTATATGATAGAAAAAGACATGAAAGTGTAGCAGAATGTCTTAAACAATTTCATGAAAATATTTCAGTAGGACCTCTGTTTGTTTGTACTTGTTGTCACCAAACATGGTTTCGAAAAAGTGTATCAATGCTAAAAAACCACTAACATTATGAAGTACAGTATGAATTATTGCACCAAACTGAAATCAGTTGATAGTAAGGAGTGGATATGTCACACTTGTTTGTCAGCATTAAAAGATGGTAAAGTTCCCAAACTGTCAGTTGCCAATGGAATGATATGGCCAACCAAACCTTCAGAGTTAGATTTGCACCAGCTTGAAGAAAGATTAATAGCACTGCGTATTCCTTTTATGCAAATTAGAGAACTGCCACGTGATGGTCAGTATTCACTTAAAGGAAATGTAATCAATGTACCCGTTGATATTCAGCCCACTGTGAACTCTCTTCCAAGACCTATGGATGAAAATTTTACAATTGCCATCAAGTTGAAGAAAAAACTGTCGTGTAAGAAAATAGATTTCAAAGAAAGTGTAAGACCAATGAAAGTTCTGACAGCATACACTGGCTTCTAAATAATAGTGATATGTATATAATTCAGGTATTGCAGTTGATAACAGCTGGTTCCAATCAGTGACTGAAAGTGCAGAGGATACTGTACAAGAGTTTCTGGAAATGTCAGTGCAAAATACAAATCCTGATACGGACATAAATGATTCAATGCTGGACGAAGATAAAACTGTTCCTTTGGTACCTAAAATTAGGGAAAAGGGTGATGGATATAAATCAGATGTATTCAGTGAGGTAGATTGTAATGAGCATGTTGGAAATGTTGATACCTTGGTGGATGATGCTAATATTGAAAATAAGTTCGATCAAGTGTTGACCTTTGCCCCTGGAGAAGGACGACATCCCCTTAGCTTGTATCAAGATACAGATGCAGAGTATTAATGTTTCCCTACTATCTTCTGTGGTCAGAGACGTCCTGATAAGACTGAGAGAACAACTTTAGTTCATTAGAGTGACATTGTTAAATGGGAGCTACGAAGCATTGATAGAAGAACTGCTCAGTATGTTCCAAACATTTTCTTCAAGCATAAAACGCTTCAAATGAAACAAATAAGTGACAAAGTTAACTTAGCTGTAAGAAGATGTAAAAATAAAGGCAAGAACATTACAGCAGCAGAGGCAAGAGATCCAGCATATTTGGGGAGACTTATGAAACTTGATGAAGGTTATTGTATATTTCGCCAGCTTAGAAATTCTCCAGCGTATTTAGAAAAAAGGAAGAAAGACATATTTGCAATGATTAGGCAACTGTCTTTACCTACTTGGTTTATATCTTTGTCAGCTGCTGATACTAGATGGGATGAACATCTGAAGATGTTAGCGAAACTGAATGATGAAATTGACTATTCAGAGAAGGATGTTGAGGCTTTAACTTGGCAAGAGAAAACAAGACTTGTTCAGAAAGACCCAGTAACTTGTTCAAGATATTTTGATCACAGGGTACAAGAATTCTTGAACACTGTCCTTAAAAGTGAATTTGAACATATTGGGAAAGTGATAGATTTCTTCTACAGAGTGGAATTTCAGCAACGTGGTTCTCCTCATATCCACATGCTTATTTGGATTGAAAATGCGCCTAAATTGGAAAAAAACCAAGGGTGAAGAAATAATTCAGTTTGTTGATAATTACCTTACATGCAGTACTGAAGATAAAGAAATTGGGGAGCTTGTTGAACTTCAGTCACATAAACATTCAAAGTCATGCAGAAAGAAAGGAAAGGCAATATGTAGATTTGGATTTCCTTTGCCTCCTCTTTCAAGAATAATGTTATTGCATCCTTTGGATGAAGCGATTGAAAACTACAAAAAGAAACACTCAGAACGTCAGAAATCAGTGAATGAGTACAAAGATGTGTCTGAAATTGGATTTGATGATTTTTTGGAGCAAGTTGCCAAGATGGACTTTGAAAGTTACATCAAGTGTATAAGAAGTTCACTCACTGCTCCAAAAGTTTTCCTCAGGCGGAATCCAAATGAGATGAGAATTAATATGTTCAACAAAACAGTTCTTCTTGGTTGGAAGGCAAATCTTGATATTCAGATGGTTCTTGAACCATATGGTTGTGCAGCATATGTTGTTGGCTATATAAGCAAATCTCAAAGAGGCATGAGCGCACAGCTTGATGCAGCAGCAAGAAAAGCTCGAAAAGGAAATTTTGATATAAAGAAACAAGTAAGACATATTGGAAATGTGTTTTCAAACTATGTTGAAGTGAGTGCACAAGAAGCAGTATACCTTGCTTTGCAGATTCCTCTAACAAAAGCTACAAGGGAGATTGTTTTCATCAATACGTCCATCCCAGAGTAAAGAGTATTTTTACTTAAATCTAAATCTGTGCTTGATGAACCTCCTGCTGAATCTACTGACATAGAAGCAGACAATATAATTCAGAGGTACGCAAAACGACCTAGACAGCTTCAGAAATTCTGTTTGGCAGATTATGTCTCTACAGTTGTTATTGTTTATCCTAAAGGGAATAGCTTACCTGACATGACTGGAGACAGAAATGAAGATGATGGTTATTCATATGATTCTAGTGATGAAAATGATGAAGATGATAATAATGAGAGTGTTGAATCTGAATATCATGGATCAGATCTGTTATATGTAGCAAAGAATGGGACAAAGTATAAACGTAGGAGAGTTCCTAGAATAATACGTTATGTGAGGTATGATAGAAAGAAAGACCCAGAAAATTACTAAAGAGAACGACTTATGCTGATTATGCCCTGAAGAAACGAAGCAAAAGATTTGTTAGGTTCCTTTGAAACATATAAAGCTCATTACAATTTCTTGAAAGCCACTCTTGAATCTAAACGCAGCCAGTATGAACATTATTTTGAAGAACTTGAGCTTGCAAGGAAAATGGCAGAAGAGGAAGACGCTTATGATGAGATAGCAGCAAATGCAGAACATGAAAACAGAGACGCAGAGGAAGAAGGTAAAAGAGAAGCTGAAAACTTTGTATATTTTAATCCAGATAGAGTAATAGAACATCGACAGTATGATATTTGTATAGAGATACAGGCTGCTTATTCAGTGCCATCTGTAGAAATCAATGGAGTCATGTTACCTGATGAAAAATACTTAAATTTGCTTAGGAGTTTTAATTTGAGACAAAGAGAATTTTTTAATCATGTATTGTATTGGATGAAATGCATGGAAGAACCACTGTACGCTTTCTTGTCAGGTGGAGTCGGGGTTGGCAAATCTGTGCTCATCAAAGCACTGTATCAGAGTCTGTACAGATTTCTAAACTTGAGAGAAGGAGAAAATCCTGATGATATTAGAGTTCTTCTTTGTGCGTACACTGGCAAAGCTGCATATAATATTAATGGTATCACCATTGCCTCTGCTTTCTTAAAGGAGTTCAAACAAGGTAGTGACCTTTTGTCAGCATATGAACTGAACACATTGAGAGTGAAATATAGACATTTGAAAGTGATTATTATAGACGAAATCTCTATGGCAGGAACAAACACCTGACCTTCCTAGATACAGTTTGCAACAGCTCAATGGAACAAAAGTCAGTTTTGGTGGTTTAAGCATCATTGCTGTGGGAGATTTGTACCAGCTTATGCCAGTATGTGACAAGTGGATATTCAGTGACCCATCAAAGGATGCTTCAGCTCTAGCATATAATTTATGGAAAGATTATTTTAAATTGTAGGAACTTGTTGATATTATGCGACAAAAAGATGCTAAATCGGCTAAATCGGCTTCGACAGAATGAGCTGACAGAAGATGACAAAAATGAACTGAAGAAACATACTGTCAACCCCAATATGACGAATTATCCGTAGGAGGCTCCTCATTTATTCACTGAAAACAAGTTTTTAGATAGACACAATGAGAATTATTTGAATAGATTATCAGAAGAAAAAGTTGTTATCCCATGTCATGATACAGTTGTTTCTGCGAATATTTCCTTTAAAAAAGCAGGAAACTCATTGAAGCACTTCCAGAGGATTCGAACAAAACTGCTAATTTGCAAAAGATTTGACAGTAGCAATTGGGATGATTTATGATATAACAGTCAATGTCAATGTAGAGGATGGTTTGACAAATGGGTCTACGTTTGTTGTCAAATTCATTGAATACAAAATGGAAGTCACAAATCGTCCCAGCATTATATGGGTTTTATTTGAAGATTCTTAAATTGGCCAGTCAACTCGTGAGAAATTTTCTAATAGGGGTTTGCTCAGTACAAACATAGGTAAAGCAGGGACTCTAATATTTGATATTGAACGAACATTTATCTACAACTTCAAAACATACCAAAGAATTTAATTTCCTTTGAAACCATCAGCAGGTAAAACTATTCATAAAGCTCAGGAGTCTACAGTTGATGAAATCGTAGTAGACCTGTCTCAAACGAGACTTAGGAAGCAACCTCATATTCACTATGTTGCTCTTAGTAGAGTCAGAAAACAAGTGAAAATTGAGATGCAGCGGTTAAAGTCAGAAGCACCTCTTGAATTGTGTTATGTTCCATTATATAAAGTTGATTCACACAAGATCAAAATTTCATTTAATAATGCAAGGTCCTTACATTAGCACTTTAAAGACATTGAATTTGAGCCAAATGTTTTGTCAGCAGATGTGATTGGGTTTGCAGAATCCAGGCTGCGTGCAAGAGATGATAGTAGTCATTTTGCTCTGAAAACTTTCAAACTTTTGAGATTGGATGAAGCAGAACTTGATTCTGGGAACAGGCCATACCATGGGCTTGCTTTGTACCTCAAGGATCATTTTGAAATTCAGAGAATAGAAAAATTCCATTCTCACATATGCGAATTCATGTTGGCTAGCATGTACAGCAGTGTAAAGGGATGTTTCCAAGTTTTACACTTCTACAAATTTCCTAAAAGTGTGCAAATGGATGTAAGAAATGATTTTCAGCATTATCTCTTACCATTGGTAGATATGCATACCAAATTGGTAATAATGGGTGATTTTAACATACATTCAAATGCCAACACTTCAACATTTGTAGATTTCATGATGAAACAATTTAAATGTGAGCAGCACATCAATCAGTCAACTACTGATTCTGAATCGGTGATAGATCTTATTTTTACAAACTGTCCAGTATCCAGTGATGTTATTGAGGCTTACTGGAGTGACCACAAACTGGGTTATTGTGCACTGGATGCATAGATAAAATACTTACTATACATCTGAAAGAACACATAGAATTCATCCACAAGGTAATTAGCAATACCAGCCTGCAGGCAGGGGCTGGTATTGCTAGTGGTTATAGCAAGGATGGGTGGCCACCAAACAAAATTCTGTTATTTGCCATTATATGCAAAGGTGGGTCCAGGCTTGCTATTTTGATAAAGCAAGGTCTGGACCATTGGCTACTAGAGTGGTGGAAGTGATACATGTATCCTGTATCTGTAGGGGAAGACAATGTATGCACTTGCAGATGGGTATTATTTTCTTAACCAAGTTACCTGACAGTCTGCTGTTTTTAGTACCTCTTTAAAGCTGCCTGTGTGTGCTAGGCCTCGTCCCTGTGACACCATACAGGGTGTCTAAAAACATAGACCTTTATGGAAATTGCTGTAACTCCTTTATTTATCGAGGAAACTTTCCAAAAATTTGTACGATAGTAGCAATTTGATGCTCCTTTGCATTTATGATGTTTATTAACAGGTGGCCTAGCTTACAGGAAGTGACGTCATAAAGTTTTAAGTTGACGGTTATAGCGTCATTTCTATTTTGTCTGCACTGTTGAAACTGCATACTGTTATCAAGTGAAATGTTTTAAAACTTAGAGCGTTCTAAAGCTTACATTCTAGGAGAGAAGGATTTACATTATCTCAGATAATGGATATCTTGAATAATGCAAAGCAAATTGTATTACATGACCTTTTTGAAGCTTTAAAGCAAGATTGCAGGTCAACACAAAATTATCTTCAGATTAATAATAAAAATCAACTAAAATGGTCAAATTATAGCTTTGAAGTCGTTCAGCTATTAAAAATTAGTAGGACACTAAAACGAAACAAGCTGCTTATCAGTTCTTTGCCAGTTTCAGTTCTTTAATGATCTTTGATGATACTGCCTTTATGGGCCTGCCTCTTCCCTTTTCTTGCTAAACTTTCTGGCTTTATCATGAACAGCCTATTCTACCACCCAGTTCCAACCACAACATAACAGCCAATTTCCCCTGCGTTTTATTTTTCTCAGATTTTCTTCCACTATTTGAGATTTTTTGAACCCTTGTTTCCTAAGAATGCAGACCTGAGAGCGCTCTGAAAGCATTCTTTTTTTTCTGCTTAATGCCATTTTATGTTTCCAGCAATGCAGATGAGAAAAATGATGTCATTTATACTTTATGACGTCATCATGACGTCACTTTCGGTTGAAGTACTTTTTGACAAAGAAACTTATCCAGTAACATGTTGCTACATCCATGCAAGATTTTGCAAAGTTTCCTTCGTAAATAAATGAGTTACAGCTATTTCAAATAAGGTCCATGTTTTTTAGACACTCTGTAATTTTAGAGATGTGCCACCAGCCTTATCTACAGGAGCATAAAATGTGTACCCCTGCAGAGCTGGGTTGGTAGTGATGGGGGTAACTTGGAGTTCGCAGGTCCTAATCTGAGTTTTGTCAGATGAATTGTTAGTCTCAAAATAAGTTAAGTTAGTGATTTCAGAGTAAAAATATTAGTGTTTTACACATTGCAGAATTAACTGTACTGTAAAAATCTTAAATATTGGGATAGCTTGTACTGAGCCAACAGTATAAACCTGAAGTCTGATCAGAGTCTTCACTGCTTGCCATTCCCTCTGCAACTTTCATACCTGTTGCTGTATTAATTGCAAAGCTAACTGTTCCATTTTTTGGGACAGTTATGATTATTGTTTTGGGAGTCCCAATCTTTAGTATTTTTTACAGTTTTTTGGATACATTTCAAGGGAAGCAACTCTGCCTTTTAGCCTATCTTGTCTTACTTCTCAATAGGGGTTTAGAGAAGAATTTTCTCCACTTTGGGCAGATTCTCTCTTTTCGATGTAAACCCTAATGTTGTATGAGTTCGACATCGGAAGCAAACAAGAAGTCACAAAAATGGTTTCCCTTTGTGTGAATGGCAGCACACATGCAGGTGTACCCACCTCACTTATGTATTTGTAATGTTTAAATTTGACAATACATATGTCCTCCTTGAAGATAGATTATAGAAATTGGCAAGCATTGCAGATACAGCAAGGACCAGTATAATCTTGCCCTGCACTGGTTGCTTTGTAATTAAAATCCAATTACTGAGTATAAATGAAAGACCTCCTGCTTTTTAAATTCTGGTATGGTTTCATTAAATAAATTTTCATGGCTTTGTCTCTAAATGAGGGTTATTGGAATAAGGGAGCATATTGAATGAATTTTGGAATGTTGGATTTTGTCTCATGGTGTTTCTTGTAGGAAATGGCATAACTTTGCTTAGTGTATGAGAAGAAATGTGGCTTTTAGGCTTTTAGCAGAAAGTGACATCCCAATGTCAATAGCACAACATTGTAAAATTGTTCTCAAAGTGTGATGGAGGTGCAGCTGTGAAACATGTAGTTTGATTTCAGCATTTAGGCCAGCAAGCCAAAAATTTGAAATTATTTTAATTAATATTGTCATAAATAATTTCTCAGGTGAAGATATTTAATATCTTTAAGTGTCCCAAACTTAACAATACATCCATTTGTTGAAGCATCAAACTAACTTTTCTGAGATTGCCACTTTCTATAACAGGTTTGCTATCTAAACCAATGATATCTCAAAGTACTGTCAAGTCAGATTAATGAAATATTTTACACATATAATTCCTATCTTGGGCCAGTGGTATTTCAGTCTTGGAATTTGTTCCTAATGAGAGTGGAGACCGTAGTAAACTGACTCAAAGAACGAAATGGTACAAAGTTACAGTGGAATGACACTTAAAAATACCAAGGTTAAATAGTTGATACACCAGTATCCAAGCATCTTTATTTTATTTATTGATCATTGGGCCTGAAGGTTGATCTTTGGCCGGCCATCTGTCTGTAACCGAGAAGGGAAATACCTGATAATCAACTTCTAGGACAACCAGTGTGAAATACAGAATGTGGATTACGTCAACTAACAAATATTTAAAATAGATTGGTGAGAACCCAGCTGGATCAAATCAAAATCAGACACTTCTTGAAATGTTAGAATCTAACATAGATACAGTGTGGTATTCGATTTTCTACCAAGATGATACTTAATTTACAGAACAGTTGATAACCATTGCCAGTAAGAAGGACATGCTCAAAACTGTTACATAAACATTATATTTTATTAAAACTGTTACATAAACATTATATTTTATTATGACAGGGCTCAGTAGGCACAGCCAAACATTCAAATGACTCAAAATCAGTGGAAAAGCAGTGCTATTTAATGCTGAATCAGCATTCTGCTTTTGAAAGTTGTCATGACGTACTCAAGAGAGGATGCAGAAAACACACTGAATGCTTCTCAGATGTTTATGTACACTACAGGATATGGCATGTTATGAAGATCTCATGGTATTACTGTCACATTTTCATAACTGTTTAAGCAAAAGGACGGGTTACACTTTGGTCGTTTTTGTGCCCACGACCGATTCTGGTGAAATTTATGTTTATAAAAGCTTGGCATGTGGCAGTTTATAAAAGCACATTTTTAACTTTGCGGTATCATAAATAAACACGTGACTTCCGGCTTATTGCATATGGGGTGCTGAACGGGGTACATTAACTACCTGCGGTTTTTCGATATAATCAGCAATTACGCTGACATGTCAGCCCTCCAAACTGACCGATAAAATACTTTTGGTTCTTATCCACAGTCTTAAAGAGATTATTTTTTATGGGAACAATACCTCGTTGTCCAAAACAGATGAAAGGCTTCATTTTCAACTGATGTGTATTTATCCTTTATTAAATTTAATTTATATGCACATTTACTCCCACACATACACACTCGCACTCACAGTTATACACTTACACATACATTAATATCCTTTTGTACCTTTATATACATACACCTATGCAAACACCTATATTAAATATACAGACATGTGTCCTGTTCATTTTTTACTCGTCTGTTATTAAGGTATTTAGATACACAATTACTCTGTATTGACTTGTTAAAACACATAACAGAGTTATTGTTCATGGTGAAATCAATCAACTATGGAATATGTACACACTTACAATGTCTACCATAAAGATCCTAAGTTTTCGGGCACATACGTCTGTACAAACAGTGGAAACCGTGATCAGACTGTTCCTTAGGAACCAGAATGATCAAGGTCTTTACAATTTCAATTCCATCTGCGCATTTTTGAGGCATTACTCTATGGTAGACCCGGAACAACTGGAAAATAAATAACAGGGCAAGGACCGGCTGTGCTTGCAGCAGATGCAGTATTTGAGCAGTCTTTTTTGGGATATTTTTGAACTTAAACATTGTTTTTCTAGGAAACAAAACGGTGAAATGTTTTTTTTTTTTTTTTTTGTTTTTTTTTTATTCTGTATCATACAATGTAAGTTTTAATAAAACAATATGCATAAGCATGCCCCATCGATTGAATATATTTTTCATGACGTTTTTTCATGAAATTCAATTTTCTTGCTTTTTTTAAAAAAAATGTAAAAATATACTTATTATCAAGATAATTGCAATTTTTCTTACCAGTTTGTTTCAAATACCCTATATTAAAGATTATATGATTTGCAGAAATGAAAGTGCATCCATGTGCTAGAGACATGAATTTTAATGGAAAATGTATAAAAAAAAGTATGTATAAATACATGTTTGTTTTTTGGAAAACAAAACGGTGAAAAATTATCTTTTCTTATCCAAATATTTTATAGCCCTTTGGGTTATTCAGCTGGTATAATGAAATGAATGCCCCACCAATACTTTTATTCACTATTCGTCTACCTTAATGTATTTTCTTTTATATGCTTATTTATTTTTGTTATCTATTTTAGCGCCCTTTTCCCAAATTAGTTATTTTATTTATTTATTTTCCTTTTCTGTCATACATATTATATTTATTTGATGTACTGCATTGTTTTCCTAAAATGTTTTTTTTTTCTCAAACTTGCTAATGGATTATTTTTAGCTTAAATAAACTAGGTTAGTTATATTTTGAAACAGTTTCAAAGAATATTTTAATTAACCAAAGGTTTGTTTTATTTGTTTATTTACTTTTTTTTAGTTTCAGTGCTCCTTTATTTACTTACTTACTTATTTATTTATTTTTTTTGTTAAAAAAGAAAAATTCATCCTTCTTCCAGGTTGCTAAGTAATTGCTTAGGGTGTAACAGAAACTATGTTAAGTAAGTGTGTGTACCTACAAGAGTTTCACTCCTACTTCCCTTTAATGCAATTAAAAAAGAGAAAGCGAGAGAGAAAAAAAGGTTTGCAGTTACTGTATTCTGTAGTGTTTTAATGTATACCTGTATTTGTTTCTAGTTTACTCGAGCATCAGAAGAGACAGAACATCAGAAGAGACATAACATTTAACAGACATCACAAAGACAGACACAGATACATGTAATAAACATATAAAGTGTTAATAGTACAATGAGGTTATCTTCTGTCTTGGCGGCGACTACCAAGCACATAATGAAATGACACACAAATGAGGCCCTGTGTTAGTAATGAAATGAAGATAGAGCAAAGACTTGCAGAGAAGGTAAGTTTTGTTATCTTATTACAGCTTTTATAGTTTGAGAGAAGAATCAGACTCTCTCAAGATGAAATTATACATTTATATACACATACCTATATACACCTACCCATATACATACACGTATACACCTGCATGTATACATAGTAACATATATACATTTTTACATTTGAACTTAACATATTGCAGTGACATGCTTATGCCTCATGACTGGTTTAAAGTGGTGTTGCATCACATCCGATCGTGGTCTTTTCCTAAACTATATGTACAATGTGTTCAAGGTTGCATTGTTTTACAAAGATCTAATTACGAATACCACAACATAAACATGGTGAAACTAAATATACATACAGGTTGATATTGAGAGAGAAAAAAAATAAGAAAAAAAATCACTTTTACATTGTTTGCACTTCAGGTTTGCCAAATGTGTTTGCTGCTGAAAAATTAACATTTTAATTTACTACTTTTAGTAAAATATTTTAGAGAGAAGGCATGTACCTCCATGTTTATAACTCCCCAACTTATAAATAAATAAAATGATGATAGTGCAAACTACTTAATTCCTTGATTCAAGAGAAATTGTTTATTAGTTCAATCAAGTAAAACAAAAAAGTGATTAAAAAGATACAATTCTAGATTAAGGATTTGTAGCCAAAAGGGAAATAAGCCTATAGTAACTAAATGCATCTTGCATTCCTTGATAAGTATACTTGGGAGTAACATCCCATCAACATCTAGTCATGTTCAGGATGGATCTTTGTCTGAAGGTTCATTCGATCTTAACGTTAAGTTTAAGGAGCTTAAAAAGTGCAATTGTTTATACTTTGCTCAAGTAAATATGCTATTCTGTATTGATAATGAAAAAAAAAAAAAAAAAAAAAAAAATTATAAAAAAAAAAAAAAAAAAATAAATGCATAAAATAAAATAATTGTATCTTAATGTGAATGTAGCTTATATACACAGGTTGTTTAAAAGGAAATGGGTTAAGTATAGCTCCGAACCTAAGATTCTAGACATCTAACAATACTTGCTAATTGTTCGATTTTACTAGTATTATCTTCTTAGTTTTTTGTTGTTGTTTTTTTTCTTAGATAATTTTTCCATCTTGTCGAAACGAAAAATATTAGATGGAAAAATAAGCCAAAAAGTACTCCCATTTTTCTTGGATTCCATGCCTGTTGCCAGGCTCACAGAAATTATTACTCTCTTGACGTAAGCGAAACACAAGACAGCTATAAGAGAGCCAGAACAACAGCAACTTAAAAGCTCACATAGATGCTAATAACTTTATTTGATAGCCTTGCGGTTAATTAAAACGATATTCAGATAAGAGTCGCAACAAAGAATAGATTCAAACCTTAACTATTCCCTCCCCAAAATTTGACCTCGGTCTACGAAATTCTGAATCCAGAGTGTTAACCTTTTGGCAAACTCGACCAGATTCAACAAAATTGAATCCCGTGTGTTAACCTCTCGGCCCACACGACTGGAATCAAATATTTTTTATTTCGTAGTTTCACCTTTTATGCTTGCCTTTAATCATGCGTAATTTGGTACTTCTAGCTGGATCAGTATTGGTAAAAGAAGAATCCTGACCTTGGTAGAATTCGAACCTCAACCTCAGGGCCTGATCTCTACTACACGAGCCTAGAGCATTAGCCAATCGGCTGATGCGACCAGACACGTATGTCCAGATGTACCAGTTTTACGTTGCTTTCTCCTGTAATTTGTGAATAGTACCTTCTTTTCCTTTTTTAAAGAATTTAGCAGGAAATGTACATTCCGGCAGGATCAGTATTGGTTAAAGAAGAATCCTTTCCTTGGTAAAATTCGAACCTCAACCTCAGGGCCTGATCTCTACCACATGAGCTTAGAGCATTAGCCCATCGGCTGATGCGACTAGACATGTATGCCCGGATGTACCTGTCTTACTTGATTTTCCTTGTAACGTGTGAATGGTACCATCCTTTACTATTCTTTTAAGAGTTTAGTAATAAATATAGGTTGGACTAAATTATAACCACCCATGTGGTTGCCTTGCAAATATCAGTCATATCTTTGGTTTAATGCAGTCCTCCTACCAGCATCAGAAGTGATCACTAGCTGAAGACAAAGAAGGACAGACTTGATGGAAAAGAATGAGAAAAAAAGAAAAAAAAGTACTGGAATTTAGAGAGTAACAATAGTATTTTTTATTACTATCTATATGTGCTCCTTCGCTTTATGTCACCATTGTGTTATACGGATATCCAAGTTATTTGCAGAATCATACATCAGCCAGGGAGACTGAGCGATACTACATTCTGGTTACTCAGGCAAACTACATAGTAATTAATTGAATATTTGTCTTGAGTGCTATGATGTCAGTATATGTAAGCATCTAGCCAATAGAAACAACAGAAGAGGTGTTCTCTTTCCAGACGATTTTTTTAAAGAAATGTCCTTTGTCTTTGTAATTATTATCATTATTTATTTTAACCAACTTTCTTGAATATCTAAATGCGTTAGTAGATATACAAAAGGTGTAAAACCCATATATGAGTGAAGAACAATATATTACCATATACTTAAAAAGCTATCTATAGCGTTGTACATGCTAATATCATTATTTTCCTTGTATATTCTGCTCCACATTTTAAGCTGACCATATAACCATGCATCGATATTTAAATAATGATTATTATAAATCCAATACTTGTGAATGGCTACAAAAATATGTGAAAGCAATGTGTTTAAAATGTCATACGCTGAGTAACATATCTTATGCCCAAATATTAATGTTCGGTATGTAAGTTTAACCGTCAGCTTCCTTATTCTAAGTATGTTTTCAATCTTCAATATTACTGGTCTTATATTACTACATGTGATGAACAAATGTTCAAAAGTTTCAAGAGTGTGACAGCCAAATCGGCACATACTTGAATTGGACATTTTCCATTTATACAGGTTTTCTTGACTTGGCAAAATTCGATGTAGCAGTTTAAAATTAAAATCTACAATTTGTTTGTTACGTTGGTGTTTTATTCTATACTTCCAAATATCAGCCCATAGTGGTCTGTTAGGAAATAACTTTTGCCAATATTTTTCAACATATGGTATTGACATCTTCTTTCTGGTAATAGCTGGTAGTACTCTTTTGCTTTTGTTGGCAGGTCATATTTTTGTCTACCATCTGAAAAGATATAGGGTTTGAGATCTTTTTTAACTTTTGTGTTCATGTTGGCACTTTTGAGTTTATCTTTCCACTGTGCAGGGATTGATTTAAGCAGGACCTTATACTCTATTAACCAATTAGATCTGTTCTTTAATTTAGCAAATATTTCCTCCCCCGCTTTAAAATTACCCTCCTTGTTTAGAAGGTCATCAATTACGTTTGAATTGCTTTCGTTCCAGTTTGAGAAGTATAAAGTTTTCCCCTTGGATTGTATATATTTATTTCCCCATAGCAGCTGTTGTCTTATATCAGTTGCACTTTGTGGTGCTTTTTGGCCTCCACCGCATAAATGCCAGCTGACAAACACCTCAGTATAAAATATAGGCAGTTTGATAGGGATTAATTGTTCTTTTTGAAAGTTCATATTCATCAAGATGTTAATATTACATTTTTCCATATGTTTTAAGGGTATAAGACTCCAAGTTTCTCCTTCACTTTTATTCAATCTATATGCCCATACTGCCTTCATGGCTATACAGAATGACCTACAGTCTAACATATTCATACCACCTTCCAGTAGATCATTTGTCATAACTTTACGGCTGATCTTATCACGTTTATACTTCCAAATGAATCCATAGAATTCCTTATTTACTTCATTTATTACCCATTTTGGCACACAAATAGATGCCACCAGATACACAAGTTTTGATAAGGCTAACGATTTTACTATCAGTACACTTCCTTGAAAGGTTAAATTTCTGTACCTCCAGCTACTTAAAGTATTTTTTATATTTTGCAGCTTCTCATTCCATTTTTTTTTTTTTTTCAATTTTTCTTTATTGTAGCCAAAATACACTCCCAAAGTTTTTACTGAATTGCTTTTCCAACTTATTCCTGCTAAAGAATCATTTCTGTTTTGTCCTCGCCCCAGCCATAGGCCCTCAGTTTTATCCTTATTCAGCTTTAATCCAGAAAATGTACCAAAAGTTTCTACAATTTGTAAACAGTGTATCACAGCTCTCTCATCTTTTAGAAATAATGTGGTATCATCTGCTAACTGTGATAGATGTATCGATTTTACCTTTCCTTTTATTGAAATCTCAAGTGCACAGTTTTTTTCATTTTGTGCTCTAATATTTTCAGCCAAAATTTCTGCCACTAGTATGAACAATAGGGCACTTAAAGGACATCCTTGTCTGATACCGCGTTTTATTTGGAATGGTCTTGATACCCATCCGTTGGTTGATACACAAGACTCAGCATTATTATATAAAGTTTTTACCCATTTCAGAAAGGAATTTCCGAAGTTAAACTGCTGTAAAGTGGTGAACAGAAAACTATGATTAACTGTGTCAAAGGCTTTTTGAAAATCTAGAAAAATAATGGCACCTTCGGTATTGTCAGTTTCAAAGTGTTCTATAACATCCTGAATTAATCTTATATTATAAGCATTTTTTCTGCCTCGTATATATCCATTCTGATCTTTATTTATCAATTTATGAATGACCTGTTTTAATCGGTTAGAAAGAACATGTGCTAAACTTTTATAGTCAGTGTTGAGCAAACTAATTGGTCTCCAATTAGTTAGTAAAGTTTTATCATTTGTTTTTATACAGTAAAGTTAGCATACCTCTTTTTGCGTTGGGGACAATTCTCCTTTGTGATAAGCTTCGTTTAATGACTGTACCAATATTGATTTAATGTTTTGCCAAATGTTTTTTAAAACTCTACTGAAATACCATCACTTCCTGGTGATTTATTCAGTTTCATTGAGCTGATGGTATTTTCACATTCTTGTTCTGTTATTTCTCCCTCGAGTAATACTTTATCTGTTTTATTAAGGTGATTTAACTTAGTGTTTTTAATGTATTCTGTTGCGTTTTCCTTATTATCATTACCTTCCTGAGCATATAAGTGATGATAAAACTTGTATTCTTCCTCTAGAATTTCTGTTTGTGTTACAGCATTTGAGCCATCAGCTTTTTGTAGTTGCTCTATTTTATTTATTGACGCATGGTGTTTTTCTAGATTATAAAAATATTTTGTACTTCTATCTCCTTCCTCTATCCATTTAGCCCTACTTCTTATCTGTGCCCCAATAGTTTGTTCATCAATCATTTGGTGTAAGTCGTTTACCATTGTGTCCCTTTGGATTTGAACCGAATGATCGTAACTGGATTCGATTGATTCCTCTGCTTTCAGTTCAATTTTCCGTTCAAGCTCTTTTAGTAAATCCTTTTTAATTTTTTGCTTATGTTTGCAGTATCCAGTGGTGAATTTTCTTATTTTGATTTTGCAGATTTCCAAGAAAAGTTGTTTTGATAATGAGGAGTAGTCTTGTTTTGTCTTTTCTAATAGATTTTTTATTTTGTTTTGATACAATTTATCTGTTAGAGTACTTGTATTAAGCTTCCACCACCCTGGGCCTTTGTGTGACTTATTTAAATTTATTTGACGGGTTATACATTTATGATCAGTTTTAACTCCTGCAGAAACTATGTGTGTGTTTTGTGTATTGTCAACTAAATCAGTGGATATGAGGAATGTATCTAATCTACTTATATCTCTATAGGTATAATGCTTTTTGTTTGGATGCATTTCTCTCCAGATATCATAAAGATTATGCTTTTCCGAAAGTGTCTTATATGTTACTGAACTAACATCTTTAGAGTTTTGTGAATAGGATTGATGTCTATCAACATCATTTACTTCTGTGTGATTGAAATCTCCCCCTATGATTATTAATTGTTTATTTTAAGCATACTTATCTACCCATTTCTGCACTTTAGTAAAAAAGGCTTTCCTTTCAGCTCTTATGTTTGGTGCATAAGAGTTTAAAAGAGTAATAACCTCATCCTCTAGTTTTATATTCATTAGTATTAGTCTCCCACCCTCTGCTTTATGTGTGTTTATTGTTTTAAATGCTAAGTTTTTTTCTATAAAGTATTGCATTGCCCCTACTGTGGTCAGTCCCAAAATTGAAGAGAACTTCCCCTTCCCATTCCTTTTGTATTTTATGAATCAAATTATCTGTCCAGTATGTTTCTTGCTGCAAAATGATATCAAACTGTTTTTTAGCAGCCAAAGGAAAAGATTATTTCTTTTTTTCTGTTCTCTTAAACCCCTCACATTTAAAGAACACATATTTACTAGAGATGCTGTGAGGTTCATGAATTAATAACGGACAATGCTACATTATTTTTTGCGCTTTTTCTTTTTGCCTTGTTTTTGTTGTTGCCCTGTTTCATCAGGGCTTTTGTCAGACATGCGCCTCACTCTTGCTGGGCTACTTGTACGTTGTGGTGTTGACTGAGCTTTTGTGTCTTAGCCCAAAGTGAAGTAATGAGTTGTTGTTGTTGCTGCTCTTTACTCTGAGTACCTGATTTGTGTTTTATCTCAGGACTTGAGGGTTCAGTTTCCCCTGTAGCGTTCAGTTCAGCCACCTTACCTTTAACAATAGTAATCAATGACACCCCTGTCTGCTTCAATTTCTGTCACATTACCTTCATCTTTCTCATCCCCATCTCTCTCATCATAATTACTCTCAGTGTTTGTGCTGTTATCAGAACTATCTGTACCCTCCCCCTCCTAATTTCCCTTAGGCTTCTCTCAGTATATATAGGGCAATTTTCATCCCCTTTCTTGTGTCCTGTTTGGAGGCATGCATAACATACTGCCTCATTTTTTGCAGTCCCTACGTGTGTGCCCTTTTTGTTTACAGTTTCCACACTCAATTTCATCTTTTAACTGTCTCTGTTCCTTATGGTACAGAGATGCTGTGAAATTCCCACTGCCAGCTTCTTTGGCAGTGGTTCTTTTGGAACAACCATGTCAACAAATCTATCTCCCGTTTTAAAATTTGTCAACTTACCAGCTGCCGTCCTAGCCCTAACTTATTTCAGTGACCCAATCATTTTTACCCCCTTATCTTTTAGAGCCTTTTCTATCTCTGCGTTGTCATAAGATAGAGGTATATTTCTCACAAATAATCTTGACGTGTCTACCCCTTCAAACCCTGCACTGATAAATGGGTTTCTATCTTTTAGATTTATTTGCTGCCCTCTTAGACTTAAACCAGTGGCCAGTAAGCTCAAAGCTTTTATAGCTTTCAAAAGAAGGTTTCGAAGCAATAATACCTACTAAGAAACCATACATCCTATACAGCCTATACAAACACCAAAAACACGCGGTAACCCGGACGAGACAAAGGAATAGCAACCACCATTAAAGCCCGCCAAAACCGCTCTAGGCAGTCTAAAAGAGATATTTTCTCTCAAACCTTCTAGTAAGAAGAAATTTTATTTGAATGTTTACGAAACCTCAGAACAGTAGATTTTACAAAAGTTTATTAATTCAATAATAAGCATTAAAGCGTTTGCTTTTGTGAAAATAATGAAACAAATGAACAGAAAGTCGATTATAACCGACCAATGTTGTTAAGCAAATGTATTGTTGCTTTTACACGCTTGTGTTCTGGCGAGTGCGTGAAAATGACACCAACCGTCTTTTTTTCTTAAGGCAGACGATTACTGAATAGAAATATTGGCGGGGCATTCAAACCATTATACCGTCTAAATAACCCAAAGAGCTATTAAACATTTGGATAAGAAAAAAACAATTTTCACCGTTTTGTTTTCCTAAAAAACAATACTTCGTATTTCTACATACTATTTTTACACATTTTCCATTACAATTCATATCTCTAGCACATGGATGAACTTTCATTTCAGCAAATCATATAATCTGTAATATAGGATATTTAAAACAAACCGATAACAAAAAAATGCAGTTTTCTTGTTAATAAGTATATTTTTACATTCTTTGAAACGAGAGGGCCATGAGGCCCTGAATCGCTCACCTGGGCAATTGGCAAGGTGGCTTTTTCTTATCATGTCTGAAATTGTCAAAATATGAGTCTTGGGTCAAAAGTCAAAGAATGACCATGACCGCTTGTACTCATAAATCTTCGTGTACTCATTAAGACAACCACATATACCATTTTTAGGCCAAAATCTTCAAACCTTTCCACGAAATCTTATGTTCTAGCATTTTTTCATATTTGACCATGCCACAAAAAAGGTCAAGGTAAACCCAAGGTCACCATTTGTACAGTCTTGGTGGTACTCTAGTACTCCATGCTACTTACCAAGTGACCAGGCCATAGGTATATTGGTTCTGGAGTAGAAAAATATTATAGAATTATACCATAAGTGGTAATGGCGGCCATGTTGGTCATGTGACCTGGACCGTTTGAACAAATTTTTATTCAATCAACCCCTGGAGGCTCTATATGAAATGTGTTTACAACTGGCTCTTTGGCGTTTGAGGAAATGGTTAAAATGTCAAAATATGAGCGATCTGGATCAAAGGTCAAGAAATGACCTTGACCTCTTGTACTCTTAATTCTTCATGTACTCATTAAGACAACTGTATATACCAATGTTTAGGCCAAAATTTTCACTTCTAGTATTTCCCATATTTGACCTTGCTGTAAAAAAAGTCAAGGTTAACAAAAGATCATAATTTGTACTCAAGTACCCAATGCTACATACCAAGTCTCAAGGCCATCGTTCAACTGGTTCCGGAGAAGAAGATCTTTAAAGGTTTTTACCATATATGGGCATGTGGCCATGTTGGCGACCAGGACCGTTAGAATTTTTTTTCATTCCCTCCACCCCTGGAAGCATTATATAAAATTTGGTCACAATTGGCCCGGTGGTTTTTGACAAGATTGTTTGAAATTGTCAAAATATGAGAGTTCTGGGTCAAAGGTCAAATAATGACTTTGACCTCTTGTACTAATAAATCTTCATGTACTCATTAAGATGACTGTATATACCAATTTTTAGGCCAAAATCTTCAAAACTTATCATGAAATCTCATGTTCTAGCATTTTCCCATATTTGACCTTGCCGTAAAAAGGTCAAGGTCAACACAAGGTCATAATTTGAACAATCTTGATAATACTCAAGTACCCAATGCTACATACCAAGTCTCAAGGCCATCGGTCAACTGGTTCTGGAGAAGAAGATTTTTAAAGGTTTTTACCATATATGGGAATGGTGGTCATGTATAATTAAATTTTTGTTCCCTCAACCCCTGATGGCTCTATATGAAATTTGGTTTCAATTGGCCTTGCGGTTTCAGAGGAGAAGTCATTTAAAATTGTGGACGGACGGACGGACGGACGACGACGGACGACGGAGGCTTGCCATCTTATAAGCTCCCCCGGAGCCGCTGGCTCAGGTGAGCTAAAAATGCAAGAAAATTGAATTTCATGAAAAACGTCATGAAAAATATATTCAACCGATGGGACATGCTTATGCATATTATTTTAGTAAAACTTACATCGTATGTTAAAGAATAAAAAAAAACATTTCACCGTTTCGTTTCACAGAAAAACAATGTTTAAGTTCAAAATATCCAAACTCTGCACCTGCTGCAAGCACAGCCGGTCCTTGCCCTATGGTTTATTTTCCTGTTATTCGGTTCTACCATGGAGTAATGTCGACAAAAATGCGCAGATGAATAGAAACTGTGAAGATCTTGATCATTCTGGTTCCTAAGGAATAGTCTGATCTCGGTTTCCACTGTTTGTACAGACCTATGTGCCCGAAAACTTAGGATCTTTACGGTAGACATTGTTAGTATGTATTATAACTGTATATACTCAACAGTTAATCGATTTGATTATGAACAATAACTCTGTTTTGTTTTTTAAACAAGTAAGAACAGAGTTCTTGCGTATTCGTCCACCTTAAGCATTATTCACTATTTATACATCTAATGAAAGCTTCATCATGATATCAAATATTAATCACGTATGAGATATTACGCATTTATGGATGTTACACAGATCTATGTTTAAAATATTAGACAAAATCAGTGAACCAAGAAATATAGGTCACAGGGACCTACATGTAGTACCAAGTGAGACGCAGCGCTGGAGTGACTTACTATTCCAAGTCAAATGAAGATTCAATTAAATATTAGTTCGAAATAAAACAGTAATTCAACGCATCGTGAAATACAAGTCACAATGACGTCATTTGCAAAATCTGACTGAACCATTGTCTTTAGTATGATGCATATATAGTGTTGAATATATAAGGAAAAGAACAGTGAACTTTTAAATATATGTCACAGTAGCCTGCAAATAGTATGAGGATTTTTTTGCATCGTTTGACTCACCAACTATTGGTAATTATGTTGCGAATTCAAAAACTGTGTTGAGATATAAGTGAAAATCCGGCTCCATGCATAAAGTTCAAGGACTCAGTGTGCATGGATGCTTTGCAGTTCATACATTTTAAGGATATGATTTGATCAAGTATCAGCACTGCTACCCCAAAGATATCAAAAGAGGTATGGATACATCTCATCCAAGTAACCTTTCATACAAAGCTAGTGGACAAAAGTTCAAG
Organism: Ctena decussata; assembly: GCA_963989385.1. Taxonomy (NCBI): domain Eukaryota; kingdom Metazoa; phylum Mollusca; class Bivalvia; order Lucinida; family Lucinidae; genus Ctena; species Ctena decussata. Next base: position 76,428,304 of record OZ022503.1, on the reverse strand, counting down.
GTCACAGAATTTTACAATGCATCAGCTTCAGGCAGAGGGATACATCATCTGACCACGTCGCCACATTACAACATCAGAGGTTATATCACAGCATGATGATGGAGGACATTCAGTCTAACGCCTTACGCTTATAACGTCCTACCTATACGCATGCCCAGCGTTGCGCCCCCTCCCCGACCCCCCGCCCCCCCCCCCTTCTCCCACAAGCACACAGAATCCTTGGTGGGGGCATTAGGAACACATACTACATAGATGAGCACTTTGAAAAAGATGTGTTGTGGCGAATAATGCCTCTATTTTCTATCAATTACAAAATATACTGATGCGATGTTGATATAAATCCTTTAGTCCTAGTGTTGGATACATGAAAATTTACCCCAAAAGTTTATTTATCGTTTACTCCTACCTATCTAACCACTGTAATGTAGCCCGTTTATGATGAATATGTATATGAGGAACAATTATGTATAAAAATTGAAGTGGTTACGAAGGTAGGATGAAATGAATTTTGGATGCATAGTAGACGTTGTTAGTTCAAATTCCTATAGGCTCAATGTTAAATGTTGAAGACAGTTCATGTATTTAACCGCAAAATTAACCTAAAAGGCCTTAAAATATTAGAAAATAAAATCGTACAGAATAAACTAGAACCATATAGCAAGCATTTCTGCATGTTTTTGTGGTTATCTGCAAACCTTCGAAAATCGGCCTTTTCAGTGGGCACATTGCAATAGTAAAGTGTAACTCGTCCTTTCATCTAATTTAGCATGTCAGTTGTCACAATAAACTACATACTGGTGGCCAGACAAGTGACTGCTGTTCCAACAATGCATGTTATGATATGGCGTTTGTCAGTAGAGCCTACTCCTACCAGCATCATGTTAATGTTCTTCCATGTGGAATATTTTGTGTCGTTGTGATGATGGATGGATGACTTGCAATTTTACGTCCTTTTCAACAGTATTTCACTCATATCAGGACGATGGGCTTGTGATAATGAAAGGCTGTATACAATGGAACCCCGTTTACGATGGAAAGAACTTCGCCTCCGGCGGGGCTCGAACCCATGACCGCTAGATCAGTGAGGCCAGCGCTTAACCCACTGAGCTACCGGGACGCCTCGTTGTGATAGATATCTATAGCCAAAGACTTTACCTCAGAGCAGTTCTGAAATGCCACACCAAAGGGAGACGTTCGTAATTTCTTGATGCATTACCACAATAGCAATGCAAACGAAGCACACACCTGGTACATTAATCTCATTTTGACTCTCTAGTTATCTCATCAGCCTTTTTTTAGTCAAGCCGCAAGACGGCTTGACTATATATTAATATGAGTCCAAGTTTTTTTATGTGATGCGTTTAGTGTTTTAATTGCTTACTGATGAATAAAGAATCGATTATACGAGAAAGAAAACTTAAAACCTGTCTGTTAACAGTCTCATGTAGGTAACAATTATTAGTTGAAACGTGGGACTAGATCTAGATGCGCAAGTATTAAAGGAAATGAGTACTTTGGATTCGGTCCATAGAAATACCGGAACGAGAATGGAGAATAGACAAGAAGTGTAACCCGCACCCGCATCTGCGTAAACCGCATTGGAATTTTATGAATAGCTGAACATGTATGTAGCAGCAAAATAAATAATGTTAAGGCATTGAAATAGTTACATATAGGACTAATCATTTCAAACCCACTAAGAAAATACGTAAGTCTGATCTAGTTGAGACTACGAATTCAAAGTAGGTAAAATGTGTAATCCGTACCAGCGATAGAAAACCCGCGTTGGGAGTTAAAATCCCATAAATGCCCTCTTAGCGGTAGAATGTACGTCTAAAGATGAAGACAAATGATATATAATACGCAATGTCAAATCACACTAACAAATTATGTAAAAACACGAAAATACGGGAACGCACCAGAATGTACGTGTTTTACCGAAACAAACTATATATGTATATCAATAAATATGGTTTGCAACACAGATACTTCATTTTCGGGGTTTTAACATGAAGTGCTTATTTGGCGAAAATCATTATTTTAGCCATATACTATTATTGTGCAGCAGAATAACATACACGATACCCTTTAGTAGCTCCTAAAAGAAAATGCATGTTCGGGAATTCTAGTCAACTGATTGAATTTTTTTCCATAGTTTTACCTGTACAGCACTTGTTTCATATAAACACATCCCCACTATTATTGCCTCTCTTGCAACACAAAAATGCCCTTACTCTTATAGCTCCTCTTGAGAAACAAGTGCCTGTGCTGTACAGGAAATCTGATTTGATCAGGGTATAATATCCCACCCTTTGCGGTGAAGTTTTATAATATAAATACCCTTTCCTCTGTACGCAACTTTTAATAAGTGTTTAGACGATCATTTTCTGTTGTACGTCATTTTGATGAAATTTTCATATGAAACTCAAACTAAAAAGTCAAATTTCTGTGTTCTGATCAAATACATATTAGGCATATTCCGTGCCACCCAGGTGCACATGAAAATTCCCAGAAATTCTGCATTTTTTTTTGTCCAAAGACAGAGTGGTACTACAAAAGAATGACTTACGTCCATTATCTAATAAGCTAATCGCTACGTGCCTCTAGTGCCCGATTACCCTAAAATTCTAGTCAGCCACTGTATACTGTATTCAGATTGTCTGCGTATGTGTACTTGATCGTGTGCGTATGTACGTCCCCAATCTTGTTAGACTCGGGTATAGATTTTTGTAGAGAAGAGATAGATGAATAGATTGCCTGTTACGGTAGCAACTTGATACTTTAGTACATCAGCAATGTGCAATTACCGATATCACCAGGTTATTTTGACCTATATTTCAATGTCCACTGATTTCGCATTTTTTGCTACTTTGATACAGTTAGTATATTTGTAACTATTCAGTTCACTGCATTAAAGTTTTTAGAATATGGCCATAAAATCCCCATCAATAGACCAAAATAAATAATAATAATAAAGGACTTAAGCATGCGTGCAACTATGGTTACTTACTGCTGAGCCACTTGGGGAACGTCGTTAGGAGAATTGAACTGAACTGAACTGAAAAAAAAAACTTAAGTATTTGTCTCGACTGTAACAAGTATTAGCGCTCTGAAAACTAACGACTTCATCTCTAAGAACAGCCCAAGCAGTGCAATGTTTTACATTGCTGATACATAAATGTCGTCCCAGAGATGGACTGTCACAATGTGGCTTGACTTCTCTGACGGCATTTCGTCAGAACTAGCTTGTTTTTTAAATTGACTGTGAAGAATAAGAGTATCTCAGCTGTTGGATAGAGATAGCATAGATACTAAATTATCATAAACCTGTTGACAGTTTGTATTGTGTACCATTTCTTCTCTGAGACAGTATACTACCAATCTACCAATTATTATATCTTATTTGAGCTATGAATATACTGTGTAAACATGTCTGTATAATTTAAATGGTTTAAATGTCTTCAAAGCAGGCACAAAACATTGACTAAAGATTGATTCAATGGACTATGGCATTGAATCAATGTTGATACAATGTTTATTCAGTATTTTTTCGCATGTTGGGTTTGATATTCTTAGTTTTAAATCATGAATTTTATATATCAGCTTAACAGGAGGCCAATTACACAGTGGATATCTTAATTTGTTAATTTGTAAAGTTGAATTAATTAAACCCCCCCCCCCCCTAGTATTGTGGGGAATCACATGACATTTTGTATTTATAGTTGCACAGAATGGGTAAGAAATTTATCATTATTCTATAATACTCAATAAATTTTAGCAAAGTGCAGATACCTTGTCACTTTTGCAGCAAGCCGTTACCTACAAGCTGTTTCCATGCACACTGTATTTTTCAAAACAACCTCAAGCAAATTCAGATAGCCTTTGCTTGAGCTATGTTAAAAACTAAAGCTCAGAGCATAAAGTCATTTAAATAGTTGCTTGTTTCAACTGAACACAAGGTATCTGCACTTTACTTTATGAAAAACCATTTAGGAAATAACAGTATTGTTACCCATTCACATGATTCCCCCATCTTGTAAATTGATACATATATTTATAGATGCTCAGATCAGCTTGTGCTTATGCAAGGACACTATAACTGGAAAATTTATAAGGTCTATTATTTGGGAAAAATGCACATATGGGCAAGCTAGTCTGGGCTACAGTGTTTGGAGATCCTTTAAGGGGCAGCCTTTCAAAATCTAGCTCTAGTATAAAAGCATTTGTTACCATTTTTCTGAAAAAAAAAATAAATTAAAGAACTTATATATCTTTTATTCTCCTTCTGTTTACCAAGTGCTTATTTATCATACGTATCCACCTATAGGATGAAGGGTTCCCCTTCCAAAATTACCCTTAACCCTTTTTTGACCAGTGGACTTGCCCATCCTTATAATGTGGATGAGTCCATTTCTAATTCTATGGGTTTCTAGTTTTCACTTTTATTGTATTTTCCATAGAAATTCCTGTAAGCAAACAGTATTGACCCTTAACCTTTTTCGACCAGTGGACTTGCCCGTCCTTATAATGTGGATTAGTCCATTTCTAATTCTATGGGTTTCTAGTGTATGTTTACACTTTTATTGTATTTTCCATAGAAATTCCTGTAAGCAAACAGTGTTGACCCTGACCAGATTCCACATTCTGCGGCACCTCAACTGGGGATTGTTGGCATATGTCCCCAAGATAGATTTCTGGTCTAAAAAGGGTTAATATGTCTGTAAACTTAAAGGACTCGCCAGTATGAATTCTATGCATTATATTCTACATGACTGCTTTTGGAAGTAAAGATAAACCAGGAATCAATCGTTGTGCTGGCTTGCATTTGGTATAAAATCGCATCATCATCTATCATGTATTAGATACCCAGCCTGTATTTAATATCCATTCATAGTCAAACATTAACTTTGTCACATGATTAAGATGGCCTTCTCACCAATATGTGGTAAAACCTTTGATTCATGATCCAAGATGGCTGCATGCTCACATAATAGCTCAGAAGAGATTTTTTGTGATAATGTCTCAGGTGAGCGATTCACGTTTATCGACATCATCACCAATGCACTACGGATCGACAACCAAAATTCGACGAAGCGATAAAATATGTTGCAAAGTTTTATGTTATGGATTGAAACGGATTTTTTAAAAAGCTATAATCATAATTATAACCGTTGTGATAATCGAGATAATGATATTTCTGTCTCCCGCAGCATTTTTGTCTCTATCGCGCTGAGACACTTATCGATACTGACTATTCTGTCTCACGCGGCACTCTCTCTCTCTCTCTCTCTCTCTCTCTCTCTCTTTGTCGAACTGAAGCGCTAATCGATACTTATCTGTCTCCCACAGCTTTCTCTCTCACTCTCTGTCTCTGGCGAGCTGATGCGCTCTTCCATGCCACAATCCGTCGGTCTACCCCAGCTTTCTCTCTCCCTTTTCCTCTCTGTCGCGGGGATGGTTGGGTGGTGTGAAGGTGCTGCGTGTAACTTCCAGTGCCGGGGCGTCCTACGGATTAGAACAGTAGTAGGGCAAGGGCTTACTGTGCTTGCAGTAGGTGCGGGTGGGGGTTGTTTGGACATTTGAGCCGCGACGTGACAAAACCAACAATGTGGTTGTGCGCCCAGAGCAGACTCAGATCAGCCTGGGCATCCGCCCAGTCTGATCAGAGTCTTCACTGTCCGCATGAAGGTAGCTAAGACCCTTAGCTACCGTTTGAGCACTAAAGAAAGAGTCTGATCAAACTGGGTGGCTGCCCAGGCTGATCTGAGTCTGCGCTGGGCGCACAACCACATTGTTGGTTTTGTCGTGTCGCGGCTCATTTTTTCTCTCGTCTATCATTGCTCGTTTCTTTCTCCCTCTCCCGATATAGACCGTGAAATAAGCGAGTTCGGTTTTTTTGTTGTTGATTGATTTGATGCTTAACGTCCACGGTAAACAGGTATGGTCATGTCGGGACGGTCAGTTAATCTAACCACACTATTCCTGAGCAGGCTTAGACCTCCTAAGCGGTTAACCAGTACTAAGTGCACATACTTTTCACCAGTAACTGACAACTGCCCTTCTTGAATCAGCGGAAGGAGAAACGAAAGTATGTGGCCAGACCGGGTTTCGAACCCAGGACCCCTGGCTTATGAGTCAGGTGCCCTACCGATTGCAAGCGAGTTCGGAGTTCCGCGTTTCCTGTTGGACTGGAGGAGATATGTCAAGTGTGGAAAATCCGATAGGTCATCCTTACGCTTACCTGGTCAATCGATATAAAACACCATTTTCATGATTAAAAATCATTGATATGACTGAAAATTGTTTTCAACTCGGAGAAAATGGATAGTCACATTATTTTCGCAAGATAGAATAGACAGGGAATGTTTATAAATTGAAATATTAGTCGATATGTTGGTGTGTTACGCTATGCGTATACGGCTTTTGGCATCCGTGACCTCTGACCTCCGAGAGCAAAATCTGAGTGTGCGCATGCGAAGTGCGGAACTCCGACAAAACCGAAGCAATTCCGACAAAACCTAAGATGCACCTATGTGATATGGTGATACATATTTAGTATAAGTTTCATAAAATTCTATTCATTGATTACTTTGTTTTGGCTAAATTTGTCAACCTTAAATTGATTCAAGGGCAATAACTCATGCACTACTGATGCCCTTCTGACAAAACTTTATGTGCAAAACCGGGTTATGATGATACATATTCACTTTAAGTTTCATGAAGTTTTGATAACTGCTTACTTAGTTATAACTCATTTTATTAATCTTAAGTTCATTAAAGGGCAATAACTCGTGCATTACTAAAGCCAGTCTGACGAAACTTCACGTGCATCAGCGCGTTATAGTGATGTATATTTATTTTAAGTTTCATGAAATTCCGTCAAGTGGTTACTTAGTTATGGCTCCGGACGGACAGAAGGACGGACGGATGGAAGGAAGGACGGACGGACGGACGGACGGACGGACGGACGGACAGACGGACGGACGGGCATGGAGAAAACTATATCCCTCCGCCTTCGGCGGGGGGTAAACCAACCAACCAGCTCTCTGTCGCGCTGAGGCTCTAATCGATAATGATCCTTCTGTCTCCCTCACGTTCTCTCTCTCGCTCTCTCTCTGCCCACCCACACACACCCTCTCTCCCTGTCACTTTTCGATAATGCTGCTTCAGTCTCCCACAGTATTCTCTCTCTCTCTCTCTCTCTCTCTCTTTGATGTGCTGAGGCTCCTTTCGATGCCCCCAGAGCAGTCGTTCTTTTCCACTCTCTTTCTGTCGCACTAAGGTGCTTATCGATAAGAATCTATTTTCCTCCCACAGCAGTCTCTATTTTTCACTCTTTTCTCTTTCTTTCTTTCTCTCTCTCTCTCTCTCTCTCTCTCTCTCTCTCTCTCTGTCTCTCTCTCGCTTCGGCACTTATCGATAATAATCCTTCAGTCTCCCCCAGCATTCTCTCTCTGTCTCACTGTCTCTCTCTCTCTCTCTCTCTCTCTCTCTCTCTGTCACGCTGAAGTTCTTTTCGATAAAGCTAATTTTGTCTTCCACATCAGACTCTCTCTCTCTCTGTTTCATTGAGGCACCGATGGATAATCCTCCATTCTGCCACAGCATCTTTTCTCCCTTTATCCCCACCTCTCTGTCCGTCGCGCTGATGTGCTCGTCGATGAAGCTCCTTTCTCCCACGGCAGTCTTTACCTCACTATTATGCTGGGGCGCTAATCGATAAAGATGCTCCATTATCCTAAAACATTCTCTCGCTCTCTTTCTCTCTCACACTCTGTCACAGTGATGCATCCTTCAGTCTTCCACAGCATTCACCCTCCCCCTCCCTACCTCTGTCTAGCTGCGGCGCTTGTCGATAATGATCCTTCAGTCTCCTAAAGGATTCTCTCTTTCTTTCTTTCTCTCTCTCTCTGTTACGTTGAGGCACTTATCGACAATGATCCTTCTCCAACAGCATCGTCTCACCTTCTCTTACGCGCTGAGGCACTTATCGACAGTGGTCCTTCAGTCTCCCACAGCTGTCTTTCGATCTCTCTCCATCTCTTTCTCTCTCGAATTGAGGCGCTTTTCGATAATGATTCTTCAGTCTCCCACAACAGCCTCTCTCTCTGTCGCGCTAAGGCGTTTTCGACAATGAGCCTTCAGTCATTTACAGCAGCCTCTTTCTCCCATTCCCTCTCTGTCGGGCTAAGGCACTTATCGATTTTAATCCTTCAGTCTCCCACCGCAGTCTCTATCTAGATATCCCCTTTCGCTTTCTCTGTCGCGCTCTTGCGCTTATCGGTAATGTTCTTTCGGTCTCCCACATCAGTCTCTCTCTCTCTCTCTCTCTCTCTCTCTCTCTCTCTGACGCACTAACGCGGTAATTGATAATAATCCTTCAATCTCCCACAGCAATCTCCCTCATCCTCTATCTCTTTTTCTGTTGCGCTCAGGCTTTTTTGATAAAGATCCTTCAATCTCCCACGGCAGCTACGTTGATCTAAAGTTATAACGTTGAATCAACGTTGATTCAGTATTGATTTAATGGTATGTGTCTCCTGGGTAATTTAACGAATACTGTCATTCTGACGAAATTGTGAGAACGATGACGGAGTATGTCAAAAGTAATCCTCAGAACAGTTTCCTGATGCCATCTCTCTTGGTCGAAATATGTCAGTATATATTCCCACATCCCTCTTATCTGTGATATCTCAAGTCTTACAAAATCGATTTTAATGTCGAAAAGTGCAGTTAGCCCGTACCATTTGAATGTCCTTTGAAGTAAATGCCATCAATTTATGGATTGAAGTGAGTTTGTTGGGTAGCTTCAAACTATATATATATATATATATATATATATATATATATATAATAAAAGCATCGCAAACGACTGCGTGATACCCCGCCATTGCAAACCTTTTTTACACACCGATTTTTCCAGAATAATTTTTTTCTCTGTATAACCCCAGGGCAGGGGCAGCCTAACCCCATTGAACACGGATAAAAATCTTTGTCATGACAGGACACTTCATTACTCTGATCACTTATCTGATCACAATAAGCTTCCGATAAATTACTGACCACTCTAGTCAAATATAATTTTAGTGACTTTAAACATGTGGCCACGGGACAGGGGCAGATAACCCCTAAAGGGTCAAATCACAACAAGAAGCGTTCATTGCTTCTATCATCAGATGTAAATTTCTGAAAAATCTGTTTCACATGAATTTTTTTAGATATTTTCATCATTTTGTGCATGTATATAGCCCGGGGGCAGGGGGACATAAATCCGATGGGGTAAATTTGAGCATCACTGGAGGCTTTCATCACTGATCATTTGCTGTAAGTTTTAGAAAAATTGCTTCAAACTGTGATTTTATATGGAATTTTTCACGATTTTATACGGACGGACAGACGGACACTTGAGCCAACATGAAAACATAATACCCCGCTACTAACGTGTGGCGGGGTATAAAAACGATGTCTTTTAAGAAAACACGAATAGGGTATCTGCGCTTTACGACACTAATTTCGGTCAACCAAGTCTCGAGATGTATCTGATATCGAAATATTTACTCACCGGTGATTGAGTTGAGCGAAGCTGTCCATGTATACTGCACGTTTTACTACTTATATTCGTTTTGCAACTGCGAACAACGCAGTAAAAACTTGATAATCAAGTTTCAGTATTTCTCATTTCTGTATACAACATACAGCAGAACTTCAATGTCTCGAACCCTGATGGCTCGCTTACCCTACCTGGCTAGAACTCATTATTAGGTCCCTAGAGGTCAATTTATATAGAAACTTAAACCCTGGATGGCTAGAACTACCCTTGGCTGGAACTAATTTTCATGGTCCCAAGCCTCTCCAGCCATTGAAATTCTACTGTATGCTTTATCCCCTCATCAAATCCCCTCACTGAAGGGTTGTAATAAGGGTCATATACATTTTCAGAAGAGCAGTAGGATCAAGTCAGGTAAATTCGGATAGCAGGTAAATTCAGACAGTGACATTGTTTCCTTTATATATCAGTTGTTTGGAATTAAAACGCAATTGACTGGGCAAACAGTGAAAATCCTAATGAGACGGCTCATTATGAGCCGTCTCATCTTGATTTTCACTGTGTGCAATGAGATGTCCGAATTTACCAGCTGTCCGAAGTTACCTGACTCAACCCTAATCATCTCAGAATTCTCTTAAGGTGTATAGATACACTTCCATAAGTTCCGTCATTTTATAAAAGGGGAATGGCAATTATGTCTTCCCGTTTTTTTCTGTCTTGGACAAAGAAGTCATTCAACAATTTGGTCTACACTAAATTTACAGAGAAGAATCTGTTGATTATGACAGAGCATGCCTAGGAGCCCCTGTAGCTCAGTGGGTTAAGCATTGCCCTGCTGATCAAGCGGCCCCGGGTTTGATTCTCGATGAAGGCGGAAATCTTTTGAATCATAAACGGGGTCTCATTGCACACAGCCTTACATTATCACCCTCCCATCGTCCTGATATGACTGAAATACAGTTGAAAAGGACATAAAATCGCCAAGTCAGCAATCCAGCCATCCATCTCAGAATGCATGGAGTATTGCCCTACTGGGGCAGATATCAAATACACAAATACAAGAGAACTATGCATCAATACGCCGGGAAACTGTCATGTTTAACTTTTCCCACCTGAATCTGTGGACATACTAAGGACCGTATTAACACTAGTGAAGTGAATCTTATTCTAGATTAAATTGAATTGTTATCCCACTTGAGTTCACAATCAGACTGTTTAGAGAAAACTTATGTACGTTATAGTCTCCATATTCCTATCAGTGATAAAAACGTCTATTCTCAAATAAACGGTTCAATCTTCACGTTTCGTAATAAAATGAGGGTCGATGTGGCGTACATTGAGTCATGTAAATAGCAAAAAGTAGAGAAAACAAGTTTTTGGAAACTATGAAATCGCTACACAAAATAAGATTTCCTGTTCTGGTTTCCGGTTAAGCAATGCTATATGGACATAGATGGAATAATAATTGGGGCTCTACGCCCGTTCATTGTATTTTTACTATTTTATTCAACTAAATGAAATCGAAAGAAGGTAATTTAAATTACCAAAATAAGTTTTCAGACCCTTTTTATGTGAAACTCAATGATGTTTTAATTTGTTCAAAGCTGACTTATCACGGTCATTCACACACACACACACACACACACACACACACACACACACAAAAACCAACATAACCCAAAAAGTAGGATGAAAACAAAGTTTTCCGAATGCATCTACACAAATAGATACGCCGGGCATGAAAGGTAACTATCTTGAGATAAATAGTTACATTTTCTGGGGAAGCAACTCCACAATTTTTACCTCCCTACTCAATGGGTAAATTCTTAACCCATTAATGCCTAGCGCCCCCAAAATGTGATATAGGCAAACAGTGCAGACCCAGATCAGACGCCGCAAGACGCGGCGTCTGATCACGGTCTACACTTTTTGCATACAACAAATGGATATTCTAATGCACTTAGGTACGTAACGCGACGTCTGATTGGATAACGTCAAAAATTTGCGACAGTATATTCTGCGATATACTGTCGCAAATCCAACGTCAGTCTCATTGGCTGACGTTTAGTTATATGCTGCTGAAAGCGCTCGTAATGGGTGCAAAGAAGTACACTTTGAAAGCTGAAAATGTGAAAAAGTGCATAAGAATGGGGATAACTATATTAAAAATTGTCATTTTGGGGAGGTAAACGTCGCTTCTCATTGGCTGACGTTTGGTTTTACGCTGCTGAAAGCGCTTGCAATGGGTGCAAAGAAGTACACTTTGAAAGCTGAAAATGTGAAAAAGTGCATTAGAATGGCTGCTGCGTCGCCGTAAAACGAAATTTCCGACCATAAAACCGACGATTTACCTCCCCAAATGACAAATTTCAATACAGTTATCCCCTAATTTTTCCTCAAAGTAAAACAAAATATCGAAAAATAAACTAAACCTGACTCCCCGTAAATGTCAAATGGACTCGTCCAATATATACAGAAAGAAGAGTCCACTAGGCATTAATGGGTTAAGGTAAATAATATCCTCTTCTATGAGCCAATTCCTTCCATCCATTATAGCATACAACCAATATAGCTTGGTTTTCTTTGGCAGCAAACAGGAAGTCACAAGAGTTGTTCCTCTTTGTAAAAACAATGGCGATAAAAATATGGGGATATACCCATACGGTCAAGTTTGTTTTAAAGGCCACCTCTATTAAACAAAAACCTGTCTAAAAGGGCAAAAATCTCATTTCCCAAAGTAGCATATTCAATGTAAATTTACCTGTATCAAGCAAGCACCTGCCTAAAGCGAGCAGTTTTGGTCCTTTCCTTGGGTGCTTTTTTAAAACAGGTTTGATCGTATATCTTTATGTAACAGGCAAGTAGACTGCTAACAGACGCAAACAATATAACAGATTGACTGACGTATTCTGATATGATAAGAGTTGTCGCCTGACAGCATAGCTCGCCTGAATAAGTGCTTGCCCATCGCACAGTCGCTATGGTGGTGTGACTTGCTATGCATAAAACTTCAAGCAAGCATGTCCATAATGAAAACACATATATAAACAAAAGCTCTCTCAGAAATAAGTCTTAAAATAAAATTAAAGTAAAAAAAAATCCACATGAAATGTCAAAGTCCCTTAGCTTGAGGTCAACAAAGAACCATTATCTAACATCAGTCCAAGTAAGAGTATCGACTGACTCCACCGTGGCACTGTGAAATTATGTCTTCATAAATATAAAACTTCAACCAAAATCTTTAAGACAAAATTCTCTAAGTCGATGACCTTGACTTCAAGGTCATCCAGTTGGGTAAGTATTTAGTGTTTTGTAAAAACTCAAACAAGTGCCTAACATCAGTTCAAGTGTAAGCTAAATCTATGCCAAGCATTATGAATCAGTATGCAATTAGATTTAATAAAACCCAAAATTTCCTAAGTCCATGACATCCACTTCACCGAGCGGTGTTGAGGAAGTACACTGTAAAACTTTGGACTAATATCTAACTACAGTGCAAATATCAAAAGAATCCATCCATGGGTTCAAGAGATATGGGTCTTTAAAAAGCTTTAACCAAAACAGCCAATCGATAAAAAGACAATTTTATAAGTCCATGACCTTGACATCAAGGTCGCTGAGTGGGGTGGGGTGGTACCCTGGAAAACTTTGTACCAATATCTAACTACAGTGTAAGTATCAAAAGAATCCATCAATGAGATAACGATAAACCAAAACATCCATTCCAAAAAAAACTCCTATTTTCTAAGTCCGTGACCTTGACAGGAAGGTCACTGATTGGGTTTGGGGTGGTATCCTGTTAACTTTGGACCGATATCTAACTACAGTGCAAGTGTTAAAAGAATCCATCCATAGGTTAAGGAGATATAGGTCTTTGAAAACATCCAATCCGGACGCGGACGCTGACGCCAAGGTGATAACAATCTCTTCCTGAACTTTCGTTCAGGCGGGCTAAAATGTGCGAACAGATTGTTGTTTCTTTCAGGTTTAACGGCTCTTTGCGAGAGTATTTCGGTCCATATAGAGCCGTCTCCCAGAGAGAGAGAGAGAGAGAGAGAGAGAGAGAGATGATAGGCGAGAGAAAAATATACAAACAACCCCCATCCGAAGCAGAGTAGATCAAGGCGGATTGCCACACTATTATCTAAATTAAAAGGGCGCCCCGGCACTGAAAGTTACCCAACACCATCGCCCGACCGCATCCATCCCTGTTCTAACAGAGAGAACCCATATCAGCCGCATGTCCGCGAAGTCTGATTATTGTGTTGTATTTTTGCTTAATGAGTCTATGAAACCTAAGAAGTATGAATATTGAAAACTGAAGACTGTCAGCAATTTGCTCATATTCGCAGGCTTATCTGGGTACTCAACTTACTCACATAGCTTAAGTTCTCTTTTTTGCGGTCTCGCATCTCGTTACGTTTACAAGAGTGCACCTAGTGGAAATACACGATATGCACAAAATGGTTTCCACATTGCTTTAGTGGAAAAATGGGGTTTAGCCCCTTCCTTAAGGGCCAGTTGGCAGTTTGTCATTAAAATAATTGCCCAATTTACCGCATTTTAGAATGAAAATATGCTGAGCGTGTTGAAATTTTGTCAATTTGACAAAATTTCAATACGCATCTGCGTAAATGCGTACAGGTAGCTACGCCTCCTGGCTCAAATGGTTCTCCAGATATATTGTTAAGCTCTGGTAGCAAAATGAATAAGTCCGAAAGTCTCAAAACGGGGAAATAACTTCCTCAGCTTTATCATTTTTTTCACATATCAAGGGCTATTGATATACAACAAATCAGTTTCCTAGGTCAAGCAGTTCAGCAGTTGGATAAATGCCAAATTCAAACAAGGGGCATACCTTAACTTTTCTTGGATGGAATTTCCCCAAAAGCCAACCAGATCTTGTACACTGAATATTTGATATCATCAACCTACTTAAATACTTTTCGAGATATTGTGGTTCAGGAAAGGTAACTCTAAACGGACATGTCCGACTCGGAAAAAGAGTATGGATCTGCTCATTTCTCATAACTAATATATACTCAGTCAAAATAGTAAAGATACCAATTATCAGCCTCATTTTCAAGGAACCCAGTGTATATTGGAGTTAACTGAGGCTCATGTATGTTTGGGGAGACGCCAAGAAACAAAATGCCCAGAAAATCGTGAACCCATATTATCCCACATAAGAGTTATCTGGCAATATTCGATAGGATTTAATTGGAATTTGCCTTATTGACGCGCATGCGCAAGAATAAACTGAACCCGAGTCCAAATTTCGTAGACTTTACATTAGAATAAGTGGCAACCAGCTGCCAGTCCATCGTTATTTTTACGGGCGCCCGTAAAAATTAGGAATTACCAGGCAGAGTAGAATAGAACTGGGTCCATATTCATAAAACGACTTAAGTGGTTGCTATGCTGTTGCTAAGGCTAAATTTCTTTGAAGGAGATTCCCTACAACTATGAAATTTGCTCTGGAGGAACAGTCTTAGGAGATTCCCTACAACTATGAAATTTGCTCTGGCGGAACAGTCTTACAAAGACAAAACTGTTCCTCCAGAGCAAATTTCATAGTTGTAGGGAATCTCCTTTATAGAAATTCAGCCTTAGCAACAGCATAGCAACGACTTAAGTCGTTTTATGAATACGGCCCCAGGTGTTGTTTTGGTCAATTGCCTTCAACACTATAAAGGTATTTTCGAGTGCGGCCAGTAAACATAAAACTACCATATTGTAATTTCAAACAATGTTCTACAGGCAAACGCCCATAAAAATAACGGGAAATGGATTGGCAGCTGGTTTCCAGTTGTGCTACCGTAAAATCTCCGTACTACCATTTATTTCGCCCATTGACTTAGGCCTACATGCAAACTTATAAAGATTCCAGTACTTACCGAATGATGCCCATCCGAAATCTGTTGACGCCTCCTGTCTCAGTCTTTAGGACAAGCAGACTCAAACAGCTCCTGCATACTTTCAACGTACCTTCACCACCATCTTTTCCCGTGACACGTCCCAGTTGTTGACTGGGGTATCCAAATGCACTTTCAAGGTGGCCAATTTTGGGAAACCTCTTAGGTTCTTGCCTCTTTCTGAAACAAAAATAGGGCCAGTAATGATTTTCATTGTGTTAAAACATCACTAATCATTAATTCCAGTCCCACCTAAAACAACCAAATCAAGCTTGTATTTTTTAATTCTCACATGAGGTACCTTCAAATCAGGATTTTGTTGTTTTCTTAGGAACTACTTTACACGTACCAAAACAATATAACGTCAATGGTGGTACGCCACCTATTTATTTCACTTAAACTGGCCAGACTGCCCAGTGTAACATTATAGAAAAGAGTACCTTAATTGGAAGTTAGAAACCAAGTTTCACTGAAATTAATCTACGGTGTCAGAAGAAATATCATGTTTTATCGGCACGTGCAGACCCATGTCTTCTGACCGATACACTGTTTCTGGAACTCACTCTAGTGATCATACTTAAAGCAGTGTTATTATTATTTTCATTATGTCCCCCCACCAAAGGTGAGGGGGGACATATTGTTTTCAGTGCGGATCCCGTCGGCGTCGGCGTCTGCGTCGGCGTCTGCGTCGGCGTGACAGATTCTTGTATGCACGATATCTCCTGAACCAATGGATGGAATTTTACCAAACTTGCATGGATATATCACTGGGACAAGCCAATGAGCTGATTAGATTTTGGTGACCTTGACCTCATTTTCAAGGTCACAGGAGGACTTAGATGACAATTTCTTGTATGCGCGATATCTCTTGAACCAATGGATGGAATTTCACCAAACTTGCATGGATACATCATTGGGAAAAATGTAAGAGCTGATTAGATTTTAGTGACCTTGACCTCATTTTCAAGGTCACTGGATGACTTAGATGACAATTTCTTGTACCCAATTTCTTGTATGCGCGATATCTCTTGAACCAATAGATGGAATTTCACCAAACTTGCATGGATATATCATTGGGACAAGTGTAAGAGCTGATTAGATTTTAGTGACCTTGATCTCATTTTCAAGGTCACTGGAGGACTTAGATGACAATTTCTTGTACCCACTACATCTCCTGAACCAATGGATGGAATTTCACACAACTTGCATGGATACATTATTGGGACAAGTTTTTGAGCTGATTAGATTTTGGTGACCTTGACCTCATTTTCAAGGTCACTGGAGGACTTGGATGACAATTTCTTGTACCCACTATATCTCCTGAACCAATGGAATTTCACCAAACTTTCCTGGATACATGATTGGGACAAGTTTATGAGCTGTTTAGATTTTGGTGACCTTGACCTTATTTTAAAGGTCACTGGAGGACTAACATGGCAATTTCTTGTACCCACAATATCTCCTGAACCAATGCATGGAAATTCGCCAAACTTTCGTGGATACATGATTTGGACAAGTTTAAGAGCTGAACAAAATTTTAGTGACCTTGAACTCATTTTCAAGGTCACAGGAGGATTTAGATATGTGAAAATTTTCACTAAAATTGATGTATCTCTTTAGCCTTTGGCTTGATTTCCACTTTACTTTCATAGATATACCTATGGGACAGTGTAGAGTGTACTGTGTTTTGATGACCTTGACCCCATTTTCAAGGTCAAAGGCTATCTTACAAATGTGTATTTTTCTCACTTAAATTTGAGATATCTTGAACCAGTGGATGGATATTCATCAGATTTGTATGAATGTATGAATGTATCGTTGTGACAGGTTTAAGACATGTTTAGTAGTTGGTGACCTTGACCCATTTTTGAAGGACATAGTCTTGTATGTAGGATATCTTTAGAACCAGCGGATGGATTTTGTCCAAACTTGCATAAAATTTTATTTGTACAAGCTTTTTATTCATTAGAGGGGATGGGAAAATGGCTGGTGGGGGGACATCAGTTTTTCTCTGAAAAACATTTCTAGTTATTATTGTTATTATTATTATTATTATTAGGCAGAGGCTATTTACAGTTAACTGTAAATTGCCAGAAACGTTAAAATGGCTGTTTACTGTTAACTGTAAATAGCCAAAAAACGTTAAAATGGCTATTGACAGCTGACTGTTAATAGCCATTTTAACGCTTTTTGGCTATTTACAGTCAACTGCAAATAGCCACTCCGTTATTATTATCCTTATCATTTTAAGTAGCTCTTTATTTCCCTATGCATCAGTCACCATCAGCCCAGCTCAAGTGCTGATGAACTAAAACTCTTACCTGCAGCCTGGAAGAGCTCCAGATAAGCAAATTTTGGGGATAATTAGCCATTTTTCTTATTTCTCCACAAAACTGATGATTCTGCTGAGAACCACAATATATGTTGCGGTGAAGGAGTATGAAAAAAAATCTTACCATTAAAAAGATCTGTTCTTGTAAACCAAAACATGGCTTGCCGGGAATTCTGCTCTCGTGCGTAGCAGGTGACCTTTTCAAACTTTTGTTGTTTTACCTGAAATATGAAATAATTTGATTAACAGTGACATTAAATTTTAGAGACTTCTTGTTTTCATTTTCCTCTTTAGTTAATAAGTGAGGTTGTGGTATCTCTCTAATTGGCACATGTTAATGTTTAGCCCGTACAGACCCTGATCAGACTGCTCATGGAGGCAGCCTGACCTGGGTCTACACTGTTGCTTGGATGGTGAGACCCACAGTGTCCCAACAATAAGGGTAAATACAGTATATGATGTGTTGTATGTGTCACGGACTCTTAAAAAATCTCACGCCCGGGCCGAGGATCGAACCCGGGACCTTTCGATCTAAAGTCTCGCACTCTACCACGTCGCTATAAAAGCCGGCTTGTACCGCAAGGCAGTACAAGTGTTTATATACCTAATTACCTACACCCTGTGACATTCTCCCCCACCAAATTGGACTTCGTCCCCGAAGTTCCAGGCTAAAGAGCTGCATATAGAAATAGGCTCGAGGAATTACTGCACAGGGGTCAGGCTGGATTTTACGTTGGGCGCCATTTGTCACGGACTCTTAAAAAATCTCACGCCCGGGCCGAGGATCGAACCCGGGACCTTTCGATCTAAAGTCTCGCACTCTACCACGTCGCTATAAAAGCCGGCTTGTACCGCAAGGCAGTACAAGTGTTTATATACCTAATTACCTACACCCTGTGACATATGCAAAAACTAGTCTCAGACCAACTGCTCAAGTCCAGTCAGACCGGTCAGTCAGCTGAGACCAGGCTGATTCGCCTTAAATTTGAACACAGTGTCATGAGAAAACATACCTCGTGCAATCAAGTCCATTGTGTGACTTTGGATTTTAATTGAAAGTTTGTACAGAAGAGTACACCAGGATCAGACTGTACAAAATATCAGACTTGTGAAGTCTTTGCTGGTTGACACAGAGCATACTGCACTTTTCCTAGAATTTCATGGTAATGCTAACTACAGAGCAGTTTGTAACAACAGTGCAAGGGAAGTACAAGATACAAGCTGTTTATTACAAATTTTCGGCCCTAATAGGAGCACACACAGTGGTACAGAATGAGCAACCAAACAAATTAAGGAAAGAACTCCAAATGACAGAATGTGAGCAAAATAAGAGATACAAACACATCTAACAGATGATACAAGTGCCATATAGATGATACAGTTTGGATAAACACATACTAGCCCTCAAGCAGTCTCAGTGATATGATATATTAACTACTTTAACGATTCCACAAGATGTAGATTATTCACTTCCTAGGCATGTCAGTGCAGTGGTACCATCATAGAGACCAATAGCAGGTAGACTGGTGCATGCCCACATCATCTTTATAGTGCCCACCAAACACAAAGAAATGAAGCAATCCAGGGCATACTGCATGTACCCCCTAGCGGAAGTAACTTGATTTTCTCAGTGGAACAAACTTTGTATGATGGTACATTGTTTCCCTGACCTATAACTCTTCCCAAGTATTAAGAAAAACAATAACAAGACCTGTCCGCGTACAGGATAGCTCGCCTGCAGTGCCTTGCCCATCCATGGGTTAGAATTTTAGTCTTTAAAAAAACTTTAACCAAAACATCCAGTTCGTACGCGGACGCCGACGCGGACGCCGACGCCAGGGTGACAACAATAGCTCTTCCTGAACTTTCGTTCAGGCGAGCTAAAAATGGTCTCTGTCAGTTGCAGAAATGCATGAGATGACCTGTTTCAAATATCAAAGTGATATCTTGTACCATTTTGGTATTACATTCATTTCTGTGATTTTACATATGCATAGAACTATTTATTTCACTTAAACTGGCCAGTTTGACCAGGATTACATTATAGAAAAGAGTACCTTAATTGGAAGTTAGAACCAAGTTTCACTGAAATCAATCTATGGTGTCAGAAGAAATATCATGTTTTATCGGCACGTGCAGACCCATGTCTTTTGACCAATACACTGTTTCTAGAACTCACTCTAGTGATCATACTTAAGCTTTATGTTTTCTTTAAGTAGCTCTTTTTTATTTTTCCAATGCATCATTCACCATCAGCCTACAAGAGCTCAAGATTGGCCCAGACCTGTGCAATATTTCATACTTTTCCGTGCCAGTCATGTTCGTACCTAAATGGACCCCATTGGAAATAAGCCATTTAGGCTTTATGGGCTATCCACGGGTATTAAGATCGAATCTTTCGAATCAGTGAAAATGGGTGTGGGTGTTAGTTTTTTACTTCTAGCAGCCTAGCTCATTCCAAAACTCCTTAAGTTCTAGTCGAATTCACTGGGATAATTTTGTTTTTCTTAAATTAAATTTATATAGATATATACATAAATATCATTAAAGTGTGCTCTTAAATACCTCATTTGTTTGATTAATTTTTAAATTTTAATTTCAAAAATCGCTTTTAGATAGGATATGTTACTTTGTTAAATGATCTTAATTCCTGAATAAATCTTAATCTTAATCTTAATCAAAACCAAGAAACATCTTTAAAAAGATAATTGTCGGAGATGAAATTCGTTTTTAAAGAACAACTTTTTAGTCATGTCAGGACGGATCCACCGCTTCCTGGGTATTATCAGTACTTTTGTAAAGTAAATGTGTCTTGTTCAAGGACAAAACATGAATTCCCGAGTGAGGATTATCGTGATCAGCCTTGATCGAGTTCGATTACAACTATTGTCTGACGATGAAGCGGGTCAACTCGGCCTGCTTTCTGTAAGCCTGGGGTCTTCACGGCTCCTGGGTCAACTCGGCCTCCATTCAACTCGTCCGGGTCAATTCGGCCTGCTGTCATTTGCATCCTCGCCCCAACCTACGAAGATGGGCTGCGCCAGGAATGAACGGAAACACAACAAACGAATAGAGTTTGTTGGGTTGTTGATTTAATAAGAAGTCCTTTAAAATGGTGGACAAAACATGAATTAATATAAAGGGCAACCCAATAATCCCTCAACGGATAACTGCAACTGCAGCTAGACTATGGTAACGGGACGTTCCGGGCCTACAATAGGGATAGCCGGACCAAGGTGCAGGGCAATTATGTTTTAATTGTTTCCATTGTGCCGAAGTTTTAATATTGGGGTCCTTTACCCTGTGAGATTTTCTGTAGTGTAGTGTCGAAATAAGAACAAGGTTGTTACCATCAGTTAATCATCACAGGTCTCTGAAATGTAAAAATTCCATTTCTGTAGGTGGGGTGTGTGGATACAAATGACTGGCGCATAGATATATAACCATGCGGCACTATGGCCAAAACTGATGTTTTCCTTACTCATTTTCATACAACTTCGATATCCTAGTTTATTTGCCACAAGTAAGATTTAATGGCATGACTGAACTGCAAAAATACCGATACCTCACCAGGAGCTACCTGTAACCGGGGGAACACTTATTTAAAGTCTATTTCTTAGCTTTTTCTGCCTCATATTTTCATGATTTTCCCTGACTTCGTTTGGCCCAATTGCTAAGGGAGTGAATTCGTGAGTTTGTGAGTGAGTGAGCGTGTGTGCAATTGAGCGAATGAGTATCAAGATAAGCCTGCATCGAAATAATTCCTTATCTAGAAAATTTTATCGCCGATGTAATGAATTGGTTTCAAAACTCAATGTCAGGTTAAAATCACTTTCACATGAAGGCCTATCGGAACCAGAATTTTATGATGACTTAGTATACAAATTCAAAAAGATAAGGGGTATGTCTGATTTTTTTGTTCAGCTTCGAAGTTCTCGTTGTATTTTGTTCAGTGCTAGCACTAACCATCAAAATCAGGAAGTCATATGACTTCCAAGGTTTGTCATTTGGAAGTCATGCTGAAGGATAGACTTGGTTTCTTCCAGAATGTCCATATTTATATTGCTTTCTCCTTCATTAATGGGTGAAATACCATTATTACAACAAATTTAACTCATTATTTAAGTCAATATTCACTTTATACATGTAAATGGTAGGTTATGATAAAAATTGGAAGTCACTGACTTCCTGGCATTCAGTTTTAGAAGTCACAGACCCCCCAGACTTCCACTAGTGGAAGCACTGTTTGTTTCCTTGTAATTTTAGTTAGAAATACATCAGTTGTTAAAGAAAACTGATTTCTGGCGCGGCAGATCGGAAGCGCGGTGCGGTTATGGCTTTCATACTAGACCTTTAAATACACGATTGGAAAACTCGAATGCGCCTGATTTACGGCTGCTCAAACGGGTCATGAAATTTGCAAATACACTTTTCGTCATTCATTATTATTGAATAAAACACGTCTATCCGCAAATAACGGCGATTAAATTAAAAAGGAAACGAAGCCAAAATAAAGTTTGTATTCATAAAACGTCATTTTAAAACTGTTTCTTTTCACAAATGGTAGATTGTGTTTATTATCCCCCATACAATAAAAACCCGGATGCAGGTCATGCATGCTCTGATATGTCTACGACAAATAACTCTTACAGGCAGCCCGAAAAAGCTCCAGATAAGCAAATTTTGGGGATAATGAGCCGTTTTCTCTTATTTCTCCATAAAACTGATGATTCTGCTGAGAACCTGAATATATGTTGTGGTGGAGGAGCATGAAAACAAAGTTCTTACCATGAAAAAGATCTGTTCTTGTAAACCAAAACATGGCTTGCCGGGAATTCTGCTCTCGTACGTAGCAGGTGACCTTTTCAAACTTTTGTTGTTTTACCTGAAATATGGAATAATTTGATTAACAGTGACACAAAATGTCAGAGACTTCTGGTTTCATTTTCCTCTTAAGTTCAAAACTGAGATTGTGGTATCTCACTTAAAGCCACATGTTGATGTTTAGACTGTGCAGTCCCTGATAAGTCTGCTCGTGGAAGCAGCCTGACCTGGGTCTACACTGTTGCTTGGATGGTTAGACCAACAGTGTCCAAATAATAAGGGTAAATACAATATATGATGTGTTGTATGCAAAAACTAGTCTCAGACCAACTGCTCAAGTCCAGTCAGACCGGTCAGTCAGCTGAGACCAGGCTGACCGATCAGTCAGTCTGGAGTGAGTGAATGAGTATGTCGTCTCAGCCAATCGGGCCGTCTCCCAGAGAGGGAAGGGGGTGGGGTGGGGGTGGGGGGGAGAGAAAAGATAAATGGTAGACGAGAAGGAAAGCTAGAGCAAGTGAACATGAGCTGCCAGCGCTACCCCCTAGTAATAGTAAACTTTAAACACAAAAAGTTAAAAGTTAACACATATAAAATACAAATTTTAAAGTCAGTGAGCTTGTCTTTGGTCAGCAGCAGCACAACTAATCTGCTGCACGCTAGAAGTAAACAGAGTAGCGTATCAAAAGATTCCACTGATGTATTTCTGAATTATATGAAAGCAGTATATTGATGCAGCTGTTTAAGTATGTGACCTTGACCTGATGTCAGCAGCAACATCCAGATGATGTACACTGTTGCAATCTTGAGGTAAAGTCACATATCAAAAGGACCTATCCAAGAAGATGGGAAAATAAGCAAAGAATATGAACTTAACACAAAATTTTGAGATAAAAAGTGTAAGTCTGTGACCTTGACCTTGAGTCAAGGCATGTGTGGGGAAAGTATAGAAATTTCTTTAGACCCGCACCTATCATCACTCCAAATATAATCCAAACCCAACAAAGAATTTGGATGATATGAGATCATAAAACCTTTAACACTAAAATAGCTGAACTTGTCTAAGTCCATGACCTTGACCTCTGGGTCACAGGCATGTATAAGATGGTACAATATAATACTTTGGCGATGTTATCCAGACTGAACAAATCGTTTGGATGATATAGGACCTTAAAAACTTTAACACAAAACTTTAACATGTAATGTCCAAGTCCGTGGTTTTGACCTTTAGGTCACAGACATGGGCGGGAATGGAAATGGTACAGAATAAAACTTTGGACCAATATCTATCATTATGCCAAACAGCAACCCAACTCAACAAAGAGTTTCAATTATATAGAGATCTCAAAAACTTTAACGCACAGCTTTAACACGAAAAGTTCAAGTCAGTGACCTTGACCTGTAGGTCAGATGCACTAGTTGAGGTGGTACAGAATAAACGTTTGGACCATTATCTATCGTCATGCCTAATGTTAACCCGATCTAACATAGGGTTTGGATAAAATAAGATCTCAAAAAACATGAACGCAAATGTACACTCGCGGACAGACGGACGGACAGAGGGACATCGGACGAAAGCTATATACCTCTCGTCATACTTGGTATGCCGGGGGTATAAATATCCAAACAACCCGCACCTACTGCAAGCACAAAAAGCCCTTGCCGCATTGGAAGTTATAACAAACACATTCGCCCGACCACCACCCCCTATTTTGTTCACAGCGTTGTTCCTATATATAATGACAAAGTCGAAAAAGGAGCATAACTCCTGAACGAAAAGACCTACTGAGGAAAAAAAAAATCGGGCCAGCTTACTTTTCGTGAATATATCCTAGCATAAGGGTTCTTGAGTTTCCCAGCTTCCAAAAAGCTTTACGGACGGACAGACGAACGGACGGACAGGCCAAAACCAATATGCCCCTCAACTTCTCCGGAATTAGGGGCATAAAAATGATCGAATACGTATTAGAGACGTTCTCAGTTAAGCTGGGCCATTCGCGGACAAAAATGGCCATATATACAACCAGTCCAGAATTCAAGAAAAAATCACGATCATAATGTGCATTATATCTGCTTCAAACCTTTAAAATATTTTCAGATAATAGTTTTAGATTATGGAATACCAACCATATTTAGAGACATACCCTAACAATTAGAAACGGCGTATTTTATGACGTTATTAAGATACGCTGAAAGACGATGTCGCATACGATTTCTTTGACATGGGTAGCTTTTTAGCTCACCTGAGCCGAAGGCTCCGGGGGAGCTTATAGGATAGGCAGGCTCCGGCGTCCGTCGTCGTCGTCCGTCGTCCGTCGTCCGTCCACAATTTCAAACGACTTCTCCTCTGAAACCACTGGGCCAATTGTAACCAAATTTCATATGTAGCCTCCTGAGGACTTAGGAACGAAAAGTTGTTCAAACGATCCTGGTCACATGACCAACATGGCCGCCATGCCCATATATGGTAAAAACCTGAAAAAATCTTCTTCTCCAGAACCAATAGGCCGATGGCCTTGAAACTTGGTATGTAGCATTAGGTGTGCGAGTACTACCTAGATTGTTCAAATTATGACCTTGGGTTGACCTTGACCTTTTTTACGGCAAGGTCAAATTTGCTCCCTTGTGCTTTTATATGGCAAAACACAAGAACATAAGATATCTTGGAAACTGTTGAAGATTTTGGGCTAAAAATTGATATCTACAGTCATCTTAATGAGTACATGAAGAATTATGAGTACAAAAGGTCAAGGTCATTCTTTGACCTTTGACCCAGAACTCTCATATTTTGACAATTTCAAACAATCTCCTCAAAAGCCACTGGGCCAATTGGAACCAAATTTCATATAGAGCCTCCAGGGGTTGAGGGAACGAAAATTTATTCATACGGGTTGGGTCACATGACCAACATGGCCGCCATGCCCATATATGGTAAAAACCTGAAAAAATCTTCTTCTCCAGAACCAATAGGCCGATGGCCTTGAAACTTGGTATGTAGCATTGGGTGTGCGAGTACTACCTAGATTGTTCAAATTATGACCTTGGGTTGACCTTGACCTTTTTTACGGCAAGGTCAAATTTGCTCCCTTGTGCTTTTATATGGCAAAACACAAGAACATAAGATATCTTGGAAACTGTTGAAGATTTTGGGCTAAAAATTGATATCTACAGTCATCTTAATGAGTACATGAAGAATTGTGAGTACAAAAGGTCAAGGTCATTCTTTGACCTTTGACCCAGAACTCTCATATTTTGACAATTTCAAACAATCTCCTCAAAAGCCACTGGGCCAATTGGAACCAAATTTTATATAGAGCCTCCAGGGGTTGAGGGAACAAAAATTTATTCATACGGGTTGGGTCACTTGACCAACATGGCCGCCACGCCCATATATGGTAAAAACCTTAAAAAAACTTCTGCTCCAGAACCGATTGACCGATGGCCTTGAAACTTGGTATGTAGCATTGAGCACTCGAGTACTATCAAGATTGTTCAAATTATGACCTTGGGTTGACCTTGACCTTTTTTACGACAAGGTCAAATATGGGAAAATCCTAGAACATAAGATTTCATGGAAAGTTTTGAAGATTAAGGCCTAAAAATTTGTATATACAGTCATCTTAAAGAGACATGAAGATTTGTGAGTACAAGAGGTCAAGGTCATTCTTTGACCTTTGACCCAGAACTTTCATATTTTGACAATTTCAAACAATCTCCTCAAAACCACTGGGCCAATTTTAACTTAATTTTTTCATATAGAGTCTGCAGGGGTTGAGGGAATGAAAATTTGTTCAAACGGTCCAGGTCACATGACCAACATGGTCACTATGCCCATATATGGTAAAAACCTATAAAAATATTCTTCTCCAGAATAACTGACCGGTGGCCTTGAAACTTGGTATGTAACATTGGGTACTCCAGTATTATCAAGATTTTACAGAATGATGTCCTTGGGTTGACCTTGACTATTTTACGGCAAAGTCAAATATGGGAAAATGCTAGAACATAAGATTTCATAGGAAGTTTTGAAGATGTTGGCCTAAAAATTGGTATATACAGTAAAACCTGTCTTATTGGCCACCTCAATTAAGCAAGCAACCTGTATTTAAGCAAGAATGTAGTCAGTTCCCGAAACATGCACATACATTGAAATGTACCTGTATTAAGCAAGCACCTGTCTTAATAATCTTGATAATCCCTTAGGTGCTTGCTTAATACAGGTTGGATTGTACCATCGTTTTAATGAGGTCATAAAGAATTATGAGTACAAGAGGTCGGTCATTCTTTGACCTTTGATCCAGATCTCTCATATTTTGACATTTTCAGACATTTCCTTTAAAGCCAAAAGGCGAATTGTAAACACATTTCATATAGAGCCAGAGGGGTTGATTGAACAAAAAATTGTTCAAATGGTCCAGGTCACATGACCAACATGGCCGCCATACCCATTTATGCTATAAACCTTTAATATTTTTCTTCTCCAGAACCAATACACATATGACCTTGAAACTTGGTAAGTAGCATGTAGTACTAGAGTACTACCAAGACTGTTCAAATGATGACCTTGGGTTTACCTTGACCTTTTTATGGGAAAATGCCAGAACATAAGATTTCATGGAAAGTTTTGAAGATTTTGGCCTGAAAAATGCTTTATATGGTTGTCTTAATGAGTACATGAAGATTTATGAGTACAAGAGGTCATGGTCATTCTTTGACTTTTGACCCAAGACTCATATTTTGACAGTTGCAGAAAAACCCACTTTGTCAATTGTTCAGGTGAGCGATTCAGGGCCTCATGGCCCTCTTGTTTACTAATCTACTGACATTTGATTATTTTGCCTGGTATCAATTTAAAATGTTTTTCTTTGCTTTGTTTTGGAAGAAAGGGGTTTTCTATGAAGCGCTGCTTAATCAATGACGTCAACGCTCTCAAACCGTGTTCTCAGTGACGTTGTGACGTAGGTTACGTGTGACGTAGGTTACAGTGCACACAACTTAACGTTTTATATCATTTAGTATTTCAGTGCATGAAATCTAAGCACACCATCTTGTAGCTGTTACTAGGCAGGAATTTGCACACGATTTTCAGAGCGATTGCTTTGCTCAGTTTTAAGAAAAGCCCGTGACGTAAGGTTACATTCTTACAGAAAAATGCTGGGGTAATGTATTTTGAAGTCGAGTAAAATATACAAAATGGAGCAAATTTGCACAAATGATAAAAGAGATTGAGGGACACATATTTCTTCGTGTGATCTTGTAAGTTTTATGATGTCGGGCCATTTTAGTTAATACATGTATCACGAATTTACCGCTGTGACGTAGGTTACATAAAGTTTGCGACATTAGTTCCCTGTCTCATTTCGTAGCAAAAACTACCCTTTAGATATTGTTTGAGCGGGAAAATATGTAAGAAATCACCTGAATTTAATAATGGAACTCGATTTTCAGCAGTGATTCATCTTTTTTAGCCGTTCGGCGTTCATATCTATGCAAAGGCAATATTGCGACATTTAACAAACGTCGCATTTTATACCGGGGTATCATTATTCGAACCAGTGTCAAAAATGTCTAACAAAACGCATGCATGTCTTGGTACATTTATTTACTTCTTTAGACAGAGCGCAACTTGTCAGAGGGTAAACAGGGCCGTTATTATGTAATTTAAAGAAAGGCAATACGAAAGATAAAATTAAAAGCTAACGGCCCAGCTTAACTGAGAACGTCTCATTAGCATCTTCCCCGTCGGGAGTGTTGCCGAGTCATGATATCATGACCCCATCTCTAGTGGTTCTACAGATATTTTGTTCACAAGGTTGAGTCTGGCAAAAATTTCTAAGTCGGAAAAGGGGCATAATTCAGTCAAAAAATACAAATTTGGCTCAGGTTATCCTTTTTTCACGACAAAACAGCAGGTTAAACAACGTGACCATAGCTCAAGCGGTTCCTCAGATATTTTCATCTCGCAGAAAAGGCGTTACGGTGTCAAAACGATAACTCTATACTAAACTGTAAACAAGAGGGCCATGATGGCCCTGGATAATTCACCTGAGTATCCTGTGAACTTAACCTCAGAGATATCCATCCATACGACCGATAGACAGAGTTTCACAAAGATTTAATGGAAAATGAACCCTTTATTGTGTACCTAAGGTTTTTATAAGATTTAACCTAATGACCTAGTTTTTGACCCCACATGACCCAGTTTCAAACCTGGTCTAGATTTCTTGGATATGGACATTCTAACAAAGTTATCACAACTGTGCCCTCTAGAGTGTTCACAGTGTTTTTCTAAGGTTTGACCTAGTGACCTAGTTTTTGACCCAACATGACCAAGTTGCACCCTTGGTCCAGATTTGTTGGAGATAAACATTTTGACAAAGTCTCATGAATATTGGAACAAAACTGTTCCTCTAAAGTGTTCACATTTTTTTTCTAAGAACTGACCTATTGACCTAGTTTTTAACCTGACATAACCCAGTTTCAGATCTGGTATAGATTTCATAAAAATAAACCTTCTTACAAAGTTTCATGAATAATGGCTCCCAACTGTGCCCTCTAGAGTGTACACAGGGTTTTGCTCAGATTTGAACTAGTGACCTAGTTTTTGACCCCACAAGACTCAGATTCAAACTTGGCCTAGTTTTTTTAGATACACATTCTGACAAAGTTTCATGAAGATTGGATCAGCCGGGTCGCGTAGCGCAATCGGTAGGGCACCTGACTCATAAGTCAGAGGTCCTGGGTTCGAAACCTGGTCTGGCCACATACTTTCGTTTCTCCTTCCGCTGATTCAAGAAGGGCAGTTGTCAGTTACTGGCGAAAGTATGTGCACTTAGTACTGGTTAACCGCTAAGGAGGTCTAAGCCTGCCCAGGAATAGTGTGGTTAGGTTAACTGATCGTCCCTACATGACCATAGCTGTTTACCGTGGACGTTAAGCATCAAATCAATCAATGAAGATTGGATCATAACTGTGCCCTTTAGAGTGTGTACAAGGTTTGTTTGTTTTTTTTTATAAGATTTGACCTAGTGACCTAGTTTTTAACCCCGACAGACCCAGTTTCAAAGCTGGTCTAGATTTCATTAAGATAAACAGTCTGACAAAGTTTCATGATGATTGGATCATAACTGTGCCCTCTGTGTCATTCTAAGATTTATTTCTATTTATAGCTCTGGCGGCCATTTTGTTCAGCGGAGTGGAACGGTTTTAGCAATTTTTGTTCAGGGCCATAAGTCAAATATCCGTGAAATTATTTTGAAATCGAGCCATTGGCTTCAAAGACGATGTTGTTTAATTTTTTTTTTCTATTTTTAGCTCTGGTGGCCATATTGTTCAGCGGAGCAGAACCATTTGAGCAAACTTGGTAGAGGGTCTCCTAAGGAACATTTCTGTGAAATTATTATAAAATCTGCCCAGCAGTTTTGGAGAAGTCGTTTAAAAAAATTCTGTTTTTAGCTCTGGCGGCCATATTGTTCAGTGGAGCGGAAATGTTTGAGCAACTTTGGTAGAGAGTCTCCTAAGGAACATTTATGTGAAATTATTACAAAATCTGCCCAGCAGTTTTGGAGGAGAAGTCGTTTAAAGGTTTTTCCTATTTTAGCTCTGGCGGCCATATTGTTCAGCGGAGCGGAACCGTTTGAGCAATTTTGGAAAAGGGTTTTCTAAGGAACATTTCTGTGAAATTATTTCAAAATCTGTCCAGCAGTTTTGGAGGAGAAGTCGTTTAAAGTTGTTTTTTTTCTATTTTTAGCTCCTGCGGCCATATTGTTCAGTGGAGCGGAACCGTTTGATCTATTTTGGTAGAGAGTCCCCCAAGGAACATTTCTGTGAATTTATTTCAAAATCTGTCTAGCAGTTTTTGAGGAAAAGTCGTTTTAAGCAAAAATTGACGACGGACGCACGACCGGACGACGGACAAAGGCCGATCACAATACCTCACCTTGAGCACTTCGTGCTCAGGTGAGCTAAACAAATCCGTAGATTTTACGGTAGAATAACTGGCAACCAGCTGCCAGTCCATTTCCCGTCATTTTTACGGGCGCTCGTAAAAATTTGCAGGAATTATTAGGCAGAGTAGAATAGAACAGGTGTTGTTTTGGTCACTATAAAGGTATTTTTTCGAATGCGGCCAGTAAACATAAAAGTACCATATTGTAATTTTAAACAATGTTCTACAGGCAAACGTCCGTAAAAATAACGGGAAATGGACTGGCAGTTGGTTTCCAGTTATGCTACCAATGTTTTAAGAAACAATGTGACGTCAGTGGTGGTACGCCACCTATTTTCCGAGGTGAAAAGTCCTCTCTAACATTAACAATTTAACACTTAAAGCACTCATAACGAAAATAGCAGCGTATATCAAGATGAGCCGTCTCAGCTGCATCTACACTCGTTCCCCTCTACACTGTTAACAATTTCCGTAGATTTTACGGTATATTAACTGGAAACCAGCTGCCAGTCCATTTCCCGTTATTCCTACGGGCGCCCGTAAAATTGACAGGAATTATCAAGAATAGAACAGGTGTTATTTCAGTCCTACTGCCCTTCAACACTAGAAAAGGTATTTCGAGTGCGACCAGTAAACATAGCCCTGTCACATCGTAATTTCCAACAATGTTCTACAGGCAAACGCCCGTAAAAGTAACGAGAAATGGACTGGCAGCTGATTGCCAGTTATTCTACCGTAAAATCTACGGAAATTTTTTACAGTGCAGTGTTTGAAATCACAATAAGATATAGCTTGGATGAAACATTTTTATTTTTTATTTTTACAATGGATAAATGCGCCAAAAAGATACAGATGGAACGGAATACGCCCAGCAGACATATGACGTCGTAATGACGTCGCCCTGACATCGATGTGACGTAATGACGTCACACTGACGTCAGTGCCACGTCATTTCGACGTCGTGTGTCCGCTGGGCACGTACGGTAAGCCCTGATTAGACTGTTTGGCTCTGCATTGTTTGTTTCAATATTTATTTTTTTTAATGTAGGCATTCATTGTTGGCAGACATTTTACTGAATTTCAGCACGACGCATTTGTTGCACCAGTCGCCTGCAACAATGGCTCCCCTAGGGCTGGTAATCAGTGAGGACTTTGACTTTTGTTTTAGCGGAGTCATTTAGAAAGCCGGCGCGTGAAAATTCCTTCAAAATATTCTGCTCGGCAATTCAGTGACTATAATTGCTATACACTTCCGGTTCAGGGGAAGGGGTGGGGGCATACGTGATTATTTTGGAAGCTGAAGAACTATATTAATTTCCCCGAGAGCCGCGAAGCAAAATGATTAAAGGCAGCATGGTAAATCACTGCAGAGAGCAAGGGAGCAATGACTCCCTCCCACGCCTCCAACCCCCACATACACACAGGTGATGAGAGAAGAGAGTTGAAGAAGAGGCGCTATGATGCAGAAGGCGCAAAAGAATATGGAGAAGCTAATAAGAGGATTCAGAAGGCAATGAAGAAAGCCAAGGAGGACTGGATAGCTAGTCAGTGCGAGGAGATCGAAGCTTGCCTGGACAAAAACAAAAGCAAGAGAGCATACCAACTGGTGAAGGATCTAACTTCAGAGAAACAGGGTAGATCCACGGCTATTCAGGACAGGTCTGAGAAATGTCTTACAGAAGAACAAGAGATTCTAAGCAGATGTACAGAATATTGCTCAGAACTATACAACCATGAAAGTGATGGTGACAATTCGGTTCTGGACTGCAATCAGCCCCCAGAAGAAGATCTACACCCGATCCTTCGTGAGGAAGTTGAGACTGCAGTAGCAGCACTAAAGAAGGGGAAATCTGCCGGAGTTGATAATATACCAGCAGAACTTGTTCAAGCTGGCGGGGAGACCATGATTGATGTGTTGACAGATATCTGTAACAGGATCTGGAGAAAAGAGAGGACTCAGTCGCTGATTATTACACTCCCTAAAACCTACAGCTTTACCAGAACTACAGAACCATCAGCCTCATTAGTCATTCAAGCAAAGGCATGCTGAAAGTCATCTTGAACAGGCTTAAACCCCAAGCCGACGAAATAATTGCTGAAGTACAGGCTGGGTTCACAGCAGGAAGGAGCACCACAGAACAGATCTTCAACCTTAGAATCCTGTGTGAAAAGTATCTCCAACATCTGAAAAATCTGTACCATGTCTTCACTGATTTGAAAAAGCCTTTGACAGGGTCTGGCATGCAGCCTCATGGGCCACCATGCGGAAGTACAATATCAGTGCAAATCTAGTTCGTACCATTTACGACAAGGCAATAAATGCGTCAAGCTGAATGGTAGCATAGGAGAATGGTTCAGAACAACAGTTGGAGTAAGGCAAGGATGTCTTCTGTCACCTCTTCAATATTTGTTTTAGAACGGATAATGTCTGATGCTCTGGAAGACATGACGGGAAGGTTTGCATAGGCGGCAGAAATATTACCAATCTGCGGTTTGCCGGTTATATAGATGCTCTTGCTGAGGAAGAGTAGAAATTATAAGCCCTAGTTGACAGTCTCGACAACTAGATTTGCACTGATATTTTACTTCCGCATGGTGGCCAGATACCAGAAACCTGCACTAGGTATAAGATGGTGCTGAGAGACCAAACTGATGGCAAGTAGCGCCAATGTCATCCAGATGGAGGTCAAAGTAAAAGGGCAGAAACTTGGTACTGTAACAAGTTTCAACTACCTTGGAGCAGTGGTCTCAGATGACGGCCCTAAAACGGAGGAAGTTCTCTCAAGGATTGCACAAGCCACTTCAGCTCTTACAAAGCTGAAACCAATTTGGAGAGATAACAACATATCTCTTGGATCAAAGGTGAGACTTATGCGCTACCTTGTCATTTCCATATTTCTGAATGCCTGTGAATCGTGGACCTTGACAGCAGAGTAAGAGGAGAAAAAACGCAGGCCTTTGAGATGACATGCTACCGAAGGTTACTGAACATTTCGTACGAGGACCAGATAACCAATGGAGAGGTTCGCAGAAAGATCCAAGCAGCCGATGGAGAATTTGATGAACTCTTGACCCTGGTCAAAAAAACGGAAACTTAGGTGGTTTGACCGTGTCTCAAGGGCTTCTGGTTTAGCAAAGACGATTCTTCAGGGCACAGTGAAAGGAAAAAGAAGAAGAGCTATACAGAAGAAGAGGTGGGAAGACAATATCAAAGAGTTGACAGGAATGGACTTTGCCAGCTCAACTAGGGCAGCTGAAAACAGGACAAAGTGGAAAGGGGTCGTTTCTATGTCATCTGTGGTGCCCCAATGACCTTGTAAGATTAGGGGATAGAATAGAATAGAAAGGAAAAAATGTTCACCGTTGGGCCAACTTGAATGTCAGCCAAACGTCCAATGTGGACGAAAAACGCAAAATTTTAAGTCCATGGCATATAAGTTATTGACCCATATATATAGTTGCCAGCACACTAAGTCAATACATCAAGGATGTGTCCAACATTAATGTCTTCAAGATATGGCAGTGATCACTGGATCATGAAATGTAGATCACCGACCCAAACTCATGGAATGAACCAAATGTTTCCAGTTTATGGAAGTAAAATCCACAAAATAACCAGATACGGCAAAATACCATGGATGTATATTCCGGTAAATGGTTGTGTCACACTAAGCCAAAATATTAAGCTTTATATTCGTTCATCGACTAGACTTCAAGATCTTAGGGTGAATGTCTACGATGTCCTATATATTGACCCCGACCCGAGGCATGAACCCTTGGAAGTAAATCTGGCCACTGTAGTAAACTTACATAACACATTCAGATCAGGGTTTCATTACACACAGTCTTTCATTGTCAGCATGTCATCGTCTTGATGTGACTGAAATACTGTTGAAAATGTCGTGAAATCGCTTCATCTATCCATCTATTACATTCATATACTAAAATACTAAGTGACACGACATTAAACAATATGCTCATATTGGTTAGAGGTTGTAAAACTTGAGTACATTCTCAAACTCAAACT
The DNA here is from genome assembly GCA_963989385.1 of Ctena decussata. Lineage (NCBI taxonomy): Eukaryota > Metazoa > Mollusca > Bivalvia > Lucinida > Lucinidae > Ctena > Ctena decussata. Next base: position 76,393,714 of record OZ022503.1, on the reverse strand, counting down.
AAAGCACACTGATTGGCTGCTTCCGAGCACATAAAACTTGAGAATAAACTCAAACTCAAAAGAAAGCACACTGATTGGCTGCTTGCTCGGAAGCAGCCAATCAGTGTGCTTTATTTTGAGTTTGAGAATGTACTCAAGTTTTATAACCTCTGGGCTTTGTTTTACTTCTGTAACTGTAAAGGAAAATTTTGTTCTTTATTCGTACTGCAAATAATTAAAATTTGTCGTAGTTTAAACAACAAAAAAATAAATAAAAAATAAAATAATAATAATGAAAATAAATCATTGTCTCATTGACAACTGATGATCTAATCAAAACTGGAACATTTAAAGGTCCCATCGCTATCAGTTCAGAAAAAATTTATCGTGAAGAATTGCTGCAAGATTCTTACTACAGTTCCGTCAGTGAATATGACCGTGCTTAGCCAACTTTAAACAAATGAATCGGCCTTGAATTTCACATAAACAAGTTTTGAAAATTATTTGGATCACTTTAGTTGGCAACAAAAATGAGCTACTTTCGATAACATGAATTGGTAAAAATACAATGTACAGGCGTTGATTCCCATTCATTATCCCGCCCATGTTTATATAGCATCCCTTGTAGACAGGGAACCAGAACTGGAAATTTTGTTTTGCTGGGCGATTTAGTTTTTTTCAAAAACCAGTTCCCTTTACTTTTAGCTAGTTCTCCGACTCAAAATATACGCATCAACCTACTTTTTTTCACAACGCGTGACGATTGAACTGGCCGGGCCGGGTAGCGCAATCGGTAGGGCACCTGACTCGTAAGTCAGAGGTCCTGGGTTTGAATCCCGGTCTGGCCACATACTTTCGTTTCTCCTTCCGCTGATTCAAGAAAGGCAGTTGTCAGGTACTGGCGAAAGTATGTGCACTTAGTACTGGTTAACCGCTTGGAAGGTCTAAGTCTGCCCAGGAATAGTGTGGTTAGGTTAACTGACCGTCCCGACATGACCTTAGTTGTTTACCGTGGACGTTAAGCATCAAATCAACCAACCAACGATTGAACTGCTTTCATAATAATTTGAGTTTAGATGTTTTAACCACTGATAGGCCTATTGAGACTAAGCTCATCCTAAAATTCGAATATTTTCCATTTTTTATTTTCCAATGCAGAAATGCGTCTAAAAATGCAAATAAAATGAAAAAAAAATGGTAGACTCTGATCAGACTGATCTGGGTCTGCTCTGTTTTCAAAGCCAACATGACGGTTACATGTACGACCGTAAAGATTCTAAGTATATGGGCAGAAAACATCCTTAAAACTGTGCACACCTAGATGATCAAACTGCTCTTCAAAGAGCAGTTTGATCAGGGTTTACATAGTTTGTATGAGCAGTCTGGGTGCGAGGTTATACAACTTGAGAATAATCTCAAACTAAAAATAAAGCACACTGATTGGCTACTTCCGAGCATGTGCTCGGAAGCAGCCAATCAGTGTGCTTTATTTTAAGTTTGAGAATGTACTCAAGTTTTATAGCCTCTGGGCCTGGTCTGGGTATTCACTGTTTTTTTTTTTTTTTTTTTTTTTTTTGACGTTTTACTGCACTGTAAAGCCAAGCTGTTCTTATCTAAGAAGTTAATTTCAGGTGTCCTCACCCTCTTAAAAGCGCCGAAAAGCAGACGACAAAATCTACGTCCGCAAAATTTCAACATATACTTTGTTCAAGCTATTAAAAAACTGGATGGCAAAAAAAGTGTAGATCTAGATATGGCGGCTCAATATAATGCGCAGCCTTATCATGATCTACGTTGTTTGCAAATTCTGCTATTTTCATCACTGGCGCTTAAATCATATACTTATACTAGACCTATAGACTGATACACAACTGTTCTTTTTCAGTGCCCTTCGTCCTACTAAATTGTATTATACTAGAGCAGGGGCCTACTGTGCTTGCAGTGGGTACGGGTGCTGGTTGTTTGGACATTTTTTCTCTCCCCTATCATATCTCTTCTTTCTAGTTTGAAATATGGTCTTCAAGGGCCATTAAACCCAAAAACAATCAGCCAATCAAGCACAACTGTTCTCTCCAAGTTATCCTTTCTAGCTGTAGTGTCACTATATACTGAAGCTGGGACAAAAAAAAATCTAAAAAAAAGCTAGTTGGTTGTTTTGGGAACAACGCTTCTTTTTCGAGGCGTCTTCAAGCATGGATAACTTTCCACGCCACTGTTTAAAAATCGATAATCGATATTCGCGAATCGAGCTGGTAATGAAATACACTACGAGATATGGGCAAGTCATCTTTTTCTTCTTATTTTATTTTTCCTTATATTCAAATCCATTTTTCCGTGTTCATTTCGAAAACCGCATTAATTTGCGAACATCCTGATATAATTTTTGAAAAGATTGCATAAGAAATACCGCGGTCATTTTTTAGTTTAAGTTGACTACCCTCAAAATGTATAGAATATATAGTAAATCATGACATTTTTACTGCGTTGATCAAAATTTTTACCCGCATATGTCTCTTTTTTTCATAAAATGAAAATTTTCCGTGTTCATTCCGAAAACTACAATTATTCAGCATTTCACTGATATATTTTTTATTGAAATAGGAAGTAAAACAGTGCGGTCATTTTTACATTTTCGATCAGCACCCTTATTTTCTATGCTGGCGCAAATATCCAACAGAATTCACACATTACTCCAGGTGGCGTAGAAAGTTGCGGACGCTAAAGGCGTTCTACAAGGGGAATATTCCAGTGCTCACTGTTTTATATGACCCGACTGCTCTTGTAAGGCGAGGAGAATTGGGGGTGGGTGGGGGGGGGGGGGGGGGGGGGCGGAGGGCTGTCAATAACTTGATGAACGCAAAGTTCGTAAAAAGTGTCCTCCCTGGATTTTTCAAATAAATAGTACTATAAGATAAAATGAACAGGACATATGTAATGTCATTAATCTTACTGTTTTCTTCAGAAAAAATGCGTTTTTCTACCAAATTGTCTGCTTGGCAACGTTTGTTTTCCGCTGTAATGCATTAATTTCGTCCGACATATAAGTTCGGCAAAAACAATGTTTGGCTTCTGAGACCAGAGTTGTTAGCTCTAAGGTTTGACAAGCTGATTACCATATTAATTCGGCCATAAGACGAGGTTCATTTCCCCCAACACACAAACAGAATGACCCCAAATATCTGAAACCTACAGTAATTGTGCTGTAAGACGGGATTTCTCTTACGGTCTAAGAAAGCTCAAGATCCATCTCAAAAGTTGGACCTAGAATTTTGTCTTCTTCTTTGGAGGAAATCCTGTCTTATAACTGAATAAAAAGTTTCATCATGTACAAACAGAGAAGATTCAGTTCCAACATTTATCAGCAAGTTGTTCTGTAATGTGAGTTATTAGCTCTTGGATTGGGTAACCTGACTGCCAGATTAATTCGGCTACAAGTCGGGGCTTCCCTCCTCCTCCTCCCCCCCCCCCCATTAAAAAAAACCCACACAACAACCTCCAATGCGTTTAATAGTAATTTTGCTATAAAACCGGTTAATCTTGTACAGTCTAAAGTCTACATCCATCTTAAAAGATGGAACTAGAATTTTGTCTACTTCCTTGGAGGGAAATACGCGTCTTATTACCGAATAAAGACATATATCATGTGCTATTAGCAAAGACTATGATCCGACTCATATGTACAGTCTGTTCTGTGATGTACGGTTTGTATATTCCAAAGCGCATGCACAAATCAAAATTAAACATTTCAGGCGCGCCATGAAAAATGTATACTCATACATAGGATAAACGCACGAATTACGCTTGTCCGAACCAGCCTGTACATGGTACTGCAGTCTGATCAGACCTGCACAGTTCCCTTTCAAAATTGTGCATGCCTAGATATTTTCTTTGCGAAGATCTCACGCTAAATCAGTCTATTTTGTATGTGTGCAGGTTGGCAGTGTTTGTATATGCAGACGGTAGTTTTTGCAGGATGCGGACAATAACACCTTTTAATATACAAAGTGATAATTAATGTTACGCTCGATTAACCCGCTAAATATCTGGGTCCAGTTGTTCAAAGCATCGTTAGCCTAACGAGCTCGTTAAGGGGTCAACTCGTTAAGTGTTTTGCATCTTTGTAACCAAATACGCTGGTATTTTTTGTTGAAAAAATGTAAGAAGCTTTTGCAATACGCTGGTATTTTTTGTTGAAAAAATGTAAGAAGCTTTTGCACCGCTGGTATTTTTTATTGAAAAAATGTAAGAAGCTTTTGCACTGCAAAAGCTTCTTACATTTCTTCAACAAAAAATACAAGCGTATTGCAAAAGCTTCTTACATTTTTTCAACAAAAAATACCAGCGTATTTGAGATATTAACGTTTAAAATTTTAACGAAACGTTAACTAACGACGTCATAAGTTTTGAACAACCGGGCCCAGAAAAATATTTGGTAAGGTCGTGGGATCGAATCCCAGTTGTTACCTATTTTTTTTTTTTTTTTTTTTTTTTGTCTTTCCTGCAATAAATTGAAGTATCTGCAAACAACTTTATATATCATATTTAACAAAATCGATCATTTTTGGCAACTTAATACATGGAAAACAGCTTTGAGAATAAGGACCTTACCATGGATAACTTTCCACGCCACTGTTTAAAAATCGATAATCGATATTCGCGAATCGAGCTGGTAATGAAATACACTACGAGATATGGGCAAGTCATCTTTTTCTTCTTATTTTATTTTTCCTTATATTCAAATCCATTTTTCCGTGTTCATTTCGAAAACCGCATTAATTTGCGAACATCCTGATATAATTTTTGAAAAGATTGCATAAGAAATACCGCGGTCATTTTTTAGTTTAAGTTGACTACCCTCAAAATGTATAGAATATATAGTAAATCATGACATTTTTACTGCGTTGATCAAAATTTTTACCCGCATATGTCTCTTTTTTTCATAAAATGAAAATTTTCCGTGTTCATTCCGAAAACTACAATTATTCAGCATTTCACTGATATATTTTTTATTGAAATAGGAAGTAAAACAGTGCGGTCATTTTTACATTTTCGATCAGCACCCTTATTTTCTATGCTGGCGCAAATATCCAACAGAATTCACACATTACTCCAGGTGGCGTAGAAAGTTGCGGACGCTAAAGGCGTTCTACAAGGGGAATATTCCAGTGCTCACTGTTTTATATGACCCGACTGCTCTTGTAAGGCGAGGAGAATTGGGGGTGGGGGGGGGGGGGGGGGGGGGGGGCGGAGGGCTGTCAATAACTTGATGAACGCAAAGTTCGTAAAAAGTGTCCTCCCTGGATTTTTCAAATAAATAGTACTATAAGATAAAATGAACAGGACATATGTAATGTCATTAATCTTACTGTTTTCTTCAGAAAAAATGCGTTTTTCTACCAAATTGTCTGCTTGGCAACGTTTGTTTTCCGCTGTAATGCATTAATTTCGTCCGACATATAAGTTCGGCAAAAACAATGTTTGGCTTCTGAGACCAGAGTTGTTAGCTCTAAGGTTTGACAAGCTGATTACCATATTAATTCGGCCATAAGACGAGGTTCATTTCCCCCAACACACAAACAGAATGACCCCAAATATCTGAAACCTACAGTAATTGTGCTGTAAGACGGGATTTCTCTTACGGTCTAAGAAAGCTCAAGATCCATCTCAAAAGTTGGACCTAGAATTTTGTCTTCTTCTTTGGAGGAAATCCTGTCTTATAACTGAATAAAAAGTTTCATCATGTACAAACAGAGAAGATTCAGTTCCAACATTTATCAGCAAGTTGTTCTGTAATGTGAGTTATTAGCTCTTGGATTGGGTAACCTGACTGCCAGATTAATTCGGCTACAAGTCGGGGCTTCCCTCCTCCTCCTCCCCCCCCCCATTAAAAAAAACCCACACAACAACCTCCAATGCGTTTAATAGTAATTTTGCTATAAAACCGGTTAATCTTGTACAGTCTAAAGTCTACATCCATCTTAAAAGATGGAACTAGAATTTTGTCTACTTCCTTGGAGGGAAATACGCGTCTTATTACCGAATAAAGACATATATCATGTGCTATTAGCAAAGACTATGATCCGACTCATATGTACAGTCTGTTCTGTGATGTACGGTTTGTATATTCCAAAGCGCATGCACAAATCAAAATTAAACATTTCAGGCGCGCCATGAAAAATGTATACTCATACATAGGATAAACGCACGAATTACGCTTGTCCGAACCAGCCTGTACATGGTACTGCAGTCTGATCAGACCTGCACAGTTCCCTTTCAAAATTGTGCATGCCTAGATATTTTCTTTGCGAAGATCTCACGCTAAATCAGTCTATTTTGTATGTGTGCAGGTTGGCAGTGTTTGTATATGCAGACGGTAGTTTTTGCAGGATGCGGACAATAACACCTTTTAATATACAAAGTGATAATTAATGTTACGCTCGATTAACCCGCTAAATATCTGGGTCCAGTTGTTCAAAGCATCGTTAGCCTAACGAGCTCGTTAAGGGGTCAACTCGTTAAGTGTTTTGCATCTTTGTAACCAAATACGCTGGTATTTTTTGTTGAAAAAATGTAAGAAGCTTTTGCAATACGCTGGTATTTTTTGTTGAAAAAATGTAAGAAGCTTTTGCACCGCTGGTATTTTTTATTGAAAAAATGTAAGAAGCTTTTGCACTGCAAAAGCTTCTTACATTTCTTCAACAAAAAATACAAGCGTATTGCAAAAGCTTCTTACATTTTTTCAACAAAAAATACCAGCGTATTTGAGATATTAACGTTTAAAATTTTAACGAAACGTTAACTAACGACGTCATAAGTTTTGAACAACCGGGCCCAGAAAAATATTTGGTAAGGTCGTGGGATCGAATCCCAGTTGTTACCTATTTTTTTTTTTTTTTTTTTTTTTTGTCTTTCCTGCAATAAATTGAAGTATCTGCAAACAACTTTATATATCATATTTAACAAAATCGATCATTTTTGGCAACTTAATACATGGAAAACAGCTTTGAGAATAAGGACCTTACCATGGATAACTTTCCACGCCACTGTTTAAAAATCGATAATCGATATTCGCGAATCGAGCTGGTAATGAAATACACTACGAGATATGGGCAAGTCATCTTTTTCTTCTTATTTTATTTTTCCTTATATTCAAATCCATTTTTCCGTGTTCATTTCGAAAACCGCATTAATTTGCGAACATCCTGATATAATTTTTGAAAAGATTGCATAAGAAATACCGCGGTCATTTTTTAGTTTAAGTTGACTACCCTCAAAATGTATAGAATATATAGTAAATCATGACATTTTTACTGCGTTGATCAAAATTTTTACCCGCATATGTCTCTTTTTTTCATAAAATGAAAATTTTCCGTGTTCATTCCGAAAACTACAATTATTCAGCATTTCACTGATATATTTTTTATTGAAATAGGAAGTAAAACAGTGCGGTCATTTTTACATTTTCGATCAGCACCCTTATTTTCTATGCTGGCGCAAATATCCAACAGAATTCACACATTACTCCAGGTGGCGTAGAAAGTTGCGGACGCTAAAGGCGTTCTACAAGGGGAATATTCCAGTGCTCACTGTTTTATATGACCCGACTGCTCTTGTAAGGCGAGGAGAATTGGGGGTGGGTGGGGGGGGGGGGGGGGGGGGCGGAGGGCTGTCAATAACTTGATGAACGCAAAGTTCGTAAAAAGTGTCCTCCCTGGATTTTTCAAATAAATAGTACTATAAGATAAAATGAACAGGACATATGTAATGTCATTAATCTTACTGTTTTCTTCAGAAAAAATGCGTTTTTCTACCAAATTGTCTGCTTGGCAACGTTTGTTTTCCGCTGTAATGCATTAATTTCGTCCGACATATAAGTTCGGCAAAAACAATGTTTGGCTTCTGAGACCAGAGTTGTTAGCTCTAAGGTTTGACAAGCTGATTACCATATTAATTCGGCCATAAGACGAGGTTCATTTCCCCCAACACACAAACAGAATGACCCCAAATATCTGAAACCTACAGTAATTGTGCTGTAAGACGGGATTTCTCTTACGGTCTAAGAAAGCTCAAGATCCATCTCAAAAGTTGGACCTAGAATTTTGTCTTCTTCTTTGGAGGAAATCCTGTCTTATAACTGAATAAAAAGTTTCATCATGTACAAACAGAGAAGATTCAGTTCCAACATTTATCAGCAAGTTGTTCTGTAATGTGAGTTATTAGCTCTTGGATTGGGTAACCTGACTGCCAGATTAATTCGGCTACAAGTCGGGGCTTCCCTCCTCCTCCTCCCCCCCCCCCCATTAAAAAAAACCCACACAACAACCTCCAATGCGTTTAATAGTAATTTTGCTATAAAACCGGTTAATCTTGTACAGTCTAAAGTCTACATCCATCTTAAAAGATGGAACTAGAATTTTGTCTACTTCCTTGGAGGGAAATACGCGTCTTATTACCGAATAAAGACATATATCATGTGCTATTAGCAAAGACTATGATCCGACTCATATGTACAGTCTGTTCTGTGATGTACGGTTTGTATATTCCAAAGCGCATGCACAAATCAAAATTAAACATTTCAGGCGCGCCATGAAAAATGTATACTCATACATAGGATAAACGCACGAATTACGCTTGTCCGAACCAGCCTGTACATGGTACTGCAGTCTGATCAGACCTGCACAGTTCCCTTTCAAAATTGTGCATGCCTAGATATTTTCTTTGTGAAGATCTCACGCTAAATCAGTCTATTTTGTATGTGTGCAGGTTGGCAGTGTTTGTATATGCAGACGGTAGTTTTTGCAGGATGCGGACAATAACACCTTTTAATATACAAAGTGATAATTAATGTTACGCTCGATTAACCCGCTAAATATCTGGGTCCAGTTGTTCAAAGCATCGTTAGCCTAACGAGCTCGTTAAGGGGTCAACTCGTTAAGTGTTTTGCATCTTTGTAACCAAATACGCTGGTATTTTTTGTTGAAAAAATGTAAGAAGCTTTTGCAATACGCTGGTATTTTTTGTTGAAAAAATGTAAGAAGCTTTTGCACCGCTGGTATTTTTTATTGAAAAAATGTAAGAAGCTTTTGCACTGCAAAAGCTTCTTACATTTCTTCAACAAAAAATACAAGCGTATTGCAAAAGCTTCTTACATTTTTTCAACAAAAAATACCAGCGTATTTGAGATATTAACGTTTAAAATTTTAACGAAACGTTAACTAACGACGTCATAAGTTTTGAACAACCGGGCCCAGAAAAATATTTGGTAAGGTCGTGGGATCGAATCCCAGTTGTTACCTATTTTTTTTTTTTTTTTTTTTTTTGTCTTTCCTGCAATAAATTGAAGTATCTGCAAACAACTTTATATATCATATTTAACAAAATCGATCATTTTTGGCAACTTAATACATGGAAAACAGCTTTGAGAATAAGGACCTTACCATGGATAACTTTCCACGCCACTGTTTAAAAATCGATAATCGATATTCGCGAATCGAGCTGGTAATGAAATACACTACGAGATATGGGCAAGTCATCTTTTTCTTCTTATTTTATTTTTCCTTATATTCAAATCCATTTTTCCGTGTTCATTTCGAAAACCGCATTAATTTGCGAACATCCTGATATAATTTTTGAAAAGATTGCATAAGAAATACCGCGGTCATTTTTTAGTTTAAGTTGACTACCCTCAAAATGTATAGAATATATAGTAAATCATGACATTTTTACTGCGTTGATCAAAATTTTTACCCGCATATGTCTCTTTTTTTCATAAAATGAAAATTTTCCGTGTTCATTCCGAAAACTACAATTATTCAGCATTTCACTGATATATTTTTTATTGAAATAGGAAGTAAAACAGTGCGGTCATTTTTACATTTTCGATCAGCACCCTTATTTTCTATGCTGGCGCAAATATCCAACAGAATTCACACATTACTCCAGGTGGCGTAGAAAGTTGCGGACGCTAAAGGCGTTCTACAAGGGGAATATTCCAGTGCTCACTGTTTTATATGACCCGACTGCTCTTGTAAGGCGAGGAGAATTGGGGGTGGGTGGGGGGGGGGGGGGGCGGAGGGCTGTCAATAACTTGATGAACGCAAAGTTCGTAAAAAGTGTCCTCCCTGGATTTTTCAAATAAATAGTACTATAAGATAAAATGAACAGGACATATGTAATGTCATTAATCTTACTGTTTTCTTCAGAAAAAATGCGTTTTTCTACCAAATTGTCTGCTTGGCAACGTTTGTTTTCCGCTGTAATGCATTAATTTCGTCCGACATATAAGTTCGGCAAAAACAATGTTTGGCTTCTGAGACCAGAGTTGTTAGCTCTAAGGTTTGACAAGCTGATTACCATATTAATTCGGCCATAAGACGAGGTTCATTTCCCCCAACACACAAACAGAATGACCCCAAATATCTGAAACCTACAGTAATTGTGCTGTAAGACGGGATTTCTCTTACGGTCTAAGAAAGCTCAAGATCCATCTCAAAAGTTGGACCTAGAATTTTGTCTTCTTCTTTGGAGGAAATCCTGTCTTATAACTGAATAAAAAGTTTCATCATGTACAAACAGAGAAGATTCAGTTCCAACATTTATCAGCAAGTTGTTCTGTAATGTGAGTTATTAGCTCTTGGATTGGGTAACCTGACTGCCAGATTAATTCGGCTACAAGTCGGGGCTTCCCTCCTCCTCCTCCCCCCCCCCCATTAAAAAAAACCCACACAACAACCTCCAATGCGTTTAATAGTAATTTTGCTATAAAACCGGTTAATCTTGTACAGTCTAAAGTCTACATCCATCTTAAAAGATGGAACTAGAATTTTGTCTACTTCCTTGGAGGGAAATACGCGTCTTATTACCGAATAAAGACATATATCATGTGCTATTAGCAAAGACTATGATCCGACTCATATGTACAGTCTGTTCTGTGATGTACGGTTTGTATATTCCAAAGCGCATGCACAAATCAAAATTAAACATTTCAGGCGCGCCATGAAAAATGTATACTCATACATAGGATAAACGCACGAATTACGCTTGTCCGAACCAGCCTGTACATGGTACTGCAGTCTGATCAGACCTGCACAGTTCCCTTTCAAAATTGTGCATGCCTAGATATTTTCTTTGCGAAGATCTCACGCTAAATCAGTCTATTTTGTATGTGTGCAGGTTGGCAGTGTTTGTATATGCAGACGGTAGTTTTTGCAGGATGCGGACAATAACACCTTTTAATATACAAAGTGATAATTAATGTTACGCTCGATTAACCCGCTAAATATCTGGGTCCAGTTGTTCAAAGCATCGTTAGCCTAACGAGCTCGTTAAGGGGTCAACTCGTTAAGTGTTTTGCATCTTTGTAACCAAATACGCTGGTATTTTTTGTTGAAAAAATGTAAGAAGCTTTTGCAATACGCTGGTATTTTTTGTTGAAAAAATGTAAGAAGCTTTTGCACCGCTGGTATTTTTTATTGAAAAAATGTAAGAAGCTTTTGCACTGCAAAAGCTTCTTACATTTCTTCAACAAAAAATACAAGCGTATTGCAAAAGCTTCTTACATTTTTTCAACAAAAAATACCAGCGTATTTGAGATATTAACGTTTAAAATTTTAACGAAACGTTAACTAACGACGTCATAAGTTTTGAACAACCGGGCCCAGAAAAATATTTGGTAAGGTCGTGGGATCGAATCCCAGTTGTTACCTATTTTTTTTTTTTTTTTTTTTTTTTGTCTTTCCTGCAATAAATTGAAGTATCTGCAAACAACTTTATATATCATATTTAACAAAATCGATCATTTTTGGCAACTTAATACATGGAAAACAGCTTTGAGAATAAGGACCTTACCATGGATAACTTTCCACGCCACTGTTTAAAAATCGATAATCGATATTCGCGAATCGAGCTGGTAATGAAATACACTACGAGATATGGGCAAGTCATCTTTTTCTTCTTATTTTATTTTTCCTTATATTCAAATCCATTTTTCCGTGTTCATTTCGAAAACCGCATTAATTTGCGAACATCCTGATATAATTTTTGAAAAGATTGCATAAGAAATACCGCGGTCATTTTTTAGTTTAAGTTGACTACCCTCAAAATGTATAGAATATATAGTAAATCATGACATTTTTACTGCGTTGATCAAAATTTTTACCCGCATATGTCTCTTTTTTTCATAAAATGAAAATTTTCCGTGTTCATTCCGAAAACTACAATTATTCAGCATTTCACTGATATATTTTTTATTGAAATAGGAAGTAAAACAGTGCGGTCATTTTTACATTTTCGATCAGCACCCTTATTTTCTATGCTGGCGCAAATATCCAACAGAATTCACACATTACTCCAGGTGGCGTAGAAAGTTGCGGACGCTAAAGGCGTTCTACAAGGGGAATATTCCAGTGCTCACTGTTTTATATGACCCGACTGCTCTTGTAAGGCGAGGAGAATTGGGGGTGGGTGGGGGGGGGGGGGGGGGGGCGGAGGGCTGTCAATAACTTGATGAACGCAAAGTTCGTAAAAAGTGTCCTCCCTGGATTTTTCAAATAAATAGTACTATAAGATAAAATGAACAGGACATATGTAATGTCATTAATCTTACTGTTTTCTTCAGAAAAAATGCGTTTTTCTACCAAATTGTCTGCTTGGCAACGTTTGTTTTCCGCTGTAATGCATTAATTTCGTCCGACATATAAGTTCGGCAAAAACAATGTTTGGCTTCTGAGACCAGAGTTGTTAGCTCTAAGGTTTGACAAGCTGATTACCATATTAATTCGGCCATAAGACGAGGTTCATTTCCCCCAACACACAAACAGAATGACCCCAAATATCTGAAACCTACAGTAATTGTGCTGTAAGACGGGATTTCTCTTACGGTCTAAGAAAGCTCAAGATCCATCTCAAAAGTTGGACCTAGAATTTTGTCTTCTTCTTTGGAGGAAATCCTGTCTTATAACTGAATAAAAAGTTTCATCATGTACAAACAGAGAAGATTCAGTTCCAACATTTATCAGCAAGTTGTTCTGTAATGTGAGTTATTAGCTCTTGGATTGGGTAACCTGACTGCCAGATTAATTCGGCTACAAGTCGGGGCTTCCCTCCTCCTCCTCCCCCCCCCCCATTAAAAAAAACCCACACAACAACCTCCAATGCGTTTAATAGTAATTTTGCTATAAAACCGGTTAATCTTGTACAGTCTAAAGTCTACATCCATCTTAAAAGATGGAACTAGAATTTTGTCTACTTCCTTGGAGGGAAATACGCGTCTTATTACCGAATAAAGACATATATCATGTGCTATTAGCAAAGACTATGATCCGACTCATATGTACAGTCTGTTCTTGTTCTGTGATGTACGGTTTGTATATTCCAAAGCGCATGCACAAATCAAAATTAAACATTTCAGGCGCGCCATGAAAAATGTATACTCATACATAGGATAAACGCACGAATTACGCTTGTCCGAACCAGCCTGTACATGGTACTGCAGTCTGATCAGACCTGCACAGTTCCCTTTCAAAATTGTGCATGCCTAGATATTTTCTTTGCGAAGATCTCACGCTAAATCAGTCTATTTTGTATGTGTGCAGGTTGGCAGTGTTTGTATATGCAGACGGTAGTTTTTGCAGGATGCGGACAATAACACCTTTTAATATACAAAGTGATAATTAATGTTACGCTCGATTAACCCGCTAAATATCTGGGTCCAGTTGTTCAAAGCATCGTTAGCCTAACGAGCTCGTTAAGGGGTCAACTCGTTAAGTGTTTTGCATCTTTGTAACCAAATACGCTGGTATTTTTTGTTGAAAAAATGTAAGAAGCTTTTGCAATACGCTGGTATTTTTTGTTGAAAAAATGTAAGAAGCTTTTGCACCGCTGGTATTTTTTATTGAAAAAATGTAAGAAGCTTTTGCACTGCAAAAGCTTCTTACATTTCTTCAACAAAAAATACAAGCGTATTGCAAAAGCTTCTTACATTTTTTCAACAAAAAATACCAGCGTATTTGAGATATTAACGTTTAAAATTTTAACGAAACGTTAACTAACGACGTCATAAGTTTTGAACAACCGGGCCCAGAAAAATATTTGGTAAGGTCGTGGGATCGAATCCCAGTTGTTACCTATTTTTTTTTTTTTTTTTTTTTTTTGTCTTTCCTGCAATAAATTGAAGTATCTGCAAACAACTTTATATATCATATTTAACAAAATCGATCATTTTTGGCAACTTAATACATGGAAAACAGCTTTAAGAATAAGGACCTTACCATGGATAACTTTCCACGCCACTGTTTAAAAATCGATAATCGATATTCGCGAATCGAGCTGGTAATGAAATACACTACGAGATATGGGCAAGTCATCTTTTTCTTCTTATTTTATTTTTCCTTATATTCAAATCCATTTTTCCGTGTTCATTTCGAAAACCGCATTAATTTGCGAACATCCTGATATAATTTTTGAAAAGATTGCATAAGAAATACCGCGGTCATTTTTTAGTTTAAGTTGACTACCCTCAAAATGTATAGAATATATAGTAAATCATGACATTTTTACTGCGTTGATCAAAATTTTTACCCGCATATGTCTCTTTTTTTCATAAAATGAAAATTTTCCGTGTTCATTCCGAAAACTACAATTATTCAGCATTTCACTGATATATTTTTTATTGAAATAGGAAGTAAAACAGTGCGGTCATTTTTACATTTTCGATCAGCACCCTTATTTTCTATGCTGGCGCAAATATCCAACAGAATTCACACATTACTCCAGGTGGCGTAGAAAGTTGCGGACGCTAAAGGCGTTCTACAAGGGGAATATTCCAGTGCTCACTGTTTTATATGACCCGACTGCTCTTGTAAGGCGAGGAGAATTGGGGGTGGGTGGGGGGGGGGGGGGGGCGGAGGGCTGTCAATAACTTGATGAACGCAAAGTTCGTAAAAAGTGTCCTCCCTGGATTTTTCAAATAAATAGTACTATAAGATAAAATGAACAGGACATATGTAATGTCATTAATCTTACTGTTTTCTTCAGAAAAAATGCGTTTTTCTACCAAATTGTCTGCTTGGCAACGTTTGTTTTCCGCTGTAATGCATTAATTTCGTCCGACATATAAGTTCGGCAAAAACAATGTTTGGCTTCTGAGACCAGAGTTGTTAGCTCTAAGGTTTGACAAGCTGATTACCATATTAATTCGGCCATAAGACGAGGTTCATTTCCCCCAACACACAAACAGAATGACCCCAAATATCTGAAACCTACAGTAATTGTGCTGTAAGACGGGATTTCTCTTACGGTCTAAGAAAGCTCAAGATCCATCTCAAAAGTTGGACCTAGAATTTTGTCTTCTTCTTTGGAGGAAATCCTGTCTTATAACTGAATAAAAAGTTTCATCATGTACAAACAGAGAAGATTCAGTTCCAACATTTATCAGCAAGTTGTTCTGTAATGTGAGTTATTAGCTCTTGGATTGGGTAACCTGACTGCCAGATTAATTCGGCTACAAGTCGGGGCTTCCCTCCTCCTCCTCCCCCCCCCCCATTAAAAAAAACCCACACAACAACCTCCAATGCGTTTAATAGTAATTTTGCTATAAAACCGGTTAATCTTGTACAGTCTAAAGTCTACATCCATCTTAAAAGATGGAACTAGAATTTTGTCTACTTCCTTGGAGGGAAATACGCGTCTTATTACCGAATAAAGACATATATCATGTGCTATTAGCAAAGACTATGATCCGACTCATATGTACAGTCTGTTCTGTGATGTACGGTTTGTATATTCCAAAGCGCATGCACAAATCAAAATTAAACATTTCAGGCGCGCCATGAAAAATGTATACTCATACATAGGATAAACGCACGAATTACGCTTGTCCGAACCAGCCTGTACATGGTACTGCAGTCTGATCAGACCTGCACAGTTCCCTTTCAAAATTGTGCATGCCTAGATATTTTCTTTGCGAAGATCTCACGCTAAATCAGTCTATTTTGTATGTGTGCAGGTTGGCAGTGTTTGTATATGCAGACGGTAGTTTTTGCAGGATGCGGACAATAACACCTTTTAATATACAAAGTGATAATTAATGTTACGCTCGATTAACCCGCTAAATATCTGGGTCCAGTTGTTCAAAGCATCGTTAGCCTAACGAGCTCGTTAAGGGGTCAACTCGTTAAGTGTTTTGCATCTTTGTAACCAAATACGCTGGTATTTTTTGTTGAAAAAATGTAAGAAGCTTTTGCAATACGCTGGTATTTTTTGTTGAAAAAATGTAAGAAGCTTTTGCACCGCTGGTATTTTTTATTGAAAAAATGTAAGAAGCTTTTGCACTGCAAAAGCTTCTTACATTTCTTCAACAAAAAATACAAGCGTATTGCAAAAGCTTCTTACATTTTTTCAACAAAAAATACCAGCGTATTTGAGATATTAACGTTTAAAATTTTAACGAAACGTTAACTAACGACGTCATAAGTTTTGAACAACCGGGCCCAGAAAAATATTTGGTAAGGTCGTGGGATCGAATCCCAGTTGTTACCTATTTTTTTTTTTTTTTTTTTTTTTTGTCTTTCCTGCAATAAATTGAAGTATCTGCAAACAACTTTATATATCATATTTAACAAAATCGATCATTTTTGGCAACTTAATACATGGAAAACAGCTTTGAGAATAAGGACCTTACCATGGATAACTTTCCACGCCACTGTTTAAAAATCGATAATCGATATTCGCGAATCGAGCTGGTAATGAAATACACTACGAGATATGGGCAAGTCATCTTTTTCTTCTTATTTTATTTTTCCTTATATTCAAATCCATTTTTCCGTGTTCATTTCGAAAACCGCATTAATTTGCGAACATCCTGATATAATTTTTGAAAAGATTGCATAAGAAATACCGCGGTCATTTTTTAGTTTAAGTTGACTACCCTCAAAATGTATAGAATATATAGTAAATCATGACATTTTTACTGCGTTGATCAAAATTTTTACCCGCATATGTCTCTTTTTTTCATAAAATGAAAATTTTCCGTGTTCATTCCGAAAACTACAATTATTCAGCATTTCACTGATATATTTTTTATTGAAATAGGAAGTAAAACAGTGCGGTCATTTTTACATTTTCGATCAGCACCCTTATTTTCTATGCTGGCGCAAATATCCAACAGAATTCACACATTACTCCAGGTGGCGTAGAAAGTTGCGGACGCTAAAGGCGTTCTACAAGGGGAATATTCCAGTGCTCACTGTTTTATATGACCCGACTGCTCTTGTAAGGCGAGGAGAATTGGGGGTGGGTGGGGGGGGGGGGGGGGGGCGGAGGGCTGTCAATAACTTGATGAACGCAAAGTTCGTAAAAAGTGTCCTCCCTGGATTTTTCAAATAAATAGTACTATAAGATAAAATGAACAGGACATATGTAATGTCATTAATCTTACTGTTTTCTTCAGAAAAAATGCGTTTTTCTACCAAATTGTCTGCTTGGCAACGTTTGTTTTCCGCTGTAATGCATTAATTTCGTCCGACATATAAGTTCGGCAAAAACAATGTTTGGCTTCTGAGACCAGAGTTGTTAGCTCTAAGGTTTGACAAGCTGATTACCATATTAATTCGGCCATAAGACGAGGTTCATTTCCCCCAACACACAAACAGAATGACCCCAAATATCTGAAACCTACAGTAATTGTGCTGTAAGACGGGATTTCTCTTACGGTCTAAGAAAGCTCAAGATCCATCTCAAAAGTTGGACCTAGAATTTTGTCTTCTTCTTTGGAGGAAATCCTGTCTTATAACTGAATAAAAAGTTTCATCATGTACAAACAGAGAAGATTCAGTTCCAACATTTATCAGCAAGTTGTTCTGTAATGTGAGTTATTAGCTCTTGGATTGGGTAACCTGACTGCCAGATTAATTCGGCTACAAGTCGGGGCTTCCCTCCTCCTCCTCCCCCCCCCCCATTAAAAAAAACCCACACAACAACCTCCAATGCGTTTAATAGTAATTTTGCTATAAAACCGGTTAATCTTGTACAGTCTAAAGTCTACATCCATCTTAAAAGATGGAACTAGAATTTTGTCTACTTCCTTGGAGGGAAATACGCGTCTTATTACCGAATAAAGACATATATCATGTGCTATTAGCAAAGACTATGATCCGACTCATATGTACAGTCTGTTCTGTGATGTACGGTTTGTATATTCCAAAGCGCATGCACAAATCAAAATTAAACATTTCAGGCGCGCCATGAAAAATGTATACTCATACATAGGATAAACGCACGAATTACGCTTGTCCGAACCAGCCTGTACATGGTACTGCAGTCTGATCAGACCTGCACAGTTCCCTTTCAAAATTGTGCATGCCTAGATATTTTCTTTGCGAAGATCTCACGCTAAATCAGTCTATTTTGTATGTGTGCAGGTTGGCAGTGTTTGTATATGCAGACGGTAGTTTTTGCAGGATGCGGACAATAACACCTTTTAATATACAAAGTGATAATTAATGTTACGCTCGATTAACCCGCTAAATATCTGGGTCCAGTTGTTCAAAGCATCGTTAGCCTAACGAGCTCGTTAAGGGGTCAACTCGTTAAGTGTTTTGCATCTTTGTAACCAAATACGCTGGTATTTTTTGTTGAAAAAATGTAAGAAGCTTTTGCAATACGCTGGTATTTTTTGTTGAAAAAATGTAAGAAGCTTTTGCACCGCTGGTATTTTTTATTGAAAAAATGTAAGAAGCTTTTGCACTGCAAAAGCTTCTTACATTTCTTCAACAAAAAATACAAGCGTATTGCAAAAGCTTCTTACATTTTTTCAACAAAAAATACCAGCGTATTTGAGATATTAACGTTTAAAATTTTAACGAAACGTTAACTAACGACGTCATAAGTTTTGAACAACCGGGCCCAGAAAAATATTTGGTAAGGTCGTGGGATCGAATCCCAGTTGTTACCTATTTTTTTTTTTTTTTTTTTTTTTTGTCTTTCCTGCAATAAATTGAAGTATCTGCAAACAACTTTATATATCATATTTAACAAAATCGATCATTTTTGGCAACTTAATACATGGAAAACAGCTTTGAGAATAAGGACCTTACCATGGATAACTTTCCACGCCACTGTTTAAAAATCGATAATCGATATTCGCGAATCGAGCTGGTAATGAAATACACTACGAGATATGGGCAAGTCATCTTTTTCTTCTTATTTTATTTTTCCTTATATTCAAATCCATTTTTCCGTGTTCATTTCGAAAACCGCATTAATTTGCGAACATCCTGATATAATTTTTGAAAAGATTGCATAAGAAATACCGCGGTCATTTTTTAGTTTAAGTTGACTACCCTCAAAATGTATAGAATATATAGTAAATCATGACATTTTTACTGCGTTGATCAAAATTTTTACCCGCATATGTCTCTTTTTTTCATAAAATGAAAATTTTCCGTGTTCATTCCGAAAACTACAATTATTCAGCATTTCACTGATATATTTTTTATTGAAATAGGAAGTAAAACAGTGCGGTCATTTTTACATTTTCGATCAGCACCCTTATTTTCTATGCTGGCGCAAATATCCAACAGAATTCACACATTACTCCAGGTGGCGTAGAAAGTTGCGGACGAGAGAGAAAAAGAAAACGCTTATACGGACGGTTTTAAGAATTCATTTTTCCCCAGGACAATTGCATCTTGGAATGGCCTTACAACTGAAGCTGTCTCTTCGGAGACAGTCGTTGGGTTTAAGGCCAAAATATAATATCCTAGGGTAGAGCAGGGGTTAGGTATGGAATGCCTGCCCTTGAGGACTTCTTGTAAATAGTTTGAATCTGCTGGTGGCTTTGTCACAAATTCATTTTTCTTTTTGTGTGTGTGATAACTTATGTGCCACACCACACACCTGCCATCATGGTCATATTTGACCGAGAGCAGTATTGATAGAAAGAAAAAAAAGAGAAGAGAGATGGGATTAATGGATGACTTGCGAATTTACGTCCTTTTTAACAGTGTTTACTTCTATCTTTCCTATCATACTCTTTCTTTCTCAATCAGCAAGCCCCCGCGTTATAGTAGTCAAGTGTGACGGCAGCGCGTATGATGTAGATGTAGATGATTCAGTCATATCAGGACAATAGGAGGGTGATAATGAAAGGATGTGTGCAACGGACCCCCGTTTACGATGTAAAAGATTCCCGCTTACAGCGGGACTCGAACCCAGGATAGTTAGATCAGCAGGCCAGCCTACTGAGCTGCCGGGGCTCCAGGATAGATGAGACCAGCCCCATCGTTATTGTCATAAAGTCTGCCCGTCTCGGCACGGAATCAGGACATCTCGCCCCAAAGACATCTCGCCCCAAAGCAACTCGCCCCACAAAAATCTCGCCCCAAGACAACTCGCCCCACTTTCACAAGACAACTCGCCCCACATAGATAGACAGATAAGATACGATAAGATAAGACAAGATAGGTGTGGCCCTCCAAACTCATAATTTTTAAAGTGAAGCTGTTCATCATTGAAAATGACTTGAACGGTTTTATGTCGATAACTACACTGTTATTTATCAAACTGTGGCTAAGAGGCATGCTACAAACATTCGTTCATGCTTATTATGTCCCCCACCAAAAGTGAGGGGGGACATATTGTTTTCAGTGCGGATCCCCGGTGCGTCGGCGTCGGCGTGACAGTTTCTTGTATGCACGATATCTCTTGAACCAATGGATGGAATTTCACCATTGGAATATCATTGGGGCAAACTTAAGAGCTGATTAGATTTTGGTGACCTTGACCTCATTTTCAAGGTCACTGGAGGACTTAGATGCCAGATGCCAATTTCTTGTACCCACAATATCTCCTGAACAAGTGAATGGAATATAACCAAACGTTCATGGATACATCATTTGGACAAGTTTAAGAGCAGATTACATTTCTGTGACCTTGACCTCATTTTCAAGGTCACTGGAGGTCTAAGATGACAATTTCTTGTATCCACAATATCTCCTGAACCAATGGATGAAATTTCACCTAACTTGTATGGATACATCATTTGGACAAGCTTAAGAGCTGATTAGATTTTGGTGACCTTGACCTCATTTGCAATGTCACTGGAGGGATTAGATGACAATTTCTTGTATGCGCGATATATCCTGAACCAATGGATGGAATTTCACCAAACTTTCTTGGATACATGATTGCAACAAATTTATGAGCTGATTACAATTTGGTGACCCTGGCCTCATTTTCAAGGTCAATGGAGGACTTAGATGATAATATCTTGAACCCACAATATCTCCTGAACCAATGGATGGAATTTCACAAAAGTTGCATGGCTATATCCTTGGGACACATTTAATAGCTTATTAGATTTGATGACCTTGACCTCATTTTCAAGGTCAATGGAGGACTTAGATGACAATATACCCATGATGTCCCCTAAACTAATGGATGCAATTTCACTAAACTTGCATGGATATATCATAAGAACAAGTTTACGAGCTGTTTGGATTTTGTTGACCTTGATCTTGTTTTAAAGGTCACTGGAGGACTAAGATGAAAATTTCTTGTACCCATCATATCTCTTGAACCAGTAGATGGAATTTTACCAAACTTTCATGGATACATTACTGGGACTAGCTTAAGAGCTGATCAGGTTCTGGTGACCTTGACCTCATTTTCAAGATAACAGGAGGAGTTAGTTATGTTAAATTTCAATGAAATTGATATGTCTCATTAGCCTTTGGCTTGATTTCCATTTTACTTTCATAGATATACTTTTGGGACAACCTCAAGCGTCTACTGTGTTTTAATGACTTTGATCCCATTTTCAAGGTCAAAGCTGACTTACAAATGCTTTTTTCCCTCTCTCTTAAAATGAGATACCTTGAATCAATTGACGGATATACATTCATCATGATTGCAAGAATATATCGTTTTGACAGGTTTATAACATGTTTAGCAGTTGGTGACCTTGACCCATTTTTCAAGAACAATAGTCTTATATGTGGGATATCTTTAGAACCAGTGGATGGATTTTCTCCAAACTAGCATAGATATTTTATTTGTACAGGCTTTTTATTCATTAGAGGGAATGGGAAATGGGCTGGTGGGGAGTCATCAGTTTTTCTCTGAAAACATTTCTAGTTAGTATTTGTTGTCCCCTTTAGCGACTATCGGGACGGGGTTTTGACAGATTTATGAGGTAGGGCAAGCTGTATTTTGAACTTTTGGTGAGATATCTTCTGAAAGGGGGAGGGGGTGGGGGTCGTCCGGGACAGAATTCTTTAGAAGGGTGACTGGTATCAGAATGTGGGGCGAGTTGTCTTGGGGCGAGTTGTCTTTGAGGTGAGTTGTCTCAGAATGTAGGGCGAGTTGTCATCTGAAGGTGGGGCGAGTGGTCTTGGGGCGAGATTTTTGTGAAGCGAGTTGTCTTGGGGCGAGTTGTCTTTGGGGCGAGTTGTCCGTAATTCCTCGGCACACCTCCTCACGGAGTAAGAATACTTCAGAGTCTTAAAACACCAGGTTTATAATGTTTTTACATCCACAACTCTATTTACAAGTTAGCCTAACACTATTTACAGTCTAAAACTTCTTTGTAAAAACATATGTGTGGGACGGATTGCCTCGATAAATGACAGTTCATTTTTTCTTTTTCCTCCAGCGCCTTGATACCAGAGACAGCAACTTGTACCTCTCACAGTGTAAAATGTGACATAAACGTCTACAGTGGAATTCAATGCTTCGCCATTGTTCACCATCACTAGCATTAAGACTGGTTGTTAATGTACTATGGTCTAATATTAGCTGCAGGAAGCTAACTGAACTGTTAGTAGGTGAGTACACACCAGCACACAGAGATAATATAGTGTCTATAAGAGGGTTTCTAAGACTAGCCAAAGCAGGACAGTAAAGCAGGAAATGTTCGACCTGCACCTGCTGCAACCACAGCCAGTCCTTGCCCTGCTATTATCCTAAATTAGTGCACGCCCCAGCGCTGAAAGATACACAGCGCCATTGTCCTATTCGACCCCCCCCCCACCCCCACACACACACACACAAAAAGTGAGTTGAATAGGTAAAAGGACTGCAAATTTCACAAAGATTTTATGGTAGAAAAAAAACACAAATTTATACTCCGATTCCTTAAACAGAACGGCTCGATATATACCGAATACTGTCTGAAAGGGATGGATGGATGACTCGCGATTTTACATCCTTTTCAATAGTATTTCAGTCATATCAGGAAGATGGAAGAATGGTCATAAAGGCTGTGTGCAATGGATGGATGGATGACATGCAATTTTACGTCCTTTTCAACAGTATTTCAAATGTATTTCAGTCATATCAGGACGATGGGACTGTGATAATGAAAGGCTGTGTGCAATGGAACCCCGTTTACGGTGGGGGAAGGATTCTTGCCTCAATCGGGGCTCGCACTCGATATCAATGAGCCGGCACTTAACCCACTGAGCTACCCGGGGCCCCTGTTTGAAAGAACCGTTAAGCCCCAAAACAACAACCAACCAACCTAAAAAGAAAGGTACTACTTACCGAGTCAAATATGTTGAAATGAACAAAAATTCACAGGGAAAGTCAGTGTAAAAATCCATAGCCCACTCCTTTTTTTTATCATTTCTAGCGCCAAATCTACGGTCAAACACAAAAAATACATGCATGAATAACTCATGCACATGACCAATGACAATGCACAGAACTATCCAATCAAGTTTTGGCAAATTTAACAATAGCATGGCCTTAAGCGTTTGTTCCACACACTGATTTTAGCTCGCCTGAACAAAGTTCAGGAAGAGCTCCCGACGTACGTGTAGGCATTGGCGGCGGCGGCATTAGCTTAATGTTAAAGTTTTACATTTAAGTTTTTATGTGATGGACAAGAGCTATCGTGCACGCAGACAGATCTAGTTTTGATATTTCTACGACCCTTTCAAAAATATTTCACTTATAAATGTCGAGTTGATCATAAAGCAGAAGTGGGCGAAAACCGACGCTCCCCGGGAAAACACCTGACCACCCATAAGCGGGAATTGTGGCTTTCTCACTTGTGCGCGCCGGGCCTTGAACCCATAGCGGTGAGACACATTGAAAATATACCAGAGCAAAGTAAGCAGGCTCTCGCGTAGACGCCCGCCATCTCAGCACTTAACGTTGAAGCAACATTGAATCAACGTTGATTCAACGTCATGATGTTGAATCAAACTTGATCCAATGTTGATTCAACGTTGCGTGCCTACTGGGCGGCTAATGAAACAAATTACCAACTTAACGCAAAACGTTTTATCACATTAAACCTGCCTCGGCATAGCCTCGCATCTTATCTTTTTCCCAAACTCGTTTAATAAATTCAATACTACATGAGCACTCATGTAAGATCCTCTATTTATACAAAAATCATCTGACAAACGGACGGACAAATTGAGAGACGGATAAGCGGAAGGACAGACGAAACGTAATGAATGTGGACCCCGGGACATTTCGATCCCGCACGTTTCGCCCCTAATGAAAGGACAATCACGCAGCAACTATTTGTTACTGAATTAAGTTCATTAACAATTCCATCTATTTCTTACTGAAATAAAATTATGACTTGAATCTTACAATAGTCTGTAACTTTTAGCTTTAAAATTTGTCCTATCTTGCTGTCTATTTTTTTTATTTTTTTTATTTTCCTTTTCTTTTCTTTTTCTTGGTGCGACGCCTCTGCGCACCTGCCCGAAAGTCAGGGGGTTGAAGCAGTATCTATTGATAAATATTTCTCCGTTGTTTGACACAAATCGCTAAAAACGAAAATTTGCAAACGTAGATCCAGACAAGCCGCCTCATCCGGATCTAACATAGATACAGAAGAGCCGTCTCATCTGGATCTACACTGTTTGTCCTTTAGCCTTTGGATCCACAGTATGATATAGCTTGGACGAGGCCTTTTTTTAAAAAATAATTTAGCATCCGTAAATTTTGTTGTTTTGCAAATGGTCAGGAAATTTGCTTTAGAAAGCATAAGTCTGATATTGCACAGGCTGGTCAGATGCACAGCACAAGCAGTACACTGCGTATGTAGTCTATCTACCGGAAGACAGTTTTAATCCAGCCATAATTGGTTTGACCGCTGAAATTTTAGGCTGCACTTTCTATTTTAGTTGGTTGTTTAGGGTTTAACGGCTCTCTCAGACAGTATTTCAGTCTATATTGAGCCATCTTCCAGAGTGAGAGAGAGAGAGAGAGAGAGAGAGAGAGAGAGAGAAATATAATAGGTGAGAGAAAAATACCCAAACAACCCACACCTACTGTAAGCACAGTAGGCCCTTGCACTACTATTATCTAAATTAATAGGACGCCCACGTGGGCTTTTACGGCTCTTTCAGACAGTGTTTCAGTCTCTATCGAGCCATCTCCCAGACAGACTGAGAGAGAAAGAGATATGATAGGCGAGAGAAAAATACCCAAACAACCCACACCTACTGTAAGCACAGTAGGCCCTTGCACTACTATTATCTAAATTTATAGGACGCCCCCTTGGTTTTAATGGCTCTTTGAGACAGTACTTCAGTCTATATCGAGCCGTCTCCCAGAGAGAGGGAGAGAGAAGAGTTATAATAGGCGAGAGGAAAAATACCCAAACTACCCCCACCCACACCGACTGTAAGCACAGTGGGCCCTTGCCCTACTATTATCTAAATTAATAAGACACCCCATGAAGGTTACACAGCACCATCATTCGACCGCAGCCACTCACTTTAGAGATACAGTCAACTCTCGATATCTCAAAGTCGAAATTCATCTCAAACTACTGATATCTCAAATTAAATTTTCTGGTCCCAGAAAATTTACTTTGAGATATGAGTAGTTTGAGATAATAGGAGTTGAAATGTGAATAAAGATAGGAAATAAGATTGGTTGGTTGATTTGATGCTTAACGTCCACGGTAAACAACTAAGGTCATGTCGGGACGGTCAGTTAACCTAACCACACTATTCCTGGGCAGGCTTAGACCTCCTAAGCGGTTAACCAGTACTAAGTGCACATACTTTCGCCAGTAACTGACAACTGCCCTTCTTGAATCAGCGGAAGGAGAAACGAAAGTATGTGGCCAGACCGGGATTCGAACCCAGGACCTCTGACTTACGAGTCAGGTGCCCTACCGATTGGGCTACCCGGCCCGGCTAGGAAATAAGATCAAACTATATTCTTGGCATAAGATAATACTTTGAGATATCAGTGTTCGAGATATCGAGAGTTGACTGTACTTGTTCAAGTTTGGCCCGCTTTTTATCTAGCGTGTTCTCTGCTCTTAAAGGAACCTGTAAGATTTTGTCTCCGTCCATTTCTAGTCTTTGTGATTTCTGGTGAACGTTTCCACTTTTATTGTATTTTGCATAGAAATTACTCATTGCCTTGAGGAGCAGTCTGATCTTGCCCGGACTGTTTGTCAAGGCCTATCTGTCCCAATACTTAGAATGTTACGGTATTCAATTAACCCTTTTCAGACTAATACGCCGGGCCGCGTAGCGCAGTCGGTAGCGCGTCTGACTCAAGAGCCAGAGGTCCAGGGTTCGACACCCGGTCCGGCCACATATTTTCGTGTCTCCTTCCGCTGAATCAAGAAGGGCAGTTATCCGTTACTGGTAAACCGCTTAGGAGTCTAAGCCTGCCCAGGAACAGTGTGGTTAGGATAACTGACCTTCCCGACATGGCCATCTCTGTTTACCGTGGACGTAAAGGAGCAAAACAACAATTCAGACTAAAATCCCGTTTTGGGGACATATGCAAGACATAATAATTAAGTCCAGCAAGAGCTGTCGCCTGACAGCATAGCTCGCCTGAACTGGTGCTTGCCCATCACACAGGCATTTGTCCGTATGGCTTGTACTACATAAAACTTCATGCAAGCATGTCCAAGTATTGTCAACATATTTATTAAATCAATGACCTTGGCTTAAGAGTCACCCAGTGGGGTGGGGGTAGTATTTTGTGAAAACTCAAGCCAATATCTTGCATCATTTCAAGTGTAGATTAAATCAATCCCAAGCACTATGGATCAGCATGCCATCAGAATACTTTAACAAAACCCCGAATTTCGTCCATGACCTTGACCTCAAGGTCAAATTGAAATTCAAATTCTTTATTACTCTTAGGTTACACATATATGTAACAACATAAGGAACAATCTATATGTGCATTTCAAAACAACTTTATGGCGAACATTTTCACATCAATTTAAACATACATACTTGAGAGCAACATCGTAGGTATTATATAATAAGAGCTGAAAAATAAGTTTAACTATTTAGAGAGAGAGAGAGAGAGAGAGAGAGAGAGAGAGAGACCAGCAGGCACACAAGGTTGAATCAACCTTGAATAAACCCTGATTCAACGTCGTGACGTTGAATCATGGTTGAATCAAGGTTGATCCAACCAAGTGTGTGCCCAGTGAGAGAGAGAAAACATTTCAATCATTCATCACACATAACCAGTACATCCTTACTTTGTATGTAACTATGGAACTACGACAAAGCAGATTTTAACCTTTTCCGTAACTTGTTACCAAATGTCGATTGGAACTGCATTATAAATGATAATGATCTTGACAAGGTTGTGGAAACATTTACTAATATACTTATTCAAACAGCAGAAAAATCTATCCCAAACAAAATAGCTACTATTCGACCGAATGAATATCCATGGATTAACGGTATGATACGAAAACTTATTCGTAGACGCAAACGGATGTATAGGCGAGCAAAACGGACTAACTTACAACAAGTATGGCAAAATTTTAAGAAAACAAGAAATACTGTTATAAATGAAATAAGGAAATCAAAACAAGAATACTTTAGTAAACTTTCGGATCAGTTAAATGCAGATAAGATAAACCCAAAACTCTTCTGGAAAATATCTAAACAACTTCTAAATCTTGACCTGTCTTCAAGCTCAGTCCCGCCACTTAAGGTAAACGGACTTTCTTTGCTGCTCAATCTACAGTAGATGATAGTAACACTTCACTGCCGGCGGTTGGTCTAATAAATCATCCTTTGCTTAATTCCATAACAATAACAAATCCAGAGGTTCTAGATGTATTGCGATCATTAAACGTTTCAAAGTCCTGTGGTCCCGACCTAATAAATCCTCGCCTTTTAAAGGAGGGCGCTCCATACCTCCAAATTCCATTAACCTATATCTTTAACTCTTCCCTCAGCCACAGCGAATTCCCAAACGCCTGGAAAAAAGCAAATGTGATCCCTATCCATAAGAAAAATGAAAACACCTTGCCAAATAATTACCGACCGATATCTCTACTAAGCACAATAGGGAAAGTAACGGAAAGGTGCGTGCATAAACATATCTACAACTATGTGATAGACAATAATCTTATCACACCCTTCCAGTCCGGGTTTACTCGCAACGATTCTACGACAAATCAACTCCTTTATCTGTATCATTCATTTTGCGAGGCAGTGGATTGTGGAAATGAGGTAAGGGTAGTGTTCTGTGATATTAGCGAAGCTTTTGACAGAGGCTGGCACAGGGGTCTTCTCTTCAAGCTTTCTTCTGTTGGTATAAAAGGAAATGTGTTGCAATGGTTTTCTAGTTACTTGTCAAACAGAACACAGCGTGTAGTACTCAATGGACAGAACTCAGAATGGGTTACTGTTAAAGCAGGTGTACCCCAGGGATCAATTCTCGGACCTCTTCTTTTCATTCTCTATATCAACGACATAGTCAATCGAATCAGTACAAATATTCGTTTATTTGCAGACGATACAAGCCTTTATATAATTGTAGATACCCCAGAAAGAGCTGCAGTTTCATTAAATAGTGATCTCCAGGAAATAAACCAATGGGCGACCGAGTGGCTAGTGGATTTAATCCATCTAAAACATTTACCATGACCGTTTCTCGTAAAACAGCTGGTGTGCCTCATCCACCTCTTTTCTTAGCTGGAACAAACATACAAGAGACAGATACCTATAAGCACCTCGGCATACATTTCTCAAATAACCTGTCTTGGTCGGAACATATAAGAAGCATTACACGAACTGCGTGGCAGAGATTAAATATGCTTAGGGGCTTAAAATTCAGACTTAAGCGATTTTCCTTAGAAAAAATTTACATCTCATTTATCCGACCGCTATTAGAGTACAGTGACTCTGTGTGGGATAACCTTAACCAAGAAGAAATCAGTTTACTGCAATCTGTACACACAGAAGCTGCTAGAATCGTATCAGGAGCAACCAAGTTGTGCAATATCGAAAGACTGCTCTCAGACCTTAGTTGGGAACCACTCCACAAACGTCGTCGGAAACACAGACTTGTACTTTTTTTATAAACTGGTTAATCATTTAACTCCCGATATTTTGTCCAATCTAGTACCACCTTATGTAGGGGAAAGTAATCGCTACAGTCTGCGCAATGCTGATGACATACAAACAATTCATGCACGGACAAATCTGTACTTTAACTCTTTTCTTCCTTCTACTGTTAGAGACTGGAACAATCTCCCATTGCATGTTAGGCAGAGTGACTCAGTGGAAATCTTTAAAAAAAATACCTTAATTCAGACCTATTACCCTCACCATCTTTTTATAAAGCAGGTTCCCGGCTTGGACAAGTACTCCATACAAGACTACGTTTAGAATGCAGCTCCCTCAATGCTCATCTTTATTCTAGAAACTTAGTGGATAGCCCTTTATGTGCATGCGGCGAAATAGAAAATACGATGCATTTTATATTTAATTGCCCGAATTACTCGATTGTCAGGCAAACTAATAACATATACAACAAAATAATAAAAGGCAATGGTATAGAGATACAGCCTAACATATAAGAGTGGATTCAATGGTTGAAACCCTAACATCTAAAATGGTATGTTATAGCTGGCGCAAATTGACCCGTCTCTTTGACCCCTAAATTAAATATATTTAGTAGGTTCAGTCGATTTCAAATAGAGGGATGCATGAATTATAAAACAATATTGAGGCCACCCTTTAAAAATTTGTTTGTTGTGCTCCAATGCAGACTTAGTTGACGTTGACGTAGACGTTGGAAGGAAGATTTTTTACAGGTGCCACAAAGTACTGGTTGCGACTAAAATGCATTAGCCGAATCAAAGTATTCTTTAAGAGCAGTCTGGTCAGGGTCACTGTTTGCCATCTTACACTGACAGTCTTAACTCCGTTCAGCAGTAACCCAAGTTGTTAAATGTGACAATCAATATGATTCAAGATTACTACGAAAAAAAACTTTCTGAGAGCGAAGGCCCAAATGCCAACTCTAGGATAGGACAAAACTTTTATCATGGCCTTACACATAAGCAGTCTTCTCAAGATTCACGAGCATTTCCACCTGAAAACGAATAACTTCATGCATTTGTGAATAGTTTACCAGATATACTTGCATAGACCTACAGATGTGTTATAAGGTTTATGTCATATATTAACTATGGGCACAACTGCATGGGGTTGGTACAAAGTTTATCATTCCTCAATAGGACTTTTGATTCTGGGACGATGATGCTATGTATTCCAGAAGACATCATTCATTTTAATCGCAAATAGAAGCAACTGCAAAAGCATACGCCTCACAGAGGGTTCAAAGCCTCGAGGGATAGGTGGATGACGCGATTTTAAGTCCTTTTAAACAAAATTTCAGTCATATCAGGACGATGGATGGGTGATACTGAAAGGCTGTATGCAATGGAATCCCGTTTACGATTGAACACGGGACAGCTAGATCAGCAGGCCAGCTACCGGGGCTCCTGGAGAGGGTGGCGGGTAGAAGGGGGAGGGGGTTGCATTCTACATCTTAACAACAGGTCACCCAAAGTGAGAATATAATGTAACAGACGCTACATAAATATGTACGGTGATTGTAAGTACATCCCTCTGAGTATCTGGATATTAGTTCAACTTCGTCATGATTCATGATACGGTAAACAATGTAATGGTTGAAAAAGTAAGCATCTTCTCATCTTATTCTACATCTGAATTACAGCATTTTGTCTCAGCGTAGTGCATGATGTTCGTCTTTGCAATGTTTCCATACAATTGAGCTGAAAAATGAATGCATGATCTCTCTCTCTCCCTCTCTCTCTCTCTCTCTCTCTCTCTAACCAAATCTTATAAAAATCCATTTAGCACGTTCTGAAATCAAACAGTCAGAAGAGTATCAAAATTTAGGCGATTTTCCATACAGCATAGTTACGCGTTACGCGCCTAAACTTCTTGGCACTTGTGTTACGAGTTGCAATTGACACCTGCAAAGCATGCGCTGAAAAAAATCAAAAACCGAAAATAGTATACGCTCCAGGGCAGTGAAAACCGGCTTTACACAGCAACACGGTCTATAAATATCTAATGCTCTTTCCTGTGGGTTGTATTTTTTTTTTTTTTTTTGAAGATTTCGGCGCCGAAGCTGTCGTTATAAAGCATGGCAAATTCAGTCGCGGATAAGGAGTTCCGAGCGGAAGCCGCCTAAAATACGCTCCACGAAAATCCGGCTTCAGGATATGGTAGTCATTCAATCGCGTAAATATGTGTAGGTGTGGTTCTTCTAAAGAGCTATGTCTCCTACTTCGCAATGAATTGTGTTGTTTTTCATATTCATGCACAAAGGTCAGAAAGACAGACAGGTCAATTTGCGCCAGCTATAGGTGGAGAAAGCAATGCTTCACTTAACATTTCAATAGAGTGGCAGTGCCGTAGCAGATCCATGCCTTGGGACGCCTTGTCCTATCAATCCATACAGTGGGACTCTTTCTCAAGTCCAACTTCTATGGAAATCTTGAATAAGCAGAACATGCCACGGGCAGACAGCCTAGATGACCAGTCTGTCCCGGGCCTGCTCCGCACAATGAGACACCAATACCCAACTGCATGGATCTCTTACGGCACATCAAGGGAGAGTACTCTTCATTACTGTTTTAGTTATTGTACAAGAGTTTTTCCCGTAAGCTTCACGCGGTGAAATAGAAGCTTTTTCCATGCAAGCAAGATAAAGAGCACCCTCTCTCTGAAAAATAGTCTCAATTAAATTTATTAGTTTCTTTTTTATTAAATTATGGGATAAAGTTGTATAGAGTGTAGATAAATCGTATGTAGACAAACTAGACGCGCGATATCCTCTAGACTTCAGTTTATCAAGAACCTCGGTAGAATTTTTAATTGACCAAAACAATTTTTTTCCTGACCGTTCGTAAACTTTTTCACAGTACCTAATTACATGAATTTTGATAGCGATAGCGGTAAGGCAAGAAGTTAATAATTTGGAAAGTCCAGTAGTGGTACAAGCACTAGAATTAGCAATAAACCTGGCTTTATGTGGTCGTTTATGAAGTTTAGGTAACCAGTACATCGTAGGAAGCTTGTCCTGTCGTTCCTCTACATTTACAGAAAACTTGAGGTCTATATCATTGCAGTGCCTAAAGACAACAGACTTTTCGTCTTCTGAAGTCTCTTCATAGGCCTTAGTGCCGCCAAGATCTTGTTTTAATATGTCAATATAGTGTAACCGTCAAACAACGACAACGTTATTTGCCGCCTTGTCTGCTGGAACCAGAACATACTTACTATGAAACTGCTGGATACCCAACTTCAGGTGACGGAATGTTGATTTATGTTAGGCGGCAAAAGATTTGTGTTTTGGGAATAGAATTTAATACGTTTATCCATTACATTAAAAATGTTCACCTTCCATTCCTTTAAGGCATCAGAATCAACATGCTCCCGCTTGCACCATCGATTACCAAAATCAGTTAAAGAACAGGCTATATCTTCCCTACATTTTTAGCTCACCTGAGCACGAAGTGCTCAGGGTGAGCTTTTGGGATACCCTGATGTCCGTCGTCCGTCGTACGTCCGGACGGACGTCCGGAAGTCCGGACGGACGTCCGTCAACTTTTGCTTGTGTACACTCTAGCGGGCACAGTTTCGATCCAATCTTTATGAAACTTTGTCAGAATGTTAGTCTTTATAAAATCTAGGCCAAGTTCGAAACTGGGTCATGTCGGGTCAAAATCTAGGTCACTAGGTCAAATCTTAGAAAAACTTTGTGTACGCTCTAGAGGGCACAGTTTTCATCCAAAGTTCATGAAACTTTGTCAGAATGTTTATCCTCATAGTATCTAGGACAAGTTTAAAACTGGGTCACGTCGGGTCTAAAACTAGGTCACTAGGTCAAATCATAGAAAAACCTTGTGTACGCTCTAGAGGACACAGTTTTGATTCCATCTTTATGAAACTTTTTCAGAATGTTTATCTCCATAAAATCTAGGCCAACTTCGAAACTGGGTCATGTCGGGTCAAAAACTAGGTCACTAGGTCAAATCTTAGAAAAAACTTGTGTACGCTCTAGAGGCCACAGTTTTCATCCAAAGTTCATGAAACTTTGTCAGAATGTTTATCCTCATAGTATCTAGGACAAGTTCGAAACTGGGTCACGTCGGGTCAAAAACTAGGTCATTAGGTCAAATCATCGAAAAACCTTGTGTACGCTCTAGAGGACACAGTTTTGATCCAATCTTTATGAAACTTTGTCAGAATGTTTACCTCCATAAACTCTAGGCCAAGTTAGTAACTGGGTCATGTCGGGTCAAAAACTAGGTCACTAGGTCAAATCTTAGGAAAACCTTGTGTACGCTCTAGAAGGCACAGTTTTGATCCAAAGTTCATAAAACTTAATCAGAAATTTTATCCTTATAATATCTAGGATAAGTTTGAAACTGGGTCACATCGGGTCAAAAACTAGGTCACTAGGTCAAATCATAGAAAAAACCTTGTGTATGCTCTAGAGGACACAGTTTTGATCCAATCTTATGAAATTTTCAGAATGTTTATCTCTATAAACTCTAGGCCAAGTTCGAAACTGGGTCTTGTTGGGTCAAAAACTAGGTCACTAGGTCAAATCTTAGTAACGCCTTGTGTACGCTCTACAAGGCACAGTTTTGATCCAAAGTTCGTAAACTTTGTCAGAATGTTTATCCTCATAATATGTAGGACAAGTTTGAAACTGGGTCATGTCGGGTCAAAAACTAGGTCACTAGGTCAAATCATAGAAAAACATTGTGTACGCTCTAGAGGACACAGTTTTGATCTAATCTTTATGAAACTTTGTCAGAATGTTTACTTCCATAAATTCTCGGCCAAGTCTGACAGTAGGTCATGTCGGATCAAAAACAAGGTCACTAGGTCAAATCATAGAAAAACCTTGTTACGCTCTAGAGGACACAGTTTTGATCCAAAGTTCATGAAACTTTGTCAGAATGTTTATCCTCATAATATGTAGGATAAGTTTGAAACTGGGTCATGTCGGGTCAAAAACTTGGTCACTAGGTCAAATCTTAGAAAAACCTTGTGTACGCTCTAGAAGGCACAGTTTTCATCCAAAGTTCATGAAACTTTGTCAGAATGTTTATCCTCATAATATCTAGAAAAGTTTGAAACTGGGTCATGTCGGGTCAAAAACTAGGTCACTAGGTCAAATCATAGAAAAACCTTGTGTATGCTCTAGAGGACACAGTTTTGATCCAATCTTTATGAAACATTGTCAGAATGTTTATCTCCACAAACTCTAGGCCAAGGTCGAAACTGGGTCATGTCGAGTCATAAACTAGGACACTAGGTCAAATCTTAGAAAAACCTTGTGTGCGCTCTAGAAGGCACAGTTTTGATTCCAAGGTCATGAAACTTTGTCAGAATGTTTATCCTCATAATATGTAGGACAAGTTTGAAACTGGGTCATGTCGGGTCAAAAACTAGGTCACTAGGTCAAATCATAGAAAAACATTGTGTACGCTCTAGAGGACACAGTTTTGATCTAATCTTTATGAAACTTTGTCAGAATGTTTACTTCCATAAATTCTCGGCCAAGTCTGAAAGTAGGTCATGTCAGATCAAAAACAAGGTCACTAGGTCAAATCATAGAAAAACCTTGTGTACGCTCTAGAGGACACAGTTTTGATCCAAAGTTCATGAAACTTTGTCAGAATGTTTATCCTCATAATATGTAGGATAAGTTTGAAACTTGGTCATGTCGGGTCAAAAACTTGGTCACTAGGTCAAATCTTAGAAAAACCT
This sequence comes from Ctena decussata, assembly GCA_963989385.1. Classification (NCBI taxonomy): domain Eukaryota; kingdom Metazoa; phylum Mollusca; class Bivalvia; order Lucinida; family Lucinidae; genus Ctena; species Ctena decussata. The sequence continues at coordinate 76,358,663 of OZ022503.1, read as the reverse complement.
TGTGTACGCTCTAGAAGGCACAGTTTTCATCCAAAGTTCATGAAACTTTGTCAGAATGTTTATCCTCATAATATCTAGAAAAGTTTGAAACTGGGTCATGTCGGGTCAAAAACTAGGTCACTAGGTCAAATCATAGAAAAACCTTGTGTATGCTCTAGAGGACACAGTTTTGATCCAATCTTTATGAAACATTGTCAGAATGTTTATCTCCACAAACTCTAGGACAAGGTCGAAACTGGGTCATGTCGAGTCATAAACTAGGTCACTAGGTCAAATCTTAGAAAAACCTTGTGTGCACTCTAGAAGGCACAGTTTTGATTCCAAGGTCATGAAACTTTGTCCGAATGTTTATCCTCATAATATGTAGGACAAGTTTGAAACTGGGTCATGTCGGGTCAAAAACTAGGTCACTAGGTCAAATCATAGAAAAACCTTGTGTACGCTCTAGAGGACACAGTTTTGATCTAATCTTTATGAAACTTTGTCAGAATGTTTATCTTCATAAACTCTTGGCCAAGTTTGAAAGTAGGTCATGTCGGGTAAAAAACTAGGTCACTAGGTCAAATCTTAGAAAAACGTTGTGTAAGCACTAGAAGGCATAGTTTTGATCCAATCTTCATGAAACTATGTCAAAATGTTTATTGTCCATATATCTAAGCCCCCTGACTCACGTCGGCTCAAGGTCAAATCTTAGAAAAACTTTGTGTACACCCTAGAGGGCACAGTTTTGATCCAATCTTCATGAAACTCTGTCAGAATGTTTATCTTAATAAAATCTAGGCAAAGTTTGAAACTGGGTCGTGTCGGGTCAAAAACTTTGTCACTAGGTCAAATATAAGAACGACCTTGTATACGCTCCAGAGGGCACAGTTTTGATCCAATCTCAATGAAACTGTGTCAAAATGTTTATTCTTACAATATCCAGGCCAAGTTTGAAATTGGGTCATGTCGGGTCAAAACTAGGTCAAATGTTAGTATGGTAAAAACTCTTATAAATCTTCACCAGAGCCAGTGAACTGATTAATGCTCAGGTGAGCGATTCAGGGCCACCATGGCCCTCTTGTTTGAAATCAATACGGTTAGGAAATCTATATTTCGAAATAATGTTACGAATTCTTGAATCTGACATAATATTAAGATTCCCTGTAATGACATGGCAAGCGGCAGGATAGATAAATTAAATTTGGAGTCTATACAATCTCATGTATCGGGGGTATTTGTGTGAACATCAAGATCTGAGACCAGTTTATTAAAGTTAAATATAGTGTTTCTAATTGGTTTGTTATATTTACAACATATGATAGGTGGCTCCATATTCACGAAATAATCCGGGATCGATGCAGTTACAGACCGATCCTTAAAAATACTTTGTAGGTCAATAAAATCAATTCCTTTATTCATAAAAGGAATTTTGAGAAAATGTCTTTTATGGTTGATCTCAGATTCGATTAGTGGACGAAGAGCATGTTGAGTATAACATCTTGTCAGGAGTGCGGCCTCGTACAGTTGATGACCCTTATCGTAGAACTTATTAGCCTCATTATCTAAAATGCATTTAACAGAAACCGGAAGAGAACATAAAAATCAGAGCATAGAATGTCGACCTTGGTTTTTTAGTATTTCCGACAAAAATTTAAGGGGAGCATTGGTTTTCTTAATAGCAGTATTTTTTCGTTTTATATTACCATTTTTTCTTAAACCATGACTTCTATGCTTGCGTTTTGGAATATCAAAAAGAGAAAATACATCAAAATTAGGCATTTTCGAAATGTTACCTTCTTGATAAATGTTGTCATTAAACTCTAATGGAAATGCAGTTTGTAGCAAGTTTATCCATTTTAATTCAACCTCGTGTCTCTTTATATTTTTGATTTAGTGTCATAAATTATTTTCTCTACTGGCTGTATAGATACGTCAGCAGGAGAATGGCCTGTACGTTTAAAATGTTGACAGATGATGTAATGGTAGATTTGGTACATAAATGTTTACAACAATTACACCTCTTGGCATTGCACTTAGGGATATTAGGATACATTCCAGGTCTTTTGAAGGGATTGGAATACTTGTGAAGTAGTGGTGGCTTAATTGGAGATAATCTAACATGCGAGTTGTTGCGAAGAACGTTAAAATCTGAAAATCCATTGAGATTGACTGAAAAGGCCGAAAATAAATTTAAAGGCCTTATTCTAACTGAAGGTTGGAAAGTTTTAAAATCATTTATTGAATTAGGAATCCGTACAGAAGACGCGGAATGCAGCCTAATGGGAGTTAAATTAATTCTAAGCCTGTTAGTGATACTCATAGTTGTTTGATTGGTGGTGATACCGTCAAGAGAGAGGCAACACTCATACCGGTTATCAGACAAGGCTAATGAAAATATGCTTATAAAAAGTTCCTTTTGAACAAGGAATGATATAACAAATACCCGCGATTCATATCTATGTCTAATTCAAGACCACAGAACGAAAAGCAAGGAACCGCTATACAACGAGATACGAATGCTGGTCAACTCCTGACCTTCAATACGGTATCGATAAGGATTGATGCAAAGGGACAAGAGAATGGCAACTGATTGCAAAACAATCCCTGAGGATTGAAATAATAAGAGCATTAAATGACTGTCGGGGAGACTGTTTAGAGCAATCCACTACAGCCTAGCCACAAGAACTCTGATATGCTTTAAAGAGTAACTACACTTCAGGAACTGACTGAATCAGATCCCCAACCCTATCCCCAACATCAAAGGGAAAGATTGACAAAAACATCCCAACAAACAATAAATTAAAAGTGATAAGCCGAGTCAGCAGCTCTTTCACAAATAGGTGGCAACTCAGCTATCTTTATTGAACTAAATAATTTAGACCAACAGAAGGGTTACAACAGACTAAGCAAATTATACGAAAAACATTTAACAATTATTTTTACCTATTTTCTATTTTTATTATAGAAGGGTTAAAATGAGAACACAATAAATTAAACAGCACCGAACATAAAACAAATGCAACCGCAACGAAAGTACCGCCTTGGGGCGGTCAGTAATAACTACTGGGGGGTTTAAACCGGTTTTACTGGGCCCAAACCTTCACCCTCACCCTCCGCCGCGGTGCACACAATTAGTTGGTAGTTCGGTTCGTATGGAGGTCCCCTAAGTCACCAGAGAGTCATCACGGTCAACAATTAAGATCAAGAAAAGACCATGATGAAGCAAGGATGAGGACTCGACAGCCAAAACGTGTTGAGACACATGGAGATCCCTGGGGCGCCAGCAATACCACTGGAGCACTGGAGCAAAAGAAGACCACCAGTTGAACCCCGCTGGGCCAAGAAACAGGCAAACATCCGGCCCCAACCAACTAATATATAGCTTTATGTAGGGGCTATCATAGAGTCTGAACCCCGACCCACCGGCGTGCAATTAAAGAGGACAGCAAAGTTGTCAACCGTGATTGGGTTAACCACTAAGCATGCAGACTGTCGAACCCAGACCACTACCTTAGCAGGCCTGAGGTAAGGGGGCTCCTTTAGAACTATATGAGCCACGACACGAGAAAACCAACAATGTGGTAGTGCGCCCAGCGCAGACTCAGATCAGCCTGGGCATCCGCCCAGTCTGATCAGAGTCTTCGCTGTCCGCATGGAGGTAGCTCAGTCCCTTAGCTACCCTTTAAGCACTTAGTGAAGAGTCTGATCAGACTGGGTGGATGCCCAGGCTGATCTGAGTCTGCGCAGGGCGCACAACCACATTGTTGGTTTTCTCGTGTCGCGGCTCATATAAGCTTATGTTTTCATTCTGATGATGTTGCATATATAGAGATTATTACATGGGGTTTTCGTTATCACCCGATTTATCAGCCCGAGACTCCAATATCGGACCGAGGGCTTGCCCGAGGTCCGATATTGGTCGAGGGCTGATAAATCGAGTGATAACGAAAAACCCATGTTATGATCTGTTTATCATATAGATTCTAGTTAAGAAAAAACATGCCCCGAAATAGTTGCTAGAAATCAACATTTTTAAAGTTTCGAAAACTTTCTACTACAGCTGAAGGCCTAGTCCTAAAGGAGCATCCAGCAAACACAACGGCAGGGACACCCGAGTGTGAGTGTAATATTTCATTGTATAATGAAACAAGACAGGTAACTGACGACAAGTGTCTAATGAAACGAGGGATCTCACGATAAGTCCTACTAACACACAGCATCACCGCGCCATCTGAAATGTTTCCCGCCCGTTCAGTCTTGAAGCGCTTGCCGTTTTGTAGCGAAACAAAAAATTCAGCCATTTCATATTTATTTTGACACCAACGTGTTTCTTTCGATCTAACTAAGAAAATGAGTGGTCACACTTTATGTCTACGATGGATAATAAGAGAGATAGAAGCTCTGAAATGATGGGAAATTTTCTGTTCTGCATCATCGCTCTCGCCATTTTAACGTCGAAGTATCCCACGCGACGTCGTTGACGTTGACGGGCCGATAAACGTATCGGACCGGGAAAACCTTTATCGGACCGATGGGCAAGATAAAAACTCTGAAAACCAAGCTTTATCAAACATGCAGATTGCCTCATAGGCAGTCCAAAATTCTGTATCTATGTGATAAATAAAAAATACGGTTTCCCAACTACGCAGATATGGATAATGTTGCGCTTAAAGTCAGCCTTAAATATTAACACATTGATTAATCAATATCTTTAATTTTCAAAAAATACATACCAAGGTTTATCACATAGATACAGAATTTTGGACTGCCTATGAGGCAATCTGCATGTTTGATAAAGCTTGGCTTTCAGAGTTTTTATCTTGCCCATCGGTCCGATAAAGGTTTTCCCGGTCCGATACGTTTATCGGCCCGTCAGCGTCAACGACGTCGCGTGGGACACTGTTTAGAGGTCAGTTGTAAAGTAAATCATATCACGAGCGTGGAGCGTGACGAGTAATAATTCACTGTTTAGAGGTCAGTTGTAAAGTAAATCATATCACGAGCGTGGAGCGCGACTGATATATTTACTTACATCCGCGCTCGTGATATATCTACTTACAACTGACCGACAAACAGTTAATTAGGGGAGACCGGGGATAGTTGATGCACTTTTTAGACTTTTTGATATATCTCGTGACCGGACTGCCCAATATGGATCATCTTTATATATACTAAAAGCTCCGTCTTTTCTGCATTTAAAACCAAATAGTAATCCTTGAGTTTTTGTTTATTTTCCTCCCGTCTAAGCAGATTTCTTTGGCAAGTCGAATGCATCAACTTGCCCCAGTAGTGGGGCATGTTGATGCAACGCTTGGGGCAAGTTGATACAGATTTTTTTCTTGCGTTTACAAGTCCATGAAACGAATACTACAGTAAATTCTTTCTACATGTAGTTAGATGCATTTATCAAAATTATTTTAGCCATTGAAGTCATCTTCAGCAAAAGACTCTAGAAGGGATGTTTGTAAATGAATAATTGACGATAAAATGATCATAGCATTTTATACTCTTATTTCTGAAACTTTGGACCATTTTAAATGGGAAAATATCATTTCATTGCCATAGATGCTATATTGAATAAGCCGGGCACAGCAATTCGTACAATTTACAAGTGCGCCCAGCGAAGACTCAAATCAGCCTGTACATCATCACATTCGGGTCAGAGTCTTCACTGGCCACACGAAAAGGTATGGGTCCTTAGCTATCCATAAAGCGCATACAGCAAAGACTCTGATCAGACTGCGCGGATGCGCAGGCTGTATTGAGTCTTCGCTGGTCGCATATGTAAATTGTGGGAATTGCTGTGACATGGCTTGAATGCCAAATGTATATTTGATTAAATATGATAAAATACATCGTATTCTAAAATACGACAAATCCGAAATGCTTCAACTATTGTACATAGTTCTATATCAGTTAGAGATCAAGTCCATCCAAATATTGTGAACAACCCATGCAGTATAGCAGGATTATATGGTGCATCAACATGCCCCATGCTCATTGCATCAACTTGCCCCAACCATGCCCCACGTAACATTCAGCAAGATAGACAACTAATACGCAATGTTTTCCTTCAGAAGAGCGTATGGTTTTGAAGATGAAAGATTTCTCTACCTGTGTGCATAAAAAGATTATGAACAACCGGAAACAAATGCGCGCTAAACGAAAAATTGCAAAATACCATAAATTTACTGAGATGTGTCAAAAATGAACTTTTCTTCGCCAAATTCTCATTTGTCGTCCAAATTCCGCAAAACTTCACGAAAAGCTGGCGGCTGTCAACGACTACTTTAATTCGTCATTTCTGATGTCCATAATGACGTTATTGTCTTTTTATTCCTACTGCATCAACTTGCCCCGTGCATCAACCATCCCCGGTCTCCCTATTACTCAACAATTCAATACTAGAGCTGAACTATTTTGATAATAACGCTCAAAAACGCTGAAAAAGTATTCTTTTCATTCAAACTCTCCAACCCTTCCTGCCAGCGCGTTCATGCTCCCGCCACTATTCTTAACTGTATCTAAATCTTGGCGAATTTAGAAAGAAAAAGAGACGTTACACCGTCTAACGTCTCAAAACGTGACAAAATTACGTAAGTAATGCAAGAGACGTCAGCAATTAGACTCCCGCGCTCCGAGACAGTGAACTGTTGCAGAATAAAACACGGAAACTTTCCATTGCTTCCGCTGATTCAAGAAGTTACTGGTGAAAGCAAGTACACATAGTACTGGTTAACCGCTTAGGAGGTCTAAGTCTGCCCAGGAATAGTGTGGCTATGTTAACTGACCGTCCCGACATGACCGTAGCTGTTTACCGTGGACGTTAAACAATAATACAATAACACCCGAAGCCCCATATCTCTCATGCGTATGTTAATATACGTAAAAAGTTTTAGTTAAGCTGCGTTTACACGGGCAAAGTTCCTGTGACAAAGACGGTCTACCACAGAAAAATGTGCTAGTGTAAATGCCAAAAAAGGACAAGGTTTCCATGACAAATATAATTATGGTACAGTTACTCCGATAAATTATTAAATTTGTCCTTGTAAACATAGAACTTTGCTAAAGATTATGTAACAAAGAACTTTGCTACAAGCGTGGAAAATGTGACAAAGATTTTGTTTCATTGCTGCAGGTATCTTTGACGAATAATATTTGGTCGTGTGAACACTGCAGCAAATATTTCATTGCCAAAGTTTTTTGTCAAAGATTCTATGTCACATTTTCTTAACAAATAGTTTGCTCCGTGTAAACGCAAAATGTTTGGCATACTTTCTTTGTTAAAGTTTCTGTGACATAGAAACTTTGCTCATGTGAACGCGGCCTTAAAGCTCGATTGGTAGCCAATTTACGTACATGTGTATACTCAGGAACTCGAAAATGGTCCATTTGACAATTATTTTAGAGACTTAGGTTCGTCGAAAGTCAGGTTTGAACGAAGAAATACGAAGAATATACCATATTAGTTGCATTTAACGAGTATGGAGCTAGGTGTCATTATAAAACTCAGCCACGGATAACACACTGGTCCGGCATTCAACATAGGCAACGAAGGCAACGTACTATAAAGCTCGATTATTTTTGCATACTTCTTAGATTAATTTCAAACTATCATTCTTACGGACCCGGCATTTTGTTACACCTCTTAATCAGCCGTAGATTTTCGAAGAAATTCCTTGTAGTATAAATACAGTGCTTGGATAAGTTTCTACACCAATTCGTTGCCTAGTCGTTGTAGCCCAAAATTGTTTTCAAGCATTTCTTGACTATGCATATCAATTCAGTAAAACTTTTGATTCCTATTTCAAGAGTCGGGGGACGGATGGTCCGTGAGACTATACTTCTGAAACAAACATATCCTGATGAGCGGAACAAGCAAGTTTCATGTACGTTGTCTTCGTTACCTGTGTTGAATGCCAGACCAGTGTGAATAAACCGTATTATTGTTTACAGCATTGACCTCGTGGCTCTGAAATTTATGAGGAGCGTATATCTTATCAAAAGTAATGTACAGATTTGCCTGGAGACAAGCTTATGGTGGGGCGCAGGAGTGGAACTTAGCTACTGTTGCCTATTTGCAGGATAAAAGATCCATGCTTTAACCTATTGGTAGTTTCATCCTTCGGTAGCAAGGTATGTTCTCTCGTGGCTGCGTTTAAAACTAAGTTATCAAGATTTTTATACCCCCGCCATTGAAAATTGTGAAAATTGGGGGGGGGGGGGGGGGATTGTGAAAATTGGGGGGGGGGGGGGGGGGGAGCACAGGCTATCACCGCTGTCCGTACGTAGTGTACGTACATACGAAATGGTTTCCGTTCAATATCTTTTGAAAGCATTGGTGTATTGAATTCATATTTCATACACAGCTATATAATCATAAAATACAGATCAAGTTCGATGTAGGGTAAAATCTTTGTATTATTTGGGAAGGGGGGGGGGGGGGTTATGGCCCTTTTTCGACGTCTACTATTGGGGGGGGGGGTTATGGCCCTGGGGGGGGGGGGGGGGTTATGGCCCTTTTACGACGTCTATTATTGGGGGGGGGGGGGGTTATGGCCATTTTTCGACTTCTGTTTGTATGAAAAAATGGTTTCCGTTCAATATCTTTTGAAAGCATTGGTGTATTGAATTCATATTTTATACATAGGTATGTAATCATAAAATACAGGTCAAGTTCGATGTTGGGCAAAATCTGTCCATTATTGTGGGAGTTATGGCCCTTTTTCGATTTCTGTTTGTATGAAAAAAATGGTTTCCGTACGATATTTTTTGAAAGCATTGGTGTATTGAATTCATGTTTTATACACAGGTATGTAATCATAAAATACAGGTCAAGTTCGATGTTGGGCAAAATCTGTCCATTATTGTGGGAGTTATGGCCCTTTTTCGACTTTATTTTATACGAAAAAAAAAATGGTTTCCGTTCGATATCTTTTGAAAGCATTGGTGTATTGAATTCATATTTTATACACAGGTATGTAATCATAAAATACAGGTCAAGTTCGATGTTGGGCAAAATCTGTCCATTATTGTGGGAGTTATGGCCCTTTTTCGACTTTATTTTGTATGAAAAACTGGTTTCCGTTCATTATCTTTTGAAAGCATTGGTGTATTGAATTCATATTTATAAAATACAGGTCAAGTTCGATGTTTGGTAAAACCGTCAATTATTGTGGGAGTTATGGCCCTTTTTCGACTTCATTTCATACAATAATGGTTTCCGTTTGTTAGTTTTTGAAAAGTTACTTGTTTCCGGGCTATTTCTTTTGGAAAATTGCAAGGCATCCATTTCTGTGATAAGATACAGAAAGTTATCACATATCCGTCATGACACCCCGAACCTACCCCGTCCCCCCCCCCCCCCCCCCACACACACACACACACTTCTCTTGATCCAAGAAGCACAATACATCTGCCCAAGGAAAACAATAAAACATGTACCACAGAAGTCTGCCTTTGTGAACCTGGTTATGCTACAAGTGCCGATACCTTAAACAAGGCGCCATCTTACTTAGGGCACTAGGCGGGGGCATCCGTGTCCTATGGACACATTTCTAGTTTTCAATCAAGGATGTTTTCTAAAAGTTTGCTTTAAAAATGTTTGCGTCACAATTGTTTTGGATCAACGCCAGCACTTTGCCATATATTTATATACACCGAACCTCAAATTCCCAAAATTCACAATATGTTCATAAGATATACTATGCTTTTGTATATTGCTGTTTCTATAGCTGATGGGGAACTGCGTGGAGCGGTCTGGTTATGGTAAATATTGTCGCAATAACTGTTTTAACTTTGTAACATGTAGGGGCAGCAAAGACTCAGATCAGCCTGCCCATTCTGCTCTAATTCAATGCTATTTATAACTATAGGTTTATCCGCAGCCATAGCTCCAAGAGGGCACACAATGTTGAAACAACATTCAATAAAGAAATTAGAGGATATTTACTTTTTTAGGTGAATACAAAATATGAGCCGCGACACGAGAAAACTAACAATGTGGTTGTGCGCCCAGCGCAGACTCAGATCGGCCTGGGCATCTGCCCAATTTGACAAGACTCCTCGTTAAGTGCTCAAAGGGTAGCTAAGGGTCCAAGCTACCTCCATGCGGACAGCGAAGACTCTGATCAGGCTGGGCGGAGGCCCAGGCTGATCTGAGTCTGCGCTGGGCGCACAACCACATTGTTGGTTTTGTCGTGTCGCGGCTCAAATATATTTCAACACGAGATGAAACATTTTTGGTAGTTACCGAAAAAAAGGAGAAAATTCTCTTTTTATTTTATTTTTTCTGTTTAAGACAATAACGGAAAACTGACAGCTTCAAAAGTAACTTTTTTCCTAGTCATTTCTCGTTAATTTTGCTTGGCTCAGCGCGTTTAGTGGGTATTGGGTGTAAACTGAGTTCGCACCTAGAAAAAGGTTTATGATGTCATTTTAATGAATGATTGAATGATTGATTTGATGTTTAACGTCCGCGGTAAACAGCTATGGTCATGTCGGGACGGTCAGTTAACTTAGCCACACTATTCCTGGGCAGGCTTAGACCTACTAAGCGGTTAACCAGTACTAAGGGCACATACTTTCGCCAGTAACTGACAACTGCCCTTCTTGAATCAGCGGAAGGAGAAACGAAAGTGTCAGAGAGTAGCTTTTCCCCCATAGTAGTCTTTCCCCCCGGAAATATGACTATGATTTTTCCATAGTAGAATTTCCCACCGGAAAAATGGCTATATAGTAGAATTTTAATCATCATATTTCAATTCTCATATCGACGTTACCCCCGCACCTCAGCGGAACGTATCCATAGCCGCAGTAACGGGGCGCCGAGCGTCCGTCCATTAGTAGAATTTTCCCCCGGAAATATGACTACATATCCAATTTTCCCCGGGGAAAATCTACTATACGTGTTTTTGCATAGCCGTTTTTCCCCTCTATAGTGGATTTTCCCCCTGGTAATATGATCACAGGAAAACAAGCTACATAGTGGAATTTGCTCCTTCTCCAATTATAATAGTGAGGTTCATTACTGAAACAGGAATATGAGTATATGTCCGTAAAATATCGATTGCATATGATTTTTTTGGAATTTATCACGTTTATTACCTCCCTTGAAGTTCTTAATACATTTCTGATGCGATTAATACCGTAAAATGTCTCTTTTCCATACCGTTCCGTTTCGCTTCGTTCCTCAAAATACCAATAGCCATACCAAATTCTTTAGTAGCCAATTTCCCGGTGGGGGGAAAAGGACTATGGGGGAAAAGTGGCTCTATGAGGTCCGGACAGTCCACTATATAGCCGTCCTTCCTATAGCCATTTTTCCGGGGGGGGAAGGGGGAAACACCACTCTCTGACAGAAAGTACTAGTGGCCAGACCGGGTTTCGAACCCAGGACCTCTGATTTATGAGTCAGGTGCCCTACCGATTGCGCTACGCGGCCCGGCTTTAATGAATGAATAAAAAGAAATCGGCGATTTTAAAAAGCCGCTTGCAGCTGCCGTCAAATTGACGTCGCGTGCAAATTAGGGATAGTCTAGCTCAAAAAGCGACATCAAATGTTGGCGTCAGTGGCTTGATTTGACGTGCTTATGTCCGTATAGCGTAATGTCATACAAGAATGCTACATTTCAGAGCTTTTTGGAAAGTGATTATCCAAAATTGTCCAAAAAGACGCGATTTGCTGCAGTGAAAAACTGTAAATCGTCTCAGTCACCAGTGAATTGATATGGTATTTTTGGCTTGCGCTTTCGAGCGCAAGCCAGTATTCAAGTGGTTTAGTGATACCGAGTTATTTTGGGAAGAAATGATACGTCACGCTTAGTCGGAAAATACCAGTGAGTGTGTACTGCAACGATTCGTTCTAAACTTTTTTAGGGTCGCAATTAAGCCAAAGAGATCGGAAAGTTCGTTCCGGTTTGAGACAGCATTTCTTCATTATTTTCTTCACAGACATAACAAACAAATACCTCGTCCGATTTTGTCTATTTTTATCCACATCCGATTTGCCTCATCTGCTAAAACTTTATTCTATTTTTGATAGTTCATGTACTTTTTTTTTTTTTTTTTTTTTTTAAATATTTCCGTTAAAAAGCACGTTTTTCTTTTACGAGTGCCTTGAACTAGGCCACATTTCGTTTGCTTTTTATAAACTGATTGCATAAAAAATAAAACTCTGAATGCAATGCAAAGTATTTGGCTTTGCATCCTAAGAAATATACCAAACTTGTGTAAGAAACAGTGTTTATATATAGCTTAGCGCAAAGCATTAGCTTTTCCAAAATATCATGCAGCGGCGTCACGAAAACTAGGCCTTAGGGCATCGCATAATCTGACTAGTCAGAGCAGCCGGCACACTGTCCAGCGCCAATGCATTCGTTGGATCTGATCAGTCTGTTTCGGCATATATATATTCTTCATCTTTCATGCTGAGGCTAGACTGATCAGACTGCGCTTATGCCGGAGTGGGCTGATCTGTGTATCAGTGTAAAATCTGAAAGAGCAGAGTTCAAATTTATTGTTTAAATATAGAAACAAGCGCTTTTGACGATTTGCTTCCCTTATCACATCTACTGAAAAGAGACAAATTTCATCATGGAAATACGAACGCAATGGGTTCCGTACTTTGTTGTTCCCAAATGGTGTAAAGCAAGTTATCGTCCCAAACAACAGCAGCATGCATTTTCTTCTCAGTGTCAAAATTTTGTTCCAGTCACTGCCACTGATGCCACTTAAACCAAAAATAAACTTCAGTAAATATAGATTTATTATCTTCTTTTGATGCCAAGTTCAGATGTGCCATGATTCCATAGACATGGGCTTGAAACAGTCTTTCCTAAAATTTTGATTCAGACTAAATGTGACTCAACATCCGTGAAGAAAAGACTTGAAATAGGTCCATATAGTTATTTTCCTTGAGACATGCCTAAAACGGCCGGCCAAAACGTTGGAAAACTGTTGTTTTGTTGTTGTGTGTGTGTGTGTGTGTGTGTGTGTGTGTGTGTGTGTGTGTGTGTGTGTTTAAATATTTTTCAATTTGTTTTTCAAACAAATTCTACACTTGTTTTTACCTTACACCCGTGGATAATGCCACCATTCAATAAGTTAGAAATTAAATACTTTGCTAAATAAAAGTTAGCAAATGAAAGTGCACTAACAATCGGGTTCACTTCAATAACAACTCATGAAAATTTCACTGTCTTAGCTGGGCAAGCCTTCCTTTTAAAAGGAAATTTTATTTTCACTGTAATTATTTTGTTGATTCAATGTCATGATGTTGAATAAAATAAATGTTGAATCAACATTTATTCAACGTTGTTTCAATTTTATATGCACAGTAGGAGCAGGGCAGACTGGTCAGACTGCTTGAATGTGCAGGATGATCGGAATCTTCACTGCTCGCAATTAGTGCTATAAGGTCCCTTTACTCGTAGCACGGCTCAAACAAGTTCTTCCTTAAGGTGAATGTTTAACCTTTCAAGGGAAGCAGCTCTGTCATATTTATTTTGGATCTCTTAATGGAAGGAATTAACTCCATGTGGAGCAAATTCATTCCATTAAGAGTAGACCGCTTTGTAAAGTGTTTTGTCTTCCAGCCGGGGAAACAAACTAGGAGTCCTGAAAGTAGGCTGCCTTAGACAGGTGGCGAAAAACATGCTGGAGTACCCATACACCTTAATTTGATTCTTAACGGTTTTTTTTTTTTTGTTTGTTTGTTTTTGTTTATTTTTCGATTCCTTGTCGGAAACAATGTGGTGCCAATTCCACTGCTATTATAAGACACTATGGTACAGAGAATTGAAACCTTTCCATAAAATGCTTCCTCATAAGTCACAACCTTCTTCCATACACTGCATACATCATACAAGTTCCCTTACGAAGATATGTCATCAGGGCACCACAGATGATTTTGCAGCATTTTTTCTTCTCACAGCCTGTAAAGAGTTTGCAAACTCAAACTCAGTACCTCCCCATTTCTTGACATTGCCTTTAAATGTCTTCTTCTGACTGCCTTTTTCATTACGCTCCTTTCCAGCTCAGGCTTCTACAAGACTCTTTGAAGACTAAAACAAAAGATGATTAAAAGTTGCATGAAAGATAAAAAAAAATTGCAGACCATATGACTGTAATAACTAGGATAGTACATGAACCGCAACACGAAAATAATAGTAGGCCTATCATTTAAGAGAGAGAGAGAGAGAGAGAGAGAGAGAGAGAGAGAGAGAGAGAGAGAATGTATGACTAATGCTGATTGGTAACTTGACTCAGTTTTACTTTGACGTCGCAAAATGATTGCATTTTGTTTATTTGTAATCAAGGACAATAGTAATTATCCTTAAGGATGGTCATAAGTACTCGACCAGCCTCGATTAGATCAATAATCGATCACACCCAGCTTCCTAGAACGATGCAACTTACGTAATTAATACGCCCGCTCCATTAGATTAACAATAATCTTTACCCCATTTTTATGATTATGTTGTATTTCTGAAAAATTAAAGCATTACGAGTATGTTCTTTTTCTCCTCAACTCGTGGAGCATCTTCGCAAGCATTGGGTACTTAAAAGGCCAATTTGTTCCTTCGTGTTTTTCGTGCTCAACTCAGCTGAGCATGAAACTTTCTCTGCTGATAAATACGAAAATGCCAACTAATGTTAGCATTTTCAACTAATGTTGGCATTTTCATGTTCATAAGCAGAGAAAACTTCATACTCAGCTAAACTCAGCATGAAAACAACTGTACTTATCAGTAATTTGCTATTTAATAGCAAAATTTCATGCTCAATTCAGCTGAGCATGAAATTTTTTTTAAAACCTCGGGGTCTGGCTAAAGTTTAAAAAAATCTGACCGAATGGAAAACGTCCCAGTCTGACACGAGTTTGCTCTCTCTGCTCTGACTATTAATCTGAGTTCGACTGGTTTGTTTATCTTTCAATCAAGGACAAAACAATAACAATATCGAGCCAACCAATACGCTGCTTCCAGGAAGATGTGGTTGATCGATTAGTGGAATAATCAAGAAAAATCTGTCCAAAGGCACCTGTAGTTGCTTCCAGTTATCATCTCTCTCTCTCTCTCTCTCTGATAAAGAATTAAACAAGCTCTTGCCAGACTGCATATGCAAATGCATGTCTGTGCAAACTCAGGTTTCATGTACTGCATGCTGTCGTATTTTATTCCGTTATAAGGCAGGAGTGTATCCTTCCAAAATTACCGCACATATAAAAATCAGCTGTGTAATCAGCTACGTTCTCTTCCGAAACAATCTCAAATATCTCGATCCGTCTTACAAAACAATCCCAAAGATCTAGATCCAAAATCTAGGTCCATCGTACACTGAAAACAATCCCAAAGATTAGATCCGTCTTACAAGACGGATCTAGATTTTTGAGATTGTTTTTGGAAGGGAAAACCCCGTCTTATAACCGAATAAATAGATACATTTCAATGGGAGCTTACTCTGGTCCGGATATATTTGTCTCCCTTTTTATGTGAGGCTACTCATAAAAAAAGAATAGACTGTCCACAGTGAAAGATAAAAATGATGCTAAGGAAAGAATTTGCTCGCAGAGAGAGAGAGAGAGAGAGAGAGAGAGAGAGAGAGAGAGAGAGAGAGAGACCCATTGGGCACATAATGTTGAGTCAATGTTGATTCAACTTGATTCAACATCATGACGTTGAATCAAGGTTAATTCAATGTTGATTCAATGTTGTGTGCCTGCTGGAGAGAGAGAGAGACAGAGAGAGAGACTGAGAGAGAGAGATAGAGAGAGAGAGAATTCTCTCAGCTGCTCCTAACCCATGTATGTCTGTTGGAGTCTTCTATTCTGATATACTATAAAGGAGTCTGGGGTGTCTGGTTTAGTTTATTTCTATTTTTCTAATTTCTATTATTTTTTTTATCGAACAGTCATTAGATTAAACATATTTTATTGCCTTTTATTGCCTTTATATACAATGGGGTCGGGCTACAAGTTCTCACAACATTAGTTACAGCCCTCCCCCTGACAGCAAGACATGGCAAGAAACAAACATATGTTACATCAATTGATTTGTGGAACAACAAAGATATCAAACTTAGATCGGCACCAATAAACATGACGCCGTCCCGGTGTCGATCGAACTTTTTTAAAAAAGCATCGACTCCGAGACGATGATGTTGTATGCATTGCGTTCTCCAAAAGTTTAGTATCTACAAACAGTGTAGATCCTGATCAGACGCGTCTGACCTGGGTCTGCACTATTTGCCTGTTTCATTTGCAGGTCTTAAGTCAGAAATTGTTTTTTCTCTTTTTTTTTTTTATTTCGTAAAATCCTACTTTTTCTACTATGATGAATTTGAAAGTAGAATCTTTGATAAACAAGGAAATGGTAAAAATGATAGGAGTCGCAGCGCAAAATTTTATGCTACAGTCGCTCAAATATATAGGTGCCCATTTTCTTTCACAAATTATCAAGAATTTAACAAACTTTTTATTTACAGTTAAATGCATTGTTGCTCTTTCACAATGCATTTATAGCGCAAACAAGAAATTAAATAAACTCAATCAAGTCATTTTCCTCGTATGACTCATACTCACAAATTATATACAGACCACATTATTACTTATTCTAAAGTCTAACTTTTTCTTTTTTCTTCAACAGATGAAAAAACTATGGCGACCATAACCAAAGAGAGATATCTGCATTTCAAAAATGTGAAGTACAGTCCATTGAGTTACACATACCCCATCCCACCCCTCTCCTCCCAAGTTGCTAATATTTTATATAGCGCAATTTTCCACTGTTTTACAAAACTGCTGGTTACTGCTTGTTTAAAATTGCGTTCCGTTTTACACAGGGTGTAAACCAGTCCACCAATTTTCGCTTCCTGCAGAGCCTGTCCGTCATGTTTGGCTTGCATCAAGACTGTCCGCGATCTCTTGCTTCCTGCAGGGACTACCGTCCTCGAAAAATGGCTTCCTGCCTCTGCAGGAAGTCAGTCATGTACAGAAGTCTTAGCAGCAAGAGATCGCGGACAGTCACGGTGGAAGCCAAATATGACGGACAGTCTCTGCAGGAAGCGAAAATTGGCGGACTGGATTATACCCTGTATTTTATGTCTGTGCATAGTATTTGCGGGAGACGACTGAAGGAGTTACAGAATGAACAAGGTTGTTTACAGAAAGAACAGAGGCAACTCTGTAATTCATCTAAGCATACTTTTAGTACACCAAAAATTCAGCTACCAGTGATAGTCATAATAGTAGTAAAGGGCGTCACTCTGGGGACTCCCGGCCGGAGACTAAGTCCGCCGCCTGGGGCAGTCTCGGGCCGGGAGTCCCCATAGATGACACCGCTTTAGTAAGCTTGAAAAGGCTAGTTTGAAATAACTTAGTCTTTTTCAGGGGGAAAGTCTATGTAAAAATGGCATAGGAGATGTCGTAGGAGGCTATACAGCAATATGCGTCTGCTATGAGTCTCTTGGCCTTGTATCTCAAGACCTCACTATACCAGAGGCATAACTCTATCGCTTCCTTAGTATTAGGGTAATCAGTAGGGTATTCTTTCTGATATAATTGGTAGTCCTGAAAAGGACTGTTTTTGTGGTTATAGCTCAGAAGAATCTATTGTTTCTTCTTTCTTTTTGAATTATCTCTGTTCTTGCTATGCGTCCCAAGTCCATTTTGAGTTGGTACTGTCACTGACGATTCTGGTGTCATTACTTCTATAGTTAATGGTATTCTGATCGGATTTAATTCCATGGGACGTTGTTGCTTTTGGTCCTCTAACTGTTGTACTCTTTTCTTGAGATCATTGAGTTCTTTGAGCAAGACTTCTACAGCTCCCGTCTTTGGCTGTGACACCTGTGGCTGTGTTTGTTGCAATTGTGGGTAGTAATAGGTCTGCACGTTCGGTTGTTGTTGTTGAGTTAACGATCCATCAGTAGCAATTGTATTAATTGCCGTCGATAGAAGGTCTGGTTCTTTCATAAGATCGTCTAAGGTCAGTAGTGGCTCCATGACTGAGTTTGTAAGTAGGTCAGTGCCGTTTTATACTCCCAAGACCGGATTGACCTACTTAGAAAAGTGCTTTCTATCAGGTCGGTGCTGAGAGAATAAATAGCTTGCGCATTGACCCACTGGCACATTGTTACGATGGCTGACTTCGAAAAAACCTGTTTGAGACATTTGGAGGCGCAGTTGGACTCTGTGCAGAGGGCCGTGGAGGTGTTGAAGCACATCTTTGACATCACTCGACGAGCCATAGAAAGAAGAAGAGAGGAGGAACAGAGAGTTACAGTAAAAGAAGAATGGACAGAGATGAAGCCAGAGGACCGCGAGCCGCCACCAGCCAACTACCGACGGCAGGAAAGAGAAAGTCCCATGGCTGAGGACTGGGACAGGGAAGCTGACCAGCCACCATTCTATCTGCCGGCAGAGAGGACTGTGACCTACACGAGCTGGGCAGTACGCTGTCCAGCTTGTGGTGGTAGGCCCTCGAGGTGTCCCTGCTCCTAGAAAGGTTTATTAAAACCTCAAAACGGCCCTTTTCAGGGCCACCACAACTTATTCAGAAAGAAATACTTTGTTGATTGTTGCATAAAACCCCATAACTACTTTGCATAGTTTTGATTGGTTAAGAGACTATGCTCTCTTTCACGTTCGCCATGAGTCAATATATATATTAAACTGCCTTTAACAACTTCATTCTCAAAAATGGGTTTGTCAAAGTATATTCCTTTTGACCTGAGTCGACTGTGTAAAGCTTTTAAGAAGAAAGATTGGAAAGAAGTTGAAAGGCAGCAGAATAAGATGGGGTTTGAAGTATTTATGAGGAGGAGAGGGATCGACTTATCCAAGACGAATCCTGTTGTGGGGATTGTAAAACCTGTGTCTAAGTCTTCACAGTAAGTGAAGACTTAGAACACCCAAACAGCCCTTTTCAGGGCTACCCAACTCTTTCGTTTAAAGAGTAACCTTATGAAATAACAAAGACCAATACTTTAAAAACGATTTTATTGAATAAAAAACTTACATGCAACTATGAAAACTAATCCATTTTGAACACATTAGTACTCACTGTCCAGTAGACACACAATATCGTTTAGATATTGTCTATCCACTAGGTCTCTTATCTAGTCACTAGTTTTTCACTATTTCAGGACAGTTTTTCATCATATGAGTGTCTTCTTTGCACACAACACAGTATTTCTTCTTCTTATGTTGTCTAGCAGTAGGTTTTGTCGGTTCTGGTGAAGCCGTTCTTGACTTTTTTTTACTGGGTACATCAGAGTCATCATCAGTATGGCGTCTTTTCCTCGTAGTTTCTGACCTCTCGGCCGGTTGTGGTGATCCCAAACTTTCATCTTGTAAGTCGGTATGAGGACATGAGGGTAGCCAGTGATCAGGCGAGCCACAGTTGTAACAAGTCCCATACGGTGCCTTCTTTGTAGTTTTCTTCTTCTCCTCGGTACATGAGGCAGTCCAATGATCAGGTGAACCACAGTTGTAACAATTACCATTGGGTGGTTTATTTGTAGTAGTTTTCTTCTTCTCCTCGGTACACGAGGCAGTCCAATGATCCACCGACCCACAATTGTAGCAATAACCATAGGGTGGTTTCAACAGGCCTTGTTCTTTTAGTGAAATTTCCAATGGCTGAATTAATTTTCTGTCATTCTCTTTTAAAAGTTTCTTCAATGCTGTGCAGTGATAATAAATACTGTTGGCATCACTGTATTTATTAAGTCTTGGATCCATAGGTTTACTTTCCACCTTGACAGTTTGAAAGTCAGAGCTGAAATGACTCGCAGATCTAGGTGTAGTCCTTATATACGCCTTGTCTTCGACTGTAGATAGTCAATCACTTTTGAATTGTTGGCCACATGAAGTTTCCAGTTGTCAAATGTAAAGACCGTCTCCTCTGATAATTCCTGTTTCGCACACGAACACCAGAGTCTTTTAAAATCTTTGAAATATTCTTCTGTGTTTAATTTCATCTGAATTTCATCTAAAGTAATGTTCTTATGTGAATGCAGTATGTAAACACAAACTAGTAATTTTCTGTAAGGTCTAAATCTCAGAATTTGTGTCAGAGGAATTTCAAACCACTTTGTCTCCATGCTTGCCGTAAGATAAATAATTTTGCAAGAGACAAGCAGTTCCACTTTATAGTGTCAAAGCTTCAAATTTTGCAGTCAATTCATCCATGTCAATATCCATTGGTTCTTCCTGTGATGCCTGTTCAATTTCCATATTTTCTGTTGTTGTTGTTGTTGAGTCGATATCCATAGATTGTTCTCTCGAAGCCTCTTCAACATCTTTGAGTACGTTGCAAAGGTAAGTAACCACGTCCTCGTTGTTTGCCACATGAAGTAGCCATTGCTTATACTTCACAGGCGATGCGTCTAAAATAGTGTTCATGATCAAAGCTGTTTCACACATGGCTTGTCGAAAGGTCATGAATGTTTCATATCGTCCCGACCACGTTCTGAGTCCATCTTTTGACTTCAGAAATTCTGAACTTGTAGGTTGTAAGGATAGCGTGTGTTCAAGTGATCCTCGATAAATGTCAAACTGTAAAATTCGACCTAACGATACTGCAGGAGATTTCTTGATCACGTTCATTGTTTTATTCCAAGTAGAAAGTCTGAATAGACTGTTGGAAAACTTAGTGGTAATAATTTCTCTTCACTCTCGATGACTTGTTCATATGCGTCTCTGTTTCCAAATGACACATCACGACCATGCAAGCTGTTTATATGGTCTTCCCAGGTTGATAATAACAAATCGTTCATAGGTGCAGGAAAATTTAACTGGTAAAGAAATGGTAAGTAGTAAAAAAATGCTAAACTCTGAAAGAATACTAGAAGCCCAGTCAGATGTCCATCCACGATTTTTCCATGTACGTATACGTCATAATGGAAAGGCAACAAGTTTTCAAAAAACTGTTCACATGTTTCCTTGTTGAAATTGTAAATCGTAAAGATCCATCGGTCATGTCTAGAATGAGTATCCTTCAACACTTCCATCATGCGTTTGTGAAAGTATAATCTCATGTTCTGGTCAAGATTCGATATTCCATCGATGTCATATAATAGCTGTGCTAGGCTCTGGTAAAAATTCTTGCAAGACAGAGCTCTTTGAAAACACATATTAAACCACGTCAGTTGAAGTTCGTCTCTAAACTTTTTACTTTTCCTCGAACTATTGACGAGCTTTGAGTAGATTATACTTCTAATTTCAGTTGGTAACACACCCAGATCGACTAGTTCTTCAGACATCTTGAAACTTTATGAGCTGCAAAAATGAAATGTACACATTATATATCTCTTGATTCTCTGCATGCACATTGTGGTTAATTATTTTGAAATATTATTTGGTAGGCCTTGACCAGTTCTTTCAAATAAAATAAGAATTATGAAAATCCATTGTGGCAATTTGGAGTTATTACAGTTTTCTTACCCTCCAAATTCCGCGCATGCGCAGTGTGGTACTTTCTTTTAATTTTATTTGGAAGGCCTTGACCAGTTCTTTCCAATGAAAAAAGAATTATGAAAATCCATCAAGGCAATCTGGAGTTATTACAGTTTTCTTACCCTCCAAATTCCGCGCATGCGCAGTGCACATGCCCGGCAAAACTTATATTTTTGTATTTAAGAGTTACAAATTGATACATAATATACTCATAACAGAAGTGATACATACATTCTCGTATTCGCCTTTCATTTGTATCGTTTTTTCTGAAAGCTATTACTTGTATAATCTATTTATAGAATTAACAAAGTTAATCCAGATTTACCTCCCTTGTAATCACAACATAATATGAAAAAATTGAATAACTTCGTTATTTTTTTGGCCGATTTTGATAAAATAAACACCAAAATGTAGATTTTATTATTCTCTAATTAATTTTCATATTTTAAAATGTGTTACTATAAATAGTAACATGGGCTCTATTGAAATAAGATATATATGATATGCAAATTTTTAACTTGTTTCCAGTTAACTGGGTTTATGTTTAGGTATATATATTGGGAACTCGCATATTAACATTGCTGGTTTGCCGGTCACCACTGGACTGGAACTGGTGTGCACAACGGTTATACCGCCTGGGCCCGCAGATGCGAAGTCTATCGATTACATGTGAAACAGTAGAAGCCTTATGGCTTAAGGGGTCGGGACACTATCCCAGTAAACTGAACCTCCGCTGGCAGGTTTCTGGTCCACAGCGACATTCAGGACTTGTGATCATGTAGATATGGCTTCAAATCGCCAGGGCTTCCCAGGCATAGGGTAACCGACCGGGGAAGAACAAGGTGCTGAACAGCACACTCTTCTTGCACTTCTTTTAAAAATAACAAAAATTCCGTAAAACCTAGTGTCTCGCCTGTAGCACAAAATTCTATGTGTCTCGCCTGGTGATAAGAATTCCATATAGCATGTAGTCTCGCCTGTTAGTTAATAAAAATTCCTTAAGACTGTTGTCTCGCCTGTACCACAAAAATTCCGTAAAGCCCATGTCTCGCCTGTTAAAGCAAATACTATGTATCTTGCCTGTATCACAAGAATTCCATAGAACATGTAGTCTAACCTGATAACTCATGTACTAGGTATCTCGCCTGCCTAATCTTAGTGCTGATGGATATATAAGTCAAACATTCAGATCTCCCTGCATTCTGAGTTTGAACAGTGACAAGACAACATGCCAAAGAGACATTGGAAGAGAATACGTACCCCACCCACTTCATCAGACTCTGAGGAGGACGAGTAACCATCGCCAAAGAAGGTGAAACTTGTGGATTATTCCGACAGTGAAGAATCTGAAGATGAGGTGTCACCACCAAGAAAAAGACCTATGGTGATTGATTCGGACGATGAAGAAGATGATTACAAACAGTACTATGTGATCAAGCCTGTTAGAGAACGTGAGTCTAGACGTTTTAGAACAAGAGCCAATGTGTACAATGTTGATGTCAATAAATTTCCAGAAGAGGTATCACCGCTGGAATTTGTACCTCGGATGTTTCAACAGCTGGTGGATGACATCAAGACCCATTCTCAAGCTAAAGGCAACGACAGGATTCGAATGAGCATTTACCATCCCGGACTGAAATTAGGAATCTTTGTACCATTCACAGATGTGACGAGTCTGACTGGGGAATCTTTGACTCAAGAAATCGAGAAAGTGTTGCAATCCAATGAAGATTTTAAAATCAATGATGGACAGATGAGCTTGGAAGTGACACACACCAAGTTACCAACTGGAAGTGGAAGAAAGGCATTACACATTGGACTTTACTTTGAATCACGCAATATGAGAAAGATGAAAACTAGTATCGTTCAAATCAACAACACCAAAGATGTCATGTGTATGGCTAGAGCTATTGTGGTAGGAAAACATCATGCCGACAGGGACACATCTGACTCATGGAAGAAAACTTGGGAACATATTCGAAAATCAAACAAATCACTACAAACTAGAGAAGCCATGAAATTATTAGATCGTGCTCAGATTCCTCACAATCAACCTTGTGGATTTGAAGAATACAAGAAAATTCAAACTGTGTTAGCTCCTGATTATTTGATCAAAGTACATTCACAGCATCCTAAAGACGGATTATTGTTTCCACTTGGATTTAAGCCTAGTGACAAAACAAAAGTGGTTCATATTTATTTCAATGGCACAGATCACTATGACACCATTACCAATGTCAAAGGATTTCAAGGATGTATATACTATTGTGAGTTTTGTGACAAGGGATTTAATCATAGAGAGGATCATGCTTGTTCGAATTGATGTACTAGTTGTTATAATGCAACGCCATGTCTTCACGAACAAAATCAGCACTGTACAAAATGTAAGAGGACATTTCATAGTGCATCTTGTTTTGCTAATCATACCTTAGTCAAGCCAGGACAGAAAAAATCTATTTGTCAACTTGTGCATAATTGTGAGAAGTGTGGAAATAGGATTATAGGAAATAAAAGAAATCACGTGTGTCCAGGACAGAAGAAATGTAAATTTTGTAAACAGATTGTTGGAGCAGAACATCAATGTTATATTCAACCTTACGTGTGCAAACCCAAGACCGAAGTGTTGCAAGAAGATGCCGAGAAGGACGATATCATCGATGAAGAGAAAGGTACCGTTATTCAACCTCAATTCATATTCTTTGGCTTTGAATCCAAGCAAGACTCTGGCGAACATATTGTCAACTTTTGTATTGCACATAGAGCTTGTGATCAGTGTATGGATTTACCTATTGAACAGCCATGTAAAATTTGTAATAAGTTCACAAACAAAGCGTGTGACCATTGCGTCAATTTACCTGTAGATCGGTATTGTAACATTTGTAGTCAGTTTGGAAGAGAAATGATCTTTGAAGGTGAAAATACTTTGTCAGATTTCTGTTCCTGGTTATTTAGAAAAGAAAATGAAGGAGTGACAGTCATTGCAGATAATTTTGGAGGATATGATGACAATTTATTCTACGCTACATACTAGAAAATGGAACTTTTAAGCCCGATGTGATTATGAATGGAAATACTATCGTGACGATGACTGCTGCCAAAGTCAAGTTATTGGACTCGTATCATTTTCTGCATATGAGATTAGCCAATTTTCCAGATACCTTTGGATTGACAAAAGGCTACTTCCCACATTTGGCAAATGTTGATGCCAACCAGAATTACGTGGGACCTTACTTTCCCGTGGAGATGTACAATCCTGGACAGATGTCGGTCAAAGACAGAGAAGCTTTCCTGGAATGGCACAGGCAGAAAGTGGAATCCAGTGCCGTCTTTAACTTCAGACGTGAAATGGAAGAATACTGTCGCAGCGATGTGGATATCCTGAGGAGAGGTTGTGCATGTTTTAGAAAACAATCGATAGATATCAGCGACTTGGATCCGTTCGCTAGCGCATGCACGATCGCTCAAGCTTGTTCCCAAGTATGGAGGAAGAATCATATGCCTGAAAACTCTGTGGCCATCATTCCACCAGAAGGCTATCCTAACCAAAAGAAATATTCTATCAAAGGTGTGCGCTGGATTCAAGCCGTGGCTAGAAAGAATCACATCCAAATTCGTCACGCTTTGAATGGTGGTGAACAGAAAGTTTGTGGACATTATGTGGATGGATACGATCCAGAAAAAGAAACAGTGTACGAGTTCCATGGATGTTACTGGCACGGGTGTCCAAAACATTTTCCCGACAGAACTAAGATCAATACTTACAACTGCCAGACGATGTACCAGCTATACAAACAGACTGTGGAGAAGACCGAGAAATTGAAAAGTGAAGGGTATCAAGTGATAGAAATGTGGGAATGCGATTACGACCAATATTATCAAGATGACAAAGATTTTAGGGAGATGGTGGATGCAGAATTTACCAACTTGGATCCACTCAAACCCAGAGATGCACTGTTTGGAGGACGTACGAATTCTACAAGACTATTCTACGAAATTGAAGGAGACGAGGAAATTAAGTATATCGACGTGTGTTCACTCTATCCATACATCTGCAAGTACGGAATCTTCCCTATTGGACATCCAGAAATCTATTCACAAGAAGACATCGACAAAGACAATATACATCAATATTTTGGACTGATCAAATGTAAAGTGTTACCACCCAGAAACCTGTATCACCCGGTACTGCCGTACAAGTGCAACAACAAGTTACTGTTTCCACTCTGTAGAAGTTGTGCAGAGACGTCTGACAATTCGAAATTATGTACGCACGACAGAGAAGAAGACAGAGAAATAGTGGGAACTTGGGTGAGCATCGAATTGTTCGAGGCGATGAAACTGGGTTATCAGCTGAAAGACGTTTACGAAATATGGCATTTTCCCCAATCTTCACAGTACGACAAGTCAACTGGACAAGGTGGAATCTTTGCTGGATATATCGATACTTTCCTGAAGATTAAACAAGAGTCAAGTGGCTATCCCGACTGGTGCAAGACGGAATTAGACAAGATCAAATTCAAACAGGACTATTACGAAGCAGAAGGTATCAGATTAGAGAAGGTGGAAAAGAACAAAGGCCGGCGTGGAATCAGCAAGATTAGTTTAAACAGTTTGTGGGGAAAATTAGCACAGAGAGACAACATGACCAAAACAGAATATGTGTCAGATCCTTCTGACTACTTTGAACTGGTGACTAATCCATTGAAAAAAGTGAAGAACGTCGAAGTGTTTGGAGAAGAGTTTTTGTTAGTCAACTGGGAAGATCTGGACTCGATTGTAGAACCTCATGCTTGCAGCAATGTGGTGGTAGGATCCTTTGTGACAGCACAAGCCAGACTGAAGTTATACAGTGTCCTGCATCAACTTGACAAACGTGTGTTGTACTTTGATACGGATTCTGTCATCTACATTCACAAACCAGAACTATGGAATCCAGAGATCATCAACAACAGACTCGGCGAATGGACAGACGAACTGCCTACTGCGAAAATCACCAAGTTTGTGGGTATGGGACCGAAGAATTATGACTACGAGTATGTGGAGCACGACACTGGGAAACGCAAGTCTACCTGTAAAGTCAAAGGACTGACCCTGGATTACAATACTTCACAAGTAATCCATTTCTACAACATGATGGAATGGACGAATAGCGACAAGAGGGACTTTCAAGAATCTGTGGAATATCAACACCGTATAAGAAAACATAAAGACAGAAAAATTACGACTGAGAGACAATCTAAGACATATAGATTTATTTATGACAAACGTGTAATTTTAAAAAGTGGAGAAACTGTTCCGTATGGATATGTACTGTAAACAAAGAAAATCAGATCAGAGACTGTTGTGAAACAGTGTTTTCAGTAAGAAAAATTATTTGTAAAGAATGTCAGTAAAACAATTTGTTGTTTGTAAAAAATAAAAATATGTTATATATACACATGTCTTTCATTATTCTTTCTCATTTTATCTTTCAATCATGTCGGTAACAGTTCAAGAAGAAAATATTGGTAGTTTGTTTTTTAAACATCCTGCTAATATTTTTATATCGGGTCCAAGTGGATCGGGAAAAACTGAATTTGTTAAAAAAAACTGATTCAGTACAAAGAAGACTTGTTTGATATTTTACCACAACGTATCGTGTGGTGTTACAAAGAATGGCAACCTGTGTACAATATCTTGCAAGAACGCAAAGATTTAAACATCAGATTTATTTTAGGAATTCCAAATGACGACGACGATATTGTCACAGACACGAGTGAAACTCACTTGATTGTCTTTGACGATATGTTGGGCGACAAAGACGAAGAAAAAATTAAACTTTGGTTCACGAGGAAAGGTCATCACAGAAATGCAAGTGTTGTGTACATTACACAAAACTTGTTTAAGCAGAGTAAATCGACACGTACCATCAGTTTGAATGCCCATTACTTGATTTTGTTTCAAAGTCCAAGAGACAAAATGCAAATTAAAGTTTTGGCGCAACAACGTCAAGCTCCACATTTGATGTCTGCCTTCAACGATGCCACTTCTAAGCCACACGGTTATTTACTGATTGATTTAAAACCAGACACACCAAATCATTTGAGGTTTAGAACAGATATTTTTACAAACTGGTATACAAAATCGGATCAACAAGGTCCAGTTGTGTATTTTCCAGTATAAAATGGTGTGTTTGGTCTTACATGGATCAGAATAAAACCAGACATGGCTCAAAAAGCATCGGCAAACTTGATCAGGGCTCTCTACAATTTGAGTAGAGAGCATGATTCGAACAAAAGAAAAACTTTGCTTAATGCCGGGTTGATGGAAATGATCAAATGGTTTTCTTTAGCAGCTAGAAAAATAGCTGAAAATAAAATGAAATTACCAAAACAAACTCAAAAATTCATGGACAAACGCAAAGACGATGTTAGAAAACTAGCAAGTCCTTTGGTAAATGCAGATACAAAACGAGAAATCATTCTAAAACCTGGTGGCGGTGGGTTTTTTGGTGGGGTGATAATCAGATCTCTCATTCGTTGGGACGGTAATAAAATACTTAGACGGTTTTCTCAGAAAAAGAAAGTGGGTAGAAAAGGTCCTAAAAAGTCTAAGAAAAAAACTGGCAAGAAAAAATCTCCAAAGAAAAAAACTCAGAGGAAAAAATCCCCTAAGACGAAATCAAGGAGAAAAATAAAAGTGAACGATAAGTTTGTCACTGTAAGAATTAAGAAACCTAGAAAACCTCCATCTCCTGTTGCAGGACCGTCAACTGCAAGAACTCCAAGTCCATTTACTGCATCTACTCCAAACTCTAGTCTAAGAACTCCAAGTCCATTTTCTACTCGATTTTCTACTCCAAGTTCAAGTATCAGAAAAATAGGTGAAAGATTCACTCCTGCAAAAACACCTTCTCCATTTTCTACTCAGTTTTCTACTCCAAACTCTAGTCTCAGAAAAATTGGTGAAAGACGCACTGCTGCAAAATCACCTGCTCTAGAAATTTCTAGATTTTCTCCTCTAAGGGCTTCTCCTCGAAGGAGTTCTTCTCCTGCAAACGAATATCTTCGTACTGCCAGAAAACATGGATTTGAAGCTGCCATGAAACAGATGTTGGCTAAACGTAAACTTTCACTATAAAAGGACTTGGTTAACATGATCTTTTACTAGTTTAATTCTTGACTGCTATCATGGCTGCACGTAAGAAAAGAACACAAATCAAAAAGAAAAGAGGTTCACTGATTAAAAAGTATGGTCCTTTTCTGGAAGGACTATGTAACATTCCATATCGGTTTCGTCAAAAAATTGTCAATGATTGTCCAAAAGAGATATTAGACTGTGTAGGGGAATGTTGTTTAAATCTTATAAAAGGCAATGTCAAACTCACAAAAGCTCAGAAAGAACAATTACGTTCTAGGAAGAATGATATTCGATTATTGTCTACAAAACGTGTTGCACTAGCAAACAGGAAAAAAATTCTCAATCAGAAAGGTGGTGCACTCCTGGGTTTACTTTTAAAACCTTTGCTTGGTTCAGTCTTAGGATCTATTCTTGGTTAGTAAAAAAAATGCAATGGAAGGGCGTAAAATGGCTGTGGTACCATTTAAACTTTGGGAAGACATGAAACGCTGGAAAGAAGAACAAATTCAAAAACCAAGACTTCCACCCGATCCAAATGTTTCTGCGACGGCCAGTCTTCAAAGAGACTTGTCTTCGGTCATGGCCAACGAAGATTTGTCAGAGGCAGAAAAATCTCAATTGTTTGGTCAAACTTTACATAAATTTAAAACGGCACATCGCAAAGCACTGACAGAAACAAAACTTTCTCTTCCCGTAGAGCCTGAATCGAAAATTAATCAACGTATTTTTGATAGTGTTCCTACCACAATGCGAAAGAAAGCTAAATTATTGATATCTTGGTTAGAAAATAATCCTAACTTATCTTGGGACGAAGATGGGACGGTTAAGATGTATGGCAAACCGGTTGCAGGGTCTAATATCATAGATTTAGTCAATGATGTTTTAAGACAGAGAAAAGACACTGAGCCCAGGGGTTGGCAACCTTTTGCTGAGGCTCTTAGAGACATGAACGTGCCTCAAGATTTTGTGGGAAATAAGAAACGATGGGAATGGATGCATCGTACTCCTCTTCAGCACGAAGATGAAGAAGAGTATGTCACTCCTAAAACCAAACACCGACGCATGCCTACTCTTAAAAAAAGAACAAGTCCCGTTACACAATCGGTTAGAAAACACATCAAGAAAGACTTATCTCAAAGTTTGTCTGCCACTAGAAAACATATCAGAGACGAACTGTTTACACCCAGTTCTATCAAACCTATAAAAGAAGAACTGTTTGAATCACCCAGAAAATGGTTATCTTATGATGAACAATGAATAAATTATTATCAAAACTTTATTACGATCCTAAAAGTCCAGTGGGATATACGGGGTTGCAAGCTTTGTATAAAGCAGCAAAGAAAAGTTCAAAGAAAATCAAACTTGACGATGTGAAAACTTGGTTAAGAAAACAACAAACTTACACTTTGCACAAACCCATACGTAGAAAATTTGTGCGTCGCAAAACTGTGGTGGCAGGAATAGATTATCAATGGCAGGGAGATTTGGCGGACGTATCTAGTATGGCAAAATATAACGACAAATATCGTTACTTGCTCTGTTTGATAGACGTATTTTCAAAATACGCCTGGGTTGTACCGATCAAAGACAAATCTGGAAAAACTTTGGTGGAAGCTTTTAAATCTGTTTTGAAACATGGACGTATTCCGAAAAGTTTGCAAACTGACAAAGGTACGGAATTCAAAAATAAAGAGTTTCAAAAGTTCTTGAAATCTAAAAATATTCATTTTTTCACGACAGAAAATCCAGAAACAAAAGCAAGTATTGTAGAAAGGTTTCAAAGAACTCTGAAAAGTCGCATGTGGAAATATTTTACTCATAATCGTACACTGAAATATGTCGACGTACTTCCAAAATTAGTTCACGGGTACAACCATGCTTATCATCGCAGCATTAAACGTACGCCTGCATCAGTCGATGTCAAAAATGAAGTTCAAGTATCCCAAATTTTGTACGGCAAAAAGCAAAAAGTTGCAAGTCCAGAATTAAGAGTGGGTGATTTTGTGCGCATCAACAAAACAAAACGCACTTTTGAAAAAGGTTATTTACCAAACTGGACGCAAGAATTGTTTAAGGTTAGGGGTGTCATACAAAGTCAGAGTCCCGTTACCTATAAAATAGAAGATCTAGACGGGGAACTCATAAAAGGTACTTTTTATTCGCAAGAATTACAACGTGTGGACAAAGATCAAATTTACGAAATAGAATCTGTCTTAGATCGTCGTAAACGAAAAGTTGGGAAAAAGTGGGTCAAAGAAATTAAAGTTCACTGGAAAGGCTATCCATCCAAATTTGACAGTTGGATTTTGGAATCCGATCTTGTATAAAAACACGAACATGAATTTTAAATCTTCAGTCATAAGAAGGGACACGGATTCTTTGCAATCTTCTGAAAGTTTAGCCAAATTACCCAAAAATAGATTGACATTTTTATCTCAAATCATTATCGTTTATGCCATCATCATCACTTCCCTAGTTCAAATCAGTCTTCAAAGTCCCGATAAAGAATTGTGGTTGATTTTATTGAGTAGTTCTGTCGGTTATATTCTGCCTTCCCCAGGGTTAAAATTCAGAAAACGTAGTGGTTTTGAAGAAACTTCCAAACAAGCACCATGACAGGGTTTTATTTGACATTGTTAAGTGACAGTTCAATGACGACTTTTCCTGACAATACACAAAGTTCTTTTACTGTCAGATTAGATCATCCCATCAACATCGAAAAAGAAAAGTGGGAAGTTGCTTTGGTAGAAATGATTACACCAACTCAAGTCATGAATATCTCGGATGAAAACAATTTTTTCTACTTGAGATTTTACGACAGAATACTAGCTCAGTCACTTGGAATAGAGAATATGAGCGAGGATTGTTCGGAAGACAATACTTGCGCAGAATTCATATTGAAAATTCCCAAAGGAAATTACAGTTCCCCACAACATTTGGTACAGGAAATACAAGGCATCATCAATACACGTTTTGGAGAAATGCTGAAGAAAGCTAATGCTGAGATAGAAATGAGTTATGGCAACAACAGTAAACGTGTCAAAATATTTTGCAATGATCCCAATACCGTCAGACTACTATTTCCAAAGCTACTGGGTGAGAAATTAGGGATAAATCCAAAAATGTCAGAAAGACCCATCGGAAACGAAAGACATGCTTTTAGATACGAAGTAGATTTGAACACGACTAATAATCAACTGTACGTTTATTCGGATATTGCCAGTTACACTTACGTAGGTGACATAACTGCTCCTATTCTGCGAGTTGTTCCATTTGAGATTTCAAAACGCTCTCATCATTCTCATCAAGAGCTTGTCAACTTGCATTACGTTCCAGTGGCAAAATCATTCATAGATCAAGTTCACATAAGTATAAAAGGCGATACAGGAACAGATATTCCATTTATCACGGGAAAGTCTTTGATCAAGTTACATTTCAGACTCAAAGATAATTAGCCAATAAAATGTATTTCCAAACTCGTGGTGTAGTGTGTCAACATGGATCGGGTGGAAATAACTTTCCAGTTTACAGAGGTGTATCGAGACAGTACGGTTATGGTTTAGGGTCCATGTTTAAAACTGCCTTGAGAACGGTCATGCCAATCTTAAAACCTGTTGCAAAAGCAGGTTTACAAGGTATCAAACATGTAGCCAAAGATCAAGGAATTCATGCACTTCGCGACATCATGGATGGTCAAAATATCAAACAAGTTTTAAAAACTAGAGGTAAATCAGCTTTAAAATCTTTGGGAAAATCTGCTTTAGATCATTTGGCTTCGGGAGGTATAAAATCAAGTCAGAAACGTAGAAAAACTCAGTCTAAGACAAATCGTCGAACTGTTCACAACAAACTGCAAAAAGGTAGAGGTAGAAAGAATTCTGTAAACAGAGCCATAAGGAAAAAATATTCAAATCTAAAATTTGATCGCGATATTTTTGACTAAAAATGATGCAAAGTGGATCTTGTGAATGTAGCAAGTCTGAATTAGACATGCAAACTGTTCCTCCAACTCTGACCACCATGCAAGATTCTCAGTGGATAGATTATCATCCCATAGCTTCTCTAGACAGTTATCATGCACCCATCGAATTTGTGGTACCAGGCCACACGGAATATTACACTGATTTATCACAAACTTATTTGTACTTGAAATTCAGGATTTTGAGAGCAAATGGTGACGATCTTGAGGCTGATAAAAAAGTTGCTCCCACCAACAACTTCTTTCACAGTATGTTTAGTGGAATTGATCTATATCTTAACAATAAACTGGTGACGAGTAACATGGATACGTATCCCTACAGGGCTTACATTGAAAACTTGTTTTCTTTTGGATCTGATGTGAAAGACAATCAACTTAAAGCTGCAGAATTTTGGTACGAAGATGAACCTGGTCACTTTGAAGATTTTGGTCATGGCAATGTAACAGCCCGCATAAATCCTTTCAAACTAAGTAAACCTATGGAACTTCAAGGTCGTTTACATCTAGATTTGGCCATGCAGGAAAAATATTTGCCTAATGGAATAGAATTAAGACTTCGTCTCAATCGAGCTTCTCCTCAATTTTGTATCATGTCTGAGGATGAGTACCCTGTTATGGTTAAGATCGATGCAGCAGTCTTATCGGTTCGCAATGTTCAACTATTGCCAGCCATAGCCAATGATCTCAATCAAACTATTGCACATCACAATGCGAAATTTCCCATACGGCGTGTAGAAGTTAAGACATTTACCATAGGCACAGGTCTTAGATCAAAAGTCGAGGACCACTTGTTTCAGGGACAACTTCCAAAACGATTATTCATTGGCATGGTAGATAATGCAACATTCAATGGATCGTTACTCACAAATCCTTTCAACTTCCAACATTTCGGTCTCAGCAAACTTGAAGTGAGTTGTGACGGTCACAGCATTTATGGAAAACCATTTGAACCGAAATTTAAGTTAGATCAATATCTCAGATCTTACATGTCTCTGTATCAAGCTTTGGGCAGTCAAAATCAGATTCAGAATTGTAACATCGACTACGACGACTACAAAGGTGGATACTGCTTCTGGGGATACGATTTCACGCCAGACCAAGGAGCCGATCAGAGCCATCTACATCCTATAAAAACTGGTAACCTGCGAGTGGAACTTCAGTTTGCAAAAGCACTCGTCAAGACCATCAACGTCATAGTATATGCAGAGTTTGACAACCTGGTAGAAATCAACGGTTTGAGAGAAGTCATCACAGACTACTGAGACCATGAATAAAGGATACTTCGTAGAACAAGAACTGAAGTTTAGAGTGGAATGCTTCGAACAACTACATGGATCCTACTCTGACGAAATTGGTTCCTTGGAGGACGAACTCGAACAGCTGTTACACCCAAAGATCAGATCTGTGTGTGATGAAAATGGAGAACTGCTAGAACAATTTGATGTGCCACCACCAAAAACATTTATTGGCAAGGACAAGACTGCTTTGATATTTGCGATGCTAAAGAACCTGAGAATAGCTGTCAGAGAATATGCTCAACACGAGTGTGAAGGTTGCAGAATAGATCATCCCAGCCAGAAAAATCACATGCTCTGTCTAGGAGCCGGAGATGATTGGATAAGAGACTTACACTATCACGAACCGGCATTAGAATGTCTCAACATCTACGATGTCATCAAAGACTGGAACCATGAACTGTGCCTAAAATTTGGCTTAAAAGACACTGGAGATGCAAGAGGCATGAGTCATCTCACGCCGGAAGAAGCCGTGGAAGCCTATAAAAACTGGATGTTTCTGAAGAAAAACCAATACTGCTCTCCACTGAATGAAGACTGGAAAAAATACTGGGAACTGAGAATCTTAGACTCCTACAACAGGGATGAATACGCTAGAACTGACGGCCCTTCTGACCAAGGCGTCTCAACTTATGCATTTGGACGCCAAAGTTTTCTCGAAGGATCTCCTGCCACAGAAGAAGCCACTGGATGTGAAAGCATACATCATTAATACAGACGACTCGGACCAACCAGGAGAACATTGGGTGGCCATATACTTCAAAGATGATAAGGCAATTTACTTCGATTCATATGGACAGCCACCATTAGAAGACTACATTCTACCATTCATACAAAGAAATACCAAGACGTGGATAGAAAATACAGAGATGCTTCAGAGTCCATGGAGTAAAGTGTGTGGAATGTATTGTATATACATATTACATCAGCTAAGCAGAGGACTAGATCTGAAGACGGCCATTCACGAGAACCTGATGGGAACAGGAGAAGATCCATACCAAAATGACAGAGACATTGAAATGTGGTTCAGTTTGAACTATGGAAGACTATACTAATCAGTGAAAAAGACAATATCACCACCAGACCAGTTCTTTGAACATAGGATTCAAAGTTGTAAATGCTTAAGATATACCAATTGTTTATCAAAGAAATATCCAATGTATACAATGTTGTAAATATGTTTGTAAACGATGGCAGAGGGACGACCCTAATCCTTTGTCAATCGTCAGTTAGTTCGTTAGCGGGGTAAATAAAGTTCTGTTATTGAAAAAAATCCAGTCTTTGTTATTTTTTCAGGTAAACTTTAGAAGGGTAGTAAGAAATAATTTCAGTCCAGAACATTAAAATCTTGAGATACAAGATTTTATAATCCCCAAGAACAAGTACTGACGCTATAGAGTTATGCCTCTGGTATAGTGAGCCCCTGAGATACAGGGTCAAGAGACTGATAGCAGACGCATATTACTGTAAAGCCTCAGAAATTGAACAGAATGAACAAGAGTATGCCACAGCAACTTACACCATCAACTGACGCTATAGAGTTATGCCTCTGGTATAGTGAGGTCTTGAGATACAAGGCCAGCAGGGGCGTAGCTAGGGGAAATTACACAGTACGCACAATTATTTTTCATTCTCATTAAGGGCAATAATAGGGGGTTAAGCCCCTAAGATATTTCAAATTTTCGTGTCTGTTGCCAGTTAGTATTACAATTGTGCCCAGTTAACAACATTTCAGCATGAAAAGACGCAGGTGTGTGTTGAAATTTTGTCAATTTGACAAAATTTCAATACGCACCTGCGTATTTGCGTATAGGTTAGCTACGCCCTTGCCAAGAGACTCATAGCAGACGCATATTGCTGTATAGCCTCCTACGACATCTCCTATGCCATTTTTACATAGACTTTCCCCCTGAAAAAGACTAAGTTATTTCAAACTAGCCTTTTCAAGCTTACTAAAGCGGTGTCATCTATGGGGACTCCCAGCCCGAGACTGCCCCAGGCTGCGGACTTAGTCTCCGGCATGGGGTCCCCAGAGTGACGCCCTTTACTACTCATAATACATTCCCTTGATAGTATATACATCACAATTAAGTTACCGGTATGTTCAAACACTTTAAACGGTTAAGGAGTTACAGAGTAAACATGATTTTTATGCAAGGGCACATAATTCGGGAATTAATAAAACCAGATTTGTGATTCTTGCTCAGGATACATTGCCCCATTATTAGACATATTCCTACAATTTCATTAAAATATTTCAAAGGATTAAGGAGTTATGGAATGAATGGGAATAGCCCAAAAATACTAATCAAAGGGAAGTTACTCCAAAATTAAATAAGGGGGAGCAATCATTCTTATGAGACATATCGTAATGTGATCATGCACAATACTATAAAATTTCATCAAGATATTCCAAATGATTACCAAGCTATGGATGCAGAAGATAGGCTTATAAAAAGTTCATAAAATACTAATAAAAGAGACTTAAGGTGGACGATCCCGGAAGAACTCTGTTCTTGCTTGTTTAAAAAAAAAACAGAGTTATTGTTCATCATCAAATCGACTAACTGTGGAGTAAATACAGTTATAATATACACTTACAATATCTACCGTAAAGATCATAAGTTTTCGGGCACATACGTCTGTACAAACAGTGGAAACTGAGATCAGACTGTTCCTTAGGAACCAGAATGATCAAGATCTTCACAGTTTCCATTCCATCTGCGCATTTTTGTCGACATTACTCTATGGTAGAACCGAATAACAGGAAAATAAATAATAGGGCAAGGACCGGCTGTGCTTGCAGCAGGTGCAGAATTTGGACAGTCTGTTTTGGGGATATTTTGAACTTAAACATTGTTTTTCTAGGCAACGAAACGGTGAAATGTTTGTTTTTTTGTTTTATTCTTTAACATACGACGTAAGTTTTACTAAAATGATACGCATAAGCATGCCCCATCGATTGATAATATTTTTCATGACGTTTTTTATGAAATTCAATTTTCTTGCAATTTTTCAAAGAATGTAAAAATATACTTGTTAACAAGAAAACTGCAATTTTTTGTTATCAGTTTGTTTCAAATACCATATATTACAGATTATATGATTTGCTGAAATGAAAGTGCATTCATGTGCTAGAGATATGAATTTTAACGGAAAATGTTTAAAAATAATATGTAGAAATACAAAATATTGTTTTTTAGGAAAACAAAACGGTGAAAATTGTTTTTTTCTTACCCAAATGTTTTATAGCGTTTTGGGTTATTTAGACGGTATAATGGTTTGAATGCCCCGCCAATATTTCTATTCAGTATTCGTCTACCTTAACTCTAAAATGAAGTAAGGAAGAGCATCCGAGTTTGGCCGCCCAACCTAATACATTTTGCTACAAAAATTCATGAAGATACCTCGAACATTTGGGCGAACAGTTATTGGAAAATGGTGCGCACAAGAATGTAAAAATACGGACGGACGGTCGGACGAATGGACAGCGCCATGACTTTTTCAAAACGGGCGTATAAAAAAGGAAACAAGAAAGAGTAGCTCAATGGTATTTGCGCAATCTGATCAGCATCTGCGCAGCGCGTTGGCTGATCAGAGTTCGCTGCACGCACTTATTGTGAACTGGCTTTCGTCGCGCAAAAAATACCTTACAGCATGCCTAAACAGGGTTGACTTTTAATTTCAAGCCTGTGTATCACTGGAGACTGTTGCAGCCTGATCAAATTCTTCACATTCCAATGACTGTAAATAGATTCCACTGGCTTCACATTCCAATGACTGTAAATAGATTCCACAGTATTTGTACCCCCCCCCCCCCCCCCCCCCACCCACCCACCTCACCCTCCCCCTTTAGGATGCGCAGCTGAATATTTCCTGTTTGAAATATGCCGGATTGTACCTTTTTTTGCGGCCCCAACAATGCATTTTTCAACGTTACACATTTTGACAGTGCTTTGTCCAAAAATAGATTTTATTTCTTATTCGGAATATTACGTCAATATATCCATTTTCGGGTTCTCTCGGAAAGTCACGGAAAGAAGGACGACCACTGATTGGCTGTAATCAATAGTAAGAACCATTCTGACTGGTCGTTTTTCCCTCCGAAGTTTCTGTAACCAAAACGAGGGCTCATGTGATAACGGAGTGACAGAGTTTACTTTTTACAGAAAAAATGTGAGACAAGAGAAAGGAATAAACAAAAAGTTGAAGAAAAATTGGATGATGGAGTGTTTTGTTTCTTTACCGAATTCGGTGGTCATTGAGATCGAAGCGGACCTGAAAGAAAGCGGCCAGTATTGTATCGACCAGGTGAGAGAAATTTCATTGTGATTGTGCTCGAGAAATGTTGACTTCTTTTCACTCTGTGATTCTACTCTAGGTTCTAGCTGCCCTAAATCCAAATATTAATAGTTCAATGCGATGTCACATTGTCATTTTCAGCACGATACATTATTGCAATTAGAGGAAATAAAGCGATTTTGTGTATCAAGGCATTGATTTACATTCGGCCTTGACATTAACAGTGGTCGTTACAGATAATGACCCCTGGTCATTTCGGGTTCAAAGCACGTGCAATTAAGCATTCTTTGGTGGAACCGTTAGTTTACTAAGGAATGTAGATCCGTTCACCTTTACGATGCTTCTCAAGTAAAAGATTTAATAAAGAAATGCTTTCAAAGCCTGGTGATGTTGTAGATTTAATTAACTGCCTGTTTTTTTTTTTTTTTGTTCTTTTTTTGGGGGGGGGGGGGGGAGGGGGGATCGGACAGCAGTGTTGAAGATGATATGTTTGTATGCTTGAGATGATCTTGATTGATAGCTAATACATATTTCTCATGAATTAGAACTATGGAGGCAGTTCTACATTCTATTAATGAGAAGATAAGAGTATTATTTTGTGGAGGAATATACATCAATTTGTCTGGCTCTCTGGATTGAATAAGGTGCAGTGCTCCAGATAAGAAGGAATAACAGGGATAATTTTCTTTATTTCTCCATAAAAACATATGTTGTGAACTTGTGACACTCATTAGAACTGTAATTGTTGCACTTAGACAGTTCTAATGAGGGGTCACCACATACATTTTCATTGAGAAATAAGAAAAAATATCTCATGAATTTACCCTCAAAACCCCATTTTAGCTGGAGGCTGGAGCACTGAATTATGGAGGTTCTGAGAAACATTTTAATATTTTTGCAGGTGTGCCATAAGCTAGGTATTTTAGAGCAGGACTATTTTGGGTTACAGTATCGTGGTGCTAAAGGAGAACTTCTGTGGTTAAACCTGAGGAATAGACTTGATAGACAATTATTGGGGACACCTCCTTTTCGACTACAGCTGCGGGTGAAATTCTTCGTTCAGCCTCATAATCTGTTACAGCAGACTACTAGGTTGGTTCTTTTGATGATAATTTATTTTTGATGAAACCATGAACACCACAACATTCAGAATATGTCTATATGAAGATGGTATTGAAAAAAGTGACATAAGTGACATTTATTTTAGATAAATTTCATCTTTGGTATTGTAAATACATGTAACTTATGCTGTCTGTCAATTTTCACAGACACCTGCCAATTGAATGGAGTTGTAATGAAGTAAAAATATTTTCCCATATTCACGCAGGAGGTGATGCGTTAATGAGGCCATGTCTTCTATTTCAGAAAAGGGCAAAATTAAGTGAAAAAAATTAGTTCTGTCTGTCTTAAGGTGAATAGATACGCTTTCAGGACAAGTGACTCTGCCATTTTTATTTTTGCCTTCTTTCTCAATAGGAGTCAACTCTTAAAGGAGCATATTGTTTCCTTTGAAGAATAGACCCCTGTTGTGAAGGGTTTCATTGTCAAGGGAAGCAGAGTTATTCCCCTTTGTAAAAATATCAGAAAACCAGTAAGGCTCACTGTCACAGTTGAATACCTGTTGGTTAACATATAGCAACTCAGCATGTATGTGCATTGAACAGTACATACATATCAGTTTTCAAAAGAAAAGGTATTTTTCGTACATTCTGAGATTCGCAACACACACACAAGGTTTTCCCTTGGCCTTGTATTTAAGGAGTTTTTGGGACCCACATACCAATTATTTAAGAGTCCAATGCCACATGATGTGTACATCCTCTTAGAGAAAAATAACCTAAAATTTATGCCTAACTGATAATCAGACCAGATGTTTTAGCCATCCCCTAATTATCTGGACGCTGCAGGTATCAGCTTAACATACTCTGTGTAAACTACTTTTCCAATAAATGGTTCCCGGTTTATAATACAGGTAATTCAAGCTTATAATATTTTTATCAGCATTGCTCCTGAAACCTGGTTCGCGGTATTAGTGCGCCGCTGAAAGGACGCTCTCATAAAATACACTAAAAATCGCATATCCAACAATAATGTTTTGTCTACTTTTATTCTTAATACAGTCAGTGTGTTTGAAGATATATTTTTGAAGTATCATACGAAAATAAGTTTGAAATACAACTGGAACTATTTTTTTATAAAGGCTGTAAGCCAGTGAGTACCGTTTCGCTGGTTCCCGTGCCATTATAAAATTGTTTTATTATAAAACGCTTAAATTTTAACGTAGAAATCTGTTCAAAAGGCCTAAACAACATAACTTTTAACGAGGATTTCGATTTTCTAGTTTATATCAAGATAAGGATGCGGGATATTTATGTTTTACTTTTCACTAGAGAAAATCGGTGAACAGCGTTATCTTCACCACCTGGGGCACTACTGCGAAATTGCATAATTCTGTATCATTTATTGGTATACCGGAGGATTATACGACAGGTTTCATTAGAAACACATGTGAAATCGATACCCCGAGCAACCCCAGTTTATATAGCAGTAAGTCGGGTCGGTCGGGGTCATTTCTCTAAGAGCATGTACACAGCATGAAAAGTAAAGGGTCCTTTACCCTAAAAAATATCATAAAATGTCCAAATCAAATATCAGAATTTCATAAATACTTTATTTTGAAAATCATTACTTTGTATTGTGCCAAGAATAATATGATTTTTAAAAGAATTCATCACTTTGAATTGGGACTTGGATTTTGTATGAGAGTCCCAGTGGACGCACAATTTTTTTTCTGGGAGTCCCAGACACCATTTTGGGGGTCTGAGACTCTCAATCTTGAGTCCGGGAAAACCCTGCACACAAGACCTTGGTCACAAAACAGAAAATATGTGTGGGACATATGGTAGCCAGTAGTGGTTGAAGCAGAGACAGATCTGAACTTGATTTATATAGTTCTGGTTGAGTGCATTAAGGTGGTGATTCATGGTAAATGTAAAAATCTGCATAAAACCATAAAAAAGTAATGTATCCCCCTGAAAGTTAGCAGACCTCTTATTTTTGTTGTTCTTTACAGTTTAGAATACAAAATAGACGTACATGCTGCTTAAAAAAGTGTTTTTATAAGGAAAGATCAAAGGGTCATTTTCTGCGAATAAATCTGAAAAAATAATATTGTTATTGAAAATTTACGTAGTGCTGAAGGTGCATTATTGCATGATGAAGAGCGTCCTAGCAATTATTAATTCCAATTCTTTCTCAAATTGTAATATAGACCAGATGAAAACGGTAGCTTTTTCTCAAATGTTCAACCATATACAAAGTCAATGTACACTAGACGCATTTATTAAATATAGGGTAGGCAAGCATACCTATGTTAACACCTACAGTATAAATAATACATTACTGACATGATCAGTGGTGTGTAGATGAAATTGTTCAACCTTGTTAAAATAGTTTCACCTGTTTCACCTGTGTGTTCTGACAAAACAATTTGGACACAGACTGCATCTTTTTTCATCTGCTCAGCCTGATAATGTGTGAAAGAGTTTGAAAAAATAATTGCTAGGATGCTCTCCATTATGCAACAAGGTACTCTAAGCACTAAGTATATTTTCAATAACGATACTATTTTTTCAGATTTATTCGCAGAAAATTACCCTTTGATCTTTCCTTATGAAAACACTTTTTAACATAAACAAATGCTGCATTTTGGGATTCTAAATTATGAGAAACGAAAGATCAGTGTTATTTTGAGTATTTTATGCAGATTTTTGTCTTTGTCCCAAATCAGTGATTATCACCACCTTAATACATGTTTATTTTTGCCAGTACAATAATACATGTTTATTTTGGCTTTTTCAGAGCATTATTTTACCAGCAAGTTAAAATGGACCTTGAATCTCAAAAACTGATTCCAGAATCAGATGATCAGATCAAATACTTGGCTGCTTTAATAGCATTGGCCGAGTATGGTGAATATGACCCCAGAACTCATCAGTTGAACTCTTACAAAACATTATTAGGGGACATTCACCAGCCAAGTTCACAGCTGCTTCACAGTATAGCGGAGATGCATAAATCACTTGTGGGCACCACTCGGGAATCAGCACAGTATAAATTCTTACAGGAAGCATCTAAACTGCCTAATTATGGAGTTGAATATCACGAAGCAAAAGATTGTAGTGGTGAAACAGTTATTGTCGGGATAGGCCCAGATGGAGTGTGTAGATACGATACTAACACGGAACTCATTGAAAAGTAAGTGATCGATAATTCTTCTTCATTGTTTCTTATTTCACCATAGAAGACTGGTTTCAGCATGTGAACTGTGTTAGCAAAAATCATGAATAGAAATTATCTCAAATTATCATCAGTCTTTTCCCCATAATCCAGGGGCCGTATTCATAAAGCCACTTAAGTCGTTGCTATGCTTTTGCTAAGGCTAAATATCTATAAAGGAGATTCCCTACAACTATGAAATTTTGGTCTGGAGGAACAGTCTTTGTAAGACTGTTCCTTCAGAGCAAATTTCATAGTTGTAGAGAATCTCCCTCAAAGAAATTTAGCCTTAGCAACAGCATAGCAACAACTTAAGTCGTTTTATGAATACGGCCCCAGTTTTAAAGGTGAATGAGTATTTCTCCATGCTTTTTTGCCATTTTTACGAAGGGAAACAACTTTTGTGACCTTGTTTGCCTCCCAGGGTGACAAAACTCGTGCAGAAACTGCCAGAAAGGGGACTACTGTTAAAGGAAACAAATTTTCCTATGGTAGCAAATCACTTCACTTCAGAGTTGACCTTTGTTTGTAATGGCAGCAAAAAAGGAAAATGGCAGGGTTGCTATCTTTGATGTACCCTATCACCTTTGCATGTAGATGCAGAAAGCATGACTGATGATAAAGTAGGTTTCAAATGTGTCAGTTGACAAGTTCAGCTGTTGGATTGCGACATTACTTGGCTCAGACCTGTTCAGAATTATCATCTGTGGCAAGCTTTCAAATACTGTCTTGAAAAGGGTCCTTGTGACGAGCAAAAACTGGAAGATGGCTAGCCTTCAGGCCAGTACACAGACTTTTGAAAATGGGGTGTGAATTTCCTGAAACTGCAAAAGTTTATAAAACTCAGAGGCTAATTTTATGGGGTGTAAAGACAGTTTTTGGCAGAAAACTGCATGATTCTGAAATAATTTCTGAATAAGGGGGCTGTATTTGCACCCTATGTACCTCCTCTGGGCCTGGTCTACTTCTTTTTTGCAGTCTGATGAGAAAGATGTGTCTTCCCTGCATATGGACAATAAGAACCCTGTAGGATACACAAAGACCTGTTAGCTGATTTGAGTATTTACTAACTGTTGGCATGCTGAAAATGTCAGCAACAAATGAAACTTTATGATCAGATATACAGTGGCTTACAGTAACAATTTTTACAATATTTATTTAGCTA
The DNA here is from genome assembly GCA_963989385.1 of Ctena decussata. Taxonomy (NCBI): domain Eukaryota; kingdom Metazoa; phylum Mollusca; class Bivalvia; order Lucinida; family Lucinidae; genus Ctena; species Ctena decussata. Next base: position 76,315,083 of record OZ022503.1, on the reverse strand, counting down.
TAAAACAGAGCTCTAGATAAGAGAGAGTATTTGGTGATAATTAGGGATAATTTTTGTTAAATCTGCATAAAAACATATGTTGTGACCCCTCATCTGAACCGTCACAACATATGGTTTCGATGAGAAATAAAAAAAATTATCCTTAATTATGATCAAATACGCCCTCATATCTAGAGCTCTGATAAAAACAAGTGTTTTTCAATCTCTAAACTGACCCCAAATATCTCAAGCAGTCTTAACCCTTAAAGCGCCAAAAATTAAAATTGTTGAATTGGCAATGAGCCACCTCATCTGAATCTACACTGTTTGCCCTCTAGTGTTCGAATTCTCAATATGATATCGCTTGGACGAGACATTTTTTTAAATTCTGCAGACGTAAATTTTGTTGTCTGCCTTGTGGCGCATTAAGGGTTAAATTCTGCTCTGAGGTTGGTTTATCCTTCTAAAACAAACACAAACATCAAGATCCGTCTTATAAGATGAATCCAGATTGTTTCATAGGGGAAAAACATCTGTCTAATTGTACATTCTTAAGGTGCTAAAGTGTATCCTTACTCTTTTGTCTTTATTCCAGGATTACCTTTGAGATGATCACCAAAGCTGTTCACACAAGGAAATGCTGTGTTCTTAAAGTACAAAATGATAATGGCTGCGAGTCGGAAGTTGTGTTAAAACTGTGCACGCCAAGTGCGGCTAACGCCTTGTACAGATCATTGACAGAAATGCATTCCTTCTATTTATGTGATACAGTTCATAATGAAGTGTCAATGCAATTCAGTAGAGACTTAAAAGGAACACTTGCCTCAATTTTCAATGAAAATACAACACTAGGTATGTAGTTTTCTTCCTTACATAGAAATTAAAAATTTGTGCCTCTTTCATATGAGTAAGTTATCAGTGCTCACTGCTCAGTTAAAATGATGAAAATAAGGATGAATGATCAGCGAGTCTGCGACACAACAAAACCAACAAAGTGACATGTGCACCCAGCATACACTCGGATCAGCCTGAGTATTCATCCAGTCTGATCAGAGTCTTTGCTGTGCGCCTAAAGGGTAGCTTAGGGTCTTAACTAGCTCCATGCAGACAACAAGAGCTGGGTGTCAAGGCTGATCTGAGACTTCGCTGGGCAGCATGCCATTTTGTTTGTTTGGTCATGTCATGGTGCAAATGTTCATTGAACATGGCCCAGGATAAATTAAACTTTTCAAGCTTATCAAAAGTCTTCTGTTTTCAAAAGTTTATGACACTAGGTGTTAAGACTGCAGGATGATTTTTCTTGTGGTATGTAAAGGATTGATGATATGCATTCTCATGGTCATTTTAACAGTATTTCAGTTTAAACAAACTGATAAAAGGATGATTATGATAGCTAGTATGGCGTGGAACTATGTTTACATTGGTATGTATGTACATGTAAAGGAAGAATACTAAAACGTTTGTATGTAAGGTGAATGTTGAATGGTGTTATTCTGACAATTAATTAGAAACAATGTCATATTTCACTTTGTAGTATTCACTGATTTACAGAGATGATTGGTGGGATGACTTGAGTTTTACAACCTTTTAATAGTCATATTAAGTGAAAGGATGATAATGAAAGGCTGATTGCCACGAAACTCTGTTTATGATTGGATATAAATCCAACTCCAGTGGAACAGGAACATCTAGCTTAGTACTTAACCCACTGAGCTACCGGTAGCAGGGCTTTTGCAGTGATGATAATTTTGGGAAAGCTATTTTGTCATTTTAATTCCCCATTAGAGCCCTGTATTAGGGGCCAAAAGGTGTGTATAGATAGAAACTGAACAGAATGTGATGAAATGCAGTGTTCATTCTGTTATTAATGGTGGTTCTATTATTTACAGGTATGGAGTATGTATTTGACATCAAACGTACCTCAAGAGAAGCGCTCGACCATGCCAGGCGGAGCTTGTATAAGCCGGAGGAGGAAAACTGCGGGCAGTGTGAGAAAGAAAGGATGGATGTGAGTGAAAATGCTAACTGTGATACAGAGGAAAGTCAGGCGAAAAAATGTCAGGTAAGAAGAAATGGGAGTTACCATAGTAACTACAGTATACAGGGGCGTAACTAGTACGCACAACCATGTTTTATTCTCTACTTCTTGAAGAGAAAGCTAGTATTTCAGCCACTTTGGCAATTGGTATTGAAATCTGGTCTGATTTATAAATTTTCAGCAAGCAAATATGCAGGTGTGATTTGAAATTTTGTCAATTTTGACAAAATTTCAGTACGCACCTGCGTATTTGCTGTATAGGTAGCTACGCCCTTGGTATAGTGTCTTTATGATGCTCTGTTTGGCCTCCATAGAAAGGCATAGTATTATTAGATTTGATACTAGTATTATTAGATTTGATACTACAAGTCTACAACAATGCTCCAGATAAACAGAGGTTAACAGGGATAATTTCCATATATTCTTCATAAAAATATGTTGTGATTGCTCAATAGAACTGTCTCACTGAGACGATTCTAATGAGTGGTCACATTACACAACATTATGTTTTTGTGGAGGAATAAGAAAAATTATCTCAGAATTATCCACAAGCTCCAACCTAATCTGGAGCTCTACTAAACTACCGGTGCAAAAGAATGTATACGGCAAATGATCATTTCAAAGTTTCAATATACTTCAGTATTTTTTGTTCTAAATATATTGAAAGTTTGGGGCAAATGCTCATTTGCCTTATATTCCTTTGTAGTCTAGTCTCAGTGGAAGCATGGATATAAGAGGATGACATTATATACAAAATAGCAGTATAATGAGGCTGTACTGTACATGTACATGTATTTGTTGGTATTAGGACTGTGCAGCCATCAAGTCTGTTGTGCTTTAAAAAGAAGTCCAGTGCTCCAGATAAGGAGTAACAGAGGTTATTCAGATATAGATAATTTTTCTTATTTCCTCATGAAAACATGTTGTGACCCCTCTTTAGGACTGCCTTGTCAAGATGGTTCTAATGAGGGGTCACAACATGTTTATGTCGGCATTTGGAACATTATCCTTAAATCATACCTGTTACCCCTTTTTATCTGGAGCAAGTGGGAAGGTTGTACTGTACATGTATGTGAGCTGCGACACAAGAAAACCAACAATGCGGTTGTGGGCCTAGCACAGACTCAGATCAGCCTGGGCATCCACCCAGTCTGATCAGAGTTTTCGCTGTCCGCATGGAGGTAGCTTAGACCCTTAAAGTTCTACCCTTTGAGCTCTTAACGAAGAGTCTGAGCAGACTAGGTGGATGCCCAGGCTGATCTGAGTCTGCGCTGGGCGCACAACCAAATTGTTGGTTTTGTCATGTCGCGACTTACAATGAGTCTGTTCTGCTTTATAAAACAGCTGGCTGAGTGGCAAATTTATTTACTTGTAGTCAGAGTCTTGTCTGGGTCCACTCTGTTTTCTAGGCATGGTAGGCTTTTGGGCTGGTCAGTTTTGAATGACAGTTGTCTGATACATTTTCTTAGTTCTCCATGAAAAAAATTCCACAGAATTATTTTGGGGAGACATGTCAGATGTACAAACCCCAGTCATGATGCTATTTTATTGAGGCCGGACTAACAACAATTTTACAGTGACTGAATAGCAGTTCTAAGTGCACCAAACAAGCTACTTTTGTAGGGGTAGGGATGTATTGTTAGATTTAGTGATTTTCATTGTGTTTCATGCTTGGTAAATTATTGACTTCTTTGTGGTATTGGCTGCCATACAATTGATTTCTTATCTCAACCTGCCCTTGAACTTTGTTGAACTGTTAGAGAAATGTCCATGTAATTTTATGGTTGTGTAACACACTGGTCATTCACAGGAGATTACACCTGTGTTACAAGGTGCAAAGGTGAATGTTCTTTGAACATAACCAGAAATAATAAGTGACCTAATCACATTCTTCCATTTTTAATGCTGATGTATATTAAAAACTGGATTGAAATAAAAAGATTAAACTATATTTAGCAGGGCTCAGTCTAGAGGGCGATTTCGGAGAAATAGTCTCCCTAAGCTGGCTGACTTCTCCGTATTTTGAGCTGAGAATGAATATGACATATAGGGAAATCCAAAATTTGACCCAAAACATCTCCCTAGAGTGCAGAAAATTTGGCAAAACTTCTCCCTGTCTGAAAGCTCTAGGCTTACCCTTGATTTAGCATGTCATGTATTGCACTAGGGCCACATATTCTAGAAGTTCTCCTGTAGTTGAAATGTTTTGTTTATTTCTAACATACATCATATGCAGTCATTTTAAAAGAAATAAAACTTAAAAGCCATTGCTGTGTGGGTTGGGGGCTCAGCTGACAATGAATCATTTCCAACTATTTTCCTGTAGGTTTGAAATTTTTCTTGAACACTCATTTTCGTCCCACTTAAATTTTTAAATTTGAGTCTTTCGATTAGTTGTGCACTTTGATATCAAGCAAGAGGGGATACCAGGTATAAATAGGGTCATTACCCTTTACTTTCTTAGTTTGTGTGTATTTATAGCGGCTGATGATATTTCAGCCATGTCAAGTGAAAATGTGTTTTTGAGCATGTGCACCCATAGAAGGTTCAGATCAGCCTCTGCAACTGTACAGTCTTATCAGAGCCTTTGCTGTGTACTCTAGTTAGCCAAAGAGCCAATGTTTTTTTTTCAAATTCAAAGACTGATCTTAGTCTATGCTGGGCACACATTTTTTAAGACCCGTCTTTTCTTGACTCATCTTAACTTTTGTCAGCTGTTCAATGACACTTTGTAAGGACAAAAAAATGATATTTGTGTGGGATTTTAGCTACTGCTTGTGACTATGAGTCATTCAGGTTAGGTCGATTTCAAGGAAATTTATTAATAAAATTTTGATATTAAATCGAACAAATATGCAGGTCCTGTTTATATCGATTACGTAATAATACATGCAGCAGAACACTTGAGAGAATGTTACCGTATTGGCCATAATTAGCGCACATGCTTAATAAGCGCATGCCTAGTGAGTTTTTGAGAAGCATTCTTTATGTCTCATTACGAGCACATAGTTCAACCGCATAGAGATCCCTCCCAGTTTCTGCGGCTGCTGAAACAGTGCCAAAATGCAAAGCAAAACTCACCAATGTTACAGCTTCTTAACGAAACAGGCAGTGTTTCAGACTCCAGCATCCTAATTTATTCCTCCTCCTTGTACTTAAAAACGAAACATTTTTCTGGTCCCTGTTGTTCACTGACATTACTTGTTCATTAAAATCACTATCAGGGTTCATACTTGACTGTGTACTTAATAAAACAACTCCTTTAATTGCAATTTTTGAGGTAAAATGAAATTTCTAAGCACACTGTGTGCTTATTACAGCGAATAGCGTAATTAGAGTAAGATAGCTTCAGATAAGAAAAATGGGTGTGGGGCCTTAGCTCCACCATGTTACTAAGGGGTTAAATAGGACAGACAGTATTCATTGTGATGGCTTCAGACACCACTCTACTTCCCTTCCAGCATAATGCAGCATTAAACGTTTTTGTTAGATCATATATATACATATGAGCATTATGGCACTGCCCCCAAAAAATCTTTAAGCCACAGAATTAGTGTGATTTTTATCTCACTAATTAAAACTGGGCATGGGTGATTGATTCATCTCATATAATATTATCTAGACTCAGTGCTTCAGACGAGAAGGGGTAACAAAAATAATTTAGAGATAATTTTCCATAATTGATTCTCCATAAAAAACATGAGTTGTGACCCCTGCTGGGCAGTGTAGCACAGTCGATAGTAGGGCATCTGACTCACGTGCCAGAGGTCCTGGGTTCCATACTCGGTCGGGCCACATACTTTTGTTTCTCCTTCCGCTGATTCAAGAAGGACAGTTATCAGTTACTGGCGAAAGTATGTGTACTTAGTACTGGTTAACCGCTTACATATGTATGAGGTCTAAGCCTGCCCAGGAATAGTGTGGGTAGGGTAACTGACTGTCTCAACATGACCATAGCTGTTTACCATGGATGTAAAGCAATAAAACAACAACGTTGTGACCCCTCATTTGAACCGCTTCAGAGAGACAGTTCTAATGAGAACTCACAACATATATTTATGTTGAGAAATGGGAAAAATTATCTTTCAATTATCCTCAATACCCCCACTAATATGGAACTCTTGTAGACTGTTTTTATGACAGCTGTTGAGCTTTAGAAATAAAAAGCTGTAAGTCTGTTCATTGTTGCTTTAAAAGAGCATTAAAGTGTGTTGACATCAATAGCTGAAGACTTTGACCGTATTAGACACAAGAAACCACTTGAAGTTTGTCCTCATTTCCTGCCTGAAGGTTCTTCAACTTCTTAACTATAAGGGTTCAGTGTTCCATGGAAATGCGTCAACTTGAAATAGAAGGTACTAAGATTGACATGTAGTTGCAAAAGTAAACAGCTTTACAGTAAGCTATAATCAGGTAAAAAGTAAAAACTGTTCGTGGAATAGGCTCTGACCTAAGTCATTGTTTCCTCGGAAACACCTCTGTCATCTGAAAACAAAAATTATTGGGATTCAGCAACAGGGAAGATCCAATAAGGAGGGGTAACTGGGATTTTTCAAGGATAATTTCCTTATTTTTCCATAAAAACATACATTGTGACCCCTCATTAGAACCATCTCACAAAACATACATTGTGACCCCTCATTAGAACCATCTCACAAAACATACATTGTGACCCCTCATTAGAACCATCTCACAAAACATACATTGTGACCCCTCATTGAACCATCCCGATCATTAGAACCGTCTCACAAAACATACATTGTGACCCCTCATTAGAACCGTCTCGGTCATTAGAGCCGTCTCACAAAACATACATTGTGACCTCTCATTAGAACCGTCACGGTGAGACGGTTCTAATGAGGGGTCACAATGTATGTTTTTATTGAAAAATAAGGAAATTATTCCTAAATTATCCCTGTTATCCCTTCTTATCTGGAGCACGGGGGAAGATCCAAATAAGGCAGCTCATATTGAGCTGCTTCATCTTCAGGGATCTTCTGTGGTGCTTATTCATGAGAACTGAGCTGCACTGGACAGCAATAATAGATTAGAAGATCAAATTTGCTTAAAAGTACCAAATATAGATTGAGGCCTATACCCTTCATTATATAAAACAGGCCCCGCTTGTGAAGAGAAGGTTCACTCTTTGATAGTGATTGATATCACTTTTGGTTTAAACATATTTGTTTCCAAAATCGACATACATGTACAAGGTACACAAAATGATACAAATAATGGGCTTAGAACAATAGAAACAGTTTATTTAGTTCTTCTCCCTGATATCACTTTAAGCAATATTGCGAACTTGGAAAATGAAAATCTAGTCCAGATATTGATCAAGGTCACAGGTTATGGGTTCATGACTGTATAAATTAACCTATTTATAGTATTCTAGGTGGTCAGTTTACTATTGAGGATGTTAGGCAACAAAGGAGAGACCTTGTGTATTTGATAGGATGAGATCTAACCCTTAATGTGCCAAAAAATGAAAATGTTGAATTTGCAATCTCTGTAGACCTAGATGAGGTGGCTCTAATGAGCCACCTCATCTGGATCTACACTGTTTGCCCTCTAGTATTTAAATTCTCAAAATATTAAAGTTTGGATGAGATTTTTTTTTAATTTTGCAGGCATCTACAGTACTTTTTGTGTGTGTGTGTGGGGGGGGGGGGGGGGGGGGGGATCTGCATTTTAGCACTTAAGGGGTTAAGAAAATAAAACATAAGTTGGGTATTGGTTGTATGAGTATGATCAAGGGAGAGAGCAGTGAGAAAAACAAACTCCAGAGTTATTATGCACCAGTCATTTGCAACCACGGCCCCCCTGGGGCCGGGGAATAGCGGGGATATTGACTTTTCATTCTGCAAAGCCCTGGTATATGCCCTGCACTGCGGGACATTTTTTATGTCAAATCCCTGGTAAATGTCTCCCCTCCCCAGGGGATCAAATAAATATAAAAATCCATATTCTGACAATGTGTCGCGGTAAATTTCATTAAACTCACTCCACTACTTGCTCCGCTGTTTTGGCGGGAATCAAAAGCCCGACGTATCCACGGCACTGCCGGGACACCTCTTAGGTAAAAGCACAGTACTTAAGCCCCGCTATGCCCCCGCTATCCCCGGCCCCATGGGGGCCGTGGTTGCAAATGACTGGTGCATTATACTTTTTCATCTCGTTTTAACACTTTAAATACCAGAGACGGAAATAGCAGAATTTGCAAACAGTGTAGATCCTGATGAGGTGGTTCATAATGAGCCGCCCCATCTAGATCTACACTGTTTGCCCTCTATAGTCTTTGAATTCTCAATATGAAATGTCTTGGACAAGGCATTTTTTTAAATTATGCAGACGTTAATTTTGTCATCTGCTTTTGGTGCTTAAAGAGTTAAGCCTTTATTGCCCAGTGGACTGTTCTTTTTCCCAGTTCAGACAGGTCCATTTCTTGTACAAGGGGTGTCTGCTGTCATGTTTGAATTTTTTTTCTGCTAATGATCATGATGATAGAGTTTTTTTTATGGCTGAGGTGTCTGATATGTTGACACTTAAAAGTGCCAAAAATGAAAACAGCTGAATTTGCAATCGGCGTAGATCCTACACTGCCCTCTACTCTTTGAATCCTAAATACATATGATATACATGATAAAGCTTAGAGGAAGTATTTTTGAAATATGCAGACTCTGCTTTAGTACCAAAAAGCAGACGACAAAATTTATGTCTGCAAAAATTAAAAAATTGCCTTGTCCAAGACATTTCATATTGAGAATTCAAAGACTAGAGGGCAAACAGTGTAGATCTAGATGAGGCGGCTCATCATGAGCTGCCTCATCAGGATCTACGCTGTTTGCAAATTTTGTCACTGGAGCTTAAGAGTTGAACATCTTGATGTTTCATATGCCCTGAATTTCACTGTTTTTCAGGCTTTGGAAGATAAATTGGTGCGGCTGGAAGAGTCATTCCTGTGTTGTGTATGTAGAGACGCTGACATTTCTACGGCGCTGTGTCCATGTGGGCATGTGACATGTTGTTTAGAATGTTCTGAAAAACTCACAGAATGTCCCTTGTGTCGAGTGAAAATAGAGCGTGTACAGAGGATATTTTTGCCAACAAATAATCTTCTGAAAAGACAGTCATCACAGACGGGAAATGTGCAAGGACCAGTTGGGCTTTCAAAGTTGTGATAGGATCAAGTGGACAGAAACTTGAAACAAATCTAAAGAGCCCTTGATGAGCAAAAATTCTAGGGTCATTTTTTTTTACCCATAAAAATGTGTGTCGTAGAATCGTGATGCATTGCCACGATTCTAAGATTGCACAACCTGACTATTACAGAGGAATAAAAAAAATATAGACTCAATAGAGTGTTTGCTTATTCTTGGCTCTCACTAACATTCAGGACAGGCTGAAAAATGGCAAATACTGTGCTATACCGGTACATATGAATTTGCTAGAAATATTCAATTGAGATCATGTTCAAACAGACAACTACCTACACAAATATTTATATCAGACTATTTTTAAATGGCAAATGTTTCATTGCCTCCATTGTTCAGCTTAATTTCACTGTTTCGATATTTTCAAGGCTATTAAGTTATCATTGCTCTTTAGAATATTTTAGAAATATTTGTTCATATATTTAGTCCAGCAAGACATTTTGAAAGATATTTCCGTATATGACGTGCCAGTGAGTGAATGACAGTCTACATGCATGATATACAGAAAATTTATATTTCATGGGAAAAATATTGAGAATTTTGAAAGTCATACTACGGTAAATGGCTTTTTGAAACAAATGGTTTACTTTTAAGCACAAGAATTTTCTCTAAGAATTTTCTATTCTTTGGACCAGTATGCAGTTCCACAACCTTTGACAACTTTCAGTGGGGGAAAAAGAAATAGTATTTAATTAAAAACATGTTATTAGGGAGGTAAAAGGAAACATCTCTCATTCATTGGCTTGTAGAGTCTGTTCACCGACAAATTACTTAGTAATTAAGGTTGGTTGGATACATTTTGTTTTGTGCAATATATTTAAATTGTATCTTTTTTGTTTATTGAACACTAACCATGTTTATAAACCCGGTCTGGCCGCATACTTTCGTTTCTTCTTCCGCTGATTCAAGAAGGGCAGTTGTCAGTTACTGGCAAAAGTATGTGCACTTAGTACCGTGGTTAACTGCTTAGGAGGTCTAAGCCTGCCCAGGAATAGTGTGGTTAGGTTAACTGACTGTCCCGACATGACCATAGCTGTTTACCGTGGACGTTAAGCATCAAATCAATCAATCATGTAGCAACCTTTCACTGAAAGAATGCACTTAACTCATTAAGTTGACCTGATTGCAGTGTATGCCAAGATAAGATTGAGTACCAGTAACAATATTGAGAGTTTCATAAATATTGCTGGGGCCCCTCTGTAGAACTGCCTCACGGTACTCTAATGAAGGGGCCACAACATAAATATCTCTGAAATGAAAACTATCAAGAGAGTTACTCATCATCACTGGGTCTCTTATTCTATACAATTTAAGAACATTGTAAATAATAAAAAAAAAAGATGGATGTTATGATCACTGTCATGTGAAAAGATACCTTACAGCATGCAAACATGAACTACTGAGTGAGATCAGCCTGCACATCAGTACAATCTGTTTAGAGTCTTCCCTTTGGGCACGTACTGTCTGTGAATCCTGGCAAGTCAACCAAGTGAAAAGTGAAGACTGGACTCTGGTCAGTTTGCACAACTGTGCAGGCGTATTTGAGGTTTACTTTAGGCACATGGCTGCAGATCCAGTTTCACACGATGCCGGTTATTTGGCTTGAATTTGATGCTTTGGTGCAGGTTGCTTGGTGCTGTGTTCTTGTGAAAAGTCAATAGTGGTTCATGTGACTTAATCATTGTAAATATTCAGAATTTTATATTGTGATCTTTAATCAGCTGAAAAAGAACTACAGAATCTGTCTCTTTGTGATAAAGCTATGGTGTCAGATTAGCCAGAATGTTGGGGAATATGAAATTAAGATGTCAAAGAAACCTAAAGCTTCTAATGTAGGACTTTCAGAAGGAATTAAAAATGATTTCAAACTGATCAGATATAACTTTAGACAGGGCTGTGGAAATATTTTGCCGGACTTGTCCTGTTTGACTCTGGACAAGTGAGAAATTTTAGTTTACTTGCCCAAAGATTCATCAGTGGAAGTATTTGAGGATAATTCTGAGATATTTTACATATTTTCTCATGAAAACATATTTTTGGGTACCTGTTAGAATTGCTTCATTGAGGAAAATTAAATGATGCCCGCAACATATGTTTAATTCGAAACTTGGTGACAGTTAACCAAAAACTTTCATCAACTCCTCCTCTATTCATTATCTATTATTTCTGGGCAAGTGAATATTTGTTGGACAAGTTAATTTTGTCTATTTACTTGTCCATGGGCAAGTAGAAAATTTTGATATTTCCACAGCCCTGCTTTACAGCTACAAACAACAAAGGTATTTCATGATATTTACTAGATAGTTTGGGTTAATTGTTCATAAAACATGCCATGTCTTCATTAGAAAACCAGTACTAATGGTAGGGGCAATTCCTTATGTTTCCATTGAGAAATAAATAAATAATTTTTTTCAAATATAATGCTCTTATATGGAACTCTGATCATTGTTAAAGAAACTTTCGATAGATAAAGTTTAATGGCATTTTCCTTAAAATTTTGTCTGAGCTCAAGAGTGGCATTGGAAGGGTATGGCATGTATGGCATTTGAATTCATATTAAACCATATTTATTTGATTATAAGACAGGGCTTTTAGCCTACAGAATGACCCCAAATATTGATTTAGCAGTTTTGTAATTCTGCTTTAAGATGGGGTTTCTCTATCCAAAACAATTCCAGAAATCTAGGTCAATCTGATAAAATGGATCTACAGTTTTGGGGCTGTTTTGGAGGGGAAAATCTGCCTTATAACCAAATAAATACGGTACCTGAAACCCATTAAGTTGTCATGTTTTATATCGTCATCCTTGTGTTAGCCATATATCTGGTGATATTCTAGTCTGATTGTCTTCAAAAGCTGTTATGGATCATCCACATGTCCATCCAGCTTTTAAATTTACGTTATGAAGATGTGATTCTTGACACTTCTTGTCATTTTTGGACTCCATTTAACTTCTTTTTTATCATTTTAATTTTTTTTAAAGTCCCATATATGTTTGCATATATGTTAAGGACAACATGATGGCGAAAAGAGTCCCTTTTATGTATACATGTACTTGTATTCGGAACGAAGAAATGATTCTGAAATGCATTGTATTACCAAAATTGTAATTTTAGAGGCGTACTCGCAGAACGATGCTCTTCTCATTTCAGATCTCCAGATAAGGATGGGATTTGATGTTTCTGTTTATTTGAAACATATGCTCAGTGCTCCAGATAAGAAGGGGTAACAGGGATAATTAAGGGATAATTTTCAATATTTCTCCATAAAAACATACATTGTGACCCCTCATTAGAACCTGAGATGAGTTCTAATGAGGGGTCATAATGTATGTTTTTATTCAGAAATAAAAAAAATCATCTGGGAATTACCTTCAAAGTCTCACCCTATCTGGAGCTCTGTATGCTGTAGCCTTTCATTAGAACTGTCTCAGTGAGACATTTCCAAATGAGGCCACACCATATATACTGGGAACTACAGATTTAGCTCCAGAACCAACCTTACCTAGAGCTTTGTTCATATACTCATGTCTTTCATTGATGTCATCAAAAACTATTTTTATATCACAAGAGGGACGGAAAGAGACCGTCTTTTATTTTTCAAGTCTGAAATTTTCTGTCTGACAGCAGAAGGGCAATTGCAGGAAAACATAGTGAAGCTGGCTCGTTGAACTTTTAGCTTGCCTGTACTGGATGTTTTAGTCAAATTTGTTTATATGAGCCATGACACGAGAAAACCAACAAAGTGGTTGTGCGCCCAGTGCAGACTCGGATCAGCCTGGACAGCCGCCCAGTCTGATCAGAGTCCTGGCTGTCCGCATGGAGGTAGCTTAGACACTCAGCTACCCTTTGAGCACTTAACGAAGAGTCTGATCATACTGGGCGGATGCCCAGGCTGATCTGAGTCTGCGCTGGGTGAACAACCACTTTGTTGGTTTTGTCTTGTCATGGCTCATATGGTTGCAGTGGCAAGTTCGGGTGAATTGTTCTGTACAGCAACAGTTCTTGTTTTCTGTAATGTCAGCTGAAATATGTTTTATATGATGTTCATATCAGGAAATATGAAATACATTCTGATTGAAAACAGTGCAGACCCTGAGCAGACTGCTCTATTGAGAAGATCTGAGTCTTCACTTCCATTGAGAGCAGTACAATCTGGGTCTAACTGCTTGCCCTAATGTTTATTCTCTAGTAATTAGGATTTTTATGGTAAAACTTTCAGTTGTCAAAATCAGCTGACATTGTTATCAAAACAAAATTATCATGCACCAGTTTTATTTTTTATATGCCCTTAATCAAAGGAGTTAGAAATAGACACATTGTAAATGTCATGCTCTTTTTATCATATCTATTAGATCTGTTGCTATTTCAAGTTACATTAACATGCATGTTTTAAAGGTTTTTTTAGCCTTATTTTTTCACTTTAATAGCTTTTAGCTTCAGGCAATGTAGATTTGTGTTATTGCCTTATGAAGGTCTCATTTAATTTGTAATAGCATATTTATTTGGTTATAAAACAATGGTTTTTCCCTTTCAAAACAGTTAAAAAAATCAAGATCTGTCTTACAAGACAGATCTAGATTTTGGGATTGCTTTAGAATGGAAATTCCGTCTCAAAGCAGAATTTCACAAGACTTATTCAGCTTCTTGGGTTCATTCTAGTGATGGAAAAACACAGTTTTATAGCCGAATAAATATGGCATACCAACCATCCTCTTTTTTTGGCAATTTTGAATTAGCAGTATTCAATTGTACCATAATTACTGTTAATATTTTGGACACTGCAAACAGACCTGTTATTAACCTCTTCCATCTTGGACTTTTGACAAGTCCTCTTCTACCATTTAGGTCAGTGGGTACACTTTCAGGGGAAGCAACTCTGCCTCCCTTCTCAATAGGGGTCATCTCTTAATGGAAAGAATTTGTTCCTATAGGAGCAAATTCATCCCTTTCAGAGTTGGTCCCATTTTGGAAGAGTGGGGCTGTACAGGGAAGCATAAAAAAAGTCATAATAGTTGTTCCTTTGTAAAAATGGCAAAAAAGAACTTGAAGATGTACCCATCCATCTTAAGCAGTCCTGAGCAGTCTCTTCAGCCACTACATGGGGTATGCCAGAATTACTGTCCAAACATTTGGAATAAATATGGCAGTATGCTTTTAAGTACATATAACTGAATTGTAATTATTTTATAGGAGTGTTCCCTAGATGTCATCTGTCAGAATCATATGGTATATGTAATGAGCACCACTTGGTAATTATGTACATAAATCTGAGGCAACAGGGTTACAGAGAAATCTTATGTAATTTATCTAGTTTTAGATGCTTTTATTGTGCAATAGCCAATAGTTCATTTTCACTACATTTGCCACTGCCTTCATTGTGATACTGTTATATGAGCAGTGACACAGGAAACCAACAAAGTGGTTGTGTGCCCAGCACAGACACAGATCAGCCTGGGCATCTGCCCAGTCTGATCAGAGTCTTTGCTTTGTGCTTAAAGGGTAGCCAAGAATCTGAGCTAGCTCCATGCAGACAGCAAAGACTCTGATCAGACTGGGCAGATGCCCAGGCTGATCTGAGTCTGCACTGGACGCACAGCCACTTTGTTAGTTTTCTCATGTCGCGGCTGGCAAAGTAGGAGTCTCAAGCACTGGCCTGGTAAGCTAGCAGTCCAGGTTAGAATCCGGCTTTAGGCGGGATTCTTTCGGACTAAATTGGGCTCCATTGCACACAGCCTTTCAATATCAGCCTTCCATTGGCTGGATATGACTGAAATACTGTTGAAAAGCAGTCATCCATCCATCTTGTGGTTGCAGTGTAAGGGAGGTAATCCAACTGGATAACATGAAATTATAGAAATGACTAATACTGTTGCTAACTGAAATACTGCTGAAAGGTATTGTCAGTGCAGTATAAGGGAGATAATCCAAATATAAAAAAATGAAAGTCCTGTCCAAAAAATAACAGAACTTGTATTTGATATCAGTGTTCAAGATAAGAAGGGGTAACAGGGATGTTTCGTATTTCTGCCTAAATACATGTTGTGACCCCTTATTAGAACCGTCTCGCTGAGACAGTTCCAATGAGGGTCACAACATGTTTTTTTGTCGAGAAATAAGAAAATAGTCTGAGAATTATCCTCAATACCCACCTTAACTGGAGCTCTGATATTATTTTGAACAAGAAGAAAAGGCGGTAAACTCCAATTTGGCAAATAATAAGAAAACTATGCTACCACAAGTTAAGTGTTAAGTCCTGTTTCATGTTGAAACAAATGCACATTCCATATGTTTGCATATCAGATATTGCAATTTGCATGCTTTAGATCTGTGCAGTATTTCTGATCCAATTCATTTAAAAAAAATTAGGAAACTTGGGACAAGAAATTTATGAACCGTGACACGACAAAACCAACAAAGTGGGATGTGGGACACAGGCAGACTCAGATCAGCCAAGGCATCTGCCCAGTGTGATCTGACTCTTTGCTGTGCACAGTAAGGGTAGTTAAGGATCTGGGCTAGCTGCATGCAGACAGCGAAGACCCTGATCGGACTGAACAGATGCCCAGGCTTCCCTGGGTGCACATGCCACTTTGTTGGTTTTACGGTGTCGTGGCTCAGTTATATTCTGAAGAAGGACCTTAACATGTTACTTAGTGTAACATGCAGACATAAAAGAAATGATGGGTAACGCAGCAAAAGAGCCACAGGGTCATAATCTTGCTTAGTACAGACTCACAGTGTGGATAATATTTAATTATGATATTTATTTTCAATGGTGCAGTCATTAAATATTTATTATATCATTGTTTATGTCATTTGATGTTGTACGTCACTAGTAGTATAGATTTATAGCTTCAGATAACAGGCTGCTGATGATCATTTCGAGTTAATTTTGTACATGATCCCTTAAAACACGACCCCTCTGTTAGAACTGCATGGACTCATCCAGGGAGTTCTAACATGGGGATCAAGACACAAATCAAAATTATGGTCTTCTTTGTCTGTTGAATAGAATGCACTCAAAATCGGTCTAACCCTTTTACACTCAGAACAGCCAAAACTTTATAGAGTTTTGGCTGTTTTGAGTGCAATAGTTTTCTCTATATGTTCTATACAAATTTGTGGTTGGCCAAGTAAAATAAATTTCCACATTCTCTGTTCAAAGGACCTGGTATGATAAGGGCCGTTTTTGGCCCCCATTCATTGCATGGTTTCTATTGCTTATCATTTGCATTGATAGGAACAAACAGAAATAATATGTTTCGTCTTTGTGAATTCTCAGAATAATATGATTTCTGACATGCCTATGTTGTTTCAATAATAATGAGGAAAATTGCAGTTTAAAGTGGGTTTAATAGCTTTTCCTTTAAAGAAATATGACAGTTACAATAGCTTTTTAAACCTCTTGATCATAGGCTTTTGTTGAAATGCTTATACATTGGATAGCACTGCTAACATCATGTACACGTTAGAAGGTGTGTACAGGTACCCCACCCACGGAAGTTTGCACGTCTAGAGACGCTAATCAAAAAATTCCAACAGATCAAAATGAAATGTATACCACATTATTCCTTGTGTTCTAACTAAGAAAATGAATACCCACAACATATGTTTATTTTGTCTACGAGCGGAGATATGGGCGTTTTTATGTGGAGAAAAGCGGGGAAAATGTTATCGTGACGTCATACAATATCGCCACTCATATGTTTTCGATACCTTCCTTTAGGTCGCGAGATTTTCATAGATATTACGTCATTTGGTCACGTTGACCTTTGATCCTGTAGACTGAAGCTTTGCCGCCAACTCAGTGAAAAAAAATCAAATAAACATGCTAAAAATCAAAGCAAGATCACTGTACTTACAATACAACATGTAATTTGTTCATTTTCACTTATATCCATATTTCTTGGCCATAAATTCATTGAAAATTCCACTTTTGAAATTTCTGCAACTACGGACGCTTTCCTGTCTGTTTATTTACTCTATGGGGCTATAAATAGAACAGGCTGCAGTGAGTGACTGTGTTGGATTTCAAAAGTACGGAAGTGCAAACGTACCATAGGTCCTTATCATACAATAAAGGGAATTTGGTTTTTTTCTTGTTTTTAGCTCACACCTGTTATTGCTGCTGAAAAGCTACTTAGATTTTATTACAATTTAAATTCAATGTATATTTATTGAAGAGTGTTCCAGGTGTGAACTACATGTTCTAGACAGTATGGGGCGTCTATCTGTTTCTAAAAAACGAATGATTTTCAACACCATGCTCTCAATAAATTTGTAGCAGTATCTATTTTAGCAAGTTTTGTAACATACCTTTTTCATTAATGGGTAATGTGAGCTTACAAAAACAAAGAAGAAATTAACAGACGATTTTCGTCACGAAAATGAATGATTTTAATACCCCACCGCAGATTTTGTTGTTACACTTACAGAGCGCGTGTCAATTTAGATATGCAAATGAGTATCGATAGCATATGATGCACTATTTCACTGGTCAATTTCGAAGGTCATGTTTCTGGGTCAAGTAGCAAAACAGTCGGCGCGGAAAATGGCGTGTTTTCACCAAGAATAAAAAGGGAAAAGGCGAAATTTCACTCATACAAGACAAATATATGTTGACGTCGCTGTGTTGCTTATAGACCAGGATACTTTATTAAGGTATCGATAACACATGAGCCCAGGATACAAACGCTGCGTTTTGTAACAAAAAATTAAAAATAAACATAAAGCCCGGTCTCCAGCACATTTAAAATTTTCATGGCAAATTAATACATCAAAACTTTGTCTGTATACAAAATATAAAATGTGCAGGAGGCCGGGCTCATATATTTTGAAAGCAACAAAGGCTACAAAATTGGCTGTTTTCGTCAAAATCCACTGGGGTATGGGTATGTTCATGATAAAAAACACATGTATTTTATGCAAGAACTGGTTAATTTTGTGTTTGCTGTTACATTCAATGTTGGAACTTTCCAACATATACAATTTTATTATTGAAATAGGGCTTTTGAAAAATGAATTTTCTGGGGGCCAAATATGGGCCTTATCATACCAGGTCCTTTAATACTTGTCTTCGGCAGCCTGGCAATGGGATTTGTATATCAGGCCCTTATGTATGACTTAATGTAGAAAATTATTCGAAAGGTTTTCATCAAAACGGCAAATGTGCAGGCCTGTCTAATAAGAAAATTATTCCTGGAGATTTCTGTAGATTTTTATTTCAAGAACACACATCACAAAAGCTGGTTCTTTGAATGCGACCAAACTTAGATGCATAAACCCAAAACTTGTAATATGTTATTAGTGCATATTTGAATAAAAAGACTCTGACGAAAGGCTGCACTTCTGCCTTTTACATTTTTACCTTTCTTAATTGGGGTCAGCTCCTAAAGGAAAAAAAAATCCCTCCAGGAGTCTCATTTTTGAGTCAAAGAAAGCAAACAGTAGTCACAAAAGTTGTTCCCCTTCGTAAAATGGCAGAAAAACGTAGAGGTGTACCCATACACCTGAAACGTAATGATGCAAATACATGTACTGATCGAGTCTATCTTGAACACAAAACTACAGTCAACTCCAGATATCTCGAACATTGATATCTCAAAATATCTCATGTCAAAGAATATATTTCCCATTTTTATTTACATTTCAACTCCTGTTACCTCAAACTACTGATATCTCAAAGTAAATTTTCTGGTACCAGAAAATTTACTTTGAGATATCAGTAGTTTGGGCTGAAATTTGGCTTCGAGATATGGAGAGTTGACTGTATTTTGCAATCTGGCACCTGGCCTGAAGCCATCTTGCGCATTCTTCCATATCAGATATTGTTTACTTCACTTGTAGAGGCAGAGTATTTTTATGACCTTTTATCTTGTTTATTCTTTTAAAGTCATATTGTATCATGTTTCTATTGTCAACAGTTAATGAATCGTGATCATTGCAGGTTCAGTCCTATCAATTAGAAAAGAAAATATAATTTATTTATTTAAAAAAAATGAATAAAATGTTAAAAAGTCTCTGTGGTTTTGCTTTCCTCATTCATTTCCCATTAGCTGTCCTATTCATATACTAAAGGACAACAGTTCTGCACGGATGTTAAATTAACATCTGTGCAGAACTTTTGTCCTTAAGTATAGTACAGTGAAACCTTGCCATTAACTGCCTTTCCCGGCATTCTGTCTAATTGTTTGGAGCTTAATTGCTCTTTAACACTGCATTTCTTTCTAAAGGGAGCTGTCTCTAAGCAAGAGGGAGAGAAAAGGGAAAGGATGGAGAAGACAAGAATTCCTTGGTGTCTCGGCTGTCTGCACATTGCCACAAAACAAGAGCTGACCTTAAGCAGAAAACACCATGAAAAGTACCGATACGCAGCCAACACCTGAAAAGTAATACACAGATGTCTCGCCCCTTTTTGGAAGGGATATTTTGTCCAGGGAAACAAACCAAACACAAAAGCTGTTTCCGTTTGGAAAAAAAAATAAAAAAAAACGGCAGAAAATTAAACACAGCATATCAGTCTACACTGAGCCATCTCCATGAGGGAGAGAAAAGAGGTAAAATAGACCTGAAAAAAAACTTAAAGGCCCATTCTGGACCAGCAGTTAAGGCAAATGGTAGACATTCAGGGTGAGCAACTGTGTCATTTTCATTTTTGCAACTCTTCCTTATGGGGATCAATGCTTAAAGGAAAGAATTTGCTCCTCCATACATGCTTTTTGAAAGGGTTCTTTCAAAGCCGTAGATGAGTATTTGGTGATAATTAAGGATAAATTTTGTTATTTCTTCATAAAAGCCTATGTTGTGACCCCTCATAAGAACCGTCTCGACAAGACAATTCAGATGAGAGGTCACAACATATGGTTTCAATGAGAAAAAAAAAATCATCTCTCAATTATCGTCAAATACCCCTCTTATCTAGAGCTCTGGAACTTCTTTTCCAGGGAAGCAAACAAGCAAACAGGCAGTAACAAAAGTTGTTCCCTTTTGTAAAATGGTTGAAAAACAGGGAAATGTACTCGTACAATCTACACAGGGTATAAACCAGTCCGCCAATTTTCGCTTCCTGCAGAGACTGTCCATCGTATTTGGCTTCTGCCGAGACTGGTTGCAATCTCTTGCTTCCTGCTGAGACTTCTGTACATAAATGGCTTCCTGCAGAGACCGTCCGTGTGATTCTGCTTCCTGCCGAGGCTCTCTGCAGGAAGCAGAGTCACTCGGACAGCCATTTTTTAAGGACGGTAGTCCCTGCAGGAAGCAAGAGATTGTGGACAGGCTCGGCTGAAGCAAAATATGATGGACAGTCTCTGCACGAAGGGAAAATTGGTGGACTGGTTTATACCCTGTGATCTAAGCCAGGATCAGTAAGATGCCCCTTTGCTAAATATTTAATGGTGCTGTAGCTCCATCCTACCACACCAATCCCATACACAGTGTTGAGCAATTATTTACTAGTTTATGAATCCTAAAGGGACACTGCATGCAAACTACAACTGTAACTGTTTAGGTTTTGAGTTGGCCATGTAGTTCTCTGACTGGCCTGCAGTGTTTAGACTTAGTCATAAAATTCTTGTCTTTGTACTTATTAATTGTCAAGTTTAAACCTATAAACCATTTTTTTCGTTCATTTAAACAAACTAAGGCTCCAATATGGTCCAAGGGAAGCAACTCCTTTAATTTTCTGTTCACTAAGGCAAAAAAGCCAAGTGAGTCAATATCCAAACTTCATACTACAGTCAAACCTGTCTTAAGGGGTCACCCCATGGGACTCACAAAAACTGGCTGCTTAAGACAGGTGACCCCTTAATACAGGTTCATTTGCACTTTATTTTGGTCTAAGGGACCCCCAAAAAGTGGCTGCTAAATACAGGTGACCCCTTAATACAGTGACCCCTTAAGACAGGTTTGACTGTATTTGCTAGCTATGTTTTCCAATGTAATTTCTTGCATTCTGTATTCAAAAAAGGTGCCAACAACTTATTTAGTGCTTCAATTCAACGGTTCAACTCATGACAGAACCATACCAAAGGCAATGAAAATGTACTACGAGATAAAGAAAGGTAAAGATCTAATACCTGTTATTTTGCAGAATACCGCTTTTATTCAGCTATAAGATGAGTGTTTTTTTTCATATCTAGAATGACCTGAAATATCAAAGTCAGGCTTATGAAATTCTGCTGCTACATGGGTTTTTTCCCTTCCAAAACGATTCCAATAATCTACATCCATCTTCCAAGGATTGTTTTGGAAGGAATAAACTGTCTTATAACCAAATAAATGAAGTAGAGCCACGATACGACAAAACCAACTCAGATTAGCCAGGGCATCCACCCAGTCCTTTCAGAGTCTTCCCTAAATGCTGAAAGGGTAGTTAAGGGTCTAAGTGGGCAGCCAAGACTCTGATCAGACTGGGCGGATGCCCAGGCTGATTTGAGTCTGTGCTGGGCGCACAACCACTTTGTTGTTTTTTTTTCATGTTGAGGCTTAGTAATGTTGTCTGTTACTTAAGAAATAAAATTCATTTTTCCGATTTGGCGTTCACGTTAACTTTGCACATGACCATTTGTGTTCATACTTCCATGAACAGCGGAAAAGTGAAATTTGTCTCTAATAATTACATTTAATTTTAAAACTATTTTGAGCATCATTTTCGATTTTTAGGAGCAACATTTGTAAAATACAACGAAAAACTCATTAACCAACATGTAAGCCACTTACATTAAACGGCCGTCACCACGATGTGACATCAAATAGAATTACAATGGCCAATGACGTCGTTTGTTTACATGTGACCTTGCATTGCATACCAAGGATGTCACGCTTAACCATCTGTTGTTCATGGAAGTATGAACGTTGGTTTCTCCGTAATTGGTTCATCTAAGGAAAATCAATGGGAATTTAATTATAAAATAACCAACATTTAAATAGAGTATCTTTATTTTTATAATGAAAGAAAAACCCTAAACTCCGTTCATTAATTCTGAAACTGGGTTTTTTGCTGCTCATACTTTTATAATATTATGAATCCACGTAAGACTGTGCATAGTTATAAAGCTCGACTTCCGCCGATTTCTCATAAAGGTCTCATGTATCTTAGCCTAGCGTCTGATGCTGCAGTTACGTGCACGAAACAGCAAATTTTGAAAACCCGTCCGCAAACTAAGACCATTTGATGAAAATTGACAGCCTAAAGTCATACATATTCAGATACATTCCACGTGGGTATCACGCTGGTCATTTGGGTAATAACTGTTGTCCCTCCAACAAATCACAGGAATAAGAAAAAAAGCGTTTTGAAGTTCGGCTACTTTTTAAAGGCCCCAATTGCTCTATCAATGGTAAAAATGTATGCAAAAGTTTGTGGAGAGGTATCGCTGGACTTCTCACTACAGGTTCTTCATTGAAAATGGCCGCTATTTCCAGGTTTAATTATGTAAAACTTCCTTGAGTTTCATATAAAAAGGTTTTAAAGATTATTTGCGTCACTTTATTTGGCAACTAAAATGACCTAATTTCGATTTCATAAACTTGAATTAATTGGTAAAAATACAATGTACAAGAGTTGTGGCCCGTTCATTATCCCTTGAATCACTCGATGGGAACCGATAAAGGAAATCGTCTTTTGTGGAAAATAATATCAAGTTATTACGTGAGCTACATTTTTTAGTTTTGACAACTCTGGATTTAAGGATTGAAAATCAGACCCAGTGTCTTTACCATATTTTGAACACTTGTATTTGTCTCATATTCTATCAGGAAGCTATCTCAGTATTGTCAGCCGACTCAGAAGCGAACATCAGGCCCATAAATATATTCCTGCATTTATTTTTTCTCTCTTTCTATCATTTTTCTCATGGTGACATTTCACGCAAAAATGTGGCATAATGTAGCTGCGAACAGGAAAATCTCAAACCGGTCAGCTAGAGACTTTGTTATGTGCCTCTGTGTCCACAACCACACATCAGATGAGCGAAAAGCAGAAGCCCAGATCAGTTCTAGCGTATATACGGAAGGAAATATCACATGCATGCATACGCGCGGGTTCACCTTTGAACGCCGATGTATATGACTACAGTTTCTGGCAAGTAAAAGATTTGCACGCTCGTGAAAAGGTGCCCTTGTATTGTACGAACAGGGAAGACACAGATCGTGCAGTCATACCAGAGTCTACATTTTTGCATAAACATTCTTGGATGACATAAAAAATGAACAGCCTATACAGCTAAGTATTAACAGTATGCACATGACCTAATAACCCTTTTACATGTATCATGTGAATTACGAAACAGTAAGCTCTTAAGTGTGGCGTAGCTTTTCACTTAAACTAGGTACCGTGAGGTTGATTTCGACTGCCGGTTGAGTCTGATCAGACTGCATCCTGTTTGCGCAAGCCGTAAGGTTGGACGATTGCGTATATAAAATATATATTCATATATGTGTTTGTGTCGCAGGGTAGAGGTTGGAGTGGTAGATTCATCGAGGGAATAGTTTGTTGAAAAGAAGTGTGGGGATGAGTTGTTTTTTTTTTGGGGGGGGGGGGGGGTGTTTCTAGAGACTAGGTTGGCGGTTTGAGTGGGGAGGGGTGTTTCTAGAGACTAGGTTGGCGGTTTGAGTGGTAAATTGAATAAGGAGTTATGAGGTTGGGAAGGGGTCATGTCGAAGGGTGGGAGTCGGGGTGGTAGACTAAGTGAGGGGTGGGGGGTTGTAGGTAGTGTGGGGAAGATTATTTCATTATTTTTTAGAGTGAGGTGGGGTAAGGAGGAATAGATTGATTAAGGAGAGCTGTAATTAGTTTGAGATGTACACGAGTTTGTTCTTTTGTCCTTGTATTTAACTTTGCAGTTTTAACGCAACATTGGTAATGAATGGTTTGGAATTTTAGAACTTTATAACATACTACTGCGGAAAGCTGTAATATTTGCGTTAAAATAACGTCAGTGAACATAATTACGTCGCACTGAGGCTGATATGATGTCGTTTAGACGTTGTTTGCCGGTGGCGATACTATGATGAAACACTGAAAACCTTGTACAGAGTGAATTTATGCGGTGTAATCATTTTCGAACTGAGACAAAATTATCTGGATGACAAGCTTGTTGTCTCGCTGACTGATTTCGCACGCGCAGAGCATGTGTTAGAATACTATCCCCACCTGAACACGAAACTATTTATAGCGACCACTTTATATGGTATTAAAAGGCGTTTCCAACCTGTCCGATTGACTTAGTCTCGGATTGAAAATGTGTTATTTGCAGTTTTGTGCAGGTTAGCCCAGCATCCTACGAAGGGCAGAATCATAGGACACATTGATGAGAAATCGGCGGAAGTCTAGCATTATCACTATGCACAGTCTTACCTCGATCGATTAGATTATAAAAGTATGAGCGGCGAAAAACCCAGTTTCAGAATTAATGAACGGAGTTTAATAACTTGAAGGGTCTACACACACCCTTTTGATTTATGAAACCTTGTGCTAACAATATCAAAAGATAAATTTCATATTATTGAGAATCACATGCATAGCCTCTTTCAAAAGATTTCATTCATGCCAAGCCATGGGAAAGGTGGTAATGAAAGGCTGTGTCCAATGGAGTCTTGTTTAACAGCTGGAAAGAAGGCTTCAAACCAAGAATGCTAGCTTAGCAGGTCAGCACTTAAGCCACTTAATGTACCAGGGCTTCTGTAGAAATAGGTAAGAAACTTTAGTATGCCGATGAGAGTGGGAAGGATGCAAATGTGCAGGCTGATCTGCATCTTCAATGTTGAAAAATGCCACTGTTACCCAGAATACATTTGAAAACTTACTTCTCCCACTTTGACTTACCATAATGACACTAAAATTTTAGACACCCGAAAGTCGGAGAATTATTGTTCCAAAATTCTTAGAAATTGGATTTTACACACATTAATGCAACCAAATGACGCTAAGTGGATGGCAAACGCCGTAGACCCTGATCAAACTGCTCCTTCAGGGTCTACAATGTTTGCGCAAACCTGACTGTCCGAATATTTAGGGTCATTACGGTATTCAAAGTAGGCTTTCTGCTCATAGAAGGAACTTCTATCTTTCATCATCAACTTTCTATTAACAACAGGACTTATTAATTTTTTGCCTGAATTTTCCATTTAAAATGAAGAAAATGAACATTCAAGCAAATAAAACAATGTTTGACTGTCAATCAAGAGATCCAGAGGAATCCAAATTCTGAGTTCCTGGCCCCTATTTTCTGTGTGTGACTCCTGTTTTTCTCCGAATTATTTTGCCTCATATGACTGGGTGAACAGGCAGCTGAGACAAGCTTGCACATCCACACAGTCTGAACAAGACCATCTGTGTAAGCTTTAAACAATGTCCAATCAATTCATGATCTAACATCATAACTTCTTTGGCACATTAGCAATAATAGGTTTAGGCCTAGTTTTAAACAACAACTTCTTTTTTATCAGTGCTATCACATTATAGTTCACAGGTCCAGTCTCTCCTTTATCGGAAGATTCCGTGTCTTTCACCATCACACCGTAGGGTTTCTCCAGTGTCACAACTTTTCCATATAGAATGTGATGTCCTATGATTAACACTGGTACATCCTGCAAAGATATTATGTGCACCAAATTTCGTAAAAATTTGATTAAAGTACTCGGACAGATTGGTCTGTGCAGACAGTGTAGGCCCTGATCAGACTGCTCCTTTAGACTGCTCCCAAAGGAGCAGTCTGATCAGGGCATACACTGTTTGCCATTGCATCCGCATCTTTTTGATGTGTTACTGCATTGTGAAACCACTGTTTTATTTTAAGGACAATTACGGTACATATTTTAGGTGTTCCAATTTTTTTAATGTTTACAGTACGATTTTTTGGGGGGGAAGATTGATTTGGTGCTTAACGTCCACGGTAAAGAGCTAAGGCCATGTCGGGACAGTCAGTTAACCTAACCACACTATTCCTGGGCAGGCTTAGACCTCCTAAGCGGTTAACCAGTACTAAGTGCACATACTTTCGCAAGTAACTGACAACTGCCCTTCTTGAATCAGCGGAAGGAGAAACGAAAGCATGTGGCCAGACCGGGTTTCGAACCCAGGACCTCTGACTTAAGAGTCAGGTGCCCTACCGATTGCGCTACGCGGCCTGGCGTTTACAGTTTGACAAATCTTGTAAAATTTTATCATCAAATACTCTTTAACAACATAGAGTATTTAAATAAAACCTGATGTGTGATGGACTACAATGTTAACTCTAGCCCTTTTAACTTATTGAATTGTCTGCCCTTGTTGTTTAAGAAAACTTTACATGTATCTTATATCACTTCATATCTCTTTTAATAGCCCTGTGGAATAGTCTATCAAAACTTAACAGAAATGTGTATTTAGTAGGAATGCTATATTACCCATTAGCGTATTTGTTTCTTGAATTATCAGCCCTTGTTGGTTCAGTAAGTGGATACTCTGTTAAATGTTGACTCTTTAACCATTCCCAAGTATTCTTACAAAATAGCACAGGCCTGCTGATCTAGTAGCCTGGGTTTGAAACCCGCTGGAGGATGAAATCCTTTTATCTGTAAATGGGGTTCCACTGCACACAGCCTTTCATTATCACCCTCCTATCATCCATTTATGACTGAAAAACTGTTTAAAAGGACATAAAATCTCAAGTCATCCATATATCCATCTTACTATGGGAGTAAAAACCTATCTTACTACTCTGTTAAATGTTGACTCTTTAACCATTCCCAAGTACAGGCCAACTTCGTTGTGTCAAACTTGCTTATCTCGAAAACCCTGCTAGTGTCGAAGTGATCTCCCATTCCCGAACATTCCCCCCTATATAATATTGCATTTCGACCTCCGTTGTGTCGAACTCGCTTATAACAAAAACACGGCTGTATCGAAGTGATTTTTGATTCCCCTCCGACACTTTCCATGTGTTTTACCACTGTTTGTGGCGAAGTCAAAATGTGTATTCAGAAAAAGATCGCCGAAACGACGGAAAGAAAATGACGGCCATTTTATTTAGACGTTTTGCGGTAATGAAAACCCTGCATATTTTTGTCTTTAAGCAAATTGGTACAAACATCGAACAATAACAATGAAAAGAACAATTTACCGAACAATTGTCTTTAATTGATCGCAGTTCAATCAATTATCCCAAATTATCCAATAATTATCCAATGATTGCGTGAAACTATGCAGACATTGTTTTGTTGATCAGCTGTTTTTGTGTGTAAGTTAATTGACCTTGAACCGCGTATACGTCACCGGTCAGGTGCGTTCGATTGGAAAGTTCGGTCAATTAGGCGCCTTTGAAATTTAATTGATTGAACAGTATTGAGCGGCGCTCTTTGATGCGGGCTATTAGTTACAATCCCGTTTTCAGTAGAAACAGTTTTACTACGTTTGTGCTGCACACGTTTTGTAGAAATACTGACTCTACGAAAGTATAGATATTGTACAGGTATAGAATAAAAATTTTGGTGACGTCACAATTTGCCTATCTCGAACTTCGGAAAACTCGAAGTGGGTTCTCCATTCCCTTGGAATTCGATATATCGAAGTTGGCCTGTATTCTTACAAAATAGCACAGGCCTGCTGATCTAGTAGCCTGGGTTTGAAACCCGCTGGAGGATGAAATCCTTTTAACTGCAAATGGGGTTCCACTGCACACAGCCTTTCATTATCACCCTCCTATCATCCATTTATGACTGAAAAACTGTTTAAAAGGACATAAAATCTCAAGTCATCCATATATCCATCTTACTATGGGAGTAAAAACCTATCTTACTACTCTGTTAAATGTTGACTCTTTAACCATTCCCAAGTATTCTTACAAAATAGCACAGGCCTGCTGATCTAGTAGCCTGGGTTTGAAACCTGCTGGAGGATGAAATCCTTTTAACTGTAAATGGGGTTCCACTGCACACAGCCTTTCATTATCACCCTCCTATCATCCAGATATGACTGAAAAACTGTTTAAAAGGACATAAAATCTCAAGTCATCCATATATCCATCTTACTATGGGAGTAAAAACCTATCTTACGGCCTTTTCATCAAAAATACTTGGATGAGTCAGTTCTAATGAGGGGCCATAATGTATATCTTTATAAAGGGGTGTATGGGTGGACCACCATATATTTCCATAAAGCGGTGTGTGGGTGGACCACCATGTTTTTGGTGATGTCCTGTTTGCTTCCCTGGACAAAAAAATAACCTTTCCAAAAACGGAAAAATCTATTCTTAAATGAAAGATGACTTGCAATTTTCAGTCCTTTACAACAGTATTTCAGTCATATCAGGACAATGGGAGGGTGATAATAAAAGGCTGTGTGCAATGGAACACTGTTTACGATTGAAAAGATTTCTGCCTCCGAAAATCTTAAAGGGAAGAATTTTCTCCTAGAGAAGCAAATTCTTTCCTTTAAGAGTTGGCATTGAGAAGGATGGCAAAATTGAAAAATACAGAGTTTCTACTCCTGGAAGTGCATTTGTTAACCTTGACCTTATACTCTCCTCATCAGGAGGTCTGACTTTAAGTGAATGGCTTAGAGCCCCAGCTAAGGCTGGGTATTGAGGATGATTTTCAGATAATTTTTCTTATTTCTCATCAAAAACATATCTTGTGACCACTCATCAGAACCGTTTCCGCACGATGGTTCTAATGTGGCTTCACAACTTATGATTTGATGGAGAAATATGGAAAATTATCCCTAAATTATCCCTGTTACCCCTTCTTATCTGGACCACTGATGGCTGCAGTCTTTTTTACCTTATGAGTAAAATGTAGATCACCAATGAATTTTCCACTCAGTGGTACAGGGTGCCTTGTCTCCAAACTTCCCTGTAACTCAACCATAGCCCATTCTTTAGGTTTGCCTCCATCTGCCTCTGGACTGGAATATACAAACATTTCTGGTAAAAAGTGAAGGCGACAAAATTTACGTCTGAAATTTTTTTTAAAAAAAATGCCTTGTCCAAGACATTTCATTTTGAGAGTTCAAAGACTAGAAGGCAAACAGAGTAGGTCTAGATGAGGTGGCTCATTATGAGCCGCCTCATCAGGATCTACGCTGTTTACAAATTTTGTTAAAATTTTTCGTCACAGGGACTTAAAGAGTTAACAGCAATCCACCGCTTGTTTGATAGACGAAAGAATTTTCTAGAACTCTGCAAACTCTATTCAACTGAAATGCTCAGAATATAGATAAACTTAGCCATTGTGTAAAACACCATGTTTCTAATCCATTTTCTTTTATAACACTTTTTTGTCCATTAAAAATTGCTGAAATTTAGCCCTGTGTATTCACTGCTTCCAAGGATGCTTTCTCTTGTGTTTATTTACCAATCCCTGCTAAAAATAGACTGCAGCTACACAGCTTCCCGCGCTGAATATTTCAAGTACGGTGGCACGAAAGTGCCATATAATGCATAGGTATGCAGTTTGTAGACTTCTTTCTATTTCATTGTTTTCAATGTTCAAATAATTTTGTAAAGGTTTGTTGCAAGCTTGGATCCTCAGGAAAATATTTCATGAGATCTTATTTATTTCAGATATTATCTGATTTTAAAATCTGGTATGTATTTCTTCTGTTATTGAGAGGTCATGTCTTTCAGTCCTCAGTAAATTTCTATTTCTGATTTTAATGTTTGTTTTAACATTGTTCATAATATATAACATGAACTCATTGTTTTAAGACAGGTTTATAGCACAGCTATAGGCCACCATAGTTTTTCAGGGGAATCCGTTTCTCAGTGCATGATATCTGCCTCAGCCAATGAACTATCTGTAATACATAACGGACATTTTGATTGGGGTATTTCTACACACTTCAATCCGGGGTGCATATCTACACAATGCTGGAGAACTCTGCTGCAATTTTGCGAAGTAAAGCGTGAAAATAGACGAATTATTTCATATACGATGAAAAAAGGCAGCAATATTGGTATCTAGTATGCCGTGCAAGTTCCTGTTAGGCTATCGGTAACACAGGACGCCAGGGTACTATTTTAAGAACATAACTGCAGCGGTTCTAATAGTATTTTTGACTAAGTATCATTTTTCCCCCACTACATTCAGTTGCGAAAATTCAGACATAACACAAATATGAGCTACCCCACCCACATTTTGTGTGTGATTGATTGATTGATTGATTTGATGCTTAACGTCCATAGTAAACAGCTATGGTCATGTCGGGACGGTCAGTTAACCCAGTCTTCACGAAACCCCGTCTGACCGCCTGACATGTCTGGTAAAAATTCATTCGGTCTGGTAAAAATATTCATAATTTTCAAGTGCATTTTAATCATTTTACCAGATTCGGTCCTGTAAATTCTGGCAGACTTTCGTGAACTCTGTTAACCTAACCACACTATTCCTGGGCAGGCTTAGACCTCCTAAGCGGTTAACCAGTACTAAGTGCACATACTTTCGCCAGTAACTGACAACTGCCCTTCTTGAATCAGAGGAAGGAGAAACGAAAGTATGTGGCCAGACCGGGTTTCAAACCCTGGACCTCTGACTTATGGGTCAGGTGCCCTGCCGATTACGCTACGCGGCCCAGCCCATTTTGTGTGTGATGAACCCTCAACTTCTAATGTTATTTAGAAGCGTGGTGGCTCAGTGGTTGGCGCACTTGCCTCTGATGCTAAAGGTCCTGAGTTCGAACCCGGGTAACGGCGTTTGAATTTCGGTGTCCGAACACGCTTCCTTAATGTCATTTGCAGGGATGACATTAAAAAAGTGTGCCATCCTTTGGATCGGGACGTTAACTGGAGGCCCCCTGTGCAGGGAGAGACATCCCCTGTGCAGGTTAAAGATCCCTTCTGTAGTTACATGGCTACAAGGAGGTTCATCCTGCAACACTGGAGTGTATAGGCCGGTCTCATGGTACCATGGGTTCCATGGTACCATGGTAAATTGGATCTGGCTTTATTATGAAACTTAAACCATTTGCTGGGCCTTGATATCAATATATTGATAAAGTAGGGGGATGCTTCTTTGTACTACAAAATAATTTATAAGATAATTCTGATAAATATCTGAATAAATATCAAATAAATTAAAAAATTGGAAAATGTGGTTTCTCAACTTTTCCAGCCACCACCAGTACTATACAATTGTTGATATTTAATGTCAGCAATAAATCTTAATTCAACTTTTACTATTAAATGGTTCAACATACCCTTCCCTTAAAAATGCAAATAGAAATTACAACTTGAATGTATGCTTATTTATTTTTGGAGCGATTGATATATGGGCTGCCAGTAAGCCTTAAAACTGAAAATCGCACAAATTTACACAAACAATTTTTATAGGAAATAAGCAAACTGGCTGCAAATGTTCCAACATTCCTTTCTCTTCTGAATACCTTTAAAGTTACTCTTACAAAACATTTTTGCTTGGTGAAACTACATTATAAGATATCCACACAGTCCAAGTAAATATCATACACCTTATGTCAAAATGGAGAAAATTCTAAATATGCCATTTCCAGATTTCAAATGGTCAAAAACACTTTTATTAAAAGTTTTTATGAATTTCAATAAGACTGATAATAACCATTAATATCTTGCCTGAAACAGCGCGAGATATTAATATTTTTTATCATGTAAGCTTTACAAATTTGATAGCTTTCTGTTTGCCATGGTATCATGAGAATGTATTCTGACAGGTAAATAGATAGCATGACTTTGTTCAAGTCCTGCTTGTAAACAATAACAGGATTTATATGAACATTAAACTTTATTATAACTTAGAACATGGTTTGTTGAAAATACTCTTGTGCATCAATCAATGCAGTGTTGCACACAGCATGTGTTGTCTCACTTTAAACATTAAGTACCATGGTAGACTACCATGGAATTCCTGGCTACATCGTACACCTGCTCATAATCCTCGAGAGAGGGTGTAGCAGTGTATGAAGAAAGTTCATGGGACCAGTTTTCGCTCATTTTTGTTCACGTAAACTTACATCTTGACAATCAGCTGAACCATTACGTTTTAAACTTGTAAATTCAATTCTAAAAAGGGTAAACAATCGGATACCGCCAAAAATTTCAACGATGACAGCGACATTTGAAGAGCTCATGGGGGAGGTGAATCTTGCCTTTTGCAACTATTCGTATGATAAACGTGTTAGAATTTGTTGCGGTCTTACTAAACACTGCACAACATTTATATCACCTCTGTTATTGTATATCTCATAGTCTTTATTCTCTTCTACCTGCCTATATTCTCTTTGTTTTCATCTTTACTAGCGTTACCACCCGAAGTCAACCCGTTGAGTAATAGTCAAATGTGACGGTTCAACGTACAGATGTAGATGTAGATGTAGATGTAGACACGGGTAACACGTCCTAAAGTAGGTTTATGGCATCTCTCTCTCTCTCTCTCTCTCTCTCTCTCTCTCTCAGTATGTGTCTTTTTCATTCACTTGAAATCTGTACTTCTGTCTCCCTGTGTGTTCCTCTTTCTCTCTCACACACACATTACCTCTCTCTCTCTCATTCGCTCTCTGTACTTTTGTCTGCCTGTGTCTCTGCATATGTGTTTTTTTCTGCTTTGTGTCTGCCTGCCTGCCTGTCTCTGTCTGTTTTTTTCTGTCTTGTCTGTCTGCCTGCCTGCCTGTCTGTGTGTTTTCTGTTTGTCTGTCTGTCTGACTCCGTATTTTCTCGCATCTCTCTCTCTCTCTCTCTCTCTCTCTAGGACGGCTACAGCAGACAGGCCATAAACTGCAAGAATCAGAAAAGTACCAGAAAAGGCAGTCCCCCATTTCTTCTCGTAGATTTGTGAAGTTCGTTAATATTGCTAAGCCAATCATTTTTTTTATATATCTGTTAAGTTTACAAAGAGTGTAATAATTCAACTTGAACGCAGCATTTTAATAATTTAGAGTACAAAATGTAACTCAGTATGGTCGGAAAAAGTTGGTTTCAAACTGTTTCGACAGCGTTGACTATTTTATATGTAGATACTTTTTGTTCGCAAATTGATTTGACTATTTTATATGTTTAATACCAGTATGGTAAGGGAGCAGATTATAAAGTTACTAAAGACACAAAAGACACATTTAATTATTGTAGCGATTTAAAAAATAAAAGACACTTCGGAAAGCTTTTATTCTGTGTAGATATCGTTAAGTGTTTTCGAGATATAAAGCCAGTGACAGAAATTTTTGGATCATCATCGTTCTGTTTTGATTTTTTTAATAACGGCACGTTTCAGAGACGTAAATATAAAGAGGGTCTTACATGAGTGCTCATGTATTATTGAATTTATTGAACGAGTTGGGGAAAAGATGCGAGGCTCTCTCGAGCATCTTATCGTTTTCACCAACGAGTTTAATAAATTCAGTAACACTGGAGCAGCTGCACGAATGCAAGATTCTGTTTATCATATGACACTAAAATCGTTTTTTTGGTTTTTTTTTTTTTTTTTTTTAGCAAATTTTGCACTAAAACGTCTCAATTTCGCCAATACAAAACGCGACGTTTTATGGACGTCAACGCATAGCGTTACGACGTAATTTGCATATTTAATCCACTAGTGGATTATCGTTTTTAATGCATGGCTTTATTACACTCTCAGATGCGACGTCATATGATATAAAATTAAAATCTGAAAGAGTTTCTTCAAGAGCAGAGAATACATTCATAAGAAGGAACATGGGCCAGACTACGTAGTTTCGGCTTATAAAGCCTCTTCATATGATATAAAGGAGTAATTACATGTTACGCACAGTTATGTTGTATACCCTTTGAGGGCAAGAATAAGAGTTTAGCCCCAAAGATATGCCATGTAGTCGCCTCTGCTCGCAGTTTCTATTGAAATCTTGTCTACTTTACAAAATTTCAACATCATCAAATATGCAGGTGCGTCTTGAAATTTTGTCAATTTGCGTATTTGCGTGCAGGCAGTTAGCCTCTACGTTTTGTGCATTAAATATTTCCATTCTCGTATTTGGTAATTGTGGTGCGAACAAGAAAGCATTTTTACAAAAGGGGACATTTTCGTGATCCCTTTTTAGTTGGAAGACGAAGCCCTTGCCCATATGGGCCCTTTTCCTAGAGGAGCAAATTCAGGCTTTCCTATCTAGCTGACCCCGTTCAGAAGGGAATCAGAAAGAGGCAGAGTTCCTTCCCCTGAAAAGTGTTCCTCTTTACAAGTACATGAACAAACTGATTAAAAAAAATATCGTTCGGCGATGTGTAAATTTACTATCCGGGCCAGTGTCAAAGAGTAGCTGGCGGAATGAAAATCAATGTAGACGCTGATCATGCTGCTCTTTTACCTTATACAGGTGCTTCACTGTATTTTTTTCTAATAAAAACCTCTTCACTTTTATATATGAAACAGTGACCCAATTCCGACAAGACTGGTTTTAGACCCCACTCATATTTGCTCTTTAATGCCCAAATGTTTGGTGTTGTATTTCATTTTTCGTAATGATGCCCCCCCCCCCCCGCCTCTCCCACGAAGCGGAACAAATCCATGGCCGCAGTAACATGCGCCGTTCGCCCGTCCAGCCATATTTTTGTTGTTGTTTCTATTCCCAAAACGATGTTCCCGAGGTGGCTCAGCGGAACGGCCTATTTTTCTCAAGGATGCCATGCAAATCGCAACGCCTCGAAGAAACACGGTATATACTTTGACATTTTTCTCAAGAATGGCAAATTGCAAAGCCCGAATAAACACTGTATATTCTTAGATCTAGCCTGGGTCCAGTCGTCCATATTATTTTTAATCCTATTCTAATAGAGAATAATTGAAATTATTATTATTAACCTTTTGTAAATATTGACATTTTTGACAACAAAATACAAAAAAAAATGATCAGACTGGAACCCAGGCTAACTTAGATCTACAAATCCTGGTTTATTCTGCGCCTTAGTCTCATTACCATTTATTTGATACACACACTCGCACATACACTTACTAGAGAGAAATCGGATTTGAATGTTACTAGGCAACCTGTATCATATCGATTTTGATAAATATTTGATTATCGATGCGCGATTACTAAGATTAGTGAAAGGAATTGTCATTACGATAATCTGCTCATTTTTTGCGGGAAGCCAGAATTTCCCACATTTCTGTCTGGTGTTGAAACAATCTAAAGATGCTTATTGCTGTAAAAACAAATGGAAACCAGATGTAATCCTGTTTACTCTGCTGTCATCTTTATAGTTTTAGTGCCGTTTGATTTGCAAAATATATTGGCTTCAATTTGTCGTCATGCATGACGCGTGTCAACGCCCCTCGAAATTTTTGTTGAAATTCTGTTTTTGTTGTACCGTACATGCTTTCTTAAAACTGAAACACAATAAACGAATAGTGTGACTGACTGAATTATATTAATGAAGCAAACTTCCCACCAGGCACATAACATTGAATCAAAGTTGATACAATGTCATGACGTTGAATCAAAGTTGATTTAGTGTTTATTTAACGTTTTGTGCCGAGTGGGTTGAATGCCTAAATTAGCATATTTTGAAGAAGCTATCAACCTTGAATCAACATTGAATCAAAGTTGATTCAACGTCATGACGTTGAATCAACGTTGATTCAGTGTTGATTTAACGTTTTGTGCCGAGTGGGTTGAATGCCTAAATTAACAAATTTTGAATGAGCTACAGTATGGTCCAGGGCATGCAGATCTCGCGTTGTAAGTTGAGCCGCCGTGGCCGGTAATTAAAACGCTTGGCTTTTGCGCAGAAGGTCGCGAGTTCGAATCCCGCGGAGCCATGTGCAGTTCCCATGTGAGTTAAAAGTTTATTCTCACCATAAAATTTCATTTAAACTTCTGTCAATTCTAAACATTCATATAGTATTATGAGAGGATAAAAATGTATTTTATTCCCGTATATTTGCCCTGTATGCTTGTTCCTGTTCGAGGGAAAATATGGAATAATAATAATAATGATTATAATAATAATAATGAAAACAACGACAATAAAGTGTTCGTATTGCATTAGTTCGATGACAGTATTAAGTAAGATAGCATCAAAAAATGATAAAAAAAAAAAAAAAAAAAAAGAATCTGGAAAGATTTTATGTATGAATTATATGTATGAATTACTCGTATATGGAGGATACTATGTAATGAGAAAGACATAGCAGAACAATTATAACAAAAAAAAAAAAACGGAGATAAAATTAGAATTAAGCAATAAAAAATAATCAACTAATAATATGTGTTTGTAAGAGACGATGTCAAACTAAAACTAGACATGTCTGAGGATCCGACTTTAGTCCCGCTTTGCTGCTACATTGAATATTTGAAGATTAAACTCACCAAGTTACTTATAAAATTATGAGACAAATTTCAAAATGAAAAATGTGGGAAGAACGGACAGTGAGAAGAGAAGATTAGCAAAAAAAAAAAAGGCTAATTCTCTATCCAAATATTCAAAGAACAAGAAGGCTAACAGTATGCCAAGTTTGTGGGTTTTCTGAGCAAATGTGTCATATTTTATGAAAAGACAGAAAAGATGGACAAACAAAAGGGAAAATTAAAGGCTATGAGCCTGATTTGAAACCTCATGGTATAACAACCTATTGTGCATATGTATGGCAAGATTCTAAAAAAACCTTGACATTTTTTGCTATTTTCAAAAGCAAAATTGCACAAATAAATTAGATAAATTAATAAACGCTATTAACCTGAGAAAACTGTGACACAACTTTTCAGAACTCAAAAAAAAAAAAAAAAAAAAAAAAAAAAATCTACAAATTATCAATGAGCCTGGTTCTTCATGTGTATACCATATTCTGAAAAAACTGTGACAGAGATGTAGCGCGAAAAGATGGGAAAATGGTAAATAAAGGGGAAAATACATGTAATGCGTCTGATTCTCGATCCAACGGTACAACAACACACTGTCCATATGTAGATTCTACCTTGAATAATAGAATACTTAGACAGATATTCATAAAAAATCTTGTGAAATGATGGAAATACGGACATATACCCCCCATCAAAGCGGGGCTAATCTGTGTAAGAAACAACAACAAAAAATGCTACTGGTGTGAATATATATGGTATTGGATTAAAGATTAATTAAATCTCTGTCCAGTGTTTGTTCAAGCAGAACTTTCTATCATTACCCCCAGCCAGGAAGCATAATCAGTCAGTCTGCGTGTTTCACCGAGTCTTCGCTGCTGTACCTGGCTTTGGAATAGATAAGCGCTTCATTATCTCCAGTGCGTGAGAGGAACTTATTGAGAAAGAAAAGAAAATAGAGAAAAATCAATTAATCATTGGTTATACTTTATGTGGCATTAAATTCGAATGGATTCATTTGTGAAGTTACACCTGAAAAATAGAATAAAATAAAGAAAAGGAAAAGAATAGTTTGAATTTAATTTCGAAGATACCCATGAACAAATAACAAAAGAAAGAAAAACAAAACAAAGTTGTCAAATAACAAGTAGATTGATAAATAAAATAAAAATAAAAGGATAAACTGAAATATTTTGATCAAGCATAATGGATCGATTGGATTTACTATGTGTTGTTCTGTTGTCTGTCTACATGTGTGTGCTTGCGGAGAATCCCCGTGATTGTGATATTTACAAGGACTGTGTTGAATGCAAGGCTTTCTCAAAGGGCGCATTTGGCATTATGGAATGCATGTGGCATTGTGACATTGCAACCTACTTACCGGTTGATGACATTGACTTTCAAGAAGAACTAAAAAACTTCCCGTTATGCCAGTATACAGATGATGAAAGTTGTGTGTTTGCATACAGAATGGGTAAAGAGACGGAGTACGGCCCCGACTTGTATATCAAACAGGATTTAGACTGCCCAGAATACGAACCAACGTATCCGCCTGTGGTAGCCATCGACGTAACGTTAGAACCAACTACGTCAACGACAACGTTACCTGCCGTAACGAAGGGATATAAAACTGAGGAAATTACAGGCAGTTTACTCGTAACGAAGGGATATAAAACGGAAGAGAATACAGACAATATACACGTAACGAAGGGATATAAAAATGAAGAGAATAAAGGGAATATACAGTCTGATTCCGGAGTTATCGTGGACACACAACCTGTTGCAGGGAAGGATTCAAACGTGGGACCTGAGAACGCTAAAGACAATCCAAATAGTGCTCCATTTAGCGCAGCATCATTCCTCACCTTGACAGTTTGTTTTATTATGGTTTTATCAAAATATTTGTAGCTCAAAGAAATTCCTAAATCGAGCCCCACACAACGCCAAAATGACGCCGTAGCAACGTCGGTGCGACGTCGCACCAATGTTGAAACTACGTCATTTTGACGTTGTATGGTTGCTGGAAGCTGTATGAGTGTAGTGGCTCTAAATATTGGGACTAAAACGCTTTAGCAAACAGTATAAACCTAGATCAGACTGCTATGGAAAATTCTGATCAGGATCTGAGCAGTTTGCAAGTCCCTCGGTAATTTCTGACGTATCGCCAAGATGAAGTGTCCCAATATTTAGGGTAAAATACGGTATTTGTGTTTCCATGCATAACAATATATTTTTGATATCCATCATATCATTAACCAGCATCTTCGCAATTCAGCTGAATGTTCAGCATTATCTGAGAAATGCTGAATTCCATGAGAAAAGCCGTCTTCGGGAGCATGCGTGATCTGCGATTGCCCTGACCGGACTGCGCACACTGTGCAGTCTGGTCGGGGCATAGGCAGATCTCGTTGCAATTATTTCTTGATGAACTGCCTGTGCGCTTGCCAAACAGTGTAAAATCGTAGATTGGTTTGAGCATGTGCAGTTCAGATAAGCTTCGAGAGATTTTCTCATGACACGGTCTTATATAAAGGTATAATCTCTGGCAGTTGTGGAATAATTAATATACCTGTTAACATCGATTATCAGGAGAAGATGGGGGGTGTTCACACTTATTTGTATTGTATAATAATATATGTATGATGTATATTAGCATGTATATACAGGTGTATTACCAAATAAACCATAAATGATTGAGAGATAAAGACTGATTGGTGTGAAGCTTATTGCAAGAATAAAACAGATTCGGGTAGCGTCAGTCATGGTAGTCATTAGAAAAATCATTTTTCCATCGGGCTGGCAACGATTCGCAAACGGACTTGCATGAATCGTATCATATGACTGAAAATAATCAATTGTTGTGTTGGATGTATAAAATAGATCATATTTCCAACAGCATTTTTTCTCGTTTGATAAATTTTTTTTTTAATACATTTCGTCAATATGCGACATAGCATCACGCGCATTTGACCGTGTCGGTATCCCCCACCCCGATCGTACAAAGCGCTCATTTGACTAGTAGCACGATCACCGCACGGTCGAGGCGCCACTGGCATTCATAGCAAGGTACATGCCAATGAAAATTACTCGATCTTTATTTCGCATACCTATTAAGTTTACTTGCCTATATTTGTGTATTTATAAGTTAAAAATTATATTCTAATGAGCTCATGATAATCTGTATATTGTCATTTCCTAGGGATATATGCCTATGATAAGTGTCAGTTTTATGACACTTATCAACAGATGACCACATGCAGTTAGAAAGTTTGCACATGTGTACATGATCAAGTGTCAGTTTCATTTTATTAGTGCCATATGAGAACCTGTAAACTTTTATGATGACATGCTTCCTGCAATTTCTGAATATCCGGTTCTGCTTTTTTAAAGTTGATTGTGTCAAGATGAAAAGTGCCTTTAGCTGTATAGGCGACTAAGACCCGACTTAGTTGGCTACGGCACAGTCTGATCGGTGTAATTTATTTTCGTTGTTTTTATTCCACAAGGTTTTCGCTCTGCTAAGGATTGAAAGCACCCCATCGTAGGAGTTTGCGCTGGCTGGTCTTTCTTTCTGTGCTGATAGCCTTTCCTTCTTTCCCCAGAAAGACCTTGTTAATTCCAAGTGATTATCTGTTTCATGCACATTTGGCATAAAATCAGACACATGCTGGGCCCATTCAACATGGAATGTGCTTTCAATTTTATATTCATTTTGAACTTTGGTAGATTGTTTATTGAGAGACTACCGATGAAATAGTTTGAAAAAAAAAAGAAAAAAAAAAATGGTAGACAAGCGACACATATTCGACAAGCAAATTAGCTGATACATATTCAAATTTTGCCTGTTCAAAATATTTAAACACGCACTTTCATCTTTGTTTTGTAAATAAGGGGGGGGGGGGGGGGATGGAAAGAAGATTTTAATGTAATGTCAAAAGTGTCAGGCCCGGGATATAAGGAGATCAGCTCCTAGACTTCTCATGATTTTCCGTTTCCATTCTCCCTTACATCTCTTTTTCTTCAAGAAAATAATAGGTTTGAAAACTTTGAAAACTAGAAAATGTATCTTAGGACGTGCAAACATGCAGTCCTGGTAAACGCATAGATTCAGTCCCGCCTAGACAGCAACAACAACGACAATGATAATAATAATAAATATAACGATAATCAGAACCGCCCCCTCGCACCGCCGTTCCCGCCCACAGTTGTCTGAAGCTGTGGCATTTATGTTTGTTTACTGATGCTACTGTGCGTATTCTGCAGGACTGAACAAAAGTGTGAAAATATATCCCAACAGCTGAGATTATTCTAACACAACGGGCACATGATGTAGAAAATGACGTTACCGCGACATCGACGTCGATACGACGTCATATATCCGCTGGGAAGGCTAAGCTGATTTTTTTTCTGTTCTACTGTTTTTCTGTTACACTTCGCCTGAAATTTTATTTATAAGTTCCCTGTCATATTAAAGCTTTGCTCTAGGACATAAAAAGAAAAGAATGATGATGAGTTCGCCCCAGCTCCCATTTCAATCTAAATGAAAACCGACACTGAAAGTTTTAAACGGCATTTTTAATCAACATTCCAACTTCTGTGAGATATTTTCGATTTTGTACAATTCGTCATCCTTTCAAGACTGGGCCATAACTATGGGAAATAGCCTATGAACGTGTGAGACCAGCGAAGACACAGATGGTCATGGGCATCGTAAAAACTGATCTGGTCTGCACTGTTTGCACACGGTATTCACTGCATGCGAAGGGATCAGAAAGAAGAATGTGTCTCGCTGTGTGTATGAACAGTAAGCGGTTTGAACATGGTGTGCAGCTGCACAGGCTGTTATGTGTCTTCGTTGTTCGCACATTCCAAAAGTGTGTTTGGCTAGCTTAGTCTTTTTCCGCCCTCAGGTCTTTGATTGGAGGGTGATGAAAACATACTGGGAAGTTTACTCAGGTGTTAATGCTATCAAAGTCCACTAAAATATATCTCACGGCATCTGCCAACAGCGAATACTCGGACAGACCTGCGCGTATATGCAGAGTCTGATCAGTTCTTGATTGTTTGTCAGTAGACTGATCCTTTTCGTACGGCGCATGACGAACAAAGACGCCACTGACGCGTCTACTGGCTGTTCTGAGTCTTCTCTAAATGCGTCATAAGCCACTGTTTTTCTCCTGACGCAGCTACGTATTATCACCTGTTGTAATTGGAAGCAAGAAATTGGTTTCTTCTTTTCAAAAAAAAATCTAAAATGGAAAAATTTTGATTAAGTTTTCCCCTCATTTCGTGTTTTAAAAAGTTAGTTCTTGTTCTGTAAATGCAGCGTAGGCTTATGGTGAATGGATACACTTTGAGTTGAAGCAATTCTGTCATTTGCATTTTGCCTCCTTAATCGGGATCAACTCTTAAAGGAAAGAATTTGCTCCTTTAGGAGCAAATTCTTTCATGTAAGAGTAGACTCCCACTTTAGGGTCTACGTTGTCCAGGAAAGCAAACTGTAGGTCACCAAAGTTGCTCCCCTCTGTAAATACTAATAATGGCATAAAAACTTGGGGGTGTACCGATATACGTACTTTAATTTACTGTAAGGTTTCCGTGACAAGAATTTAACTGTATCAGTATGTACATTTTAATATAAAAGATCTGACTGATGCCAGCCAGCATGACACGAGTAATGTCAGTCCCTTTTCAAAACCGTATGCTGATTGATATGAACCTAAAGGTTGCTGTTGAAACTCACTTGATAGAGTGGTGTCGATCGTTTGTTTACATTCTAAAGTACAGGGTGCGAATATAGCCCGCGTAACAAGTGCATGCTCACAAGAAGAATCTAATCAGACTGTGCAAATGGACAGTTTGATTCGACTCTTTGCTATTCGGAAAATGTATCAGTAACAGTTCCGAATCTACTAGGAGATAATCCACAAACTTTAGCGCGTTATTATCTACCGTACAGGCGGACAAACCATGGTGCAACTATTTTCATATTGTGGAATATTTCGTGCTCAAGTTTGCATTTTCTGGCATGGGTATTAAAAGATGCTGGCTCCGTATATATCCCTACTCAGTTTATCAAAGCAGACAATTTTGATTATGTGTTCCAAAGTACATTTTCCTCTATAATTTTCCTGACATAAAATGTAAAAGCTCGGATCAAAAAGCCTTTATTCTGCTTTTTTCCCCCCTTTTATTAATGGATCTTTTTCAATTAGTGCCCGATGGACATGTACACGTGCAAAGGGTATAAAACCACTTTCTAAGGCTCCCAGCAGAGTTATTTGTATGAAACTGATGAATGCCCTGATTGATTTTTATATTAATGTTATGAATTAATATTAAAATGATTTTTTTGATAGTCAATTTATCTTCCAATTAAGTGTTTATACATGTAGCTTTTATACTAAATTAATAGATTATGTGTCATATTTTTCATTAATGGATCTAGTGTCATATTTTTCATTGAAATGATTGTTTCTGTGCAAAATGAGATTTAATAGACAATCACTGTATACATGCACCTGTTTCC
Source organism: Ctena decussata (assembly GCA_963989385.1). Lineage (NCBI taxonomy): Eukaryota > Metazoa > Mollusca > Bivalvia > Lucinida > Lucinidae > Ctena > Ctena decussata. Next base: position 76,272,050 of record OZ022503.1, on the reverse strand, counting down.
GTGTAAATGAATTGATTTGTGAACAGACCATGTTTCAGATGTCAACCTTTTGGAAGATGTCTTCCAAAAGGCTGACCTCTATTTCAGGGCCTGTTCACAAAACATTTGAATTTTAAGCAATTTTCTTTTTATTATCTAAATCATATTGTATTCTGCAATGAAAACCAAAGATTTATAGAGCTTCTCCACCAGCATCTTTGCTGTCCAAGGGTACTAAGTTCACTTTGTTCTGCTAGCCAAGGGTACAAAGTCTCTTTGTAAAGTGGACTTAGTATACTTGGTTAGCGAATATGTGCCATCAGCTAGCTTTGAGAGGAAAACGGGTGACGTCACGTTGAAAAGTACTTCTTTCATGTGCATACAGGAAACACTCACATCAGCCGTGCAGCCTGATCAGAATATCCTTTATTTACACGACTCCTCGAATCCTGAGGAATGACATGCACAGGCTAATTTTAATTCGGCTGCTCACACAGGGCCTATGTTTCCTTTTCACGTGACGCCACTCATTATAATATTAGCTAATACTAGTTCCTATAGTGGCTGGTTTGTGCCATTTCGTCTTTTCGCGGCGAAAAGACGTCACGCGAAAAGACAAAAAGACGCCATGCGAAAAGACGAAAGGACAAAATAACGCTATGCGAAAAGACGAAAAAACGAAACCCGCCACGCAAAAAGACAAAAAAACGCTATGCGAAAAGACTCCATTTGAAAGTTTTATATTGTCGTTTTTTCGATTGGCGTCTTTTCATCTTTTCGCATGGCGTCTCTTCGTCTTTTCGCGTGGCGTTATTTCGTCTTTTCGCATGGCGTTATTTCGCCTTTTCGCGTGGCGTTATTTTGGCTTTTCGTCTTTCGCATGGCGTTATTTTGTCTTTTCGCGTGGCGTTATTTCGTCTTTTCGCGTGGCGTCTTTTCGCCGCGAAAAGACGAAATAATGCCACGCAGAAAGACGAAAAGGCGAAAAAACGCCTCGCGAAAAGACGAAATAAAGCCACGTGAAAAGACGAAAAGATGAAATAACGCCACGTGAAAGATGAAAAGACGCGATGCGAAAAGACGAAAAGACGCCAGGCGAAAAGATGACAAAAATAAAACTTTCAAATGGCGTCCTATCGCGTGGCGATTTTTCGTCTTTATGCCCAGAAAATTCGTCTTTTCGCGTGGCGGGTTTTCCTCTTTTCGCATGGCGTTTGTTTCGTCCGTTTTCGCACGGCGTTTTTTTTTCGTCTTTTTGCATGGCGTCTTTACGCGTTGCGTCTATTCGCTGCGAAAATACGAAAGAACGAAATGGCATAAACCAGCCACTATAGGTTCCTATCATCATCGTCTTTGTATAGTATAAATGTAAATAAAATTGTGATTCGAATCGTTTATTTGTTGTGTTTTTACGAGGTTTTGACTCTGCTCACTCTGATCTAGCTCTACACAGCTTGTTTTGATACGTAAGCTCCATGGTCCACCGTTATGTTTTTCCACCACCATTTTTAATAAGGGAACAGCTTTTTTTTGACTTTCTGTGTGCTTCCTTTTACGACGGAGCCCTTCCAAACTTAAAGAAAACGATTGGCTCCTTGAGTAGCAAATTCTTCCTCTAAAAGTTGACCCTTTTTAAATCGGAGGCAAACTTGGAAATGTCAGAGTTCTCCTCCTGAACGTGAAAGAAAGTTTTACTGTTAGATGGACGTACATTAAAAATTCTATCCCATTTTACATTGCCCTTGCCGCGGTTATGGGATGGAACAGAATAGATGCACAAATTGTGAAGTGAAAATTCAAACCCATTTCTGCATCTGATCTAAAGCCCTTATTTCGTCTGGGCCCATATATGGTGTGCGAGCAGAAAACTCCCACACCAGACTGCTTGAATGCGCAGGATTGCCTGAGTCTTTGCTTCCTACATATCCGTACGCCGAGCATCCATTTTTTCCTCACGGGTCAAATCGAAATGGATACTCTGGTTCTCAATTAATCATTAAGGTTTAAAACCATGGAATCGTGTTAAAATTAATTTGATGTTTGCACAGCCGCATAAAGGCACTGAAACACAGTGCAGCTTAATATCGCAATTAACCGATTATATGGCATCACTTCTGAAAGCAAGACATGAGTTAAAGAATCGATGAAAATGTCGACGTTCCCTCTATATATCCAAGTAGAAGGACACAGACATCAGAAAATCTGGAAAAAAAGTCAGAAATAAGTAGGCCCTATTCATGTTTAATCCAGTTATGCAACAAATAAGTAAAACTGCTAGTTTATCAGCAAAACCCGGGTACCACTTAAGTAATAACATAACAGAGTGATACATTTGCTGCCAAATTATTGCGAGTTCTTCATATTAAGGAGCCCCAGTAGCTAAGCTGGCTGCTGATCTAGCGGTCACGGGTTCGATACTCGCTGGAGGTGGAAATCCTTCCAACCGTAAATGGAGTTCCGTTGCAGACTGCATGCCTTTCATTATCAACCTTCTATCATCCTGAAAATACAATTGTCGCAAGTCATCCGGCCATCCATCTATCTTTGAAGCATTTATGACGCTTTTATGATCGAATTCGTTTTACTCATATGATTTTCCGACAAAAATGACTTCCAGGTGTAAACAGAATCGTTTTCCATCGAAAACTGGCCCAGCGGACATATTTTATTGAAACAACAATGATTGATTGATTGACTTGATGCTTAACGTCCACGGTAAACAACTATGGTCATGTCGGGACGGTCAGTTAACCTAACCACACTATTCCTGGGCAGGCTTAGACCTCCTAAGCGGTTAACCAGTACTAAGTGCACATACTTCCACCAGTAACTGACAACTGCCCTTCTTGAATCAGCGGAAAGAGAAACGAGAAACAACAATGAATCAACGTTGATTCAACGCATTCAAGGATGACTCAATGTTGTTTCAACGTTGTGCGCATGCTTGGTGCTGCCAAACCACTGGAGTGTATTCCTGCAAAGGCTTATAGTTATAAGCGTTTTGTTCACAACTATTACATATAAGTCACGGTCCAACACGGATCTCCATAATCACTCCCGGTTATGCATAACTATGTTTTCAAGGATGTTACGAAACGAAAAAGAGCTGTTACGAACCAAAATGTAACAATAATTCACAAAAAGCTTATTTAGTTTGCTGTAAAAGATCTGTTGGAGTATTACAAAATTCATAAAAGTGACCAACATCCTCGGTTTTGCCACTTTTGAGGCATTTTGTGACAACGCAACAAGTTTATCTCCCGCTGGGCACATAACGTTGAATCAGCATTGAATCAACCTTGATTCAACGCCAGGACGCTGAATCAAGGTTGATTCAATGCTGATTCAACGTTGCGTGCCTGCTGGGCTTCTACAAAAACGAAGTTTTGTACTGATATGCTCACATAGCCAAGATGGCCACCATGCTCATACATGGTAAAAACGCTTTAAAAACTTCTGCTCCAGAACCAAAAGGCCAATGGTCCTAAAAATTTGTATGTAGCATTGAAGACTCGAGCCCTACAAAGTTTTTTTTCAAATGATGACCCTGCGTCGACCTTGAACTAATTAATGGCAGGGTCAATGTTGGTACATTTTGCTTTTATATGGTAAAGCGCTTGAAAAAATGGATTTATCAGAAACTACGAACGAACGAAAAAACGAACGAACAGATAAACGAACGGACGTCAAGACAAAACTAGTATTCCCCCCTGACATACTTCGTATGTCGGGGTTATACAAATGAAAACGATTAATTTTATATATACAGCGTATTGGCGTCACCAATTCTATCTTAATCCCTCTACTTCTAGACTTCAAAGGGTTTAGCGATCTGATAAGCCAAACTGCAATATAAAATATATTGGCTTCAGATCTAAGTGCAGAAAGTGATACGTATTACATGAAAGGATGCCAGACATCCATCCTGATGCAGTGAAAACAGCAATGTACTTTATTAGTTTATATGTCTGAGCCGTATCATGAAAAAAAGGCTTAGAGCATGCTCGGACAGTAACCACTCAGATCTGGCTGTGTTCCCACACTGTCCAGCCAGAATCTTTGCAAATTCGCACAATGCATTTCTTCAAGAGTCATAGATTATTGGCGGCAATGATGCGCTGGCTTATGTGCGTCTTTGTTGTTCCATTATGTAACCACTGAAAATTCCCATTTCTCGGTCGCGACAGTGTTATTGTTTCAGTCTGGCCTGTACCAAGTTATGTTGCAATATTGCTACCAATGAAAAAACGGTACCTTAAACTGAAACAACATATACAAGGGTGTAACTGCTATACGCAAATATGCAGATGCGTATTGAAATGATGTCAAATTGACAAAATTTCAACACCCACCTGCATATTGGATGATGCTGAAATTTTGAAAATTGGACACGATTTCAACAGTAACTGCAAACAGACACGACTACATGAAATATCTTTGGGGCTTAACTATTATTCTTGCCCTCAAGTGGTGTAAAACATAATTGTGCGTAACATGTATTCAATTGCCTCTAGTATGCAAAGTTGTTTGAAACTGTACAGCAGTTTACAGGAAAAGTTTAATTATTCTGATATTTTTCATATCCTATCTTTTACCGGAAGCAGCCTATCCACTAAATTATCTCTGTTTTAAACGAAATTGGTTTTCTCACCTAGAAATTATTGATGGTACGAGGTTAGTTTTAAATAGTGTCCTTTCTCTAATAAAAAGGCAAGTCATGCTGGTGGCTTTCCACCAGGCACTCGTGTTTTCGTCCACCTTTGATGAAAAGTTGGCTCGATATGTGAAATATAAAACCCACAGCAGGAAAGAAAACCCTTCGAGTTCTTTCTATATTCACCAAGTTTAAAAGAGCCCTTAATTATGCATATCGCATGACACAATAATAATGATATGCTGCGACACGACAAAAGCAACAAAGTGGCATGCACGCCCAGCGAAGACTCAGATCAGCCTGGGCATCCACCCAGTCTGATAGGAGTCTTCGCTATCCGCTTGGCGCTAGCTTAGACGCTAAGATAACCTTTAAGCGTAGAGCAAAGACTCTGATCAGATTGGGCGGCTATCCAGGCTGACCTGAGTCTTCGTTGGGCTCACATTCCACTTTGTTGGTTTTGTCGTGTCGCGGCTCAGCTATGGTAATTATGCTATACTGCAGACTAGGGGCCTAATATAGACAGGAATAGTCGTTAAAAATACTTTACAATCACATGCTACTAGTATAGCCAAGGTCTTTACTTAGAGCTTACTGTTGTAACATTAGACCAAAAGGAAAGTGGATTTTAGATACTTGATATTTATTTTAACAGTAAATGAAAAATAATAAAGTTATATGACTTTCAGACAGACTGCAGCCAGTCTAGGTCAGCTGCATCAAGGTAGATTTGTCCATTATGGACATGCGTCAGGTACAGGCAGTATTGACAACTGTCCATACTAACAGTACAATTAGGTGGTATATGGCACTCGGAGTCCATATTATATGTCCATTAAAATGTTTTCTTTGCTAATTGATCTGTAGAACTGATGATCACTGGCAGGAGTGTACAGTTTGGCAGATGCTTCTCGTCCATTAACAAATATATTTACATATTGTTGAACGAGAATCTAATTCAGAACATGAGTCATTAGAGCCAGAAACGAGTTTTCTGGCAGAAAAAAACTTTCAGTAAGCTATTCCATGAGAAAGAAGGTTAGCTGACGTAGGCGGACACACACAACGAAGATCGGCCCAAACCCTTTCGGTTCACTTGTTCTCCACCAAACATGCATAGCGGAGCATAAATCAGAAGGACACTAAATTTTGCCTGACATTGGCTTCTGACTGGTCACAAGTTTTAGCTACTCTGTGGTCCATTCGTGTGCCCGTATAATTGCAGTGCAAAACCCCCTCACATTTTTTTTCGGCAAAATATCAGTACACTTGATTTTATGTGTACTAGAAGAATCCTAGACATATGACTTTCGATTTTTAAGCTAACGCTGCCGCTGAAAATCTAGGCCAAAAGCTTCAGCTTAGTGTGGATGTAGCTGGCAGCCTATGATGAAAGCGTGCCAACAATATAAGCCTTCACATGTTAAGAAATTCATAACATTTGATTATAAATGAATTTGGCATTTATTGGAAACAAAAGCAGATTTCTGACATTGAGGTGCTATTTTAAGAGATCAGGTATGAAACGCTGTATCAGCCTTTTAATGATATTGTACAAATATGTTAAAGCAATAATTCAAAGGAGTTTAGAATTTGTCCATAAAAATGTATTTGGGCGGCCTTTGGATAAAAAGCATCTTTGGAACCACAACTTATCACAGACTTGTGCCACTGAAGTGACCCTAATCTTTACCCAAAGGATCACCTCACCTAACAATAACACCGACCCTAACACCAATCCTAACCATAACGTAGGCTATACAATCCCACAAAATACCTGGTACCATTCCGAATATAACCATTTATATGAAAGTCAGACTTGTTTCTGTCTTCGGGAGACAGCTATGTGTATACATGTATAAATAATGTCTCGAAAGGCTGCTGGTGCAAGTCCACCCCATTTCAATTTCGCTGTTGACACAGCAGGTCCTTATCTTACTAAACATAAGCCAAGGCGACCTTGTATAAAAACGTTATTAAATCTCTGCCTGCAGCCTCTCAGATACCTTTATGTCATAAAAATCTTTGTTTTGAAGTCGGCGAAGGCTGACATAGATTTCAGAAAGAAGCGAAATTTTTATATGAATATGGTTAAAATCTATGGGGATTTCTAACATTTGTGACTGATATCTGTCGAAAGGCGCTTAGTGCCGAAAGTTTCCTGGTACCTTCACGCCACTCCACGCGCCATCCATAGCATTCGCTGTCATGCATATTGTGCTTAGTACATTGTGCCTTTTTGCCTGTACATTGTATATGATAAATCGTTCTTTCATATTTCAGATTTTTTTCTTGTCGTCCCTTCCATGTTTTTTATACCCCGCCACACGTTAGTGGCGGGGTATTATGTTTTCACGTTGGCCGTCCGTGTGTCTGCCCGTCCGTCCGTCCGCCGTACGTACGTCCGTCTGTCCGTCCGCACTTCGTTTCCGTTCGATAACTTAAGCATTTATTAATGGATTTTCTTCAAATTTTGCATATGCATTTGTACCGAGAATGTCTCGCTTGGGATTGTTAATGGGCAAATTTCGTTAATTTCTGACAGAGTTATGGCACTTGTCAATTTACAAAAAATGGTTTCTGGCCTCTAGTTCCTTTACTACTTTGAGTATCATGATGAAAATTCACAAACATGATAGAAGTAACAAAAGCTTTTTTATGAGCACCGAAATTTTATCATCGGGGGTTATCTGCCCCTGCCCTGGGACTATATATATGTATAAAATCATGAAAAATTCCATATAAAATCAGAGTTTGAAGCAATTTTTCTGAAACTTTCAGCAAATGATCAGAGCGATGAAAGCCTCCAGTGATGCTCGAATTTACCCCATTGGGAGTTATCTCCTCCTGCCCCCGGCTATATACATGCATAAATCTGGAAAAATCAGTGTGTGAAAAAGGTTTGCAGTGGCGGGGTATCACGCAGTCGTTTGCGATGCTTTTATTTACATTCTCATTAACATGTTTAAGGTTTTGATATCATTGGATTATGGTTTCATCTCTAAACCATGTTATGATTCCGCGGTTAACCAGAGTACAAAATGATGAGAAATCCTTGACGAGTAAACAAGCATTACAGAGATGTTCTTAATGAACCATGATCATGACTGGGATTAAAAAGTTCCCATGAACTTAAAAATCAAGTCTGAGCCCAGGGATACCCACAATGCAAAGCAAGTTGAGAGCAAGTAGTAACCTTCCCAATAAGCCAGCCAACCTATTAAGGCCTTAGATTCATTGTAAGCCTCCATTTCTTGGCAGCCTGGAAAATACCCAGCGACCAGAGAAGCCAACGATCAGACTGCGCGGATGCGCAGGCTGATCAGGGCTTTCTCTGATCGCAAACGCCAGTTTATGAGTTTTTTTTCATGGAAGTGCTCATCTGCATCAGCTGTTACATGTAGTTCAAGAACCAGCATGGTGTCCTAATTAAATTTCAGTACCTCTTGATCCTGCAGATTAACGGCCTACAGATTAACGTACTATATTTTTGCAATGTGTTTCAGATTAAAATATCGGATCCTTTCCTTGTACTTTGAAAGTTACTTGAAATTTTGTATGCAAATACATGTATATACGCCAAAACAGCAATCCACTGTTGAACAAAAGCCTTTGAATTTGTCAAATAAAAGAAGTTCAAATGACAGTTTCTCCACACCATCATTCGCAACTGATGGTAATGTCACGTCTGTCTCGAATACACAAAATTGTTCTACCTCGCCTTCTCGATCCATGGAACATTTTCGTGGTCATGATTTAAACGTACTTTTACCCCATTTAGTGCTGTCAGAGAGTAGTTTTTCCCCCCTAGTAGTTTTTCCCCCCGGTAAAATGACTATGATTTTTCCATAGTAGAATTTCCCACCGGAAAAATGGCTATATAGTAGAATTTCCCCCCGGATATATGACTATATAGCCAATTTTCCCCGGGGAAAATCTACTATAGGTGTTTTTGCATAGTCGTTTTTCCCCCTCTATAGTGGATTTTCCCCCTGGTGAAATGATTGCAGGAAAACACGCTACATAATGGTATTTGCTCCTTCTCCAATCATTGTAGTGAGGTTCATAACTGAAACAGAAATACGAGTATGTGTCCGTAAAATATCGATGGACAATATATGCTAGAAACGCATGCATGTGTCCATCAGTCTGTCTTATTTTCATTTTGGGGAAAATATGCAGGCATTTTGCTTTTCCGTGTTAGCCAGAAACGGCTGTGAGTGTACGTGGTTGTGTGCATAAATTTTTATAATTTTGTGTTTTTACAAACGTTCATCTATGCGTGCGTGCAGCGGTGTGCCTGGACTAGTGTTCACCTTTCGTGCAGGAGACGTGGGCTCGACTCCCATTGGGTCACACGTCCGGCTATTATTTTCGATGTAATAAACTGCCTGCTAAATTCAACATGACTGGACAAAACACCCGTTCGTACATCTTTCTGTAAGCTTGCATGCGTATGTGTTGGTATGTAAATATCTGCGATTGGAAGAATCACACCCGCCCCGGTTCTTAAATAAGTAATTATTGATTATTATAAAAATATGGCTGCTGAATTTGCATATTGATATTTTTAATTAATCACGTTTATTACCTCCCTTGAAGTATTGATACATTTCTAATGCGATTTATTCCGTGAAATGTCTCTGCTTCGTTCCGATCCGTTTCGTTCCGTTCCGCAAAATACCAATAGCCATGCAAAATTCACTAATAACGAATTTCCCGGTGGGGGAAAAAGGACTATGGGGGAAAAGTGGCTCTATGAGGTCCGGACAATTCACTATATAGTCGTCCTTCCTATAGCCATTTTTCCGGGGGGGGGGGGGGGGGGAAAGGGGGAAAAACCACTCTCTGACAGCTGCAACAGACGCGCATTTATGTGTTCTTTAGTGTCGCTTAACCCTAAACGTTTGAAAGAAAAAGCTGACCGACAGGTGTCGGTAGGCATAAAATATCCATTTTCGAGCCATGCTTACTGACACATTCCGTGCAGACATTAAGCCCACAGGGGTGGTTGGGTGGTGCAATGGTGCTGCGTATAATTTGCAGTGTGTGTGTGGGGGGGGGGGGGGGGGGGCGTCCTACTGATTTGAATAATAGTAGGGCAAGGGCTTACTGTGCTTGCAGTAGGTGCGGGTGGGGATGTTTGGACATTTTTCTCTCGTCTCTCAATTCTCTCCTCTTTCTTCCTCTCTTTGGGAGACGGCCGATATAGACTGGAATACTGTCTCAAAGGGCCGTTCAACCCAAAACAACCAACCAACCAACCATTAAACCCACAGCAGACTGTTTTGATTCTGAGTATACTGACTGAATGTTGTAATAGTTCTGGTTTGCTTCTTTCACATTTCTAATTATGAAATTGTTTGAAATGTGTCAGTTTTGTTTGGTACAAAGTTTCAGCAGTTGGCCCTGACAAGTTATATGGTGCGAAACACAACTGCAGAAATCCTGACAGTAATTAATGCTGTGGAGCTGAACATTGTCATCCTCAATTTTACACAGTAATTCGGCCCGTTCATCTACTTGCCACAGAGCATCACCTTACTTTTTGTTCACAGAGCAAATGCAAAACAGTCATCCCAGTAAGCACATGGCGTCGTAATGACGTCATAATGACGTCAATGCGACGTGATCACGTCGCATCGACGTCAGTACGACGTCATTTGCCCGCTGGGATATTTCATCTGTTTTAAATTCGGTTTCTTTTGTCGAGAATCAAATTTATTTTACAGTATAAAATGATGTGGACTAGACTAATCAGTACTAGACTAGCTGCACAAATTACGCCTTGATGGTTTTAGTGCCGGAGGGGACAATAGGTTAGCCGTCCGTCCATCTTGAAACACTGGATGCTGCGATCTTAAAACGTGTCAAACATAAACTTACAAAACAGGGCAAGAAGAACATAAGGATTCGAAGCCGTCAACCCAGTAATCCAGTAAATCGACTACCTATGAAAAGAGGCTTCGACATACTGCACGGATGCGCTTGGTGATATAAGCAGGTGATATATTTTTCATATCATGGCCGTTCAAAGATAGTTGAGCCCTGTTCAAGAAAAGGTAGTGTGGGTGGACATGCTAACGCATCTCACAAATTTCTTTTTTCACCTGACGGATCTGATATGTATCTGATTTGAATTTCAGGAGGGTAAGTAAAAGGCCAGACGAGGTTACTGATTATAAGATTAGGTATCCAAACAGTGAAACAGACATCTTAATTCTACACTGATTTATGTACTGTAAATATCGTTAATCACTCGGATATCGGGACAGATGAACCTGAGCCAACTGTGTAGATCCTGATCAGTCTGATCAGGGTCTATACAGTTTGATATTCCACTGGCACTTTTTTTACATTCTCGGACAGTAAAATCTGCTTGTTCCAATTTTTGTAGAAATACGTAGGCTTAATTGTTATGGTGTCTAAATATTTTTGGTAAAAACAGCGATATTAATACTACGTAGACCTGCTTATATTGGCATCGGCTACTGTGTGAACTCATGAACTCGTGGCATGGAAAGAATTTTCATGCTTTCCACAACGGCATACTGTAAAATATGGTATGGTATGATGGGTTGGTATGTGGTATGGTATGAAAATCCTATATTATACCACATACCATACCAATCGGCCATACCAAAAGTATTATTTGGGCATTATGCCCATCATTATCATATGCATGACAACAATGTTAACAAGATCACCCAGAGGTGATCTTGTTAACATTGTTGTCATGCATTTGATAATGATGGGTATAATGCTTATATAGATCTATACACATACTATATATCTATACCACATACCAAGCCACCATACCATACCATATTTTACAGTACGCCTTCCACAACAACTGTATTTGCAGCATTTGTGTGGTGTAGCACTTCTTCAGTAAATTTGTTCAGGTATTCTAGTACTCCCGCAGAGCTTTCATTACGCAATGCGAGTTTTTTGTGGTGTAGCTTTCTTGCCAAAAATTGCAGCACTGCATGAAATGTTGCATATCTGTAAGATGCATTACTTTTTCTTTCATTTCCATTTGATAAATGGTTAAACAGCTGTTTAATTGAATATATCCCCGAGAAAAGGTGTCTCAGAGAATGAGCGAAAAAATCAGACCAGGCTGCGCAGCACCGCAGTTTGATAAAATATTTTCTGTTCGCTTCAGCAATGCATATACCTTGAAAATGTATGTAGTGCAAGCGAAAAGTATCAGTGACTACAAGCAGAAATGAGGCTTCGCTGCGTGCACATCACAGAAGGGGACTTTTACATGTGGCTGGTTCATTTATGAAGGGGAGGTTTCTTGTCTTGTTTTGACAACTGATGTACAAGAATCTGATGTACTAAACAGACTTCTTGAAACTAAATCATGGTATGACACACTGTTTAAATCCGATTCGAAGGAAATATAGACATGCACAGCCGTGTCATAAAACTATGGCGCCATGATCTGCGTAGTATAGCGTGAAAAATTGTCTTGAAGACAAATATTCTCTACCATATAGAACACCCCCCCAGTATCTATTAGTTTTATGACCCTGTTATGTAATCACCTATGTGAGCTTGGATATTTCCTTTGATGAAATGGCGGTGTCACCGGACAGTTGCACAATAGGATTATGGCGGCCAATAAACAAGAATATTTGTACTAAGATTCGCCTGCGGACGCTAGAATGCCCCATGTGCAGTTTGTATAGGTTCAGATTTCAGAAAGCAAACAATATATGGCCTTTCGAGGTTGCCTATGCAGATCTAGGTATGCACAGATTTATATGAAGGAAGTAACCCGATGGATGCTGTAAAGCTGTAAAGTATAATCTAGTCTAGTCTAGTTTATCCCATAACTTTGCAAGGGCGTTGGAGCAGCATATATGCCCACAGACTACTCTACACCTACCCTTTTTGTCACCTGACGAAGGCGTGGGGGGGGGGGGACTATAGAAATGACCCTCGTCCTAGTTATTCAGACATTTAGATGACTTACGTTATTGTTGACGACAATAAAAATATTAAAATGATAAAAAAGCAAAAAAAAAAAAAAAAAAAAACCCGGACAGATTGGCGAGCGATCGAGTCGTTTAGCGAACCACTGCAAGGGCGTAGCTACGTATACGGCAAATACGCAAGTGCGTATTGAAATTTTGTCAAAATTGACAAAATTTCAAAACGCACCTGCATATTTTCATGCTGAAAATTTATAAATTAGACAAGATTTCAATACCAATTACCAAAGTGGCTGAAATACTAGCTTTCCCTTCAAGAATAGAGAATAAAACATGGTTGTGCTTATTATGAAATTGCCTCTAGTTAAGCCCCTGCACTATGTCGCAACTGCTAACTAAAAGCAGAAGCGTCAAATTGTACAAAGAAACAATGATATAATAATTTCTGTTCCTCCGTAATTTAAAAGCCAGATATGTTATAAAGAGTCTTTAGTTTGCTTATATGCATATACATCTGCAGAACATGCTAATATCAACAGTTTATGCATGTTTTTGTCTCAAGTATGAAAAGATATAGCATCTGATCTGTTGATGGATGAGGTTTTATAAGCAATAAAACTACTTATAGTACCTCCCAAGATATAATTACACTTCAACCTGCGCATGGGAAAATCCACCACTGGTGTAGAGTCAGACCAACCTGTGTGTCAGTTCCAATTGAACAGGGTATCTAAAGTCATTCTCTATAATGTATGGACCTTCTACAAAATAAATATCAAACATCGAAGATCTCGATCAGACTGCGCAGTCCGATCTAAGCTTTCGATGTTTGCACATGCAAGCACGTGCATTTCGCTTGTACAGCTCTTTTTCATTATGATATAAAATGCATTTCGGTCGCTGTGGGTGTTATCAGAGAGCTGGGGTCAAGGAAAGTTCATTAAATTTCTGACAAAGTGATTTCCACTTCATGAAAAGAAGAACAGAAAAAAACTGGGGAAATTTGTTCGAGAAAAGAGGTGTAAAATTGCCAAAATAAAATTGCTAGGTATATCAGAAATGCAGACACACAAAGCTCAAGCTTAAGGGCAAGACCATACTGCATATATGTGCAAGTTGATCAAGGTACAACGCTGGCAGAAACGAAGCGCCGGTCTAGGTGCCTGGCTTCTTAAATCAACCAAATGAAAAGGATCTGATTGAACAGTGGAGACCCTGAGCAGAAATTCACAGGTTCTGCAATGTTTGCCAAGCCACAACATTTTTTGAAATAACCCACTGCGTTAACAGGCGCAACAACCGTGACCTTATCTGCTTGCAGCGCAACTTGAGTTTACTCCCCTGGAACAAATCACTCACACTTTCACACTGCTGTCGTGCTAGCGGTCCCAGGTTCGACTCCCGCTGGAGGCTGAAATCTTTCCAACCGCTTATTGGGTTTCATTGCACACAGCTTTTCATTATCACCCTCCCATCATTCGGATATTGACTGAAATACTATCGAAAAGGTCGTAAAATCTCAAGTCATCCATCCGTTGTCGTGTCCTTATGCAGCTGCACATTTATAAGCTAAGTTGAAAAAACATCCGCACGCAAATACAGAGACAGGTACATAAAGAGTTTTGTCAGACTGACAAAAATAGGCACCTGCAAATTTGACAGTATTTCAATACTCGATCTACATTGGGAAGGCGGACAGAAATAAACATGCTGCATGCGTACATGCTGTTACGAGCTTGGCAAGGTCAACGTGAATGGGTACACTGTAAGGGGAGGAAACCTTACTACTACAGTAGAGTTGTCTCCTCTTACAGTGTACCCGCTCAGCTTTACTTCGCCAAGATGGTATAAGCAGAGCCCAAGATAAGAGGGAGTATTTGGTGATAATTAAGGATAATTTTTGTTAATTCTGGATAAAACCATACGTTGTGACCCCTCATCTGAACCGTCTCAACGAGACGGTTCAGATGAGAGGTCACAACATATGGTTTCAATGAAAAATAAAGAAAATTATCCCTCAATTATCATCAAATACCCTCTTATCTAGAGCTCTGTATAAGCATGTATGCAACTGCAGTAGGGTTATTTCTGTCCGCCTTCCAAATGAAGATCAACCCTTGAAGGAAAGAATTTGTTTCTCTAGGAGCAAATTCTGTCCCTTAAGAGTATACCCCATTTCGGAAGGGCTACACCATCAAGTGAAGCAAACAGGATGTTGTAAAAATGTCTCCGCGGAATGCTACGTCGCACCAGCTTGATGGTTCCTTTGTAGTTGACAGCATGGTTAGGGGAAAGTGTACCCTTGGTCTGATGAATTTATGTAAACATTTGAGCAAATTGGACTTACAAACTAGAAAAGATGCAGTTCTATACAGCAAGTTCCACAGTCAACTGAGTTAAACATATAGATTAAAGGTATAAAGTAGTCAAACAATCAATGACGCTAGCTTAAAGGTAGGTTCCTGTACTTTGGAATGCATAATAATTTTGATGATCTTTCATCCAAGTTGTTGGAAAGCTCTTATAAGAAGGGAATGAATAAGTTTCACTACAAAGTGTAAATCAAAAAAATATAAGAAAAGTTGTTTTGCAAGGGATTTCCTAACTCTGCTTCGCACACCAGTTAGCGCTATTTTCAGTTCGCGCCAAAAATAGATATCGCTGCTGACATAATGCTGCATTGCATTTTGGGATAGTTTAACCCATCCGCCATGCCAGGACCTCTAGAAGAGCTCATGGCAAGAGAAAATTGACCTTGGAGAATGGCATCAGAAATCGCGCACTTATGGACATAATAAATATAGTTATTTTTAGAACTGGAATTCCAACGAATGCAAATAAACCAAAAGGGAAAACGACTATTTTCTTCAATATCTGATGATTTTCTCAGTAGCAACAAATTCAGAAAAATAAGAAAATTCAATACTACTCGGAAAAAGACGAAAATATTTTGTGAACATAATTGTTATCGCTAGTCCAGGAACCTACCTTTAAGAAAAAAAATTATGCCATGTCCGAGTGATGATTGTAGGTGGTATAATTAGTAAGAAATGGACTTGAATGCTCTTGTCGATTTAATTATGGACGCCAGGTTGACAGAAAATTTCTAAAGTCAACAGAGCATGAGATATATAGGTCAAGGGCACAAAAAATTGCAGCATCCCAGAAGAATCTCCAAGCCAGGTTTGATGATTACACTAACTGTATTTAAAGAGAAATAGGCCGCGACACGACAAAACCAACAATCTGGTTGTGAGCCCAGTGCAGACTCAGCTCAGCCTGGGCATCCGGCCAGTCTGACCAGACTCTTCGCTAAGCGTTTAAAGGGTAGCTAAGGGACAAAGCTACCTTCATGCGGACAACGAAGACTCTGATCAGTCTGGGCGTATGCCCAGGCTGATCTGAGTCTCAGCTCAGCCTGGGCATCCGGCCAGTCTGACCAGACTCTTCGCTAAGCGTTTAAAGGGTAGCTAAGGGACTAAGCTACCTTCATGCGAACAACGAAGACTCTGATCAGTCTGAGCGTATGCCCAGGCTGATCTGAGTCTGCGCTGGGCGCACAACCACTTTGTTGGTTTTGTCGTGTCGCGGCTCAAATGGACTTAAACCCTAGAGCTGACACAATTTGGGATGTGAAATTTTACAAAATAAAAAGCACGTGCTTTATAGTTGTATCACGATACGTTTAGTTTCCTGAATGAGGCTTGGGGCTCACTGTCCTTGGGTTTCTTGGCAAGATCTATTCCATATTTATCACTACTGAGTGCCATGATTTCTTCCCTGACTTCTGGTCGCTTGAATTCATTCTGCATGTAGGCTGAAAATATTATGGAATATAAAAGCAAAAGAAAAGATTCGACGTTTTTATCAACGCTGTATGACTTCTGAGAATATTCAAAAACATCTAAAGATAACTAACATGCGGAGCCTGCTATGTTGACAATGATACATCCGAGCAGCGACCCGACAAAACCAACAAAGTGACATGTGCGTCCATCAAAGACTCAGATCTGCCTGGGCTTCCGCCCAGAGTGATAAGAAGTCTTTGCAGAGTCTAAGAGTGTAAGCTACCTTTATGCCGACAGCGAAGACTCTGGTCAGACTAGGAAGATGCCCAGGCTGATCTGAGTCTTCGCTGGGCGCACATGCCACGTTGTTGGTTTTGTCGAGTCGCAGCTCATGTTCTTGGACTGAAACATGAGATACGTTATGTGACCACACAGAATGGTTAAGTCTTATTTTCTTTGTTTGGCTTGTACAGTGCAACGCCTAACGGGAACTGTTTGTGTTTGTGACTACCGGTATCTTCCGTCGAAAAGGGCAAAAGGCAAAATCTAATAACATTTTGCGTCCATATCATTTTTTTCATAGCATTTGAAACTCGACGCAAAATATTATAAACTTTGAACCAGTTTTGCTTACGAAGTTTGACTTGTAAAGGACATCGCCGAATTGGACCTGTTTGTTTCTGTGACTTTTCCATCAGACAGGGCAAAATTATGTCTTTAACAATTTGTAACATTTTTGGTCCATATCATTTTGTCTAGAATTTGACATTCAACGCAAAATGTCTTAACACTCTGAAAGTTTTATTTTCGGGTTTGGCTTGTAAAGAGTAGCACCGAGCTGGAACTGTTTGTTTTTGTGAGTATCTTCCATCGAAAAGGACAAATATGACAAATGAGCCGCGACATGAGAAAACCAACAAAAAGGTTGTGCACCCAGCGCAGACTCAGATCAGCCTGGGCGTCCGCGTCCGCCCAGTCTGATCAGAGTCTTCGCTGTCCGCATGGAGGTAGCTTAGACCCTTTCCTACCCTTTTAGCGCTTCATGAAGAGTCTGAGCAGACCTAGTGGATGTCCAGTCTCATCTGAGTCTGCGCTGGGCGCACAACCACATTGTTGGTTTTCTCGTGTCGCGGCTCAAATGTATATCTTCATAAGTTTGTAATATTTTGCGTCGATTCCACATTCGTTTGAGATTTAATATTCGACGCATAATGTTATCATTTTATAACATTTTGCGTTGTTTTAACATTTTGCGTGGTGACAACCTGCTTTATTAGAGCATGTTGATACAAGGACGTATGGACATTTAAAACATCAGTTGGGAAGAATATGAAGACAGTGTGCGATGCCTGTCTAGGTATTCTGAATATCCCTCAACTGAATATCGGATATCATAAAAATCAATGAATACTGGATATTCACAGAAGCTATTCAACAATCCAAAATTGTATCATAGATCCAACAAGAGCTGTCGCCTGACAGCATAGTGGGTATGGCTTGTACTACATAAAACTTCATGCAAGCATGTTCAAGTATTGTCAACATATTTATAAAATCAATGACCTTGACTTAAGAGTCACCCAGTGGGGTGGGGGTAGTATTCTGTGAAAACGCTAGCCATTATCTGATATCAGTTCAAGTATAAATTAAATCCATCCCAAGCACTATGGCACAGTATGCTATAAGAATACTTTAACAAAATGCCAAATTTCTAAGTCCATGACCTTGACCTCACGGCCACTGAGTGGGGTGGGGGTGGTACTCTGTAAACTTTGAATCAATATCTAACTACAGTGCAAATATCAAAAGAATCCAATCATGAGAAAAGGAGATATATTTATTCGAAAAACTTTAAAGTGAGTGTTACATTATTTTTGACCCCTAAGCCCCACCCAGGGTCTGACCCTGGGGTTGAGTGTTATGTAATGAAAGGTTATGCCATGATATAATTATATTCCAAAAAATGGAAGGCTTCCTGCCTTTGGTTGCTGAAATATGAATGTTTGAAAAACTTTGACGCAAAACTGTTAAGTGAGTGTGACCTAATTTTTGACCCCTATGTCCCACCCCATGGTCTGACCCTGAGGTATAATGTTAGTTAATGAAAAATTATGCTTTGATATGATTATGTTCCCAATATGGAAGGGTTCTTATCAGTGGTTGCTAAGATATGAATGTTTAAAACACTTTGTCGTAAAACTTTAAAGTGAGTGTGACCTAATGTTTGACCCCTAAGCCCAACCCAAGGTCGGACCCTGAGGTATTGTGTTACGTAATGAAAAGTTATGCTATGATATGATTATGTTCCAAATATGGAAAGGTTCTTGCCAGTGGTTGCTGAGATATTAATATTTAATTGCTTTGTCGTAAAACTTTAAAGTGAAAGTGGCATAAATTTTGACCACTATGCCCCACCCCAAGACCTCACCCAGGGGTATGGTGTTACAGAATAAAAGGACATGCTATGATATGATTAAATTCCAAATATCAAAAGGTTCTGACCAGTGGTTGTTGAGATCTGAAACTTAAAAATCTTTGACGTAAAACTTTAAAGTGTGACGCCAACGCCCAAGCCCACGCCAAGCCGACGTCAGAGTGACAATAGCTCCCTGTACTTTCGTACAGGCGAGCTAAAAATCGTTTGGGATATCCCTGCTATTTTTAAAGCTACTGGTGCATTTAATCCCCAAAATGTACTTACAGTGAAAAAAAAAAATGGTGGAGTTGAAAATCTGATGTGAGCATTTATATTTTCTGGGGCAGGCTACGCCCCTGAAAAGTCGCAGTCACGTTTTATTACTTTCAAGGCAACTGTTGTTTGCATACAACTGGAGTCAAGTATCTTACCTATACAATCTTTCACTGATCCCACTTTCGAGCCAGTGTAATCGTCGGGTAGATATTCTGTAGGCAGCATGTCCATGTCAACTCTTTTATACACACTTGTCAAGTTCTTCCCTATCATGTACAGCTACATAAAATACGAAAAGTTACTTATGAATTTAAAGTCATATATCCCTGAGGATATCAGAAACATTTGATTTAATGGAAACCATCGAAAGTTGCTCTGACAATAACTTTTTAAAAGCGAGTGAGCAAACTCATAACATATAATATCGATTTCTAGATACAACAAAATCGATTTAAACAAGACCTGTCACAGGGACAGGATAGCTCGCCTGACAGCGCCTTGCCCATCACATAAAAGACTTTAACGTAAAACTTTAACATTTTGCTAACGCCGCCACAAACGCCAACGCCAACGCCGACGCCGGGGGTAGTGCAATAGCTCTTTCTGAACTTCGTTCAGGCGAGCTAAAAAAAACAGTCATATATTATTTGATTCGGTATTCAGCAAATATCCTCGGTCAGGTGAGGTTTAATATACATTATTTGATTCGGTATTCAGCGAATATCCTCGGTCAGGAGGGGTTTATGGCTCTTCTCTTTGAATTGGTTGCAAGTTATGGATTTCTTCCCTGGAGCCTCCTGGAGACAATTTGAGCCGCGACACGAGAAAACCAACAATTTGGTTGTGCGCCCAGCAGAGACTCAGGTCAGCCTGGGCTTCTGCCCAGTCTGATCAGACTCTTCGCTAAGCACTTAAAGGCTAGCTTAGAGTCGAAGCTACTTCCATGCGGACAGCAATTCTGATCAGACTGGGCGGATGCCCAGGCTGATCTGAGTCTGCGCTGGGCGCACAACCACTTTGTTGGTTTCCTCGTGTCGCGGCTCAAAATTTTGTTGTATGAGTATTGGACGAAAAAAAAAATGTCCTCGGTGTTGCATCATATTAGCAGACATGGGCGATTTCATGGCACGCGTAATCTTGTTTCGAATCTGTGCAAGGGAAGTAACTTTCCCAGCAGGCAAACAAGGTTGAATCAATCTTGAATCAACCTTGATTCAACGTTGTGACGTTGAATCAAGGTGATTCAAGGTTGATTCAACCTTGTGTGACCAAAGGAAAATTTAAGGGTTTAATCATTCAACTTGTCATGATTGTGTGTAGCTGTTATTGGGCTTTTTCTGTCTAAATTTGAAACTGTATATAGGAAATTGATCAACTTTCAATATGGGCCAGCGAATGAGAATCTAGGCACTACCCTGACTATAACAAGGGGATATCTCTGTTAAACAAGGAAATTTCAACAGCAACAATATTACATGAGCCAAAAACGTCCAATGAAGTTATATTCAGCTTATTTCAGCTGAAGATGTGAATTCAATAGTCAAAAGAAATGAAACGAAAAGACATTAGGCCTACATGGAAAAGAGGAGGCCCGGGCGGGTTGCCCTTTTGGCTGTCCACCAACTACACAGCATCAACAAGAGGCCGTAACGTGACGTCGCACCGATGTGGTAAGGGCGTCATTTCAATGCTGTGTGTCCTTGGGGTATGATCTTAGCAGGCACATAATGTTAAAACAATAACGAATCAATGTTGACTCGACCTTACAATTGTGCATCAGCGTTGATACTAAGTTAAAAGTTGAATCGACGTTGATACCGTGTTTTAACATTGTGTTCCACTAGAATGAAAATTGAAAGGTCAGTAAATACCTCACCCGATCTCTAAGTTTCTTCTTCATCAAAGGTTTTATAACAGCAAAGAATGGGTCAAAGATGGGAGGTTCATTGTAGATCAACAAGTCTTTCGTCCTACAAGGGTACGCATCCTAAAACAAAGGAAATAAAAGTTAAACCCGGCGGCCGTCGAGTCCGCAAAATATTAAAACAGTAATACATTCACCGTGGTCTCCACCGAATCAAAATAATAAAATCATATCCAGAATATAACAAATTGCTTAAAGCTTATCGTACCCGGACAGCAAAATATCACACCCGGTTATGTTTTCAAGGATGTTACAAAACGAAAAAAGAGCAGTTACGAAACGAAAATGAGTCATCGTCCGCAACTTTCTAAGCCACCTGGAGTAGTGTATGAATTCTGTTGGTTATTTGCGGCCAGCATAGAAAATAAGGGTGCTGATCGAAAATGTAAAAATGACCGCACTGTTTTACTTACTATTTCAATAAAAATTGTATCAGTGAAATGCTGAATAAATGTAGTTTTCGGTATGAACACGGAAAATTATCATTTTATGAAAAAAAGAGACATATGCGGGAAAAAACTTTGATCAACGCAGTAAAAAAGAAATGATTTACTATATATTCTATACATTTTGAGGGTAGTCAACTTAAACTAAAAAATGACCGCGGTATTTCTTATGCAATCTTTTCAAAAATTATATCAGGCTGTTCGCAAATTAATGCGGTTTTCGAAATGAACACGGAAAAATGGATTTGAATATAAGGAAAAATAAAATAAGAAGGAAAAGATGACTTGCCCATACCTCGTAGTGTATTTCATTACCTGCTCGATTCGCGAATATCGATTATCGATTTTTAAACAGTGGCGTGGAAAGTTATCCATGAGTTACCAAACGACCTGGTCATTACGAAACGAAAAAGAGACATGGTTACCAAACGCTCTGGTCATCAGGTCTTTTGGTAACTACGACTCTTTTTCGTTTCGTAACAGCTCTTTTTCGTTTCATAACAGCCCTTGTATATACATTCAGGGGTAAACATGGAGAAAAAAGATCATGATCGGAATTGTTTGCTCAACATTGTCTGTCTCAGTACTTAGAATGTTTATGATAGCTTATGTTGAGGGTCGTTCAAAAAGCATCACCAATAGGCCTTTATCTTACCTGATAAATAGCAGTAAATTTCTTCGAGACTTCTGTCGAGTACAGCTTCATAGAGTGTTTAATACTGAAACCCGTCAAATCTTCCATAAACATTATTCCATTGACTTGTGCATTCACATTCATCAGGACCCAGTCAAACAAACATATAAACGCCTTGAAGATTTTGTTGACACCGAATTTCTTGACAGCCCAGTCCACATCTAGCGCCCCTTGAAATAACAATGGCATTAATAATTCAAACCTGTCGAGTTAGTACAGGATGGAACATTATACAGCGTCATATCATAGCTAAAATAAAATAAAATTGAACACGAAAAATCTTAAAAAAAGATAATCGACGCAGCTTAAATGGAAGTGTGTTTTGTAATATGTGTCTAGGTGAAGAGTTGGCAATAACTTTCATGAATACGACTAGTGAGCTATGTCGGTAGGTACCCGCAACCGTAATTTTGACACTGGGTAGCGACAATGACCTATCTCAAGACTGAGCTGTCCAATTTGGAATTCCAAAATGGACCGCAGTCAGTCTCGAGGTTGACCTGATTCCAAAACAGTTACCAACATAATGCAATGTTTGTTTGGTTTAAACGGTATTTATTTGATGTAATACAATGTTATATGTACAGAATACATGGTATAGGATTCGGTCGAAAGGTTTTGGGCTTGTAGAGACCATCTCCAATGTTAGTTTGTTGTATTAAATCGAAAGTGGAAATCGAAAGTAGATCTACACTGAAAAAAGGAAAGTTTTGAATATCTGCGTCTGTTTTCGATAAAATTTCCATTGCAAAATTTCGAACAAGAGAAGTATTTTGAAATAACATCTGACAGAGTGCTAGTATTCACGCAGTGCAGTACAACGGGGATAAAATTTCCTTTTAAAAGGAAGGCTTGCCCAGCTAAGACAGTGAAATTTTCATGAGTTGTTTATTCAAGTGAACCCAATTGTTAGTGCATTTTCTGTTGCTAATTTTTATTTAGCAAAGTATTTGATTTCTTAACTTCTTGAATGGCGGCATTATCTACAGGTGTGAGGTAAAAAGTGTAGAATTTATTTGAAAATCAGATAGAGGAAATATTTAAACACACACACACGCACGCTCGCACGCACGCACGCACGCTCACTCGCTCGCACGCACGCACGCACGCACGCACGCACGCTCGCACGCACGCACGCACGCACGCACGCACGCACGCACAGTTTTCCAACGTTTTGGCTGTTAGGCATGTCTCAAGGAAAATTTCTATTGGGGCCTATTTCAAGTCTTTTCTATATGGCTGCTAAGTCACATTTAGTTTGAATCAAAATTTTAGGAAAGACTGTTTCCAACCAATGTCTATGGAATCTTGGCACATCTGGACTTCGCATCAAAAGAAGGCAACAAATTTATATTCACTGAACTGTATTTTTGATTTTAGTAGCACCAGTGACAGTGAGTAGAAGAAAATTTTGCATGCTGCTATTGTTTGAGATAATAACTTGCTTTACACCTTTTGGGAACAATAAAGCACAGAACTCATTGTGTTCATATTTCCATGAACTTCCGAAAAATAAAATTAGCTCTTATATTTATACGATGTTATCACATCAATTATGTTACATATTTGTGACGTTCTGGCTAATTTAACAAGGCAAGGACGAAGAATAGTTATTTACCAACTTGTTTGGTAATGACGTTCAACAGCCGTCACAATGACATGACGTATATCAAACGTTACGTCGGCCAATCAACTTATCGAATTATCCGTGACGTCGTTTACGCGTAACATTGCATGAATGCGTGTTGTTCATGGATGTATATACCAAACAAAAAAAAAAGAAACGCATATAGTAAGATTTCCCATTTAATTTACCTTTCATAGCATGATAAGAAAATGTCTAAAAATCCGCAGTTCTGCTCAAATCTTGCTCAGACTTCATCATGGCGTAGATGAGTATCTGTAGCTTCCATACGCATAAAAATACGCATTAATGAAATCGCTGACAATGGCCTCTTATTGAAGACTGTGACATTGAAAACTGACCCCTGCCTTGTTTTGAGACGCGTCACAAGGTACTGAATTGACACAAATGAAATTTTCGGGTTGAACTGTCCGATTGTCTATCTATAACACTGTACGAATTATTGTTTTAAAATATCTGTTATTCCCGAGAAAATACCAAAACATTACTTTGTGCGTTTTTTTTTTTTTTTTTTTTTTTTTTTTTTTTTTTTTTGGTATATATGAACATCGTCAGCCCAGTTAAGGTTCATCTAAGGAAATCGTCGACACGTGTAAATATGTCTCTGTACATTTGTTAAAAAGGCAACATTAGAGAGTGTTACAATAAAACATTAATGCAGAACATCAATACGCCGTGACAGTCAGTCACATTTAGCTTCTGCGCCCAGTAGGCCTAACTGTGCACATATAAAGGAATCTCGACACTAGCAAAGGTAGCCTAATATAGAGTTATGCGGTGCTGTCAAGCTGATTATAGTTTATTGGCTTTCTTCTACTACTGTATACGTCATAAGCATGTGGGCAGGTTCTTGACAAACATGCATCATAATGATGGATGCCTGAGCTGCTCGGATTTATTTTCTATTCAGACAATATTTTAGTTTCGCCTGCTACTAGCAGAAACTAAGTAGATTTTCATGTGTATTACTTATCTGTTCCTGCATCTGCGGCATTATCACCGTCGGTGGCGTATACTTAACGTTTTTGGTTGTGCGGTTTTTGTGACAATGCGCAAACAGGCGAAAAATAGCACGTCCTAATGTATTATTAGAAATAGACTTAAACTCTTAAGGTTTCATCATATTTTTACTCCATGTAACAGGAATTAACATGGTTATGTTTTTGCTCATAAAATGATAGAGAAAGTTGGCGCAGTAATTCGGCATAGAAGTTAACGTTTATGTTGAACCATTTTGTAGTAGTAGTATTTCAATTCTCATATCGACGTTACCCCCGCGCCTCAGCGGAACGAATCCATAGCCGCTGTAACGGGGCGCCGAGCGTTTGTCCATCAGACATTTTGTATTTCAATTTTTTTAGGGAAGACGCTAGTGCCAGTCGTCTGTCACTAGCCAATATTCGTTAAATTTGCTACTGCCAGTCGTCTGTCACTAGCCAGTTTTCGCAAATTTTGCTACTGCCAGTCGTCTGTCACTAGCCAATTTTCGTTGAACTTGCTAGTGACAGATGTCTGTAAATAGCCAATTTTCGTAAAATTTGCTAGTGACAGATAGCGAAAAAAAAGATTATTTTGCTGATGGCCGATTCGGGGATGGTAGGGTTGGGCGATGTGTTGGGTAACTCTGATTCAGTGCCGGGTGTCCTGTTGATTTGGATACTGGAAGGGCAAGGACCTACTGTGCTTGCAGTAGGTAGTGGGTGCGTGTGGCGTTTGTTTGGACATTTTAAAGTTAAACAAGCAAATTCGGTGAATTTATATCCCCCGCCGAATGGCCCTGATTTATTTATGGTTTATTTTAAGTTACATAAAATTTCGTTCACTGGTTACTTAGTTATCGCTGAACTTGTGGATTGTAAATAAAATCACGGGCAATAACTCTGGGATAAGTGAGGCATAAGCTGAAGTTATTCTCAAACACTTATTCCGACAAAACATAAGATACACCAATGTGAAATTGTGATACATATTTAGTATAAGTTTCAAAGAATTTTATTCATGGATTACTTAGTTATGGCTGAATGTGTCAACCTTAAATTGATTCAAGGGCAATAACTCATGCACTACTGATGCCCTTCCGACGAAACTTTATGTGCATAACCTCATTATGGTGATACATATTCAGTTTAAGTTTCATTTAGTTTCGATAATTGGTTACTTAGTTATGACTTATTTTATTACTTTTAAGTCCATTAAAGGGCAATAACTCATGCATTACTAAAGCCAGTCTGACGAAACTTCACGTGCATTAGCGCGTTATAGTGATACATATTCAGTTTAAGTTTTATGAAGTTTTGATAATTGGTTACTTAGTTATGACTCATTTTATTAATTTTAAGTCCATTAAAGGGCAATAACTCATGCACTACTGAAGCCAGTTTGGCGAAACTTCACGTGCGTCAGCGCGTTATAGTGATATATATTTATTTTAAGTTTCATGAAATTCTGTCCAGTGGTTACTTAGTTATGGCTCCGGACGGACGGACGGAATGACGGACAGACAGACAGACAGACGGACGGACGGACATGGAGAAAACTATATCCCTCCGCCTTCGGCGGGGGATAATTACTATTACATAGTTGCAAAAGAAGACGAGAAAACATTCCTAAAGAGTTTGTTTAATTGTGAAATACTTTATCAGCATATCAGCAGTTCAGCGTTTTAGACTTGTTTTGCTGATCAGCAAGTTGCTGAATTCAGCAAGAAATTCAGCGTTTTAGACCGACCCTGGTAATTGGATTGTATTGTATTGGTAATTTATTTTATGCTGATTATCAATTACTACAACCAATGATGAGGAAAGAGATCAAAATGTGACAGGACTTTGAAAAAAAAAATAAAGAGTATCAACATGATCAAGCAAACGGAAAATAAGAAAGATAGAATAATTTTCCGATATGAAAAGAAAAGAAAATCTGCAAAAACAAACGTTCCATACCAAAATACAAATTCACTGTGTTTGAAACAGATGATCAAAAATTTGACGAAATTTAATACAAGAATTGTATGGGAATTGGAAAACGACGGGGGAGTTTATCTTTTAACCGTAACCAGTCATCGCTGTAGTCAAAGAGTGCGAAAATAATGGATGGGTGGATAAATGGATGTCTTGCAATTTACGTCCTTTTCAACAGTATTTCAGGACGATGGAAGGGTGATAATGAAAGGCTGTGTGCAATGGATCCCCGTAAAATTGAAAAGATTTCCGCTTTCGAGAATCGAACTCGGGACAGCTAGATCAAAAGGCCAGCGCTTAATCCACTGAGCTACAGGGGCTCCTCGAAGAAACTGAACGACGGAGATAAGTTCACTTGCTTCGCTTGAAAACGTACTATGTCGCATGAACAAATTGCAAAACTCAGCTAAGCCTGTGCAGCCGCGCAACCTTGCTAGACCCTTCCATCTTCGCAAAACGTCCCTGGGTCCGAAACGTCTTGGGTCCGAAAAGGTCTGGGTTCGAAACGTCCCAAATATTTGGGTCCGAAACGTCTTGGGTCCGAAACGTCCGGCCACCATTCATTAGCGCCCATCGCCCTGATATTACTAAAATACTGTTGAAAAGGACGTAAAATCGCAAGTCATTCATCAATCCATTGTATTTATTGTCACATCTATACATCGGGTATAGTAAAGTTGGCCTTTCATAGTATTTCGAATAATATTTGTTTGGCGTTGAGTGAAAAGACATCTTTGATATTGCAAACAGGGTAGACACTGCTTAGGTTGAGTATTCGCGCAGTCTAATTAGAGTTTCCCTTTTTCGAATTTACTATCTATGAAATATGGAAATCTTTAAAATGAGAAAGCAAATGGCCAGACCTATCTGGCTGATTTTAGTAATTTACTCTTTGCTCATGGCATAAGTCCTTTTTCATGCAACGTTACTCGCTTTGTCCAAGATTTGAAATCAGTTGTTTTAAGCATTTGTCAATTCCCATCTTTCGGATTAAGTTGACCTTTCATTGTATTTCACACTTTTCTAACGACTATGTTCGGCGTTGAGTGAAAAGATATCTGTGATATTGCAAACAGGGTAGACGCAGCTTAGTCTAGTTAGAGCTTTATTTTTTTACGAATTTACAATCTATTAAATATGAGAATCTTTAAAATGAGATAGCAAATGGCCAGACCTAACTGGCTGACTTTAGTATTTACTTTTTGCTCATGGCGTAAGTCCCTTTTCACGCGTCGTTACTAGCTTTGACACGTCAGAAATCAGTTGTTTTTAGCACCTTACCCTACGTATATACATGTATATCTTTATTATGATAACAAAATGAAACACACACACACACACACACACACACACAAAGTAACAATCAACTTGAAACTAGTTTATTTACTGGATTTATTTGGTTGTCTAGGCTGCTCTGAGTCTTCGATGAGCGCACATGCTACTTTCTTTGTTTTCTTAGCTATCACTATGTGGACATGCGGATGGCCAGGCTGGTCTGAGTCTTCGCTGGGCGCACATGTCACTTTCAAATGGTTTTGTCGTATCATGGCTAATATTATGCAGGCAAATCTGTTTGAACAAATTTGGTTCGCATAAGACGTTATCTGAAAACTCACAACTAACTTTAAATCAGAAAGATTCAGAATTCAAAGATTAAGCCACGTCAAAGGAAAAAGCAAACGGTTAAGTAAAATGCAATCCGCAGTCTGATCATCGACCTTTGTTATTTTCCCCCCAAAAAAACTATTTCAAGTTCCAATGTTTTCCGCCGTTCTTGCGAAGGGAAACAACTTTTGTGACTTCCAGTTTGCAGGACGACAAAGCTTTTCCAAAATGAGGTCTACTTTTAAAAGAATGTCATTTTTTTCATTTCAGCAGTTTTGAGTCAGTGCTTGACAAGGTATTTAGTAATGGGTAGAAATAACCTGACCTTCGACCTCTGACTGTGGCCTTGAACTTAGGTGTAGAAGCCTTTGTCTTTTGTGTTTGGCATCCAATTAAGCTTTATCTTTCTGTGAAGTTTGAGTAAAATTTGCTTAGGTACTTTTCTGAGCAATTGCTGAGACATAGTTTGACATCTGATCCCATATTGTGACAGTGACCTTGGGCTTGGGAACATAAGTATTATACGTGACAAACCTTCTCATTATGCTTTACCTTTCTGTAAAATTTGATGAAATTCGCTTCGGCAGTTTTAAAGTAATCGCAGAGACATAATATGACATCTAAACTCTGACAGTGATCTTGACCTTGGACGTAGGAACCTAAGTCTTATATGCGATACATTTTCTTATTATGCTTTATTTTTCTGTGAAGTTTCATTAAACTTGCTTCAGTAGTTAAAGCCGAGACATGATTTAAGACATGATTTGACCTTTGACCCTATTTTGGCCTCGACATTGGGCGTGAGAACCTAAATCTTGTCGCGACGCTCGTTCTAAATATGCTTTATCTTTCTGGGAAGTTAAAACTGCTTCAACAGTTCTAGATTATCGCTGAGACAGGATTTGTTACGGACGGGTGCACGGACACACGGACGGACTGACGGACGGGAGGTGTGATTTTAATATGCCTCCCGAAGTCCTTTCAGGAATAAAAAAGAAGTATGCACTGGAAGCTTCCCCATAAGGTATACCACGTTTTCTGGGAGGTCAGAAAAAGTACAGTACAATGGCTTCGATTTCTTGGAGACTGCGGAATCACATCGCGAACTTCGCAAGACTTACAAGCCCAAAGTTTCCTAAATTTCATCTAGATGCGTATGCTGAAGTGACTGTGAAACTGATTGTTTCGTAAACTTGTTCGCTTGTTGCTTTGGCATCCATGGTTAACAGACTTGAAAAGAAAACATTTCCAATTATGGGAAGACAAATTATCTTTAGACTTTTTTTTACCTGAGATAACATTGGAAGAGACTGAGATACGCTTTAAAAGCACTACGTGCGCGTGACATCTCTGAAAAATGATATAATGTCGATTTATGGAATTGAGTTAGCAAAATCATCTGTCACCAGCAATTTTTACGAGTTTTGGCTATTTACAGACGACTGTCACTAGCAAAATCAACGAATATCGGCTAGTGACAGACGACTGGCAGTAGCAAATTTTTCGAATATTGGCTAGTGACAGTCGTCTGTCACTAGTCACTCCGTTTTTTTAATTAAATTTATTTATTTTTATTAGTGAAAGGTGATGATACAGTAATACGTCAAGCTTTCAAAAATATATGTATTCTGCTGGCTATCACTCAGACGTGTAATTATTTGCGTTCAAATTTGTATATTTATCATGTTCTTAAAAAATTATCTTTATTTTTAAAGTCATTAGTCTACTGAGTAATACAAACTTAACGAAGACTAGTTGCAAATTATATAAGTATTACCTCCCTTGAAACATGCTATATTGGCGAGTCATAGGAAAATCCTGTTTTATGCCATATGCGACAAACAAAGGTACCTATCAGATTGCATTTTGCGCAGTCTGATCAATACCATGTGGGCGATCGTATACATTTACCTGTTGTCGGATGTGGCTAAAAAATATTGCATCGAGGCAAAGCAGCGGGCGAAATTGTATGTATTTTGTGACGTACGCGAAGGTACATTTTTTTATATATATAGTTGAGAACGAACTCTCCGGCATATACTAAAATATAGAGTGGAGTCAACCTTTGCAGTGGAGCCTTAGAGTGGAGTGTTTCTCCTTTCTTTTTTTTTTTTTTTTTTTTTTTGAGTTTCTTTTGGAGTCAGGTGATAAGTCGCAGGATGTTAGATGATGACATCTCCTTGACTCAGAGACTATCGGAATTAAAACCAGATCTATTGCTCATTAGTCCATTGTCAGTGTACAAATAAGCTGGCTGTGTAAACGGAAATAAATACCCAGTAATCAAGTAAGCCCACCACACCAGCCAGCTAGTAAGCCAGTAAGTTAGTTCTTATACTTCTTTTCAAACAGTCAGATGGTACAATTTGATTTGGTAGGAATTTGACATGATTTATGTACCTATTAAGTTCAGCCGGCAAACCTATTTCAAACTGCCAAAACTTAATGCTGCTGACTCGGATAAATACGTGTATACAGTATGGCCATACTGTTTAATTATTGTTCCCAAAAGTATACTTGGCCTGGCCTTGCTTGGTTCATGGTATTATGCTTTCAAGCAAGCTATTATGTGATTTCAGATAATCTGGCTAGTGCAGAAGATAAATCAGAAAATGCCCCTTTGCATTTTGCAACTGGTCATTGCCCGAAAATGGTGCGGCAAGGTTTCTTTTCCAGACATTTTAAGTCAGATAAGTTCACGCAAAATCTCCACTCCAAAAATACCACTCAAAAAAAAACACACGCCACTCCATAGGTTGACTCCACTCCATATTTTAGTATATGCCAACACTCCTGGTATTTTCCGAATGAGCGTGACGTATCGTTTCTTCTAAAAATAACTCGGTATCACTAAACGACATGAATACTGGCTTGCGGCCGAAACCGCAAGCCAAAAAAACGAAGATTAAATATTCATTGACCTTTGATATTATTGGCTAAATTTTGACATACACGTGATTTGACCAATGAAATCTTGTGATATGTGGAGCAGAAGTGGAACTCTACACGGCTGCGCGGGAAAATAAATAAACACAACAATTTATAATAAGTGTAAGTAAAATAAAAAAAAAAAATAAAAAAAAAAACTCGATTAGCATACAAAGTACTCACTTGGGACAGCATATTATTACCAATGCTTTTACCATAATGTGCTCAAATATTGGGACTCCTAAAAACCATTAATTTTCCAAATGGAAAATTAATGGTTTTAGATGTCCCAATACTTAAGCACTTTAGGGTACTAAATTTAGCAGGCTCTAACACGCTGCCAAGCCTATAGTTTAGTTAAAATACAATATTTACATTCTTTTTGTATTTACTGAAAAGCCCAAAAGTAAACCATTGGAACGTTATATAGTTTACATTCCAATAATTACATTGAGACACAAGACGTCAATGACGTCAAAATAAACAATGGCTCTCTACAACCTGATTGGACGTCAGCATCGTCATGACGTCATACATGCCGTTCTGCTGTTAGCAGTAAAAAGTGCGTGTACATGTTTTACTCCTTCAATTTTAGCGATTATATAAGATTTTTCATCAAAGATTTGATAAAAATGGATGTAAATATTAGCAATGAACTTAATTTTTCTAATGTTTATCGAAGTGTAAACTACATTGGTTCACTAGCAAAGTTTACATGAACCCCTTCGGGGTTCATTCACTTTGCACGTGACCCAATGTAGTTTACACTTTGATAAACCTCAGAAAAATGAAATTCACTCCTTTAGTGTATGGGGTACACCTTCATATTTTGATGGAACATCGGTCACTAAATTGGTTAAGCGCTAGCTTGCAAAGTTAGCCGTCTGAGTTCGAATCCCGCTGGAGGTGGAACTATACTCGAAAAAAATATTAAAGGGTCAAACTTTTGCCCCGCGATTTCTGGAACATTTCAAACATTTGGTAAAATAAATAATTTCCACCTTCTATTTCATTCATTTTACAAGGTTTGTACACATGAAGTTTGAAAATATAGCCTATATCTTGACCAAGTCCATGCCCCGAGGTTATAAAACTTTTTTCATGCTCAACTCAGCTGAGCATGAAATTTTCTCGGCTGATAAATATGAAAATGCCAACTAATGTTGGCATTTTCATATTCATAAGCAGAGAAAATTACATACTCCGCTTAACTGAGCAAGAAAAGACCTGTACTTATAAGTAATTTGCTATTTATTAGCAGGTAAAATTTCATGCTCAACTCAGCTGAGCATGAAAAAAGTTTTATAACCTCGGGCCCAGACTTCAATTCACACTACCCTCAAAATCAGAGTTGTTTGAAGTCCATAGGGAACAAATTCACCAAAATTTTCGATTTCGCCAATTCATGAATTTTTTGAAAAAATGCTCGACAGTCATCAAGTTTAATCATTTTTAAGGTCAGCAAGCTATAAGAAGTTTAAAACTCATAGCAATTTTAGAAGTTATTCCCGACCAAACTGACACACTATCAATTCTCTATGGGAATTCAAACAACTTTCATTTTAGGGGTAGTTTGACTTAAAGCTTAACCTTGGTCAAGACAAAGGCTATAGGTTCAAGCTTCATGTGTACAAAACTTGTAAAATGAATAAAATGGAAGGTAGAAATGATTTATTTTACCAAATGTTTGAAATGTTCCAGAAATCGCAGGGTAAAAGTTTGACCCTTTAATATTTTTTTGAGTATATTTTCAACCGCAAAAAAATGACTTCATTGCACACACTTTCATAATCACCATTCTATCTCCTCAATATGACTGAAATACTGCTGAAAGGGCCGTAAAACCGCAGATCATCCATCCAACCATTCAAGTGTTTTTCGCCATTTTACAAAAAGACAGCTTTTGTTACCTGGTCGGTCGATGCACAACAGTCTCCCTTCTTTATCAGTGCCCGGTACCACAAGACACATACTGAAAGAATGAAAATGTGAAACTCTGATTCTATTTCTATTCTATCCCATAACCTTACTAGGTCGTTGGGGCACCACCGATGACTTCGAAACAATCCCTTTCCACCTTGTCCTGTCTTCAGCTGCCTTAGTTGAGCTGGCAAAATCCATCCCTGTCCACTCTTTAATACATGTATTGTCTTCTCACCTCTTCTTCTGTCTACCTCTTCTTCTTTTTCCTTTCACTGTGCCCTGTAGAATCGTCTTTGCTAAACCAGAAGACCTTGAGACGTGGTCACACCACCTTAGTTTCCGTTTCTTGACCAGCGTCAGGAGTTCGTCATATTCTCCAATGGCTGCTTGGATTTTCCTGCGAACCTCCTCATTGGTTATAACTTATATGAGGATAGCGATGAATCTGAGAGGCATAACTCCGACAAGAAATTATGGAGAGGAAGCATATACGAGGGGCATTTCAGAAATAGTGTAGATGAGTCCGCCATTCCTTGGAATGTTGACCGATTTTTTTTTAATGTTTGTCCTAACTTTTAGGTTTACATGTACATATCACCCAATGGCCTTTACTCAAAAAAGTTGAGTCACTGGTATTTTCTTCAAAATATGCCTTGAAAATGGTTGTAAGGGTAAGGACACAGTACAAACGGACGGAATATTTATGCAAGACAAATTCATATTTTCTTAACTCTGGATACAAGCAGCTCTAGTTTGATACCTATATTATTTGTTACACTGAAAATATTCCAGTATGAAAAGCATTGCATCAGCTTTGCTAAAACATAAGATTTGCAATGCAAAGTAGACTAATCACGGAACAATGCGCATTCCTGATGACGTCACTTCCTGTGCTTAATTGAAATGTATAGTAAGCTGTTTAATCTTCGGTTTTAAGGTCAATTTAAGTGAAAGCGAATGTTTGATGACAGATATGAAAGAAAAAATAAATAAAATTTTATTCGTCACGCTTGTTTTCTGTCATAAATAATCTTTTACGGCACTTTATGCTCTTTTGTCAGTGGCCTACCTGATGTTTTACGATAAGTTTCCCCACCCACCCACATATTTCAATGTCAGTATGTCATATAAAATATCAAGTTTTTCAAGTCTTTATGTATGGATTTTAGTTTCAATATATCCTTCTAATTATTTGCAATAAAAAAATTAAATGTATTTAGCCTGTGTCTTTTTATTAGAAGATCATTTCATTTTATTCTTTATGTATTTTACATGAATTGCTGCTACTTTGCAACTTCCGGCGTGGAGTTTGCACACTTGTCATCCAGTTTCGTGCGTGATTTGATGCCAGTCGTAGCAAAATATACTGACCTAATCATTTCAGTAATAAAATGTCTGTCATTTGTTGAAATTGGATGCGAATAAGTAAAAAATCACAATTTATTGGTATAATGCATCTATAATAACTTTGCACATATAAACTCATAGCATAGAAAAAGATCTCGTTTATCATGTTACTGGTGTAGAATCTGGAAACGATTTCTATACAACTTTCTTATTTTACATTTAAAGGACAGTATTACGTGTTTCTTTATTAAAATATATCATTTTCTCATTGAGAAAACAGCAAAAGAACACAAAAGACATTCAGTGAAAATGTACAGTTTCCAGTATCTACACCCCTATGACGTATAAGCACGTGATTTCATGTATGAGTGACTTGGAAATTCTTTTAAGGCTTGCCATTCTAAACACTTGAATTACCTTTCCAATGATATAGAAAACCACTGCTAAATATCAGCCAATAGACTACCCTGAGATCATTTACATTTTTTCTGAAATGCCCCTCGTTTCTTAAGGTGGTGATTTATGGTAAATGTAAAAATCTGCATAAAACCATAAAAAAGTAACGTATCTCCCTGAAAGTTAGCAGACTTCTTATTTTTGTTGTTCTTTACGGTTTAGAATACAAAATAGACATACATGCTGCTTAAAAAAGTGTTTTTATAAGGAAAGATCAAAGGGTAATTTTCTGCGAATAAATCTAAAAAAATAATATCGTTATTGAAAATTTATGTAGTGCTGAAGGTGCGTTATTGCATAATGAAGAGCGTCCTAGCAATTAATCTATTCAACTCTTTCTCAAATTGTAATGTAGACCAGATGAAAAGGGTAGCTTTTTCTCAAATGTTCAACCATATACAAAGTCAATGTACATTGGACGCATTTATTAAATATAGGGTAGGCAAGCATACCTTTGTAACACCTACAGTATAAATAATACATTCTGACGTGATCACTGGTGTGTAGATGAAATTGTTCAACCTTGTCAAAATAGTCTCACCTGTCTCACATGTGTGTTTTGACAAAAAAAAATTGGACACAGACTGCATATTTTTTCATCTGCTCAGCCTGATAATGGGTGAAAGGGTTTGAAAAAATAATTGCTATGACGCTCTCCATTATGCGACAAGGTACTCTAAGCATTAAGCATATTTTAACACAACAGCTACAATGTACTTAAGATTCATCCTTCACTTGAGCTACAAGAACAAAACTCATCTATTTTGGTCAAGTCGGGTAAAAAGTCACCGACTTACTTCTGTATCCCTTTCAAATATCTGGTATATATATTTGTGTATGTAAATTGTCTTTGTAAATTCATGATTATGTGTCAGTATGTTGAATAAAATATTGTTTACATTAAGTCGGGTAAATTCGGACAGCCGGTAAATTTGGACACTGACATTGTTTCCTTTATATGTCATTTGTTTGGAATTGAAACAAAATTAACTGGGCACATAGTGAAATTCCTGATGAGACGGCTCATTATGAGACGTCTCATCTGGAATTTTTACCGTTTGCAATGGTATGTCCGAATTTACTCGCTGTCCGAAGTTACCCGACTCGATCCTACTCTATGACATACCCAGTGCCAATGATTTCTTGTATATCAGGATCACATGAGTCTAAATCCCGAAACCATTCCGGTGTGTCGGTTCGAGCCTTCCAATAGTTCTCGAGTGTTTGTCTAGCTGTCAGCTGGGTAAATTTGCGAACACGTAGAAAACGAAGTAGGAACTTTATGTCTGAAGAAAAAGTACCATAAAAAAAAGAAGAAAACATATCAGGTGATTCTGATTATAAAACTCTCCCTCTCTCGAGCGCAGTACTTTTAAATACATTAATTAAACTGGTTGAAGCCCCCTCCACGCCCCACCCCGCCCCTTGCACCCCAGTAACTTATTAATGACCATTCAAGGACGGTACCTTTTAAGTGGTTCCAGGCCCGGATCCAGACCATCACATACCGGTGGGTCTCTGAGTAACTGGTGGGACTGGGAGGTGCTAAAATGCATATGTGTGCATGTGTGGGTGGGTGGGTGGGAGTGGGTGGGGGAGGGGGCTCAAAAATCAATGACAGATTGATGAGATTTTGATAATGTCCATTTTACCTTGAAATCTCATTAGAATCGCCTGGCCGAGTCACATGATATATTTTAATCTAACCAGGCCCAAGTGGCGGAGCTCAAGCCCGAAAGCCCCCCCCCCCGCCCCCCTGGATATGGGGCTGGGTTTTTCTTGTTGTCCCGTTGTCCATGTACCTGTTGTGGGATTCATGTTTTAGTCGGGGTAGCTGAATGACCACCTGACTGGGAAAGAGCTGTTGGTTCGGTTTACTGTCGCTCAGTGCCTTTTGCTAGCTGCTGTCAATGTATGTATGCACTTCTTTCCCTTTTGGCTTTGTGGGCAGGATCTTGGCACTGTTTGTATCGTTTCTCTTTTTAGTGTACAGTTGTGTATCTTAGAACTGGGACGTAAATCTAAGTGTCATTAGTAATTCGGCATCCTGATTTGTGAACTGGATGCCTAGAACGACGCTCCAGTCAGGGCAATTTGATAAATGAGCCGCGATACGAGAAAACCAACGATGTGGTTGTGTGCCCAGCGCAGACTCAGATCAGCCTGGGCATCTGCCCAGTCTGATCAGACTCGCGCTAGGGTAGCTAAGGGCCTAAGCTACCTTCATGCGGACAGCGAATACTCTGATCAGACTGGGTGGATGCCCAGGCTGTTCTGAGTCTGCGCTGGGCGCACAACCACATTGTTGGTTTTGTCGTGTCGCGGCTCATTAATAATAATAATAAAAAACACCCTTAGTATGTACAATAGACTGGCTCCAGGCCTTATGTTTTATTTGCATATCTGTAAGAAAGCTAGCTCTACATGGAATAATTTTTACATCAAGTTATCGCAGAGTAATCAGAATATAAAGAGCTATTGAATTATTGAATATTGAACTATTTGAATACATATAACCATTTAGCCTGGAAGCCAGGTTATATGTACAACTGTCACATGTTGGATCTTTCATGAGTGATCATGTATTATTGAATTTATTAAACGAGTTGGGGA
Source organism: Ctena decussata (assembly GCA_963989385.1). NCBI lineage: Eukaryota > Metazoa > Mollusca > Bivalvia > Lucinida > Lucinidae > Ctena > Ctena decussata. The sequence continues at coordinate 76,234,453 of OZ022503.1, read as the reverse complement.
AAAAGATAAGATGCAAGGCCATGCCCGACGAGTTTAATAAATTCAATAATACAGGAGCACAAATGCAAGATTCCAATTATCATATGACTCTAAAATCAAATTTTGCACTAAAATGTCACGATTTTGCAATCAGAAAACGCGACTTTCTTATGGACGTCAGCACATAACGTTACGACGTAATTTGCATATTTAATCCACTAGTTGATTATCGTTTTTAATGTATGACTTTCTTACACTTACAGAAGCGATGTCATATGATAAAGTCTATTCATGGCAAGCACTATTCCGTTTTAAAAATTATACTATATGTAAATTTTACGGTAAAACCGTGACTGGCAGCTGGTTGCCACGCCATGTTCCGTATTATTACGGGGCCGTGACACTTCGATTCTTTGCTGTGCCGAAAATCTGCACAGACCAGTACAACACTTCTTTTGTCAAGATTACATACTACATGTATAAAGAAATTATCATTCAATGCTGAAATACTTAGCAAGATTTTAATACAAGATGGTTATTTTCCATTATTACAATTTAAAGTTACGGTACTGTCCCGTAATTTTACGGGACATTTCTGGATGCACTGGGTCTTTCTGCCATAATTTTCACATAGAATTCTGACCCGGTCTTACCTAGTGGTGTATGTAGCCAGTCTTTCCTCTGCAGGGCCCACTCCCTGAGGGCTCTCACACTGCCCAACCTCTCGGCGTCTGTCTCCCGGAGTTCCTTTTCAGCCTTCTTCCTTCTGGCAGCATCCAATGGGAAAGTGTATTCTGTATCTGTGAACCGTGAAATCAAATTTACTTAATGTACACCGATACACCTTCCTGTTTCTCCAGCTATTTTGCAAAGAAAATCAACCTTTTTGACTTCATGTCAACTAGCTGCTCCGGACAAAAAAATGGGGTCTTACTCGAAAGGAAAGAATTTTCTCCTTTCCGCTCAGTGTTGATCCTCCAGCCCCGGATCCAGGGGGTGGGCTTTGGGGCTGCAGCCCCGCCATTTGGCCTCTGTGTTATGTATAATATGTAGGCCTCCAGATAAAAAGAAGTATCTGATGACAGTTTGAGAAAAATTATCCAATGTGGTTAGATCAAAATATTCAAAATATATGTTGCGATATCTCATTAGAATCGCCTCGGGGAGGCGATTCTAATGAGATATCACAACATATATTTCAAGGAAAAAATATATAAAAAAATTCTCTTGAAATTGAACCATAAATATGTCATACTTTCAAGCCCCCTCCCCCACACAGATACATTTTGGCACCTCCCAGCCCCGCCAGTTATCCAGAGCCCCACCAGTACGTGATGGTCTGGATCCGGGCCTGTTACTCGAAAGGAAAGAATTTTCTCCTGTCCGCTCAGAGTTGATCCTCATCGGGAAACACGGCAAAATGAAAATGGCAGACTTGCTCCTCCCGATTGTGAATAGATTACCGTACCAAACTTATTTTTTTGCTCTCCAAGTTCTATGTTAAAATTTTGTGTTTTGATATAATATTCCTTCCAAAGTCTCCCTTCGCGGGGAAACTATGGTAGGATTAGCTTTCTATAAATTTTTATGGTTTCTCGTCCCATTTTAAAACTGGACCATGCTGATCGCACGTCACTCGGGATCCGGCTGCGAGTTCCATCTGGCCCACACTCCTCTACCTTTGTCTTCCTTGGAGAGATTTTTTTTCCATCTAGAGTTGATCCCCTATTAAAATGACAAAGTTGCTTTCCCTGAAAGTGCATCCAATCACCGAAAGTGAATCCAAAGAAGGAGGCATATCTGTACGTATGTCTCCACTTCCAATACAGTTAAACTATCACACACCGTCCAACCAGCTGGTGATGGCACTGAGCAGTCGGAACACCGCTCGGCCATTTCCGTGAATTTGGTTCACGGAATTGGCCGAGCGTGCTTCGATTGGGCACTGAGGTGTTTACAGTGATGGCAAATGCGTCAAAACGAAAGTAGATAGAGTCATCGGTAAAAATAGACGACAAAATCGCGGAAGGGTTTATCCTCATATTATATGGAAGTTGCTCAATGCCTGTAGATTCTACAGTATCAGTCTGAGTGGCTTTCTTACACAGATAAGCGTATGGCAGATCTTGAATGTGCAATTTTTTTTTCAGAAAAGAACCAGTGAAAAGAACACACAATTTGCATTTTGGCTCCCATTAAACGAATCTGAGTCTCTGAGATGTGCTAATCTGTTTGCTTGCATGCAAAAGAATTTCAATTCCTTCCGGCATTTTATCGTCTCTTTTTACCAGCAATCTTGACGCATCTGTCATCACTAGACATGTCATCACTTCAGCTGGTTGCACGGTGATTAACTTCAGCTATATCCACACAATGATAATACGGCGGAAAAAAGCGGAAAGGGTCGAATGGCGATTTCTACAGACTTGTTTACATAATTATGTAATCGACCGTCCGACCTTTTTGACATGTCATACACTTTTACTTTAGTTTAAACAATATTCATTCATATAAACAGCAATATAAACACTTTACAAGGTAGATCTATATTGCGGATATTTTATCTTTCAAGGACATTGATTTTAAATATCATATCTGAATATGGAAAAAGCTAAGATCGGTTATACAGGGAAAAATAGGACTGACAAGTCTTACCTTCTTTTTCAAGGTCTTCCATTTTGCATGATCCAATCCACCCGATTATTTCCGGGTACGATTTTAGGCCCACTTCGACTCGAACTAAAGTTCCTACCACAGTAGAATTTTTGGGCATGCGCACTCGCATTACTAAATAGGAAACGCGCTTATATGGGATAAATAACGCCTAAGTAGGAAAATAAAAATGCGCTTATCTGGGAAAACAGAAAATGCCTCTGAAATTATAAGATAAATCTGCTATGAAACAGCTGCATTCTTCTTTTCGCTGTCAAATCAAAGATAACCGAGACATGAGTAAACCTGTCTCTTTCCCTTATGCTTTACAATCTGATTAGAGACTTCATCCCGGGCTGCGAGGTTCAAGATGTGCGGCGGCAGAAAATATCGAAATTTGAATTCAATTTTATATTAGTGGTACCCATCTTACGATGTAAGAGTCGCTGCGTAAGTGTTTCAGGGAACAAGGTACATTTTTCTCACAGCGTGATAGAATTATCATATATCGCCTGCTACAAATAATTCGCAGATCAGGTAACTGACAGATATATATTACATCTTTGCCCTTGATTATCAGCTCCTGCTTACATTCAGTCACTGCTGACGCATTTTAGCTCACCGAGACGAAGGCCCGAAGAGTTATTGTTATCACTTTTCCGTCCGACGTCGATCGTCCGTCCGTTAGACTTTTTGCATTGGGCCTAGGGCTTTGATAGTTGGTATGCAGCATTGTCTAGTGCACCTCTACTAAGTTTGCTCAAAAAGTAGCCGGGCAGGTCCGAAACGGCCCTGTAGCGGGGGTTTCCGTTACAAATCCTCTTCTCCAAACTGCTAGGCTCAGATGCTTGAAATTCGGTGTGTATCATTGCCTAGTAATCCTTTGCCAAGTTTGTTCAAATGGTGGACACAGGATACAAAATAGCCCCGGCCCAATGGGTCCTTGGGTTTGAACCATAGAAATACATATGAAAGTATTCAAAAGTCTATGTATTCAAATCCATTTGGCTAAGATGCTGGAAATATAGTATGTGATTCTTTACCAAGTTTATTAAAATGATGGCCCCGCCTCTTCTTGGGGTCATGTGTTTGATCTAGAGAAACATATAGAAAAACATTCAAAATTTAATTTTCTTCAGAACCACTCGGTCCAGATGCTTGAAATTTGGTATGAAGCATGGTTTTGTAGATCTCCAGCAAGTATGTTCAAATGGTTGTCTCAGGGTCCAAATCGGCGCTGTAGCAGAGGGTTTTGGGTTCGAAATGAAAAAAAAAAAAAAAAAAAAAACACTTAATATTCTTCTCCAGATGCGCTGGGATCAGATGCTTGATATTTGGTTTGTAGCGTTTACCTAGTTTCTTCAAAGGGTGACCCAATTATGTCCTATGGGGTCCTGGATATGAACCAAAAGCGCGTGTCACGTGATAATGGCGACAGCATAACTTTTTTGTCGCTCTTGAAAAACCTTAAAAAGTAGTGTTTCTGATTCAGTGCGGGGGGAAATTTTTGGACTTTGTGAATCTGTAGTGATGTAGCAATTCGATAGTGATTTATTTTGGATTATGAAAACAGATTTAGGAAGCATCTAGGTAACTTTTTCTACACTGTACTCAAAAATAATGAAGAAATAGCCATTGTTTACATTGTGAACACTGTTTTCTACTTTATGAATGAATCGTGACTGCTTAAACGACCCACGCCGGATTGAGAGTATACTACTCAAAATTATTAAGTACAGTACAATATTATGAGCGAGGTTACGAGTACTCCTGCTAGCTCAACTCAAAACAAAACAAGAGGGCCATGAGGCCCTGAATCGCTCACCTGAACAATTGGCAAGGTGGCTTTTACTTATCATGTCTGAAATTGTCAAAATATGAGTTTTGGGTCAAAAGTCAAAGAATGACCATGACCACTTGTACTCATAAATCTTCATGTACTCATTAAGACAACCATATATACCATTTTTAGGCCAAAATCTTCAAAACTTTCCATGAAATCTCATGTTCTAGCATATTCCCATATTTGACCATGCCGCAAAAAAGGTCAAGGTAAACCCAAGGTCACCATTTGAACAGTCTTGGTGGTACTCTAGTACTCCATGCTATTTACCAAGTTTCAAGGCCATAGGTGTATTGGTTCTGGAGAAGAAAAATATTAAAGATTTATACAATAAGTGGTAATGGCGGCCAAGTTGGTCATGTGACCTGGACCGTTTGAACAAAGTTTTCATTCAATCAACCCCTGGAGGCTCTATATGAAATGTGTTCACAATTGGCCCTTTGGCTTTTGAGGAAATGGTTGAAAATGTCAAAATATGAGCGATCTGGATCAAAGGTAAAAAAATGACCTTGACCTCTTGTACTCATAATTCTTCATGAACTCATTAAGACAACTGTATATACCAATTTTTTAGGCCAAAATCTTCAAAACTTTCCATGAAATCTTATGTTCTACCATTTCCCCATATTTGACCTTGCTGTAAAAGGTCAAGGTCAACACAAGGTCATAATTTGAACAATCTTGATAGTACTCAAGTACCCAATGCTACATACAAAGTCTCAAGGCCATCGGTCAATTGGTTCTGGAGAAGAAGACTTATAAAGGTATTTACCATATATGGGCATGGCAGCCATGTTGGTCATGTGTCCAGGAGCGTTAGAAATTTTTTTCATTCCCTCAACCCCTCGAGGCTCTATATGAAATTTGGTTTCAATTGGCCCAGTGGTTTTAGAGCAGATTCTTTGAAATTGTCAAAATTTGAGATTTCTGGGTCAAAGGTCAAAGAATGACCTTGACCTCTTGTACTCACATATCTTCATGTACTCATTAAGATGATTGTATATACCAATTTTTAGGCCAAAATCTTCAAAACTTACCATGAAATCTCATGTGCTAGCATTTTCCGATATTTGACCTTGCCGTAAAAAAGGGCAAGGTCAACCCAGAGTCATAATTTGAACAATCTTGATAGTACTTGAGTACCCAATGCTACATTCCGAGTTTCAAGGCCAACGGTCTACTGGTTCTGGAGAAGAAGATTTTTAAAGGTTTTTACCATATATGGGCGTGGTGGCCATGTTGGTCATGTGACCTGGACCATATGAACAAATTTTCATTCCCTCAACCCCTGGAGGATCTATATGCAATTTGATTACAATTGGCCTAGTTGTTTTTGAGGAGATTGTTTGATATTGTCAAAATATGAGAGTTCTGGGTCAAAGGTCAAAGAATGACCTTGACCTCTTGAACTCATAAATCTTCATGTAGTCATTAAGATGACTGTATGTACCAATTTTTAGGCCAAAATATTCAACAGTTTCCAAGATATCTTATGTTGCAGCATTTTGCCATATAAAAGCATAAGGAAGCAAATTTGACCTTACCGTAAAAAAGGTCAAGGTCAACCCAAGGTCATAATTTGAACAATCTTGGTAGTACTCGTGTACCCGATGCTACATACCAAGTTTCAAGGCCATCGCCCTATTGGTTCTGGAGAAGAAGATTTTTTCAGGTTTTTACCATATATGGGCATGGCGGCCATGTTGGTCATGTGACCAGGACCGTTTGAACAACTTTTCGTTCCTAAGGTCCCAGGAGGCTCTATATGAAATTTGTTTACAATCGGCCCAGCGGTTTCAGAGGAGAAGTTGTTTGAAAGTGTGGACGGACGACGGACGACGGACGGACGACGGACAACGGAGCCTTACCATCCTATAAGCTCCCCCGGAGCCGCTGGCTCAGGTGAGCTAAAAACGTGAACTGTCCTCGCCAGAATTTGACATTGATATCAAGAAAAACCGGTTACTATCAGGATCTATTTCTGAATCTGAGGCAGACATATCTGACATATCAGACTTATCAGCTATTCAAACAATGGATTCCAACACTGTCACAGCTGAGGCTCTTGGAGTTGCCGCCACCAGTGACGTTTCAACACATTTAACTCTGCAGCAATCTGACATACAGAATATCGCTTCACGGATGAAGGACTCTTTTGCGCCTCAGATTAACCAAATGATTATTGACACATTCCAGCAACAAGTAACAAATCTTGTTGGTTCCATTGTAGAGGGTGTCTTGGCCGGGCTTAAAGTGCAGGTTGCTTCTCTTGAGAAAGAAAACCAAGATCTAAAAAACAAGAGTTGTAAAATTAGAGGAAGCTGTTGACAACGCCGAACAATACAGCCGCCGCAACTGTTTACGTATAACAGGCATCCAGGAGGGCGAAAACGAGATTACTGACGATATCGTCATCAATTTGGCTCGTAGTATCGATGTGGAACTCAGCCTTCAAGACATCGACCGATCTCACAGGCTGGGCAGACCAGAACCAGGTGACATTGGCACGCGGAAGCCACGGGACATAATAGTGAAATTTGCAACATACAGGATGAGAGCAAAGTTTTACAAGGCCAGAGTACTGACCAAATTTCGCGGTCATCGAGGAGTGTTTATCAATGAACATCTCACAAAATCTCGTGGGAGACTTATGTACCAGGCGCGTCGCAGGGTCAAATCTCAACAATTGAAAAGTGCGTGGTCCTCTGATGGCGTGATATTAGTGAAACATTTCAATGACAGCGTTCAAAGAATCACACGGTTGAAAGTGACTTACCTGAATTTGTCCCGCTCGAATCGCAACGAGGTGCGTATCAGGATGGAACTGCGGGATCTCGCTAATGTGTCATTTATTTGTTTGGTCAGTATAGTAGGACTTCTTTTGCATCGACAAATATTCATTAACAAATATTCATACGCGAACAATACCTGTATGATAGTCATGACTCTCATAACGGTCTTTACTTGAACCAGAGCTTCTGACAGGATAACTTTTTGGGGGTTAACCTTTGAGGGTAACTTTATTTGTGTCACTAAGGCCAATATGCCATGCTTACGAACTAACACTGGCATTTTTATAGAAGTATGCTTTATCAGCTGTCCTTGTTGGGATCTTTCAGAGGTTCTACCTCACAAATCTTGTCCTGGCTGGGGCTCTGCGTTGTTGGGTTGTAGTATAATTTGACACAAGTATAAGGGAGACCACTGCAGCATAAACAAGCACGGACTTTGACATAGTTATATTTCTTCTCACAACTCATCCTGCTGGCGTCTACTGATTGGTATAGCAATGCATCTTGTCCTCAAACTTTCAATTAACATGCCTTATGTCCTTATGCCTGTTTGCTGAGCTGCAAACATTGTAGACTCAGATTAGATGTCCAGCTTGAAGCTGTCTGATTGCCTATGACGTACAAGCTAGTAACACATTGATTGGTGATGTAATGTTAAAGTGCTGCTACGTATGGTTTACTTATGCAGAGTTGTTGATGGCGCTGAAAACTCACTATAACTATGACATAATTGTCAGTTGTTGTGTTTTGTTGGAGATGCTGACGTTGGTGTACATCTGTATCTATGCCGAGACAAAAGTTAATACTACAACCTACCTTTCAAGCCTAGATATATTTTTACATCAACATCAGCGGTCAATTCTGTATACTTTGGTGGAAGACCGAGATCAATCGATATACAATTTAGCAAATAGTTGGTCATGAAATAATATTATCTGTAATTAGCTATGTAGTTTGTTAGCCATTTTTCATGCTTACATGGTATCTTTATACGAAACATTGTTTGTTGCTAAATACGAAGGATCAGCGAACACTTGTCCTGGTTGTATTGCCAGTTATTATATATCGAAACTGAATGTTTCTTTGGATGAGTACGGTTCCGTCAATCCTCACAATTCACTGAGCACGCAGCAATGGGTGGAATAACGAGACCAAACTTTAAACAGTTCAGCAAACAGTTGGTCATGAAATATCATTATCAGTATGGTTTCGTCAATCCTCACAACCCTGAACACGCAGCAGTTGGGAAACATTGCTTAAGCGTTGATTCATTGTTATGACGTTGAGTCAACGTCGATTCATTGTTGATTAGACCACGGCCGCTTATCTCCATCAGCACAACACCGTGTTGTGTATAGGAAAATGTGCAGGAGATTTCCGGTGGTTCTGCAGGCGATTCAAAAATAAGGGTCACGAAAGGTAGGTGTCTCGGTTTAAAAGGGATATACTCTTTTCCAGTGTAAAACAAAAGAAAAGGAAAATGTCATGCAACCCTTCAATCGTTTTTCTATGAATACGAGTCTTGATCGAAGCCAGATTCTCAGTTATACAACAGATTTCCATTTTTTCCCGGAGCGAGGTGGCCGTTTTGTTGACATGCAAACATTTCAAATTTGCATTCCTGAAGTCGCCGAGTATTTACGTTTTCATCTATCACCTGTATATTAAAGGCCTCTCATATAAGTACCAGTTACGAGCCTAAACAGAATTTGCTACCTTCCTTCAGCCCAGATAATGAAAGTTGTTGTGGAATTTGTGATCCAGGAGATCGGTGGTGCTGAAGGCGATAGGTGGCGGTGCAGGAGATTGTTTTATGTTGTGCCACCAATGACCGTTTTTAACTGTTTTATAACGTAAATAATGTAGTAGCATGGCATGGTACAGATTCGCACAGCTTTCAGATTCGTACACTTGGCTGTACAATGCCTCTGCTGCATTAAGCATGCTAATTCAAATGAAAATAACGACTCCAGCAATCAGGGGATTGAATTATCAGTCAATCATTTGCACTGCAAAGCTTCTGTTAGAACTAAATGGTACGAAAGTAATGCTAGTTTGTCAATTGGATACTTACATTCGTCCCACTTTCTTTGTTTAATTACATAGTGCACACGGCCACCAATCCAGCTCATTCATCGCATATACCAATGGGGCAAAACTTTCTGTTCCTTATTTTTGAGACCAAAATTCGATAAAACAGGCAATGCTATGCGATGGGACATTCATTGGAATTTTGGACACAGGTATTGGTTTATAAAGAATTTTATGCTTGACCGTTTGAAATGCTTTGTAGCGGAGAAAAGGGCACTTTCTCCAACTTCAACGCAGATTCTCCTTTCAGTCTGTGATCCAGAGCATTACTTTTAAGGTATGTTGTAGGTCGAAATCAAGGTTATCGCATAGCATTGTCGGGTTCAAAAAAGTGGCTACTATCAAGAAAAAAACAACAATTTATTGAATTCAAGGTCCATCTCATTCATACTGCAAACAATGAGTGAGATAGACCTTAAATTCTATAAAAGCTTCAAATTTTCTTGTTAGTGAATAATTTTTGAAATCCGGTAGTGCGATGTGATTACCTCGATTACGACCTACAACTTATCTTAAAAATAATGAAGTTGACGAAAGTGCCCTTTTCCCCACTTCAAAACATTTCAAACCGCCAAGTATAACATCGTTTATAAAACAACACCAGTATCCAAAAGTCCAATGGATTTCTCATCGCATAGCATTGCCGATTTCTGATTTTAGTCTTAGAAAGAAGGAATAGAAAGGTTTGCCCCCATTGGTATATACGATGAATGAGCTGGATTGGTGACCGTGGTGTATTGATCTGCTGACATTTGCTTCTGGCTGTCATTCTGGCTAAGCAAGAGTGATGTTCCTTAGATGATGAAATAAAAGGAAAGCCTTTCTCAGAAGGTCAAACACAAGCTGCTCTGCACAAGCACACAGGCCCGCTATTTCACTATACCTGTCAGTTACAGAATTGTCAATATGTTCCTGCTTTTCAAGCAGCCAACAACAAATGCAATAATACGGCTTCGCGGCTGCGCAGTCTGATCTGAACCAATGCTCTGCTCACGTTATGTTTTAACAAATATCTTACGAGGTGGGTGACTTAAACAAGTTCAATGCATTAGTGTATCGGATGATGCGGTCGAATCTACAAAATATTCATCAAATATACATAGAGATTATTATATTTCAATTTTCATATCATGCCCCGTATCAACTCTCTACTACCATATCAGCCCACTACTGCAGTATCAGCTAGAAGGGAGTAGAGGGTAGGTAGGGGTATTAAGTGAAAACTGACATATCATAATCTATTTTTCATATATTTTATCGTGTCATTTTGTTTGTTGTTGATGCTTAACGTCTCAGTCAACAATTTTTCAGTCATGTCGGGACGAAGCCGCCGCTTCCTGAGCTCACTAGCGATATTGTATACCTAGTTGCTTACGGGGTCGTTTTGTGGCATGTCACTTTGATAGAGACCAGAGAAACAGATAACTTGTTTTCAAAAAGCATGACTCAAACAAAGATTCACCCTGCAACACATGTTTTGGGCCTTTGGTGGCACAACATAAAACAATCTCCTGCACCGCCACCTATCGCCTTCAGCACCACCGATCTCCTGGATCACAAATTCCACAACAACTTTCATTATCTGGGCTGAAGGAAGGTAGCAAATTCTGTTTAGGCTCGTAACTGGTACTTATATGAGAGACCTTTAATATACAGGTGATAGATGAAAACATAAATACTCGGCGACTTCAGGAATGCAAATTTGAAATGTTTGCATGTCAACAAAACGGCCACCTCGCTCCGGGAAAAATGGAAATCTGTTGTATAACTGAGAATCTGGCTTCGATCAAGACTCGTATTCATAGAAAAACGATTGAAGGGTTGCATGACATTTTCCTTTTCTTTTGTTTTACGCTGGAAAAGAGTATATCCCTTTTAAACAGAGACACCTACCTTTCGTGACCCTTATTTTTGAATCGCCTGCAGAACCACCGGAAATCTCCTGCACATTTTCCTATACACAACACGGTGTTGTGCTGACGGAGATAAGCGGCCGTGTAGACGTGTCTGCTGGGTAGTATTTTGCCAAAATATTTAACTGTCATCAAACAGTACAATCTATATGTCAGTCACAAAATGTTAATGTCAGTCATTAGAATTGTTCTTATAATTATTATCTGCTATTATACGGTATAGTTTGCATAGTATTTTCAGTCTATGATATTTGCCACTTTATTTATTTCCTGAGATCTTGTTTGTATTGTATTGGTTTCTAAATGTCAGTCTAACACCACCTAGTGGACAAGGAATATTGAAGCAATATTAAATCAACATCGATTCAGCGCGCTGGTGCTGATTCGACGTTGATTCTTGTTGCCACCTGGATAGTGTTGTCAGTCATTAAATATAGCCCTGTAAATACAACAATTTGTAAATAGTTCTGTCAGTCACTTACTTACTCGTACATGTCACTCGTCAGCTGTTTAAGTAATATTTCTGGAGCTTCTTTTGTGTTATGAAACATTACTATTTAAAATGCCTGAGTTTTAACTTCTGCAGCCAATTATCACTTTAAGCAGGTCTGTTGATATACAAGCTCTCTTGCCCGTAAAACCTACACACTGGGCGCACGGCGTCGAATCAGTGTTCAGTCAACGTTGATTTAACGTGATGACGTAGTCACCGTTGATTCAACGCTTATTCGACGTCGTGTGCGTGCTTGTTGGAAGCAAGGAGTTTTGTTTACTTCTATTGGACAGTATTTTCAATTATTCCTGGATTCCATCCTAGTTTAATCAACAGTTTTCAGTTATCAATACAAGTGATACAAGAATATACATAATGGCTGTGCAGACAGTCTTGACACTCATTTACCATAGCCTTATTTATACTTTATTGATATGACAATAGTATTATTAGTCACTGAACTGTAGAGTTTGCATGCCAGTTTCATTAACAGTCTCGCCACCTACTACTTATGTTGACGATCGGGTTAGTCACTGAACTGTGCAATCGACATGTCAGGTTTGTTACATGTAACAGTCTTATCAGCAAACCGCACAGTCTACTTAGCACCAGTCATGTTAACGAGTTTGTCAGTCGCTATTATTTTGTCTATTGCTATTATTCTACCAGTCTTGTTAATCGCTAATTGTACAGTTATGTGTGACATCCTAGCGGGCGCGCGAGGTTGTAATGACGTCGCACAGACGTCGGTGTGACGTGAGTTAGTCACATCGGCGTCAGTGCGACGTCACTTCGACGTCATATTCCTGCTGGACTAACTATGCCCGTATCCTAACGATCTTGTCATTTATATGGATAATATTTGCCCAGTTTACATGTCAACAGGACGTTTTATCCTAGTGTATATTATATGTGCAGGTTCTGTTACTAGTTCTGTCAGTTACCGGTTTTATTGATGAAATAGTTATTTATTTAGTTTTAAGTGCACTTACGACTTTTCTTAATAATTCCGCCTTCATTAGTCACGATTGGGTACGCGATGTTGATTCATAAACTAGTTGACTCTGACTAAACGTCGTCATGACGTTGATTCAAAGTTGATTCGATGTTGTTCCAGCGTCGTGTGACTGCTGAGCACTGAGCAATATGGTTTATATACCATCACATCTAATTTACTTAAGAAATAAGCTACCAATTGGTCTTACCAGGAAAGGGGGATCTTTCGACATGCGCTAGCAGAGACGGCTCGGGCCAGGTGACGCATCTGCGCCATGCGGTCGGGATCTTCATTGTTTTCTTCAAAATTTATATATCTGAGACAATCTATAAAATATAGAATGAGAATCCTGACCTGTTTGCACCGTTGTGGGGGCTGGCACCGGTGCTTCCTGTGCGTGCATGAAGTGGGATCCCTTTTTCGCGACCATAATCAGATAAAAATTTAGTTAGCATATTTTGCTTCATCGTAACAAGAACACTTGCTATTTTTTTCCTCCATCATATTTTTTTATCCCAATGCATTTTATAAGGATAGATTTTTTTTCTTTATTTTTTTATGCTTACTGGAGCTGGGAGAGGGAGCGTTGGCGCAGCGGGTTGTCGCTTTAATCACAATGACATATTTTGAACGGGTGTACGTTGGTATGACGGTACGTGTTTTGTTTTTACTTTTTCTTACAACAATTACATGATTCTTGCACATGGAAAAAATAGGTTAGCCGTCATGCCGACGTATCGCCGCTTGTGTAAGTTTGCTATTTTGGTACTCTTTCTTGCACTGATAGTTATATACAAGAACAATACATGTACTTTCTCAATATTAATACAACTGCATGAAAGTGAGTTCTTAGCATACAAACTGTATATTCACAGAAATCGCAAAAGACTAATGCCAGGAAAATCGTTACAAGTGAATGTTGACTTTATCTCCAACTTAATACTTTGCTTCTCCATTGTAGTGTTCGCAACATGGTTATACCTATTGTTATCCATCTCCGGTGATGTTCACCCTAATCCAGGTCCCTTATCAACATCCTCGTCCAATAATACCAGCAGCTCATCCTCGAGTATGTCTAATACTTTATTTGGTTCTTTAGATCTTACACATAACTTATCCTTTGTGCACTATAATTTCCAAAGCATTTTTTCGAAATTAGAAATATTACAGGCCGAACTTTTTGAATTCGATATCCTAGCCTTTACGGAAACATGGCTAAGCCCTTCTATCGATACAAATCAGCTACTGCTGCACTCCTTTAACACCCCTGAGAGGAAGGATCGGGCTGGCGACAACCACGGAGGTGTTATGATATATGTAAAAGATTGTCTACATTATAAGCGCCGCGAAGATTTAGAACCACGTAATATTGAGAGCATATGGCTCGAATTAACTAATAACCATAAACATGTTTTATTTGGATTATTTTACCGTCCCCCTAACTCTAATTCTAACTATTTCTCTGATATTAAAGATTCTATAGCACTGGCAGTTGATTTACCAGGGGCGGAGTTCTTTCCATCGTAAACGGGGTTCCATTGCACACAGCCTTTCATTATCACAAGCCCATCGTCCTGATATGACTGAAATACTGTTGAAGAAGGACGTAAAATCACAAGTCATCCATCCATCTATGATTCACCAGGAATCTCGGAGATAATTATTACTGGTGACTTTAACTTAAACTTACTTAATCCTCAAACAGCGAGGAAAATCAATTCAATTTGTACCCAGTTTTCTTTCTATCAATCTATAACTCAGCCCACACATTTCACTGAACACTCATCCTCATTAATAGATATTCTTCTTGTTAATAACAAAACACATTTGATAGTCAGTGGAGTTGGTGATCCTTTTCTAACCCAAGAAATAAGATATCCTTGTCCAATATATGGTATATTTAAGTTTTATAAGCCTAAAATTGCATCGTTCACGCGACACATTTGGCATTACGATCAAGGTAATTATGAGTTACTACATAATAAAGCAGCATCTTTTGACTGGGATTATATCAAGGATATTGACATTAATACTTACGCAAATAACATGACTACTACGGTAACTACTATTGCTAAAGAATGCATACCTAATCGACACATCAAAGTTAAACCCTCAGAACCACCTTGGATTAACTCGAACATTAAACGAAATATTAGAAAACGCAAAAGAGCTTATAAGAAAGTCAAAATAACTAACTTAGAATCAGACTGGAATAAATTCAAAACATTACGTAACAAAGTTGTTCAAAATATTCGAGACTCTAAAAAATCATTTTATGATAAAATTGCAGCAAAACTTACATCTGAAACACTTTCTTCGAAAGACTGGTGGTCTACACTAAAATCGTTCATTGCTCCTAATTACAAAACAGCCATTCCACCGCTCGAATTTAATGACGGTATACACACTGAAGAAACCGACAAGGCTAACATTTTAAACAATTCTTTCCAAAGCCATACGATTTTAAACGAACAGAACGCCCTTATTCCCAACCTTCCCCTAGCTACTGTCAGTGCACCTCTAAATAACATTGTATTGTCTCCATTAGAAGTTGAATCGGTTCTTAAAACTCTGCCTGCTGCCAAAGCCTCAGGTCCTAATGGCCTGAGTAACCGCCTTCTTCGTAAACTGTCTAAAGAGCTTTCGCCACCATATTGTTCTCTCTTCAATCAGTCACTGCGCGAGCGTATAATTCCTTCTTCATACAAGGAAGCCAATGTTTGCCCTATTCCTAAAAAAGGTGACCTTTCTGATGTTTCCAATTATCGACCCATTTCTTTGCTCAATTCGGAAGACAAAGTTTTGGAAAGACTCGTATTTAAATACTTATTTAACCATCTACGTGATAACAATTTACTTTCTTCTCTACAATCTGGTTTTCTTCCCAGAGACTCAACCGTCAATCAGTTACATGTAACATTTCTCTACAACACTTTTTGCCAATCTCTCGATTCAGGCAAAGAAGTACGGGCTGTTTTCTGCGACATCAGCAAAGCTTTTGACCGTGTGTGGCACGCTGGCCTCCTTGCTAAACTTCAAGCGGCTGGTGTCTCAGGAAACGTCCATGCTTGGTTTGCAGATTACCTCTCTGACAGAAAACAACGAGTTGTTCTCCCTGGCGCTGTTTCTGATTGGACTTATATTCGTGCTGGAGTAACCCAGGGATCAATCTTAGGCCCACTTCTCTTTCTGTTGTATATTAGTGATATTGTAAATGATATTGGCTCAAATATTCGGCACTAGTCTCTTTATTATTGTAGACGATCCTGTGACAGCAGCCGCTTGCATTAACGCAGATCTTGGTAAAATCTCAGCTTGGGCGTCCACTTGGCTTGTTACCTTCAATCCTTCAAAAACTGAAACCTTACTTTTCTCTCGTAAATTAAATAGACCTCTTCATCTACCTGTCTTTATGCAAAACCATCAGATATCTGAAGTCGATTCCCACAAACATCTCGGTCTTTACTTCTCTAATGACTGCACTTGGCATCAACACATAAAATATATTACTGATAAAGCTTGGACTAGAATTAATACAATGAGAAAATTAAAATTAAGATTAGACAGAAGGTCCCTTGAAACTATTTACATTGCATTTATTAGACCACTGATTCAATACGGGGACGTCATATGGGACAATTGTACCGTGACTCTACGAGAAACAAGAGCTTGACAAAATACAGAATGAAGCGGCTGGAAACGCCACAGGAGCCACTAGACTTGTTTCTATAGCTAATCTTTATAAGGAAATCGGATGGGATTCGCTTGAAAAGAGACGCATAGATCACAAGCTAACATTATTTTACAAAATGACCCATAATCTTACTCCTTTATATCTTTAGTACCCCAGTCTGTTAGTAATATTTCACGTTATAGTCTCAGAAATTCTAATGATCTTCAAACAATAGATGCAAGAACAACTCTTTACTATAATTCTTTCCTGCCGTCAACTGTCAGAGCCTGGAATAACGTACACGCCGAGGCAAAACAATCTAACTCAGTAAACACTTTTAAAAGCTTTCTAAACAAAGACAAAACGCGCATTCCAAAACATTTCTACGTGGGCACCAGGAAAGCTCAGGTATTACACACCAGATTACGGACCAATTGTAGCTCGCTCAACTTAGATCTTTTCTTGAGAAACATTTCCGATTCCCCTTTATGTCAGTGTGGCAGCATAGAAAATGCTCAGCATTATTTTTTCCACTGCATGTACTATCAGGTCAAACGAACTGAACTCTTAAATACAGTGTCACAATACCAGACCCCTTCGCTGTCTCTCCTTTTATATGGCAATGATTCTCTCTCAGTTGGTACTAATACGGCTATATTCGAAAAGGTGCATAAATTTATTTTGGATTCTAAAAGTTTTTGAGCATATCATCTTATCAAATAGCAAGCGGTTGGTTTTGTTCTTGTCAGTAATGGAAATCGATGTGTTTGATGCGACTGTCGCTGCGAATCCGCGCTCCCTCTCTTATCCTCAGCTGCATAGTCTGTAAATTTCTATCTTTTTTTTCTTTGATTTTTCTCTCTGTCTGTCACAGCTCACTTTCTCCATTTTCTTTCTTTACTGTTTCATGTTCGGAAACCTTTCTCTGTTATTTATTCTCACCATTTTTTCATCTGTTTTTGAAATATGATATCAGTCATGTATTTACTTGATAATTTGGTTTATTGTATTTGACAAACTGTCGCCATGATGTATACATGTAAGAAATGTTTAGGGAGAGGAACTTTATAAGTACTTGTGCTTTCGTTCCAATCCCATTACATGTATTTGTATTGTATCAATGTTTATATATACTGAAAAAGTTTGAAATAAATATGTTTAAACCAAAAAAATCTATGCCAAGTCCGAGTGATGATTGTAGGTGCTATAATTAGTGAGACATGGACTTGAGTGCTCTTGTCGATTTAATTATGGATGCCAGGTTGACATAAAATTTCCAAAGTCAACAGAGCATGAGATATATAGGTCAAGGGCAAAAAATATAGAATCACCAAGCCTGGTTTGATGAGTACACTAGCTGTATTTAAAGAGAAATGAACTTAAACCCTAGAGCTGACACAATTTGGGATGTGAAATTTTACAAAATAAAAAGCACGTGAAATGAAGGTCAAGGGCTGAAATAAGTGCATTAATCCTTTCTAAGACGAAACTTTAAATCAGGTTGTAGGTATCATAGATTGAGAGAAATGGACGTCAATGATAGATAGGGTCGATGTAATTTTTGAAGTAAAATTTTACAAAGTAAGATGAGCATAAAATATGGGTCAAATGTCAAAATAAGCGAGACAATCCTCTCGCTCATTCTAAGTAGAAACTTTATACCACATTTGATGAGTGTAGGTATCATAGACTGAGAGAAAATGTAAGTAGCTATATGACCGGTGATGACTTCATACTTTGTTCTGCGCACTTGACAGTAAAGATTTCATAATTGCTCAGGTCGACAGGAGAATGGAAAGAGACTTCCAAAGTTCATACTTCATAGTTAATAGTTAAAACAACAACAACAAGAACAACAAAAATTCTACAGGCGCGACAACCGTGATCTTATCGGCTTGTAGCACAACTTGAGTATACTCCACTAGACAGATGGTCTACACTCCATTTTCATACATCTGCGTATTTTACAGTATACCAATACGCGTATGTGTGTGCGTACGTTCAAGCAGATACGAGCCTGGCATGGGAAGAGGAACTAGAAGTGGCAGTAAGCATGGCTTACTAAATACCCCCCGCCTTTAACAGTTAGTTATGTAACTTTGTCATCTAAGTTTTACATTTACACAGCATACATGTTATGACAACTACAAGTGCACATCTGTATACAAATATGTGTTCACATACTTAATACATGTATCAGTCAAAAGGTTTAGGAGAAGTAGCAACAACAAACTTTGTTTTTGAAGACTACAAAGGGGCATAACAAAGCTGGAAAACCTTTTTGAGAAAAACTGAACAATATGTGTCAACTCATTCCTTCTCCAGTATCTATGCACCAAATCTGAATAAAATGGAATGAAAATGGCCAAAAAAAACCCTTCAAGATAGGGCAAAACATATAAAAAGGGGCATTACTCATGCAAAAAAGGTCAAATTTTTAAATCAAAATGTTAATGCACATCTTCATACCAGTATGTGTTCACCTACTAAATTTCAAGAAAATCCGTCAAATGGTCTTGGTTGGTTGATTTGATGCTTAACGTCCACGGTAAACAACTAAGGTCATGTCGGGACGGTCAGTTAACCTAACCACACTATTCCTGGGCAGGCTTAGACCTCCTAAGCGGTTGACCAGTACTAAGTGCACATACTTTCGCCAGTAACTGACAACTACCCTTCTTGAATCAGCGGAAGGAGAAACGAAAGTATGTGGCCAGACCGGGATTCGAACCCAGGACCTATGACTTACGAGTCAGGTGCCCTACCGATTGCGCTACCCGGCCCGGCTCAAATGGTCTTGGAGGAGTAGCGATAACAAATTTTTCGTATGAAACCTCAAAGGGACATAACTCAACAGGAAAACCTTTCCGGAAAAACAATAAACAATACGTATCAGCTCTTTTCTTATGCTGCATCTAGGAACCAAATTTGAATAAAATTGATGCAAAAATAGCAAAAACCCTATAAAATAGGGCCAAAAATATCAAAAAGGGGCATAACTCAGGCAAAAAGGGGCAGAATTTAAAATCAAAGCCATAATGCACATCTTCATACCGATATGTGTTCACATATTTAATTTCAAGAAAATCCATCAAACCATCTAGGAGAAGTTGCGATAACAAACTTTTTTCTACGAAAAATACAAAGGGACATAACTCAACAATAAAAACCATCCAGGAAAAACTGAAAAATACGTATCAAATATTTTCTTATGCTGCATCCATGGACAAAATTTAAAAAAAAATCGGAGCAAAAATGGCAAAAACCCTATAAAATAGGGCAAAAATACCAAAAAGGGGCATAACTCAGGCAAAAAGGGACAGAATTTAAAATCAAAACCCTAATGCACATCTTCATACCAATATGTGTTCACATATTTAATTTAAAGAAAATCCATCAAACTATCTAGGAGGAGTTGCGATAACAAACTTTTTCTACGAAAAATACAAAGGGGCATAACTCAGCAGGAAAACCTTTCTGGGCAAAACTGGAAAACACGTGTCAACTATTTTCTTATGATGCATCTATGAACCAAATCTGAATAACATCAAAGCAAAACCGACTAAAAACCCCCCAAATTTAGGGCCAAAAATATCAAAAAGGGGCATAACTCAGAAAAGAGGGGTCAGATTTCGAAATGGAAACCTTAATGCACATCTTCATACCAGTATGTGTTCATGTACTTAATTTCAAGAAAATCGGTCATGCAGTCTAGGAGGAGTTGCGATAACAAACTTTTTTTACGAAAAATATAAAGGGGCATAACTCAGCATTAAAACCCATCCGTAAAAAAACTGAAAAATACGTATCAACTCTTTTCACATGCTGCATCCATGGACAAAATTTGAAACAAATCGGACCAAAAGTTGCGGACGGACGGACGGACGGACGGACAACGTGAAAACAGTATACCCCCCTCAAACATAGTTTGTGGGGGTATAATGAATACAATTCAGAAACTGAGCAGCGACAGGAGAAAACCAACAAAGTGGTTCGTCATTGTCTCTTTGATAATCTTGCCATTTTGTTTTACGAAGAGCCCATATGGCATATTTACCCGTTTTTAATTTGAGTCGCGACACAAGAAAACCAGTATTGTGATTGTCGCCCAGCGCAGACTCAGATCAGCCTGGACTTCCGCCTAGTTTGATCAGACTCTTTGTTAGGGGATTAAAGGGTAGCTAAGGGTCTAAGCTACCTCCATGCGGACAGCGACGACTCTTGATCAGACTGGGCGGATGACAATGACAATGACGAATTTTTAAAAAAACAAAACTTTATAGTTGTATCACGATACGTTTAGTTTCCTGAATGAGGCTTGGGGCTCACAGTCCTTGGGTTTCTTGGTAAGATCTATTCCATATTTATCACTACTGAGTGCCATGATTTCTTCCCTGACTTCTGGTCGCTTGAGTTCATTCTGCATGTAGGCTGAAAACATTATGGAATATAAAAGCAAAAGGAAAGATTCGACGTTTTTTTCAACGCTGTATGACTTCTGAGAATATTCAAAGGCATCTAAAGATAACTAACATGCTGTGCCTGCTATGTTGACAATGGCACATCTGAGCAGCGACAAGACAAAACCAACAAAGTGACATGTGCGTCCAGCGAAGACTCAGATCCGCCTGGGCTTCCGACCAGAGTGATTAGAGTCTTTGCAGAGTCCAAGAGTCTAAGCTACCTTTATGCCGACAGTGAAGACTCTGGTCAGACTAGGTAGATGCCCAGGCTGATCTGAGTCTTCGCTGGGCGCACATGCCACGTTGTTGGTTTTGTCGAGTCGCAGCTCATGTCCTTGGACTGAAACATGAAATACGCTAGGAGAGAGTCTGGTAACTTCGGACAGCGGGTAATTTCGGACGCTGACATTGTTTCCTTTATATGTCAGTTGTTTTGAATTAAAACAAAAACTAACTGGCAAAACAGAGAAACTCCTGATGAGACGGCTCATTATGAGCCGTCTCATCTGGATTTTCACTGTTTGCAATTGTATGTCCGAATTAACCCGCCTGTCCGAAGTTACCCGACTCTCCCCTATGTCACCACACAGAATGGTTAAGTCTTATTTTCGTGGTTTGGCTTGTACAGTGCAACGCCAAACGGGGACTGTTTGTTTTTGTGACTATCTTCCGTCGAAAAGGGCAAAAAGGCAAAATCTAATAACATTTTGCGCCCATAACATTTTTTTACGGCATTTGAAACTTGACGCAAAATATTATAAACTTTGAACCAGTTTTGCTTACGAAGTTTGGCTTGTAAAGGACATCGCTGAATTGGACCTGTTTGTTTCTGTGACTTTTCCATCAGACAGGGCAAAATTATGTCTTTGACAATTTGTAACATTTTTGGTCCATATCATTTTGTCTAGAATTTGACATTAGACGAAAAATGTCTTAACACTTGGAAAGAGTTTTATTTTCGGATTTGGCTCGTAAAGAGCAGCACCGTACTGGAACTGTTTGTTTTTGTGAGTATCTTCCATCGAAAAGGACAAATATGACAAATGAGCTGCGACCTGAGAAAACCAACAAAATGGTTGTGCGCCCAGCGCAGACTCAGATCAGCCTGGCCGTCCGCCCAGTCTAATCAGAGTCTTCGCTGTCCGCATGGAGGTAGCTTAGACCCTTTGCTACCCTTTTAGCGCTTAATGAAGAGTCTGAACAGACCTAGCGGATGTCCAGTCTCATCTGAGTCTGCGCTGGGCGCACAACCACATTGTTGGTTTTCTCGTGTCGCGGCTTAAATGTATATCTTCATAAGTTTGTGATATTTTGCGTCGATTCCACATTCGTTTGAGATTTAATATTCGACGCATAATGTTATCATTTTATAACATTTTGCGTTGTTTTAACATTTTGCGTGGTGACAACGCTGCTTTATTAGAGTATGTTGATAGAAGGATGACTGCTCAAACAAAAACAATTGAATGTGGTTTTTATACATGTACGCATGTATGGACATTCAAACTGACATCAGTTGAGAAGAATATGAAGACAGTGTGCGATGCCTGTATAGGTATTCTGAATATCCCTCAATTGAATATCGGATTACATAAAAATCAATGAAAACTGGATCTCAACAATCCAAAATTGTATCATAGATCCAAAAAATTGTTTGGGATATCCCTGCTATTTTTAAAGCTACTGGTGCATTTAATCCACAAAATGTTCTTACAGTGAAGAAAAAAAAAAAAAAAAAAAAAAAACACGGTGGAGCTGAAAATCTGATGTGAGCATTTATATTTTCTGGGGCAGGCTACGCCCCTGAAAAGCCGCAGTCACGTTTTATTACTTTCAAGGTAACCGTTGTTTGCATACTGGAGAAAAGTATCTTACCTATACAATCTTTCACTGATCCCACTTTCGAGCCAGTGTAATCGTCGGGTAGATATTCTGTGGGCAGCATGTCCATGTCAACTCTTTTATACACACTTGTCAAGTTCTTCCCTATCATGTGCACCTACATAAGATACAAAAAGTTACTTATGAATTTGAAGTCATATATCCCTGAGGATATCAGAAACATTTGATTTAATAGAAACCATCGAAAGTTGCTCTGACAATAACTTTTTAAAAGCGACTGAGCAAACTCTTAACATATAAAATCGATTTCTAGATACAACAAAATCGATTTTTTGATTTAAAGATTTACTCCCTTTATAATAATAACAAAAATGACTTGATGAAATATTTCATGCAATACCTCCGACATGGGCTAACTATACATTTGAATTAGAGTTTAGATAATAATATTTGATAAAAGTGACTCTAAACAAAAAATAAGAAATTTTTTTATAAAATCGCGGACTGCGGCTGAAATCGCATTATTGGACAAATATAATTTATTCATACGTCACAATCACGTGCACGAATAAGAAAAATACCTGTACATGATCACATGACACACGTGGTCAAAATCAATATTCTTACAGGCCGTGAGGATATAGGTAATTTGCATTTTAATTTGAAGATTATTTTTCATTCCACATTTATCGAATAAACAGACAATTTCTCAATACTTTTACGGCTAATTATGAGACTATTACATACTGTCGAACGAAATTTGGTTAAAATATTTGTTTCTGAAAACATGAAATAACCGAGGGAGACAATCTTTAAAAAATCAGTCATATATATTATTTGATTCGGTATTCAGCAAATATCCTCGGTCAGGTGGGACTTAAAGCTCTTCTCTTTGAACTGGTTGCAAGTTATGGATTTCTTCCCTGGAGCCTCCTGGAGATAATTTGAGCCATGACACGAGAAAACCAACAATGTGGTTGTGCGCCCAGCAGAGACTCAGATCAGCCTGGGCGTCTGCCCAGTCTGATCAGACTCTTCGCTAAGCGCTTAAAGGCTAGCTTAGAGTCGAAGCTACTTCCATGCGGACAGCGAAGATTCTGATCAGACTGGGCGGATGCCCAGGCTGACCTGAGTCTGCGCTGGGCGCACAACCACTTTGTTGGTTTTCTCGTGTCGCGGCTCATTTGTTGTATGAGTATTGGACGAAAAAAAAATGTCCTCGGCGTTGCATCATATTAGCAGACATGGGCGATTTCATGGCAGGCGTAATCTTGTTTCGAATGTGTGCAAGGGAAGTAACTTTCCCAGCAGGCACACAAGGTTGAATCAATCTTGAATCAATCTTGATTCAACGTTGTGACGTTGAATCAATGTGATTCAAGGTTGATTCAACCTTGTGTGCCCTGTGGAAAATTTATAAAGGGTTTAATCATTCAATCATTCAAATTGCCATGATTGTGTGTAGTTGTTATTGGGCTTTTTTGTCTAAATTTGAAACTGTATATTGGAAATTGATCAACTTTCAATATGGGCCAGCGAATGAGAATCTAGGCACTTCCCTGACAATAACAAGGGGATATCTCTGTTAAACATGTTAAACAAGCAAATTTCAACAGCAACAATATTACATGAGCCAAAAACGTCCAATGAAGTTATATTCAGCTTATTTCAGCTGAAGATGTGAATTCGATATACAAAAGAAATGAAACGAAAAGACATTAGGCCTACATTGAAAAGAGGAGGCCCGGCCGGGTTGCCCTTTTGGCAGTCCACCAACTACACAGCATCAACAAGAGGGCGTAACGTGACGTCGCACCGATGTGGTAAGGGCGTCATTTCGATGTTGTGTGTCCTTGGGTATGTTCTTAGCGGGCTATTCTATTCTATTCTATCCCATAACCTTACTAGGTCGTTGGGGCACCACAGATGACTTCCAAACAATCCCTTTCCACCTTGTCCTGTCTTCAGCTGCCCTAGTGGAGCTGGCAAAATCCATTCCTGTCCACTCCTTGATATTGTCTTCCCACCTCTTCTTCTGTCTACCTCTTCTTCTTTTTCCTTTCACTGTGCCCTGAATAATTGTCTTTGCTAAACCAGAAAACCTTGAGACGTGACCAAACCACCTTAGTTTCCGTTTCTTGACCAGCGTCAGGAGTTCATCATATTCTCCAATGGCTGCTTGGATCTTCCTGTGAATCTCCTCATTGGTTATATGGTCCTTGTACAAAATGTTCAGTAACCTTCGGTAGCATCTCATCTCAAAGGCCTGTGTTCTTTTCTCTAACTCTGCTGTCAAGGTCCACGATTCACAGGCATACAGAAATATGGAAATGACAAGGGAGCGCATAAGTTTCACCTTTGATCCAAGAGATATGTTGTTATCTCTCCAAATTGGTTTCAGCTTGGTAAGAGCTGAAGTGGCTTGTGCAATCCTTGAGAGAACCTCCTGTTTAAGCGGGCACATAATGTTAAAACAATAATGAATCAATGTTGACTCATCCTTACAATTGTGCATTAGCGTTGATACTAAGTTAAAAGTTGAATCGACGTTGATACATTCACATTATTATAATAGTAACTTGATCTGTCGTAATGTATCACGTCGAGTGGATGAGCTCATACCACCGGATCACCCGAGACGCTTGCGTCGAGGGTGATCCGATGGTATGAGCTCAGCCATGAGACGTGATACATTAAGCAGATCAAGTTACTATTATAATAATTTGTTTATTATATACCTTAGGGAACAGCCAACCATTCATATTTGCCAGCGCCAATGCATCGACCCATATTCGAACCTGCGCGGCAGAGGTATGTAGCTAATCGTGAGACAAACGCTACTGACTGAACTATGGAGGCGCGCCTTTTGACGTGTTTGTTGACGTTACGTCACTAGTCCCGTTTCTCTGGTTCTCGTTTCTACGATGCACGTTAGAAAATGACGCGCCTGAAGCTGGAACTCAGACGTAGCCTCGTTTTAAAGGATAGTGATACGGATTCAGAAAACGTCAGTTTGATACGGCTGGCTGTATCAGTTGGCCAGAAACAGGCAGTTCAAAGGGTGTATCATTGATAGGTATATAATAAAGTGTTTTAACATTGTGTTCACTAGAATGAAAATTGAAAGATCAATAAATACTTTACCCGATCTCTAAGTTTCTTCTTCATCAAAGGTTTTATAACAGCAAATAATGGGTCAAAGATTGGAGGTTCATTGTAGATCAACATGTCTTTCGTCCTACAAGGGTACGCATCCTAAAACAAAGGAAATAAAAGTTAAACCCGGCGGCCGTCGAGTCCGCAAAACACTAAAACAGTAATCCAATCACCGTGGTCTCCACCGAATCAAAATAATAAAATCGTATCCAGAATATAACAAATTGCTTAAAGCTTATCGTACCCGGACAGCAAAATATCACACCCGGTTATGTTTTCAAGGATGTTACGAAACGAAAAAAGAGCAGTTACGAAACGAAAATGAGTCATAGTTACCAAATGACCCGGTCATTACGAAACGAAAAAGAGTCATAGTTACCCAACCGCTCTGGTCATCAGGTCTTTTGGTAACTACGACTCTTTTTCGTTTCATAACAGCCCTTGTATATACATAATTAACCAGGGGTGAATATGGAGAAAAAAAGATCTTGATCGGAATTGTTTGCTCAACCTTGTATGTCTCAGTACTTAGAATGTTTACGATAGCTTATGCTGAGGGTCGTTCAAAAAAGCATCACCAATAGGCCTTTATCTTACCTGATAAATAACAGTAAATTTCTTCGAGACTTCTGTCGTGTACAGCTTCATAGAGTGTCTAATACTGAAACCCGTCAAATCTTCCACAAACATTATACCATTGACTTGTGCATTCACATTCATCAGGACCCAGTCAAACAAACATATCAACGCCTTGAAGATTTTGTTGACACCGAATTTCTTCATAGCCCAGTCTACATCTAGCGCCCCTGGAAATTACAATGGCATTTATATCTGAAACCTGTAGAGTTAGTACAGCATGGCACATTATACAGCGTCATACTATAACCAAAATAAAAAAACTTATAATAACGGCTGCTAGTGTTAGTAAAAACACTCGATTAACATAAAAAAGTACTCACTTGGGACAGCATATTATTACCAATGATTTACTAAACTGAGCAGGTTCTAACAAGGTTCCAAGCCTATTGTTGCGTTAAAAGAAACAGTTCATGGAAACATCAGTACACCTTCGTGTTTTGCAGGAACACCGGTCGCAAAGGTTTCATTGCACACACATTCATAATCACCATTCTGTCGGCTCGATATGACTGAAATACTGCTGAAAGGGCCGTATAACCGCAGATCATCCGTCCAACCATTCAAGTGTTTTTCGCCATTTTACAAAAAGACAGTTTTTATTACCTGGTCGGTCGAAGCATAACAGTCTTCCTTCTTTATCTGTGCCCGGTACCACAAGACACATACTGAAAGAATGAATATGTGCCGCGACACGACAAAACCAACAATGTGGTTGTGCGACCAGCGCAGACTTAGATCAGCCTGGGCATCCGCCCAGTTTGATCAGACTCTTCGTTGAGTGCTCAATGGGTAGCTAAGAGTCTAAGCTACCTCCATGCGGACAGCGAAGGCTCTGATCAGACTGGGCGGATGCCCAGGCTGATCTGAGTCTGGCTGGGCGCACAGCCACATTGTTGGTTTTGTCGTGTCGCGGCTCATATGTGAAACTCTGATTCTATTTCTATTCTATCCCATAACCTTACTAGGTCGTTGGGGCACCACCGATGACTTCGAAACAATCCCTTTCCACCCTGTCCTGTCTTCAGCTGCCTTAGTTGAGCTGGCAAAATCCATCCCTGTCCACTCTTTAATATTGTCTTCTCACCTCTTCTTCTGTCTACCTCTTCTTCTTTTTCCTTTCACTGTGCCCTGTAGAATCGTCTTTGCTAAACCAGAAGACCTTGAGACGTGGCCACACCACCTTAGTTTGCGTTTCTTGACCAGCGTTAGGAGTTCGTCATATTCTCCAATGGCTGCTTGGATCTTCCTGCGAACCTCCTCATTGGTTATATGAGGATAGCGATAAATCTGAGAGGCATAACTTCGACAAGAATTTATGGAGAGGAAGCATAGATTTCTTAAGAAATATCATGATCCTTTAGCGAATGATTATCACATTATCAAAAAAACATTTCATAAATACTGAAATGATAAAGGCACATACATCTCAAACATTTGTGCAAGTCTACACACGGCAAGACTCGATCTTGAGAAAATCGGTAAATGGAAAACCTGCATCCTAGCTAAAATCGTTCCCTCCCCAATGTTTCGTGAGCGTTTGCCCGTCCCGACAGTGAAATGATTCAGTGAATTTCAACGAGCAAGGATCAGTGACAAGCTCCCTGCAAACTATCTGCCAATTCCCTCCTGCGTTTCACGGGACGAGTTTTGAGAATTTCGCTACTTTCAGGAACGACAGTTATCTCAAATATCAGATTCCAACCTTCCGAGGCAAAACTTTTCTCGAGAAGTCATTTGGCATTTTACAATAGATGGGCAAAGACGACCATCTATAGTATAGGTGGTCGTCTCCGTCCATCCATTGTCAACAGCTACTACAGGTTCACCCTTCACTTAAGCTGCAAGAACAACACTCATCTATTATGGTCAAGTCGGGTAAATTCGGCAGCCGGTTAATTTGGACAATGACATTGTTTCCTTTAGCTGTCAGTTGTTTGGAATTAAAACAACATTAACTGGGCAAACAGTGAAAATCCTGATGAGACGGTACATTATGAGCCGTCTCATCTGGAACTTTTAGTGTTTGCAACGGTATGTCCGAATTTACCCGCTGTCCGAGGTTATCCGACTCGACCCTACTCTGTGACATACCCAGTGCCAATAATCTCTTGTATATCAGGATCACAAGAGTCTATATCCCGAAACCATTCCGGTGTGTCGGTTCGAGCCTTCCAATAGTTTTCGAGTGTTTGCCTAGCTGTCAACTGGGTAAATTTGCGAACACGTAGAAAACGAAGTAGGAAACTTATGTCTGGAGAAAAAAATAAAAGATAATCAGTAAGAAAAACTGATTGTAAAACATCACTATCTCTCTCGGTCAATACTTTTAAATACAGTATTTAAGCTGGTTAAGCCCCATCTCCCCCACCACCGCACACGCAGTAACTTATTACCGGCCATTCAAAGACGGTACTTCTAAAGTGGTCCTTTACAGTTACTTGTTCTTGTTGTCCAGGGGCCGTATTCATAAAGCCACTAAAGTCGTTGCTATGCGGTTGCTAAGGCTTAATATCTGTAAAGGAGACTCCCTACAACTATGAAATTTGGTCAGGAGGAACAGTCTTTGTAAGACTGTTGCTCCAGAGCAAATTTCATAGTTGTAGGGAATCTCCTTCATAGAAATTCAGCCCTAGCAACAGCATAGCAACCACTTAAGTTGTTTTATAAATACGGCCCCAGGACTATAATCATTCCTTAAAATTAAGGTCACTTTAACTGTAAGGGAGGCAATAGTATTTTTCGAAGTAGTTTTGTGTTTAATCGATAGACTACAGCCCTAAGATACTATAAAGTTTTCTAAAGCTTAAAAATCCATGTTATTAGTACAAAAGTATAAAACACGAACTTGCAATTTCAGACCTTAAGCTTAAGGCGGTCTCAGCTTTAAGTCTTGGCCCTGTTGCCCATGTCGGTAAATTCGTTCGCATGTTTAGTCGGGGTAGCTGAATGACCACCTGTCTGGGAAAGAGCTGTTCATCGGTTTACTGTCTCCGCATTTTGCAAACTGCTGTCAGTGTATGTAAATACTTCTTTCCTTTTTTGGCTTTGAGGGCAGAATATTGGATCTGATTGTAACGTATATCTTTTTAGTGTACAGTTGTACCTTAGAGCTGGGATGTTAAATCTTAAGTGTCGATTAGCAATTCTGCATCCTGATTGGTGCACTGCTGCCCAAAGCAAAGCTCCAGTCGAGGCAACTTGATAAAAAAAAAGGAAAAAAAAGTCACGACAGTCTATTCAGGGCAAGCACTGTTCCCTTTTTCAATTTTTGTCTCGCCTGCGAAGCAGAGGCGAGACTTAGGTATTGCTTTTCCGGTGTCGTCGTCGGCGGCGTCGGCGGCGTAAACTTTTGTCGAGTTTTTGCGTTTAGGTCATTTTCTCAGAAACTATAAGGCCTAGAGCCATGAAACTTGATTCATGCATACATCTGGAAAAGTAGATCTCAAAGCCATCATCAATATTGAGCCTTGACCTACATTTTACGGTTGACTAACTTCGCAAGTTTTTGTCGAGTTTTTGCGTTTAGGTCATTTTCTCAGAAACTATAAGACATAGAGCCATGAAACTTGGTTCATGCATACATCTGGAAGAGTAGATCTGAAAGCCATCATCAGTATTGAGCCTTGACCTACATTTTACGGTTGACTGATTTTGCAAGTTTTTGTCGAGTTTTTGCGTTTAGGTCATTTTCTCAGAAACTATAAGGCCTAGAGCCATGAAACTTGGTTCATGCATACATCTGGAAGAGTAGATCTCAAAGCCGTCATCAATATTGAGTCTTGACCTACATTTTACGGTTGACTGACTTTGCAAGTTTTTGTCGAGTTTTTGCGTTTAGGTCATTTTCTCAGAAACTATAAGGGCTAGAGCCATGAAACTTGGTTCATAGGTACGTCTGGAAGAGTAAATCTCAAAGTCATCATCAATATTGAGTCTTGACCTATATTTTACGGTTGACTGACTTTGCAATTTTTGGCCGCATTTAGGTCTATTTCTCTGAAACTATAAGGGCTAGAGCCATGAAACTTGGGTCGTGCATTCATCTAGAAGAGAAGAGCTCAAAGTTATCATCAATATTGAGTCTTGACCTACATTTTATGGTTGACTGACTTTGCAATTTTTGTCAAGATTTCATTTTTAGGTCTGTTTCTCAGAAATTATTAGGGCTAGAGCCAAGAAACTTGGTTCATGCATACATCTTTGCTGATTGAGCTCTGTTTTTGTGACAAAGCGCTAGCAGGCGAGACACCGCATTCCGCGGAATTCTTGTTAGTATACGTAACTTTTACGATAAAACACTGGCAGCTGGTTTCCGCGCCCTGTTCTGTCACAATTATGGAGCCGTGCCACTTCTTTTACGTTAGGAAAACTTGTCTCGAAAATCTGCACAGACCAGTATCACACTTCTTTTGACGACAAAATTACACATTATGAAGAAATTATTATTAAATGCAGAAATACTTAGCAAGAATTCAATACAAGACAGCTATTTTCCACATTTAAAGTGATGGTACTGCCCTGTAATTTTACGAAACAGGACCTGGCAACGAGCTTCCAGGTCAAAAAATAAACGTAAAATTTCCCGGTCGCATTTTTTTTACTATGCAACTTAGATTCGGCTTTGCCTGACTCAGGCAAAGCCGAATCTAAGTTGCAATGTAAAAAATCGCGGCGATGCAAGATACTTTTCCAAATTTAGGTTTATACAATTCGGATATGCCCGCAAGTAGATTTTTCCCGCGACAATACGCGTATTGGAAACTTAAAGAAACGATAAGCACGTATATATATAGACTTCTCTGGGACAGTGCTTGATGTACTTGGTCTTTCCGTCATAATTTTCGCTTAGAACCATCATAATTCTGACCCGGTCTTACCTAGTGGTGTATGTAGCCAGTCTTTCCTCTGCAGGGCCCACTCCCTGAGGGCTCTCACACTGCCCAACCTCTCGGTGTCTGTTTCCCTGAGTTCCTTCTCAGCCTTCTCCCTGCTAGCAGCATCCAATGGGAAAGTGTATTCTGTATCTGTAAACCGTGAAATCAAAATCACTTTTAAGTATACCGGTACCACTGCGACCGGTACACGTTCCCGTTTCTCCAGCTTTGTTTGCAAAGGAAACCTTTTCGACTCCCTGTTTGCTTCAATGGACAAAAGTGGGGTCTTTCTTCGGTTTATGACAGTTTTCCAATCCAAACAATGCCAAAATATCAAGGTTTGTCTTTTGAGATTGTTTTGGAAGAGAAAAACCCATTTTAAAGCTGTATTACACAAGAATATTTACACTCTTGGTGTATTTACTGAAAAGCCCTATAGTTAGCCATTGGATCGTAGTGGTACTTTACATTCCAATGATGTCATAGATCCACGCGACGTCAAATTACTTTAAACGACGTCAAAATAAGCCATGGATTTCTACAACCTGATTGGACGTCGGTGACGTCATTGACGTTGTACCGCTGTTAAAGAAAAAAAAATGCGGGTAAATGTTTTACGGCTCCAATTTTAGCGCTTATATAAGATTTTTCATCGTTTTGATCAAAATGTAAGCAAAGAACTATTAACATGTTTCTGATGTTTATCGAAGTGTTAACTACATTTGGTCGCTTCGGGGTTCATTCACTTTGGACGTTGGCGGTAGAATTGTAATGGCAGAGTTGCTCCTCCTGTGTATGTATTATCTAAACTTAACCATTTCGATAATTCAGTCCGTGTTAAATGTGTTTTGATAGCCTTAAATATTTCTACCATAGGCCCTTCGTGAGGAAATTATAATAGGAATAGTAGTGATACCTCATCGCATTTTAAAAACTGGACCCTGCTGATTGCACGTCACTGGATCCGAACTACGAGTTGCTTCCGGGCTTGCTACGGAAAAAAGCGGAAGAGGTCGAACGACAGTTTACACGATTATATAATCAACCGTCCGATCTTTTGACATTTCATACACTTGACCAGGTATATATATTGCGGATATTTATCTTTCAAGGACAGTAATCTTAAATATCTTATCTGAAAATGGTAATGTTCAAATACGTTAAAAAGCTAAGATCGGTAAAATAGACAACAACTGACACGTCTTACCTTCTTTTTCAAGGTATTCCATGGCAATATACACTTATTTGATCCGACGGAATAAACCGCATGTAAAGGGAGGTAATTAAATATGCAAATTAGGTCTAAAATATGCAAATTCGCTTTATTCCGTAAGTAAAATTCTATATCTATAGGCGGATCAAATAAGTGTATATTGCCTATTCCATTTTGTAAGTGACCAAATCCACCCGATTAATTCCGGTTTCGATTTAACCTGATGAGGGTGGGTGGGTTTGGTGGGAGGAGGCGGAAATATAGGCGGATCAAATAAGTGTATATTGCCTATTCCATTTTGTAAGTGACCAAATCCACCCGATTAATTCCGGTTTCGATTTAACCTGATGTGCGAGATTGGTATTTTCCGTCAACCTGATATAGGAGTTCGGTGTTTTCCGTCCACTTAGGCGGATCTAGTGATAGATGTAAAACCCTGACAGTGATCATTCGTACTTCCAATGATTTTTTTTTGACTTATGGACTTGTCAATCCTTATTATTGGAATGAGCCCATTTCTAGTTTTAGGGGTTTGTGGTAGATGTTTACATTATTATTGCATAGAAATTCCTTAAGCTAATAGTGTTGAGCCTCATCAAACGCCGCGTTCTGCGGCGTCTGAACGGGGCCTGCACTGTTTGTATATGTCTCATAAACGGGTTTGCAGACTAATAGAGTTCTTTCGGATCAGACGCATCTGTAAACGTAGCCGTATCTGTACGTATCGGGACGTATCGGAAAGGGATCGATTAGTTGTCTCAAATTCAATTTCCATTCGAAGATTTTTAAGGTAGCTGGGCACCAGAGGCACATGGGGGCTACCCAGGACAATCGAGATTAGTTGTTTAACTCACAGGTGGCTATCAGGATGAAGAACTGACCTGCATTCCAGGCCAATCTTCAAGCCCGTACGAAAGATATGAGTTCAGTAAAGTGTTGTAAGTTAGAATAACGGCATAAAGTGAAATGCCAATGGTCTATAGTTTAAGTTAATTCCGACTATTGCACAATGTCCCAGGCACCAGTGCTTGGCTGGAAGGCCCTGAAAAGGGCCAGGAGTCAAAGGCAAAGGGCCTGCCTCGTGACCACTGTCTGTCTGCTGGTTGGTTTGGTGGACTGCTGATGACATAGTTCGGCTGTCCTCTTCAGAGCTACAGGTGCCTCAGCCCCCACCATGCCGATGGTCCATCTTCCAAGGTTCCCAGGTGGTACTGATGGTTGACGTGTAATTGAGCATGGTGGTCCGCGGCCTCTCAATTTCTTCCCCATCCGACCTTGGGTAGCCATCCCGAGGATGGATAATCAGCCGCTGGTGGTGTAACGATTCCTAATGTTACGTCATAGCTAACACATGGGTCGTCGATGCGCTAGTGGATCCGTTGGTACTCGAGCCCACTTGTATCGTTGCAAAGGGATTCTGCTACCGTCTCAGCCGTTGGTTGATTTATTCTTTGGGAATTTATTCCGTTTTGCAGTAACTTCTCTTTTCTGTTTTTTTTTTTTTTTTTTTTTTTTTTTTTGAGAATTCTCATACGAATTTTCCCCGGGAGGCTCAGCGGAGCAAATCCATATACTCCTGGCACCAAGTTTGTCTGTCTGTCCCCGTTCTAATTCGAGGAGGAGAATTGTTGTTGTTGCAAGCTGTTCGCCTATATTGTAGCAGTGTTTCATTCGGTACTAGGATAAACCTAGTCCTAAATGAAACCTTGCCCCAACATCATGAGAATTCATTTTTTTTTTTTTTTTTTTTATATAAATTTTTATATGATTTTAAAACGATAATTTTTTGATTTCTGATTTAATAATAAATTATTTTGATGTTGATTACTTCAACCATAAGGGTATATAATTATTCTAAAACCAATCAAAACAGCTATATACTTTCTGTTTTATCTGTTTTTGCAGAGCCTTTATGTATAGCTGTGTTGAGAGCTTTTCTAAATAAATATAATAAATCTAAAGACTACAAAGTCAGTAGATTACCCTTATTAATTTATATTTATATATATCACAATTATATATGAATCAAGAAAATTATACCCAATACATCATATTAAACTGAGAATCATATCAATTCTCAGTCCAATATGATATATTTCTATTAGTACAAAAAATCTTTCTCTCCTATGAGAGATATAAAATTATGACATATAGTCATTTCAACAAAAATACTATAATAATATGAAATCAAATTAATAGACAAGATCATATGATAATAAATGAAATTATACCTCTTGATACGAGCCATGATTAATATTACGGACAGTATATTCAAACAAAAATTGAAAAACTATAATATTTTCTTATATAAGTATGTCTATAATAGTGTACTATGTAAACAGAATGGATAGATATACAGGCTTTAGCAAAACATCATAAGGACGTCAGAAAACGCATGGCGTTTAGCGGCACACATTGGGCCTACGTCAACATGCGTTCTTCTGTCCTCAATCTGTATGCCTCCATTGAACTTCGCTTAGCTATTTTCAATGGAACAAGCATAGTATTCCCATCAATTCTGTTGTATGTCCAAAATTACTTGTTTATTTTTTTATCAGTCATTGTCCAGACTGTTATGATAAAATCAAATATCAGATTACATATTTGATTTGCTTCTACTTGAGTGATATTTAAGTCATTATTGCCACATTGATATAGTATATGATTAATTTTGACATCTTTATTAATGTCATTTATGTTTTTAATTAAATCTAGTCTTTGTTTCTGAAATTTAGTACAAAATTCTATAAGATGATTAATTGTATATAAGGCTGTTTTGCAATTGGTACATTTCGGGATTTTTTTGTATAATTTTGTATTTTAGTAAGAATTCACCAGTTGGCAAAATTTTATGTAAGTGTTTATATATTATAATTTTATTATAATTTGATTTTATCTTAGAGAAATTTATCCAAATACATTTCCAATTAATATTAGGGTATTGAAGTTCTATATTGGATTTATAATTTTCTTCTTCTATCATGTGTATGTAAATAGGTTTTAATTTTGAAAAATTCCAAATAATTTGATTATTTCTAAACATAAATATATTTTCTCTCAGCAATTTTAATTTATTTGGAATATTAAAAGAATGTATATATTTTGATGTTGCAAATTCTTTATTTATAAATTGAATGTTGATACCAAACCAAAATATGTATAAATTTGTCCATGGTTGTATTAGATTGTTTTTCATGTTTATAATTCTTAAAATTTGTATTGCAGTTTGTCTAGTTTTGATGTCAATTAACCCTAATCCACCATTAGTTTCTTGTTGTACTATTGTTTTTCTTTTAATTTTGTCTATTCCTTTCCAAATGTATTGAAAACATATTTTATTATATTCCCTTATATGTATGTTAGAGATGTCTACTATATTCAATGAATATTGTAATTTACTATGAAAATATAGATTTATTACATTTACTTTTTCTTTAATATTTAAATTGTATTTTTCCCAGTTTATTATTTGTTGTTTAAACTTACTTAATATATTTTTGAAATTTGTTTGACAATTTCCAAAATAAATTCCAAAAATTTTTATTTCATTTTTTATATATTGCTGTGGTAAATTATTTGTATCATTTTTCCATTTGCCAAAAAGAAGTATTTCCGTTTTATTTTCATTAATTTTCGATCCGGAATATTGTCCATAATTATTAAATTCTTTTATTAAATAATGAAATGACGTCTTATTAGTAATAAAAGAGCTCATGTCATCTGCGTGTTGTAATAGTTTTAGATGTCCATAATTAGGTACTTTTATTCCTTGTATTTTTTCATTTTTATTTATTCTATTTACTAAAGGTTCTAAAATCAAAGCATATATAAACATGGGCAAAGGACATCCCTGTCTTACAGATCGAGTTACAAAAATTTCTTCAGTAAATTTTCCATTTATGATGATTTTGGATTTAATATTGGAATAAATAATTTTTATCCATTTTATAAAATTATCTGGAAAGTCATATTTTTCCAACACTCTAATTATAAAATTATGTTCAACTCTGTCAAAAGCTTTTTCTTGATCAAAGGAAATTAATGCTGCATTATAGTTCTCTGTCTCAATATAATTGATAATCGTCTGTATATTTAAGGCATTATTTATGATTGTTCTATTTTTACAGCCACAACTTTGCAAAGTATTAATAATGTATTCCGTTTGATTTTTTAATCTTTCTGTTAGTATTTTTGTTAATATTTTGTAATCCACATTTAATAAAGTAATGGGTCTCCAATTTTTAAGGTCTTCTATATTTCCTTTATTTTTATAAATTAAATTAATGATTCCCATTTTCATATTTTTTGACATTGAATTTCCGATAAAAATATTTGAATATACTTCCTGTAAAATAGGTGTAAGATGGTCTTTGAAAGTTTTATAAAATTCGGCCGTTAATCCATCTTCACCTGGAGATTTATTAGAATTTAGATTATGAATGGCTATTTTTATTTCGTCTTCACTAATAAATAATGAAAGTAATTCTTTCTGTAAATTATTTAATTTATTTGGTATAAAGTCATTTAAAAATTGATCTATGTCACTATTTTTTATATTTTGTGATTTATATAAATTTTGATAAAAATTTTGTGCAGTGTTCAATATTTCTTCCTTACTTTCTGTAATCCCATTTGAGGTTATCAATTTATTAATATTTCTCATATTTCCTTTTTTAATTTCTTCATTCTTATTTATTGCTTTGCCTATTTCATAATTTTTTTTCCATATTTGGATTTTTTGCACGAATTAAATTCCCTTTATTTTTGAAATTTTGTATATTGTTTAATTTTTCCTCAATTTTTTGTTTTATATTAATATCTAAATTAGGATTATCAAAAAGTAAATTTTCCGCTACTTCCTTATATGTTTTCCTTTCTTTTGCTTTGAAATGACCATATTTCCTCGATATTGCTTGTATCTTACCTTTAGTTTCTTCCCATTTTTCAACTGGATTTATTTTGTTTTTATAATATTCATCTAATATTTTAATTATTTGATTTTGATAGTTAATATCAAGTAAATAGGCATTATTTATTTTCCAATACCCTTTACCCCACTTGATTCTATTTAATTCTAATTGGGTAACTATAATTTTATGGTCAGAAATTGTATTATAAAGATGATCAAAATATGAGATTTTTGTCATCAAGTCTTCAGAAACATATACTCTATCAATTCTGCTTCCATAATTAATATTATTTGTTTTATGAAAATGTGTATATATTGACTGTTGTTTCTGATTTAAGTTATATACATCTTTTAAGTTTAGTTTTCCATAATTAATAGAATTTATAACCTCTCTATCAAAATGGTTCATACCTAAAGTTCTATCTTTATCATTATCTACATAATTAAAATCTCCACATAAAATTAATTCGTCTTTTATAAATGTTGTTAAATAATTATTTAAATTTTTAAAGAATTCTTTCCTTTCTATAGCTGGGAAAGTGCCCGCCACTGGTGCATATATATTAATAATATGTATATTAATATTTGTTTTAAAGGTTATATGTGTTAGTCTATTTTTTAAAATCTAAGATATTGGAATTGTGATGAAATGTACCAATATATTCTGGAGCATTTTTTACTATAATACAGGTTCCATATTTATTAGAATCTGAATTAATGTACATTTTTACATTACATTTGCGTTCTATGTAATTTTGATCCATGCTACTAACCAAGTGACATTCCTGCAGACAAAAAATATCTACATTGTTTGTATTTATAAAATCTACTATTTTTTCTTTTTTTAAACAAAGTCCACAGACATTAAAGGAGCATAATTTCATAATTAAATGTGGAGAGTTTCTTTATATAGACAGTTCCACACATATCCATGTTGAAAAATTTGAGAAATAAATCCAAAGATAATATATCCATCTTGAATGGGATTCAAAGTTAACACAATATAAGATAGTCCTATGGTCTTGAATGTAATCCTGTAGTATCCATTATAATGAAGAACAGTATTTTGTAAAGTAAGGGATGAACTGTATATCCAAATGAATCTAAATAATCCACAAATAAATATAGTGAGTAAAATTGTTAATCCAAAACAGAATATTATCAGCACAGATACTTCCATCTTCCTGCTTCTCTCCAGTATGTAATTTGTGTAAAAATCCAGAGTCAAAACAAAATAATCCATGTTAAGCATGAAGAATTTATATTCCAGAAATGTCAAAATATATCATTATCTTGATACAGAGAATAAAAAATAAGAATATAACAAAAGAAAATATTGTCTTCAAGACTTTATCATATAGAAGACTATTATATAAAAGACCATAAGGCTTCTCTCTAGTATGTAATAAAGCATAGAAATATACCTTTTTTTCGGTATGTAAAACAAATATAATTGTAATAAAGAAAGTATATTTTCTCTTCGATATAAGAGAATTTATATTTATAACATAGTTATTATAAATTGTTTTTCCATAATCAACTTTCTGTAGATTATAAAATAATATTGTAATGTAAATTACACTATCAATGAAATATTTATATTGGTTCATTATCAGACTTACTAGAATCCGTGATAGTAGATTCGTAGTCTGATGTATCATCTGAGCTACGCTCATCACTTGCATCCATTGATTCAGAGGCATATTTGTTATACTCTTTTTCAACGTCTACTGTATCTGTTTTTTTGTGTTTTTTTTTTTGCTTTTTTGCCCTTAATGCTGCTCTTTCTTTTTGTAGTTTTGGGGGATTGTGGCAAAATTTCTCCCATAATCTGGGTTAAACCCGCAGTATTGGAGGTCCTTTTAACCGGTTTATTCTTATGGCGTATCTCCTGCCATTCAAGGTCAGGATTTTGTGTGTTTTCAATATTTTGACTAGTTGCTTCTTGATTATTTTCAGTTGTTTCTAATGTAGATTTTTCAGAAATAGATTTTGCATTTTGATTGGATGTTTTTTCATTTTGTTTTTGTTGCTTCCCACTCTGGGATGCTGGTTGATGTGATTGCTCAATTTGAGGCTGCTCCTTACTTACTGGTTGTTGCTTTCCTGCCTGCTCCCCTTTTCTGAATTCTTCAGCCTCCACCTCATGTGCCCAATCCAGAGGTTGAGGCCCCCAGGCCATGGATTCTTTTCCTTTTTCTGGGCAATTGAGACGATAATGCCCTTTAGTTTTACAAATTGTACAAAAAGGGGTCCTACCCTGACCATTGTGCCTTAATTTTATTAGATTCCCCTTGACAAACATTGTTGTGGGGATGGGGGTGTTAATTTTTGTGAAGGTCAATGACCTTACTCCGGTATAAATTCCGGTATCTTTATATTTATGCATGTAAATAGTGTGGTCAAAGACCTCACCATAAGCTTTTAGTTTATTATATATATGCTTGTTTTCCAGCTCGTAAGGAGCCTCGTATACCATGACCCGTATCAAGGGTTGTACATGTACATCTTTCAAATCTCTTGTATTTAACTCAGAGAAAACTAATCCTCTGTAAGTCAACTTATTTTTGTTGATCTTTAAAGGTTATTTCTAAAATGGTTTCATCTTCATTTTTAGAAACATTGTTGATGCAATCAATATCCATAAGGATACCGATTTGCTCAACAAATTTCAAAACCACATCCAGTGGTATCCGACCATCCCTACAGCCAAAGGTGGCAGTGTAGGGGCGGTCGAGTACCACTGTCTGCAATCTGAAGTTCCTTTTGTCATTGAGATCAAGAGTTTCCTGACTCAAATTTTCCACTTGTGGAATGATTGGATTCTTTGCTGTTACGGCAGCATAACTTAAATTAGAATTAGAATTTATTCCAGCCATGACTGAAATGTAGATTAGTGAAAACACTAAAGAAGAACAAAAGCAATATATCCAAATATACAATATCCAATATAATATAATCCAATGTATAAATGGCAATACAAAGGCTCTGCTTAACAACAGCAATGTTCAGGGGCCAGTTTCACAAACGATCTAAGCAAGAACTTTTGACTTAAGTTATAACTTAAGTCAAAAGTGTATACTTACGTGGTTTCACAAAAAATCTTAGTTGAAACTCTTTGCTTAGATTTTGCTATAAACTTAAGTCAACCAGCGAGGTGACTTAAGTTCTAACTTAAAATGTGTAAGGTAGATATGCTGATGATAGGCTGTCAAAATTCAGGATATACCACAAACTGCGTTTATAAATGAAGACTGTTTTGTTCATTCGTTATACGCTTCGAATTCTTACTTGTATTTGATGTTGTATTGTAACCTATAAGCCGTTCGGAACTCAAGCAATTTTGCTACTGCACGTCCAATATGTGGTTTCTGTTCCGATTCCTCTTTGTTCATTTAGTAGACATTGTACATGATAGGGTTTGATTTCGTCCTCTTTCAGTCTTCTACTGTTCGTGCTCCGAAAACCCTATGTTCTGTGATTGTGGCCATCACAGCTCTGCCACAGCAGAACCAAAGCTACTTAAACTGTTTACATGAGTCATATAGACGAGTACTTCTAAAGGTTGTGAGCCAAGGGCTCGGACAGGACCCATTCCCTGCGGCATTGAGTGCTTACCAGGTAAAACGGTATGTACATGGCAGCCCAGGCCTGTACATTCAGGACGTTTTCTCACGACACGGCCGATAAATTTATGAAAGCCTTATACGAACGCATTCGTATATACAATGATGTGTGCCTATTTTTATAAAATAATCAATTAAAATACATCATCATCTCTCTCTCTCTCTCTCTCTCTCTCTCTCTCTCTCTCTCTCTCTCTCTCTCTCTCTCTGGAAGGGGCGTGGTTTGGGAATGTTGATAGCGTAAAACGTCAGCGAATGAAAATGACTTTATCGTGTGATCGTACTCCATCATATAGTCCCCTTTTCTATATTCATTACACCTGGAGCCAATCGGGAAACACTTGACTCTCAATTACATAGTTATCATGGTTATATAAAATCAGAATCCAACATTAGAGAGAAAAAATTGAGAGCTGAAAGAAAGTGTGTGTCCGTATGTTTTATCTTTGCTCATGGGAAAACAGCTGTCGAAATATTATCTCCGTCTTTCTGCGCCTGTCAGTCATGCAATGTGTGTGTGTGTGTGTCTCGGTGTGCGCATGCGCTCGTGTGTGTGTGTGTGTGGATTCCGACAAGCGTGCATTAGCGTGTATGTGCATGTTTAGTGCACGCCCGCACGCTATGTATGTATGCGCTAATTTTCATATATATGTGTGTATATGCGTTTGAAAATGCATAAATACTAGCTATGGCAAAAGTGAGAATTTCCACCGAAAAGTTCATGTTTTATATATTCATATTTCCAGTAAAAAAGTAAGGCTAGTTCAAATTTGTGTGTGTGTCTCTTTTGTATGCTTGTCCCTCTTTCTATCGATACGAAGAAATTATAAACTAAACCTGCACGCAGGTTCCATGTAGAGTGACGCCTAACCTGCAACTAGTTGATTGTTTTTACCGTAATGACCCCATTAAGACAGATTTTACTCAAATACTGCACCTACTGCAAAAGTAGCAGGTCCTTGCTCTAACTTGGGACGTCCAAATGTCGAAACTTTCGTGGTATCTTTGTCATACTTATGTGAGAGTTTGTGAATGGTCTGCATGATCATTCGTGCGTAAATGTTTTGTACGTGCGTGCCTACATAAAGGTACATATTTTAGATCGAGGAATTCAGCTATGATGAGAATGGAAAATGCCAAAGTCCCACAAAGTTCTCCTGTAGCCATGTTTCGGTGGAATATCAGAGTTAGGTGAAGTGAGGAAGTGCCTATCCGATGTAGGTATATTCACTGAATAGTCGACTTTTATTTAGGAAGCAAGAGCAGTGCTCCAGATAAGAAGGGGTAACAGGGATGATTCTGAGATAGTTTTCATTATTTATGAAGGAAAACATATGCTGTGACCCTTATTAGAACCGTCTCGGTAACACGGTTCTAATGAGGGGTCAAAATGTATGTTTTTTATGGAGAAATATTAAAAATTATCCCTAAATTATCCGTGCTTCCCCTTCTTATCTGATGAACTGAAAGAGGGACCCTACTTTTTGGCACTGACCATAGTACACACTGCTGATAACGGCTAAAGATCTCAGCAGTTCTAAACATTTCTTTTCCATTGATCAAGTTTTTGACCAGACAACTCTATCACTTCCTCACTCACTGTGTCTGCCGCAACTGAACGAGGCATTTAGTTGGTTGATCGTTTTTGGTTTAACGGCTCTTAGAGACAGTATTCAAGTCTATATCGAACTGTCTCTTAGAGAGAGGGAGAAGGAAAAGAGATAGGAGAGAGAAAAAATGTCCAAACAATGCCCGCCCGCACCTACTGCAAACACAGTTGGCCCTTGCCCCACCATTATCCATATCAGTAGGACGCCCCAGCACTGAAAGTAACTCAGCATCATCTTCCGACCACGACCATTCCCAAAAGGTTGGAGAAACTTGAGACATAGTTTTCGATAACGACATGTGTGTCAGGAAACTTTTATACTCGCTTTAACTTTAGGATGCATCAAAATTAGGGAACACAATCAAAGCCGTATCATATTACATTAAAGTACAGTAAGTAAATAAATAAAAAAAAATGACAAAAATGAAAGGGAAAAGTGGAGAGTCGAACCCGTAACTGTCTGTGCTAGAGCGCAAAACGCTATCCACCACACCACCGCCTCAGGTACACCATCCTGTTGTTTGGTACATAAAAGTATATTGCAGACTTTTAACACTGCTAAAAATAGACTCCTAAAAATAGACAAGACTTAAGTCAAAACAGATATCTCACTGGGATGCGACAGTTTGCGACTGATTGGGAATTGCATTCGCGGATGAGTCTCAAAACTGTCTTGAAACGTTCGCGGGGATTCGCAATATCCTCGCGTGAGTCGCAAACTGGCGCAAACGGTTCGCATTGTCGCACAAAAAAGTTTTACATGTAAAACTTTTTTATGCGACAAAATTTCTCGCAATATAGTCTCAACATAGTCGCAAAGTCATCGCGGGTGTCGCGAACACGTCGTGGACCCATCGCAATTTAGTTTCCGGCGAGTCGCAATGACCGTGAACACGAAAATTTTGCGAAATAAATAAGACTATATTCACTGTCGGGAAACAAAGTCCGTGATAGAATCATATGTGTATACGTCACAGGCGATGTGCCAGTTTCCGAAGGTATCATTTCAACGTAAAACGAGTATTTTCGTTTCTTTCTTTTATATCTCGTTAAGTTGTAATTCGACGCCGTGCCCATCATATGCGGCATAAAATTGGCTATCTATCAGTACCTCCATTTCCTCAAAGAGCTTTGTTATTATTGAGAACATTTTTCACAAAGTGCCGAAAAAGTCCGAGGTAGGTATCACGGACGTCACCAAATCGCGACCAGAAATCAGTTTTATTCCAATTTCTCGATAAGTCAGCTTTGCCTTCACTTAAACCTATTAAGCCTATCTGATATTGTATACATAAAGTCCATTTTCGTCTTCGAAAAGCTGTTATCCAGTTTAAAAATTATCAAATGATGGGTATCACGGACGAACTTTCGTGAGGGAAACTGAGGTAGCCTTCACGGACCATATACACAAATTTATAATGAATGGCGAGTGCTGAACAATTCGCATGTAAGGTTGCTGTCCGACGTTAAAATTCTGAAACAAATGAGAAACGTGGTTAAACCGTTTGAAAACAAAAATGTTCTTTATCCCATATGGCTTAGAAGTACTTCACGCACTGAATAACTTGTATGTTTATGAGCCACAACAGAATCCAGAATAACAAGGGAAGCAAAAAGAAACCAGTAGAGTTGCTTGCCCAAAATATATACCATTCACCTTAAACTACATCGTCATGCCGGTAAATATCTGCTCAGCAGTGCAAACCCAGTAAAGAAAAGAACAGGACGAACAGCGTTTGCACTGTTTTCAACTCGGTGTCAGTTCACTATACAGCTGGGGTGGTCGGATGGTGCGTTGGTGCTATGTTTAACTTCCAGTGCCGGGGCGTCCTTCTGATTTCAAACACTGTTGGGCAAGAGCCTACTGTGCTTGCAGTAGGTGCGGGTGGGGTTGTTTGGACATTTTT
Source organism: Ctena decussata (assembly GCA_963989385.1). NCBI lineage: Eukaryota > Metazoa > Mollusca > Bivalvia > Lucinida > Lucinidae > Ctena > Ctena decussata. The sequence goes on along the minus strand of OZ022503.1, from coordinate 76,189,782 downwards.
CTTCATTTGTCATTTTTCTTCTTTCTCCCTCTCTCTAGGGTACGGCCCGATATAGACTGAAATACTGTCTCAAAGGGCGGTTAAACCCAAATCAATCAATCAATCAATCAATCAATCAATCAATCAAATAATCAATCAATCAATCACTATACAGTTTGAATTTAACCTGTTCAAAATATATATGGTAATTATGGCAGGTTTAGGTTGGTTGATTGTTTTATTGTTTTGGGTTTGATAGTCCTTCGTCCTTTTAGCTGTTTCGAGCCGTCTCCCAGAGAAAAGAAAGAGAAGTGCTGATAAGATAGACGAGAGACCGCTATCATCCCGCACCTACTGCAAGCACGGCAGGCTGTTACCCATACTCTTACTGAAATCGGATCTACCCATTGGGATTTCTATCTGTTCATCAAAATGCCGATGGACACACACACACACACACACACACTACTGGTTGCTTATAAATCCAAACTCAGTCAATGGCGGTGTATACTTGCAATCTTGTCAGGATGATATCACCCACATACTGCTTAACTTTTATGTACATCATTGTCATTGAATCGATCTTGATAAGACGTTGTTTCAACGTTGTGTGCAAGATGAGTTAATTTGCTTGAAATAAGTTTACTCGCTTTCAAATATTTCGGCCTAAATAAAATATTACAGCCTTCTTCAGTTAAACAAAATACACCAGAAAAGTTCATCTTGCTCGACTACTTTACAGAATTTTCAAAATGAAAATGGATGTAAATAATAAAACTAAAATCTTAGAGTTCCTTCAAGAGCAGAGAATACATTCAATAGAAGGGACATGGACCATACTACAGCTGTACTTAGTTTCGGTTAGTAAAGCCTCATCAGTGACCCTGACAATATCTGGTGACGAAAACAGAGAAATGCATACTGTAATTTCTTTAATTTGTATTGGGCAGTCCATTCAAAGACTGATTAGAAAACCGGATGCAACGACAGTTCGTGAAACAGTGGAAGCGGGCTTAACGCACACTAACGTGCATTGCATACTAAAACACCTCGCAAAACTGTACACAACAGACTATACCATGTACAAATCCTGTCCTCTCTAAATCGCTCGGCCAGGACGAACCATACCCTCCGGACACTGAAATCGGATCTACCCATTGGGATTTCTATCTGTTCATCAAAATGCCGATGGACACACACACACACACACACACACACACACACACACACACACTACTGGTTGCTTATAAATCCAAACTCAGTCAATGGCGGTGTATACTTGCAATCTTGTCAGGATGATATCACCCACATACTGCTTAACTTTTATGTACATCATTGTCATTGAATCGATCTTGATAAGACGTTGTTTCAACGTTGTGTGCAAGATGAGTTAATTTGCTTGAAATAAGTTTACTCGCTTTCAAATATTTCGGCCTAAATAAAATATTACAGCCTTCTTCAGTTAAATAAAATACACCAGAAAAGTTCATCTTGCTCGACTACTTTACAGAATTTTCAAAATGAAAATGGATGTAAATAATAAAACTAAAATCTTAGAGTTCCTTCAAGAGCAGAGAATACATTCAGAAGAAGGGACATGGACCATACTACAGCTGTACGTAGTTTCGGTTAGTAAAGCCTCATCAGTGACCCTGACAATATCTGGTGACGAAAACAGAGAAATGCATACTGTAATTTCTTTAATTTGTATTGGGCAGTCCATTCAAAGACTGATTAGAAAACCGGATGCAACGACAGTTCGTGAAACAGTGGAAGCGGGCTTAACGCACACTAACGTGCATTGCATACTAAAACACCTCGCAAAACTGTACACAACAGACTATACCATGTACAAATCCTGTCCTCTCTAAATCGCTCGGCCAGGACGAACCATACCCTCCGGACACTGGAGACGCCCCCCCACACACACACACACCTAGCACACGCCCCACACACATGGTCAAGAAACCTCATATTGCAAAGCTCACGTCTCTCCTGACCATAGAAATGTTCATCCATACCGGTGAGAAACCCTACAGATACTGGGACCTAGCAATGCTACTACAGAGACATTGTCTATCGCATAAACAGTGACGATACCGATCCCCACACCCTCTGCAAGACCTAAAAGATTTGTGAGGCTCCAGATTCTTTCTCTCGCCACTTTTGAGACTTTCTGCTCGCTTCACTGGACGACAAACTCTTCCAAAATGAGGTACTCTTGAAAGACAGAATCTGCTCCTAGAGAAGCGAATTCTTTCCTTCAAGAGTTGAACCTCAACGAAAAGAATTTGCTCCCGGAGGAGAAAATTCCCCCCCCCCCCCCCCCAAAAAAAAAAAAAGTTGAACCCCACTAAAAAGAGAGGCAAAACTGAACATAGCACAGTTGCTTCCCCTGACAGTGAACCCTTTCTTTCCGACTGCAAAGCTCCGCCCTTGCCACTTTTTTTGCGATGGGAAACAACTTATATGACTTCCTGTTATCTTACTGGACGACAGAGTCCACTCTTAGAGGAAAGATTTGTTTTCTCCAGAGGGAGCATATTCTTTCCTCCCAGTGTTGAAGCCCATCGCAAAGAAAGGCAAAAATTGAAAATGACACAGATGTTTCGCTGAGTACCCATCCTCCCCAACTGCAAAACTCCTACCAGAATTGGTCCCTATCCCCCTACTCCCCGTCCCCAAATCCGGAAATACAGAAAAGACAATACGCCAAATCACCGAGAAACACAATGGAGCATAAGAAAAGCATTACCATCTAGTGACAACTATTCATACCTAAGAAATCGTATTGACTCCCGTATCTAAACTGTTCGTCCACACACACACACACACACACACACACACACACACACACAAAAGGAAAAAAACGATTTGAGGTTAATACCTGTCCAAGGTGACTTTCAGCATGACTTTGCTCGATTGACTGATGAGGCTGATGGACCTGTAGTTCTAACAGAGCTGTTGGTTGCCTTGTCAGTAATTGTAATAATCAGCCAATCAGCCATTGACTCCGTGAAGTTGGCCAGTTCTTGTGACAGATCTTTGTTACAACATCGATTGTGGTCTCCCTACCTACTTGAACAAGTTCTGCTGGTATATTTTCAACTCCGCAGGCTGACTTCTCCTTTGGCACTACTTCTAAGTACTGAAATCTCAACTGCCTCACGAAGGACCGGTTGTAGATCTTCTTCTAGATGCTGTTTGCATTCCAGAACTGCATTGTCGCCATAACTCCCATGATTTTGTATAGTCCTGAGCAGTATTCTGTCCATCTGCCGAGAATCTCTTCTGTTCTTCTGTAGACATTTCCTAGACGTCCTGGATGGTAGATCTACCATATTTCTCTGAAATTAGATCAGTCACCAGCTGATACGCTCTCTTGTTGTTGTTTTCGGGCAAAGTTTGATCTGCCCTGGATACCTATCCAGGCTCCGTTCCTTTCTTTAGGTACTTCTGAATCCTCTTGTTAGCTCCCCTGTATTCGTTTGCTCCTTTTGATTAATACCGCCTCTTCTTTAAATCCCTCCTTTCATCACAGAGGTCAAGAACATTGCTGGTGACCCAGAGCTTTTTATATCGACGTTCCTTCCAACGTATCTCACTGGCTATGTCAGTCACTTCTGTATTGTAGGTGGTAATCATCCCTCCGACCGATGAGTGGTGATATTTTCCCACCTATTGTTGATCGAAATGTGCATGTCACGTCTTGGTCTCGGTCAAACCTCAGTCTTGTCTGAGTTTGCGTTTTTGCCTTCTTCAGACGAACTCGGAGAGTCGTAGAGGAACAAGAGATTCTCAGCAGATGGACAGAATATTGCTCAGAACTATACAACCATGAGGCTTACGGTGACAATGGGGTTCTGGACTGCAATCACTCCCCAGAAGAAGATCAACAACCGATCCTTCGTGAGGAAGTTGTGATTGCAGTAGCAGCACTAAAGAAGGGGAAATCTGCCGGAGTTGATAATATACCAGAAGAACTTCTTCAAGCTGGCGGGGAGACCATGACTAATGTTTTAACAGATATCTGTAACAGGATCTGGAGAACGGGAGAATGGCCTACCCCATGGACTCAGTCGCTGATTATTACGCCCCCTAAAAAGGCAGCCTACAGCTCTGCCAGAACTACAGAACCATCAGCCTCATCAGTCATTCAAGCAAAGTCATGCTGAAAGTCATCTTGAACAGGCTTAAACCACAAGCAGAAGAGATAATCGCTGAGATACAGGCTGGGTTCCGAGAAGGAAGGAGCACCACTGAACAGATCTTCAACCTTAGAATCCTATGTGAAAAGTATCTCCAACATCGGTAAAATCTGTATCATGTCTTCATTGATTTCAAAACGCCTTTGACAGGGTATGGCATGCAGCCTTATGGGCCACCATGCGGAAATACAATATCAGTGCAAATCTAGTTCGCACCATTGAACAGTTATATGACAAGGCTACAAGTGCAGGCCTGATAAATGGCAGCACAGGAGAATGGTTCAGAACAACAGTTGGAGTAAGACAATGATGTCTTCTGTCACCCACCCTCTTCCACATTTTTCTTGATCGGATCATGTCTGATTCTCTGGAAAAACATGACGGAAAGGTTAGCATAGGCGACAGAAACATTACCAATCTGCGGTTTGCTGATGAAATAGACGCTCAAGCTGAGGAAGAGGAGGAACTAGAAGCTCTAGTTGAAAGTCTCGACCAAACCTGCACAAGGTATAAGATGGAGATTATAGCGCCGAGAAGACCAAACTGATGACGAACAGCGCAGATGGCATCCAGAGGGAGATCAAGGTAAAAGGGCAGAAGCTGGGTACTGTAAAAATCTTCAAATAACTTGAAGCAGTTGTCTCAGATGATGGCTCAAAACAGGAGGTTCTCTCAAGGACTGCACAGGCCACTTCAGCTCTTACCATGCTGAAACCAATTTGGAGAGATAACAACATATCTCTTGGATCAAAGGTGAAACTTATGCGTTCCCTTGTCATTTCCATATTTCTGTATGCATGTGAATCGTGGACCTTGACAGCAGAGTTAGAGAAAAGAATGCAGGCCTTTGAGATGAGATGCTACCGAAGGTTACTGAACATTTCGTACAAGGACCATATAACCAATGAGAAGGTTCAGGTTCGCAGGAAGATCCAAGCAGCCATTGGAGAATATGATGATCTCCTGGTGCTGGTCAAGAAACTCAAACTAAGGTGGTTTGGCCACGTCTCAAGGTCTTCTGGTTTAGCAAAGACGATTCTACAGGGCACAGTGAAAGGAAGAAGAAAAGGTGGTGGGAAGACAACACCAAGGAGTGGACTGGAATGGATTTTGCCAGCTCAACTAGGGCAGCTGAAGACAGGACAAGGTGGAAAGGGATTGTTCGAATCCATCTGTGGTGCCCCAACGACCTAGTAAGGTTATGGGATAGAATAGAATAGAATAGAATGGACGAACTCGGAAAGTCATCATCACCAGGTCATCATCAATTCCTATGTCTGCTGGAGGAAAGCTTCTTGCCCTATATGGGCTCCTGATCGGAAGCGCTTCCTCACCAAGATATAGTTAGTCTGGTATTGGTGCTTCTTGGATGTACCATGTTCATCTTCTGGGTTGTTTATAGGGGCAGTACTAGATTGTTTAAGAGTGCAAACTCTAGGAATCTGAGACCTCTCTCATTTGTCTCGGCATTGCAGTACGCTCCACAAACATTTTCTCAGTCAGCCTGTGAATCCCTTCCACTCTAGCTTTCCAGTCCTCTAGTACAATCAGAATGGCCTTCTTCGGTGTTTGGGGGTGGTCGGAGTGGTCGGGTGGTGCGATGGTGCTGCATGTAACTTCCAATGCCAGGGCGTCCTACTGATTTGAACAGTAGTAGGGCAAGGGCCTGCTGTGCTTGCAGTGGGTGGGCGTTGTTTGGACCTTTTTATCTCGTCTATCACCTCTCTCTTCTTTCTCTGGGAGACGGCCCAATGTAGACTGAAATACTCTCTCAAAGGGCCGTTAAACCCAAAACAACCAACTAACCAATTCTTCGGTGTTTGGTCAATGATTTCCTGGAATTGCTGACAAAAGTCGTCCACCTCGTTTTCACTTTGTCCAGATTTTGGTGCATGAACCTGCTTTGTTGTTGTGTTATTGTCATGTCGGGATGGTCAGTTAACCTAACCACACTATTTCTGGGCAGGCTTAGACCTCCTAAGCGGTTAACCGGTACTAAGTGCACTTACTTTCACCAGTAACTGACAACTGCCCTTCTTAAATCAGCGGAAGGAAAAATGGAAGTAAGTGGCTGGACCGCGTGTCGAACCCAGGACCTCTGGCTTATAAGTCAGGCGCCCTATCGATTGCTGGACCGCGTATCGAACCCAGGACCTCTGGCTTATAAGTCAGGCGCCCTACCGATTGCGCTACGCGGCCCGGCACATAAACCTGCATGGTGGTGATATTGAAAGCTGACTCTCAGGCGGATTGACATTAGTCTGCTAGAGACTGGCCGGCAACCCAGTAACTGTTCCATTCCATTTCATTCCGAAAAAAATACCAATAGCAGTTTTTTCAGCCACACTTATTCTAGACAAAGTACAGGCTGTTATTTTGATAGATGGTTCAGTACCATAAATGTTCTGCATGATTGCGGTCTCATTCAGGGGTCATAAACTGAAACAGCTCGGATATGAAATCACATAATTGTAGATCTAAAAACAAAATCGTCACTCGTCTACCGTCCGTGCAGGCCATCTCAGTTTTCCTCACGAACGTCCATACGTGATACCCATCATTTGATAATTCTAAACTGGATAACAGTTTTTCGAAGACGAAAAAGGGCTTATTGTATGCGATATTAGATAGGCTTAATAGGTTTAACTGAAGTCAATGCTGACTTGTCGAGAAATAGGAATAAAACTGGTTTTCGGTCGTAATTTGGTGACGTCCGTGATACCTACCTCGGACATTTTCGGCACTTTGTGAAAAATGTTCTCAATAATAACAAAACTCTTTGAGAAAATGGAGGTACTGTTAGAAAGCCGATTTTATGCCGCATATGATGGGCACGGCGTCGAATTACAATTCTAAGGAATATAAAAGAAAGAAACGAAAATACCCGTTTTCCGCAGTAATGATACCTTCGAAAACTGGCGCATCGCCTGTGACGTATACACAAATGATTCTATCACGGAACTTGTTTCCCGACAGTGATATTGCGAACAAATTGCGACATAAATAAGACACTTCCGCGACTAAATTGCGAGCAAATAAAACTGAGTAACTTTCGCGCGAACGTCGTGAGACATTCGTACGAATATCTTACGACTATCGTGCAAGTGTCTTAAATTACTCGCAATGTCGCAAACGTGTCGTGAATGTTTCGTATTTTCGTCCCACGTGACTCGGACAATTATGTTTCTCGCAAACAGTTTGCACTCATTCAGTTCCAACATTGGCATCATGCCAGCAAAGGTCAGAAAAGGGCGAGGTAGGGGTAGGGCTGCCACTGCACCCGGCCATCAAACCACAACACAGGAAGCCGAAACAGTCCCAGCTCCTGTTCCCTCCGACGACGAGAGCTCGGGATCTCCCACGGTTTCTCTGAACGAAAAAGAAACTGGGCATTGAGAGTGAGAAACAGTACCCATGGAAGGATGTCCACCAGTCTGTACTCGCTGAGTTCTGGCTGAACCACCCCATATTTTATGATAAAACACAATATCCAATTTTCTGACGTCTGATGATTAAAAAATTGCTGGAATGTCAATAGGTTTTCATTTTCTCGCAAAAGCATCGTACGACTGTTGCACGACCTTCGCACGACAGTCGTGCGACGTTCGCGAGAGTATCGTGACACAGTCGCACGAGAGAAATAATCGCAATTTTATTGTGCGAACGTCGCACGAGTGTCTCACGAACGTCGCGCGACTGTCGCGCGACGTGTGTGCGAACTCCAGGCGAATTTGGGCAAGATTCGTGAGATAATCGTACGACATTCGTGCGACATTCGCGCGACACTCGCAAATATGTCGTAATCAACATTTCAGTGAGACCCAAATATGAAAAATGTCGCAAAGTCGCGGATTTATCGCAAATCTTTGTCTCAAACTAGTCGCCAGTTGTCGCATCCCAGTGAGATACTAGCTTTAGATGAATTTGTGAAACGGCTTAAGTTCGAACTTAAGCCATTCTTACTTTTTTACTTAAGTTATAACTTAAGCTGTAACTTAAGCACAAATCTAAGATATGTTCATGAAACTGGCCCCAGGACTGTAATTTACAGGCCTGAGCACCGCTGTCATAAAAACAGATAGACGTGAACGCTTCTAAAACAGAAAGTTCTTTATATTTTTGTTCTCAATTCTCTGAGTTTCCGTTCCAATAAAAAATCAATTTCATATACAACTGACTAACTGAGTTTGCATATGAAATAAATTGATAAAGAGAAACTATTTTAGAAAACTTCCGATTGCAAATCATTTTCTAACAATACCTCATATGTTTTACAATATATATATTTTTGATAATCTCGGCTAAAAGGGAATAATAAGCAGATGAAACAATGCATTTCTTTATTCATTATAACACTTACATATTTTATTGATTCAAGGGAAGTAATAATATTCATGGTGTGCTCTTACAAGAAGTAGCTTGAACAAAATACCTTTTTTGGTATTTTTGGGGAATGACCCGGGGCCATGGGGTGATAGGTTGCTATTTTGGGTGGGTGAGGGGTCATGGGGATAATACGCGTCCGGTTTTCCGTCCGTCCGTCAACCCGTTCGTCCGTCCGTTCACATTTACGTCGACCCTAGCATTTAAGTCCATACAAATGACTTTTTTCTCCAAAATCAATGAATCCAAGGTTCTCAAATTTCACATGCTGCATGACCAGACTGCAGGGCTTCAGCACGGTAAAAGTCAGCTTTATCCAGTTTCCAAGATGGCTGCTGTTACTAAAAATAGCAAAAACAATAAAACCAACTTTTTATCCAGAACCACTTGGTATATTTGGCTGAAACTTTGCAAGCAGCATCAGTTAGGCCGTGGCTTTATTTAATATTGATTCCCTCGTTTATTTCATGTTTTCAGAAACAAAAGAGCCGCGACACGAGAAAACCAACAATGCGGTTGTGCGACCAGCGCAGACTCAGATCAGTCTGGGCACCCGCCCATTCCTTTCAGATACTTTGCTAGGCGCTTTAAAGGTAGCTAAGGGTCTAAGCTACCTACTTGCGGACAGCGAAGACTCTGAACATACTGGACGGATGCCTAGGCTAACCTGAGTCTTTTTCGCTGGGCGCACAACCACATTGTTGGTTTTCTCAAGTCGCGGCTCAAAATTTAATATTTTACCAAAATTTCGTTAAACAATATGTAATAGTCCATGATTAACCGTACCAGCTTTGGGTAAATGCATGTTTTTTTTCCGACAAATGTGGAATGAAAAATAATCTTCAAATTAAAATGCAAATAACATATATTCCCCACGGCCTGTAAGAGTATCATGTGATCATGTACAGGTATTTTTCTTATTTGTGCACGTGATTGTGCCGTATGAATAAATTATTTTTGTCCGATAATGCGATTTCGAGCGCGGTCCGCGATAGTTTAAAAATTTATCTTATTTTTTGTTTAAAGTCACTTTTAACAAATATTATTATCTCAACTCTATTTCAAATGTATAATCAGACCATGTCGGAGGTATTGCACGAAACATTTCATCAAATATTTTTTGTTATCATTATCAAGGGAGTAAATCATTAAAATAAAAAATGTAGCGGAATTAGGTCACAGTGCCCTACTTTCTGTTTCCAAGCCTTACTTTGCTAAACTTCAAATATCTCAAGTAAACATGATTGGGTTTTGGTCAGATTTGGTCAGAATTGTTCATAAATGGAGTATTTTTTCAAATTAAGTGATTGGAAACCATCTAAGATGGCCGCCAGCCACCGTTACTAATGTAGAAAAACATGAAAATGACAATTTTTCTAGAACCCCTGAATGACATTGCATCAAATTTGTTCCAGAATGATCCTTGCATGAAGCTTCTTCAAGATGTTTCAAATTGACCATCCCAAACAGCCGCCATCCACCGCTACTAAAAATAGCGAAAAACATGAAAACGATATCTTAACTACTGAATGGATTTTGACCAAATTTGCATGTGTGACAAAATAGTGTTTTATTTGAGTTTTTAATGTAAAAGTGCAAAGCAGGTGCGACATAGTGTTTCGCGGAACTCTTGTTTTACATATGGGCTCTAGTAACCTATTTTGCATGTCATGCTGTTCTAAAAAGGATAAGCAAGGCACTGTTATTCTTGTTTAAACTACACCATGAAACTCTTTAAGCTTAAACGCCCCATTGCTGTATTATGGTAAACATTCATGAAATATTTTATCATGAGGTATCGCCGCAAGGTTTTCACTGCCGACTGTAAACACAAGCTTGAGTTCCACATAGAACGGATTTGAAAATTGATTTTTGTCACACTTTCGATATCATAAGCCTGATTTAAATGATAAAAATACAATGTACAGGCATGGGGCCCATTAAATGTCCCGCTTTTGCATCTGTCGAAGGGGAATCAGGTTGGTTGGTTTGGCTTGGGTTTAATGGCTCTTTGAGACGTCATTATAGACTATGTCGAGCCTTCTTCTCCCAGAGAGAGAGGGCGACAGAAAATAGAGATAGACGAGAGAACAAAATAGCCAAACAACCCCGAGTCGCAGCTACTGCAAGCACAGTAGGGCTATCCAAATAAGTAGTATGCCCATGCACTGAGAGTTACCCAATAGTCATTGCTTTTCCTCTCTGTATTGGAATATAGCTAGCGGTTGAAGGCTCATTTGCTCTGTCGTGAGATATTTTATAGTGAGGTACCGCTTCAAGTCTTTTACTACAGTTTTGAAGTAGTAAAAGACGGTTTTTAGCCTGCTTTTCACAAATTACACAACATCGAGTTTCACATAAAACGCCTGCGAGAATTAATATAAAATGTCATTGTAGTCGGCAATTGAAATGACCGACTTTCGATATCACATACCTGACAAAAATAAATAAATAAATAAATAAAAATACAGTGTATAGGCATGAGAATTCATTCGTTGTCCTGTTTTTGTTTATACTACATTGCTCGACGGGGGTCCGGAAATTGAATACTGTATTGTTTGGAGCAATTTTTCATTTTTCAAAACCATGTTCTCCCTGTGTTTGCAAATTATTTTTAATCAAATGATACACATATACACATGAACCAAATTTTTACCACCAAACGTGAAGGGTTAGCCCGCTTTGCAAAAGGATTTGAGTTTAGTTGGTTTTACACTGTTCTTAAGCGGAAATACTTTCGCCGTCATAAGTTTGAAGAACATGGCAAAAATACAATGTACAAATTTGGATCCCCTTTCATTGTCCCGTTTTCGTTTATATTGAAAATCTTAACGGGCAACCAGGAAGCTTTTTGTCATTGTTCCAAAAACATGTTACCCCTACTTTCAGCCAGTTATATGACTCAATATATGTACATAAGCCTACTATTTTATCACAATGATTTATGTTTAGATATATTTACCACTGATAGAATTATAGAGATCTAAAGAAGTTAGCCCGGAACCTAGCTCATAGAGACAATTATTACTTGCAACCCATTTCCTCTGTCCATTTCACAGAACTCCAAAGGGTAGGTAAACTGGCTTAAAGCAGGACAAGGTCTACCGTGCTTGCAAACAAAAAAAAAAAAAACAGCCAAACAGTCCTCACCCGCACGGTGAGGACTGTTTGGCCGTTTTTTTTTTTTTTGTTTTTTTTTTGTTTTTTTTTTCTCGTCTGTCCGGTCCCCTATCTCTAGCAGGCAACTCGTTATAGACTGAAATACTACCTCAAAGGCCTTTTACACTCTAAAGCAACCAACGAGTCGACGAAATACTAAACAAAACATTTGGACATTGCCTGTTGAAGCTGTTCAATATAACTGAGGACAAGGGAGGATATTATTGTTGACAAGGGAGGATAACATTGTTAGCCAAATTTGGGCTTATAACAATCACTTCAAAAAGTATGGGAACGAAAGTGTGACAGTCGAACAGAAAGACGGACGGACATGCACTATTTCCAAAATCACCCAATTATTAAGCGGCTGAGGACAATGAAGTACTGGGCAGACATACACCAAAACTCTTAAACAAAAACTAAAAGCCATAATCGTATGTAAAACAAATGCTTCTATCTTCTGCAAACTAACTTTTGACGGTATTATATAGATGTGGTTTAAAATTGCAATAATGATTTCTCCCTCTCCGATGCGTCCCAATGCGTCTCGATACAGCTACTTATACAGCTACGTCTTATCCGAAAGAACTCTAATAAAGGGTTAATGGAACGAAAAATATCAATCACTTGAATATTGATAAAAATGTTGTTTTCACAAGATTTACACCGACAAACTGATCAAGAGCTGTAAGCAGAATGAATCCTATCACGACACAGATGAAATATGATCTATTTCAGATGAAAAGTTACAGTCAAGATTGAAGTATTTGGCTCATGAAGGGCAGTAACGCCAGTTACGACACTAGCGAAATATGTTCCATCTCTAATGTTGACAGCTCCATGGCAGGAGTTGCAGCCGCAGCACTGTAAAAAATCCGTAGATTTTACGGTAGAATAACTGGAAACCAGCTGCCAGTCCATCTCCCGTAATTTTTATGGGCGTCTGCCTGTAGATCGTTTTTGGAAATCACGAAATGGTAGTGTTATGTTAACTGGGCATGCTCGAAAATACCTTCATAGTGTTGAAGGGTTATATGACCAAACTAGCACCTGTTCTATTCTACCCTACTCTGCTTGATGATTCCGGTAATTTTTACGGGCGCCCACAAAATTTACGGAAAATGGACTGGAAGCTGGTTGCGAGTTATTCTACTGTAAAATCTACGGAAATTTTTTACAGTGAGGGTTTACCTCTGTTATGATCGAGGGCAGTAATCTGCATAAAGGTCCGACAATACGATCTAATTCAGGTCTTGAAAGTTTTACGAAAACGATCTGAAAAATGAAGAATGAGTTGTGGCCACAAGATTTGTAATGTTGGAGAGATCAAGAGCTGTAACTCGGAAAAAAAAGGTTTCAAGCATGACCCGATATAACATGGTTTTCTTCAGATGGTGAGCACTATATCCCGAAAGTTTCACGAAAATAAGATAAAACTGGAAGGAGGATTTGTGACCACAAGTTTTGCGTCACTGGACAGATCAAGATATGCAGCTCTGACTGAAAAGAGACCGTACTTCTATTCTATGAGTGACGTTAGATACAACAAACAATAACCAGAAAGTTCCATGAAAATCAGTTGAAAGCTGATCGAAGAGTTGGGGCTGTCAGAGAGTAGCTTTCCCCCCCTAGTAGTCCCCCCCCCCCCCCGGAAAAAATGACTATGATTTTTCCATAGTAGAATTTCCCACCGGAAAAATGGCTATATAGTAGAATTTCCCCCCGGAAATATGACTATATAGCCAGTTTTCCCCGGGGAAAATCTACTATACGTGTTTTTGCATAGCCGTTTTTCCCTCCATAGTGGATTTTCCCCCTGGTAATATGATTGCAGGAACACACGCTACATAGTGGAATTTGCTCCTCCTCGAATTATAATAGTGAGGTTCATAAATGAAACAGAAATATGAGTATCTGTCCATAAAATATCGATAGATGATAGATGCTAGAACCAAATGCATGTGTCCATCAGTCTGTCTTATTTTTGTTTTTGGACAAAACAGGTAGGCATTTTGCTTTTCCATGTTAGCCAGAAACGGATATGAGTGTACGTGGTTATGTGGACAAATCTGTATAATTTTGTGTTTGTACAAGCGTTCATCTGTGCGTGCGCGCAGCGGAATGCCTGGACTAGTGTTCGCTTTTTATGTAGGAGTCGTGGGCTCGACTCCCATTGGGACACACGTCCGATTATGATTTTCAATGTAATAAACTCCCTACTTAAAACATGACTAGACAAAGCATCCGTTCGTAATTTTCCTAGCTTGCATGCGTAAGTATACGTATATAAATATATGCGACGCGAAGAAATCATATCCTGCTCGTTCCATAAATTAGTAATTATTGATTATTACAAAAATATGGTTGTTAAATTTGCATATCGATTTTTTGGAATTAATCACGTTTATTACCTCCCTTGAAGTACATATACATTTCTTATGCGATTAATTCCGTAAAATGTCTCTGTTCCATTCCGTTCCGTTTCGTTCCGTTCTGCAAAATACCAATAGTCATACCAAATTCACTAATAGCCAATTTCCCGGTGGGGGAAAACGGACTATGGGGGAAAAGTGGCTCTATGCGGTCCGGACAATCCACTATATAGCCGTCCTTCCTATAGCCATTTTTCCGGGGGGAAAGGGGGAAAAGTCACTCTCTGACAGCGGCTACAAGATTTCACCACAGATTAACAGATAAAGCACCTTAACTCTAACAGAACGCGTACGCTCACAACTTTATAAAATATGATCCACATCAGGTGGGGAAAGCATAATCCTAGTGACTCTCGCCGTCTATGACAACCCTATTAAATGGCAGGCAGTAAAATCATTAAAAATGTTTATGCTCGGAAACATAACACGTTTACAACTCTGCGTCATACCAGGGCGATCATATGATAAATATGCCCAGCGGGCACATGACGTTGAAATGACGTCGAACGGACGTCGGTGCGACGTCAGAACGACGTCATTTCGACGTTATGTGCCTGCTGGGTGATTATGAAAGCATTCATACGAAATCTATAATTCATATTTCATATATGAGCCGCGACACGAGAAACCCAACAATGTGGTTGTGCGCCCAGCGCAGACTCAGATCAGCCTGGGCATCCGCCAAGTCTGATCAGAGTCTTCGCTGTCCGCATGAAGGTAGATTAGACCTTTAGCTACCTTTTAAGCGCTTGGCGAAGAGTCTGATCAGACTTTTTATTTTATTTTATTTACACAATATTTTAAGAGGGTGACATAATTAGCTGATAGCTATTCTACCTTATGGCCCTCTGTAACAAAATAAAATGTACATATATACATCATAAAATACAAGAGAAATAATGATTCAATGGCACAAAAATTAAGACATAAAAAGAGCGTATAAAACATAAAAGGTCATAGGATAAAAATCGATAAGACATGAATTTAAAATCCAGTGACTTTTAAAATACATTAAGTACCACAAACGAGGTTGCGCTAAACCGCAGACCCTGCAACTGTGCGGTGCAAAGACGTGCAGAGGAGCATGATCAGTGGTGCATGCTCAGTGGTGCAGGTGGCATGTGGCGGAAACCAATGTCCAAACAACATTCCCACCTGCACCAACAGATGCAAAACCAGCAGCACTACCCAGGGCGTGCACCGCACAGCGTTTACACAGGTCACTATAATATACAGTGTGTACAGGCAGGAACAATTTAAGACTGTAAAATAGCTCTAATGCTTTTCTTAAAAACGTTTAGCGAACCAGCATTTCTAACAGTCTGAGGAAGAGCATTCCAAAGTTTGGGCGCTGAGCAGGAAAAAGATCCATCATATAGGGCTGTTCTGGATTTTGGTATATATAAGGAACCATTATTCGACGATCTTAAGTTTAACGGGTGCATTAGTGACATCGGTTTCAACAGATTTGAAATATATTCTGGGGTCAAGTTGTTCAGTGCTCTGTAAGTAAGTACAGCTTTGTTGTATTTCAGTCTATTTGAGACTGAGAGCCAGCCAAGCTGGTGGAACATGTGAGCGGATGGCGTATTAAGTTCTGCGTGTAGAATTATGCGAGCTGCCCGCTTTTGCAGTTTTGACAAACGATCTATATGAGTACCTGCCGCTGATCCCCATGTTATAGATCCATAGTCTATAAACGGAAGAATGTATGCCTGGTAAAACATTTTCTGGACTTCAACGGGAACGTAATTTGATAACTGTCTTAGAAGAGATATTTTGGAGGAAAGGAGTGAGCAAAGGTGGTCTATATGTGATGACCAAGTCAAATTTGAATCAATAAAGACTCCGAGAAGTTTTTGTTCGGATACATTCTGTATGCAGGTGTTTTCAACTTGTATGTTTAATTTCCGGGACATATCTGTTCGCTGCCTTGTCCCAACCAGCATGCACATTGTTTTTCCAAAGTGAATTTGCATTTTATTGGGCTTGCTCCATGCAATAGCTTTACCCAAATCATTTACTATGCTTTCTTCAATACTCGTTATATTACTATCATGGTTGTGGATCGTCGCATCATCGGCATAAAGGTCACAAAGGCAACGATCAAAATGAAGCGGCAGATCGTTTATATAAATAAGGAATAGAGTAGGGCCTAATATAGACCCTTGTGGGACGCCAGAAAGTACATCAGAGAACTCTGTTAGTCCCTTTTCACTTTCAATGGCTTGCTGGCGATGGCTTAAGTACGATTTAAACCATTGAAGAGCCGGTGGACTAAATTTATACAAGGAGAGCTTTTGTATCAAAATGGAATGATCCACTAGATCAAACGCTTTACGGAAATCTAGGAAAAGAGTCCCGACCATATCTCCGTTATCAATGCATTCCATCCAGTTATCGATTAACTTAATAAGCGCAGTTTGGCAGCTATGCTTTTGGCGGAATCCCGATTGACTTTCGTGCAAAAGTTTATATTTGTTTAGAAATCCCATTAAATGCTTGTTAATATGTTTTTCGAAAATTTTTGACACCGTCGGTAAGATAGAAATGGGTCTGTAATTAGATGGGTCGGACTTCTCACCGCCTTTAAAGATTGGAAACACTTTAGCTTGTTTCAACTGAGTCGGAAAAACTCCTGTGTTTATACTTTTGTTGATTAACATAGCGATGGATGGGGCAGTGACAGAGGACGTTGCTTTGAGAAGCCTAGGTCCAAGGCCATCAAGACCTGTTGCTTTGGATGATTCAAGTTTATCAATATGTGAAATAACTTGTTCCGCTGTAATAAATGGGATAGAAAAGAAAGTATGATTTGGAACTTTATCATTGACGTAGTTAGTTATGCAATCAACGTCTAAATTGGGCGCATCGGTATAACTTTCACTGAAACTATCCGCTATTGAGGAGAAGTATATGTTCAGTTTCTGAGCAATTTCCTCAGACTTGGTGATGCGTTCGTTACCAATAAAGATTTCATCAGGCAAGTGTTTACTTGAAGCTTTTGAGCTACCATTTACTGTACGCAGATGAGCCCAAATATGTTTTGAGTCTTTAGTTTTAATGATGGATTCGGAAAAATATTTGCGTTTTGCAGCCCTTATCAACTGTCTGGTTTTATTACGGTATTTCTTATAGTCCGCCCATTGTTTTAAACGCTTGCAATTATCCCTTAATCTCTGCATTTCTGTGATTTCTGGGTTAAACCAGTCGGGCAGGCACTTTGTTTTAACACGCTTTGTTTTAATAGGGGCATGTCTATTTAGATGTATTAGGATTAAGGAGGACCATACCGCCAAATCATCTTCTACTGTTTCCTGATCGGTTTTAAAGGTGTTTAGATCCCTGGTGAGACCAGCAAGGAAATTTGCCTCATCAAAATGTTTGTAGCTGCGATATGAGGTGGTTGTATGCTGTTGTTTGGAAATTTTACAATTAACTTTTCGTGAAAAGCAGACTGGAAAATGATCGCTGATCGAAAATTTAGGTACGAAACATTCCGAAATATTTTCAGGATTAGAGGTGTATATGTGATCAATTAATGTTGATGTAGTCTGTGTGACACGCGTAGGCTCAGAAACCAGTTGTGAAAGATCAAACAGTTGCAGCAGGTGTAACCATTTAATATTCGTGCAGGAGGTCATATCGATATTGAAATCCCCCATCAATATAAATTCTAAAAAACCAGTCGCTTGCGCTATGGACAGCTCTTCTTCGAAAAGGTCTATCCAGTTGCTATGAGCACTTGGCGGACGGTAAACGGAACAAACTAGAAAAGGTTTTGCATTCGAAAATTCAAATTCTGCCCATATGGTTTCAATTTTTGAAACTTCAAGTTCAGGTCGACGTTTGCACTTCAAATTTTTTATCAAATACAAAATGATACCGCCACCATTTTTGTTCTGGGTATCAGCTCTATCTTTTCGAATAAAATCATAGCCGTCAATCTCTACCTGGTTATCCATAGTGTTTGGGTTCAGAAATGTTTCGCAGAGACCGAGTATGTCGGGACATTTATCATTTGCCAAGATGAGTCGGAGCTCATCAACTTTAGGTAGGATGTGCTGAATATTAAGATTATAGAAATGCAAGCCTTTTAAAGTAAATAATAGTTCTCTATTTTTAAAGGCCGTGGTTGGGGTAGATAAGCTGGTAGGATTGTCGGTTAAGATATTCGAGCTTCTATTTGATATGTTTGAGTAACAAGCACTGTCAATGGAAGGGACACTGACGTACCGAGATTCTTCTGGGTAAGTGTTAGCATTACTCGTTTGATTTGGATGCTGGGTGCTAGTCAATGATTCTGTTGAGCTATTTTTGTTTGATATAATGTGATTTATACGCCCTGAGACTTCCTACCGAGAAGAATGGTCCGGTACACCAGTGGTCCTTCCATTAAACCAACATTCTAGCGTACTATGGCCACGTCTAAAGCAGATATGACAGAATTTAGGGGCAGAGCGATGACTCCTGCCTGGTTGAGGGCCAGATCTGTAGCCAGAAGCATGGAAATTTCTTCTGGTAGGCGCTGTTTGATCATAAAAGCCTGGTTTGGTGACCTTAATGACCTTGTCTGTATTCGACAGCAGTTTCTTAGTTCCATTATAATTTAAATGAATTTTGTCCATTTTGAAATATGTCTTAGGCAGTTCGCCAGAGGCAAATAGAAAGCTGTCAAAGTTACTGATGAATTCTAAGTCATTTTCATCGCAAAGGGATTTTAACTGTTCGTTGTACGGTTTAAGATTAGCGCCTTGTCTCGGTAGGAGACCTGACACAATGATTCGCCTGTCATCTTGAGCTAGGCTATCTAACAATGAGACAAAATCGTCACAGAAGTCATCAAGGTCTTTGCCATCGTCGGCATCGTTACTACCGACATGTAGAATCACTGTTTTACACTTTTCAAGGTTATAGGAGTTAAGTTTGATTTTAAGTGATTCTGTTGTTGCTCCTGAAAATGACCTCACTGTTGTATTGGGTTTCAAGTCCTTGGTTTTAATATCTTTGAGAATGGAATCTCCGATTAGTACTGTTGACTGTTGTATGCACTTTTTCTCTGTTAAATCTATGGGATCGTCTTCTTCGTTTGAGAATCGGGTTGGTTTAGAATTTTGACGTAACTTGTGTTGCAGCTTGGCTGGATTGTTGTGCCCTTTTGATTTACGGGGTCTGTCTGTAAGTTTCCGTTTATTTTCGATACTTGTTGTGTTTACATCTCTATTAATTTTCTTAATTTTGTTACTTTTGCCATCTGTTTCCGTTGACTGTTTTACTGATTTATTTTGATCGATGTTCTGACGATCTGGGGTATAGTTTGTGATTTTTGTTAAGGTTTCTGCATGTGTTTTCACCTTATCAAACACTGCTGTCGTCTTATTTAGTATTTGACATGACTTCTGGTCGAGTGAGATTTTGACATTGTCTGTTGTTGTTTGAAGAGTTTCTATTGACTCTGAGAGGCACAGATCTTTACTGTTAATTTGTCTAGTTAATGATGTTAGTCGGTCATTGAGATTTTCAAAATTGTTTACAAGTTCTGTGGACAGACCCTCTATTGCTTTGACTGCAGATAGAGTATATTGCTTTATTTCTTCCATTTCACTTTTTAGACATCTTATATCATTTTTAAGAATAGACGGTACGTTTCTGCATGTCACACATACCCAAATTCCAATAGGGTCGTCCTTTTTGATGCCGACACATATTTCATGGTACCACTGCATACAGAAAGTACACTGGATCATGTCGTATGTTTTCTTAGTTGTTGGTTTTACTTTACAGGCATCACAACATGATTTAGAATTTTCGGTTTGGTTATTTGGCTCTGTTTTGTCTTTATCGGTGTGTTTTGAGGGAATTGATTCAGCATTCACAACTTCTTTTAATTTTGTTATACTATCATTTAAATTGTAAGAATTTTCACAGGTGTTAATGGAATTATTTGCTCCATTTTGTATGTTTTCGCCCGTATCTAGTTGCTCGCCGGCATCGCTGTCGGAATCGGACTCATCATCAACCGGTTGCATTGTTGATTCGAGGTCTTCCAATACAGTCTCTGACAAAGTCTCTGACAATAAGTTAGAGGTGGCACTGTGTTGCTCGTCTGATATTTTGTGCATACACGATTTCACTTCGCTTTGAAGAAAATTTACCACACACTGAGCAGTCTGGTCATACTGCTTCTTCTGATAGTCAGGTAGAGCAATACTCATCTCGCCCAGAACAATCTTTTTATATTCATGTTTCTTAAATTTCTTGAGCTCTGCCAGCGTCATCTTGTTTATAATGCTCAAATGCTTCTTCTTGAGAGAATCCTCTAAACTCATCAATCTTTGATCACTCATTTTTGCTAGATATTTGCTAGATTCGCTATGCAGTTTCAAATATATTTTCTATGAGGAGTCGCCTCCCTTGTTCCGATAAATGTTCAACGTGACCCGTATTAGAGTGAGCCGTTCTCACTATAATACAAAAACTAGCCTGAGGGCGGGTTAGTACGGCCACTTTACGAGTATATTATCTTGTTAGTGTTCATCTTTACTTCAAGATTAAACAAAAACTATATGAAGCTCACTCTTGCTATTACAGATAATAGTAGTCCATATATTAACAAGAATATCCTCAAAGTTTTATAATGAATAGTCACTGATTTAATTAAATAATTCAGCTAATTTGCACAGCGATATAAACATGGCCGCTTGTACAATGGGATAAGTAGGAGTTGAGCGGTACTCAGGTGAGAATCTCAGCTGATCGGATTTACCAACTCAAGTTAGGATCACGACTCCGATCAGGTTTGACTCTCGCTCATTTGGCTTTTGCATCGATAATAAAACGGTGAGTGACGCTCAGAAAGTATGGATCACCCAAACCTGCTTCATAGCAGGTTTGGGTAACTTGTCCCTTATATTTCTTCTCAATTCGGTGTGTTAAATCTTAAATAAAGTAAGATATAAGTAAGTACATTATCATTTTGTATTGAACATTAAAAGAACTGAAATATATTTATGGACGTTTTAGTAAGGGTTTCAGATAAGGAAAAAAGAAAATGATTTGTAATAGACTTGACCCCGTCACG
The DNA here is from genome assembly GCA_963989385.1 of Ctena decussata. Classification (NCBI taxonomy): domain Eukaryota; kingdom Metazoa; phylum Mollusca; class Bivalvia; order Lucinida; family Lucinidae; genus Ctena; species Ctena decussata. Next base: position 76,168,540 of record OZ022503.1, on the reverse strand, counting down.
TTTTATGAACAGATTCCATATGACGAATTTTTCTTATAAGTTTCCCAGCAGGCGTGTGACGTCGAAATGACGTCATACCGACGTTGGTGTGACATTATTAAGTCGCACTGACGTCAATGCGACGACATTACGACGTCATGCGCCTGCTGGGATATATTGTCTGCGTCAAGGAACGACTGCCTTTCTTACTATAGAACCGGATCAGCCTTGACATTGTCTGCAGCAGTCCCAAGGCGGCACTTCTGTTTTGGTTATTCTTGGTTGTTTTGTGTGTTGTTTGTTGCTTTGTCAGTTATTGATATATTGTCTATGATGTTAAGGCTAGCCCGATGACCACCTGCACGGGAAATGGCTGTTCACATGGCTGCCGCTGGTGACGTCTTTGATGGTGACTACTTGGGTGGCATCTGAGATTGAATTGTGTCAGTTCCTGAGAATTTTCCTACTTACTTTGCTATTAACGCAGGATAGTGAGCCCTAAGTTTCAGCAGGGATACATGTATATGGAAATTTATGAAATTCTGTGCATGATGGGTGCTTCAGATTCCAATTTTGACTTCTTATCCAGATAACGATAATAACTACTACTAACAATCAAATTTGTCATGCGCTCACATATGCTCATACAGACATAAAAGAAAGCAATATTATTTTTTATAAGCAGCACGAAGGACTTTGGATACGCTGTAACATTCTGCTTTAAGTTATTTGGTCAAATGAATTAAGAAGAAGTTCCGAATTTATTAAACTTTTAATTGCCATAACTGATCGTTGCTTTGTTTAAAATTGTTCTGTATGCACAACTTCACTCATGCCCCACGATCTCAACTTCCCTTTAAAGTTTTCCTTTGCATCTTCCTTTTTTTATTTATTTATTCACTTTTTTGTTGCAGCATTCTTAAATAACAAAAATTATTACTTTTCTTAAATTTTCACAAACGACCAGGTCGAGATACAAACTCAGAATTTGAACAAGTGCCGTTGAAGAAACGGTTGCTTTACAAACGGGTAAGAGCTTCACTAACTTCCCCATATATGAATGTGGACCCGCACGTCCCTGTCGCCGCAGACTACGGAAGCGTGCCCTGTAATTTCGAATGGACATGTCCCTGCCAAGATCAGCCTGCATATTCATGCCGCGACGTTCAGATTTCTCGCTTTCTACGGACTATGGTATAATGTCAGCCAGCAATGACGAATATTATGAATACATGTAATATAATGTAAAAGTGCGCAGACTGGTCATGGCTTTCTCAGTTTACATGTGCCGAGAACTAGACCTCCCTGTTACCGAGGGTCAGTTGTGTCTGTATTCTGATACTAGGTACATTACAAACCTTTCGAACCCAGTTATTTTTATTGTTCAAGAACAGCTTGATCGTTACTCAAATGAGTGTGACTTGATCTTCACGTGATAAAGCCGATCAAATGTGAGCTGATCTGCGCTTGAGCACGAGTTAACTCGCACTTATATGATCCGAAGATAATTGCATAAGTCCGAGTCAGATAAGCTGTTGTTGTACAAGTGGCCAACAGTGTTTTTACTGCTATTCTTGCAAACTCAAACATAAATGGCCACTTGTACAACAACAGCTTGTCTGACTCGGACTTATGCAATTATCTTCGGATCATATAAGTACGAGTTAACTCGTGCTCAAGCGCGGATCAGCTCACATTTGATCGGCTATATCACGTGAAGATCAAGTCACAGTCATCTGAGTAACGATCAAGTTGTACCTGGACAATAAAAATAACTGAGTTTGAACAGTATAGATCTATACCTAGTATAAGAATACAGACAACTGACCCTTGGAAATAGAAAGATCCATTCCTTGGCACATGTAAACAGAGGACGCCATGACCAGCCTGCGCACCATTAGCCATATTATTCATATATGCCATCATTGCTGGCTGACATCCTACACGTACCATAGGCATGTAGATAGCGAGAAATCTGGAACTCACGGCGTGAATTTGCAGACTGATCTTGGCAGTGACATGTCAATTCGAAATTAAAGGGCGTGCTTCCGGTATCTGCGATCGCAGGGACATATACGTATTCATTAAAGTTCGTTCATAGATAGGGAAGTAAATGAAACATCATATAAAGCGACCGTTTCTTCAGTATCATTTGTATAGATTCTGAGGCTGTATATCGACCTAGTCGTTTAGCAGGACAAGTCAACAGCGAGAGTGTTGTCAATTTTATCAAGTAAAACTTAAAAAAAAAAACTATATTGTTTTGCAAAAAAGGGAAAAAAAAACAGGAAGGGGCAACGGAAAACTTAAAAGGATATAGAGACCTCGGAGCATGAGCGAAGTTGTAAATACAAAATAATTATAAAACAAAGCTGTGATAATTTATGGAATCCATTTAAGCGCTGGGTTAAACATGTTAAAGCTCGTAACGACTTAATTCAATATTTAACAAAACATTTATTAAAGCAAAATGTTACCGCTAATCCAAAGTCCTTTTTGCTTCTTAAATTTGTGATGATAGTATTTTTTCTTGTCCGTGTGTTGGTCTATGTAAGCATACGCACGCAGAAACAGAATTGGAATTGTTTATAGAGCGCATTTTTGATTGTAGTAGTAACCGTTAGGAAAAAAATCATCTGGATAACAAAGAAGTCAAAATTGGAATCTGTAGCACCCATCATGCACAGAATTTCACATATTTCCATATATTCCTTGCTGAAACTTAGGGCTTACTTTTCTGCGTACATACAGACTGCTGACCACTATCCACCGATTTTATGACTGATCCGGTTCTACACATAGGAAGATAGTCATTCCGTGACGCAGACATATACTTAAAAGGACTAGTTTTTGTCAAATGGTATCAGTTCAAATATAAAATCATAAAATGTGACGGCATCAAGCCTGTTCAGGACTTTTTTGTTTGTCTTATCTAAAACCCTTACTAAAACATCAACTGTATCTTAATATATTCCATTTCTTTTAATGTCCAATACAAAATGATAATGTACTTACCTATATCTAACTTTATTTATGATCTAGAATACTATAATGAGAAGAAATATCAGGGACAAGTTACCCAAACCTGCTGTGAAGCAGGTTTGTTTGATCCGTACTTTCTGAGCGTCACTCACCGTTTCATTATCGATAAAAAAGCCAAGTGAGCAAGAGTCAACCCTGATCGGAGTCGTGATCCTAACTTCAGTTTGTAAATCCGATCAGCTGAGATTCTCACCTGAGCACCACTCAACTCCTACTTATCCCGTTGTACAAGCGGCCAAAAGACATTTATGGAAATCACTCACACACAAGATATTTTTGCATTAATTTGCTAGTAGGACAGTATACAATTGTCTATAAAATCATGTCGAGCAGATGATTTTGTTAGCGATTATATGTAATACCTGCATTTCTGATATCAGCTCTCCAGTTGCCTTATCATCAGCAAATCTATTGTGGCTTCTTGGGGCTGCGCCCCTCGACCCCCCTCCCCCTTACTCCTGTCCATTACTATTATTTACAGTTGTATCAAACATTCGACAATATATTTCTGGATGCCGATAAGCAGAAGAAAGTTCAAAATATGCTGACAAAATTTAAAGTCCAATGATCTGCAAGATTTATCAACCTTTCAGTCTTATAAGAAAATGTTCTATTGAGGTCAGTCTGACATAAAAAGGTACTATGGTGTGTGTGAAGGGTAGCTGGGGAGTTGGGATGGTGGTGGTGGTGGTGGTGGGGGGGGGTCATAAACTTTTTTGTCACCTATCTGGGGGGGGGTGGGGTCGGGAAAAAATTCTGGTGAGACTGGGGGGGGGGGGGTCGAAAAATTTTGGTTACTCATACGAAAATATACCCCCCCCCACCTGATAATAAATGTATTGTCCCCTGATCCATTGACACTCAACCAGAGAAACCAAGTCACAGCATCTTTTTATCTATGACCCAAAGCCGATAGCTCAGTCGGTAGCGAGGTTTACCTATAAATCGTAGACTGGTTACATACCTCTGTCGCGTAGGTTCAAACCCGGCACTGGAAAGTATGAAAGGTTGACTGTTCCCTTCGGGGTCGCGGTGGTTTCACAGAGTATTTCCCAGCCCCTATACAGCTGAAAACTACTTCTGGCTCTCTTCCACCACAGAACAGTCCTCTGATATAATGATCAAATATGATCGAATCGGAGTATGAGGAGGAAAGAAAAGAAAGATGCTGGATAAGCTTCCCAGAGGACGGGCTACTGCAAATGCCCGACGTACTTGAGCAGCTTATCTAACACAGACACAAATGGACAGCTAAAATATAGATTGGTTCTCTCCCCTAATAGGTAGTATTACAAATCTTGATTATGGGACAACTTGGGACCAGTTTAGCCAAAATATAACGCTGCTGTTCCTAGTGAATGATGTCCTTGGACGTATAACCAGTAAACAATTCTGATTCTGACACTAGGGGACGGACTATTGTGAATGCCCGACGTATTGGAGAAGCTAATCCAACAACTGTGATATCCTGGGGCCGTATTTATAAAACGACTTAAGTGGTTGCTATGCTGTTGCTAAGGCTGAATTTCTATGAAGGAGATTCCCTACCTTTTTCAGACTGTTCCTGCAGAGCAAATTTCATAGTTGTAGGAAATTTCAGACTGTTCCTGCAGAGCAAATTTCATAGTTGCAGGGAATCTCCTCCATAGAAATTCAGCCTTAGCAACAGCGTAGCAACAACTCAAGTGCTTTTATAAATTAATTCTTTTGTTAATAAATGTATTACATGGATGAAAAATTAAAATATCAATCAAGTTTGCCCTTTTCACCCCCACCGCCATTTCATCTGAGTGTTTTTCTTCTTCTATTTTGCTTTGAGTATTCCGGTGCTCATATTTTGTCTTTTGAAAACGTGAGCTGTTTCTTATTTATTGTTGCATTTTTTCCCCCGCAATTTAATTAGTTCTATATGCTTATTGTCAAAATTTCGTATTTCATCAATTCGTCTAGTATGTACCCAGCGGACGCGTGACGTCGAGGTTACGTCGTGCTGACGTCGATTCGACGTGATGGCGTCGATTCGACGTCTGTACGACGTCATTTTGATGTTATGTGCCTGCTGGGTATATATGTATGTGAGTGTATGAGTGTGCGTGTACTTGTATTGAAATTTTCATATTATTGTAATTTTTCACATATTTATTATCATGATGCTGAATTGTAAAGTCTGTATGCATGAACTTTTAGAGGGCCTCATGGAAGATTGGCGAAAGCCAAATGAGTAACCCTCTTTAAATAAAGCTTACTTACTTACTTACTTACTTATAAATACGACTCCTGAAGCTTGAATACTATAAGTTGATTTAAGGTGCATGTGTACACCTCCATGTTTTCCTGCCATTCTCACAAAGGGGAACAACTTCCGGAACTTCCTGTGTGTTTCCCTGGAGTACAGAGCTCTTTCAAAGGGGGCATACTCTTTTAACAAATCATTTGCTCTTAGGAGGGCAAATTCTTTCCTTTAAGGGATGACCCCATTGAGAAGGGAGGCAAAATTAAATGGCAGAGTTGCTTCCCCTGAAAGTGTACCCCTTTCACCTTAATATCCATTGATATGTCAAAACAATTGCTATCGGAACAGTGAACACCGCAGACCCTAATCAGACAGCTTCTCAGCAATTTGGTATGGTTTTGCTGTCGACCCATTTAAGTAGTTTGCACGTGCGTTTACAGTTTTAAGTATAAACCACGCCTGGTAAATCTAAACTCTATTCCCACCAGGCCTGAAATTAAAAATTCAAGATTTTGCACTGCAAATGGACAGCAATATTATAACAACCCTATTCGACGCATGTGCATGTAAAACATACCTCAGTTTTTGGCACTTTCAGGCTTTTTGTGCTTACTTCATCAGTTTATGGCCGGGCCGGGTAGCGCAATCTGTAGGACACCTGACTCGTAAGTCAGAGGTCCTGGGTTCGAATCCCGGTCTGGCCACATACTTTCGTTTCTCCTTCCGCTGATTCAAGAAGGGCAGTTGTCAGTTACTAGCGAAAGTATGTGCACTTAGTACTGGTTAACCGCTTAGGAGGTCTAAGCCTGCCCAGGAATAGTGTGGTTAGGTTAACTGACCGTCCTGACATGACCTTAGTTGTTTACCGTGGACGTTAAGCATCAAATCAACCAAAATCATCAGTTTATGTTTTACGAAGCTGAACTTTCGTATTAATATGCTTTACAAACAAAAGAGCTCGGCAAGTCATTTGCAGAACCTCGAATTTTAAATTTCCAGTTGGGAATGGAGTTGTGCACTTACCATGGCGTGTTAATGAAAATAACCAGTGCTCCATATAAGAAGGAGTAACAGAGACAATTTATGGATAATTATCCATATTTCTCAAAAAAAATAAATTGTGACCCATCATTAGAAACGTCTCGTTGAGACGGTTCTAATGAGGGGTCACAACATATGTTTTCGTTGAGAAATAAGAAAAATTATCGTCGAATTATCCTCACTGAAAACCCCCATATATATGGAGCTCTGATATAACAAAGGATCAAGTCAACATTTCTTGTATTCATAATATTTGAAAATAAGACTAGCTTTCAATGTCAAAATATGGCATACAAGTATTTTTAAAATTAAAAACGAGGTTAAAATTAAATATAGGATTTCAACGAAAATATATAGCGGTTTTACATGAAAATGATATGTATATGGAAACAACAATAAGCCTGTGATTGTGTTTCTAGTCAGGATATTTTCTATGCTAAAAGAATTAAAAGGAAAGCAACACAAAATACAGTCAAACCTGTCTTATGGGGTCATCCAAGGGAAGGACAAAAAGTGGTGGCTTCCTGGTGAATGATTGTCCTTGGACGTATCACCAGTAAACAATTCCGATTCTGATTCTGAAGACAGGTGACCCCTTAATACAGGTTCATTTGCACTTTATTTTAGTTCAAGGGACCCAGAAAAGGCAGTGGCTGCTTTAGGCAAGTGACCGCTTAAAAGAGGTGGTCACATAAGCAGGTTTTGACTGTACATAACATGTATGAAGGTAAAAGTCTTTACAAGCCAAGCATTTTGGTACAAAGTTGATCATATTCCATTTAATATTCATTACTTCGAGCATTTGAGGAACTGAAAACTGCCATAACACCTATAATGCAGAAAACAGTCCAAGTTTCGAAATTTAAAGTGCAATAATAGCAATGAAGACATAATGGAAAGACAATATAAGATGATTTTGCGTATGTGAATATAATTAATTAGGCCTTTTTTTTTAAAATAAGGTCACAAAATCTCCATGCGGCGTACATGACAGCGTTGTTTTGCTTTTTTTTCTCAAATATTCAAAGACGGTAACCAGCTTATTTTTCAAACAGTTTCAATAACGTTTGTACCAATTTTCTCAGCTTACATAAGTCTCTATCTTCAAACAGATTATTAACGTTGTGAGGGATTCCATTTAAACGTGTGCACAGTCCTGACTGATCTGCCGGTCACTGGCAGACCGGTTTGTGGCTTTTAATTGTATCATTTTGTATGAAATATATCCCACGAGCTTTCAATAGACACACATAGTCAAAACAACGTCAGATTGACGTCGATGACATGTCAAGACATTGTATAGACCTCGTTACGATATTTGAGCATTGTGGCCTATTGGGAAAGACCTATGTCATACCACAAGTCAGTCAAATGCATCACGACACGTTTAATTTCCTAAACGAAGCTTGAGGTTCATCATCCTTGGGTTTCTTGGCCTGGACTATACCATATTTGTCACTGCTGAGGGCAAGGATTTCTTCTCTGACTTCGGGTCTCTGAAGCTCCCTTAGCATATATGCTGGAAAAGATAAATCAGTAGGATACAGTCGGGTAAATTCAGACAGCGGGTAAATTCGGACAGTGACATTGTTTCCTCTATATGTCAGTTGTTTGGAATTAAAACAAAACCGTCTCATCTGGATTTTCACTGTTTGCAATGGTATGTCCGAATTTACCCTCTGTCCGAAGTTACCCGACTCGACCCTATTCTTTTTTATCCCCCGCCTTGTGGAGGGATATTGTTTTGTCATTGCCCGTTCGTCCGTCCATCCGTCTGTCTTTCCGTCCGTACGTAGCCATAATTAAGTAACCTCTGAATGGAATTTCATGAAACTTAAAATAAGTGTGTATCACCATAACGCGATGATGCATGTCAAGTTTCATCGGACAGGCATCAGTTAAGTATGAGTTATGGCCCTTGAACTGCTTTAAAATCAATAAAATGAGACATAACTTAGTAACCAATTGTTGGAATTTCATGAAATCTAAAACAAATATGTATCACTATAACACAGACGTGCACAAAAAGTTTTTCAGAATGGCATTAGTAATGCATGAGTTATTGCCCTTTAATGAATTTACAATTGATAAATTCAGACGTAATTAAGAAACCAGTGACTGGAAGTCTATGAAACTCATACTAAATATGTCTCACCATAACACAGTGATGGAAATTGAGTTTTGTCAGATTCACTTCAGTAATGCATGAGTTACTGCCCTTGAATTGCTTTAAAGTCGACAAATTGAGTCATAACTAAGTACTAAGTGAATGGAATTTCATGAAACTAAAAACAGAAGTGTATTGCCATAATACATCATTGCATATCAAGTTTTGTCGTAATGGCATCAGTAGTGCATGAGTTATTGCCCTTGAATTCTTGAATTCATTTTAAATCCACACAATTAAGGTACCAATGGAGGAAATGTCTTGAACCTGGATATAAATGAGTTCATCATAGTTGGGTGATGCTGAGGCAAGATTTTTAACATAGCCTCACTTATGTAGCCATTGCCCTTGACTTGAAGTCCAAGTTAAGCTGTAACTTAGTAACCAGTGAATGAAATTTTATGAAAATTTAAATGTACCATACACAAATAAGAGCTACTTCGGCGGGGGATAGAAATTCAATGAATTTGCTTGTTACTGTTTACAGTGCACAGTTGCTCTAAGCATCGTTAGTTTACGAAGTCGTTGTTTAAAGACTATTTAAGTCTTATTGTACACATTAAATCAAGGGCACTCATACCTTCTGCTTAAAAGAATGTGAACAGCATTTGCAGTGCACTGCAAAAGCTCCATATATATTTGTGACAAAAAGCACTGTTTTAGCGTCATCACGTCGCATCGACGTCAGTACGACGTAATTGCGACGTCAGGTACCTGCAGGGCTTGTGCCCAGAATCACAGAGCTTCGGTTATCATGACGACAATATCTTGAAATTTGGAGTAAAATTGCTATCAGATTCAAAAAGAGATACTGGTTAAACTAGAAAAAAATGAACGAGCTGCTGTATTGACAGATTTCTCGCGAAAAAAAATCAGACTTTGATTATGAACCAGTCAGGCCTATGTTTCAAGACAGACTTGTTAAATTGCTTCTAAAGCGCAGGTGGTGGTAGTGGTGGTGTGTGTAAGTAGGCTGGGGTCATGATAATTTAACAATTTTGATCGATGAACCCACATGCCTTATAAAATCATATTGGTGCCCGGAACGAACTGAAGTTATTTTTTGAAAGCTGTGTTTGTCAGCGTCAAACTCGCCGAACTAAAAACCCTGGCCAGATCTTGGTCTCGGGCAGAATATTTACCAACGCAATCTTTCGCAGATCCCACTTTTGAGCCAGTATAATCATCAGGTAAGTAATCTGTGGGTAACATTTCCATGTCCACCTTTTCATACAGGCTGGTCAGATTCTTGCCTACCATATGAATCTGCGAAAAAAATATAAATGAGCCGCGACACGACAAAACCAACAATGTGGTTGTGCGCCCAGCGCAGCCTCAGATCAGCCTGGGCATCCGCCCAGTCTGATCAGAATCTTCGCTGTCCGCATGGAGGTAGCTTAGACCCTTAGCTACCCTTTGAGCACTAACGAAGAGTCTGGTCAAACTGGACGGATGCCCAAGCTGATCTGAGTCTGCGCTTGGCGCACAGCCACTTTGTTGGTTTTCTCGTGTCGCGGCTCAAATATTGTTAACAATGATGGGAATGGGAGAGCTGTAGATTAGGGTTTGAGGATAATTCTGACGGATACTTTTTCTTATTTTTCATTCATGATGTGACCTCTCACTGGAACCGTCTAGGCGAATGAGGAGTCAAAACAAATGTTCATAGAAAAATACAGAAAAAAGTATCCCTAAATTTTCCATCTGGAGACAATGGTCAAGACTATCGCCCCGCTTTTTTTTTGCCTTGGAAGACCCGATGAATTATCGCAGTCAGTCTGACGGTCTCGGGCGATTGTACATTGGATTGTCCTCTGCGAGGCGGAGATAGTATAATACATGTACATCAAATTAGCTGCGACAGGACAAAACAAACAATATGGCATGTGCGTCCAGCGAAGACTCAGATCAGCATGGGCATCCACCCAGTCTGACCAGAGTCTTCGCTGTCCGCATGGAGCTAACTTAGACCCTTAGATACCTGCTAGGCGCCAGCGAACACTCAGAACCGACTGGGCGGCGGATGCCCAGGCTGATCTGAGTCTTCGCTCTGCGTACATGCCACTTTGTTGGTTTTGTCGTATCGCGGCTCTCATATGCAACAGTGGATTTTTGGCTACCCGAATAACCGATAATTTATTTTGCACTAGCGCTTGTGGGGAACTAATATAAATTAACCAATAAAAACACTATTTCTTGTTTTATCGTTAAGGCGCTGATGGCTTTTAAAAGAAAAAATTCTTCAGCTTTTTAAAGAAGATTTTTTCAACATTTTCTTTTTCTAATAAATTGGTCCTTTTTAGAGATGAAGAACACAACCATATTCTATGAGAATGCCAGTGTTGAAATGATCTTTTCTGTGTTCAAACAATGATTGTATGTTTATATGAAAGAATTATTTTAAGGCCCTGATGGGATTATATGCATATTTCAATTCTGCACTATTTGGCATAATTTTTGAAGATGTAAAAAATTCATTTTGGTCCTTTTTTCAATTTTGTGCATCGACTTTCGTTAATTTCACCATTATTTTACATCTTCCGACACCGTATTTTTTTTTCCAATATCTGCCACCAGAGTCATTGTTGGAGATGAATGAATAATAACAAACTAAATATTGTTTAAACCAATGACAAACTACTTACCCGATCTCTCAATTTAGCTTTCATGAATGGTTTTATTACTGCCATGAATGGGTCGAAGATAGGGGGCTCGTTGTAGAAGTGCATGGCTTTGGTCCTGCAGGGATACGCATCCTAAAACCAAAGGGAAAATATATCAATAACGTCAGTTTCAAATAGGAAAATATTTTTCCTAACAACATCTGTTTACATACAACAAAAGCCTTTAATGACAACAAAAAGCAGAAACCAATCGGGCATAACCTTACAGCTTCTACGCAAATATTCGTTTTCGACATCAAAAACAATGAAACAACACATGAAACTTCACTCAGATGAAAGACTGTACAATTGTGATTATACCAATACCTAGAAGAAATAAATAAGCAATATGCTTTCGTTCCAATCCTAAAATTTTCATGTTGCACTGCATATATATGTTTCTGAAAAAAAAAGTGATAGTGAAGCAACTTTTAACACAGGGTATAAACCAGTCCGCCAATTTTCGCTTCCTGCAGAGACTGTCAGTCATATTTGGCTTCCACCGAGACTGTCCGCGATCTCTTGCTTCCTGCCGACACTTCTGTACATGATAAATGGCTTCCTGCAGAGACTGTCAGCGTGATTCTGTTTCCTGCCGAGGCTCTCGGCAGGAGGCAGAGTCACGCAGACAGTCTCGGCAGGAAGCCATTTTTCGAGGACAGTAGTCCCTGCAGGAAGCATCTTCCAAGGGCATACATAGTTCGATCATTTGCTTTTTAGTGAACTGAGCCTGCCCTGACCTGACTGCGCACGTGCTCTGGCTGGGGTGACCATGCCCAATAAGCTTAAGCTAGACTTTAATCCTCAAACATGGCTTTTACTGTACCTGATAAATAGCCAAAAATTTCTTGGAGTTTTCTGTGGTGTATAATGTCATGGAGTGCTTGATGCTGAATCCTGTCATATCTTCTATAGCTATTATGCCATTAACCTGTGTGTTCACGTTCATGAGAATCCAGTCAAACGCACAGATCATCGCCTTAAAGATCTTGTTGACACCAAATTTCTTAACAGCCCAGTCCACGTCAAGCTGTTCTGAAATAAGAATGACAATCCAGTTTTAAAGGTATAGGGTCAAGTCAGGTAAATTTGGACACCAGGTAAATTCGGACATACCATTGCAAACAGTGACAATCCAGATGAGATGGCTCATAATGAGCCGTCTCATCAGGGTTTTCACTGTTTGCCCAGTTCTATTTGTTTTAATGCCAAACAACTGACATGTAACGGAAACAACGTTACTGTCCAAAATTACCTGCTATCCGAATTTAGCTGATTTGACCCTATTGGTAAACGTCCATATTTTCCGCCATTTATGCAAAAGGAAACAACTTTTGTGACATTCCAATTTGCTTCCTGTTCATATGTGAGCAAACCCTCTTCTGTAAGAGTTAACCGCTCCCCCCCTCCCCTCCCCCCTTGCCCCAACCCCCTCATTGAGAAGGGAGGCAAGAGTGTCTGGCGGACTGATTGTTTCCCCTGAAAGCATACCCACTCCTCGAACCTGCAACCCCTGGATTGGCCATTTAGAGCGTGAACCACTACTCTACCGCCGCTCCTGCAGGCGATCTTGAAAGTGATGGTTCTCATTGCAAACATAATTGTAAAGCACGCTGAATATTTGCAAACATGAGGGTACTATAACGTACTCTTGCTACTTACATTGTATTTTATGAATGTTATTTTCACGGGTGGGAAACTCCATAATCAGAGCCAATGGCTCTGATAAGGTTAGGTTATGGCGGTTTTCCGGAGCACGTGCGGCTATGATTATACCGGTTGAAATTTGGACTAAGAAAAGGTAAATTTTGCATTCCTGGCATAAATTCGTTTTTACGGCGTGGAATCTCAAAAAAGGGAGAATGTAGTTCAATGCTCAGGTCTTTTAACTTCTTTTCTACGCTAAGGTAAGTTGTCATATGCGTACGATTTTGTCTGAATCATTTGTGTCGTGAGGTGACAGAAGGCTAATTTACAGATAGGCAGCTAACAATTGCGTTGAAATTCCTGTTGAAATGATATTAACATGAGAGTTTGTGGTCGAAGAGCGTGCCTTGATTGTCTGATCCTTCCCCATTCGCAAAAAGTAAGAATTGTAAGCAAATAAGAGAAATTGAGAATAAATAGACCGAGGCTCTGATTATGTCGAGCGGCTCTGATTATATCGGCCGGCTCTGACGTAGGGCGGCTACTTTTGTAAGAGTCGGTTACTACTGAAGTACATGGTTTGTAGTAGTGCTATTTACTGAAACTGTAGTCTGAATCACATTCAGGGACGTGTGTTTGATGTTTATTTGGGCTCTAAGGGCCGACAAAATTAGTTGCAGTGTTTGACAGATGATTGATTTCCAAATATCATTAAGGCGAGAAAAAGGAGGTTTTAATAAGTGCATTAGATTTCAAGTTATTGGATGTCGTTGTCCATAGCATACATCGTGCACTGCATTATATATCAGTGTAAAGGTTTCACATAGCCTAGTGGTCGTAGAGGCAGTAGAAATTAGAGGCCAACTGAAATAAAAGACGGAGCCCATCTCTCCTCTTTCGCTGCCTTACTTATCCCTGATTCTAAACAGGTCCTCATTTACTGTTGGGTTGGCAGAGAGTTTTCCAGTCGTCGGATGGCCCTACCCGGGTTTGAACCCGCGACCTTCTGGCGACCTTTTGCACCCTAGCCGTGTCACTCTAACCACTCGACTACGGCGCCTTTTGATTGTAGTAAATTCGTAGTTAACAACGCTGTGAAACACCCTCATACAAATTCATTGTTGTTCCAATTCTCGTAACGTTGGTCTCCAAGAGGCTCAGCGGAACGAATCCATGGCTGCATCTCCTGGCACCGAGTCTGTCTGTCCATTTATCATTATAAAGAATTTTTTTAGTCGAGTGAGGACCTGTTTAGAATCAGGGATTAGTAAGGCAGCGAAAGGAGTGAGATGTGCTCCATCTTTTATTTCAGTGGACCTCTATTTCCTACTGCCTCTACGGCCACTAGGCTATGTGAAACCTTTACACTGATATATAATGCAGTACAAGATGTATGCTATGGACAACGACGTCCATTACTTGAAATCTAATGCACTTATTAAAACCTCCTTTTTCTCGCCTTAATGATATTTGGAAATCAATCATCTGTCAAACACTGCAACTAATTTTGTCGGCCCTTAGAACCCAAATAAACATCAAACACACGTCCATGAATGTGATTCAGACTACAGTTTCAGTAAATAGCACTACTACAAACCATGTACTTCAGTAGTAACCGACTCTTACAAAAGTAGCCGTACTACTTGTTACGCAGAAGGTTTTACACACGGTCGACACGGGTGTAGAGCCTTATGCGTCGCCAGGACGGCGGAGGGTGACTTCCGGTTAAAGGGTTATCTACTAGTGTAATACACTAACAAGGAAACTCTAACAACGTTAGATTTTTTTAAGTTTATATATAATGTAAATTCTATATACAACAATACAATTTACAACTGTCACAATTACAATAATATACAACACATATCAGTTCATGTCGCTGGCCCAAGTAAGGTGTTTGTTTCAAATCTGTAATCGATTTGCGTACAATACGCAAATAGATTACCGTCTGACGTCAACACCGTACTCGGCTCAGCGCCATGAACTAAAGGAAAACACAAAGGACAAAAAACGTTAGTTTGAGCTCATAGAAAAAAACAAGGCCTTATGTTGGTAGACTTCAATTCGTCGTTCCCTGGATCATGTCATGGGCCAGTCCATATATCATGAGGAACACCAACTTATAATTACACGTGCACGATTATATACTGGTCGCTCCCTGGATCGTACCAGGGACCAGTCTATATATATTAACACACCTTAGTGGACGAACACTGTCCCACACTTGATGTGACCTTCAGATCTTATCACAGAATCTGGCAAAACTGTGCTAACCACTTCCGCCTACATTTTGTGCTTCCCGCCTCTGCTTAGGAACCTTGCACAAACGGCGTTGTAACTGCCTCTACCCGGGTTGGTATTAACCTGGAGACGTAAATCGAATCTCCAGGTGAGACGTGGCTCTAAGCCCTAACAGCTGACTGCCGGACTTGATGTGCCTAAAAATAACGAACTTACACTTAATACATTGTAATTACATAATAACAATACGTAAGACTTGGGCCTGTCTTGGAAATACCATACAACGCCCTCGGCGAATGCCGAGCATAACGTGCACACGCCAGCCGTGTCACTAGACACGACTCGCGCTCACGATGTAAAGCTAAAAGTGCTTACCACTTCCGCCAATGAAGAAACGTAGATCCTACCACGCATGTGCGTCGAAGGATCTGACGTCAAACATTGTCAAGAAGTATACTGACGTCAACAGGCATTACCATGACATACCCCACATAAAACATGAATAATCTAAACAATGACCTATTTACATTAAATTGATTGACCAAAATCTAACTCGCATATGTATTAATTCCTTTAAACTAAGCGTAATACCATTTGCCATAGAATATAATAACTGAATAAGAGTTTCTAACACATTTGGGATCATAACGTTTGATCTGACATCATGACATCAATGATGTTATACCATATGACGCCGTCTAATGAAGGCAAATCAAACGCATGATGACCAAATGCTACCATTATAACTTATGGAAAAAACCCTTAATGCGGTGCATGCTATGGCGTCAATTGACGTCACGAGTATATAAATTAGTTCCATTACAAATCAATCTACTTCTATAGGCCACGTATACGTGAAACTAATATAAAAAGTGCTGACGTCGCAATAACATGAATGCAACTGACGTCACATGAATAACATGAATGCAATTGACGTCACTGGACGTCAAATAGACGCACACCATTGCAACCAACATCAGTGATATAAACTATTTCCGAAATTTACAAAACTTCCTAATATACAAATATTATGCGCAGCATGCTTACTAACAAAATCGGTCGACACATGCGCAGCCTGATCCCTGCCAACAAAATCAAATCAGTCGACACATATAATCATACCATATCAATCAGAAGTCACATTTTTCATTCTTAGCCAAACTATTCTAAATAAATATAATAAAATCTTACCCTTCTAGGTCTTAACACAGAATCTGGGCACACAACAATATAACATCCATCAAGAATTAAACAGCCACGTCTAACTTTTCATTAAAAGATAGGCGTATAAATACTATGCGTCTCACATTAAAATCATGCAAAGCGCTTTCCACAATCAAAAGACTCGTGCAGGTATTCACCTTAAAATCATGCAATACGCTGTCCACGAGAGGTATTCACAAACAACCCATGCATAACGTAGCCACAATTTCCGTAAATGTTTTATTACCACAGTTACCCTAAAAACTGTAGCCTTACTGATTGAAAGGATTAAAATAATCTCGACGACATAGTGGACGATTAGATCCATTTCGTAACACTACTTCAGAGCCGGCCGATATAACCAGAGCCACTCGACATAATCAGTGCCTCGGTTTATTTATTCTCAATTTCTCTTATTTGCTTTCAGTTCTTACTTTTTGCGAATGGGGAAGGATCAGACAATCAAGGCACGCTCTTCGACCACCAAAACTCTCATGTTTATATCATTTCAACAGGAATTTCAACGCAATTGTTAGCTGCCTATCTGTAAATTAGCCTTCTGTCACCTCACGACACAAATGATTCAGACAAAATCGTACGCATATGACAACTTACCTTAGCGTAGAAAAGAAGTTAAAAGACCTGAGCATTGAACTACATTCTCCCTTTTTTGAGATTCCACGCCGTAAAAACGAATTTATGCCAGGAATGCAAAATTTACCTTTTCTTAGTCCAAATTTCAACCGGTATAATCATAGCCGCACGTGCTCCGGAAGACCGCCATAACCTTTCCGTATCAGAGCCAATGGCTCTGATTATGGAGTTTCCCACCCGTGATTTTGTAACGTTTACTGAAGTATAAACTATATCGGATCACGAGCAAAGTAAGTGAACCCCGAAGGGGTTTACGTAAACTTTGCTCGTGACCCGATGTTGTTTATACTTCAGTAAATGTTTTAAACAATAACGTTTATTCCTTATATTTATATTATTAAACGAAATGTTTTCAAAACGATTCTTATATATAAATATTTTTTTGTGTGTGTATCTTTTTATTGATCAAAAGCATCGATTACCGGCCAAATTTTGCAATAGTCTGGAACAGCCGCATTGTCACTGCCTACCAGTAAAATCCACCTCCTGCTATAGATTTCATGTGTAAGTAGGCGTCACTCAACGTTTGCTAGCCATTCAAGTACATGGCATGTTGTAGATATCACGTGCAAACTGTCACTCAAAACCACGCGGCACAATTTAATTACTGATTTGTAAACAACATTGACTCCCGCATCACTTAAATGGCTGTACAGAAAGCTTTGCACTGAAAGTGTAAATATTTGGAAATATTTTCGATATTTACCTGGCCTTTCAAAACATATCACTCTGCCCTCCTTGTCTGTGCCGGGTACCACAAGAAGCATACTGGAAGAAATCATAAACATACTTTTAATATTGGACTGGTTCATTCATTTTCCATATCAAAATTGAGCCGCGACATGAGTAAACCAACAAAGTGGTTGTGTGCCAAGTGTAGACTCAGATCAGCCTGGGCATCCGCCCAGTCTGATCAGATTCTTCGCTGTCCGCATGGAGGTAGTTTAGACCCTGAGCTACTGTTTAAGCGCTCAGGGAAGAGTCTTATCTGACTGAGTGGATGCACAGGCTGATCTGAGTCTGGGCTGGGCGCACAACCACTTTCTTGGTTTTCTCGTGTCGCGGCTCAATTATGGTTCAGACCATAATCGGCCATCTTCTTGGTCTGCACTGCTTGGATAAACACGTACGTTTCCCCTTGTATGTCAAACGTTTTTTTAATTTCTGTTTAGAATATGGCCACCCTGCAAGAGTGGTGGTACTAGCGAATTTGAGCATGCAGAGAAACGAACGTTACCTGAACGTTACAGCAAAAATACGGGATTCCGAGAACGAAATGCGGTATGCCGAGTAGAGCATCGCACGAAAATGTAAGCAGTTTTATTTTTATTTACTTTGTTCTCGATTTTTCCGTCAGAGTTTATTCCCGTCAAATACGAGGGCTGATCCAGAAGTTCGTGGACACCTTAAATAACTTAGGAATCTGAAAAGGCAAATCCGGATGAAACGTTACTTGCTCATTCCCACACCATTGATAAACGCACGTTTAAATTTTGAATCAGATATGTAAAATGGTTCATATATGACAATGCATTTTGTTCAGTTACCCTAGGTTGCGCGGCGCACGCCACAACGTCACGTTGACGTCTGATATATGCTAGTGTCCTAAATGCGAAGCTGATAAGATCTACTAAAGAAATCATGACATTAAAATCATTGTTTCAGCATTTATATGATACGAGGAATAGAGCAATAAGACAATCACAAGTTTTCCATCAGGTTTTATACAGAACACTTTCTGATATCGCGTAAACATTTCTTGGGCTCAGTTTTGTGGTGTAAAATCTACTGATTCATAAAATAAGTGCATCATTGCCATCCTGGGGATCAAAAATATCGCTCGAAATCTATTTTTAGGACTTGTTTACACAGTTTCTTGAAACATGTAGGAGCGGCTGTAGCGTAGTGGATAACACTCCAGACTACCAATCCAGGGGTCGCAGGATCGATCCCCCGCTTCTCCGGTCTTTCGGATGAGACTTTAAACCGAGGTCCCGTCTCCATATGACCTCGTTGTTGGTGGGACGTTAAACCCGAGTTCACTCACTCACTCACTTGAAACATGTATGTCTCGTGGTGCTTCGTGTAAAGTATGATTTCGTTATGATTTTTATGTCGGCCTTTAGACAAACTGCTTGCGTGCAGACGTTGGAAAAACGTCATTTTCTTCTCTCATGCTAGAGGGTGGTGGTCTGTTTTGTGCATACAGATTATCATGTCAAAATGCCAATAATAAATATTCATATCGTTTGAAACTGGGAAATGCTACGTTAGTTCTTGACTGAAATTTTATATCGAAACTTTAAGGATAAATAATATATTTGATAATTTTAAAAGAAACCTTTTGTATTTTTCTGCAAAAAATCTGGAGTGCGCCGCACAGACAACCCCTGGTATATTTAAACGTAGATGCCAAACTCAATATTCATTGAATTTATCTGATATTTAGAGAAATTATTCAGTCATATATAGAGAAGCATTGTTTAAGTTTTGAAAGAAATTGCTTATTGCAGTTGGATTTTATGGACTGTGTCCACGAATTTCTGGATCATCCCTCGTATGCTACAAACTGCTTAAATATATGCATGTCAGTAGTAAACTCGATCTCTAAACCCCTTTTACCACCGAAGCGCTACGTTTTCGAGCCTGGAGAGAAAAAGGGACAAACCGAAAGTGCCGGCTTCTGATCCGAAAATCCGATAAATCAAACCACAAACTGCTGACAATACTGAAGGACTATGAGAGATTTTCAGCCTTGAATGAATGAATAAAAAAAAAACCAAAACAAACAAACAAAAAATACAACAACTAAATTTACATTACTGTGACAGGTGGGCAAAAACAGATATCTTCTAATTATATACCACTAGAAAAGAGCCCGCTCAAGAGCGGAAATATTTCATGATGGTCAAGTTTATATACAAAAAGCGAGTTTTAATTTTTCAATGTAAATGGCCTTAGGCCCAGGTGAGGATATGACCTTTACCATGAATACTCACTAAAGCTTCATTTACCTAATTAGTTGTCTGCATCTACAAACTTTCAGGTAGCAGACTGCATTGTTTCTAAAAAAATCAACTTTTTTCACTTTTACCTATAGAAAAACCTAAGTGACTCAAAAGTTGACCTTGCCGTAAAACAGATCAAGGTCATCCCAGGGTCATCATTTATATAAATTTTGTTGAGCTTTTGAGTCTTTGATGCGACATGCTAAGTTTCAAGATAATAGGATTTGTGGTTCTGGAGGAGAATTGGTTGATTTGATGCTTAACGTCCACGGTAAACAGCTAAGGTCATGTCGGGACGGTCAGTTAACCTAACCACACTATTCCTGGGCAGGCTTAGACCTCCTAAGCGGTTAACCAGTACTAAGTGCACATACTTTCGCCAGTAACTGACAACTGCCCTTCTTGAATCAGCGGAAGGAGAAACAAAAGTATGTGGCCAGACCGGGTTTCGAACCCAGGACCTCTGACTTATGTCAGGTGCCCTACCGATTGCGCTACGCGGCCCGGCGTGGTTCTGGGGGAGATTTTTGAAATTTTTTACCATAATAAATGTTTGCCATCTTGGTTATGTGACCTGTCCTGGGTATTTTTTTCTGGAAAAATTGGGTCCTGGAACGTTTTGGTGGAAAATATTCAAGCCCTCTGAAGACTAATGGCTTATTTAGCTTTGTTGAATCTGTCTGCTTCGCTGGAAAAAATGCCCTTTCTTACCTGGCGCATGTGTGTTAACCTTAGACATTTTTAATTTTTATCTTTTCGAAAGTTCAGTTCAGTTTGAATTCTCCTAACGACGTTCCCCAAGTGGCTCAGCGGTACGTAACAATAGCCGCACACACTTGGCGCCGTGTGTCCGTCCAACTTTTCGAAAGACCATGTGCGTTGAGCTTTATTCTTCAATGGGCGAGTTCGATTGGCTACTCGTACAATTGACAATCGTTCTGGAAGAAAATTGGTCGTTTCGAGCCAGGGCCGTCGGGACTATGACCATTTAGTTCTTCATCCGTTTAGACATATGAGCAAAAATACAAAAAATAAATCGTTATTTATGGGGAATGACGTATGTTCATGGGTCGAATTTTGCATTAGAACCTGCTAAATTTGGACTTGCTAAGCAGCGCGCCGATATAACGACGCAGAACCGAAACGACCGGATTAATTTAAAACGTGTATTCGAGTACACGATAATTTCACTCGAACGCACCAATTGTTGACATCGAAGTTTCTAGAAAAATACTTGGGAGAATTTAAAATGAAAGACGAATTTAATTCCCAAATTCTTTAAATCTACGTGAAACTAAAACACACGCTAACCGAAATTATCAATGATAGCAATATGCGAAAGAACCAGTATAGAAATTACGCTTGAAAATGCCACCAATTTTGCAGTTTATGCGTTACTTCGTTTATTTAGTATTATAGATAGTATAGCCTATAGTATAGTACAGTCTCATACTTCCACCTGTGGTAACTTTAACATCACAATGACGGGCTCAGAATTTAAATAAACACAGAATCAAAATGAATTACTCAAACCCACGAAATTCCTACGCTGATTTTGCAATCGTGTTAAAATATTTGTTACATATTGCCATGTTATCCTTTATGTACCCACCCCGTTCCAAGGATTTCTTGAATATCGGGATCACATGAGTCTATATCCCGAAACCATTCCGGTGTATCGGTTCGAGCCTTCCAATAGTTCTCGAGTGTCTTCCTGGCTGCCAGTTGAGTAAATTTGCGAACACGCAGAAAACGAAGTAGAAATTGTGTATCTGAAGAAATAAAATTACACAAGGGATGATGTTCAAGTAGACTGGTATTCAGTCTCATATTCAGCGATATGCCTCTCTGATCCCGTGTTAAGGGCAGACACAATAGTTGAAGCTTGTTCCAGATTGCAAATTATTCAGAAGAGTAAAATATGCTTTAAGTAGGAGACTTGAATAAGTCTAATGTTCAACCAAAAAACGCGAACAGGCCCCGAGGTTATAAAACATTTTTCATGCTCAACTCAGCTGAGCATGAAATTTTCTCTGCTGATAAATATGAAAATGCCGACTAATGTTGGCATTTTCATATTCATAAGCAGAGAAAATTTCATACTCAGTTAAATTTAGCAAGAAAACAACTGCCCTTATCAAAAAGTTGCTATCTATAAGCGGGTGAAATTTCATACTCAGCAGAGTTGAGCATTAAAAAGCTTTATAACCTTGGGGCAAGTTGTTAGGCCGCGTGACATGGTATATCAGAACTGCGTGGTATGTGTTCTATGCAAACTAAGGTTACAACAGAAAACTTATAGGGAATCGTTATTTTCCCGAGATAGTTTGAAACCCTGCCGTTCTCAAACATGCCCACTTCTGAGTGGGGATTTATTCTAACGTAAAAATTGCTCCCCTATAAGCAATTGCTTTTCACCATTTTGGATGGCCTACGTCCATCCGGGAAGCACACAGGGTTCTCACTGTAAAAGCCGCGAAAAAAAATTTGGAGGTAATAGTGCTCCAGGTCAGAAAGGTTAAAAGGGTCATTTAGGGATAATTCTCCTTGTTTTCCCATAAAACATACGCTGTGACCCCATATCAGAATCGTCTTGCCTAGACGGTTCTAATGAGGGGTCACAGCATGTTTCAATTGAGAAATAAGAAAAAATATCTATGAGTTATCCTTGTTCCCCATTCTTATCTGGAGCTCCGGGTATATAACCATACACCTTACAAGTGAGTGAGTGAACTCGGGTTTAACGTCCCACCAACAACGAGGTCATATGGAGACGGGTACACCTTACAAAATACTCTCACAGTTCTGAAAATGAGATTCTTGTAATGGTTCATTCACTTGATAAAGGGTCAATTGCTTTACGTCTGTTTAAATATATACATGCATATCCATTGATTGATTGATTGATTGATTGATTGATTGATTTGACGCTTAACGTCCACGGTCATGTCGGGACGGTCAGTTAACCTAACCATTGCACACTATTCCTGGGCATGCTTAGACCTCCTAAGCGGTTAACCAGTACTAAGTGCACGTTCTTTCGCCAGTAACTGAAAACTGCCCTTCTTGAATCAGCGGAAGGAGAAACGAAAGTATGTGGCCAAACCGGGTTTCGAACCCAGGACCTCTGACTTATGAGTCAGGTGCCCTACGGATTGCGTATTCCTAACTGAAGTTACAATAAATGCAATAAATAATATAAAAACAAAAGCTTGATCTAATTTTGCATATTGCGCTGTTATCCAACCAGAAATTTATTTTACATGGCCACCTACCTAAAGGCGTCTTCAGCCAGTCCCTTCTCTGATAGGCCCACTCCCTCAGGGCCCTAACACTGCTCGCCCTCTCAGCATCCGTCTCCCTTAGTTCCTTCTCAGCTTTACATTTACATGCTGCGTCTAGCGGGAATTTGTATGCGTCGTCTGAAACAAAAAAAAAAGTTGAAGGAATGTGGATACCCCCGCACACATCCCACATGGACTGGCCGTCATTTTTACAACAGAGACAACCTCGATGGAATAGTCTTAGCTTCTGTGCAAGGTATCCTTTCTCCATTATCCTTTATCGAAAGAGTATAGTCTTAAACTAGAAATGTTTTTCAGACAAAAACTGATGTCCCCCCACCAGCCAATTTCCAATGCCTCCTTATGAATAAAAAAACCTGTACAATCAGAATACTAGGCAAATTTCGAGAAAATCCATCCACTGGTTCTAAAGATATCCAATATAGATGACTATTGCAAATGAGGTCAAAATCTAATCAGCTATTAAAGTTGACCCAATGATGTATCCATGCAAATTTGGTGAAATTCCATCCATTGGTTCAGGAGATATAGTGAGTACAAGAAATTGTCATCTAAGTCTGCCAGTGACCTTGAAAATGAGGTCAAGGTCACCTAAATCTAATCAGCTCTTAAGCTTGTCCCAATGATGTATCCATGCAAGTTTGGTGAAATTCCATCCATTGGTTCAAGAGATATAGTGGGTACAAGAAACTGTCATCTAAGCCCTCCAGTGACCTTGCAAATGAGGTCAAGGTCACAAAACTATAATAGGCTCTTAAACCTGTCCCAATGATGTATTCATGCAAGTTTGGTGAAATTCTATCAATTGGTTCAAGAGACATCATGGGTACAAGAAACTGTCATCTAAGTCCTGCAGTGACCATAAAAATGAGGCCAAGGTCACCAAAATCTTCTCAGCTCTTAAACTTGTCCCAATGATGTATCTATGCAAGTTTGGTGAAATTCCATCCATTGGTCCAGGAGATATAGTGGTTACACGAAATTGTCATCTTAGTCCTCTAGTGACCTTGAAAATGAGGTCAAGGTCAACAAATTCTTCTCAGCTCTTAAACCTGTCACAATGATGTATCCATGCAAGTTTGGTGAAATTGCATCCATTGGTTCAAGTAATATCGTGGGTACAAGAAATTGTCATCCAACTCCTGCAGTGACCTTGAAAATCAGGTCAAGGTCACCAAACTCTAATCAGCTCTTAAACTTGTCCCAAAGATATATCCATGCAAGTTTGGTGAAATTCCACCCATTGGTTCAGGAGATATTGTGCATACAAGAAATTTTCACGCCATTTAAGTCCTACTGTGACCTTGAAAATGAGGTCAAGGTCACCAAAATCTAATCAGCTCTTAAGCTTGTCCCAATGATATATCCATGCAAGTTTGGTGAAATTCCATCCCTTGGTTCAGAAGATATTGTGCATACAAGAAATTTTCGTGCCATTTATGTCCTCCTGTGACCTTGAAAATGAGGTCAAGGTCACCAAAATCTAATCAGCTCTTAAACTTGTCCCAATGATATATCCATGCAAGTTTGGTGAAATTCCATCAATTGGTTCAAGAGATATCATGCATACAAGAGTGTGACGCCGACGCTGACGCAGCGGGAACCGCACTGAAAACAATATGTCCCCCCTCACCTTTGGTGGGGGGGCATAATAAAAGAATTTGCTAAGAATTTGCTCTCCTGAGAGAGCAAGTTCTTTCCTTTAAGAGTAACCCTTTCAAAAAAGGAGGTAAACATTACAATATTAGAATGATCTCCCTTGGAGATGTACCCGTACAGCTTAAAGGCTCTATTGCTTTATCGGTGGTATATATTCAAAGTCTAAAAAATTATCGTGAGGTACTGTTGCAAGTTTCTGCCACAGTTTCGTCATTGTAACTGACCGAGGTTAGCCAATTATAAACATATAAAAAAGCCTTGAGTTTCACAAAAAATGTTTTGGAAACTGATTTGGGTCATTTTAGTTGGCAACTACAAAGACCTACTTTCGGTGTCATAAACTCGAATAAAATGGTAAAAACACAATGTACATACATGGGACCCCATTCACTGTCCCGCTTTTGTTTATATTCCATCTCTTGACGGGGACTGTATTTTGTGCAGCGATATTTCTTTTCCGAAAACATATTCCCCCTACTTTTTGCCAGTTATATGACTCAATATATGTGCATCAACCCACATTTTATCACCAAACGTGAAGGTTGAACCACTCTTCATAAACGTGTTTAACGTTGGTAGGAATTTGGTGACTTTAAAGGTCCCATTGCTCTGTCGGAGGTAAAAATTCATAAACTTGAACAAAATGGTAAAATACAGTGTACAAGCGTGGGGCCCCATTCATTATCCTGCTTTTGTTTATGAAATATGCATATTGAATCGCTCAGCGGAGATCAAGGAAATTTTGCCGAATATCGGAACAATCTGTCCTTTTTGCCAGTTATATGACCAAACATATGCACATCGACCCGTGTTTTATCACTAAACGTGAATGTTGAACCCTCCTCGTAACGATTTGTGCTCTAAGAGGCAGCCTGATCTGATAGATACCACGAGAATACAAACATCTGTTCATGAGTAGATTAAAGGCACTGATAGAAATGTCCGAACAGCAATAGATAATGGCATTATGCGGCTCAGTGTAGCATGCAACTAGCCCGAGCAATGTCTCCATTAAAAACACATGGTTTGTCACCACTTTACATACGAGACAGATCTCTGGCTTGATGGATTTCGGAGAGAAGGAATGGAGGCACAAGCTAGCGACAATATTCTGATGACCTCAATCTCTCTGTAGCTAATAGAAATTCTTTTTTTTTTTCATTACTTCCTAGTTTTAATCTCAGCCAAATTATCAGTGCACTACTCAAGACGTAATCTTTTATCAGTGATTTTTTTTCTTCACTGTCTGGGTTTGACAACTCTTAACAAACACTACAGGCATCCATCTGATAGAAGACGTGTTCTTTATCACATATTTCGTTTGTATATGTGTAAGGAGCGAAGGCTTCAAACCAACTGCCCAGTGTTCTCTGGCCCAGGAGGCAAATGACGTCAAAATGACATCGTATTGACGTCGATGCGACGTCATCACGTCGCATCGACGTCAGTACGACGTCATTTCAATGTCACGTGCCCGCTGGGCGGGATTCATCTCCCGGCACATCCACTCGAAAAGCTTTTTAGGTTAAAGATTCACACCATATAGAGGCCACTATGATCGGAAAGTATCTGTCGCTTGTCTAATAACGAAGTGAAGAGGTACTCTGTGTGTTTGTGTGTGTGGGGGGGGGGGGGACTCATAGAGAGCAAACTTTTTTCTTTAATGACTTTAAGAGTAAGCCCCACTCGCGAAGAGACAGCCTACCTGAGAAGCGAATCCTTTTCTATTAAAGACATCTTCAGAGATTACTTTAGAGGGGGTGGGGGGGGGGCTTGTGCTAAAAAGCATATTGTTTTTCAAAAAGCCCCCTTATTTTATTAAGAAGGGGCCATTTTACAATGCAAACGTATAGGGAGACTTATCCAATATTCCAATATTGTTTGAAAAACGAATTTTCGGCTTAAATGGCCCTTTCCATTTAGCCAGGGTTATCCCTGATCTGGTAAAATGGTGCCTAACTATTGGAGGTGTCTCTACACCTTTGTTAAGATGCTGATCAGCTGCACCAATGGATGGATGGATGGATGGATGGGTAGTGATTTGCGATTTACATCCTTTTTAAGAATATTTCAGTCAAATCAGGACGGTGGGTGGGTGATGATGAAAGGCTGTGTGCAATGGAACCCCGTTTACGACCCCATCCACCACACCTGAAGTAATGATCAGAAAATGATCGTCTCGATTTTGAGAGATAGATAGATAGAAAAGATTCCTGCCTACAGGCGGGCTCGAACCAAGGACTGCTTGATCAGCAGACCAGCACTTAACTTGCTGAGTCACCGGGGTTTCTGCTGCACCAATGACTACTGACTAGCTGTATCAATGTCTGACGTTTTTCATATTAGAACGTGCATTTGTACAGAATATACTTTTTCAGCTTGTACTTGCTGTAACTGCCACTCCACGCCTGTGTCTAACCCCTCCTCCCGCCCTCGCCACATGCGTGGCTTGAAGGTTAAGGGTGCTGAGTTGAGTTTCGATCATTAGAATCTTTTCCCACCTCTAACTGTGGTTCGAGGTTTCTTCGAGGCCCATCTTTCATGAAAAGTTTAAAAGAACCACAGCAAAACAGTTCAAAGCATTAAAAACAGCTTAGTGTCGATTTAACGTATATTCATCTACAATGTGATACAGTACTGTAATATGTTCCACGCCCAGCGGGCACATGACGTCGTACTGTCGTCGCATCGACGTCAATATGACGTCACTACGACGTCATGTGCCTGCTGGGGTGTAGCTCAGTGGGTTAAGCGCTGTTCCATGGTTCTGCTAATCTAGTTTCCGACCGTCAACGGGGTTCCTTCATTACCACCCTCTCATCGTCCTAATGACTGAACTGCAATTGAAAAGGACGTAAAATCGCAAGTGATCTATCCATCTATTGAACATCATGAGTCATGGTATACGTGTGTTTACCTTTCTTTTTATGAATGGCCGTACAGTATAGTGTACATGTACGTACAGTACAGGTGTACACTTAATGCATACAGAGAAATCGAGAAATACAATTCTTACCTTCTTTTTCAAATTGTTCCATTTTGTCGTATCATGCAGTCGATTACTTTTTTTTTTTCCTATGTAAACACAAAACACATCACGGATAAATTGTAAGTTTCGATTTGTACGATAACTGTTACTGTGTCAAGGACATGAACTTTCTCGGTATTTTCCGTAAGTCGCGTAATTTAACGAGACTTTAAAACCGAAGCAATAATAAAATTTCCTTTTAAAAGGAAGGCTTGCCCGCCCAGCTAAGACAGTGAAATGTTCATGAGTTGTTTATTCAAGTGAACCCAATTGTTAGTGCACTTTCTGTTGCAAATTTTTAATTAGCAAAGTATTTAAATTCATAACCTCTTTAATGGCGGCTTTATCTACAGGTGTGAGGTAAAACAAGTGT
The DNA here is from genome assembly GCA_963989385.1 of Ctena decussata. Taxonomy (NCBI): domain Eukaryota; kingdom Metazoa; phylum Mollusca; class Bivalvia; order Lucinida; family Lucinidae; genus Ctena; species Ctena decussata. The sequence continues at coordinate 76,140,297 of OZ022503.1, read as the reverse complement.
AGATTTTATTTGAAAAAACAGATTGAGGAAATATTTAAACACACACACACACACACACACACACACACACACACACACACACACACACACACACACACACAGAGTTTTCCAACGTTTTGGCCGTTAGGCATGTCTCAAGGAAAATTACTATATGGACCTATTTCAAGTCTTTTCTATATGGCTGCTAAGTCACATTTAGTTTGAATCAAAATTTTAGGAAAGACTGTTTCAAACCCATGTCTATGGAATCTTGGCACATCTAAACTTGGCATCAAAAGAAGACAACAAATCTATATTCACTGAACTATATTTTTGGTTTTAGTAGCATCAGTGACAGTGACTAGGAGAAAAATTGACACTCTGAGAAGAAAATGCATGCTGCTATTGTTTGAGATGATAATTTGCCTTACACCATTCGGGAACATCAAAGCACGGAACCCATTGCGTTAATGCTTCCATGAACTTCCGAAAATTGAAATTTATCTCTTATATTTATGCTATGTTTTCACATCAATTATGTTACTTATTTGTGAACTTCTGGCTAATTTAACGCCAAGGACAGAACGAAGAATAGCTATTAACCAACGTGTTTGATAATGACGTTTAACAGCCGTCACTATGACATGACGTATATCGAACGTTACGTCGGCTAATCAACTAATCGAATTATCCGTGACGTCGCTTACGCGTAACATTGCATGAATGCGTGTTGTTCATGGATATATGAACATCGTCAGCCCAGTAAAGGTTCATCTGAGGAAATCGTCGACACGTGTAAATATTTCTCTGTACATTTGTATATGTGAAGTAAAAATGCAACAATTTAAAGAGTGTTACAAGGAAACATTGACGCATTGCATCAATACGCCGTGAAAGTCAGTCACATTTAGCTTCTGCGCCCAGTAGGCCTAACTGTGCACTTATAAAGGAATCTCGACACTAGCAAAGGTAGCCTAATATAGAGTTATGCGGTGTTGCCAAGCTGATTATAGTTTATTGGCTTTCTTCAACTATTGTATACGCCATAAGCATGTGGCCAGGTTCTTGACAAACATGCATCATAATGATGGATTTCTGAGCTGCTCGGGTTTATTTTCTATTCAGATAATATTTCAGTTTCGCCTGCTACTAGCAGAAACTAGGTAGATCTACATGTGTATTACTTTCCTGCGTCTGCGGCATTATCACCGTCGGTAGCGTATACTTGACGTTTTTTTTGGTTGAGTGGTTTTTGTGACAATGCGGCAACAGGCGAGAAATAGCATGTCCTAATTTTTACTTTTCATATTTTTACTCCATGTAACAGGATTTAACATGGTTATTTTTTTGCCAATTAAATATTGTAGAAAGTTGATGCAGTAATCTGCGTAGGAGATAACGTGTATCTTGAACCAATTTGTAGTAGTAGTATTTCAATTTTCCTACCGCGTTCTCCCCGTTCAGTTCAGTTCATTTCAATTCTCTTATCGACGTTACCCAAGTGGCTCAACGGTACGTAACCATAGTTGCACACACATGGCGCTGTGTGTCCGTCCAATCGCGTTCGTCCCGTCATCATCATATTTCAATTCTCATATCGACGTTACCCCCGCACCTCAGCGGAACGTATCCATAGCCGCAGTAACGGGGCGTCGAGCGTCCGTTCGTCCCGCCCTTCAATCTTTTGATTTAATTCATTTATTTTTTATTAGTGAAAGGTAAATATACAGTAATACGTCAAGCTTTCAAAAATATATAAATTCTGCTGGCTATCACTCGGACATGTAATTATTTGCGTTCAAATTTGTATATTTATTATGTTTTTTTAAAAAATATCTTTACCTTTAAGAAATTAGTCGACTGAGTAATACAAAATTAACGAAGACTTGTTGCAAATTTTATAAGTATTACCTCCCTTGAACAAGCCATTGGCGAGTCATAGGAGAATCCTGCTTTATGCCATGTGTGACCAAGAAAGTACCTAACAGATTGCATTTTGCGCAGTCTGATCAGTACCATGTGGGCGATCGTATACATTTACCTTTTGTCGGATGTGGATAAAAAATAATTGCATCGAGGCAAATTAGCAGGCGAAATTGTATGTATTTTAGGACGTGCGAAGGTACAAAAAAGTTTAAAACGAATCGTTGCAGAACGAACTCTCCGGCATATACTAAAATATAGAGTGGAGTCAACCTTTGGAGTGGAGCCTTGGAGTGGAGTGTTTTTTGTTGTTGTTTTTTTTTTTGGAGTTTGTTTTAGAGTCAGATAATAAGTCGCAGGGTGTTAGATGATGACATCTCCTTGTCTCAGAAACTATAGGAATTAAAACCAGATCTATTGCTCATTATAGTCCATTGTCAATGTACAAATAAGCTGGCTGTGTAAACGAAAATACATACCCTATAATCAAGTAAGTATATAAGTGGCCCACCACACCAGCCAGCTAGTAAGCCAGTAAGTAAGTTATTATACTTGTTTTCAAACAGTCAGAAGGTACAATTTGGTTTGGTTGGAATTTGACATGATTCATATACCTTTTAAGTTCAGCCGGCAAACCTATTTCAAACTGCCAAGACTTAATACTGCTGACTCGGATAAACATACAGTATGGCCATAATGTTTACTCATTGTCCCCCAGAGTATACTTGGCCTGGCCTTGCTTGGTTCATAGTACATGTATTACGCTTTCAACCAAGCTATTATGTCATTTCACATAATCTGGCTAGTCCAGGAGAGAAACTAGAATATGCCCCTTTGCATTTTGAAACGGGTCATTGCCCGAAAATGGTGCGGCATGGTTTCTTGTCAAGACATTTTAAGTCAGATAAGTTCACGCAAAATCTCCACTCCAAAAAATACCACTCCAAAAAACCACTCCACTCCATAGGTTGACTCCACTCCATATTTTAGTATACGCCAACTCTCCAGGTATTTTCCGAATAAGCGTGACGTATCATCTTCCGAAAATAACTCGGTATCACTAAACGACATGAATACTGGCTTGCGGCCGAAACCGCAAGCCAAAAAGATTAGATTTGAAACTGTTGAACATTTAGTATTCCTCAAAATTATTGAGACATATTTAGAAAGTACAGGAACACAGACTTTACAGCTGACAACATTGTAACCCCTTCCCCCCATCCCCATCCCCGTGCATTAATAGGGCTTTATTCGGAAAATACTGTATGCCAAGCTATTTGAAATTTTACACATTTTGTGTTCTCAGTGTATCTAAAAAATGCTGACAAATTTGAAGTTAATACAGTTCTGGAGTTATAGCGACTTGAAAATATATAAAACACATAACGAAATATTAAGAATGTACAGAGATGGGTACAAATGGGCAATATTTTCTCACATTTTATCCTACTGGGTTACCACATTAAATAATGCATAAAATTATCATTTTTATCCAAATCCTTTGATATTTGGCAGACTTGTACTTTAATAGTTTATTTATACGACAAGGCTGTAATATTAAAGGTTTTCTCTCAAATGAAAATCAGATGCTGTATATAAGCTTCAAGCTTACTCTATTTGTTGTATGTGCATTTTGTTGTAAAATTTTTTTTGAATAAAATAGTGTTTAAACCAAATGACCGTATTTGGAATTGTCGAAATTCAAACAGCCATATCTCCCCGAACTTTTGGGGTAATATGGTCCATCCTAATAGGCGAATATATTAGAAATTAGCATGCCATAATATTGCTAAATGAGGCAAAAAAAAAAAAAAAATAACACACACACACTAAATTTCTTTGCATTTTGTATATGTTTTTATGTCGTAGAAAATACAAGATTATGATCAAAAAATCAGCTTGACGGAATATTGGACCATAAACGCTAAATTAGAAACCTGCGTACCAAAAATAATCAATTTTCCAAGTTTTCGGACTTAAGTCACTTTGTGCATTTATCTCACATTTAAATAAAAACCTATCGGAGAAATTACATTTAGACTAGTTAATAAAGCGGGAATGAACATAAGTTTGCATATATTTTCAACAAACAAGAAACTATAGACATATGTGATAAGTTTCAGCTGTTATATCATGGTGGACCATATTAACCCAAATAAAATTTTGACATTTTAATTGTGGGTGGACCATATTACCCCAAACAGGCCATTGTACTGTAACATGAAAAAAATCAAAGTACTGAAGTACTGAGAGGCGGGCATTTAAATCAAGTGGTTTAGAGAAGTTTTGAAAATGTCAATACACAGACAGATAATGGAGGATGACAGAGGCACACCATCCTATAAACTCCTCGGGATGAAATTTAGATAAAATCCTTTTTGAAAACAATATTGTCAATTATTTTGAATATTTTATTGGATACCAGAAATCACAATTGCTGGGCAATGAAAAAAAGGTTCTTAAATGTGCTGTTTTTATGGAGTAGGCATGCTGTTTTGATTGATTCCAATTTTGAATAGAATGGGTGAAGGAGATGGTGCTGGCATTTTCCTCATCTTTGTTACTTGTTCAATAAATGTGGCCTTGTCTTCTCAACCATAGCGTAGTCAAGATTTGAATCACATTGGAGGCAAAATTCTTCTCGACTACAGACGGTGTTCCATTGCAAATTTCACCAGCAATGACATTTTGACGACATTGTCAAAGAGTCCCCATTTAATATCTGTAGTGTTGAAAATAAAAGTGTGTTATTCTTAACGGTAGTAAGGGTGCAAACAGTTGCATTCACCCATTTTCTATGGGACTCCACATATCGCAAGGTAAGCATTAGGAAGAAATACAGGATAATAAGTGATCCACAAAATGTTGACATTAAATTTGGTTGATTGAGTTATATTAGTTTAAACATATTTTATTTCTTCAACATGACAAAGTACAACATGTCGTCAATACAAGCTTAAGGATCAGAACGAAAGCAATAATACTTATTTAGTTCTTTTCCTTAACAAATATAGTTTGTTAACTAAAAGGCGAAAGACATCTTCTAATTTGAAAACAAATATGCTCAAGAAATACTCCAGAATAGTAGTTCTATACAGTGGTAGATGCTCAAGTAAATAAATGTAGATTCAAAAGTAGTAAAGAAAGAGAAAGAGAGAGAAAGAAAATATATAAAATACATGAAAAAAAAGTAGAAGCTCTGTTAATGTATTAGTGGTAAGTATTGTGAACACATCAAAATAAGCAGATGTTTCATCTGTAATGAAAGCTGTATAAGGATGAATGTATGTTTTGTTAACCAATTTAATTGTGTCACTCTGAAAAGGTCATATAAACATTAACTGAGCTTTAACGTTTTAATAACAAAAGTGTAACATAGATGAAAAGATCTTTGTAAGAGAAAGAAAAAAGAAGAAAAAGAAAACAGGTAAACATAGATGAAAAAAAAAAACAATAACAGAGAGGGGAATGCAGCAGCAGACTGGCAAATTTAATTTGTCTTGTTAACTTATGGTAACCGGTCGCACGGCAAAATATATTGTTGTTGTGTTAGAAACGTTTGGTGTCTCTTATATATTTATGTACACTTTCAAATATTATAACATTTGAGTTATATTAGAGTCTGACTCTTGTTTAATTTGGTAATGGATCGTTCAGGCCGGACCACTTGGCCTTGGTCTGGCAGTAGCCGCTCTATAGGCAAAAACACAGTACAGCAATATTTATGAAGGGTTTTGTTGGCATTTAGTGCGTACATTAAGTTGCCTTGATCTACATATTCACGGTTTTCTACATTTGTTCAAATTAGCCAGGGAATGCCATTAGACGAGACTTTTTACTGCATATAGCGTAACGAATTTAAGAACACAGACGGGCCGACGCAACACACAGACAGACTACGAAAGACTCTTCACTGACTCCTAACGATAAAAGAACGACCGTAGTCTGTCTGAACTGGTCAAATGCTGACTGCAGTCACACTGCAAAAGACTAAATATTCAAAGCATCCATTTGCAAAAGATCAGTTTTATCTGCAGTAATCAGTACAGTGGGAACGCGTATCCATGGCGGAGTGATATTTTTATACAGATAGCAACGAAAAAACGTTCGAAATTCCTCAGATTCAGATTCAATCGACGAACGGGTCGCAATTTCAGTGCTGCTTTGTCGGCGAATCAAACTACACACAGCCGAAAATAATACACGGTTTTATTCCTTACATCTTAGTTTAATTTCCTAGTTCTCTGAGATCCGAACTGAACACCGAGATACTCGGCATTCGAGCAGTTGACACGATCGTCGAAAGACGACTTTTTAAGTCAACTTCAAAAGCAATTTTCAAAACAATTCGACTTTCTCCCGCCGGCGGACATATGCCATGAAAAACCATGGTATTCGCCCTATCCCTGTGACAAAAATCAAGTAATTCGGTGTTTGGGACAATTTTCTTTGCAAAATAATCTTCGGGTACTGCACGCATTTTGTTTTGAACAAAATGGCGGACAACAGTGTAATCACTGCCCCGGCTGTACATTTCAACGTTTGCGACAAAATTGAGAGAATCATTATTCCATGTATTGCTAGACTACCAAGCGCGATTAAATTAAAATATGTTTATTTAAAGTACAATGCATGACAGATGTCTATCTTTATATTTTATTCACAAAAAACACAATTCCATACCCACCCGCAGAGTTTGTAAACAAGGAAGCTAGCTCATTAGTGCTGGGTACGTCATGAAATTGTGACGTAAACAGTAAACTGATTGAAAAACTGATATTAACTTGTGAGTCGGCTAACAGCCAGTGTGCCAATACTTCAAATGCTATAATCGCGTCCCTTCCCTGTTTGAAAAATTAAAGCAAGGCAAATAATATCGCTACACCACTCAACAACTATTCAATTAAGACAGCACGTGAATTTTCACTTTAGGAGAGAAAACTTAATGGGTCCTACATCTGAAGGATCAAATGGAATTGTTGTGCAGGCCCATACACATACTTTTGCCAAGGGGTAGGGGGGGGGGGTAGGGAGGTGTTGCTGGAGCGAATTTCAGTGTGAGTGGGGGTGTGGCGGGAGGGGTGGGGGTAGAGGGAAGGAAGGAAGTTAAGAAAATCCAAATTTTAAGACCACTTTTAGACCTTTAGTTTAGGGGTGTAAACTCGCTTTCTGGCAGAAAACTGCATGATTTTGATGTAATTTGCTCGTTTATGGGCTGCGCACCCTGCGCTCTCCGTCTACGTACAGGCCCCGGTGTGCTAATTGGTGAGAGGGCCGGAAGGGGCGAGGGGGGCATCGACTCTGTCGCCCGACAGCTTTGACAAGGTCTGCACCTTTTCGCAGGCCAAACATAAAACAAATAGCGAAAAAAATAGACTTAAAAAAAAGAACAAAAAGTGTTCTACTAAAATAGGTCCACCACGGGGGTAATAATTCGGCTACCTGTGCTTTTGACCGAGTCTGTACTATACAAACTGGCTTTCGACCGAGAATACGATCGTTTAAGCATTACTAATAACGGTAAATGGTAGGCCTACAATTGTTAATGGCTGTCGACCGAGCTGATACTGCTGTCGATTGTCTCGGTCGACAGCCACTTTTGCATGGATGGTAATTGACTGACGCGGTCGAAAGAACAGGTACAGTAGGACAAATTGCTATTAACCCCGTGTCCACCTTTTTTATTTATTTAAATCATATGCTATGATTATGTGTTTTAAGCACCCAGTTATGTGTTTTTGGTGTGATCTCAACAGCCAAAACTCACGGTGCCACAACACCGATTACAAAGATCTACAAATTTTTATTTTTCTCATTCTAGAAATCGTATGAAAACACAACCCATTCTAGAGTCTGAATCTAGAAACCAGACTTTGTTTGCAACTCGTGTGGCTCATATCGACTCCAACAACCCAAAGGCTCTCCAGTGATTTTTTTTACTATTTTGGGAATGGTGCCAGTGCCCACGGAATTGGGAAAAATCGCGTTGTATTCTCCGAAAATTTGGAATTTCAGAAACACCTTTATTAGCATCAGGTGGTGGGATAGGGGACATCCCAGCTGACACATGACGTCAAAATGACGTCGAACTGACGTCAATGCGACGTTGTAACGTCGCATCGACGTCACTATGACGTCGTGTGCCTGCTGGGATGATACTGAATATATAAAATATATAATATTTGCATTCAATTATAGCTATATATCTGCCAGTTCTAATCAAGCAAGTAAATTTATGCTTACAAGTAAGATGGTCCCCTGAAAAATTCTTCCTGCAATTGGGAATTTTTCAACTTGCAGTTGGGAAAAAAAATACTAGTTTGAATTGGGACTGGTACCCTTTATGGGCACCACTTTTATACAGAAAAAAAAAATCCCTGCACTCGGTAGCGCAGCTGCCAAGTGGAGTCTCGCCGGTAAAATTTACTTGATCAGTCTGCTTTCTCTTTAATAAATGTTGACTCAAAATAGGTTATAGCATTCATGGGGTAATATGCAATGGACTGACATGGAATACAGAATCACAAAGGATGAAGTATTAAAGGTTACCCAGCAGACATTCAATGCGGAACCAATGTTGAGAGTCAGTGTTGAATCAATGTCAAATTATACATTGAATTGAAATGAATTGAACTGAAGCCTCCATATTCGTTCAAGTAAAATTACCGAATTTGATGAAAAAGTGATTAAAGTGCGATTAAAGTGCGATAGATCCCGAAGCAGGATCTACGCTGTTTGTCATTCCAACTGCATCTTAAGAAGACAACTTGTCTCACTTTCAGAAGACAACTCGCCCCATATTCTCAGACACTCACCTTACTAGAATATCTACGTTCTTGTCCCAGATGCAGAACACAACTCGCCCCCCCCCTCCCCCACCCCTGTGCCCCCCCCCCCCCCCCCCCTCCAAAAAAAAAAAAAAGAAAGAAAGAGCTTCACCGTGACCCTGGTTGTGAGTGGGTGGACCTTGGTAAATACATTAAATACCCAAAGCACTTCAACGATAACCTGGTACACCCAGGGGCTGAGCAGCGAGGTTTTGAGGGTACTGCACACTGCAAAATTAACGGTAGATTTTACGGTAAAATAACTGGCAACCAGCTGCCAGTCCTTTTACCGTTATTTTTACGGGCGCCCGTAAAAATTGAAGGAATCATCAAGCAGAGTGGGACAGAAAAGAGCAGATGTCGTTTTGGTTAGATAGCCCCTCAACAATACAAAGTTATTTTCGAGTGCATCAAGTTAACATAAAGCTTCCATTTCGTGATTTCCAACAATGTCTTACAGGCAAAACCCCGTAAAAATAACGGGAAAAGGACTGGCAGCCGGTTTCCAATTATTCTACCGTAAAATCTACAGTATTTTTTTACAGTGCAGCTGCGAAATAATTATCAAACTGTGGCTGGGAGGCATGCTAGAATCATGCATTAATGCTTATTAGTATTATTAGTATTTGTTGTCCCCTTTAGGGACCGATCATTTGATATTCTGGGGGGGGGGGTATTCTTGGATGGAGCCAGGTTATTTTTTCACTGGCCTCTGGAAACATTTCTTTTTTTCACCTTGAGGGAGCTAATTTCTTTTTTTTTACAAACTAACTCGAACAATTATTATTTTTTTTTAATCCAGTTTATACGCTGAACTATCAGATCCTTATTTATTTGACCTTAACGTCCTTTTATTTCACCCACATCAGTAACTCTGTTCATCTATGGTGCAGATGCAAACATCCCTGTATGCTTTTATTCGCACTTTTGAAAGTTTGATAAATATTTATTGATAGAGTCACATTATAAATGGCTAAAAGTTCTTTGCTAAGAAGTTTACAAAGGGGGTCTTGGGGGCAACGCCCCCCAGAAGCCAAAGCAATTTCCCAATTTTAAAGGCAATTTTAAGACTGGAATAAATAGAGCAAAACTAGGGATGATGATAAAAATAATTGCCGTTTAGAGTGTTTATTTTGCCATAATGGCTTTGTGTCCCACAACCTAGTGACTCTTTTGCAATTCAGTTTTTTTTTCGTAACTAATCATGCTAATGCGGCTGATCAATAATCAATAATACATGTATGTGGATGTTGTATAGGATTTTTTTTGTAAAATGTATGAACATGTGTGTGTGTGTGTGTGGGGGGGGGGGGGGGGTGCTGCTGGTGTAAAAAATAAATTGTAGATAGTAAAACATGACTATAAATATGGGGAGTCTGCGCCCCCAGAAGCCAGTGATATTTTAAAAACTCAATTCAAATGTAATTATCTGCAGACTTTTCTTTGGAAAATTTGGGTGGAGCCAGGTTATTTTTTCACAGATTTTTTATGTCAGATTTTTTTAAATCCCCTTATGAGCTAATTTATTTTTTTCTTGCATATCCAAAGACACCCGACCCCCTCCCACCCCCCCCCTCCCCCAGAATATCAAATGGTCGGTCCCTTAGCGCCGAACGGGACATTGTTTTGACAGATATATGAGGAAGGGCAAGCTGTCTCTTGTATTTTTTGTGGGATACCTTCTGAAAGGGTACGTGTGTGTTGGGGGAGGGGGAGGGGCGGGGTGCGTCGTCCGAGACAGAATTCTTTAGAAGGGCGAGTGGTTTCAGAATGTGGGGCGCGTTGTCTTGGGGGAAGTTGTCTGGGGGAGTTGTCTCAGAATGTGGGGCGAGTTGTCACCTGAAGGTGGGGCGACTTGTCTTGGGGCGAGATTTTTGTGGGGCGAGTTGTCTTGGGACGAGTTGTCCGTAATTCGACTAAAGCATGTAGGTTTCACTTAAAATATTTATTATCATTCCGCATGCTCTTGCTTGTTCCACTATCAACAAAACAGCCGGTCAATCACTCAATGTATTTCGTTTGTCAAACTTTGGGGTTCACTCAAGTGTGTTTGTTTTGCTTTCTCTCGTTCGTTCTCGGCGTGTAGCCTAAATTCAGAAGCACAAAAGATCAAAGGCAGACAGGCTTACGCAAAATCTTAATAAAATGCAGAGTATGCTAAATGATTACAAACTTTACTGTACCATAAATGAAGAAACAGTTGGTCTCCTCAACTGGCTCAAGTCGATCCAGCAGAAAAATGTCTGTGTGTTGACAAACGCACGTGCCGTAAAAACGACCAACTTCATTATCGATTTTCAACGTAAATAGACTTTCTCCCGAAGATATACCTCGCTAAAAGACGGTCGAATGTATGAACTACGGTTCAGTTATAATGGCATCAAATTTTGTTTTTGGGACAATTTTCTTTGCAAAATAACTTTGGGGTATTGTCGTAAGGTTTTTATTTTTTTGAAAAACGGTTGTCAAACTGTGATCGTTGTTTTGGGTGTGCAAACTGCATTGAGGTGCCGATATGCGTCTGATTTCAATAAGAAATCATCAAATTTTATTGTGATCTGGTCCGTCGGAAAACTATGACTGCATATCTTATCAAACGAGCATTATTTTGGGACTGTTTCTGTTCAAAATTTCCCGCCATTTTTTTTCCGGCGAAAAAAGGGATTATTTCTTTGTGCGTAGACGACCGCTCAGAAAATGATTTACTCAAATGTGATGAGTCTGCGTTCCCACTGGTATATTCTGTAAGATATAAAATGACGACTGCTTTTTTTTGTTCAGTTGGATTAGTCAGACAAGAACAAAGTCATACTAACACTGCTTAGCCGCCACAACCTAGTAATCCCATCCTTCCAAATTCCTTAATGTGTATGGGTGCAGCTCTGTGTATTCCACCATTTTGCAAAAGACATCATTTTTGTCATACCTGTTGGCTTCCCTGGACGGCATAGCTCTTCCAAAATGGTGTCTACTCTCAAAGTAAAGAATTTGATTTCAAGGAGCAAATTCTTTTCTTTGAGAACTGACTCTTATAGGAAGACAAAACTAAAGCTGGCAGCGCTGCATCCCCTGGGGCCGTATTCATAAAACGACTTAAGTGGTTGCTATGCTGTTGCTAAGGCTATATTTCTTTTAAGGAGATTCCCTACAACTATGAAATTTGCTCTGGAGGAACAGTCTTACAAAGACTGTTCCTCCAGACAAAATTTCATAGTTGTAGAGAACCTCCTTTATAGATATTCAGCCTTAGCAACAGCATAGCAACGACTTAAGTGGCTTTATGAATACGGCCCCTGAAATTTTACTCAGTTACCTTTCACCGTTGTGACCCATATTCCCGGTGCAGTAGTGACGAGGGCCTTTTCATGATTAAAATACCTCAGCCTCTCAAAGTTTTGCTTAGAAGCGCTTTTTTAAACCAGCGAGACCGGGTGGGCAGCCACAAATGCATATCGATAGAGGACTGTAGCGAAGAAGCCTAACAATTGAGCTACTGCAGAAAAGCGCGTTGATTACATTGTTTCGTCCAGTTCTCACAACGATGATACCAGGAGGAACAAAAGAACAAATCCATAACTCTCACCTCCTGAACCAAGTCTGTTTGTGTCCTCACCAATTTGGAGAAGAGAGTTATCCTGACTGACTGCAGTCATGTCTAATTAAATGTTATATTTTAGCAACATTTAAAATCAGAATATATACTATGCACAATATATATAGCAATTTTTTGTATGTGGCAGATCCACCATATTAGGATTTTATTCTCACTTTACTGCATAAAAATATAAAGGCCGATCATTCGAGATGGACTGGCAGGTAAAAAAGTCAAGATTGCCCAATTGTAGCGTTTGAACTATCGCGACGTCAGTTTTTATGACCATTATATCTGGACGACATTTATGATCATGTACAAAAGCCACAACCATAATGAGGCGACTGGTTTGCTGTTAAAATAAAGGAAAACGCTCTGAAACATTTGAATATGCTAAGAGTATGAGGTTTACAAAGTTCGAAACTTTGACGTTTTCCCTTGTTTTTACGTTATCGTCTTTAAAACTTGTTTCTAATCGGTATTTCTTGAATCCGTTTTGAGTGTATATTTGTTTGGCAGCTACCAATATGATAATGTAAACAATTTAGAAAGAAAATTCTTCCTGGCTACTGAGAATGAGCCAAAAGTCTCAGACTAACGTCATAATTTTCTCACAGTTACGTTATACTTCAATGAAGAAACTCCACAGTTAAATTAATCATGGTGTGACCTTTAATTTTAGCCTATTGTTTTTCTCGGGTTTTGATTCTGCATTGAACTGAAGCACCCGTGAATCATTGCACATTGGGCCGAATTAACACGTTTTAACGTCAATGGCGCATGCTAAGATTCGTCAGTTGTTAAGCATAACCATATCTTTTACACAATCAATAGCTTTGACAAGAAAACTGAGCATGAAAATGTTGAGAAATACCGTACAAAAAATCACATGCTTACCATTTTTATGTTGCTTTTCAATGGGTGCGAATTTCGGCTAATGACCCCTTCCGCGCTTATCGCTTTTCCCCAATATCGTTTTTAAAGATGGCTTCTGTAATCACATGGTATCTTAAGCCCCAAATACGGTTCCTTTCAATTCAATTTAACTTCGCTCAATGTTGCACTTCAGTAATGAGAAAAATTGGAAAATATAAAAATTTGCTAAATATATTTTGCATAGTATAGTTTAATCTAACATGTCTTATGGCTACAGTCTGCTGAATGTAGTCAATCTGCCGAGGATTCAATACCATTATAAGCGTAGGTTGGTCGCCCACCACCCGTACCTACAAATGTGCTTGAAGCGCACCACTGGAAACTTTAGTATCGAGTTTGAGATATTAAAAAACTGTGTATTCTAGATATTTGTGGTTATACATGTAATGGTTCGTCATCAACTACTAATGGTTGCTAAGAGTAGACCAAGCTTTTTTCTGAAAGCTGCACTTTACGAATGGTAATGTATATTATTGTATTTCCATTTGACGTCTCATTTGAATCACCTTCAGTGAAGGCGTGACTTTCATGATAAGTCAGTACACATGCTCGGGCCTAATCAGTCAGCTTCACCTATGTATTACATTGCACAGCAGATCTTTCCTTTGGATTCTTTTTAAAGAAGCCAACTTTTATCCACCCAACAGCGAATTATTTACGTAATGCATTTATGCACGTTGATCGCTCTTTTAATATGGAACTGTTTTCTTAAATCAGCGTTTTTTTATAGAAAAATCAGGTAGGGTCCCCCTTTTTAAGACAAGAATATAATCATTTTTGTTTGGGATGGGTTTCAAAATTTGTGTTGGTACGCGAAAGTAATGGAATACCAATATTTTAGTAGGGGAACGGTTTGATTTTAGTAGCTTTGGGGCATTAAAATTATTCGTTTTATTCCGGGTAGACCATATTCCCCAACGGACCATATTCCCCCGAATTCCCCTATGTATCTATCAGTGCAATATGCCCTGTCAAAATTGCAGGCATTCCGATTTTCGCACTTTTTCGAAGTTATGCACCATGTTAGAAACACACACACACACACACACACACACACACACACACACACACACACACACACACACACAACAACAACAATAACAACAAACAAACGACAAAGCAATAAGCTATGAACAAGAACTGATAAATCTGATCCCACTGCTCAGTCATCTTTCACTAGCCGCACTTTATCGAGACGAACACTCAGAAAACGCTTGCTTTGAATATTGATTCTTTATGAGCCGCGACACGAGAAAACCAACAATGTGGTTGTGCGCCCAGCGCAGACTTGGATCAGCCTGGGCCTCCGCCCAGTCTGATCAGAGTCTTCGCTGTCCGCAAGGAGGTTGCTTAGACCCTTAGCTACCCTTTAAGCGCAAAGCGAAGACTCTGATCAGACTGGGCGGATGCCCAGGCTAATCTGAGTCTGCGCTGGGCGCACAACCACATTGTTGGTATTGTCGTGTCGCGGATCGTATATTTGGTAATTAGGGTACATAAATTTGAAATGGAACAAATGTATCTCTGGTCAGCATAATTCAATAAAAAATCTTCAACTGAACAGTCAGTTCATGGTAAAATAAGTTGCATTTGATGTTTGAGTGATGAACAAAACAACAAGCACGGTGGCTCAGTGGTTAGTGCACTTGACTCTGAAGTCAGAGGTCGTGGGTTCTAGCCTCACCAGAGGTGAAATGTTCCTATGTCCGAACGCGTTTTCTAGCATCATTTGCAGGAATGATGCTAACAAGTGTGCCGTTCTTCGGATCGGGACGTTAGCTGGAGGCCCCCTGTGCAGGGAGAGTCATCCCCTGTGCAGGTTAAAGATCACTACAGCTACATGGCTATATGTAGGCTTTCATCCTGCAACACCGGAGTGTACAAAAGTACACCGTCTGGGTCCCCTTCTGGGGTTAAGGCGTAAATGGGAAAAGAAAAAAAAAACATCATCAACAATTTTTTGCGCATACAGAAACTTTTAAAGACAGCGTTCCCCTGTTCAACCGTTCTGTCTTTCAAAGAAGGTTCAGTCACAGGAAAACCGTGAACTGCCAAATAAGTTCAAATCTTAAAGGCAACCATGTTCTAATTTCCGTTATCAGATTGCAGATCGCGGGCCAAAACTTGATTTTTTAAAATAGTTTAATGTTTCTTCACAGTTACGTGTACGTGACGCAGGTCATAATAATGTTGCGCACAAGTATGACACCTATCGCTTTCAGGCCTTTTGAGTTATCTACTCTTTGATGCTTTTTTGTTCATGGTCAGTTTATAATTTCAGGCCATAAGTCTTGGATTCTTTGGAATATTTCATGACACTTCACTTTCATAGTTAAGTGCAACAGGATCTGGCAATGTGCTGCGTATAAGAATGACAGTTCTCGCGTTTGTACTTTTTGAGTTATCTCCCCCTTTGGTGCTTTTTGCCAGATTCATGTACGCTCCGTGTCCTGAAAATCCTTTGATAGTTTTTCAAGACTTTCACAGTTATTTCAGATCATGTATCTTTAAAGTCTCCATAGTCCTATCAGTGGTAAAAATCGTCGAAGCACAAATCCTTTTAAAATCGGTACAACCTTCAGAATTGATGATAATATGTCGGTTGATGTGCTTTTTGTGTCATATAACTGGTATAAAAAGAAGGAATAAGGTATTTTTGAAAAATGACAAGTCTCTCCGTAAAAATACGGTTTTCGTTTCTGGTTCCCCGTTGGGCAATTAACTCATACAACAGCGAGACAAGGAATGGGATTCTTACCTTACATTGTATTTTTATCAACTCTTAAACGACTGTACCTTGTATTTTTACCTCCTGTACCTTGTATTGTTACCTCTTGTACCTTGTATTTTTATCACGTAATGAAACTTGTGAAATCGAAAGTAGGTCATTTTAGTTGCCAACCAAAATGACCTAGATATTTTTCAAATCGTTTTTATGAGAAACACAAGGACTTTTTAATTTTTCAAAGCCGGCCAATCACGATCATATACAAATAAGAAACTGTAATGAGAAGCTTGCAGCGATACTTCACGATAAAATATTTCATGATGATAGAGCAATGGGGCCTTTAAAGTAGGTGTGAAACGGTTGAACAAGTGTTTTGTTTATTTCTTAAATAAACGGTGTAGCTTTCTCTGAAACAAAAGCGTGGAAACGGAGTGACTGTGGATCCTGAAAGACTGAGGGGCATGCCTATTTTACCAAAGACTTTGCCCTCGCGTGCATCATATGTGATGGCATAATACAAGTATTAGAGCTAATAGTTTAATTAATTTTAATGTTTTTATTTTTACAGTATTTAAAGAGGAAAGCACATTCAGTTGTTTTATTAGCTGGTCAACCATGTGTCCCTCTGAAACATATATACAAAGATTTAACAATGTACATTGCATGAAATAAAAATTATAATCTAGATACATGTATTATTAATCTGCCGTTGCATAAAAAACAATTGCACGACATATCACAGTTTCTTTAAACGATTGCATATGACCCCAAGTGCTTAACTTTCAGTTCGGACTTTGTGGATCCGCTGTCGCCATCGTTTTAAATTTCAACAGTATTAAATTAAAGGTATAAAATTAAAGAAAAAGAAGCAAAGTGCATGTACTACTGGCATTATATATCCACATCGCAATATATAAGCCTTGGCTAGAGACAACGAACCTTATTATATGTGCGAAAAGTGAAGACTCAGTTTAATCCGCGCAGCCAAAGATTCTGTAGAAACCTTAGGATCCTGATATCATTAATGCCATCAGGGAAGGGTAAGATCAGACTTCACAGATGTGCAGGCTGATCTGACTCTGCGCTATTCGTAGATAAGGCACATTTCTTATGTCATGGCTAATTGGGTAAAATAATACTGCACTGTCTGGTATACATTAGCTTCATTAGAAAACCTGCATTATAGCATATGCGAGTTATTCATGCCCAGCCCAGGCCAACCATCGCATATGCGCAATTTTTCAGGACATGCGCTGTGTGTTCAGACAATAATTTGGCAATAAGTGAAATGCGCATGACCTAACCATACTGCACAACTCGCGTATGCTTGAAGACAGATTTTTGCATGACACGTCACTTATTTACATACAGATCATCAGCTGTAGTTTTGTTTCTCATATAAAATTTGTTTAAGTTAACTCTCATAAATCGAACTTTAATACGGACGTCTTCCTTCATTTTCAAGAGTTTTTGATTTTACTGGAAAGTTAAGACAGCTAATATTCACAAATTATGGCTTTTATTGTAGAACCAGGTATTTAGAATTTGAGCCGCAAAACGAGAGGATCCACAAAGTTGCATGTGCTCCAGAGAAGACTCAGATCAGCCTGGGCATCCGCACAGTCTGCTCAAAGTCTTTGCTATGCTCTTAATGGGAAGCTAAGGATCTAAGCTACTTCCATGCCGACAGCGAAGACGTTGAACAGACTAGGTGGATGTCCAGGTTGATCTGAGTTCTTCCTTGGCGCACATGCCATTTTGTTGATTCTCTCGTGCCGCAGCTCATTTGGTATTTCCTGAGACGTTTGATACAAATACCGCAACAAAAATCTGTAGTGGTTGTGATAATGCCAGCCGGTACCTCAGTTTAAACAAAAATAACAACAACAACAAAAAATCAGAATTCTCTTCTGTCTAATTTGCAAAACCTAGCCGCGACACGAGAAAACCCAACAAATTGTTTGTGCACACGGCGCAGACTCAGATCAGCCTGGTTATCCGCCTAGTCTCATCAGAGTCTTCGCTGTACGCATGGAGGTAGATTTGACCCTTATCTTTCTTTTGAGCGCTTAGCAAAGAGTCTGATCAGACTGGGCGGATGCCCAGGCTGATCTGAGTCTGCACTTGGCACACAATCACTTTTTTAGTTTGCTCGTATCCCGGCTCAATATTATTATGTAATTGACGTTTCAGGAGATGCAGCTTTCGAAAGTAAGCTTGATATGGCAAGCCGGGAAAAAGCCAAAGAAGAGCTGAATGAAGTAGAGAAGGACAGATTAGGAGCTGTACAGTCCTTCAGAAACCTCATCCTTCAAGAAAGATGGCTGAGGACACCTACAGGTATATCTTTAATAAATCTGAACATGCAAAAACTCAGGAGTTATTGTCTGGCTGATGGAAGTGCGAAAAGCCAAGGCTAAGATAAGGTTCACGTCCATCGCTTAACACTATAGCATATAATACGAAACTACTATTGGTCCTCACATGTTATTTACAAGGTCCAATCACTCAAACCGTGATTAAATTACAGCATGTTATACCAGTAAAAGTGCAAATATAAAATAGTGCACTAAACGCAAAGAATGAAAGAGCAGATTCTGACTAAATTGCAAATAAACGCAATGATTTAATCTCAAACTTACAATAGCTGCAAAGAAAGATCTTTAAGAAACTGCAGTGTTTGTTTCAGAATTTTCTTTCCTACTACGGTTCTTGAGAGCAAGAAAGTTCAGTCAGCTGCTAGCAAAAGAGACCTTAGAGAACTACTGGACAGTGAAAACAAAATACCCAGAATGGTTTGCTGACCTTGACCCTGCTGACAAAACGCTGCAAGAGATAATGAGGACTTGGTAAGAAGACACGGCTTCACTATGACCCTTTCTGTCCCTGTCAAGTCAATTCGAATTGACCCTATTTGAATTTAGGTAAGCCCACTTATTAGAAAAGGATTTCGTAAAGCAGTCAAAAAAAAACACGATTTATTGTTTTATCAGTTCCCAAACAATTGTAAAGATGCGGAAGTTTGTTTTCTCGCATATGATTTATGGTTGTTCCAGGTAGGTTCAAAATAAGAGTGAAAATACATATTCGTGAATGTGTCCGATTTTGGCGAATTTTATTGGCACGAAAATCGGATCATTAAAATTTTTTAAGTCCAACAAAAAATCTCAGATGTGCATCATTAATGGTTTTGGTCCTTAGGGATCATCCTAAATCAGTTTGCAAATAGAGTTTTGCTGAAGTCAGTGGTTGGGGTCGTTGGCAGCGTTGCAACATTTTATTACTGTGCACGAAAAGATCCATTAATTCGAGTCTCCTCTTCTATTGTTTCTCTGATATGTTTTTACTTTCTTTATTTCATTAGCTGATTTTTCTCGTACCACCAAGGCTGGAGAGGATGTGTTTTTGCAGTTTGCTAGAATAAAGGGCGAAGCGCGTGCGCGCTGTTGCACGCCTATAGATAACATGCATCATCAAAAAAAGCTTCTTCCACAAAGAGCAAATCTAATACGTTATAGCTTGAAACTTTTGAATAAATATGGCTGCGCTGTTAGGCTGTTTACATTGGATTTGTCCCGTTTTCTGTAATGCAAAGTAACACTGAGCCGAGATCCATCGTCGTTAACATGACCTTCCTTGATGAAGTCCCGCTTCTGAGAGAGTGACTAAAGCAACTTTTCTTCAACATTTATTTCTTTTTGTTCTATTTTCAAAGGCGGTCATTCCAACTTAGAAGTCCAAATAAGTAAACGGTAACTGATTAAGCTGTGTATCAGCAAAAATATAAAAAAAACTGCGTCATAAATCACGTGTCATTAATTTCGGGCGTCGATTCGTCTGTCAATTGATGCAGATTATATACCCTCACTCAGCTTTGAAAAAAAAAAAAAAAAAAAAAATCTGCTTTTGCTCGCATTTAGGTAACACCTATTTCACATTATTTCTTTTTCAGTTTCTATTACTCTCCAATAAAGTGTGATAAATGGGGAAGACGATTCATGATGGAGCAAGTTGGTGAGTGCCATACAATAACACATTACAATGAAATTACTCATACATCACCAGTTAATGCATATCGAGCAAACATTGAGTTTAGCGGAGAGGTTGGAACTTGTTTTCCTATCCTAACATTATATGTATGTGTGAATATGATTTGTACGGAACAAGAGAAATAGAATATTGTTTAAACCAAACCTTGAGTAAGGACCTTTGACAGTTGTAATGTTAATTTGCCTATAAAATTAGTAAAAATTGAATTTTTGATAGACCCTAGCATTTCTCTTGAAATTTGTTGCTCTTAACTTCCCCTAACTGGCTATGAATTTAATTCATAATTTTTTAGCACATTGACTTCAAATTTTGGTGAAAAATGCCAAATTTTATAATTAAACGTAATGGAAACAGGAAAAGTTTTTAAAGATACTCCCCTCGTGCCTCAGCTAGTCACTTTGCATGTATGTGTGTACTATCATAATACATATTATATGTGAGTGGCTTGCTGAGGCACGCGGGGAGGGGGGGGGGATAGTCTATAGCTGAAAAACTGAAAAAGTGGGTGGGCACTTACACCCTTTATATCTAGAAATAGGCTAAAGTCCTTGTTATTGAAAAAATATTGCATAATATCAACAACAGTAGTGTCTACGTCAATTCTAGCATAGTTATCAATTGAAATTTCGATATATTAGAAAAAAAAATAAATGAACTTATTTTGAGAGACTGAAAATTTCACGTACCCCTCTTGATAAAATCGGTTTAAATTAGTCTAGATGCATGATAGTTTTTCAAAATCACTGTTAAAACGTCTTTATAGTATATCAGGCAACATATTAATGCCAAATATTTCAACTTTTGCTGTCTGAGGAGTCAACGTGCAATAATTTGTCGAAAAATAGGCAAATATGCATTGTATCAATGCATATTTGCCAATTTTTCGACAAATTATTGCACGGTGACTCCTCAAGGGTCCTTCACATACATGAAATGAGAGAGGGACAAGAAACTATGAAAAGTATATTTCGAGATACGGTTTTAAGACCCCCCCCCCCCCTTTCAAAAAACACACATCAAACCTTTACCTCGGCCGCTTAAAAGATGGCCAACTTTTCAGAACTTGTGTACAACTGCCGGCATTTCATAGAAGTAGTATTGGCTGACTCTTTTGTCTCTCTGTACAGGTAGTCTTGATGTCGACTTTATGATGAAAGCATTCGGTGTCGACAATGTGTTCCGAGCAATGGTGTTAATTTGTGAGTGGATTAACTGTGACGAGAATGTACAGGTCAACGGTGTGACTGGGTTCGCCGACTGCACCAACATGTCCATAAAGCACCATCTACATCTTTGGAATTTGGAGAACTCCAAGAAAATTTCGCAATATTTTGATGTATTTTTGTCAAACTTATCACATCTGGTTAACTATGTTTTCAAGGATGTTACGAAACGAAAAGGAACGAAAAAGAGTCATAGTTACCAACCGACCTGATGAGCAGGTCGGTTGGTAACTATGACTTTTTCGTTTCGTAACAGCTCATTTTCGTTTCGTAACAGCTCTTGTATATATACATTGTTAACCAGGGGTGATTATGGTTGTAATTCATTTGCACGTCCATGGCGTATTTTTGCGTTATTGCTGATGCCGTTTTGTATGACTATCAAACATTTTACCGCGTAAACCAGTTCCATGGCTATGCCTCCTTTTTTCATTTCCTGGGTTCGAATCCTGGTCTGGTCACATACTTTCGTTTCTCCTTCCGCTGATTCAAGAAGGGCAGTTGTCAGTTACTGGCGAAAGTATGTGCACTTAGTACTGGTTAACCGCTTAGGAGGTCTAAGCCTGCCCAGGAATAGTGTGGTTAGGTTAACTGGCCGTCCCGACATGACCTTAGTTGTTTACCGTGGACGTTAAGCATCAAATCAACCAACCAACCAACCAACATTTTTTCATTAGCCCATAAACTCATACTGAGAGAACATTTAACGTTTTAAAAGGCTGCAGTCGAAATTTGTTTTACTTGAAACGGGGTACTATAAAACGTAAAATAGAAAATAGGAGAAAAGACGAAAAATGTCGCGCGCATGCTGCTCGGTAGTGTGGCCCCAATAACCGCATATATCAATATATCAGGCACTTTGCCTGTTGAATTCACTTCAAATTATGTTAGTACCCCCCCCCCCCCCTCCGCCTTTTGGCCACTCAGTGTCTTGAAACCAATGTAGGAAAGCCTCATACATATAGCGCAATTTGTGTCTATTACCTGGTTCTTTCATATGTCCTCATATTTAACTTAGACTGAAACAAATAACAAAAAAGTAAAAAATAAAATGATAATAATTTATGGCTAATAAGTTTCCATTTAATCAACCAGCGGGCGTTTTAAACATATACATGTATAACACCAGAAATCTTTGTTTCGTCCGTCACTCATTCGTTCATAAAGGGCAAGCTTTGTTTTCACCTACGAACGGTTTGCTGCATTGGGTAGAATTGAGCCGCGACGCGAGAAAACCAACAAAGGACATGTGCATCCAGCGCACTCAGATCTCAGGTCAGGCTGGGCATCCGCCCAGGCTGATCAGAGTCTCCACTGTCCGCGCGGAGCAAGCTTAGATCCATAGCTACCCTGAAAGCGCACAGAGAGGACTCTGATCAGACTGGGCGGATGCCCAAGCTAATCTGAGTCTGCGCTGAGCGCTTAGACCACTTTGTTGGTTTTGTCGTGTCGCGGCTCAGATGACATTTGCGGATTTGCAGTTTGTCAGCCTCTTGAGCTTCACTATTGCTCTTGATGATGACTTAGCTATGTGGCCCGGGCTGGTGTCATCAATAATGAACAGATACATGTAAATGGCCACCGCTCGAATATGACGAAACGTAGATTGTATAGGTCGCCTGTCGCCGAGTATTTCTATTTACATGACCGCGCCTTTGATAGCCATATCTCCCTCTGTTGCATCGAATATGATGCTAATAATTATTGTTCAAAGCCCGTGAGAGCAACTGGGTCAAGCGCATAGATACCATAAAACCTCAAGGTATGAGCAAGGGTGACTAGGCAGGATAAAAAAGACAGATAATGCCAGTGCGTGGGGGCGACTTACCGCTAAACGTCCTCGTATCTTCCTTTAAGTGTTGTAGGGAGCAGTAAAACTGCTTTCATTAGGGCGTTCCGCTGACCATGGGAATGGCGCGCAATCTAGCAACGGTATGTTTGAATTTCCTCTTCCCGTCTATCCTGTCTCACCATTAACTTTTGCTCTCCGAGACACGGTTCGAAAGGATTCCTTTTATTGTAGCAACTTGAAATTTTGTACGAGGATTTATATTTATAAGTGCAATAGGAATATATTAGCACCAGACTCTGATGATCCATATGTCATGGTCCGCTGACATTGGACTTAGGCCAAATTTGCAAGGTTATTATAAGATTTTTGTAAGAGATAGATTTCAGGGTTCCTATTATTGTTGCAACTAGAAATTTTATATGAGAATTTATATCTACAGTATAAGTGCAACAGGAATATACAAGAACCGGACTTCGATGATCCATATGTCATGGACCACTGACTTCGGACGATTTCGCAAGGTTAAGATCTATGTAAGAGGTGTATTTCAGGGTTCCTGTTATTGTAGCAACTTGAAATTTTGTATGAGGATTTGATCAATAAGTACAACAGAAATATACTAGAATCAGGGAATAATGATCCATATGTCGTGTTTTATGGAAATCGTATATCCCACAACGCCATTTCATTGGATGCTGGAAACTTCCATCGCATCCAATCGAATTATCCGTAACTAAATATTTTACGCATAACAAGCACTCTTGTCAAGAGAAAAATAGTGTGTTTACCGTGGACAATTACCAAACAGAGAGAGAGCGTAGGATCAATAAAAAATGCGAAGTTGTGGGACAAATGTGTTTTTGCAACGGGTCTTTTGATAAGTCAAAAAAAAAAAAAATAAATAAATAAAATAAAATAAAATAAAATAAATTAATAGACAGCACGCGTCACAGGAAACAACTCGCTGCAGCCAAACAACGGCGCTGCGGGAAATGCGATAGCGAACAGGCCAACAGCCAATGCTACATAAGGAACACAGTGGACTTAGTACCCTTGGCTTGCGAAGATGAAACAAATAATGCACTGTAAATCATTATTGCTCCATTTATGTATGATAAATGAACCTATCCGAACTTTTTAAGGCATTCCTTAGCCATTGATTCATGGTCTAAATTAGTTTTGTATTTGTTTTCAGAAAGCTTTGCCAGCAAGACTAAAAGGATATCATATGTACAACGAGCCTCCCTTTTTCGATGCTGTTTGGGCTATGTTCAGTCCTTTAATGAGGGAAAAGACAAAAAGCAGAGTAAGATGTAGCTTTAGGAGATATTAAGATTAATGGCTATTTCCCAATGGTTTGACGGTCATTTTTATAAAAGGACGACAGATTTTTTACACGTCCGAAGGCGGCAGTATATAGTTTTGTCCATGTCTGTCCATCCGAGAATTCCATGAAACTTAAAATAAATATATAGAGCTGCGAGATATTTTCTAAATGTAGGAAGGTATACACCTAACGCAGCAGTTAATGGAGATATAGGATGGACGCCCATGATCACAAAGTGTTGGAAGTCTGTGTTATCATTCTGGTGTCGCTGTATAAATATGGACGCAACAAGGCTGAACAGGAAAATATTCTGCTGGTCAAATTCAAAAGTAAGTACCAGATTTAAAAACTGGAATTTCAGGGTAGGTCAGAAATTGACAGAGTCCAATTTTCACATTTATAATAACATAAATCAAACCATTAATAAGACCAATATTTTAAATAACGTTTTGCCTTTCATTACGCAAGAATATATTAATCAGTGGGTAGTTGATGTAAATCGCAATAGTTCACGTTCGGGAGTTGGAGGGAATAAACTTCGATTATACAGAACCTTTAAGCAGGATTTTGTAGTTGAAGAATACTGTACAAGGATATTTAATAGGTCTCATAGAGGGGCTTTGGCTAAATTTAGAAGTGGAACCGCCCCGATTGCACTTGAAACTGGCCGCTATAATGGCTTAGAAGTTAGTGAAAGAAAATGCTTTAGCTGTAGGAATGCTGTTGAGGATGAAATCCATGTTTCATTACATTGTCCGCTGTACACTGAGTTCCGAAATGAGCTGTTTATTGAAACTGAGCTTATACTAAATGGTTTTCAGAACTTAAATGATATTGAAAAAGTATCTTTTATTTTAGCTAATCCTTCCATAGTCAAGATAAGTGCCAAAACCTGTTATTTGATTTTAAACAAAAGGCGTAGTCTGCTGTACAGTTGATGTAAATATGTATATTGTGTACCATATTTTTATAAGTGTCCATTTAAATGTAAAAAGCTGTCTGTTATTTACAATACTAACTGCTGTTTTGCCCCGGTGGTGCGGTTGATACCCAATGCTGGGTCCATGATCGGGTCCATGCTGTTTGGACATTGGCTCCGCCACATGTTCCCTGTTATCATGGACTCAGCGTGGGGTATTGGGGAGGATTTACCACTGGGACAGTATACATTTCAACGGACACGATTATCTCTTTTAGTGCAGATTAAAGTTGCAATTTCATTTTATCTGTTTCTCTGGTCCCTGTGCTGCATTTGATATCCCATGCCGTGTCCGGATCCGGCAACATGCTGTGTGAACATTGGTTCCACCGCGTGTTCCCGGTTATCCGGACTCGGCATGGGGTATCGAGGGAAGCTAGCGCATGCAGGGCACTAATTTATGGTACGTTTTAGAGTGATAATGGCTCATAGATAATGCGTGTCGCTTTTTTATCATACTAATTGCTGTTTTGTCCCAGTACTGCATTTAATACTCCAGGCTGAGTCTGGAAGCGCAGACTTGCTGGTTGGATAACCGTCTTCCTTGGCTCAGTGTGGGGTATTTAGGGGATGTAGTGCTGGTGCAGGACACAAGAACAGACACATTTTAGAGCGATCGTCTCTCATAGCTCAATATTGAGTCGCAATTTTACATCTTATATCGATTTTTTAACTGTGTTTATGTACATGTAAAATTGGTGAGACGTTAATAAAATTATCTTATCTTATCTTATCTTATATAATACCATAGCGCGGTGTTGCCCGTAAAGTAGGAATAGCTTCAGTAATGCATGAATTATTGGCATTGACTCGATTTGAAATAAAATTTAGCCATAACTTTAGTATCCGATGAAAATAATTTCTTGAAACTCAAACTAAAACACACTGCTGTAGGACAAGTTTTGTCGGAATGGCATAAGATTGCCCTTGAATCGATTTAAAATCAACAAATTGAGTTATGCATGACTTAAAGATTTACTCCCTTGATAATAATAACAAAAATGATTTGATGAAATTGTTCATGCAATACCTCCGACATGGTCTAACTATTCATTTGAAATAGAGTTTAGATAATAATATTTGCTAAAAGTGACTTTAAACAAAAAATAAGATACATTTTTAAACGTTCGCGGACCGCGCTCGAAATCGCATTATTGGACAGAAATAATTTATTCATACGTCATAATCACGTGCACGAATAAGAAAAAATACCTGTACACGATCACATGACACACGTGGTCATAATCGATACTCGTACAGGCCGTGAGGAAATAGGTAATTTGCATTTTAATTTGAAGATCATTTTTCATTCCATATTTATCGATAAAACATGCATTTTCTCAAAACTTGTACGGTTAATTATGAGACTATTACATATTGTCTAACGAAATTTTGTTGAAATATTTGTTTCTGAAAACATGAAATAAACGAGGGAGACAATCTTTAAGTAATAAATGACTAGAATGCCATAAAACAAAAATTAAGTACGTATCGCCACAACGCGGTGGTGCATGTTAGTCTTTGTCGAAATGGCTTTTGTAATACATATCCATTGAAAAGAATTTCAAGAAATTGAAAAAAAGGAAAGACAAAAAAAAAAAACAAAAAAAAAAAAAAACAAAAAAAAAACAAAAAAAAAAACAGTGAATTATATATGACATTCTCCGAACTTTAACAGTTCAGTGGTTTTACCCCACATTCAACACTATTTTATGGACTCGCATCATGATTGAAATCTTATTGATTATACTCGTACTGTGACGCATATTCCATGGTCCAGTGATTATGCCTGATATCTCCAACACATTTTCTTTCAGATGTTCTTACACGGGAAAAACATGGCCAATGTTTATGAGAGTGTTGACATGGCTGTTCTGCCAGCTGTTTATTTACCTGACGACTATACAGGACCAAATGCTGGCACTCCAGAACAGATTGTCGGTAAGGATAAGGCCGCGTGAGAAATTCTTGGTTTCACGCCTCTTTCTGATGATGAGAAATGATGATGGGAACAAACACATCTAGTAAACGTACAATTCCATTCCCACTTCAGTTTGTGATGGTTCTTTTTAAAAAAAAGAGGCATTTAGCAAAAAAAAAAAAAAAAAAAAAAAAAAAAAGAAAAGAAAAAAAAATCAACGGCATGCTAATGAGAAAGTTCATAATGTTGTTCTGAAAGCAGGACTGTGAAAAATCAAAACTTTCTACTTGTCCGTGGAAAAATAGACAAAATTAACTTGTCCAAACAAATATTTACTTGCCTAGAAAAAGGTACACATGACATAAGGAACGAATAATAGGTAATGAACAGAGGAAGAGTTGAAGTTGATGACAATTTTTGGCTAATTTTCACAAAGTTTCGAATTAAAACTTATGTTGTGGGCACCTGTTAAAATTGCCTCGATGAGGCAATTTTATCAAGAACCCACAACATATGTTTTCATGAGAAAATAAGAAAAATATCTCAGAATTGTCCTGAAATACTTCCACTGATGACACGTTGAATACTTGTCCCAGGGCAAGTAAACTGAAATTTCTCACTTGCCCAGAGTGAAACGCGACAAGTAGGATAAGTCGGGCATATTATTTCTATAGCCCTGCTGAAAGGGTACCTGTAATCAAAAACACACACCACTGATCAGCGTTGGTGTTACTCTGTTTCGTGCTTGATGCATAAAGTGATTCAAGTAATTCAAGGTAACGACGCAGATTTGTTTTTCTCACTTTCAGAGGATATGATAGCCGACATGATGAAGCCGGAATTTAGGAACTACATCATTGACCTGACCAGCAAGAAATATGGCGTCGATCTGGAAAGAAAGAAGCAGAGTATACCAACGGTTGCTTCGTTCAGAAAACTAAATACTGACTGACACTAATGACTAAATCTAGATGATGAAAAATAAACTCTGTGATCTGAAGTTAATAAAAAATGTTTTTGTCACCAACGCTGATATAGTAATAGGATCTCAATGAAAATGTAAAGAGAGAGAGAGAGAGAGAGAGAGAGAGAGAGCGTACGGATTATTGATGATGTGACAGAATAATATCATGGAAAGGCCACACCATGAATTCCAGGCATCCCAGGACATAAAAACTCAAAGGAAAATGGAACATTTATTTAAAACATTATGACAAAATTCAAAACTGCATTATGCAGCATGTAATAGACTCACTCAGCCTTATATGGAAAAATGTACCGTTTTAATCTTGATAAATGCCCCTGTTCTCATAAACTCTCCCGCCTCTTTTCGAAAAATAACGATATATTAACTTGCATGAATTCCTGTTCGCTTTTCTGATTGAGATAGCTCCTTCACATTGGGTCTACTCTAAAAGGAAAGAAGTTGGAGAGAAGGGAGACAAAAATAATAGGGGTGTTTACTCTGAAAGTATACCTATTCACCTTAATACTGTTTATTAGAGGTATTTTACAGTGGTTGGTTTACTACACTTTATGCTGTAAATAAAATGCAACATCTCGGGGCGTTTAATAAAATTTATGCTGTATTTCAGTAGAATTGTCGGCCGTTTATCAATTACCGTATTTATTCAGCTATACAACGAGGTTTCTCCTGTGTAGAATGACCCGACATATCCGAAGTCTCATAAAAGTCTACTATGAGTTTTCTCTTTCAAAACAATCCAAAAATCTAGATCCATCATGTTAGACGGATCTACATCTTTAAATATGTAGAAAACAAGTGGCACAGAAAGGCTTCAAATACACTCTAGAGAAATATAGAAACGCTACACCTTTTTCAATGGAGAATACATGGGATACTGTTTGAAGTATTAGATAGAGACAATGGAGTCTCCAATTTGCAAGAAGTGCTTTCGAATCCAACAAGGAAGAATAACGCTAGTATCATCTTACGTTAACGTCATTTACTTCTGACGCTTTTAGCGTTCCTGCACGTATTAATTTATTATAGTTTTCGTCTTTTGACAAAACAGATATGTGCGGTATATCTGATCAAACCCCGTTTTTCTCAAATGGAACATTTATTGGTAATTTTTTGTGTGTTTTCATCATTATCAGCAAACCAAAGGACACAAAGCAAATCTAAGATATTTGTCTTTGGTTCCTACATGTTCAAGGCTGGCTCCAAAATTTCTAGTCATCTGGATTGTAAATCATCCGGCACATTAATTTCATAAAAATTCCCGGAATTTTTTTTACTATCAGTCGTAACATCATTATAAAAATGACGCATTTGTGACGTCACGAACAACACATAGAAGATGATGAGAGAAGAAAGGTCAGATAGAAGCCATGTGTATTCGCAGCATCATATCGCAAAAATCTGTGGGCTTGTTTTGCTATAAAAGCTTTAAATTTCAAATTTTCGATGTAGCGTTTTTAAATCTCTTCAGTGTATTTGATTGCGGGGATTGGATGGGAGAGATGCATGGATGGATGAATTGCGATTTGACGTCATTTTTCACAGTATTTCAGTCATATCAGGACGATGGGTGGATAATAATGAAAAGCTGTGTGCAATGGAACCCCATGTACACTTGAAAAGGTTCCCGCCTACAACAGGGCTCAAACGCGGGACCGCTAGATCAGTAGCCAGCACTTAGCCTACTGAGCTACCGGAGCTCCTGGGTGGGAGGGAAACTGCTTAGTTAACTTTCAGACTGCTTTTATATAGGAATCCCAGAGATAGATATATCACGCACGTTACTTATTGTTTCTAGATTATTTAAATTATCTGAAAATGTCTCAGATTTTCTTGTGTCAAGTCCATCATAGGATCAATTGATCTTTTCTTTGTGGTGAGTGTTGCATTTGCATCTATATAGGCGTAAGAAAGAAGTGTGGTGGGGAGTGGGTTGGGGCAGTAAAGGGTTTTTGTCATGTGTAAATGCATGCTCAATGTGAAATAAACAGCGCAGAGCTACGAACAGGTTATCATAGCTTGACGTATATGTAAATACCATGCAGTCAGACGATACTCCGTTTTGTTTAATATATTAAATGATACAAAATATCAGTGATGGCGTAAAGACCTCGACAAGGCAATCTCAGGCTGGTTTCTGAATACTCAAATTTAATACTTCCCAGCAGGCACATGACGTCAAAATGACGTCGAACTGACGTCGATGCGACGTCATTACGTCGCATCGAGGTCAGTACGAGGTCATTTCAACGTCATGTGCCCGCTGGGTTAGCATGCCTTGCACGAGACTCTGAAAACTAGTCTGAGATTTCCTTGTCTACGAGGAGCCCCGGTAGCTCAGTGGGTTAAGCGCTGGCCTACTGATCTAGCGGACCCAGGTTCGAATCCCGCTCGGGGCGAAAATCTTTCCTACCGTAAACGGGGTTCCATCGCACACAGCCTTTCATTATCATCTTCCCATCGTCCTGATATGACTGAAATACTGTTGAAAAGGACGTAAAATCGCAAGTCATCCATCCATCCTTGTCTACGGCTGAACCCCATAATAGATTCTGTTAGTCAGTCGGCAGAGAAAACTTTAAGGTCAAAGTCTTATCCGACTGAGTCGCCTAGCAGCATTTTTATTGTATCATCTTACTGCAAACATTTAAAATCGTATGCCATAGATTATGAGCCCTGTATTCATGATATTGACAAAACGAATCAAGTTTCTTTTATTGGTAATAAAAGCCACTTATAATCCAAAAAGAAATTAGCCTCAGACCAAAATCAAACAGTGAAGACAGATCAGCCCGCAGAACACGCAGTTTGATCTGAGTCGTCCCGATTTGCTATCAGCCAGTTAGGATTTTCTGTACATATAAGGGCCCGCATAAGACTGTGCAAAAGTGCTGACCATCATCCAAAAGGACACCATTTTTCATGGCCTGGTTTGAAATAGGTTAAATGACTTACATCAGCTGACTATCAGTAGAGGAGAGTCGGGTAACTTCGGACATGGAGGTAGATTCGGACATACCATTGCAAACAGAGAAAATCCTGATGAGACGGCCGTCTCATCAGGATTTTCTCTGTTTGGCCAGTTATTTTGTTTTAGTTCTAAACAAATGACATATAAAGGAAACAATGTCACTGTCCGAAATTACCTGCTGTCCGAAGTTACCCGACTCTCCCCTACAAAACAAACTAGGTGAGCTACCTGTAGTTTCTATTGCAATAGCTAATAGTATTGGCAAAGCTAAAACTTGTATAAAAATTGTGTTGTAATTTTGATGACACGTGGTTATAAACGTTTTTTACAAATATAGAAACAAAACAGTGTGACAGAAAGCAGTATATTCGATATTTTACCGATATACACCTATACCCGGATTGAAACATGGCTCTCGCTATCGAACCAGGTAATGTCTTTTTGTACTCATTTTTCTATAGCGTCTTTAGCATTTGCCAATGTATGTACATGTAGTAAAAAACAATTTTGTAATATATCTAAAAAATATAAAACCTATAGCTTTATAGAATTTCAGTAACATTAATACCATTGAGTCTTAACGTACTTAAACTTTAAAGTACATTTGTACTTTATGTTTATATAAGATTTTCCGCGTCATGTGGCATGAGTCTCATACACAGGTAAGATTATATTAGTAGAGATAATGTTCCCGAGCTTACCTATATTCATTATTTTGTGTTGGTTAGCCGCCACCGTTAATTTATCCATTGACTTGAATTTACCCTCCTGTATGATGAGCACACAACTAGGGTATAACTGTATTCAAATTGTCATTTGAAGAAAATCGTCGGTTTTATGGTCGGAAATTTCGTTTCTCGGCGACGCACCAGCGGAGCCTTTAAACACAAATTTTGACCATAAAACCGACGATTCCAAATGGCAATTTTCAATACAGTTATCCCCATTCTAATGCACTTTTAAATATTTTCACCTCTCAAAGTGTACTAATGTGCATCTAAAGAAAGCGCTTTCAGCAACGTTAAGCCAAACGTCAGCCAATGAGAAGTGGCGTTTTATAATGACGTCGGGTTTGCGACAGTATATCGCAGGATAAACTGTCGCAAAT
Organism: Ctena decussata; assembly: GCA_963989385.1. Lineage (NCBI taxonomy): Eukaryota > Metazoa > Mollusca > Bivalvia > Lucinida > Lucinidae > Ctena > Ctena decussata. The sequence continues at coordinate 76,107,956 of OZ022503.1, read as the reverse complement.
TTTTGACGTTATCAAATCAGGCGTCGCGTTATATTCGTAAGTGCATTAGAATGTTATATCAACGTTGATTCAACGTCATGACAAATGATTCAATGTTGATTCGTTTGTGTGCCTGCTGGGGTGCATTCGATATTGGGTCTTTCTAAAACCTTTTCTTCGCCGTCATTTTGCATGACAGTATAACTTGTGCTACAGGACTTACTGATTTCACTTCCATGGTAGTCTCGGACAATTCTCGTTCTGGTACACAAAATAGGTCCATATTGGAGAATGGAGTTCAGTTCAGTTCAGTTCAATTCTCTTATCGACGTTACCCAAATCGTGGCGAAACTGCTTTTATAGAAAAACTCTGCCAAAACCCCATTCTCCCTCTCGAACGTTCACTGAATATTCCTCTGGAGCTCCAGTCCTCACAGTGTATAAGCGGACATTAACCAAATCGGAAGCGACAATTGACTGTACACCCTAAAATCATTAGTGCGACATAAACAACTTGTGAGGCGAAACGGTCAAAAGCAGGTAAGTCCTTATCGAATTTGTTCTTTTAGATGCGGTTTTCGACATCGGGGAGAGGATTAGATGTACTTCACCTGTAGCATTGTCAGTTTCACAGATCACCACCCAATCTCTGTGTAAAAATCAAGTTTTCCTGCTTAATCACCAGTTTTGCTTTATTTTCTGTCGATCAACACGGACAATCGGGGCTAAAAAGACTAGAATTATGGCATCATTTCTGTTTAAACCAACATAAAATCATCGCTACATCTTTATCCTGTGCTATCCAATAGCTGAATCCATCGAAACATTACTGTAAACAAATATATTGCCTCCTGAATCGCACACGTTCGTCTCCTTCGACTGTCCGACTAGTGACAACTGTACCTAATCATTAGCGACATATCAAGAAACAAAAACTGTCCGACTAGTTGTGATTGTATTTTCACATTCATGACGATCATTTTCAACAAATGCTTGAAAAAGGTAATAAAAATATCGCTTTGGATGCTTTCACTGGGATCATCATTTGGGGAGAAGGCTATCAAGCATTTCTTGATAAAAAATGATCATATGGCTAAATTTTTCTCTGTCAACATTTCAATCAAAATTGTGACCTAGCCGCGTACCGCTTTTGTGATGCGCTACTGTTTTTCAGAAATTCGCATTTTCCGTCTTCCGGGTACCGTTTAAGCAATCATCAATGCAATAAAAAGTAAAGAAAGCTACATATAAACCCCAACCACCCCTTACCTGTAAAAATACATTTTGACCTTAATTATTATTAGTCGATCATTTTTCTAAGCAAATTCTGTGTCTGTGAAGACAAACTCAGTGCTATGTCTCAGAAAATCGATGGTCATTGGTCAAAACTCACACATTACATTAATTAGTGCATTTAGCATTTAAGCATTTTAAGAAATTCGGTGGTATTTAAGCAGCGTTTTATTGAATGGTCAATTCTACAAAGTTCATGACGTTGTAGGTGTACACCAGGGCTCTGTCCTCGGATCTATACCTTTCCTGTTTTTGTAAAGAAACTCGGATCGTTTCGGTCCTGGGTAGTTTCGGTTTGATTGGGCGATTTTGTTAGTGTAAAGCTAAATGGTAGGCTTAGGGTAGGACAGGGCGAGGCTGGTGGGGTAGAAATGGGGAGTTTGTTTCTTTGTTTGGGTTAGCGGTCCGGTGCACAGTTAAGGTCATGAGGAGCCAGTTAAATGCTCATATACAAGCTTAGACTATCTAAGCAAGTGAAACGAATAACAGGTAAGTTCTCCTCCGACAGTAAATGACAAGTACCGTTGGTTATAACTGCACATATTCAGGTATATTTCTGAGGGCACGTTAAGCTGTTTCCCAAGAGATGGGGAATTAGGAAAGACAGATAGAGTAGACGTGAAATAAAAACACACACACACACACACACAAAAAGCACACACCAGAAAACTAAAACAACCCCCACATTACGCACCTGATGCAAGCACACGTCCTCGTCGTACATTTGTAATTTAGGTTAGGGAGAGCAAAGAGGATGTAGAAGGGTAGTATAGGATATCAATGTAGATCTATGTGACAATATTGTGCCGTTTGTAAAATATGTTTTCATTTCTTTTAAGCGGCTAGTCTGACCATTGTTATTAGTTTCGCCTGTTGGAAAACACATTCAAAGTACATTTTCTTTACACAGAAAAATTCAGAAACACTCTCAGTATTTTCAATTTATTTCGAATCTTACGAATAAATCATTAAGCCTGCCATGCTAGTCTGTGCAAATTTATGGTAGATATAAACAGCATACTGGACTTCTGAAAACAAACTCAATTCAGTAGAAGTTCTTACCCTCCTTTGTCGTTATATTTCGATAAAGAATACATAAGTAAAAATATTTACTAACACATTTTCTGCTCAATAAGACTTACAAGAAAATCGTCGCTAGTCGTTCAACACCATTTTTTGTTTTTGTCACTAGTCGGTCAGTCGAATGAGACGAACGTGTGCGATTCAATATATTTGTTTAAAGCAATGTTTCGATGGATTCAGCTATTGGATATCAAAGAATAAAGATGTAACGATGATTTTATGTTGGTTTTAACAGAAATGATGCCATAATTCTAGTCTTTTTAACCCCGATTGTCCGTGTCGATCGACAGAAAATAAAGCAAAACTGGTGATTAAGCAGGAAAACTTGATTACTACACAGAGATTGGGTGGTGATATGTCAAACTGACAATGCTACAGGTAAAGTACATCCAATTCTCTACCCTATGTCGAAAACGGCATCTAAAAGAACAAATCCGATATGGACTTACCTGCTTTTGACCGTTTCACCTCACAAGTTGTTTATGTCGCACTAATGATTTTCGGGTGTACAGTCAATTGTCGCTTCCGATTTGGTGACTGTCCGCTTATACACTGTGGTCCTATAATTATGGAACAAGCAAAACGATGATGCCTTTTATAATTCTGACATACAATACATTCAAATTAGCTGCAACAAGATAAAACAACAAAGTGGCATGTGCGCCAAGTGAAGACTCAGAACAGCCTCGGCATCCACCCTTTCTAATCAAGCTCTTTGCTGTGGGTTTAAAGGGTAGCTTAGGGTCTAGGCTAGGTCCATGCGGACAGCAAAGACTCTGATCAGACTGGGCGACTGCCCATGCTGATTTGAGTCTTCGCTGTGCGCACATTGGCTTTTATCGTGCCGCGCGGCTCGATTTTAAATAAAATTCTACTCTGTTTAGTCACTTCTCAATGCGCACCGAACACTATATCCATCCTTTCGATCGGTAAAACGTCAGATAGTAACCTGGCCCCGAGGTTATAAAACTATTTTCGTGCTCAACTCAGCTGAGCATGAAATGTTCTTTGCTGATAAATATGAAAATGCATTACTGTTGGCATTTTCATATTAATAAATACTCAGCTAAACTGAACAAGAAAACAACTGTACTTATAAATAATTTGCTATTTATAAGCAGGTAAAATTTCATGCTCAGCCGAGTTGAGCGTGAAAAAAGTTTTATAACCTCGGGACCAGGCCACAGATAAGACTGCATATCTGCGCGGACTGTCACATTCTCAATTTTCATTTTTTTTTCTTTGAATTGTAGTTTTCTCAAAATCGATACAATGTTGTTCCAGCGCTTTACACTTGTTCGAAGTAAAATTCGAATCAACCCAAGTACATAATTCATAAAGTACTTGTAGGCTGATTAGGCTTTTATTATTCTATAACATTTGTTTGAACTTTCAGACGATGTTAAATTTCAAACCCGACTCGATGAGGCAAGTTTGACCAAAGCCAAGGATGAACTCCATGAAGTTGAGAAGGACAGGGTTAATGCAGTGCAGTCATTCAGGAATTTGATTCTTCAGGAAAAATGGCTCCGAACTCCAACGGGTAGGTGAACAGCCTACTATTGTAATGGGTGTATTCGACTGGGCGTTTCCTGCTTCACGGTTTTTAGAGTGAAACACTTTTTCTAGAGAAAAAGTTTTTCACGCTAAGAATCCTGAAGCACTGGGTATTTCGTCCAATTGAAAAAAAGGAGCTAAAACTGTATGGGCACCTCTCCATGTTTTTCTGTCATTTCACAAAAAGAACATTTTTCACAGCTTCCTGAGAGGACGGAGTCCTTCAAAAAGGTTCAGACCTTAAATGAAAGAATCTGCTCCTCTGAAAGGATCTACTCTAAAAGAAAAGAATTTGCATATAAAGGAACAGGTTCGTCTCTTAAAGAGCTGATACCCTTGTTAAGGGGTAAAAAAAAAGAAAATCGCAGAGTTGCTATCTCAGAAAGTGTCTAAAACTAAAGTGCATATCCGGATGAATTGGAAAATTGATCCTGGACTATGTTGGTGCTGCAAGAAGCAAACTGAACTTTGCAAGCAACACAATTAATGCTTTATTTTCATTTGTTCACATTCGATGAAATATTTTGGAAAATGTCACAAAAAAAACCGGATTTCTACAGAACTATATATTTTCCAAAAGACTTTCCAAGTTTATTAGAAAGTTTTTCTTGATAACTGGTGTAGTTAGAGATTTTTTACATCACGCAATGTAGAAATAATAATACTACCTTAACCTTCACAGACACGGTAGTAATTCCTTAGGATCATTTTAATGATGCAGCGGAAAAATGATTCACTTTTCATACAATAAGCTATGTTACTCAGACTATCTGAGAAAATGACTTAGACAGTGATGAAATTATACTTACTGAGTATATTACAGCATGATAATTTAAGAAAACTCGGCTTTTAAATACATAAAAATATGCAAGGTGATTCGTACCACGTTTCGTGCTGAAGTCAATTTCCTTAAAATTGTTCATTTCCAGAGTTGAAGGCTGACTTTAGATGGACTATCATACTGTTATAACTCTTTCAACACAATTCTATTAGTCTCAAAGTGAACTTCAGTAGAAACTTTATATGATCACTTTTCCACTGCAATATTAAATGACCAAGTTTGTTCAAATGGTGGCCCCAGGGTTCAAAATGACTCCGGGGTAGGGAGTCCCAGGTTTGAACCATAGAAATACATAAAATTTTCAAAACTCTTCTCCTCCATAACTGCTTGGCTCAGATGCTTGAAATTTGGCATATAGCATTGCCTAATGGTCTTCTACCAAGTTTGTTCAAATGGTGGCCCCAGGGTCCAAAATGACCCCGAGGCAGGGAGTCCCAAGTTTGAACCATAGAAATACATAGAAAAATATTCAAAAATCTTCTTCTTCAGAACTGCTTGGCTAAGATTCTTGAAATTTGGTATGTAGCATTGCCTAGGGGTGTTTTACCAAGTTTGTTCAAATGATGTCCCCAGGGTCCAAAACGGCCCCGCCCCAGGGGGTCCTGTGTTTGATCCATAGAAATACGTAGAAAAATGTTCAAAAGTCTTCTTCTTCAGAACCGCAAGTCTCAAATGCTTGAAATTTAGTATGTAGCATTGCCTAGAAGTCCTTTACCAATTTTTTCTTCAAATGATGGCTCCAAGGTTCAAAATGACTCCGTGGCATGGAGTCCAAAGTTTGAACCATAGAAATGCAAAGAAAAATATTCAAAAGTCTTCTTCTTCAAAACCGCACGGCTTGGATGCTTGAAATTTGGTATGATGCATTGCCTAGTAGTCTTTTACAAAGTTTATTCAAATGGTGGCCCCAGGGTCCAAAATGGCCCAGCGGTTGGAACTCCTAGTTCCGAACCATAGAAATACATAGAAAAATATTCAAAAATCTTCTTCTTTAGAACCGCTTGGCTCAGATGCTTGAAATTTGGTATGGAGCAATGCCTAGTAGTCTTTTACATGTACCAAGTTTGTTCAAACAATGACCCCAAGGTCTAAAATGGCCCTGCTCCAGGGGGTCCTGGGTTTGAACCCCGCGGTTTGGAGTCCTAGGTTCGAACCATAGAAATACATAGAAAAATATTCAAAAATCTTCTACTTCAGAACCACTTGGCTCGGATGACATTTGGTATGAAGCAATGCCTAGAAGTCTTTTACCAAGTTTGTTCAAATAATATACCCAGGGTCTAAAATGGCCCCTTGGCATGGAGTCCAAAGTTTGAACCAAAGAAATGCAAAGAAAAATATTAAAAAATCTTCTTCTTCAGAACCGCACGGCTTAGATGCTTGAAATTTGGTATGATGCAATGCCTAGTAGTCCTTTACCAATTTTATTCAAATGGTGGCCCCAGGGTCCAAAATGGCTCCGTGGCTGGGAGTCCTAGGTTCGAACCACAGAAATACATAGAAAAATATTCGAAAATTCTCTTCTTCAGAACCGCTTGGCTCAGATGCTTGAAATTCGGTATGAAGCAATGCCTAGTAGTCTTTTACCAAGTTTGTTCAAATGATGACCCCATGGTCTATAATGGCCCTGCTCCAGGGGGTCTTGGGTTTTAATCATAGAAATAAATGGAAAAGTATTAAAAAATCGTCTTGTTTGGAACCACTTTGCTCAGATGCTTGAAATTTGGTATGTAGCATTGCCTTGTAGACCTTTATCAAGTTTGTTCAAATGATGGCCCCAGGGTCTAAAAAGGCCCCGCGGCAGGGAGTCACGAGTTTGAGCCATAGAAATTCATAGAAAAATATTCAAAAATCTTCTTCTTCATAACCACTTGGCCCAGATGCCCGAAATTTGTTATGATGCATTGCCTGGTGGACTCTTACAAAGTTTGTGTAAATGGTGGCCCAAGGATCCAAAATAGCTCTGGGGCGGGTAGTCTTGGGTTCAAAATTAAAATGTACTTAAAAATCTATATCTCCAGGACCCGTCAGTGCAGATGCTTGAAATTTGGTATGAAGCAGTGCCTAGTAGTCCTTTACCAAGTTTGTTCAAATGATGGCGCAAGGGTAACAAAGTGACCCCGCCCGGGGGGGGGTCCTGGGTTTGAACCATAGAAATACATGGATAAATGTTTAAAAACTTCTTCTTCAGAAGCACTATTGGCTCAGATGCTTGAAATTTAGTATGTAGCATTGCCAAGTGGTCCTTTACCAAGATTATTCAAATGATGGCCACAGGGTCCAAAATGGAACAGCCCCATGGGGTTCAGGGATTCAACCATAGCAAGACATAGAAAAATATTCAAAAATCTTCTTCGTCAAAACCATTTCGAAATGGTTGCAAACTATCAGGGGTGTTCAAATGATGACCCTTGTTTGACCTTTAACCTTTTTGCTCAGGCGAGCGATTCAGGGCCTCTTTGCCCTCTTTTTTTGTGTTATGGTTGAAAATATTCCTGTTGTGGAACGATTGGTTTAGCGGTGCATCTTGCTTCTGCACGGTATGATAGTTGTCCAGTGCCTTGTTATAATGACGGAGAATTTCATCACAAATTAAATGTCCGCAAGTCAGTCAAATAGTCAGTCACTATTTCTGTATCTGCCAATTAGAGAGCCCGTTATCATGAAGTGACCGTCTGAGGAGGCAATTTACCTTAGAATCCTAAGTTATAAGTTATCTAATGGGTTATAAAAAGCTAATTTGGCCAAAGGGCAACTAGTGTATCTGCCTGAGGCTTGATGGAAGGTTGGTCTACAGTAACTGATGTACGGAACATACATTCTGTGTTTCTGCTTGCAGAATTCTCTTTTCTACTTCGGTTTCTAAGAGCAAGGAAGCATAGTCAGCTATTGGCGAAAGAAACCTTGGAGAACTATTGGACAATCAAAACAAAATGTCCCGAGTGGTTCGCCAACATAGACCCAGCTGATCCGATTTTACAAGAACTAATGAGAACATGGTAAGCTTTGTTTCAATACCCATAATAACATTAGGGCAACCACGCATACTATTCACTACGTATTGCTGTATAATGATGTCCTCCTCGCAATAATATCTCTAATATAGGTAAAAATAAAGAAGAAAAAAGTTTCAGAGTTTGTAAGTTTGTAAGCTCTAGATATTTATAAGTTATCATTTGTTGAAAAATCATAATAAGTTATGTTCCGCCCCCTCCCCCCCCCTCCTCCCCCCCAAAAAAAAAGAATAAATAAATAAAATATCCGAAAAGACCATCGCATACTGAAGAATGAATGGTAATTAGAGCTAGTAATGAGAATACCCCCCCCCCCTCCACCCCACACACACACTCACACTGACAAAGATAATCTATGTGTAGAGAGTTTGATATGGCACATGACTCTTAACTGAAGCTGAATTCAGATAACTGCTTTGGTATGGAAAAAATGATTTTTTTTTATTTTGCCTGACTTGATGACATAATTGAGCCGCGACACGAGAAAACAAACAGTGTGGTTGTGCGCCAAGCCCAGACTCAGATCAGCCTGGGCGTTTGCCCAGTTTGATCAGACTCTTTGTTAAGAGCTAAAAGGGTAGCTTAGGGTCCAAGCTACCTCCATGCGGACAGTGAAGACTCTGATCAGACTGGGCGGATGCCCAGGCTGATCTGAGTCTGTGCTGGTCGCACAACCACATTGTTGGTTTTGTCGTGTCGCGGCTCAATTATTATGGTAAATGAAGTTATAAAGTTATTTCAATCATGCTTTGCATTACCAAGAAGCCTTTAAACATATGTTGTTGTTTTTTCAGTTTTTATTACTGCCCAAAGAAACTTGACAATCAAGGAAGACGAATTGTGATAGAACAGCTAGGTACGTCTTCATTATTTTAAACAACTTTATTCTATTCTTACTCTGGGCATCTCCATCATCAGTACTCTAGATAACCAGAGGGCCAATGGCCCTATATCGCTCACCTGAGCACTGAGGTTATGTTGGAAAAACTAAGTTTCCACAGCAACAAAACAACATGCACAACAGCAATAAAACACATCATTTATGTAGAGGATAATATCACAAACATTTATGCAAAAAATAAGCTTTATCCCCCCTTAATGGCTTCTGAGAAGAAGATCTTTGGCAAAAAAAAAAAAAAAAAAAAATGAAAAAATTGAAAATTTGGCCCTTCAATTGCAACGGCAACCAATCAAAATCAAATTGAATAGTCCTCTAGGTTTCATATGAATTTTCACCAAATCGCTGAATTTGAATGGTCTTTGGGCAAAATTCTTATAGCTGATAGAGGACTACTCTAGGAACATTTCTGTAAAGCTTATGTCAAAATATCTGCCGTAACACAGAAATAAATACCTAATGTCCACTTTCCCCATTGTAAGTCTATGGAAACTTTAAGTTGCCATAGCAACCAGTTCACATGGGCAATAAGATATGAAATATTCTTTAGGTAGAGGCTAATGTTAATATGTACGCAAAGTATCAGCTTCATCCTCCTCATGGCTTCACTTTCCCCATTATAAGTCAATGGAAACTATCAGTTGACATAGCAACCAAAGTTCTTATTGGGTTGGAAGAAAAAACAAAATTCATGTAGAGGCTTCTGTCATCAACATGTTTGCACAATATCAGCTTCATCCCCCATATGGCTTCTGAGCAGAAGATTTTTTCATTTTTCTTTTTTTTTTCGAAAATTTACCCTATATTTTGCCATGGCAACCAATCAAATTCAGTGATTTGGAGAAAATTCATACGAAATATAGAGGACTATTCAAGAAACATTTCTGTAGAAAGAAAATCTAAATAAATGCAGTGAGACAGCAAAAATCTACAATTTCCATTTTCCCCATTATAAGTCAATGGAAACTCTTAGTTGCCATAGCAACCAAACTGCTGGAGTAATTGCCATGAAAAATAGTTATTCTATAGAGGCTAGTACTAAGATTCTTTCTGTAAAGTTTGAGCTTTATTGGCCACACAGTTTATGCAGAGATGATTTTTTAATATTTTTCCATTTTTAACTATTCGGTTGCAATGGCAACCAGAAAAATTGCCCAATTTGTATAAATTTAACAAGGCTGGTTAAAGACTACTCCAGGTACATTTCTATAAAAGTTTTGTCAAAATATCTGCAGTGGCATAGCAATAAATGCAAATTTTCTATTTTGCCATTATAAGTCAATGGCATCTTTAAGTTCCCATAGCAACCAAACTGCTAGAGCAATTGCCAAGAAAAACAGTACTTTTATAGAGGGCAGCGCCAAGATCCTTTCTGTGAAGTTTGAGCTTAATTGGTTGCATAGTTTCTGAGGAGATGATTTTTGAATATTTTTTCTATTTTTAACCATTCGGTTGCCATGGCAACCAGCCAAATTGTGCAATTGACAAAAATTTCATGTGGTTGATGGAGGACTACTCAAGGAACATTTCCGTAAAAGTTTTGTCAAAATATCTGCAGTGACATAGCAATAAATGCAAAGTTTCAATTTTCCCCATACAAGTCAATGGAAACTTTAAGTTGCCATAGCAACCAAAGTTTCAAAGCAATTTGGATAAAAAACAGTATTATTGGTTCCCCCTGCCTATACACTGTAAAAAAATCTGTAGATTTTACGGTAGAATAACTGGAAACCAGCTGCCAGTTCTTTCCCCGTTATTTTTACGGGCGTTTACCTGTAAGACATTGTTGGAAATCGCGAAATGGAAGTAATATGTTAACTGGCCGCACTCGAAAATAACTTTGTATTGTTGAAGGGCTATCTGACCAAAACGACACATGCTCTATTCTGTCCCGCTCTGCTTGATAATTCGTGCAATTTTTACGGGCGCCCGTAAAAAATAACGGTAAAAGGACTGGCAGCTTGTTGCCAGTTATTTTACCGTAAAATCTATGGATTTTTTTTACAGTGTAGATGCTATATATGAAATTTAGTTACAATGGGCCTTGTTGTTTCAGAGGAGATGTCATTTGAAAATGTTGACGGACGGACGACGTACGACGGACGACGGACGACGGATGCCTACCTATACTATAAGCTCACCTGTGAGCCTTCGGTTCAGGTGAGCTAAAAAGTGGTAACAGAAGTATTGCAAGGATGATTTTCCAAATTTCTAAAAAAAATCATATTTTGTGACTCCTCATTACACCCGTCTCGTCGAAACGGTTCAAGTAAGGGGTCGCAATATATGTTTTCGCTGAAAAATAAGAAAAATATCCATAAATTACCCCTTCTTATCCGGCGCACTGCATCATTTTAAACACTTTTAGATCATGTAGATGGCAAGTAACACTCTATGCAAAGATTTCTGTGCAGTTTTTTCTGTCAGGCTAAAAAGGTTTCATATATTTTATGAAGTTGCCTGCGCAGCATGTTGATTTCATGGTTAGATGTGTTTTAAAAATGACACATAAGTAGTATATGCAGCATCTCCAAAAGAAGACAATTTTGCCTTTATGTTTAGAGTTTAGTATTAACCCTTAAAGCGCCAAAAATTAAAATTGTTGAATTGGTAAACAGTGTAAATCCAGATGAGGTGGCTCATAATATCTCCAGATGAGGTGGCTGTTTGCCTTCTAGTGTTCGAATTCTCAATATGATGTCGCTTGGACGAAACATTTTTTGAAATTCTGCAGACGTAAATTTTGTCGTCTGCTTTTTGGCGCATTAAGGGTTAACATTGAGATACATACACTGCAAATTTATATGTGGCATACATGTACTTCCTTTCTTTTAATTCTGTCGGCAAGCGGTCTTTTTGCGAACATTATTGTGTTCATACACGCTGTAAATAACTATTATAGGATACGTCATAAACTACTTTGGCGGCATTGGAAAGGTTGTTCCTGATTTTGTTTGTCCTCTGCTTGACCAGAGATGCATACCCTAGAATCCACTGCACCTCAATGGCACACATAAACGCCATTATATTTATTAGATTTGCAGTGTAAGGGGAAGATTGACAATTGGGGACCTGATTTTTTTCAACTTTGATTAAGACATATTTTTTTTCCATAACGAATTTTATGATTCGTTCGGTAAGCATTTAGCTCCGACTCCAGGGGAAGCCTGTCAACCTGATTTTCTTGTGTGGTTATAATATTCTTTATCCCTTGTTTTCGAAAGATCAGAAAAGCATCTGTGATTTATATAATAGTTGGCAACAGTTTTGACTAACATTATTGTAATCCATGAGCCTTTGATAAAATAATGATGATTATAAAATCTGAGTAAATCACGAGCACAGTAATTACATTGTCAGCTTGTGAATTTGTTATTTTCGTAGTATGTTAATATGCATACGCTTGCAAATATTTGATATATGAAATCCTAAACGAGTGGTCATTTCATCATGAAACATATGAAACAAGCCTTTGACGAGTTCAGTCAATTTCATATGAAATGTCCACGAGTGTAAGAGTTTGATTACCATTATATCCTTTACAAGAAATATCTTAAAAAAAAAAGGATATAAGACGAAGTGAAAGAAGACATATTTGAAACAAATATTTTTTTTTATTATTTCTGTTGAAATTGCCCATTTCCTATTTGGAATTTCAGAATTTCCCCATATATGTCTTGTACATCTCCCTAATTGTAATTTTCAGATCTCCCTACCAAAATACAAGAATTCCCTTCTTTGTTTAATCATTCTCCCTATTTGGAAAAAAGTAGAGGAAAATCTCCCTATTTGTCTTCTCAGCTGTATTATCACATGTCTGATATTATTATTGAATAGCAGTATCCTTATGTTGGGTTTATCCACTATGGTGAGAAACCAAACTGGTCCGTAAATTATTGACCTTTATTCGGTACATTCCGATATGCTTCCGATGATACGGTACTGTATTTTACCCGGTTCAGTACAGCCGGGTGCGTAAATTTACCGGAACGGACCGGAATGGACTGAATGACCGGAATGGACTGAATGACCGGAACGGACCAGTTTTCCCCTATCTTCAGTAGATATTTGTAATATTTTTTATCAAATAATTCTTATTTAATAATAATACATATTCTGTATGTCATCTAGCGCAAATCAATTAGAGATAGAATGCCTAGAATGTCCGCGAGGGCGTGAGGCAGTATATAGAGATAGATAGATATTAGTCAAAATACTCTTTGAGTATTTTGCGCCATAGGTAGGCCTCTTAATACCCCACGCATATGCGTTTCGTCTTAAAATCATATAATCTTATACAAAAATCTGGTTATCTTTCTTCCAAGACTTGGAGCGAATGAAAAACACAAAAATTCCCGAATTTTTAGCTCACCTGTCAAGGTGAGCTTATAGTATAGCCTAGGCTGTCGTCCGTCGTCGGCGTCGTCGGCGTCGTCCACACTTTTAAACATATTCTTCTCAGAAACCACCGGGCGGATTGAAGCCAAATTTCATATGGAGCCTTAACAGGATGGGGGAACGAAAGTTTATATATTTGGCCCAGGTCACATGACCAAGATGGCCGCCATGCCCATATATGGTAAAAAACCCTTCAAAAATCTTCTCCTCCAGAACGAAAAGGCCTATGACCTTGAAACTTGGTATGTAGCATCGGGCATGCGGGCCCATCATAGTTTATACAAATCATGACCTTGCGTTGACCTTGACCTAATTTAGGGGATGATCAACTTTGGTACGTAAGGCTTTTATATGGGAAAACGCTTAAACAGTGGATTTCTCAGAAACTATTTAAGTCTAAGGTACAATACTTGGTATACAGGGTCGACCAAATGACCAGATGAAGATATTTTGTCGTTAAAGGTCAAGGTTATTCTTTGACTTTTGTACAAGGTCATTGAGATTCTGTCACCCGTCAACATTTTCAAACATCTTCTCAGAGGTCACTAGGGTCAATTGAAGCCATATTTCATATGGAGCTTCACCGGCTTAAAGGAACCATAGTTTGTTCAGATGGTCTTGGTCACTTTACCAAGATGGACACCATGCCCATATATGGTAAAAACTCTTCAAACGTCTTTTTCTTGAGAACCGAAAGGCCTATAACCTTGAAACTTGGTACTGGTATGTAGCATTTGGCACTCAGGCCCATCATAGTTTATACAAATGATTACTGTGTTTCATATATTATGGAGCTTTAATACTGGGCCAAAGGGATCAAAGTTTGTTCAGATGGTCGTGGTCGTATGAACATGGTGGCCGCCACACCCATTTATGATAAAAACCCTTCAGAAATCTTTGTCCAGAAACAAAGGCCCAGTGACCTTGTGGCTTGGTATATAGAATTGGGACTCAACATTAATCCCCAAGGGAGGGGGGTTATCTGCCCCTGCCCTGGTGCTATATACATGTATAAAAGCATTAAAATATATACCAGGACCAAGTGTCAGGTGAGCTACAGGACCATTGGTCCTCTTGTTGTTCCATAGTATCATGGTCAACATTTCAGCCATAGAAAATATGTAGAGCTATATTTATCAAGTCGGTGGATGAAATCAGGGGTTGCAAGTTAAGATAATAAAGTCATAGGTAGGGCCTTGAATTAATCTGCGCGTGTAGATTGTATCAAAATATCTCAAAACTCGGCTGGAAATATGAATAATAAGAGTCCGTTCCGGTCCGATCCGGTATTTAGGTCCGTTCCGGTAAATTTACGCACCGAGTACAGCCTTTGGAAGGAAAAGAACTACTTTTTTTTACTACGAAAGACTTTTCGCACCATAGAATCATTTTTTTTCTCAAGCCATCGGCATTCGCGTTTCTCGCGTTCTGCTTAACTCTATCAATCATTACAGCGTTAAAGTGAAAAACATATTTAAAACTAAATGCAAAGTGCAAATAATAACATTTTTAATGTAACTAAATCTCCTGATAGGTGAATAACAATTCCATGACATATGCTCTCTTCCATACAGAGATCAAGTCAAGTTTTGGCGCCAACGATGATTTTATTAGACTTCGTCTAAAAATGGGATTTCATCGCATGTAAAATGAACATCATTTCAGAAAACGCAATTTCGACATAATCGTTTACAATGACATTACATGTACGCGCGAAAATGTTATTACAACTGTGGTCATACGATTTTTATGACCCGACGTTATCTACTGAATAACAGGGACTTCACGTGATAAATAATTTCAGTAAAACAAAAAACATTAAGGAGTTATTAGTAGTAAAAGAATTTTATGAAATAAACAATTGCCATTTGCATCATGTTTTAATTATACTTTCTGATCAGGTAACCTTGACGTTGACCTCGTCAAAAAGAAATATGGAGTGGACAATGTCTTCAGAACTATGGTGCTAATATGTGACTGGCTAAACCGAGATGAAAATGTACAAGTAAACGGACTAACTGTGTTTCTAGATATGACGAATGTGACTATGAAGCATCATCTTACCCTAATGAATATGGAAAATGGTAAAAAAATGATGCAGTTTTATCAGGTAATATTTTGATGTCCAGGGGCCGTATTCATAAAACGACTTAAGTGGTTGCTATGCTATTGCTAAGCTAAACTCTTTGAAGGAGATTCCCTACAACTATGAAATTTGCTCTGGAGGAACAGTCTTACAAAGACTGTTCCTCTAGACCAAATTTCATACTTGTAGGGAATCTCCTTTATAGATATTTAGCCTTAGCAACCGCATAGCAACGACTTAAGTGGTTTTATGAATACGGCCCCATGTCCTTAAAACGTACAACAGGGCTGACTAGTTAAAAACAAACTACGTCGTTAGCTAAGGTGGTGTTACACTTTTAGACGAGCTATATAAGCAATAACTCTGCCGTTTTTGCTGAAATATGAGAGGACATTTGCAGTGCAAAAACTCCCAATTTGTCCTAGCAGCAAATATTGAAACACTTGATTTTATATGTGCTGTCAGATTTAACTAATCTTTGACTATCGACTTCGTTTAAAGAAAGATGCTTTGAACCACCAGGCTGAAATTGTTCATTTTAGGTGGGATATGTCGTTAAAGCGAAGATGCCGTGAAACTTTCGGCCGTAGGTTGGCCTGACGTTCATGCCTAAATTCAGTGCTTGCAGCAGGGGTAGTATTCGGATTGTTAGTAGGGCCCCGCCAGACGAAGTCTGCGGAGGCCCTACAGTAATCACCTTGTCCGTCCGTCTGTCCGTCCATCCGTCCGTTCGTCAGCTTTTCATGTCCGGACCATAACTCTGAAACAATTTTTAGCTCACCTGAGCACGAAGTGCTCAAGGTGAGCTATTGTGATCGATATTTGTCCGTCGTCCGTCCGTCCGTCCGTCGTCAACAATTTCTTTAAACGACATCTCCTCCTAGACAAGTGGGCCAATTTCAAAATAATTTCACATAAATGTTTCTGTTATAGCCTTGAACCAAAATTGCTAAAATGGTTCCGCTCCGCTGAACAAAATGTCCGCCAGAGCTAAAAATAGAAAAACCTTTAAACGACATCTCCTCTGAAGCCAATGGCTCGATTTCAAAAAAAATTAACAGAAATGTTTGACTAATGGCCTTGAACCAAAATTGCTAAAACGGTTCCACTCCGCTGAACAAAATGGCCGCCAGAGCTAAAAATAGAAACCTAAAAATAGAAAAACCTTTAAAAGACATCTCCTCTTAAGCCAGTGGCTCGATTTCAAAATAATTTCACAGAAATGTTTGACTTATGGCCCTGTACCAAAACCTGTACCTTATGTACACTCTAGAGAGCACAGTTATGATCCAATCTTCATGAAACTTTGTCAGAATGCTTATCTTTATGAAATCAAGACCGAATTTGAAACTGGGCCATGTCAGGTCAAAAACTAGGTCACTAGGTCAGATCATAGAAAAACCATGTGAATGCTCTAGAGGGCACAGTTTTGTTCCAATCTTCATGAAACTTTGTCAAAATGTTTGTTTCCAACAAATGTAGACCAAGGGTGCAACTGGGTTTTGTTGGATCAAAAACTAGGTTACTAGGTCAAACCTTAGAAAGAACATTGCGGATACTCTAGAGGGCACAGTTTTGGTTCAATCTTCATGAAACGTTGTCAGAATGATTATCTTAATGGAATCTAGGCCAAGTTTGAAATTGGGTCTTGTCAGGTCAAAAACTAGGTCACTAGGTCACTAGGTCAAATCATAGAAAAACCATGTGTGCACAATTGTGGCTTTATTTTGCATTGAATCTTCATGAAACTTCGTCAGAATGTTTATCTGCATGAAATGTAGGCCAAGTAAGAAATTGATCTAATGTCTGATCAAAAACTAGATCGCCAGGTCAGATCTTAGAAAAACATTGTGTACACTCTAGAGGGCACAGTTTTGATCCAATCTTCATGAAACTTTGTCAGAATATAGATTAGAAAGTGCAAAACTGCTCCAATTGAACCATCATCAAATAGATGATCTTCCATGTTATTTCATCATAACTCAGGTGAGCGCTTTAGGTCCATCATGGACCTCTTGTTTTGATATTTTCTCCAAACTTTGTACAAGTATAAAGCATCATCAGACGATGTGCAGAGAACAAGAACCATAACTCCATCTAATTTTTTTACGGAATTATGCCCCTTTGTAATTTTATGTATGGAAATCATGTCCGCTCCATAACTCTGAAACCGTTTTAGATATTTTCTCGAAACTTGGTACAGGTATAAAGCATAATCAGAAGATATGCAGCGAACAAGAACTACAACTCCATCTGCATTTTTACGGAGTTTCGCCCTTTTGTAATTTGTATGTATGGAAATTATTTCCACTCCATTACTCTGAAACCGTTTTAGATATTTTCATGGAACTTGGTACAATATAAAGCATCATCAGACGATATGCAGAAACCAAGAACCGTAACTCCATCTACATTTGAGCCGCGACACAAAAAAACCAACAAAGTGGTCGTGCACCCAGCAAAGACTCAGATCAGCTTGAGCATCCGCCCAATTGAATCAGACTCTTCCCTAAGCGCTTAAATGGTAGCTTAGGGCCTCATCTACCTCCATGCGGACAGCGAAGACTCTGATCAGACTGGGCGGATGCCCAGGCTGATCAGAGTCTCCGCTGGGCGCACAACCACTTTGTTGGTTTTGTCGTGTCGCGGCTCATATTTTTTACGGAATTATGCCCCTTTGTAATTGTAAGTATGGAAATCGTGTCCGGCCCATAACTCTGTAACCATTTGGGATATTTTCTCAAAACTTGGTTCAAATATAGTGCATCATCAGACAATGTGCAGAGAACAAGAACCGTAACTCCATCTGCTTTTTATGGAATTATGCCCCTTTGTAAATTCAAGTTAGGAAATCATGTCTGCTCTATAACTCTGACACCGTTCAAGATATTTTCAGGAAACTTAATACAAGTATAAAGCATCATCAGATGATGTGTAGAAAACAAGAACCGTAACTCCACCTGCATTTTCTATGGAATTCTGCCCTGTACTACTTAGTATGGAAATTGTGTCTGCTTTATAACTTTAAAACTATCAAAGATATGTTCATGAATACTTTGCACAAATATAAAGCATCATCAGATGATGTTCAGAGAATAAGAATCATAACTCCATCTACATTTTTACAGAGTTATACCCCTTTGTAATTCTCTATATAGAAATCATGTCGGCTCTATAACCTTAAAACTGTTGAAGATACTTTCACAAAACTTGGTACGAATATGAAACATCATCATACTTTATGCAAGAACAGGAAGCATAAGTCAGCCTATATTTTTTACACAACTTTGCCCCTTTGTAATTTTGTGTATGGAAATCGTGTCCACTCTGTAGCTTTAAAACGGCAAAAGATATTTTCACAGAAATTGTTACAAATATAAAGCATATCAGACAATCTGCAGAGAATAAGAATTGTAACTCCATCTACATTTTTACAGAATTATGCCCCTTAGTAATTTTTAGTATAGAAACTGTAGCCAGTTTATAACTGTTACGAAATGGATCTAATCGTCCGCTATGTCGTCGAGATTATTTTAATCCTTTCAATCAGTAAGGCTACAGTTTTTAGGGTAACTGTGGTAATAAAACGTTTACGGAAATTGTGACTACGTTATGCATGGGTTGTTTGTGAATACCTCTCGTGGACAGCGTATTGCATGATTTTAATGTGAGACGCATAGTATTTATACGCCTATCTTTTAATGAAAAGTTAGACGTGGCTGTTTAATTCTTGATGGATGTTATATTGTTGTGTGCCCAGATTCTGTGTTAAGACCTAGAAGGGTAAGATTTTATTATATTTATTTAGAATAGTTTGGCTAAGAATGAAAAATGTGACTTCTGATTGATATGGTATGATTATATGTGTCGACTGATTTGATTTTGTTGGCAGTGATCAGGCTGCGCATGTGTCGACCGATTTTGTTAGTAAGCATGCTGCGCATAATATTTGTATATTAGGAAGTTTTGTAAATTTCGGAAATATTTTGTATTACTGATGTTGGTTGCAATGGTGTGCGTCTATTTGACGTCCAGTGACGTCAGTTGCATTCATGTTATTGCGACGTCAGCACTTTTTATATTAGTTTCACGTATACGTGGCCTATAGAAGTAGATTGATTTGTAATGGAACTAATTTATATACTCGTGACGTCAATTGACGCCATAGCATGCACCGCATTAAGGTTTTTTTTTATAAGTTATAATGGTAACATTTGGTCATCATGCGTTTGATTTGCCTTCATTAGACGGCGTCATATGATATAACATCATTGATGTCATGATGTCAGATCAAACGTTATGATCCCAAATGTGTTAGAAACGCTTATTCAGTTATTATATTCTATGGCAAATGGTATTACGCTTAGTTTAAAGAAATGAATTAATAAATATGCGAGTTAGATTTTGGTCAATCAATTTAATGTAAATAGGTCATTGTTTAGATTATTCATGTTTTATGTGGGGTATGTCATGGTAATGCCTGTTGACGTCAGTATACTTCTTGACAATGTTTGACGTCAGATCCTTCGACGCGCATGCGTGGTAGGATCTACGTTTCTTCATTGGCGGAAGTGGTAAGCACACTTTTAGCTTTACATCGTGAGCGCGAGTCGTGTCTAGTGACACGGCTGGCGTGTGCACGTTATGCTCGGCATTCGCCGAGGGCGTTGTATGGTATTTCCAAGACAGGCCCAAGTCTTACGTATTGTTATTATGTAGTTACAATGTATTAAGTGTAAGTTCGTTATTTTTAGGCACATCAAGTCCGGCAGTCAGCTGTTAGGGCTTAGAGCCACGTCTCACCTGGAGATTCGATTTACGTCTCCAGGTTAATACCAACCCGGGTAGAGGCAGTTACAACGCCGTTTGTGCAAGGTTCCCAAGCAGAGGTGGGAAGCACAAAATGTAGGCGGAAGTGGTTAGCTCAGTTTTGCCAGATTCTGTGATAAGATCTGAAGGTCACATCAAGTGTGGGACAGTGTTCGTCCACTAAGGTGTGTTAATATATATAGACTGGTCCCTGGTACGATCCAGGGAGCGACCAGTATATAATCGTGCACGTGTAATTATAAGTTGGTGTTCCTCAGGATATATGGACTGGCCCATGACATGATCCAGGGAACGACGAAGTGAAGTCTACCAACATAAGGCCTTGTTTTTTTGTATGAGCTCAAACTAACGTTTCTTTGTTCTTTGTGTTTTCCTTTAGTTCATGGCGCTGAGCCGAGTACGGTGTTGACGTCAGACGGTAATCTATTTGCGTATTGTACGCAAATCGATTACAGATTTGAAACAAACACCTTACTTGGGCCAGCGACATGAACTGATACGTGTTGTATATTATTGTAATTGTGACAGTTGTAAATTGTATTGTTGTATATAGAATTTACATTATATATAAACTTAAAAAATTCTAACGTTGTTAGAGTTTCCTTGTTAGTGTATTACACTAGTAGATAACCCTTTAACCGGAAGTCACCCTCCGCCGTCCTGGCGACGCATAAGGCTCTACACCCGTGTCGACCGTGTGTAAAACCTTCTGCGTAACAATAACTTTAAAACTGAAATGTTTTATTGTTATTTCCAGTTGGTGACATATGACTTAATGCCATCAATAGTCCCATATTAAGGCGGGTTACATTATTCAACATGTTTCTAGTTGTTTTTATGCAACCCGCCATTAAAAATGTGGGGGGGGGGGGGGTCATATAGTATCACCGCTGAACGGAAAATGGTTTCCGTTCGATATCTTTTGAAAACATTCGTGTATTGAATTCATATTCTATACACAGTTATGTAATAAAATACAGGCCAAGTTCGACAGTCAGGTACATAGCCTTTAAAAGTTAAAAAATATATAACTTGAAGCAGTTATAATTTTTTGTGACTATAGCAAAAGTAACCTGTTTAAGTTAAAGTGTCTTTTTTCACCGTCATATTCTGGAGTTACAGCAATTTTTATGGACAGTTTGGTAATTTTCCCTGAAAGATCTCTTACATAACTTTATGATAAAGCAATAAAATTCTGTACGCATCGTCTAGAAATTGGTACGCAAGGCCCTTGAAGATCAGGAAATTAGCTACTTTTTAACTTACAACAGTTATTTAGTTGGAGGTTGCAAATCTGACCTTGGCCTAAATAATTTCAGACATAACCTAAATAAGTTATTTTCTACAGCCTCATTTTGAAATTAGTGGTAAATAGGATAATTTTTAACTGCTTCAAGTTATATTTTTTTTAACTTTTAAAGGTTATGTACCTGACTGTTCGATGTGGTTAGAATCCGTGTATTATTGTGGGAGTTATTGTCGTTTTTCGACTTCATTTTGTATGAAAAAATGGTTTCCGTTCGATATCTTTTGAAAACAGTGGTGTATTGAATTCATATTTTATACACAGGTATATAATCATAAAACACAGGTCAAGTTCGATGTTGGGTAAAATTCGTCTATTACATGTATTGTAGAAGTTATGGCCCTTTTTCGACTTCATTTTGTATGAAAAACGTGTTTCCGTTCATTATCTATAAAAAGCATTGGTGTAATCTGTCAATGTTCTTCAATAAAATTATATTGCACGATACGATGTTTATTTTATTTTATATAGCCATGATCTCTGCATTGATATGTAGCTAGACCGGTATACGCATATGCGCTAACAAGGCTGAACATGCCCGGGTCACAGGTTACCATTCGATAGTTTATCTGTTCATAGCGTCTCGGCTGCCACATTTTGAAACAAAGCCGTTGGGTCGAAATTGACACGAAGTTGTTTCAGCCTTGTGTGCAATCTGAGATTCGATCGTTTTTGCGTCAGAGGCTCTTTAGCGCTACTCGTTCTTTAAGTAATGCTCAGTGATCACATTGAAAATGCGAGCAAACCCTGCATAATGATGGAAACACCTTTTAAGCTTCAGACTCGGTTCTCAACATTGACCTCAGTTCGCAGACCGGAAAACCACCTACTGCAGTATTGCAAGCGGTACTGCTACTATCCAGCAGGCTCATGACGTCGAAATGACGTCCCACTGACGACGATGCGATGTAATGATGTCGCAACGACGTCAGTACGACGTCATTTTGACGTTAAGTGCCTGCTGGGTATACGAAGCGCCACAATAACGACACTCCAATTTTCGTTGTTTTTAATGCCCTTTGTTCCAAACGCCAACATTTGAACCGTAACACAACAAAGCAAACAAAGTGGCATGTGAACCTTGCTAAGACTCAGATGAGCCTGAGTATCCGCCCAGTCTGACCAGAGTCATCACTGCCGGCATGGAGATAGCATACACCCTTAGCTATGCTTTATTCGCACAAGGAAGACTCTGCTTTATTTTGAGCTTGAGAATGTACTCAAATTTTATAACCTCGGGGCCTGGTTTACATGTTTTATTGAACAATATTTCAGAATTCCCTCCCTGGAAGGATGAAAGGAATGAACATGTACAACGAACCACCATTCTTTGATGCACTGTGGGAATTATTTAAACCCTTAATGAGAGAAAAATCAAGAAATAGGGTAATGCTTTTTTTATTTGACCTAGAACTGCAGCTTCTGCAAGTTCCTCGATATGTTGTTACTTTTCGTCCAAAGAAATAAAAGGAACAAAAGAAAATAAAAAACAATAAAAAGATAAATAAGAACGCATGCTTATATTATTGATGATAAACTGAAAAAATTTATTGAAGTTATACTTATTTTCGGCTAGTAAATAAATGAATACTCGGCTCAGCTTTCTCATATATATTTCTCAGTATGGGCACCGTCTCACAGTGTTTTCTGTTCGGACTGACAGTTTGACTTAAATTTTCGAAGCTTTGGATATATAGAGAAACGGAGACTGATGACTCTCAGACTTTAAAGGATGCGTTAATAGAAATTGCGTATTTTAACATTGGCCACATAGAAAAACTGCATGAATCAGTGACAACCCTAGTAGACTGTGCGGTTTGTATTTCTGAAGTGCAAGCTTGTATTGAAAGTCACTGCTTCCATAGATCATCGCGCGCTTCTCATATATGCATAACGAGGGATGATAATCGAGTGTTAATAAGCATTATTTTTCCAGATGTGCTTACATGGAAAGAATATGGCAAATGTGTACGAGAAAGTTGACATGTCGGTTCTACCTGACGAATACTTACCAGATGATTATACAGGACCGAGCGCTGGTCCAGCAAAACAGATTGTTGGTAAGTGCCTTACATTTTACAGTGCACAACGTGAACTTTACTGACTTGCAGCGCGCACAGAGCTTCAGTTTATCTTCCAACACTTCTCTATAATCATAAACCTAGAAATTAAAGTTTGTAGGTTTAAAGAACTCCATCTTCTGATTAAAACGCTGAAATCGCATGAAAATAAATAAATGATAAAATATTAACAGGATCAACCGTCATTAAACTTAATGAATTGTATTTGGCATCCGTTTCCTGTGGGCGTGGCTGAGAAGTATATGAGCCGCGACACGACAAAACCAACAATGTGGTTGTGCGCCCAGCGCAGACTCAGATCAGCCTGGGCATCCGCCCAGTCTGATCAGAGTATTCGCTGTCCGCATGGAGGTAGCTTAGGGTCTAAGCTACCTTTTGAGCTCTTAACAAAGAGTCTGATCAAACTGGACAAATGCCCAGGCTGATCTGAGTCTGCGCTGGGCGCACAACCACATTGTCGCAGCAGCATTAAAAATTTTACCACTTATTATTCAGGAAAATGTTTTAACGGAAAATACGCAAACATCATGATATGTCATATTCAACAAACGCGAGACACGTTTCAGCGTTGTTCTTGGAAAGAAGTACAGCACTGAACATGGAAACAATCGGCTGTTCTCCAGCCACAGTAAAGAGCTTTGAACCTTGGGTTCGAGGTTATAAAACTTGAGAATAATCTCAAACTCAAAATAAAGCTCACTGATAGGCTGCTTCCGAGCATGTGCTCGGAAGCAGCCAATCAGTTTGCTTTATTTTGAGTTTGAGATTATACTCAAGTTTTATAACCTCGGACCCTGAATTTAGTGGTTGCACTTCTGTCTCTTTATTAAAGATCTTTTTGGTATGTTCGATAATCTTTTGTTCTATTGTTGTTTCAGAGGAGATGATTGAGGATATGATGAAGCCGGAATTCCGAGAGTATATAAAAGAGTTATCTAGTGACAAATATGGTGTCGATCTGGATAAAAAGAAACAAAGTATCCCAACAGTGGCTTCTTTTAGAAAACTGAATATAGATTGATCTATGATCTATGACAATAAGTTTATCATGAATAAAAGCGACTTTAAATCCATGTCAGTGATGCAGATACCATGGTGTTTGAATATTGTGTGTCTATTAACACAATACTGGGGGGCATTTAGAAGGTGGCATATGTGAATCTACACCTACAACAATGTGGAAAAGAAATTTAAGAACGGCTTAGTGTTAGTGGTTATAATCAAACTGTGTGGATTACATCCTCTAATAAGATCTAAAAAACTGATTTGACATAATTACTGACAACTATATAAAAGCTGAACTTCCTTTGCCATAGTTACTGCCATTGAAATATACGTTGATAGATAAGAATCCATCCAAACCTGTTCTATCTTTCAATGTAAAAGTGTTGAAAAGTCTACAGTCTAGGTACTTTAAACTTAATCAAAAGGTCAATAGCATAATATCTCTAAAAGACTCTCAGTAATTACATATGACAAAGAATGTTTTTTTTTCTTAGTTATCAAGTATGGATTTTCCTACTAACTAATATCATTTTATGTATATTTTAAGATTATTGTAACTTGCCAATGTAACGTGTCAGTGAACCCAGCAGGCACATTTCGTCGTAATGACGATGCACGGACGTCGATATGAAATCTTCACCGGCGTTAGTGCAACGTCGTTTCGACGTCATGTGCCCGCAGGGAACACTCAGTGTATGAGCAATGGAGCAGTGTCATAATACTTATAGAATGTTTATGCAAACATTGTTTTCAGGCTCTATGCCCACTGGCTTAACTTATCAAATTGTGGATTGCGATACGAGGTAGCGATAAGCTATCACTGTTGTATGCATATATGTTCAGGGTGATACATTAGTCCTCTGTAATATCCCGCGGATGGTTAATGGGTATATAATGATTTTTCTTCACACATAGCTTGCCAGCCTAAAACAACTTGCCAAGACAGATTAATGCTTGCCCAGAAATGACAATAACTTAATGGCGGAACTATATATCTGACCAAATTTATTTATATTAACATAATCCGGGAGCGAATAAAACGTCGACTTTTGGCTAAAAAGATAAAGTTTGAATTTGCACCTGTTCCCTTGGACTCAAGTATAATATACTGGAGGCTGTGTACAACGTATGTTCCACTTTTTTTTCTTCCGCGGACATTCATTAGTTATGGAAGATGTATGGTCGATGTATTGGGAACACATGTTGGGTTTGGGTTTCCATGTACGTGAATTGTTGAAAGAAATGCCTATTTAGATTTTTACCTTTACTTCTGTTTTGTTCATTTATTATACGCAAAAATAAAATTTGAATCTCATCAATTTTGCAGTTCATTTATTGTATTTCAGTCACACCGTTTTTAGCTCGCCTGAACGAAAGTTCAAGAAGAGCTATTGTTGTCACCCTGGCGTCGGCGTCCGCGTCCGCGTCGGCGTCGGCGTCCGAACTGGATGTTTTGGTTAAAGTTTTTTAAAGACCTATATCTCTTTAACCCATGGATGGATTCTTTTGATACTTGCACTGTAGTTAGATATTGGTCTAAGGTTTAACAGGGTACCACCCCACCCCACTCCGTGACCTTGATGTCAAGGTCATGGACTTAGAAAATTGGTATTTTTTTTGGACTGGATGTTTTGGTTAAAGTTTTATAAAGCCCAATATCTCCTTAACCCATGGGTGGATTCCTTTGATACTTGCACTAAAGTTAGATATTGGTCTAAAGTTTTTGAAGGTACTACCCCCACCCCCCTCTGTGACCTTGATGTCAAGGTCATGGACTTAGAATATTGTCTTTTTATTAATTGGATGTTTTGGTTAAAGTTTTTTAAAGACACATATCTCCTAAACTCATAGGTGAATTCTTTTTATATTTGCACTGTAGTTAGATCTACAGAGTACTACCCCAACCCCACTCAGTGATCTTGATGTCAAGGTCAGGGACTTGGGAATTTTTTGTCTTTTTTAAAGTTTTGTAATTGCATACTGATTCATAATGCTTTGCAGAGATTTAGTTAATTCTTGAATATATGTTAGACTCTTTTTTGAGTTTTTACAAAACACCTTATACTTACCCCACTGGATGACCTTGAAGTCAAGGTCATCGACTTAGAATTTTGTCTTAAAGATTTTGGTCAAAGTTTTATATTTATGAAGACATAATTTCACAGTGCCACGATGATGGACTCAGTTGATACTAATACTTGGACTGATGTTAGGTAATGGTTTAGGGTTTTGATACATCCTAGGCCCCCCCCTCCCTTCCCCCCCTCCCCCCTACCCGTCAGTTTCCTTACCTCAAGCTCATGGACTTTGAAATTTCATTTCATTTTTTTTTATTTTAATTTTATTTTTAAGACTTTATTCTGAGATAGCTTTTGTTTATAAATGTGACTTCATTATGGACATGCTTGCATGAAGTTTTATGCATAGCAGTCCACATAGCCCCCCCCCCCCCCACACACACACACAAGCACACACACACACCACCACCACCACCCCCTACCCGTTAGTTGTTTTACCTCAAGCTCATGGACTTTGAAATATCATTTCATTTTTTTTATTATGAGTTTATTTTTCAGACTTATTTCTGAGATAGCTTTTGTTTATAAATGTGTTTTCATTATGGACTTGCTTGCCTAGCAGTCCACATAGCCCCCCCCCCACCCCCACCCCCACCCCCCACCCCCTACTCGTCAGTTTCTTTTAACTCAAGCTCGTGGACTTTGAACTTTCATTTCATTTTTTTTATTTTAATTTTATTTTAAGACTTATTTCTGAGATAGCTTTTGTTTATAAATGTGTTTTCATTATTGACATCCTTGCCTGAAGTTTTATGCATGGCAGTCCACACCACCATAGCGGCTGTGTGATGGGCAAGCACCAATTCAGGCGAGCTATGCTGTCAGGCGACAGCTCTTGTTTAGCCAACTACTCAGTTTAGCTATTGCATTATAATTTACTAATCCCGCTGAAGTACATGATTTGAACCGCGACAAGACAAAACCAACAATGCGGTTGTGCGCCCAGCGCAGACTCAGATCAGCTGGGCATCCGCCAGGGTCTTCGCTGTCCACATAGAGGTAGCTTAGACCCTTAGCTACCCTTTGGGCATTTAATGAAGAGTCTGGTAAAACTGGGCGGGTGTCTAGGCTGATCTGAGTCTGCGCTTGGCGCACACCACATTGATGGTTTTCTCGTGTCGCGGCTCAAAATATTTATTCAATGATACAGTCTCAGTAACGAGTTTTGGTTGAGAAGGACCATCTCTGAAAGACATTCAATTCCTTGTAGTCGCACTGTCGGTAAACCAAATATTATCAGTACTGAGAATTAGCCTATCAATCATTTTAGTTCTCGTTCGTAATCTTCTACAGCATCCACACATTGAGGCTGTAGACATTGATGAAAGAAAATACCCGACCCTAGCATCCAGGGTTCGAGGTTATAAAACTTGAGAATAATGTCAAACTCGAAATAAAGCACACTGATTGGCTGCTTCCGAGCATGTGTTCGGAAGCAGCCATCAGTGTGCTTAATTTCGAGTTTGAGAATGTACTCAAGGTTTATAACCTCCGGGCCAGGCTGATACAAATGAAGGTGTCTTATTGTTCGCAGTACACAATATACTTGACAAATACTGACGCTTACAAGCATTTATTTTTTGTCGAGCCCGCTTGTGGTGAGCGAGACATAGTTGTTACAACTTCAGTTCGGGTTATGTCCGTGCGTGCGTGCGTGTGGATTTGTCCGGGCCATTACTTCTACATTTATTGATGGATTTCAAAATAATTTGGCACAATTGTTCTCCTTGATAAGCAGAAGTGCCATTTGAAACATTTATTAAGGTAAGTCAAAGGTCAAGGTCACACTTGAAGGTCAAATGATAAAATTGCCATAAACTGAGTTTGTCCGAGCCATTACTTCAACATTTGTGGATGGATTTCAAAATAATTTGGCACAATTGTTTTCCTTGATAAGTAGAAGTGCCATTTGGAACATTTGTTTAGGTTGGTCCAAGGTCAAGGTCACACTTGGAGGTCAAATGATAAAATGGCTATAATTTGAGCTTGTCCGTGCCATAACTTCAACATTTACGAATGGATTTCAAAATAATTTGGCACAATTGTATTCCTTGATGAGTAAAAGTGCCATTTAGAATATTTGTTCAAGTAGGTCCAAAGTCAAGGTCACACTTGAAGGTCAAATGATAAAATGGTCATAAACTGAGCTTGTCCAAGCCATTACTTCTACATGTGTGCATGGATTTCAAAATAATTGGGCACATTCGTTCTTCTTGATGAGTGGAAGTGTCAGGTGACGTACATGTTTGGGTAGGTCCAAGATCAAGGTCACACTTGAAGGTCAGATATTGTAATTATCATAAACTGAGCTTGTCTGGGTCATCACTTCTACTTATTTTCCTTTGTGAAAATTTGGAAAAAAAAGAAGAAATATGCTGGCTAAGCATAATGTTGTTTGGCTTCTTTCCAGAGTGAAGCAGTTACTCAGTCTTGACATACTTATAGGTCACTATAGCAAACAGCGGGCTCGACCAGTTGTCCCTGGACAACCTTCTATTTTCAACATCATTTCCCCGTGGAATAATACTCCTGTTTCTTTTGATCATAGAGCAATTTTAAGCTCCCCCACCCCGTCCCAAAATATAAATATGTTTAGCATATATGGCTTCTTCTCAATATTTACGAGGGGCATTTCAGAAATAATGTAAATTATCTCAGGGCAGCCCTTTAGTTGATATTAAGCAGTGGTGTTATATATCACTGGAAAGGTAAATTCAAGTGCTTTAGAATGGTATGCGTTAAAAGATTTTCTAAGTCACTCGTGCGTGACAGCACGTGCTTATACGTCATCAGGGTGTGGATACTGGAAACAGTACTTTTTTTACTGAAAGTCTCTTGTGTTCTTTTGCTGTTTGCTCAATGAAAAAATGATATATTCTAATGAAGAAACACGTTAAATTGCCCTTTAAATGTAAAAGCTATACAGAAATCGTTTCCAGATTCTACACAAGTATCATAATAAACAAGATTTTTTTTTTCTGCTATGTGCTTATAAATGCAAAGTTATTAGAAATGCATCATATCAGTCAATTGTGGTTTTTTACTTATTCACAGCCAATTTGAACAAATGAAAGACATTTTATTACTGAAATGATAAGGTCACTATATTTTATTACGACTGTCATCAAATCACTGATGAAAATAGATGATACGTCTGCAAACACCACGCCGGAAGTTGCAAAGTCGCAGCAATTCATGTAAAATACAAAACAATAAAATGGAATATTTTCTAATAAAAAGACACAGGCTAAATATATTAACTTTGTTCAATTTCAAAAATTAAAGGGACATATTGAAAGGAAAATTCATACATGAAGACTTGAAAGACTTGTTATTTTATATGACATACTGACACTGAAATATGTGGGTGGGTGGGGAAACTTATCGTAAGAAATCAGGTAGGCCACTGACAAAAGAGCATAAGGTGCCGTTAAAAATTGTTTATAACAGAAAATAGGCATGGCGAATTAAAGTTTATTTATTTTTTGTTTCATATCTGTCATTAAACATTCAATTTCACTTTAATTGACCCCAAACCCGAAGTTTAAACAGCTTACTACACATTTTAGTTTAGCACAGGAAGTGACGTCATCAGAAATGCGCATTGTTCCATGATTAGCCTTTCTTGCAAAATAAATCTTATGTTTTAGCAAAGCTGATACAATACTTTTCATACTTGAATATTTTCAACATAACAGATAAAATAGGTATCAATCCAGAGCTGCTTGTATCCAGAGCCGAGAAAATATGAATTTGTCTTCACATAAATATTTCGTCCGTTTCTACCCAGTGTTCCTACCCTAACAACAATTGTCAAGGCATGTTTTGAAGAAAATACCAGTGACCCAAATTATTTTAGTGAAGACCATTGGGTGATATGTTAGCCTAGATTCTAAGACATAAACCTTAAAAATCGGTCAACATTCCTAGGAATGGCAGACTCATTTACACTATTTCTGAAATGCCCCTCGTATAATCAAATATCCTCCTTTTTAGTGAATGCTAAAGTATAAATCAAGCACCGAACATAACGACATAATGTTCAGGCATGACCTAAAAGTAAAGGCAGGCCAGTATCAGGAACTAATATAATTAAGATCCGATATCCCGCCCTTTAAACCAAAAAAGGAAAGCAGTGTATACAACAAGACCTGTCACAGGGCCAGGATAGCTCGCCTGACAGCGCCTTGCCCATATCATAAAAAACTTTAACGTAAAACTTTAACATTTTGCTAACGCCGACGCCGCCGCCAACGCCAACGCCGACGCCAACGCCAACGCCGCCGCTGACGCCGACGCCGGGGGTAGCGCAATAGCTCTTCCTGAACTTCGTTCAGGCGAGCTAAAACTTGAAAGCAGTTCACGAAAGCCGCCCATGATAAACCAAATTAACAGGTTCTTGTCATTAGCTTTTCCAATTCAAACACCATTCACCCAACCCAGGGAAAAATAAATAGGAAAATTCTTAGGAACTGTCACAATTCAATCCTCGATCGCAGCTTCTTTAACGGTTCGAAACATTTAGTAAGCTGTTTGGTCCACGTAAAGGCTTCCTAACCCAGCGATGAAACACATGAGAAACAAAATAAACCACAGAAAAATACAACAACTGATGAGTATATAGAGAACTCGACAGAAACGATGTATTGCGACATATGAATATCTCTGGGAGTGGCAAACAACAGCACTGAAATACAGAAGCAAAACAAAACCATAAATTGAACACCAAGTGGCCAAACAAAATACAAATAGAGTCGTCAGATGAAGTAATATATTGATTTGGCAGTTGCAAACGAAATAAAGCATTCAGATATTCGTTTAAGTGTAGTCAGTACCGATTACAATTTCAGATAATCGTGTCGGATCAGTCGCAAACTAGCCAAGTCATTCAGATATTCCTTTCAGTGCAGTCACGGCCTATGGTAGCATAAGAGTAGTTCAGATTTTTTTTGGTTGCAGTCATAACATAGCTTACTAGGCATTTTGGACATTTGTTTCGATCCCGTCAAAACTTTTATCAACTTACCGGTTATTCGTCGTAGTCACAATGTTAACATGCATTTGCCTGCAGTCATAATATAAATTATTGATATCATGTTCCCATTCAAAAGCAGCAAAAATAACACACTGCTATGAAATAGACATATAATATAATAGGTCTACGACAGAATGCGTTGTAAAAATTTTGTTTGCCGTCAACTCTGTTACCTAAACTCGCGACACCAGCTTTGTCGAACATTGTCTTGATTGTCTCTCTTTGACAAACAAACTGCAAAATTCAATATTCGGAAAAACTAATGATAATTTCGTTTAAAATTTACATTGAGATCTGTCACTATTCCGTTCTTGTTTCTGGCCACTTAATATTAGAATTCCTAATGGGTAATAGTATACTTCCAGGAACAATATGAGCCGCGACACGAGAAAACCAACAATGTGGTTGTGCGCCCAGCGCAGACTCAGATCAGCCTGGGCATCCGCCCAGTCTGATCAGTCTTCGCTTTCCGCATGAAGGTAGCTTGGACCCTTAGCTATCCTTTAAGCGCTTAGCGAAGAGTCTGATCAGCCTGGATGGATGCCCAGGCTGATCTGAGTCTGCGCTGGGCGCACAACCACATTGTTGGTTTTCTCGTGTCGCGGCTCATATCTTTTTAATTAGCCATCAGGTTACAACCGTTTTGATTGGAGTTCAGCTGATTTCCATTCTGGTAAAATCAAAATACTATTAGTTGTCTCCGATTCAAGTTTTGTGAAAGTATTTTAATTTGAGCCATAAAGGAGAAACACTCCAGCGACCATTGATATAGGCGGTTGTGTCGCGGCTCATTTTTAGTAAGACGACAGGTAATGATCAGAAACTGATACAATCAGATCCCATTACCCCCCCCCCCCCCCCCCCCTCCCCCCTTTAAAAACTAAAGTACTCTAATTTTTAATCCATTACAGATCTTTTTAACATCAAAAACTGAAATTCTAACTTTTACTTCCTGTTGGCAAATAAACTGAACATTTCTATTATCGGAATAAGTCTTTTGGCTTTCAAATGTTTTTTTTTTTATTTCTTTTGATAACTCGCCTAATGTTTTCGAATCCTCAGAGAATTTTCGGCAGTGCCACAACTTTCCCAGTCGACAATCACGTCGGTACAGTTCAACTATCTTCCAATGGCTTATTTTCTGACCTGAAACAAGTAACTTGCCAAAAGATTGTGATCTTTTTCTGCGTTTAGAAAGGGCCATATTTCATCCTATTTCCCGTATTCTTTAATACTTACATTGGGTATCACATTATCATAAGCTTTCAACGAATACATTTCAAAGATATCCAATGTTTGGTTACTATCAGTATATGTGCACTTATGTTCAACTTATACATACGAAACTATTTGAAACGCAAATTTCTGTCTGTAGTTTTGTGCAATTCTGCATTTTATCAGTTTTTTTTTTCAAAATAGATTATATTTTTGTTCTATTTTTAGACTAACATTCCTTTTGAAAATCTCAATGTTACTTTAGTAGCTTCATAGTTGTCTTAGCCTCTCTCCACTTGGAAACTTGTCAGTTTCATTACTGTCTCAGTTGCCAATGACTTCTGCTCAGGTTCTCAAAGAACTAAAACACTGCTCAAAATTCTTAAAGGAGGTGAGTTTATCATTTCCATAAACATCTATATAAAACTCGCCATCAACAAAACAAATCAGAGCAAGTGAGCAGGACTCAAGTATATCTCCGACCAGCGCCACCGCCAAATGATACCACCGCCTTCAGAAATCAATTTTAATATATGGTATGATCCTAGTAGTACACGTAGTCAAATATCACAGAATTACTTTAAAATGCATCGCAAAATAACAGAAATACAAAAAGCCATTAATACATATGTATAACTGAGAACCTGACCTTGGCCAGAAGATGTGAACCAATCAGCATGAACCCACAAGTGAACCTAACAGCATGTGAAAAGATTAATTCCATCCAAGGATACTGGAAATGTAAGCTAAGAAGACATTAAACACAAATGTTGAAGTATGTGACCCTGACCTTAAGCAAGCAACAGCATCCTGGGGCCGTATTTATAAAACCACTTAAGTCGTTGCTATGCTGTTGCTAAGGCTAAATTTCTTTGAAGGAGATTCCCTACAACTATGAAATTTGCTCTGGAGGAACAGTCTTTTGAACAGTCTAGTTGTAACGAATCTCCTTTCTAGAAATTCAGCCTTAGCAACAGCGTAGCAACCACTTAAGTCATTTTATAAATACGGCTCTGATGACGAAGATTAGTCTGCATAAAACGAAGTAAAACTACTCAAATACCAATAAATTCCATCAAGTTACATTGACAATATAAGCAAAGACTATTAACTTGTGCAAAACTATAAGTCTGTGGCAATGACCTAAGTTAAACAGAAGCATCCAGAGTATGTCAACTGCTTTGTATGAACCCTAAAGTAAACTCAGTCATATAGAGAGAGGATCTTACACTAGTCTATATTTCATATGAAATTTTTGAAACGAGCCTTTGGCGAGTTTCATAAATTTGATATGAAAGGACAACGAGTGCAAGATTCTGTTTCTCATATGACCCTTTAAAATGGGATTTATCACCTTCAAAATAAACATTATTTCAGTAAGAAAACAGTGTTGACACAGACGTTGTCAATGACGTAACGTGTATGCGCCAATGTGTTATTACACGTGTGGTCATACGAATTTTATGAAACGACGTTGTCCACTGACTAACAGCGACGTCATATGATAAATGAAAATGTTCCATCAAAGGAAATAAAAACACAGACTGTAAACTAAATGCAAAACTTTTGCGCAAATAGTTTTAATCTTTTGTACCTTGACCTAAGGTTAGCAGCAGCATTCGGAAGAGGTCAACTAATCTTCAAGAATCTTCAAGTATACAAACATGTTCCATCGAAGGATATTGGCATTTAAAGCAATGAGAAAAACATAACGCGAAACTTTAACGCCAATACAACAGATGGATGGACGGAAGAACAGACAAACGCACGGACGGACGGAATTACAAAAAACTAAATATCCGTCGACATACATCGGAGTTATGATAAATGGAATAGGCAATAAATAGACATAGACGTTTTCAATCTTTCTTTATTTGTTTATTATCATTTTCTAACGTCGACTTTAATATAGAGACTTGTGCAAATTATAAAAAAGACGTCGTGTCCTGCACGGTATTTGGGTACATTCACGTACATATATAGATTTGCCCAACGGAAGCATTAATTTTCGGCTTTTTACGCCATAAACTTTTTTGAAATCGTTAATTGGTATTTATTTTAATTACTGATCAATAATATTTGGCTTATAGACTATGTAAATCCTCATGGGGGGGGGGGGGGGGGGGGGGGGGGGGGCAAAAACGGCTTCTTTTTGCTACAAAATGCGTGTTAATTGGTAACAAATTCGACATGATGGACATACTCGAAAGAATGCTACACAGAAATGCCGACGTGAATTATTGCGCAAATTAGCTTACATAAAAAGGAAATTTTCTTAAATAAATACATCTAAATATTATTTTTTATGCATCTTTAGAAGTTATGCTTGAAAGGGGAAAAAGTATAATTCGCGACCAAAGAAACGTCAACTTGCAAGGATGCTCTCTTCGGAGACCATTTATTGTATAGGAGTTAACACATTTTGAAAGTATTTGCATATGTGTACAATGTAGTAATGAAGCCGTTACGAATTATATAAGAATAATCTCTTTGTCTCTACGGATCTTGAAGAAATAAAAACGTATGTTGTCTAAAAGTTTGAAACAAAATTCAAATTTGAAGCCAATATGTTACATCTGTCATTATCATTAAGCTGATTTGGCTAAAAATATAAGCTTAAAGCAATTTTTACTAAAAGCAAACGTCTAAAATGAACACGTGATCGGAATGTAGTATTCAAAAGCGGCTGACCAATAAATGTTAGGTCTGCGTCACTATACAGCAAACCTTTCTCTTGTCATCGGCGAAGAATTTTACCAGGAAGATATGATAAAGGCAAGGCAAGACGACTAGCAGACAAAAAGGAAGAAACGGGCAAGCAAACGCAAGAGCTATAATTCGTGCTACAAGAAAACAGAGGGAAAAGATGAAAATATAGTGTGTGACGAAGTGAATTACCGTAAAACAGTTTATAGCAACATATAGTGAGGGTTATATTTGCAGCTTCTTTTAGAATTTGTATATCAAATTTAAAGAGTAATTACACTTCAGGAACTGACTGAATCAGATCCCAAACCCTCTCCCCAACATCAAAGGGAAATATTGACAAAGACATCCCAACAAACAATAAATTACAAGTGATAAGCCGAGTCAGCAGCTCTTTCCCAAATAGGTGGCAACTCAGATATCTTTACCAAACTAAATAATTTAGACCAACAGAAGGGTTACAACAGACTAAGCAAATTATACGAAAAACATTTAACAACTATTTTTACCTATTTTCAATTTTTATCACGGAAGGGTTAAAATGAAAACACAATAAACCAAACAGCACCAAATATAAAATAAATGCAACCGCAACGAAGGTCCGCCTTGGGATGGTCAGTAATAACTACTGGGGGATTTAACCGGTTTTACTGGGCCCAAACCTTCACCTTCATCCTCCGCCGTGTGCACACAATTAGTGAGTAGTTCGGTTCGTATGGAGGTCCCATAACTCATCAAAGAGTCATCACGGGCAACAATTAAAATCAAGAAAAGACTGTGATGAAGCAAGAATCAGGACTCGACAGCCAAAACGTGTTGAGACACCTGGAGATCCCTGGGGCGTCAGCAACACCACTGGAACACTGGAGCAAAAGAAGACCACCAGTTGAACCCCGGTGGGCCAAGAAACAGACAAACATCCGGCCCCAACCAACTAATATATAGCTTTATGTAAGGGCTATCATACAGTCTGAACCCCGACCCACCGGCGTGCAATTAAAGAGGACAGCAAAGTTGTCAGCCGTGATTGGGTTAACCACTAAGCATGCAGAATGACGCATTACATCTATGTTATAGCCAATGCGTTTATATCGCATGATAATTTTCTTAAATTGACAAGGAAATTGTGTTTTACCTACGATTTTGAGTAATTTATATACTAAGTCACCATAAAATTTAGGTTCCGATAGGCCCTGTTGCAAAAGTGACCTTAACCCTTATTATATTTAGAACCCAATTCAAAGTGTCTACGATAAAATTTAGAAAAAGCTTTCCGAAGATTATGATACCGATACCCCTGCTGTAACAGCTTGGCAGTCAAACTTTTATTACGAGCATTGAAATCAGCCAAATGACTAATATAAGCTAATATAAGCACCCTAGCGAAGCGAATAAGTTGAGAAATGTAAACACCATGAGAAGTGGTGCGGGGAACATCACCATCCAAAAGCGGAAAATTAACAATGTCGAAATTAAAATCATCGCGTTTGTCAGAAATTTTAGATGAAACAATTCCGTCTAAAATTGATAAATGTAAATCCAAAAATGGAGCCTCGGTATCAGAAGTATTTGTTCCATTTAACTGCAGTTCAGCAGGATAAATTTGACTAACCATTCCTTCAAAATAAGGATTGTCAATATTTAAAAGGTCGTCCAAGTATCTAGACGTTGAGTTGAATGCTTCAATGACATGAGCTTGGGTATCACCAGAAAGAGACATCATAAAGTCTCTTTCATAGCAAAATAACAATAAATCTGATACAAAAGGAGCGCAGTTAGTACCCATCGGAATTCCTACAATTTGTCTGTGTAACTTAATACCAAATCTGATGAAAATGTTATCTAGAAGATATACTAAAGCATCACAAACATTTTGGCAAGACCACACTTTAAACCTTTTTTGGTCATCGGAAGTAAAAAAAAGCATGTTTATCATTACAAGCAAGATAAAGAGCACCCTCTCTCTGAAAAGTAGTCTCAATTGAATTTATTAGTTTCTTTTTTATAAAATTATGGGGCAAATTTGTATAGAGAGTAAAAAAATCGTATGTAGACAAACTAGACGCGCGATATCCTCTAGACTTCAGTTTATCAATAACCTCAGTAGAATTTTTAATTGACCAAAACAAATTTTTGTCGGACCGTTCGTAAACTTTTTCGCAGTACCTAAATACATGAATTTTGATAGCAGTAAGGCAAGAAGTTAATAATTTGGAAAGTTCAGAAGTGGTACAAGCACTAGAATTAGCAATAAACCTGGCTTTATATGGTCGTTTATGAAGTTTAGGTAACCAGTACATCGTAGGAAGATGTCCTGCCGTTCCTCTACATTTACAGAAAACTTGAGGGCTATATCTTTACAGTGCCTAAAGACAACAGACTTTTCGTCATCTGAAGTCGCTTCATCGGCCTTAGTGCCGCTAAGTTCTTGTTTTAATGTGTTAATATAGTGTAACCGTCAAACAACGACAACGTTATTTGCAGCCTTGTCTGCTGGAACCAAAGCATACTTACTATGAAACTGCTGGATACCCAACTTCAGGTGACGAAATGTTGATTTAGGTTTAGGCGGCAAAAGATTTGTGTTTTAGGAATAAAATTTAATACGTTTATCCATTACTTTAAAAATGTTCACCTTCCATTCCTTTAAGGCATCAGACTCAACATGCTCCCGCTTGCACCATCGACTACCAAAATCACTTGAAGAACAGGCTATATCTTCCCTACAGTTTTTGTCATCAATACGGTTAGGAAATCTATATTTTGGTCCCTTCGTAATAATGTTACGAATTCTTGAATCTGAAATAACACTACGATTCCCTGTAATGACATGGCCAGCGTCAGGATAGATAAATTCGGAGTCTATACAACCTCATGTATCAGGGGTATTTGTCTGAATATCAAGATCAGAGACCAGTTTATTAAAGTTAAATATAGTGTTTCTATTTGGTTTGTTATATTTATAACATATGATAGGTGGCTCCTTATTCACGAATAATCCGGGATCGATGCAGTTACAGTCCGATCATTAAAAATACTTTGTAGGTCAATAAAATCAATTCCTTTATTTATAAAAGAAATTTTGAGAAAATGTCTTTTATGGTTGATCTCAGATTCGATTAGTGGACGAAGAGCTTGTTGAGTATAACATCTTGTCAGGAGTGCGGCCTCGTAGAGTTGATGACCCTTATCGTAGAACTTATTAGCCTCATTATCTAAAATACATTTAACAGAAACCGGAAGAGAACATAAAAATGAGAGCATAGAATGTCGACCTTGGTTTTTTAGTATTCCGACAAAATTTTAAGGGAAGCATTGGTTTTCTTAATAGCAGTATTTTTTCGTTTTATATTACCATTTTTTCTTCAACCATGACATCTATGCTTGCGTTTTGGAATATCAAAAAGAGAAAATACATCAAAATTAGGCATTTTCGAAATGTTACCTTCTTGATAAATGTTGTCATTAAGCCCTAATGGAAATGCAGTTTGTAACAATTTTATCCATTTTCCATATTCAACCTGATGTCTCTGTCAGCAGGAGAATGGCCTGTACGTTTAAAATGTTGATAAAGAAAAGTATCATTTTTCAGGGTTTTTAATTCTACGATAATGTTTACCAAATCGTTTCTTAAGGGCACGACTAGTTTGTCTAACATATTGCATGTAGCAATTTTTTTTCAGGTTAAAACGTATATCAGATCAGTCGATTTACAGTCCAGTTCAGAATTATTGACAACTGAAAATGTTCTACCATTGTCAAATGATGTAATGGTAGATTTGGTACATAAATGTTTACAACAATTACACCTCTTGGCATTGCACTTAGGGATATTAGGATACATTCCAGGTCTTTTAAAGGGATTGGAATACTTGTGAAGTATTGTTGACTTAATTGGAGATAATCTAACATGCGAGTTGTTGCGAAGAACGTTAAAATTTGATAATCCATTGGGGTTGACTGAAAAGGCTGCATATAAATTTAAAGGCCTTATTCTTACTGAAGGTTGGAAAGTTCTGAAATCATTTACGGAATAAGAAATCCATACAGAAGACGCGGAATGGGAGTTAAACTAATTCTAAGTTTGTTAGTAATACTTATGGTTGTTTGATTGGTGGTGATACCGTTAAGAGAGAAGCAACACTCATACCGGTTATCAGACAAGGAATATGAAAATATGCTCATAAAAAATCCTTTTGCACAAAAAAATATAACAAATACCCGCGATTCATATCTATGTCTAATTCAAGTCCATAGAACGAAAAGCAAGGAACCGCTATACAACGAGATACTAATGCTGGTCAACTCCTGACCTTCAATACGGTATCGAAAAGGATTGATGCAAAGGGACAAGAGAATGGAAACTGATTGCAAAACAATCCCTGAAGATTGAAATAATAAGAGCATTAAATAACTGTACGGGGAGACTGTTTAGAGCCATCCACAACAGCACAGCCACAAGAACTCTGATATGCAAATTTAAAGAGTAACTACACTTCAGGAACTGATTGAATCAGATCCCAAACCCTATCCCCAAGATCAAAGGGAAGGATTGACAAACAATTAATTACAAGTGATAAGCCGAGTCAGCAGCTCTTTCCCAAATAGGTGGCAACTCAGCTATCTTTACCAAACTAAATAACTTAGACCAACAGAAGGGTAACAACAGACTAAGCAAATTATACGAAAAACATTTAACAACTATTTTTACCTATTTTCAATTTTTATCACAGAAGGGTTAAAATGAAAACACAATAACCCAAACAGCACCGAACATAAAACAAATGCAACCGCAACCTCATTTTATATTATTTTCAAATATGCAAACAGACCCGTCGTGCACTGCATAAGCAAATGAGTAAGCAAAGCAGTAAATCTATTCCGATTAATGTCGTCTTCATAACATGTTTAAAGGCTCCGAACAGTTTTCTTCTGTTCCCGTTGCGTATTTGATTTACTCCTTTCGGAATAAGACGGTTGAATCCCCTGTTTACATTCTCATTACTCGCACAAATGTAGACCAAAGGGGCTTGAATCATGATGATTTAGAAAAATAATATAAATTGTATATACAAGACAAGGGGAGAAACGCTGAGTAAAAATGTTTGGTGTACCTTGTTTTTTCGATGAAAATTATAAGTCCGACGATGAAATGATTGTAATTATTGACAAGATGTGTAACAGATTACGTCTTCCAGACGATAATACCTATTTTATCCTGGACGATTAAAGGACATTCATCCGCTGGCTACAAAAGGCCTAAAATCTTCAAGCTTAACAGTAACGTGATACAAGACTTATTCTTTCGCACTTCAGGATGTCTAAAACACGTAGACCTTTATCAAAATAGCTGTACGTCGTGTATCTCATTTATTTATAAAGAAATCTTTTTAAAATTTTGTATGACCGTAGGAAAATGGTACGCCTTTGTTCTGGTGAAGATTTATTCTAAAGCAGTACTCAACTGGAAGTGACGCGATAATGACGTCAAATTGTATTTAGGACAATATCTTCTGTCATCCTCACTGTTGAAAACTTAAAATGGCATTAAGTGAAAAAAAAACAACATATCTTCAGGACGACCTCGGGTCTGCAGGTTTAGGAAACAAAGACTTAATATATGTCGAGTAATGATGGAAAGTCTATACACATAACCATGTGGTCAAATGGGCCATTATGGTATCGTTAGAAATGGGCTATTCATGGCTAAACCTGAGAGTTTAGCAGGGTAAAGGCAAGTGGCAGTTTAAAAAAAGTATTTTCAAATATCATCCAAGAAATGGAAATGGCAAAGTACTTGTACTGATAACATTTTGCCATTTTCCGAGTTTCGTACCAATTTTCCTTAAAGCTGAACGACATCCCTACTTTGACATTTTTGTTTTAATGACTCTGAAGATAACTTACTGTGGGCATGCAACTTCCCTACTAAGCGATCCATTTTCACTATGAACATACCATTTTCATCACCCAATTCTGAGATTGTGAAAACCCTTCTTTCCTAGGATACGTAAGGCTCAGAACGCTCTCGGAAACTTACTTTTTATTTCACCTATAGCCAGTTCGCAGTTACAACAGTGCAGAAAACAGGAAATGACGTCAAGTACTAACTTACAACATTATGGCGTCGCTTTTTATAAGCAGCGCAACCCAATAGTAAAAATCATTGTTACAAAGGGGCAGCAATTTGCTACAACCACAGATAATTTAAAATTTGAAAAGTTTCCTCCATGAATAAGGGAGTAACAACAATTTAAAAAAAAGGTCCACGTTTTTGTGAGAAGCCCTGACTTCTTTATAGCAGTAACAGAGCTTTTATGAGCAATAGTGCATGTCTTGATAGGATTCGTTCATTTTAATTCCATTTTTAATCAACAGTGAACATGAATAAAAAAAAAAAAAAAAAAAAACACACACAAAAAAAACTTTTTTTTTTCGTTATTTTCATCATTTCAACTGTTTGATTTGTATATATTTTGCTAAATACAACATTGGCGTCACAGCTTTACGCCATCATAACGAGTAAACAAGTTAAATGCAATTTTAGCGCATATGACGTCCCCTTTTATAGAAGCATAAAATTAAATGCCGAATGATTAAACTTCCAGCTGCCTTAATATTGTAGCGCAGTTTTTAAAAACTTCTTTCAGTCAGTCACTGACGCGCGACTTTTCTGCCCCGCGTCTGCGATGCAAAGCTAGCTTCTCGAAGACAGTTTTTATGATCAACGGAAGAAAAAACACAAACCATGAAAAATCGCCTGAAACTGGCATATTACACATTTTTATTTATTTTATTTTGTTTCTCTATTTTTTTGACGCGAGAACAATTACGATTTAATACTCTGAAAGACACGAGACAAAATAGTTTCCTTCTATTACATTCCTTACAGTGAAAAATCCTGTATCACGCTACCATGAAGTTTTGAATTTCGATGCAGTTTGAAGGCAGAAAATG
Source organism: Ctena decussata (assembly GCA_963989385.1). Lineage (NCBI taxonomy): Eukaryota > Metazoa > Mollusca > Bivalvia > Lucinida > Lucinidae > Ctena > Ctena decussata. The sequence goes on along the minus strand of OZ022503.1, from coordinate 76,065,594 downwards.
AATTTCCTTGAACTGGTTGGGAGTAACCGGCATCATTGTCCTGAGGGATTATTCTTACACATGATTAATCCAATATTACTACGATTTTTTTGTCGGATTCATATTTTTCACCGGCAATACAAGATACCCTTTTATACTTTAACTCAGAGTTCCTCCTTTGTATCTCCCTTATTCATGGAGGAAACTTTTCAAAATTATCTGTGGTTGTAGCAAATTGATGCCCCTTTGCAACAATGATTTTTACTATTAGATTGCGCTGCTTACAAAAAGGGACGTCATAATGTAAGTTGATACTTGACGTCATTTCCTGTTTTCTGCACTGTTGTAACTGCGAACTGGCTATAGGTGAAATAAACAGTAAGTTTCCGAGAGCGTTTAGCCATGAATAGCCCATTTCTAACGATACCATAACGGCCCATTTGACCACATGGTTATTCGTATAGACTTTCCATCATTACTCGACATATTTCAAGTCTTTGTTTCCTAAACCTGCAACCCGAGGTCGTCCTGAAGATATGTTTTTTTTTCACTTAATGCCATTTCAAGTTTTCAACAGTGAGGATGACAGAAGATATTGTCCTAAATACAATTTGGCGTCATTATCACGTCACTTCCAGTTGAAGTACTGCTTTAAAATAAATCTTCACCAAAACAAAGGAATACCATTTTCCTACGGTCATACAAAATTTAAAAAGATTTCTTTATAAATAAATGAGATACACAACGTACAGCTATTTTGATAAAGGTCTACGTGTTTTAGACATCCTGAAGTGCGAAAGAATAAGTCTTGTATCACGTTACTGTTGAGCTTGAAGATTTTAGACCTTTTGCAGCCAGCGGATGAATGTCCTTTAATCGTCTAGGATAAAATAGGTACTATCGTCTGGAAGACGTAATCTGTTACACATCTTGTCAATAATTACAATCATTTCATCGTCGGACTTATAATTTTCATCGAAAAAAGAACAAGGTACCCAAAACATTTTTACTCAGCGTTTCTCCCCTTGTCTTGTATATACAATTTGTATTATTTTACCTAGATCATCATGATTCAAGCCCCTTTGGTCTAATTTCTGCGAGTAATGAGAATGTAAACAGGGGATTCAACCGTCTTATTCCGAAAGGAGTAAAACAAATACGCAACGGGAACAGAAGAAAACTGTTCGGATCCTTTAAACATGTTATGAAGACAACATTAATCGGAATAGATTTACTGCTTTGCTTATTCATTTGCTTATGCAGAACACGACGGGTCTGTTTGCATTTTTGAAAATAATATAAAATGAGGTTGCGGTTGCATTTGTTTTATGTTCGGTGCTGTTTGGGTTATTGTGTTTTCATTTTAACCCTTCTGTGATAAAAATTGAAAATAGGTAAAAATAGTTGTTAAATGATTTTCGTATAATTTGCTTAGTATGTTGTTACCCTTCTGTTGGTCTAAGTTATTTAGTTTGGTAAAGATAGCTGAGTTGCCACCTATTTGGGAAAGAGCTGCTGACTTGGCTTATCACTTGTAATTTATTGTTTGTCAATCTTTCCCTTTGATGTTGGGGATAGGGTTTGAGATCTGATTCAGTCAGTTCCTGAAGTGCAGTTACTCTTTAAATTTGCATAGCAGAGTTCTTGTGGTTGTGCTGTTGTGGATGGCTCTCAACAGTCTCCCCGTATAGTCATTTAATGCTCTTATTACTTCAATCCTCAGGGATTGTTTTGCAAGTGAAGCTTTTTCTTCGAGTCCTTATGTTTGTTTTTAATTTCTATGTTTCTGAAATTTTTCACTTATGAGCAAGGACTCTTCCACACAAACTGAACAACTAGGTGTCTGATGAACCAAAGCAGAACCAAGGGCGTGGGTCGCAAATGCCGTCCCAAGGCGGCACTTCTGTTTTGGTTCTTCTTGGCTGTTTAATGTGTTGTTTGTTGCTACGTGCGTATGTCTCTTATTGATATATTGTTTGTGATGTTAAGGCTGGCCCGGTGACCACCTACACGGGCGCTGACAATGTCTGCGGTCATGACTAATCTTGTGCTGTTTTTTTTTCTCCAACATGGTGCCTTGGGTGGGATCTGTGATTGAATTGTGTCAGTTCTCGAGAATTTTCCTATTTACCTTTTAATCATAGTGTTTGGATAATGTTATGTTTGACGAATTGGTAAAAGGACCTACGCAGACACAACCAATACCTACTTACTCATAGAGCTAAATCGGAAGAGTGTGCAACGTTGCATGTATAAAACTTTGTCTACTTGCCATCTTGAATAGTTGTTGCAAAATCTGTTATGAAAACTTAGTGTATTCAATGCATTGACAGAAGGGAAGGTGAGTAAACACTTGAAAAATAAGCAGGATAAAGCCAATTTCTCAATTCCACGGGACATCTTGGGATCTGATTCAGTCAGTTCCTGAAGTGTAGTTACTCTTTAAATTTGTAATTGTCAACCGGTATACCAATGATTGTTATTCTACCCGTCAACGGTGTTACGAATCATTTCAATATAAATGCATGGAGAGAAAGAAAAGTAAACAACTGCTGAGAAGAATAATTAGGAAAGTGAGGGAATACCCATTCTCAACCCTGAGATACAACCAGTAAAATATATCTATATGTATCCTTTTATCCAAATCAATATGATTCAAGCTCCTATGAGTAGCTCGTTCGATCTTTTGACGTTACGTTTTGTCATGCACGACGGCAAAATGCTCTTTAAATATTTTGAGCAGTGCATTAGATTCCATCACGAGTTTTCATTCTTCCTTATATTTGTTCAGTTGTCTTTCTCTCTCTGCTTTGAGCAGTGATTTTTTTCTTTACAGATTTCACAGCAACTGTGTCTGGTAGAAAGGTAGAAGGTTTACAATGACTGGTTGTATCTTAGGGTTGAGAAAGGGTATCCCCGCACTATCCTAATTATTCACAACTGTAACTGGCATATATGTGTTACAGAAAGTACTCGTGATATGCTGTAGTGTAGATATTAAGGCAAATATAACTGGCGAGCTTCGTTTATTATCACTTGCAGCCTTCAAAAACCAGAGGCGAACGTCCAAAAACTAGACATTTGTTTAAATTCTGTAATGTTCGGTTGTTACCTAGCGACCACGTGTAATTGATAATGTAGACCTATAACTGTCTTATAATTATGTTCTTAGATATAAGATAATCACTTTATAACATTAATTCTTATGATTTAAAAGAATTATAAACAGTTATACAGAGATATTCATTCCTGCACCTCTTGTTAAAGATGTTGTTTTAGTGCAATTTTACCGCCGGTATCGTCTAAACCTTTGCATTCAGCGCCCTCTCATTTCCAAAAAAGGTATGTCACATACATGACTTTTAGCACATATATTAATATTATGTTAGACCTGTTTATGGTGAAATTTGATTACTCTAGATCAATTAAAATAGAAGTTATGACGGCGTTTGCAAGACTTTTTGGATGACCCTCCTATTAGGCCATGAGCCAAATATGGTTTACCTCCCCCCCCCCAGGGGGAGTTTTGTAGACCATACTTTTCTTAAAGCCCAGCATCTTAGAAGTATTTTGCAGCATGTTAGCCCTCTGGCGAGTGGGGCGTTAAGCTGTAACAGCCTGTTACAAACGTTACCCATTAAAAAAATAAACATTAAATAAAAATTATCAAAAATTATAAAAAAATAGAAGTTACTTTCCTATGTTTAAAATTATAGTAGAGTCTAATAGAACAATCCAGTAGCTAAAAGTTAGGGTGTTTGAAAGGTCACTTTAGCCTACATGGTGTAATATACGTGACATTTATCTTTACACTCCATTAAAATTGCTATTTCCATCCAAAATACTTTCTTTTTGTAAGTTATTCCTTTAATATTAGACCATATGTTTGTTACTGTATTAAAGACCATTTATTTGTATTTTCAGATCTGCAAACACTATTATCCTATCTTGTATACTTTGTGAGAAATAGGATGTTGAACACAGTAACCCCTTATAAATGTTCCATATTACAATTATCACTTTCTGTATTATTCAAGTGCTTGAACTACACTGTATGAATTGAAAAACAACAGTAAAAGGTAATATTGAATATGCCAGCCTATCTAAACAGCAAGGAACAGTTCCACAATATTTTGAATGCATTTTAGTGGGCCATAATGATCGATTGTATACGTTACCGAGGGCTATTTATGTTAAACTCATACAATTTGAAGATAGAATCATTTTATTTTCGTTGGTAGCAGTTTCTTCATAAAGGAATCTTTTAATATTAAAGAAAAATGCATTCTGGTTTATTTTCTATGATAAGCTATTACTAGTAGTAACGTAAATAACATTAACATTTAAAATATTTCATTATAATACCTTTAATCCGTTTTTTTCCACTGTCAATAAAAAATAACACATATAAGACTGGGTGTTCTTATGATATATTGTGTACTTGGATCTAGCAAAACTTCTCTCAGTTATTACTTTTAGGGATTCATGAGGTGTGTTTTATACGTGATTAAACACAGTATACTTCAGATTGTAACATTAAGGGCATTGACATATTCTGCACTTGTAAAACGGCTTTTTGCTGTTTACTTTGTTATTATAACAAAAATAAAAGTATTTCATAATGCCATTGCCCAATTTGTTCCTTTTACAATTTGTATATTTGAGTTCTAAAGACAGTAACATACGTGAAATTTTGTTATATACAACTAAGAAAAAAAAAAATAATAAAAAAAAAATAAATGAATAAACAAAATACCACTTTAGAAAAGATAAAAAAGATAAAGCCGCAGGTAAGCCAGCATAGATTTTGCATATAGGGCTCGAATAAAATGATATACAATCAGTTTGATAACATTAAAAGCTAAGCGCTTTTGATGTGTTTAGTATAAAATTATAAAATAATCCGTAATTAACAATGCAAAATGGAGTACCACCTTGATTATTGACAGGATTTGGTATAGTTGGTACTTGCACACTGAAAAAACTATAAAACAGAAGAGTAAATCTGAAGTTTGAAAACTTAAGCCAAATACAGTTCTGCATCAAAGCTACTGTAGATATTTGCTGGCAGGGTATACTTGCTTTTGTAAGACTATCATATATTTTACGTTACCAAGGGAAACAATATTGCTGAGTTACACTTAAGAAACAAACATTTGAAAATAATTAATGGTAGTGTCAATACATTGCTTTATTTAGTTCAATTATGTAACTAACAATAATGTGTCAACCAGGAGTTTGGGAGAATAGTATTAGAAACATTTAATACAGAAAAGAGACACTGGCAGTATACTCGTGATACTGTAGCAATCTATACATGCTATGTTTAAGATGATCTATATTTCTATGCTTTTGTTTCTTTCTCTTTAAAGTCTAACTACATTCAATCATCTCTTAAAACATCTAACTACATACAACCATCTATTAAAGCATCTATTCACCAAAGAACATAAAGATACGTTTTGTTGGACAAAAATGTTTTTTTTTTGTCCAGGGACAGTGTTTCAGAAAAAGCAAATGAAAATGACAGAATATATTAATGTTTGTCATCGCTGTTCAGATATTTATGAGCAAATCTTAGTTGTTATCCTTCAGAATGTATTCGCCTACACTGTAGTTATGCTTTGCAGCATAATATTGAGAGAAAAAAAAGAAAAGAAAGACCAAACAAGTAACGTATACAACGTTTTCATTGCGAGTTTATGGATTCTTCATTTCCGATATCCTTAACTAGTAATACAGTATTTCTAAAGAGCAAATAATCAGACAATAGAAATAGTGCATACCTATACATGCCAAGGAAGGGCTAACCTTAATACTTACTGCATTTGATCTCTGTGACCTTGTTTTACCATATTGTTTACTTTTTAGCTATAAATATGGTTGAAAACTGCTTATTTATAATACCTTACTGCTTTTCTTATCATCTTTGTTCAAATATGTAAAGTACTGTTAGAGAATACAGCATTTTGGCAATATCCAAACAACAATTTTAGTTGCTTACATATTGAAAAGTAGTCTGACTGAAATTTGTATTTCGTATCACCTTTAGTCCTTGATAGTACAACAAGTGGGAATAAAACCGTGGGGTTTGCAAAATTACCTGACCAGTTAAATATTTGTAACAACATAATGAAAAATAAAACTCTGAACAGGCTAATGACAGAATGTTGTATGCATTATAAAGTATGTCACTTTCTATCAACCTTAAATTTTCACATTGTTAATAGTTTGTAATGTATTTGATGGCCGGGAGCTGCATAAACAGATCACGTAGATCACAAATTAACATGTAAGTTATGATCACGGCAGCCACACATATTTGCTAACCTATATAAAGCAGTTACTGTGCAAAGAGGCTCGTGGCTGACGATTCGACTGACAGCATAGCAAAAATGGTGTTAATTCCTGTTGGCAGAGCTGGCACTGCTTTTGATTGCCTCGGCTGGCAGTCACAGTTGCATATTTGTATGTAGGGTAATTGAATGGCTCAGCCAACAGCACAGGTAGCGAAATTGGTTTTATCCCCACCATGATGAGAACCTAAATATTAATCAGTTGCAACATATATCAACTTATACTTATTTCATTCTATGCATAAAATTAAAAAAAAAATCATTTTTATGGGGTCACTTTTAAGTGAAACTGAATTGAAGACAAAGTCGAACTGCTTCGGCTATAACAATCTATGTGCGTCTTGCTGAGCTCTTGTGTATTTCAAAGAGCTAAATTTGCCATCTGACTACCAGTGGTAAGCTAATACTACAGCAATGAATAATTCATATTGCCCGGGAACTAAATTTTTGATAACAGTTGACTCACAAATCTTATACCCCCCCCCCCCCCCCCCCCCGGACATATTACAATTATGTAACGTTACGTTACTGTTAGATTGCTTTTCAAATATACACTATCCGATGTGGTTTTTTTATAGTTTGAGGACACATAACATTGGCGTTTCTTCATATTTACATATACAACGGTGTCTACTTAAGACATAATACGGATAACATTGAAAATAAAATGCCGCTGATGTTGGCTATCTTAGCTTTTCGTCATTTTGTAGGTTAAATTCCTCAAAAATAAGATGGTTTCTGTCCACATTTAATATATCCACTGCTCACTGCTGCCTAACGTATCAAAGCTGGGCATGAATCAAAGAAGATTGGTGGAGCATGTATAAACTTCAGTCCACCAATTCAGCGATTTAGTTTGGTTGTTTTTTCCCGGAATTTTTGTTGTGGTTATATACGTTACATATTTATCGTGACTGCTGACGAGTTTTGTAAGACTTCAGTTTGTTTGTTTTTATACTAGAATATTGAAACAGTCATATATATGACAATAACCTTTCTCTTCATTTCAATTCTTACAATTTGCTCCTTATATTACATGTATTTAGACACTGAAGGGGAAAAACGTCAAATACAATGTAAACTACGTTATACGGGTTAGTCAACTTATCCTTGACCATGTCAATTACCTTGAAACAGCGATTTATGTACTAGCAGACAAAACCCAACATTATTTAGGGCGAATACTAACATGGGTATACCAATGCGTATTTTCTATTATAACGTGAATATGTAAATTTGGGTAGTATAATTGACGTTGACGTTACACGTTAACGCCCCAACGTACAGAGGGCTAACATGTGTCATTTTGTTTCTTATATAATTTAGTTTCAGAAAATTATAGTGTACAAAACTCCCCCTGGGGGGGGGGGAGGGGGGTCTATGGTCAGCTCAAGGTCTATATATTCTGAGAAATAATTTTTTTTGATTGATTTTAACTCTTAGTCTGTATCAATTTGTTTGATTTGTTTAATCATCTAGACCCATTTCGATACTAATCACTCTTAGAATCGCCCGCTTTATTAAAATTAAAAAACAAAGTATGTTTTTTTCTCTGGCTTTCGTGGAAAGATATTGTAAGGGTCACTGAAGAGGCTTTTGTAGCCGAAACTTCGAAGTATGACACATGTTCCTTCTTTTGAGTGTGTTCTCTGCTTTTGAAGGAACTCTGAAAATTTTTCTATTTTATATGCTGTGCCCTAGTCCCCACTGCCACTTAGCAATGCGAAAACCTTTTTTTATTAGCTAGGTCTTCATGGAGTTTTAAACAGGTGTTTCATTGTTACAACAACAAGAGAATCGGTAGAACCGATGGAAAGTTATCTGTTGAAGGTCTGACTTTCTGTGTAAACTTAATGCCATTTAAAGAGCATTTGAGCCGCGACACGACAAAACCAACAATGTGGTTGGACTTAGATCAGCCTGGGCATCCGCCAAGTTTGACCAGACTCTTCGTTCAGTGCCCAAAGGGTAGCTAAGGGTCTAAGCTACCTTCATGCGGACAGCGAAGACTCTGATCAGACTGGGCGGATCCCCAGGCTGATCTGAGTCTGCGCTGGGCGCACAACCACTTTTTTGGTTTTCTCGTGTCGCGGCTGATTTAGTGCAGATCATATTTTTTGTGCTTTGAGAGCAGAGTATATATTCTGAGAACTCGAATAATGCTTAATTGATATTCTAAATCGTCGCTTTTTATTCATTCGAACCCTTTTTGACACTTATCAATCTTTGATTCGACTGCCTTATTTATGTATTTACTCTGGCTTTCGTCGCCGGGTCGTATCAGGTCACTGATGAGGCTTGAATAGCCGAAACTTCGAAGAATGACACATGTTCCTTTTTGAATGTGCTCTCTGCTCTTGAAGGACTTCTTATAGATTTTATTTAAAAATAGAGCTAGAGGAATGAGACGATGCGAATCCACTCGATAATACAGCTTTTTCATCTCTTGCAAGTTATCGTAAACCATCACTGGACACAATAATAATTAACCATCGCAGTGTTCGTGTAATGGTAATTCTTACAATCTATGTAATGGCTGATCTTTATAAACACGATAACTACGTGTTCATGCGCTCAGCATTTTCGGCAGGACCCGTTATTACATTTCAAATTTCATTTGATTCCCTTGAATAATTTTAGAGAACTACTCCGAACAAGCGAAACCTCCAGATGGAAAATAACTTTTAAACTACTTGTGATTGGACTATGGTTCTTGCATTCTGCACTTCCTCTTAATGGTCTCTATTATTATGTGAAATTTAATTTCGTTCCCTTTAAGAGATTTCTCCGGGAAAGCAAAGAAATAAGGACAAAAATAATAAAAAATAAACAAATAAAAATAAATAAGGAAATAACACAGAATAACTTACAATAGGATTATGACTCTTTTGCTTTATACTTCCTCCTATTACCCTCCATTGATGTGTGATATTTCGTTAAATTCCCTTCCACACTTTTAGAGATAATTTCCGGACAAGCATACAACAGAGTAAGAATAAGAAGGAAAGAAAACGTCAAAAGTAGTCGGAATAGGCTAATGGTTCTCGCGCTCGTCACTATCTTTCATTGCCAGCTATTATTATTTTTAAGTTTCACTTTAACACTTTTCGAGATATGCTTTGGACAAACAAAATACTGCAAAATAGGAAGGAAAACAACTCTGTATTTACTTGTGACAGGGTTGTGATTTTACACTCTGCACTTTCTCATATTGCTGTCTAAAATGTGCGAAGCTCCATTTAGTTGCCTTTAACAGTTTCAGAGATATGCTAGGGACAAGCGAAATGCTGCAAAAATAACAATTAAAATAATAAAATAATAAAAGATAGAAACAAAAGATAATAGAAAAAACTTAGGGAGGCAACTTACTCTGTAATTACCGTATATGCGGTAATTTTCGCGGGTTCAAATTTTCGCGGATTAGGGGCAAAAACATAAATATTAATTTTCGCGATTTTTAATTTTGGCGGTTAGCAACATGCGCAACAAGCAAAATTGCTTCATTTTCATTTGAGCTTGTGGTCGCAGGTTAATGAAAGAACAGGCTCAAATGAAAAGTACCAGACTTTATCGAAGCAAACAGAAACAAGATATGTGGACGCTGTGTCGACTGGTGATACTTTATAAGAAACAGGAAATCATGTAGCGATTTTAATATTCGCGCTATTTAAGTGACTGCGGCGAAATACCACGAAAAATGGAACACCGCGAAAATTATCGTGTATACGGTAGTTGTGATTTGGTTATGGTTTTCGCACTCTGCACTTTCTCTTATTGCACTCTATTAATGTGTTAAGTTAAAGCTAGATTCCTTCAATACATTTAGATATGCCCCGGGCAAGCCAGATTCTGGAAAAAAAACAAGTTATGAAGGTAAATAAATCCGTAGTGTGACAATGTTATGGTACTTGAGCTATGCACTTCCATTCATCGCCCTATATCAGTGTGTGAATTTTCATTTAAATCCTTATAATACTTACGGAAAAATTCTCCGGACAAAAGTGTGAAGGACAGATAGACGGACAGACAAAGCGGCGACTAAATGCTTACCAGAACATAATTGATAAAAGCCTCCGAATAATACTGAATATGCATCTTTTAACTGTAGGTTTGAGCCTACAAAAATATGTCATTGTGTAGATGTAATGCCGTATTATCTTACAAGTAATATCAAACATGCTTGCGGTCTGTGTTGCGACAATTTTATGAGCTTACGTGTAATATTGAACATACACTCTGTCAATGTGCAGACAGGTTATATAGCAAACAAGCATTTCGATACTGTTCTAAATTTTAAACTTATGCAATTTAAGAAACTTAAGATCTTTCCTTCTGTTCCAGTACTCGAGGTTTGGTGTTCCTGTCGATTCCTAACTTTTGTTTCGTCAAAGTGTTTACACTTGTTATCTCTGTTATGACTGTTAAATAAGCTAGAATCACTTGAAACAAACCAAGCATCTGTATATAAAAAGCTTATATACTATATAAAAAAGTTTGATGAAAGGGCGAGGGGAGATAAGAAACTGCTGACTAAGATCACAATCATTGTTTAAGTGGATAAAATATATTTTTTGTTTCTTTAGGCCCCCCAAAACCATAGAATTTTATCAGGTATATGCACCGAATGTAAATCCTTTATATTTTCCTCACACATCTAGGCACATGGTTCCGATTTAATACAACACATGTACATGATGTATGAGAGCAAGTGCTAAAAGGTATCTGCATTCCAGCCAACATTTTCATATCAGGCAAATTTCGACATATGAGTGGTTTTCCAGCACCACAGCCTTTTGCCTTTCCGTAAGATTGCGATGACGGCAATGCGACGACAGGACCACATTTCTTCGAATGATTGCCCGCTGGTGGCTCATTCAGTCTTTTTCTGGCTTTGCTGCTCATGTATATTCTCTGTACAGCTCATCTTTCTAATTTTTCTTGTTAATAAATAATTTAGTTATAAGAGCAGGTCTCATGCAAGATTATGTTTTGATGCCTGTGTCACTGTCATTGAAAATAAGGGCTATTGTAAATTATTGATCAGTTATCACAATGATCACATAGCAGACTTAAATTGCCTGAATGACAAAGGTGTTGAGGTGCATGAGTGAACTTTCAAAGATCAACTCTGCAATTTCAGTTTGCCTCCCCTCCAGATTAAAGTCCACTGATTATGGAGCTACTGCATTTGTTTAAGGGAATATCCCTTTTTGGAAGGACTACCTCTCCCAGGGAAGCAATCAGGAAGTCACAAAAGCTGTTACTCTTTGTGTGTGACGAACAATGTAGAGAAGAACCCATACACCTAATATCTTTTACTCTGCTGATTTTCCATGAAGGAATCATTCGACATATTATTTGGCATATTCGAGTCATTATTTTCAAGGGTGTAGGATAATGTCTGTCTGCAGAAAGAAAATAAATCGTGCACAGTATAGAGCCTAATAAGAGTGCAAAAGCCGTTTTTACAACCTTGCCACAGGTATCCACAAATTAGGTTATGATCAATAGAAATCTGACCGAATTTGCGTGTACTTGTTAACAGAAAGTTTGAAAACCGGAACCAAGATATATAGGGACAATTGTAATTTGAAACTGGAAATATACCGACATCATTCGAATTATTAGAGCAAGTACGAACAAGTAATTTATACTTGTACTTGTCCCAAACTTCGAATATGTAAATTTCACTTCAGGCCCGCTTATATTCAAGATACTGAACGGTGCACGCTGATTCCCGGTTGCCGAACGTAGCACATTCTGATCACACTGTACATGATAGGCGCTGCTCAGTTTGATCAAACACTCTAACCTGATTGTAAGGGTCATCATGTTGTACGATATTTAGGTCTAAACGGATATTGAACTTTCAAGGCAAAAAAAGGAGAAAATTTCCCATTTGATAGTTATGAATATACACTTCGTGACTTTATATACACACACACACCAGGGTTACAGAATATAAGGCAGGTATTTTTTTCTCTCGCAAATATATCGGTTACGATTTTTTCTTAAATCTTAAAGGACCGCGTTTGAGCAGCCTAGTTTATAGATATGTACTTATATTTATTCCGCCGCGATACGAGAACATCAACAAAGTGGTTGTGCGCCCAGCGCAGATAGATCAGTCTGGACAGCCGCCCAATCTGATCAGTCTCTTCGCTAAGCGCTCAAAGTGTAGCTTATGGTCTAAGCTACCTCCACGCGGACAGCGACGACTCTGATCAGACTGGGCTGGGCGGTTGCCCAGGCTGATCTGAGTCCGCGCTTGGCATACATCCACTTTGTTGGTATTGTCAAGTCGCGGCTCAGATATGAATGGGTACACTTAAAGGGAAAGACAGTCTGCCATTTTCGTTTGAACATCCTATCTAAATTGGGATCCACTCTTGAAATAATGGCATTGTTCACAGGGTATAATCGATTCCGCCAATTTTCGCTTCCTGCAGAGCCTGTAATTCATAATTGGCTTCCGCCGAGACTGTCCGCGAACTCTTGCTTCCTGCAGGGATTACTGTCCTCGAAAAATGGCTTCCTGCCGAGACTGTCCGCGTGATTCTGCTTCCTGCCGAGAGCCTCGGCAGGAAGCAGAATCACGCGGACAGTCTCTGCAGGAAGCCAATTTTCATGTACAGAAGTCTCGGCAGGAAGCAAGAGTTCGCGGACAGTCTCGGCGGAAGCCAAACAGATGTACAGTCTCTGCAGGAAGTGAAAATTAGCGGAATCGATTATACCCTGTGTTGTTTCTTTAAGGAAGAAGCTTTAAACGTAAGTCTTTGCTGGCTGCCTATGACTCAATACTACAGTGTTTATAGTTATTTAGAAATGTTGCAAAGCAAAAAGAAAGGCAATGATCAGGAATCAATACAATCAAATCCCACATCCCGCACTCAAAACTAATAGTGAAAGAAGTACAGACACGGAAAAATTGACACAAGTTAACTAAAGACACGAACGATAAACCGAATGAGCAGCTCTTTCCCAAACAGGTTGTCATTCAGCTACCAAAATCAAAAACAGCATTACCATATAAATATATTTTTTATTTTTAACTTCAAAAACAAAACAAAATGCAGATTGGGTAGCAAAATAGGTGACCGAACTGCCAAAGAACATAGACAAGCGGACATAGCTAAATGTAACATCAAGGAACCACAACAGAAGTACGGCCTTGGAATGGTCAGCAAAAGATTACTGGGGGCTTAAACATGTTTTACTGGATCCAAACCTCGCCCTCTGCTTCTGAAGTGGATCGAAACATTTAGCTAGCTATTTGGTCTGCATGAAGGTTTCCATCAATGAAACATCATCGGATACAAACAAATCAGGTATAAGACCTATGATGAATCAGAGATGAACCAATTAAACCAATAAAGACTGGGGTGCGTTTTATATAGTAGCGAATATTTGTCTTTAAGGTCAATGGAAGCAAAAACAATTCGAGAAAGTATATACGGTAAATGCACGGGAATCCTGGCCCGTGGTTCCCACAAATGACGTAGTCACAACACACCCAGCAATCAGCGTTAGTGAGGGCAAAGATTATGAATAATTTTTAGTACTGTCTTTAATCGACATCGAACAGGTGCTCCAAAGAACGCACTTGCACTAGTAAGATTAGAGATTTTTTAAGTTTTTGACACCATTCTTCTCAAAATTTGAAACACCGTTTAACTGATGCAATGGCCCAACCAATTTATGACAACAATATATTCGTGAATTTTCGTGAAGAACAACACTCATTTATCTTCTCTGCCTCCGTAACAAATATATTTCAGCTGAATATTTATCTTATTTGTACAAGTCTTAATTTTGTGGCATACTTTTGATCAGTTGCATTCGGTTTTGATTATTTCATTTTCTAACACAGTGCGCCTATAGACCCAATTATAAGTTTCCGCGTTTAACTCTGCAACAATTCTCTGTTTCGGAGCGCTGACGTAAACTTATTGACGTCACTTGCAATTTCTCTGACGTATTTCATGACGTTTTGATGACGTTTCTTGACGTAAGTCGGTTCAAGTCGGTAAGTGTCTTTTTCTTTATAAAATTTTCACTTAAAACGATAACATACAATTTTTTCTATTACAGTTAAGAGTATTGGCGGGATCAGGAACGCACTAACAGAACGGTTGGGAGAATTTGAGTTTAAAGAATACTTCTTCATCCTTTTTGATATCAACTACAGTCAGTTGTCATCAATCCACAAATGCATGTACTTTAACTGACCGCCAAACAGTGAATTATTTCTCAAACATGCACCGATACAGCTGATCTAGATCTATTTCTGAAATGAAACACGCGAGACTAAACTTTAATAACATATTTTAACCATTTTCTTTTCAGACAGCAGGGCCTCGTGATCCATGGAAGCAAAGAGGAAACCACAAAAGTGATCCCGTGAAAAAGGCAGACCAAACTTTTGCGACCAATGCTGGTCTGGTGATCGGACTGTCATGGACCATATGAAGAATTTCTGTTGGGACTAGCTGGCGTGATATGGGCCACAAATGGCTCTGACGGAATCCTTTTTCACTCTAATGTATATGATGATTGTTAAATTAAGATTGTGTTATTAAACCTAGAAAGATTTATTTATGCCTCCATATTCTGATTATTTTACTCACTGTTTACTTTGCTATATATACGAGGGGTGATAAAAAAAATACGTGGACTATTGCTGTGGTGGTAAGGGTAATGCAGTTATAGTAATTTTACTCATACCGCAGAAAAGTTCAATCTATTAGCTACGCAATATGACGTTTTGAAGACAGTTCAATGAAAAGTAAGTATTTTCTCCCATTTTATATTAAGTAGGTACAGCTACAGTGGAGCACCACATTAATGACGTTTGACGTTTTGAGCCGTTTTAACATTGTTTGGGTTCTTTTTGTTTCTCTGTTTTCTAAAACGAACGCCCTTTTTGCAGATGTTTAATGATTTTAATCAATTTTAGACACATTTGCACGCAATAGGATTGTTTTCAAGAATTTTATAGCATACTCTTCATATCTTTATTGGTTCTTAAATCCGAGCCGAACTTTTGCTTTCAGTATCGTTTCCACGTACAAGACTTTTGCGGTGTATGTCCAAATGCAGGTCTACCACCTCAAATCAGGGCAAGCATCAGAGAAAACTAACATACTAGGATCAAATAATATTAAATTTGATCATTTATAACATTTCTTTGATCCTGCCCTACTTTTTCTTACAATTATATTCAAAACCTGGAACTTGCATTAAATACACAGTATAATGGCTGACGTCATTTTGTTGCCCTTATATGACCCACAGACCATATTTTTGTTGCTTATGCAAGCATTACAATTGTTGACGGCAATAATTCCCTCATAGTATAAAGCGGAAACCATAAAAATAGCATACAAAATGTCAAGCATTTTACTCTAATGCAAATATTAGACATAGCCAAAAATAAAACAAACAATTCGAAATAATAAGATAAATTTTGCCGTGCTCCGCAGAACCGTCACAAGGTTACTATGACGACCCATATAGACAACATTCCGAAGTTAAATGGGTCAAGTATATACATCACTGGATAAAGAAAAGATGAAATTATATTTTCAGTAAATTTAATGAGTTTACTATCAATAATAAAATTTCTACAGCAAAACCCATATATATATATTTTTCTAACTGGACAATTTCTCTTTTGACTTATGATATCATTGTCATTTACCAATGTTGTTTGTATATCTATATCTACGGCGGAACGTATTTGATGGCACTAGAACTTGTGCTCCAACCCATTTTTGGTTTATTTGACAATAAAATATGTTTAGACTGGAGACGTGCCCATACGCCTTATATTGAAACGTTACGAAAAACAAATTACTAACAAAAACAACATAACAAACAAGCAAACAAAAAAGAAAACCAACAACAAAAACAAAATAAAAGACCGGTTTAATATGTACAAAATAACTCAAAACCAAATATTTCTTCAATTTAATATCCAAATTCCAGCATAGTCTTTATCCTTGCAATATTGCAATTCTTAAAAAGGGTTTATCACTGATACATCATAGGTCTTATTACGTGATTTGTTTGTTCCCGATGATGTTTTATTGATGGGTTAGGAAACCTACATGCGGACCAAACAGCTACATGTAACTAAATGTTTCGAACCACTGCAGAAGCAGAGGGCAAGGTTTGGTACCTGTAAAACATGTTTACAGACCCCCCCCCCCCCCCCACAGTAATTCTTTGCTGACCGTTCCAAGGCTGTACGTCTGTTGTGGTTCCTTGATGTTACATTGTGCTCTGTCCGCTTGTTCTGGTTCTTTGGCGGTTTGGTCACCAGTTTTGCTACCCAATCTGCCTTTTGTTTTGTTCTGTATTGTGAGTTAAAACTAAAATAGATAAACATAGATGTTGATGCTGTTTTTGATTAGGGTCGCTAAATGACCACCTATTTGGGAAAGAACTGCTCATTCGCTTTACCGTGCCAGTCTTTCGTGAACTTGTGTCAATTATTCCGTGTGTGTGTGCTTCTTTCCCTATTGCTTTTGAGAGCGCGATGTGGGATTTGATTGTATTAATTCTTGATCATTGCCTATCTTCTTACTTTACTCATCAAATTTAAGTTTCATTATTGCCACCTAAAATTTTCGAAATTATCACACATGTACAAAAATTCTGATTGAACTTTTTTTTTATTGCATGTACAAAAGATCATTGTACTATTTCTTTCAGTGTCCTCAGTTAGACTTGAGGGCTGTACCTAATCAAATTCCAGACTCGTTGGATACATGAAATATATTTTTGATTTTTGGCTTCGTGTTACACTTATCCAGAGATGGTATATTTGCTAATAACATACATATAAATTTATGTATCCCGTGTATTATGAAATTCTTCTCAATGACCATCCTTTAATAAACAGAAAAAAGTCCGATAAAGAAGTGCAACAGGCGACGTGCACACATGACATGCCGTGTTATCACATGGCGTTAAAGAATACCTGCTTATTACAAATACGACGTCATTTATAAACAAACATATACAAAAAGGTTACATATAAGTATTTATCCTCAGGTTGACTCCCCGTTCAATGAGACTGTAATGATAATGCGTTCAAATTTTTTGATCTTTATTCAGATTATATGAAAGATGACCCCTCGATAACAAATTATTATTCCGAGGTCTGCAAATGTAGGTTAATTCCTGCGCTAAACCTTAATTACCAATTAACACGATTTTGTTGCAATGGATTGTTCCACATTAACGCAGATTGTAATAAAGGAAAATTATTTAAGAACTGTCGGTTTAGTTTCTTCATGGGATTGAGCCTTTAATGTAAAACTCAAAGGACACATTTTTGTATGATGCACTACTCCGCGGATCATGCCATGAGCTCTTCGGTTCTTATGTTCTTGATGACATAATAATAATAATATATCCATTATTTCATGTAATATCGGAATAGTCATGTCTATATCAGAGGAACCAGGTATTTGTGTTATCAATTTTATTTGTGTTTTCAATATTATTAACTGCCTGTATTTATGTTCTGCCTATGACTCACTAAACATGTATTTGATTTTATTTGCAATTAGTTTATTTAAATAATTGTGGTAACAGTCGTCAGTAGCATCAGCACTTACCTCCTCGTTGCTAGCAGATAAATAACAAATGGTTATCTTCATGAAATCTTTACTAGGACTTTGATGGATAAATGCTATATAATATGAAAATAATAGACAAGATTTCTATTTTTTCTTTAACAGGTCCTTTGCTTTTAAACTGTTAATGCATTGTTGTGTTACATAATTAATTATTTCGTTTTAGTGCGTGTTTGTTTTAAGGATTCATTTAGGAAATAACGCACTCGACCATTTTAAGTATGGGGGTGACCATTTGAACTCCAACGTAAGACAATCTGTAAAACAAAAGAAGATAAAAAATGTTTACATTCGCGGTTCTTTTATATATAGCGGTGTAATTTTTCTAATATATTAAAATAGTTTCAGCATTTCAACAACACTACTTTAGAGATAAAGTGAGTTTTAGAAATAAAATTTTGTTGTCTTCTTGACACTATAATTGATAGTTTTTATTTATTTTATTTTATCGTAGAGAAATGAATAAATGAATTTACAAATGTAAGCGCCCGAACGGAACACCAACTTACTGTGCTTAAAGGCCTGTGTTTTGTTCCCTAATTTTGACCCCCACCAATCTAATCCCCTCCAATAAACAAGTGATAAGAACATCAAAGGCGCCTCCTAATCAGCTCATAATTTGGGTCATAAAACAATGCAGTGCTGAAACCACTGCCTGCCTGTGGGGCCCCAGTGGGATAAATTCATGCATCAGTCAAAATGTAAGAGTTCAGAACAATATATTCTATAATTTGTAAAATATAATTTGCTGATTAGCAGTCAAAAAATTCTCAAATATTGATTAAAAAAAGAAAAGAAAGAAAGAAAGAAAAAGAGAAAAAAGGGAGAAAAAAGAAAAATATTAAAAAAAAACAACAACAAAAAAAAAAAACAAACAACAAATAATTGAAAATTGAATATATTTTACAAATATTTTCTTGCATTAGCACTAACTTTTTTTTTTATATATTCTTAATGTAATATTTTCAATTTACTTTATTAAAATTTATCTACTTATTTGCATAATTTCAATATATTTATTTATTCAGATTTTTTGTGAAGTAAGTCAAATGAATAGTAATTTAATAATTAGCCATTTTAATAATCTCATGAAGAATAACGAAAATATGCAAGATTTGAAGATGAAGTTTTATTTCAAGGATCACTTCAGAGACCCAACAGACTTCAATTTGATTAGATTGTGAAACCTGTGTTTTGAGCAGTTTGGTGACATGAAACATATGTTTGACACCTTTTCAAAACAGTGAATTGGTCAAAGCTCATTTGTATTTACAAGAACTGTAGTTTAGTTGGTTTTAGAACGCGAATTGTCAATTAAGGGTTTATTATTATCAATATTTGTTTCCACAGAGTATATTATTTTTTAATTTGGCTTCTCTAACAATGAATTTGGATTGTGAAAAGGGATAGATGTGAACTTAAGTTTTTGTAAAAAAAAAAATTCTACATCTTACTTTGATAAATATTAGCCAGTAATCACGGTATCTCTGTTATTGATTTCCCCCATTTCGGGTCTCCCAAAGAGACTGCTGAGACACTGGTCTAGAGAAGAAAGGCTAACCAGAGAAGTCTGCTTATTGGATAAGATAAGGATTACATAACTTACTAACGACAAAAATCCAGGTCTTTATCCATGTATACCTAGTGGGGTTTTCTACACTAATCAAATGGATGAGCAAATAGGTCCATTACGATATGTCTGGTTTAGTTTATTTGTATCATTCTTATTTTAATTTTTAGTAGAATACCCATTTGTCTTGTGCATATTTGTGTCCCTGATTAGTTGCCGCTATTTATGGGACGCTAGGCATTAATGGGTAAATCTAACTAATTTAATAATTATGTAATTAAAGCTGAACATACGTTTGTCAAAACAAGTTGCCGAATTTATTAGTATTAAATATCATTATTCCTATTGATTGCAGCTCATAGTTTAGTCAAAAAAGTATTTTTTTTTCATGTAATCTTAGTTACGAAAACTAATGTATTCAATAATAGAAATCTTACATATTTCAATTTTTTATTCTTAAGTAAAACGCAAACGTATGATAATTTGGGTAATTCTGTTGACCTGTAAAACAGAAGAAAAATAAAAGTTCTTGAATCTTACCGGAATCAGTAACTGGGACAAAGCAATACTTTTTGATGTAAGTTAAATAACATTGTATTAGTTCTAAATTCTGAAAAAAAAAAAAAAAAAAAAAAAGGTTTTATTTTTCCCATTATTCCTAGTATAATCTTTTACGTATATTAGATGCGTTGTTTGAATGTCAACAAAAAAGAAAAAAAAAACGAAGAAAATGTTTATTGATATAAATTAATATAATTTCTAGGCAATAAATTCAATAATTTCCCCAAATCCCCTGTCTTGGCCAATGACAGGCAATTTGATTCAATCAGACTATTTATACCATTTATAACCGTATTACATAAATTATTAATTTAAAAATATCTATGCCTTTGGATCGCTCCTAACGGGGGTTTCCCTTTTGCAGTGGTGTTTAATGGCACAATCGCTGGTCGATAATGTATGCACATCATGTAATACTAAAAAGTAATGTTAGTATTCATCAGGAATATTTCTTCCCAGAGGATCTTCATTTTAAAAGAAGTATATATTACGTAGTTGAAAAAAAAAAAAACAAAAAAAAAAAACAAGAAAAAAAAAACAACAAAAAAAACAATTGCTGCGCACCATTTTTCAATAAATGCTGAGGATAGAACGACCGCATTTTAAATTTATGAAGTAAAAATATAGGCAATGATCAGGAATTAATACAATCAAATCCCACATCCCGCTCTCAAAACAAATAAGAAAAGAAGCACACACACACGGAAAAATTGACACAAGTTCACGAAAGTGCACGGTAAACCGAATAAGCAGCTCTTTCCCAAACATGTGGTCATTCAGCTA
Organism: Ctena decussata; assembly: GCA_963989385.1. Classification (NCBI taxonomy): domain Eukaryota; kingdom Metazoa; phylum Mollusca; class Bivalvia; order Lucinida; family Lucinidae; genus Ctena; species Ctena decussata. Next base: position 76,044,700 of record OZ022503.1, on the reverse strand, counting down.
CCCTAATCAAAAACAGCACCAACATCTAATTTTATCTATCTTATTTTTAACTTACAAATTAAAACAAAACAAAAGGCAGATTGGGTAGCAAAACAGGTGAACAAACCGCCAAAGAACATAGACAAGCGGACGTAGCACATTGTAACATCAAGGAACCACAACAGAAGTACCGCCTTGGAGGCTTGGAACGGTCAACAAAAGATTACTGGGGGGCTTAAACATGTTTTACTGGTACTAAACCTCGCCCTCTGCTTCTGTAGTGGTTCGAAACATTTAGTTAGCTGTTTAGTCCGCATGAAGGTTTCCTAGCTCATCAATGAATCATCATCGGAAGCAAACAATTCACGCCCTTTGAAGAAAGTGCCGTTATTAAATTCAAGACATTCTGATATTGCGTTAACTGTTATAAAGAATCATGTTTTCGTGCATTTATCCAAAGAATCAACTTGCAGCTCTCCCTCCCACACTCTCCCATATCTCTCTACAATTTTTATTTGACATTTAGTCTCACATAGAAAACATACTGAATGAATAAAACATTTTTACAGACAGGCAGATATAAACGTCCTTCCGGTTGAATTCACTTTCATTTAAAAATATTAAAAGCTTGCGTAAAAAATAATTATTTGTTTATCTTAAACTGTATCAAAATTCAATTAACTGTCCGTTATTGGTACTTTTAGGTTCTATTTATAAGTCTTAATTTTGAATATAATATATCTGTCATATTGAAATCCTATCATTTAATGTGTCATGAAAAAGCTTACATACAAGTTTGCAAAATTTAAGTTTCAGTCTTTAGTCTTCTTTAAATTAAAAGTTGATATTTTGAGTATTTTTATGAGAACTTTAACTTGCTTAAAATAACACCTTCTTTGAATAAGAGATATCAGGGACGAAGTGGGTGCAAGAAGGTTCCGACTGTAGATTCGTTCTGCTTGGGAACATCGTTTTGATGAGTTGACGCAAATGTTATAACACGCGTATTTGAATCGAAACAAATTATTGTATATATCAAATAAGTCAAGTACCTTTAAATATAAAAGTGGCCGAATCTCATTTAAATATAATGAAACAAGTGTTATGTAAACACATTTCCTTCTGCTATTATCTAACACTCTACTAAAACCCTTTGTATAAAATGCTCCTGTACCACGCCTTCAAATGTATTTAAGCGAAAAACGGGCGATTTCTTATAAATAGCCTAAATGTTATTCATTAGATATTTCTTTTAAATCAAGTAAAATTTTAATCAGTGACTTGAAAATCGATGAATATTTTTGAGCCAGACAGCGATTACGCATAAATATTTATGAAGTGCAAATGAGCTGATAAATTAGAGTACTTTTCGATAATTCTAATTCTTTGTTGTTTTTCTGTTTTTCCTTTTAGTATTTTTTTTTCTAATTTGTTTGATGTCTTAGATTCGGAAAATAAAAATAAAAATAAGAAATGTTTATAGAAAAACACTCATCAACTGGTAGCAGAGATATAAAGACTTTGAAGAGGCATTCTAAAACATAAATTTCTTTTGTATCTGTTATTTTGTTTTTCAGTTATTTGCTACCTGTTTTAAGTTTGAATTAGTTTTAGTATGGTTAAAATCAATATATTCTGAAAAATATAGCAGTCAATAAATAAAGTGACGCTTTACCACATGCAGTTACATATATTAGGGCAATTGGGGCGACTTATTTCTTGACCTCTTTCCCTGAATGTTTTGCTGTATTGTGTCGTCTGCAATTTTGCATGTTATATATATATACAAATAAATACCCATGTGCCTCATGCACTTTAGTTTATGACTTCTATATCCCAAAGACTTCAGCAACTGACGAAATATCATAATCTAAAATAATTGGACAGTTTTCTGCCAAAGTCATGAGACAGATTTTCAAAATACTGATAATATTTAAAAGTGTCTTCACAAGATATGCCTTTAAGCCAAGAGAAATGCTTTGCCACTATTTTAGCAATGATAATGCTTAGAAAATTTTAATTCACAAGTTAAAATTTATTTCCTCTACCGGTTTCACATTCGTTCATCAGGAGGTAATATATATTAACTGTCAGTTCAGGGAGCTTGGGAGCCCATAAACATAATACTAAAATTGTGATGTCCCAGTATAAGCGTTTAAATAGAGAAGTCCTTAGTTATTTCACCGGTGCATATGTGTCAGTCTATCAGATGGGTTTAGTCTGCTAAATCATACATGAAATATAATAAAATATTAACTGATTATTATAACAAATGAAAAACAAAATATGCAAATGGTACCGCATACGTATCTTATTACTATTCACGAGAAAGAGTTACGTTATATATTTATAAGCAGATTTTAAAGAAATTTTACATTATAACTTTGTATCATTTTTAAATATTTTTGCCTGCTTTTCTTTTTTCTTTGAAAAATTCATTTGAATACTGTTCTAATCATAAAATCATTTTACCAAACCGAATACTAAAACAAAAAAAAAAACATTGAAGCTGAATTAATAAAAAAAACAATAAAAAATGAAAATAAAATATTTCACACTTTTCATGCAGAAAATGGAAGAATAAATTTAAAATAATAGATTTAAGTTGAATAGTATCAGTTACTACTGACCCTTTAAATGATCAAACATTTTCATTTTCTAAAAGGACCTGGTATATTAAGGCCCATAATTGGCCCCCAGAAAATTCGTTTTTCAAAAGTGCAATTTCGATAATAAAATTGTATATGTTGGAAAGTTCCAACGTAGAATGTAACAGCAAACACAAAATTAACAAGTTCTTGCATAAAATATATGTGTTTTTTATCTTGAATATACCCATACCCCCAGCGGATTTTTACGAAAACGCCGATTTTTGTAGCCTTTGTGGCCTTCAAAATATATGAGCCCGGCCTGCAGCACATTTTATATTTTGTATACAGACAAAGTTTTGCTATATTAACATGCCATGAAAAAATTAAATGTGCTGGAGGCCGGGCTCTATGTTTATTTTTAACTTATTTTTTTCAAAACTGGCAGCGTTTGGAACATTTTTCCAGTTTTCTCCACATAAAAAACGCCCATATCTCCGCTCAAAGACAAAATAAACATATGTTGTGGGTATTCATTTTCTTAGTTAGGACACAAGGAATAATGTGGTACACATTTTATTTTGATCTGTTGGAATTTTTTGGTTAGCGTCTCTGGACTTGCAAACATCAGTGGGTGGGGTACCTGTACAGAACTTGTGACGTGTACATGTTGTTAGCAGAGCTATCGAACGTAAAAGCATTTCATCAAAAGCCTATTATCAAGAGCTTTAAAAAGCTATTGCAACTGTCTTATTTCTTTAAAGGAAAAGCTACTAAACTCAGTAATTTCCTGCATTCATTCATATTATTATTGAAACAACGTAGGCATGTCAGAAATCATATTTTTCTGAGAATTTGCCACGACGAAACATATTTTTTCTGTTTGTTACTATGAATGCGAATGTATGCAATAGAAACCATGCAATTTTAAGAAAATTTGAATGGGGCCAAAAACGGCCCTTATCACACCAGGCCCTTTGAAGTCAATGCATTTGAATGGATCAATGCTTTGAATTTATATTTCAAATTGTAATAATATGCTATCTTTTTATTTTTGTATAGAATAATCAGAGTGAAACGCAACTGCACCAAATATATAGAAGATCTTATATGAGTGCTCATGTATTATTGAATTTATTAAACGAGTTGGGGAAAAGATGCGAGGCTTTGCCGAGCATCTTATCGTTTTCACCAACTAGTTTAATAAATTCAATAATACTGGAGCACGAATGCAAGATTCTGTTTATCATATGACACTAAAATCGCGTTTTTTAGCAAATTTTGCACTAAAACGTCACAATTTCGCCAATAGAAAACGCGACGTTTTATAGACGTCAACGCATAGTGTTACGACGTAATTTGCATATTTAATCCACTAGTGGATTATCGTTTTTAATGCATGGCTTTATTACACTCTCAGATGCGACGTCATATGATAAAGACTATTCACGTCAACCAGTCCGTCTGACTACATGCATGCAACCAGTCCGTCTGATTTTATGCACGAGTATACAAAATGGCAATATTCACTCTTGAAACGCAGAAAAGGATTTTAGCATGCGGGTACTCACGCGGTCCAATGACTAGGAACAGGATCAAATGCATTTTAAGAGCTTTTGTTTACAGATGGTCGATGACTTACCATTAGTACAAATTTTTGTGATTTTATAGGCTCATATTTCTTAAATGGGTTTTGTAGGCGAGGTGGGGACGTCGTGCAAGGTCAGATGGGATTGTTGTGCACATAGTTTCAAGTTTAAGCACCAAAGCACATTGGTATAGTATACGTGGATATTTCAGAATTATATAGAGTGTATAGATTTATGACTCCATGTTTGTCCGCCATATTGAAGAAAGGAAACAATTTTCGTTACATTCTTTTTGCTTCTATGGATGACATAACCCTTCGAAAATGGGGTTTACTGTTCAGAATAAGATATGTGAGATGCTATTTTTCGCTCCACAGTTATCACTGCATTTGGGTAAGAAACGTTTACCTCTAGGCCCACACTAAATAATACATTGGCCCGGTTGTTCAAAGCATCTATAGTTTAAAGACATTTTCCTTGTTTATTGGGTGTCATCGTCATATTACGCAACAGTCTAGTGATACTGCTATTTCATCAAAGGTTATACCCCATTTACACAGGTAATGACATTCAGGGTCATAATACCATTATGGAGTGATACCTCTTTTTGGTTAACTTTACGTATCCCTTTAACGTAGTCGTTAGTCGCGGATTCGTTGAGTCTTACAGTACACAAAAATTACTTGTGGTAATATGTTTGCTGAAAGATTGTGAGGTGCTTTTGCATAGATCCCTTTCTCTACCCCCCCCCCCCCCCCCCCACTCCCCTGTTTGTATGACGTGGTTTGCAGGTACTTCTAACAGTATTTTTAATCATATTATATGAAAATGACAATTATGGCTTAGATTGAAGTCCTATTAACAAGTAGCTACAAGAAGAAACAAATTCTGTGTCTGAGTCTCAGTCTGTCAAAACACACTGTACAGCTGAGCAGAGGTGTCTATCCGCCTCGTTAACCATCGGCGTGTTAGTTTGGTCGTGTTCATCTCATATGGTTTTTGGGAAAGAGCTGCTGACTCGGCTTATCACTTGTAAATTATTGTTTGTTGGGATGTCTTTGTCAATCTTTCCCTTTGATCTTGGAGATAGGGTTTGGGATCTGATTCAGTCAGTTCCTGGAGCGTATTTACTCTTTAAATTAGGATAAAGATAAATAAAAATATATGTTGATGCTGCTTTTGATTAGAGTAGCTGAATGACCACCTGTTTGGGAAAGAACTGCTGATTCGGTATACCATGCGTGTCTTTCGTGGTGTTAATTTTTACGTGTGTGTGTGTGTGCTTCTTTCCCTATTGGTTTTGAGAGCGGGATGTGGGATTTGATAGTATTAATTCCTGATCATTGCCTATCTTTTTATTTAGAAACTGATTCAGTTTGGAAAATACACTAAATGTTCATTTTGTTTTGCCTCAGTAAGACATTGCTGACTTAAATCGTTGCTATTTTGATTAACTTGATAGATTAAAAATGCTTCACGAGAACCCAATTACAAGTATGTTTAAGAATCACAAAAAAATCTAGGGTGATGATTCTAGTATAGCCTCCACCCGTTATCCATCAAGGACCGGTTTAATACGTTTCTGTTATGGTTAAAAATTACTATAATTGTCGGCTTTCGAATAGACTTTTGCCAGTTCAAGATGTAAGAAATTCACACGAAATCTCACTTGCCTCTCTAATACCTTATGCCTGTCTTCAACATCTTGAATATTAGAGTCAGGAGATAAATATTAAAGAGAAGTAAAAGAATTAAAATATGAATAATATGACTTGGAGAATTTCTAAGTAAAAAAAAAATTCTAACTTCTTCGACTGAAATCAGTCTAGCTTACGTTTTGTCTCAGACATTATAATCATTATTTTACAATAATCTTAAGGCAATCTGCAGGAATGGAGCTTACCACTAGGATTCTCGTTTTTTTTTCTCTCATTGTTTCTCGTTTCCTATTTGGTTTTTAGCACAGGACATATATATATAAAAAAAAGTTTTGTTTCCAGTTCAATGCCTTTGCCGCCTGTCATCCTTTAACCATAGAAAAATCAAACGACATCAGGTTCAGCGCCTAATAACGGTCAGATGAATTAATCCTTCGAGGTTTCAAAGCACATGTCTTTTATCTGGCCCCGACAATGTTAAACTTACACTGGATGGTATTGTTCGGCTTGCATAGCGGCTATATGATCAAGTCGGGTAACTTCGGACAGCGGGTAATTTCGGACATACCATTGCAAACAGTAAAAATCCAGAGTCTCATCAGGATTTTCCCTCCTTGCCCAGTTACTTTTATTTTAATTCCAAACAACTGACATATAAAGGAAACAAGGTCACTGTCCGAAATTACCTGCTGTCCGAATTTACCTGACTCTACCTTAAATGAAATTCGCATTTGTATTTATTTGCTGGTGCAATAACACAGAAAAAATTAAATACAGTTGAATCGCGAAATGAACTAGAGGTGGTAGTAAGCATGACTTACTAAATCCCCCCCCCCCTCCCCCGCATTTAGCTCTTAATTTGCATGTGTCATCCAAGTTTTTCACAAACACAGCATCCAAGTTACATGTTAAAACCAGAGGACCGTTGGTCCTGTAGCTCACCTGAGTCCATTCAGCCTCAGCACTCAAGTGTAAGTAACTCTAAAGTAAATTGTACAATATGGCCTAGTTTCAAATTCATCTGAGTTGTTATGCTTGTCCTAGTTAATATCAGCAAGTTTGATGAAGTTACAACTAAAAGAAAATAATGTCGCTATGCCCGGGATAAGGTCAAATATGAGCTATTTAAACACTCAAAGGCAAGTAACTCGAAGGTAAAATATACAGTAGAGCCAAATTTCTAACTTGTCAGAGGGTATACAGAGTATACACATGTCCCGGTTATCAGCAAGTTTGATCAAGTTTCAACTTACTGTTAAAAAATGCCAATTTCCACGTTTCCCAATACAAGTCTATAGAAACTTTGATGGCCATAGCAATGAAACCACACAGGCGACTATAAAAATACAATTGTAGTGGCTAATGTCATGAGCATGTATGCAAAAGATCAGCTTCATCCCCCTTACGGTCTCTGAGAAGAGGATTTTTTAATAATTTTTCAAACATTTTTCTGCATGTTGCCATGGCAACCATCAAATTCAGTGATTTGGACAAAATTCATACGAAACATACTCTGAAACATTTCTGTAGAATAAAATCTCAATAACTGCAGTGAGAAAAAATTGCCAATTTCCATTTTTCCCATTATAAGTCAAGGGAAACTATAAGATGCTATAGCAACCAAACGCTGGAACAACTGCCATGAAAACAGTGATTTTATAAAGGCTAGTACTAAGATTCTTTCTGTAAAGTTAGAGCTTTATTGGCGGCCACATAGTTTCTGCGGAGATGATTTTTAGTATATTTCCATTTTTAACTTTTCGGTTGCAATGACAACCAGCCAAAATTGTGCAATTTGCATAAATTTAATAAGGCTGGTTGAGGACTACTCATGGAACATTTCTATGAAAGTTTTGTCAAAATATCTGCAGTGATATAGCAATAAATGCAAATTTTCCATTTTGTTATTATAAGTCACTGGAAACTTTAAGTTCCCATAACAACCAAACTGCTAGAGCAATTGCCAAGGATAATAGTACTTTTATAGAAGCTAGTACTAAGATCCTTTCTGTGAGGTTTGAGTTTTATTGGTTGCAAAGTGTCTGAGGAGATTATTTTTTAATATTTTTTTCTATTTTTAACCATTCGGTTGCCATGACAACCAGCAAAATTGTGTAATTTATATAAATTTCATGTGGTTGATAGAGTACTACTCAGGAAACATTTTTGTAAAAGTTTTGTCAAAATATCTGCAGTGACATGGCAATAAATGCAAATTTTCCATTTTTCCCATACAAGTCAATGGAAACTATAAGTTGCCATAGCAACCACAAATTTATAGCAATTTGGATAAAGAACAAAATTATTGATTCCCCCTGCCCATAGATGCTATATATGAAATTTGGTAACAATGGGGCCTTGTAAGTTTAGAGGAGATGTCGTTTGAAAAATGACGGATGAATGCCTATACTATAAGGTCACCTGTGAGCCTTCGGCTCAGGGGCCTGTTTCACAACGAATCGTACGATTAAAATTCGTCGTAAGATGATCGTACGAGAATCTTACGACCAAAAATCGCTTTCATGCAAAAAAACTCGGTTTCACTATTGTCCTCGTAGCACTCAATTTACGATCAAATCTACGATACCTGAAGGGCAGTCATAAATTTCACTTTTTCTCCTCTTTCACCGCACAGCATAATCATACTTAAGTTTTGAATAGATTACATTTATCTACTGTCTTTCTGAAAAGCACATACCAAGTTTTGAGCAAATCAGCCAATTAACAAAACTCCAAATTTATGATAAATCACCTAAGGGTGATTTTGAGTGAAGTTTTTCCTGTACGATTATCGTACGATTATCGTGCGATTCTTGCGAGAATATTTACCTGCAATGTATTAGAAACTATTTTCAAAATCATGGCGGCAGCATTTGTTCTAATAGAGAGAAATTATCTTACAAGAAAATGCGAGGTTTTAGGACTGTTTGAACCCCAATTAGGTGATCTCTGATCTGAGGAGACTGCATGTTTGTGTTCAACGGTAAATAAATCTTTAAACTAGGTTTAAGAAATTTTACCCTACGTTGAGCTTCAAACCTATGCTTCAGTTCAGTTATAGGCTTCAAATCTGACTTTAATGCCCGGATTTGTAAAAACGATTATAGAAAATTTCAATTTTCAAAAGTTAGTTTTGAAGTTAAAATAAAGGATTGAAAACTTAACACCTAAAATTGAGAATGTGAAATTTGGCTTGCTATATAAACGATTTATTGCGCTGACCACAACAAGGTTCTGCAGTGCAAGTCTGAAAGAGCTGATGCAATCACAAACAGCATTTGGCAAAATAACAAGACCCGAGTTTCATTCCTCGGAACTTCTATCTCAAAACTTTATTTCGAAAATCGAGGCAAGCCAATGCACAATGAATTTCAAAACCCTGAGTTTCAGCCTTGTTTCAGAATTTCAGTCCTAGGATTTTGATCTGCAATCCCCACTTTTGTAAAATTAATTTATATAGGAATTTTGTTTTCATATCTTGGTTTTGAAGATCTGCAACTAAGGATAAAAACTTTAAACCTTGGCTTGAAAACTTCCCAGGTGCGATCCTTCGTGTCTTTGGTTAGGAGTCGTCCATGTTTACTTAGAAGCCACCGGTAGCTCAGTGGTTTAAGCGCTGGCCTGCTGATCAAATGGTCCTGAGGTCGTTTCCGGAGGCGGAAATCGTTTCAATCGTAAACAGGGTTCCATTGCACATAACCTTTCATTATCACCCTTCCATCGTCCTGATACGACTGAAATACTGTTGAAACGGACGTCAAATCGCAAGCCATCCATCCATCCTACTTCCTTATTTCAGTGAGAAGGACTTTAACCTCATTTGAGGTCCTTTTGACCTTTTCCTTTGACATGATTGCGTTGTATTACAAATCGCTACTTTTTGTGTTTATAAAACCCAATACACATCTGTCAAAGCTGATACACATCACGTCTGCGATCCATCGTATAACTAAAATCCTACGAGAATCGTCCTATCTGTCGTACGATGTTTTTATGAAACGATCGTGCGAGAATCGTGCGATTCTCGTACGACTAAACGTACGATTATTGCACGATTCATCGTACGGTTATTTTTTGTGAAATAGGCCCCAGGTGAGGTAAAAATACACAGATGCAGCTCATTCCTAAAGTTCTAGCATAGTCATGTCTACTCTTTTCAAATGCTGGCTCCCTGGGCCAATTGTGAAAGAAATCGGAGCAAGAATGACAAAAAAAAAATTTAGAGCAAAAGGACAACTCAAAAGGGACATTACTAAGAAAAAATGCTGAAGTTTCAAACCCGTAACTCAATACCTGAATAAGTTCACACACTTAATTTGAAAAAAAAATCAGAGAAACAATTTTAATAGGAAAAAAGCAGCAACAAACTCTGTTTTCAAAAACCACAAAGAGGCATAACAAAGCTGGAAAACTCTTCTGAAAAAAACTGAAAAATATTTGTCATCTTTTATCTTCTCCTGTATCTATGCACCAAATAGGAATACAATTGAAGCAACATGAAAAAAATCCTACATAACCGATCATAATATTTAAAAAAAGGGGCATAACTCAGGCAAAAAGTGTTGGTAATAAAAAGGTAACAACCTTAATGCAAATCTTCATACCAATATGTGTTCACATCCTAATTTTCAAGAAAATCTGGCAAACAGTTTTGGAGGAGTAGCGATAACAATTTTTTTTACAAAAATTACAAAGGGGAGCGACTCAGCAGGCAAACACTTCCGGGAAAAGATGGAAAAGGTGTGTCAATCTTTTTCTTATGATGCATCTATGAACGAAATTTGAATAAAATCAAAGCAAAAACGACTCAAACCCTCCAAAATTATGATCAAAAATATATAAAAGGGGCATAACTGAGGCAAGAGGGGTCAGATTTCAAAATGGAAACCTTAATGCACATCTTCATGCCAGTATGTGTTGACATAATTAATTTCAAGAAATCGGTTAAGCGGTCTAGGAGGAGTTGCGATAACAAACTTTTTTACGAAAAATATAAAGGGGCATAACTCAGCATTAAAACCCATTAGCGAAAAACTGAAAATACGTATCAACTCTTTTCACAAGCTGCATCCATGGACAAAATTTGATACAAATCGGAGAAGGTTTTATGTGTTGCGGACGGAAGAACGGACAGACGGACGGAAGGAAGGACAACGTGAAAACAGTATACCTCCCTCAAACACAGTTTGCTTGGGTATCACCAGAAAACCACAGGGAAGCAGAGCTAGAGAGAAAGGTAAAGAGAATGGCTAGATAGGTGAAAACTTGTTGCAGAGGCAACATCAGTTAGATATGAACATTTCAATAAGTGTAGTCTGACCGAGTTTTAAAGTCGTGTCACTAACACTCCCGTATTTGTAGAGAAACATTTTAAGTGCATAAATGTCATCATTAAAGAAAAGTCCATAAACAACGATGTGGAAAAAGCGATATTGCTTTCATACGGTGTTGATTGAGATTTATATTCGAGATAATTTTTAATCGATTTCGAGTCCTTTTTGGTATATACCAGTCTTTGTCTCTACCGGGTATTAGAAATTTACAAAATTACAGTATGTATTGCCCTTATGTATGTATGTATTCAAGACCATTACAGAGCTACTGGTGGGGATTATTCATTAGCCAAAAACTACGTAGTCTGATCCATCTTGTTTCTTGTAAATATTTTCATTCACTCATTTTATTTATTTATTTTTCAAGGCCTACAGAAAAACTAGTTAACATTGTGGGGTCAGCCCATAACTGTGGCATTTAATATGGGAAGGTTAGTAAGGTCATGAACCATGTTCTAGTCCATTGATAATAATGGCATTTTCTCAAGGACAGAAATGAGCCAGCATTTCTTACACAGCAAACAATCAACTATTAGATCAATGCGTACATCTGCTCAGATTGAATGTTTTTTTTTTCTGATTGGCTGCCGGTAAAGACTTCAATTTCCGGAGATTCTCGCTGCCATCAAATACGACCGAAATCTGATCTGCGCCTTCACTGTTTGCGCATGATTCAAAGCACTTTTTCTTGTCACACAGTTCATATCAACCTTGGCCCACATAAGCGTTTTTTGTCGTGTACAAGTCAGTCACCCATACGCTTCGTATGAATCCTATTAACCGGTTTTAAATCGTCCAATGCACTTTTATTTTAAATCGACAAATGAATATGTATCAGGTAGCAAACCTGAAGCACACGCTTGTTTTGCTCACATTAGGCTCATTTAAGGCGGAGCAAGAAATGGGGCGTACTGTAATAGTAAAAATGATACTTTACAAAAATAATAATTACTACTGCTACTACTATTTAACACAACTAGTGATCTTAGCTATATTCCGTAACTTTATCTCAGACTGATTTTAAATCAGAATTATTTTATTCTAATTATAATTGCCATCAAACTTTGAACATTATAGTTTATCATATAAGCAAAAATAAATTTTTTACTTTGCCCCCATGTTCAATATAAAAAAAAAACGAAAGCAAAAAAAAATTTGACATTCGCTATCATGATGAATATCGCCTCGATGTTCAATATAAAAATAAAACGAAAAGCACAAATACATGTAAATAAATAAATAAAAAAAATGATATTCGCCATCACGACGACTATAGAAAAGCATTATTGTTCTCCATTTTCAATATCGGAAAACGAAAAGCAAAAAAAAAAAAAAAAAAAAAAAAAAAAAAAAAAAAAAAAATTCGTTCGCCATTATGATGAAGTGAAAAGCAAAAAGGCAACGTTGATTTTTTTACATTCGCCGCCATGTTCATTATGGAAAAAAAAGTGGTAGTGGTGGTGGTGGGGGGGGGGGGGTATTGACATTTGCCTCCACGTTCAATGACGAAATGCAAAAATGTTTGGTTTAAACAATATTTTATTAATCAATTCACATTGTATAAAGTCCAATTTAAAGTGTCAGGATCTGATAGGTAAGCTAAAACCTTCTAGTGCAAACAGTCATGATGAATATCGAAAAGCGAAAAGCAATTTTTGACATTCGCCTCTATGTTCAATATCGAAAAATGATACTAGGGTTGCTCTATAGTCTTAGTGATCCTTCACGATCCTAATAAAGATTCATTTGTCATAACCATCTATTTCGACTGTACAGTTTCATAAATGCCTTTAGGTACAAGCTCGCAGAATCCCCTTCACCCCAGGATACTTTTTTTAAATAGAATTCCAATACTTAAATTGCCCTTTACCATAATTACGGCTTTTCAAATTTAATTTTATAGCTTTTTGGCGCAGCCAATAGCTGCGGCTTATCTCTGGCAATGCAATCTGTTATAATGGACGGCTGTTAGACTGCCCCTTGTTCTACACCCTACGGTGTTTATATTTCTCAACTTATTCGTTTTGCTCGAGTGTGAAGTCATAAGTTATAGATATAAACTTCGTAAAGCGGTTTCAAAATTTTATCGACGGCATTTCGCCTTAGTGTCTAAGTATAATGTCGGATTGAAAACACTTCTTTCAACAAGGCCTTTCGGAACCTGATTTTTATGGCTAAAACATAGATGTAATGCGACAGTCTGCATGCTTAGTGGTTAACCCAATCACGGTAGACAACTTTGCAGTCCTCTTTAATTGCACGCCGGTGGGTCGGGGTTCAGACTCTATGATAGCCCCTACATAAAGCTATATATTACATGTAGTTGGTTGGGGCCGGATGTTTGACTGTTTCTTGGCCCACCGGGGTTCAACTGGTGGTCTTCTTTTGCTCCAGTGTTCCAGTGGTGTTGCTGACGCCCCAGGGATCTCCAGGTGTCTCAATACGTTTTGGCTGTCGAGTCCTCATCCTTGCTTCATCACGGTCTTTTCTTGATTTTAATGTTGACCGTGAGGACCCTCTGATGAGTTAGGGGACCTCCATACGAACCGAACTACCAACTAATTGTGTGCACCGCGGCGGAGGGTGAGGGTGAAGGTTTGGGCCCAGTAAAACCGGTTTAAACCCCCCAGTAGTTATTACTGACCGTCCCAAGGCGGCACTTTCGTTGTGGTTGCATTTGTTTTATGTTCGGTGCTGTTTAATTTATTGTGTTCTCATTTTAACCGTTCTATAATAAAAAAAATAGAAAATAGGTAAAAATAGTTAAAAATGTTTTTCTTATAATTTGCTTTGTCTGTTGTAACCTTCTGTTGGTCTAAATTATTTAGTTCAATAAAGATAGCTGAGTTGCCACCTATTTGGGAAAGAGCTGCTGACTCGGCTTATCACTTGTAATTTATTGTTTGTTGGGATGTCTTTGTCAATCTTTCCCTTTGATGTTGGGGATAGGGTTTGGGATCTGATTCAGTCAGTTCCTGAAGTGTAGTTACTCTTTAAATTTGGTTTATAAATTCAGAAAAATAATTGGTAAAAATGAATTTCCTTGTTATTTTACGAAGATAATAATTCAATATAAAAAGATTGGTCATAGTATGGATGTTTTGCGACAAACTGCATGCCTGGTGGTTAACCCAATTAAGGTTAACAGCTTTGCTTACCTCTTCGATTGCACGACGCTGGGTTGGGCCTCAGACTTTATGAATGCGTCAACCTAAACCTAACTTAATAGCAACACAGACGGTTGGCGCCTGACACCCGTTCCGGGACGCCTTGGATCCCTAAACAGAGAAGTGATAAGGTGTTCTCGAGTAGTAAACGTCACCTGCCTAACATAATATACCCACCATTTCTTCATATGAAGGACTTGTCAGTGAAATTGAAAATCCGGTTACTGAAATTAAAGTCTTAAAGTGTTCCTCCAAGAGCAGAACAAGCCAGACTTTATTTCAACAGTGGCCATCAAATCGGAACATAGTTTAGAAACGGCCTTACTGTAGGGATAGACGGGGCCATGATGTGGCTGATAGAAAGTGTGAAGAGTTAACAGTTCTTTCGCTCAACGACAGGTAAAACAGAAATATTAGGAACGTTCAGTGTTAGAACTTGTACTCGTGCGACTGCTGGTAGCTATGCGTAAACTTACAAGTGCAAAATTCTTAAGAAAAATGTATCTTATAATCAATTATTTTTGGCTTTTCAGCCGTACTAAAGAAAGTGTCGAAAAGCTATCTGCATGACATGCCTTTCATGTCTGTCAAATTTTCTATTGGATCTGTAGCACGCAGATACACAAAATTTAGAAGCTGTTTAGACATTTTTTAAGTGGAATCAATATATAGTTTAAGACAAAGCTTTGATTGTTTCATGTTAAATTATAAAATTTAAAAACAGTTATTGGGATTAAGTTCGTTCAGTCGGCTACGGGTCACCATGTAAACTACATATATACCATATAATACTTATAGTCGTATTATTAATATGTGTCAAATCTTGACTGCAAAGTAGAATGCACAAATATTGTATTTTCAATTTCAAACGATTTATTTATTTAATAATCATTTTCTAATCACAAAAATCACCAAAACAGTTGATGTTAGGGTTTAAATCACATGGCTTTTTGGCAGAAGGTAAACCCGGACAAATATGACATATATTTGTTGACTAAATACTGTTCAATAGTTATTCTTATTTCAATTAATAATATGGGTAATGAAACATTCCCCGTGGAGGCTACAATAGCTATCAAATATATGTTTCGCTTTACCATTTAGGTTTTCGTTGTTAGCTTCTTTTTCATATTAATTCTAAACTTGTTGTCTTTCTCTCTTATTTTTCTACTATATTTTTCTAATGTACTCGTAGGTAATTATCCGACTAATGGTATATGTAATTTCTGCCAATCTTTGGTCTGAAATTCGCAACACAAATATTCTCGGAGACAGATTTAAAAAAAGTCATTGTGACTTTCTTCTGAATCTCTTGTGTATGAATAGTTTATGTCCATGAAATGTATTTGTATATGTATACTAATTTGTCCAAATAGATAAAGTTTAAACTTAAGTTTGTCGTGAATTATACATGAACTTGGCTCGATGAACTTGGCTCGCCATCGCTCAGAGCTAATTTTGAATTTGTTCAAATGCTGTAGAAAAAACTTTTCACTGTTTATATAAGCTGATTATAGATACTTTTATTTCGAGAAGTAAAAGGGAATCCTTTCCGGACCCGGACACTCACTGTTTTTCGTTGTTATTTTTTTCTTCCAATAATGAGCTGAATTAACATGTTTTTAGTGATTTTCTTTTATTTTCTAGTTAATTGATAACGCCTTTAGTTTTACGTTTAGCAGGAAGGGAAATCGGCATCGAGAAAAGCCAACAGATTTCCAAAATTGAACTGCATGTCCTTGCAGGAAAGAAACTTTTACGTACAATATATCGTCGTGGAGCATAAACCAAAATCAGCTGAACAGTGTCACTGAGACAAAAGATAGATTAGACCGAGGAGCAGCCTAGCTGTACAGCTCGATGCCGTCGCTTATACAATTATATTACATCATTAATCAAGCAATAAATTTACTCACCTCCTACCTGTTATTCCTGACCGACCGGATTTAAAAATAGATTGCATTACGTTTACATGAAACCTTCGGTATCAGTGACGTGGTATATACTACTTATCGAAGAATATTTTATTTACATAAAGATTCTGATAATTATTACACTGCAAGAAAAGTTTTAGATACATATTCATGCAGTTGCTGAAATCAGCAAATATCTATTCTAGGATAGCAGTATTTCAGTCATATTAGGAGAATGAGACGGTGACTGTAAAGGGCTTAGGGAAATGAAGCACTATTTAGGTTCAGGCAGAACTTGGCCACCAGCGGGCACGTATCCGTGACCCAGTGATGTAAAGTCGGGAGCACTATGCACAGGAACGTTTAGGGGTTCCATAAGGGATGAAACACAATCTCATTGGGGATATAAGGTTGAATTTTTGTTAAACCAATGTGGAGCCTGCTAGGATGTCAGTTACTAATGTCATTTTATCAGTTCATTCGAATGCCTTAGTATGAACATTTTCTTGATTTGTGATTGTGCAGTATTAAAATGAGCCGCGACACGAGAAAAAACAATGTGGTTGTGCGCCTAGCGCAGACTAAGTTCAGCCTGGGCATCAGCCCAGTCTGATCAGACTCTTCGCTAAGCGCTTAAAGGGTAGCTAAGAGTCTAAGCTACCTTATTGCGGACAGCGAAGACTCTGATCAGACTGGGCGGATGCCCAGGCTGATCTGAGTCTGCGCTGGGCGCACAACCACATTGTTGGTTTTCTCACGTCGCGGCTCAAACAAATATAGCTGACACAGCTAGAACTTCAGTTGTCATGGATACAATACAAGTGGATGAATTGCATGTTCAGCATTCACTTTGGTAGCAATGAAACTGAGTACATGCGTATTAAAATTATAATCGATGTAAATGTCTGTAAAATTGCAGTTCTCTTCTGCAAACCATGAAAAGGGCAATATTTTCTTCTCCCATAGCCTAGTGCCTTACCTACAGCCTTTGCCTGAATATCTAATAAACCACTTTACATATTTGAAAAAAAAGAGAAACTTTTACCAATCAACTTCTTATTTTAAATGCCACTGAAATCAAGCTATGACCTAATTCCGTATTTCTGATTTCCATGAAATTCTCGTTGCTGACAGTCAGCTTCTCATCAAGGCTCGCAAAACACTGAACATGTTGCTATGAATTTACATATTATGATTCAATAGATTTTAAGCGTATACTTCTGAAATTTGTTGTAAAAGTTCGATTATGCAGTGTGGTAACATACTTCTAAAGATACCCGAACAATTTGCCTAATAGTTTAGATGGGCGGGGAACTTAATACTGGATTTCAAAAATTCTAGTTCTCTTTGCCTGGTTGTGTACCTAAGTAACCTACATAAAAGTAGAAACAATGGAATGCAAGTCTGACAAAAGTAAATAGGAACATTCTGAGGTACTGACACAACTCAATCTCGGACTCCACCCAAGACACCATGTGGGATAACACAACACCAAATTAGTCACCACCAAAGACATCATAGCGGCAGCCATACGAACAGCCATTTCCCTTGTAGGTGGTCACCGAGCTAGCCTTAATATCACAAACAATATATCAATAACATATATAGCAACAAACAACACATAAAACAAACAAGGAGAACCAAAACAGAGGTGCCGCCCTGGGAAGGCCAGTAATGAATTACTGAGGGTCTTAAATTATTTGCAGTCGCGACCATCCCTCGCCCTTGGTCCTGCTTCGGTTCATCAGATACTTAGTTGTTCAGTTTGCGTGGAAGATTCGTAGCTCATAAGTGTAATATCTCAGATACACCGAAATCAAAATCAAAACTAAGGCAAATTAAACATGAGGACTCATAGAAATTCCGGAGCAGAAGAAACCTACAAGTTTTCAGTGGGCCCGACTCAATACGTCCCGGAACGGGTGTCAGGTGCCAAGCGTCTGTGTTACTATTAAGCTAGGTTTAGGTTGGCGCCTTCATAAAGTCCGAGGCTTGTCCCACCGTCGTGCAATCGAAGAGCAAAATTTTTTCTATCCATGTATACTGTCTGTAAATCATTTTATAACAAAATACCTAATATACAGCCGCGCACGTGCAAACTGTGCAGGAAACATGTAATGCAGCATACATCAAATTTTACACATACATATTGAAAAGCAGTGTAATGATACACGCTATGTTTGAGATTTCTCAAAACTCAAAAAATGAAGTAAAATATAATATGATTCTTTAGCGTGTATATAGAAACTTGTTTTATGTGACTATCCATAGACGAGAGTCTAATTGCAGACGCCATAATGATTGGTCTTGTAAAGTTTTAATGTCCTTAATAAGACGGTTAACGTCTCTTTTTTATTGTAAAACCGTTTATAAAATAAAAAATATATACATTTTTCTGTGTTGCATTGAAAAATGTTGTCGAGATCATGTACTGAAAGACGAAAAGGCCTTAGGCATTTGAAGAAAGGGATAATCTCTTAGCATTCTTTTATTGTTTAAATGGAAAAAGTTAAGCTTAACTCCAGCATATTTGTCATTTCTTGTACCCCCTCTGTAAGTGAAACACCCAGATACAATCTTCGTAATGCCGATGATTTTACAACCTTTCAGTGTAGATCCCAACAATATAACACGACGTTTTTGCCTTCCATAGTACGGGACTGGAATGATTTTCCACAACAAGCCAAACAGCTAAACTCTTTTCCGTCATTAAAATCTTTCCAGGCTCGTAATAAACCAGAGTTCCAAAATATTTTTATGCTGGTAAACGTTATTGGCAGGTTATACACGACAGGTTATATAACATTACAGACTAATTGCAGTGCGTTAAACAGCGACCTGTACTCAAAAACTATAACAGATACTTCTGCTTGTAACTGTGCTGCTGTTGAAGACGCATATCATTTTTTCTTCACATACCTTAATTGCCTTGATCAGCGAACCGAAATGTTTAACTCGCTAGCTTTTTTGCCTGAAATCACCCTTAGGATAATATGATATGGTGATGAGTCGTCTTGCCTCGAAACAAATTTAAATAGTTTACGTTTGTGCAACGATATATAGAAAAAAGTAAAAGATTTTAAGTTGTATCAATTTAAGAAACAACAAATATAAACTAAAGACGCATTTTCATTGTTACTGAGATAGATGTTGTAGTAGTTGCTAACTGTTTGAGCTTGGGGTTTGGGCTTTTTTCTACCTTTTTCATGTCTGTTTAAGTTTCTTCTTTTTCTTTGTACTTATTCTCTTGATATTGTCTTCCTATACTACATTAAAAGTATATTGTGCGTGTACAGTGGGCTCTCTTTATACTGATAACGATTGTTCCAATAAGATTTGGATGTTAAACTGAATTTGCTGCCATATGGATTCTGGTCTGGGAGCAAGGATATACCTACCGTCAGTCGTTCAGGTATTTTTAGAGAGCTTCTGTGCCTTTGTTTTTCGTGACCAGTATAAAGATGATCGACCGTAAAACATGCCAATTTTTGCAATTGTCAGGAAATATGTGTACTAATATATGTGTTTTGATTGTTTATTACTTATCTATTTATTAGCTTTCATTCCCTTTTTCATGTTTGTGAAACACTGTAAATTATCTATTGTCGTTTACGTTTCATTTATACATGTTGAAACTAGAAGCCGCCCTATAAGACATAGCTCTGAATAATCTTTCAAAAGCTTTCGTTCAAATCCTTTTACTTCTTATTTGTAACTTAGACTTATATGTTTATTTGAATGAAACTAGAACTGTCGGAGAATCCGACTATACCCCCGTTTAACTGCTTTAATCAAATGGTGTTATTTTCATTATATAAAGTATAGAAAGAGAGAAAACTCATAGTCAATATGTATACCAAATATCAATAAATCCCCTTCTATGTAATACGGAATAAAATGATTCCACATATACAGATACAAAAATTAATAAATACATGTAAGACATAAGTCTTTATCAATGTGTATACCAAATATGAAGATTCAAACTTTAGGGGATGCTGTGAAATTTGTTATGAAAAATTGCATTATTGAAAGTAAGGAGAGAAAGAAAAACTGGAAAAATATTGGGAAGAATAAGCAGGAGAAGGCTGGTTCTCGATCCCACAATACAACAGTTATCATCAAACTGCCAACCAAAATATCCCTCCTCTAACTTGCAATGGCTGCTTAGAAACTTTTGACAAAAAAGTCATTATTCAAAGTATGGAGAGAAAGAAAAATGGACAAATACAGGAAAGAATATGCCAGATACGGCTGATTTGCAATCCCACAATAAAATAAGTCATTATCAATCTGTATACCAAATATGAACATTTTACCTTGAAGGGTTACTGTGAAATCTTTTACGAAAACTTGCATTATTCAGTGTAAAGAGAGAAAGAACATAAAATACAGGGATGAATAAGCATGAGGCGGCTGGTTCTCAATCCCACAATACAATAAGTTGTCATTAGCCTGCATACCAAATATGACTACTCTAGCTTGCATGGTTGCACAAAAATCTTTGACTAAAAATTTTGTTATTCAAAGTATGGAAAGAAAGAAAATCGGACAAATACAGGGAAGAATAAGAGAAGGCTGGTTTGCAATTCCATGATACAACACATCGTCATCAACCTGCAAACAAAATATAACTACTCTAGCTTGCACAGTTGTGGAGAAATCTTTGACAAAAAATTCATTATTCACTGTATGAGAACTAAGAAAATTGGACAAATACAGGGAAGAATAAGCAGGAGAAGGCTGGTTTGCAATCCCACGATACAACACACCCTAATCAACATGTATGCCAAATATGACCATTCTAGCTTGAATGGTTGTGGAGAAATCTTTGACGAAAAATTTCATTATTCGAAGTATGGAAATATAGAAAAAAGGACAAATAAAGAGAAGAATAAGCAGGAGAAGGCTGGTTCTCAATCCCACGATACAACACACCCTAATCAACATGTATGCCAAATATGACCATTCTAGCTTGAATGGTTGTGGAGAAATCTTTGTCGAAAAAATTCATTATTCAAAGTAGGAAAAAAAAGACAAATGGACAAATAAAGGGAAGAGTAAGCAGGAGAAGGCTGATTCTCAATCCCACGATACAACACATCGTCATCAACCTGTATGCCAAATATGAACATTCTAGCTTACACCATGGTGGAGAAATCTTTTACGAAAATTTTTGTCAGAAAGAAAAATGGATAAATATGGGAAAGAATAAACAGGAGAGGGCTAAATCTCAATCCCACGATACATCAAGTCAGTGTCAAGCAATATACCAAATATGAACGTTCTAGCTTATACCATTGCGGAGAAATTGTTTACGAAAAATTTTACTGAAAAGTGTTACTGAATTGCGGACGGACGGAATGACGGACAGATGCAAACCAGTATACCCCCCCCCCACACACACACACACACTTTTTCAAAGCGGGGGTATAATAAATATGTTTAACTCTTTAAGCCCCAGTGACGCAATTAGCAAAATTTGCAAACAGCGTAGGTCCTGATGAGGCGGCTCATAATGAGCCGCCTCATCTAGATCTACACTGTTTGCCCTCTAGTCTCTGAATTCTCAATATAAAAAGTCTTGGACAAGGCATTTTTTTTAATTTTTGCAGACGTAAATTTTGTCGTCTGCTTTTTGGTAGTGAAAGAGTTAAACAAAAAAGTTCAGCTCTAGCATTGAATTCATAGTTTGTCGGCCAGTTGCAGGTAGACTCGCACATTCCCTTTATTGTATTGAAAGCACAACATTGCTACCTTCTCCTTGAGAAGACCATGAATTTCTGCAGTTTAAGCAGTCTTCTTTATTAGCATAAATAGATAAATAAAATGAATAAAAACATTATGCATGATCAGAATGTTGCAAAGACGTTTCGTTAGCCATTGCTGTATGTGTGAAACCAAAGTTCTGTCCGGTTTCAGAAAGTATCACCACAGTATCCATAACAATTTTGCATCGTTACATGTACAACCCACATTTTCGGACCTTCTGGGCATTATTAGGTAACGCGCAAACGAAATAAAAGTTAAGCTATTTATTCATGCCTTGCGTCCTATGAATAGAACATAGTTAAAAAGCATTAGAAAACATAAAATAGAAATGATAAAAACTAAACTTAACCGACACGCCCTAATCGACATATGGGCTCACCTACTAGATAAGGATAGAATAGTCTGCTGGGCATAAACCGGTTAAAAGCAATATAATTCTTGTTTCAGATGACGTAAATTTTCAAAGTAAGCTTGATCACAAGAGTAGAGAGAAGGCTAAAGAAGAGTTGAGAGAAAGTGAGAAGGACAGGCTAGGTGCTGTACAGTCTTTCAGAAGCCTTGTCAAACAACAGCCATGGCTGCGGACACCAACAGGTAATACTACAGGGCTGCGGATAAGAATGAGTAACAAAGATAATCTAGGGATAATTTTCCTGTTTTTCTTTCCTTCCAAACATAATATATGTTTTTACCCCTCGTTAGAATAGTATTAAAAAGAAAAAAACATTGAGGCAAACACGCTAAGAGACCTAGTAGAGAGAGAGAGAGAGAGAGAGAGAGAGAGAAAATTGTTTTATCAGAAATACACACCAACGCCATATCGTTCTGGGGTACCCCCCCCCCCCCCCCCCCACACACACACACACCCGTAAAAAGATGCAAACAAATGTTATATTTTTGTAATGGATGTATGGATTTCGCATTCTTGTCTCCGCTCACTACCGACCTTGATAAGTAGGCATCCTCATAAGAAGGGGTAGCAGGGTAGCATGGATACATAAGGGAAATTTACCACATTTACCATCAACACATACGTTGCAATCCCTCATAAAAACCGTCTCGGCGAGCAATTTGACAATGTCTGTTTAGAATTTCTCGACTCTACATGCTCGATATCGTCTCTTATTTTCACAGAAGTTTCTTTTCAGCTTCAATTTCTGCGAGCCAGAAAATTCAGCCAGCTACCAGGTAGTGATCAAAGGAAATGTAATCACAGAGAAGTAAAAAATACTCCTGTAACCCCTTCTTATTTGGAGCTCCGTTTAAAATAACGTTGCAACCACGAAAGAAAAGGAAAGAAAATCAACTATACTGTAAAAAAATGTGTTTAAAATCAATGCAAAAATTGAAGTCCGATTTTTTAGGTGTTTAAATCGTAACATGTTCAATTTGCAACATGTTTAGGTTTATGTTAAGAAATTAAACATGTACAAAACTGGTTATATTTACCTTTTATTTTGAAAATTTCCTCTGTCAACATTTTCGCCTCTTTTTTTCGTTCTTCAAAGGGGAAAAGAGAGAATGGATTCATCCGAAACGCGTAACAGAATAAAACGTGTTTAGCAGACTTTGTCCGGGAAAATAATAGAAAAGGCGTACATGTTTAACAATATGACATATTCCTAAACATGTTTACACCTAAACATGTAACCACTTGTGTTTTATAGCTAAGCGCGATTTTTACAGTGTACACATACTGACTTTGTCTGTCTAGGGTTTCTCGATATTGTCGCTTCCTTTCACAGATTTTTCTTTTCTACTTCGATTTCTGCGAGCAAGAAAGTTCAGCCAGTTGCTAGCCCGTGATCAGCTTGAGAACTATTGGACAATCAAAACTAAACATCCTGATTGGTTCAGAAATATTGATCCTGCAGACAAAAAGTTGCAAGAATTTATAAGACAGGGGTAAGTTTCACCCATTTCCTGCATTCAGAAAGGTATAAAGCATTTAGTGAATGAATGTCCTATCAGGGCAAGCAGCTCTGTAACCTGGCAGCTGTTTGTTTGTTAGCTCAATAATGATTGTCATTTATGTTTGCGTCATTAATTGTGTGCCGGTGGGTCAAACCTTCTCCACAGATCCGCAACTACCCAGGACAGGTCTGGAAAATGCCTTACAGAGGAACAATTTTATCCCCCCCCCCTCCGCCGGCAACCAGACAGGAAAGAAGCACGTAAACAGTTCACGAAGGCCACGCACTATAAACCAAATGGGCATCTTTTTCGCAACAGGTGTTCATTCAAGTCGTCCAGCGGAAGGACAGTTTACTATCTCAAGTTGGGCAAACAAAATCCTGAATATGATGATGATGAGCTTTTTGGATTGAAAACAAGACAAACACAGAACACAAAAATGTCACAGCGCAAACTAAAGTTGGTTGTTTTGGGTTAAACGACCCTTTGAGACAGTACTTCAGTCTATATCGAGCCGTCTCACTGAGAGAGGGGGAAAGAAAAGAGACATAATTGGCGAGAGAAAACAGCCCCTACCCGCACCTACTGCAAGCACAGTAGGTCCTTGCCCTACTATTATCAAAATTAATAGGGCGCCCGGGAATTGACAGTTACTTAGCACCTTCGCCCGATCCGACATGACCACCGACGTGCAAACAAGAGAAAAGTACAATGTCCCAAGCAGGCACACAACGTTGAGTCAAAATTTGCTTCATGTTGAATCAAAGCCCAGACGCTGAATCAAAATTGAGGCAATATTGATTCAATGATGTGTGCCCAAGTGGGCCTGTTTCATTTTTTTTTCAAAGTAAAACAGATAAAGACAATACATACAAAATGACATGCTGCATTTCAGTGGGAACGCAGACTCATCACATTTGAGTAAATCATTTTCTGAGCGGTCGTCTACGCACAAAGAAATAATCCCTTTTTTTCGCCGGAAAAAAATGGCGGGAAATTTTGAACAGCAACAGTCCCAAAATAATGCTCGTTTGATAAGATATGCAGTCATAATTTTCCAACGGACCAGATCAGAATGAAATTTGATGTTTTGTTATTGAAATCAGACGCATTTCGGTACCTCAATGCACTTTGCACACCCAAAACAACGATCACAGTTTGACAACCGTTTTTCAGAAAAGTAAAACCCTACGACA
Source organism: Ctena decussata (assembly GCA_963989385.1). Classification (NCBI taxonomy): domain Eukaryota; kingdom Metazoa; phylum Mollusca; class Bivalvia; order Lucinida; family Lucinidae; genus Ctena; species Ctena decussata. The sequence continues at coordinate 76,019,591 of OZ022503.1, read as the reverse complement.
GTACCCCAAAGTTATTTTGCAAAGAAAATTGTCCCAAAAACCAAATTAGATGCCATTATAACTGAACCGTAGTTCATACATTCGACCGTCTTTTAGCGTGGTATATCTTCGGGAGAAAGTCTATTTAGTTTGAAAATCGATAATGAAGTTGGTCATTTTTACGTATACATGGCACGTGCGTTCGTCAACACACAGACATTTTTTCAGCTGGATCGACTTGAGGAGACCAACTGTTTCTTCATTTATGGTATAGTAAAGCTTGTAATCATTTAGCATACTGTGAATTTATTAAGATTTTGCGTTAGTCTGTCTGCCTGCGATTTTTTGGGCTTCTGAATTTAGGCTTCACGCCGAGAACGAGAGAAAGCAAAACAAACACACTGGTCAACCACAAAGTTTGACAAACGAAAAAGCCACAAGACATGTCGCCCGATCTTCAGGTGACAACTCCCCCAGATTCTAAGGAAACTCCCCCAGACAACTTCCCCCAAGATAACGCGCCCCACATTCTGAGACCACTCGCTCTTCTAAAGAATTCTGTCCCGAACGACGCCACCCCCCTACCCCCTCAACACACACGTACCATTTCAGAAGTCATCCAACAAAAAGTACAAGAGGCAGCTTGTCCTTACTCATAAATCTGCCAAAACCCTGTCCCGCTAGGCGCTAAGGGACCGACCATTTGATATTCTTGTGGGGGGATTGGGGGGGCTGGTATATTTTTCGAAAAAAATCCCTGTCTTTGGAAGAAAAAATATGCAAGTAAAAAATAAATCAGCTCATAATGGGATTTCAAAAAATAATCTGGCCTCAAAAATCAGTGAAAAAAAAAAATAACCTGGCTCCACCCAAAATTTCCAAAAAAAGAGTCTGGGCCCTGCACTTTTGGTGGGAAGATAGCAACTGCCTACCTACCCACCAAAATTCACCTTACCCCTGAGTCTGGACCCTGCACTTTTGGTGGGTAGATAGCAACTGCTTACCTACACACCAAAATTCACCTTACCCCTCCCTCCCCCCCCCGCCCCCCCAAAAAAGATGGCCACTTGGGACACCCTAGATCTATTTTTTTTATTTAACGGCACATTTACCGTGATCAACCTGCATAGTAAGACAAACAGGTCTGAGCAAGCAGTGTAGACCCAGGAGCAGTCTGATCTGGGTCAGCAATTTTTCCTTAATACCTGCACATTTTGGGTACTCCATTTGTGGGTGATATAGACATGTTCAAAATGTAGGATGCTGTTATTTTAGTATTATGGGTAATTACTGTAACTGTGTGTGACATTTTTTGTAGAACTATTATTTGTTTTTGTTGTTTTCATAGTTTGCAGGGATTAAAAAGAAAGCCTACCTACCTAAGTACTCTCCAAAAATCCTAGTTAATAGGCAACTGCAAACAAAATACTTTTTATGATTGGCCTGGGGCTGAGATGGGAGGAGGGGAAAGGGGCATGAAGAAATACATATTCTATAGAATTAAATGCCAAAAGTTATGTTTTAGCTTAAATCTCATAAAGAAAATTAAAAGGCTCATATTGAAGTTATATTAATAGAAATGATACCATAAACTGAAAAATAAAAAAAAAATTATATTTCCTGATTAATTTAATCCATCTTAAATGTTTGCAGCTTCTGAACAAAGCGAAGAAACTTGTAATTACTAATCAGTTATTAAGTTACTAGAGAGAAAAGCTTAATGATGAGCCATGACTGTAAAGGGATGCAGTTTAGTGCAGTTGAATGAGAGGTAGCCCCTTCCTGTCTATCTCCACCCCTCAAACACACACACACACACACCAACCTATTAAAAAGCATTTTCACAGAGGATTTTATTGGCCAAATATTTAGGACTTTATTATGCTAGCAAGCTTTTTTATATCATTATAAGTGCACAAAATAATGAATGGGACATGCCCTGCTAACTGATGGACCCTGCACTTTATGTGGAATGTTGCATAATGCTGTTTGTCCTTCTACAAGTAAAGACTATGTTAGAATGAAAACAATTACACAGTTCCACCATAATTGTTGCACCAGCATCAATGGGCTTCATATTAACACCTGTTCTGCCCTCTCATTAGAAGCACTTCAGCAAGAGCATAGATGGTTCTATTAATGGATCACAACAAATGTTTTTATGGCTGAATAAGACAGAATTCCCAGAATTGCTATCATGCTCCAGCTGAGTCTTTGTATAATCATTATCATAAAACCATCACTTGTGGAACTGTCTCCAGAATTTTTTTTCTTATTATGTACATATGTTATAATTTATTTTGGCTATTTATTTATTTATACTTATAGGGAAAACACTGAAGGGCAATGTCAAACTGCATGTGAAATTGTGAATATAATAATTTGATCAGAGCTTTATACATTTAGAATACCTATATAGTACTAATTTGTTCATTTGAAAATTGTGTTAAATTTTAATTTTTGATCAAAAGCAACTGTGATGAGACACCACAACATACTGTACATTTTACTTGAAGAGAAATGATAAAGAATAACTCCACTTTGGCTCACTAGATATTGGCCTATTATTTTTCTTGTTTAATCATGTTTATATCTTACCATTATTCAACTTAAAGAATAGATTACCAAGTCCTGAGCCTTTGCCACATATTTAATCAAGTTTTCTGGTTTGCTGGACAGCTGTGCTTTTTATTTGTTTTGTTTTTTTGTGAGTGTGACTCAGAATCATATTAGAGAACACATCACATTGAACTAAAATTTTGAGAAATTCTCCATTCTCAATGAAAAGTTAAGGTACCATTCATTATAAATTATATAATTTGCCCCTGCTGATAGATTTCCATGAGATTTTGGCAACAGTTAGAGCAAATCCCTCAAAAGATCACTGAGTATATAAACACACTGTGGCATTTTAATTTATGAACCAAGGGCATTGCAGAGCTGACAGCCCCCACCCCCACCTGATGAGCTAGTATTTGACACACCTGGCATTTCATAATAAATATGTATTTTATTAAATCCCTGGTTTCTTCTTAGGAAGAATCAATAAATTCTTGTTAGTTGTTTACACTCTTAAAAAGGGGATAAACAACTAACAAGTAAATATATATGTTGTAACCCCTCATTAGAACTCCTTATTAAGGTAGTTCCACAGACGGCCAAAACCTATGTTATAAATATGCATACTGCAATTTTAATGCTCAAAAGCTCATTTAACAGTACATATGCTGCTTCTCAATGTTGGCTGAAATTATATGGAGTGTAAAGGAGTGTATAAGTATGTATGGCCAAGTTATTTTCTAAGCTTAAAGTTGAAACAAAATCTTCATTACTGCAATTGTCCTACCACTTTCATCATCTGACAGTGTGTCGAAATTGCTGGGAAAATCAAATAGTACTGACCCTGATTAGACTGCTGTTTTGATAGTACAGTCTAACCCAGGTCTACACTGCACTTTTTAATCAAGGATTTTAGTCAATGAAGTTTTGCAAGTATATGTTATGGCTAAACATGGCTAAACATCTATTATATTTTGCTTAGTTTTTCATGTAAAAGAAAGGTTAAAAGTTGTGTGCGTGTGTGTGTGTGTAGGGGTGGGGGTTAGGGATGGAGGAAGGGTGGAGGAAGAAGGGGGGTGGGTAGAGGGGCCTTAAGTTGGGTAGGGTGATCGTGTGAGTTGCAGGAGAGGCTTTGAAATATTGGCACGTGCAGGATTAATTGGATGGCAAAATTATTTTTTTCTAGCAGTCCCTCTGATTGTGACCACAATGTACCGGTCTTAATAACTTATAAGCAAGTAAATGCTAAGTTTGAAACAGTTGACGCAGTTCTGTAATTGCGTCACAACTGTCATAAATCGATCGATTTGTTTACAGTATGGTGTAGGCTACTGATCAGAATTTTTTTCTCAATCATTCTGAAGAAAGTACAGAAAAAATATTGTTGTATGTTGAATTACTAGATGCGTTCCTCTTCGTGTGTCGGATTTCAGGATTCAAGAACATTTCGGTAATGTTTAAATTTATTACAGATTATTTTGCTGTCTATCGATCAGGTAAAAAAATCCGCCATTAATTTGACAAAATGAAATAGGGTACGTAAACATTATTTTGCAAAGGAAATTGTCCCAAACACCGAATTACTTAATTTTTATAATGGAGAAAGGGCAGACACCATGGTTTTTCATGGCATATGTCCGCCGACGGGAGAAAGACGATTTATTTTGAAAGTTGCTGTTGAAGTTGGCGGATAAGAGTCGTCTTTACATGATCACGTAAAACGTTCGATTGCAGAATATCTCGGTGTTTAGCTCTGCTCTTAAAGGCATAGAGAATTAAATTAATATGTAAGGAATAAAACTATATCTTATTTTCAGCTTTGTGTAGCTTGATTCGCCGACAAAGCATCACTGAAATTGCGACACGTTCGTCGATTGAATCTGAGTCTGAGAAATTTCGAACGTTATTTCGTTGCTATCTGTATAATAATATCACTCCGCCATGGATACGCGTTCCCACTGTTATTAGCCAGCTCTGCATCAACTGCGTCGCCGTAAAACGGAATTTGCGACCATAAAACCGACGATTTACCTCCCCAAATGACAATTTTTAATAAAGTTACTCCTATTCTCATGCACTCTTTCATATTTTCACCTTTCAAAGTGTACTTCTTAGCACCCATCGCAAGCGCTTTCAGCAGCGTAAAACCAAACGTCAGCCAATGAGAAGCAACGTTTTATAATGACGTCGGGTTTGCGAAAGTATATCGGATGTCACGTTATAAAATTTTGTAAGTGCATTAGAATCATTGTTTCATGTATCACTTCTGAAATTTAATTTTTCTTATTTCAGGTTTTATTACAGTCCTATGAAAACAGACAAGGATGGACGAAGAATCATATTAGAGCGAGTGGGTAGGCAATTACTTATGGTGGTTACATGTACTGACACACGCGCACACAAATTAATTTTAGATAATTTATTCAACTTTAAGCAGTACATGCTCACGTGTTGTGTACATAATACTGTAATACAAAGACACATGGGTTCAATGGCAATCATATACGTGGCAATCAAAAAGAAAAAAAATATACAGAATGGGAGAAATACACACATACAGAGACCTGCTAGATGAAACAGTGCATAAACAATCTTTTTCTTTATATAAGATTATTTTATAACAAGATGTAAGATATACATCACGTTGACAAGTCCATGTAATATAGAGACAAATTAATGTAGTCCACGAGAGTATACCCTGAGTACTCATTAGGGTCGCCTCACTGAGGCGACCCAAATGAGCACCCAAAAGCTACGTCAAAAACAAAGCAAAATAAGAACATTTTATACAAATTACTGAAATACTCATAAGAGTGTCCAGTAACGATATGCAGAAACCGGTGTGATGATACATTATGTAGTTTATACGGACAGTTTACTGATTATATGACATGGCCCTAATCTTAAAAGCTTTCTCAACAAAAAAACATAAATTCAATAAACATTTACTATTATTAGTTGACATGAGTTCTTTCAGTTTTATCATATTCGGTCTATTCCAAAAGTATCTCCTAATATATTTTTGTCTTAATTCTTTATACAGTTCACACTCAAATAAAAACTGAAATTCATCTTCTAATTTATTGCAAACATAACATTTTCTTTGATCTATTGGAGTTCTGTTTGGCTTTGCCCACCTTCCCACTTCAATTTCTAATTTATGCGATGACATCCTTAACTTACTCAATGCTATTCTAAATTTCTTAACATTAACTGTTTCTAGATATAGCTGATGATCAAAGACTGAAAATAAAGAGTAAAAAACTGCTCTAGTAGATTCCGAAATTCTGCTGTTCCAATTCTGTATAAAATTATCTCTAAACCTTGATTTAAATTCAGCTAAAACAATATTTTTATTACCTACACTTTGATTAATGAACACCGTCAAATATCCGCGGAAAACACATGAAATAATTTGAAAACTGTCATCATAACTTGTAGTTAACTAATATCAAACATTTCAATCTCACTACATTCCATGTTTTATTACATTGTCCGCTGTACACTGAGTTCCGAAATGAGCTGTTTATTGAAGCTGAGCTTATACTAAATGGTTTTCAGAACTTAAATGATATTGAAAAAGTATCTTTTATTTTAGCTAATCCTTCCATAGTCAAGATAAGTGCCAAAACCTGTTATTTGATTTTAAACAAAAGGCGTAGTCTGCTGTACAGTTGATGTAAATATGTATATTGTGTACCATATTTTTATAAGTGTCCATTTAAATGTAAAAAGCTGTCTGTTATTTACAATACTAACTGCTGTTTTGCCCCGGTGGTGCGGTTGATACCCAATGCTGAGTCCATGATCGGGTCCATGCTGGTTGGACATTGGCTCCGCTACATGTTCCCTGTTATCATGGACTCAGCGTGGGGTATCAGGGAGGATTTACCACTGGGACAGTATACATTTCAACGGACACGATTATCTCTTTTAGTGCAGATTAAAGTTGCAATTTCATTCTATCTGTTGCTCTGGTCACTGTGCTGCATTTGATATCCCATGCCGTGTCCGGATCCGGCAACATGCTGTGTGAACATTGGTTCCACAGCGTGTTCCCGGTTATCCGGACTCGGCATGGGGTATCGAGGGAAGGTAGCGCATGCAGGGCACTAATTTATGGTACGTTTTAGAGTGATAATGGCTCATAGATAATGCGTGTCGCTTTTTTATCATACTAATTGCTGTTTTGTCCCAGTACTGCATTTAATACTCCAGGCTGAGTCTGGAAGCGTTGACTTGCTGGTTGGATAACCGTCTTCCTTGGCTCAGTGTGGGGTATTTAGGGGATGTAGTGCTGGTGCAGGACACAAGAACAGACACATTTTAGAGCGATCGTCTCTCATAGCTCAATATTGAGTCGCAATTTTACATCTTATATCGATTTTTTAACTGTGTTTATGTACATGTAAAATTGGTGAGACGTTAATAAAATTATCTTATCTTATCTTATCTTATCTTCTTAACGACTCTAAAGATATTCGAAAAATAGTTCAGTCAAACCTACTTCGCATCCATGCTATATGATTCATTAGAGAGAACACATTATTTCTCACTAACAGAATATAGGTATTAAAAGTAGCAATAATAGCCAAGTTTAGGTTACTACCAAGTACAAACCATCAAAATTTCTTTTCAGTCTTTTCTTCTGTATTTAAGATAGTTTCAGTCTTGAATAATTGGCCACGGTATGCAATATGCCTTTTAGGTATATGCTGTATATAGTTTGTGACAATGCACAAGCAGGCGAGACATCGTATTCCTCGGAATTCTTGCTTTTTCATACAATCAAAACCAGCTGTAATATTATACTTTTGCATGCTTTCGTGTTACTTTCCAGATAATGCCGCGAACTTTCTTTATTTCTGATTATACGAAATCGTAAAATTAGTTTTCTTATTTTGCTGCTTCAGGTAATGTTAATCTAGATGGTATCAAGAACAAATATGGTATCGAAACGCTGTTCAGAAGTGTTATTCTAGTCTGTGAATGGCTTGCTAGTGATGAAAACGTTCAAGTTAATGGTCTATTTCTCTTGGTTGATCTAACGGGTGCCACTATTGCTCACCACACGCAGATAATGAATTTGGAGAATGCAAAGAAAATGTCACAATTCTATCAGGTAGATACAATGCAAAACGGGACGTATTTACTAGTTTTCTTTTCGGAAAACTGTGCAACGTTTTGCTAAGGTAGAACTTCCACTTAATTTATATGTCCTTTCTTTTTTCCATTCAAAGAAGCATTTTCAGAATCGGAAAGTTAAAATATTGCGCAAATTTTGCTTAACACTAAATTGCGAGCATAAGTGTGTTAGCAAAAACTCCCTGATTTTAGTCATAGTTCATCGGTTCTGAATACTTCGATCATTTGGAAGCAAGGATTACACCAAAGAAATGAAACTAGCAGAATCGGTTTATTTGATAGGGGTTCAGATACTTTTGTAGGAATATAAATATGCTTTTTCCCCCTTTTTTTATGAGAAAGCATTTTCTATCTCATTAAAAATCTTATGTATATTATCAGGATATGGCATTTTGTTCAAAATTTATGACATGTTTTTCACAAGCCATCGCGACCATTTTTATAATCATTCTTCCATATATGCGATAAACAGACTGATGACACCAAATGTCTTGTTTATTTAACATGAATTGAGGCAAGGATATCAGTCTTCTCCTTATGTCCTTATTCATATATACAGTATGATGTAGTAATATCATAAACACCTTCAGCAAATATTTTGAGTGGTTCACTTGTTTACATGGTAACCCGACGGGCATTTATTATGACGAGGATCACGACAAATCAGTAAAATGCATATAAAATACAATATATGAATCAGTAATAAAAGCTGCAACATTTGCTAGCATCTGTTATTGGGTAGTCTGTTTCCATGGTAATACAGTGGCCATTTCTTTTTGTTCAAAATGGCTGCCGACACAGTTTGTCTGTAATAAAAAAAGATGTTAAACGCAAAACAAAAAGATTAGAAGCAGGCACAAATCGTAAAAATAGTTCTACAGTTCTATGTAGCTATGCAAGATGTACAATTTGCAAGCATTCTTCAGTGGTTCAGCTGTTTCCGTGGTAACCAGGCAGCCATTTTCTTGTCCAAACGGCCGCAAAAACAGTGTGTGCCAGCCAAACTAAAACGGATGATAAAACGAAAAAAGAGGATAATGAAAATACACAAACGATATAGTGTGTGATTTAAAAGCAGTACTACTTGCTCACATTTTAGTGGTTCACTTCTATGGTTACCTGGTGGTTACTTTGTTGGTCATATGTTCTGCAAAATTAGAGTTTCTATGAAAAAAAAAAGGTAAAAATCCAAATACGTCTTGAAGACCTATTCTCGCAGAAGATGCAAATCACTGATCTCATTATACAGATTATAATTGAGCCGTGACACGACAAAACCAACGAAGTGGTTGCGCGCCCAGCGCAGACTTATATCAGCCTTAAGTTACTGGAGAAACTTAAGTGGGAATCCCTGAAAAAGAGAAAGAAAGATAGCAGACTCATAATGCTTTACAAAGGTCTGAAGTGTGCAGCCAGTATACCCATAAATGACCTTGTTCCCCCAAGTAGGCGTACCAAGAATTATCATTCCCTGACATTTCAAACCCCATTGGCTGTGACTGACATTTAGAGATTGGAATTCCCTTGAAGATTCACTTATTTCTGCTGCTGAGGGTGCAGGGGATTCAGTTACTAAGTTTACTTCTCTTATAAGGGCTAGGGACTAGCTTCCCTGATTCACAGGTCCTGGTGAATGATTATCCTTGGACGTATCACCAGTAAACAAGTCTGATTCTGATTCTGATTCAGAGTCTTCGCTGTCCTCATGAAGGTAGCTTAGACCCTTAGCTATCCTTTAAGCGCATAGGAAAGACTGGGCGGATGCCTAGGCTGATCTGAGTCTGGGCTGGGCTGACAACCACTTTGTTGGTTTTCACGTGTCACGGCTCAATTATACTACTTCCTGTTCCTTTGGGGAAGTCATTAGGCAGTTACAAAAGCAGCCGGTTAAGTGCGGCCAATAATAAGTGCAGTATTTCGGCCCGTACCTTACCATAATAATTACATATTTTTTTCTAGTCCTATGGAATCATTAGGCTCATTCTGCGTCAGTTCGAAAATAAATTCACTGACTGAGCCGGTGAGTCACCATGACAAATGTTTGCATGTTGTTTACATTTTGTTCAAATAAGATAATCCCTTAGACAAGCCCTTTAACTCAAGTTATGCATGATACAAGTCCGTAAAATCATTTTCGCTCATTTTTAGCTCGCCTGTACGAAAGTACAGAGAGCTATTGTTGACACGCGGACGTCTGCGTAAGCGTGGCCGTCACACTTTAAAGTTTTACGTTAAAGTTTTTTATGTGATGGGCAAGGCACTGCAGGCGAGCTATCCTGTACGAGGACAGGTCTTGTTCTATATTGATGAAATAATCCACCAATGATAATTATACAGAACTGCCGCAATACCACTTTTTCTATAGTGTACTCCTACCAAATAATGAATTAATTGTAGTCAGTTGGAAATAAATACTGCGTTAATCACAAATCTCTTATATTTAAAAGTCATTTGGACTTCAAATGCACCGCTTCATAACCAGATATATGTTTAACGAATTCTGTCACTTTATACCTGAAACATAAATGGTATGCTAATGCACTTATGAATGTAACGGGACTTCTGATTGGATAACGCCAAAACTTTGCGACAATTATTATGAATTTTAACACAATGCGCCTATAGAGGCAATGAAAAGTTTCCGTATTTTATTCTGCAACAGTTCACTGTTTCGAAGAGCGTGAGTCTAATTGCTGACGTCACAGGCATTTGCTGACATATTTTGTGACGTTTTGAGACGTTAGACGGTATAGCGTCTTTTTATCTAAAATCGTCATAAAAACGTACATTCATCTTAGATACAATTAAGAATATTGGCGGGAGCAAGAATGCGCTGGCGGGAAGGTTGGAAGAAAATGAATAAAAAGAATACTTTTTCAGCGTTTTTTTGAATTTTAGAATCGAAATAGTTCAAATCTAGCATCGAATTGTTGAGTAATAATTCTCTGTTCGTCGGTCAGTTGTTACTACATATATCACTCGCGCTCCGCGCTCGTGGTATGCTTTACTTTACAAATGACCTCCAGTTCACTACAATTCACTGCTAGAGCCGATCTTTTTCTTAAACTCTTAAACGTCGTTTCTCATTGGCCGACGTTTAGTTTGCTGTGTGCAAAGTATAACAACGTCGGTTTTATGGTCACAATATTGTGTCTAACCGCTCCGTTAACGTGTTACCGTCAAACGACATTTCAGAACATAAAATCGATGACTTTTCCTCTCAAAATGACAATTTTGAGTACAGCTACTGAAATGAAAGTTACCAAGAGCGTTGCGTGCTAGTCATGTATTAGTCAAAACGTCAAAAATCACACGATAGGGCATGAAAACAAAGCTCTCTGTATCCCTCTGTGTTGTAAGGAAACTGCAAGCTTTTAAAACGTTTTAAACTTTGACTCAAAAATAATTTTGGAATTATTACTCATTCTAGTAATTCCCGATGAACAACAGTTGCTGATTCAATTTCAGGTGTTGTGTTTCATTAGAGATGCCATTTTCTGGAAATACAATTTGCAGATTAATTAAATACGACTTTTCTCTCCGTTTGAAACTGCAAAGAAATTTAAATGTGTGGTAAAGGATTATATAGCTACGTATTCTGGCCCATGTTCCTTCTTCTGAATGTATTCTCTGCTCTTGAAGGAACTCTTTAAGATTTTAATTTTACTGTTTGCTTTAAGACTTCAAATTGGGTTTATCAATACTGACACTAGAATTCAAATGATAATATTAATCATAATAACAATAATGACGGCATGCAGCGGCTTTCGCATTTCTTAAATCCCTTTCAAGGAATCATGAAAACAAAAATAAACAAAACAAAACAAAACAAAAATCTTTGTTTTCAGTCGTCTAAACCAGCCAATTTGAAAATTGGATTCTGTATTTAAGCCATCTTTTCAACCAAAACATTATGAAACAGGATAGCCTGTTTTAATCTAATATATATTTACTTACTTAGAAATAGAGAAGTGTAACCTGTTTTGTTTTTCAGCATTCCTTACCAGCGAGAATGAAAGGTTTTCACGTATACAATGAGCCACCATTTTTCGATGTTATGTTAGGCGTTATGAGACCTCTTATGAAGGAGAAATTGAGGAATCGCGTAAGTTTCAATTTGTGCTTCCTAACAAAACCCGGTAAGCTATCGAAGCTTTAAACAACTGGGTGCAGATCCTTCCAGGCCGATCCCCATGTCCTTAATACCCCATATAATTGCCCTGTGTTTGTAGAAAATATCGTTTTATGAAATTACGCCAGTCATCGGGATACTTTGAGACCATGATCATATGTGACAGTGTCTGGCATTTTGAGCCTTATGGAGCGAAGATCGGCAATATTGTTTTAAACATTTTCATATTTATTAATGCTTCCAGAATAGATTTCGAGAAGCACGAAACAATAGCGCTTAGGTTTACTTCAAAAGCAAACGAAATTCACACCAACCCGAATTTTTCTTTTCGTTTCACTGATTGGATACAATTTACATACTAGCTGGATAAACTTTTATAATTCAGGTTCGTGGCGTCGCTTTTCAAAGATCTCTAATGCGAACATTCTTAAAGTGTAGTTGAAGAAAATTAAAGACTTCTATTGAAATGTTGAATCACTCTTTTCAGGTGACGCTTTGAAATTTATTAGTCAATGCGCGGATATCCAATTAACTTTACGTGCAAATTTTATGACGTCACTTTCATTTCACGTTTCGTGACGTCAACGTCGCACCTCCACAAGGCTCAAAATCCCAGGCACTGTCACATATTTCTGTTTTGAAGATACTGGTAACTATTTTTTCATGAAATGATAGCATTTGCTGTATTGGCAAACGACATCAGTAAGATGTAATGGCTCGTTACGTCATTCAGGTCGTTCGGTTTTGGCAAACGTGTAAATGAAGATACACAGGAAACGTTGCATCACAAACTCCACCCAACTCTTCGGTCTTTTGTAAAATCTGAGATATGTTTTTTTTTTATTTGAAAACATTCTAGATGTTGTTTAAGTATGCTTATGAAACCCAAAACTAAAATTAAGGAGGAAAAATTTCATGCATCAGATCAGATGTGCATGTGTGCAGTCTGGTCAGAGTCTTTTAGTCTTTATATTTTTGGGGGTTTACTCAATTTCTGCAGATTGATATAAATGGTGTGATCGAATTCTGATAAAGCTCTCATCGGTGTCTCGTGCGAAAGAGTAAATTTACCTTTCAAATGTTAGATTTCATCGGAGTTTAAAAAAAGTTTATCCTAAACCATGGTATGCAACAGCGACTCCGCTACCTTCCATATGTAATATAAAAATGAAATAATGATATTACCATACTGAAGTATCACAGGCTCTTTCAGATGATTTGGATACATCTTACCATCAGATAATATATTGTGTGAAACTACGACCTTGTCATCGGAGACCAGGGGTCGTATTTATAAAACCACTTAAGTCGTTGCTATGCTGTTGCTAAGGCTGAATTTCTTTGTTGGAGATTTCCTACAACTATGAAATTTGCTCTGGAAGGAACAGTCTGAAAAAGACTGTTCCTCAAGAGCAAATTTCATAGTTATAGGGAATCCCCTTCATAGAAATTCAGCCTTAGCAATAGCATAGCAACCACTTAAGTCGCTTTATAAATACGGCCCCTGCGCTCTTGATAATGAGGTTTTATGGATTAATTCTGAGATATGTTTCGTATTTCTCAATAAAAACCATGTCTGGGCTAGAAAATTCTAATTAGGTGTCACAAATTAAGATTTTCATGGAGAAATATTAAAAGTTATCCCGAAATCACGAAAGAAAGGGTATTACATGCAACAAGGATGATTTAGGGATAAATCATCCTTGTTACATGTAATACCCTTTCTTATCTGGAGCACTGAACTGTAGGGGCTAATACACGTGATCAGTCTTAAAGTTTTACAACATTTTGTTTTGCCATTTCAGATATATATTCATGGTAAAAATATGACGAATGTGTATGAGTTAGTCGACAAATCAGTCTTGCCTGATGAATTCTTGCCAGATGATCACTGTGGGCCAAGCGCTGGACCCGAGAAACAAATAATTGGTAATAACACATTGTACCTGGATATCAGTTAAATGTGCTCATAAAAGCCCTTATAAGCCTGCGAACCAGCCTTGAATTATATATTGCATGGAAATACAAGATGATCTGAGTCTTCACTCCCCGCATACATACATATCCTAATGTTTTCTTTGCTATTTAAGGCAATGGGTATACAATCAGGGTGACCAATTTTAGCACTTTCTTTGTTGCCTCCTTCCATAAAGGGAGTCACCTCCTACAGAAAAGAATTACTCTCAAGGCGCATTTTTTTTAACCTTAAAGCGCCAAAAATTAAAATTGTTGAATTGGCAAACATTGTAGATCCAGACGAGGTGGCTCATAATGAGCCACCTCGTCTGAATCTACACTGTTTGCCCTCTAGTGTTCGAATTCTCAATATGATATTGCTTGGACGAAACATTTTTTGAAATTCTGCAGACATAAATTTTGTCGTTTGCTTTTTGGCGCATTAAGGGTTAACAGTAGACCACATTTTTAGAAGGGATTCTTTGTCTAGAAAAGCTGACAGGAAGTTATAAATGAGCCGCGACACGACAAAACCAACAACATATCATGTGCGCCCAGGAAAGACTCAGATCAGCCTGAGCAGCCGCCGATCTGGTCAGAGTCTTCGCTGTGCACTTGATGGGTAGCTAGCTGAGGAGCCCGAAAGCTCTGTAGCTTTAGCGCTGGCCTACTGATCTAGCGGTCCCGGGTGCGAGCCCCGCTGGAAGCGAGAATCTTTCCAATCGTAAACGGGGTTCCATTGCACACAGCCTTTCATTATCATCCCCCCATCGTCCTGATATGACTGAAATACTTTTGACAAAGACGTAAAATCACAAATCATCCATCTATCAATCCATCAGTGGGTAGCTAAGTGTCTAAGGTACATGTAGCTCTCTGCGAACAGGAAACATTTTGACCAGGCTGGGCGGATTCCCAGGCTGATTTGAGGCTCCGCTGGGCGCACATGGCACTTAGTTGGTTTCGTCTTGTCGCGGCTCAATTTTCTTTTGTTTTCCTTTAGTAGAATGTCGGAATCCGCGCATATTAAATTTTTGACATATCTGTCTAAAATAAAATAATAAAGAAAGACAGAAGAAAAGAAAGAAAGAAAAGGCACCAAAGCATGTGTAAAAAAGTAGTGTTTTGCATTCATGCTTTCGAAGCGCTTCTTACTGAGACTTTGTTTTTCCTTTTTGCTTATGGTCGTCAACCCACAATAGGAAATGCCAGTATAGGCAAATGGGGTTCGTCAAACAATCACCGATAGATATTGTATTTAGCCTTAGCATCTTGAAGTTGGAATGCCAATATTATGCAATTACGTTTGAGGCAGCGATGTCTATAGTAGTTAACTTTATCTTATACATAGAGGATCTTACACTCGTGGTCATTTCATATGAAATTTATGAAACGAGCCTTTGGCGAGTTTCATAAATTTGATATGAAATGACCACGAGTGTAAGATTCTGTGAATCATATGACCCTTTAAAATAGGATTTTGATGCTTTCAAACTGAACATTATGAGAAAACGCATTGCAGACATGGACGTTGCCAATGACGTTACGTGTACGCGCCAAAGTGTTATTACACGTGTGTTCATACGATTTTTATGACATGACGTTATTCACTGAATAACAGCGACGTCATAATTCTGACAGTGCCTGGGATTTTGAGCCTTGTGGAGGTGCGAGGTTGACGTCACAAAACGTAAAATGAAAGTGCCGTCATAAAATTTGCACGTTAAGTGAATTGGATATCCGCGCATTGACTAATAGATGTCAAAGCGTGTCCTGAAAAGAGTGATTCAACATTTCTGTAGGCGTCTTTAATTTTCTTCATCTACACTCTTTTAAGAATGCTCGCATTATAGATCTTTGAAAAGCATTGTAACGAACCTGAGTTATAAAAATTTATCCATCTAGTATGTAGATTGTATCCAATCAGTGAAACGAAAACAAAAAATCGAGTTGGTGTGAATTTCGTTTGCTTTTGCAGTAAACCATAGCGCTATTGTTTCGTGCTTCTCGAAATCTATTCTGGAAGCACTAGTAAATATGAAAATGTCAAAAACAAAATTTCCGATTTTGGCTCCATAAGGCTCAAACTGCCAGATAAAGAAGTTTAAGTTTCAGGGTTTTGTGTCTCTACGTTGCAAAGTGTTCTGTATATTTCGTTAACCAAAGTATCGTTTTCTTGCAGAGGATATGATAGCGGATATGAATACGCCAGACTTCAGAAACTACATAAAAGATCTAACGAGCGACAAATATGGTGTTGACTTGGAACAGTCTAAATCAGGCATGCACCCGGTGTCATCTTTTAGAAAACTAAACACGGACTGAAGGTGCATTTATTTAAGTTTTAAATGGTCATAAGAGATAAAGAAAGACTGGCATCATCCGTCGACATCAATCGACATGTAACGAAACCTCTAAGCATATCGTCTGAAGCATTTGAGGCTGATTATTTGACCAAAAACAAATGAGGTCATAATTCCATGAGCACGATCGCCTAGGTACATGGTAAAACAGACTCGAAGAAGTAAACTGACTTTCTTCTGAATCATATGTTGTTTTGTATCTTTGTGTTCTTGTAAATAAAGTTTCAACCAAGCGGGGTAGCGTTTTCTTTGGATCTTGATAGTTACATGTATGCATACTTAGCCCAATTGAAATGGAGAAATTACAGTATGCTTTTCTCTGGTTTCGTCACCAGGTATTGTCAAAGTCACTGATGAAGCTTTATTAGCCGAAATTACGTAGTCTGGCCCATGTTTCTTCTTCTGAATATGTTCTCTGCTCTTAAAGGAACTTTTTAAGTTTTTAATTAGTGTACCATTAAACTTTTCATGCTTTATTTCTACGATTTACTACGTGGCCCACCATGTGCTGTCCACCCGCTGCTTGCTTCAGCTTGTAAAAGAGTCCTAATCTTGGTTTCATAACTCATGTATTTGCAGTGATACCTTATTGATGGAATGAGCTGAAGGATTCCACTTTTAGGGGGGAGTATCTCCGCCATCTCTTGTTCAACAATGGGAACAAATTCTTTCCTTTAGGGGTAGAGTCCTTTTTGGAAGGACTTCGTCCGAAAGATAAATAAACAGATACAAAGAGTATAAGTAAGACGTGCTTTAAGCTTAACAAACGAACAAAACTGTTAGTGTAAACAATTTAATCAAACATTCTGATACATATAGAATTTCCGCCATGAATGTATATGACACTTAATTGAATGCCCTCCCCTCCCCATGACATCCGCGGAGAATGTCCGCAATCTCCTGCAGAGACTACTGTACATGATGAACGGCTTCCTGCACAGACTTTCCGTGTGATTCTGCTTCCTGCCGAGGCTCTCGGCAGGAAGCAGAGTCACGCGGACAGTCCCGGCAGGAAGCCATTTTTCGAGGACTGTAGTCTCTGCAGGAAGCAAGAGATCGCGGACCGTCTCGACGGAAGCCAAATATGAAGGACAGTCTCTGCATGAAGCGAAAATTGGTGGACTGGTCTATACCCTGTGATATTGACTTACAGTTTATCGCCAGCATGTAATGGCCCAGTCACAATAATTGACATGTATAAGGTTTACTACCAGTATGTACTTCACGTACCTGAAACCTAATAAACTAAGCAATGTTACTAACCACAGTTTATTTATTTATCTATTTATCTATTTATTTATTTTGACATGTGGACCTTCCGTCCTTATCATTTAGATGAGCCATTTCTAGTGTTGGGGGTTTGTAGCGGATGTTTTCCCACCTCTTCTTCTGTCTACCTCTTCTTCTTTTTCCTTTCACTGTGCCCTGTAGAACCGTCATTGTTAAACCAGAAGACCTTGAGACGTGGCCAAAACACCTTAGCTTCCGTTTCTTGACCAAGGTCATGAGTTCATCATATTCTTCAATGGCTACTTGGATCTTTCTGCAAACCTCCTCATTGGTTATATCGTCCTTGTATGTAATGTTCAGTAACCTACTGTAGCTTGTCATCTCAAAGGCCTGCGTTCTTTTCTCTAACTATACTATCAAAGGTCCATGATTCACAGGCATACAGAAATATGGAAATAAGTTTCACCTTTGATCCAAGAGATGTGTTGTTATCTCTCCAAATTGGTTTCAGCTTGGTAAGCACTGAAGTGGCTTGTGCAATCCTTAAGAGAACGTCCTGTATTGATCCATCATCTGAGACAACTGCTCTAAGGTATTTGAAGCTTGTTACGGTACCCAGCTTCTACCATTTTACCTTGATCTCCCTTTGGATGCCATGTGCGCTGTTTGTCATCAGTTTGGTCTTCTCAGCACTAATCCCCAGCTTATACCTTCTGCAGGTTTTGTCGAGACTTTCAACTAGGGCTTCTGGTTACTAGAGCGTCTATTTCATCGGCAAACCGCAGACTGGTAATAGTTCTGCCGCCTATGCTAATCTTCCTGTCATGTTCTTCCTAAGCATCAGACATGATCCGTTCGAGAAAACTGTTGAAGAGGGTGGGTGACAGAATACATCCCATACGTCAAAGGCTTTTTAGAAATCAATGAAGACATGGTACAGATTCTGCTGATGTTGGAGATACTTTTCACACAGGATTCTAGGTCGAAGATCAGTTCTGTGGTGCTCCTTCTGGCTCGGAACCCAGTCTGTTCTTCAGCGATAATCTCTTCGGACTTTTGGTTTAAGATTGTTCAAGATGACTTTCAGCATGACTTAACTTGAATGACTGATGAGGCTGGTGGTTCTGTAGTGCTGGCAGAGCTGTGGTCGCCCTTTTTAGGGAATGTAATCAGCGACTGAGTATATTGGGTAGGCCGATGCATACCTGGTTTAAGGGAGTAAACGCAAACTCGAGCAATATTGTAATCTATTTACCAGTTATCGCCCATAAAAGATAAGGTCTGCATGAGCCGTCTCCTCAAGATGTCTCCAATGAGGGGTCACAGCACATGAGAAAAGCCATTAGCAGGCACCACGTACTTGCAGCTCTGTCCCAAGACCTGTATGCAAACATGAAATACCATTCCCAAAAATGTTAACAACTCCCATCCATCCGGGGCCCCGCAACAACACGGCCAATCCATGTCTGTACCAGAAGCTTTTCCTCCAACGCAATTACACCCCTATTAACTTGAAGCCCTCTAGCGACGAAAGGTGTCTAAGGGAAGAAACTAGTCTACGCGATAAGACTAATTAATATAAGAGATATTTTGCTGGTATTTCGATAACATATAACATTTGTTACATGTTAACATAACATAACATAACATAACATAACATAACATAACATAACATAACATAACATAACATAACATAACATAACATATTTCGTAATGGTAGCCCACCGGCCCATAATACATAGCAATTTGATACAAACAATAGAAGTGACATTTAAAAACATGCGACATAAATGTAAGTTTTATCAGATCTTTACCGAAAGTTATGTATTAAAGACACTTCATGCGAGTGTACCACGATAAAATATGCCAGCAATCAGGACAGTCTTATAGTCGTATGAAGCTCGAAAATGCCACAGTGAAATGGAAATCGCGATCGTCATGTAGGCACACTCTTACGAGAAACTGTCCGAGATTGCGTATTGAATAGACTGTATGTTGTAATATAGCTGTAATCGTCAACCGGAACAATTTGGCAAATATTTCCATTTTCATGAATTCACCCTAGAGAAAAGCATTTGTAAAGTGAAAGAATGCTTGCCTGTATTAATAAGTGCCAAATTATTTGCCGATTGTTTCAGCTTCATTAAACTTTACTGTTTCACAAAACTGAAAAAGTCGCAAATATTGCTGGATTCACGGTATCGAACAAGTTATGTATCAGGTTGTAACAAACCCTTCCTGTGTGAGAATGCACTTACTAAAAACTTACAGATAGAAATAATTGAATGCTTATCACTTTGCGACATAATGGTATAAAACATATTAACAGTTATTATATCTTTGTTCCACTGTGGTTTAAAATACAAATCTCTAATATCTTTATAAAACGGACAAACACAGAGAAAATGGAATTCATCTTCTATACTATATACGTTTCGTTTCAAGCATAATTGACAGAATCGTAAATTTCTTTCAATATTCTGATGTCTCCCTTTTTCTATCCTTAACGAATGACTTTAACATCAAAAATTTGCCAAAAGTTTTTCGAAGTAAATATGATAAATCGAAAGATAAATTTCAATTTCTAAAACCTGTTTAAATTTACTATAATATATTGATTTAGGAGATTCACTGATGTCAGAATGCCATGTTTGTAAACAACAATCCTTAAGGCGTTGCTTAAATACATTAACATATCTGGTAATATCACCAACAGTATTTGCTTCCCATACATACCCAAAACCGTATTTATAAAGAAGTTAACGAAGAATTATAACACCACTTAAATGATTGCTATTAAACACTTAGGCGTTGACAATGTACTTCATATCTGTCAGAGCCAACTTCACCATAGTTGATAACTGTGCCTGCTGTGCTTGCAGTAGGTACGGGATGCCCCTTTTGTCTCTTTTTGGACGCAGGTGCCGTGAACATTGCCTTACCGATAGGACAGTGGAGACCCTGCTGCAAGCGCAGCAGGTGCGGCATTCTTTTTTTTTCTATTCCCATACATTGTTAATCTTTGTAGGGACGAATTCTCTGGGGTCTGTCAAATCCAACACAACCAACATTTCAACCAGACATTACTTCAGTTGTTATGCAGTTTCATGGTTTCACAAACTGCAACACAGCGAGATTTGACTCTTGTACATATCCGTGTTTTATACTTTGATTGTTGTAGCGTTGTTTTTATGATTTTGTGTGTGCAACACATTTGAACTGCATGGTCCCCAATAAGGGGAAAATTTTGTTCACTTTTGTTTTTAGGAAGCTTATCTTTTTTCATGTTTAGATATTTGTCTCGAAATGTATAGAGGATCTTACACGAGTGGTCATTTCAAATGAAATTTATGAAACGAGCCTACGGCGAGTTTCATAAATTTCATATGAAATGACCACGAGTAAGAGATTCTGTTTATCACATGGCCCTTTAAAATCGGATTTTAACGCCATCAGACTCAAACTTTTTTTCAATAAGAAAACGCATTGTTGACATGGACCTTGTCAATGACGTTACGTCTACGCGCCAAAGTGTTATTACACGTGTGGTCATACGGTTTTTATGCCACGACGTTATCCATTGAATAACAGCGACGTCATGTGATAAAAATATTTATTCGTGTACTATTTGATTCTGTATTTTTATTGTTTGAAAGAAGAAGCCGAAAGGCGAAAGCGCTTAGGAAACATATTGAGAAATGCAGTGTCAATGATTATTTCTCCATTTATAACCAGTTCCAAATCATTTTAGCATCCCGAGCGGATCCAGTGCTACCGATAATTCGGAAATATTGTGTTTGTTAAATGCGTCTCCCTAAATCTTACCATATATATATCCGCCCCCCCCCCCCCCCCCCCCCCCCACCATCCCCCATGTAATTTGTTGTTGTTTTCCATTGTTCCATTGTTTGTTTATTTATTTAGCTTTTTTTTCGTAGTCCCTATAGTAAAATACAATATATACATACAAGGTCGTTCAAATTAAACCTGACTTGTGTGAAGCCAGGGGCATTTTGTATCAATATTTTATATCAAAATCAAATGGACAATGCACTGAATCGATTGGTCACCGGTCACCGGGCACCTTCAGAAAACCTGTCTGCTGCCATGCATGAGTTGCTCGTGCAGTGACAAGATTATCTGAGTGTACATGATTGTCAAAATTTGTAAGTTAACCCAGAAAATGAATTGACTTTGAAGGAAATGGATACGCCCAGGTTAGACTGTACATATGATGGTTGGGTGTGCGCAATTGGTACATGTTTTAAGGTAGGTTTTCTCGATGTACAGCTATTGTTGTATTTTTCACCTTTAACAGGGATGTACAACGTTACAATCCAAGGACTGTGACAAATAACTACTTTCAATTGATAGAGGATTAAGGGATATAAATTACACACAAAAGAATACAATTTCGGCCTCTGTACTACACACAATTTGCATATTTACATAAGCAAAAACAGTCGATTACCACCCGCATAAGAAATGGACCTTGCTGTCGAACCAGGTAAGAACTATTATTTTATCAACATTTCAATAATTAATTTTATATAATATTAATTTACCTTTCTTACATAATACACATTGTATATCTACCTGATCATGCATGAAGTGATTAATTTACTTTTTGTGGGGGCCCTGCGCAATAACAATATTTTGACGTCATATTTTGACCAAGTGCATGAGTTAACCCATTAATTAATTCCTTGCGTCGAATACTTGGGAAATAGGCAAATAGTGCAGACCCAGATCAAACGCGGCGTCTGAACAGTACCTACACTATTTGCATGGGTATACTCTTCAAAATAAAATAAAAAATGATAAAATTAAATTCAACCAGACACCCCTTAATTGAGAAATGGATCCATCCATTTCATAAGGACAGAACATTCCACTGGCATAAATTGGTTAATCTGTATCTCTCCGTCTTCTCATACTGAGTCTATATCACATGAGCTGTGATAGTACCGTCGTGAAGAATTATACTAGACTAGAATTTAGTTATGGAATATTTCACCTTTACCGTAACGCAATACTAGGCACTGATTCGTATTTAAAACATGTTTTACGGTGACGTGAAATCGGGCCTAAGACAAAACAATATCGGTAGAGACACAGGGGACGTTTGGTATAATTACTTATGTAAATTTGGGCTAAACCTTCGTATTCCTCATGCTACCCGCAGTCACGAGCGATACCTTGGCATTCCTGGGGCCCGAGGAATACAAAGGTATCGCGCGGGTCTACCCAAGTAATTCTGCTGAATGTGCCCACTAGTCACGGAATTACAACCTCAAAATTGGCATATCCACATTATCTGCAAAGGTAAGAATTATAAGAGTACATGAACACACGCTCTGCCAAGTACCAAAACTAATCTTATCTGGAATACGCTTATAGACAGTACAGCCGAAAAGGCAAACAATACTCGAGCATGAATAAGGGAAAATGTCCTAGAAAGACAAAGGAGCTCTGTTTATAGACTCATGGAATAAACTGGTTTAGTCTGTATCAACATTAGGAAGCTGGAGATGGATCAACGTTGTGTAGCACGCATGGTCTATTCAGACAACAGACTTACAAGCAGTGCCACTTCTATACTCCAGGGGACTAATCTACAGGAGCGGAGAGCCCCAAACAGAGATTATCATAGTGTAATAGACTTCTATAACTTGGTGGACATCCCATCTGAAAGAGGCTTAGGACCTCTCTTAGATGGGATGTCTACCAAGCTATGCCTTTCTTAGATGGGATGTCCACCAAGCTCTGCCTTTCGTAGATGGGATGTCCGCTAAGCCATGCCTCTCTTAGATGGAATGTCTACCAAGCCATGTCACTCTTATGTGGGACGGCCACCAAGCCATGCCTCTCTTAGGTGGGATGTCCACCAAGCTATGTCTCTCTTAGATTGGACGTCCACCAATCCATGTCTCTTAGGTGGGATATCCATCAGGCCATGCCTGTCTTAGGTGTGACGTCCGCCAAGCCACGTCTCTCTTAGATGGGACGTTCACCAAGCCATGTCTCTATTAGGTGGGATGTCCACCAGGCCATGTCTGTCTTAGGTGGGAAGTCCCCCACGCCATATCTCTCCTAGGTGGGATGTCCCCCAAGCCATGTCTCTCATATTTGGGATGTCCACCAAGCTATGTCTCTCTTAGGTGGGATGTCCATCAAATCCACCAAGCCATGTCTCTATTAGATGGGATGTCCACCAGGCCATGCCTGTCCTAGGTGGGATGTCCCCAAAGCCATGTCTCTCTTAGGTGGGATGTCCACCAGGCCATGCCTGTCTTAGGTGGGATGTCCCCCAAGCCATGTCTCTCTTAGATGGGACGTCCACCAAGCCATGTCTCTCTTAGATTGGACGTCCACCAAGCCATGTCTCTCTTAGGTGGGATGTCCACCAAGCCATGTCCCTTACGTGGGATGTCCCCAAGCCACATCTCTCTTAGGTGGGACGTCCACCAAGCCATGTCTCTCTTAGATGGTACGTCCACCAAGCCAGGTCTCTCTTAGGTGGGATGTCCTCCAGGCCATGTCTGTCTTAGGTGGGATGTCCGCCAAGCCATGTCTTTCTTAGATGGGACGTCCACCAAGCCATGTCTCTCTTAGATGGGACGTCCACCAAGCCATGTCTCTCTTAGGTGTGATGTCCACCAAGCCATGTCTCTTAGGTGGGATGTCCCACAAGCCATATCTCTCTTAGGTGAAACGTCCACCAAGCCATGTCGCTCTTTGATGGGACGGCCACCAAGCCATGTCTCTCTTAGGTGGGATGTCCACCAGGCCATGCCTGTCTTAGGTGGGATGTCCCCCACCCCATATCTCTCTTATGCGGAATGTCCACCAAGCTATGCCTCTCTTAGGTGGGATGTCCCCCAAGTCCACCAAGCCATGTCTCTCTTAGATGGGATGTCCCCCACGCCATATCTCTCTTAGGTGGAATGTCCACCAAGCCATGCCTCTCTTAGGTGGGATGTCCACCAAGTCCACCGAGCCATGTCTCTCTTAGATGGGATGTCCACCAAGCCATGTCTCACTTAGGTGGGATGTCCACCAAGCTATGCCTCTCTTAGGTGATATGTCCACCAAACCATGTCTCTCTTAGGTTGGATGTCCACCAAGCCATGTCTATCTTAGGTGGGATGTCCACCAAGCCCAAGGTTGGCCGGGAAATACCGGTGGCGGGAATTCCCAGCGGTAATTACCGGTAATTCCCGTCCTGGGAAATACTCCAAATTTGGCCAAAGTGGGAAATACTGGGAAATAAGAAATTTTAGAGCTGTTTTTCTTAAACTATTCTAATATATTTCTTTGAATTTAAGTTGGTAGCACATATTTGTTATCATTTATATACATATCATGCAAATAAGGTTATAAATTACAGGACTGGTCACTACCAGAGGACACAACAGAAGATTCTTGGTTGTTTCAAAGGCTCTTATTTCAAAGAAAACTACCTTTAAAATTCTTAATTAAAAAAAAAAAAAAAAAAAAAAAAAAAAAAAAAACTGCAAAATCCATTCTTTTATCACTAAACAGTGTTTCAACACTGTATTTCTAAACACAAGATCTTTTTGTTGTCATTTAGTTCTCATACAAAGGTATACACTAAACTAAGCTGCAGTTTATCTAAAACCTATTTCCCTGGTTTATAACTACTAAAGATCATAGCTCTCTGCAGGTTAGTTAACATGTTCATAAGTTTGATCATACCAAAATATGAAAGAACCCTGTGAAAGTCTTCAAACTTCACAACCATTTCATAAAAAAAGAGTGTGTTCCACACTCCAGTTTCTTGCATGTGTCCCTGAGTTTTTCACCTGATTAATAAAAACATTGATGTGAGGACATTGTGGTCAAATGATTACCTGATGGAGTCCTGTAATGTCTTCTTTTCCCCCAAAGGCTTCTCAAGAGAATATCTATCTTATTGCTTAACTGTGCTTCCTATTGTAAGTAATGACTAAACACCACTGAAGGTGTGAAAAATAATTGTTTTAATTCAACAGACAGGTGGCAATTACTGTAGGTACTTTTAATCTAAGTGTGTTATAACAACTTATTGCTAGACAGAGACAAATGTACATGCACACTCATCTTCAGACAGTTTGTATAAGAAAATAATTTGACTGCATTTGCGTATCTAGACAATATTTTATCTGTATCTTTGTTTAATGATTAAATAAAGGGCTGTTAAATTATGCTTTGCTTTGCATATACAGTTGCATGGCTGTTATAAAACATAGTTAAAACTTTCTAGATAGATTAAGGGACCAATTTCCCAGTAATTCCCGGGAATTACCAGTAATTCCCGGGAATTACCAGTATTTCCCGCCGTCCTGGGAAATATGAGTATTTCCCGCCTTTTGCCAACCTTAACCAAGCCATGCCTCTCTCTTAGATGGGACGTTCCCAAAGTTATAGACAATCTGGAGAAGCGGTAATCATTCCGTCGGGCATGATTAATGTTCCTCCAAAACCTGAAAGTCTGACGGGCTGCAATCCCTTGCATCTTTTCTATCCGACAGGAATTAGCCTCGGTGTAAGGATTCCAAACTGGTGCTGCATATTGCAGTTTTGGACACGCAGGCGATTAATGTGCAGTGCCCTACGGTTTTCTAAGTGTCAGAGCTAAGCTGATTTTATTTCAGATAAGTGTTGACTCCAACCGAGTCTGACAACTGTTTTTTCCAAGATCAGCGTTTGGTCTGACTACTGCTCATGTGGCCTGCTGGTCTTGGTCATGGTATGAGCCGATTGCTTTAGTTTATCAGCTATACAGTTCATGCAAACGTAACTCGAGGTTGTCTTAAACTGAGTATTGGTAATCGACCTATATGGTTAGGGATATTTAATACACATTTAAACTGCGCAGTCAAAAATAACGAATAGGATCAAATATTGCCTACAACATTAGTCTAAGGAGCAAAACATGCTAATGAACACTTGAAATAAATTATTTAAGGAAAAGGTGTCATGTTAAAATGTTAAATCATTGGAGATAGAGAACATCCGAAAATGACAGAATTGAGTCTACTACCACTTCTTTGCTTTAAATATATATGTATACTTGCAGAACTGTTGTACGCGGTGAGCTTTGCCCTGACCGTTATCACCTATTAAATGAGACAAGGTTAATGGTGTAGAGTGACACAGCAGAGCAAAATACACTGAAACATATTACCAATTTGTCCACTGTCGAGAATAAGTGAACACCACATCTTTCAGGCTTATTGTCGAACAAAGAAAATATAGTTGACTCTCGTTATCTCAAACACTGATATCTCAAAGTACCCACATGTATCAAAGAATACAGTTTGAACACATTCCCTATTTTTCCCTTTACATTTCAACTTACATGATCTGAAACTACTGATGTCCCAAAGTAAATTTTCTGGGACCAGAAAATTTACTTGAGATATCAGTAGTTTGAGATGACCTTTGACTTTGGGGTATCGAAACTCGACTGTGTACAACTGTCGGGCTTGCAGTTTGTCAACCAGTGACAGTCGGTAGATGTTGTTTCAAAATATGGTAATTGTACTTCAAATACCTGATTGCAGGTGATGCAAACTACAAGTGGCACCTTGATGACGAGAGTAAGAACAAGGCTAAAGAAGAACTAAATGAAATCGACAGCGACAGGGCTAATGCTGTACAGACATTCAGAAAATGGGTTATAGATCAGGAAAAGTGGATGAAATCTCCCACAGGTAAGAACATCTTGACATGCTCTTACGAAAAAAGCAGCCCGGATCCAGGGGTGGGCTTTGGGGCTTCAGCCCCGCCACCTGGGCCTGGTTAGATTAAAATATATGTTGCGATATCTCACTAGAATCGCCTCGGCGAGGCGATTCAGATGAGATATCACAACATATATTTCAAGGCAAAATTATCAAAAGTTCTTATCTAATTGATCCCTAATTAAGTCATATATTTTCAAGCCCGACTCCACCCATGCACAGTACACACACATATAGCTCAGCACCTACAAGCCCCACCAGTTATCTAGAGCCCCACCAGTATGTGGTGGTCTTGATCCGGGCCTGAAAAGGTTTGGGCATTTGGAAGACTATAGCCTGTGAAACTGTTAGAACATTTGCAGTCCGCTTTTCTGAAATCCGTGCATGGGTGGGTTATGCGTACTCCGGCCTGTCTTCACATAAACACAGTCAGGTTTAAGCATGCCCAATTCGCTGCTGGAAAGTTAATTAATGGTACATGTAGTCGCTTACCATTAACAGCGATAATTAGGAAGGGGCGTACACTGATATTGTCTTTATATATTTTTGCTTTTAATACCAATATCGACATCCCTACCTTTAATTTTAGCAAGTGTATCAATTATAGGATAGTTTCTGATAAGAGTCTTAACTAGACAGACAGACAGACAATGTTGAGCAGTATGAGACTGCATGTAATAAAACGACTCGAAGGGCCTATAGATCTAAGAACTGTAATGCTTGCGCATGCATTGATACCTATATCCATGAAAAGTGAAGACTGTGTGGAAATCTGGGCCCAGTTGTTCAAAACTGATGACGTCGTTAGTTAACGAGACGTTAAAATTTCAAACGTTAATATCTCAAATACGCCAATATTTTTTGTTGAAAAAATGTGAGAAGCTTTTGCAATGCAAAAGCTTCTCACATATTTTTAATAAAAAATATAAGTGTATCTGGCTATAAAGTTGCAAAAATCTTAACGAGTTGACCTCATAACGAGCTCGTTAAGGTAACGATGCTTTGAACAACTGGGCCCTGGTCTTTTGCTCTGGATCTGTGTCACTTATATTTCATCGAAATGCCTAATCTTATCTATATTCAGATTTCGAGTTTTTACTTCGTTTCCTGCGGGTCAGGAAATTCAGCCAGCTTGGTGCCAGAGAGACGCTGGAGAACTTTTTGACAATCAAATCCAAGGTCCCTGAATGGTTCCAAGATGTTGACCCGGCAGATGAAAAACTTCAGTCACTTTACAGGCTAGGGTAAGTACTGTTCAGTACATATGCAGAGCTCTAGATAAGAGGGAGTATTTGGTGATAATTAAGGATAATTTTTATTATTCCTGCATAAAACCATATGTTGTTACCCCTTATCTGAACCGTCTCGACGAGACGGTTCATATGAGGGGTCACAACATATGGTTTGGACGAAAAATATGAAAAATTATCCTTAATTATCATCAAATACTCCCTCTTATCTAGAGCTCTGCATATGCACCCCGTATAATGTAAAATGCAGCTGCGCAGCTAGGGACATATTCATGATACGCACAATCAGTTCTAAGATATTTTATATTGGCATGCCTCTTATCAATGGCTATTGAAATCTTGCCTGATTTATAAAATTTCAGCATGCAAATACGTAGATCTTTGCATGTTGAAATTTTGTCAGTTTGCTTGCGTATTTGCGAACAGACAGATACGCCTTTGAACGTAAATTCCGACAGAGCGTCTGTCTTGCTTGAAAGATGTCGTGGCGCGTCCTACTAATCTCGGTGGCATTTCGAAGTAGACCGCAAGTGCAAATTCCATAGTTTAGAGCTACAGATTACTTGTGGGGTCGTGGGCGGGTGGAGCGGGAGAGGGGGGGGGGGAGAGTGGCGGTTAGCATGCTTTGTGATATTTTCTTATTTCATATTGAATACATATGTTGTGGGTTCCTAATTAAAATCGTCTCGGTGAGACGGTTTTCATTAGCCTGGAGGCACGACTTATGATTTATGAAGATCTATGTAAACTTATAAAAAAATATTTCTATGATCCCTTCTTATGTGGAGCATTGTCCCCGCTGTTCTTGCCGGTACATGTACAAACACAAAAGGTAAAGTTCTTTACAGATCAGAAGCAAAATACACGCAAATAGGCTCTTGGCAAACACGCACAATCAGTTCTAAGATTCTAAGATAGTTCATAGTGTCATACCTCTTATCAGTGACTCTTGAAATTAGACTGCGCACAATATATACTAAACATCAAAAGAAACGCCTACAAGTTTAGGTTCAGTGTTCTTTTGTAAGCTGATATATGGCTTTAAATCACATATAGCAGAAAATACTACTGACGTCTGCCAACAATATAAATTAGCGTCTTGCAAAATTAAACCTTGATTAAAGAGTTATCTCAATTTATCGTGAAACATTAAAACTTGTTGTAAGAGTTGTCTTTCCTTTGGCAGTATAACAAATTGTTTCCAAAACGCAGCTCTAATGTGTGGTTATGAAAAAACCGTCGGTTTTATTACCATGGTATTCTTCTAAGAGACATGACAGCAGTTTGAAGTTGAACACTTGTCAAATTATCTCCCTTGCAATTAAACAAATAGCAAATCGGGAAGTCCAATAACATCAAAAGCTCTGCAGTGCTACGAAACATTTCTTTGCAAAACTTTTTATTTTACTCTTGTAAATTCATTTAACCTCTTCGTATGAATGGTTTCTGTTCGTTTCAAGAAATACAGGGTATTAAAAGGTCTATGGGAAATCCAATGGTAAGCCAGTGTTACTGTGTCTACCTCCAACTTTCACCTGATTATTTTTCTAAAACGCAATCCTCGACTGCTTTGATTTTTTCCCTGTTCCTTACCCTTGCTGCGGACATTATGTCTGGAGAAAATAATTGACTAAGCATTTTATCGAATTAAAAATTCAGCTTCTGAAAGTATGGTGACTTAAAGTTTAACCCAATCACAAAAGCGAGCGTTCTGATCTCTAAAGTTTATGGAATATTGATGCGTTAAGGTACTCATTCTGTCGGAATATCATAAACAAAGTAACTTTAAATGTCTATATAAGAGCATGTACTTATACCTTCAAATAAATCGGGCGTATACATTGTATGCGTTTCTTTTGATGTTCAGTATATTTTAAGCTAGACCAGTCATTTTGCGTTCGTATCTATCTTTGATTCCGAAAATGATTTGTGCAACCAGCGAAGGCTCAGGTCAGACTGCATTGATGCCCGACTGGATTTAAATCTTTGCAATACGCATTCGGCAGACACATGACTCCATACTGACGTTGATGTTACTATATGACAAATTACATTCTTGGTGTATTTACTGAAAGTAGTACAGTAAACCATTGGCCGTAATGTAGTTTACCTTCCAATAATTACACTGAGACACGCGACGTCAGTGACGTCAAAATAAAAAATGGCTCTTTACAATCTCATTGAACGTCAGCGACGTCATGCATGCTGTTCTGCTGTTAGCAGAAAAACTGCGTGCACATATATCAGGCACGAGACCACAATTAGTTTTACTATATAGTTTCATTATCCATCCTTCCATGAATTTTTTTTCACAACACTTCAGGCACTTTTAACTCTCTTTTCCTCAAGTCTCTGAGGCATGACAAACACTTTTCAAACAGTTTAAACAGGAATAAACCAGCTTGTCTTTCTGCTGTTTTTACGGTAAACATTGACCCGTCAACTTATGAGACAAACTGCCGCTGTAGGGGCACCTATGAAGGGTGTGATTCGGTTCCTCTAGTTACCTCCAGAGCTGGGGATTCTGAACTAATTATACATTTTCAAGAAGCATATCCAAGGCTCCTTTCAGTTTGCTATAGCAAGCAGGATATTCAGTCAAACTGGCCTTCTTAGAAACCAATGAACCAGGGAACTATTTGTGCGAAAGTATATCCTGAAACCAATCAAGGGAAATAATTGTGGACTGATTCTTTTACTGCTTCAATTTGAGCAATAAAGATTTTTCATGAAATATTTGATTGAAACGAATGTTAATATAAGCAGTGTGAACTTAATTTTTTTCTGTTTTTTTATCGAAGTGTAAACTACATTGGGTCACGTGCAAAGTGAATGAACCCCGAAGGGGTTCATGTAACTACATTGGGTCACGTGCAAAGTGAATGAACCCCGGAGGGGTTCATGTAACTTTGCTAGTGACCCAATGTAGTTTACACTTCGATAAACAACAGAAAAAAATAAGATCATGTTCGGGGTTCATGCACTTTGCACGTGACCCAATGTAGTTTACATTTCGATAAACCTCAGTAAAAATGAAATTCATTCCTTAACTGAATCGATGTCAATTCGGGTCTGGCCGAATATGATATGCGAGAACTAATTGTACAAAGTGACCATATTTTACAGGTTCTACTATTCTCCAAAGAAGGTGGACAAATATGGGAGGCGAATATTTATACAAAAGCAAGGTAGCTTAAATTATTGAAACTTAACTAAAGTATTTTGCTCATGCTGTTCCCAAAGAGAAGAGAAGAATTTTACGTGCATTGTCCTCCCTTCTGACGTTTTACCAGATCAGTTATTTCGAATTTTTACGAGTTTTACGTAAAAAAGAGAAAGATGTGATAATAATTTGACAGAATAGTATTAAACAGCAAGAAATGTGTAGACTAGTGGCTATGCTTAATTTGAGATTGGCTTCATTCGTTTAGAATCATTGAACTAATACCATTATGGACATACTCATCGAGACAGAATAAATGAAATGCACTGTCTTTTTCAGACAACAGGGCTAGAAAACAATCACTGTATGCAAAATTATTGACATACTTGTTTCAGGGAAACAGATTTTAAAAAAAGTCACTGACTTTCTTCTGTATCCCATTCATTGTACTGTGTGTTATTTAATGTAATTCTATCTGTTGTACATGTACAGTATTGTGGAATAAATATTGTTTAAACTACAATAATCATTGACCATACAAAACGATTTGCAGAAAACTAACAGGAAAATTTAAAAAAAAATGAAAAAGTTAATTTTTGAGCAGACCCTGTCAAACAAGCTCGCTGATTTCGTTTCTTTGACGTGCTCCTTGCTTCGGAAGGATCCATATTTTCAGATTTTATTATTTATTCAGGTTTATTAGATATGCCGACAATAAAGAAAGAATACGGGATAGACTATGTGTTCAAGGCTATAGCCCTGATGTGTCACTGGGTGATTCGAGACGAGAACTGTCAAGTTAATGGTATTAAAGTGTTCATAGACATGTCAGGGCTCACCATGCAGCATGTCACTACTTTGTGGACCAGAGACAACTCCAAGAAAATTATGCAGTTTTATCAGGTGAACTTATATTTTAACATTGGTCGCCTGTATAGTCAGCGGTAAAAAATTTAGTGATATATTGCGTGACAAATCTCTGAGCGGACTAGTGCGACGTTATTCAACTCAACTGAACTTTATTATTAAGCTCCATTCGGATGCCATTTTGGTTCCTTTGGTTACGTCAATTTTCATTTCCATAACGATGTAACGTCGTTTTCTCGCATCAAAAATTACGAAATACATGTCAACGCCTCTGTTACAGTCGAAGTTGGCGGAATTTGTTCATTTAATCATGGCGGAAAACTGGAAAACTGTAAAGGAAACACTTGCGTTTTCGCCGTTTACCGTCCGACATGACCTTAGCTGTTTACCATGGACGTTAAGCAACAAATTATTCAATTTTCGTCGTTTCTCACGTGTTAGATTCGAAACAGATTCTTGCTTACAGTGATTTTTTGCCCCATATATTACTGGTTGTCGGTCAGTCGTCAGTCGCACTCGTGATATATTCACTCACGACTGACCTCCACTCGTGCTTCGCACTCGTCATATATTCACTTGACGACTGACCTCTAACCAGTGGTATATTGAGCAACAAATCACTATTAGCAAGAATCTATTTCTTAACTAATGTACAATGTCTTGTCCCCTCAGCTTAGCAACAGATAGGTAAAACAACACAAGAATACTTTTTAACATACCTCACGAAAAATAAACACAGCGCATACTCTGGTCAGCTTTTGATAAATTGAGAAATGAGCCGCGACAAAACCAACAGTGGCATGTCCACTCAGCCAAGACTCAGATCAGCCTGGCCACTGTCCGCATGGAGCTAACTTAGACCCTTTGCTACACTGTAAGCGCAAAACGAAGAGTCTGATCAAACTGGGCGGACACCCGGACTAATCTAAGTCTTCGTTGGGGCACATTCCACTTTGTTGGTTTTGTGTTGTAGCGGCTCTGAAATTTTAAAGTGGTTACCCAACATGTGTTAAAATTGCATACTCTTCTGTCACAATCGTTTTGCTGGCTGCCATAGTATGAGCCGCGACACGAGAAAACCAACAATGTGTTTGTGCGCCCAGTACAGACTCAGATCAGCCTGGGCATCCGCCCGGTCTGAGCAGACCCTTCGTTTAGTGCTCAAAGGGTAGCTTAGGGTCGAAACTACCTCCATGCGGAGAGCGAAGACTGATCAGACTGGGCGGATGCCCAGGCTGATCTGAGTCTGCGCAGCGCGCACAACCATTTTGTGGGTTTTCTTGTATCGCGGATCATATTATGAAAGTACCAATCATCCGTGCTTTTGTCAGGTTTTGGGGAGATTATTTTAGTCCAATCCGGAGTCAGTTGTTGTTTAGACATGGTTTAGATTCATAAAAGCAAACCATTTTATATTTTACCGATTTGTTCCTATTTTGGTTACTTATAAATAGTTTTGATTCATGTAACTGAGTCCTTGCAGTATTTTTTCTTATTTCATCCCATTCGTCCCAGTCCTGTGAGTGAAACGCAGACATTTGTTTGTTTCAGAATTCTTTACCGACCAGAATGAAAGGTTTACATATGTACCAAGAACCCACATTCTTTGACGCAATGTATGCCATCATACGACCTTTCATGAAAGAAAAGAGTCAAAACAGAGTAAGTTGGTTCCCAGCAAAGGCGAAGCTGCCCGTACGCCTGTGTGCATTGAACGCTTAACGATGTTACCCAGGTGGGTCAGCGGAACGTATCCGTAGCTGAAGTGAGCACTTGTCAAATGGGCAAAATATTTTTTATATACTTGCACTGTAAAAAAAATTCCGTAGACTTTACGGTAGAGTACCTGGCAACCAGCTGCCAGTACTTTTCACGTTATTGAGGGCGCCCGTAAACATTGGCGGAATTATCACGCAGAGTAGGGTAGAATAAGACAGGTATCATTTTGGTCATATAGCCCTTCAACACTAAAAAGGTATTTTCGAGTGCGGTGATTTAGGATAACTCTACCATATCGAGATTTCTAAACAATGTTTTACAGGCAGACGACCGAAAAAATATGGGGAAACGGACTGGCAGCTAGTTGCCAGGTATTCTACCGTAAAATGTACGGAATTGTTTTACAGTGTGGGCTTTCCAATTAATGTTTATGGTCTGTTTATTTAGACAAAATTGCTGAATTCAACTGGGCACTCCCAGTTACTCTATAGCCAAAGTATACATTAACTTTTTCGTTTCGGCAGACAGAATTAGAACATAAGTATTCAATGTCACTCAGCATAAGACAGCTCATAGTAAAGTATCTAAACCTCTGCTAAGTTGTAAGGTACACCTCCAACGGAAAATACTCTTGATGCGGAATTATTTGCTTTTTTCTCACAAAGGGCTTCTATTCATATATGGTATTCAGATATATGCACAAATTTGATCAAATCTGTAGACAGCTTACGATTTACGACTCATCCGATAGGTTTAACTCCGAAAAATCAGGGGTATTTTTTATGTATTTCGCCTATGTATTGATATCATCATAAACAAATGATGATGTCAGGGACTTGTTCTTTATGCAGTCTTTTCCTGTTTCCTTTTTAGATGTATTTACATGGAAAGAACATGGCGAAAGTTTATGAGCACATTGATATGTCATGTCTACCTGATGAGTATTTGCCAGATGATTATGAGGGACCAAGTGCTGGGCCCACCAAACAAATCATTGGTAAGAACAAAGTGAAAAATTAGTTGTTTGAGAAAATTCAGTTTTTGATACCTGATATTCCCTCTGCCGTTTTACTATCAGTCTCGGTACACAAGAGGAGTCACTGCATGTCTTTGCAGAAATGAAAGATTTCATAGACTGATTACCAATCGCAACTTTGCCGATGACTACTAAGGATTCGTGGATCCACAATTTGTGGAGTACTTGTCACAATAATGGACAGGCGAATACAATGTTATCTGAAATTATAATTTTTGTGTCCAGTTCTATTAACATGATTGACAGACAACTCTTATCAGACTGCCTGGCTTCGCAGGCTGATCTTAGGCTTCACTGTTATTAAAAACAGTAAAGTATCTTTCCTCGCATATTCTGTCCTAAGTATTCTAGTTTTGTTTTGATACAAACTGATTTGGGTACGAAGCATCTTTGATACGGAATAACTGTAGCTCTTATCTTGTTACAGAGGATATGATAGCGGACATGATGAAACCAGAGTTCAGAAACTACATCAAGGATCTGACCAGCTCGAAGTATGGTGTAGATATAAAGTCGAAACCAGCTGATCCGGGTCTACCACATGTTGCCTCATTCAGAAAACTCAATATTGATTGATGAAATATTGAAAATTAATGAACGTCAAATTATAGGTCAGTTATAGATAGTTATGCACAGAGTCGGAGATCACCAGATTCTACATCTATCCATAGTTGGTGACCAGATTTCGATCTAAATGGTGACCCCTATAATAGGTGCATTGACATTGTTTTAGTACAAGGAACCGGTAAAGGTGGTCGATACAGAGCATGGTTCCTCCACAAGTTATAATGACATTAAAAAGTTTTGACTGTACATAAATTATTAAGTCGCGCTTATATCTGGCGCAGAGCAACATATTTTCGCAAAAAAATTGAAACATCTATAAGGTAGACCTAGTTGAATTCCACCACCACCGCCATCTGATTTTAGGCTTTACCTAACCGTTAACCGTTAATTCTCAGTACCTGTGTTGTCTACCGTTATTCTGCATTTATTTGAATTCAAAGGAGCTTGATGAATATCTGAAGCCTACAGTTGGAAAGCTTCACGTCATGGATACTGTGAATGCAGCAATTGTGATGCTTTGTGACCTCGGCCTTCTTTTCTTTTATACCCCGCCACACTTTAGTGGCGGCGTATTATGTTTTCACGTTGGCCGTCCGTGTGTCTGTCCGTTCGCCCGTCTGTCTGTCCGTCCGTCCTTCATTTCCGTTCGATAACTTAAGTATTTATCAACGGATTGAATTCAAATTTTGCATATGCCTTTGTACTAAGTATGTCTCGCTTGGGATTGTTAATGGGCAAATTTCGATGGCACTTGTCAATGTAAAAAAAATGTTTCTGGCCTCAAGTTCCTTTACTACTTGGAGTATCATGATGAAACTTAATAACATGATCGAAGTAACAAAAGCTTTGTATGAGCACAGAAATTTTATCATTTTGGATTATCTGCCCCTACCATGGGGCTTTATACATGTATAAAATGATGAAAAAATCTATACAAAATCAGAGTTTGAAGCTTACAGCAAATGATCGGAGTGATCAAAGCCTCCAGTAATGTTCAAATTAACCCTATGGGTGCCACCTGCCCCTGCCTCCGGGCTATATACATACATAAAATTATGATAAAATTTATATAAATTTATATGAAACAGATTTTTCAGAAATTTGCAACTGACAGTAGAAGTAATAAAAGCTTCTTTTGGTGATTAAAATTTGACCTTTAAGGGGTTATCTGCGCCTGCCCCTTTGTGGCAACATACATGTTTCAAATCACCAAATTTATATTTGATTAGAGCGGTAAGTGATTTATTCCAAGCTCATAGTAAGTGATCAGAGTAATGAAGTGTCCTGTCATGACAAAGACCTTTTTCCATGTTCCATGGGCTCTGGCTGCCCCTGCCCTGGGGGAATACAGAGAAAAATAAATCTAGAAAAACCGATGTGTGAAAAAGGTTTGCAGTGGCGGGGTATCACGCAGTCGTTTGTGATGCTTTTATTACGTGTTCAAACCAGTCATATTTATGTCGACCCAGTACATTTTGAGGTGTCATTGCAAAGGCGAAATAAAAGTTCATTTGTGATGAAACCGCATCTTAAGTTACTTCATATTATTGACTTTGTAATACTTGAGAATCTTCGTCATATCAACCATTAACCCTTAAAGCGCCAAAAATTAAAATTGTTGAATTGGCAAACAGTGTAGATCCAGATGAGGAGGCTCATAGTGAGCCACCTCATCTGAATCTACACTGTTTGCCCTCTAGTGTTCGAATTCTCAATATGATATCGCTTGGACGAAACATGTTTTGAAATTCTGCAAACGTAAATTTTGTCGTCTGTTTTTTGGCGCATTAAGGGTTAAAGCGCCAAAATTTACGTCTGAAGAAAAGATATTTCGACCAAGCTGCATAATACACATATACACATGTGTACAGCATTCAAAGTCAGTCTAGAAGGCAAACAGTGTAAATACAGATGGGGCAGCTCACAATCAGCCGCCTTATCTGGGTCTACGCTGTTTGCAAATTATTTCACGCTCTAACTGTAAATCTACTCTTAAAGGCCTGTTGATCCAACAATAGAATGCCCAGAGTAAATGTAGTTTGGCTGTGGCGTTTAGCCTTCTGTGGAATGTTTTGTTTGTTTTTGTACTATGTCGTAGAAACATTAGAAGCCAAATAAAAGAAAGTTGATCTTTCTATAAAGTATGTTTTAGTTTTAAATCACGTGTACCTACAAAACGTTTGTAGATTATGGTACAGATGTTAGTGCTTTACAGTGTTATATTGGAAAATTACGCACACTATCTATACACTTTGAAATGCTGAGCTAAAATATCACTGATCACATTAAAAATGGGATGTAGGTGTTTACATGTAATTAAAAAGAGAGTACAAGTTGATTTTCAAAAAAATCCTAAGGCAGTCCCAGCCAGCACCTGATGTAAGTAGATGCAAAATTCGTGTCCGTCATTCTTAAGAAATAGTACTTAATATCACAGTCAAAATCACAGTACAGCTGCATGAGACAGAGTATCCTATGACTTGTTCTCGGGTTATATATATCACAACATTATACAACAATATACCACAATCAACAGAAACTGAAATGCCACCTGTTGTGAAAATGTTCACAAAAATCGGATAGATTAAAATTAAAGCAAAGTTAGTTCCATACTGTCGTGGATAAGCTTTGTACAGGCGATTTATCCACCTTCTATCTTAAACAACTGTAACCTTACAAATTCACATAATTGCATATCACACAGTGGCAGTCGTGTTTGTTAGAAAATAGTCTGGAACAGAGCTGAAGCTGTACATTGCACTTCCCCAGGTGTTGACAGCCAAGGTTAGAACCAATACAGCTATCAAATTCATTGGAAGCCCGGGTATTGCCTGCAAAGAAAGATCAGTTAATACATGTGGATATTGGGGATCTTACACTCGTAGTCATATGAAATTTATGAAACGAGCCCGCGAGTTTCATGAATTTCATATGACTATGAGTGTAAGATTCTGTTTATCATATGACCCTATAAAATTGGATTTTATCGCCTTCAACATGAACAATATTTCAATGAGAAAATGCATCGTTTACACGGAAGTTGTCAATGATGTTACGTGTACGCGCCAAAGTATTATTACACGTGTGGTCATCCACTGAATAACAGCGACGCCATATTATACAGCCATTTGCTCAGTCAAAACCCCGAGGTGCTGTGGACAACCTGATGCACTATTGCCTCGTGCAATAGTGCAACAGCACCGAGGGGTAATGGTTTTGACTGTACAACAAACATGCATGAAATAATTGTTCTATTACCCAGTCCTTTTGAAATATTGCATATGGCATTTTGGCAGATACGAGG
This sequence comes from Ctena decussata, assembly GCA_963989385.1. Taxonomy (NCBI): domain Eukaryota; kingdom Metazoa; phylum Mollusca; class Bivalvia; order Lucinida; family Lucinidae; genus Ctena; species Ctena decussata. The sequence continues at coordinate 75,980,572 of OZ022503.1, read as the reverse complement.
GGTGTTCGAAAAGTAATGCAAATGGCCTCATAACTTTGTTTAGGGGAAAACTGGGCACAAATGCTATGCATATGCTGAAAACACTACATTTTGTCTTTACAATGATACCAAACGCTGTACAAAGACACCTTTTCATATTGACTTACAACGCATTTTATTAGGCCCCTGTCATGCCACTGGGCTAATTTCATATGTAAAATAGTTTCAGTGTTGGGCATTCAAGTCAAATATCATTGAAAATACAAAATTAATCTTTGTCAGTTGCTTGTCCATTGTTGCCTACAATATTCATACAAAAGTTAGAAGGGTGGCAACTGTTATCGATTTATTCTTGGCAAAGCAATGCGCAATTCTTATGACGTTATTGAAATATACGTTAACGTCATTTTTAAAAGCTTGTAGCGGCTTCGTTTTTGGTATTAATTTGAATTTATTGACAGGTTTTCGTTGACCCATGTAAATGCTCTTGCTGAAAAGATTTTGAATGCTAATACACTTGTTTTCATTACGAAATCATTTAATTTTTGGTAGAAATGGGGAATTTGCTACTACATAATCCATATTCCCGGGCCAGTATGGAACCCAGATTTAAAAAAAATCCGCGATATTGTCAGGACAACATTGCCTGGGCATTGTCTTTAAGTTGCAAAAATAAAAACAAATCAAAGACTGACGATATATAAATTACGGCCAACTAAACTAAAATTCTGCAGTGTCTTTAGGGTATACCTCTTTCAAAGAAAATAAAAATGCGCCCTTTTTAAAAAAATACACCGTGTTTGCAGACTTTCCTACGCATAATATAGCTTTATGTGTTTTTGCAATCAGAAGTTCTGTTTTTATATTGGTTACCGAGAAATTACGTCATTTGCATTACTTTTCGAACACCCCTCGTAGATTTATCTTCATACAAGCAAAAATTAATATAGAACATAATACTATATTAATTTTATCAAACAAAATCAGAGCCCCAAAAACATAATTACCATAAAACTCCTTAGTACTAGGACAGATAGGTTTGGGCAAACAGTGCACACTCAGATCTGTCTGCTTTTTCAAGCCTGAAGGGGCAGTCTGATCAGGTCTACACTATTCATTATTCATTTTACACTCTCTCGATGTATTACTGTATATGTTTCATAAAACAGAACCCTACAAGTTTTAGGACATTGTGTTGGAGTGATATTTGTTTACATTGGGAAGTCAGTCACGTGAGCGGGTTCCCGGCTCCAATGGTGACCAGACCTACAGGCAGCATCTGACTAAAACTAGTATCGACCATGCAAGAGAACCATGAAAAACTAGTAGTCAAAACTGTTTCACGGTGGTCTACTACAGACAACACCGGCTAAAAACCAGTATCGACTGTGCAATAGAACCATGCAATAGTCAAAAACTATTGCGCGGTGGTCTAGCTCGATGTGCTAACTTTTACAAGCAAAGTCATACCATAGACAAATACTTTAATACAGCTTATGTAGGAGATTGGCTAAGAATATAAATAATTTATATGGACGGCTCAGTTTCTATTGAAAATGAAGATATACGCTATGCCTACCCATTGGAAATCAAAATTTAGTACTAGTAAGCTGAATATCATTCCGAATACTAACTCCGAACTTTTATTTCAAGTGGGGTTAAGACGACTCATCGTGCAATTGCGGGGTGACACAGCTGTCTTATCTTACTGTTGGCAGTCTGCACTGTTTAAGCGCTTTTTCACATTTAGACCCGATTAACTTTTACAGCAAGACGACAGCCGCTTTAGTGACAGACATTGTTCCCAATGCAATAATTTTGGTGTATATGCATTTTGCGCGCCTGTGCAGTCAAAGCAGTGGTTCTCCTAGTCGTTTTACAAGTGGCAATATTAATGGGATTAATTGTCATGAAATCCAATTTAGTCTTTATCACTAGTAAAATTGCTTCGATCTATACGGATTTGGGTAAATGCATTTGTTTTCTTCAAGCAGCGGTTTAGTATGTCTAATGTGTTGCATAACGTGTCAAATGTTTGAGCGAGTAAAAGTCAGTCTTAAAAACTATTTACCATATCAGAAATGCTTAGGTAACCTGTTGAAAATACAATGGCATTTGGTGGTGTAGCCACTGGCAGCATGAAAGCAAATGAGCAGGCAATAGTTGCTGAGATCATTAGATAGAGGGGATGAATTCCAACTGTCAGTGCCTGGAATAGATTAGGAAAGCAATATGATGAATAAGACGTAAATGGTAACGATTTTCTGTAGCCTAAATTTGTTGTAAATCCACAATACCTTGGACACAGTATATGGAAAACTGAGCCCAATCTCTTCTTTCAGCTGGTTTTATCCTTCCCTGGTTCGAAACAGATATCCATTTGCTGCTCGGCTGACAGCGAGGGCCCCTAGTGACTTGAAGTAATGAACTGCAAACCAAATCTTTATAATAAGAAACAAGGCCGCAGACACGAAACAAGAAAGGCAATAGACGTTGATATCGGAACTAGGCCCCGAGGTTATAAAACTTTTTCCGTGCTCAACTCAGCTGAGCATGAAAGTTTGCCTTCTAATAAACAGCAAATTACTGATAAGTACAGTTGTTTTCTTGCACAGTTGAGCTGAGTATGAAATTTTCTCTTCTTATTAATATGAAAATGCCAACATTAGTTGGCATTTTCATATTTATCAGCTGAGAAAATTTCATGCTCAGCTGAGTTGAGAATGAAAATGTTTTATAACCCCAGGGCTAGGTTTGTTCTTAAAGTATTTGATGTCAAACAGTACATATTCCATTAAGGAGAGGCTAAATATAGGCGCCGTGGTCAAGTCATTAGAAACGCTCGGCTACGGTGCAGGAGGTCACTGGTTCGAATGCCCAACCTGCCTGTCTGTGACTGAAAACTGGAAAACTCTATCACTCCAGCAGAAAATGGGTGTCTTTTTCGAGTATGTTAAACGTTACGAAAGGAACCAAACTAACCCCGCCTTTTATGTTGTCCCTTGAACGCCGGAAAGATATATCCGCAGTATAAATTATACGACTGGATTTTTTTTTTGGAACCTAAAGGACAATATGCAGTGCCAAGCTTAAGGTTACATGTACGGTTGGCCTCTAATATTCACATAATTTATTTGCCACAAGACAACGAAGAACCTTCCCAATTTAGCATAGGCTTCGCCTATATAAGTAGAATCTCATGTGTGGAAGCCATGTATGTAAAAATATATCTGGTAACCTTTTATTATAACGTTCTTGACGTAATGACTGGTTATGTCAAGCCAAGGAATTAAAAGAAACAGTTAAAACATTTTTATGAACTAAACATATTTGTTTTCACTGTTCAGGCGTTTGAAATAAGAAAGTTTAAAGTGAACGACTACACTTTCATAAAGAGCAACGTAGAGTCTATCATTTTCATTTTTGCCTCCGTATTCTAAGGACGTCAAACCAAAAGAATTCGTTCCACTCGAAGCAAATTCGACCTTTTTGTAAGGGTTATGTCGCCCAGGGTAAATTGGTTGATCGTTTTGGGTTTCGGGTCTCTTTGAGACCGTATTACAGTCTATATCGAGCTATCTCCCAGAGGGAGGGAGAAAGGAGAGTTATGATAGGTAGGAGAAAAAATATCCAAATAATCCCCACCTGCAACTGTTGCAAACACAGTAGGCCCTTGCCCTACTATAATCAAAATTAGTAGGACAGCCCGGCACTGATAAAATACTTTGCACCATGGCCTTCCCGAACATCCCCTCGTCATCCAAGGAAGCAGGTATAACGTTACAACAATTAGTCCCTTTGCCCACATAGCGGAAAACATAGGAGTGTGCGCGTACACATTCAAAACTTACCACAGAAGCCAATATTGGCATAAGTAGCGTTGCCATGGCAGTATTGCTTGTCACGTTCGTTGCCCCAGCAATTATAAAACAGAAGATTAGGTTCATTACCCAGGGGTCGTGCGCTGCAAATATCTTCAGTTCATTACCAAGCCAGTCCGATAGGCCGGAATCCTAAACGAGTAAAACGAGCTTTATAATTCATCTAGTGATAACAACCTAGCAGGCACACAAGGTTGAATCAACCTTGAATCAACATTGATTAAACGTCGTGACGTTGAATAAAGGTTGAGCCAACCTTGTGTGCCCACCGGACACAGAGCAATCACACATTAATGTGCATGCTAGCATTAATAGACTTAAAGAAGAATGGAATGCTTCAATTTTATTCAAGTATAATAGCGTACATTCTGCTTTAAATAAACATGACACGCCATTTTTGTTCGGCAGATTAAACACAGTTGCAGTGCACGAGTACATGACAAATGCTTATCAGTTACAGGAAAGAGAAAAACAAGTGAGCCGCGACACGACAAAACCAACAATGTGGTTGTGCGCCCAGCCCAGACTCAGATCAACCTGGGCATCTGCCCTGTTTGACCAGACTCTACGTTAAGTGCTCAAAGGGGAGCTAAGGGTCTAAGCTACCTTCATGCGGACAGCGAAGACTCTGATCAGACTGGGCGGATGCCCAGGCTGATCTAAGTCTGCGCTGGGCGCACAACCACATTGTTGGTTTTGTCGTGTCGCGGCTCAAGTAGTGTTTTAAGTACACTAAGTCGAAGCTGATGTTATAAAAAAGCTCAACAGTTTCCATTGCAGAATAAAAGGAAGAAAAGAAGAAATCGTAATTCCACTTTTCCGCTCTATTCATACAATTTAGAAACGTGTGAGCGCCGCTACCTAAATTCGGTGTCAGTTTACTAACTACAATAGTTTACTATATCGTGGTCAAATAAAAGATCAAACGCCTTAGAAAACACCTGGTACTGCTAGGGTTAAAAGGAGCATTACTCGCCTGACTAGCCTTTGCAATGGCGAAACCTCCACCCAGTAGTATTATTACACCCCATGAAACCTTTTTCTCCACTTTGGACCAGCTTAGAAGAGGGGTATAACTTGCGTTCTCTGCAAATACAAATTCATCGTACATGTAGGTATTAACATGTAGGAAGTTTTTAAATCATTAAAATATACTCAGTATATTAATATTATTTTAAGAAATTGCACTGCACACAGCAAAGTTGACAATCATAAGTCGAAGAGACAAGATGAAAATCAAATTCAAATGCTTTTACATTAAAAACAAGTTTTTACACGTTTTTTATTTCGTATCACTGGCACTTAAACAAACAAATAATTCAGAGTAATGATTATATTATCTGACTCTACAACAATTAGATACTAACTATAAATGCCAATGTATTATATATCATTATTAATTTAAGAACATAAAATAATCTAACGCGCGTCGTTTGGTTAAAAGCAAGGGCGTAGCTACCTATACGGCAAATACGCTGGTGCGTATTGAAATTTTGTCAAAATTGACAAAATTTCAAAACGCACCTGCATATTTGCTTGCTGAAAATTTATAAATTGGCCCAGATTTCAATACCAATTGCCAAAGTGGCTGAAATACTAGCTTTCTCTTCAGAAAGTAGAGAATAAAACATGGTTGTGCGTATAATGAAATTACCTCTAGTTACGCCCCTGAAAAGTATGTTATCATGAGGATTATAATACCTTCACCCTTTGACAAACAGCCAATACCAGGTAACCTAGCAGGAAGAATGAATAAGAAGACGCTGATAAGAATAGCAGGTGTAGAATCTGATATATATTTAATGTTTCTGGAAAAGAAGAAATGACAAATAGTCTCCGTAGTGTTATTAGCTGCTCTGCCAATCTTTATATCGCAACTATAACACCCCTTCTCCTCGGACAGCGGCTTCCAGGTGCTTCATAACATGCCTGTCTTGTCGACAGGCAACTGCATAACATTAACATTAGGGTATCAGCCGTGGCGCTTGTTGATTTGTTCAAGATCCTACATATCGATAGCTAAGCCTTGTGCATAAGGGATGTTCCGAGGCTACACGAAGACTTGCACTAAAATACGTATATACTTATGACGTTAAGAAAATTCCTTCCATCATGAGGTAGTCCTTGCTCAAACTGAAAAAGCCATTTTTTGTGCCACTCCACAATATCTCGTAAAGAATATTGCAGAAAATTGCGTTCAAACTTGATTAGATCTTTCTTAAAACAGCAGTAATTTGTGAATAAAAGTACCTATATAGAAAATAACTAAGTAAAATAGCCGTAAACTGCAGGTCTCACTTCTTAAACCAGATGTAAGCATCATAAAACTCAAAACATGATAATATTGATAATCTACAATATTCGTCGTAGCCAAGCGATCATACATTGTTTAAAACCGAGTGTTGTTAATCTAGTTTGACCTTTGTAACAGAAAATGTTATGGTTAGAAAGAATTGCAAACTGATACGTAAGAATTTCTTTCTATTACCCCTTGTATAAAACATGGCGTTTTGCAAAGTTTCACCTCCGTTTCTATTTACGCATGTGCATTTAAAACCTTTTTTATTTCCTAAAGTTATGTTGTATGTACATTGTATGACATTTAGCGCATAAACTTGTGCTATGGTTGGTCTGTTTATGGTGCAATTAGTTTATTTCAAGTCAATTTGTACAGCACCTAACAGAGCAACAGTGTAATAAACAAAGCAACATTGCGTCACATACTCAAACGTTCCAGATAATGTAGAACCCCATCCACTAATACTGGGCGGATCACGGAATAACCACAACGTCACTAACGCTACAAACACAAACAAAATCATCCCTTCGGCAAACCTAGAAAGAAAAGATTCAAACGTCAACTAAAACATTCCGCTTCATTTTTGTCAGACATTGAATATATAGAGAATCTTACACGAGTGGTCAGTTCTAGACTGGCTCCAGTCCTTGTGTTTTAATTGCATATCTGTAAGAAAGCTAACTCTACAAAGAATAATTTTTATATCAAGTAATTGCAGAGTTACCCTAGAAACACAACTAAATGGTTGGCCATCAGAGTAAAAAGATGCGTCGTTAAGATTTCTCTATTTGAATACATATAACCATTTAGCCTGGGAGCCAGGCTATGTCAGTTCATATGATTCTGTTTATCGCATGAACCTATAAAATGGGAGCTTATGGCCTTCAAAATTAACCTTATTTCAATAAGAAAACGCATTGTTGACATGAACGTTGTCAATGACATTTTATGTAAGCGCCAAAGTGTTATTACACGTGTGCTCATACAATTTCATGACACGATGTTATCCACTGCAAAACAGCGACGTCATGTGATAAATGTATATATATAGTATAAAGCGAAACATGGCACTTTTCATTTGAAAACGGAATTTTGAGATTTTACAGCCATTAGATATGGGACTTCATTAGATTTAAGATGACAATGCTCTCAGCCGCGACTTAATTGGCAATATAGATTACTCACGACACACAGATTATTTATCAACGTAAACAGGGAAAATAGATCTTATTTATCTCATTTGAAAGTTACTAAGAATGGGCTTAACTTGAGTATTCACTGGTTGCACAATGTCGAAAAACCTTCCCCATGAGTGGCGCTACCCAGACATTTAATCCATAAAAGTAGAAACGTTAAGAGGTTATTATTTATTATATGTTTTCACATATAAGATGTGTTCTTAGTATTATTAGTAAACCTACATCATTATGGCTGAAATTAGCAATAGGAAGAAACGTTAAACTTACGTCAAAAATCCCAAAGCCTTAGACTGCTTTGAAATTACAGTATTAATGGCGTTCTTGGATTCTTCATCTGTTTTTCTGAAGCAACTGAAAAGACAGATATATAAAACTTTAAGCTTACATGTATGCATTGTTTATTAGGAGAAGTTGCTTTTTAAATCTGCTAGGAAGCTTGAACGGCCAACACCATATTCTTGGAGTAGTATGCGATTAATAAGTATTGCATGTAAGTAACACGTTACTATATAATTTACTGTCATGACGTACCTGCCGCGGAGGAAAAACATCTGCAGCCAAAGCCATGCTAAAACCAAAGTCAGCAAAGACAGCGGAAAGGCAAAACCCATCCACGTAGCAAAAGATACTGGTGCTTCTGACTCTGTGCCATCTGACATTTTATTATATAATCTGTGAAGAGAAGAAACAAGGCATGTGGTATAAATGTAAAGATGGATGGATTGATGGATGGATGGATAGATACTAGCGACTTTATGACATTTGCAACAGTATTTTAGTCATATCAGGACGATGTGGGATGATTCTGAAGGCCTGTGTGCAATGGAGACCGTCTATTTTTTTTTAGAAAAAAAAAACAAAACAAAAACAAAACAAAAACAAAACAACAAAACAAAAACAAAACAAGAAAAAAAAAAAAAAAAAAAAAAAAACTTCCGCCTCCAGCGGGAACCAATCCAGGGACCGCTAGATCAGCTACATGTACCTTCTTATATTAATGTAGTTTGTATTTTGTCCGTAATTTTATCTCTTGCATAATAAAGCATTTATTTTCTTTTTGCAATGCTATAAGTTTTCTGAAAAATGGAAAGTTAAAATGATTTCTTTAGACATAAATCGATCGCTTCCAAATAAAACACACAGACGGGGTTGAAAATTTGATTACTGACATTCTTGCTTGATTGTAATCTACGAAAAGATATCGCAAAGAGTCTTTATGCGTTTAGCGGCGAATTAAGCTACATGTAATTTGAAAATTACGAAAGGTGCACTAAATGCATTCATAAAGTCGCTTGTTTCATGTACAACGAGCCAGCTTCGATAATTTTGCAAATGGACTGGCAAGTGACAAAACGCGTCTTAACGTGCAATTATTTTCTTTCTAGAGCAATTTCAACAGAAATGTGTTTCGGGTGTTCTGTCGAATAAAAATAAAGCAACAACTATACGCGCCTGGTTTTGTGATTGGTGCTAGAGGATTGTTGTTATGACAGAAAAACTATTTATCGTGACCATCGAGGCAAAGTGGGTACCATGGTACATCAATATTACTCGTAGAAAGAAGTTGTTATATTTTTATTTATTACAAGTGAGATTTTTACGATTCGAATTGTGCACAATTTCTGGATTCCTTTCTTTTCAATAAGATTTTCGTCTTACATACGGTTGTTTTTCACTCGTTAAACTCCATAAACCAAATTGTATAAGGTACATACTCATCTGCTTGTTGTTTTAAAACAAGATTAGGTGGACTCCCTGTCAGTGTGGCAATTCCACCTATGTTTGCAGCGTATGCAACAGACAACGCCAGTCCCTTTGCTAGTCGTTGGATATCCTCAGATCCTGACAGCTCACTGTCACCATTGACTGCAGAAGAGGTATCGCTTGCAAAAGAGATAAAAATATGTATAAAGTTCAATTCTAGTCGAATTATAATTTCAAAGCCTTTTACAAGAAAGATGGAAGCAGTTGCTCACTATGTTCCATGGCTTTATAAAGTATTTTGATAGGTATCATGAAAGACAGAAAATACAATAAGAAAAAAAATGTTAAAAGATAAATAGTGAAATATGCGGGCGGGTGTTTGGACCCAAAGCAACTACATGTGTATGTCCAGGAAATGGGTGATACTAAAACATCGACAGATAACGGACATTAGGATCACAGACCTCAATAATTTGACTCTTATTTTGGGGTCTATGACTGTGTTTCCAGAATATTCCGGAATTGTCAATGTTAAAATGACTTACGAGTTCGGACTTATGATTTGGGTATTTTGACCACTTCATTTGTTTTTAGGATATGCATGTATGCAAATCTTATCATGAAAATTGTATTTGTTTCATTTGGGAAATCTACGACAAGAACATGACATTACCTTGAACGCAACTGACATGTACAGAGTTTTCTGTCCAGTTCATTTGTGTAGCCATAACCGTTTGTTGTGTTCAGAGTAGGCACAGTATTACAATGCTTTAAAATAGACATATCTGGACCCACAATATGCAGAGCTGGTACTGTGCTGACCTTTACCAGAGTAACACTTGGATCGTTAGCCAATACTTCATCGTTGTTAACAAGGGATCTTCTTTCTTCAGATTTGGTCTCTTCTGGTGAAAATACAGTGAATTCTGGTTATTTAAACACTGCTATCTCAAAGTACTCTCTTATATCAATCTAAATCTTCACTATCATTCAAATTGTTTAACGAACATATGTCCTCTTTTCTTATCTTGTGATATCCCTTAAAATTCTAAGTATTGACCTTATGTCCTTTTTCTTATTTTGTGATATACATTAAAATTCTAAGTATTGACCTTATGTCCTTTTTCTTATTTTGTGATATACCTTAAAGTTCTAAGTATTGACCTTATGTCCTTTTTTTTATTTTGTGATATACCTTAAAGTTCTAAGTATTGACCTTATGTCCTTTTTCTTATTTTGTGATATACCTTAAAGTTCTAAGTATTGACCTTATGTCCTTTTTCTTATTTTGTGATATACCTTAAATTTCTAAGTATTGACCTTATGTCCTTTTTCTTATTTTGTGATATACCTTAAAGTTCTAAGTATTGACCTTATGTCCTTTTTCTTATTTTGTGATATACCTTAAAGTTCTAAGTATTGACCTTATGTCCTTTTTCTTATTTTGTGATATACCTTAAATTTCTAAGTATTGACCTTATGTCCTTTTTTTTTTAACTTGTATTTTGTGATATACCTTAAAATTCTAAGTATTGACTGTTTGCCATTTCACCTGCATCTTGAAAAACGCATTACTGTATCGTCAAACTAAACTGTTTCAGTTTTAGACATGCATTAAGTGTTAAATACAGCAAGGTTTGTCCGCCTGCACGGAGAGATAATCCACGATCTTTAGCGAGTGGATTATCGACCCTACAGGCGGACACACCTTGCTCTTTCTCACAGATCATGAGACCCAGTGTAGAACTTGCATGTAAATGGTATCTCATGCTAAAGATTTGGGTATCTGTGGGTCGTGCTATAATACCGAAAAATCGTAACTGCTTGTTAAAACGTACCAGCATGTTTATGTACTTCCTCCAAAGTATGAACAACAGCTTGTATGATTGGAATCATCATAGAGGTGGTGGCAGTATTGCTGATCCACATAGATAGAAACCACGTGGGTAGCATCAAACCTATCATCAGCCTGAACAAAAATATAACATGCACAATGTCATTGTTTATTCTAGCTGAAAAGCGAGTTAAATGTCTGTACTACTGAAAGAGTGAGAATTTGAACTAACAATATTGCTTATGCTATTTTCTTTTTCATGATATGATTTTGGCCCAAAAGATTGAACGAATCTCTCAAAATGTCATTTTAAAATGAATACTCCAGCATTATGCAGCTCCGTTGCAAGAGTTCCTATTCTACGTACGTGTAGTTACTTTATCAGAGAAATATTTGCCTACGTAATTTGTAATTCGGAACGGCTTTATTTTACACAAACAAGCATACGACAACGTAATTACGTCTTCCTACACATACAGTATCTATCTCATTTATCATCAAAATCGGCAGTGACTCTGTTTATTTTTTTTCGGTAAATTAATATTTACTTTAAATACGAAAATCGAGAAAAATAGCGTAAAACGATCTGCCAGTAACTAATTTTGAGTAAATTTACAGAGATAGCTAAAAGTGTACAGACGCCTGTCGTAAATGGTGCAAATATGCCATTTTCACAAAACCATCAAAAATTACTGCCGCATGTATTAAGTGTTTTAAAGCTTATAAAGTCTGATGCTGATAAAAGTTTCTAGCACCCTTCACTTCAGAACGTTAGCACCAGATAACGAATGCTTACATGGAGGGGTGTGCCCCGATAAGTCCCATCACTGACAAGGCTATTCGTTTATGGAAGTTCCATTCTTCTACTGCTACCGCTAACATTAGACCACCGAGAAACAACATAGAGGTATCCTGTCAAAGAATTTATACCGCATTTATTCAGCTATGTAACTGCGTTTTTTCAATCTCTAAAACGACCCTATCTAAATCAGTCATGAAATTCAGTTATGAGATGTTCTTTTACCTTCTACAGCAATCCCAAAAATCTAGATTCATCTTTGGTATTGTTTTGGAAGGAAAACCCCTCGTCGTAAAACAGTCGGATTACACAAAACATTAGCAAAATGTAGCAAAATATATATTGTTTTGCAACAGTTTCGTTCCATTCCATTGTTTTAGTATCACAGTGTATACTTGGCACAAATCTAGGGAGTATGGGTACATCGATATATTACCCCTCTTTTTAAAGGGTGCCAACATAAATGACAGTTTGGCTTTCTGTTTTCTTCCCTGGACGAAAAAGCCATTCCTGAAAGGATTGTGCTCTTCAAAGAAAATCTACAGGTCCAAATTCTTCCCTTTCAGAGTTGACTTCAACCCCCTCTGGATTGGGTTGGTTGTTTTGGGTTTAACGGCTCTCTGAGACAGTATTTCAGGCTACATCGAGCTGTCTCCCAGAGAGAGGGAGAAAGAAAAGAGGTATGATAGTTGGGAGAAAAAAGTTTAAAAGTAAAAAAGTAAGCCCCCCCCCAATTATCCAAATCAGTAGGACGCCCGGCACTGAATGTTACCCAGCACCATCGCCCGAACACGACCACCCCGACCCCTTCTGGAAAGCGAGTCAAAGATGAAATTGATCGTATTGCGACCCGGAACGTGTGCCAATAAGTTTATTTAGGTATACTATTTGACATAAAGTTTAGCATTTGAGATGGGATGTTTTAAGTTGTGCTTAATTTCCTCCCTCAGTCACACTATATTTGTATCCAAGCTGCCAGGTTTCAATTTTGTTTCAGTGGGGTGTTAGCAAGATGTGAACTGGGCTGAATTAAAGCCAACACCTTAGTTATTCTAAAAGCGGTTTCCAGTTACCGAAAAGAAAATACAAATTGCTGTAACGGCAATTTAGGCCAGACTTAAAACGTGAATGAAGAACACAATTTTTGGAAATTGCATCAGGCTTACATTTCACACTTATGTGTATCATATAATGTCAGTAACACCTACCGTGATATAAGTAGCGCTAATTGTCTTGGCATCGGCTACTTGCAGCATCGGAAACATAAATATTGGCAGCAGTGCAGTGACCGGTATAGGAATGGCCTCAGTTAGCCACAGAATGGCCATCACAACTATGACGTAAGCACATCGGGATTGCTGAAACGACATATAGGACACCGCCTGGTGAAATATGTCAGCTGATATCTGCTCGTGTTAATATACCTACCGACAAAAAGGAGGCTACATCAAATTTTTGAACTGCTCGCGCCTGATAAACCGGTCGACAAAAAAGATCAGATGTTAATTTCATATGACAGATTTCAGCGACATACAGTATTATTATATAATCTATAAATAAAACCCATTTCATTGTTCCAGAGGCTGATCACGTGCGGTAGATATAACTTCATGTCTCATAATTTGTGAAGTAACGTCTTTTAAAAAAATGTCGCATGGTTGGTGACGTAACGTCTTAATGGCGCACGATTTGTGAAGTAACGTCAACTGATTTGACGTTGCCCGTTCAACTGAATTATAATTAAAAATAAATTTCTTTTTTTTTTTCGATGTTCATGGAAGCATGAACACAATGGGTCATGTGCAAAGTAAATGACGCCCGAAGTGCGTTCACGCTAACTTTGCACATAACCTTTGTGTTCATGCTTCCATGAAGTTCGGAAAAATGAAATTTGTCTTTTATACTTACATTAAATTTGAAAATAATTTTGAGCATCATTTTCGATTTTCAAGATCAACATTTATAAAATATACGACGAAAAGCTGTCACTAACCCACGGGTAAGCCGCTTACTTTAAACGGCCGTCACCATGACGTGACATCAAATAGAAGTTACAACGGCCAATGGCGCCGTTTGTTTACATGTGACGTTGCGTACCAACGGCGTCGCGTTACTGACTGATGTTCATGGAAATATGAACACTGTTCCTCCGAAATAGGGTCATCTAAGGAAAATCAAAGGGAATGTAATTATTAGATATTAAAACAATTGGTCACTTTTCTTTCGGTGTACACGAAGTGTTAGTGAATAGTAAGCAATGTATTTTGACCTACGCTTCGCGTCGATCAGTATACATTGTGTACTATTCAATAACACTTCATGTGCACTTCAACAAAAGTCAACCCAGCAGGCACATGACGTTGAAATGACGTCGTACTGACGTCGATGCGACGTAATAACGTCGCATCGGCGTCAGTACGACGTCATTTTGACGTCATGTGCCTGCTGGGAATATTGTATAATATATGACAGACATACCTAAATGCAGCAACAGCAAATCTATTTCAACGCCAGCTTTCAAGTTATGTTTAAATTTGATCGAACTCATGTATGCTTGCGATATGAAGCATTAGTGAGTCATTAAACGTTTTTAAATTAGAGGTTCTGAAAAGAATATCGCTTTATCTTTTCCGCCGGAGATCACAACCATTTGCATAAACTTTAGTTCCACAAGTCAATAGAGGCTCTACATGAAATTTGGTTCCGACCAGCACAGTGGTTTCGGAGGAAAATAAGTTGAAAGTTGGCCGAAAGGCGATAGACAGCGGAGCCTTCTTTCTGTCCTCATTACTCTCAAAGATGCATTGATCAGGGGAGCGAAAATTTCCAGCTGTAAACAGGAACAACAAAACTGCACCGACAGGATTTTTGCTGTATGAATGCCCTAATATTATCATAACATATAACCATATTTTGTTTTCAGTGTGATACTGTGACATTATGACATTAAACCACGTGGTTAAAGTACCCATAGCTCAGTTTAATGACCAGTGACAAGTAAATATTACTATCGGTCAATTGAAAATATTGATAACACTAAGTCTTTTTAATATCGGACGCAGCAATATAAAATAATTTGGCAAAGTCGGATGCAAATACACCTTTTCGTGACCATGTTATACTATGTCGTCTCTATGTATTCCTCGCTCTTTAAAGTCTGTGTATTATACTGAGATCAATGCACAGTTGCTTACGGAGTTGGTCGATTTGGCAAAAACGATTTATACATGTAAGAAATGAACAATGCAATGAAAGAGTATCGGGTTATCTCTGATCAATGCCATTTTTAGCCTTAATAACGTTTTCTAGCTTCGAAACAGTTGTTAAAGCACTGAGAAACTGAAAAGCTTTCTGCGGAAGAGTAGTTCATGTAAATGTTCTGATTTCAGGGAACAGCACAGAAGACAAGTTCGTTACAACATTCTAAAGCACGGAGAGCAATCTAACCTGCTATTCATGTATTCTGTGAACAACAGAGTAGGTGCAGATTAGACTGCATAGAATGTGTCGTCTAATCAGAATTGAGGCTATATTTCCACTTGTCGATAATTTACAAAACGTTCGTATGGCATTCGTGCCATACGGCTATGGTAACGGCAGTTAGACGTTAAGGCCAAGTAAAAAAAATATATATGTGTGTGTTTAGGGTGACGGTTCTGAAAATGTTGGGTATGGTAGGAACATCATATTTTTGTATTATTTTTTAGACAAAAAAACATGCAGATTTGAACTTTCAAAATGCATAAGATTATATATTCTCAGAAAAAAATGGGAAAAAAATTCCTAGTTTTCACTACTGAATTTATATATATATATATATATATATATATATATATATATATATATATATATATATATATATATATATATATATATATATATATTTCAATTGGCCTAAGATAAAACAATCATTAAACTTTTTAGTGTTATTGTTCATCCGTCATTTTATTGGTATGAAAATTTATGAAGCTGGGCTGTCTATAAGATGTAATCAGAATAAATGAGATTTTACTTTTCGAATTTCATCGGGTGACACAGCTAGTGACTGCCGCTATAATTATTCAGGAAGCTCTGCATGGAATTAAAGCTTCTCAAACTAGCTTCATCACCCAATGAACGTTGATAAGTGAACTTTCAATTATTTTAAATTTGCACACACACACATATATAGCTGCTTGTATCCTTGTCATCAATGCGCGTCTTCCACACATATACTGTATTACGTTATTTTGGTTACATACATACATACATACATACATACATACATACATACATACATGTAAATTATGTAAATACTATTAGCCTATATTGTTATGAACAGTAAAAATACACGATATGTGAAAAATATGGTGTCGGTGTCGGGGAGGAGGAGCCGACAAAAAAAAAAAAAAAAAAAAAAAAAAAAATTGCACACACACACACACACACACAAAAAAAAAAAGAAAAAAAGACATATTTGCCAATGCCTGTCTAATGCATGTCTTTCATAAGATTTCAACATGTATACTGAAAGGATTTAAAAACTTCCGCCCATTAATTTTGAATATCTCAAAAATGAATGCAGCTACGTCCACCGAAATTTTACAACATATATATTCTCTTATACCTGATTATATCAATATACTGAATTTGAAATCGTTCAACCGAATCGGTTAGGAATAAGCACGTGTTCCTCGTGTTCTTAGTACCGTTTACATACAGAGTTATAGCTTCATGTATACAGTTTTCTAATGAAACATTTCTCTTACAATATCAAAAGGATTTTTAAAAGTTTGAACGCGGTATATGGCTTTGTTTGGCCTACCGCGCCTGAATATCGCAAACAGGTGCAGAGTTTTGGGCCAGATAAATGCTGAAATTTCAAAAAGTGACGTCGCGAGACAATTTTATGTGTTAATTAAGGCAAATAAAATCTCAGACGACGTGCACGGAATACATGAAGCTCAAAAGACCGTCAGAAAAACACCTAACCGAAATTAAAACCCAGAAATCATGACGTTAACTTACGTCGACGCCGTCTCAATCATAGGCTTTGCGCGACAGCATCATCCGCAATGATACTTGCAAATCAATGTGGATGACGTCACAATATTAAGACAGTAGAAAATGGTCTAAAAGAGTGTTGCATAAGATAACCCCGTCATCGCCTTTTGCATTTCAGAGACGTAACGCTGCTCTTTTACCGACGTCTTTTGAGTAAATGATACAAATAAACTGCGTCATTGTTAAATTTGATAAGTTTTAAGCATTTTATCGTTAAATATTAAACACTGTCATGAGTGAACAGATCAGCAGCCAGCAATAAAAAGTGGAAGTTTTTAAATCCTTTCAGTATATGTTTATTTTTAATTTGAATCAAACGAATATTTTTCATACATGATTTGAATAATTGTCTGAAAAAAAAATCACATAAAATGGTTAACGCATATACGCTATTGTCACATAAAACAGTGCAGATATATATTAGAGCCATAGAACGCGGCATTTGATCAATTTACACTTTGGCATAAGTGGTTGTTTATATAAATCATAGAATGGTTGAAAGAAGTTGTCATGTTACCTTTGTATTTACTTCTGTAACAAGATATATTGGAGCAAGAGTTGCAATTAACAAAAATATCCAAGACTTAAACTGCCAAATATTTTTGAATGCATTTTTGATGTACGCCATTTTTCAACTTCTCTCACTTGCTATTCACACAACAATATCAAAACATTATTTGAACGCAGGACTTCGGAAATGAGAAAATGATTAAAAGTGCATGTCCGGTATGAAAATGATTAGCTTCAATGTTCCGGCCATTAACATCTGCCAGTGGTCACCTGTCCGTGACCTCAGTATGTTTGATATTATTCCACAGCAATTTGTTCCCTTTATTTACTAATGGCAGATAATGGGTCAGAAACCTTGTGTTTTGGCATGTTGAAATGGGTGAAATGATGTTACGCAGATCTTTTTGTCCAAGTTTCAAACTAATTTATAGGATGTAAATGAGGTGATAGGAACAGCCCTCTTAGTTCGGTGAGTGGTGCCACCTACAGCATTCCGAAGCGCGGCCAGCCAAGTTCCATGTAACGTATTTTCTTCCTTCAGTTTGGTGAATGACAACCACGACCTACTCTTCCAACACGTGATCCTGTCACTGTGAGTGCTTGTCTCCTCATTATACAACCATATTGTTTGCATGCGGCGCTTTTTTAGTGTTTGATGTTAAATACATGCATAGCTGGCGTATATGTATTTTTTTGCTGTATACTCGAGCTACTCATTATATGAGCCGCGACATGAGAAAATCAACAATGTGGTTGTCTGCCCAGCACAGACTCAGATCAGCCTGGGCATCCGTCCAGTTAGACCAGACTCTTCAATTAGTGCTCAAATGGTAGCTAAGGGTCTCCATGCGGACAGCGAAGGCTCTGATCAGACTGGGCGGATGCCCAGGCTGATCTGAGTCTGTGCTGGGTGCACAACCACATTGTTGGTTTTGTCATGTCGCGGCTCATACACATGTTCACATTTTCATTGCTGTCCATTTATAGCAGCGACTTAAGTAAAAGTGGGGTGGATGGAGAAGGGTCAGGGTTCGCATAAGTTTGGCAAAAGTGATAACTTCACTAACTTGATCTGACTTTCTGTAAAGCGTCCAGTAGATTTTCTCGAAAATCCGTATCAGAAAAGACGCTTGCGTCACGTTGGATCCTAGATCCAGGAACAAACATAGCTCGTCGTGGTATAGAGCGTCATGATTTGTTAAGTTTAGTAAGTTTTAACAATATTCCATATAAACATATACATTAGTACATTACATGAATTTGTTGGGATCAGATAGCAAGCTAGAGCTTATGAACGCCTTCTCCCACATACCTTGATTGTTTCATTACTAAATCTAAGCAAATTTCGAATTATTTATATGTTTATGGCATCACGTGATGTTCCTTTACCTTTTTCTCCTCCGCATATTTGTGCTTACTACGGTATATTTCGTAGACATATGGTGTCAGACCTGTCCAATAGGCTCCCATAGAAAACAACGCAAAATGAGACCCATTCACAACACTATCCAAAGTTCAGAAACATTCACTGGCAAATAAGATACCATAATTAGATTAGATCAGCAACTGTACTCTTCAAAAATAGACAAATGAGCGTCGCCGCGACAAAACCAACAAAGTGGCTGTGGCTGTGATCAAATTTGGCGGATGTCCAGGCTGATCTGAGTCTGCGCTGGGCGCACAACCACGTTGTTGGTTTTCTCGTGTCGCGGCTCAAATACTTATATCATGACCGATTGAGTTTTTCACAGGATTCCCTAGATCAGTACCGCCTCCGTATTGCGTAAGTAGTAAAGGGTGCCACTCTGGCCTCATCGTCCGGAGACTAAGTCCACAGCCTGGGGGAGTCTCCGGCCGGGATGAGGCCAGAGATGACACCACTTTAGTAAGCTTGAAAAGGCTAGTTTGAAATAACTTAGTCTTTTTCAGGGTAAAAGTCTATGTAATATGGCATAGGAGATGTCTTAAGAGGCTATACAGTAATATGCGTCTGCTATGAGTCTCTTGGCCCTGTATCTCAAGACCTCACTATACCAGAGGCATAACTCTATAGCGTCAGTTGATGGTGTGAGTTGCTGTGGCATACTCTTGTTCAATCTGTTAAATTTCTGAGGCTTTACAGTAATATGCGTCTGCTATCAGTCTATTGACCCTGTATCTCAGGGCCTCACCATACCAGAGGCATAACTCTATAGCGTCAGTACTTGTTCCTTGGGCATTATAAAATCTTATATCTCAAGATTTTAATGTTCTGGACTGAAATTATTTCTTACTAGCCTTCTAAAGCCTGACTACTACATTTGATGACGAGAAGATCTCTGCTCCCAGAGCGCTTGAACTTGTGGGTATCTAGTGGAAGGTCCACATATCCACATTGAAATTGTGGAGCTGATGTGGATGTCAAGTGGAAGGTCCACATATCCACATTGAAATTGTGGAACTGATGTGGATGTCAATTGGAAGGTCCACATATCCACATTGAAATTGTGGAGCTGATGTGGATGATGTGGACTTGATGTGTATGCAAAGTGGAGGTTATGTGGATGATGTGGATCCACAATGTGGAGTTTCCACATGTCCACATCTACACATTAGACAAATCGGCTTACCCTGTCCCATTTCTGACAGATTGACACAATGCATCTCAAAACCTCACTGTTACAATAATAAGAACTAGGAAGAAAAGAACGAATAACAACAGATTAAATTTAGAACACTTTTATTTGTCCCGCTCACCTATTCATTACGATAGACAAAGGATTAGGACCGTCCCTCTGTCTTCGTTTACATAATGATCATTAGTCTTTTATAGTAAATAAAACTCTTTTGATAGGTTCCACTGCAGGTCTACTATTATTTAAATGATCTCAATGCTTTACCATCGCTGAAACGGTTAATTTCAAAGTCCTATCAAGAATCAATGTCACTGGGTTTCCTCTTCAACAGTTAAAGTTGGTCTTTCATATTCGTCAAGTTTTCGTTCAAGTAGATATCTTCTTTTTTTCACTGCATACTGCATCGCCTCTTCTTCATCATAGTCTTCATCTTCTTTCAATCTGTGAGCTGTTGATATTACTTTCTTGTGGATAGGATCTTTTCTCAAAGCAGACCCGAGTGCCACGAGGTCTTGATACTTGGTAACCAGCGTCGATCTGTATTTTGGTTTCAGTTCTTCATATGCCATTTCCTCAGCTGATTCAACATCGATGTTAGGTGTCTCCTGCATGGTATTTTCCACTGTTTCATCGAACTGATCTTGATTGTCTCTGTAAGTGCTTCTCATTAGTCTATCCCATGGACTTGTCTTTTGAATTTTCCTGCGTTTGGCTTTCTGTTTTTCCTCTTTACTAGCAGACTCACTGTCTGTCTCGACTTCTGACGGTTCTGTATCTGGATCGTCTGAGAGTTTACTATAATCATATTCTCCAAAGATATCATGTCCTTTCATTCCCTTCAAATATTTTCTGTTTGTAATTACATCTGATGCTTCTGAGATAGTACTTTCTTCGCTGTCAGACATAGTTGTAGTTACTTTACATACACCACTGGACATATGTCTTCTCAGGCTGTCTGATCTAGCAAATTCACGGAAGCAATGCTTGCACTGGTATCGACCCATTAACGACTGGTTGAAGAATGAAGTTATATCCTTTGACTCTTTCTTTTATAGTCTGCAATAGATATTGAAGAAGTTGTAATTGTGCTAAGTTTGGTAAATCACTGCAATTCTTACATTTTTACCAATTGACAGCACTTTTGTGAACTAAATGATGTAGAAAATTGTGGAAAAAATGTGTATTATTTAAAACCAGTTCTATTAATTCTGTCAATAATCTAACTACCAACTGAATTCTAACAAACCTACATTTAGAAAACTGATACAAGTTTCCAATGTTACTCAATCGTTATAGCATTAAAAAAAAGTGACTAACACTTTATTTCATTGTTTTTAACTCCAGCTTGTTCCCCGCCTGTCTGTTGATATCCTCTTTAGCTTCACTACGTCTATGACATTTCTGACCCCCAGAATCATTCTTTGTCCGTCTGGAACGTCTTAAATGTTTATTCTTCTTGTGTATGTATCCTTTGAGTTTGTGTTGTTTTTCTTTCTCCTCACGACATAATGAACGAATTTCTACTCTGCATAGTCGGCAATACTTTAAAGGTCTACCCTCTCTGAGCCTTTTGTCTAAAGCAGCTGACAATCGTTTCATAAGATATCGAATCTGTCCAAAGGTAGAAGGATTTCTTTTTCTTTTTTGTACAACAGGAATGACAGGCAAGCCTGAAGATTCAGAAGTTAGCCCACAATGTGCTTTTGTTAGGTTATTGGAACTACCAGGCATTCTGCTTTCTCTCAAGATTTTACTTGAAATGGTGACGTTTGTAACAGTGTGTTGTATTTATACTCATTTTGTGTTTCTTTTTTATTTAATTCGCCGCCTGAAATGTAACTTAATTAATGTGTTTCCAGAGCTGAACTGAATATTTTTACCGGTATCACCTTTGATACTGATATGAACTTGATCAATATAAGATTTTCCTACTGGAACGTAGTGCATGTTGACAAATTCTTTGTGTGACTGCTGAGAGCGTTTTGAATTCTCAAATGGTACAACTCTCAAAATAGGGGCCGTCACGTCACCAAGGTATGTATAATCAACTACATCTGAGTACACGTACAAGCGATTATGCAATATATTTAGGTCTACTCCATATTTGAAAGCATATGATTCGTTTCCAATGGGGTTTTCTGACATATCCGGATTAACTCCAAGAGCTTGTCCAAGTGAAGCTGGAAAGCGAATCCTGACCGGGTTTGGATTTTGTGCAACAACTTTTAGACGATTTGTGCTTTTAACGTAAGTAATGCTGATAGAAGCATTTATTTGTTTCATTAAAGAACCATGTTTTGTATCTATTACAGATTGCATCTCATCCACCAAATGCTGTGGAGAGTTGTAATTTCCTTCAGGAAGAAATAGTCTATATTCATGACAGCCCTCTCCACTAGCACACAAATCCTTTGTCGTATCTATTCCTTGAGCATTTAATACCGCTTGGTCCAGAAATGACAAAAAGAAAAAGTTATTGTTTTCTGAAATATTATTGACTCGAGATGGTGTAATTAATTCCACCAAAGCAACTTCCCACTTTTCGCTTTCGATATTTATCGGGTGATCTAGTCTCACAGTAAAAGAGCTTTGTGTGTTTTGAGGGAAAGTTTTCAGAGAACCATCACTCAGAAGTGTTAGATAGAAGTCCTTCATGATCAGGAGATGAATTATAAGTCATCAAATATCTTTAACGGCTTTGTTTTTTTCTCTTGCTTCTTACTTCTCTCTGTTCAAAACTAGAATGAATTCATATCTGAACATCACACTTATATACCGGATAGCATTTTGAGTTTCATATATTATTTCACACAATTCTCATCAAGATTATAGTGCCACAAAGAAATGCAATCTTTATTTCTTGCATGCCAGTAAAGACAAAAATATGCACTTAAAAATTTAGCAGGAAGAGTGTGCTGTACAGCTTGAAACATATCATTTATATCTTATTTCAATAAAGGTCATGTTACTATTTATAGTAACACATTTTAAAATATAAAAAATAATTAGAGAATAATAAAATCTACATTTTGGTGTTTATTTTATCAAAATCGGCCCAAAAATAACGAAGTTATTCAATTTTTTCATATTATGGTGTTATTACAAGGGAGGTAAATCTGTATTGACTTTGTTAATTCTATTAATAGACAAAACAAGTAGTAGCTTTCAGAAAAATGATACAAATGAAAGTGAATACCTGTATGTACGTATCACTTCAGTTATGAGTATATTTTGTGTTAACTACTAGCTTTAAAATAAAAGAAGCATCTTTTGCCAGGCATGTGCACTGCGCATGCGCGGAATTTGGAGGGTAAGAAAAGTGTAATAACTCCAGATTGCCTTGATGGATTTTCATAATTCTTTTTTTATTGGAAAGAGCAAGTCAAAACCTACCAAACGAAATTAAAATAAATTGTCAAACTGCGCATGCGCGGAATATGGAGGGTAAGAAAACTGTAATAACTCCAGATTGCCTTGATGGATTTTCATAATTCTTTTTTTATTGGAAAGACCACATCAAAACCTAACAAATATTCTTAAAATAAATTGTCACACTGCGCATGCGCGGAATTTGGAGGGTAAGAAAACTGTAATAACTCCAGATTGCCTTGATGGATTTTCATAATTCTTTTTTTATTGGAAAGAGCAAGTCAAAACCTACCAAATAGTCTCAAAATAAATTGTCACACTGCGCATGCGCGGAATATGGAGGGCAGGAAACCTGTAATAACTCCAAATTGCCTCAATGGATTTTCAATTTTTTTCTTTTATTGGAAAGAACAAGTCAACACCTACCAAATTTTGTTTCAAAATAATAAACCACAATATGTATGTACAGAATAGAAGGTAGGAATCAGATATAACTCAGAATTAGGATGTATGAGGAACAAGTGAACCCTGGGCAGTTGGCATTGTAACAGTGAGGTTTTGCGATGCATTGTGTCAATCTGTCAGAAATGGGACAGGGTAAGCCGATTTGTCTAATGTGTAGATGTGGACATGTGGAATCTCCACATTGTGGATCCACATCATCCACATAACCTCCACTTTGCATACACATCAAGTCCACATCATCCACATCAGCTCCACAATTTCAATGTGGATATGTGGACCTTCCAATTGTCATCCACATCAGTTCCACAATTTCAATGTGGATATGTGGACCTTCCACTTGACATCCACATCAGCTCCACAATTTCAATGTGGATATGTGGACCTTCCACTAGATACCCACAAGTTCAAGCGCTCTGGGAGCAGAGATCTTCTCGTCATCAAATGTAGTAGTCAGGCTTTAGAAGGCTAGTAAGAAATAATTTCAGTCCAGAACATTAAAATCTTGAGATATAAGATTTTATAATGCCCAAGGAACAAGTACTGACGCTATAGAGTTATGCCTCTGGTATGGTGAGGCCCTGAGATACAGGGTCAATAGACTGATAGCAGATGCATATTACTGTAAAGCCTCAGAAATTTAACAGATTGAACAAGAGTATGCCACAGCAACTCACACCATCAACTGACGCTATAGAGTTATGCCTCTGGTATAGTGAGGTCTTGAGATACAGGGCCAAGAGACTCATAGCAGACGCATATTACTGTAAAGCCTCAGAAATTGAACAGAATGAACAAGAGTATGCCACAGCAACTCACACCATCAACTGACGCTATAGAGTTATGCCTCTGGTATAGTGAGGTCTTGAGATACAGGGCCAAGAGACTCATAGCAGACGCATATTACTGTATAGCCTCTTAAGCCATCTCCTATGCCATTTAACATAGACTTTTACCCTGAAAAAGACTAAGTTATTTCAAACTAGCCTTTTCAAGCTTACTAAAGTGGTGTCATCTCTGGCCTCATCCCGGCCGGAGACTCCCCCAGGCTGTGGACTTAGTCTCCGGACGATGAGGCCAGAGTGGCACCCTTTACTACTGGCGTAAATAAAAACAAACCGCAGTGCTTCCCCTCAACCTCTGGTAGCATCCATACAGGAGATATAGTCCTGCAAAAGATATTGTGTATTTGGGGCTTACTGGCTTATATATGCTTCATATTCCAAGATCAAATCAAATAAATGCAACAGAATACCTTCAGGAATGAAAATCACAACCATGAACAAGGCAGCATATTTTATCTAAAGAACTATTTTAGCACCCTACGACCCCGGAAGCAATTCTTGACTGGTCTGACACCTAGAAGTAGCCTGATTTCTCTTACAGGAATAAAATAAATGTTTTATACTGCAAATTAGGACTGCCTGACAAAAACTGTATTAATATCAAGTTGATTAATGCAACAATTTTTTATAAAACTGCGAAAAAATGTCGCGTCTGATTTTGCGACAAACCTACGAGTAGCGCATGTGTTTCAAAGGAAGCACAAGGATAATCGACCGCTTTGACTGGATTTCAAAACCAATCCAAACCAATGGTATCCTATACTGAACTTCCAGGTGTTCCACTCCTAGAATAGAGAAAAGCATGTACTGAGGCCTTCTCTTCAAAGACTTGTTACTGATCTTGGACATGTGCACCCTATTTTCAAAGAAATGACCATAAATGAAGGCGCTAGGGCGATGACAAGGTTTTTCTAAAAATAGCCACCATCACCTTGATCTTGACAGTAGACTGCTGAAATGCAAATGTGTCCAAGATATTGTCATACTATACATTTGTGTGAAGTTACATCAAAATCGGTCCATAAATGAAGGCACTAAGCGATGACATATTTTTTTATAAATAGCCACTGTGACCTTGACCTTGACCTTAGAATGCTTTAACGTGAATATGTTTAAGATTTTATCATACTTTACATTTTGTTTAAATCAAAATCGGTCCATAAATGAAGGCACTAGAGCGATGACAAGGTTTTTCTAAAAATAGCCACTGTGACCTTGATATTGACCTAATAACATTAAAACGCAAACTCCTCTAAGATATTGTTATAATAAACACCTGTGTGAAGTAAAGTCGAAATTGGTTTATAAATGAAGGCACTAGTGCGATGACAAGAGTTTTCTACAAAATAGCTACCATGACCTTGACCTTTACCTTAGAATGCTGAAACGCAATGAGTCCAAGTTATTGTCATACTTAACATGAGTGTGAAGTTAAATCAAAAGCGGTACATAAATGAAGGAACTAGAGCGATGACAAAGTTTTTCTATGAATAGCCACTGTGACCCTGATCTTGATCCTAGAACGCTGAAATGCGAACAGAACCAAGATATTGCCATACTGTGACCTTGACCTTGACTCTACAACGCCGAAACCCAAACTTGTTCAAGATAATGTCATAGAATTTGTGTGAAGTTTAATCAAAACCGTTTCATAAATGATGCGCTAGAGCGATGAAAAAGTTTTTTTTTTCTAAAAATAGCCACTGTGACCCTGACCTTAATCCTAGAACGCTGAAACGCAAACATAACCAAGATAATGTCATACAATAAATTTGTTTGAAGTTAAATCGAAATCATTGTATAAATAAAGGCGCTAGAGTGATGAAAATGCTTTTATAAAAATAGCAACTGTGCCCTTGACCTTGACTCCATCATGCTGAGACGCAAACACGTTTGAGGTAGTGTCATACCCAATACTTTTGTGAAGTTACATCAAAATCGGTTAGTAAATGAGGTCGCTAGATCGATGACAAAAGGTGAACATACGTACATACATACATACATATGTACATGCGTACGCAAGTACGTAACAGACCCAATATCCCCTCCACAACTTAAATGTGCGAGGGGATAACAAATGCAACAGACTACCTTCAGGACCTGAACAAGGCAGCATATTTTATCTAAAGAACTAGTAGCACCCTACGACCCCGGAAGCAATTCTTGACTGGTCTGACACCTAGAAGTAGCCTGATTTCTCTTACAGGAATAAAATAAATGTTTTATACTGCAAATTAGGACTGCCTGACAAACACTGTATTAATATCAAGTTGATTAATGCAACAATTTTTTATAAAACTGCGAAAAAATGTCGCGTCTGATTTTGCGACAAACCTACGAGTAGCGTATGTGTTTCCAAAAAATCACAAAGATAATCGACCGCTTTGACAGGATTTCAAAACAAATCCAAACCAATGGTATCCTATGCTGAACTTCAAGGTGTTCCAATCCTAGAATATAGAAAAACATGTGCTGAAGCAATCTCTATAATGACTTGTTACTGATCTTGATCATGTACCCCCTATTTTCAGAGAAATGGCCATTCTGAAGGGTTGATTGAGTCTAAAAAATTGTTTTAGCTGCTACATTGTATTTAATAGAATGTGCATAAAATGCAATGTTTCACTCAAATAAATTGAATAAATGTCACAAAAAGGCTGCGTCACTTGCAATATAGAAACGTGATTGATATCCGTAAGTCTCGCAGACAATTTCTACAACATTGTTTCTTGATACGTTTGTTTTATGTACGAAACTTTTGTACTGCAAGGAATAATAGCTTATTGCCCAACTATGAAATCTCAGAGTTCCACAAAGTTTAGAATCCTCTCCGCGAGCTATATTTTAATGTTATTAAGAGGAAACGAGTGTAGCTACACCAACACTATTTTATTAGTTCCCCGCCTAATTAAATTTGTAAAGACTTATAGTGTTTCCATATTACAGGGTATATTTATTTGTCTTCAAAGATAACTGCTGTCTATCTCTCTGATTCCATTTCGTATATCATGGCATTTTCGATATCAGATGATTTACCCACTGACATAGTAACTTCTCCAATTTTGCAAAATACCATGAAATCTACAGAGAAACATATTACAATGGAAAAAGTAGATAATATGCAGTAACGAGCAGACAAGTTAGATAGCGATGACATGATTGTGTCATGATTGTGTGATAACCTGGAAATTCGCCAGTATATATAAGAAAAACAGCTAGTCAAAACCAATGAGCATACATCCAAGGGGCATCACTCAACCACTGAAATATTTACCTCCCTTGTAACAGCGGGGCATCTAACAGGGAAAACAAGAGGGCCATGAGGCCCTGAACCGCTCACCTGAGCAACTGGCAAAGAGGCTTTTTCATATGTCTGAAATTGTCAAAATATGAGTCTTGGGTTAAAAGTCAAAGAATTACCATGACCTCTTGTACTCATAAATCTTCATGTACTCATTAAGACAACCATATATACCTTTTTTAGGCCAAAATCTTCAAAACTTTTCATGAAATCTTATGTTCTAGCATTTTCCCATATTTGACCATGCCGCTAAAAAGGTCAAGGTAAACCCAAGGTCATCATTTAAAGAGTCTTGGTAGTACTCTAGTAATCTATGCTTCTTACCAAGTTTCAAGGCCATAGGTGTAATGGTTCTGGAGAAGAAAAATATTGAAGATTTATACCATAAATGGCGACCATATTGGTCCTGTGACCTGGACCATTTGAACAAATTTTTGTTCAATCAATCCCTGGAGGCTCTATATGAAATGTGTTTATAATTGGCCCTTTGGCTTTTGATGAAATGTTTGAAAATGTCAAAATATGAGAGATCTGGGCCAAAGGTCATAGAATGACCTTGACCTCTTGTACTCATGACTCTTCATGTACTCATTAAGATGACTGTATTTACCAATTTTTAGGCCTTAATCTTCAAAACCTTCCATGAAATCTTATGTTCTAGCATTTTCCCATATTTGACCTTGCTGTAAAATGCACAGGGTCAACCCAAGGCCATCATTTTGAACAATCTTGATAGTACTGGAATACCAAATGCTACAAACCAAGTTTCAAGGCCATCGGTCAATCGGTTCAGGAGAAGACGATTATTAAATTTTTTCCCATGTATGGGCGTGGCGGCCATGTTGGTCATGTGACCTGGACCATTTGAACAAATTTTCATTCTCTAAACCC
The DNA here is from genome assembly GCA_963989385.1 of Ctena decussata. Taxonomy (NCBI): domain Eukaryota; kingdom Metazoa; phylum Mollusca; class Bivalvia; order Lucinida; family Lucinidae; genus Ctena; species Ctena decussata. Next base: position 75,951,841 of record OZ022503.1, on the reverse strand, counting down.
CTGGAGGCGCTATATAACATTTGGTCATAATTGGCCTGTGGTTTTTAAGGAGATTGTTTGAAATGGTCAAAATATGAGCGTTCTGGGTCAAGGGTCAAAGAATGACCTTGACCTCTTGTACTTATAAATCTTCATATACTCATCAAGATGACAGCGTAAACCAAGTTTCAGGCCTAATCCTCAAAACTTCCAATGAAATCGTATGTTCTAGCATTTCCCCATATTTGACCTTGCCCTAAAAAAGGTCAAGGTCAACCCAAGGTCATAATTTGAACAATCTTTATAGTACTTGAGTACCAAATGCTACATACCAAATTTCAAGGCCATTGGCCCATTGGTTCTAGAGAAGAAGATTTTTAAAGCTTTTTACCATATATGAGCATGGCGGCCATGTTGGTCATGTGACCTGGACCGTATGAATTAATTTTCGTTCCCTCAACCCCTGAAGGCTTTATATAAAATTTGGTTTCAATTGGCCCGGTGGCTTTTGAGGAGATTGCTTGGAATTGTCAAAATATGAGAGTTCTGGGTCAAAGGTCAAAGAATGACCTTGACCTCTTGAACTCATAAATCTTCATGTACTCATTAAGATGACTGTAGATACCAATTTCTAGCTCAAAATCTTCAATAGTTTCAAAGATATCTTATGTTCTAGCATTTTCCCATATAAAAGCACAAGGAAGCAAAATTGACATTACCGTAAAAAGAGCAAAGTCAACCCAAGGTCATTATTTGAACAATCTTGGTAGTACTCACATACTCGATGCTACATACCAAGTTTCAAGGCCATCGGCCCATTGGTTCTGGAGAAGAAGATTTTTTTTAGGTTTTTACCATATACTGTGGGCTTGGCGGCCATGTTGGTCACGTGACCAAGACCCTTTGAACAACTTTTCTTTCCTAAGACCCCAGGAGGCTACATATGAAATTTGGTTACAATCGGCTCAGCGGTTTCAGAGGAGAAGTCGTTTGAAATTGTGGACGGACGGACGACAGACGACGGACGGACGACCGACGGACGACGGACGACGGAGCCTTCCCATCCTATAAGCTCCCCCGGAGCCGCTGGCTCAGGTGAGCTAAAAATCCTCTTTCCTACATGTAGCTCACCTTGCAAAGGAAGCAAACCCAAGCGGCGCTAAACGTTGAAAAATATTTAATTCAACGTTGATTCAATTCATTGTGTGACCACTACGAACAGAATTTAGCCACGACACGACAACACAAACAAAGTGGCAGGTGCGCCCAGCGAATACTCAGATCAGCCTTGACATCCGCCCAGTCTGATCAGTCTTTGCTTAAAGGGTAACTAAGGGTCTAAGCTACCTCCATGCCATCAGCGAAGACTCGGATCAAACTGGGCGCATACCCAGGCTGATCTGAGCCTTCGCTGGGCTCACGTGCCATTTGGTTGTTTTGTCGTGTCGCGTCGCAAAAAAGTGTCTTTTGGGAAGGCTCATTGTCAGTTTTATGGTCGCAATTTTCGTTTTACGGCGACGCGTCAGCGGAAACTTAAAACGCAATTTGCGACTATTAAACCGAAAATTTACCTCCCCAATTGACAATTTACAGTTTTTCCCGTTCTGATTTTATCCTTCAAAGCGTACAACTTTGCTCATGCTGTAGACAAGAATTCCAGGGTGGATGATCACGTGCTTTCTAGCATCATTTTCTTATGTCATTCTGAACAAGGAAACCCCGGGAATTCTTCACGTTCTGGTTAATGATTTCGTTGTTTCTGTATATATTTTTTCAAAAGAAATGTGTACTGTCCGGTTAGGATATTCAGAATGTAAACAGACTGAACCATTATTTTGCGATAGGTGAAACCGTTGCGTATCATAAAATGTTCAGTCTCTTAAATTAACAAGGTATTAAATTGACTGTTTTCTATCAGGCAATGTGTTGTAGTGTAGAGGTACCGTGGCGACATTGCAGACAGAAGGTTGCAGGTTCGAATCCGGGTCAGTTTGAAATCATCATTTTTTTCTATCTGCTATTTAAAATAAAACTTTATAATGTGATGCCTGCAGTTCTCCAGTCTAAGATTTTGATCTGCCTCTTATTTTACTTTTGATCTGTTTTTTTTTTTTTTCATTCCAAACATGCTATATTTATGGTTGGTTGGTTGGTTGGTTGTTTTAGGTTAATCGGCTCCTTGAGACAGTATTTCAGTACATCGAGTCGTTCAGGTGAGAATGAAAAAGAAAAAGAGATCTGATAGTAGAGAGAAAAATGTCCAAACCAGCCCAATCCGCACCTACTGCAAGTACACTAGGCCCTTGCCCTAGTATAACCAAATCTATAGGACGCCCTGGCACTGAAAGTTACCAATCGCCCGCCCACGACAACCTCTATCATATTCATTCAACATCTGTTCGTTTTGTCTAATATATCTGATACAACTGGTTTGTACATTTATTTTGGCAAAAGCAGTAGGGGCCTAAGCCACTATGTGCTGAAACACACATACACAGAAAATAATAATAATAATAATAATAATTAATAATAAAAAAGAAAGTAAAAAAAAAACGATGCCAAGGTTCGAACCTTCGCTGTCTTGTCTATCACACCAAAACTTCTACATCTACCTCTATTTAACCACTAGACCACAGCTGCTATTTACCTGAAGGGTTGTAAATAATAGCTATGTCGCTTATATGGAACCTTAACATCCCCATTTTGAACAATAGGCATAATCCAAAATAGTAAACAAACAGTGACGTCACTGTCACAATAGCCTAACTGGACAGTAGCCATGAGTACTGTCCAGTTAGGCTATTGTGACAGTGACGTCACTGTTTGTTTACTATTTTGGATTATGCCTATTGCTCAAGACAGGAATGTTAAGTTTCCATATAACCGGGTCATATAAGCGATATACTTATTATTTACAACCACTTTAGGATCAGAAACTGTGGCCTAGTGGTACCAGCGAAGAAGTTTTGGTGTGCCAAACAAGATAGCGAGGGTTCGAACCTTGACCTCGTTTTTTTCTTTCTTTCTATTTTTTTCTATTATTTTTTTTTCATTTCCGTGTATGTGTGTTTAGCACATGGTGGCTAAGGACCCCTCCTCTTCTGTGCCAAAATAAATGTACAAACCAGTTATATCAGATATATTAGAATATGAAGGGTAAATTTCAGTGCCGGGGCGTCCTACAAATTTGGATACTAGTAGGGCAAGGGCTTGCTGTACTCGCAGTAGGTGCGGATGTGGTCTATTTGGACATTTCTCTCTCCCCTATCATATCTCTTTTCTTTCTCATTCTCTCTTGGACGACTCGATATAGACTGAAATACTTTCTCCAGGAGACGTTTAACTCAAAACAACCAACCGACCGACCACAAAATATAGCATGTTTGGAAGGAAACATAAAACAAATCAAAATTATTATAAGATAAAATATTAAATTCTAAGACTGGAGAACTGCAGGAATCAAATTATAAAGTTTAATTATAAACGACAGATAGAAAAAAAAATGATGATTTCAAACTGACAGGGATTTGAACCCGACACTTTCTGTCTGCAAAGTCGCCACGTTACCTCTACACTACATCACATTGAGTGATAGAAGGCATACAATTTAATACCTTGTTTAATTCACAGGCTGAACATTTTACGATACGCTACGGTTTCACCTATCCCAAAATAATGGGTCAGTCTGTTTACATTCTGAGTATCCTAACTGGACAGTACTTGTATACGATATTGTGAGTTTTATAGTTTTTTTTTATTCATCGTCCCCAAACATCCGAAACCGAAAGTAGGTTGTGGCACATGAATGATGTTGTAGGTTAAAAACTGGGGGAGGTCTAAACGTGATAACAAGTAAACTCTCAGTAAAAACAACAACACCAGTTAAAAGTACATGTATTTATGAGCACGCATTTACTGCGCTGTATTCTATAAGACTGCATTTGGCAACAAAGAAGTTATCTTGAAACAAGAAATATCTTTAAAAAAGATATCGGCTTGGATTAAGTAGAAGTGTGTATTGTAAAATGCATGAGTCAGGTACATGTAAGATATCGAATGAACTGATCAGATTGTACAGGTGCGCATGTTGGTCTGTCTGTGTTGCATATAACAATAAGGATTGGTTGGCTGACCGCCCCATATTTAACCTTAAAAGTGTCGCAGTTTCAACACAACATCAAAAACTTAGACAGCAACAATTACTTAATTTTGTCTTCGATTTCTGTGTCAAGTTGTTTTGTTGGATTTATATTTTACATGAGCGACATAACAGGCGAAGTGTTCTTTGGCAAAACGGCGATTTGGACCGAAATATCTAGATTCATCACGACAGGGGTTATAGGCCGACAGTCAAATGAAACTGAAAGTAGAAAGAGAAAGCTAAAGTAAGCTACTTACATCAAAATCCCCGGTGTATTGAGTGGGCGTATTTATATTGGCCAATGAAATACTTAAAATGTAGATCAATACTAGGTTATACGGCTAAAGCCGAAAAAAGTAACCACGAAACAATCATTGTACTGGAATTTCCAGTATTTCCTGTGGCGTGAAAACCACGTGATTATCCATCCCTGAATTCAGACGCTATGGTAGCAAAAATAAATGACTTGCGCCGTGAGCATACCTGCCTTTAAAGACAAATGAGCCACGACATGAGAAAACCAACAATGTGGTTGTGCGCCCAGCGCAGACTCAGATTAGCCTGGGCATCCGCCCAGTCTGATCAGAGTCTTCGCTGGCCGCATAGGGGTAGCTTAGACCCTTAGCTACCCTGTAAGCGCAAAGCGAAGATTCGGATAAGACTGGGTGGATGCCCAGTCTGATCTGAGTCTGTGCTGGGCGCACAACCACATTGTTGGTTTTCTCGTGTCGCGGCTCAAATATTCTCTACTATATAGAACACACTCTCAGTCTATATTGGTTTTATGACCTGTTATGTCATAACCTATGTGAGAAAGAGCATTTCCTTTGATGAAACAGCAGTGTCACTGGACTGTTGCATAATAGGATTATGAGCCCCAATAAACAAGAATATTTGTCTTTAAGACATATGAAATGCGCATGCTAAGGTCATTTTGTTCACATGCATAGATTGAACATGCAAAAAGAAAGACAAAAAAAATGACGTAAAAGCTCAATTTATCTCGACCACGTTCCGCATGTGCGCAGCATATTCTGCGTATGCGCAATTCAATATGCGCGAAGACAGGATTTTCTTTGCGGAAGTATAGAAACAAAATAAATGTTATAAATGATTTAATTACATGCTCGGTTTTATTGATTGGGGGTAAAAAATATAATATCTTGTCGAAACAAGTCAGGCATTAACACGCAACAATATCACACAAATCTTCTAATTTCTTTAACATAAATAAGAGGACAACATTGCATTGTAATGGAGTATTGTTAGGATCTAGATTATGGCGGTTGAACCAGGTAAGAGTTGCACGTTTTTGAGAAGAGTTTTCCGTCATCGTGACTTGGCAAATCTATACACTCTATGCGGAGTGACTCTTGCATATTTCGAGTAAGTTCGGCATGATTCTAATATGCATTTTACGGCCCTTTCAAGAATATTTCACTTATGTCGAGCCGCTGGACGAAATTCGGAATCCACAGCATTTGAAGACACCTATTAAATGCATAAGAATCAGCGCTCTTATCCACTAGGCCACGGAGCCCAGTTTAAAGGAAAAATCCCCATATTCTGATGCAGCTGTGTTGTGTGCCCAACATGAGGTTTATTCATTGGCGTAGGAAATTAAAGCTTTTAACGAATTTTGAGCTATACCAACGAGTGAAGCGCGCGCAGCCTGTCCCCCATACAATCTGCCAAGCATCTTCGTTTTGATCTTAGATATACTGGATTCGTCCATTGCTGATCCGAGCAGGGAATACTCCGTTTAAGCCTTGTGCATCAGCAACCTTGAGTGGGTCTCAACAAACGTTTTAAGGCCCCTTTACACAAGGCACGCCGATTTCATATAAGATATATGATAACAAAGAACTTGAGACGATAACAGATGGTACTTCTTCATACATAAATTCCCTATTATGTTATAAAACATGTAACTGATATGCCCGTGTTTTGTTCGTTTTGATTGCGTTTCATAAAATACACAGCGTGTGATAAAACAAACTACAAACTTACATTCTCATGTAAATTTAAAGAGTAACTAGACTTCAGGAACTGACTGAATCAGATCCCAAACCCTATCCCCAACATCAAAGGGAAAGATTGACAAACACATCCCAACAAACAATAAATTACAAGTGATAAGCCGAGTAAGCAGCTCTTTCCCAAATAGGTGGCAACTCAGCTATCTATATTGAACTAAATAATTTAGACCAAGAGAAGGGTTACAACAGACTAAGCAAATTATACGAAATTGTAAGCATTTTTGACACTCTGGCAATTATAAAAATCTAGTCGAGTCTCTTCTATTCCATAACATTGCGAGGCCATTGGAGCACCACAGATGACTTTGCTACTTCTACAGCCTTAAGGCTGTAGAAGTAGCAAAGTCATCTGTGGTGCTCCATTAAGGCTGTAGAAGTAGCAAAGTCATCTGTGGTGCTCCAATGGCCTCGCCTTAAGGCTGTAGAAGCCGGCTGTGATTGCGACGTAGATTAAGGCTGTAGAAGCCGGCTGTAATTGCGACGTAGATTAAGGCTGTAGAAGCCGGCTGTGATTGCGACGTAGATTAAGGCTGTAGAAGCCGGCTGTGATTGCGACGTAGATTAAGGCTGTAGAAGCCGGCTGTGATTGCGACGTAGATTAAGGCTGTAGAAGCCGGCTGTGATTGCGACGTAGTTAGAGTCGTTGGCTCTTTCATGAAGTTAAGCAACGGAGATCGCGGTTAGTACGCGTGTACCTGAATGCATGACCGGTTGTGTGACTTCGTGGACGACCCGGCTAACTCAACATTTGGTGGCAACGGTGGGATGGGACATGACAACGTCCGCACCCAGCCTTGCATGATAAGGTGTCCTGGTTGCGCTGCATAGGTTCCGCCCGCAGGTCTGATGTGTGAGCAGTTGGTGGCTTCGGGACGAGGTCAAAAGAAAAGGCGTGGAGAAATATGCAGGTGTAGGTATATAATTTTAACTACTTCTATGGTGATGCAGGTGGACGGACGATCGGCGCCTCGTTACTGCGGCTATGGATCCGCTATGGAAGTGCGGGGGGGGGGGGACGTCGATATGAGAATTGAAATACTACTACTGGTGACGCAGGTAGAGTGTTGCTTTCATGGAATTAAGCAACGGAGATCGCGGTTAGTACCAGGATAGGTGACCGGTTGTTACCTTTTGTACCGACATAATGAGCTCATTCAGACTGGTATGACACAATGTTACAAAACACCTCTTATCCGTCTAACGATGGATAAAGTTCAGGTTTGTTAGTTTCATTAGTCGAGCTTAAACCCAGCAAGCACATGCCGTCGAAATGACGTCGTATCATGTTGCATCGACGACAGTACGATGCCATTTCGACGGCATATGCCAGCTGGGAATGAATCAGCAACCAGAACTTTTAAATGTTGCCTTTAGATTTAAAATTTGCTATGAGATAACAAGGCTGTCGGAACCTGAATTCTATGGGGACAGTAGAGTGTAAATTGAAAAAAAAAAATGTTGATCGGAATGATATCTCTGATCAATTTTGGAAATAGTATGAACTATTTTCCAGCTTCTTGATTTTCTCATAAAAAGCGCTGAACAAGAATTTAGATCTTTTTAGTTTGCAACCATAAGAACATATTTTCGATATCATAAACTAAATTTATCTATAAAAGGTAAAAATTCAATGTAAAGGTAAATCTCATGCATTGTCTCGCTTTTGTTTACATTCCATTGCTCAACGGGAATCCAGAAACAAACTAGTAAATTTTAGACAGTCTTATCATATTTCAACACAACTTGTTTCCACCACTTCTGCCAGTTATACACGGTAAAACATCTGCGGTAGAATACCTGGCAACCAGCTGCTAGTCCATTCCCCGTTATTTTTACGCGCGCCCATGAACATTTGCAGGAAACGTCACGCAGAGAAGAGCAGAAAATGACGGTGTTTTGGTCATATTGTCCTTCAACACCATAAAGTGTTTTCGAGTGCGGTCATTTAACATAACCCTATCATATCTTGGTTTAGCCAAAATGTTCTACTGGTAGACGAACGTAAAGATAACGGCAAAATCTTTTACCGTAAAATCTGAGGATTTTTCTTTACAGTGTATTACATAAAATAGCATACATTGTATAAACTTGCACATTGCCATCAGTCGTGGAAGAAGAACTACTCTTACAATAATTTTGCTTCGACGATTTTACCACAGGTAGGACTATAGAGACCTTAAGTCCTCAAAGCGCCGGTGCTCAAGACTACGCATCGCGGGTTGGGTTTCGCTGGAAGCAATATTCTGTCAGAAAATAAAAGGCGCTTCATTGCATAGAGACCTTCATAATGGCCCGCCCATCGTCCTGATATGACTAAAACACATATGAACAGGATGTAAAACCGCAAAGGCATCGATCAGCCATCTATACATAAGTTCCCTTGTTGATTTCCTGATTTACGTTTTCTTTTATTTTCGTTCACCGGGAGGTTCAAGGGTACCTCCCACTAGGCACACAACGTTGAATCGATATTCTAATGCGCCTACGAATATAACGCAACGTCTGATTGGATAACGTCAAAAATTTGCGACAGTACATATATATTCTGCAATATACTGTCGCAAACCCGACGTCATTAAGAAACGCCGCTTCTCATTGGCTGACGTATGATTTTACGCTGTTGAAAGCGTTCGCCGTGGATGTATAGCAGTAGACTTACTTAAGGCGAAATATGATAGAGTGCATCAGATCCGAAATTGTCATTTGCGGAGGTAAATCGTCGGTTTTATGGTCGCAAATTTTGAGTACGGTTATCCTCTAACTTAATCAACCTTGATTCGGTGTTGATTAGCTGCACCTGCTGGCATCGATGTCGAAGACGAAAATTTGAAATGTGGAGTTCCCTTTTCACGTTCCCTGTTTACGAGACGTCGCCCAATCCCAGGCGTGTTTTAATTTACTTCCTTAAGGGTGATACAATGTATCGATTGAATATTTACTAAAACAACCCAAGCATTTACACAGGAATGATACCATGCAAAACGTATGACTTCTTACAGTATATGTTATAACATTGAATCGCCTGTGTCAGAAAACATTAACTTTACACCAAACAAATTATACACTGATGAGAGTGGTATAAAATAGTTGTACCATAGTTTGCCCTGCTGTACGGGAGATAATCCATGAGCTAAAGCTCTTGGATCATCTCCTCGTACAGGCGGACAAACCATGATATATCTGTTACTAGCTGACTTATTTTTAGATTAGTGAAGGAATAAGCCGGTAGGATAATTGGAACAAACTATGGCCGTCGAACCAGGTAAATTCCATTGTTTTATCTCATCATGAGAGCTCTGTCGTGAGAAAATCTATCTACAAATTTACAGGTTTATCAGAACACAGTAGTCTGTGTCTGATTGAACTGCAGCTCTACACATCAGCAAAAGAGCAGTATGGAACTCACACCTGGTTAACTATTTTTTCAAGAATGTTACGAAACGAAAAAGAGTTGTTTCGAAACCAAAAAGAGTCATAGTTACCAAACGACCTGGTGATCAGGTCGTTTGGTAACTATGGCTCTTTTTTGTTTCGTAACAGCTCTTTTTCGCGTTTCGTAACACCCTTGTTTATACATAGTTAAGATAACAGAACTGATTTGCTCTGTATATACACAGTTAACCAGGGATGGAACTGGCACCGAGTCACCAGCACGTGCGATTGCCAGTCTAAGTCTGACCATGCGCAGTTTGCCGCAGTTTCTTCAGGGATAAAGGTTAAGTTTCTTTAAATTTATTTATTGTTAAATGTTTTATCAAAATTGTGTCAAACAATAACTCGAGACATAAAACACTATTCCTCTTTGTATCAGTTTCATGTTATGCAAAACTTAGTAACTGATATGTCATCATTCAAGTTGTTTTTATCACAAGTGACTTCGTAAATAGGAAACACGTTATGAACATAATGAAAACTTAGCTTGATGGTTACATCTTTATTTCTAGTATTCTATCTAAACGATTACCAAACGATTTATGTAATCTGTCTAATATAATCTGGTTTATTTCGTATCTCCAGCATCATTCTACAATGCTCTCTCATCCTCTGGTCATATTTTAAGCTGCCCTTGTTGTGCTGGCAAAGTCCATCCCTGTTTTCATAGCATTCTGTAATTCATTTCAATACACAAGAAAATTCCTACATAATCTCTTGATATTTCAGAGTCGAAGTTCATCAGAGCTTGTGATCTCTCAAAGCGACATTTCTGGCCTCAGAGTCGAATCGGGAGTCGCAATCTTTTGAGGATAAATGAGCCGCATCAAGTGACTTTCAATAAGGTGGATTCTTATTGTTCACATCGGGTCTATAGAGGCTTCACTGCTGGCAGAATGGTTTGGGCCAGTTCCGTAGACAGCTGATATGACTATTGAAGGCTCTGATCAGACAGCACTTAAGTTCAGTGTGATCGGAGCCTTTGCTTCTCACCATTGCAATGCTGTTTGAAATCGTACGATGTGGCTCAAATAGGAAAAGCATCCAAACAATATTCTTTGATATAAGAGGGTACTTTAAAATATCAGTGTTTGAGATAAACAGCGTCAACTAACTTTATTTCAGGGGACGCAACTTTCAAATCCAAACTTGGAAGCGATAGCAAGAAGAAAGCTCGTGATGAAATACATGAGGTGGAAAGTGACATAGTCAGTGCTGTACAGACGTTTAGAAAATGGGTATTGGAGCAAGATGCCTGGCTCAAATCCCCAACAGGTACTTCTTTCAATAGGTAATCTTTGTCGCTGGTGTACAACAATGTTTGATCAATCCCAAGGATCATTACAACGGCGTTGATCAATACGTCATTGCTTAAGTCAATCGGAGTACGCTCGGCCAATTCCGTGAATCACGGAATTGGCCGAGCGGTGTTCCGATTGTGCTTCAGTGTTATGTAGTCATACAGCAGTGAGAGACCTAACGTTTAAAAGCAAGCGCTCTTAACCACTTAGCCACGGAGACCCGTTTGGAGGTTAAATTCTGTCCGAACTTAAAAAGCACTTCATTTCAGGAGATGACTTCTGTAAAAAAATTTCGCTTACCGTCAGATCTTGTACCCTGTTATGTTGTACGTTTCTTGTAATCATGTGATTTATATTGAATAGATATTCAAGCACTTCATTTGCCCTGAGCCATTCATAATTGGCTTCACGGCCTTCTGATGTGACAACTCATTGATAAGGACGTAAACCGCTAGGTCTGTCATTTATTCAGTGTTGTCTAACTACTCAGTAAAAATCATAGACCCGAGGGTAAGTCGGAATCCTAGGGTTGTGTGGTATAATTTTGACAACAAACTTGAAGCGCATAGATACACTCCTAAGAGATATGATCCTGAATCGGAAGCATTTGCTTCTGTTCTTATTCCGGGCTACTCCAAAAGGGAACAAATGTTTTCTTTTGAGAGAAGCTTATTTTTGCGTTGTGAGGTTCAAATACATGTAATAGAAACTCAAATTCTTTAGTGCTAAATTGCGCCCCCAGCTTTGAAAGGAGAGGATAAAAACTTTATAACTCGAGTGATATTTCTTCGATGTTTATTCATACAACTGGATTATATTTTTTATCAATTGGTAAGAGTGTGGCACTAATTTATGGTAGTCAGAATTTGTACAAGTTCTAGTTCGTCTTGTCTGCAGATATTGAGTTCTTGCTGCGGTTTCTTCGAGCCAGGAAATACAGTCAGGTGGGAGCCAGAGAAACCCTTGAGAACTACCTAGCAAATATAACAGAGGTTTCTGACTGGTTTGCAAACGTGGATCCTGCTGAGCCTAAAGTCCAAGAGCTCCTCAAGTTAGGGTATGTTTAGACTCTTATAAATTTTGATTATCGCTGATCAGACGTGAACAAGGATATGCGTTGAAATCAGATCTGAAGTGGCTAAACTTGTTGTAGCCTGGTTTAATTTAAATTCGTGGTACTAGCCATCGGACTATATATAACAAACAATGCATTTGCACAAACAAGAAAAACTGTATTGTCTTAATCTAAACTTATTTTCTATCGCCGAATTTGACATGTCGTTCCACTGTTTCATTGAGTCTACATTGTAAACATCCACATAACACAGTCGCCATCTTGCAACTGGAATAACCTGACATCGCGGTAAATGGGCAGACACTTTTTTAGTCATAACTGTTGCAATGAAAATAATTTGCCTCTAAGGCTTTAAGAGCACATTCCCTTTACAAAGGGCTTTGTCCTCCAGGGAAGCAAACAGGAGGTCATCAGAGTTGTTCCCCTTTGTAACAATGGCGGAAAAACATGGAAGTGTACCCATGCGCCTTAAAACAATTTGCGCCTCCGCTGTATGGACACCGAACACACCCAGCAGGCACATGGCGTCAAAACGACGTTGTACCCACCAGTCACATGACGTCGAAATGAAGTCGTATTGACGTCGATGTGACGTCATCAGGTCACATCGACGTCAATGCCACGTCATTTCGACCTTGTGTGCCCGCTAGGTACTGTCGTCGATGCGACGTACTGACGTCGCTTCGACGTCATGTGCCTACTGGGCTGTGTAGGCGGGCTAGACGGGAAAACTTCTTCGGAAACTTATCTGAGCCGCTACATGACAAATCCTACAGTGTGGTTGTGCGCCCAGCGCAGACTCAGATCAGCTTGGGCAACCGCCCAATCTGAGCACAGTCTTCGCTGCCCGCTCGGAGGTAGCTTAGACCTTCAGCTTCAATTCAAGCGCTTAGCGAAGAGTCTTACCAGGCTGGGCGGATGCCCAGGTTGATCCGAGTTTGCGCTAGGCGCACAACCACTTTGTTGGTTTTGTCGTGTCGCGGCTCTATTTCTCTGTATTTGCCTACTATACATTGTTGACACAAAATGAAGTTGTTTCACTTTTCAGATTCTACTTTTCTCCCATGAAATTAGATAAGGACAATCGACGACTAATAATTGCACGATTTGGTAAATATTTCACTGTTGTTTAAAACCTTCTGATTCAAAAGTTTTTATCGTTTCCACGAAAATTACGCCCATTCTATTACATGTATGTAACTTGTGTAGCAAAGACACTAAGGTTCGGACATCAACAGATGTGTTAAGTTACATGTAGTGAGCGTCATCAGCCATCGTTTATTCTTTTTCACGGCGAGTTCCATTCTTCCGTCGGATGGGATACGAAACTATACCAAACACCAATCATGCTTTCACGGACACTCTGCTCATAAAACAAAAAGACGATCCCAGTATTCCGACACATAAAAAGCATTAATTTTCCGTTTGTCCCAACTATAAAATTAATGATTTTTTATTCGGTCCAATTTTTAAGCACATAAGAGTAAGATGAATAGATTTTACCACAAAAAATAGCAAACCGTACAATTATACGCCATCCAAAATTCGAAAGTACTTTATCAGGAGATATAAATTCCAAGAGATTATTACCCGACTTACCATTAGGCATATTTCTTGTTTTTCCTTCCTGTCATTGCCTGTTTTGATAGATTTCTTGCGGATTTCCCTATATAATTTGAATTTTTCGCTAACTATATGGATAAATATAATGCTTATTCCGGACGAAAATGCGTGTTAAACATACTATTGGCGCCAATAAGATCGCGTCAGTTTCACGCTTACAACAGTTTTGACATTTTGTCCATTCCGTTGCTGATTTGTATGAGGTGCCGTTTACTATAAATTCCCTGTTTGTGATATCACTAATTGAAATAAGTGATGCCACTAAATCGAATTAATGGTATCACAAATTAGAATAAGTGATATCACAAATCGATTTTTGGGATATCACTCACTCACAACTATTTTGTGATATCATTAATTTTGTAATATCACAAAATTCAATTAGTGATATCGCAAATTTATATCAACACTTTTTGATACCACAAAATCTGTTTGGTGATATCACTAAATTGACTTTGTGATATTCCAAATTTCAGTTTGTGGTATCACTAAGTCATTCCTGTTTAGTGATATCACTAAATCGATTTTGTGGTATCAATAATAATCAGTGATATCATAAAATGATGTGATATCACAAAATAATAGTTATATCACAAAACCGTTAAAGTGATAACACAAAAAGGGGATTTATACTAATATGACACCTCATAGGCTTGAAGTATCGTCATTTCAGGTTCTATAGACGCAGACAAGCTGAAAAATGAGTATGGTGCCAGAAATCTTTTTCGTACCATGTTCCTTGTTGCTAACTGGATGGTTCGTGATGAGCATTGTCAGGTGGACGGTATGAAAGTTCTGGTGGACTGGTCTGGTGTAACATTTCAACATGCCTCTACGATTTTTACTCATGGAAATGGAAAGAGATTCGTTAATTTTTATCAGGTAATATATCATCCTCAGAAGGTATTCAGCGTCAAAACAACGTCTTATGAACGTTGTACGGCCGTTAGTACCAGTAGTGATGTTCTACGAATGTTTGACTGAAATAACGTCAGGCCCTCATATCATGCATTCAATTTCCTTTTCTCGGAGACAGAATCCTACCCACTGGAACCAAAACGTTGACTCGACATAAAATCAACGTTTACTAAACGTCATAACGTTGAACCTACGCTGAAACTAATCATTCAATATTGTGTGCCTGCTGGATAACTGCCATACAGATAAGGCAAGAACACATAATATGCAAAATACTTAGGCATATGCTGTTCTTCAGTCATCCAGAATTATTAGAGAGGGGCCATGCTCAGGTGGTTAGAGCGATTTGTTATGGTGCAGAAGGTCACGGGTTCGAATCCAGGTTGAGCCAGCCGGCGACTAGAATACCGTTTATGTCACCCTATTAGTAGATGGATACCTTTTGAATGGATGGGTGGATGGATGGATGGATTCCTATTTAACGTCCTTGTCAAGAGTATTTCAGCCATATCAGGACGATGAGAGGCTGATAATGAAAGACTGTGGACAATGTTACCCCGTTAACGATCGAAAAGATTTCGGCCTCAGCGGAAATAAAACCCGGAACCGGTAGATCAGCAGGCTAACGCTTAACCCACTGAGCTACCTGGGATACTTGCCTTTTTCAAATCATAGCGAAAGAAGAGGGATGGGCTCCGCCTTTCATATGCTGATCCTAAGATATAGTAGCGGGCCTCTTACTCCCCCTCCTTCATTGCCCAAACGGCTACAAGGCTATGGGAAACCTTTATCTTTTGCCTTTTAAAAAGTAACCAACCAATAAACCTTGCTTTCTGAATGATCACCATACAATCATTATAAAATATGGCTTCTTTTCAGAACTCTTTACCAAAGAGATTAAAGGGCGTAAACATGTATAATGAACCGCCATTTTTCGACGCAGTATTCTCTTTCTTCAGTTCATTTATGAAAGACAAAATGAAAAGCAGGGTAAGTTTTGTGAACTGACTACGTACGGGATGATATACGAGGGGCGTTCGAAAAGTAATGCAAACGACGTAATTTCTCGGTAACCAACATAAATACAGAATTTCTGATTGCAAAAACACATAAAGCTATGATATGCATTGGAAAGTCTGCAAACACGGCGTATTTTTTAAAAAAAGGCACATTTTTAACTTCTTTGAAAGAGGTATACCCTAAAGACACTGCAGAATTTTAGTTTAGTAGGCCGTAATTTATATATCAGCAGTCTTTGATTTGTTTTTATTTTTGCTACTTAAAGACAATGCCCAGGCAATGTTGTCCTGTAAATATAGCGGAAATTATTTTTAATCTGGTTCCATACTGGTCCGGGAATATGGATTATGCAGTAGCAAATTCCCCATTTCTACCAAGAATTAAATGATTTTGTAATGAAAACAAGTGTCAATAAATTCAAATTAATGCCAAAAACGAAGCCTCTACAAGCTTTTAAAAATGACGTTAACATATATTTCAATAACGCCATAAGAATTGTGCATTGCTTTGCAAGGAATAAATGGATAACAGTTGCCACCCTTCTAACTTTTGTATATATATATTGTAGGGAACAATGGACAAGCAACTGACAAAGTTTGCAACGATATTTGACTTGAATGCCCAACACTGAAAAGATTTTACATATGAAATTAGCCCAGTGGTATGACTGGGGCCTAATAAAATGCGTTGTAAGTCAGTATGGAAAGGTGTCTTTGTACAGCGTTAGGTATCATTGTAAAGACAAACTGTAGTGTTTTCAGCATATGCATAGCATTTGTACCCAGTATTCCCCTAAACAAAGTTATGAGGCCATTTGCATTACTTTTCGAACGCCCCTCGTATTATGCGCAATAGATTTTGCAAAAGTATTCTTAAGCCTGTCTGTATTTCCAGTTTTTTTATTTCGAATTATTGCACCACTTGAAGACACATAAGCCAGTCATATTAGAAGCAGTTTCAGAAATTTACAAACAAATGGACATTTTTTATCGTCTAAAGTAACGCGACGTCAGTTTTTATACTAACTTACATAGTTGACATTTAGAGACTTGTACGCTTGGAGTCCATACGTTTACTGAAACTATTGTTACATGTAAAAACACAACATTGGAAAGTAATGCCCCAACGCCCTCGCAAGGTTATGGGACTGTCCAAACACATGCCTCTGTACTAATCGTACTCCGCTTCATAACCTCCTGAATGGACCCATGGAAGGATAATCGCCATTTCGCTATTTTGCCATAAACAAAATGTTTTTTTCGAATAAAAAACTGATGTCACCCACTAGCGCATTCTCATCCCATTTTGTCTTTTCCGAAAATATTTCTATGCAAATATTAAGTATACAAGGCCATCATTATATCTTCAGCTTCAGTTGTTTTTAGAGGTTTTTTTAAGAAGGTAATGGCATGGGAACATCACTGTGCTGTAGCGAATGAAGCGTGGATTGCATTTAACATTTTTAGAGTGTAATCAGAAGAAGAGATAGGCAGAAGAAGAGGTGGGAAGACAATATCAAGGAGTGGACAGGAATGGATTTTGCCAGCTCAACTAGGGCAGCTGAAGACAGGACAAGGTGGAAAGGGATTGTTTCGAAGTCATCTGTGGTGCCCCAACGACCTAGTAAGGTTATGGGATAGAATAGAACAGAAATAGAATAGAGTGTAACCCCATAAACTAAAGATGGGCTCGTTCAAATAATTCGGAGGGACAAGTACACTGGTCAGAAAAAAAGGGTAACATCCGTTAAATTCCGTAAACTTACTACATGTACTATCAAACGCAAGCAGGGAGACCTCTGAGAACCATTTGTTGGCAGCCAAGGTTATTAAAAGATATCAATGGCCATTATGGGAGTTTAAGCAAGGGAGAGAGCTGCTGCTTCGTCTGCTCTTGCTAAATTATTATGCAATGCATATGAACAGACTGTTGTACAGCCAATTTACCTTAAGGCCACTAAGGACACCAGAGTGCTAGCTTTGGCTACTTGAAGAAGGCTCCACAGACATTGGTGCCAGCATATGATACTACCAAATATCGTAAGAAATTGTGGCACTATCCCAAGCTACTATGACTGAACGATTTATGTGCACACTTATTAAAAGTTAGGCTGCTGTGAGATTTATAGAGGCACTTTGGTGTCATCTCAAGGTACGCTCTCAATATAATAACCCTTGAAAGAGTATGATGCTAGCTAAGGTTAGAAGAACGTCTGGGAGACTGTAATGGTAGCCAAGACTTAAATGGTAGCCAAGGCTTCTGCCAAGCACAGAAGAAACCGTGGTTCAGGATATATATTATCTACTAGACCACTAAACAGAAATAGGTTAAATAGGAAGCTATTAATCAAATATTTTCTCATAGACCACAAAAGTAATATTTTCCTTTCTCTTCCGTACACTGTAGATACAAGCTTCGTTAACCGATTGGTCACATGGCCACCACTGTTGACTTTGCAACAATTTCTCCTCACCTTTATCTGTTTCCTGCAGCCCTTAGAGAATCTGCAAACCCCAGACCTGTCCGTTGCTTAACACTGTTTCCATCTTTACTTCTTTTTGTCTGTTTATCTTTTTCCTGTACAGCTAAGGCTTTCATAAAACCTCTATTGAGACTGTTTACCAGTTCTGGTGACTACATGGCTTCTTGCCAATATTGTGGTGCCAGCTGAGAGTACTGACAGACCACAGTGGAGACTAGTACATAAACTACAAAACCGCATGACATAACATGGTTGCAACTGAAGCTGCTACTGAATTCCTCTATTTACAATACAGAACACTCAAAGACTGCTAAAATACCACTGTGGCTGCTCATAACATAATTATACTCTGTCCGTACTCTATGCCATATTGTGGTACCACCTACTCGATAACGTACATAACATAGCAATATTCTCTTTATACTGAAACAAGTACTTCAGATCTTAATAATATACAATAATAGAAATAGAGGATCTTACATGAGTGCTCATGTATTGTTGAATTTATTAAACGAGTTGGGGAAAAAGATAAGATGCGAGGCTCTGCCGAGTATCTTATCGTTTTCACCAACGAGTTTAATAAATTCAATAATACAGGAGCACGAATGCAAGATTCTGTTTATCATATGACACTAAAATCGCATCTTATTAGCAAATTTTGCACTAAAACGTAACGATTTCGCCATTAGAAAACGCGACGTGTTATGGACGTCAGTGCATAACGTTACGACGTAATTTGCATATTTAATCCACTAGTGGATTATCGTTTTTAATGCATGGCTTTATTACACTCTCAGATGCGACGTCATATGATAAAAAGTGTTATTAACTGGTGTAAGAAAACATTCATTTTAATCAATACAGTATGTTGCGCGTTGAAGGTATGTTCTGTTAAAGACTTGGTAACGTAAGCAACATTAATGTTATTGGCCCTATGAAGGATCGATAAGATTACTGCAGAGGATAACAAAGCACATTTTCTACAATAATAACATTTGTTTCCGTTTCAATGAGGACTCTGATAATAAGATGTAGTATAAATAACTTTCATTAAAATGGTGCAGTAACGTAGTCAAACTGATGGATGTGTATCTCAGTCGCATATACTAGGTATCTAAATTAATTGCGAAATCACCTGAAATATTAAAAAATATTCTTTTAATAAAATATCTACTTCAGATGTACTTTCTAAGCTCAAAAACATGAGTATTATGCACATTTATCACATTTCATTGAATTTCAGTGGGTGGGGTAAGGAAAAGTCATCATAAAAAATCTGCACCACTTTTGGTTCCGGCATCCACCCTTATTTTGACTCTCTATGGTAATACTAAGCCCTGGTACCAACAGAAATTTTCTACCTTATGGGTTGAAAAGAATTGCATTTCACGTCATGGGCCCCTAGACTAGTTCTTCAGACGGTATAAAAGTTTCATAATTGAAAAGAATATTGCAAAAACAAAACATTTTGAACTTTTATTTTCTCGAGGAAAATGGAACTAAATAATCTGAAACTGCAATGAGATTTTAAGCAATATACGAGGGGTGATCAGAAAGTTCGCGGAAAAGTATTACCATTTCTTTATGTCACATGCGATACTAATGAAATTTCAAGTAAACATAGCTCAATTCAGTTCGAGTATAATGACAAAGTTCTATCCAAATCGCGCAAATAATGAAAATATCAGAGTCTCTATGGCAACGTCACTTCACGGTATCCGGTCCAAGACGTTTTGACGTCGACGTCATTTCACTGTAATCTGGCGACGTAAACCAGGAACTGTGCTTAATCTTTTTCTAAATATTCCCCATTGACCACGATACACTTTCTGCACCGCTGTATCCACGAGTTGACAAAACATCCTCTGAATGTTTCAACGCTGATGTTAGCGATGGCGGCCTGTACTGCGACGGAGAGCTCGTCTGTATCGTCAAAATGTATCCCGCGGAGATAGCTTTTCACGACGGGAAACAGGAAAAAGTCACATGGCGACAGGTCAGGGCTGTTCAGAGGATGGTCTAAAATCTCAAACCCTAGCTGATCGAGTGCCTTCAGTCTTGTCGCTGCCCGATGTGAAGGGGCGTGTCCTGGTGGAATATTATCCACGGCAGGTGCTCGGCCCTCTTCTTCCTCATGGCCCTATGAAAGTGTCTTCTCAGAACCTAAACATGGTGGATAAAACTCTATGAATAATTTTTCGCATAGCATAATTTATTTGTATTTTAACTATAAAACTTAAGAATACAAACAGTTCGTTTAACACACCTGCTTGTAGTACGAAGCGTTGACTGTCTGTCCCTGGGGATCCGCATGCGCTAGGACCATACCTCTGACATCAAAGAAGACGATAAACATCTGTTTCTTGGTAGACTGGGCCTGTTTAAACTTCTTTGGGGATGGGGAACCGGGCGTCTTCCACATAGTCGATTGCTGCTTCGTCTCGGGCGTGTAGAAACTGATCCATGTCTTGTCCACAGTAACGATTCTTTCCATAAAGTTTGGTCCCTTGCGTTCAAATCGCCTCGATATCTTCTGGCACGATTCAGTCCGCATCCGGTTCTGATCATCCGTTAACATTTTGGAAATCAGCGAGCACAAACCCGTCGCATATTCAGTTTTTCATGAATAATGTTAAACACTTTCCCATAACTACAGCCAGTTCTCACTGCCAGTTCTCTCAGTGTGATCCGTCTATCCTTGTCGAGCAGCTCCTTGATGACAGCGACGTCTGACGGCGTTAACATGCTGGGCAGCCGCTGCGCTCGTCGTCAGTCAAGGTTTCCCGTCTTTCTTCAAAGCGTTTAAACCACTTGTAGGAGCAGCATCCCCATGGGCATTCGTCATATATTCTATAACTTTAATCCTGGAAAATCCGTTTTCGACACAAAACTCGATTCCGGTTACGCATGCGCCAAGTGTTGTACACTTTCATCTTCACTCTCGGGAATATCCCAATTTTCAAGCTTCCTTCATTGGTTTTTGGTGAGATTCATCCATTACCAGTAGCAGTATTGCTCCATTGCATATTCTGACTGATAATTACCTTATCAGTGGTCCAGATCCTTCGGATCTTTCATTATCTTTGTCCGTCACCGGTAAAAAGCTCACTTCCGGTTCGGGAAATCCCATTTGTACATGACTCATTTCACATGTACATGTACATGAGATGTTTTACAGTTTTACATGGTGCTTATCCAGACTTCCTGATGATATAATGAATATTGTCAGTGACAAGAGGGTAAGTAACATCACCATTTCCCAAGTGTTTCAGAACACTAAAAGACAACAGAAGCTTTTGCAGTTTTTCTGTTGTTCTCTGCTAGCATTCCTGTGCTTGTCACTGTTAGTAATAGTGACTGACTCCAGCATGGATGTTGACCCATCAGATATTGAGACCATTTACCCATGTGGCAAATGCTTGTCCCCTGTCACATATGATCATAAAGGGCTCCAATGTGACACCTGTAACAAGTGGTTTCATGCACCCTGTCAGAGAGTAGGTGAATCACTGTATGATTACCTCTCAAATTCTAGCTGTTCATGGCACTGTACTAAATGTAACAGCATAAACTACAGAGTAGGATCCTCTACGGATCTGAGTTCCTTTGCAACTGACAATCAATTCAGTGCATTAGATTTTACAGAAAATTTTAACCCCACAATCACATCCACACCCTCAAAGAGAAAGTCTAAACCCATGACTTTAAATTCTGACATCCCTCGAAAATAGCACTTATTAATTTCCAGTCAATCAAGGAGAAAAAGCCCCAGTTTTTCAGTTACGTTGAATTCTACAAACCCGACATTATCGTCGGAGCAGAAACCTGGCTTACACCCGACATGTATGATAGTGAATACTTCCCACCCGAGCTCGGTTTTACAGTTTACAGGCGTGACCGAGTAGATCAGAAAGGTGGCGGAGTCATCATACTTATCAACTCCAAATTTATCTCAGAAGAAAAGCCTGTATATAAAACAGATTGTGAAAACCTATGGGTCCAGTTGAACCTTACAGGATCCAAATCAGTTCTACAAGCCTCACGAACTAGATCAGTCCAGTATTGAAAAACTGAATAAATCACTTACCCTATCTAAACAATCGAAATCAACAATCTGGCTTCTGGGAGACTTTAATCTTCCTAAGGTTGACTGGGAACATCTCAAGCCTAAATCAGATTTAGTCATCCGACCTTCTACAGGGAGTGCCTTGAATCTTTTAGTGACTGTATGCTTGAGCAAATGGTGACCTCTCCAACTCGAGGTCAAAATATTTTAGACCTGTTTTTCACAACAAACCCAACCCTCGTGGACGACATCTCAGTTACCCCTGGTCTTTCAGACCACAACATTGTAATGGCCAAGGTTAAAGTTAAACCTGAAGCAACGAAGCAGGTCCCACGTAATGTCCCATTGTATAAGAAAGCAGACTGGGACCAGCTTAAGCAGTCTATGAGGGATTTCCACATAGAAATGACACAGTCTGACCTTGCTACCACAGATGTTCAGACCATGTGGGATAAGTTTGCTTCCAAACTGCAGCAAGGTATAGACACCTTTATCCCTGTAAGAAAAGTTGGTACCCGGGATGGGTTCCCCTGGATCAACCAAGAAATCCGCCGCTAAATACGTAAGCGAGACAAGTTGTACAGACGCTGGTCCAGGTCCGGTAGACCATACGACCATAACAAATTTCTCGAATACAAACACTTAGTACGGCGGGTTTCGGAAAGGGCCTATGAAAAGTACCTAGGCGATATCCTAGGTCTCAATGATGTAAGGGATGACCAAAATATGGAAGAACCCCCTAAGGTCAAAACAAAGAAACTCTACTCTCTGCTCAAGCACTCCAAACAGGATTCTACTGGCATTGCTTCCCTGAGAAGGGACGGACAGACTCATTCTTCTGAAATAGATAAAGCCAATACCCTAAATGATCAGTTTCAGTCAGTGTTTAGCCCCAAGACCCCAGTAAGTCTTAAGTCCCTGGCCCAAAAGTCATTGCAGGACTTGCACGATTCCGGTGTTGAACTCCCCTTCCAGCCCAGTCCCTACCCCAAAATGCCAGACATAAGCATTTCAGCTGAAGGCATTGACAAGCTCCGCACAGGCTTGAACCCACACAAGGCTGCAGGACCAGACAAATTGAAACCCATTGTACTACAATCATTACACAAAGAGCTCTCTCCCATCCTGCAGCTGATTTTTCCAAAGATCCTTAGATACTGGAAAACTACCGGATATTTGGAAAGAGGCAAATGTGTCCCCTATTTTCAAGAAAGGGGACAAAGACGACCCCGCTAACTATAGGCCCATATCTTTGACCTGTGTCCTCTGTAAGGTACTAGAGCACATTGTTGCATCTAGCCTTCTAAACACTTCACATAACTGAACATTCTCTATGAACTGCAGCATGGGTTCCGAGAAAAGAGATCCTGCGAGACGCAGCTTATCATGCTGATTGATGAACTGGCTAAAACTATGCAGATGGGCAAACAGACTGATTTGATTTTATTAGATTTTAGAAAGGCTTTTGACAAAGTTGCCCATGAAAAACTTCTTCAAAAACTGCATCACTATGGTATCAGAGGAGCCAGCTTACAATGGATTAAGGACTTTTTAGATAACAGGAAACAGGCTGTAGTAATTAATGGACTAAATTCAAACCTTATCCCAGTCTCCTCTGGCGTCCCGCAGGGCTCAGTTCTCGGACCAATTCTCTTCCTTGCATACATCAATGACCTACCAGAGCAGGTCAAATCAAGAGTAAGGCTCTTTGCAGATGATACTGCAATGTACCTTGCTCTTAGCTCATCGTCCGAAGGCAAGGTCCTCCAAAAGGACCTACTCAGCCTAGAACAATGGGAAAAGATGTGGGATATGAACTTTAACCCCTCTAAATGTCAGGTCCTTCATGTCACTCGTCTTAAAAACCCCATTCAGACTAAATACTTCTTACATGATATTGAGCTGGATAGTGTTTCATCTGCAAAATATCTAGGGGTCACCATCTCGGATGACCTAACTTGGAGTACCCATATTGATAATGTAACCAAGAGCGCTAACCAGACTCTTGGATTTCTGAAAAGAAACATTCGGGTCCATAATAAGGACCTGAAATCAGTAGCCTACAAAACACTAGTAAGGTCCCAGTTGGAGTACGCTTCAACAGTATGGTCCCCCCACACTGCCACTGATATACATAAAGTGGAAGCGGTCCAAAGAAGGGCTGCCAGGTGGGCAACAAGAGATTATAACTACACATCCAGCGTCACTGCTATGTTGAATGACCTAAATTGGCGCCCCCTAGACCAACGACGTATAGATTGCCGTCTTATAATGATGTACAAGGTCACATATGACCTTGTTGCCATTCCTGCATCTGAGTACCTTGTTCGCAACACTAGATAGTAAAGACATATTCATCCACTTTCATATCGACAAATCCCAACTTATAAAGACTACTACAGGTTCACATTCTTCCCTAGGACTATCATCCGTTGGAATGCCCTCCCACCCTACATACCGGTCCTTCCTACCTTGGTGCAGTTCAGCAGTGCTGTCTGCCAGGTAATCCATGTCTCTCCCTAAACACCAATTTCTGTTTTTATCTTTTAACTATACTAACACCCTTTATCGCACTGTATGCCGCCACTCCCGGTTTTCGACGATCAAATTGTTACCGTTGTGATTTCAAAGTGCACTGAATATCCAGGACCCAACTTATCATTCTAAATGACCATATAGTCTTTTCTTTTTCAACAACAGAGCATCCTTTTCCGTAGACACTAGTGGCGAGTTGACAGAGGAGGCCATATTTGATCACATGACCTGTCAATTTTTGGTAACCACACCTCCCAGTTTTCGACGATAGAAAATCGGTATTGTAATATTTATCATGAAATGAAAAGGAACGGTTACAGAATGTGGTTATGTTATTGCACAGTGTTTCTGATTTTAGCAGATGGGTATATAATTTTTTTACTGCTCCGAAAATATGCAGTGCATTGAGTTTACGTGACCTACTCCTAAAAATTTTGTTCATTGCGAAAAGGAGTCATTGCACAAGTGGGCGGGGCCTAAGTTTATTATTCTATTTGTATTGGTTGAATGCACCTTCTGACGAGTTTGATTTTAGACTGTTTACATTTTAGTAGCATTATGTCATAGCAACTCCTGGGCTTATCTCGGAACTGCTCACATCGTCGAAAACCGAGTGTGGTCGAATTCCGGGTGCTTGGCCATACAAACTCATTTCACACACTTTCCTATACATTTGTTCCAGCTAACCCCCTTCAGCACTTGGTTCGCCGGAACCCGTCTGTTGTCCCCCTCGGGGGTTAAGACGTAACGGAAGATAGATAGATAGATAGATAGATAGATAGATAGATAGATAGATAGATAGATAGATAGATAGATAGATAGATAGATAGATAGATAGATAGATAGATAGATAGATAGATAGATAGATAGATAGATAGATAGCAGCTCGTTGTTCAACGTTCATCGTCGCATCTGTTTACCGGAAACACGGCTCAAATACGGAAATGACGTCATGCCACAGAAATAACATCACCAATGTCGTGCTTAATATTCGCGGCATTTCTACTGTTAACGTTTTTGACTTACATGTATTTTGGTTTAAACATATTTATTTCAAACTTTTTTACAGTTCACATAATCATTGATACATTACAAATAATGGGATTGGAACGAAAGCACATGTACTTATAAAGTTCCTCTCCCTACATATTTCTAACATGTATACATCATGGCGACAGTTTGTCAAAATAGTTGAACCAAACTATCAGGTTAATATATAAATGACATCATTTTTTTCCAAAAAAGCAGATACAATCAGTGAGAAAAAAAAGGACACAGAAAAGTTTCCGAACATAAAACAAAAAGGGAAAAAAAAGAACTGGAGAGAGATCAGCGAAAAAAAAACAACAAAAAGAAACAACTTCAATATAAATATGCAATTTATGTAGTTGAGGATGAGAGAGAGGGCGCGGATATGCAGTGACAGTCGCATCAAATACAGCGATTTTCATAACTGACAAGAAAAGACCAACCGCATGGTTATTAATACGATTATATGATCAAAAACGTTTAGAGTCCAAAATGAATTTATGCACCTTTTCGAATATTACTTTATTTGTATCTAGTGGAAAAGAATCATTGCCATATAAAAAAAATGACAGCGAGGGAGTCTGATACTGTGACACTGAATTTAAGAGTACCGTTCGTTGGGCCTGATAGTGCCTGCAGTAAAAGAAGTAATGTTGGGCATTTTCTATGCTGCCACACTGGCATAGAGGGGAAACTGACTTATTTTTTAAACCGCATGAACTAGACTTCACGAAGTTAAAACATCATGGTGGTATAAATTTGATTTTGGGCCACATACGTCATGATGAGGTTGCTATGGAGACCATAACGATTTATCCAGAATAGATAATACATTTGAAAGTTGATATTTTAATAGCAAAGGGAAGAGTTCTCAATCATGTAAACATTTCATTAGTATCGCATATGAAATAAAGAAATGTTAATACTTTCCCGCGAGCTTTCTGATCACCCCTCGTAGACACAATAATGAAGTATTACAAATCACAGTATGTATACACTTTTGTTCTGATACCATTTTATGTATTTTGAAAGATAAGACTACACGGAAAGAACATGGCCAATGTATATGACGCAGTAGATAAGTCAGTCTTGCCAGATGAGTATCTCCCGGACGATTATACAGGACCAAGCGCCGGACCCATTCGACAAGTTGTAGGTAAGAAACTGTGTTATATACCACACGGACACTAAATCTGTGGACAGAATAACCCGACATGAGACTGCAACGAGTCTTGACTGTTAACCATATTGTATGGTGTACCAAATGGGTCAAAAGCGACGGTACCGTTCGAACGCTATTTTTTTACCGTTCGAACGCTTTTTTTACCGTTCGAACGCTAATTTTTAACGTTCGAACGCTAATTTTTACCGTTCGAACGGTAAATTTAGCGTTCGAACGCTAAATTCTACCGTTCGAACAGTAAAAAAATAGCGTTCAAACGGTAAAATTTAGCGTTCGAACGGTAAAAAAATAGCGTTCGAACGGTACCGTCGCTTTTGATCCATTTGGTACACGATACTGTTGCAAGCAAGTTCGACACACCGCTGGATATAAAATGGATTAAGATAATATTAATCATACTGTTATGTGCCTAAACTTTGGGACACCTAAAAATAATTACTTTTCCAGTTGGGACAAATGGAAAATTAATTCTTTTTTTTGGTGTTCCAGTACTCAAACACATTACGGATAGGCCATTGGCAGATCTATGAAACTTAGAAAGGATGGTAAAATAAAACGAGGGGTGGGGGTATTCCTAAGTTCATGTGAAACATAAATATAAACAAACGTAAATGATATATGTACATCAAAATAGGCATTGAAAAGCTCAGCTGATAGGAAAATACTATCCAAATCAAATGCAACGAACTTATCAATGTGATGATATTAAGGTGGTGATAATCACTGATTTGGGACAAAGACAAAAATCTGCATAAAATACTCAAAATAACACTGATCTTTCAAAAACGTAGCAGATGCCTTCTTTATGTTGTTTCTCATAATTGAGAATCCCAAAATGCAGCATTTGTTAACAAGTGTTTTTATAAAAATTTGGACACAGACTGCATCGTTTTTCATCTGCTCAGCCTGATAATGTGTGAAAGAGTTTGAAAAAATAATGGCTAGGGCGCTCTCCATTATGCAACAAGGAACTCTAAGCACTAAGTATATTTTCAATAATGATATTATTTTTTCAGATTTATTCGCAGAAAACACCCTTTGATCTTCTCTTATAAAAACACTTTATAACATTAACAAATGCTCATTTTGGGATTCTAAATTATGAGAAACAACATAAAGAAGGCATCTGCTAAGTTTTGGACAGTTCAGTGTTATTTTGAGTATTTTATGCAGATTTTTGTCTTTGTCCCAAATCAGTGATTATCACCACCTTAAGATAAGTAACAGTTTGCTACAGGACATTGCAGGTTATGCTAATTTCCACGACCACAGTGACGATATAAATGTAACGGGACTTCATATTATTGAAGGAAGTTTACCCATTATACAGGGCTGCGGAAATCCTATGCCCGACTTGTCCTACTTGTCCAGTTTTACTCTGGACAAGTGAGAAATTTTAGTTTACTTGCCCTGGGACAAGTAGTCAAAGTGTCATCAGTGGCAAGTATTTCAGGATAATTCTGAGATATTCTTCATATTTTCTCATGAAATGAAAACATATGTTGTGTGTTCCTATTAGAATTGCCTCACCGAGGCAATTCTAACAGATGCCCACAACATATGTTTTATTTTTAAACTACGTGACAGTTAGCCAAAAACTTTGAAGTTCAACTCTTCCTCTATTCATTATCTATTATTCTTTCTTTATTTCATGTGTACCGTTTCTCTGGTCATATAAATATTTGTTTGGAAAAGTTAACTTTGTCTATTTACTTGTCCATGGACAAGTAGAAAATTTTGGTATATCCACAGCCCTGTATTATATGTATGCAAATATTATAACAAATGTCATTTCTTGCAGATGACATGATTACAGACATGATGAAACCCGACTACAGAGACTATATTACTAAACTGACAGGATCAACCTATGGAGTTTATTCGAGTAAAAAACCTAAAACCAAGGGAGACGAATGTGTTGGTTCCTTTAGAAAACTAACTGTGGATTGATGTTGACAAGACAAAACTGTTCCCAAGTGGTTTCATTTTTTTATTGCATTCTGATGTCAATATTTGATATTCTACTGACAAGGGAGGCGTGGGGAGCTCCCTGGACTCAGATACGCAAGTTTAAATACACAGGTGCGTATTGAAATTGTTGTCAAAATGACAGCAATTTCAACGCGCACCTGCTTATTTTCAAACTTAATTTTTGTTACATTGTAACAGACGTTTTGCCTAACAATAAAGTCGATCATTCGAGCTCCTTATATCGTTGGTACGAAAATTACCTGGACACCGTTTGCAATATCGCCCCTTATGTTTCAGTAATTGTACATTTACTAAATTTGGTGAAATTGATGAGCATTCTCCTAGTGTGGCTAGCTAGAAAAAAAGGGAAAAGGCGATGAATAGACAACGAACAACCTCGCAGAGCCTTCACGTAATCTGCGAAACAGGCCGAAGATATGGGAGACCGGGGATATTCGATGCACTTTTTAGACTTCTTGATATATCTCGTGACCGGACTGCCCAATATTGATCATCTTTATATATACTAAAATTTAAAGCTCTGTCTTTTCTGCATTTAAAATCAACTAGTAATCCTTGAATTTTGGTATATTTTTCCTCCGTTTAAGTAGATTTCTTCGGCTAGTCGAATGAGCCCTGTCCTGTGACTTCCAACGATGTGACAATTTCGTCATGTGATATTCAGATCATCCGTCTCATTTATACACGGTAATCAGGGATGCCACTGTTGCATGTATGCCTTGGGTCACTTCCATAAATGGCTGATGTGATAAGCAAGGGCTCTGATCAGACTGCACTTATGTGCAGTCTGATCTGAGCCTTTGCTTGTCACCAGTGCCACATTGTTGGAAATCACATGATCAATGTGTCTCAAATAAGAGACGCCTACGTATTAAATCGCGAGCCCGGGCATCCACCACTAAGCCACCTCAACCCCGATTGCCCGAGGAAGACGACAGGCAAGGGCATCAGAAGAGACCTCTGATGCAGCGAGGACCTGCATCTAGCCAAAACAGCGCAAAAGAATAGAGGCTAACCTGAGATTCTTGTCACTATGATTGTTTAGTCTTAGTTTTAGAATATTTTAGGTGATTTTACCAGCAACAGGTTGATAAGGTTATTTTAAACCTTATCATTGCATAAAAAGGGATGTTTTAACGAACACTAAACCCTGTATTAACATGGGGTTTCACGCGCAGAAACGACGGCATGACTTTAGTTGAAGATATCCATTAGAGAATTTAACGGAAGAGTTATACAAAATCGGATATAGTAAAAATGAAAGTGTAGACGCCATTGAGTGAAACTTTTGAAGAAAATGATTATGGCTTGTGAAATGCTGCTTAAAGTTGCACAAACATTCACGATAGCTGACCATGGCCTGAAACGAGGATTTTTACAGACATGCATAGTGCGTGTAGGAATCAGCAAGGTAATGGCGATGAGGCCAAAAAATAGTGCGCCAACATTTTCGTTATTTTTGTAGCATTTTAGTTGAATTAAAGGAATAATAGCGATCATTTATGCAATAGTAGCGACCAAACATTTTTTCCAATGCATTAACTTTTGCGAGGTGCCTCGGGAGATGCTGAAAAACCTCGGCCTTCGGCATCGGTTTTTAACACTGTCTCGGGACCTTGCAAACGTTAATGCATGGAAAACCATGTTCGATCCTTATAATAACCTATAGCTGGTAAAAATAACATAGATTTCTTTTAAGTATTGACAAGGGCGTAGCTACATATACGGCAAATACGCAAGTGCGTATTGAAATTTTGTCAAAATTGACAAAATTTCAAAACACACCTGCATATTTGCATGCTGAAATTTTATAAATTAGACAAGATTTCAATACCAATTACCAAAGTGGCTGAAATACTAGCTTTCCTTTCAAGAAGTAGAGCATAAAACATGGTTGTGCGTATCATGAAATTGCCCCTAGTTACGCCCCTGATTGACACCAGTACTATATACTCAGAAGCAGCTTGGAAGCGCTAATTACTGGATTGATGATATTTTTGGAGACAAACTGCCTGCCAGGAGAAGCTGGATGGATTGCGTGCGATTTTATGTTCTTTTCAACGGTATTTCAGTCATATCAGGACGATGGGAGGTTGATAACGAAATACTGTGTGCAATGGAGACCCGTTCACGATTGAAAAGATTTCCACCTCCTGTGGGAATCGAACCCGGGATAGCTAGGTCCGCAGACCAGAATATAACCCACTGAGCTTCCGGGGCTCCCCTATTCACCAGCTGTTGATTGCAAAACCACTATATTTCTCGAACTGATGCTTGTTTAGTTTTAATGCTCCAGATAAGAAGACTGGACATGGACAATTTAGGGATTTACTTTTTTTTCCACAAAACATCAGTTGTGAGTCCACATTAGAACCGTTTCATTGAGACGGCTCCAATTAGGGATCATAACACATGTTGTTTTTGAAGTATCCTCAATTCCCCTTCTTTCTTGGGGCTCTGACGATTTATTGTTAATTTCCGAGACATTTTAGACAACTTTAAACGGTTAATGCTGTACAATAGAAAATATTAAAGTCAAATTATTATTTGCAAAAGGAAGTGACATTCCCTTAACTGCACAAGGTTCAAAAAGAAAGAAAGAAAGAAACTTGATTTTTTTTGTTATTTGCCGTCGCTGAGCTCAAACACTGTGGCCTTGCTCCGGCATTAAGGTGCTGGCACCACTGAAATGGCATTACTGTCATTGGTTCTGTGCAGAAAAGCCTGGTAAATGTTTTATTTGATTAGAGATTTTGTTTTATTTGTAAATAAATATATGTTTTTAATTGTTTCGTTGTTGTTGTTTTTTCTCAACGCTTAGATATTTCAAGTACCAGAGATACACCGGGAGTGGCGCCGTCAGAGCCTTCACGTTGTGAGCAGTTAACGGCAGTTTTGCGGAGGGAAGTGGTAGGCCTGTAAAAACTCACATCTTCAGAACCATATTCATATTTTCAAACGAGTGCATGGCAAATAGAGGGTACACAAATAGTTTAACCCATCCATGCCTAGTGGACTTTCTGTCCATATAATTTGGATGATTCCATTTGTCAATAAAGGGGTCTCTGTTTTGGTTTATTTTTATCGTTTTTATTCCATTTTTAAGGAGAAATACCCATTTTCTTTTTATATTGCGGCGTCTAATCTGGCCTGCACTGTTTGCCAATGTCCTTTTATGAGACACAAGGCATAAGCTTCTTTTATGCGACACGAAGTGCACGATAAGAACTTGTTTCCCGTTACTCGTTAATGTCTCCAAAAACAACTGATAAGTTTGAATTTCTTTTTAAATAATTAGCCTAACTGAAAGTGAACAACAGTTAGACCTCTATACTCTAAAGACAGACGGTAGTGCGACGTTTTCATAACAGAATATTAGATTATAGACTCAGAAAGATAAGCATGACTTTCATAACTTTATATGTATTGCATTGTATTAGGATCTGAAACTAGCTATGGTGATGTAAAACGTCGAGTAGTGACATTTAAATTCACTTATAACATGGCATCAACACTATTGTGAGTCAGTTCATAAGGATATGGATATACATGTACCGCCAAAGTTTCGATGACACATCTACAGGGGATACAACTGAAGAATTATGGGTACACCACAATGCTTTTCATCCGTTTTCACGAAAAACAGAGAATTAGATTATTTGAGAATAAAATTACAGATTTAGGAAAATCACACTTTTCCATTGTAAGACTTTCAGGTAGCATCTCACTTATAACTCGAGAGGAGCATGGCAGACACTGTATGCCATGCTCCTCTCGAATTATAAGTGAGATGACATCATAGGTCTGTTACCATGCCAACTATGGAATTATCGACTGTTGTGCTTAATACCTTGGCAGAATGACGTGTCGCAAATGTCATTTAGACATACATATGAACTCCTTGTTGCTTTTGTAAAAATATATGTCACTGGTTCCAAAGCATGGCAAACAGTGCATGCCATGCTCCGCCAATTTTTCAATGAGAATACAAACTGAAATTCTTTCAACTTTTCTCAAACAAATAATTATTCCCAAGTCATATAACTCCATGATGAAAGGGGGTAAATTTTTATGATTTCCTGTTTGTTTTTTCTGGACGACGTAGGCCTTCCAAAATTAGATTTACTCTTAAATTTTCATGATTTCCTGTTTGTTTTTCTGGACAACGTAGGCCTTCCAAAATTAGATTTACTCTTAAAGGTAAGAATTCGCCCCAAGTGAAGAAAATTCTTGAATTCGCTCCATGTGGAGCAACTCTTGTTTTAAGAGTTGTCCGCCATTGAGAAAGAAAACAAAAGGTAGAAGTAATAGGAAAATTCTCAGGGACTGACACAATTCAAATCCAAATCCCACGCTAGACACTCTGTTGGAAAAAGGCATCATCAGCGGCAGCCATGTGAACAGCCATTTCTCATGTAGGTGGTCTCCGGGCTAGCCTTAACATCATGAACAATATATCAATAACAGACAAAGCGACAAACAACACATTAAACAACCAAGAACTAAAACAAGTGCCGCCATGGGACGGTCAGTAATGAAATTACTGGGCGGTGGGCGGGGGGGGGGGGCTTAACCGGTTTGCGGTCGCGGGCCAACCCTCGCCTTTGGTTATGCTTTGGCTCATCAGACATTAGTTGCTCGGTTTGCGTGGAAGATTCCTAGCTCATAAGTGTAATAAGTCAGAAACATAGAAATCAAAATTAGAATTAAAGATAAAACATACATGAGGACTCACAGAAATAGCGACACTGAAACTCCGGAGCAGAAGAAACCAACCAGTAAAACCATGGTGGTCCCGACCCAGTACGTCCCAGAACGGGTGTCAGGCGCCAACCGTCTGTTTTTTTCTAATGTTAGGTTTAGGATGGCGCCTTCCTAAAGTCTTAGGCCCAGAATGAGCTTCCTTCCCAGCAGGCACCAAAGGTTGAATCAACCTTGAATCAATCTTGATTCAACGTCATGACGTTGAATCAAGGTTGATTTAAGGTTGAGTCAATCTTGTGTGCCCAGTGGGTTTGAGGGAAATGTCGGGTGATGTAAATATTTGTGTCTTCTCGCTCTTGTTTATTTGTTGTTTTTTTTGCACACATTATACCAGGAATGTGGAAGTTAACTGAGTATGGAGCTCCCCTTGAAGCTAACAAGATAATCAGGTTGCTATTTGTAAATGTGTTGTTTATTACAATACATTAGTCTATCACTATCATGAAATATAATGCTAGAAGAACAGAAGAAAAATGTAAAGTTAATTAGTAAATAGTGTTGAGGCTCCGCGACTACTTATTTTGAGTTCGGCTCTCACTTTTACAATTACGTTTCAGTTATGAAAATATTAAAGCTTGTGGCAGAGGAAATCAGATCAGAATGCACCGTATTAATCCTATTAAACGCCCCGGGAGTGTTGCATTTTAGCATTTTACGAAAGGGGTGCTAATTAGAGCCTACATTGTAGTAAATCGGTCACTGCCAAAACTAATATAAAGTATTAATACGAATGGGTATACTTTCAGAGGAAGTAATTTTACTAATTTTTGCCTCCCTTCTCAGCAGGGGTGGATAAACTCCTGCAGAAGCGAATTTCCTTTAGTAGACCCCAGTTCAAAGAGATAACTGATCCAGACAAGCAAACAAGAATTTTTACAAGTTAATCTAACATTATTTTCGGAAAAGAAGCAGGGAGGGGAGCGATTATCAGAGGAGGGGCGTGTAATAGGATTAATACGTTATCATTGGGCTCACGATCAGACTTTATTTGTCCCTTGATCTATCAAGTGAGTTTATACTTGTGGCCGCAACTCCACCTTCAGCGGTCAGCCGAACATACATGAGCCGCGACACGAGAAAACCAACAATGTGGTTGTGCGTCCTGCACAGACTCAGATCAGCCTGGGCAGCCGCCCAGTCTGAGCAGACTCTTTGCTAAGCGCTTAAAGGGTAGCTAAGGGTCTAAGCTACGTCCATGCGGACAGCGAAGACTCTGATCAGACTGGGCGAATGCCCAGGCTGATCTGAGTCTGCGCTGGGCGCACAACCACTTTGTTGGTTTTCTCGTGTCGCGGCCCACATGTATCGTTACTACTATCTGAATAAGCTCATATTTCATCGGATCCTGTCTGTCTGAAAAAAGGGTTACCTCGAATATTTAACCCAAAGTTTCTTTTTTGTCTATATGTACATGTATATACAACCTGTGCCCAAAATCCAAATGATTTAAACCCCTGTGGTTGAAAAAATTTTGAGTAAACTGTGTGTGCCTGCTGGGTTCTTCACTTCACTTTCAAGCCCATATCAAGATCATTTTGCCCCAAATAATTGTCACTTAATATCAAGATATGTGAAGATATTATATCACTATCTAAATTGAATTATATCTATCAGAGTCCCTTTCTACAATTATTAGATTTACAGCCTTACATACAAAGCAACGCAACTCTTATGGTTACGACTCCTTCATCAGTTTTCACTTGATTTTCATAAAACTTTCAAGATATGAAGGGTCAAGATCGGACCCGTGCTGCAAGTAAACTTGATGTTTCCAAAACTGAGACAAATCTTGTAATCTAACTTCAACTGTCAACGGAGTTTCATGTGTTGACCCTCTATGTAAGAAATACATCCCCTGATCCGACCTGAACGCAAATATTGCGACCTCTCTTTGTTTCTCTATCTTTTTATGAAACTTTCAAAATGTTTCTGATGAAGTAGATCATATCCATCGGGGACAAGGACATAACTATATGCTGTGTAACAGACTTACAGTTGAAAGAAAAAGTGCTCTATGTACCAAAATCAGTATGCTGTACTCGTAAAGCACAGAAACAGTGACAAATCTGAAATATTTGCAAATACAGACAAGGATCTGTGAGGTGTGATCAGATCCTCACGGAGATGCTCATTTTAATTCACCCGCAATATTGGAATATAATAGACATGTGAAAGATCATATAGTACTTTTATAATTACAACTAAGACATAACAGTTTTGTAACGTAAAAAGGGTGTTTTAAACCTGTCTGCGAATACCTAAGACTCAAACCGGCAAACCGGTCTGTGAGTCCGTGCTGTCTAGCTACAGCCTTCATTTTGTGCCGGTAGGTTCCATGGGGTGCCCACATGCTGTGTGCTAACAGGGGCTGGGCAAATGAGCAGGCTGCTTTGAGCATTTACTGTTCGTATACGGGTATTCCATAAGCTGTCTTTTTTTAGTGTTGAGGCTCAGATAATGTATGTAGATATTGCACCTAATTCAGGTTGGTTAATCCGAAAATTCCAGAAATAATAGCGGGGAAAAAAGTATCAAATTTGTAAACTTGAACAATTGTTTCTCCGACACACAAAAATGCAAAAAAAAACATCTGTAAGATCCGAATTGGTACACAAAGTTGAATCAACATTGAATCTACGTTGATTCAACGTAATAACGTTGAATCAACGTTGATTGATTGTTAATTCAACATTGTGTGTCTGCTAGGATTGATCCCTAGAATACGGACTGATATCAAAGTACAGCCAAATCTTACCCAAGGGGAGCAACTTAATCTGGCTACAGACCCTATGTTCAAATATTCCAGTGCTGCAAAGGAACATAAGAATCTGATCAGCAAAGAGTAATTCATAGATTCCAGTGAGACCAGGCTAGGGTCTACCTAATAGACCATAGCGGTTGGCTGCTAAAGAAAGACAGGTGACCCCTTAATACATGTTCATTTGTACTGTTGGTTCAAGGAATTTCAAAGAAGCGATTGCTAAAGACAGGTGACCGCTTAAAAGAGTGACCCATAAGATAGAATTTAATGTATTAAAAATACCAAGCAGGTACACGACGTCGTATTGACGTCGATCTGACGTAATGATGTCTCATCGTTGTCAATACGACGTCGTTTCGACGTGACATGCCCGCTGGAAAGTGGCTCTTTAAGAAAGATGTTCAAAAGGTTCCCGGAAAAGTGCTGTACTTTCTGAATTCTATTTTCTTCAATAAAATCCCATGCTTTGTTATGTCCGGTTTGATGCATGTGCTACCAACGTAACGGCTAGTAGCGTAATACGACCCAACTTGACTTGCGATCCATTACAAATTTATGAAGCTTGCTCGGCCTCGAATACTTTATAGAAATAGTAATTCATTAACTAAAATATATATGGCCCTTGGAAGACGGGTCGTGCTCTAGTGGTTAAAGAGACTCGGTTATGGTGCAGAAAGTCGCCGGAAGGTCACGGATTCAAATCCAGGTAAGGCCTTCCGGAGACTGGAAAACTCTTTCTGTCAGCCCAGAAGTAAATGGGTAAATACATGTATTTCGAATCAGGAAAGAATAAGGCAGCGAAAGGAGAGGGATGGGCTCTGTCGCTCATAAGATACCAAGCTAAAAAACAAACAAAAAAAAATGTGGGCCTCTAACCACTACTGCCCCTACGACCACTAGCTGTGGGAAAACCTTTACCTTGTAGCTTATCTTAGGCTCATCGGTGAGCTTATAGTATAGCCATGCCTCTGTCGTCCGTCCGTCGTTTGCCGTCTGTCAACATTTTCAAACATTTTCTCTGAAACCACTGGGCGAATTGAAGCCAAATTTTATGTGAATCCCCCATGAGGTGGGGAAACGGGAGTTTGTTCGGGGGATCTGGGGCAAATGACCAGGATGGCTGCCACGTCAGTTTACGGTAAAATTCCTACAAATCTCCTTCTTCAGAACTGTGACGGTATAAGGTCACGGATATAAATAGATATGCAAATTACAAACTCGGTAGTTTGTGATCGAGTAAATGTTGGGGTATATAAGCAAATAAACCGCCCTTGGTGGGTGAGCATGCTTTACCACTGACGGGGTTTGTTTGCAGGTCGGCCCACGTTACATTTGGTGGCAGCGGTGGGATAATGACAACTGCCAGACCGGAGTTGCCTTATCCATGTCATTCCCAGGCCAAGTCTCGGGACGAGACTTCTCGGAGGGGGAAGTAATGTGACGGTATAAGGTCACGGATAGAAATAGATATGCAAATTACAAACTCGGTAGTTTGTGATCGAGTAAATGTTGGGGTATATAAGCAAATAAACCACCCTTGGTGGGTGAGCATGCTTTACCACTGACGGGGTTTGTTTGCAGGTCGGCCCACGTTACATTTGGTGGCAGCGGTGGGATAATGACAACTGCCAGACCGGAGTTGCCTTATCCATGTCATTCCCAGGCCAAGTCTCGGGACGAGACTTCTCGGAGGGGGAAGTAATGTGACGGTATAAGGTCACGGATATAAATAGATATGCAAATTACAAACTCGGTAGTTTGTGATCGAGTAAATGTTGGGGTATATAAGCAAATAAACCGCCCTTGGTGGGTGAGCATGCTTTACCACTGACGGGGTTTGTTTGCAGGTCGGCCCACGTTACATTTGGTTGCAGCGGTGGGATAATGACAACTGCCAGACCGGAGTTGCCTTATCCATGTCATTCCCAGGCCAAGTCTCGGGACGAGACTTCTCGGAGGGGGAAGTAATGTGACGGTATAAGGTCACGGATATAAATAGATATGCAAATTACAAACTCGGTAGTTTGTGATCGAGTAAATGTTGGGGTATATAAGCAAATAAACCACCCTTGGTGGGTGAGCATGCTTTACCACTGACGGGGTTTGTTTGCAGGTCAACGCACGTTACAGAACCAAAAGGGCAATGACCTTAAAATTTGTATGTAGCATCGGAAACTCGGGCACGTCATAGTGTATTCAGTGATGACCCTGCGTTGACCTTGACCTAAATTATGGCATGGTCAGCTTTGGTGCGTTATGCATTTATATAGGAAAATACTTAAACAGTGGGTTTCTCAGAAACTATTTAAGCCTAATGTATAATATTTGATATGTATGATCAACTAAATAAACAGATGAAGCCATTATGTTGCTTAGTGTTAAGGACATCCTTTGACCTTTGTTCAAGGTCACTGAGATTCTGTCGGTTATCGATATTTTCAAACATCTCCGATTGAAGCCATATTTCATGTGGAGCCTCCCTAAAGTCAGGGAAACGAAATTTTCTTCAGGTGGTATTGGTCACATAACAGACAAGCATATAGATAGACGCACGAAAATATGCGCCAGCCTTACCAGTCTGGGGACTTATGGATTTCCGTCACGCATATTTGTGATGGTCAGCCATACTTCTTACATTTTTCAGTCCAACTCACTAAAATGGCAAATTAGCCTACTGGCAGTGTTCAGTCTGACCTGTCTACACTTAAAATTAATATTTGGTCCAGCCCTTAACTATTCTCAGTATCAACAGTTTTATTTTGGTTATGTCTGAAGAATTATGGTCAAAATTAGGCAAATATTGCTGTGCATTTGACTTGTTTTATTTCCAAGAAAAATAGATATTTACTTTCAATTTTTTATAAAGTGTTACGATCAAAATTGTCTACAATGCTTGCTTTTTTGTAACGGATGCTAACCGTACGAGTTACTCAAGGTTTTGCATCAGTTACGCGACAGAAAAGTACTTGGGGTTTTTAGCCTTTGTTATGGTCAGCCATAACACCAGAAGAAACCAACGTTATGGCTTTCCATCACGTTTCATCCTTCGGACATGTAGTGACATCTTGTGGTAAAAAATTCAGTAATTATGTTATTGTAAGCCATCATGTCAGTTCATTTAAAATGCATGGTTAACCATCACAAATATGCGTTATGGAAATCCATAAGTCCCCAGATGCTTACTTTACACTAGAAAATAAACCTTTTCGGCGGGAGTTCCACTTCAACTCACGACATTATTATTTATAGCCTTGGAAACATACATATTTTGCAGATAAGCACATATATACAAACGCGTGCAAGCTTGCAGGAGATGCACAAACACACATCTGAATACCGGTGCGCGCAACGACGTACACATAAACTCATTTATGGCAGACACGCAAAGATAGACGACCTATTTCTATTATACATGTGTGACGGATAGACTGACATACACATGCTTGAGGTTCTCGTCTCCCCCTATACGGCCGTATTTGTTGGGCAATATTTCTTTGCTGTTTATTTAAATAAATAGTCTTAAATTCCTAACAATGTCACTAAAATAGTAATTTGAAGACAAAATCAATTTTCAGGTATCGCATCTAAGGCAACGGTTTATTGTGACAGCTTATGAATATACAGTTTAGCGAGTAACACATTCGCAACTGTTTTGCACCTCGCGCTGTTGAGACAAATTTTCTTGCTCTCAGACAGGTCTATTCCAACAGGCATCTGGTTTGATTTTGGAACAAATCGCAAGGCATTGTCTTCTTGTGACACAGCGCGTGTTTGTTTTTTGGTTAGTCTACAGGATTAGTTAAGAAAGGATGTGGTAAATGTTTTCAGTGTAATTGTTACATGGTTGACTGGACCATATACCGATGAAATTGATCAATCAATATAAACTACTTCGTTATTAATTTATAAAGTAAATGGATTGAGGACTTAAAAGCTGCGGACAAGCAAAGCGTAGAACAGAAAGTTCATTGACCTCAGACACAGCTTAGCAAGATGGCACTGGAACCAGGTAGGCGTTTTCTATTTCCTACAAAGTGATGATAAACGTAATTATCATCATTCTTTCTTACATTGTAAATATTTGCCATAAGATGATGGTAAACAGGGGCCATATTTATAAAACGACTTCAGTCGTTGCTATGCTGTTGCTAAGGCTAAATTTCTATGAAGGAGATTCCCTACAACTCTGAAATTTGCTCTAGAGGAACAGTCTGAAAAAGACAGTTTCTTCCAGAGCAAATTTCATAGTTGTAGGGAATCTCCTTCATAGAAATTCAGCCTTAGTAAAGGCATAGCAACCAATTATACGGCACCTGTATTCTTTATCTGATAATTTTACTTATGTCGCCATAAATAGGTTCTGAATAGTTAGATCCTTTAGAAACAAGGAATACTCTAAAAACGAAAATAGCAGATTCGGTTTAATTGAGTTCATTACCAGAAATGCAATGTGCACTAGCCTAAGTAGAACTTTATTTTCAAAATAATCCTAAATAAACTCAGTGTTTCCAAAGAATCGGCGAATAAAAAGTCTGCACGAAACTCCCAAGTTGTGTGAACGTCTACACATAAACCATTAAGCATATCAGTCGTGCAGTTATTTTTTATATTTTATTTTTTTTTTTTTCCCGCAAGGCATTATAAGGTGGAGTTTGACCTAGATCCGGGTCTCGATAATATGAAAGCAAATTTTAAACTATATAGAATGTAAACAAATTTTAACAAGAAAAAGTCTGTCCGTACAGTTTTTTTTTTCTGCAGTGGGGGCAGATTTATTCGTCTATCATACTTTCCCTTTCCTTTAAAAGAAGACCCCATTTTTTATATATATATTTTTTTTTTTTTTTTTTTTTTTTCATTTGGGGGGGGGGGGTGGTCATCATCCAGTGAAGCAAACAGGACGTCACAAAGCAGTATTCCTTTGTAAAAATGACAGCAAAGCATGGCGTGTTCAAAGAGAAATTATTTTGACCTAGAAGGATATGGATCTTAGTCCAAGATTGGGTAGATAACCCACTGAGCACACAACCTTGAATCAGCCTTGATTCAACGTCATGACGTTGAATCAAGGTTGATTCAAGGTTATGTGGCTGCTGGATAAAGGTTACTATAAACCACCTCTTTTGATTTGAGGTATATCAATTTGTCTTTATCAAGGGGATGAAAACTACATATGCTGTTTGGACAGTGAGAGTAAGAAGAGAGCACGTGACGAGCTAAATGAGATAGAGAGCGATAGAGCATGCGCAGTACAGACTTTTAGAAAATGGGTTCTGGACCAGAAAGACTGGCTTAAATCTCCAACAGGTACCATCTGTTTTCTATTCTCGCAAGTAGTTTTAATAACTTAATCAGTTTATATTGTTTTGATTTACATGTACTTCCAATTGTTTTGAAGCTGTAAAGCCATTTCCCAATAGCGTACAATGTACATAAAGTACTTTAAATCCCTTTAAATGTGGATTCGGTCAAAACGGAAATAAATAACTGCTTATTTTTTCCACAAATTGCAACAATGAATGTACAATAAAGAATTCCTCATGAACGACAATGAATTTACATATTTCAGTTTCCAATATAATCAGTTGCATATCGGTTTTGAATCTCAGTAACGCAGTCGGTTACGCGTGCTGCCTTACTATGCTACTTGTACCAAGTTCAAATCCTGTCAACGGCGAAATTCTTCAAACCGTATATGAGGTTATTCTGCACGCACTTTACAGAGCTAATTTCATCATTAGCTTATGATTGTCTCAGTATGACTGAACTTCTTTTGAAAAAGACATTAATCGCAATTTAATCAATCCGTCCATCCTTATGTCGCAGTATAATAAAAACAGCAAATAATTAAGACATGAATTGCCGTACGGTATAAAACATTCAGTAAATTTATTTTTAGGTGTATGCATTGGTTTGTATTTCAGTTAGCAATTATTTGACAAGTCAGTGAAATACATTGTAAGCATATTTCAAAGTTGCAGATACATTGTATATCAAATTCAGAAAACCACCCAGAGGACGATATGACTAAAATATAAAATAAAATAATGAGAATTTCTAACAACATGATCAAGATAAGTATGAGCATATTTTATGTATCCGTAGATAATAAATCTTGCTCAAATTGCATCATTATCATTTTATTACTACAGATTTGCTACTGAAACGTTTATATCACTCTACTTGCCTTACATAATGATAAACCAACGGTTAAGATATCGTTGCTGTATCATCACAGCGCGTGTGGCAGTATTGATGGACTACATGACCAGACTGTGGATAGGCGGGGACCGACCCAGGCTCCGGCAGTCGGTATCATGTGCCCATTATGAATTATAAGATAAGATAATTTTATTAACGTCTCACCATTATATCATTATCGTCAACAACTATTGTAGCACAGGGAAGCAATATTATTCTTAACTATAGCAATGATATATTTTCACTCTCAAATAGTTTAAAAAAGTTGAGTATAATGCATAAAATTTGATAGTAAAAATACATTGTATTGCTCGTCCATATCTCATGTAATTGTATTTGTATATATATATGTTCGTTTATAGACGATGAGCTGTATTATGCTTAAGTCTTAACAAATTTCTGTTCTGTTTTTGTTTTGATCTTCTCCACAAAATGCATGTCGCCGCTCACCAGAGCCGAGAATCACTGTGATGAGAACCAAAGCACACGACTTACTGAAAATGAATGAAAATAATCTCAGAATTATCACCGTAACTTATACTTTTCTCAAATCACTGAGTCAAAAACGTTCTTTTTTCGTCACCTTCGCTCCTCACAT
Organism: Ctena decussata; assembly: GCA_963989385.1. NCBI lineage: Eukaryota > Metazoa > Mollusca > Bivalvia > Lucinida > Lucinidae > Ctena > Ctena decussata. The sequence continues at coordinate 75,908,702 of OZ022503.1, read as the reverse complement.
TGCAGATTTTGAGTTCTTACTTCGATTCCTACGAGTAAGAAAATTCAGCCAGATTGGAGCGAGACTATCACTAGAGAATTTCTTGACGAGTCAAACACTGGTATCTGAGTGGTTCACCAACGTAGACCCAGCTGATGCAAAACTACAAGAACTTCTTAGACTAGGGTCAGTTTCAAACTTTTAACCCGTTCACCACTAAATAACTGTCCTATCTTAAAGTTGGAACAGATTTGTTAATTATGAACGAGATCTAAAAGGAATGGACTAGCAAGCTGTGCAAATCCTTTGAACGCCACATAGTAAGCATGCTCATGGATCGCCATTTGCCGTCTACATGTAAATGACCTCTGGATAAGCACTGTAAAAAATGCTCTCTATTTGGTATGCCAGGTTGAATGAACTAAGGCAGTATGTTTTGGGACATGCTAATACTTACATGAAAGAGCCTAATTACATTTGAATGCCTTTATAGGTAATTAAACCGAATTAAATCTTATGAACCACGACGTGAGAAAACCAACAATGTGGTTGTGCGCCCAGCGCAGACTCAGATCAGCCTGGGCATCCGCCCAGTCTGATCAGAGTCTTCGCTGTCCGCATGGAGGTAGCTTAGACCCTTAGCTATCCTTTAAGCGCTTAGCGAAGGGTCTAATCAGGCTGGGTAGATGTCCAGGCTGATCTGAGTCTGAGCTGGGCGGACAACCACTTTGTTGGTTTTCTCGTGTCGCGGCTCTTATTAGATAGACTGAGAACATCTTTAAACTCAAAATTTATTTATTTTTTTTTACTCATACAATATTCAAAGAGGGTGCACCTTTGGCTTTAGTAGCCAGTGTACCAGTTGGCTCTATAACAACAACATAAAAAAAAAGGAGCATGAAAACAATACAAATTTTTACATATCTACACAGAAAAATTTAGCTATTTGAATATACATGCACGATGGTAACACTATTTTCCCTACCTGTGCTGTCGACCGAGACAGTCAAGTAACATACAGGCAAAAGTGGCTGTCGACCGAGACAATCGACCTCAGTATCAGCTCGGTCGACAGCCATGTACAATAGTATCATATTGGTAATGCTTACGACCGAATTTTCGGTAGACAACCATTTTGTATAGCACTGGATCGGTCGACATCATAGGCAGGCGAATTGGTATTACCCCCGTGCACAAGAAGCTCGCATTATATTTTCTGCAAATACCAGTTGTCACACGTTTACCACTGAAAACACGTTTATAACAATGAAATCTAAAGTTGTAAGAATGATCCAAAATCAGTGTGTCCGTCACCACTTATCTGTTTTTAAAGCAACTACATGTAATTTCGCTTACCTAGAGCAACTAACAAACATTACTATATGCCGTCTGGTCAGAGGATACACAGCTTAAATGGGAAATACATTGTGTATGTCAGAATGCCAGCAGGGTATGCCAAGACAAGATTGCGCACATCTATACGGTGGTCTGATCACATTGTTATTTGCTATTGATGCCCTAATATTTGTTGTTTAATGAATTTGTTTCGCCATGCGAAATAGTTGATAGTTTTAATATTTGTTTCTTGTTGTAAAAGTTGATGTTTAACAATTATTAATTTTTACCATCAAGATCAGTTTCCATAGAAACATGATCTGTTATTATATCAACGAAAGCTAATACCATAATCAAAACATGTAATATACAGCTCACAAAAAGTAGGGGATATTTTGACATAGAAGCGAGTACAAAAATTAATAATAATGGCTGCGTTAGATTATTATTGTATATTAATAGAGCAGTATTCAAGTAACAGTATTCAAGTAAAACAGAAACAGTCAACATGGTCAAAGCAGGTCAAGTGATCAGTAGCAACACATAAAGGACTATGGGGTCTACACCTCAATTTCGCATCTGCGAAAAAAGTTCTCGTGAATCCTCAAGTTTTGTGAATATTTGAATTCTTCATCATTTTCCAAACTGAGAACATCCTCTTTGTAGGCTTTATTGCATTATTTATGGTAGAGGGTCCTTGCAAATGTCACCATCGGTGAGACAACTCACCACACAATGGTATCGTTTACCAATTCGTCCTTTGATAAAACAACATGAAAAAAGTATAGATCTGTATCTTGTTGATTGAAGCATCAGAAGTCTGTCTTAATAAAGTTTGCATAAAAATGGTAAGTCGATGTTGTGCTGGATCCGTTCGAACTTTGGGTGTCCACCCTTTGTCTACTTCCAATTTACTCTTGGTCACGTGACAAGTTTAAACGCATCAATATTCAAACTGAAGGTCTCAATGACCTAGATTAGACCTAGATTAGGCAATGTGACGCCTCATCTGGACCTACACTGTTTTCCTTGTCGTACGTATATGAATTATCAGCGTATGATATAGGTTGGACAAAACATTTAATGAAAGTTTGCAGACGAAAGGACTTCTATGATTAAGGCGAGGATTTTCCTCATTAGAGCGGCACGACAGGTCCGAATTTTCAGAAGCATAAAGTGTTTAAATTTTTCTTAGCAGAGCTTCCACAAATATGTAAATCGTTTGGAATCAGATCATTTGTGATTGAGACCCAAAACATGGGGAGATAATCTAGGCTGACCCTACCGACTCTAAATTCAAGGTTTTCGCATACCTCGTTTTTTGAGGTAACAAAAATATTGAAATCAGTCATTCATTCCATAATTTTTTGTCATAAATGCATGCTAAATACACGCATATCACAATACAAAGCAATGATTTTCTTCTTGTTACGCCTGATTGGCATTTAAACATGCAAAACCATAGTTACACTTCCGGTCAAAGCGGCCAAAAGAGAACGCTTCACTATAACTAAAATACAAGTACCCCCCCCCCCCCCGGTGACCCAGCATTTCCTTCATGCAGCAGACTTATGCGAAGTAAGTACGCAATATATATGAGTGGGAAGCTGGGTCACGGGGGTGGGGGGGGACGATACTCAGTGAGCCAAAGAAGAAGAAGGGTCAACAGTAGCACTGTGATCTTCAGGGATTATATTGTGTACTATGTCCTTGAAATGAGGTCAAGGTCACATACATATAGTCAAAACTATCCAGTGTTGTCTGTTACACAGTATCCGAACTGACTGTACCTTCTCTTCTGGTTTTCATAGAGTGAATCGAGAGTACAAACATTCGCCTATAACCAGTAGTCGGAAATCATTATGTTTTGAGATTTTTTCCGGAGCCTGCTGCGTCATTTATAGTAAGTCAGCTTTGAAAATGTAAAGAGGTAAGTTTTATATAATTTGCTCTTCGGTCTTTTACTTTATTACCCTGTACAATGTCGTGTATGGGTGGGTAGTAATTGGTACAGTATTCAAATCGCCCTTGGCATGATTCTAAACCCATTTTGAGCCTTTTTTACATGTTTTATAAAAAAAAATCTTTAGAATAAACGGAAGACGTTATCAATCTACAGTTTGTTAGTTTTGATAATAGGATGATAGCTAGGTTTTGCACGACACAAACTCGTGTTGAATAAAGCTGCTCGGAATAAAATTTCTGTGACGGCCATGAGGTTTTCATTGTACAGGGTAATAAAGTAAAAGACCGAAGAGCAAATTATATTAAACTTACCTCTTTCCATTTTCGAAGCTTAATAACTATAAATGACGCAGCAGACTCCGGATAAAATCTCAAAACATAATGATTTCCGACTACTGGTTACAAGCGAATTTTGTACCCTCGATTCAACGCTATGAAAACCGGAAGAGATGGTACAGTCAGTTCGGATACTGTGTGTTATGTAAGTAACGTAAGTCAAAAAAAGGGTGGAATGTATACAATTAATCATTATTTCAACGATCAGTTTGAGGATAATTTACAATTAATCTCAACAATGACGTCAACGGCAACGTATGTTTAACGTACTTTACATAGACACAAACACTTGAAAATTCATTTGTCATGCAAGTTACATGTCATAGTCATAAATGCAAAGCAAAAGCAAGTGATCCGTATAACTTTTAAATCATGGGGAAAATTCACGCCTTAAGCATAGAAGTCCTTTTGTCGGCTGCTATTCAGCGCTTTGACGGTTACTATTACAGGTTTTTCTCTTCGCCAATGAAGCTGGACAGGAACAACCGCCGTATAATCATTGAACGTTTGGGTAAGAAAGTTCTGACGCTCTTCATCAAATCGATTCTTAGCGCACACATCTCAAAATTGGGATAAGCGCATTTCCAAAACCAAGCGGGGGGGGGGGGGTTGATTGTATTTATTTATTTATTGTCTTCACAAAATTCTGTATTTAATGCAAAAGTGTAGTCCCTTATCGGATGCCTTGTTCTGTGGCGTCTAGTCTTGGTCTGCCAATTTTGCGAAAGTCCTTCTTTTGGGATGTAAAGCATTTATGGCTAAAAAAGCCTATTTTGAAATCTACATCATAATAGAAAACATAAGAGCAATTCTAAGATGCATGCTCGAACAATCATACCAAACCCATTTTGTGCAGCTGCACAGAATTATGCCGTGTCTTACTGTATCTGTATATTATTCATAAGAATTTAACACAGAACATTCTGATCAGCTTGATTTGAGCACAAGCGCTTGAATCATTGCTACGGATAAAATAAATTAAGATTATATACGAGTCGAACTGCTTTGTTTTTTATGCCCCCGTGACGATAGTCAGGGGGCATTATGTTTTACCCCTGTCCGTCCTTCTGTCTGTCCGTTTGTCCGTCTGTCCGTCGCAAATTTTAGTAGTAAATTTGTGTAATCAACTCCTCCCATAGCTTACGTATGTTGCAGACATACTGAAGATGTGCATGAAGATTTCTTATGGCCAAAAAATTATTTTTGACAAAATTACAGGCTTTCGGACTTAAACATTTTCAGTGTTGGTTAGTGATATAGGGTAGCAAGTTTGTGTTATCAACTCCACTCACAGCTTATGATGGATCAATTCGAAACTTTGCATACATGTTGCAGACATATTGAAGATGTGCATGAAGATTGCTTATGGCCAAAAAATCATGTTTGATAAAATATCGGGCTTTTGGACTTAGACATTTTCAGTGTTGGTAAGTGATATAAGGTAGCATGTTTGTGTAATCAACTCCTCCCACAGCTTATGATGGATCAATTCGAAACTTTGCATAGATGTTGCAAACATATTAAAGATGTGCATGAAGATTTCTTATGTCCAAAAAATATTTTTGGCAAAATCACGGGCTTTCGGACTTCAACATTTTCAGTGTTGGTTTGTGATGTAGGGTAGCAAGATTGCGTAATCACCTCCTCCCACAGCTTATAATGGGTTAAGCTGAAATTTTGCACACATGTTGCAGGCATATTGAAGATATGCATGAAGATTTTTTAAGGTCACAAAATGTAATTTTGACAAAATTATGGGCTTTCAAACTTAAGTTATATTCAGTAAGTGATATCAGTGTGTAATCAACCTCTCTCACGGTTTATGATAGATGGCTTTGAAACTCTGTACATGTGTTACAGACATACATGTAATAAAGATGTTCATGAAGATATTTTAAGATAAAAAAATTATTTTTAGCAAATTGCAGGTTTTGAACTAAGAAATTTTCATCTTTCGTTTTATTAACACTATAGGTAACAAGCTATTGTTCTCAAGAGATACTACAGCTTATGACTTATCAGTTTTCGCAGTTTGAGACCATGCACACTTTTTTGAATTTGTGATGGTGGTGGGGGTGGGATGGAGGGAGGGAGGGAGAAAGGGTGCAAGGGCTAATAGGGAGCACGGGGGCATCACCTGTGTCTTACAGACACAATTTTCTAGTTTATGTGCTGGCAAACTATTTGCAGAAGCTTGGAAACGCGCTATTCGTTTCCCAATTGTAAATTAAATAGCCAGGATTCTGCAAATAGATAGCCAAAATATACTGTAGTGTATGTAACGTTACCTTATGAGCACACGCAACATAAAAAGTGAATAAAAGTTACATGTATCCAAACATCATGGACTTTGTCTGATGGTGGTCAACCTTTTGAAACAGACTAGGTGTTTGTACATAACATCATCCATTCTTGTAAAAGATACTTGAACTGGTGGAGTTTACACCAAACTCCTGAAAGTGTCTGGCCGAAGAGAAATCTTTTTGAATTCCCCCACCGCCCCTAGAACTGCCTTGCCGAGTCGGTCCAAAATAAGCGTGTTCACAACAGATGTCGATGCAGTTCTAGTTAGGGTTTACAACAAACGATTTTACGGAGAAATAAGACACACATATCTATTAGAATCATTTGAGCCGCGACACGACAAAACTAACAAAGTGCCATGTGCGCCCAGTGGAGACTCAGATCAGCCTGGACATTCTACCAGTCTGCTCAGAGTCTTTGCTGTCGGTATACAGGCACCTTAGACTCATAGCTGCCATTTAAGCGCCAGCGAAGACTCTGATCAGACTGGGCGGATGCCCAGGCTGATCTGAGTCATCGTTGGGCGCACAGCCACTTTGTTGGGCGCACATGCCACTTTTGTCGTGTCGTGGCTCATTTTCTTTTATCTGGAGATTAGTATAAAATACATTTTTCAGGCCAGTTGGACATTTCCTACATCAGAAAGGAAATAGGCATTGACAATATTTTTAAAGTTATTTGTCTGTTTATAAACTGGTTGATAAGGGATGAGAATGTCCAGGTGAATGGACTCACAGTGTTTAACGACTGGTCGGGAGTCACGATGCAACATGCAACTACTCTCTATACTCCAGAAAATACAAGGAAACTGCTAAATTACTTTCAGGTAACTATCAGAAATAGGGAAATAAGCAAAAGATTTTTTTAAGTAGCTTTAGCGCCGCTACCATATTTATTCGGTTATAAAACGGTCTTTTTTCCTCTTCCAAAGCAGTCTTAAAATCTAGATCCATATAAGACGGACCGAATAACTGAGTTATACAAGACCGATCTACACGGTTAGGATAATATTGGAAGGGCAATCCTTCGCCTTATAGCAAAATCAATAGATCTATTATGCTTTGGGTCTCGGCACTAGAAAAAGATCGCGTTATGCTAAAGCGTATTCAGTGATATTCGCAAACATGGGGGAGTTGTTGTTGCGTTTCCGGCGGATCATTCGATTGTAGGACATTGTATATTTGAATTACAATGGCATTTGTAATAATTCTACATTGTTTGCTGTTTGTAACTTTGTCCACATTCAAAGATTGGTGAGTAAAATTCTGATGAAAGATTTAAGACAAGGTTTATATTAGACATCTGCTTGCTTAACGTACAAGTTTTGACTTTCCACTTCACTGCTCCGTCCGCAGTGTTGTTCAGTAGTGAAATAAAAGAAGTTTACATGTTTTAAGTAGCACAATTTCTTCCTTTCATTTGATTATACATATTAGTTACTTCGTGTGTTAAGTATTAATTGAATTATTTTGTTTCAGAATTCCATTCCTGTAAGGATGAAAGGTTTGAATTTCTACAATGAGCCACCATTCTTTGATGCCGTTTATGCAATTTTTCGTCCACTAATGAAAGAAAAGTCAAAACGTCGGGTAAGACTAAACAACCATTTAAAATACAAAAAAAAAATCGGTTGAATATACGGGATTTAGCTTCTAATTTGCGATTTCATCAACTAGTTTGACCTCTATAGCACATGACGTTGTATAAAACAGTACCTAAACCCTAAGCAAAACAATATAGCACAAGATAAAACCACTTCTGTCGAGTCCGTATGAGGTGGCGCGTTTGGAATGGATGCAAATATCGAGAGGGGTCCAAATCACGAGCTGCCGCTGCTGTCCCCAACAGCAGCTGCTGATCTCCCAACAGCAGCTGCTACTGCGACAATAGCTGCTGCTGAGGATTTCTCTGTAAATTATAGTTTTTGACTAAAATTCATGCAGGAAAGTATGTGTGAAGCCGTCATACTCTAATATATTGCAAATTCTACCTAATGAACGATTGCTACATGCCTGGATTTGAAACAAAAACAAAAATGCCAATCTATTGATATTTGAGAGTGCAGCTGCATGTATAGAAAGTGTGAGACATTAGCAGTTCTCGTTCATTTTACAAGTATTCGCTTTTTAAAAAAATGCCAACGCTCATTGGGCATACCGTTTAAAAGACAAATTTATGTGTAGGGAAAGAGTTTTTTGTGTGTTTTTAATCAGCTAAGTGCTTGGGTGAAGCATTAATGCTAAACAATATCTTGCAATGATTTATGGTATTTATACACAAGAAAATACTGAAAAAATACGGAGAGTCAAACGTCATGTAACATTTTCAGTAGTGTTGTCATTGGGTTTTTGCAAATTTCAAACTGTAAATTCTTCAGTGAAAAGGGTTTATCCTACCATCGGCTGTCTCCTCACAGCAGGCACACAGAGTTGAATCAACAATGACTCAACGTTGATTTCACGTCGTGACATTGAATCAAGGTTGTGTCAATGTTGATTTAACGCGAGGTGCCCAGCTAACGCTTTTCTGTCCAGTCGGAACGTATAGGGAAGCTAAATGCAGCGAGTTGGATTCACGGCATATATTTCATTTATTTTTTTTTCTTTCTTTTTGCGATAAATACACGTAACACAGACCAAGGATTGATTCGGAGACAAGTCTTAGAATGTTCGAATGGGTCATCTGCTTAAGAAAAGACATTTTCAGGTTATATTTTTTATTCTTTTCTCACTTTTTTCTCAGAAAAGACCTGCGATTTTACGATCTGTTCAACAGGTTTCAGTCATACATGTACATGTATCCGGTCGATGGGAGGTTGATGATGATAGGTTGTGGGCTATGGAACCCCGTCTACGATTAAAAAAGACTTTTTTTGCGAGAACTTAGACGTTGAAACTATGTCGCCTGATCATGTCCAACTGGCCAGAGCTCACAGTTGTAAGAGTTTGATTTTGAGAGAGTCTTTATTTAAAGATTGACAATTATAAGCAATTCCAGCAATGCACCATGTCAACTAGACTATGAAGCTTGCTTAAGGGTTCTTGAGGTATATGATAATATATTCCGCAACACCTTTTGTCCATCCGCCAGTCTATGCGTCCGTCTGTCACCAGCGGATTTCCTATATCTTACGTAAGTAATATAAGATAGATATCACCGAAATTCTATGGGGTGCCGGTTAAGTATTCATTATCGTTTTATGATATCGATAAGGGAAAAAGTGCTATCCACTATACAAATAAGCGACATCCATAATTATTCATGAATATCCGTGATTCGACTTATAGATGTACAGTATTCGAAGTATGAATATCAACTAGTCTAACTACTTTATGGATATCACCGATTCGATTCATAAATATCCATAAATCGATTTATAGATATCAACAAATTTGCCCATTTATGGATATCACTAAGTCAAATTATTGATGTCAATAAATCGAAATTGTGATATTTATAATTCGAATTAGTGCTATCCATTTCTCATTTAGATTATTGGATATCCACACTTTGGATTGTTGATATCCATAATTTGTGGACTGCCTGCTGTTGAAGTTAGGTAGTGATAGTGGTATCTGCTGCTACTACTGTAATGATATCTGTATTTGCCATCTATTGGTGGACTGCTTGCTGTTAAAGATAGGTAATGCGAGTGACAGCTGTTGATACTGCTGGAGTGATATCTGTATCTGCCATCTGTTGGTGGACGTCCTGCTGTTAGAGATAGCTAGAGAAAGTGACATCTGTTAATACTGCTGTAATGATATCTGTATCTGCCATCTGTTGGTGGACGGCCTGCTGTTAAAATATAGGTAATTAGAGTCACTTTAGTTTTATTGCTGAAATGATATCTGTATCTGGTGATGGTAATGATAACAGGGGTTGCTACTGGAACAAAACTTACCGTTGATACTGCTACTGACCACCATCAGCAGCTGCCAAAGAACCATCAGAAGCTGTTGCTTTCATCAAATGATGCAGCAAAAACTATTCTTACTACTTATAGTAGCCGATGATGCCCCTCTGTTCTTCCATATCGTCAGATGATGCGGTAACTTATGATAACAGCAGGAGCTGCTAATGCCACCACCATCAGCAGCTGCCAAACCACCATCAGCAGCTGCAAAACCACCATCAGCAGCTGATGCTTTTATCAGACGCAGCTGCAGCAGCAGCTGCCATACCGCCATCAGCAGCTGATGCTTTCCTCAAAAGCAGCATCAAAAGTTTTTCTTACTACTAATGGCAGCAGCTTATGTCCTTTTTGTTCTCCGATATCGGCAGATGATGGTGTCATTAACAGTAAGAGCAAAGCTGCTTATGTCACCATCGTCAGCAGCTGCATAACCACCATCAGCAGCTGCAAAACAACCATCAGCAGCTGTTGCTTTTATCAGACACAGCTGCAGCAGCAGCTGCCATACCGCCATCAGCAGCTGATGCTTTCCTCCAAAGCAGCATCAAAAGTTTTTCCTACTACTGATGGCAGCAGCTTATGTCCTTTTTGTTCTCCGATATCAGCAGATGATGGTGTCATTAAAAGTAACAGCAGCAGCTGCCAAAGAGCCACCTCCATCAGCTCCTGTCACACCTTCATCAGCAGCTGCTTAACCAACATCAGCAGCTGATGCTTTTATCAGACGCAGCTGCAGCAGCAGCTGCCATACCGCCATCAGCAGCTGATGCTGATTAACAGTAACATCAGAAGCTGCTTATTGTACCACTGATAATAACAGCAGCACCTGCTTATGCCACCAGCATCAGCAGCTGCCAAACTACCATCTGCAGCTGCTCAACCACCATCAGCAGCTGATGCATTTTTCAAAAGCAGCTGCAGCAGCAGCTGCCATACCGCCATCAGCAGGTGATGCTTTCCTCAAAGCAGCATCAAAAGTTTTTCCTACTACTGATGTCAGCAGCTTATGATCCTTTTGTTCTCAGATATCGGCAGATGATGGTGACATTTACAGTAACATCAACAGCTGCTTACGTTACCACTATCAGCAGCTGCCAAAGAACCATAAGCAGCTGTTGCTTTCATCAAACTATGCAGCAAAAACTATTTTACTACTTATAGTAGCCGATGATGCCCCTCTGTTCTTCCATATCGGCAGATGTTGTAGTCACTGATGATAACAGCAGCAGTTGCTTATGCCACCACCATCAGCAGCTGCCAAACCACCATCAGCAGCCGCTAAACCACCATCAGCAGCTGATGCTTTTATCAGATGCGGCTGCAGCAGCAGCTGCCATACCGCCATCAGCAGGTGATGCTTTCCTCAAAGCAGCATCAAAAGTTTTTCCTACTACTGATGGCAGCAGCTTATGCTCCTTTTGTTCTCAGATATCGGCAGATGATGGTGTCATTAACAGTAACATCAGCAGCTGCTTACGTTACCACCATCAGCAGCTGCCAAAAAAAACATTAGCAGCTGTTGTTTTCATCAAAATGTGCAGCAAAAGAAAGTCTTACTACTTATAGAAGCAGTTGATGCCCCTCTGTTCTTCCATATCAGCAGATGATGTGGTCGCTGATGATAACAGCAGCAGAAGCTTATGCCACCACCATCAGCAGCTGCCAACCACCATCAGCAACTACTAAACCACCATCAGCAGCTGATGTTTTTATCAGACGCAGCTGCAGAAGCTGATGCTTTCATCAAAAGCAGCATCAAAAGTTTTTCCTACTTCTGATGACAGCAGCTTATGTTCCTTTTGTTCTCCGATATATGGTGTCATTAACAGTAACATCAGCAGCTGCTTATGATACTACCATCAGTAGCTGCCAAAAAACCATTAGCAGCTGTTGCGTTCATCAAAAGGTGTAGCAAAAACTATTCTTTATATTTATAGTAGCAGCTGATGCCCCTCTGTTCTTCCTTATCGGCAGATAATGTGGTTACTGATGATAACAAAAGCAGCTGCTTATGCCACCACCATCAGCAGCTGCCAAACCACCATCAGCAGCTGATGTTTTTATCAAACGCAGCTGCAGAAGCTATTCTAACTACTAATAGCAGCAGTTGATGCCCCTCTGTTCTTTCATATCGGCAGATGATGTGGTCACTGATGATAACAGCAGCAGCTGCTTATACCACCAACATCAGCAGCTGCCAAACCACCATCAGCAGCTGATGATTTCATCAAAAGCAGCAGAAAAAACGATTCTTACTCATGATGGCAGCAGGTGATGTCCCTCTGTTCTCTGATTACGGCAGATGATGTCAATAAAACTATCATCAGCAGTTGCTTTGTACACCAATATCAGCAGCTGCCAAACCATCAGCAGCAGCAGCTGTTTCCATCAGCAGAAGCGGCAAAAGATATTCTAACTTCTAATGGCAGCAGCTGCTGTCCCTCTGTTCTTCGACATCGGCAGACGATGTGGTCACTTATATTAACATCAGCAGCTGCTTACGACACAACCATCAGCAGCTGCCAAACCACCATCAGCAGCTGATGCTTTCATCATAAGCAGCATCAAAAGATTTTTCTTACTACTGATGGCAGCAGCTTATGTCCCTTTGTTCTCCGATATCGGCAGATGATGGTGTCATTAACAGTAACATCAGCAGCTGCTTATGCTATCGCCATCAGCAGCTGCCGAAGAACCATCAGCAGCTGTTTCTTTCATCAATAGATGCAGCAAAAGCTATTCTTTCTTCTTATGGCAGCAGCAAGTGTTCTTCTGTTTTTCCATATCGGCAGATAATTTGGTCACTGTGTAACGGTACGAGCCCCAAAAATGTAACTGGGCGAGCCCCAAAAATGTAACGGGACGAGCCCTTTAATAATTCAAAGGAAAAAAAACGCAATAGGTTAGCTCTCAACTTAAGTATTAAACTGTCCTGAAATAGTATATCGCACTATTTCTTCTATCATATTGGCTCTCTTATGCTTTGTACAAGTTTATAGACATAAGTATTTGTCCGTTTAGCCCCAATCAGCACCCCCGGGCAGGTCAATAGCCCAGTCTAACACTAAACACAAACAATAGTGTTGTACGGACGAACGAACAAATACTGTCCTACAGACAGACAGACAGACAGACGAACAGACCCAGATAAGGACAGACAGACGGACGACCAGTCCCAGTCGAGGACAGTCAGACAGACGAACAATAGCAAACCTTCTCCCCACGGGTTCTTCTTTTGAGCTTGTCTGAGAATATGAAAAAAAAAGTAATTTGTATTCAATGATTTTATTTACATTAATGAAAAATGGCATGATTTTAGATAATGTTTCCTCTATAGCCTAACACTAAAACTAGCAAGCTTGTTTTAGTTTAAGTGAACGTATTTTGCAGCCCAACCCCAGAGTTAGGGGGTGAGGAAATTTAGCAAAGATCAGATTTCAGAAATTTGAGATAAAGTAAAACATGGTAGGCCTACTTGTGTTCCTGAGAACGACTTTTTAGGCAAAACTTGGTATCTTAATTGTATCAGAATATACAATCACACTTTACCGTTCTGTTCTGTTCTGTTCAATTCTCGTATTGAACAGAACAGAACAGAACGGTAAAGTGTGATTGTATATTCTGATACAATTAAGATACCAAGTTAGCATATAAATTATTATAAGTATAAACCAGATATTATAGACAAATACCAACTTTATTAGCATAATTTCCAATTCTCAGCCGTTTTAACTAAATTATACTAACAACACAAAATGAAAGCACATGAGATAATACATAATTCAGGCAGATTATATTGCTAATTGAAGAACGGCTTTTGAACCTGTAGACTGCACAATAAATAGCATTTTCCGGACATAATTTTCTGAGTATTTCGCTTCAAGGGAGACTATAGATTCACACCTAATAAACCATTTATGTGATAATTCTCTTCCAACCGAGAATTCTGCTTGCCAAGTATATACTACCCTTACAACTGATATTAAAATCAGCAGTTGCTTATGACACCAGCACCAGCAGCTGCAAAAATCACCATCAGTAGCTGCTGATGCTTTTATCAAGATCAGCAGCAAAGTCAAAGTCAAAGTCAAAATTTATTTAACGTCGGTGACAGTAACAATTAAATACTAGCTATGAATAGCTATTTACCGACCACAGCAAAAGCTATTCTTACTCATGATGGCATCAGCTGATGTCCCTCTGTTCCGATATCAGCAAATGATCAGCAAATTAGTCATTAATACTGAGATGAGCTGTTGCTTATGATATCACCATCAGCTACTGCTAAACCACCATTAGCAGCTGATGCTTTTATCAAACGCAGCTGCAGAAGCTATTCTTACTATTAATAGCAGCAGAAGCTATTCTTACTAATAATAGCAGCGGGTGATGCCCCTCTGTTCTTCCATATTGGCAGATTATGTGGTCACCGATAATAACAGCAGTAGCTGCTTATGCCACCATCACCAGCTGCCAAACCGCCATCAGCAGCTGATGCTTTCATCAAAATCAGCATCAAAAGTTTTTCCTATTACTGATTGCAGCAGTTAATGTCCCTTTGTTCTCCGATATCGGCGGATGATGGTGTAATTAACAGTAACATCAGCAGCTGCTTATGTTACCGCCATCATCAGCTGCCAAAGAACCATCAGCAGCTGATGCTTTCGTCAAAAGATGCAGCAAAAGCTATTTTCACTTCTAATAGGTAGCAAGTGTCCTTTTGTTCTTTCATATCGGCAAATGATGTTGTCGCAGATATTAACATCAGCAGCTGCTTATCACATCACCACCATATCACCATCAACAGCTGCCAAACCACCAACAGTAGCTGCTGATGTTTTCATAAAAAAGCAGCAAAAGCTATTCTTTCTCATGATTGCAGCAGCTGATATCCCATTGTTCTTCAATATCGCCAAATGATGTTGTCATTAATACGAAAATGAGCACCTGCTTACGACACAACCATCAGCAACTGCTAAACCACCATCAGCAGCTGATGCTTTTATCAAACGAATCTGCAGAAGCTATTCTTACTACTAATAGCAGCAGCTGAGTGTCAGCTGTTGCTGCTGTTGGATTAAATATCTGTATCTACCATCTGTTGGTGGACTGCCTGCTGTTGAAGATAGGTAGTGAGAGTGTCAGCTGTTGCTGCTGCTTGATTGAATATCTGTATCAGCAAGCAGCTTGTGGATTGCCTGCTGTTGAAGATAGGTGGTGACAGTGACAGCTGTTGCCGCTGCTGCATTAAATATCTGTATCTGCCATCTGTTTGTGGACTGCCTGCTGTTGAAGAAGGGTAGTGAGGGTGACAGCTGTTGCTGCTGCTGGATTGAATATCTGTATCTGCAAGCAGTTGGTGGACTGCCTGCTGTTGAAGATAGATAGATAGTGAGAGTGACAGCTGTTGCTGCTGCTGGATTAAATATTTGTTCATGCAATCTGTTGGTGGACTGCCTGCTCTTGAAGATAGATAGTGAGAGTGACAGCTGTTGCTGCGCTGGATTAAATTTCTATATCTGCCATCTGCTTGCTGTTGACGATAGGTAGTGAGGGTGACAGCTGTTGCTGCTGCTGTACTAGATATCTGTATCTGCCTTCTGTTTATGGACTGCCTGCTGTTGAAGACAGGTGGTCAGAGTTACAGCTGTTGCTCCTGCTGTATCAAATATCTGTATCTGCCATCTGGTGGTGGACTGCCTGCTGTTCAAGAAAGGTAGTGAGAGCGACAGCTGTTGCTGTTGCTGGATTAAATATCTGTATCTACCATCTGTAGGTGGACTGCCTGCTGTTGAAGATAAGTAGTGAGAGTGACAGCTGTTGCTGCTGCTGGATTAAATATCTGTATCTGCCATCTGTAGGTGGACTGCCTTCTGTTGAAGATAGGTAGTGAAAGTGACAGCTGTTGCTGCTGCTGGACTAAATATCAGTATCTACCTTCTGTTGGTGGACTGCCTTCTGTTGAAGATATGTAATGAGAGTGACAGCTGTTGCTGCTGCTGCTGGATTAAATATCTGTATCTGCCATCTGTTTGTGCACTGCCCGTTTTGAAGATAGGTATTGAGTTACAGCTGTTGCTGCTGCTGGACAAATTATCTGTATCTGCCATCTGTTTGTGGACTACCTGCTTTTGAAGAAGGGTAGTGAGAGTGACAGCTGTTGCTGCTGCTGGATTAAATATCTGTATCTGCCATCTGTTGATGAACTGTCTGCTGTTGAAGATAGGTAGTGAGAATGGCAGGTGTTGCTTCTGCTGGATTAAATATCTGTATATGTCATTTGTTTGTGGACTGCCTGCTGTTGAAGGAAAGTAGTGAGAGTGACTTCAGTTGCTACTGCTTGAATTATATCTTTTTTCTACCATCTGTTGGTGGTTATACTCATGATACCAGGAGCTGCTTCTGGAGACGAAACTAACCTTTGCTGCTGCCTTCTGTTACGAGGGTGATAGCTGCTGCTGACAGTGGACGGAGTGATATCTGCAGTAAGTTTTAGTGAGAGTTACTACTTCTTGTGGTGTACGTGACTAGAGTGATATATTGTGCTGTTGTTTATCAACGAGTGAAAACTGATGCTGATGGTTTCTGTGATATTTGCTGTGACAACAGCAGCAGCTGTTGTATCTTCAAATTAACAGCAGTAGAAGTTATTTCATTCCTCCCCTTAGACAACAACAGCAAATCTTACTCTCCACCTAGGTTGCAGGATGCGGCTCTTTTACAACCACCTGCAGCAGCGTGTGAATTAAAAAACCCCATAAAATCTGCTACTTCTATCATCAGAAAAGAATAAGACAAAAGCGATAAGCCGTACTAACTGCAACTGCGGCATTAGCAATTGTACCAATTAAAAACCACCATCAACAGCTAATGCTTTCGACAGATGGTGGTGCCACTAAAAACAACACCAGCAGCTGCTTATGATACCACCATCAGTAACTGACACCACCATCAGCAGCCTATGCTTTTACTTACAGCAGCAGCAAAATGTACTCTAATCACTAGTGGCAACAGCTGACATCCCTCTGATCTCCGATATAGGCAGATGATAGTGTCATTTACTAAAAGCAGCGGCTGCTTATGACACCACCATCAGCAACTGACATCACCATTAGCAGCTAATACTTAATCAACAGCATCCGTAATGGTTATTCTCAATACTAATGACAGTAGCTGATATCCCTCTGTTCTCCGATATCGGCAGATGGTAGGGTCACTGTCACTAATAATAACATCAGCAGCTCATTCTGACTCCACCATTTGCAACTGACATCACCATCAGCAGCTGATGCTTTCATCAACAGCAGTAGTTATTCTAAATACTTATGGCAGCAGCTAATGTCCCGCTGTTCTCCAATATCAAAAGATGGTGGTGTCACTATCACTAATAAACAACATCAGGAGCTGCTTATGACACCACCATCAGCAACTGACTACATTATCAGCAGCTGAAGATTTCATCAACAACAGCAGCAAAAGTTATCCTGAATACATTATGGCAGCAGCTGATGTCCTTCTGTTCTCCGATATCGGCAGATGGTGGTGTAACTATAAAAAAACACTAGCAGCTGCTTATGACACCAGCATCAGGAGCTGACTTCTCCATCAGCAGCTATTGCTTTTACTTACAGCAGCAGCAAAAGTTATTCTCAGTACTAATGGCAGCACCTGATGTCCCTCTGATCTTCAATATCGACAGATAATGTGGTCTCTGGTACAAACATCAGCATCTGCTTATGAAAACTGGCGGAGCAGCAGATGTGACTCATGTCAAACCACCAACATTAGTGTCTGCAAATACTACACACGGCAAAAACAGTAATATAAGCCTAAATCCTTACTATAAACAGTGGCTGACACTTTTAATAACACCATTATCACAGGCAGCATATATCAGTCTTAAAAAAAGAAAAGAATGTTGAAAAAAGAAAACATCAGTTGTCACTATCATACCACGAACAGAAGCAGCAGTGTAACAGCAACAAAGTAGAAAAAGTTGCAACACTCTCTATCAACAACTAGAAACAACAAATATTAGGCCCCAGCACAAAATATCAAAAGATGTCAGTCTTGCAATAAAAAGAGTGTCAGGAAGTGTCTCTCTCACCACCAAATGTTGCATCACAAATTCTTTTCACACCCGTAGCATTTATATATATATTATATATATGTGAAGAAGTGCTTTATAGGTTATGTAGCCCTTGAGCATATACATGTACATACATGCAATACAAATATAAACGGTGTGACAGGTAGTACAATAAGTGCATAATATCACCTTAATAAATACAGAATAATATGTGAGTAAGAATCATTAATACTTAAAGCTATTAATTTCTTTCCTCTGAGCTATATCCTAACCTATCCCACTTAGACCTTATCTTTGCTTGGTGAAAACTGTGTGACTCTTCTTGTAATATCCCTTCGGGCACTATGCCTAACCTGCATTGAACAAACGTCGATTCGACATCATGACGTCGAATCGTCTTCGGTTCAAAGTTGATCAAACCCCATGTGCCCGACGGGTTATTTGTAAGGTAACTTAATTCGTTGCGAGCCCTAAACTACATATAAGGCAAATCTGTCATGCGAATTGGAGAGAACTGTGTGACTCTTCTTGTAATATCCCTTCGGCACTATGCTTAGCCAGCATTTGACCAACGTCGATTCGATATCATGACGTCGAACCGACGCTGGTCCAAACTTGATCAAACCCCATGTGCCCGACGAGATATTTGTAAGGTAACTTAATTCGTTGCGAGCCCTAAACTACATATAACGCACATCTCTTATGCAAAATGGAGAGAACTTTGTGACTCTTCTTGTAATATCCCTTCGGGCACTATGTTTAGCCAGCATTGAACCAACGTCGATTCGATATCATGACGTCGAACCGACGCTGATTCAAAGCTGATCAAACCCCCATGTGCCCGACGGGATATTTGTTGGGTAACTTAACTCGTTGCGAGCCCTAAACTACATATAAGGCACATCTGTTATGCAAATTGAAGAGAACTGTGTGACGCTTCTTCTTGTAATATCCCTTCGGGCACTATGATTAGCCAGCATTGAACCAACGCCGATTCGATATCATGACGTCGAATCGACGTTGGCTCAAAGCTGATCAAGCCCCATGTGCCCGAAGAGATATTTGAAAGGTAACTTAATTCGTTGCGACCCCTAAACTACATATAACGCATATCTGTCATGCAAAACACCCAAAGTGGCTATGTGAAAAAGCAAACACCAGTTTGAGTACCTAAACAAACAAAACAGTTTTGTGTCTACACTGAAAACACATATTTGAAGGAAAAAAGAGAAAATAAATCTTACGTAAATATATGGCAGCAGAGGGACATCAGCTGCTATATATTTTTTTTCGTTGATGCTGACAATGGCTTTCTGAACAACCCTAACGACCTTGCATATTCAAGGATTCTGTTGTTTTTATTTCTCTGTTTATACCAGTACCACGGTCTTGCATGCTCTTAGTATTAGTCCTCAAACACATACATTGAGATGACACTAGAAGCTCTAAATGCAGGAAAAAATTATTGTAATTAAATAAATAAACTTGAAAAATTAACTTCTGAAAATTAACTTTGGCCTTGTCTTTTTTTTCAAACATCTTGCTGATCCTACCCAACAAGTAGAACCAAACTAAAAACAGGGGATAAATGAGCAATAAAAAGGCAAATAAGAAGAGAGGGAAAAAGAGAAAAGAGTGGCCAAGATCTGTAGGAAAATTTAAAAACGATGAGAAAAAATAAATGTCTTGTTGAATAGCTAATTATAGTATCTTCTGCGGGAGTCTCAGCTGAAGGTGCGGACCTGGTGTTGTCTCAGAGGCAGCAGCAGTTGTTTCTTTCTGTACAGCTGCAGTTGATAGTTGATGCCAGAGGTACTATTGACCTACCTTAAATTAACTTGCATGCTGAGCGAAAACGGATTTGCGATATATCGGTATTACGGTATTGTGAGACAACTTTATCATGTTTTTTTTTAAGATACGTTGTCTGTAATAAGTACTTGAACTCCGAAATTCAACGCTGTTTAAGATGTTAATGGTCATATTTAACTCTGAGTTTATTTCATTTATGATAATTAATAACATTAAATAATACGCGGACTCTCAAACACTGTACACGTATCCTAGTGATAATTCGAATTATGAACATCAATATTTTATAGATATCCATAATTCGAATTATCGATATCCATAATTCGAACTCAGGATATCCGAAAATCATAATTATTAATAGATATAATTTGTATCATGGATATCACAAATCCGATTTTTGGATATTCATAATTTGATTTATGGATGGTCATAAATCGAATTATGGATATCGGATATCACTTATTACTAATGGATATCAATAAATCAAATAGGTGATACCAATGTCGAATTAGTGATATCCATTAATCATTAAGATTATTAGATATCGATAATTCAAATATTAAGTAAAATCCATAATTCGGGTTACGGATATCAATATTTGGGCCCGTTTATGTATAACACTAATTAGAATTATGGATATCATATATTCTGCGTTACAAATAATAAGTTTAAATAACGACTGCTCTGCGATTATTTATGGATATTTACTATTCAAATTATGGATATCAATTATTCAGCCCGATTTCTTGATATAACTTATTTAAAATATGGATATCCCTACTTCGAATTACATATATGAGCCGCGACACGGGAAAACCAACAATCTGGTTGTGCACCCAGCGCAGACTGAGATCAGTCTGGGCATCCGCCCAGTCTGATCAGAGTCTTCGCTGTCCGCATGGAGGTAGCTAAGACCCTTAGCTACCCTTTGGGCACTAAACGAAGAGTCTGATCAAACTTGGCGAATGCCCAGGCTGATCTGAATCTGCACTGGGTGCACAACCACATTGTTGGTTTTCTCGTGTCACGGCTCATATGTATTTCCATAATACTGCCCATAGCTATCAATAACTCTAATTATGGCTATCCATAAATCGAATTAGTGATATCATAATTCGAATTGGTGATGCCCATAAAATCGGATATTTGACACCCATAATTCGAAGTTGTGATATCCATTCTTTGAATAAGTGATATCAATAAATGGGCTGACCAAGACCTGACAAATGTAACAATTTTCTACTTGCTCACTGCGCACTGGGAAAGCAAATACTTTTATTAGACCAGCAAAATTTCTTGCTTCTCCAGAATTATTGTTGTAACACAAATTTCCGATGAAAGAGATTACAGGTGTGATCTACGAGACAGGGCTGAGATATATGATAAACTTTATTTTTCAGCATTTTTTTACATGTATCAACCAAATAAAAGAGTGCTGAAAATGTCTCCTTCCCCACCCCAACCTGCATTCGCACTGCTGATTTTTTTCGTCTCTCGTAACGATGTTCCCGAAGTGGCTCAGCGGTTTCCATCTGTTGGATTTTATTGTATGTGTATTTCAATTCTCGTAACGACATTGGATTTTATGTACTGTTCTGTTTCAATTCTCCTAACGACGTTCGCCAAGTGCGTACGTAACTATAGTTGCACACCCCTGGCGCCGAGTGTTCGTCCAAGTCCTATGTATATTGTTTTGTTCTCTTCTCTTCTCCTAACGACGTTCCCCATGTGGTCAGCGATACGTAACTATGACTATAGTTGCACACAGCCGTCCAAATTTATATTTTGTAATCGGCCCTATTAGCGCACGTGACCCAATAAGCGCAGATCATGGGAAGTTCTGAGGCACATGATTTTTAGCGCACATATTTTTACTGGTTTATCCCTTTGATTGCTTGTTACAACTGCTGAAAACACTATAAAATCTTACAGTTTTCACTTACAAAGCATCTCCATCCTGCATGACTATATGCAGCTTTTCTCTAATGATTCAGTTTATTTCTATATATAATAATTCTTTGAAATGTGCGTTTATTAGGAAGAATGTCTACTGAAAGAGCGCACAGCGCGCTAAACGGGTCGAATACGGTACACCTTTATTTTTTTATTTATAATTTAGAAGCTTATTATATTTTGTTGGTATGTAAGGGAAGCAAACTATTCCAATTCAGTCTCTTATATGTACCATGTTTTAATCTTTGCCAAGAAAATAGATTTATTTTTTTTTTTTTGTACTTATTTTTTTTTTAATTTGCTATTCCATTCTAGTATATATTATTCTCGCAAAGGAAATAAGTTAACATGTCTGTAAACTATATATAGGCACAAGGGAGAAGCCTGCGAAAGATAAATCCTATTATTGTATAACTGCAACTACAGTTATTCATTTTAAACACAGACGTTATTATTATTATTATTATTATCATCATTTGTCATTATTATTTTGGGCTTTACAGCCCTAACAAGAACACTTACCTATATCGAGCCGATCTTTCCTAGAAAGTGGGCTAAAACCAAACTTACTGGGGTAAAACGTCATCAGCTGCTGCGAGGCTATCAGCAGCTGCTGCGAGGCTATCAGCAGCTGCTGCTGAGGCTAGCAGCGGCAGCTCGTGATTTGGATGTTACTGCAAATATCCATCAACCCGTCCATCAGTCCGTAAATATCCATAGGCCATATCTTGTGCTATTGTGATAGTTATGCTATTTAAATTATTGTGTAACTCTTGTTCGTTGACATAAAGACCCTGCAGGGCTTTTGATTATTAATCTACATATTCGACAAAATTAAATTTTCTAAGTCTATGTCTGTAGGAAAAATAAATCATCACTATATGCACATCAATCTGATTGGCTCGTAGAAAGTTGGTTCTAGTGATCTATTTTCGTGAAAATAAAACCATAACAGTTTTCAGGATTGGTTCGGTATCTCCAATTTTATAAGGCCCAGGCCTGCAGAACTCCATCAGCACTTAGCCCCTTTACGTCGACGCCAAGTGGACTAAGTGACAGTAACACACTTCCACTAAAATGAACACCGTTTGCCTTTTCTGATCTTGGTCTGGCATCTCAGCATCTATGAGAAAAACTAGCTTTCCAATTCCACCAGTGTTAGCACTAAAGCCTTCCAGGTAATTCCCGATAAGAAGGTCACACTGCCTTAGTTTTGCTAAAAAGGAAAGCAATTGCATTTGCGCCCTCCTTTAAGCAACAAACACTCGAAACTCCACTGGTGCATGCACTATACGACATCCAACTCCAACTCTCAAAGGCAGGAGGACTGCGAATCCCATTGCAGTTATACGATGAGTCTCAGTGAAAACCGGGACATTGTTTCCAAAGGCAACCTTCATGAATGTCTAACTACCGAAAAGTGAATCATCCTAGCATAGAAATCCGTACGACATAACGGCACGTTTCTTAGACTGAAACGCTTAAACTTGCTTATCATACACTTATATTTTAGCGCACCTTTGCGAATGCAAAAGAGAGCTTATGCTATAGCCCCTGCGTCGTAGTCCGAGTATATGCTAGCGTTAGCATTTGCGTTAGCGTCAGCGTCCTCGTCGGCGTCCGTGATCAGGTGAACCAATGTTAACAATTGCGTTTAATTCGATGTTTAAGTCTGCATCTTACTAACTACAGCAGCTACAATCATCATACTTGGCAAATACAGACATTTATATAACTCCAGCAGCTGCATTACACAATTGTGGGTGTTACGGTTGACTGGCTTTGCTGTTTGGTACCATTTTAGGCATTTTTTTTTTTAGGTTTGATGATACTTTTGAGTCAAGAAAGTTGATACTTTGTCACAAAGCATATCCTTTTAATTGCAGCAGCTGCCCGCATATATGCTGGCTCCTGTGCCCTTGACCTTTATTCATGGTCTAGTGATTTTGCCGTATATTTCCAACACTGTTTGATGGATTAACATCATACCTGGCATAGTCAGTCAGTCCGACATTGCGAATAAGGTCATACTATTTATAGATCACTTTGACTTACAAATCATGGGACCGTTATTGCTTTTGACTTATATTTTGAGCATCAGTTTAGTAGATATCTATTAAACTTGGGTGAATGGTTCAGTCTGACTTTGCAAATGACTTCATACTATTTGTAGGTTACTGTGACTTGTATTTCACGGATAGTGTTTTTTGCCTTGTATTTCCAAGAGTATTCATAGGTCTTTGTAACTGTGAGACTCAGGCACCCATAAGGAGCACTTTGTTGTCTTCTTACAACTCTTGTTTATACTATTTTCAAGTCAACAAGCTAGTTTGTATAAAGACGCCACATATAAATTATGCATAATATATTTTTTCTTCGAATTACGTAGTTATGCAAAGGGTATAAACTAAATCCACAAGCCGTAGGGCATTACCCCTAAGTCGTCACATTATTTGTTTTATTATAATTGAATATAAAGAAAAGCAGAGAGTTAATTAATATAATGCAAGACAACAGTCAGTTATATAACCATAAAAATTAACATCAAAGAAAACAGTTACTTACATCACAAAATAAAATAGTTAAATATATTAGCAATATAACAGTCAATTATATGCTCAAAGAGGATCATTATAAGTAAATTTATTCTTCATTTTGCCGACAGATGATACTGCACGGAAAAAACATGACAAGTGTGTATGAGGTCGTAGATAAATCAGTACTGCCCAAAGAATATCTACCTGACGAGTATACAGGACCTAATGCAGGCTCCATGAAACAAATTGTTGGTAAGCAAGTGAAAGTAACCTGAGCTAGAAACAAATTGGAAGCAAACAGTAAGCAAAAATCTGGCCCCGAGGTTATAAAACTTTTTTCATGCTCAACTCAGCTGAGCATGAAATTTTCTCTGCTGATAAATTTGAAAATGCCAACAAATGTTGGCATTTTCATATTCATAAGCAGAGAAAATTGCATACTCAGCTAAACTGAGCAAGAAAATAGCTGTACATATCAATAATTTGCTATTTATTAGCAGATAAAATTTCATGCTCAGCTGAGTTGAGCATGAAAAAAGTTTTATAACCTCGGGGCCAGATTTCAATTCCGTTTAGTATGCGATTTAATTCCAAATAACCATTGTCTAGATAAAGACGAGTTTAATCATTTAAAGTTCATACATTATTGATATAAAATGCTTTTCAAGTCCCAAGTAAATTAAAGTTAAAGAACCTGAAACAAATAGGTACTTTGTAACATTCCCTCTTCCTGGTTTTGAAAATCATTGAAATATAATGGATTTACCCTATACGTTATAATAATCGAGTTTATGGCCCCTTTCCTGCTCTTTATTTGTTTATTCTTCTTATTATGCGTATAATTTTCAGCTATTCCAGCACTGAAATTGTGTATGTAACTTCTGGCTCAGTAACTAAAAAGATAGAATATTCAAACCAGTACACAAACAGACCTTGAGTTGTTGTATCTCTTTGTCATATGCGTGTTCTCCTTATTTCTCGCATTGAAATCTTGACTAAGCTCATCTACATAACGACACATGTTAAAGGTAGTGGTTTGGGTTGAGAGAGATCCTCTACGCGCTCCATGTCAGCCCAGTTGTAGGACTGGCATTGACCGTATGGGATTATTCTTTTGATATCTGGTGTGATAGATCCGCCTGCGTTCGAGTGTGAAGGGTTATAAAATCATGTGCAAAACTTTACCATTCGTTATTTTCATAGATCATACATGCATGTATTTATGCCTCTGTTATCACATGTATCATAATTCCTCATGTTGCCATTGTATGGACTGAGATGAAAATAAAGAGATTTGTACTGTAGAATCGTCAAACTTGGAACATGAAGTAACCTTGTTGAGTAATTAGATCTTTAATATTAAAAATCGGGTTCATACGCCCATATTCTTTCTGCAGTAGCTAGATTGGCCGCATTTTGTATACAGTTTGACAATAACTTCAGTATAGCACGATTGAAACACAGATGATTCCTTTATAATATCCCCTCTATTAGTTTATTTTCCCTTCTTTTGAACATTTTCGTCATAATATTCTTCACAACCGTACAAGCTAATGTGTTCATAGTTGGTGTACATATTTTACGACGACTAGTTGTATCGTGGAATTGCGATCCAGCCTTCTTCTTCGCATTTTCCTTGTACATGTTCTTGCTTATTTCTATCCATCCTTTGGACAATGATTTTATCATGACAAGTACACAGAAACTGCATTGTGTAGAATGTGTATATTCCGCATACAGCTTGACAAAAACTTGCTGTCTTATGAGATTAAGAACCGATCTTCTCTTACTTATGATTTCCTATATACATTGTCTGTTCCTTATTCTGTCTCTGCATGCTTTGTAAAATATGCAACTCCCAATAATTCTGAGGAATACTATACAATTTTTATACTTGTAAATACGTTGACAAGGATGCTTTGTATCAGTTTAAAAACGGCCTTATCTAACATATTCTTCTCTGCATTTGTTCAATTTCTTTCTCTTCATGACATGAATAATGATTGTTTTCATAACAGATATGACAGCTATAGTTACTTAAGGCAGACTGATTTTGTGATCAACTGAAGCTGTCTTGCTTTAGCGTTATTTCTAACAAGCTTTCTCTCGTACAGTTTTATGGATTTTGCTCAGTTTGTGTAATCCTCGGCACTGACACAGGACAAAGGTAAAATCACGAAAACATAACAGTTTAAGCTGGTCAGCGGAGACACAGTCAGCTCCGCCAACAGCTCCAGTTATCATTTAGAAAAGAACAGAGTGAGGGGTCACGTGGTTTTCACTTCGATACGCTGACGTAAAAATGGCGATACTCACTGACCAACTACTATGGGCAGGAACTCTGTCACAAAATTTGAATTGACATCCGTGCAGTTTATGTCGTCATTTCAGTGTGGGTATTCCGCCCTGTTTCAAATTTTGTGATTAACTCCTGGCCCAAAGTATGGATCTCTGCGGACAAATCTGGACTAGAATATGAAACCTTGACATGAACTAAGGGCAAGTCATTTTTCCTGCAGCGTATCAAAATAAAAAGAAACCTGATCCCCAACCCTGAAGAAAGCATGTATAAAATTTCTCATAGTTATTTTACAGGATGGTTCTTATTGAAAATGTAAAGTGGTATGCATAATTAAACATGCCAGGCTTTTATTATGTATTGTATTTTATCATATGACGTCGCATCTGAGAGTGTAATAAAGCTATGCATTAAAAACGATAATCCACTAGTGGATTAAATATGCAAATTACGTCGTAACGTTATACGTTGACGTCCATAAAAACGTCGCGTTTTCTAATGGCGAAATCGTGACATTTTAATGTAAAATTTGCTAATAAAATGCAATTTTAGTGTCATATGATAAATAGAATCTTGCATTCGTGCTCCTGTATTATTGAATTTATTAAACTCGTTGGGAAAAACCGATAAGATGTTCGGCATAGCCTCGCATCTTATCTTTTTCCCCAACTCGTTTAATAAATTTATTAATACATGAGCACTCATGTAAGATCCTTTATTTAATAGATTTGCATTTATTTATTTCTTTCAGATAATATGGTCGATGATATGCTGAAACCAGAATTTAGAAATTATATGAAGGAACTGTCAGATCCAAAGTACTGCGTTGATCTCAGTTTAAAACCGAAAGAAGATGAACCAGTAGCAACATACAGAAAACTCAATGTAGACTGAAGGAGGGATGGATTCCCAGTAAACACATGTGCGAAGACAAATATGCGAGGGGCGGTCAAACAGTTCCAATGCAAGTCGCATAAATATGATAACCGATATTCGAGTCAGAGTCTTTAATTCATTGCGTTGATATATTATCTACAAATTATAAAAAAAGTATTGATGATTCCGATCTATGGTTGCTAATTGACGTCACAGTAAAGTACTAACTAGCCGGGAGGTGACGCATTTTTCTGACGTCGACGTGATTATCACCTACCTGCATTTGCTTTAGGACGTACTGTATTTATGTTTCAAAAACTTGTACTTTGGACATTTACGTAACACTAAATCTAATGTAAACAATTCGCAACATCAAATTTTGTCCGTAAAAGTGTTACCTCATCAACAGCCTTCCTTGTTAATTAGTTCAGGCTTTTCGTTTCTCCCTTGAATGGTTTTATGTTACTGCTTGAAAAACGTCCCGTGGCGGAGAGGAGGCTTTTCAGAGCGGCCAAGGCAGCACAAGATCAAAGGCTTTCCGCTGGCACATACCCGTACTGTCGTGAATGGAAGTAGCCCCACCCCACCATACCCCCTCGCCGGCAAAAAAGTAATTTTTGTCAACATCCGTCTTTCCATATTATACTGTCTTCATTTAATTAAGCAATTCTAACATTTTTTCTTCGTTAAAGCAAATGGTTTAGTGCTTTCACATTATTTTGAAGCATGTCAACCCGCCGTTATAAAATCGAATGTAAAATCACGCCACGGTTCCTTTTCTACGGTAACTTATTGGCGTCATTAATTATATCTGAAACTCATTGTCAATCTCTTGAACGTTTGCATCAGCAGTTTCGACTATCTTTGACTATTTATTCACAACATATATGTTATAATAAACAGCTAAGTACTGTCAAAGTGCACAGCATTCCCACGTCCTTTGTTTCCATGAAAATTAAACGATAAATATCGGTATCAAGATTTCGTCAGTGTGTCAGAAGTATCCGATAATTCAAATTTGTAAAATTTGCGATCAACTGCTTACAAACTGACAAAATTCGCAGCATATCGGAACGTTTTGACTACCCCTCGTACTTCATAGCTACATCGATAGAACCTCATGAAACGAGTCTGTATCTGCCTGCAGAGCGTTTGGTCGTTGAAATGACGCCACCTTTTTTTGACATTTGTGCAATATTTTCAAATAAACATGCGTTTTTTCTTTTCAGTATTTGTGACAAATTTGGTAGTTTCTTGATATTTACAAGTTTCATTTTGTATGCATCATGTGTCTTCGTATTTGATACCACATGTAATTATGTCTCTAGGAAATTACTGCCTAGCTGGACTTTATTTTAATAGTTGTAGTTTTTCGCATTATTTTACTTTGGTTCTTATTTGACCATAATTAACATCATGACATATTCACAAAGACATCACTGACATAGAAGCTATGTATTGTATTCATTTTTTTTCTAAGATAAAAAGTAGACATAAGAACCTGTGAAATTGAATAACTAAACTGTTTTAGGATTCTAAACTAAACAAGTAAAAATGACCATATTTTCCATGAAGTATCATAAAACCTGTAACCATTTAGCTTAATAGTAAAATAAAAGGCGTACAAAAACGCCGTAAAGCCAGAGATGCAAATCGCTGGCTCAATGCCACCCGAAGAACTCATTTGTTTTTATATATAAGCGTGTACCTGTCGTCTAATTTTGAAATCATGTTTGTATTTTTCTCTCATTGTTTTTTTTTTAAAATAAAGCATATTTCCGTCGCTGTAGCCTTTGTTTATTCTTCCGATTTGTGTTTCATAAGTCTATCATAACGCTCTTATATACAAATGTTACTAAACTGCTTAGAGGGGAGGGAATTCTATTTGCTTTTTTTGCACTGAAACATGAACTGTTCGACTGTTGGATAGCTTACACTGTTTCAATATTTTATAGTTCATGGTTAAAGCGGGAACTCGTAGTCGTGAATGTGAGTGCTCACTCTCGAATACAGAGCGTGGGTGGCAGAATACTATGTACTGTAGAATGTGAAGTAGTCGTGGATGCTTCTTTTGCAAATTTAAGTGAAGAAAATATTCGGAAAGCCATAAATGCAAAACAGCCATTAAGGGGCTTCGTAAGTAAGGCAAAATCGCCTAATACTGAAAACACAGTTTTAGATTTACATTTGTCTATAGTGAACGGTTATGTTTCTTCCAAGATTTATGACAAACGCTAAGATTTTTATGTTAATTTCCCATTTTGTAGACGGTGACGTTCCCCGTTCTACAGGCTACACTTTATTGTGTTAATATTTTCAGGTCATACGTTTTGCTAGAGTGTCAAGTCACATTGTTGACTTTAACGTTCGGAATAAAAAATTGACTGCTAAACTTCTTAAACAAGGCGGTTGGTATAATAAACTTTGAAAAGCTTTCTCCGAATTTTATTGACGTCACTTTGACTTGGTTTCTAAATTTAATGTCGGATTGAAAACACTTCTGCTACGAGGTTTTTCGGGAACTGTTGGTTGGTTGGTTGTTTGGGGTTTAACGGCCCTTTGTGGAAGTATTTCAGACTATATCTGGCCGTCTCCCAGAGAGAGGCAGAAAGAAAAGAGAAATGATAGACGAGAGAAAAAATCCAAACAACACCGCCCGCATCTATTGCAAGCACAGTAGGCCCTTGTCCTACTTTTATCCAAGTAAGTAAGACGCCCCGACACTGGAAGTTATAATCAGCACCATCACCCGACCACCGCCCTCTTCTGGAGCTGACTGTTACGGAGGTTTGGTGTATAAGTTCAAGAAAATTATCCCTATTTCTAGGACCCACGTCACCATATAAATGACTTGTGAACTTCTTATTTCAAGTTTTATTTCAAATGTTAATTCAGTATCCCCACCGTCTTTGAAAAATACCAGTCTTATTTCCTTTTTCACGTCTTCGGAAAATAATAAAAACTTTTTAAAAAGCACAAAAATATTCCCTACGGTAACTTTACAACTGAAATGCTTCTACTAGTTTTGAAAAGAAAAAAAAAGAAAAAAAAAGCTTTTAAGATGCCAAATGATGCCAAATAATGCAAATCGAAATTTTGCCTTCCGAATCGCCATTTTCAGCCCTGTATAGGGTTTGTCCATAGCATTTCAGATTTTCTTGTCATTTTGATATGGAAGTAGAATGTATGTGTTACATATCTTTGTAGTGCTTTCTGTATCACACTTAAAATATTCCGAAAATCATAACATTATTAAGCTTTCACTGTATGTACAAATATGTCTTCGAACTTGCTTAACACCCTGCATATTTATTTTTGTTTGAGGACATAATAATAGGTTCTAGATACTGAGGCTACGATAAAAATCAAACAACAATTATCAGTTAAAGTATATACTGTTTTCCCTTTTTAATATGAGCGCGGCATTTAGATCTAATTGTATTCGCTCCTGTCCTGATCATTGTCTGTCTTTTTATCTGTTTACTTATACCACTCTTACCAGAAAATGCCAACTTCAGCATGAAATATTTCGCTATGAGCAAAGTCTGCACTGCTAAGGGTGGTATAAGATAAATACACCATGGTTTGTTCGCCTGTACGGGAGATAATCCACTCGCTTAAGCTCGTGGATTTTCTCCTTGTACAGGTGGACAAACCATGGTTGGTGCACCTATTAGTTATGACCACTTACCTGCATTAAAAAAAAGAAACAGCAGAAAATAATGATTATAATAAAAAAAAAAGGAAAAGCATTTGCGCTATATCAACTCTATATTTTAGCTCACCTGAGCCGGAAGCTCCGGGGGAGCTTATAGTATAGGCAGGCTCCATCGCCCATCGTTGTCCGTCGTCCGTCCACAATTTCAAACGACTTCTCCTCTGAAACCGCTGGGCCAATTGTAACGAAATTCCATATGTTTAGGAACGAAAAGTTGTTCAAACGGTCCTGGTCACATGACCAACATGACCGCCACGCCCATATATGGTAAAAACCTATATAAATCTTCTTCTCAAAACCAATACCGATGACATTGAAACTTGGTATGTAGCATCGTGTATGCAAGACCAAGATTGTTCAAATTATGACCTTGGGTTGACTTTGACCATTTTACGGTAAGGTCAAATTTGCATTCTGTAGCTTTTATATGGGAAAATGCTAGAACATAAGATTTCTTGGAAACTTCTAAGCCAATTATAACCAAATTTCATATAGAGCCTCTAGGGGACTTAGGAACGAAAAGTTGTTCAAACGGTCCTGGTCACATGACCAACATGACCGCCACGCCCATATAAGGTTAAAACCTAGAAAAATCTTCTTCTCCAGAACCAATAGACCGATGGCTTTGAAACTTGGTATGTAACATTGGGTACGCGAGTACTACCAAGATGATACAAATTATGAACTTGGATTGACCTTGACCTATTTTACGGTAAGGTCAAATTTGCTTTCTGTAGCCTTTATATGGGAAAATGCTAGAACAAAAGATTTCTTGGAAACTGTTGAAGATTTTGACCTGAAAATTGATAAATACTGTCATCTTCATGAGTACATGAAAATTTATATGTACAAGAGGTCACGGTTGTTCTTTGACCTTTGACCCTGGTCTCTCATATTGTGACAATTTCACACATCTGCTCAAAAGCCACTGGGCCAGTTGTAACCAAACTTGATATAAAGCCTCTAGGGGCTGAGGGAGAAATTTGTTCTGAAATTCTTGGTCACATGACCAACATGGCGGCCATGCCTATATATGGCAAAAACCTTTACAAATCATCTTCTCAAAAACCAAATGATCGATGGCCTTGAAACTTGGTACATAGCATCAGGTACTTGAGTACTATCAAGATTGTTCAAATGATGACCTTGGGCTGACTTTGACCTTTTTCAGGCAAGGTCAAGTATGGGAAAATGGTAGAACATAAGATTTCATGGCAAGTTTAGAAGATTTTGGCCTAAAAATAGGTATATACAGGCGTCTTAGTTAGTACATGGAAGATTTGCGGGTACAAGAGGTCAAGGTCATCCTTTGACCTTTGACCTATGTCTCTCATATTTTGACAATTTAAGACATCTCCTCAAAAGCTACTGAGCTAATTGTAACCAAATATCATACACAACTTCCTAATG
The DNA here is from genome assembly GCA_963989385.1 of Ctena decussata. Classification (NCBI taxonomy): domain Eukaryota; kingdom Metazoa; phylum Mollusca; class Bivalvia; order Lucinida; family Lucinidae; genus Ctena; species Ctena decussata. The sequence continues at coordinate 75,876,173 of OZ022503.1, read as the reverse complement.
GAACGAAAATTTATCAAGCGGTCATGGTCACATGACCTACAAAGCCACCATACTCAGGTGAGCGATTCAGGGCCTCATGGCCTCATTGTTCTTAATGTCACGCACCGTAAAAAAGATCTTCATAGCTGATAAATCAGTTCTGACATCAAAGAACATATAAATGATTAAATCATGTAGTTATAAGTGCTTTGGAGCATTGTTTCCCTGAAGATTAACACAGAACAGGTAGCAATTTCAGAGAGTAGTTTAGCAATGATTCTAGCGGCTATATGAGCCGCGACATTACAAAACCAACAATGTGGCATGGCAGCGAAGACTCAGATCAGTCTGGGCATTTGCTAAGTCTGATCTGAGTCTTCGCTGTTGAAATGAAGGTAGCTTAGTCCCTTAGCTTCCCTTAAATCGCACAGCGAAGACTCTGATCAGACTGGGCGGATGCCCAGGCTGACCTGAGTCTTCGCTGGACACATATGCCACTTTGTTGTTTTATCGAGTCGCTGCTCATATACAAAATGTATAATTTTGATCCCAGCATTACCAGACTTGCAAACAAACAGACACAAGATCTGAAAACGCTTTTATGTTTTCATGAATTAAAATTTCATCTGAACAATAGCACATGTACATTTTCCATGTGACTGTTTCATCTGTTCAAAGTTTCAGACTGATTGCTTGAAAACCGTGGGAGAATATAAGTATACAAAAGTTTAGGCTTGTCGGACTGACGGGCAGACTGAGAAGGGTAAAATATAATGCCTCCTCCCTGGCCATCGACACGGGGCATAAAAATATGCGTTAACAGAATTTATCCGTTTTCCCTTTGTTAAAAACAAGTTAAAACGGTTTCCCACAGCCTTGTGGCCGTAGGGGCATTGCTTTTTAGACCCTCTATATCTTGGACACAGCGTGCGACAGACGGAGACTATCGCTCTGTTTTTGTTGCCTTTAATCTTCCTTGATTAAAAAGAAAACATCCATTAATCCATAGAATCCTGTTTTAACAGACAGAGGCTGATCTGTTTGGTATTCGAACTTGCGGTCTTCTGCCCCATTGCCGAGCGCCTCTTACCCCTCGACCACGGCGTCTCCATTCTTAGACTCGACTAAATTCTTAGATGTTACTCAAATTCCCATGACTTTCAAGTGTGTGTTTTCAATTCTCGTAACGACGCCCCCCCCCCCCTCCCCCCTCTCCGCACCCCAGCGGCAAAAGGGAACGCGTTAGCTTTTATATAGCATTCAGGAAATGAAGACTCGGATCCGCGAATACATTCGCCCAGTATCATCAGTCTTCGCGGATCACATGCTGATTGACGTCTATCTTTTTGCGCATGTTATAAGGCACTATTATCTCCAAATGAGACACTTTGTGGCTCAGTGCAATGACGCGTCAGAAAAGATGCAGATAAAATGGCAAAAACTGTAGACCCTGATCAGACTGCTGAAAAAGCAGTCTGATCTGAGTCTGCACTGTTTGCTCACACCTTTCTGCTCCAATGTTTACAATTTTACGGTAAACGGAAAATTTCAGTGGTTGACTGAACAATATCCCGAATGAAGCTGAGCAATCAGTGTAAACTACTTTGTTATTAATTTATATGCGCTCCAGGGAAGTTTTGCTTTCACTATTAGGGGAATTAAGACGGAAAGTGCATTGACCTAATTAAGATGACTTCAGAACCAGGTATACTTTTATTTTTACTTAATGAAATTAGCATCTGCGTATTGTGGTTGCGCGTGCACGTGTGTTTTCTTTTTACTTCAATATAATATATTGAAAAAAAAAACTGTAAGAAAACGAAGTAGAAATGCTACTTCATTAATAAATGTATTGCCTTGCGATATCAGTAACATTTACTAATTGTCAATAAACAGCAAATATATATAGATTGCGTCTCACAGTACCGAGCTATGTAATATAAATATATACCCATCTTTCATGGAAGATAATTTGTGATAAGTATATGTGAGGAGCCCGTAGCTCAAATTGTATGTATATTTTCGTAACCATACTATTCAATAATACTGTTGCTTACACTCACCTGAAATGCCATTTTTACGACATGTTTGAGCTTTCAGTAGCTATTACTTCCCTAAAACAGCGAAGGACGGTGAATGGTATTTTCTACCTATTAGTTTAGGAGCAAATTATTTTTTTCCGAGTAGCCCCATGTAAGAAGGAAGACAGATGTGTCAGTGTTTCAGTGTTTCTTCTGGTTCTTTATCATTGGGATCACTACTCAAATACTGATTTTAAGTAACCCTGGTAACTTATATCCGGTAAAATTTCTAAACTATTCTAAAACAAAGACTGACTTGTCATAGCGACATAAATCTTAGCGGGGATTGGCTTCCATTGTTTTGGATTTATTTATTTATTTTTGGCTTTTTATAGGTTTTTGCTACATCGATCTCATTCTTCCTGATGCCCTTGAGGGTCTCGTTTCTCGAGACACAGGGGTTGAGGTGGCTCGGAGGGGAACGCCTGCGCTCGCTCTGGTAGGCGTCTCTTACCTGGTGTCTGTAGCTTCTGTTTCTCGCGTAATGCGTCATTCAGTATGGCTCGAAGAGGGCTACTCGTTGCCTAGCGAGACCTGCCCATCACATTTTTTTTCTTTCAAAGTTTTGGCATTTCGCGACACTGAAGAACACAGAAACGCGCGTCTGTCGCACTAAATTAGATATACATGTAGTTATGTTTATAGTTTATTGGAGGGCGCTGTCCTTGGAGATGAATGCCTGAAGGTTGTTCCATATACAGTCAATCTCGATATCTCGAAGTCAAATTTCAGCCCAAACTACTGATCTCTCAAAGTAAATTTTCTGGAACCAGAAAATTTACTTTGAGATATCAGTAGTTTGAGATAGCAGGAATTGAAATGTAAATAAAGTAGGAAACATATTTTTATATAAGAAGATATTTTGAGAATCGGGAGTTGGCTGATTAAACAGGAAAGCCAAAATTGGTTTGAGATTGATAAAAAACCACTAAATCAGACTACTTTCTTTTCTCTAAGGAGATGCGAACTACATTTGTATACTGGACAGTGAAAGTAAAAAGAGAGCACGCGAAGAACTAAATGAAATTGAGAGCGACAGAGCATGCGCAGTACAGACTCTAAGAAAATGGATTTTAGACCAGAAAGACTGGATTAAGTCGCCAACAGGTACGATCGGTGTTGCATGCAGTTTACTTTCTTCAACATGCTTCACGTGGTGTTCATATGTATACAACTCTCGGTATCTCAAAGTCGCAGTTGATCTAAGACCACTGATATCTCAGTGTAAATTTTCTGATCCCAGAAAATTTACTCAGAGATATCTGTAGTTTGCGATATCCAGATTTAGATACCTGTAGTTTGCGATATGCAGATTTCAAATGTGAAGAGAAAAGTGCCCAAACTATTTTCTGTAAGAGAGAACTGTGGGATATTAGTTTTTGAGATAACGAGAGTTCACTGTAGTCTTTTTCAGACATTCATGTTCTGTTTCCGTGCTCGGTTTGATTCCATGATGAAGCATAATCGACCTACAGCTGAAGTTGTGAGCAACTATCTGAAGCATTATTGTAATAGAGTAGCATTTACATATGCGGCAGTTATACGTACTGATGTGTTTGCTTATTTGAAATTTTGCATTTCAGAAACAGTTCAATACATTTCATTATAACTAATGACTCAACTAACTGATAGCTTAAATTGCAGTTTACTGGTTCTGTATCTATGGCAACTATCTGATCAAGTGATATTACAAAACACCAGGGACACGTGGCGACAAGGTCTCTGTAACTGTTCAGATGTTTCAATTTACGTATATATAACCGTATTTCACTACAAAAGCCAGACTACACCTTGAAATCATTATTTAACTTCACTTGGTCATTGTGCATTTTGTCATCATTAGCTTTGCCTAATTTCTCCAGTTCATCACATTCAAGTAGCATAGTCTGGTCAATCTTTACAGCATACGCTTCTTTGATAGCAAAAAAAGAATGTCAGATTAATCTTACTCGGGCCTTGTTTGTGAGATAGATTCGATTTCTCATATGTCGTTTTCAGATTTTGGGTTTCTACTTCGATATCTGCGAGTAAGGAAATACAGCCAAATTGGGGCGAGACTGTCACTAGAAAATTATTTATCAAGTCAGACACTTATGCCTGAATGGTTCACCAACATAGACCCTGCTGATCCCAAGCTACAAGAACTTCTTAGACTGGGGTCAGTTATAGAACAATATCTTTTCCGTCCAACTGTTAGCAATCCTCTTCTATCATTGGATTAATTAATACAGGAATAAACAAAATATGGTTTAGAGACGCATGGCTCATTGACAGCCTTCTCGTTAGTATGTTTGACCGTCTTTACCTTTTCACAATACACAGGTGTCACACTAAGGAAGAATTCAGGTTAGAGTTGATCATTGCGGTCTTATTTGTCACATAAACGGCGAGAATGCATTTTGCTGAAAATAAGGTCCAGTAAGGCGGAGAATTTGGAACTGAAGCTCAATGCCGATCCGATCATCAGTCAATGTGGGGCGTATCGAGGCTGATGGGTATCGCAACTGGCTGCAGTTTAGTATAAAAAGTGTAATATATTTACTATAAAATAACATGTTAAACATTATAATTGGCTATGCACATATCTATGCACCTAATGCACAAGTCAATGAAAATGAAACTCCGGTAACTGAAAACCTGATGAAATATTTTAAAACTGCAACGCCGAATGGCTAATCGAGGTCATGGTGTCTTCCAACAGAGCTTTTTAACGGTTGACGCAAGCTTCGCTCAGAGACAACCCTGTGATGACAATATACTGGAGACATTTCTTGGAAATGTCTAACAAAAGAACAAGAGATTCTCAGCAGATGGACAGAATATTGCTCAGAGCTATACAATTGTGGCAGTTATGGTGAAAATGCAGTTCTGGATTGCACTCAGCACCGAAGAGAAGATCTACAACCAATTCTTCTTGAGATTCCTGAAACAGCACTGAAAAAGAGGAAGCCCGCCGGATTTTATAATATAATAGCAGACCTTGTTCAAGCAGGCGGGGAGATTATGATGACTGTTTTGACAAAGATCTGTAACATGATCTGGAGGAAAGTGAAATGGCCGACAACATGGACTCGCTAATTGATCATTACACTCCCTAAAAAGGGCAACCTATAGCTCCGCTAGAACCACATAACCATCAGCCTTATCAAAGCAAAGTAATGCTGAAATTCATCTAAAACAGACTCAAGCCCCAAGCTGGAGATATTATCACTACAGAAAAGGCTGGGTTCAGAGCCGTAAGAAGCACCACAGAATAGATCTTCAACCTCAGAATCATTTATGAAAAGTGCCTTCAACATCAGCAGAAACTGTATTATGTCTTCATATATTTCAAGAAAAATATTGATAGGACATTACATGCATATATGGGCTACCATGCGATAGCACAATATTAGTGCAAATCTCTTTGGCTCCATTGATTACCGCTGTCTAGTCTGTAAGAGCAGTTTTAATGAATGACAGCCCGGGATAATGGTTCAGAACAACAGTTTGAAATTGGGAAGGATGTCTTCTGTCACCCTCCCTCTTCGACATTTTCTCGGAAGGATTATGCCTGATGCTTTGGAAAAACATGACGGAGTGGTAAGCAGCAGAAATATTACCCACCATCGGTTTTCCGAGGAAATTTGCACTCTTGCAGAAGAAGAGCAGGAACTAGAGGCTCTAGTTAAAATTCTCGACAAAATCTGCAAACGGAAGTGCTGAGAAGAGCAAACTGATGACACTACTAACAGCAACAATGGCATCCACAAAAATGTGTGTGTGTGGGTGGGTGGGGAGGGGTCAGGGTAAAAGGACAGAAGTTAGGAACAGTTCTTAGATATTAACACCTTTCCATCGTCTCAGATTTTAGCTCAAAAGCGGCGGTTCTTTCAAGGATTGAACAAGCCACCGCAACTCTGACAAAGCTAAAGCCAATCTGGAGAGATAACAACTTCTATATCGGACCAAAGGTGAAAGTGATGCGTCCTCATATCTTATCCATATTTCGGTATGCCTGAGATCCAAAAATCTTGACAGCAGAGTTTAAAGAACGCAAATCTTTGAGAATAGACGCTACCGAAGGTTACTGAACAACAGAAAACAGAAAATGAGTTAATTTTGGCCACCACATCTCAAGGTTTTCTGGCTAAGCAAGGAACAGTAAACGAAAAAGAAAAAGTAAACAGAAAAAGAGATAGGAAGACAATATTAAGGAGTGGAGAGTAATGGACTTTGTCATCACAACTAGGACAGCTGAAGACAGAGCTACGTGGAAAGGTTTATGGTGTGCCCAAACGACTGTGAATGGTTATGGGATTAAAATAGACTAGACGAGACTAGCCTCCCTGTATCAACAAAGTCTTAATAGTTGAAACAAGCCCCAACTCAGCGTGCTAAAAGAGATATAAACTACGTATGCAGGTGCCGAAGGAATATTCTACTTAAAATTGAAGTCATCCTTCTTGTCATTAAACCTCATAACAAGCATCCAATTGTCAATGTAGAGATAACAATATCAGTATGAGACAGAAGAACTGGACTCTGTAGTATCCTTATTTTCAGGTTCACATTGATAGATGAGGCCAATGAACTCCAAGGTCTTTTGAATTATTCAGAGATAGAACATCATCTATATACCTGTAGGTGAAGTCGAATTGCTGTGCAAGGCGTGTTTACCTGCTTTCAAGAGTCCCTTTATGAACTCCGCCCATACCCCTAAAGGAATAAGTCGTCAAGTTATGGGCGCAGTTAGTGTCTATTGAAATGCCAACCTATATCATAATATCATAATTCTTTTATTTATTTTTTTTATTATTTTTTTTTTGGCCTTTGTATGGTCTGAGATGAGAAGAAAGAGATTTGTATTGTATTGTATTGCTACAGCAAATAATAAGATATCAATTAAAGAAGAAATGTCCGTAAAATGGAATCAAAGTTTTGTATCATTTTTAATTTCTTTTCAGCTTTTTCGTGTCTCCGATGAAGCTAGACAGCGACAACCGTCGTTTAATCATCGAGCGTAATGGTAAGAAAACGAAACGAAACGAACGAACTCAGAGAACAATTTTTCTGATCCACGAATTTCATGTCACCATTTCTCTACCAATTACGGTCTGCTAGGGCATGCACACATGAGTAAACGTTTAGGGGAACAGTGTTCCAAATAAGAAGGGACAACAGGGATAATTTAGGGATAAGTTTCCTTATTTCTGCATAAACCATACATTGTGACCAATAATTAGAACCGTCTTGCCGAGACGTTCTAGAAGGTGGTTGAAGTCGGGCGATGGTGCTGGGTATTGACTATCAAGTATCTCGGCATAACCATTACCAATGATTTGAAATGGAACACACATGTCAGCAATATTTGCACAAAGGCTAATATGACCCTCGGCTTCCTCAGACGTAACTTGGCAGCATGTCCACAAGATGTTAAAGAGTCAGCATACAAGGGACTGGTGCGTCCAGTCCTGTAGTATGGCAGTTCAGTTTGGGACCCTCAAAGTATACTTCTTCAAGATGAACTTGAGAAGGTGCTAGATTTGTAACGGGAAATTACATATATGAAACTGGGAGTATGACTGGCATTCTGGAGAAACTTAAGTCCGAATCCCTGAAAAAGAGAAGGAAAGATAGTAGACTACTAACGCTTTACAAAGGTCTGAGGGGTGCAGCCAGTATACCCATAAATGACCTTGTTCCCCCAAGTAGGCGTATCAGGAATCATCATTCCCTGACATTTCAAACCCCATTGGCTGGGACTGACATTTACAAGTCCAGTTTCTTCCCCCAGACTATTAGAGATTGGAATTCCCTGGAAGATTCATTTATTTCTGCTGCTTAGTGTGCTGAGGATTCAGTTACTAAGTTTATTTCATTTATAAGGGCTAGGGACAAGCTTCCCTGATTCACAGGTCCTGGTGAATGATTGTCCTTGGACGTATCACCAGTAAACAATTCTGATTCTGATTCTGATTCTGGTAACTTTCAGTGCCGGGACGTCCTACTAATTTAGATAATAGAAGGGCAAGTGCCCACTGTGCTACATTAGGTGCGATCGGGGATTGTTTGTTCATTTTTTCTCCCCTATCATATCCCTTTTCCTTCTCCGTCTCTCTGGGAGACGGCTTGGTATAAACTAAAATACTGTCTCAAAGAGCCTTTTTAAAAACCTCAAACAACCAACCAACCAACGAGACGGGTCTGATGGTAGTCACAGCATATGTTTTCATTGAGAAGTAAGAAAAATCTTTATCTCTGAACTATTACCCCTTCTAATCTGGAGCTGTGGGGAAGCAACTCTATTATTATTAATTTTATTTTATGTTTTATCCTTAATTTGAAATATTGTTCAGTAGACAGAATCAGTTGACTGTGAGATTGGAAAAGTTTAAATGAGTTTTTACATTCCATCTTATGACTTGCTAGAAACTCTAGGAATGGGTCTATTTAGAATCTTGACAGAAATGCAATTATTTGTAAAACTTTACAGGTACTGCTGGGTCACTGTTGTGACAAATACTGCAATCAGCCAGTGCTCGACGTAAGCAGAGATAAATGCTATCAGCAATCATTTCTCAATTTTCTCAATTTTAGCAGTGCCAAATACTATCAAGCAACCATTGTTCAACGTTAGAAAATACATATACTCTCAACAGCCATTGTATAACGTTAGAAGTGACAAATAGTGTTTGGTACAGCTAGAATTGAAAGTATTAGTCAGTTTTATTTACAAGTTCAATTTTTCAGGGCAGTTGGATATGGCGCATGTAAAGGAGATCGGCGTAGAAAATATTTTTAGAGCTAATTGTCTTTTCATGAATTGGTTGGTAAGGGATGAGAATGTTCAAGTAAATGGGATCAAGTTGTTCAGTGATTGGTCAGGAATCACTATGCAACACGCAACTACTATCTATACCCCAGAGAATGTAAAGAAACTGCTAAATTACTTTCAGGTAAAGAAAAGCAAAAACCATGGCAATATCTCGATAGTCCAGTTTTTTTGTGAATTTTTTTCTGAAAGTTCGCCAAGTTTTTCTGGAAGTTCGTCTACACAGTGTTGGATTCTATTCTCTTAGAGCTGCTCCTCATGAGCAATTTTCCCATCTTTTCTGTGTTAAATCAAAATCCTGAAACGGAATTAATCTATACATTGTACAGAACAGTTCTGTAGTCATTTCGACATCAGTCCCGATAACTCTCACTAGAGAACAAAATTTAGTTTCTGAATTCTTAACTCAACAAGAAAATTAAATTTCAAGCTTATTAAATGATTTGTTATTAAAATTAAATCAAATATTGAACAAATATACTCAGCAAAATAGAAACCTGACGGTTGAAAAGCTTGACATCTGAAATCTGAAACATGATCATACATCCCTACGTGCTCTTGTTCTTTACCAGAACTAAAAGGAAATAATATTGGATCAGTTTCAAATCACAAGTTGTTGGCGTGTGTCAGAGATTTCCAAAAACGTTTGAGTCGAATAACAATGTCAAGCTTTCAACCGTCAAGTTTCTACTTTTGCTGAGTATATTAACAGAAGTGCCTGATGTGTACATTCAGTGATTTCAAATATATTTCTTAATGTATTATACGGCTTAGGTATGGTTAATTAAATCGCACCAATTTTTCGAAACTGTATAATTCTCCTTAATCGCGAGATATTTTCGTACTTTGCGACATTTACTGAACTGCAAGACTAAGTTTAATAGTTAAGTAGAACCAAGTATTCGTTCAAGGAAACGAGCTATCAAATCTATTTTTTTTTCAGATAAATTTAAAGATATTCTCTCTTTCAGAATTCCCTTCCTATGAGGATAAAAGGCTTGAATATTTACAATGAGCCACCATTCTTTGATGCCGTCTTTGCAATTATTCGTCCGCTTATGAAAGAAAAGTCAAAACGGCGGGTAAGATTATGCTATCAGTTTAAACGTTACAAATGACTTGGTATGATACCGTCCATTTTGGCTCACAGAGAACTCGTTTTACGGCCGCCACCAGGCACTTAACATCATATGCGGTGACCCTTACAGCACTAGCCAACGAAAATCTCTTATTCATGCTTCAATTTATGAAACATAATTCAATAATAAAACCTTATTTGTTTTTAAATAAATGTTACCATTTTGGACCTTTTGCATATACAGGCAAACATAAGGATAGCATCGCTCTGTTTTTATTATCAAAGCAAACTCTAGCGGGGTTGCCTTGGACTCGTATTCTAGACAGGGTGTTAATTGACTGGATCCCAGTCTTTGACTCGACAGCGTGTTTGAAACTGAAAAATGCAGTGTGCTTCCCCACTGGCTTTCGTTACCGGACCATTGTAAGGTCGCTGATGAGGCTTTATTAGTCGTAACTGCGTGGTCGGATCCACATTCTTTCCTGTGGATGATTTCATTGCTTTTAAAGGAACATATCATCAAGTCTAGATATTCATACATGTATATGACAAAGAAAGTAGCTAAACAATCCTTTTTTTATCTCCGACAGCTGACTTTACACGGAAAAACCATGACAAGTGTATATGAGGTGATTGACAAATCAGTCCTCCCAAAAGAATATCTGCCTGATGAGTACACAGGCCCTAATGCTGGCTCCATGAAACAAATTATTGGTAAGTTTGAGGCTTGACCGTTATATTCAGGGAAACTGGCACAATACACATGAGACGACCATGAGACGTCTGGATCAAGTTTTCAGTTGGGATAGCTGAATGACTCGGAAAGAGCTCTCCATTTGGTGTACCGTTCATATTTTTCGTGAACTGTTATCAATTTGTGTTATTAACTTCTTTTCCTTTTGCTTTTAGGGGCGGGTTATGTCATCTGATTGTATTAGTACATGAATATGATGATTGCCTATCTTTTCTACATTACTTAGACAATATTTTCTCTACCATCAATGTAACAGGCTCCCTGACCGGCAGATGCAGAAAGTATTTTTCACCATATCCATTGGCCGGCGGAGTGTTAACCCATTTATGCCCAGTGTCCCATAAAAAAAGGACATTGGCCAATAGCGCAGACCCAGGTCAGATGCCGCAAAACCTCTTTTAGGAGTCCGTACGATAAAGGAAAAAAACTAGCTATATCAGAAGCCCTGAATTGCCAAAAGGACTTATCCATTTGATAATGAGAGTACATTCCACTGGGATTTAAAGGTGGGTCAGTGTTTAACAAAATTCTCACACAATACAGCGAGAAACCGATGAAATATTAAAGCATTGTAGACCTGAAAGAAATTTTATCTAGAACATTGTCCGTGCGTTTTCTCGAGAGACCTTTGTATCGGGATGACTATAATGTGGAGTTCTAACATTTTGAAAACCTGAAGAAACTTGATTTTTCTGCACTTTAACCCTTTTTGGACTGAAAACTCGTTTTGGGACGTATGCAAACAGTACAGACCCAGTTCAGATGCTAAAGAACGCGGTGTTTGATCAGAGTCAACACTGTTTGGTAACAGGAATTTCTATGCAAAATATAATAAAAGAGAACACCCTAAAATTAGAAAAATAGATTCAAAATGATGAGGATGGAAAAGTCCCATTGATTACATAGCCAAGCATTTCACTCATGATATTAAATAAAACATTGTTCATAATTTTATTTTTTATTTTTATTTTCTTTTCAGATGATATGATCAATGATATGCTAAAACCAGAATTTATGAAATATATGAAGGAACTGTCAGATCCAAAGTACTGCGTTGATCTCAGTTTAAAACCGAAAGAAGATGAACCTGTTGCAACATACAGAAAACTCAACATAGACTGAAAAAGTGATAGATGTCAAACATAAATAATTTTAAAACAACGACGTACCCACGTCGATACAGTATCACGTTGCATCGGTGTTGCTGACTGTTGTATTCTGGCTGGCGACAAGTTGTGGCCGCGTACCAGAGGTGAACGTTTTCGTTTTGTACAAATACGCAATTACGTATCTGTTGTGGCACAGATTCGGCCATTTTGTAAAAGTAAACAAAAGAAACACCCACAAAAAGAAATGCCAGAAAACAGGCAGTTCAAAGGGTGTATCATTGATAGGTATATAATAATTGGTCATATCAAGTATGGTTCTGATTGATTAACTACTGATCATTAGGACCCTGCAAGACGAAGTCTGCGGAGGCCAATAATAATTACCTTGTCCGTCCGTCTGTCCATCCGTTATGATTTCGTGTCCGCTCCATAACTTGAAACCCTTTGAGATATTTTCACGACACTTGGCACAAATATAAAGCATAATCAGATGATGTGCAGAGAACAACAACCGGAACTACACCTATATTTTTACAGAAATTTGCCCCTTTTGTATTTTATAGTAAGTAAAACCTTTCCCCTCAATAACTCTGAAACCGTTGGAGATACCTTCATGACACTTGGTTCAAATATAAAACATCATCAGACAATGTGTAAAGGACAATAACCATAACTCCATCTATATCTATTACGGTTTTATGCCCCTTTGTAATTAATAGTATGGAAATTGTATCCGCTCTATATCTCTGACACCTTACAAGATATTTTCACGAAACTTGGCACAAATATAAAACATTGTCAGACAATGTGCAGAGATTAAAAACCGTAACTCCAGTTTTACGGAATTATGCCTCTTTGTAAGTTTTAGTATGGAATTTGTGTCCGCTGTATAGCTTGAAGCCCTCAAAGATATTTTATGAAACTTTGTACAAATATAAAGCTTCATCAAACGATAGGCAGAGAATTTTCATAGAATTTTGTTCAAATACAAACCATCTAAAAACGATGTGCGTATTTTAAGAACTGTCACTCCATCTACTTGTTTTACAGAATAATGCCGCTTTGTAATTTTCCGTATAGAAATCCTGTCCGTTCCTTACCTTTAAAACTGTTGAAGATATTTTCCGAAAAACTTGGTACAAATATAAAGCAACATCAGACAATGTGCAGAGAACAGGAACCATTACCAAGCACATACATTTTTACAGAATTATGCCTCTTTGTATTTTTATAGAAATGGTGTCCGCTCTATAACTTCAAAACCATCGAAGACATTTTCTTGAACCGTTCTGAAAAAAATAAGGCATCATCGGACGATGTGCATAGAATAAAAACAGAAGCTTCACCTTAACATTTTGCGGAATATGGCCCCTTTGTAATTTTCAGTATTGACATTGTGCCCGCTCTAAAACCGTGGGATTTGTTTTTCACAAATCTTACCACAATTATAACCCATCAACAGACGATGTGCAGAGAAATAGGACCATAACTTCATCTTCATGCCCCTTTGTAATTTTTAGTTGGTTGGTTGGTTGATTTGATGCTTAACGTCCACGGTAAACAACTAAGGTCATGTCGGGGCGGCCAGTTAACCTAGCCACACTATTCCTGGGCAGGCTTAGACCTCCTAAGCGGTTAACCAGTACTAAGTGCACATACTTTCGCCAGTAACTGACAACTGCCCTTCTTGAATCAGCGGAAGGAGAAACGAAAGTATGTGGCCAGACCGGGATTCGAACCTAGGACCTCTGACTTACGAGTCATGTGCCCTACCGATTGCGCTACCCGGCCCGGCGTAATTTTTAGTATAAACTTCATATCCAAACTATAATTTTAAAAGTAAAAAGTATGCAAAGACCAGGAACTGAAACAATCAAAATCCAAATCCAGCCCTCAAACCATAGTTGGAAACAACTAAGATTACAAATAATCAAGATACAGAGAACATATGGCCAACCGAGTGAGCAGCTTGTTCCCAAAAGGTGGCCACTCAGCAACCCAAACCGAACCAAAAATAATAAGAACATACATAAGGTAAAACATCACAGAAACTCTGACACCAAAAACAGGCAACAGAGAACCACAACAGAACTACCGCCTTGGAACGGTCAGTAATGAACTACTGGGGGGCTTAAATCGATTTTACAGGCCCAACCTCACCCTCAGTTTCTGAAGTGGTACAAAACATTTAGTTGGTTGTTCGGTTCGCATGATAAATGATGAGGATGGAAAAGTCCCATTGATTACATAGCCAAGCATTACACTCATGATATTAAATAAAACATTGTTCATAATTTTATTTTTTATTTTTATTTTCTTTTCAGATGATATGATCAATGATATGCTAAAACCAGAATTTAAAGCATCATTTGCAGAAAATAAGGACTGTAACTCCACTTACAGTTTTAACAATATTATGTCCTTTTGTAATGTCTTTATAGAAATGGTTTCTGCTCTGTAGGTTTAAAACCGTGAAAGATATTTTCAGAAAACTTGGTATAATAAAAATATTATCAGTCGATGTCCAGAGATTGATTGATTGATTGATTTGTTGCTTTACGTCCACGGTAAACAACTATGGTCATGTCGGGACGGTCAGTTAACCATACCACACTATTCCTGGGCAGGCTTAGCCTCCTAAGCGGTTAGCCGGTACAAAGTGCACATACTTTCGCCAGTAACTGACAACTGTCCTTCTTGAATCAACGGAAGGAGAAACGAAAGTATGTGGCCAGACCAGGTATCGAACCCAGGACCTCTGACTCATGAGTCTGGCGCCCTACCGATTGCGCTACGCGGCCCCGATGTGCAGAGATCAAGAACCGTAACTACACCTTCATTTTTTAACAGAATTATGCCTGTTTGTAATTTTAGGTATTGAAATCTTGTCCGCTTTATAACTTTAAAACCTTTGCAGATATTTTCCCAAACTTGGTACAAAATATATAGCATCATCAGATCTGAAGGTGTGCAGAGTTGCAAGAATGGTAACTTCAGCTTCCTGCTTCACAGAGTTATTAACCTTGTTTTAATCAGTCACGATTTTGTATTTTGCCTGTATATATACACTGCTCAAAATATTTAAAGGAGCAGCTGATATTTTCCCATAGACATTACTACAACATATACCCAGTTCCACGGCCCATAAATTAGATCGCTAAAGGCCAAGAATTCCTCATTCCTTTGCAGCGGTTGCAAGAACAATCAAAGTTTTAGACAACAAGAATTTCAATACAACTGATACCCAGATCATTTCCATGGAACAAATTTTGCATTTTTCGATTTTTCTGAAAATGAGGCATTTTTCTGAAAGTCTATAAAATCTCATAAGCTTGAGTTCAAAGTGATCCTTTCAAACGGGTCACCTTGTACGACATTCAGCTTCATAGGCAAACTGATTGTTTTGATTTTGGTTGTAATTTTCATGCTGTTCACCTGTTCTGAAAAAATACAATTTTTTACCAAAATTTCATTTGTACAAAAAACAGTCCATGGACATGGGCAGGGCAATTATTGGATCAAAACTTGTGCTGTCAGTAACCTCGAGCCCTCTTTAAAAAATGGCAAAAATTCGAAATTCCGTGTCTTTGCCGAGCGAAAGTAAATGGTCATCAAAGTGGGACGGCGTTGCACTGTCGTCTATGGAAAAATATTTGGCGTTCCTTTAAATGTTTTTAGCAGTGTATATATATGACTCTACAGAGGCTTAATTCGAAACAACACATTAAATATGAAGGATTAACACGATAGCAGAAAGCTGTTATTGTTATTTCTGGTTGGGGACATATGACTTAAATGCCATCAACTGTCCCATAAAGGCGGGGTCCTAGTAGTTACCACGTTTCTAGTTTCATATTTTTCTACTTGTTGTATGTGCAATATATTGTGACAAACGTCTATATAGTTGTTTTAGCGATTCTGATACAGTAAGCATGATTTCATGCTTTTGTCATTTATATCTTAGTGCATATACATTTGTAAATAAAACATAATTACAGCATCTAGTTTTGTTTACTCGCTTCGCCTTTTATTAGTCCGGCAGCATATGAGCGATATTGTGATAGACCTGGAATTTGCGTTCAAACTTTTTTTCTTTATTGATTCTAGTAGCTGAGACATAGTCTTTTAACATTCTAACTGATGCCATGTTGGCATCATTGAGCATTTTGAAATATTCAAGATGGCGTCCAAGATGGCTGCCGTTTTGTGTCAAAAATCAGATGTGACCAATAAGTAATTTTTCATTCAACTTCTTGGAGCTCAAATGAAAGTTAAAGCATTTAGATCTGTTATTACCAAAAATTCAAAATAGATTCTATATCTGTCAAGATGGCCGACAAAATAACGGCTAATATAAGGAAAGGAGGGGTGTCTATAAGGCTCACGGTTTTCATGGCCACGACCGATTTTCTTTAAACTTTGTAGACTAAAAGTAATATGTGTTGGCTGTAATGTCATGCAATATTAGATCAAATGGTGAAGGTTTCTTTGTTATGTACTAGATGAAAGTGGGTGGGGTAATTCTGACCCGAAGAGGGTTCTGTTACGAAAATGCTAATATTTTTATTGCTACTTAGAACTAGAAGCCTACCATTTCTTGACTCCTTATGCAATGTCAGATATAACAAATGATTAAAATACTTTTGTGAAATTACCACATGCAGTGCGTTTATACTCACTTGTATGACATACCTAAATTTAACCTTTTTTTATTTTCCAACTTCACGCAAAACCACAACACCTTTTTACACTCAAAGCTATTCCAATGACATTTTGCAGTTATACAGTATATTAGATGGTTGTTCCAAAATTATGCCGATAATTTTCTACTATGAATATTTTGTGAGTTATCTCCTCTTAAAACCGTTTCTTTTATTTATCTTTTTCCAAAATTATAACTCAGACTTTATACCCCGTCACATGTTAGTTGCGGGATATTTATACCCCCGACATACGAAGTATGTCAGGGGTATATAGTTTTTGTCATTCCGTCAGTTCGTCCGTTTGTATGTCCGTCCGTCCGTTTGTCAACTTTACGTCAAAGTTTTGCATTACACCTTTTGTGATTGCTCATATTTCTGTAACCATATATCAGATTCTCTTAATATTTAGTTTATTATATCTCTACAGCTTTACCTTTGATCTGAAATATCAAGACACCTGGGTCAGGCCCCGGGGGGTGTCAGGAGTCAATAATTATAACTTAGGCATTTTCATTATGCCAAAGTTTTGTGTTAAACCTTTTTTTAATTATTCATATTTCTGTAACCACATGTCAAATTCTTTTCATATTTGGCTCATGATATGTCTTGAGCATTACCTTTGATATGAATAGTCTTTGGCCCTGGATTAGGCCCCTGGGTGGAGTCTAGGGTCAATAATTAGGACTTAGGCCTTTTCATTATGTCAAAGTTTTGAGTTAAGCCTTTTTGATTGCATATATCTCTGTAAAAGCATTGCAAATTTCTTCCTTATTTTATTCATGATATCTGTATAGCACTGCTTCAGGTTCAGGCTCATGGGTGGGGCCAGGGGTCAATGACTAGGACTCAGCCATTTGTTGTATGTTTTGCATGTTCTGATATATTTAAATGGAGTACTGGTGCTTGACTAATTTGATTTTATACTACTTTACATGGATGCTGCTGCTAACCTAAGGACAAGGTCACAGACTTTGAATTTGTTCCTTTTACATTTGCATTTAACTTTTGTTTTAAAAGTTTGCTTTCATTAAGCGGTGGCACTGGTGTGGGGTACACGTGAGCCCCTGCTCACTCGCTCTAGATTGTTTTCTGCTGCTTGTCTTTCTGTTCATCTGTTGTACGTACATTTATCTGCCTGTCTGTTTGACCGTATGTCAGTCTGTCTATCCGTGAGACTTCGTTTCCTATCGATAACTTGAGTATTTTTAACAGATTTTCCTCAAACTTGGCATGTGTTCTTGTCTTGGGTCTTTACAAGCTGCAAAATACGTTACTTAAGAGTATGTGTAATAAGAAGAGACACTGGAAAGAACATGATACAATTCTGAGACAATAAGCAAAGACTCTTGACAGTGGGCATTAGTTTTATCATCTAAAACAAGCATACTCTAATAGATGAACATTTTGAAGAAAATTGTCAGTATAAAATATAGAATCTAAAGATGATCGTGACGTTCTTAAAGCAGGGACCTCATTCCATGCAAAATTTGCAAATCCTCTGAAATGAGTTATTTGATTCTCTGCAGTTTGAAACAACGCACAAAGGGTACAAGTTTATGTCCTATCTGCATTTAAATTCCAGGCGTAGAAATGGAGAGAAGAGGAGAATAAACAGTAAGAGCAATGATCTGAAAATGATGTGATAAAGTCGGTAGAGAGTAAAGTAACATATTCATAAAATAAAATTATATGATTATTTCTTCAAGAGTACTTGTTATTTTCAAATATGTTAACTAAGGCTTCAAAGCAAAAACAATTTAAAAAGCTCAGAATTCAGTTAGAATCATTAAGATAATCATAATTTAAAGAGTAACTACACTTCAGGAACTGACTGAATCAGATCCCAAACCCTATCCCCAACATCAAAGGGAAAGATAGACAAAGACATCCCAACAAACAATAAATTACAAGTGATAAGCCGAACCAGCAGCTCTTTCCCAAATAGGTGGCAACTCAGCTATCTTTATTGAACTAAATAATTAAGACCAACAGAAGGGTTACAACAGACTAAGCAAATTATACGAAAAACATTTAACAATTATTTTTTCCTATTTTCTATTTTTATTATAGAAGGGTTAAAATGAGAACACAATAAATTAAACAGCACCGAACATAAAACAAATACAACCGCAACGAAAGTATCGCCTTGGGACGGTCAGTAATAACTACTGGGGGATTTAAACCGGTTTTACTGGGATTTTATATTGTTTTTGCATGATTTTACGCATGTAAATGGCCCTATGCGAAGGGTAAATAACCGCTGGGGACAAAATTTTGATCTTGACAGGAAGCGAGTATTGTTCATATAAGTTGTTGCAAAGTTTCAGGAAAATCAGACTCAACATTGATTTTGTAAACATTTTCATGATTTTATACATGTATATATCCCCAAGACAGGGACAGATTACCCTGGTAGACAAAATTTTGCTTGTTACAGAAAGGATATATTACTTCAATCATTTCCGTGAAATTTCATCAAAATATTTCAAAGTGAAAAGGAATTACAGACCCTAATCCACGTTTTAGACATTGACAAGGGCAAGAAGTCTATCAGGAGATATCGCAATTCGCCCAATCTCAAGTGAGCTATTCCCAAGACCAATGCACATGCAAAGTTTAAAAAAACCATCAAAAAACTCAAGTTATCAAAAAGAAACGAAGTGTTCATGGATGAAAGAACAGACAGACAGAGGGACAGACAGAAATCTAGACCGAAAGCCAGACGGTCAGATAGACAGACACATTGACAACCAGCTTGGAAATCTCACATCCTATCACTTATGTCTGGCGGGGTATAAAAACTGCGTAATAATTAAAATAAAATAAAAAAGCAGTTTTAAGGGAAGATAACTCAGCATATATACATTGTGGAAAATTATCGGCATAATTTTGAAACAACCATCTAATCTGAAGCTCAGACACCTTCTTTAGAAAAAGGAGCTCTGCTGAAGGTGCTCCGGGCTACATGTGGCTGTCTATCTCTGTCTTTCTCGTGAACACAATCAAACTAAGTCTGCTCTTACAAAAGTTTGATCCCTTTAATTCAAAAGGACCACCCATTTTTAAGATAATTTTGATTCATTCATTTGAAGCTGGTAAAATTTGTCCTTATAACTGAGTAAATATTATATATTTGCACAGTCTTTACACAGAATACAGATCAGCATTATTAGCTAGTGTTGTTTACGTTACAGAAATACTGAGTATAAAAAGTAATGCTATTTTCATGTAGTCGTAGTAATGATGTGAAATGGTATCTTTGCCAGGTTAAAGAAATGGTAAAAGGTATATACAATAAAACATAATTTAAGTATATAACAAAATGCAGCTTACTCAAGCTGGAAATAGTGGTACCAGTTGAGACCGCTACAGATTCTCTAGGGAGTCGTATGTAAATCAACATTAGTACGATATTTAGGGTAGGCGGATACTCACACAACAATAATTCCTTTAAGGGCGATGTCATATACGCTCCAGATATGAAACAAAGCAATCTTTGATTGTGGCACTCCCTTGAGACCTTTTGATTTTTTCGGTACTGACAGCTGCGTAAATTACTTTAATACCTCTATGAAAGGTATATAACAGTCAACGTGCTAATTCAATTCCGCTAACAACACGGTCTCTTTGGACCCTGATCTCTGTTTTTGCAAGTTCAAATTATTAGAGACAACTATAAAGAATAACATACCATTTCAGGGTACTATAGGACCTCCATGAGAACGTAAACTACTTGGAACTAAAACAAGGCCGATCAGGTAACACTGTGATATCAGCTCAGGGTACTACTATTAGATCTACGTAGAAACACTGGCGCTACCTCAGGTTACGGTTACTTAAAACCTTCCCCAAGGCTATACCAGTTATAGCTTTTTGAATATGGTACCGCGTAAGGCTTCTAAAAGACCTACTAATACCACCATATAGTCCACACACTTAAACTTATAGAAACTGTACATTTACAATTTTGCAAAAAATAACCAGGGGTAAAACAAGCAACCCAAAATGATTTCGTGTATGGCGAGTTCGGACGGACAAATTATCAGTCAAGCAGATATGTGTCTATAATAAAATATTGGCTCAAAGTTGTGACTAGCGAAGATAGAAAATATACAAAACAAATATATCATATGATGCTGAATGATCTTGAGAGACAACCACATAAACAAAATTGGGCCCTACCTGTGAAAGAATTGTTAAGTAGATTGGGATTTATGGCTGTCTGGGTGTTCCAGGAGGTTGGTAATGTCAAAATGTTTATCAGTATTTTTAAAGTCAGGGTACGGGACATGTTCATGCAGGAATGGCATTCGCGATTATAAAATTCAACAAGATATAGGTTTTTATTACCTTTGCAAACGTTCAACTTCAAAGATATCTAGATATATTGGTTATAGCAAAATACCGTAAAAGCTTCAGCCAGTAAAGACTGTCATCACACAGACTCGAAGTCGAAGCTGGTCGATGGGCGAAACACAAGAAAGTGTAAATTGTGCAATATTTTGGAGGACGCATTTCATTTTGTTTTAGAATGCCCTAAGAAAGCAATACATCAATCAATACTACCGGAATAGGCCAAATATGCCAAAACTTGTAGAATTGTTCACAACCGAAAATACAAAAACTTCAGAACAGTTGAGTACATTTGTTGAAAAATCATTCAAACTGAAGAAAGAATTCTTCTTCAATAATTAAAGGTTGAAGAAAATACTGTCTGTCATGGCAGAGATGCCTATCTTATATGTAGGATACGCCCAAATCGTATTTTACGACGTTACATCAGGTTTCAGATTGCATATGTAAGCTGAACTGTTCAGTACCACGAAGTTACAAACTTTTTTTTCTCACCTGCTTTGTTAAATTCAGTAATATGCACCTCTCCCATATGATTAATGGCTGAGGAACTACTCTTGAATGCGGTCTTTATAAAGTTTATGAAGGAATTATAAAGTTTCAGAATTTTATTGTGAGACTTGCTTGTTATGTGTCATTTGTGTATCCACCGATGGGCTGGTGGGGGGGGGGGGGCGACCCGGTAGCAGGGACATGCCTGTCTGGACAATGGTTCCGCCACATGCCCCAGTGCCACCGGTCCCCAGTCGCATTTAATGTTGTCGCACGAAGGCGCAGCGAGCATTTAAATCAGCAATGGGATATGGCTCCATTTAGCATAAAAGTCAAACATTGTTGTGCCGGATGTGTGCTGTTGGCATCTCCGCCGAAATATAGCGTGAACCGGAAGCAGGGTCATGCTTGTTTGGACATTGGTTTCCGCCACATGTCCCTGCGTCCCAGGTTCTCGTTGGCATTTTATGGCGTGGTACCGATATACAATTGACACATAGTAGTTACATCTTTTGTGTTTTGATAGCTAAATGAATAACTGTTATTGAAAACTGTATGTATGTATATAATTGCATGCTATCCTGACATCGTTCTCTATGTATATATGCTCATGGGCCTTATAGGCTTATTGCATTACAATAAACTTCACTCATGTTTATTGTCCAAGCTCGAAAGCGTGTTTTGCCATGCGCGGTCTTCATGTTTGCATGTTAAAAGCCTGAAGATGGGTAATGCACGACTTGTGTTTCATGCAACCATATCATGTCCAGGTCAGATTGTATTAAGACCGTTAGACATGTTGCATGCAATGCCACATGTTTTTGGAGGTTTTACACGGTGACACGTTTCAATACTCAAGTGTTCTGCAACAAGGGTCGCCGTATAAACTCACCTTTATATAAAAGATGTGAAAGTGAAGAATCGCTGAGCCACTTGGGGAACGTCGTTAGGAGAATTGATCTGAACTGAATTAAGGAATATGAACTACTGTATCCATTACCTCGTACTTAAACCAAGAATGAAGTGCGAATTCTATTCACAACATGAACTAATGAATAAAGTACCAAAAATATTACAGAAGACAATTATATTAACAATGTTTATATTCTACATCATACGGATGTACAAAAATGCCAATTATCAACTTATATGCTCTCTTATATACCAATTTGCTGTGAACGTAAATAATAATGTTGATGTAGAGTCTAGTTATAAGAAAATGCACCATTCATATATAATACAAATTCAGGCTAAAACAAAAATAAAAATGAATCATTTTCACAGCCCAAGGGCAAAAATCACTAAAAGCGAGATTACGATTAGTAATATCGATTAAACTAGCAGGCCTCACTACAAGCCAGTGAAGCAAATCTGAAAAAAAAATAACCAGGATATAGAGGGGAAACATATATGTAAAAAGTACGCACAAACGGAAAAAATAAATGGCTATCGATCCAGGTAGGGAAATTAATAGTATTTTGTTCATTAGATTTGATCTTGAAGGTGAGTTACACGGTCTGTGGAGAGGTGTGTATTATTTTCTGATTTTGTTTCTGTTTACGGTTAGTGGTCTTTTGGTTGCTGAGTTGTGAAACTGAACAAGAGTTCTGTATTTAAAGAATAAGTGAGCTACATAGAATAAGATGTATTTCGCAACAAGAAAGCCCCATTGACTGTCACTGGAGACGTTCACATAAAACAATAAAACGGCGCAATTTAGTTACTGTATTTTAGAGTCAAGTCGACCCTGCCTGAAGGGGTTACCTTAGAGTTAGTACAAATTGGCTGCTTCAGTCAAGGTTCATTTGCCCTGAAGTTTTAGTCAAAGGCACCCAAAATGGTGGCTACTAAAGAAAAAAACTCATTTTTCTTCTAAAATTACTAAAAAGTGTGTAATATAAACGTATCCTTACCAAATTTAGTGCGACACATGTGCGTTTCTGTATTTAACTTCTTCAGTATCGCTAAACCCCAAAAGTTTGAAAGAAAAGAGATGATGTGCAGGTCTCGGCAGGCAACGAGCATCCCATTCCGAGCCACATTTACTCTCGTATTCCGTGGGGCACACATTAGCTGCAGACATCAGGTAAGAGACGCCTACGTATTAACTCATGAGCACAGGCGTCCCCCCGTTGAGTCACCTCAACCCATGCGTCTGGAGAAAGGCGCAGACACTTGGCCATCAGGAAAAAGATGTCCGATGCAGCTAGAACCCGCAAAGAGCCAAAACAGCTACAAAAATGGAAGCAAAACTCCGCCACGATTCGTGTCGCTACGACAAGTCAGTCTTAGTTTTAGAATCATTTAGACATTTTACCATATATACATCAAATTGAATAAGGTTACTTTAAACGGAGTGGCTAGTGGCAGACGACTGTCAGTTTAAATCAGTATTTAAGTAGTGAACTAGAATCAACGCTGAAACACGGACTAACTGGGTTGATAATATCCTCGAAGATAAATTGTCCACCAGCAGTGGTATCGGCCCAGTCGTTCTACATGTAATGTAAACGTATCCTAACCAAGTTTAGTCATTAGCAGTTCAGCTCTATTTTTGTTCTTCCAAAATAATTCCAAAGACACATCTTTAGAAAGGAAAACTCTATATTATGACTGAAAAGATATGGGTACAAGTATGGTTGTCTGAAGCTGCATGGTACACCATCATGTTTACTGTCATTTTTAGAAAAAGGCGGGGGGGGGGGCAAACTTTTATGACTTCATTTTACGCTCCTGACTAAAAACCCTTTCATAAAGGCGCAAACTCTTAAAGGGAATGAATTTGTTTCATTAATAATCGATCCCGATTCGAAATGAAGGCAAAGATGTAAATGACAGAGCTGTTTGTTTAGAAACTGTTTGCATTCACTATTACACACACACACACACACACACACACACACACACACACACACACACAAAGAAAAGTAAAAGAAAACAGATTTGCTTCCAAATGTTGCAACTTTTAGAAACTGCTAGACACATAAAGTATTATATCACACTTGGTATCAGAATTGGACGGACACACGGCGCCAGGTGCGTGCAACTATGGATACGTACCGCTGAACCACTTGAGGAACGTCGTTGGGAGAATAGAACTGAACTGAACTGAAATTGGTATCAGAAATTAAAATGTGGATACTATACATATTTTCATTCATTCTGTTCTGTTTATGACAACAGGCGATGCCAATTATGTATGCCCTTTGGACAGCGAGGGTAAAAAGAAAGCACGTGATGAACTAAATGAAATAGAAAGTGATAGAGCATGTGCAGTACAGACGCTAAGATCATGGGTGTTGGAACAAGATTTGTGGTTAAAGTCACCAGTTGGTAAGTTCCTAATTCCACAATCACAGAATTGGAAACTTCTTTGGTTCTAAACTCTGTAATGACATTTCAATGAAAATAAATACTCAAAGCAATGAAAGTGTGCAATAACATTTAACTACAGTTACAGGATAATCATTGTATTGCAATGGCGGCTGCGTTAACAGCTAAAATGGTGTGTATTCCGTTGTACGAGGGGCGTTCAGAAAGTTCTGATTCTCGCCAAATAACTTTGCTAGAGACAAATATTATGCATATATATTGATAGCACAACGAACATTTCGTCTTTACAGTGATACCAAATACTATACTAAGGTACATTTTCTTATTGAGTTACAAAGCATTTTATTAGGCCCCAGTCATACCACTGGGCTCATTTCATTATCATTTTACACCACCCATTAGTCAGATGAAATAAAAGTCATACGTTAGTACCTGTAAGAGCGATGAAAACATTCATATGAAAGAAGGTGAGGCAGACTACGAAGTTTCGGCTAATAAAGCCCCATTGATAACCCTGTAATTTGCCTGACAATGTAAGCCAGTTATGATACAAATTAAGACTAAACCCATTAATGCCAAGCATCTCATTAAACCGACACAGCCAAAAGGTGCACACCCAATCCGACACCGTAAAACGCGACGTCTTATCAGGGTCAAGACTATTTGCATAAGACGACTGAATATTTCTTCTGAAAATAAGATAAAAGTCATAAACATAAACTAAACCAGACACACAAATGAGCCGCGACACGAGAAAACCAACAATGTGGTTGTGCGCCCAGCGAAGACTCAGATCAGCCTGGGCATCCGCCCAGTCTGATCAGAGTCTTCGCTGTCCGCATGGAGGTAGCTTAGACCCTTAGCTACCCTTTGAGAGTTTAACGAAGAATCGGGGCAAACTGGGTAGATGCCCAGGCTGATCTGAGTATGCACTAGGCACACAACCACATCGTTGGTTATCTCGTGTCGCGGTTCAAATGGGCTCATCAGATTTAGAAGGACAAGAGAGTCCACCACGCATGAATGGATTAATACTGTAAACTCTCTACCTCTTCTATTCTAGGAAATGATTTAATTACAGTCTTGTTATTTGTAGATTTCGAATTTTTGCTGCGCTTTCTTCGGGTGCGAAAATTTAGTCAGGTTGGAGCTCGTATATCCCTGGAGAACTTTATAACTTGCCTTACACAGATACCGGAATGGCTTGCTGACGTCGATCCAGCTGATGAAGAGATACAGAAACTTTTTAAGACAGGGTATTGTTCGCATTTTCAGTTTTCACTATATCCTTCGACGGCTGTACATAGCGTATTTTTACGTTTGCTGACAATGACATTTTGAACGACCCTCACAACTTCATTTATTCAGGCATCTTATTAATTTTTATTTCTCCGTATATGCCAGAATCATGGCCTTCCACGCTCTTAGCATCAGCTCTAAAATGCATACTGGGAGGACACTAGACACTTTCAAATGCCGAAAAAATCTTGAAAAATTCACTTCTGAAATTCGGCTTTCGCCTTGATTTTTGTAACCGCCCTACTAATCTTACCAAACAAGCAGGGCCAAAAGAAAAATATGGGATAAACGCGCGATAAAAAGGAAAATAAGAAGAGAGAGAGAAAAAGGGCAGAAGAGAGGGAAATATATAGCAAAATCGGAAAAAAAGTCCGTGCGCACCTTACTTGGTAGGGTGACCCCTGTGTAGCTAAATATGTCTCCTATAGATTGTACTTTCGATCTCAGATCGTTTTCTCTAGGCCGTGATTAGATAAACTTCATTGTTGCTGCAGTGTTTACACATGAACTCTTACAATACTGGATCCATTGAGGGATATAAGCAAACAGTGTAGACGCTGTTCAGGCGCTGCAGAACGCAGCATCTGATCAGGGTCTAATCCCTTCGGTTACAGGATACAAATAAAAATGAAAACGCTCAACAGAAAAAAAAACAACTAAATTTAAAAATGGTCTAATCCTAATGATAAGGACGGAAAGTGCACTAGGCAAAAAGGGCTAATTGCACTTTCATCAAATGTAATGATCATGTAATAAATGTTTGCTTTTAATTATTTTCAGCTTCTATGTTTGTCCATTAAAACTGGATAAAGACAAACGCCGATTTGTAATCCAACGTAGAGATGAGAGAGATGATTTATTAATGCAATAAGCCATACGGCCCATGAGCATATATACATATACAATTACATATCTATATACAGGATAGCGAGCAAGACATAAACGCCTTAACATATAAACTTGCATGTAAACCAAAGAAAAAAAATACTATTATGACTATTATCAAATCCCTAAGGGAGAGGTGCTAATACAACTTGTTAACATTTGACAAGCATTTTCTCAATAGATACATATATGTGGCAATCGCTTCGCCAGCCCCCATTAGTGTTAGACATCCCCTATGCAGTTACAGAATTTCTGTTGTTGGACTGGGCTAAAGGAACGTGTGGCGGAAACCAATGTCCAAACAGCACTTCCCGAAGCCCAGTCAACCATGACCCATCTAACCTCCCAGACATATGCCACACAACGATTTGGAAGCGCTTGCTACCTAAATGCTTTCTCTAACATAAAGAAACCTGCATGTAAGTTAGTGATAACTAGAACTATGTAAGCGGCGATTGCTACCCGGCATCTGTCATCGGCGGTCATATGTCCGTGGCGTGATAGTACTTTTCTGGGGAACTGGGTTCTGAAAACGTGTGGCGGAACCAATGTCCAGACAGCACTTCCCCGAACCCAGTCCACCGTCATGAACCAGTTTACCACCGGGACATATGCCCAACAATGACAGTGTAACATTCACCACCTGGCTGTATTCTTTGTTTCGAGAATTACATGTATTGTTATTATGTTCTAATAGCAGAAAATTTTTCGTTCGTTTATAATGTGGCAAAAATAATTTCATTTCTTAATGTGAAAGCTTTTTCAACATACATGCTCAAGTTTTTTAACGTGTTAATATTTTCAGTGGTAAACAGCTCTATAAGTTTCAGCATATTTGGCCTATTCCAAAAGTATTTCTTAATATATTTTCTTCTTAATGTTTGAAAAAGCGTACATTCTAGCATAAAATGAAACTCGTCTTCTAAAACATTACAAGATTTACATGTCCTATTATCTAACGGTATTTTACTTGGTTTTGCCCAACGACCCATTTCAATTTCAAGTCTGTGAGAAGATACCCTCAGTCTGCTTAAATTTTTTCTGTACTTTTGTATTTGTAATAAATCTAAATAAGGCTGGTATCTAAAATCTGCAATGTTTAAATAAAATCTCGCTCTTGTGGAGTTTTCTAGTCTAGAATGCCAATCCTGCATGAACGTATCCTTTACTCTAATCTTCAGTAGTTTTATAAACATATTGATATTGCCAACTCCCTGTGCTAACCAGACGACTCCGAAACCTAGCCTGTTTAATAAGTTCCTTACCGACAATGCCCAGTTTTGTTTCTGCGGTCTAATTTCGAGATCAATTAGCATCATATTATATATCAATTTTACATATTTTCTATTATCACTTTGTGTCACTTTTAACCAATATTTAATGATATTAACATATCGTTGGGACTGAAAATCCGTTCTGCCGAGTTCACCATATATAAAGTCATTTTGTGTAGTTTGTTTTACCCCTAATATCTTTTTACAAAATTGTAAGTGTACCGTTTCAATTGCCGTTGATTTATAAAACCCCCATACCTCACTGCCATAATTCAAGATAGGTGTAACCAACTTATCAAATAAATCAAGAACATGTGACGTTTTCAATGATGTAAAATTATACAAATATTTATTGAGCGCAAATATTGCCTTCAGTGCTTGGCCCGACAGTGTTTTTTGAGTTTCGAAACATGAGCCACCTGACGTAAACACAATCCCTAAGTAGGAGAACTTATTTGTAATTTCGATATTTTTATCTTGGTACGTAAATTTTAAATTTGACGAGAGTCTTCCACCTTTTCTGAATACCATAATTTTTGTCTTGTTAGTATTGACTGTCAGTTTCCACCGGCAACAGTAATCCTCTAAAATATTCAATGCGTTTTGTAAGTCTGCTTCTGTTTTGCCAAACAGCACAATGTCGTCAGCATACAGTAAGAGAAATAGTTTAAACATCCCAATATCTACCCCATTTACACCCTTGACAGCCAACTCCTCCTCTAAATCGTTAAGGTACATTGAGAACAAAAAAGGTGAGAGACACTCCCCTTGACGGACTCCAATATTGCATATGAAAGCCTCGCTGACATTATTTTTATACTTAACTTTCGATTTTACTATGCTATACATCGATTTAATTATATCTAACATCTTACCCCTAACGCCAGTTTTAAGTAATTTGTACCACACAATATCCCTTACGACATAATCAAAAGCCTTGGAAAAGTCAACAAAAGCGCAATATAAGTTTTCATTATCATTTAGGCAATGTGTAATGAGCCCGCTGAGAACAAATATATTGTCTATTGTGCTCATATTTTTTCTAAACCCTGCCTGAGCCTCTATATACACGCTATAATCTTCTGCCCACGCATTCAGTCTATTATTTAATATCCGCGTAAACAGTTTACCCAGAGTACTAAGAAGCGTAATGCCCCGGTAGTTTGAAACCTCGTTGCTGTCACCTTTTTTAAATATTGGTATAATGAACCCTTCTGACCATTTTTCCGGAAAATAACCGACTTCGAAAATTTTATTAAACAGATTCTGAATGTAGCCAACCAAAGTAGCTGATCCTTTTTTGAAAAATTCGTTTAAAAATAAATCTGGCCCTGCACTGGCGCCATTACGTAACTGCTTGATCGCCATTTTAATTTCATCCTCAGAGATTGATAAGTTCAACTCTTCGAACATTATCTGGAATTCTCCCCTGACATAGCGCTCATTGAAAAATATGACGTCGTCGTCAGCTTGATAAAATCTATCAGTCGGGTCATTCACTGCTTTAAAGTACTCTGCAAATTGCTCTGAGGTAATATTACTTTGCGAATTTATATTTGCTGCTTGCTTAAGCAATCTCCAATATTCTTTAGCATTTTTATTTCTGGATGCAATTAACCTATCAGTTTTTTGCTTATCGTATGCAAAACGCTTTTGACGTAATATTGTTTTAAAAGTTGTACGCGCATTAACAAGAGTTCTTTGGTTATCAGCCGTTTTCTGACCCCTATATCTATTCAATTCATCGTAATAAGTTGTTCGAGCCCTATGACAATCGTCATCAAACCACGGTTGTTTATTAGATTTTGTCTGTCCGTTGGAGTCGTAATTTGAAGAACTTATATTTTTCGCAAATAAAGGATCGCAAATTTTATCCATTACTTTGGTGAATTTTTCAATGTTATTATCGATATCCTGCGGCGACGAGACTTGCGTTAAATGAAAATTTAGATCTATAAAAGAACTCTCTTCTAAGTGTATGCTATCTCTATACTGGTCCTCTTTTATGTCGCACCAAATGTACTTTTTATTCACAGATACATTCTCCTTCATTGCGCTCGATTTATCAGAACTTATTGTGCACCTACTCGACAGTGAAAATTCGATCGCACAGTGGTCCGATAATATGTTGGGCTCACAGACTTGAAATGTATGAAAAAAATCAAACAAGGAATGACTTGCTATTACGTAATCTACAACACTACAACCTGAATAGCCAACATAGGTGTACTTTCCAACACTTTTATCCACACCAAGCCTTCCATTACAAATACGTAGGCCGCTTAATTTGCAAAAATCCAGTAGTTTCCTACCGTTCGTATTAACATTACTGTCTTGTGAAAAACGTTGCAAATTTTCGTCAATTTCATAGTCATCTGGCAGAAAATCCAGATTAGTATCATTATCAAAAATTACAAAGTCCTGCTCTGACCCAGTACGGCTATTCAGGTCCCCGCACAACAGAATATTATAATTATCATTAGTTTCGTTTGCAATTTGAATAATATGATCCGAAATTCTATCTAATACACTAATTTCTGTCAATGCCTCCCTACTTGAACCTGATGGGATTATATAAGACAGGCAAAGATACAAATCACATGTCAACTGAAACAATTTCCTATCAATTTTTAACCATATTATATCATCACTGTCAGTCTTAAAAAGTTCACAGTATTTGTAATATTTATCTCGAATGTATAATGCTATGCCACCCGAGTCCCGTTTTGTATTAAGCTTTTTATTTCGTCTGTTTAATTGAATGGTTTTAAATCCTTTCACAGTAATGTCCGATAAATCATTTGACCAAGTTTCTGTTAATAATATAAAATCATTTTTCTCAAATATGATGGAAAGTTCGTCAGAAAGTAATTTATTGGAATGCTTTGTAACTAATCCTTGAATATTAAGTAATAAGAAAGTCACGTGCACACTCTCCCATTCATCCTATAGTTGAGTGTACGTTGTCTGCTCGCGTAAAGCAGTACCGTTAATGCACGCATTCCTGTCTGTATTTGGACCCCCCTGGTTGTTTTGGTTTGAAGTCGTCAATAACGCTCGTTGTGGCGGTTGGTTCCCTGCAGTCACTGGCGCATACCTAGGGATGTTAGGTACCGTCGACATTGATGGGATGTAATTATCTGTCGAAACTTGTACCCCGGACTCTGTCGGCGAATTGGTATTTTGTACCCGGGAAGTAACAACCTGTGCGTAAGTTCGACCAGGCTGATCTAAGTTCAAATCGGTTCTGTCCTGAGAATTATTCAAAGCCCTGTACTCCGAATGGGGGAACATTTGCGCATTTGTAGCCTGTCCATGTGAGTTAACAGTATTTACGTATGTCATTCTGTCACCCTGGACGTCCTGCAAACCCTGATCACACGTTCCTATTCCTGGTTGATAATTTAATTTGTTTGCCAACTCGTATCTGTCACGCTGTAGAAGTGGGTACCAGTCTGGTAATTGATCAGCGACAGTTTTACCGTTTACCACTAGTCTGGCTGGAAACTCAATGCTCACCCTATTGTTACGGTTCTGACGTTCACTTTTGTACAAGGGCATTAACTTTTGTCTTGCTGACACAATTTCTTTGGGATAATCTCGCGTCACTGAAAAGTTAGAGCCTTTTAACGAGTATGCGGCCTTTAGTACTGTCTCTGTGCTAGAATAATCATAGAAAGCTACAATAATAGGCCTCCTTGGTGTTTGACTTTTTTGTTTGGCATTGAAAAGTGACCCCAAACGATGCGCACGTTCAATGTATAATTCGTCTGCGTCGATTCCCATTTCGTCCTCTATGAAATTTCTAATTAGCTCGGAGCACTTTTCATTCTTAATTTCTGCTAGCCCATGAAATAACAAGTTCCGCCTTCTCGATCGTGCTTCCATGTCAATGGACTTATATGCAAGAACTTTCAGAAACAGTTCATGATCAGATGACCTTTTGTCTAAGCTATCCACTTTTGTTTGAACATTACTCAGTGACTGACTAAAGTTCACCAGTGTACGATTAGCTTGCTCCAAGTTATTGAGCTTTTCAAGCATGTGTTCAAGTTTATCGTCGACAGATAATTTCGAAAAAAGAGATTGCTGAGTACCTGTATTACATCTCCTCCTTTTACTTTGTGTAGTTTCCCATTCAATTTGCTCATGCTCTTGTTGCGTAAGTCCATCATTAATAGCCATAGAATACCCCACCCACTCGCCTAATGGCTCAAACCTGTTTTGTGTTGGTACGTTACAATGTTGATTTACCGAGTTCTGTCTGATATTTATCGAATCTCCATGATATGGTCCGTTCTGCACTTGTTGGTAATTCTGCATTGTCATATGTTTATGTCCCAAAAAACATAAATGGCACTAGTATATCATTATTTTGTTCCAGATTACAGAGAATTATTTTAAACACGTCCGCCCGCTATCCCGCGCATGCGTACGTATCGGTAAGCTGTTTTACTCTACCATTAAACAAAACTAATACAACAAAAAGAGATATACAATAAAAATAAAAAATAAATAAGTAAATAAAATAACCCTACCATTTAAGCCGTGACACGACAATGTTTAAGCAACAAAGTGGCAAGTGCGTCCTGCGAAGACTCAGATCAGCCTTGGCATTCGCCCAGTCTGATCAGAGTCTTCGCTGTGCGCTGAGAAAGTAGCTAAGGGTATAAGCTGGCTCCATGTCGACAACGAAGATTCTGTTTAGACTGGACGGATGCCAAGGCTGATATGAGTCTGCGCTGGATGCACATGCCACTTGGTTGGATTTGTCGTATCGCGGCTCATTTGTTGTGCTAGAAGTTTTTATTCTGTCTACTTTGCAATAACACACAAAAACACGTTAGTTTATTTGCATTACGATCTAACAGTAATATGCAGAACATTTTCATCTTAAACATATATTAAAAAATGTAGGGGAGGAATTGCATCCCAGCAGGCACAAAACTTTGAATCAACATTGAATCATCGTTGATTCAACGTCATGATGTGGAATCAACGGTGATTCAATATTGATTCAACGTTGTGTGCCCAGTGGGATCTGCATTAAATGATTTCGGTAATCGACGGTGCAAATGCGAGTATGTTGAGCCTCACGCTTTAATTAATGCCTTTTACGAATGGAAAGCTTATCCCTCTAAACTTAAATTATCTTCTGATATCTAAAGTGAGGTATCCGAGAAATCCATAGAAAGTGAGTTTTGATTTCAGGAGACAATTTTTTTTTGTTTCGCTACCAGGGCCTGCAAAGAGACGTCGTTGGAAGACCTTTACTTGTGTCAAACCGTGTGTGAAATCTTAAAGTTTGTCTCCCTCGTTTATTTCATGTTTTCAGAAACAAATATTTTAACATAATTTCGTTAGACAAAATGTAATAGTTTCATAATTTACCGTACAAGTTTTGAGAAAATGCATGCCTTTTCGATAAATGTGAAATGAAAAATAATCTTCAGATTAAAATGCAAATTACCTATTTAATCACGTCCCGTGAGAATATCGATTTTTACCACGTGTGTCATGTGATCATGTACAGGTATTTTTCTTATTCGTGCACGTGAGTGTGACGTATGAATACATTATTTTTGTCCAATAATGCGATTTCGAGTGCGGTCCGCGATCGTTTAAAATTTATCTTATTTTTTGTTTAAAGTCTCTTTGATCAAATATTATTATCCAAACTATATGTCAAATGTATAGTTAGATCAAGTCGGAGGTATTGCATGAAATATTTCATCAATCATTTTTGTTATTATTATCAAGGGACTAAATCTTTAACATACCTCTATTAAGATTATATTTACATTAGATTTGGCACTACGTTATACCGACAAATCGTTGATATTTCGATGAATACGAATTGCGCTCCACTTTAGTTGAGTTGTTTTTATTTTGCTCTGGAAGAGACGTCTCTTTCTAGTGATAAACAAGTAAAATGATTATTATTGAAGCATTTAACTCAGCATATTAATATCAGGACGATCTTTTACATCATGGTGAATCGTGTTTATCCATCTCTACTGCAGTTAAATAAAACTTCAAACTAATAGCCCAATGTCTTAATTTCGAACCGATTTGATTTGAGATAAGCGCGATGATTTTGATTTGATAAAGTATTTCTTTCTTCTTGGATTGTGGCCTTCTCCGTTCTACCTCTTACGGTGTTTGTATTTCTCAACTTATTCGGTTTACTAGAGTGCATAGTCATGTGTCTTCAATGTCCGGAATAAAAGTTTGTTAAACCTCTCAAACAGAGGTATAATAAACTTCGAAAGTCTAATTTTAACGCTGACACTGTGGTTTGGTTTCTGAATTCGATGTTGGATCGAAAAGACTTTTGCAGGAAGACCAGTCGGACATAGAGCGTTATGGCGATTTAGTCTATAAATTCAAAATCAAATTGTAAGTAGGGATATCTTTATGATCAATTCAGAAAACTATACCATAACAAAATACATGTAAACACCTCTGTTACAGTCAAAGTTGTTGGCGGGATTTCTTCATTCAATGGCGAATGACTGGAACATCTGCAGGATACAATTGCTTTTTCAACAAGTGATTTGTTGCCCAATACATCACTGGTTGGAGGTCAGTCGTGAAGTGGATATATTACAGGCGCGACGTGCGAGTGCTATATTCACTAACGACTGGCCGACATCCAGTGATATATTGGAGGTTAGTCGAGAAGTGGATATATCACGAGCTCGAAGCGCGAGTGCTATGTTCACTAGCCGACAACAAATGATATATTGGGCAACAAATCACTTGTAAGCAAGAATCTAAACAAAACGTATCGAACCACTGCAAGGTTTTGATGAAGTAAAACTCTTTCAGCCTTCCAGTAATTAATGAGCCGCGACGTGACAAAACCAACAAAGTGGTTGTGCGCCCAGCGCAGACTCAGATCAGCCTGGGCATCCGCCCAGTCTGATCAGAGTCTTGGCTGTCCGCATGGAGGTAGCTTAGACCCTTAGCTACCCTTAAGCACTTAACGAAGAGTCTGGTCGGTCTGGACGGATGCCAAGGCTGATCTGAGTCTACGCTGGACGCACGACCACATTGTTGGCTTTCTCGTGTCGCGGCTCATTTATTGCTGACCGTTCCCAGATGGTTATTCTGATGTGGTTCCTTGCTGTATTTTTAAGTGGGGAAGCTAAATGACCACATAATCTAGGAAAGAATCGGTCATTCGGTTTGCCGTGCATCAATTTCGTTAACTGTTGTCATTTTTGTATATATTTCTTTCCCTTTTAGTTTTGAAGACAGGACATGGAATTTGATTGTATTACTTCCTGATTTTCCTATTGTTTTTCCTTGCCGAAACGTGTATGAAATCTTAATTTTTGAACAGCGACACGAGAAAACCAACAAAGTGGTTACATGTTTGCGCCCAGGGTAGACAGATAAGCCAGGGCATTTGCTTAGTGTGATCAGACTCTACGCTAAGGTCTTAAAGGGTAGGTAAGGGTCTAAGCTATCTCCATGAGTACAGCGAAGACTCTAATCAGATTGAGCGGATGCCCAGGCTGATCTGAGTCTGCGCTGGGCGCACAACCACTCTGATGGTTTTCTGGCGTCGCGGCTCAATTATATCAGTTTAATGGTTTATTCTTTTTCCGCAGTGTGTTTGCTTTTTGGGAAACTTCAGACCTATTTCCTCTTCTTTTGATTTTTAGGAAAGTTGGATGAAAGTGTACTGCAGACTGATTCCGGCGTAGCAACCCTTTTCAGAGCTGTATGTCTGACGGCTAACTGGCTGACATCCGACGAAAACGTCCAAGTTCACGGAATGAAATATCTTGTTGACTGGACTAATGTAACTTTTCAGCATGCTACCAGAATGTATAAGCCGGAAAATATAAAGAAAATATTTCACTTTTTCCAAGTACGTATTCATCATAATAGCTTTACTCACCAAGAAGCAAGAAAGCGAGTTTCCACATTGGTTTCTACGTCGTAGTTTTCGTCGGCCTAAAGTGACGAAAAGTGTTATGTCCATGCCTTAACCGTCTTGCACTATGTATTACCTCTACACCTCGCCGAGCTGGGTGTTAGAGTAAACTGATATAAATATTTTCAAGCCTTTTTTCGTTTAATATGTGTTATGCAAAGAACGGAAATCGCAAGAGGGTCGATAGGTTGTAATCTGTATATTTCCGAAACACAAACTGTATGTTCTTTCATTCTTACAAAATGGGATACAGACTGGTAGAGCTCAAACAAACTTTCCTTTAACTCTTTAAGCACCAAAAAGCAGACGACAAAATTTAAAAAATGCCTTATCCAGGACATTCCATATTGAGACAAGAGGGCAAACAGTGTAGATCTGCGTGAGGTGGCTAATTATGAGCCACCTCACCAGGATCTACGCTGTTTGCAAATTCTGCTATATTCGTCACTGATGCTTAAAGTTTTAATCCCATCTTGTAGTTTTGTAAATAATATTTATTTGTTTCTGTAATGTAAGTTGTTTCTATTTTGACAAGTATATGAGTTTAAAGCTAAAACCAAGATTTTTTTCCAAATGTACCCGAGTTCACTTTTCTTAGCGAAGCCGTTGTAATTTCTAAATTGTTTGCGCTGTTTGTGATTATGTTTTAATTATTTTCAGAACTCATTACCTGTAAGACTGAAGGGACTGAATGTTTACAACGAACCACCTTTCTTCGATGCCATCTTTGCAATAGTTTCTTCCTTTATGAAAGAGAAAACGAAAAATCGGGTAAGATGCTGGAATAAATAAAACCAAAAGAAAAATCGACTAAGATGCTGGTATAAACAAAACAAAAATGTGTCGTCTAGAAAATAAGGAGAAGTTTTCAAACTATATAATATATACTTCTTTCATTTGTTTATCTCTGTGTTTACATCTTAATACATTAATATACCTTTGCCAAAACTACCTTGTAAATGATAATTGTAATAAGAGAAGCTGAATAACCACCTGTTTGAGGAGCTGTCCATTCGGTTTTTCCCATTCGGAAAAACTTTAGGCATCAGTGCGTCTTTTTCGTGAACTTTTGTCAATTTGCGTGTGTGCTTCTTTCTCGTTTGGTATAAAGGGCGGGATGTGGGATTTGCTTGTATTAATTTCTCACCATTGCCTACTTTTTTACTTTAGAACCTAAAAGAGAAGAGTGATGCTTTGTGCTTCTTTTGAGAAGACAGTATTTGAGCCGCGACACGAGAAAACCAACAATGTGGTTGTGCGACCAGCGCAGACTCAGATCAACCTGGGCATCCGCCAAGTCTTATCAGACTCTTCGCTAACCGCTTAAAGGATAGCTAAGGGCCTAAGCTACCTCCATGCGGACAGCGAAGACTCTGATCAGACTGGGCGGATGCCCAGGCTGATCTGAGTCTGCGCTGGGCGCACAACCACATTGTTGGTTTTCTCGTGTCGCGGCTCATTTATATCAGTTCTCTCAGGAAAGCATATGACAAAACGTTTTACATGTATACAGCCGTTGAAGGTGTTGGCTTTTCTGACTACTGATGAGTCTTTCATGTATGATGACACCCAGCGGGCACATGACGTCGGAATGACGTCGTACTGACGTCGATGCGACGTCATTACGTCGCATCGACGTCAATATGACGTCATTTCGACGTCATGTGCCTGCTGGGCAAGTCCACTCAAATTAATAACTGGCAATGTTTTTTTTCTCAGATGAACATACACGGAAAGAACATGACGAGCGTATATAAGGAAATCGACAAGTCAGTTCTACCTACAGAATATCTGCCTGATGATTACACGGGTCCAAGTGCGGGATCCGTCAAACAGATTGTTGGTATGTAAAATTGCTGTTATGGAAACGGCTGAGGCCTTCAAAAATGTTGCCGCTTTCTGAGCTCTTGTACCAGTTCCGCTTTCGGAGCTTTCGATACATTGGCACCAGGTTGAACAAAAATTGTGTACAACTTGTTTCCTACTGTTCTTGTAGCGACTGCATACTAAGTGGGTTTTATGAGAGAGCGAAGTGTTCGTGTATATTTGTGTGATGAGGATAGCGGAATCTGTCTCTGGGACTCTACCGAATATTGGTCTTTTAAAGGTAGGTTCCTGTACTAGCGATAGCAATTATGTCCACAAAATAATTTCGTCTTTTTCTTAGCAGTATTGAATTCTCTTAATTTTCTGAATTTGTTGCTTCTGAGAAACTCGTCAGATGTTGAAGAAAATAGTCGTTTTCCCATTTGGTTTATTTTCCTTCGTTGGGATTCCAGTTCTAAAAATAACTATGTTTATTATGTCTATAAGTGCCCGATTTCTGATGTCATTCTCCAAAGGTCAATTTCCCTTGTCGTGAGCTCTCCTAGAGGTCTTGGCATGGTGGATGGGTTGAAACTATCCCAAAATGCAATGCAGCATGACCTCAGCTGCGTTATCTATTTTTGGCGCGAATTAAAAATAGCGCTAACTGGTGTGCGAAGCAGAGTTAGGAAATCCCTTGCAAAACATCTTTTCTAATATTTTTTGATTTACATCTTTTAGTGAAACTTATTCATTCCCTTTTATAAGTGCTTTCCAACAACTTGGATGAAAGATCACCAAAATTATGATGCATTCCAAAGTACAGGAACCTACCTTTAAACCCTTTTAAGATGCAGTTGGTCGCCGATACACATACTCTTTTATCGGTTTGTGCTGTTGGAAGGCCCCATATCGTGCTCACAAACATTGTGCCGTGCTTAGATTTTCGTGAATTTAGACAAGTAGTTTTAGATATTTATATGTAACATACCTCCTAATGGTTTCTTAGTTTTAGGATGACGTCTGTTATTTGCATATTTAGACTTATACTTAGTTAAAGCTATCGGTTGATGTTAAAAAATGAAAATTTAAATCGTGTTCTCAAATATTTGGTTGCATGTATGTGGGTTGCTGGCATTTGATTTATGCTGCAGAGTTGAAAGTTTAGAAACTCATTGCAACACGAGTATCATTCACAGGTTTTCATTGCGTATCGGATATTTATGACTCTTCTGGAAAATACCAACCAAACACCTTTGCGTACCCTGTTTGAGTTCGATCTGAGCATTCTATTTTTGTGTTGTTGTTTTTTCAGAAACGCCGAAATACATTTATTACAATCGATCGCCAAGTGTTGCCTGAACGGCGTCTTTTATATATTTATTCACAACAGAGTATTACATCTGTCCGTCCGTCCGTCCTTCCGATTTCCGTAATTCCGTAACCCCTTTTGATAAAAGTTTTTGTCAAAGATATCTCCACAACCATGCAAGCTTAATCGGTCATATTTGGTATACAAGTTGGTGACAGGTTAATGTATCGTGGGATTGACAACCAGACTTCTCCTGCTTATTCTTCCTGATATTTGTTCAGTTTTTCTTTCTCTCCTTGCTTTGAATAATGAAATTTTTCATCAAAGATTCCTCCACAACAATACAGCTAGAATGGTCATATTTGGTATGCTAGTTGATGACAGTGTGTTGTATCATTGGATTGAGAACAAACCTTTCCTTCTTATTCTTCCTTTTATTTGTCCGATTTTCTTTCTTTCCGTACTTTGAATAATGAAATTATTCATCAAACATTTCTCCTCAATTATTCAAGCTAGAGTAGTCACATTTGGTATGCAGGTTGATAACAAGGCGTTGTATCTTAGGATTGAGAACCAGCCTTCTCTGCTTATTCTTCCCTGTATTTGTCCGATTTTCTTTCTTTCCATACTTTGAATGATGAAATTTTCTGTCAAAGAGTTCTATGCAACCGTGCAAGCTGGAGAAGTTATATTTGGCATGCAGATTAATGACAACTTAATATGTTGTGGGATTGAGAACCAGCCTTCTTCTGCTTATTCTTCCCTACAAATGTCCGATTTTCTTTCTCTCTTTATTTTGAATAATGCAGTTTTTCGTAACAGATTTCACGGTAACACTTCAAGGTAGAATATTCATATTGGGTTTACAGAATGTAAACTGTATCGTGGAATTGCAAACCAGCTGTATGTGGCATATTCTTCTCTGTGTTTATCTGATTTTCCTTCTCTTCATACTTTGAATAATGATATTTTTTGTCAAAGATTTCTACGCAGCCATTGCAAGTTACAGTAGTATTATTTTGTATGCAGGTTAATGATAACTTGTTGTAGTGTGGGAATGAGAACCAGCCTTCTCCTGCATATTCTTCCCTATATTTTTTCCAGTATTCTTTCTCTCCCTACTTTGAATAATGCAATTTTTTGTTACAGATTTCACAGCAACCCTTCAAGTTTGAATGCTTATATTTGGTATACAGATTGATAAAGACTTATGTCTTGCATGTATTTATTAATTTTTCATTCTGTCTGCTTGAAATCATTTTATTCCATATTACAATGTACATAGAAAGGGATTTAAGCAGAATATTGATATTTGGTATACGTGTTGACAATGAGTTCTTCTCTCTCTCTCTCTCTCTCTCTCTCTCTCTCTCTCTCTCTCTCTCTCTCTCTTTATGTAACTAAAATAACACCATTTGATTAAAGCAGTTAAGCGGGGGTATAGTCGGATTCTCCGACAGTTCTAGTTTATTCCTGTCACACTTGATAAATTCATTGTCGTTCTGTCCTTGATTTCAACGGCATATGTCAAACTATCAGCCTCTGACCCTGCAATATTCTGACAGTGAAAATGATGGAAGCATTAAAATTTGCTACCCTTTCATAGTATGAACAGTCACTCTTTATTCATGCCGTTTCCGCATAATGCCTTTATCAAAATTATTAAATTTGTACAAATTTTATAATTTCGATAGAGGCATAATGCCGAAAAGTCACAGATAATGACTGTTCAGAGTATTTAATGTTACTTATCCCTACATGGATTCTCTTTATTGTATTAAGAACTGCGTCAAGAATAACTGATGAAATTGTACCTTCCTACACTCTAGAGGGCAGGTGGTACCTGTAGTTCATTGTCTAGTTCTTTTGAATTTTCTTCTCTTGTCTAAAATGTACTAAGGACACCTTTGGATACTCAATAATAATAATTATATGGTAACACTTGGCGGGTCCTGTATTTTTTGCGAATTTCTTAACTTGAAAATATAAGAAAGTTCTAAAATTCACGACACGCTAGCAAGTTAGCTAATATCATATCAATACGTGTACAAACAGTATTTTTATATTTTGGCTAAGAATGAAACTGTTCAAATTTTAACACACAGCTGCATATCTGCATACTGAAAACAGTAGTACAACACCAGATGCATACAGACGTGGCAATATCACAGGGTATAATCGATTCCGCCAATTTTCGCTTCCTGCAGAGACTGTACATCATATTTGGCTTCCGCCGAGACTGACCGCGAACTCTTGCTTCCTGCAGAGATTACTGTCCTCGAAAAATAGCTTCCTGCCGAGACTGTCCGTGTGATTCTGCTTCCTGCCGAGAGCCTCGGCAGGAAGCAGAATCACGCGGACAGTCTCTGCAGGAAGCCATTTATCATGTACAGAAGTCTCGGCAGGAAGCAAGAGTTCGCGGACAGTCTCGGCGGAAGCCAAATATGATGTACAGTCTCTGCAGGAAGCGAAAATTAGCGGAATCGATTATACCCTGTGAATATGAAATATAGTAGGAATAAAACGCCTAGAATCCCCTCTATAGATATAAAAACATTAAATATCCCATCGATTCCACCTCTGGTATAGAAGAGAAATGTCAGAACACAAGACAATGAACAACAGTGCAAAGGGCTTCGTTGGTTCGGGTCCGTCCAGTATCTGTTATGCCATTTCTTGAGTAGCGAGTTTGCCAGGCTGTTCGAGAAAGGGCCCACAATAGGTGGTTTATGGAATATGCAACAAGAAAACAAACTTTCCTAGAATTAGCATAAAACTCTTCTATAGATAATGGAATTATTTTTGCTATTTCAGATGATATGATTGCGGACATGATGAAACCAGAGTTCAGAAACTACATTAAGGAGTTAACAAGCTCAAAATATAGAGTTGATCTCAGCCAAAAGCCAAAGGATACAGAGCCCGTTGCCACATACAGAAAACTCAACATTGACTGATTATAAATGTCAATATTAATGTTATTATTGAACTACTTTTGTGTAGGGTTTAATTAAACCAAAGCTTAGTATCAACCAACATCGCAAAAAGTTATATGTAGCTCCATCCAAAGATTTATGAAGTGACGACTCGAGCCTGCGACCTCTGATATGGTATCCAGCGTGTTACCACCAGTCCACGGCCGTGCATGTTTATTTAATGAAGCGATACCGGTGAGAAACAAAATGCCATTAATCTTATTTCTGAAATGCACATATATGTTAGTAATTCTTTTATTTTATCAATGTGTATTTATATTATCATTCTTGTTGTTTAATAGAGAAACAGAGATTTTTTTACTCTTCACTTTCTTGTGTATACATGTGCATTTTATGACATATATTTTGAAAGATAAATAAAATTCTACATGATATTGATGGTTTTCACAATTCTTTTTTCTTCCACAATACCAGCCTCAGCTTCTGTTTCATTAGTTGCCCTATCCGCGTCTCCCTCATTTGTTTTAAGGTGTATAGTGTCATTCCTATATTCGCCACCATTTTATATTCAAGGGAGATAATTTCTGTGACATTCTGTTTGCTTCCCTTGGCGAAGAAACCTTTTCAAAAAGGGGTCTACTCTAAAAGAAAAGACTTTGCTCCTAAGGGAGCAAAGTCTTTTCTTTAGAGTTGGCACCTGTTGAGAAAGCATGTAAAAGTGAATAGAATGTTGTTCCCTGAGAGTGTGCCAGTCACCATAACAGTTGCACAGATTCTAAAGGGGCGGGGGGTGGGGGCTATAAGGCCCCTTTTCTGCCCAAGAGCAAAATGTTTTATTTTCAGCTGATGATTAGCCTATAGTGTCCGCTATACTGAATCAATAGTGGTTAAGCTCCGTAAGCCCTACTTTTGGAATAACGGGGCTATTAAAGTGGGTGAGGTAAATCAGCATGAACCAGGGGAGTCATATTATAAGCCATATTTCTCCTTCGAAATTTATAGCATTCATAAATACCTTCCTTTATAAGTTGAAGTGATGTCCTTGGTGACATCTTTTCTCAAATTCGACCTTTTAAAGTAAAACCTTATGTCTGCAGAATTTCTTTTAGAGACACTGTCAATTTTCATTAATTTTGGTACTTTGAATTCAATATATTCTACCATATCTCTAGAACCAATGGATGACTTCTTACCAAACTAACATGGGTTCACCCTTGGGAGAGTGCAAACTGTTGATTAAATTTTGATGACTTAGACCTTTGTTTCAAGGTAACAATTAGACTTATAATGTCAATTTTAAGTCAAGTTTTGACCATTGTCAACACAGTAGCTCCTGAATTGATATGAAATTGTGCCCAAAGTGACCTAAATTGAACATTATGAGGAGTCAGAGCACTATTTATGATTAAATGGCCATGACATCATGATTAATTGGCCATGACATCATCTTCAAGGTCAAGGTCAAGGTTAGACTAAACGGAGTTTAATCATAGATTTTACACAATCAGTCAGCAGAAATGTACCAAATCTGAGTGTTTTCATTTGAAAATCAATGTTTAATGTGCACGGAATGACCTTGACCTTGGTCTGAAGGTCTGTTTTAGCCAAACATAATGAAACAGAATTGGGTTAAAGGTTACAAAAAAGTCTATTGTGAAAGAATGAATTTCTGAATGTATTGGTGACCTTCAGAACAAGGTCAAGGTCGTTATATGCATATTAAGCTTTGATTCACAAACAGAAACATACATATTCGTTAATTTTCTGCTTACTAGCTGCGTGAGGTCTTCGATTAAACTCTGTCTAGTCTAACCTTGACCTTGAAGATG
The DNA here is from genome assembly GCA_963989385.1 of Ctena decussata. NCBI lineage: Eukaryota > Metazoa > Mollusca > Bivalvia > Lucinida > Lucinidae > Ctena > Ctena decussata. The sequence continues at coordinate 75,832,188 of OZ022503.1, read as the reverse complement.
ATGTCATGGCCATTTGATCATAACCAGTGCTCTAACTCTTCATAATGTTTAATTTAGGCCACTTTGGTCATGATTTCATATCAGTTCAGGAGCTAATGTGTAGACAATGGTCAAAACTTGACTTAAAATTGACATTATAAGTCTTACTGTGACCTTGAAACAAAGGTCAAGGTCACTAAAATTTAATTAACAGTTTTGCAATTTTTAACCGGTTTGTTTCAAATATCCTATGTTATAATATATTATATTATTTGCAGAAATGAAAGTGCATTCATGTGCCAGAGATAAAAATTTCAATGGAAAATGTGTACAAAAAAGTAGGTAGAAATACCTTTTTCAGGAAAGCAAAACGGTGATATTTTTTATCCAAATGATTTATAGCTCTTTGGGCTATTTTGCTGGTATAATGGTTTAAATGCCCAGTCAATATTTCTATTCAGTACCTTTCTACCTTAAACTACCATACAACGCAAAGTGAAAGACGGAAGCGATATATTACAGACCCAACGTCTGCTTGCAGGACTAGTCGGTTCCGACTACTGCTCAGTGTCTGAGGTAGGCCTATCAGTGTCCGGGAGAAAAGTGAATGATATCGTCCGTCTGGTAAGAAGCGCTCTACCAAAGGATTATTTTAAAGCTACATGATCGAAGCCATCCAATGGATATGTTATCTAGCATCCAAACGACATGAATGGCATCTTTTCCTGCAAAAAAATGGTCCACGACACTTAAGCTTAGTTTTTGGGATTCATATATTAGGGCTGGTAACTTTGACTCAGGTAAACGAGTAAGAGCCTCGTGGCCTATTTGAGCCGCGACACGAGAAAACCAACAATGTGGTTGTGCGGCCAGCGCAGACTCAGGTCAGCCTGGGCATCCGCCCAGTCTGATCAGAGTCTTCGCTGTCCGCATGGAGGTAGCTTAGACTCTTAGCTACGCTTTGAGCGCTAAGCGAAGAGTCTGATCTGACTGGTTTGATGCCAAGGGTGATCTGAGTCTGCGCTGGGCGCACAACCACATTGTTGGTTTTCTCGTGTCGCAGCTCATTTGTTTCTTGGAGTGTTGGATAATTAGAGCGGTAATCGAACCCGGGATCGCTAGATAACTTAATCCACTGAGCTACCGGATCTCCCCAAAGAGTTTTAAAAAAGAAAATGAGAAAATAACTTACAACTTACGCACAGCAACATTCTTTAGTATATATGAGCCGCGACGCGACAAAACCAACAATGTGGTTATGCGCCCAGCGCAGACTCAGATCAGCCTGGGCATCCGCCCAGTCTGATCAGAGTCTTCGCTGTCCGCATGGAGGTAGCTTAGACCCTTAGCTACCCTTTGAGCACTTAATAAAGAGTCTGATCAAACTGGACAGATGGCCAGGCTGATTTGAGTCTGCGCAGGGCGCACAACCACTTTGTTGGTTTTCTCGTGTCGTTGCTCATACAACACAGAGAAGTAGGGAAAGACGTTGCTCTGAAGCGACCTATAAGTAATTGCAGCTTCTATATCGACATCTAAGGTGATTGCATGAATTTTTACAATTCGCCCTTTGTAGATCTGGGCCAAGTTGTTCAAAGCATCGTGCGCTTAGCGAAGTCGTCAATTAAGGACTAGTACACATAAAAGCTGAAACCAATTTGGAGAGATAACAATATATCTCTTGGATCAAAGGTGAAACTTATGCGCTCCCTTGTCATTTCCATATTTCTGTATGCCTGTGAATCATGGACCTTGACAGCAGAGTTAGAGAAAAGAACGCAGGCCTTTGAGATGAGATGCTACCGAAGGTTACTGAACATTTCGTACAAGGACCATGTAACCAATGAGGAGGTTCGCAGGAAGATCCAAGTAGCCATTGGAGAATATGATGAACTCCTTACGCTGGTCAAGAAACGGAAACTAAGGTGGTTTGGCCACGTCTCAAGGTCTTCTGGTTTAGCAAAGACAATTCTTCAGGGCACAGTGAAAGGAAAAAGAAGAAGAGGTAGACAGAAGAAGAGGTGGATCAAGGAGTGGACAGGAATGGATTTTGCCAGCTCAACTAGGGCAGCTGAAGACAGGACAAGGTGGAAAGGGATTGTTTTGAAGTCATCTGTGGTGCCCCAACGACCTAGTAAGGTTATGGGATAGAATAGAATAGACACATAAAATCAGTTACTTATATTTTTGCTAAAACGTGTGAGAAGCTTTTGCCCTCCTCACACTTTTCAACAAAAGATGCCAGTGATTTTGCACACAAAATTTGGAATTTTAACGTCTCGTTCAGGCACGGATCCAGACCACCACGTACTGGTGGGGCTATGGATGACTGGTGGGGCTGGGATGTACCGAGATAGATGTGTGGTGGTGGTGCGGTGGGGGTCGGGGCATTGAAAATATGACATAATTAGGGATCAATTTGATGAAAATTTTTGATAATGTCTTTTTTGCCTTTAAATATATGTTGTGAGATCTCATTAGAATCGCCTTGGCGAGGCGATTCTAATGAGATGTCACAACATATATTTTAATCTTACCATTGATAAATCATTTCAAACTGTCAGCGTCTGGGGGCCTACATATTATACATGACACAGAGTCCCAGATGGCGGGGCTGAAGCCCCAAAGCCCACCCCCTGGATCCGGGGCTGTCGTTAACTACATGTAATTGCATCGTTAACTTTGAACAACTGGGCCCAGACGCAAAAGAGAAAAGTACAAAGCGCTGATTCCATTATCTTGTACAGTCAACTCTCAATATCTCAAAGTCGAAGTTCATCTCAAACCACTGCTGTCTGAAAGTAAATTTTCTGGTCCCAGATAATTTAACATTGCAGTACCAGTAGTTTGAGATATCCGGCGTTGAAATGTCATAAATAATAGGTTGGTTGGTTGATTTGATGCTTAACGTCCACGGTAAACAACTACGGTCATGTCGGGACGGTCAGTTAACCTAACCACACTATTCCTGGGCAGGCTTAGACCTCCTAAGCGGTTAACCAGTACTAGGTGCCCATACTTTCGCCAGTAACTGACAACTGCCCTTCTTGAATCAGCGGAAGGAGAAACGAAAGTATGTGGCCAGACCGGGATTCGAACCCAGGGCCTCTGACTTACGAGTCATGTGCCCTACCGATTGCGCTACCCGGCCCGGCTTTAAATAATAGGAAATATGTCCGAACAATACTCTTTGATATTTTAGGGGTAATTTGAGATAATGAGAGTCGACTGTACTTTAAACACAGAAGGACAACAAATGCTACTCACAAAATGAACCAACGGATAGAAAATTAGGAAATATATTAGAGAAACTAAATATGTTGGCAATGTCGAGATACAGCGACGTTAAATAACCTATTATTATATAAGCTCTCATATGCCAATTAGCGCATAACACAAATAAGTATGTTAATGCATCATAATGTTATAACAAATCTGAGCTAAAACAAAAATATAAATTATTAATATCAACAGCCCCAGGACATGAAAGCACATAAAAAGTATCGATTAAACAGTCCTCACCACAAGCCAGTGAAGCAGCTCAAATGGAAATTTAACCAGCATATAGAGGAGAAACTAAGTACAGACTCGAAAAAAAAAATAGATGGCTATCGAGCCAGGTAAGTGAATTAATTTGTGCGTTTTTACTTTTCATTAGTCATGGCCGCAGAAGTTACTTGCCAGGTCTGTGCTGAGGTGTGCACATATACATGTACATGTATTTTGTTCCGCTTATCAGATTGTTTTGCTTGCTGAATTTTGAAACCGAACAAGAGTTCTGTATCCTCTTACGCGGTACATGGCTTACCTAAATACAATCAACTCTCGATATCTCAAACTCGAAGTTCATCTCCAACTACTGATATCGCAAAGTGAATTTTCTCGTCATAGGAGAAATTACTTTGAGATACCTGTAGGCTTGAGATAACAGGCCCCGAGGTTATAAAACTTGAGTACATTCTCAAATTCAAAATAAAGCATACTGATTGGCTGCTTCCGAGCACACATACTCGGAAGCAGCCGATCAGTGAGCTTTATTTTGAGTTTAAGATTATCATGATTCAAGTTTTATAACCTCTGACCCAGATAAGTTGGTGGTCTGTTTCGGATTCCTGCTGCTGAGAAGGGGTGTTAAACCAGCAATAAAGGATCCACTGTGCACAGCGTTTCATTATTACCCATACACATACAGGCTGAAATAACGCTGAAATGGGCGTAAATCCGCAAGTCATCCATTCATCCATCATTTGCATGAGTGTAAATATTGCATCAAAAGAACGTATGTGACATATATAGGATATATAAGGCATTTTTGTTTTACATCTTTAAGGTGAATGAGTACACTTTCAGGGGAAGCAACTCAGTTATATTAATTTGGTCTCCCTTTTCAATAGGGGTTAACTCTTAAAGAAATAAGTATGCTCTACAAACAGCAAATTATATCCTTTAAGAGTAGAAAAAAGGGTAACGTTGTTCAGGAAAGCAAAAAGGAAGTCTCAAAAGTTGTCTCCCTTCGAAAAAAAAATGAAACAAATATGTGGACAATAACTATGCATCACTCTCCTTTCTTTACACCTATAGAAGATGCTAATTATATATGCCGTTTGGACAGTGGTGGTAGAAAGAAAGCACGTGACGAACTAAATGAGATAGAGAGTGACCGAGCATGCGCAGTACAAACTTTTAGGAAATGGGTGCTGGAACAGGACCCTTGGCTTAAATCACCAGTTGGTAAGTTCATAACTCTACAAACTCACAACTTACTCAATTATATGTAATTACTTGTGTATAGTACTTCAGTCGCTGATTGTCTGTGATTTATGCAAAAATGAAGCTATTGTTAAACTAAAAAAGAAAAAGTTACCTCATTTTAGCTGCGTAACATGACGGTGCCTTCTACTCGTAAATTATCTGTTACATTCCCTTTGATTTTCCTTCGGAGAAACAGTGTTCGTACAACCATGAACAACAGTCGGTCACGCGAGGTCGTTGGTACGCAACGTCACATGTAAACAAAAGATGCCATTGGCCGTTTTACTGTTTCTACTGGATGTTACGTCATGGTGACGGCCGTTTAACGAAAGCGGCTTACCTGTTAGTTAGTACCAGCTTTTCGTCGAATATTTTACAAATGTTGCTCTTAAAAATCGAAAATTATGCTCAAAATAATTCTAAAATTAAACGTAATTATAAGCGATAATTCCATTTTTCCGAAGTTCATGTACATGTAAGTATGAACACAAAGGCTCAGGACTGTTCAAAGGTAACGTCAACGCCTTTCGGGCGTCACTTACTTTGCACGTGATCCATTGTGTTCATACTTCCATGAACAGTGGATAAATGAAATTTATTTCTCAACGGATTTTTTTCAAATTCGTACTGCAACTCACCATGAGAAAAAAAAAAAATAACACATACACACTTCGTAGAAACTACCCTTGTTTCAGGCTAATGTTATTGTTATAATTATTATTTGCATCTCACCTTCTGGTGTAATGAAAAAATAATCATGACAATAAAAAATGTTTCGTCTCGCTCTTTAGTGAGATGAAATTTTAACAGTACCGACACACTGTGAGGTTTTTTTAGTAGTCGCTGTACTCAGGGGCGTAACTAGGGGCAATTTCATAATACGCACAACCATGTTTTATTCTCTACTTCTTGAAGGGAAAATACGTATTTCAGCCTCTTTGGGAGTTGGTTTTGAAATATTGTCTAATTTATAAAATTTCAGCATGCAAATATGCAGGTGCGTTTTGAAATTTTGTCAATTTTGACAAAATTTCAATACGCACTTGCGTATTTGCCGTATACGTAGCTACGCCCTTGGTACTTTTTTCTAGGAATTGAATACCGCTTATTTTTCTTGTAGATTTCGAATTTCTGCTCCGCTTTCTTCGAGTTCGAAAATATAGTCAGGTTGGAGCCCGTATATCACTGGAGAACTTCATAACTAGTCTTACAGAGACACCGGAATGGCTTGCTGATGTCGACCCTGCTGAGGAGGAAATACAAAAGATTTTCAAAACTGGGTATCAATCAGTTACTTTCTTCTTCTTTGAAAAATTTACGGGGCGTAGTTAGAGGTGATGCCATGATACGCAAAATCATGTTTCATACTCTTTGAGGGTAAATCTACGGATTTAGTCCCTAAGGTGGTTCAGATTGTCATGTTTGTTGTCAGTTGTAACTGGATTGATTTGAGCCGCGGCACGAAAAAACCAACAATGTGGTTATTTTGTTTTCCAATCTACCACATTACCTATTTATTTGCATATAGGTAATTACGCCCTAGATTTATCTTCACTGTAATTGGTGTTACGCACTGCAGTATGCTTATACGCACATGATAAATATGTCTTACCAGATCTCTGGAAAATGTTTACTGCCACTCGAACGCAAGAAAAACCTGTGCACGTTTCAAATTAGGATAACTTTAGTTATATCGGTCATAGGCATTTCATTTTTGTACCATGTGATTTGCCCGTTCAAAGGCCTGTCAAGTATGAAATCGGTCAAATAACCTCTCACTCCTTTCTTGCAACTCCTAGGAGTAAGAAAAACATAGAAATCAGAGAAAAATCAAATCTCGCTATGCCAAGACTATCTCAACGTCAGCGAATTGAGGCGATGATGATGCTCAATAGAGGTGCCTCTATTGATAATGTGGCGGGGGCCTTTAATTGCCGCAGAAACACTATCAGTAATCTGTGTGCAAGGTTCCAGCAAACAGGCGCAATTCGAAGCGGCAGACCTCGCGTAACTAACGCCAGACTGGACCGCCACTTGGAACTGACGCACACTAGACGTCGGTTCCAAATGGCTACCGCTAAAGAGAGACTGTACGGTATTAGCAGGGACACCGTTCTGAGGCGTCTTCGTCACTGTGCTCGGCCCATAAGACCGAGACGGCCTTACGTTGGAAGTATACTCACGCGACTTCATCGCGTTGCCTGTCTGAACTGGGCACGGTAACATCTCCGTAGGCGAAGGCTTCAGTGGAATGAAACTGTTTTCTCAGACGTATGCAGGTTCAACCTTAGTCACCATGATGGTAGAGTGTGGGTGTTTAGAAGGAGAGGCGAGTGGTTTGCTAAAGCCTGCGTTGTTGAAAGAAACAGGTTTTGCGGGGGCAGCGTGATGGTGTGGGGTGGGATGAAGGGGAATAGGAAAACCGACCTAGAAATTGTGAATTGCAATCTCAATGCTGCCGGGTACATAAAACAGGTGCTGAGACCTGTAGCGATTCCATTCATCCACCTGCATGCTCCTGCCACATTGATGCATGACAGTGCGCATACGGCTCGCATTACGTGGCAATATCTGATGCAAATGGCGTTAACGACTTGCCTTGGCCTGACGTTTCCCCATACTTAAATCCCATTGAGCATATCTGGGATCTTTTTGGTCGTAGAGTAAGATCAAGGCATGATGTCAACAATTTGCAGGAGCTAGAGCTTGTTCTGCAGGTTGAATGGAATAACATTCCCCCGCACAACGTACACCGTTACGTCAATTTCATGAGACGTCGTATTGTACAGGTAATACGTCGAAATGGAGGTCATACCAGATATTAATGAAAGAAAAACAAATGGACCATTAGGAGAGCCTTAAACCTTAATTTTATTCAGAATAAAACCGATATCACAATTTGTGGATTTTTGATTTCGACCCCTACCACGCTTAAACGATTAACACGCGCCTATAAACACCAATACTTCAAAACAAAATCTACACCATCTTGAAGGCAATTGAATAAGATGTAAATTGTTATCAAACATGATATACTTTCATTTATGGCTCTCTGAAAAAAATAAGCTAAAACCCTATGCACAGTTTCTTTTGCGTTTGAGTATATTATCTGTTTCTGCTTCAAAACATAAATTGCTCAGTGCCTTCTTAAAGTGGTTCTAATTAGTACCTGCGGTTTTCTGTGTCTGGTATAGGAATTCAGACAATACTTTGCATTTCAGATTCTATGTTTGCCCATTAAAACTGGATCAAGACAAACGGCGAATCATAATACAACGGCTCGGTAAGTCTTTTATAGCTTTTGGACAGATCTGTTTGTCCTACATATGCCAATGGATGTTGAGAAAGATTTTGGCAAAATTGTAAATATTCACGGTGACCAGAACGCACCTTAAAGTTCTGCTACAGCCGTTCTAGCATATTTCATTACTGACTATACACAGGCTCAATTAAACCAGGTCTGCTGTTTTCATTATTTGGTGTCTTATTTGCTTCCAAAGGGCCCAACTATTTGGAACTTATTTCATTTTCACTACAGTTGGTGTTGTGCGGTATGGTGCCCGTAAAACGCTCCTATAACACTATCATTGGCCAGATTTTATATTCTCTGGTCCTTTTTTTGGTCCATCGCGTTCATTCAGAGTCATTTTGAAAATTGAGGTATGCTCAATCGGTGATAGGGGCGCGGCCGGTGTCGCATAATGAACAGACAACTGGGGCCGTATTCATAAAACGACTTAAATGGTTGCTATGCTGTTGATAAGGCTAAATTTCTTTGAAGGAGATTCCCTACAACGATGAAATTTGCTCTGGAGGAACAGTCTTTGTAAGACTGTTCCTCCAGAGCAAATTTCATCGTTGTAGGGAATCTCCAACATATACATTTACCCTTAGCAACAGCATAGCAGCGACTTAAGTCGTTTTATAAATACGGCCCCAGGCACATTTAAATCGAGTCTGTTGTTTTAGTTCTCTTGGTTTATTCTCCCTTGCTTCCATACAGAGTATAATCGATTCCGCTAATTTTCGCTTCCTGCAGAAACTGTACATCATATTTGGCTTCCGCCGAGACTGTCCGCGAACTCTTGCTTCCTGCCGAGACTTCTGTACATGATAAATGGCTGCCTGCAGAGACTGTCCGCGTAATTCTGCTTGCTCTCGGCAGGAAGCAGAATCACGCGGACAGTCTCGGCAGGAAACCATTTTTCGAGTACAGTAGTCTCTGCAGGAAGCAAGAGTTCGCGGACAGTCTTGGCGGATGCCAAATATGACGGACAGTCTCTGCAGGAAGCGAAAATTGGCGGAATCGATTATACCCTGTGTTCCATAGGATCTAACTATTCAGAACTCATAAACCTAATATCAAATTATCCTTTTGTAAAGACAAACGAAGCGACTCACTCTACTTCTTCCATCTCTCACATATACGATATGATGTAATGTAAAGTATTGGGTTCCTAGTCGTAAAGCCAATAGCTTGTTGAGATATTTTATAAACAGGTCAAGTTAACTGTTTTCCGTTTGCTATCTAATTTGAAACGTTCTGTTGTTGAATATTTCTCTGTTCTTTTCTATAAAAGAACAAGGTTCAACAAAAGCATTTTCCAAATTAAATGACAAATCCAGAAAAAAATAGTTACATTGAGGCTGCGGATATATTTGTGCACAAAATGTAACGAATGATCATATATTATGACCTCTGATTTCTTTTCCTATAATTTAGGGCAACTTGATGAGGTGGTACTAAAGAGTGATGCCAGCGTAGCAACTGTTTTCAGAGCTGTCTGTCTAATAGCCAACTGGTTGGCATATGACGAAACTGTTCAGGTCCACGGCCTAAAATGCCTCATTGATTGGACTAATCTAACATTTCAGCATGCTACCAGACTGTACAAGCCGGAAAATGTAAAGAGACTGTTTCACTTTCTCGAGGTTGGTCTTTCTATGTTATTCATTTAAGTTTTGCTTGTCAAGATAATTCGGCTAGTATGACTTGCAAAATTATATAATTTAAATGTGACTACTGCTTATACCCCCGCTTTGAAAAAATGGGGTATACTGGTTTACATCCGTCCGTCCGCCCGTCCTTCCGCCCGTGCCCTTTTAATCAAATTTTTGTCAAAGATTTCTCCACAACCGTGCATGCTAGAACGGTCATATTTGGTATACAGGTTGGTGATAACTTGTTGTATCGTGGGATCGATAACCAGCCTACTTCTGCTTATTCTTCCCTGTGTTTGTCCGATTTTCTTTCCCTCCATACTTTGAATAATGAAATTTTTCGTCAAAGATTTCTTTGCGGCACCCGTGCGAGCTAGAGTAGTCATATTTGGTATACAGGTTGATGACGACATGTTGTATCGTGCCATTGAGACCCAGCCTTTTCCTCTTATTCTTCTCTATACTTGTCCGAGTTTCTTTCTCTCCTTATTTTGAATAATGCAATTTTTCGTAACAAATTTCACAGCAACCCTTCAAGGTAGAATGTACATATTTGGTATATATATTGATAGTGGCTTATGGTTTTTTGGGATTGCAAACCATCCTTATCCGGCTTATTCTTCATGTGTTTGATTTTCTATCTTTCCATACTTTTAATGATGAAATTTTTCGTCAAAATTTCAATGCAACCGTGTAAGCTAGAGTAGTCATATTTTGTATGCAGGTTGATGACGAGTTGTATGTTGGATTGAGAACCAGCCTTCTCCTGCTTATTTTGTCTCGCTTTTTGTTAGATTTTCTTTCTCTCCTTACTTTGAATAATGCAAAATTTTATTTTAACAGATTTCACAGCACAGTAGAATGTGAATATTTGGTATACATATTGATAACGACTTATTGTATCCTGGAATTTCAAACCAGCCATATCCGGTTTATTAGGGCCCCGCCAGACGAAGTCTGCGGAGGCCCTATAGTAATCACCTTGTCCGTCCGTCTGTCTGTCTGTCTGTCCGTCCGTCCGTCTGTCCGTCCGTCATCATTTCGTGTACGCTCAATAACTCTAAAACCGTTAGAGATATTTTCACGAGACTTGATACAAATGTAAAGCATCATCAGACGATAAGTGTAAAGCATAATCAAACGATGTGCAGAGAATAAGAACCATAACTCTTCCTACAATTTTCTCTGAATTACGCCCTTTGAAATTTTGAGTACAGAAATCGTGTCCGCTCAATAACTCTGAAACTGTTAAAGATATTTTCACGAGACTGGTACAAATGTAAAGCATCATTAGACGATGTGCAGAGAACAAGAACCATAACTCTGCCTACAATTTTACTGAATTATGCCCCTTTGAAATTTTGAGTACAGCAATCGTGTCCGCTCCATAACTCTGAAACCATTAAAGATATTTTCACGAGACTTGGTACAACTGTAAAGCATAATCAGACGATGTGCAGATAACAAGAACCATAACTCTGCCTACAATTTTTACTGAATGACGCTCCTTTGAGATTTTGAGTACAGAAATTGTGTCCGCTCAATATCTCTGAAATCGTCAGAGATATTTTCACGAGACTTGGTACAAATGTAAAGCATCATCAGACGATGTGAGAGAAGAAGAACCATACTCTGCCTACATTATTTACTGAATTATGCCCCTTTGAAATTTTGAGTGCAGAAATCGTGTCCGCCCTATAACTCTGAAACCTTTAAAGGTATTTTCACGAGATTTGGTACAAATGTAAAGCATTATCAGACGATGTGCAGAGAATAAGAACCATAACTCTTCCTATATTATTTACTGAATTACGCCCCTTTGTAATTTTGAGTACAGAAATTGTGTCCGGTTCATAACTCTGAAATCGTCAGAGATATTTTCACGAGACTTGGTACAAATGTAAAGCATCATCAGACAATGTGCAGAGAACAAAAACCATAACCCTGCCTACATTATTTACTGAAATATACCCATCTGTAATTTTGAGTACAGAAATCTTGTCCGCGCTTAAACTCTGAAACGGTTAGAGATATTTTCACATGACTTGGTACAAATGTAAAGCATCATCAGGTAATGAGCAGAGAACAAGACACTTAACTCTGTCTACATTTTTTACTGAATTATGCCCCTTTGTAATTTTAAATATAGAAATCAGGTCCGCTCCATAGCTTTAAAACCACCAATGATATTTTCATAAAACTTGTAAATAATATAAAGCATCATCAGACAATGTGCAGAGAATATGAACAGTAACTCCATCTACATTTTTACAGAATTTTCCCCTTGCTAGTTTACAGTCTAGAAAACGTGTTTGTTCTCTAACTTTAAAACTGTTTAAGATATTTTCACAAAACTTGGTACAAATATAAACATCATCAGACAATGTGCAGAGAAAAAGAACCATAACTACACCTTCCCTTTGTTATTCTAAGTATGGAAATCTTGTCTGCTGTATAACTTTAAAGCCTTTGAAGATATTTTTAAAAATCTTGGTACAAATATAAAGCATCATTAGATGATCTGAAGGTGTGCAGAATGCAAGAATGGTAACATCAGTTTCCTGCCTCACAGAGTTGTTGCCCATGCTTTAATCAATCATAATTGTGTATTTTGCCCATATCTTAATGACACTGCCAGAGGCTTAATTCCAAACAACATATTTAATATGAAGGAACAACATGATAATAGAAGGCTGGTATTGTTATTTCTGGTCGGGCACATACGACTTAAATGTCATCAATAGTTTTATAAAGGCGGGGCCCTTTTAGTTACCATGTTTCTAGTTCTTCCTGTATTTGATTGTTTTCTTTTTTCTCCATTTTCAGAATAATGAAATTTTTCGTCAAAGATTTCTTCGCAGCCATTTCAAGTTAGAGTAGCTATATTTTGGTATGCAGGTTGATAATTGTTGTATCGTGGGATCAAGAACCAGCTGCCTCCGTATTTTTTTCCTATACTTTTCCGAATTTCTTGGGGGTGGATGGGTGGTGCGATGGTGCTGTGTGTAACTTTCAGTGCCGGGGCGTCCTACTGATTTGTAACATTGTAGGGCAAGGGCCTACTGTGCTTGCAGTGGGTACGGGTGGGGGGTGTTTGGACATTTTTCTCTCGCTATCACTTCTCTTCTTTCTATCTCTCTCTGGGAGATGGCCCGATATAGACTGAAATACTGTCTGAAAGGGCCGTTCAACCCAAAACAATCAATCAATAAAAACACCGAATTTATTTATCTCCTTATTTTGAATAATACATTGTTTCATAACAGATTTCACAACAGTCCTTCGTCTGAATGCTCATATTTGGTGTACAGATTGATAAAAACTTGTCGGACACTTTTTCTTTCTGTCTAAGTGATTTTTTTTCATTCTGTATTTCATAGAAACGGGTGAAAGTAGAATATTGAAAATTTGATGCACATGTTGATAATGAGTTCTTTACTATAGCTATAAAGGGGGGTATTTACTAAAGCTGTTAAGCGAGGGTACAATCGGATTCTCCGACAGTTCTAGTTACTTTCAATGATAGTTTCATATGCTTGTTTCAGAACATATATAAACAAATCATAACATATTGTATCGTTATATGAGCCGCGACGTGAGAAACCCAACAAAGTGGTTATGCGCCCAGCGCAGACTCAGATCAGCCTGGGCATCCGCCCAGTCTGATCAGAGTCTTCGCTGTCCGCATGGAGGTAGCTTAGACCCTTAGCTACCCTTTGAGCACTTAATGAAGAGACTGATCAAACTAAGCGGATGCCCAGGCTGATCTGAGTCTGTGCAGGGCGCACAACCACATTGTTGGTTTTCTCATGTCGTGGCTCATATAGTTTTTCATTGTCATATACCATGTTAGTGCAGGGTTAATGATTACTGAAGGGAGATGCATCTTTACAGCAAATTTGCTTTAACCTGGCCCCGAGGTTATAAAACTTTTTTCATGCTCAACTCAGCTGAACATGAAATTTTACCTGGTTATAAATAGCAAATTACTGATAAATACAGTTATCTTCATGCTCAGTTTAGCTGAGTGTGAAATTTTCTCTGCTTATGAATATGAAAATGCCAACATTAGTTGGCATTTTCATATTTATCAGCAGAGAAAACTTCATGCTCAGCTGAGTTGAGCATGAAAAAAGTTTTATAACCTCGGGGCCAGGTGCAAAGCCCAAAGAACGCTAATTTGAGGTGGTGATTATCACTAAAACATGTATGTTGCGAATACAAATTTCTGCATGAAATGCCGAAAACACGACAGATCTTCCCCAAATTTATTAGGTGCCGTGTTAATGTTAGTTTTCGCAGTTTTATATTCCATTATGTGAGAGATGTCAAAGGGGCTTTATAATTAAAGATCAGAGGGTAATTTGTGGCGCAAAAAAAACTAATTACAATCATATTGATAATGCATATAAGTTTTAAGGCACTGCAATGCATTTTAGATTATTTGTCCTATCAGTCATATTTTCAGTTCTTTCACAAATTATCAGGTTGAATTGATGGAAGCTTAGCTTGTTCTCATAAAATGTCCATGTAGTAGTATTTCAGTTCTAATATCGACGTTGACCCGCACCTCAGCGGAACGAATCCATAGCCGCAGTAACGTGGCGCCGATCGTCCGTCCACAAAAAAAAAAAATGTCCATGTATATGGATTCATTCATTAAATATAGGGTAGGCACCAGGCAGATTTACCTGTATTACTCCGGGAAATGGACTGCCAGGTGTTGCCATTTATTCTACCTACCGTAAAATCTACGGAATTTGTTTTATAGCGTACCATGCCTGCTGTTGGCTCTGAACGTGTACATTATATGTTGCTTGTAGCTTATCGGCGTAGTTGTTTTTTTTTTTTAGATGGCTCTACGACTTGACTTGATGACTATTTTCTGCTGTTCTATTTCATACAGGCTGGCTTACTAAATATCATTTCAAGAGTGTTAGGAGCTTTCGTTTGCTCATGAGCTATAAACTTTCGTAATGATACTTGTCTTACTTGAAATCTTTAAAGACATGCCTGCTGGGTTCCTGGTCATTGCCTTATCTACTTTTCACCAATTCGGTTTCAGACGGAACTGATAGAGTAACTTTTTATTTCAGAACTCTTTGCCTACGCGGATGAAAGGACTAAATATGTACAATGAGCCGCCTTTCTTTGATGTTATTCATACACTAGTACTTCCTTTTATGAAAGAGAAGACAAAAAGTCGGGTGAGTTGCAAAAATAAATTAAGCAAATGATAACATTTACTATTAATATTGTGATTATCAAAGCAAGCAGAAGACTTTGAGATGAGTAAAACACATTGAAATTCAATCTGTTTATTTTACATTGCAAGCTACTCGTAGAAACGTTCATACCTTCAATTTCTCAAACAGACCTTATCCAGAACTACCTGCAGTGATTTGATCAATATTTTTGCAACCTACGAGAGTTTTAAATTTTGAGATAATATCTAAAGCAGCACTACACAGTACCATATTTTAAAGCATTAAATCAAAGCTTCCAATTTTGTGAAAGTCTCACTTAATTTGATCAAATCTCACTTGAAAACTGACACGATCTCACACTATCTCGGTCTAGAGCTTATGACAATATTTCCTCAGATGCACATACATGGCAAGAACATGACGAGCGTTTATAAGGAAATTGACCAGTCAGTTCTACCTACAGAATATCTGCCTGATGATTACACAGGGCCCAGTGCTGGATCCGTCAAACAGATTATAGGTATGTAGATAAAAGCTTTTGAGGAAAATATCCAGATAATATTATTGATATAACATCTGTGAATAAATAAAAGTTTATTCACTTCCATGTATGCCTGCATACTAGTGAAGACACCAAGGAAGTTCCATAGTCATAGATCACAGCTTTCCAATTGTAGCAATGAAATCTTAAAACATATGAAAATATGATTATAAGTTTTTCAGCGCATATCAAATATTCATGACTCTTTGAGCAGACCATTTCGCTACCTTTGCACTTAATATGCTCACAGGCAAAAGAAAGCGTAAACGTTTTGAATGCCCATAGTTTTTTTTTAATTTGCCAGTTCAGAGGTAGAAAATTCTACTTGATGTATTTTAACCCTAGACTCCCGAATCTTAATTGTTCCAACTACACCTCTTGTAAAGACGGAAAATGCCCGAACACACTGGACAAAGGGATTTGTCGGTACAGGTCTTGGCGAGTCGGTCTTTGTGAAATTATTCTAATATAATTTCAGATGATATGATTGCTGACATGATGAAACCAGAGTTCAGAAACTATATTAAGGAGTTAACAAGTTCAAAATACAAAGTTGATCTCAGCCAAAAGCCAAAGGATACAGAGCCCGTTGCCACCTACAGAAAACTCAATATTGACTGATTTTAGTCTTGTTATAACAATACAGTGAACTCTCTTATCTCAATTACTGATATCTCAAAGTACTTTCTGATATCAACGAATACAGTGTGGATAGTTCTATATTTCAGCACCTGCTATCTTAAACTACTGGTATCTTAAAGTAAAAATTAAGGACCAGAAAATTAACTTTGAGATATCAGTAGTTTGATATGAACTTCGAGTTCGAGATATCGAGAGTTAACTGTATCAATGTTATTGTAAACGGATCAAACATAGTTTTTCATTGGAAAAAAAGTTTGATCGCTATTTTTGCTTTAATTCAACTGCAATGCCACAAAAAAAATGAAACTGTTTGGGCACTAATTTTTCCGCCTCATCCTTGCTGATTCATACACGCACTATGCACGTCTATAAAAAACCCTCGTTTCAGGCCATTGTCAGCTACCGTGAATTTTTGTCCCTTGAGCAACGTTCACAAGTCATAATCATGCTCATCAGAGTTTCCACTTAATGTCGTCTGCACTTCAACTTTTACAATATCCTAATGTGTATGACCCTTTCGTACAAGTCTTTTATGGATATCCGCAAATGCAATCTTATCTCTTGTTTCTGTACTGACGGAGTATTGCCCTGCAACTTGCAGATGAAAAGTCGCAACCGAGTCTTTGTAGCACGTCAAAAGCCTTGTTAATATATGGTTTTGTGCTCGTTAAAACATGTCTATTCATTGCGTGTGACACCGATATTTATGCAATTATACGGATTTAGTAAGAATGAGTGAATAAACTCAGGTTTAGCGTCCAGCAACACTGCGGTCATTGAAAGATGCATGTACATGTAGTTTCATCCGAAAGACTTTAAACAAGTCATATGACTTCTTTCTGAATCTCTTTTGTATATTGTATTCTTGTTTGTATTGCCCATCTAATAATGTCAAAATGTTGCTTCTACAAATAAAATACTGTTTACACTAAAGACTTATGAAGCTGCTGACTCGAACTTGCGATCTCTGGGTTAGTAGCCCCGAGTGCCACCACTAGACCATGGCCGCACATGTTTATTTAAGCAATACCGGTGAAAAAACAAAATACCAAAAAATCTCCGTATATTAATTTCTGAAATGTAAATATACTACAGTACAGTTTAGTTTTTAGTAATTTAGTAATTTGCAAAAAAAGTGTTCTTCAAATCATTATTATTGTATATTTATATCATCATTCTGACTGTTGTTTATAGAGAAACAGAGCAATTTGCCTACCTGTGTTTATCATATGGCGTCGCTGTTCTTCAGTGGATAACGGCATGTCATAAAAATCATATGACCACACGTGTAATAACACTTTGGCGCGTACACGTAACGCCATTGACAACGTCCGTTTTCTTATTGAAATAATGTTCAGTTTGAACGCGTTAAACCCCCATTATACAGGGTCATATGATAAACAGAATCTTTAATCTTTAATCAAGGCTCGTTTCATAAATTTCATATGAAATGACCACGAGTATACAGGATCTTACACTCGTGGTTATTTCATATGAAATTTATATATACGTGTGCATTTTATCTTTTTCTTTATTTGTACAATATTTCGAAAGATAAATAAAACTCAACATGATAACATGATATAGATAGTTTTTCATTTTTTTTCCTTCCACGATCAGTTTCAGCTTATTGTTTAAAATATACGTGTCTCCATCCTTTGTTTTGAAGGTGTTCGTATTCATCTGCATGTCCTCCGCCACATTTTACAAAGGGAGATAATTTTGACTCCCTGTTTGCATCCCTTGGTGACGAAATGCTTTCAAAAAGGGGTATTCTCTTTAAGAAAAGAATATGCCCCTTGTGAAGAAAAGTCTTTCTTTTAGAGTTGACCCTGTCGAGAAAGGAGACAAAATGAAAAAGACAGAGTTCCTTCCCCTGAAAGTGTACATAGTCACCTGGGGCCGTATTCATAAAGCCACTTAAGTCGTTGCTATGCTGTTGCTAAGGCTAAATATCTATAAGGGAGATTCCCTACAACTATGAAATTTGCTCTGGAGGAACAGTCTTTGTAAGACTGTTCCTCCAGAGCAAATTTCATAGTTGTAGGGAATCTCCTTCATAGAAATGTAGCCTTAGCAACAGCATAGCAACCACTTAAGTGGCTTTATGAATACGGCCCCTGAATATTAATCTGTACTTTTTGCAACGGCATGTGAAGTGGCCTGTTGAAATGAAACGATTCAAACATAATTCCCAACTGTATCAAAATATTTTTTGTATAAGAACTCGAAATGTAGTATACAACGAATGCGTTTGTGGTCTGTTTTACTGCTGCACTAGCTATAGCATCTGAATGAACCATAGGGTATAATCGATTCCGCCAATTTTCGCTTCCTGCAGAGACTGTACATCATATTTGACTTCCGCCGAGACTGTCCGCGAACTCTTGCTTCCTGCAGAGACTACTGCCGAGACTGTCCGCGTGACTCTGCTTCCTGCCGAGAGCCTCGGCAGGAAGCAGAATCACGCATACAGTCTCTGCAGGAAGCCATTTATCAGAAGTCAGAAGTCTCGGCAGGAAGCAAGAGTTCGCGGACAGTCTCGGCGGAAGCCAAATATGATGTACAGTCTCTGCAGGAAGCGAAAATTGGCGGAATCGATTATACCCTGTGTGAACGCGGGACAAAACGTGACTTACCCTCGATGGTGATGTGTGGTTGTTTCATGTACTCAGATCAGAGACTCCAAAGCGTTTTCCGCGCAGGCGCACAACGTAGAATCAACAGCGAATCAACGATGATTCAACGTCTTTGATGTTGAATCATCGTGATTCAATGCTGATTCAATTTTGATTCAATGTTGATTAAATGTTGTGTGCCTGGAGGGAAGTTTTCACAGGTACAGCATCTGATTAGAAGTTTTATGTCTTCCTAAGTCTCGAGTTTCCAAATGATTCATAATGTACACCTCACCCCTAGACACAATGTGGCAAAGACGGAAGCGATATATTACAGAATTTAGAACACAAATCCAACATGAGGTACAACGATGAGTTATTTAAGATTAATCAAATCCAACTATTACTCAATATCACAGGCACCAGCGTGCGGGCGAAAAATAAACGTTACCATCCTTCAGTGGCAAAAAAAGAAAAAAAGAAAAAAAAATCTTACGAAGGACCATTTTAGAGCTACAAGCTTTTAACCGACCACCATAAATCAGCATCTTATCTATTTGTCCCGGTATACGAGTGCAAGCTGCAATATTACAACAACAAGACGTAAACGCTTCTGTAATGATGGCTACTTGTAAAGGGCAAGCAAACTAACGAAGTTTCCTCCAGCAAACAAACCAATTTTTAAGATGCCGTTTAAGCGATGCTGCAATATTGGCGAGGTTGAATGGCATTGATAAAACTTAACCCATTGCATTCTGGGCATTTTTGTTGTCTGCTGAAATTGTCGTCTGCATCAGAAATCAAGAATATGTCTAACTAACACTTGTAGAAATGATGTCTAGGCAGCAAACAGTTTGGATCTCAGATCAGGCCCCACGTTTGTGGGGCCTGATCTGGATCCAAGCTGTTTGCCCAGGTACCCCTGAAGGGGTATCTCGAATGGAATGGGTTAATGAATATTTCAAAGTGAAGTGCGTTGCCCACTGTGTACAGTTAATAGCCCAGTGGTTTGCTCAAGAAAGCGTTGCTGGATGGGACCGAAACTGTCGGCAGACAAGGTTGAAACCTCAGCAGAGACAATGCCAAGAAGTAAAGGCGAGCATATTGAAGGCTTCTGATTCTATATACTTACATCGTCGAATAAAAACATTCTTTATTCAAATAATACAAACATAAAACACAAAACTATGCACCGACTTATTAACAAGCTTTACAACTTACGGGCATCTACAAGAGAATGGGTGTGTAGAATGTTCGGTTAAAGGAGATTTTTCAGAGTTAGACCACATAGTACATAGTACCATAAACATGACACTTAGGTATTGGAACTGCAGTGTCTGTTGGTGAAAAATCATCTGTTTAAGAAAAAGAACCCGGTGAGCACTTGAAAAAAATGGCATATCCTTAGAATGAATTTCAATTCCTATTAATGGACACTACGTGGCTGCATAGACGTGAAAACGACATTGTTTGTTTAATCGGTATGTATGCCATAATAATAAAACTAGTGGAAATATTAATAAAAAGGAGTAACTACTGAAATATTGGTTTTGACACTTTCAGAAGTTTTGTGAAAACGCCATTGGTTTGGACACCTTCAGGTGTTTTGTGATATAACGCCATTGGTTTGGACACCTTCAGGTGTTTTGTGATAACGCCATTGGCTTGGACACTTTCAGGAGTTTTGTGATATAACGCCATTGGTTTGGACAATTTCAGGAGTTTTGTGATATAATGCCATTGGTTTGGACACTTTCAGGAGTTTTGTGATATAACGCCATTGGTTTGGACACTTTCAGGAGTTTTGTGATATAACGCCATAGGTTGGACACTTCTAGGTGTTTTGTGATAACGCCACTGGTTTGGACACTTTCAGGAGTTTTGTGATATAACGCCATTAGTTTGGACACCTTCAGGTGTTTTGTGATATGACGACATTGGTTTGGACCCCTTCCGGAGTTTTGTGATATAACGCCATTAGTTTGGACACCTTCAGGAGTTTTGTGATAACGCCATTGGTTTGGACACTTTCAGGAGTTTTTTGATATAACGCCATTGGTTTTGACACTTCCAGGAGTTTTGTGATAACGCCACTGGTTTGGACTCTTTCAGGAGTTTTGTGATAACGCCATTGGTTTGGACACTTTCAGGAGTTTTGTGATAACGCCATTGTTTTGGACAATTTCAGGAGTTTTATGATAACGCCACTGGTTTGGACACTTTTAGGAGTTTTATGATATAACGCCACTGGTTTGGACAATTTCAGGAGTTTTATGATAACGCCACTGGTTTGGACACTTTCAGGAGTTTTATGATATAACGCCACTGGTTTGGACACTTTCAGGAGTTTTGTGATACACCATTTGTTTGGACAATTTCTGGAGTTTTATGATAACGCCTCTGGTTTGGACACTTTCAGGAGTTTTGTGATAACGCCATTGGTTTGGACACTTACAGGTGTTTTGTGATAACGTCATTGGCTTGGACACTTCCAGGTGTTTTGTGATAACACCATTGGTTTGGACACTTTCAGATGTTTTGTGATATACCGCCATTGGTTTGGACACGTTCAGGTGTTTTATCATATAACGCCATTGGTTTGGACACTTGCAGGTGTTTTGTGATATCACGCCATTGGTTTGGACACTTACAGGAGTTTTATGAAAACGCCATTAATTTGGACACTTACAGGTGTTTTGTGATAACGCCATTGGTTTTGACAATTTCAGGTGTTTTGTGATATAACGCCATTGGTTTGGACACCTTCAGGAGTTTTTTGACAATGCCCTTGGTTTGGACATCTTCATGTGTTTTGTGATAACGCCATTTGTTTGGACACCTTCAGGAATTTTGCGATAACGCCATTGGTTTGGACACCTTCAGGAGTTTTGTGATAACGCCATTGGTTTGGACAATATCAGGTGGTTTGTGATAACGCCATTGGTTTGGACACTTTCAGGAGTTTTGTGATAATGCCATTAATTTGGACACTTTCAGGTTTTTTGTGATACCGCCATTGGTGTTGACAATTTCAGGTGTTTTGTGTTATTACGCCATTGGTTTTTGGACACCTTCAGGAGTTTTTTTGATAATGTCACTGGTTTGGACACTTTTAGGTGTTTTGTGATAACGCCATTGGTTTGGACACCTTCAGTTTTTTTTTATAGTGCCATTGGTTTAGACACTTCTAGGTGTTTTGTGATAACGCCACTGGTTTGGACACCTTCAGGATTTTTTTTATATTGCCATTGGTTTGGACACTTTCAGGAGTTTTGTGATAACGCCATTGGTTTGGACAATATCAGGTGGTTTGTGATAATGCCATTGGTTTGGACACTTCCAGGTGTATTTTGATAACGCCATTAGTTTGGACAATTTCAGGTGTTTTGTGATATAACGCCTTTGGTTTGGACACTTTCAAGAGTTTTTTTGATAATGCCATTAGTTTGGACACCTTCAGGTGTTTTGTGATAACGCCATTGATTTGGACACTTTCAGGAGTTTTACGATAACGCCATTGGTTTGGACACTTTCAGGAGTTTTGTGATAACGCCATTGGTTTGGACACTTTCAGGAGTTTTATGATATAACGCCATTGGTTTTGACACTTCCAGGAGTTTTGTGATAACGCCACTGGTTTGGACTCTTTCAGGAGTTTTGTGATATAACGCCACTGGTTTGGACACTTTCAGGAGTTTTATGATAACGCCATTGGTTTGGACACTTTCAGGAGTTTTGTGATAACGCCATTGTTTTGGACAATTTCAGGAGTTTTATGATAACGCCACTGGTTTGGACACTTTCAGGAGTTTTATGATATAACGCCACTGGTTTGGACACTTTCAGGAGTTTTGTGATACACCATTGGTTTGGTCAATTTCTGGAGTTTTATGATAACGCCTCTGGTTTGGACACTTTCAGGAGTTTTGTGATAACGCCATTGGTTTGGACACTTACAGGTGTTTTGTGATAACGTCATTGGCTTGGACACTTCCAGGTGTTTTGTGATAACGCCATTGGTTTGGACACTTTCAGATGTTTTGTGATATACCGCCATTGGTTTGGACACGTTCAGGTGTTTTATCATATAACGCCATTGGTTTGGACACTTGCAGGTGTTTTGTGATATCACGCCATTGGTTTGGACAATTACAGGAGTTTTATGATAATGCCATTAATTTGGACACTTACAGGTGGTTTGTGATAACGCCATTGGTTTTGACAATTTCAGGTGTTTTGTGATATAACGCCATTGGTTTGGACACCTTCAGGACTTTTTTGACAATGCCCTTGGTTTGGACACTTTCAGGAGTTTTATGATATAACGCCACTGGTTTGGACACTTTCAGGAGTTTTGTGATACACCATTGGTTTGGACAATTTCTGGAGTTTTATGATAACGCCTCTGGTTTGGACACTTTCAGGAGTTTTGTGATAACGCCATTGGTTTGGACACTTACAGGTGTTTTGTGATAACGTCATTGGCTTGGACACTTCCAGGTGTTTTGTGATAACGCCATTGGTTTGGACACTTTCAGATGTTTTGTGATATACCGCCATTGGTTTGGACACGTTCAGGTGTTTTATCATATAACACCATTGGTTTGTACACTTGCAGGTGTTTTGTGATATCACGCCATTGGTTTGGACAATTACAGGAGTTTTATGATAATGCCATTAATTTGGACACTTACAGGTGGTTTGTGATAACGCCAATGGTTTTGACAATTTCAGGTGTTTTGTGATATAACGCCATTGGTTTGGACACCTTCAGTACTTTTTTGACAATGCCCTTGGTTTGGACATCTTCATGTGTTTTGTGATAACGCCATTGGTTTGGACACCTTCAGGAATTTTGCGATAACGCCATTGGTTTGGACACCTTCAGGAGTTTTGTGATAACGCCATTGGTTTGGACAATATCAGGTGGTTTGTGATAACGCCATTGGTTTGGACACTTTCAGGAGTTTTGTGATAATGCCATTAATTTGGACACTTTCAGGTTTTTTGTGATAACGCCATTGGTGTTGACAATTTCAGGTGTTTTGTGTTATTACGCCATTGGTTTTTGGACACCTTCAGGAGTTTTTTTGATAATGTCACTGGTTTGGACACTTTTAGGTGTTTTGTGATAACGCCATTGGTTTGGACACCTTCAGTTTTTTTTGATAGTGCCATTGGTTTAGACACTTCTAGGTGTTTTGTGATAACGCCATTGGTTTGGACACCTTCAGGATTTTTTTTTATATTGCCATTGGTTTGGACACTTTCAGGAGTTTTGTGATAACGCCATTGGTTTGGACAATATCAGGTGGTTTGTGATAATGCCATTGGTTTGGACACTTCCAGGTGTATTTTGATAACGCCATTAGTTTGGACAATTTCAGGTGTTTTGTGATATAACGCCTTTGGTTTGGACACTTTCAAGAGTTTTTTTGATAATGCCATTAGTTTGGACACCTTCAGGTGTTTTGTGATAACGCCATTGATTTGGACACTTTCAGGAGTTTTACGATAACGCCATTGGTTTGGACACTTTCAGGAGTTTTGTGATAACGCCATTGGTTTGGACACTTTCAGGAGTTTTATGATATAACGCCATTGGTTTTGACACTTCCAGGAGTTTTGTGATAACGCCACTGGTTTGGACTCTTTCAGGAGTTTTGTGATATAACGCCACTGGTTTGGACACTTTCAGGAGTTTTATGATAACGCCATTGGTTTGGACACTTTCAGGAGTTTTGTGATAACGCCATTGTTTTGGACAATTTCAGGAGTTTTATGATAACGCCACTGGTTTGGACACTTTCAGGAGTTTTATGATATAACGCCACTGGTTTGGACACTTTCAGGAGTTTTGTGATACACCATTGGTTTGGTCAATTTCTGGAGTTTTATGATAACGCCTCTGGTTTGGACACTTTCAGGAGTTTTGTGATAACGCCATTGGTTTGGACACTTACAGGTGTTTTGTGATAACGTCATTGGCTTGGACACTTCCAGGTGTTTTGTGATAACGCCATTGGTTTGGACACTTTCAGATGTTTTGTGATATACCGCCATTGGTTTGGACACGTTCAGGTGTTTTATCATATAACGCCATTGGTTTGGACACTTGCAGGTGTTTTGTGATATCACGCCATTGGTTTGGACAATTACAGGAGTTTTATGATAATGCCATTAATTTGGACACTTACAGGTGGTTTGTGATAACGCCATTGGTTTTGACAATTTCAGGTGTTTTGTGATATAACGCCATTGGTTTGGACACCTTCAGGACTTTTTTGACAATGCCCTTGGTTTGGACATCTTCATGTGTTTTGTGATAACGCCATTGGTTTGGACACCTTCAGGAATTTTGCGATAACGCCATTGGTTTGGACACCTTCAGGAGTTTTGTGATAACGCCATTGGTTTGGACAATATCAGGTGGTTTGTGATAACGCCATTGGTTTGGACACTTTCAGGAGTTTTGTGATAATGCCATTAATTTGGACACTTTCAGGTTTTTTGTGATAACGCCATTGGTGTTGACAATTTCAGGTGTTTTGTGTTATTACGCCATTTGTTTTTGGACACCTTCAGGAGTTTTTTTGATAATGTCACTGGTTTGGACACTTTTAGGTGTTTTGTGATAACGCCATTGGTTTGGACACCTTCAGTTTTTTTGATAGTGCCATTGGTTTAGACACTTCTAGGTGTTTTGTGATAACGCCATTGGTTTGGACACCTTCAGGATTTTTTTTATAGTGCCATTGGTTTGGACACTTTCAGGAGTTTTGTGATAACGCCATTGGTTTGGACAATATCAGGTGGTTTGTGATAATGCCATTGGTTTGGACACTTTCAGGTGTATTTTGATAACGCCATTAGTTTGGACAATTTCAGGTGTTATGTGATATAACGCCTTTGGTTTGGACACTTTCAAGAGTTTTTTTGATAATGCCATTAGTTTGGACACCTTCAGGTGTTTTGTGATAACGCCATTGATTTTGGACACTTTCAGGAGTTTTGTGATAACGCCATTGGTTTGGACACCTTCAGGAGTATTATGATAACGCCATTGGTTTGGACACTTACAGGAGTTTTGTGATAACGCCACTGGTTTGGACACTTTCAGGAGTTTTGTGATAACGCCATTGGTTTGGACACCTTCAAGAGTTTTATGATAACGCCATTGGTTTGGACACTTTCAGGAGTTTTGTGATAACGCCACTGGTTTGGACACTTTCAGGAATTTTATGATAACGCCACTGGTTTGGACACTTTCAGGAGTTTTGTGTGAACGCCTCTGGTTTGGACACTTTCAGGAGTTTTGTGATATAACGC
This sequence comes from Ctena decussata, assembly GCA_963989385.1. Classification (NCBI taxonomy): domain Eukaryota; kingdom Metazoa; phylum Mollusca; class Bivalvia; order Lucinida; family Lucinidae; genus Ctena; species Ctena decussata. The sequence goes on along the minus strand of OZ022503.1, from coordinate 75,806,179 downwards.
CATTGGTTTGGACACTTCCAGGAGTTTTCTGATATAACGCCATTGGTTTGGACAATTTCCGGTGGTTTGTGATAACGCCATTGGTTTGGACACTTTCAGGTGTTTTGTGTGAACGCCATTGGTTTTGACAATTTCAGGATTTTTCTGATATAACGCCATAGGTTGGACACTTGTAGGTGTTTTGTGGTAACGCCATTGGTTTGGACAATTTCAGGAGTTTTATGATAATGCCATTGGTTTGGACAATTGCAGGGGTTTTGAGATATAACGCCATTGGTTTGGACAGTTACAGGAGTTTGGTGAAAACGACATTGGTTTGGACACTTTCAGAAGTTTTGTGATATAACGCTATTGGTTTGGACACTTGCATAAGTTTTGTGATAACGCCATTGGTTTGGACAATTTTAAGAGTTTTATGATAATGCTATTGGTTTTGGCACTTCCAGGAGTTTTGTGATAACGCCATCAGTTCAGACACTGAGCACTGAGCACATGAGTATTCTTTGCATACGTATTAGTCGAAAATAGGTTTGTTGTATTGCAGAATTTTAGGTTAACATTTCCAAGACGAGACTTGAATTGCGCGAGCAAAAGAGTATAAAAGATTTCTTTGTGAGAAACGACATAATATAATGAGCCGCGACACTACAAAACCAACAGTGTGGTTTGTGCCCAAGGCAGACTCAGATCCGCCTGGGCATCAGCCAGGTTGGATCAGACTCTTCGTTAAGTGCTCAAAGGGTAGCCAAGGATCTAAGCTGCTCCCATGCGGACAGCGGAGACTCTGATCAGACTGGGCGGATGCCCAGGCTGATCTGAGTCTGCACTGGGCGCACAACCACGTTGTTGGTTTTGTCGTGTCGCGTCTCGTATTATTTTTTATTATTTTATGAGGCTACGAACTAATAATGAGCGCATACCTGGAAGCATTTTTTCTTGTTGGTATTTTGGAAGCATAATGCGTTCAATTATGTGTAACCAAGGTTACGTCGTACTTCAACCTCATCAAGTAATCAGCGCGTTTTATCTTTTTTTTTTTTTTCTTAGATGCAATACGTATGAGACCTGACACGAAGGAATGTACTTTGCGTCAAACGGGGTCACCTAGTGCACAAGCAACTTTGTATCAAATGTTGATTAAACGGCTTGACGTTGCAATAATGTAGATAAACGCAACTTTATTGTTATGTGGTAGCTCCGGTTACTAGCCGAGCATGCTAAACGCTGATGTATAAGGGCTCAGCTCGGGTTCGACAGGTTAAAGGCTGGCCTGTTAGGCTTGCGATTCGAGTTGATCCAGTTTAACGCGGAATTCTTTTCAACCGTAAACGGGGTTCCACAAGTCTTTAAATCGACTGCTTAATTTAAATTAAGAAAATTACGGAATGCTTTCCTCTAGCTTTCGTCGCCAGATATTAGCATGGTCGCTGATGAGTCATGAGTAGCCGAAACTTCGAGTATTGCCCATGTTCCTTCTTTCAATGTTTTCTCTGCTCTTGAAGGAATGCTTTAAGATTTTAATTCTATTGTACAGAGCTTTCATAAACCCATTCCGACGCCATCGGTTCGACTGAATTTACTTTTAAAAGAGCAATAACCCGCTATTCCTGCATTCATCCACTGTGCCTGCTGCGTATTCACTGTGATCGGAGTTCCAAGAGTATTGCTTCAGATATTTTTGGCGGATCTTTTCTGTCTATGCATTTCATTTGTGTGTGTGTGTGTGTGTGTGTGTGTGTGTGTGTGTGTGTTTTCTTCTTTTGTTTGTCTGTAAGACGATTCAATATAAACCCTAACAGTACCAAACCAGCACACGACACGATTTACGACTGCAAAATTTCAGATTCTTTATCTTTATATCATATAGAGACTTCACAGAATAGAGGGAACAGTGTAGATCTAGATGAGGTGGCTCAGAATGAGCCACCCCATCTGGATCTACGCTGTTTGCGAATTCAACTACCTTCAGTTTTGGCGCTTCAAGTGTTGATACAAAATACTGCGTCCGTTCCATAATTCTTACATGTAGGACGCAGTGTATGATGGAGTTATCCGAGAAAAACCTATGATCGGACTGTATAGAAACGAAAACTGAGACTTAGCTTTGACCACAGTGCTGCTTTTCCGGGACACAGCGCATATAAATGATTTACTTTAAGTATACTGAAGAGAAAAAGAAACACACGAGAGTGAACGTATATTTTCAATCAAGTGACTTATCATTATTACAATTCATGTTATTTGATTATCAACAAATTTGAAAAGTCCAAATTTCCTTTAATTGTGTATGTTTTTATGTGTTCTTCGGCACATTCAAGAATATGTCATTTATATCGATCAAATGCGGCCGAGAACCGGAACTCCCTGGAAACTGAAGCCGATCGTAGCTTTCTCAAATGTGTTCCGACTGAGGCTCGGGCCCATGGCGGTGAGAGAGTCGGTGCTTTTTTTTCTTCTAGGCCACGGAGGCCCGATTTATACTGTTTAACAGGAGATAATTCAAAAGGATGTTCCCGCTGAAAGGCACTATTTCACATATGATGAAGAAGCTGAGCTGATTATGCCTTTGAGACACAGTCTTTTGGTTTAAACAATATTTTATTCAGCTATGACGTTTTATACATTCAGAGTACAATTTTCGAGAAAAGAATTTGGTTGAAAGTTCATGACTTCATTTCCTAACAAAAATATTGATTTAACTTAATTTAAGGTAAGTATCACATGGGGTCAGTTATTCGATAAGTGAAAGATTTTGTGAGACTGTTTTGAAAATATGTGCATTTGTTTTTCATTTCAGTATGTATAAGCACAACAATGTTTCTATTGATTAGTGATATACACAAACAAGTGAAGCAGATCTTAGGGGAATTGAACCATAATATAGGATAAAAAAAAAAAGATGGAATGTACATTCGCCAGCTTATAAACAAATGGCTGTCGAACCAGGTAAACGTTGACTGCAACATCTTACCCACCGGAAACAATAACAATGACGTCGTATCAACGTCGGTGCGACTGCATCGAGATCGAAACGCCGTCATTTTGATGATTTGTTCCCGCTGAGGTATTAACGTTGACACAATGTCTGATCATAATTGTGAGTCTACAAAACATCATTACTATTTTGAAGATTATTGTTATTATGAACAGTAGTATTAGATATAATAGTTGTAGAAGTAATTCATTCTATCATATTCTTACACGAGTGTAAGAATCTGTTTATCATATGACCCTTTAAAATGGGATTTAACGCCTTCAAACTGAACATTATTGCAATAAGAAACGCATTGTTAACATGGACGTTGTCAATGACGTTACGTGCACGCGCCAAAGTGTTATTACACGTGTGGCCATATGATTTTTATGACACGACGTTATCCACCGAATCACAGCGACGCCATATGCACTTTTGTCCACAGACTACAAGTTCAAATTCTGGTGAACTTTTCAGCATGAAATGTTTGTTTATGTAGATGACTGATGATGATAAGCAGCTGTAACTGTTGCTTAAGTGGCATCCTGCTGCCAAACAGTGGTCAAACTGTTTGATGTTAGAGATTTTACAAGCTGTATATTAGCTTTTTGTTTTCTTATGCTATTATATGCTAGTTAACAAACACCGTGTTAACAAATAACTAAAACAATTTTATCTGATCCTTGACGCAAGGGACATTCCATAGGCTGGAGCATATAGTATATGATAAATGTATTTATATCTACAGGCGATGCCAGTTATACATTCCGTTTGGACAGTGAAGGTAAAAAGAAAGCACGTGATGAACTGAATGAGATAGAGAGTGACAGAGCATGTGCAGTACAAACATTTAGAAAATGGGTGCTGGAACAGGACCCTTGGCTCAAGTCCCCAGTTGGTAAGGTCCCATCCCGATTTTCATAATCAACAACCCAGCAGTAACATGACGTTGAAATGACGTCGTTCTGACGTCAATGCGACGTAATTACGTCGCATCGACGTCAGTATGACGTCATTTCGACGTCATGTGCCCGCTGGGAAGCGAAGCAGATGTTTTGAAAATATTAATATCTATGACAATTTCTATGAAGGAAGACACTAAAGTTATTTGTGATTGTTAGTAAAATGTAAATTCCTCTTTGACATTCAAAATTTCCTTCCAGTTTTATCAACCAAATTCAACACAGTTCGCTTATCGAGGCAGTAAGGTAAACATTTTTACATTGTCCGCATTACTATTCTTTCCCTAAGTTAAATGTGCATATTTATCCATGCATTATCATTCAATCGCTGAATTGTATTGTGCATAAATCCATATGTTATCATTCAATCCCTGAATTGAATGTGCATTTTATCCATGCATTATCATTCCACCCCTGAATTGTATGTGCATATTTATTCGTGCATTATCATGCAATAGCTGAATTGTATGTGCATATATATCCATACATTATCCTTCAATCCCTGAATTGAATGTCCATATTTATCCATGCATTGTCATTCAATCCCTGAATTGTATGTGCATATGTATCCATACATTATCAGTCTGTTCCTGAATTGTATGTGCATATTTATCCACACATAATCCTTTAATCCCTAAATTGTATGTGCATATTTAAGGAATGAATTTCATTTTTCTGAGGTTTATCGAAGTGTAAACTACATTGGGTCACGTGCAAAGTGAATAAACCCCGAAGGGGTTCATGTAAACTTTGCTAGTCACGTGCAAAGTGAATGAACCCCGAAGGGGTTCATGTAAACTTTGCTAGTGACCCAATGTAGTTTACACTTCGATAAACATCAGAAAAATTAAGTTCATTACTTATATTTACATTCATTTCAATCAAATCTTTCATGAAAAATCTTCTATAAGCGCTAAAATTGAAGCAGTAAACCATGTACATGCAGTTTTTTCTGCTAGCAGCAGAACGGCATGCATGACGCCATGACGATGCTCACGTCCAATCAGGTTGTAGAGAGCTATTGTTTATTTTGACGTCATTGACGTCGCGTGTCTCAATGTAATTATTGGAATGTAAACTACATTACGTTCCAGTGGTTTACTATAGGGCTTTTCAGTGGGACGTGCTCATTATGAGCCACCTCATCTGGATCTACACTGTTTGCCGATTCAACAATTTTAATTTTTGGCGCTTTAAGGGTTAAGACGGAAAATCAAATTGTCTTAGAAGCACTCTTTCTATGAAGCTCGGTGTATTGTGAATCCATGTAACTGGTTCTTGAAAATCATTAGATGTTCTCGAAAATCACCAGATGTTCTCGAAAATCCTTGCTTTATTTCATTGCAGATTTTGAGTTCTTGCTCCGCTTTCTTCGAGTACGGAAATTCAGTCAGGTTGGAGCCCGAATTTCATTGGAAAACTTTATAACTAGTCACACACAGACGCCAGAATGGTTTGCTGATGTCGATCCCGCTGATGAAGAAATACAGAAACTTTTAAAATTGGGGTACCATGAGCCGCGATACGAGAAAACCAACAAAGTGGCATGTCCACCAGCAAAGACTCAGGTCAGCCTGGGCATCCGCCCTCTTCGCTGTACCGCATGAAGGTAGCTTAGACCCTTAGCTACCAGCGAAGAGTCTGATCAGACTTGGCTTTGTTGGTTTTCTCGTGTCGCGGCTCAATTATGTTTGTTTATCTTATCTTGCAGCATCCTAAAAGCATGAACCCTCTATTCGTTTTGGGGAAGAAGCTCTGCAAGTACCGATATAATAGCTCAAGTTGTAGGAGAATTGAACTGCTGAAAATTGACAATTTCCACAGCTTACCCTAGAAAAAAACTAATGGGAAAGCAAAATGAGCCACGACACGAGAAAACCAACAATGTGGTTGTGCGCCCAGCCTGACTGGGCGGAGGCCCAGGCTGAGCTGAGTCTGCGCTGGGCGCACAACCACATTGTTGGTTTTGTCATGTCGCGGCTCAAATAATAAAAACGGCACACTCAGTAAAACAAAACAGGCGAATAACCAAGAGGTCAGCTCTATTTAAGGAGATAGCCGTCATGTTATCCTAGATAATGTTCAATAAGTCAAAGACTAATAAAAGAAAAAGCTTACAAACAATGACTTAACAGAAACGCCACCTTGAAACTGACAGTAATTTTACCATGGAGAGAAGTAAGGATAGCCGGAGAGTTTAAACCGGTTTTACACGCGCTCAGCCCTCTTCCTGGGATCTAGAATCCGCGTTAAAGGAGGCAAAACATGCTTTAAAAATAGCCATCAGAGGAGATGGCAAATCCCCCGACCAAAGGCCCCCTGTGACCTGGTAAACAGAGTGCACTTCAAAATGCATATAAATAGTATACTGTCATTCTTTTATGCTCCTTATTGACATTATCTGTTTAATAGATGCATGATTATCTAACACTCAGACCAAAACAGTATGCCAGATTGCTAAAAAGAGGTAAAATCTCAAATAGCAACCATGTAGACAATGTATTGCATATGATACATTGAACATTCAAAATGTGTGAATAACTTCTAAAGTTAAGCCCTACAAATCTAATTTTGAGCTCTCTAGTAAGTAAATTTGGACAAGGAATCCGAATCTTGAAAAAAATAAATAAATTCGGGGGTGGGGGGGAGGTACTCGGAAAAGTATTAAAGCAAGAGTTGTCATTCTTGTGTGAGACAAACTGTCATGATCTGATCTCCATATCTTTGAAGTATCATAAAAATATTTCAAAGGGTATTCAAGTTATGGAGCGAACACTAAATCACACCTAAAACCATCAAGGGGAAATAACTCAAAAAAATAGAAAGCGAGAGTTGTCATTTTGTTCGCGACACATCGTCATGACCTGCTCTACATATCTGTGAAGTATCATGAAAATATTTCAAAAGGTAATCAAGTTATAGAGTGGAAACAAAATCACAACTAAAACCATCAAGGAGAAATAACTCAAAAAGTAAGAAAGCAAGAGTTGTCATTCTTTTCGACGGATGGACGGACAGACGGACGGACGGACGCTAGGCTCATCGCTATATCCCCCGAACCTTTTGGTCGGGGGATAATAAAAAGGCAAATAGAAGCGAAGCACTAGAATTTATCATTCATTAAAAGCATCTCATATCTTTAGATCATCTCAGGTTTTGGTTTAAACATATTTATTCAGAAATATCAAAAGAAACAAACATTGTATAAAATCAATTAAGGATCAGAACGAACTCTTTACTGTAGCTCTTACTTTTGGTGATTTATATATAAGCTAAACGTCCAAACTTTTAATACATGTATTTTTATTTCATATTCAGATAGACATAGCTCTTTGTTCTAATATTTTTACAATTTTTGTTTTGTAATTTATTTTTAATCTCTTTTCGTTTTGTAGATTTTACTTTTCACCTCTACAATGCGATAAAGACAAACGTCGTGTCGAAATTCAACGACCAGGTAAGTATTTACAAGCGTCTTTTACTCTGTTTTTCAGTAAGTAGATCCATTAGCCCAAACCAGAAAGAGAATATCAGAAGTTACAGTTATTTGAGCCGCGACACGAGAAAACCAACAAAGTGGTTGTGCGCCCAGTGCAGACTCAGAGGAGCGTAGACAGCCGCTCAGTCTGATCAGAGTCTTCGCTAAGCGCTTAAAGTGTAGCCAAGGGTCTAAGCTACCTCCTTGCGGACAGCGAAGACTCTGATCAGACTGGGCGGATGCCCAGGCTGATCTGAGTCTTCGCTCGGCGCACAACCACATTGTAGGTTTTCTCGTGTCGCGGCTCATTTCTCTTATTCATAAGATTAAATGTAGTATTGCTTTTAATCGAGTACAGAACATTGAATGTTTCTGGGAAAATTGTGTTGCAGCCTTCAATGAGAGAAACAATCTTCGTAACCGTACCAATAAAATGTAGTGATTTAAACATGAGTTTACACACCTGTTTAGAAGCATTTTTATATTCTTACAAAAATTAATCTTTGATATACCAAATTACTTTTTAAGCCTTCGATGTTCTAAAGCTTTTGCAATACAACTGTGTCAAGTATCAAAGCATAATCTATATATAATCGCAGAAACAGCTCGGTTAACAGGGAATGCTCAGTTCAAACAGTTAGTGAAAGCGTCTTTGAGTGTCTGGGCACGACCATTTTCGTCAGCGAGACAATATTTCAAATTAATAAATTAATTACCAAAGGTTTAGTCAATCCAAATGATAGGGATTTAATCGGTTTCTTTACCGCCATTTCTTTACCCGAGCGAGCCCTACTCAGCTTGCTGAAACAGCTAGATTAAGGGGGTCACTGATAGGTAGGGATATGCCCCCGCCACTTTTAGTCTTTTAGTCAACGGCCATGTGTTCGTGACCAAGGCGAGCCATACAATAATCGTGGATTTCGGCTGTGGTCAACATATATAGCCTGGAGAGGGATTGGCTCCGTCAGGCTGAACTCTGCCCTTGTAACATCATGGTTGACAACTTAAACAACACCATAATACCGGATCCGTCGCAGCCCGGGTTAACAATGACCGCGCCTACTGTTGGACACTGGGACGTAGGTGACAAGTATGCAACTGGTGTAACACAGATTAGGAAGTTCAGAGGTACGGCGAACATCTCAATTGGAACGTGAGGACTCTGAGGCCAGCTGGGAAGCTTGAGGAGCTGACACATGCAATGGACAGATACCACTGGAACATACTGGGGCTCTGTGAGATGCGCTGGAAAAACTTTGGTGAGATGTCAACAGATGACGGACACAAGGTTTATTTCAGTGGAGAAGAGGACAAACATGAGTATGGGGTTGGATTTCTTGTGCATAAGGACATGGTGAGTACTGTCTTGGGATGCCGACCAGTCTCCAGCAGACTGATTTCAGTTCGCCTGAGAGCAGCTCCTTTCAACGTCACCATCATACAGGTTTATGCACCAACATCTGGGCATGATGACAATGAGGTAGAACACTTCTACCAGCAACTCCAGGAAATCATAGACCAAACACCCAAGAAGGACATTCTGGTTGTACAAGGGGATTGGAATGCTAAAGTTGGAAAGGATGCACAGGAAGACTGGGGAAACGTTTGTGGACCCTACTGCAATGCCGAGACAAATGAGAGAGGTCTCAGACTTCTAGAGTTTGCAACCTGTAACAGCCTAGTATTGACAAACACCCTTGGCCCTCACAAACCATCACGAAGATGGACATGGCACAGTCCAGATGGGAAACACCACAATCAGATTGATTACATCTTGGTGAGGAAGCGCTTCCGATCAGGAGTCAACATCCATAGAACAAGGAGTTTTCCTGGAGCAGACATAGGAAGTGACCATGACCTGGTGATGATGACCTTCCGAGTTCGTCTGAAGAAGGTTAGAAAGCCAACCCAGCCAAGACTAAAGTTTGATCTTGAGAAGCTAGGGGACCCAGAGGTGGCATGCACTTTTCAAGCAACAATAGGTGGAAAATTTGCACCACTCATTGGTCTGAGGGATGATGACATGGACATAGATACCACGATTACCACATACAATACAGTAGTGACTGAGGCAGCCAGTGAGATACTTGGGAAAGAACGTCGCAGGAAAAAGCCCTGGGTCACCAGAGATGTTCTCGACCTCTGTGATGAGAGGAGAAATTTGAAGAAGAAGAGGTATGAAGTAGGAGGAGCAGAAGTATACAGGGAAGCAAACAAGAGGATTCAGAAGGCAGTGAAGAAAGCGAAGGAGGATTGGATAGCTAGTCAGTGCGAGGAGATTGAAACTTGCTTGAACAAAAACAACAGCAAGAAAGCATACCAGCTTGTGAAGGATCTAACTTCAGAGAAACAGGATAGATCCACAACTATCCAGGACAAGTCTGGGGAATGCCTTACAGAGGAACAAGAGATTCTCAGCAGATGGACAGAATATTGCTCAGAACTATACAACCATGAGACTTACGGTGACAATGCGGTTCTGGACTGCAATCAGCCCCCAGAAGAAGATCAACAACTGATCCTTCGTGAGGAAGTTGAGATTGCAGTAGCAGCACTAAAGAAGGGGAAATCTGCCGGAGTTGATAATATATCAGCAGAACTTGTTCAAGCTGGCGGGGAGACCATGATTGATGTTTTAACAGATATTTGTGACAGGATCTGGAGAACAGGAGAATGGCCTACCCCATGGACTCAGTCCCTGATTATTACGCTCCCTAAAAAGGCAACCTACAGCTCTGCCAGAACTACAGAACCATCAGCCCCATCAGTCATTCAAGCAAAGTCATGCTGAAAGTCATCTTGAACAGGCTTAAACCTCAAGCCGAGGAGATAATCGCTGAGGAACAGGCTGGGTTCCGAGCAGGAAGGAGCACCACAGAACAAATATTCAACCTTAGAATCCTGTGTGAAAAGTATCTCCAACATCAGCAGAATCTGTACCATGTCTTCATTGATTTCAAAAAAGCCTTTGACAGGGTATGGCATGCAGCCTTATGGACCACCATGCGGAAGTACAATATCAGTGCAAATCTAGTTCGCACCATTGAGCAGCTATACGACAAGGCGACAAGTGCAGTCCTGATAAATGGCAGCACAGGAGAATGGTTCAGAACAACAGTTGGAGTAAGACAAGGATGTCTTCTGTCACCCACCCTCTTCGACATTTTTCTCGAACGGATCATGTCTGATGCTCTGGAAGAACATGAAGGAAAGGTTAGCATAGGCGGCAGAAACATTACCAATCTGCGGTTTGTCGATGACATAGATGGTCTAGCTGAGGAAGAGCAGGAACTGGAAGCTCTAGTTGAAAGTCTCGACCAAACCTGCACAAGGCATAAGATGGAGATCAGTGCTGAGAAGACCAAACTAATGAAGAACAGCGCAGACGGCATCCAGAGGGAGATCAAGGTAAAAAGGCAGAAGCTGGGTACCGTAAGCAGCTTCAAATACCTTGGAGCAGTTGTCTCAGATGATGGCTCAAAACAGGAGGTTCTCTCAAGGATTGCACTAGCCACTTCAGCTCTTACTAAGCTGAAACCAATTTGGAGAGATAACAATATATCTCTTGGATCAAAGGTGAAACTTATGCGCTCCCTTGGCATTTCCATATTTCTGTATGCCTGTGAATCATGGACCTTGACAGCAGAGTTACAGAAAAGAACGCAGGCCTTTGAGATGAGATGCTACCGAAGGTTACTGGACATTTCGTACAAGGACCATATAACCAATGAGGAGGTTTGCAGGAAGATCCAAGCAGCCATTGAAGAATATGATGAACTCCTTACGCTGGTCAAGAAAGGGAAACTAAGGTGGTTTGGCCACGTCTGAAGGTCTTCTGTTTTAGCAAAGACAATTCTTCAGGGCACAGTGAAAGGAAAAAGAAGAAGTGGTAGACAGAAGAAGAGGTGGGAAGACAATATCAAGGAGTGGACAGGAATGGATTTTGCCAGCTCAACTAGGGCAGCTGAAGACAGGATAAGGTGGAAAGGGATGGTTTTGAAGTCATCTGTGGTGCCTCAACGACCTAGTAAGGTTATGGGATAGAATAGAATAGAATAGACCGCCATTTAACTTTATTCGAAAGCAGTGTTTTCGATTAAAGCCTCCTTCACCATATCGAATTTTCGTCAGCGTTACTCTTACATGTAGATCTATAATCACTGAAACTGTGCCTTGAACATATTATTCTAAATAGTCATCTATTCAACTGACAGAAACAAATGAAACAAACGGCATTCTAGAAGGGATACACAAATTAGCCCATCATTGTAAAGACACAGTATGCCATAGCCTTCTTGCAGCAGACAATGGCTTAAGCCTACATCTTCATCACCTTCAAATTACGAAAGTTTACATACCAAAAAGCTCTAGATATAAGAAAGTTTAGTCTAACTGTAATTAAAACATGTCTCTGACTTCTCAAATATGCATTGCAGTCGTTTGTGCTATAATGTGTCGAACTTTTCTGCTTAGGTCAGCTGGACGAAACTATACTCAAGAATGATACAAGCTTGGTAAACATATTCAGAGCTATATATCTAGTCGCCAGCTGGATGGCATACGACGAAAACGCCCAGGTCCACGGATTAAAAGTATTTTGTGATTGGACGAATGTGACCTTTCAGCATGCTACCAGACTGTATAAGCCCGAAAACATGAAGAAACTTTTAAACTTTTTACAGGTAAGTGTTTTATAATACAATTTTATCTGTTGTATTTAAAGCATCTTCGTAAGCCAAGGGTACTAAGTGCGCATATTCAGATTCAGTTTTGGGTACCTAAGACAATAACTAGTAGGATTTTCCCATGCATTTGAAAAATAAAGGTATCCAGGAAATGCCACGGTAACTGACCAAAGCCTCCAAAATGACACCAATGAGAGTATACCAACTAAAACGCTAAACAATTTACACGAAACGAAAGAAGAGCAACTAGTCTCTCTTTCCCCAGTGGGGTCATCACAATTTGAACACAAAACAGGAAATAGCGTGAAGCGCTTCTTAAAGAGTAGCCAGAAAGCAGCACGAGGAATCTGCCGCCACAGAACGGTCAATGGTAAAATTCTTTCATGATTTTGTTGTGTGTGTTTAGATCGATTGATGGGTTGTAGCCCTGTTTGTAGGGGCCTTCACATTTCGGTTTACTTTGGTTTTAGCTTGTCATTGAATCCTGAAAATTGTGTAAAAAGAGCTTTGATCCGGAACCGATACAATTAAATTCTACAATTCACTTACGACATCAAAGGGGAAATTTTAACATGAAATAATAGCACAAGTAGTAAGACAATACGAACGGAGAGCAAAATGAATAGTTCTTTCCCAGGTAGGTGGTCATACAGCTAGATGAAACTAAACATGAGCCACGACAGCAAAGACTCTGATCAGACTTTGCGACGCCAACGCTGATCTGAGTCATTACGTGGCGCACATACCAGTTTTGTCGTGTCGCGGCTCAAGAGACTTCAGGCAAACAAAACATCTAGTTTACTTATTTTCTACTATTTTTACACGCGTAAAAAACTTAATGTGATGAACGAACAAGCAGGAATCACAAACCTATATTCCAAAGATTACATATAACACAGGGTATAATCGATTCCGCCAATTTTCGCTTCCTGCAGAGACTGTACATCATATTTGGCTTCCGCCGAGACTGTCCGCGAACTCTTGCTTCCTGCCAAGACTTCTGTAAATGACAAATGGCTTCCTGCAGAGACTGTCCGCGTGATTCTGCTTCCTGCCGAGGCTCTCGGCAGGAAGCAGAGTCACGCGGACAGTCTCGGCAGGAAGCCATTCTTCGAGGACAGTAGTCTCGGCAGGAAGCAAGAGTTCGCGGACAGTCTCGGCGGAAGCCAAATATGACGGACAGTCTCTGCAGGAAGCGAAAATTAGCGGAATCGATTATACCCTGTGTATAAGCGGACACAACAAAGATTATATGCAAGACACTGCAAAATAATTTAATTACCATTGTCCCATTCTCTTTTTCAGAACTCACTGCCTGTACGAATGAAGGGATTGAACATATATAATGAGCCTCCTTTCTTTGATGCTGTTTATGCAATAGTCAGTCCTTTTGTGAAGGAAAAGACGATACGCCGGGTAAGATGATCGACTTCAGCTGATACTTCGAAGGGAGTCATTCTGGCATGGGAATATTCATCTTCCTTCTCATGGCAGAGGTAGTGGGGAGAGGCTATGATAAAAGGAAAATACGTGCTGTCTTTTAAGAGTAGTTCCACTAGAAAAGAGAATCACTTCACTAACCATAGAAGCAAAATTTTATTATTTTAAGTTGTCTCTCTTGCCAAACGGACACCAAATTTGTGGAGGAGTGTCCATATAATAACCTTGAAATATCATTTTATTGATGCCTCGTGTTACACACAACGAGACTTAGGGCTTTGCAAACGGCGATTATACAGGCCAGCAGCGATTTGGCTCAGATGACAGTGTAATTGAGCACCGGTCTATGAAAACGATCAGTAATGTAGTAAACATCAATTGATGGCACTGTTAGAAGCATATCTAAAATCCTCACTGGGTTATCCCTTACTGTGTTTTATTGCGCCTCCACTAAGAAGCCCATAGAAAATGCTTCAAGCATTTTTCAAGCATTTTATGGACCTCATAATCTAAATGCAATTGCAGCTCATACTGTCGTCCTTCTTTGTTGTCCCAATTCTCGTAACGATGGATTCCAAAAGACTCAGGAAACAGATCAATGGCTGCACCGCATTTCATCGAATCTGTCCTTTTGCTAAATCAAAGCTTCAACGAATCATTAAATATGCAGTATAATGCAAAAAAAAAGGACATAATAGTTTATTCATACTGGATTTCATTTCAGATGAGACTACATGGTAAAAATATGTCGAACGTGTATGAGGAAATTGATAAATCAGTTCTACCAACAGAATATCTGCCTGATGATTACACAGGGCCAAATGCTGGGTCCGTCAAACAGATTGTTGGTACGTTAATACTCATGCAGATATGCAGGTGAAACCACACTGCTGCCCCCACCCGCCCCGCCCATCCAATCATTTTTTTTCCGATACAAAACTTTTGTCTCTTGAGAAATCTCGCCGTTGGCTTGTGAGGTTAGAAATTTAAATACGAACGCGAAATACTAGCGTCAAATCCATTTGCTAAAACATGCAAACGGGATTTTAGTTATTTTCTCGAAAACGACGAATCTGGCATAAAACGTTTAACTGTTCCAATAATTTTTAAAGTTAAAATACAATGTATATAACAGATTACGAAATTCCTGCTTTTAGCTCACCTGAGCCTTTAGGCTCATAGGTGAGCTTACAGTATAGCCAGGCATCCGTCGTCCGTCCGTCCGTCGTCCGTCCGTCGTCAACATTTTCAAACATCTTCTCCTCTGAAACCACTGGGCCGATTGAAGCCATATTTCATATGGAGCCTACCTAGGTCGGGGGAACGAAAGTTTGTTCCGGATATCTGGGTCACATGACCAAGATGGCTGCCACGCCCATATATGGTAAAAACCCTTCAAAATCTTCTTCTCCAGAACCAAAAGGCCTATGACCTTGAAACTTGGTATGTAGCATTGGGCATGCAGGCCCATCATAGTTTATACAAATCATGACCTTGCGTTGACCTTGACTTAATTTACGGCATGGTCAACTTTGGTACGTTAGGCTTTTATATGGGAAAACGCTTAAACAGTGGATTTCTCAGAAACTATTTAAGTCTAAGGTACAATACTTGGTATATATGGTCGACTAAATGACCAGATGAAGATATTATGTCACTAAAGGTCAAGGTCATTCCGTCGGACCATCCGTCGTCAAGATTTTTAAACATCTTCTCCTCTGAAACCACTGGGCCGATTGAAGCCAAATTTCATATGGAGTCTCAGTGGGCCGGGGGAACGAAAGTTTTTACCCGGGGTCTGAGTCACATGACCAAGATGGCCACCATGCCCATATATGGTAAAAACCCTTCAAAAATCTTCTTCTCCAGAACCAAAAGGCCTATGACTTTGAAACTTGGTATGTAGCATCGGGCATGCGGGCCCATCATAGTTTGTACAAATCATGACCTTGCGTTGACCTTGACCTAATTTATGGCATGGTCAACTTTGTTAGGCTAGGTTTTTATATGGGAAAACGCTTAAACAGTGGATTTCTCAGAAACTATTTAAGTCTAAGGTACAATACTTGGTATACATGGTCGACTAAATGACCAGATGAAGATATTATGTCAATAAAGGTCAAGGTCATTCCGTCGGACCATCCGTCGTCAAGTTTTTCAAACATCTTCTCCTCTGAAACCACTGGGCCAATTGAAGCCAAATTTCATAAGGAGTTTCAGTAGGATGGGAGAACGTAAGTTTGTACCCGGGTCTGTGTCACATGACCAAGATGGTCGCCATGCCCATATATGGTAAAAACACTTCAAAATCTTCTTCTCCTGAACCAAAAGGCCTATGAACTTGAAACTTGGTATGTTGCATCGGGCAGGCCGGCTTATTATAGTTTGTACA
The DNA here is from genome assembly GCA_963989385.1 of Ctena decussata. NCBI lineage: Eukaryota > Metazoa > Mollusca > Bivalvia > Lucinida > Lucinidae > Ctena > Ctena decussata. Next base: position 75,790,248 of record OZ022503.1, on the reverse strand, counting down.
AATCATGACCTTGCGTTGACCTTGATCTAAATTACCGCATGGTCAACTTGGGTACATTAGACTTTTATATGGAAAAACGCTTAAACAGTGGATTTCTCAGAATCTATTTAAGTGTAAGGTACAATATGTTGTATACATGGTCGACCAAATGACCAGATGAAGGTATCATGTCTATAAAGGTCAAGGTCATTCCGTCAGACCATCCGTCGTCAAGATTTTCAAACATCTTCTCATCTGAAACCACTGGGGAAATTGAAGCCAAATTTCATATGGAGTCTCAGTGGGATGGGGGAACGAAAGTTTGTACCCGGGATCTGGGTCACATGACCAAGATGGCTGCCATGCCCATATATGGTAAAAAACTTTCAAAAATCGTCTTCTCCAGAACCAAAAGGCCTATGACCTTGAAACTTGGTATGTAGCTTTGGGCATATGGGCCCATCATAGTTTATACAAATCATGCAAATGATGAACTTGCTTTGACCTTGACCTAATTTACAACATGGTCACTTTTTGTATGTTAGGCTTTTATATGGGAAAACGCTTATACAGTGGATTTCTCAGGAACTATTTAAGTGTACAAGGTACAATATGTGGTATATATGGTCAACTAAATGACCAGATTAAGATGTTATGTCACTGAAGGTCAAGGTCATTTTGTCGGTCTGTCCGTCATCAAGATTTTCCAACATCTCCTCTGAAACCACTGGGGAGATTGAAGCCAAATTTCATATGGTGTCTCAGTGGGCTAGGGGAACTAAAGTTTATACCCGGGGTCTGGGTCACATGACCAAGAAGGCCGCCATGCCCAAATATGGTAAAAACTGTTCGAAAATCTTCTTCTCCAGAATCAAAAGGCCTATGACCTTGAAACTTGGTATGCAGCATCGAGCATGCGGGCCCATCATAGTTTATACAAATGATGACCTTGCGTTGACCTTGACCTACTTTACGACATGGTCAACTTTGGTACATTAGGCGTTTATATGGGAAAACGCTTATACAGTGGATTTCTCAGAAACGATTTAAGTCTAAGGTACAATACGTGGTATATATGGTCAACTAAATGACCAGATGAAGATATTATGTCACTGAAGGTCAAGGTCATTTTGTCGGTCTGTCCGTCATCATGATTTTCAAAACATCTTCTCCTATGAAACCACTGGTCTGATTGAAGCTAAATTTCATATGGAGTCTAAGTGTGATCGGGGAATAAAAGTTTGTTCTTGGGGTCTTGTCCAAGATGGCCGCCATGCCCGTATATGGTAAAAACCCTTCAAAATCTTCTTCTCCAGAACCAAAAGGCGTATGACCTTGAAACTTGGTATGTAGCTTTGAATGATCGTGCGTTGACCTTGACCTAATTTATGACACTGTCAACTTTGGTACATTATGTAGGCTTTTATATGGGAAAATGCTTAAACAGTGGGTTTTTCAGAAACTATTTAAGTCTAAGGTGCAATATTTGGTGTATATGGTTGATTAAATGACCAGATGAAGATATGGTCAAGGTCATTCTTTGACTTTTGTACAAGGTCATTGAGATTCTGTCACCCGTCAACATTTTCAAACATCTTCTCAGAGGCCACTAGGGTCAATTGAAGCCATATTTCGTATGGAGCTTCACCGGCTTAAAGGAACCATAGTTTGTTCAGATGGTCTTGGTCACTTGACCAAGAATGCCACCATGCCCATATGTGGTAAAAACTCTTCAAACGTCTTTTTCTCGAGAACCGAAAGGCCTATAACCTTGAAACTTGGTACCGGTATGTATATATCATAGTTTATACAAATGATTATTGTATTTCATATGGAGCTTTAATACTGGGTCAAAGGAATTAAAGTTTGTTCAGGTGGTCATGGTCACATGAACATGGTGGCCGCCACGCCCATATATGATAAAAACCCTTCAGAAATCTTTGTCCAGAACCAAAGGCCCAGTGACCTTGTGGCTTGGTATATAGAATTGGGACTCAACATTAATCCCCAAGGGAGGGGGGTATCTGCCCTGCCCTGGTGCTATATACATGTATAAAAGCATTAAAATATATACCAGGACCAAGTGGCAGGTGAGCTACAGGACCATTGGTCCTCTGGTTTTGTTTTATTATAATTATCAGTATTTCTGTGAAATATTTTCGTCACATGAAAAGTGTAAAAGATAAAGCACTCCGTAAGCATCGGAAAATGAAAGGAGTTTATAAATCTCCAACTATCAGGCCTCTCAGCCCCTGATTGTTCAAACTGTTTCCTTATTTCAGATGATATGATAGCTGACATGATGAAACCAGAGTTTAGAAACTACATCAAGGAGTTAACGAGCTCAAAATACAGAGTTGATCTCAGCAAAAAGCCCAAAGAGACAGAACCAAATGCAACATATAGGAAAATGAATATAGACTGATGACCTCAATTGATCTCAGCAAAAAGCCCAGAGAGACAGAACCAAATGCATCATATAGGAAAATAAATATAGACTAGTAATCCAGCAAGCACACAACCTTGAATCAACCTTGATTCAACGTCATGACGTTGAATCAAGGTTGATTCAAGGTTGTTTGCCCAGTGGGTTAAAAAATCGATAATATCGTGACAGAATGTTAATTTTATATTATATTATCCGGTATCCCTGGTGGGAACATACAATGCTGGCATAAAACATGGTTAAACCATGTTTATTTATGCACTGAAATTCGTTGAGTGTCGAGGAAGGTCTATCAACACAAGCCGGCAGAGCAACTAAGCAAGTGTACTTAGACATCTTGCAAGAAATCCGGCGACGGTTAAAGCAAAAACAACCATGGCCGGTCGCTATTTTTTGCATGGCGATACATAAATCGAAAGGAAAAGAAATATTTGCAATCAGAAAAAATGTAGGTTTTTCTAAGTTTCTAAGGATTACTAATGAGGAATCAGTAACAGAAACTACCTTCTGTGTCGCATTACAGAAATCAAAATAAAAAGAAAATAAAAAACAAAGATATGAAAAAGAAAAAAAAAGTAAAAGATAACGAAACTGTAATTTTCACTCTTATGAATGTGCTCATTATTCTCTTGTGTCAGTCTTCTCGAAACTTCTGTATCTTAACCCAGGTATGCCTGGGGCCGTATTTATAAAACGACTTAAGTCGATGCTATGCTGTTGCTAAGGCGAAATTTCTATGAAGGAGATTCCCTACAACTATGAAATTAGCTCTGGAGGATTAGTTTTTTAGACTGTTCCTCCAGAGCAAATTTCGTAGTTGTTAGGAAGCTCCTTCATAGACTTTCAGCCCTAGCAACAGCATAGCAACCACTCAAGTTGTTTTATAAATACGGCCCCTGATGGACTTTTTCTATCCTTATGAATTGGATGAGTCCACCATTTTAGGAGCGTATGGTTTATTTTGTAATCATTTAAACCAGAGGACCGGACCAATGGTCCTGTAGCTCACCTGAGACCTTACTGTAAACAGACGGGCACAATTTGTCACTTTGCTCATTTTTATAAATTTCAAACCAGTGGCTTTAGAAGAGTGCATATCATCATCAAAATCTGTGACCTTGAGCAAAGATCAAAGAATGATCTTGACCTTTGGAGACCTTATGCTTTCATGTATTCATTTAGTTAACCATATTTTCCAATTATTATATGTGATAGTGCCTGTGATTTTGAGCCTTGTGGAGGTGCGACGTTGACGTCACGAAACGTGAAATGAACGTGATGTCATAAAATTTGAACGTAAAGTTAATTGTATTTCCGCGCACTGACTAATAAATTTCAAAGCGTCTCCTGAAAAGAGTGATTCAACATTTCTGTGGGCGTGTTTAATTTTCTTCATCTACACTCTTTTAAGAACGTTCGCATTATAGATCTTTGAAAAAGAGATGTCGCGAACCAGAGTTATAAAGATCTATCCAGCTAGTATGTAAATTGTATCCAATCAGTGAAACGGAAACAAAAAATCGGGTTGGTGTGAATTTCGTTTTTCTTTTGCAGTAAACCTTAGCGCTATTTCTTTGTGCTTCTCAAAATCTATTCTGGAAGCACTAATAAATATGAAAATGTTAAAAACAAAATTTCCGATTTTCCTTCTATAAGGCTCAAAATGCCAGACACGGTCACATATAGGCTTAAATATTTTATGTGAAAATTTCCCATATAAAAGCATAAGGAACAAAGCTGACCTTGCCATAAATTGGGTCAAAATCAATGCAGGGTCATCATTTGAAAAAAAAGTCATAGGGCCTTCATCTCTAATGCTACATACAAAGTTTCAAGGTCACTGGCCTTGAGGTTGTGGAGAAAAAAAAACAATTTAAATGAGTTTTACCCTATACGGGCATGATTGCAACCTTAGTCATGTGATCAAAACCATCCGAACAAACTTTAGTTCCCTGGACCAAGAGAGGCTGCATATGAAATATGGCTTCAATCGACTCGGTTGCTTCAGATGAGATGTTTGAAAATGTTGATGGACAACAGAATCTGTGTAACCTTGACCTAAGGTAAAAGAATGACCATGACCTTTAGCAACATAATGTCTCTATCTGCTTATTCAGTTACCCATGTATACCAAATTACTGAGCCGCGACACGACAAAACCAACAATGTGGTTGTGCGCTCAGCGCAGACTCAGATCAGCCTGGGCATCCGCCCAGTCTGGTCAGAGTCTTCGCTGTCCACATGGAGGTAGCTTAGGCTCTTAGCTACCCTTTGAGCACTTAACAAAGAGTCTGGTAAAACCTGGCGGCTTCCCAGGCTACTCTGAGTGTTCGCTGGGCGCACAACCACATTGTTGGTTTTGTCGTGTCGCGGCTCATATTATACTTTAGACTTCAAAAGTTTCTGAGTAAGCGTAGGAGTGGCGGTAGTGCAGTGGATAATGAATGCGCTGGACTACCAATCCAGGGATCGCAAAATCGATCCCCCGCTTCTCCGGTCTTTTGAATGAGACTTTAAACCGAGGGCCCGCCTCCGTATGACCTAGTCGTTGGTGGGAAACCAGAGCTCACTCACTCACTGAGCAAGCGATTGTTTAAGCATTTCCACACTTAAGTTGCCCACACTTAATATAAAGTTTTAAGGTCATTGCCTTTAGGTTAAGGAGAACAAGAGCTTTAAAGAGTTTTTACCATATATGGGCATTGTGGCTACCTTGGTCAAGTGACCAATACCATCTATATATACGAGGGTTGTTATTAAAGTTCGTAGACTTTCTTTATAACAGATCGGATGTCTTTAACAGAGAAATGTAAGTTATGTCGTCTGAAAATACACTGAACGCCAAAAGAAACGCCTACAAAGTATACATAACAAATGTGCAAAAATTGACTAATGCTGCCAGATTTTTTCTTGTTTGTTTGGCGTGGCTATGTGTTTTGGAGGAAAAGAATGTCTGAACTAATATCTTTTTCACTGTAACTGAGAGAACCAACGCTATTGGAATGGGGTAAAATTTAAAGTTACCAAAAACAGGCGATCTTTAAGAGGTCACATTTTCAAATGCAGAATCTTCGGAAATCGGGATTTACCTGCAGTTATATATCCCTGGATCTGAAGACAATATTCCATAACTAAATTTGGTCTTGGGTTGTCTTCTTGAAAAACAACACAACCAAAGTCAGGTATCCAGAAAGTGTGAACAAGCATTTCACTTTAACATAGGGTTTTTCTATTGAACGTTCTGTTCTGTTCAAACAGAAAAGGAAAATCTTTGTATCAGTAGTCATACTGAAATTAAACACAGCAAGGTAAATCATTCATAAAAAAATCTGCAGCGTGAAGCCATAAACAGTAACGAAATCGGTTTTCCAAAATTTACTCTTTGTTTAATGCAAAGGGAGGTAATTGAAATTTGACCGATTTCAAAACGCTGCCTTTTAGTAAATAGCCAAACCATTCAAACAAATTCAGCGTTTTCTAACGTTTGCCTATCAGAGCACATTTCTGAATACAATATGCTTTATTTGAGATGGAAAGATAACTCTTGCAATGGGATTCAACGTTCTTTGAGAAAGTGAGATAACTGTTTTAGTCCAGACTAAAATCATGACTACTTCTTCGTGTATTGTGGTTGGATGAAAATCTTAGTCAGCGCAATGATAGATTTGAAATTACCTAGTGACAGTGCAGTAAAGGAAGAACATAAATTTGTAGGCGTTTCTTTTGGCGTTAAGTATATATTATTTTCCTATCCCATGATCTATAAAGCATAAGTCCACAATAAATGGTTTCAACACAACACATAGAACACAGCTACCCTCTACCACCCAGGGCACGGTACAGCAAAATCGAAGTCAAAACGGCGTCAAAAAGTCAATAAATGTCACATGCAACTTGGTACCCAACGACGCGCACTACTTTTACTTATGTGCAAGTTTTCCTTAAAGGCAGGACTTCTCTGCCGGGGGGGGGGGGGGGGGGGGGGGGGGGGGTCTGGTTCCCAGAAATACCATATGTTACCTGTACAGGTGAAGGTGTGAAAATTTATTCAACCAATCAGTGGACCAGAATTACCAGCTATAATGTTGTCATTGGCTGACTGGAGGTGTTGACACTATGTGATCAAGAGACAGAATGACACTGTGTTCAGTTCAGTTGAATTCTCTTATCGACGTTACCCAAGTGGCTCAACGTATGACACTGTTCTGTTCTGTTCTGTTCAATTCTCGTATCGACGTTACCCAAGTGGCTCAACGGTACGTAACCATAGTTGCACACACTTGGCGCCGTGTGTCCGTCCAAGTATGACACTGTGGAAGTTAATCCTCCTTATATAGTACCACTCCTGTCTTTAAGAATTTTGTGCACTGTCAATGTGGAAATATCAAGATCCTCAAATATCGCCCTAACTATTATAGTACAGTCAAATTGCAATCTAAAACAAATTGCAACAAAAGGTATTTTTGCAATTATAAGCTCCTTAGATCTACATTTCTAACATACTAGAAATAGGACAAAATCGAAGAATGCGAAACTTGATCTTTTCACAATTCTTGTTTTCGAAGGATTCAAGGAGCGGCTGTAGCGTAGTAGATAACACTCCAGACTACCAATCCAGGGGTCGCAGGTTCGATCCCCCGCTTCTCCGGTCTTTCGGATGAGACTTTAAACCGAGGTCCCGTCTCCATATGACCTCTTTATTGGTGGGACGTTAAACCCGAGTTCACTCACTCACTCGAAGGATTCAAAACTTTGTATAGCTACTTTTGTTTGGATAGCCGCTTCTAAACACCATTTCTAAATGGATTGAATCCATAGAAGTCATTGATAATTTCCTCGGTAGTAGGAAAAAATGGAATTAAGGACACTTCATGTCGAGCCAAACTGCAATCGCAGTATTCGAAACAAGAAAAATCTTTAAAAAAGATAATCGGCGCAGATTAAATGAAAGTGTGTTTTGTTTTGAAGATTCGACAATAACTTTCATGAATAAGTAATCTATGTCGGTAGGCACCCACAACCGTAATTTTGACACTGGGTAGCGACAATGACCTATCTCAAAATTGAGCTGTCCAACTGGAATTCCAAAATGGACCGCGGTCAATCTTGAAATTGACCGGATTTCAAAATACATGTAAACATGTTGCACTGTTTGTTTGTTTGTGTGTATTAAACCGAAAGTAGAAATCGAAAGTAGATCTAGGACGAAAAAAATGAATATCTGCGTCTGTTTTCCATAACATTTCTATTGTAAAAGTACAAACAAGAAAAACATTTTGAATCAATATAAGGCAGAGTGCTAGTATTCACAGTGCAGTACGACGGGGAAAAACGAAGATTAAATATGCATTGATCTTTGATATTATTGGCTAATTTTGACATACGCGTTATTTGACCAATGGAATCTTGTGAAATGTGGAACAATATCGAAATTATACGAGGCTGCTCGTCGAATAAAATAGAACCTTACATATTTAACTGAAGTGTTCACACTGAACGTTCGATGGCGTGTAGTGTGAATACATATAGATTGAAGTGAAACAACGTTTTCAAAGCTGTCAGTAAGATTTTAAGTTCACTGACGTAAATCTAAAGCTTGGACTAAAATTACAATTTTTAGAGTTAAAGATACACTTGATATGAAACTTACTTATTGTAATATTTTTTTTCCTCGAGATCCTAGGCCTTAAATTTGGCAAAATATTGCGAATGATAGGTACTCACCAGGGGCCAAAAAATAATGTTTATAATTCAAAAATTTTCTTGGGGCGGTCCCCCTGCCCCCATCCCCCCTTGGGAGGGGGAAAGCATCCCCCCTCAGCGCTTCGCGCCTTGGGTAGTGCCTTCGGCAATACTTTGGTAAAGGTTTCCCATAGCCTAATAGCCGTAGGAGCAGTGGGGGTTAGAGACCCACTGTATTTTGGATACAGCTGATGAAAGGCGGAGCCCATCTCTCTCCTTTCGCTGCCTTATACTTCCCTAATTCGAAAAAGGTACCCATTTACTGCGAGGTTGACAGAGAGAGTTTTCCAGTCGTCGGATGGCGACGGTGAGCCGCGAACTCACGACCTTCCGGTGACTTTCTGCACAATAACCGAGCCACTACGGCGCATTACTTTAGAGTACACATTATTTTAGGCTTGCTACGCCCCTGCTTGAGACTCCCTCTCTTTCGTTTATGACTGAAGCACTTACATTTTGAGTATTTTTGTGAGCAAAATCTTTTTCAAATTCGAAAATGTCTTTCGCCTAAGAATCAACAGGCTATAATTGTTAGGAAAAAAAACTACATAACACTTGTAACTTAGTCAGGTCATGGAAGTATTAGACACTCTCTCACAATTCCCTGGTCATGTTCATGAAAAATAAATATGTTTAAACTATTTTGTTTGTAGTCAAAAGTAAAATCGGAGCTATGTCAGTTTATTGGACTAGGATGCGTGCGTGTGTGTGTGTTGGTGGGGATGGGTAGGGGCGGGGGAGAGGCCATATATATTTTTAGACTAGGATGTGTGTGCGGGGTGGGGGCGCTATATATGTATTTTATCTATTTATTTTTTTATTTTTATTTTTGCTGCTGTATGATTATTTTTTCTTTTCACGCCGAGGGTAGGGGTCAAAATTTCATATTCCATGGTGCATTGCGGGGAAGGGTTGCGGACAAAACCTAAGTCAGTGGAAAAATACGTGGATCTCCTGAAAATTCCTTCAATTCCCAGCTGATAAATATTGACCGTTCCCTTATACCAGGGCTTATTCTGTGGAGAAAGATCTCAGCTGTATAGGGGCTAGGAAATACCGCAACCCCGAAGGAAACAGCCAACCAAAATTATTTGCCATTCAACTCCTCCATTGGCTATATATTGCATCATAGTACTACGATAGATACGCTTATGTTTACTTTTTCCCATGGATTCAGCCAATGAAAGTGTGTATTCAGTTTATGAATGAACAATCGATTGACTCAAGTATAGGGATTTCGTCCCTTGTATTGTTGAAAACAAATAACAGGAAATCATTTTCATTTTTAAAAATTCAGCGACAACAAGCCTTATTTTTCCCATTTTTGAAATATTCCTTTAACGATGATTTTCAGACTTAGAGTGTTCATTCAAAAATTATTTATCGTTTATTTATTTATATTTTAACAATCTCTCTCTCCCTAGCCTATAATGGAATGAGCTAAATGCAATGCGCATGCGTAGTGCCTAGTGTGTAAGAGAAGACCGCGTGGTGTGTCAATTCAGAGCTGATTTGTAAACAGAGGCACAGAGACCAAGGTTTGACTGTCTTCACGAAGACAAAATGAGTGAAAATGAAGTCAAACAGAGGAAGCCCGATGGTGACGGACCACTGGTGGAGATCGAAACAGAAGACACTGTAAAACTGAAGAGAAGGATAACACTTTTCAATGGAGTTGGCATCATAATTGGATCTATAATTGGCTCTGGCATATTTGTGTCTCCCAAGGGAGTTTTGGAGGGAGCCGGGTCGGTAAGCAACAGTTTCACATTTATTATTTACATATTTCTGGAGATTTAATTCCGATGGCTAACATAGTAACTGCAAGCGGATCTGTTACCAGTGCGTTTATTTTAGATGACAGAAGCGACTCTTTGACACAGATCTGTCAAATTTCCCTGATATGTTACCATAAAAAGACCGCTGTCCTATTTAGGCTACTATTCTAATTAGCCTAAGTTGATATAGATACCCAGTTTCATTTGCAGTATTCTGTTGTTTCCATGGTGATATCCATATGTCAGAGCTGTTTCCACATGCTGAAAAAACACGTGGAGAAAACATGACTGATGATGCAACCAATGTTTATGTATTTTCTATTGAAAGTGTGTGACCATGACCTTTTCATTCATGTATATTACAATACAGGTAATCACCCTAATCTTTCTGAAATGTGCCCTTTGGGTGTCAGAGTTTTTAGTCATATCATGAGAAAAGATACCTTGTTTGCAAGCACCTAAAGACTCAAAAAAGCCTGTGCACCGAAGTACATTGTTCAGTGTTTTGTACACAAGCACCCCACGAAAATATTGTTAAATTTCTAAATATAATCAAATGTCAATCTATTTTCTACCATCTAATTTCAAGACGATCAGATGTGAAATGAGAAAGTTGCAATTCAGCCCAGTGCATTATCGTAAATAACTTCTTCTTTATGAATTCAATGGGCGGAATTGCAACTTTCTTATTTCGCAACTGATTGACTTGAAATTTTACAGAATGGTAGAAAATAGATTGACATTTGATTATATTTAGAACTTTAACACATTTTTAGTCGAGTGCCTGTGGTTTTGGACAAGGGGTTTATGAGCATACCAGTGAAAACATAATGTTGTGAACCTTATCTTGGGGAGATGGCCCTAATGAGGGGTCACAACATATGTTTTACAGGAAAAATTATCCCATGGAATTAGGGACATAACGGACCACGGACAAAACGGACCTCGGACATAACGGACCACGCTTGGGACAAAACGGACCACGTTCAGGACAAAACGGACCACGTTCAGGACAAAACGGACCACGTTTAAGTTTAAAAGGGACCACGTTCAGACTTCCGTTAACCTTGAGAAAGCATGTTTTATTTTAGTTGCAACACTAATAAAGAAATTTGCATGCTTAAAAGATAGAAATCTTACTATTCAATTAATTAGATAGTTGCGACAACCAAAGATAGTTGAGATCATGAACAGTAGTCAATTACATTGTCTTTGGTAATTATATATTCCTTAATCTTTTAACTGGCACCAATAAAATGGTCTGGTTTGTCTTCTAGCGTGGTCCGTTTTGTCCTGAAACGTGGTCCGTTTTGTCCTAACCGTGGTCCGTTTTGTCTGGTCCGTTTTGTCCATGGTCCGTTTTGTCCGAGTACCATCCCATGTTGCCCCTTCTTAACTGGAGCACTGCAGTGGCATTGCCGCAATTGGCCATGGCATGAAGGGAGACTAAGATAGTAATGTCACTGCTAAAGGAAAACATCAGAGTTTCATCTATCATTTTGTGGATAAATTTTTGGCCTCACAAGCTCATCCTGAGTCTGTTGTCCCTCAGGACTGTGTTATATAATGTTGATTCAGAATTATTAGCTTCCTGGGAGCAAATCCATCCCCAGGGGGTTATCCATGCAACTATTCCATGACAGGCACCCCATGGGGCCAAAACAGTTCCAGATTCTTTGAATTTTATGGATACCATGAATTTACTATATATATGTAATGAAGTTGTAGTAAATTCATGGTATCCATGAGTTGTAAAAAGTATGTACTGGTAATGAAGTTTTACAACTCAATCTGTATCCCATTAGGGTATGCTAATTATTTATAATAGCAAGTGGTTGCAGTCACTGTGCTAATCCTGATCAGACTGCTCATTAGAACAGTCTGATCTGGGTCAGCACTGTTTGTTCAGAATATCTGTCTGAATATTTTAAGGGCAAATAATTATTGTAATAAGATTATCTACTGTAAGGCAACATATTTCAACCTCCTGCCAGGTGTTGTTTTAGCTATTCATAAAATAAATTTACCTTGTTTGACCCCTGGCAAGAATTTTTCTGGTTGGCTATCCTTTTGACAGCTGAGATTTTTTGTTTTCTCAGTGAAAACTTCCTCACAATTTGCATAAAATGTTACAGAATGATAGCTCACTTCAGTCACACTGACTTTATGTGAAAATAACCTTTATACCAGGGGCAGAGCCAGGAATTTTGGACAGGGGGTTCAAATAAGCTTCAAAGGGGGTTCGATTTGTGCAGTTTGACCAATTTTTCCTGAATTTTCCCATGAAAATGAAATAATTTAAGCTGAAGAGGGGGTTCGTTTGAACCCCCCGGACCCCCTCTGGATCCGCCACTGCTTTATACCATTTTTTAAAATATATGAATATATAAGCTGCTGTACAAAAGCGATGACAGCCGACTACACTGTGCTTTCAGCTAGATACATGTATGACAATTATTCATATACTGATTGGCGCTTCCTTTCCCCAAATGCAAAAGAAGGATGGTGAAATCTAGTAAAGAATCTTAGTATGAATCAGTGGTCTGAAGCATTTCTAATAGTTTCATGCTATTACCACAATTAACTTCAAACTTGATTGAGGTGAAAATAAATATCTATCTGTTTAACGTTTAATACAATAAAATATAGCTGTCTTGTCGTTATGCCATGCAAAATGCCATTTCTTTATCAATATACCAGTGGCCGGCTGGCAGGAGACCTTTAGGTCTAGTGACAGCCGGCTGGCAGGAGACCAAAAAGTTTCCTGCCAGCCGGCTGACAGAAGACACTTCCTATAAGGAAAAAAGAAAAATAGCCCAAGTTACCCAAGTGTTAAGAAATAGACACAAAAACTATGAAAGTGTAGGGGAAAGGAAAACAATTCTGAGTGTGATTCTCATACCGCTCAAATAGTGTGATTCTTATGCAGCTCATACATGTACATTAGAGGTTATGTACCATTCAGGGCCAGACTTTTTCAGAGCACTGAGTGTGCGCCTTGATATGCCCTCAAGTGCACATGCAATGTTTTCGTGTTGTGGTTTGAACTGCAAGGTTGTTTAACATGCTGTTTTCTAATATAAAATGCTTAAAATAAATATACTAGGACAATAATATCCGAACATGACTGTTGCATCACTCTGCAACATGCAGTTATATGATGCCACTTCAAGTAATGTGCATATATTACACTATAAATCAATCAGAGATCACTAAGAATAGAGGAAAGACGATGTTAAATGAAGTAAGAAGAACACACTGATCAGGCTGTGAGCATATTTGTAGGCAGATCTGAAACTTGTCAATACTCATATAATGGCTGTTGATTGTAAGGTGTATGTGTGCCCCCGTTATGTTTTCACAGTTTCTTCAAAATATTCATGGGGATAGCATTAATTTTGAGACTTCCTGTTTGCTCCCCTCATAATGGTAAAAGTTCTTCATAGCCGGGCAGTTGGGGTCAGAGGCCCACTGTATCTTGGGCACATACAGCATATAAAAGGCCAAAAACCTAAAAAACAAAAATAAAGATTAAAAAATATCATTTTAATATATATAAATTATTTATATATAATGGCATTATCCTATTAAGTTTGTCATCTTTGAATTGGAGATGACAGGGCATGGCCAGACCCGGTACCAGGAGCTTAGTAACCTCTTATTGATTCAATCTGCTAAGCCTCCTAGAGAACATCGATCCTTATGAGAACTGGTCCCGAGGTTATAAAACTTGAGTACATTCTCAAACTCAAAATAAAGCACACTGATTGGCTGCTTCCGAGCATGTGATGGGAAGCAGCCAATCAATGTGCTTTATTTTGAGTTTGAGATTATGCACCAGTCATTTGCAACCACGACCACCATGAGGCTGGGGATAGCAGGGGCATAGCGGGGCTTAAGTACCGCGTTTTTACCTAAGCGGTGTCCCGGCAGTGCCGTGGAAATGCCGGGCTTTTGATTCTCGCCAAAACAGTGGGTAAAATAATGGAGTGTTTTTAACGAAATTTACGGTGACACATTGTCAGAAAATGGATTTTTAGCTCGCCTGTATGAATTAATGTACAGGAAGAGCTAAAATGTTAAATTTTACATTAAAGTTTTTTAGGTGATGTGCAAAGCGCTGTCAGGTGGTCTATCCTGTCCCCCTGACAGGTCCATGATCCCCTGGGGGCGGAGACCTTTACCAGAGATTGGACATGAAAGATGTCCCCACAGTACAGGGCATATACCAGGGCTTTGCAGAGTGAAAAGTCAATATCCCCACTATTCCCCAGCCCCAGGGGGGCCGTGGTTGCAAATGACTGGTGCATTATACTCAAGTTTTATAACCTCAGACCCTGGACAAAAGTGTGTCATTTCATCACATTTAATTGATTGGTATATTAATTGCAATGTACCTTGAAAGTGAATTTTCAGGCTTCTTTGATTGATTGGTCCATCATAATATAATTATTTTACTTGGTCAGTTAATGAGCCAAGACATGACAGTGGCATTTGGCATATGTATCCAATAAACATGGGCAGTGAAGACTCAGATCAGACTGGGCATCCGCCCAGTCTGATCAGAGTCTTCGCTGTCCGCATGGAGGTAGTTCAGACCCTTAGCTACTTTTTAAGCCCAAAGCAAAGACTCTGATCAGACTGAGTCTTCTCTGGGCGTACATGACACTTTTGGTTTTGTAAGTGTCACGGCTCAAAATCTGCTGTATTGGTACATCAGTATGCTCTAAGACACTGGTGGCCAAACAATGAACTCCGTCTTGAAACTGTTTTAGAAGGTTTAAGTTACTAGACAGATATTTGGAGTTGCATTAACATTGTGAAGAAATTACAGCAATGTTCACTACACCAAAATAATTTTTCATTTCTCAATAACAAACAAACACTTGTCTGAAGAGAGGATATAAAAGTTAATCTCTTTTGCATAGGTTTATGCATGATTAGGATATTTTAGGTTAATACGGTATTAAACCAAAGCATAATGTGTTGTTATTCATAGCTAGACCATCTTTTGACAAAGTCTTTTCGAGGACTCTGAGTTTGTACAATAGATTATAGATATATATGTTTTGGTAAAAATCGTATGGGGAGGTAATCCATGAGCTTCCGCAGGTGGTTTATCAAACATACAGGCAGACAAACCATTCCCAGCAGGCACGTGACGTTGAAACGATGTCATACTGACGTCGAATTCGATGTGACGTCATCACATCGCATTGACGTCAGTAAGACGTCATTTAGACGTCATGTTTCCGCTGGGTTGTGTAACTGTTGTATACCACACACACCTTGCTGCACCTTGCACACAGTGAATATTTCATGCTTAAGTTTGCATTTTGAAGCAAGTGCGATATATTATGAGCTCTTAAATTGATTGAGGTCATCCAGGGTCTGCAGCATTGCTAACAGTGTAAGAATTAGAGCATTCCAAGACACTGATCAAACAGACTTGTTCAGTTTGATGAGAGAAGATTGAGTCCATTGTATATGGTCTAGGTGCATAAATTCAAAAACAACTAGCCATGGCAAAGTCTTTGTTCAAAATTAGCTAAAATACTGTCTTTGTGTCATGTTTCATTTGATTGTCCGTAAATTGTAATTTACGGCTAGAAGTCATGCCATACAGGTCATTGAAAATAACACCTGTTTTTTACTTGCTGACGCAATTTTACATCAGGCTTTTGTTTTTAGCTCACCTGAGCCTTTAGGCTCATAGGTGAGCTTATAGTATAGCCAGGCATCCGCAGTCCGTCGTCCGTCCGTCGTCCGTCAACATTTTCAAACATCTTCTCCTCCTAAACCGCTGGGCCGATCAAAGCCAAATTTTATATGGAGCCTCCATGGGTTGGAGGAACGAAAGTTTGTTCGGGGTATCTGGGTCACATGACCAAGATGGCCGCCACGCCCATATATGGTAAAAACCCTTCAAAAATCTTCTTCTCCAGAACCAAAAGGCCTATGACCTTGATACTTGGTATGTAGTATTGGGCATGCGGGCCCATCATAGTTTATACAAATCATGACCTTGCGGTGACCTTGACCTAATTTATGGCATGGTCAACTTTGGAACGTTAGGCTTTTATATGGGAAAACGCTTAAACGGTGGATTTCTCAGAAACTATTTAAGTCTAAGGTACAATACTTGATATACATGGTCGACTAAATGACCAGATGAAGATATTATGTCTTTAAAGGTCAAGGTCATTCCGTCGGACCATCCGTCGTCAAGATTTTCAAACATCTTCTCCTCTGAAATCACTCGGCCGATTAAAGCCAAATTTTATATGCAGTCTCAGTGGGGTGGGGGAATGAAAGTTTATACCCGGGGTCTGGGTCACATGACCAAGATGGCTGCCACGCCCGTATATGGTAAAAACCCTTCAAAAATCTTCTTCTCCAGAACCAAAACGCCTATGACCTTGATACTTGGTATGTAGTATCGGGCATGCAGGCCCATCATAGTTTGTTTAAATCATGACCTAATTTATGGCATTGTCAACTTTGGTAAGTTAGGCTTTTATATGGGAAAACGCTTAAACAGTGGATTTCTCAGAAACTGTTTAAGTCTAAGGTACAATACTTGGTATACATGGTCAACTAAATGACCAGATGAAGATATTATGTCACTAAAGGTCAAGGTCATTCCGTCGGACCATTCGTCGTCAAGATTTTCAAACATCTTCTCCTCTGAAACCACTGGTCTGATTGAAGCCAAATTTCATATGGAGTCTTAGTGGGATGGGGGAATGAAGGTTTGTACCTGGGGTCTGGGTCACATGACCAAGATGGCCTCCATGCCCATATATGGTAAAAATCCTTCAAAAATCTTCTCCAGAACCAAAAGACCTATGACCTTGAAACTTGGTATGTATCATCGGGCATGCGGGCCCAACATAGTTTATACAAATCATGACCTTGCATTGACCTTGACTTCATTTACGGCATGGTCAACTTTGGTACGTTAGGCTTTTATATGGAAAAACGCTTAAACAGTGGATTTCTCAGAAACTAGATAAGTCTAAGGTACAATATGTTGTATACATGGTCAAACAAATGACCAGATGAAGATATCATGTCTTTAAAGGTCAAGGTCATTCTGTCAGACCATCTGTCGTCAAGATTTTCAAACATCTTCTCCTCTGAAACCACTGGGGAGATTGAAGCCAAATTTTATTTGGAGTCTCAGTGAGATGGGGGAACGAAAGTATGTACCCAGGGTCTGGGTGACATGACCAAGATGGCCACCATGCCCATATATTGTAAAAACCCTTCAAAAACCTTCTTCTCCAGAACCAAAAGGCCTTTGACCTTGAAACTTGGTATGTAGCTTTGGGCATGCAGGCCCATCATAGTTTATACAAATGATGACCTTGGGTTGACCTTGACCTAATTTATGTCATGGTCAACTTTGGTATTTTAGGCTTTTATATGGGAAAACGCTTATATAGTGGATTTCTCAGGAACTATTTAAGTCTAAGGTACAATATGTGGTATATATGGTCAACTAAATGACCAGATGAAGATATTATGTTACTGAAGGTCAAGGTCATTTTGTCGGTCTGTCCTTCATCAAGATTTTCAAACATCTTCTCCTCTGAAACCACTGGGGAGATTGAAGCCAAATTTCATATGGTGTCTCAGTGGGATAGGGGAACGAAAGTTTATACCCGGGGTCTGGGTCACATGACCAAGATGTCCACCATGTCCATATATGGTAGAAACCCTTTAAAAATCTTCTTCTCTAGAACCAACAGGCCTATGACCTTGAAACTTGGTATGTAGCACCGGGCATGCGGGCCCATCATAGTTTATACAAAAGATGACCTTGCATTGACCTTGATCTAATTGACATGGTCAACTTTGGTATGTTAGGCCTTTATATGGGAAAACTTTTTGTCACTGAAGGTCAAGGTCATTTTGTCGGTCTGTCCGTTATCAAGATTTTCAAAACATCTTCTCCTCTGAAACCACTGGTCTGATTGAAGCGAAATTTCATATGGAGTCTAAGTGTGATCAGGGAATAAAAGTTTGTTCTCGGAGTCTTGACCAAGATGGCCGCCATGCCCGTATATGGTAAAAATCCTTCAAAATCTTCTTCTCCAGAACCAAAAGGCGTATGACCTTGAAACTTGGTATGTAGCTTTGGGCACTCAATCCCATCATAGTTTATACAAATGATCGTGCGTTGACCTTGACCTGATTTATGACACTGTCAACTTTGGTACATTATGTAGGCTTTTATATTGGAAAATGCTTAAACAGTGGATTTTTCAGAAACTATTTAAATCTAAGGTGCAATATTAAGTATATATGGTTGACTAAATGACCAGATGAAGATATTTTGTTGTTAAAGGTCAAGGTCATTCTTTGTCTTTTGTACATGGTCATTGAGATTGTGTCACCCGTCAACATTTTCAAACATCTTCTCAGAGGCAACTAGGGTCAGTTGAAGCCATATTTCATATGGAGCTTCACCAGCTTAAAGTAACCATAGTTTGTTCAGATGGTCTTGGTCACTTGACCAAGATGGCCACCATGCCCATATATGGTAAAAACTCTTCAAATGTCTTTTTCTCGAGAACCGAAAGGCCTATAACCTTGAAACTTGGTACCGGTATGTAGCATTGGGCACTCAGGCCCATCATAGTTTATACAAATGATTACTGTATTTCATATAGAGCTTTAATACTGGGTCAAAGGAATCAAAGTTTGTTCAGATGGTCATGGTCACATGAACATGGTGGCCGCCACACCCATATTATGATAAAAACCCTTCAGAAATCTTTGTCCAGAAACAAAGGCCCAGTGACCTTGTGGCTTGGTATATAGAATTGGGACTCAACATTAACCCTCAAGGGAGTGGGGTTATCTGCCCCTGCCCTGGTGCTATATACATGTATAAAAGCATTAAAATATATACCAGGACCAAGTGTCAGGTGAGCTACAGGACCATTGGTCCTCTGGTTTTGTTTTGTTACATTTTCTTAAGAAACTAAGAATTTTCATTTAAAGCCATGTACACATGCGTCGATCTGCACATGTCAGCCAACTTGCGCATATGCTAATTTTGCATAGGTGAACAAAAGCATAGGTAAGCAAATTTGCGTATTCTCAAATAAAAACTCACGTGAGCAAATCGGTCCATGTGTACAGGGCTTAAGTTCATCTTACATTGCTTATGGCTCTTTTAAAAAATATCTAGAATAACAGTTTACACATACTGCTTATAAGGAGTAATTAAAAGAAAACGACAAACAGTGGCGATTTTGATTTAAAGTCATCTGCTGCTAAGGAATATTAAAATTTCCTTAATTGGGACAAAATGTTTTGTTGAAAAAAAAATATTGATGGCGGATCAACAATAATACACACAAAGTGATGAAAATGACAGAATATCAGTTCTATATGACCAAATGCTTCGCAGCCCTGAGCTAGCGACCCAATGTCCTTTGTACATATTCTTGAAAGTCATGCAGGTCCCAAATGTTAGAAAGTCCAGTTAGTTTAGCTATATCACAGCATAATGTGTTTCTTGATGGGTTGTTGTCATTTCTGCATCAGATTTACATATCTTGATAGAAATTGATTGGAAGTGCCATGAAATACAATCTTTTTCCTGATCCCACATTAGAGAGACTTTCTATTCTTGGTCAATACTTGGTATCAAAAGTGGAATATATTTCCATATATTAGGTCTGTATTGCATTTTTGGATAGAGATCTTTGAATACAGTAGAGAAGCAAATAAAAATAGAGGGTTCTAAGATGATGTTTCTGTTCTTTCTCCTGAAAATTTTATACCATATTAGTCCTGTTTAACACCCCTGCGAGGCATTGAAAGGGATGTGAGTTAGAGCCAAAAACTGTTAAATGCTTACAGGTCTGTTAGTGTTTTCTTGGAAGCTGCCTTTCAGAGTGCTTAATCCAACAAAATATTTGGCGACCATTTAAAGGTAGGTTCCTGTACATTGGAATGCATCATAATTTTGATGATCTTTCATCCAAGTTGTTGGAAAGCATTTATAAAAGGGAATGAATAAGTTTCACTAAAAAGTGTAAATCAAAAAAATATTAGAAAAGTTGTTTTGCAAGGGATTTCCTAACTCTGCTTCGCACACCAGTTAGCGCTATTTTTAGTTCGCGCCAAAAATAGATAACGCAGCTGATGTCATGCTGCATTGCATTTTGGGATAGTTTTAACCCATCCGCCCTGCCAGGACCTCTAGGAGAGCTCACCTCTAGGGAAAATTGACCTTTGGAGAATGGCATCAGAAATCGCGCACTTATAGACATAATAAACATAGTTATTTTTAGAACTGGAATTCCAACGAAAGAAAATAAACCAAAGGGGAAAACGACCATTTTCTTCAACATCTGACGGGTTTCTCAGTAGTAACAAATTCAGAAAAATAAGAGAATTCAATACTGCTCAGAAAAAGACGAAATTATTTTGTGGACATAATTGTTATCGCTATTTAAATTGTAAAAATTTAACTATATCAGATGGTAAAACTCAATGTAATTTTGCTTTGTCTGAGCATTATAAACTTTCGATTAAAAAAGTGGGGAGGAGGAGGGGAGAGGGTGCTAATTAGAGCAGGGGCATTTTTCAAAATAATACAGTTTTGTGACTCCTCATTAGAACTGTCTCAGGTGCCACAGAATCTGTTCTTTAATGGAGTACATAGCAAAAAAATTCCTAGAATTGGAGTTGTGGAGTTTAAATTAAGGAATGAATTTCATTTTTCTGATGTTTATTGATGTTTAAACTACATTGGGTTGTGTGCAAAGTGATAAAGTGAACCCCAAAGAGGTTCATGTAAACTTTGCTAGCCACCCAATGTTGTTTATACATTGAAAACAGGATATACCAGAAAAATTAAAGTTCATTCCTTAATGAATCCTTATATTCTATCTGTCTAACTAGTTGTACTGCAACACCCCCTCGTGAGGATTGTCGGACCACAAATTTGCGTTAGGGGCTACAGTTGAAGCAGAAAAATAATTTATACACAGTTTTTCTACTAAATGCGGAACAGTGTCAACGACGTCATAATGTTGCCTACATCCAATCAGATTGGAGAACCATGGTTTATTTTAAAGTCACTTAACGTCATGTAAAGTCAAGTGAACTGATGTACCGTAGTTATTGAAATATAAACTACATTACATTCTATTAATGGTTTACCATTAGCCTTTTCAATCAATGTACAGATAATGTAAATACAGCTAAATGTTCAATACCCTTCTTTTCTTTGAGTTCACTGCATGCTCCAGCAGACTTTAAAAAAGTTAATGATATATAGCTGACTCCTTTTATCTCAAAGTCCAGTTGACCAGAAATTTTGCTTTGATGTATCAGTAGTTTGAGATAATATGAGTTGAAATGTTAAAGAATTACAGGAAATGTGTCCAAATAAAATAAGGTTATAGTACTTTGTGAATGCATGCTGTTTGAGATAATGAGAGTCAAATGAAGTCCTGACTTTGATTTGGACTTTAGCAAAATTAACCTTAAAGTGCCAAAAATTAAAATTGTTGGATTGGCAAACAGTGCAGATCCAGATGAGGTGGCTCATAATGAGCCACTTCATCTGAATCTACAGTGTTTGCCCTCTAGTGTTTGAATTCTCAATATGATATCACTTGGACGAAACATTTTTTGAAATTCAGCAGATGTAAATTTTGTCGTCTGCTTTTTGGCGCATCAAGGGTTAAATTGTCATCATACAGACTGACACAAAACCTTCCTATTTATTAATTGTACATAATTATACCATAAGATATTTTGGCAAAGCAATGCATATGATTTCTAATCATTATTGTAACTTTTAATTTCCTACCAAATATTATTTCTCACAGCAGATACCAAAGATATAGCTAGAAGACCATAAACATTGATTATGCACCAAAATTAATGATCTTCTGAGAAAATATGTATTGTTGTTTTTCATGCATTTCTGATAGCGTTTTTGTTTTTTTGTCTTTTCTTGAACTGTAAATTGATTACCTTTGTGGCTGTGGGTGATGAATGGTTGTTTTTCATTGACTACCATGTTGTCAGCACATTATTTGTTACTTTGCACCAAGCGAGAAGGGTCAAAATATCAGACTCTTTCTTGCTTGAAAAAATATCAAATCTCTCTATAGAAGAGGGGAGGGAGTCAGAATGAACAATTGACAATGGTTCTATTAGCTGTTTGTTTAAATAATTAAGATCAATGTTTTGGTGACCCAAATACCACATAAATCCTGATAAATGCTCCTGCCCAAATAAATGCCCCCGTCTCTTTTCCGAAAATATTGAGTTAGATAGCAGGAATTCATGCTTGCTTCTCTGGATGTCAGGTAGCTCATTTAAATGGGATCTAAGATTGTCTTAGAAGGAAAAACACTGTCTTTTAGCAAAATTTCATATATGCCCCTGAGTTAGGTATTTAGGGTCATTCAGGATCCAGAGACTGAAAAACACGGCTTTATAGCTGAATAAATACAGTAACACATGTAGCATTTGCTACAGGTGCCAATTCATTTGCATTGAAAGATTTTTTTGACATATTTTGGTTTAACAGATTGAAGCCAATACATTAGTCAAGACAGTGTGGGTCTGGGTTCAGACTGCACTTTTCTCACTGATCAGACTGCACTTTTAAAATGTCACTTGATCTGATTGCTTCTCAATCCCTTGTGTCTGATTGTCATTTTGGAGGCTTGCTTTATAGAATTTGCCTCTAAATGCCTTCCCTAATAAGATGGACCTCAGTCTTAGATGAGTCTCCTGGTGAGATCTGTTAATTAAATGCAAAGCCTGCATGGTCTGTTACTATCTTCTGCCATTTACATACTCCCACTCTAAACCTATAATATTGCAGAACCATTTCAGCCTATTACAGAAATCCAATGAAGTGGTTCTTTATTGAAGAGAGATAATGCCTAATTGACCAAACACTATGGAATTTCTATTGTCAACAAATGGTTATGTCATTCATCTATTGCCAGTGACATTTCGAGTGACAGACACATTGATTTTTGGTCTTTGATTAAGAAAACAATCAGTGTCTGAAATCATATTTGTCTGCTAGCTGTCATCTTATATTTCCAGCCTTGATCCCACTCACATTTTGTGAACAAATACATTTCACTTGAAAAATAACATCACAATCAGTATTCCAGCAGGCCAGATGGAACTAAATCAGATAGTGTTGCATTTTATGAAATGTGGGGGGCAGGGTGTTATTTGGAGCCTAACAAAAGATTACTTAAACAGCCACCGTCCAATACTTCTAATAAACAGTATTAAGATGAATGGATAAAATTTCAGAGGAAGCAACTCTACTATCCTTGCCTCCCTTTTCAGGTGGGGTCAATTCTTAGCAGAGCAAATTCTTTTCTTTGAGAGTAGACCTCATTTCGAAGAGCTACCTTATCCAGAAAAGCAAACAGGAATTCATGCAAGTTAATATGAGAAGAGGCAGGGTCCGTTATTAGAGTAGGGGCATCCTTTCATAAAAAGAAATGCCCCAGGGCATTTAATAGGATTGATACGGTAATTTGAACCCCTACTATACCTTTTTTCAGATTGGTGTCAGTATTATAGTGTGGATTGGTTGTGGCTTACTGTCTCTGGTTGGTGCCCTGTGTTACGCCGAGCTCGGAACCACCATCACAAGGTCAGGCGGAGATTATGCTTACATTCTGGAGTGCTTTGGACCATGTCTCGCCTTTCTGCAACTGTGGGTAAGCTGAACTATGGCTGGAGAGAAAACCAATCAGCTATCTTTATTGTAATCTGTTCAAAAGCAGCTCAGATCATTCGGCTGGATGGAGAGTTCTATAATACATGTAGATAAGTATCATTAAGGTCACAGAATGGGTACACTTTTATATTTCGGGTCATGGTAGTAATGAAAAAGCTCAATTTTATAGTGAAATAAACAGACGTAGTAATTTAAGACCAAGAATTATGTTTTCTTTCTTGTGCTCTATGCTTTCAAGGATAATTTTTCAGAACTAGACTTCAATCTAAAATCTGGAGAACTTAATGATTGGATGTTATTAAAAGTAAACAAAATTGGATACTTGTGTAGCCATAAGATATTTAGTTACACATGCAAAGTTTAGACATACAAAATCTTGGGGTATCTATTTTCGAGGTGTGCCAGAGCTCCAGGCCAGGAGGTTATAAAACTTGAGTACATTCTCAAAATCAAAATAAAGCACACTGATTGGCTGCTTTTGAGCATGCTCAGAAGCAGCCAATCAGTGTGCTTTATTTTGAGTTTACATTTTCAGAAGCAGCCAATCAGTGTGCTTTATTTTGAGTTTGAGATTATACTCAAGTCTTACCTTTATAACTTCGGACCCAGGTAATTTAGGAGGCATTTGATAAGTTTACTTTGTTTCAATTAAATAAAGTTGCTTTGGCCTTTAAGGGTAAAAAAAATTATCCCACAGTATTCGTTAATGCCCTCATTTCTGAAGCTTGTTAGCGAAGATGTGCTGACATATTATGCAAGATACTAGAACACTCTTCAGCAGTACAGCAGCAATAATATATTAGGGAGAAATATGAAAATTGTCCCAGAATTATCATCCTAAGATTTCTGTCTGATATATATAAGCTATATATTAGTGCTCCCGATAACAGGAATAATTTTCCTTGTTTTTCCTTAGTAACCACTCATTAGAAATGTCTCACAGAGACAGTTCTAGTGAGATGGTTCTATTGAGTGGTTACAAGTTTTCATTAAGAAATAAAAACAAATATCTCTGAGTTATCCTCACTACCCTACCCTATCTGGAGCTCTGTATATGAGCAATGACATAACAAAACCAACAAAGTGGTATGTGTGCCCAGCGAAGACTCAGGTCAGCCTTGGCATCAGCCCTGTCTGATCAGTCTTTGTTGTGTGCTTAAAGGTAGCTAAGGGTCTAGGCTACCTCCATGCCTATAGGCTGATCTTAGTCTTTGCTTTGCGCACATGCCACTTTGTTGGTTTTGACATGTCGCAGCTCATATGATCTGCATCTAATAATATTTTTCAGGTTAACTTGATAATCATCCGACCGACAGCTCAAGCCATTGTAGCATTAACATTTGCGTATTATGCATTACAACCAGTATTTCCTTCCTGTGATCCTCCAGAGGCTGCCACAAGATTGTTGGCTGCATTATGTATAAGTAAGTTATAGGCCTAAGTTATAAGCTTGGTCTCCATAAAATACAGTCTACTCCCGATATCTCGAACATTGATATCTCAAAATATCTTCTTGTATCAAAGAATGTATTTTCTGTTTTTGTTTACATTTGAACTCCTGTTATCTCAAACTACTGATATCTCAAAGTAAATTTTCTGGTACCAGAAAATTTACTTTGAAATATCAGTAGTTTGGGATGAAATTTGACTTCGAGATATCGAGAGTCGACTGTATGTTGTGGTTTCTCACTGTGGAGTGTCTTTATAATATCTTCATATTGAATAAGGCATGCAGAACATACTGTAAATACTGTAATCAGCTTGCCCATCCTCTCAGCATGATTAGTTTTTATTTTCAAGTACTGCTATAGTTATACGGCTGTAAAATAGGGTTTTCTCCTCTAGAATGTAAATTCTGCTAGTTATGAAATTCTGCTGAGAAATTGATTTTTCCCTTCTAAATCATTCGGAAAAATTTAAATCTGTCATATAAGACATATCTAGATTCTTTGGGGGGGATACCTCATCTTATAGCAGAATTACTTTTAGAAAGATTTGGATATTCGGGGTCAGTTTAGATGGGAAAATATCTGACAGCTGGTATTTTACAATATTGCATTCAGAAATAAGTTATAACAGTATCAATAAACTGTTCTTGAAAAAAGACACTGTTAAATATTGACCTTGTATCCAACATTTGTCAGGAAAATAAAATATTTTTAAACTGGTCTCAAATGTTAGATGTCAACAAAAACATACCTGAAACTTGAACTGAGCATGCAAAAAATATATGAGTGGCGATACGACAAAACCAACACAGTGGCATGTGTGCCCAGCAAAGACTCAGATCAGTCTGGACAGCCACCTAGTCTGTTCAGAGTCTGTGCTGTGCTCTTTAAGGGTAGTTAAGGTCTTAGCTATTTCCATGCCATCAGCAAAGACTCTGATGGGATTGGGTGGCTTCCTAGGCTGATGTGTGTCTGCGCTGGGTGCACATGCCACATTGTTGATTTTGCTGTGTCATGGCAGATATTTGCACTAGTTAAGATACACAGAAGGTTCAGAGGATGTCTTTGTAGTAGGGTCTCGCTGCTTGCATTTGTATTTGATCTTCTAGAAATGACTTGTGTTTTGTGAAAAGGTGCCTTCAGGCATGCACAGACATTGAAAACTCAGCTCATCCCATTTTGCATTTACAGTTTATAAATCCTTCAAAGGTTTCCCATGGCCTAGTGACCTTAGGAGTAGTGGGGGTTAGAGGCCTATATATGTGTCTTGGGCGCAGCATGCAGAAGGCTGAGCCCCTTCCTCTTCTTTGGCTGCCTTACCTTTCCCTGGTTTGAAAAGGGTATCCTTTTGCTGCTGGATTTAGAGAGATTTTTCCAGTCATCAGCTGCTCATCCCAGGTTCTAACCAGTGACCTTTCACACCATAGCTGAGTTACCTCTCGGAAAAGATGAAAAGGTTGATTTGAAAATGCGGTAATATCATGGCTTCCAGTCCCTTTTCATGTAGCACAAATCAGATACAATGAGCAAGAGACTGCTAAAATTTTTCAGTGAAAGTACCAACATAGGCAGTCTTTCTAAGAGATTCCAGTATTTTTGTAGAGAGGCAAGAGGATGCCATTTTCCCCTCTAAAGTATTTGCTTGAGTATGGAGACCTCGTAAATGTAAACTAGAATTAAGTGGTCATAGATTGGGTCACTGATAATTCAAATTGTAATTCAGTAAGTAATAATCAAACATATGTTTGAATAACCAGTCTGTTATTGTTGGACAGCGATACCTTGATTAAAGTTATCAACTATAACAGAAGTTATAAGGTTCTGTTTTAAAATAAACCAAATACTGTTATAGCCTTTTGTAGGTTAAACTTTGATCTTTGGTATTATTTTAAGATTGATTTGATTTAAGTTGGAATCTAAAATAATATCAAGAATTGAGAATTTGATAGTATCTGTTCTGTTGTAATCAGACCTGCATTTGACCTTGACCCCCAGTTAACCGAGATTTGTTTTTGTTCAAAATGTATATTATACTATATAAACAATTCCTGGTGTGATATTTCATGCTTGACCACAACTTAAGTTGAACTGAATTAAGGAAATTAGTATCCAGTGGTGGCTTCTAAAAAGGCCACATCAGTCAAAGTTTTGTCTAGAGACAGTGACATTACTACAATTTTCTGCAAACTGGGCCCAGCTATTCAAAACTAGTGATGTCATTAGTAAATGAGACGTTGCATTTTTAAATGAGCTGTATGCAAAAATGCTGCCACTTTTGCCCCAAAAATGTGTAAACGCTGCTCCCATTTGTTAGGCAAGAAAAAAAATATCACTGCATTTTCAGAGTACTAGATGACATAACAAGTACATGTCTATAACTTGTTAAGTTTACAACGTCAAAAAGTTGGGCCCTGGCATGACAGTTACTCACCATTGTCCAAGACTCCAAGGTTGAAAAGCAAGAAAGTCAACCTTGGCAGAAGCAAGAACAAACTGGTGTTCTGTTCTTGCTAAAGTAAATGGGTACATTTTCAAGGGAAGCAACTTTGCTATTTTCCTTTTTGCCACCTTCCTCAATGAGGACCTACTGTTTGAAAGAAAGAGTTTGCTTGTGTAGGAGTATAAGAGTTGCAATCCTCATTTGGAAGGGTTTTGTCGTCTAGAAAAGCAAACAGGAAGTCACAAAAGTTGTCTCCCTTTGGAAAAATGGTGAAAAATACATGGTGGTGTACCCATAAACATTAAGTCACTCAGATTTCTTAATTGTAAGAGTTAAAAAATCCTATGTATAATTTGTGTCAAGAGCAAAAGATTATCCCAGCAGGCACGTTATATGCCCAGTGGGTATCATACACTTCCTCTGACTAGGATTCTGAGTAAATATAGCACATTGTGAGTATTTATAGTCAGATAAAATTGCATATATTTCAAGTTCCATTTTTTAAGCTCAGCCCTTGTTTAGAAAATCCTCAGTAACAGTTTTTCTTGGAATAATTATGACCTATTCATGGTTATGCTGTACATGTCCCAGACCCTAAAAAAAACCCTAAAAATTCTCAATGCAGAACAATGTGGAACAAGTTTTGCAATATGTTTACCCTTAATGTTGGAGTATCTCAGTATTTTCTGTAATGGTCCATTATGAATCTCTGCTTTTTCAGTTTAAGAACTGCTTAATTAGACTATCAGGAAACTCTGCAAACCCTGACCAGACTGCACTCTGAGAGCAGCCTGGTCATGTTCTGCACTGTTTGCTTAGATATTTCTATCTAACTGCTTATTATAAATGTCGCAACTGCCTTATACAATACATAGAGGTATATTAAGATCTGATTTTATTTGTGGCTAAAATTTGGCATGTCATTATAAACAAAATAGTGTGATCAGGACATATAAACTTAAGTATAATCCTAAGCTTAATTGTATAAAATAAAAGATTCTTCACCCATACACAAACAAAACCATCTTGTGGAATCTGAAGAGAAGATAGAAAGCTTTTCAATTAGGTCTCACAGAGGTTAAATGTTTTGTGAACAATGAAATTAAATTAAGTTATGTATAAAAGTGTGAACCCAAAATTTTTGGCTCATTGGGACCCTGTTTACTTTAGTTTACTTTAAAGACAAAACAGTGTTGGCCTTATGTCAGTTTGAAAAAAGCTTTTTGTCTGTTTAACATGAATTAAAATTGGCCTAGATTTGAGACCTTACTAACTGACAAAAACTGTAAACATAATAGGTAAGAAACATTCGTTAATTTTAGAAACTCTGTAAATGACTCAAAGCATTTTATACTGACAGCATTCATAAAAAACAAGTTATACATGCACCTAAAATGCCTACATATTCATATCATATTTATTTGATTATAAGATGTTTTGTTATTTTCACTTCCAAAATAATCTCAAAGATCTAGATCCATCTTGTAAGATGGATCTAGATCTTTGAGATTGTTTTGGAAGAGAAAACCCTATTTTATAGCTGACTTACACAAGACTGATTTACATATTTGCAGTGATTTACATATTTGCAGTAATTTTGGAAGGGTAAACTCCAGTCTTAAAACCAAATATGTTTGGTACATGTTCACATTGTTTCCTGAGCTCCCGATCCCCTGTATACCTACCTACCTGTCCAAAACCTCCCTTTTCAGGCATTTTACGTGCAAAATGAGAAAGTTTCATGATTCTGAAGTGATCAGTGTACCATGTATACTGGATTTCTCTTTTTCAGTAAGAACCTATACATATGAGCCACGACATGACAAAACCAACAAAGTGGCATATGCTCCCAGCAAGAACTCAGATCAGCTTGGGCATCCGCCCAATCTGATCAGAGTCTTCGCTGCCTGCATGGTGGTAGCTTAGACCCTTAGCTACCTTTTAAGTGCGTAGGGAATAGTCTGATCAGCATGGGCAGATGCCCAGGCTGATCTGAGTCTTTGCTGGCACACATGCCACTTTGTTGGTTTTGTCATGTTGTGGCTCATAATACTCTCATGAGAACGAGTAGTATTGTGATGAGCCTTTTTTGATATTTCAGGTATATTAACATTTGTTAACATCGTGAGTGTGAAGGCAGCAACAAAAATTCAAGACATCTTTACCGTCGCCAAGCTTGTAGCCCTGCTTCTCATCATCATTACAGGAGTTGTTATGGTCGGACAAGGTAAACTTTTCGGAGTTCTTTATAAAATATGTAACTCTCAGACATTGAGATAGGATGGATGTTTAGGATAATTCTTATAAGATATTTTTTTTGTTTCTTAATGTAAACATGCATTGTGACCCCTCATTAAAACCGTCTAATCGAGATGTGTTTTTAAGAGGAAAAATGTTGAAAAATTATCCCTAAATTACCACTTTGTGTGAAACAAAAATAAAAAAGAAACATATCATTTCTACAGTATCTTGATCTGACTCTTTGTATCATGTTTCATGAACATGATCTCTGGATCACACCGGATGCAAGCCTTATGTGGGTGGGATTCCTTGATCTGGGCACATCCATTTGATGTGATACATAGAGTCAGAGCAAGTTATTATAGTAATGATAAGTGTACCTTATTATTACTTCCTTTTGATAGAATGACCCAAATATCTGAGTCAGTCTTATCAAATTCTGCTAGGATTTTCCCAATCCCAAAATCTAGATCCATCATTTTCCCTTCCAAAACAATCCAAAAGACTTAGATCCATCTTATAAGATGGATCCTAAAAACCTAGATCCATCTTACAAGATGGATCCCAAAAACTTAGATCCATCTTGAAAGATGGATCTACAATTTTGGGATCATTTTGGAAGGTAAAAACCTCCATCTTACAACTGAAGAAATACAGTGTATATAAACAGTAAGCCATAATTCAGTAAAACATTGTATTAAAAAGATAATTATATTTGTGTATCAGTGAGTTAGGACAAGGCTTGCGTCCTACTGCACTCTTGTCACAAAAGTACACAAAGCTGGCATCTTTATTTAAATGCCTGTCAATCTATTGAAAAGCTGGCCTCTCTTAACTTATCAGTAGATGATGCTTACTTGTAAAACACAATGAGATACCAAGTTTATCATGAGGAGGTCAAATTTGTTGAATGAATTGAATAAAATATTGAATGAGGTATTTCAGAAAAAGCTTTCCTAGGCTAGGGCATAATTTTGTTAATTGTGCATTCATGCCAGCCTACACACTTGAGCATGGGCAGCTTTCCCAGACAAAAAACTTTGTAGATTTAAAGAAAGAAAAAAATGAGCCTCAACATGACAAAACCAACAAAGTGGCATGCATGCTCAGCGAAGACTCATATAAGCATGGACATTCCCCCATTCTGATCAGAGTCTTAGTTGTGAGCTGAAAGGGTAGCTAAGAATCTTAGATACCTAGGTCCTTATGGACAATAAAAGAATCTGATCAGACTAGGTGAATGCCCGAGCTGATCTGAGTCTTTGCTGGGTGCACATGCCACTTTGTTGGTTTTGTCATGTTGTGTCTCAAATGTGATCTAAGACTGCAACTGTGCTAAGACTTGGTCTGTATGCCTTTACTTAACTCAAAGATAGGTTTTGTCACAATGCGGCTTAGTTTTTTTCATAGTCAGTTAAGATCACTGGTGTTAGATTAATTGATAATTATGAAAATAGGCCACATTTTGTCCCTAAAATAGGTTTGACAGAGCCTTGGTTTCAGCTGTGAGACTTTGAACCGTGCCTTACCAGTAAAACAGTGAAGACCCCATGCAGTCAGCTTATGAATCTGTGCAGTCTGATCAGAGTTTACCCTGTTTGTGTATTAGCAGTTTATGGAAATTGGGAAATCTTCACACACAGTAGCAATGGCTGCTCAGTTTACTGAGAAACACATGTTACACTTCATTGACAATCAGTGCTCCAGATAAGAAGGGGTAACAGGGATAATTTACGAATAATTTTCCTTATTTTTTCATAAAAACATATTTTGTGATGCCTCATAACCGTCTCGCCGAGACGGTTATAATGAGGGGTCACAACATATGTTTTCGTTGAGAGATAAGAAAAATTATCTTTGAATTATCCCTGTTATCTGGAATTATCCCTGTTATCTGGAGCTCTGAGGTCAACACTATGAAAAGGAATGAAGCATTCATTCGTCAGATGAGAGCTTTGTTTGACAACAGTTCCAAGATAGCTTTATATACTGATAAATAAACTTTTTTTACTGATAAATAAGACCTTATTACCTCTTAAAGATTTACTCCCTTTATAATAATAACAAAAATGATTTGATGAAATATTTCATGAAATACCTCCGACATGGTCTAACTATACATTTGAAATAGAATTTAGATAATAATATTTGAAAAAAGTGACTTTAAACATAAAATAAGATAAATTTTTATACAATCGCGGACCGCGGTTGAAATCCCATTATTGGACAAAAATAATTTATTCATACGTCACAATCATGTGCACGAATAAGAAAAATATCTCTACATGATCACATGACACACGTGGTCAAAATCAATATTCTTACAGGCTGTGAGGAAAAAGGTAATTTGCATTTTAATTTGAGGATTATTTTTCATTCCACATTTATCAAATAAACATGCATTTTCTCAAAACTTTTACGGCTAATTATGAAACTATTACATATTGTCCAACGGAATTTTGTTAGAATATTTGTTTCTGAAAACATGAAATAAACAAGGGAGACAATCTTTAAAAAGCACTACAGACTCAAATGCTTTGTCAAAAGCATTTGAGTCTGTAGTACATTTTAAGAGTAACTAAGGTACACTTTCTGGGTAAGCAACTATGTAATTCTCATTTTTGTCTTCCTTGACAAAGGGAGTCACCTCTTAAGGGAAAGAAATGGCTGATCTGGGAACAAATTCTTTTCTTAAAGCAAAGGACCTGGTATGATAAGGCCCATATTTGGCCCTCAGAAAACTCATTTTTCAAAAGTCTTATATCCATAATAAAAATGTATTCATATGAAAGTTCAAACCTTGAATGTAACAGCAAACACAAAATTAACCAGTTCTTGCACAAAATATTTGTGATATTTGTACTGAACATACCCCTACCCCCAGCGGATTCTGACGAAAATGACGAATTTGGTAGCCTTTGTGGCTTTCAAAATATATGAGCCCGGCCTCCAGCACATTTAATATTTTGTTTACATATAAAATTTTAATATATTTACGTGCCATGAAAATATCAAATGTGCTGGAGACCGGGCTCAATGTTTATTTTTAACTTTTAGTTACCAAACTGGCAGCGTTTGGAACATTTTCCCAGCGTTCTCAACATAAAAATGCCCCTATCTCCGCTAATAGACAAAATAAACATATGTTGTGGGTATTCATTTTCTTAGTTAGAACACAAGGAATAATCTGGTATACATTTCATTTTGATCTGTTGGAATTTTTTGGTAAAAGTCTCTGGACTTGCAAACTTGAGTGGGTGGGGTACCTGGAGAGGCCTTGGGCAGTGTACAGGTAATTAGCAGTGC
Organism: Ctena decussata; assembly: GCA_963989385.1. Taxonomy (NCBI): domain Eukaryota; kingdom Metazoa; phylum Mollusca; class Bivalvia; order Lucinida; family Lucinidae; genus Ctena; species Ctena decussata. The sequence continues at coordinate 75,757,112 of OZ022503.1, read as the reverse complement.
AATCTTACATATAAGCAGTTCATCAAAAGCCTGTTGTTAAGAGCTTTCAAAAGTTATTGTAAATGACTTATTTCTTGAAAGGAATATGTATTAAACTCAAATTTTCTCGCAGTTTTCCTTCGTTTTATTGAAACAACATAGGCATGTCAGAAATCATGTTATTCTGAGAATTAACAAACACGAAACATATTACTTTCGCTTGTTCTCATACGCACAAATAATAAGCAATAGAAACCATGCATTTTAAAGAGAATTTGAATGGGGGCCAAAAACGGCCCTTATCATACCAGGTCCTTTCAACATCATCATTAAATGGAATACCTTCTATATTAAAGCTTGGGACACCTAAAATAATTACCGTAATTGTTTTAAAATTGGAGCAATTTGGTTTTACAATGAAATGGTGCATGTAAAAGATGCAGCTGAAATGGCAAACCATGTAGACTGTGACCAGATTGCTCCATAGCAGTCTGAGGTCTACAGTGTTTTCTCAGACCTATCTCTCCCTATACTGAGAATGTTTATGATAAAGTCCCTTATCTGCATCTCCACACCGGGTAGGGGGCAATGGAAAAAGCTCGTGCAATCGACGAACACGGATCAAAAACAGTTAGAAACGGTGTTTTCGATTGCAAATTGGCAACAATTTGCAATCGAAAACACTGTTTTGCAATCGAAAACGTTATTTTTGATCCGCGGTAATCGATTGTTAAGAGCGTTTTCAATTGCCGCCTACCCGGTGTGATCTCAAGTACTTGCAGGCAAGAAGAATCCTCTCCCAGGTTTGTACTTTTAAACCCTCAGATCAGTCTTAGATAGTGACATTACAAAACTCTCAGGGTCTAATACTCTAAATGTCAAAGCTTCTTGGTTGACAATCATTTCCATTTCCATCACCGTATTTCAATATCTGATATTATGCATAAACAATCACATCAATAAAGCAAACACAGACTAAAATAATAGTCTTAAGGTGAATAGGTACACCTAAATGTTTTTCTGCCATTTTTACCAAGGGGAACAACTCCTGCGACTTCCTATATGTTTCCTTGGTGACAAAACCATTCCAGAAAGAGTCTTTTCTTTAAAAAATGCTCCCAGACAAGCAAAGAGGAGCAAATTCTTTCCTTTAAGAGTTGACTGCCAGTGAAAATGGAGACGGAGACAGGAAATAAAAATGACCAAGTTGCTTCCCATGGCAGTGTTTACATTCACCGTAACAGACATCTTTGGCAGCTCCAGCCCACTACTTTCCTTTACTATATTTCTTTGGTTAAAAGACGGAGGGTTTTCTCTTCCAAAACATTCCCAAAAATCTAGATCCATTTTATAAGATGGATCTAGATTTTTGGGATTGTGTTGAAAGAGAAAACCTTTCAAATAGTGGAATGGCATATTTGGACAATTCCGTAACTGGTTCTTCATCTTTGACTTTTGTCACACTAGTTTTCCCGGCAGGGGATGTTTACATAACAGTTATGCCTTGCCTTGTTGCCTTATATGGGGAGATACTTTTCAGTCTTGACCAAGTGGATTATCTACGGTTCAAATGGACAAACCAGGGTATGTACATGTATGTAGATCTTGCACATTTGGATCTGGTTCTGTACTGTTTGTTCAGGCATAGCCTGGGTTCGAAGTTATAAAACTTGAGAATAGTATCAAACTAAAAATAAAGCACACTGACTGGCTGCTTCCGAGCATGTGCTCGGAAGCAGCCAATCAGTGTGCTTTATTTTTAGTTTGAGAATGTACTCAAGTTTTATAACCTCTGGGCCGGAGCTCCAGTTACGAAGGGGTAACACGGATAATTAGGGATAATTTTCCATATATGTACATGTATTGTGACCCCTCATTTAAAACTTCTCACCGAGATGGTTCTATTGTAGTCATGCAACTCCTGACATTGCGTTCTGCTCTGCTACGCTACTGTGGAGTAGTGGTAGTGTAACGGTAGCAGATTCTAAGGCCCTATTTTGTAGGTCTAGTTCTATTGAGGGGTCACAGAATATGTATTTGTTGTGAAATAAGAAAAAAATATAACAATATTATCCTGTAATACTCCTCGTGTCTGGAGCACAGTGAAACGTTAAGGGTCTGTACGATTATTATTTTTTCAGGAGAGACAGAATACCTAGCTAACCCCTGGGAGAATCTAGATGGGGCTGAAGTTGGTGTTGGCTCTGTGTCCTTGGCCTTCTATTCTGGGCTCTTTGCTTATGCTGGATGGTAGGTTTGCAGTTATATGCAGAGTCCCTGATTGCAGAAAATTTGGGGCTGCAAATTATAAAGCATACATTGAGAGGTCACATTAAGTCAGCCTGACAGGGGCTTTTCATATAAATCATACCCTGTTATGTTTTCGTGGGCTGAAAAAAGAAAATTTTGAAAAAAAAAATGTGATAAATATATATATCACAAATGTTTTCATTTTGTCACTCCCGAAGATAAGATGTAATTCAGCTGCTTAAGACAGTCGGAAACCAGGAAAGAAATTGCTTCCATATTGGTTAAGAAGTTCTTTGTTGGGTATCACAGCAATTGCTTGTTTATATTTGGTTGTAATTACTGTAATATGCATAAGCATTTGGACATCAGAAATAATCAATTTTCCATTTGTTCCAAGTGGAAAATTAATTATTTTAGGTGTCCCAAAATTTAGGCTCATTACAGTAAATCTCGAGAAAAAAAAAGTCTTCTTGACACATAATTATAGATATAACAACATCCCAGAGGATGCACTTTATAACAGTGTAGATTGCATTCATGCTTGATTCTGTGCAGTGTGGTTAGCACACATGCTGCTCATACATATTATAAATAAGAACCATCAGCAGTAAACAATCCAGCTACGGTAAAAATTCTAGAAATAGGGACACCATAATTGTCCCAAAAAATGAAACAATTTGGTTTTACAATGCTTTAATTAATGGAAATATGCAGATGGAATTGCAAACAGTATAGATCTCAATCAGTAATGTAGAAAAAGAAAGAAAGTATGGTAATAATGTAGAAAAATGAAATTAAAAATCTAGTGATAGGGCTCCAAATAAAAGACTGACACTTGAGCATTAACCCACAAAATGCCAAAAAGGAAAACAGTTGGATTTATAAACAATGTAGATCTAAGTGATCTGCCTAATCTGAATCTACACTGTTTGCTCTCTAGTATTTGAATTCTCAATAATACTAGAAATGTTTTTCAGAGAAAAACTGATGTCCCCCCACTAGCCCATTTTCAATGCCTCCGTATGAATAAAAAACCTGTACAATCAGAATACTAGGCAAATTTGGAGAAAATCCATCCACTGGTTCTAAAGATATCCATCATAGATGACTACTATTTCCTTGCAAATGAGGTCAAAATCTAATCAGCTCTTAAAGTTGACCCAATGATGTATCCATGCAAGTTTGGTGAAATTCCATCCGTTGGTTCAGGAGATATAGTGAGTACAAGAAATTGTCATCTAAGTCTGCCAGTGACCTTGAAAATGAGGTCAGGGTCACCAGAATCTAACCAGCTCTTAAACTTGTCCCAATGATGTATCCATGCAAGTTTCGTGAAATTCCATCCTTTGGTTCAAGAGATATAGTGGGTACAAGAAACTGTCATCTAAGCCCTCCAGTGACCTTGCAAATGAGGTCAAGGTCACAAAACCATAATAGGCTCTTAAACCTGTCCCAATGATGTATTCATGCTAGTTTGGTGAAATTCTATCAATTGGTTCAAGAGATATCATGGGTACAAGAAACTGTCATCTAAGTCCTCCAGTGACCATAAAAATAAGGTCAAGGTCACCAAAATATAATCAGCTCTTAAACTTGTCCCAATGATATATCTATGCAAGTTTGGTGAAATTCCATTCATTGGTCCAGGAGATATAGTGGTTACAAGAAATTGTCATCTAAGTCTGCCAGTGACCTTGAAAATGAGGTCAGGGTCACCAAAATCTAATCAGCTCTTTAACTTGTCCCAATGATGTATCCATGCAAGTTTGGTGAAATTCCATCCATTGGTACAAGAGATATTTTGGGTACAAGAAATTGTCATCTAATTCCTGCAGTGACCTTGAAAATGAGGTCAGGGTCACCAAAACCTAATCAGCTCTTTAACATGTCCCAAAGATATATCCATGTAAGTTTGGTGAAATTCCACCCATTGGTTCAGGAGATATTGTGCGTACAAGAAATTTTCATGCCATTTAAGTCTTCCTGTGACCTTGAAAATGAGGTCAAGGTCACCAAAATAATCAGCTCTTAAGCTTGTTCCAATGGGATATCCATGCAAGTTTGGTGAAATTCCATCCATCGGTTCAGGAGATATTGTGCATACAAGAAATTTTCGTGCCATTTAAGTCCTCCTGTGACCTTGAAAATGAGGTCAAGGCCATCAAAATCTGATCAGCTCGTAAGCTTGTCCCAGTGATATATCCATGCAAGTTTGGTGACCTTCCATCAATTGGTTCAAGAGATATCATGCATACAAGAGTGTGACGCAGACACCGACGCACCGGGAACCGCACTGAAAACAATATGTCCCCCCTCACCTTTGGTGGGGGGGACATAAATATAGCTGCCTTGGACAAAAGAGTTTTTGAAATTTTGCAGACTTCTGCTTTTGGCACAATAAGGTTAAAAATGAAATACATTAGAAGTTTATGTTTCTTTGTATATTGCAGGAACTTCCTGAATTTTGTGACAGAAGAACTGATTGACCCTTATAGGTAGGTGACTTTTGTGTTCTATCTGTAAAAGGTAGAGATATAGACAGGTCATATGTTAAGTGAATGAAAATCTCACATTTTCTTTTCTTTCTCCACTGGTACAAATGTCAGGGGATCATTCCAGAATACAGAAAATTTTATTGAGAGTGTGTTCTATGGAGAAATTTGTCTTTTTTTCAGCACTGAGCAGCAATATTATAGCTTCACTTGTGCAACAAGTACATGTACGAGAAAATAGCTAAAATACTGCAGAACAGATTTGCAACTCGCATGTGAAATAGTTCGGGATGCATTTTCCCCTATTCTTCTTTTAAGTGGCAGAAAAACATGGATGTGTTTCCATACATCTTAAGATATGAGTTCTGGGGCCGTATTCATAAAACCACTTAAGTGGTTGCTATGCTGTTGCTAAGGCTAAATTTCTTTGAAGGAGATTCCCTACAACTATGAAATTTGCTCTGGAGGAACAGTCTTCCAAAGACTGTTCCTCCAGAGCAAATTTCATTGTTGTAGGAAATCTCCTATATAAAACTACTTAAGTGGTTGCTATGCTGTTGCTAAGGCTAAATTTCTTTGAAGGAGATTCCCTACAATTATGAAATTTGCTCTGGAGGAACAGTCTTTGAGGAGATTCCCTACAACTATGAAATTTTCTCTGGAGGAACAGTCTTTCAAAGACTGTTCCTCCAGAGCAAATTCCATTGTTGTAGGAAATCTCCTTTATACAAATTTAGCCTTAGCAACAGCATAGCAACGACTTAAGTGGTTTTATGAATATGGCCCCTGTTTCATAACTTAAATGTATTATTTATTACAGAAACCTCCCAAGAGCTATCTACATCTCCATACCTATTGTAACCTTTGTGTATGTGTTCTCCAATATTGCTTACTTCACCATTGTATCACCACAAGAAATGATGGATTCTAATGCTGTGGCTGTGGTAAGACTCTTTGTTTTGTTTTTAGATCGCCTGAACGAAGATCAGGAAGAGCTATTCCACTACCCCCGGCGTTGGCAGCAGCAGCATTAGCAAAATGTTTAAGTTTTACGTTAAAGTTTTTTATGTGTTGGGCAAGGCGCTGTCAGGCGAGCTATCCTGTCCCTGTGACAGGTCTTGTTCCCTACACCTGCCACTGTCAGCTGCCTCTCTGCCCTACACCACCTCCCTGCCCTACACCCACCTCTCCAAAGCTTAATGATTAGTTGAAATTGTCATAATACCTTTTCGAAGAAAGGTACTGCTCAGACAGTAATGGAAAGAAAAATGGTTTAACAAGTTCCAGTTTTGCCAGAACTTGTGTAACTTTGTATTATATAATTATATTTGATGAGTAAAAGTTTCACCCACCTCTCAGTACATTACAAGGATACAGAACATAATGCTATTTATATCTGACCATTGTTGGCTGATTATTCTGTTTTCTTCGCATCCTTTGATAATGCTGTATATAGCTCTATTGGCTGTCACTGTGAATTTATATCGGAATAAAAAGATTCTATAGTGAATTTAATGCACATTTTCGCTCTGTGTTTTTGTTTTAAGGTAAGAATTTAAGTACATGTATCAGTTTTGGAATTTTAATTTCAGAGAAAAATTTAAATGCTGTCTCCTATTTACATACAGAACTGTCAAAATAAACTTATGTGTTTGGGTCAGGATAATGTTTGTTTATTCTACAGTTACTGTCAGTCGAGGTGCAGGTGCAGTTTTCATATGCCGAAAGACAGGTATTCTCAAAACTGTTCATTTAGGCAAACAGTGAAGATTTAGGCCAATCCGCATCAGTGCATTGGCTGGTTCAGGCTTTTTCACTGCTTTTTCACTGTTTACTTAGCATATCCCAGCAGGCACACAACTTAGAAACAACATTGACTCAACACTGATTCAACGTCATGACGTTGAATCAGAGTTGAGTCAATGTTGATTCAACTTTGTGTGCCAGTGGCGTGCCATGCTCTGGCTCGTTGACATCATTTCCGTTGCAGACATTTGGAGACAAGGTGTACAGTTTCATGGCCTGGATCATCCCTGTGTTTGTGTCACTCTCTACTTTTGGAGGTGTTAATGGTCTACTATTTACCTCAGGAAGGTCAGTTGGAAATCAGAAAACAATAATATGAAAAATGTAATCAAAATTTGCCAGTCATGCAGAGCTCCTGTCAAGTTTAAGTTTTGGTTGTATTTTTGCGATAATTTTTGTTTTTAAGTGAAAGGGTACACAACAAGGGGAAGCAACTCTGCCATTTTCATTTTTGCCTCCCTTGTCATAAGGGGTCAACTCCTAAAGGAAAGAAGTTGCCCTTCAAGGAGTAATTCTTGCTCATCAAGGAGTAAATCCTTTTCTTTAAGAGAAGACTCTTTTTGGAAAAGTTTCTTTGCCTAAGGAAGCAAACAGGAAGTCACAAAAGTTGTCTCCATTTTAAAAAAAATTGAGGTGTACCAATACACCTTAATAGTCACAAATTGGTCATTTAAGAAATAATTTTCCTAAGCCATGAATTACCGCTGTTTAACACGTTGTTGGAGGGGAGATCACTAAATATTAATTCACAACAGCAAAGCCGAAGTGATTTGATATCTGCTCAACAACACATTTAATCAGCAATAGTTCATGGGTAGGGAAAATTTATTTCAATTCTAACATTATACAAAATGAAACTGCAAGTTTATCACAATATTTTCTGAAGGACTAGTTTCGAGGCAGACGTCAACAGAAGCCAATGTTTACATTCAATGTTATCAAGGGGCGAAATTGGCATGTCTTAATGTTAGTGACATGAATTATCACGTTTTTTCATACGATGCCGCTCCAATGCTTTAAATGGGGAATAAGTTAGCATCCTGATATAATAGTAGATAAATCAGTTGCAAGTAGATATGAGCTGCGACCAGAGAAAACCAACAATGTGGTTGTGCGCCCAGCGCAGACTCGGATCAGCCTGGGCATCAGCCCACTCTGATCATAATCTTCGCTGTCCGCAGAGCAGTAGCTTAGACCCTTAGCTACCCTTTAAGCGCTTAGTGAAGAGTCTGATCAGACTGGTTAGATGCCCAGGCTGATCTGAGTATGCCCTGGGCGCACAACCACATTGTTGGTTTTCTAGTGTCGCAGCTCATATATCATTCAGGCTCCCCTTTCATGACCTGATCTACTTGAAAACTGACCTTGAAACTAAATTGTTACTGAACAATTCACTGCTAGAGCTGATCTGTTTCTTAGATAAGAAAACTTTCCCTAGAATTATTTTCAAAATCCTGCCTGACTTTGAGCTCTGTGATTAAGTGGTATAGGTAGGCTGCCATGTTTTTGGACATATTTTAGAAGGACGACAATTATTTTGATCTGTTTGCTTCCCCGAACAAAGAAGCCCAGGTTTAATGTAAATTTACCAGTAAATGGTGTGACACACACTTTCTGATAACACAGATTCTGAAATATATTGGAGCCCCAGTAGCTCAGTTGGTTAAGCCCTGGCCTACTGATCTAGCGGTCGCGGGTTTGAGCCCCACCAGAGGCAGAGTTCTTTCCATCGTAAACGTGGTTCCATTGCACACAACCCATCGTCCTGATATGAGTGAAATACTGTTGAAAAGGACATAAAGTTGCAAGTTATCCATCCATCCATCTGAAATAAATTGTTGATACATGATAAATAAGGATTTCTTTTTCTATTAATGTATTTATTTATTTATTTTCATTAAACGTACAGATATATCCAGTCAACCTGGGTTTCTGGAATTTCCTCATCAAGTTTTAATTTCTATGTACTATATTTAAATATTTCCTATAATAATTGTCATGAATGTCATTTTTAGAGCTGTAGACAAAATAACACTTGATCACTTATAAAAGTACATTTAACATCCTACATATTTTACCATCTCAGATTATTCTTCGTTGGAGCCAGAGAGGGACACTTGCCAGAGTTTATGTCAATGATTAATACCAAAAGATTCACACCTATGCCAGCTATGTTATTTACAGTAAGTAGAAAATTTAATAATTACACGATATTTAACAATAGAAACTTGATCTAACCCTATGTATCACATCAAGTGGACCATGCTCGAGCCAGTTGTGATCCAGAGATTGAGTTCTGATAATTTGAGGGTCAAATCAAATTATTGTAGTAATGCAGAGCTCTAGATGAGAGGGAGTATTTCATGATAATTAAGGATAATTTTTCTTATTTCTTATTTCATGATAATTAAGGATAATTTTTCTTATTTCATATTTTGTGACCCCTCATCTGAAACGTCTTATTGAGACGTTTCAGATGAGGGGGTCACAACGTATGTTTTTATGCAGAATCAACAAAAATTATCCCCTATCATCATCAAATACTCCCTCTTATCTAGAGCACTGAGTAATGATATGTTTATTTTGATTAAGTATCCATCTCTCAATTCATTTATGTAGATGAGTAAAAATGTTGGAACGTCATGCGTAACATCTTGTTTGTTGGCACTATGTCTTTACAAATGAACTGTATTTGATGTTGTATACCCATTTTGTATTTTAGTCACAGGAATATGATATCAAACTATATTATTTCAGGGTGGTTTATCCATGCTGATGTTGATATCTGATGACATGTATGCCTTGATTAACTACATGAGCTTTGTACAGTGGTTATCAGTGGGAATGTCTGTAGCTGGCATGCTGTACCTTAGATATAAGAAACCAGACTTACACAGACCTATACGAGTAAGTTCTTATTATATATAAGCGTGAATTTATGACATATATGATAGGTATATAGTATGGTTCTTGGCTAATGCAGGATAAAGCTCAGATACAAATGTTATGGTTCCAATTTTTGAAAAACTGAGGCGCTGTTTTGTATTTAATATTCCAGTGCTGTTACACCTCACAAAAAGTGGAAAATAATTGAAACTAGTTACTGTTTAAGCTAAAATAAATTGTGGCTAAGATGTCCAGGTTTCACTTTCCAGAAAACAACTAAGAGCTATATTTTTAAAGAAAAATTATTATTGTATGACTGTTTTCGCTGAACTTTGGTGGATTAACACTACACTTTGTCTAATAGTTTTTATATACATTTCCCAAGCCACTATAAAGGTGTTGATTAACTGCTGTACTATACAATACTTCTACCCTCTGAACTTAAGTTGATTTTCCATATGCCTGTAGTACTAAGGGCTGGGACGAGTACCCGAGTTCGGGTCGGGTAGACCAACTGCCCGGGTACAAATTTACTACTCGTTACCCCGAATGTTTATAATTATGTAAAGTATGAATATTATATTTTAATAGAATTCCAAGAAAAAAGAGCAAAGTTCAGTGTGATTTCAATTATATATTTCCAAGCTATTTTAGTATATTATAACAGGGAGATTTCTACATTTTCTTACCTTTCCCATGCACACATGGGCTAATGATAGATACCTTACTTATTATTTGATCTAAATGTATATTTTCTAGCTGTTGACATGCTGAAAATGCTATGGTAAAACAGGTACCCGCGGGTAATAGGGTCTCGGGTACCCGGGTACAAAAATCTCTACCCGTCCCAGCTGTAGTAGTACTATACAAAAACGTACTACTATCTGAGCTGTGATGGTTTTACTATACGCTTTTACTAGCAGTTATTACATACTGTCCCCATTTACTGCGGTCTTGGATAATTTGGTCAAGAACTCATCCCAATAGGAAACTTGTTATTGATCAAATTAAATAATTTATGACCAGTGTTTAGATTGTGCAAACTGTATAACTGTAATATTTGCTTCATGTTTAGACCAGAGCTCTAGATAAGTGGGAGTATTTGGTGATAATTAGGGATATTTTTTTTTATTTCTGCATAAACGGTTCAGATGAGGGGTCATAATATATGGTTTAGATGAGAAATATGAAAAATTATCCCCAATTATCATTAAATACTCCCTCTTATCTACAGCTCTGTAGATGGATGTGTATTGTGTAATATTTTACCATTTCTGTTTCCAGTTCAACTTGATAATCCCAATAACATTCCTTGTTGCTGTGATATTCTTGTTGATTGTACCACTGTTTGCTGCGCCCAAGGATACAGGAATGGGACTACTTCTTGTCTTGACGGGTTTACCCGTTTACCTCATTGGTGTACGCTGGAAAAGTAAACCCAAGGCATTCACAGATTTCATAAGTGAGTAAATTTGATTAGGCTGTATATTTGTTTATTTGAATTGAAAAAAAAACGTATGGTTATGATATTTTCAAACCCATTTAAAAAATAAATGACTACCATGGTTTATGTGGGTCTTCTTTGTTATTAGACTTCTCTGTAAAATAATATGTGTTAAAGTATTTTCCATAAAATTTTAGGCAGCAGGAAAGAATCTGGCTTTTGCAAGATTAGACTAGTTGTATTATTCAGGAGGTTTAATTTATTGTATGGGCAAACTGTGCATGTTCTGACCAGACTGCATTCTGGTCTTGTCCTGTATTGTTTGCAAGGATGCAATAGACCCAATTTCAGGGGCAATCACTTTGCTGGAAATAAAAGCCTTGTGGCTTCTGACAGTCGGCTTTTAAAGGAACGAATTTGCTCTCTCTAAGAATACACTCCTTTTTAGTGGGAAGAGAGTTGGTGGAAAAGGGGGAGGGCTGCTGTTCTTACAAGAAAACCAACACTAACCTCATTAAGTAGTCTCCCCATGAAAATACATGGTTGAAAAACTACATAGAGGTACATCAGTTTACACTAATTTTATCTCTGTTTCAGCGTCACTAACACAGCAAGGACAGAAAATCTGTATGGTATGTTCAGAAGAATTAGAAGAGAAAGTAAAATCCTAATGACAGCTTTCTCGTAGGAATTTCACACACACTAGACTAGCATTGTGAACAAATGAAATAGGTGGATGGGAAATGTGCCTTATTCTGGATGCTTTGTAAAGACCCAGTCCAGTCTGTGCCAATGCCAAATGCCATGATTGCAAACTAGAGTGAGCAGGGATGTCATAAGCTTTGGCCGGAGAAAGGTTGCCATTATCTTTATGCTTAATTGGCTTCAGAATGATACAGGATGTAGTAGGAGTTTCTTCGGGATGAGGTTGGGTTGTTGTTGTTGGGACGGGTGGGAGTGGAGGTGTAGGGAGGTGGGGGGAAAGGGAAATAGTCCAAAAACTTTTACTACTGCCTACCCCTACTTCCGTAGTGTGGAGCTGCACAAGTATTAGATAAATTTTTCTTTTCCATAAAAGCAATTACTTTGGCCACTTATTACAACCACAAATAAGTATTGATGAGGAGCCACTACATATGTTTTATTTAATTTGAAATGAGCTCAGAATTGTCATCAAAACACATCCTCATCCGAATATGTAGGTCAGTGTGATATAAGGGCATTGTACTTCTGTGAATGATATTGTCTCAGGCCAGCCAATGGTCATGTCTTGCATAACTTGCCTTTTGGATTCCCAGGGGATCCTACATTGTGTGTTTGAGTAACATTCTGTGGTGACACTATGCATATGTGCAGACTGGTTTCAAGTTTTTGTTGTGTGCATGTTATGCACACAACAAAAACAGCAAACCAGCCTGTACAAAAACACTAAGGGGTTATGAGACTGGTTCTGTTTATAGTAGCTTCTATGCAGGCTTGTATGGGTCTTTGCTTTTTGTATACTGCATATCCAGCAGGCACTTAACGTTGACATAACTTTGAATCACGGTTGATTTAACATCTTCATCATTGTGTGTCCACTGGGTAGAGGTCAGTTTCCTACATGATGTAGTAGTCACTAAATTTACATAGAACATGTCAGACATGGGTAATTGAGCTTACACAAGAAAATCTCTGCTTTACTTTTAATCTCAAGTTTTGAGATCTGTTATTGGCTGATCAGAGTTTCAGCTAGTCACCTTACATGATCTCTGGATTCTGAAGGAGATGCACTTGAACTGGAAGGACAGGTTTTGGGCCCAAGTTGTTCAAAACTAACGACGTTGTTAGTTATCAAGACAAGACATTTTCAAATATAGGCAAAAATGATGCTGTTATATTGTGCATTTGCTGAAAAAATGAAAGGAGCTTTTGCAGTGAACTGCAAAAGCTCCTCCCAATTTTATCTGCAAACAATATCAGCACACAATTCAATGTGTACTAGAAGACTTCATAAATTCTATACTAACAACGCTTTGAACAACAGGGCCAAGATAGGGTGATCATAAAGTTATAGGAAGGTTTTGTTTGTAAAAGATGAGTTTTCAAGTGAGATAATTCAAGCGGTGAAACAGGGTAGTGTAATATCTCATGAAATCTTCCACATTTTTATTTGTAGTATTAATTAATGAAATACAATATTTGTGATTTATGACACAAGTTGAGTTTGAGATGTTTTAACGAGTTTTAAGCACTGTATGACAGTTTTTAGAAAGCAGATAAATGTAGAGCTTCAGATAAGAGAGGTTTTTATGATAATTACAGGATAATTTTTCCCATGTTTTTTTATTGCAAAATATATATTGTGGCATTTTACTAGAACTAGAAATGCCTCACTGATAAATTTCTAATAAGATTTTCTCAATATAATTATGTCAGAATTGCCATTTTTGTCTTGCCTGGGACTAGCAGAAGGGAGACATAGGTATTACTTTTCTGGTGACTTTGTCAGCATCATATTTGGCAGAGTAAAAGTTTTGCTGAGTTTTTATGTTTAAATCTATTTTATGACATTACGCAAACAGGTAAATCTTTGTATTATAATTTTGTCAAACGTAAATTTCATAGAGAAATTGGAACAATTATTCAGAATTATCCTTACAAAACCTCATCATATCTGAAGCCCTGAAGTTTCATGTACCGTTGTCTGAATAGTTGATGTATTATACAATCAAGCATAGTATGTTGGCCCCTTTATGCCAAGTTTTGAACATGAGTGCATTTATGTTGGTAATATCATTAAGTTCTTTTTTTTTCTCATCATATGTATGTATGGTCTTCATACATTGTATTAGATGTATTTGATTTAATGCTTTATTTGTTTTAATACTGGGTTTCCTAACAGCCGGAAGGCCACTCACATTTAATATACTAGATGTATAAGTGTGGTCTGCATACATTGTATTAGAAACATATCATACTTCGAAAAATGCATGTTATTCTAATACAGTATTATTTAGTTTAATCCATTTTGGGGACTCACGCAAACAGTGCATACCTAGTTGAGACGCCGCAGATTGTGGCATCTGAACTGGGTCTACACTGATAGCTTACAGAAATTTCTATGTAATATATAAAATAAAAGTGAAAACATTCACCAGAAACCCCTTAAAACTACAAATGAACCCATCCAAATAATAAGGATGGGTAAGTCCACTAGTCAAAGAAGAATTAAGATTCTGCAATCATTGGTTGTAAAAATCAGACAGCTGAAACTTATTTAGTATAAGATATTACATTTTTTCATTTTTTTAAAAATACAGACAGCTGAAACTTATTTAGTATAAGATATTACATTTTTTCATTTTTTTAAAAATAACATATAATATGTAAACATATTCGGGGGGGGGGGGGGGGGGTATTTGACAGTGCTCCAGATAAGAAGAGGTAACAGAGATTATTAAAGGATAATTTTCAAAATTTCTCCATAAAAGCATAAGTTGTGACTCTCATTAGAACCATCTCATTGAGACAGTTTACATAAGGAGTCACAACATGTTTTGGATAAGAACTAAGAAAAAGTATCCTTAAACTATCCCTGTTACCCTTTTTATCTGGAATGCTATAATCTTAAGGCAATAAACAAGTCGGTAAGACATAGCCCTCTTTTGACTTCTTGTTTGTTTCTTGGCCTAAAAATGATTGAGCCGCTACACAAGAAAACCAACAAAGTGGCATGTGCGTGCAGCAATGACTCCGGTCACCCTGGGCAGCGGGCTAGTCTGATAAGTCTTTGCTGTGTGTTTAAAGTGTAGGTATTGGTCTAAGCTAGTTTAAAGTGTAGGTATTGGTCTAAGCTAGTTTAAAGTGTAGGTATGGGTCTAAGCTAAGCTTAGCTTCATGCTGACAATGAAGACTCAGATCAGACTGGGCGGATGCCCAGGCTGATCTGAGTCTTCACTGGGTGCATATACCACTTTGTTGGGTTTCTGGCATCACATCTCATATTATTTATATAGTACCTGTTACTCGTAAGTCAGGGTATTTACTGATAGATATACTTATACTGTACACTGTATATGATTATCTCAGTATCTTCAGATCTTAGATCTCTAAATTTTTGGGGACATATCTCAGTATCTTCAGATCTTAAATGTCATAATTTTTGGGGACATACTTCTTGGTTAAGATATCTTCCAAGTTTGACTAGCTTTGTTCATTAAAGTGGAAGGCAGATAATTTGTTCATTTAGCATCCCCCCAAAGTTTAAGGTCTTATCTGGAATTTTATAAGCATAATTTAATGATAGTCCATGACGTCCATATTATCTTATCTATTCTTTTATACAGATATACATACATGTAATATATTCATGCTATAAATATATTTGTTTGCATATCTTGAGTTTATGTTGTGTTTATGAGCTTGTCATGAGAAAAGTGTTTATTTTATATGTGCAAACAAGGTAGACTCAGATCAGTTTTTGCCTTTATGTGCAACAATGGCTCTGTCTTCAGCCTTTGCTGTATTGATTTTTAGGATTCACACCTGGCTAACTTTTTTCAAGGATGTTGCGAAATGACTGTTACAAAACTAAAAAGAATCAGTTACCAAACGACCTGGTCATCAGGTGGTTCGGTAACTATGACTCTTTTTCATTTCGTAGCAGCTCTTTTTTTGTTTCGTAACAGCCCTTGTATATACATAGTTAAACAGGGATGGGATTAGCTGATTGCAGTTGCAAGCAAACTGTTTCAGTTGCAAATGCATTATTTGCAAAAAAACTCCTGGTTTATTGAAAAAAAAAATACAGTCAACTCTCGATGTCTCAAAAGTCAAAGATCATTTTGAACTGCTGATATCTCAAAGTAACTTTTCTGGTCAGAGAAAATTTACCATGAGATAGCAGTAGCTTGAGATGACAGGAGTTGAAATGTAAAGAATAAGAAGTGTGTCCAAGCTATGTTTTTATGCCCCCGAAGGGACTTCGGGTGGCATATTATTATGCCCCCGAAGGGACTTCGGGTGGCATATTAAAATCGCACCGTCCGTCCGTCCGTCAGTCCGTCCGTCCGTAACAAATCGTGTCTCAGCCATAACTTAAAAACTACTAAAGCAAATTTGATGAAACTTCACAGAAAGATAGAGCACATTGAGAAGGTGTGTCGCGCACAAGAGTTTGGTTCCTATGCCAAAGGTCAAGGTCACAATTGGGTCAAAGGTCAAATCATGTCTTAAATCCTGTCTCAGCTATAACTTATAAACTACTGAAGCAAATTTGATGAAACTTCACAGATAGATAGAGCACAATGAGAAGGTGTGTCATGCATAAGAGTTTGGTTCCCACCCCCAAGGTCAAGGTCACTGTCGGGGGTTAGAGGTCAAATAGTGTCTCTGCGATTACTTTAAAACTACATAACTGAATTTCATCAAATTTCACAGAAATGTAAAGAGTAATGAGAAGATTTGTCACATATAATATCCATATTCCCAAACCCAAGGTCAAGGTCACTGTCGGGGCTTAGAAGTCAAATAGTGTTTCTGCAATTACTTTAAAACTACATAACTGAATTTCATCAAATTTCAGGGAAATACTAAGCATAATGAGAAGGTTTGTCACACATAATATTTATATTCCCAAACCCTAGGTCAAGGTCACAATCTGGGGTCAGATGTCAAATCATGTCTCAACAATTGCTCATAAATGTACTAAAGCAAACCCCAATTACTAAAAAGAATTCTTAAGCAAATTGTATTAAACTTCCTGGAATCACACCCAAGTTCAAGGTCAGTCTGAGGTCAAAGGTCGTTTCTCCCCAATTACTAAAAAGACTTCTTAAGCAAACTGTATTAAACTTCCTGGAATGGTAATACATAATGAGATGGTATGTCAAAACCAAAATTTAGGTTCTTGTTCCAGAGGTCAGGGTCATAATCAGGGCAAATAGGTCAGATTATATCTCCAAACTGACTGGAGACAGCTGAAGTGAATTTCATCAAACTTCACAAAAAGGTAAAGCATGATAAAAAGGCATCTCACTTGCAAGATTTGGGCTGCCTTGCCCAAGTTCAAGGTCACAATCAGGGTCAAAGGTCAGTTTAAGGGGCCTTCGGGGGCATCTGTTACATACTGTAACATTTCTTGTTTTGATATAAGAAGGTGCTTTGAGATACCAGTGTTTGAGATAAAGAGAATCAGCTCTACTGAAAAAAAATCCAGTGCAAAAAAATCTCGAAAATTGTTCAGCTAAAAATATTTTGCATGTTTGATTTTGTATACGGTAGAAGATTTAACAAATGAATGATAAACGACTTTGTTAAGCTACAGTTGAGCCCAGGGGCCGTATTCATAAAACAACTTAAGTGGTTGCTATGCTGTTGCTAAGGGGACATTTCTATGAAGGAGATACCCTACAACTATGAAATTTGCTCTGGAGGAACAGTCTTTTTAGACTGTTCCTCCAGAGAAATTTCTGAGTTGTAGGGAATCTCCTTCATAGAAATTCAGCCCTAGCAACAACATAGCAACCACTTAAGTCATTTTATAAATACGGCCCCAGATGTACAGAATGATAAGAGTCTTCAGTGGTTGTACATACAGTAAGATACCCTTTTCACATAGGCAAGCTCACATATATTATTATGACATGCATTAAATGTTAAATTTGTTGTTTATAAGAAATATGAACTTACAGTTGATGTACCTAAAGCATTTATTATTTTACATTGTTTTATTTAAAATTATTTCAGCCACACCACGAGAAAACCAACAAAACAGCACGATTTTGCTGCTAGGGGAGGCATCTGCCCAGTCTGATCAGAATCTTTGCTGACTAGATGGAGGTAGTTTAGACCCTTATGTAGCCTTAAAGTACTTAGCGAAGACTCCGATCAGACTGGTCTAGCTGATCGGAGTCTGTGCTGGGTGCACAACCACTTTGTTGGTTTTCTCATGTCGCGGTCATTTGTAACAAGTGTTTTAAGGTGTGTGGGCACACTGCCATGTTTTTCCAACATATTGACAAAGGGGAAGAACTGTGCCACATCATGTGACTTCCAACAATGTGACAGATTTGTTGTGATATTCAGATTGTTCATATCGCTTACACAGGGTCTATAGAGACCTCACTTTGACAATATGGTTTGGGCTAATTCCATAAATTGCTGATGTGACAAGTGAAGGCTCTGATCAGACTGCACTTGTGTGCAGTCTGATCAGAGCCATAGCTTGTTACCATTGCCACATTGTTGGAAATCACATAATATGGCTTAACTGTGTTTTCCTTTTCACTTCCCTAGATAAAATACTTAACCAAAGAGGTGTGTACTCTTAGAGGAAAGAATTTGCTGCTAGGGGAGATAATCATTTTTCCCTCTAAAAGAAGATCCCTATTGAAAAGTGAGGCAAACGTGAAAATAGCAGAGTTGCCTCCCCTGAAAGTGTGCCCATTTACCTTAAAAATGTATAAGCTTATTTTTACCTCAGGTATAGGCACTAAACAAGCTGAAATTTTTGGGACTCCAAAAATGTATAATGTGGTATTTTACTGGAATTTCATCTCCAAGGCAATTTTAATGACATGCTACTTTATATTGTTTGTGGGAAATTAAGAAAATTATTGCAAGTTGTGCCCAAGAATACAGCTTGTTTGAAGCCCTGCTCCAGTTGTTGATGATTTTTTTTAATGTAAAATTTTCTGTAAATAGTTGTTTACCAACCAGAGCTCCAGATAAGGTGGAGTTTTGAGGATAATTCTGAGATAATTTTTCTTATTTCTCAATGTAAACATATGTTGTGACCTTTAGAACTGTCTCGACAAGACAGTTCGTCACAACATAAGTTTTTATGGAGTAATATGGAAAACTGTCCTTAAGTTATCCCTGTTAAGCCTTCTTATCGGGAGTACTGGCAACTGTTTTATGATGTTTGACAACCATTTTATGTTGTGTGACAACCAGTTTATTGTCTGTAATGTCTACAAACTTTTGAATCTCAGATTCTTGTTTGTTTTATTTTCCGAGAATCTCATCTTATTGTTTTTAGAATTAGCAAATTTTAAGTAGCAATATGTTATTTTTTTTAAGCTTTTGCTTTGCTAGGTGACTTTTATGATTAGTTCCAACAATATATTTTTCATGAGGAAATGAACTGCAACATGAGAAAGCCAACAAAGTGGTTGTGCGCCCAGTCTGATCAGAGTCTTCGCTGTCCACATGGGGGTAGCTCAGATCCTTAGCTACCCTTTAAGCATTTAAGCACATAGCGAAGCGTCTGATCAGCTTGTGCAGATGCCCAGGTTAATCTGAGTCTGTGCTGGGCGCACAAGCACTTTGTGGGTTTTCTCACGTCGTGGCTCAAATGAGAAAGAGAAAAAAGGCTTTCCACTTTCTAGACTTCTTGTATTGTTCGCTTGATAGAGTTGCGTCCATGTCATACTTAGTATTGTGTAAGTTGATCAAAATATTGCTTAGCATTGATCTACATATATGTTGATTTTAAACTGAAATAACAAACTTTGTTGTTTTAATTTAACTTGGAATTGTTACAGGTTGTTGTAAATATATGTTTGTGTAGACTCATGTTTGTATCAGTATGAGTGTTCATAAATGAAACATAATTTGGGTTAAGGTAAATGTTAGTGTTTATGTTTATGATTTTTACGTCACAAGTTATGTTCTTTTAAGTGAAGACATCTTGCCATTATGTTTCTTTATAGGCAGTGCAAAATTTGGGTGTGAAATTGGGTGTACAGATACAAATTCAGGGGCAGCAGCCCTGTCTTTTTCATTTTTGCCAAACTTCCCATTTTGGCAGGGGGGAGAGGGGTCAAGTCTTCCAGGAAAGACTTTGGTCCCTGAGGACCCAGTTCTTTCCTTTAAGGGTAGACTGCATTTTCCAAAGGCATTTAGGAGCAGCAGTAGTATACTGGATAACCCACTGGACTACCAATCCAGGGTTCTCAAGATTGATCCCCTTCTCCTTCAATCTTTCAGATGTGACCTTAAACTGAGGTCCTGTCTTAGTATGACCTAGTTGTTGGTGGCACTCTGACACTTATTGGCTTACTTCTCGATGAGGATCACCTTTTTAAGGAAAGAATTTGCTTCAGTAGGAGCAAATTCTTACCTTTTAAGAGCAGACCCTTATTGGAAGATTCACTTTATCCAGGAAAGCTAAGAGAAAGTCACAAAAGTCATTTCCTTTCATGAAAATGGCAGAAAAACAGGGGAGGTGGTAATATCTATGCACTTAATGTTTAAGCAATCTGTACAGACCCTGATTAGCTTTTTCCTTATGGCCAGTCTGATCTGGGTTTACAATGTTTGTTCAGTTATTCTGCCCAAATAATTAGGGTAAATTTGGGCATTTTGTGGCGTCAACTGTCAACAGCTACTAACTGTTTGAATTGTTAAATGTTTTAATAAATTAGTTGGCAGCTTTCAAAGTTGCTGGTCATAACTGACTCAAATTTTGTTGTAATAAAAGGTCTCAAAATCTGTGACAGTCATCTTGTCTTTGATCAACCATTTCAGTGCTAAGCATGACAGATCAAACTATCAATTTGTTTATCAATTAGAAATTCCAAAAATGCAGATTTGTCAAGGACCTAGTCGGAAGAAAAAATGCTGTTATGTTTGTTCACTCCAGAAGCCATGTGGCTGACACAGTTGTACTACTTACAGTTGTACACGTTCACATGAAATAATAGTTCCTCGTTCAATTTGAAATAATATCGTAGGTAAGAAAAATAATCAATCATTGGTTTTCAATGCCGATAGGTAAAATCCCAACCCTTTGACACAAGCAAGCCTCATTTCCGACACACCCCTTGTGCCCTTGAGTTGTGACATTCCTGTACGCATTGGAGACGAATAATAGATTTTATTTGTCCTTCAGGGAAGCAAACAGGAAGTCACTTCTAAAGTTGCTTCCCTTTGTTAAAATGGCAGAGCAACAAAAAACACAATTGTGTATCCATACACATTAAGAATAGGCAAACTATATAGAACCAGATCAGATTGTTTTGTAGGACCAGTCTGATCTGGGTCTACACAATGTCTGTTCAGTCATTTTGTCCACATACCTAGGGTAAAAGGGGTTTCAACACTGCTAATTGTCAGACTTCCCAAAAGAAACAAAACATGGATAAGACATAAGACAGAAGAAACTTTATCTAAAGTCAGTAAAGGCAGTTTCCAAATATACAACATATGCTAGGGCGGGTATCTCTCTTTCTCACCAATTTATGTTAAGTCCAGACTTTAATTCACATTACTCTCAAAATCAAAGTGGTCAGAAGTCCTAAAGGAGCAAATGATTCACCAAAATTTTAGATTGCGCCAATTCATGAATTTTTTTGCAAAAGTGCTTGATAGTCATCCAATTTAATCATTTTTAAGGTCATCAAGATGTAACAAGTTAAAAACGTGAAGCAATTTTAGAAGTTATAAACTGACATATTATCAACTGTCTATGGGAATTCATACCACTTCCATTTTAGGAGTAGTTTGACTTAAAGCCTGGACTTGGTCAAGACAAAGGCTATAGTTTCAAACTTCACGTGTATAAAACTGGCAAAATGAATAAAATGGAAGGTAGAAATGATTTATTTTACCAAATGTTTGACATGTTCCAGAAATCGCAGGGTGTGCCTGCTGGGTTCTTTTTGTGTTGTGGGTTGATTGTGCTTTGGGAGTGTAAGCCTTCCTTACTATCCTTATTTATACCTTTTTATACCCCGCCACACGATAGTGGCGGGGTATTATGTTTTCAAGTTGGCCATCCGTGTGTCTCCATCCGTCTGTCCATCAGTAGTATGTACGTCCGTCCGCACTTCGTTTCCGTTTGATAACTTAAGTATTTATTAAGGGATTTCATTCAAATTTTGCATAGACCTTTATATCAAGAATGTCTCGCTTTGGATTGTTAATGGGCAAATTTCGATGATTTCTGACTGAGTTATGGCACTTATCAATGTACAGAAATAGTTTTTGGCCTCTAGTGCATCTACTATTTGGAGTATCATCATGAAACCTAACAAACATGATCGTCATGAAACCTAACAAACATGATCGAAGTAACAAAAGCTTTGTATTAGAAAAGAAATTTTGTCCTCACGGGTTATCTGCCCCTGCCCTGGGACTATATACATGAGTCAAAATCATGAAAAAATCTATATAAAATCAGAGTTTGAAACAATATTTCTAAAACTTTCGGCAAATGATCAGAGTGATGAATGCCTGCTTTGAGGCTCAAAAATTTACCCCATAGGGGTGATCTCCTCCTGTCTCCAGGCTATATACGTGCATAAAAAGATTATAAAATCTTTTTAAAATCATAAACAGATTTTCAGAAACTTACAACTGATGATAGCATTAAAAGTTTCTTGTGGTGATCCAAATTTGACCATTATGGGGTTGTCTTCCCCCTGCCCCATGATTGTATAAAATCACAGAAATTGTATATGATCATAGTGGTAAGTGATTTATTGGAAGCTTATAGAAAGTGAGTGTCTTATCATGACAAAAGCTTTGGGGTCTGGCTGCCTTTGCCCTAGGGCTTTTCAGAGAAAAAATACATCTGGCAAAATTGGCGAATGAAATAGGTTTGCAGCGGCGGGGTATCACACAGTCATTTGCGATGCTTTTATTATATTTGAGGAAATGTGGCAGATCCCATGATAAAGGTTTGGGTGAATGAAAACTAAGGTACAGTAGATGAGAACTCAGTGGATCAGGGACCGACAGCGTTTTTCCATATACAGTCAACTCCAGATATCTCGAACACTGATATCTCAAAGTATCTTCTTATATCAAAGAATTTATTTCCTATTTTTATTTACATTTCTACTCATGTTATCTCAAACTACCGATATCTCAAAGTAATTTTCTGGTACCAGAAAATTTACTTTGAGATATCGGTAGTGTGGGCTGAAGTTTGACTTCGAGATATCGAGAGTCGACTGTACTGCTCAAAACACCAAATGGGAAAGGAAAAAATAAGGACTAAACGGTTCCAGATGTGCTGGCAAAGCCCATCCCTGTCCACTCTTTAATATTGTCTTCCCACCTTTTCTACCGTCTACCTCTTCTACTCTTTTTCTCGGCACAGCCGAGTATAATTTCACTTTTTTCCACATTTCACAAGACTTTATTGGTCAAATAACGCGTATGTCAAAATTTAGCCAATAATATCAAGATATTCAAAACTTTTTTTTTTGTTTTTCAGTGTCCATCTAGTTTCGGTTTGATACACACAGACACACATTGCATCATGTTGGTTAATGTTTTGGAATCTTGTCAGTCTCAAGGCGGTCCATTTTGGAATTACAAATTGGACAGCTCAATCTTGAGATAGGCCATTGTCGCTACCCAGTGTCAAAATTACGGTTGCGGGTGCCTACCGAGGCTCAATCAGTCATAGCTCAATCAGTCATATACATGAAAGTTATTGGCAGACTTATTACAAAATACACTTCCATATAATCTGCGGCAATTAACTTTTACCTCGTCGATATGTGGCCAAACCACCTTTAGGCCATGAGCCAGATATGGTTTACCTCCCCCCCAGGGGGAGTTTTGTAGACCATACTTTTCTTAAAGACCAGCATCTTAGAAGTATTTTGCAGCATGTTAGCCCTCTGGCGAGTGGGGCGTTAAGCTGTAACAGCCTGTTACATTACGTTACCCATTAAAATAATAAACATAAATTAATAAATATCAAAAATTATAAAAAATAGAAGTCACTTTCCTATGTTTAAAATTATAATGGAGTCTAATAGAACAATCCAATAGCTAAAAGTTATGATGTTTTAAACGTCACTTTAGCCTACGTGGTGTAATATACGTGACATTTTTCTTTACTCTGTATTAAAATTGCAATTTCCATCCAAAATACTTTCTTTTTGTAAGTTATTTCTTTAATATTAGACCAAATGTTTGTGTATTTGTTAAAGAAAATTTATTGATCTTTTCAGATCTGCAAAAATTATTATCCTATCTTGTATACTTTGGGAGTAATAGGATGTTGAACACAGTGACCCCTTATGAATGTTCCATATCACAATTATCACTTTCCGTATAATTCAAGCGCTTGAACTACACTATTGGAATTGAAAACAACAGTAAACGGTAATATTGAATATGCCAGCCTATTTAAACAGCAAGGAGCAGTTCAACAATATTTTGAATGCATTTTTGTCTGCCATAATGATCGATTATATACGTTACCTAGGGCTACTTTTGTTAAAATCATATAATTTGAAGATAGAATCATTTTATTTTCTTTGGTAGCAGGTTCTTCATAAAAAAATCTATTAATATAAGAGAAAAATGCATTCTGGTTTATTTTCTATGATTAGCTATTTTACTAGTAGTAACGTAAATAACATTAACCTTTAAAATATTTTATTATAATACCTTAAATCAGGTTTTTTCCACTGTCTCATTAAAAAATAACACATATAAGTCTGGGTGTTATTATGATATATTGTGTACTTGAACCTATCAACATTTCTCTCAGTTATTACTTTTAGGGATTAATGAGGTGTGTTTTATACGTGATTTAACACAGTATACTTCAAATTGTAATGTTAAGGGCATTGACATATTCTGCACATGTAAAACGGGTTTTTGCTGTTTACTTCGTTATCATATCAAAAATAAAAGTATTTCATAATGACATTGCCCAGTTTGTTTCTTTTACAAATTGTACATTTGAGTTCTAAAGACAGTAACATACCTGAAATTTTGTTATATACAGCTGAAAAAATCCAAAAAAATCCAAAAAATAAATAAATAAATAGATAAAATAAAATAAAAAATACTTTAGAACAGATAAAGCCGCAGCTATTAAAAGCCAGCATTGATTTTGCATATAGGGCTCAAATATAATGATATGCAATCAGTTTGATACCATGAAAAGCTAAGAGGTTTTGACGTGTTTAGTTTAAAATTATAAAATAATCAGTAATCAACAATGTAAACTGGAGTTCCACCTTGTTTATTGACATGATTTGTTATAGCTTTTACTTGCACACTGAAAAACTATAAAGCAGAACAGTAACCTGAAGTTTAAAGGCATAGGCCAAATACAGCTCTGCATCAAAGCTAATGTAGTTATTTGCTGGCAGCGTATACTTACTTTTGTAAGACTATTGTATATTTTACGTTACCAGAGAAAACAACATTGCTGAGTTACAGTGAAGAAAAAAAACTTTTGAAAATAATTAATGGTAGTGTCAATACATTGCTTTACTAAGTTCATTTATGTAACTAACAATTATGTGTCAACCAGGAGTTAGGAGAATAGTATCAGAAATATTTAATATAGAAAAGAGACACTGGCAGTTTACCAGAATACTGTAGCTATCTATAAATGCTATGTTTAAGATGGTCTATATTTCTATGCTTTTATTTCTTGCTCTTTAAAGTCTAACTACATTCAACCATCTGATAAAGAATCTAACTACGTTCAATCATCTCTTAAAGAATCTATTCATTAAAGAACATAAAGACACGTTTAGTTGTACAAAAATGTTTTTTTTTTCCAGGGACAGTGTTCCAGTAGCTCTGCACACATAATAAAATGGCAAATGAAAATGACAGAATATATTAGTGTTGGTCATCGCTATTCAGATATTTATGAGCAAATCTTAGTTGTTCTCCTTAGAATATATTTGCCTATACTGTGGTTATACGCTTTGCAGCATAATATTGAGGGAAAAAAAGAAGGACCAAACAAGTAACGTATACGACATATTTATTGAGAGTTTATGAATTCTTCATTTCCGATATCCTTAACTAGTAATAAAGTATTTCTGAAGAGGAAATAATCAAACAATAGAAATAATGCATACCTATACACGCCAAGGAAGGGCTAACCTACATAACTTTCTGCATTTGATCTCCGTGACCTTGTATTACCATATTGTTTACTTTTTAGCAATAAATATGGTTGTAAGTTGCTTATTTGTGATATCTTACTGCTTATCAAATCATCCTTGTCCAAATATGTTAAATATTGTTAAAGAACCAAGCCCCAATTTTAGTTGTTACATTATTGAAAATTGTCTGACTGAAATTTGTATTTTGTAACACCTTTAGTCCTTGACAGTAACAACAAGTGGGAATAAAACCATGGGGTTTGCAAAATTACCTGACCATTTGAATATTTGTAACAACATAATGAAAAACAGAACTCCTGAACAGGCTGAAGATTGAATGTTGTATGCATTATAAAGTATATCACTTTCTATAATCCTTAAATTTTCACATTGTTAACATTTTGTAATGTATTTGATGGCCGGGAGCTGCATAAACAGATCACATAGATCACAAATTAACATATAAGTTATGATCACGGGAGCCACACATATTTGCTGACCCATGTAAAGCAGTTACTGTGCAAAGAGGCTCGTGGCTGACAATTCGACTGACAGCATAGAAAAATAGTGTTAATGCATGCTGGCAGAGTTGGTACTACTTTTGATTGCCTTGGCTGGTAGTCACAGTTGCATATTTGTATGTAGGGTAGTTGAATGGCTCAGCCAACAGCACAGGTAGCGAAACTGGTTTTATCCCCATCATAACGAGAACCTAAATATTAATCAGTTGCAGCATATATAAACTTAAACTTACTTCATTTAATGCATAAAATTAAAAAAAAATCATTTTCTATGAAGTCACTTTTAAGTGAGACTGAATTGAAGGCAAGGTCGAACTGCTTCAGCTGTAACAATCTACATGTATGTGCGTCTTGCTGAACTCTTGTGGTTTTCAAAGAGCTAAATTTGCCATCTGACTACCAGTGGTAAGCTCATACTACAGCAATAAATACTTCATGCCGCCAGGGAACTAAAATTTTGATAACAGATGACTCACAAATCTTATTCCTCGTCATATTACAATTATGTAACGTAATATTACTGTTAGATTGCTTCTCAAATATCCACTATTAGATGTTTTCTTTTTATAGTTTTAGGACACATAACATGGACATTTCTTCATATTTACTTATACAACAGTATCTACTGAAGACAAATTAAAGATAACATTGAAATATAAAATGCAGCTAATGTTGGCTTTTGTAGCTTTTCTGGTCATTTTGTAGGTTAAATTCTTCAAAAATAAGATAGTTTCTATCCCCATTTAATGTATCCACTGCTAATTTAACTGCTGCCTAAATTATCTAAGCTGGGCATGAATAAAAGAAGATTGATGGAGCGCGTATAAACTTCAGTCCACCAATTCAGCGATTTAGTCTGATTCTGTATTCTTTTTTTTTTTTTTTGCATTTTTTGTTGTGGTTATATACGTTACATATTTATCGTGACTGCTGACGAGTTTTCTTTTTTTTTAATAGAATATTGAAAAAGTCATAAATATGACATTAACTTTTCGCTACACTTAAATTCTTAAAATTTGCTCCTTACATTACATGTATTTAGACACTGAAGGGAAAAAACGTCAAATACAATGTAAACTACGTTATACAGGCTAGTCAACTTATCATTGACAATGTCAATAACTTTGAAACAGTGATTTATGTACTAGCAGACAAAACCCAACATTATTTAGGGCGAATATTAGCATGTGTACAACAATGCCTATCTTCTATTATAACGTGAATATGTAAATTTGGGTAGTGTAATTGACGTTGACGTCATACGTTAACGCCCCTACGTACAGAGGGCTAACATGTGTCATTTTGTTTCTTATATAATGTAGTTTCAGAAAATCATAGGGTACAAAAGTCCCCCTGGGGGGGGGGGGGGAGGGGGGTCTATGGTCAGCTCAAGGACTACTTAGTTTTCTTTTCTTGACCATAGTTAGGAGTTCGCATGTTCTCCGATGGTTGCTTGGATCTTTCAGTAGTTACTCATAGGCTAGTGCCTGGTAGAGTTAAAACTATTTGACTATTACGGTTGTAGTAAAACAGGAAGAAAAAATAATCACAAGCAAGATGACAGGATGAATAATTCTTTAGTTCTTCAACCCGGATGCTTCATTCTCATATATCTATTCAGCAACATTTTGCAATAGCCGCGTTATCATAAACTGTGACTCAGCCAATGTCTAAACTGCAAAGATGCATATCAAACTACTCATCCGTTTACGTCAACAGTCCTGGACCTATGAGGACCCTGTACAGAAGAAATGGGAAATTCTCGTCAGTCAACGCCAAATAATATGCTGATCTAAGTCAAGGTGTTCTTGCATGCCTTAGGGAATATCTTCTCGTGCATAGCAGCATATTGAATAATAAAGTATCAAACTTGATTCCTGGGCATTCAAAAACTGACAGGACCACTTAAATATTATCTGATCTGTTTGCCTACTTAGGCAACGAAATATATTAATATGCAGAATTTCGTAATTCGAGCATCGACACAACAAAACTAACAATGTGGTTGTGAGCCCAGCGCAGACTCAGATCAGCCTGGGCATCCGCCCAGTCTGATCAGAGTCTTCGCTGTCCGCATGAAGGAAGCTTAGACCCTTAGCTACCCTACAGCACTTAACAAAGAGTCTGGTCAAGCTGGTCAGATGCCCAAGCTGATCCGAGTCATCGCTGGGCGCACAACCACATTGTTGGTTTTGTCGTGTCGCGGCTCATTTTATCTCATATTCCTCTTTTCACAAGTTTGCAAGCGCGTAGAAGCATTTTATTTCGGACGAGGTATTCGATAAGTAAAGCAGATTTAAAATTGCTTCACCTTGTAACATGGAGAATCTGAGATTTGGAGTGTGGTTCATGATCGTGATGTTGGTCCAAGGTTCGGAGGCCCATAGTTTACACACGGAACAGGAGCCTGTGTGCACGTCGAGGTCCAGCTACAACCTTTTGATGCGTACGAAAATGATCAAAATTGAAAGAGAGATCCGTGACGCAGTACATAGTTTGACTGATCAGGTACTCCACTGTTCAGATGAAGGTAAGTTTACATGTACGAGTTGTTGCTTTGGATTTGCATTTTTTCTATATCCATATCCACTTCACACAAAAAAATGTTTGGATTCCTCGAAAAATAAATAACTATAATGAATTCAATAGACTCAATGATTGCAGTATGATTGTAATGTTCTGAAATAAAATTTTTAAACCAAGGATTTGCAGTTCAAAGCGCATCATTGTTTTTATTCTATTTTAGTTTTTATTTATCTCTCTCTCTCTCTCTCTCTCTCTCTCTCCCTCTCTCTCTCTCTGCACGAAAAACGTACAAAAAACAATGAACAAATATGCTTTTCTGCCTTATGTCGAAACTACCTTTAAGATTAGCTTTGCTATCACTTATCACCATTAACCATGAAACAGATTTTATATGTATTTATTATATTCTTTTACAGACTGTCCAGAATCTCAACCAGGTAAGTCTTTAAAAACTCGGGAAGGATTCGCGACATTTTAATATTCACAAAACTTCGCGAACAAGTTTGTCAAAACAAAATGTGTCGCGAATGGCTTATTTCCGATGTCAATCATAAAAAAAACAACATATATAATTATATTATATATAAGATTCCCAAACATTGCCGTAAACACTAGTTCGTAGACTCTCTTGCGTGGCCGATGCCATTTAGCGCTCCCGAGTGTGGATCACGGGCTGGCGGTTTCGAATCCCACTTGAAGTGAGATTCTGTCCGACCTAAACGGCGCTTGCTTTAATGCATAGCCGTTCATAATCACCCTCTCATCGTCTTGGTATGACTGAAATACTGTCGAATTGGACGGAAAAGCGCCAAGTCGTCTCCATCCAACACTTGTTTGCGAAACTGTACAGTCTCAAAATTTTGCAATAACAAGACACTTAATAATATAGTATTAAATGAATAATCTCATGATTCTAAATAATGGACCAGAAAGTGTATTTAAGAAATACATGCCATTTTTAGGATGTTCATGGAAGTGTGAACTCAATGGGTTACGCGCAAAGTAAGTGACACCCGCACGGAACCTATTGCGTTCATACAATTCCATGAGCTTCCGAAAAATGAAAATCTTTTATATTCATATATGTTTAACATCTATTTTCTCTAAAGCCAGGAGCGGCTGTAGCGTAGTGGATAATAGGGAGGTTAAGCTTTAGAACTTGTACGCGGACGGCTACTGGTAGCCACACGTACACGTACAAGTTAGACTTGTAGTTAACAATAGTTAAGATAAATGTAGCTTGTACCTGTACTTGTAACCCAAAGAAATGCGGCAAACTATTTTAGCTGATCAAAATGATTATTGAAAAGCTTTCATCCTGACCTTTTGTCCGCGTGTACGTTTGGGATTAACATTTTCTTGTCATCTTATCTCCTCTACCTCAGTTGTTTCGGTCTTTTTTCAAGTTTTGTCGAAACTTAAAGTTCTAGTTATTTAGTGTCAAAACAAAAGCTTACAGGCCTGTCCTTCGCCCACTATCACAACCGACGACCATTAAATATACCACATTTTTCTTAATATGGCACCGCTACAAAGTCCCGTAGGGTTTATAGTAAAAGACTAGGCATCTGGCTGCTAGCTTCTTCAATGACTGCCTTGTATAAAACCTTGCTTTAAATTCTCATTTAATTTCTTTGTAATCAATACACAATCAAACGCAAAATTAAAACAACGTTTTTACACAATACAGTCAGTTGCCATATTAAAAAAGTCATCGTTCTGTTCTTACTCTTCACAGTAAAGGAAGACCCTTATTACAATTAGTTCACTACCTGCGTACACTCACCTCTTCTCAACCACATTGTTTTTTCAACGGCTTTAGTAATTACACTGATCGACACAATCCTCCTTGTCTTAGCCCTTTTTAATCGGTTATTGGCAATGTGACCCATACATATCCACCGATTTCCCCATTTTAATGCCACATTGCTCTATCAGCATGAAAAATTTTATCGTGAGGTATCGCTGCGAGCTTCTTGCCATAGGTTCTAAATGACGGCGATTAGCCAACTTTCAACAACAAAACAAAACAAACAAAAGAAAAAAAAATTGAGTTTCATATATAAAAAAAAAAAGGTTCGAAAATTGATTTGGGTCATTTTTGTTACCTACTAAAATGATCTCCTTTCGATTTCATAAACAATGAAAAAATAGTAAAAATACAATGTACGGCCGTGGTGTCCCATTCACTGTACCGCTTTTTATCCCCCGCCGAAGGCGGAGGGATATAGTTTTCTCCATGTCTGTCCGTCCGTCCGTCCGTCCTTCCGTCCGTCTTTCCGTCCGTCTGTCCGTCCGGAGCCATAACTATGTAACCACTGGACGGAATTTCATGAAACTTAGAATGAATATGTATTACCATTAACTGCTGATGCATGTGAAGTTTCATCAGACTGGCTTCAGTAATGCATGAGTTATTGCCCTTGAATTGACGTAAAATCAATAAAATGAGCCATAACTATGTAATCAATGGACGGAATTTCACGAAACTTAGAATGAATATGTATCACAATGAACCGCTGATGCATGTGACGTTTCATCAGACTGGCTTGCGTAATTGCATGAGTTATTGCCCTTGAATTGACTTAAAATGAATAAAATGAGCTATAACTATGTAACCAATTATCGAAACTTCATGAAACTTAAACTAAATATATATCACCATAACATGGTTATGCACGTGAAGTTTCATCAGACTGGCCACTGTAATGCATGGGCTATTGCCCTTGAATTGACGTAAAATCAATAAAATGAGCCATAACTATGTAACCAATTATCGAAACTTCATGAAACTTAAACTAAATGTATATCACCATAACATGGTCATGCACGTGAAGTTACATCAGACTGGCTTCAGTAATGCATGGGTTATTGCCATTGAATTGACGTAAAATCAATAAAATGAGCCATAACTACATTACCAATTATCGAAATTTCATGAAACTTAAAATTAAATATATATCACCATAACATGGTCATGCACGTAAAGTTTCATCAGACTGGCTTCAGTAATGCATGGATTATTGCCCTTGAATTGACTTAAACTCTATAGAATGAGCCAAAACTACGTAACCAATTATCGAGACCTCATGAAACTTAAACTGAATATATATCACCATAACATGGTCATGCACATAAAGTTCCATCCGTATGGCATTTGTAGTACATAGTTATTGCCCTTGAATTGACTTAAAATCAATAATATGAGCCATAACTAAGTAACTAATTACCGAAACTTTATTAAACTTAAACCAAGTATTATGACCATAATGCTGTTATGCACATAAAGTTTCATGTCAATGGTATCAGTTGTGCAAGTGTTATTGCCCTTGAATCAATTTATGATTGACAAATTCAGCCATAACTAAGTCATCAATGAATGGAATTCTATGAAACTTATACATAAACAACAAAGCAGGGCCTCTTCGGCGGGGGATATAAATTCACCGAATTTACTTATGTTTATATTGCATCGCTCAACGGGAAAACAGAAAAGAAAATAGATCGATTTGTCGTTTTTTCAGAAACACGTTCCCCATACTTTTTGCCAGGTACATGGATCAGCATATGTACATGAACCCATATTTTATTAATAAACCTAAGGTTTAAGCGCTTTTCATAATGCTTTGCTTTTAGATGTAGAATTATAATTGATTCCGACACCTTCCCCAGTTCAGCTAAAATATCACCACATGTTATTTTAACTGTTGACTGGGAGGTTGATGCTCTAGGTTCATTATCCAGAGGTCGTGGGTTCGATTCCAGTTAAGGTCACAAATCTTTTCTGCATCTGGTTTATTTCAGCGAAACGGCCTCTTAGAAGTTGTCAACGTCTAGAATTTACTTCTTACCGATAGAGTATGCAAGTTTTGATGACGTATGCACACGTACACGAACAAGTTAAAAATCTTAACCTCCCTAACTACGAATTATAATCGTACAAATTATTTTGCCTTCATATATAATACCTTGAAAAGCAAAAAATCGCTGGATATCTAGTTTTTTTTTTGTTTGTTTTGTTTTGTTTTTGTTTTTAAACCTTTATTATTTTTTTTTTTTTTTTTTTGGAAATACCACTTCTCAAGTATACATTTCTAGCGAGCACATCACAGCGAAACGACTTAAGCTGGTCAACGCCTTAAGCCAAGGCAGTCTGTAGCCGATACGTTATAATGGTTGGCTGGCAGGATGAAGTTAAGAGCGCGTACAGTTGTTCATCAGAAACGTAAAGCCGTCAAACAAAACCATTGGAATGAGAAAAGAAGTTTTACGTATATGTTCATAAGAACTGAGAATGAAATGCAAGTGTGTAATAAAATATGTTTTAAGTTTGATTTCTATAAAATAGTCTTTCACTGGGAAGACGCCGTCATTGTATAACTTTAGACGCAAAAAGCAGTCCCGGATCCAGGATAGGTGGGCTTTGGGCTTCAGCCCCGCCATCTGGGCCTCTGTGTTATGTATAATATGTAGGCCTCCGCGGGGTTGAGATAATTTATCCATGTAGTTAGATTAAGATATATGTTGTGCCATCTCATTAGACTCGATTCTAATGAGATATCACAATATAAATTTCAAGGCAACATATATATGGTTTTCTTCAAATTGATTCCTAATTATGTAATATATTTTCGAGCCCCCCCCCCCTCCCCCACACACACACGTACATCAGCCCCCCGCCCCCCCCCCCCCCCCCCCACACACACACACACGTACATCTCAGCACCATCCAGCCCCACCAGTTATCCAGAGCCCCACCTGTGCGTGATGGTCTGGAGCCGGGCCTGACACTGTTATGTCAGTTCATACATATGATCAACCAAAATTGCATGCTATGAAACTAGATAATCATTGTCACAGTGTCCTTATTCAATGCACTTTTCAGATATCAATATATTACAGTTTCTGTGGTCCTAGAGCCACCAAATTTTATAAGCTCATATATCGCTTCAGTCAAGAGAATATTTTGTGAAACCAGGTTACCAGAAAAACACGATTACCTACTTCCTGAAATTTAATGTCATTTTCAAATTTTAATATATTTCGGTTTCTGTTGAAATAAATACCACCGATTTCTGCGACTACACGTAATCGCCCGAGACAACAGGCCACTAAACCAGGTCATCAGAGATTGCGAAGCCCGAAATACAATGCATTTTGCGGATTTCATTATGTTATTTTTTTCTTAGGTTCATGATCCACCAAATTCTGTCATAGCTTATTTTGAATAGATGCAGGCACCAATGATATTAAGGTGTATGGATGCACCTTCATAGCTTTCCGCTATTTTTACGACAGGAAATAAACATTTTGTACGTTCATGTTTCTTTCCTGAACAACAGAGCTTTTTAAAGTGCGGGCTACTCTTAAAGGAAAGAACTTTCTCCTTGAGGAAGCAGATGTTTTTTCTATGAAAGAAGTTTCTCACAAAATGAAAGAAAATACATGTATCTTCTGTCAAAATTTATAAAAAATAAAAAAAACTCTCCTGTTCCTATTCACCTTAAGCGTTTTGAACTCCTTTTTTCTTCATTTTTTTTTCAGAGGTAAAATCATGCCCAGACGGCTCTTACAAACATGGCCAGAGCTGCTATTTTTTCAGTGATGATACTTTAACATGGGCAGACGCAATAGTAAGTAAAATTAGCAGAAGGACAAGAAAACGTTAATGCAAAACTTAAGGTGACTAGATCAACTTTTAGGGAAACCAACTCTGTGTCCATTCTCACTAAGGATCAACTCCTAAAGGAAAGATTTTATTCCCACTGGGGCAAAGCCCATCCCATAAGAGCGAATCTCACAATGGAAAGGAGGCAAACAGAAAGTCTCAAAAGTTGTTCCCCTTTGTAAAATGGCTGAAAAACATGTATGTGCATCCATTCACCCTAAATCTAAAACGACTCTTGTCCCAGTGGTGGGGGTAAAAGGCAAAATATTTAAAATGCAAACTCTGTAATTTTGTTTAAATCCTACCATATTGCACAACCCGCAGGTTTGCACTATTATCACTCACTGTGTGCGTCCGTCCGTTATCAGTTAGCGAAAACCGTTATCAGTTAGCGAAAACGCTTATAACTCTTGAACCGCATGGGATATTTTGACAAAATTTTGCATACTTATACATGTCAACATTGTCTAACGACTCGCATGCATAACAACCTTATTTGATGGACGAGGCTTTGCTGAGCACAAGTTGAAAATTTACGGCCAGCTACTGAAAATGCTCATAACTCTTGAACACCGTGGTAAATATGGTTCAAATTTTGTATGCTTATGTATTTTAACATAGTCCAGCCACCGGCATGCAAAACAGTGACGAGGCTACACCGAGCATCAGTTTGGTCGGTCGAGCTCTTTTATTGAAAATGCTCATAACTCTTGGACCGCTTGGTATATTTGCTTCAAATTTTGTATACTTATGTAATTTAACATTGCCCAGCCACTGGTATGCAAGACAGTGACGAGGCTTCACCGAGCATCAATTTGGCCGGCTGAGCTCTTTTATTGAAAAAGCTCATAACTCTTGGACCGCTTGGTATATTTGCTTCAAATTTTGCATACTTATGTGATTTAACATTGCCCATCCACTGGTATGCAAAACAGTGACGAGGCTTCACCGAGCATCAATTTTGCCGGTCGAGCTCTTTTATTGAAAATGCTCATAACTCTTGGACCGCTTGGTATATTTGCTTCAAGTTTTGTATACTTATGTAATTTAACATTGCCCAGCCACTGGTATGCAAAACTTCTTATTGCACAACCCGCATGTTTGCACTATAATCACTGTGTGAGTCCGTCCGTCCGTCCGTCCGTTATCAGTTAGCGAAAACGCTTATAACTCTGGAACCGCATTCTATATTTTGATACATGTCAACATTATCTAACGACTCGCATGCATAACCGTCTATTTTGATGGACGAGGCTTTGCTGAGCACAAGTTGAAAATTTACGGTCAAGTAGTGAAAATGCTCTTAACTCTTGAACCCCGTGGTATATATGGTTCAAATTTTGTAAACTTATGTATTTTAACATTGTCCAGCCACCGGCATGCAAAACGGTGACGAAAGTCTAAACAGTATTGCACGACCCACAGGTGTGCACTTTAATCGCTGTGCAAGTCCATCAGTCTGTTTGTCCTTCCGCTGTAGTCAGTGAGCGAAATTGCTCATAACTCTTAACCACACGGTGTAGTTTGATAAAAATATGCATCATTCTACATGAAATGACCAATTTCATTTCCATACATTCCTTCTGGCACCAGAAACTGATTATTCTACATTCACCACGAGTTGTGCAAATTACCATCAGTTGATTTCCAGATTTAAGTGCCTTATATGTGAACAGTCTTGTTTCCTTTAACAGAAAAGTTTATTTCGAATTAGATCATGCAGTTTCTTATATAATGGTGAACAATTTTCCCTAAGTGGGGCGTTTTGCCCCCCTTCACAATACCTCACAATTTTCGTAACGATTTTCAGGAAAAGTGTATGAAGGACTTTGGAGGGTATTTAGCAGTCGTAACAGACAGCGATGAGAACGAATACCTGAAAACAATCGCCAGGGGCCGTATTCATAAAACGACTTAAGTGGTTGCTATGCTGTTGCTAAGGCTAAATTTCTTTGAAGGAGATTCCCTGCAACTATGAAATTTGCTCTGGAGGAACAGTCTTACAAAGACTGTTCCTCCAGACCAAATTTCATAGTTGTAGGGAATCTCCTTTATACATATTTAGCCTTAGCAACCGCATAGCAACCACTTAAGTGGCTTTATGAATACGGCCCCAGGTCAACAATAGGTGAATATATAGATGTTATAGCGACACTGTCAGTCAACTGCAATTCGTGTACGCTCATCTTTGGTCATTTTGTGCAGAAATCGAGCTCCCATACATGTTGATTATCTGCCAGTTATATGATAATATCTGGTGCGTTTGTATGCAGGTAACCCAAGTTTTAATAGAAACAAAACCAACGAAATAAAATGACAAACCTTTCTACATTCCTTCAATGTAGTCCCTTGTTCTCTATCACTGACTCCCACCTTCTTGGAAGAATGCTAACCCCTGTTGCTCAGCAACCGGAGTTGATTAGTCGAACTTGCTTGGCCACCTCCGCTTCTAGCTCTTATAGATCATCGAAACGTATTCCACGGAGATGTTCTTTTAGCTTAGGAAAGAGGTCAAAGTCCGGCGGACTCATATCAAGAGAGTAAGCCGGATGCGGCAATACGTCCCACTGGTATGACGTCATGAGTGACGTCACCTCTCTGATTTATGGCACGACACGTTGTCATGTAGGATCAACGGTTTGGCTTCTAATAGTGTTCTTCGTTTCTTTCTTATAGCTGGACGTAATTTTTTCATCATGAAATCTGTATACACTTCTTGCCCAATGGTACACGCTCAGTAGCTAATAACCAACAGAATCATACGCGAAAATCATCATCATTTTGAGACTTCCTTGTTTTCTCCTAAACTTGATTGGTCTTGGTGAGGCCGGTGTGTGCCATTCCGATGAATATCGCTTCAGTTCAGGTTCGTAACTGCGAATCCAAGTCTCGTCGATCGCAACTATCCTGTTAAGGAAACTGTTACCCTCGTTTTTATAGCTATCTAACAGGTTTTAGCGATGTGCATGCGGTCTGACTTTTGGGCGTCAGATAAGCAGTGTGGCACCCACCGCGCGGCGATGCGTCTCATGTTCAAATTAGTGGTGAAAATTGTATCCGCCGAACCACGGCTAATCCCTACTTCCCTGGCTACTTCCTCGCAAGTCAGTCTTCTGTCATTGTTCAACAGTTCCTTTTTTCCCCAAATTTTCTGAGGCAGTTGCGTCCACCGGCCGTCCCGGGCTATGCTTGATCTCAACCTCATTTCTCCCCTCTTTGAATTGGTCGATCCATCTGTAAACTGTAGCTTTCGGAAGAGCATCTTTATCGCAAACACTGTGCCGAGTGTTCAGTATTTCAACACCTTTAGTACTTCTGGAGTACTCAATTTTTATTATGCTCGTTGTTCAACGGCAGTTAACGTGGCCATTGTGCTCCGAATACCTGTGCGCGACGTGACGTCACTTTAAATGACGTCATGATACGCGCACCTGACGTTACGTGCGAATGGCTTATAAGACGTACCAGGTATGTACGAGATTTCATATCGCTAGCTTGTAAACTTCTTGCGCTATAGAAAAAGTCTCATTCTTTATTGGATTACCCTCGTATATACATGTATGTCTGGTACTGAAAGGAGTCACCTTCTTATTAGAGAATTGTTTTCTCTTATGGAAACAAGGTATTTGATTTTATCCTAAGGCGTCGCATCTGAGAGTGTAATAAAGCCATGCATTAAAAATGATAATCCACTAGTGGATTAAATATGCAAATTACGTCGTAACGTTATGCGTTGACGTCCATAAAACGTCGCGTTTTCTAATAGCGGAATCATGACGTTTTAGTGCAAAAATTTGCTAATAAAATGCGATTTTAGTGTCATATGATAAATAGAATCTTGCATTCGTGCTCCTGTATTATTGAATTTCTTAAACTGGTTGGTGAAAATGATAAGATGCTCGGCAAAGCCTCGCATCTTATCATTTTCCCCAACTCGTTTAATAAATTCAATAATACATGAGCACTCATGTAAGATTCTCTATCTAGCGTCAGAATATTGTATTCCAAAATGTCAAACCACTGTTTTATTATTTGCTAGCATTTAGCTTTTATTCTTTCCATTACGAATAACAGTTTTGCAGCTTCGAGTTCATAGAGTAGGCCTCCTCCATCATCCGTCCGTCGTTCGTCCATACTTTCAAGCGACTTCTTCTCCAAAAGTACTTGGCCGATCTTAACCAAATTTCATAGGGAGCATTCATTGGTTGAGGGAACGAAAACTAGCTTAAATGGTCATGATTCGAAATTCAGGATGGCCGTCAAGCCCATAAAATGTAAAAAACAACAACATTCAAACGACTTTTTCTCCAGAACCCAGAACTGATTTCGCTCAAATTTTGCAGGAAGCACATGGGGCACCTCGCTAATTAAAATAGCTAAAATCTTTCCGGTCGGATCGTTAACAGACCTTAAGTGGGTTGGGTAAATTTGGGCAAATGACGTAAAAATTCAGAAACATGGACCCTTAAAGCTAGGTAGCTAATTTTTCAAAGGATAATTGAA
This sequence comes from Ctena decussata, assembly GCA_963989385.1. NCBI lineage: Eukaryota > Metazoa > Mollusca > Bivalvia > Lucinida > Lucinidae > Ctena > Ctena decussata. Next base: position 75,718,173 of record OZ022503.1, on the reverse strand, counting down.
GATAATGTACTGATAACACATAAGAAGTTTTTTAGCTCACCCGAGCCTTTAGGTCCATAGGTGAGCTTATAGTATCGCCAGGCATCCGTCGTCCATCCGTCCGTCCGTCCGTCGTCAACGTTTTCAAACATCTTTTCCTCTAAAACCACTGGGCCGATTGAAGCCATATTTCATATGGAGCCTACCTAGGTCGTGGAGCGAACGTTTGTTCGGGATATCTGGGTCACATGACCAAGATGGCCGCTACGCCCATATATGGTGAAAACCCTTCAAAAATCTTCTCCAGAACCGAAAAGGCCTATGACCTTGAAAGTTTCTTAGATACTATTTAAGTTTAAGGTATAATATTTGGTATATATGGTTAACTAAATGACCAGATGAAGAAATTGTGTCGCTTAAGGTCAAGGTCGTTCAGCTTTGTACAAGGACACTGAGATTCTGTCTCCTGTTAACTTTTCATTCATCTTCTCCTCTGAAGCCACTAGGCCGATTGAAGCCATATTTCATATGGAGTTTCAGTGGGCCAAAGGAATCAAACTTTGTTCAAATGGTCTTGGTCACATGACCAAGATGGCCGCCACACTCATATATGGTAAAAACCCTACAAAAATCTTCTTCTCCAGAACGAAAAGGCCTATGATCTTGAAACCTGGTATGTAGCATCGGGCATTCAAGCCCATCATAGTTTATACAAATGATGACTGTAGATTAACCTTGATTTATTTTACGACATGGCCAACTTTGGTACATTATTCTTTTTTATGGGAAAATGCTCAAACAGCAGATTTCTCAGAAACTATTTAAGTTAAAGGTATAATATTTGGAAAATATGGTAAATTAAATGATCAGATGAAGAAATTGTGTCGCTTAAGGTCAAGGTCATTCTTTGAACTTTGTTCAAGAACACTGAGATTCTGTCTCCCGTCAACTTTTTCAGTCATCTTCTCCTCTGAAGCCACTGGGCAGATTGAAGTCATATTTCATATGAAGCTTCTGTGGGCCAAAGGAATTAAAGTTTGTTACGCTGGTCTTGGTCACATGACCAAGATGGCCGCCATGCCCATATATGGTAAAAACCCTTCACAAATCTTCTTCAGAACCAAAGACCTAATGGCATGACGCATTGAGGACTCGGGTCCATCATAATTTGTACAAGTCGTGACCTTGCATTGAACTTGACAGAATTTATGGCAAGGTCAATTTTGGTATGTTATGCTTTTGTATGGGAAATTGCTTAACCAGTGGATTTCTCAGAAACTATTTAAGTCTTAGGTATAATATTTGGTGTATATATAGTTAACTAAATGAGCAAATGAAGATATTATGTTGTTAAAGGTCAAGGTCATTCTTTGACCTTTGTTCAAGGTCACTGAGATTCTGTCACCTGTCAACATTTTCAAACATCTTCTTCTCTGAAGCCACTGGGTTGTTTGAAGCAATATTTCATATGAAGCTTCACAGGGCCAAAGGAACCAAACTTTGTTCAGATGGTCATGGTCACATGACCAAGATGGCAGCCATGCCCATATACAGTAAAAACCCTTCTTAAATCTTCTTCTCCAGAACCAAAATCCAATGACCTTCTGGCATGGTATGTAGCATTGGGGACTCGGGCCCATCATAGTTTGTACAAATCATGACTGTGCATTGACCTTGAGCTAATTTATGGTAAGGTCAACTTTGGTATGTTGTGCTTTCATATGGGAAAATGCTTAAACAGTTGAATTCATGGAAACTCTTTAAGCCTGCATATAGTAATTGGAAAATATGGTTAACTAAATGAATACATGAAGACATAAGGTCATCAAAGGTCAAGGTCATTTTTTAACTTAGCTCAAGGTCACTGAGATTTTAAAATTAGAATATGTACTCCTTATAAGCCACTGGTTTCAAATTTTTAACAAATGAGTGAAATGACAAATTGTGTCTGTTGACAGAAGGTGTCAGGTGAACTACAGGATCATTGGTCCTCTGGTTATGATAATTACATGACAACTTTGGTTGTCATGGCAACCGTTCATGAAAAAGTTCAACTGACATTTTCTCTGAAACTAGGAGCCAATTTTAATCAATTTTCGTATTTAGCATTTAAATGGTAGTTGTACAAAAATAGCGAATATGGTCACGATTAAAAAAATTCAAGATGGCCGTCATGTCGATATATGGTAAAACATTCAAGTGACGTCTTCTCCAGAACCAATAGAATGATTTGGCTGATATTTTGCAGAGAGGCATATAGGATAACTCCCTATATAAAATGGCTAAAATCGTTTCGGTCGGATCGTAAACAGACATTGGTGGGGTAAATTTGGGAAAATGACGTCAGACTTTAGAGGCATGAACCCTTTTGAGCTAGGTAGCTAATTTTTCATAGGATAATTGAAGATAATATACGGATAACATATATGAAGTTTTTATGAAAAGTACATGGTTGTCGAGGCAACCGTTCATGAAAAAGTTCAACTGACATTTCCTCTGAAACTAGGCAACGAATTTTTATCAAATTTCATATTAATCATTTATATGGTGGTTTTACAAAAATACATGTACCTAAAATGGTCATGATTTTAAGTTCAAGGTGGCCGTCATTCCCATATATTGTAAAAACAATTATGCGATTTCTTCTTCAGAATCACTAAACCAATTTGGCTGATATTTTGCAGGAAGCATATGGGTCACCTCCCTATATAAAATAGCTAAAATCATTTCTGTCGGATCATAACAATACCTTTAGTGGATGGGGTAAATTTGGGAAAAGTCTTTGTGGCAACAAATTTTCCTTTCCATAGTTTACACCAGTATATAACCGAATTATCAACTTTGGATGACTTCAGGCTTCATGTCGGTGCTGGTATATAACTTTACATAAGAACCTGCTGTTGTTAGGTTCGTCCTAGTGCGACTCTGCCAATAATGGCCATGCACTTAATTGGTGGGGGTAGATGTATCAGGGGAGCAATAAAGGACCATCATGGTCCACTTATTATTAATTCTGGAGAAAAAATGGAGTCGAAATTAAGAGAATCTAACTTTAGTTTGGCGCAATACTTCATGAATGTTTTATTTATAAAACAAGATTTAAAGTTTGTTTTCCTATGTGATCTGGCATTTGGGCACCATTTTACAAGGGAACATCTAGCAAAATCCCTTCTTGAATGGGGACAGGAGTGCTGGTGTGTATGTGTGTGGCGTGTGTGGTGGGTGTCACTGTGGTGGGTGTGTTTGGGAGTGTGGGGATGGAAGACTAGGGATTATACTTTAAGGAAAAGAGACAGCATTTTTTTCTTTCAAAACAGCTTCCTATCCTCTCTCCCCTTTCATATACTGCCCCCGCCTCCCTGTCCCACACACACTGCCACCACCGCTACGAGGAGGGGGTGTTGTTTTCTCCGTATAAGAGACATTTGGCTTGCGGTGTATCCATACAGCTAAGAGTATGTTTAAAGGTGTCATTTGAGTCGTTTATATACATTCATTACAGCTGACAGAATATGGATCGGCGGCTCAGATGCTTTCAAAGAAGGTGAATGGCGATGGACAGCTACCATGGAACGTGTTACTTCGAGCCACTTCACCGACTGGTACACCGCGGCCGGTCAGCCAGATAACGGTTCTGGCACTGAACACTGCGCAGAGCTTGTTAAAAGTTACGACTACAAATGGAATGACGATGAATGTTATACTCCACACTATTATGTTTGCGAGAAAAATCTTTAAGCACTGAATGTGTTTTATATTAAGGCCGCTTTTGACAAATATTTTCGTTTACTAAAATAACAATAAACAATAAATGGAACTGTTGCAGCAAGCAACGTATTGCACATTTGGGCTATTTCCATTTGGCTTGTACAAGTACATGGTAGGCTGAGAAAGTAAGAATAAAAGTTAGTTTAGAAATGTCTAGTCTTTATTAGCCCTGTGGACCCGTAAATTTCACACTTCCTTTATGTCACACTGTGAAGAATTCGTACCAATTCCTCACAGCAGCACTAGGAGCGGCTGTAGCGTAGTGGATAACACTCCAGACTACCAATCCAGGGGTCGCAGGTTCGATCCCCCGCTTCTCCGGTCTTTCGGATGAGACTTTAAACCGAGGTCCCGTCTCCATATGACCTCGTTGTTGGTGGGACGTTAAACCCGAGTTCACTCACTCACTCACTCACTCACTCACTCCTCACAGCACGTGACAAAATGGTATCAATACGTCACAAATTTCGTACCAATATGTCACACGTATGTGACAATTACGTACGAAGTCAAATTTTTTAATTCATGCATGCAAATTCTTCGCATTGCTACTCGTAAAATACCACAAAATTTCTTGCGTTTTGCTTTCGATACCAATTATTCACATGTATGGCATAATTTTATAAACGTGGAAAGAAGTTTTAACATGTAACAGAGAATATGATTATGTTTTACGGTTGAAAATTTTGAGACAGGAGTTACAATGCTCAAGGGAAAATCATTAATATGAGCCACGTCGCGCAAAAACCGTTCTTCGGGGTTCCCGACCAGATCCGACAGCCTGTGCTGCTACAAAAACAAGCTGTAGTCTTTTTGTCTGTTGCTTGGTCCACCGGGGCTCAACTGGTGACCTTCTTTTGCTTCAGACTTCCAGTGGGGTTGTTTGGCAGGACAGGGATCTCCACCTGTCAGACGGCCCGTTGTATCTGTTGAGTCCTCGTCTTTGCTTCTTCATGGTGTTGAAATTTGATTTATGTGTTTACCGTGATGATTCATTGACGAGTTAGAGGGTTATCATGCGAACCGAAATAACCAACTAAATGTTTTGTACCACTTCAGAAACTGAGGGTGAGGTTGGGCCTGTAAAATCGATTTAAGCCCCCCAGTAATTCATTACTGACCGTTCCAAGGCGGTAGTTCTGTTGTGGTTCTCTGTTGCCTGTTTTTGGTGTCAGAGTTTCTGTGATGTTTTACCTTATGTTTGTTCTTATTATTTTTGGTTCGGTTTGGGTTGCTGAGTGGCCACCTTTTGGGAACAAGCTGCTCACTCGGTTGGCCATATGTTCTCTGTATCTTGATTATTTGTAATCTTAGTTGTTTCCAACTATGGTTTGAGGGCTGGATTTGGATTTTGATTGTTTCAGTTCCTGGTCTTTGCATACTTTTTACTTTTTTTTAATTTCGGATTGAGAAACTCGGGAGATTCTTCAAACTATTCAGCGAAAAACAAAGGCGCTGATCAGCCTGAGTGGTTACGGAGCTGATCTGCGCCTTTTTTGCTTATGCAAAAATCAGATTTTCTCATGATGCGGCTAATATGTAGTCAGGGAGAGCGAAGCCCGTCAATATAAAAAACGCCTTCTCCGAATTTGATATACATTTGGAGGGCTCTCTTTTTTGTATATAATGAATTACGTCCCTGGGAGACATATTGATTTTGCCCGGGTCGCCTGTCCGTCCGTCAGGAAATCGTGTCCGCTCTGTAACTTAAAAACTATTAAGGAAAATTCATGAAATCTCATAAAAAATTAACCAGCATGGGACGACGTTCAGAGCGCGATATGGTGGTATCCGTTCTGTAACTCAAAACCCGTTCTAGTAACCTTCATGAAACTTCAAACAAATATTAACCAACATTAGACGACATGCAGAACGAATGAATCATAACTCTTGTATTTATACCTTTTGAGTTATGTCACTTTGAACTTCGTAGGAAGCTGTTTGCAGAAGACGTCGGGTTTCCGACGGTATATCGCAATTCTTGACGTTATCTAATCAGACTTATCGGACTTTGCATACCAATGTACATGTTTAGTAGTACATTGAATCACATATGCAAACGGTTTGAATTTGAATTAATTACAAAATTAAGGAAGTATTCGCATAACTTATTAGATGTACCTCGCACACACATGTCTAGAATTGTTACGACTTCTACACGTCTGTGATGAACATATTATATATTTGTCCCATCTGTGAAAATTCGTACTAATTCATCACAGTCGTGGAGTTCTGTCACTGACTTATGTGAAGATTTCATGCCAATTCTTCACACCTGTGATAATTTGGTACCGGTTCTTCTCATCTGTGAGCATTTGGTACCGATTCGTCACATCTGTGAGGATGTGGTACTGTTTCTTCACATGTGCGAGGATTTGGTACCGATTCTTCGCATGTGAGGATTTGGTACCGATCCTTCATATATGTGAAGAACTCGTACCAATTCTTCACATCTGAGAAAAATTTGTACCAGTTTATCACAAATGTGTTATAAAGAATTCTTTACGCGTGTGAAAAAAGCGTACGGGTAAAAATTTGCACGATTTCTTCACAGGTGCGACGAATACGTACCAATTCTTCACACGTCAAAAATTTATAAAAATGTGAATAATGAGCACACATTTTACCCCCGCAAAATTATCGAATTGACCGTACGTATATGTCGCATTTGCCAAATGTCTCGTATTGGTACCAATTCTTCACATGGGTGTGACAAATACGAAATGCGAAATTTACGGCTCCACATAGCCCTAATGATGTTTCACCGGCGGGGACCTTGGGTTTACATTTACATGTAGTCAGTTGTCCTTGATTTCGTTTGATCACAAACTGCAGAACCTGTCTCCTACGATATTTTAAAAGCTGCACAGACACAATCGATTACCAAATCCTGTTCTAACCACCAGAAGAGAAAGGAAACAATAAAGATGGCACAAAAAGCAAAACTAGACAAGCGAAAAGCCAAAAGGTCAGCTTTTTCCTAGAAGATGCCCTTGAGGTTATCCTAAATAATGTAAAACAAGTAAAAGACTAATGGAAAGCTGACAAACGATGGCAATGATAGTAAAATGATAGTAAAACAGAAATGGAACACCGCCTTGGAACGGTCAGTAATAATTTACTGGGGACTTTAGCCGGATTTACACGTGCGTAACACTCGTCATGATGTGGTTCTTTCTTTCTCCCAGCTACGCCTTAAACCCCGAAGGGGACACAGACGGTGTACTTTTGTACACTCCGATGTTGCAGGATGAAAGCCTACGTGTAGCCATGTAGCTATAGTAGGGATCCGAAGGACGGTACACTTGTTAGCATCATCCCTGCAAATGATGCTAGAAAAACTCGTTCGGACATAGGAAGATTTCGCCTCGGGCGGGATTCGAACCCACGACCTCTGGCTTCAGAGTCAAGTTATTAGGCCCATGTGAAAGACTTCTTACCCATCAATATATCAAACCAGTAAACATATTAATCAGGAGTAGAAGATGAGCTGAAAATAATCCGAGCCTTCTCTGACTAACAAAAGCCTTTTTACAGTTTTGATTGGCGGCTTTTAGCTAAAAGCCGCCAATCAAAACTGTCAAAAGGCTTTTGTTAGTCAGAGAAGGCTCGGATTAAGCTGAAACAAGATGAATACTCAGTAGCAAGAACAACACTGAAACGATGTAGCAAAGCAAAATAACTCCAACAGCTGAAACCTGATTGGCCCGACGAACGACAAATCATCAAGCCCCAAATTACTTCCCAACCAAGTAAGTAGGAAGGTTTTAGGTCGGAGCCATCATTAAGCCTGAGACTCGACCCACCGGCTAGCAATTAAAGAAGGCAGCAATACTGCCAACCATGTCTAAATGCAGTTTCATGCATTACATTTATGTTGTATCTGGTGCTTTCATAACGAGAGAGTATTTTCCTACATCGATCAGAAAAATTAATCCGGCCAACATTCTTGGCTCACCTGAGCCTTTAGGCTCATATGTGAGCTTATAGTCTCCGTCGTCCGTCTGTCGTCCGTCTGTCAACAGTTTCTTTTAAAGTTGTCTGCCTTGTTAAAATAAAAATATATCCATACGCTATAAGTATAGTGGTCAGTTTTTGTCATCACGGAATGTTGTTGTTATTGCGGTGGTGCTGGCTGAGCTTGTGGTGGTGGTCGCATAAGTTGTACTTCTGTCTTCCACATTTTTACACCTGCCGCAGAAAATTTTCAAGGCCTCCTTTCTGAATCGTTTTCCACTGACGCAATATAGAAGAAAGTTCACGGAAGAGTTTATAATTTCACATATTCTTGTGAATTTTACTGCTACTGCTACAACTGCTGCGTCGCCCTGGTAAAATCAAAGAAAACGAAAATTGAGACAAGTTTTTCTAAGCTTCAGTTCAGGATTTACAAATTTTCTGTCAGAATGCCACTTTCGGTTTCAGTCGGCAAGGGCAAAATTTTACACAAATTTTCAACATTCTAAATATGAAAAGAAAAGAAACTGAATAAATAAAGAATGACAACGAGTAATAATCCTGTTTGTCAGTCCAACAGTACAACTCATTGTTTATTCATATACCAAATATGAAGTGTCTAGCTGGAATAGATCCTGAGAAACCTGTGACAAATTTACCCTGAAACAAAGAAAATGGATAAATAAAGGGAAAAATAAAAGCAATGAGCCCAATTCACAATCCCAGGATACAAAAACTAATCATCCGTTTGTATACCAAGTTTCAAGAATTCTAGCTTCAATGCTTCCTGAGAAAACTCTGACACAAATTTTAAATGAGCCGCGACACGAGAAAACCAACAATGTGGTCGTGCGTCCAGCGCAGACTCAGATCAGCCTGGGCATTCGCCCAGTCTGATCAGAGTCTTCACTGTCCGCATGGAGGTAGCTTAGACCCTTAGCTACCCTTTAAGCCCTTAGCAAAGAGTCTGATCAGACTGGGCAAATGCCAAAGCTGATCTGAGTCTGCGCTGGGCGCACGACCACATTGTTGGTTTTCTCGTGTCGCGGCTCAAATGTTAACATGTGAAGAACAAGAGCAATCAGCCAGAGTCCCACGATATAATCACTCATTCAGCATATGTATGGCATGTTTGAAGACTGTAGCTTGCACAGTTCCTGAGAAAACTGTGACACAAATTTACACTGGAAAGATAGAAAAATGGACAAATAAAGGGAAAAATAAAAGTAATGAGCCAGATTCTCAGTCTCACAATACAACAACTCATTGTTCATATGTATACCAAGTTTCAAGATTCTAGCTTTAATGCTTCCTGAGAAAACTCTGACAAAAATTTTCAATATGCACATGCGAAATATGGAAAGAAAGAAAATTGGATAAAAAATAGAAGAACAAAAGCAATCAGCCTGAGTCTCAATCTCATGATAAAATCATTCATTCTCCATATGTATGCCATGTTTGAAGATTGTAGCTTTCACAGTTCCTGAGAAAACTGTGACACAAATTTTCAATATGCACATGCAAAATATGGAAAGAAAGAAAATTGGATAAAAAAATGGAAGGACAAGAGCAATCAGCTTGAGTCTCAATCCCACCATATAATTACTCATTCTCCATATGTATGCCATGTTTGAAGATTGTAGCTTTCACAGTTCCTGAGAAAATTGTGTCACAAATTTGCCCTCAAAAGATAGAAAATTGACAAATAAAGGGAAGAATAAGAGCAATGAGCCCGAATCTCAATCGCACAATACAAAAACTCATTATTATTTATATGTATACCAAGTTTCAAGATTCTAGCTTCAATAGTTCCTGAGAAAACTGTGACACAAAAAAGCGTTACGGAATTACGGAGTTATGGTATTACGGAATTACGGACAGACCAAATCCAGTAAAGCCCCATTTTTTTAAAGCGGGGCTATAGAAATTATTTGAGACAATTATTTGTTTGACTTTCAGTTTGGTATTTATTAAGTTCCTGTTACAATTTCACAAACGATTCCAGCCGGTTAGGCAATGCAGATTTCCATAACAATAGCAACCATGCTCGGTATTTCTTTGCTATGCTCGGTATTTCTTTGCTAACTCTGAAGGGGGATATCGAAACACTAAGTCTGTTCCGCCATGATGCTAAAATAGGGCTAAGGTCATTAAACTTTTAATTCAAGTAATATATACCTTGCACACTGGAACCTATATGAAAACGTGACATGAAAATTATATGCGCAAATTTTATCCAACATTAATAGTAATACTGACAATAATTTTCCTTCTTAAATCACTTAATTCGGTGTATTTTCGTTTCCAAATTTATTGCTTTTTTTCTTTGCTTGGCTTTGTTTTTCTTTCTTTTTCATTTTAATATTAGTCCGTTATCCAGTGTGCCGCAGTCCCTGTATACGAAACCATAATAGCTGAGTTGGCGTGCACATGTGTAGTAAAGCAGGTTTCGCTTCGCTGCAAGTTTCAACCGCAATCCTGATAAGTTACATTTTCCAGCTCAGGGCAGACTGGGTGCAGCTTTCTTGATTTACTGGACTTATGCGTTAAAGTCATGGCTCACTGTACCCACTGAGGGATCTCAAGAGCTGCAAAAAGGTATGTAAGCCTCGAATAGTCTTACAGGTGGTTTATTATTTTTTATTTAGTTTTCCAAGTTCAGACTGTGCTACCGCAAAAGCGCTCTTCTGTCTGTCGTTTCTGTTCCGCTCTTCTTCTTTGTGAACCTAAGGGATTGGGGTATTTGTGTTTGTGACATTTTCTGGGTGGATGACTTGCAATTTTAAGTCCTTTTCAACAGTGTTTCAGTCATATCAGGACAATTGGATAATGATATTGGAGGATAGTGCGCAGTGCGCAATAAAACCCCTTTTGCGGCTGAAATACCTTTCCGATTCCAGCCAGAATCGAACCCGAACCGCTAGCTTAGCAGGCCAGCGCTTAACCCACTGAGCTACCGGGCCTCCAGAGGAGCCCCGGTAGCTCAGTGGGTTAAGCGCTGGCCTACTGATCTAGCGGTCGCGGGTTCGAGCCCCGCTGGAGGCGGAGTTCTTTCCATCGCAAACGGGGTTCCATAGCACACAGCCTTTCATTATCACAAGCCCATCGTCCTGATGTGACTGAAATACTGTTGAAAAGGACGTAAAATCGCAAGTCATCCATCCATCCATACCGGGCCTCCTACCTTGCCTGGTATTAATTATTACGCGGTAGTGTCTTCTCATGTGAAGAGAAACAACAGTTACATACAAAGGTAACCCTGCACGTGAAACAACGTTGCTTTGAACAACGTCATGATGATTCAACATTGTGTTTGAATTCCGTGTCTCCACCAGATATGCACGAATTTTACTTACCGCGTTCAGCATAGCAAAGCAAGTCACGATACAGTGGAAGGAATTTAGAACCAGATAGATGAAGGTCACAGTGAGTAAAAGTCTCATGAGCTGAGCTTCTGATTTCATGCTCCTCTCTTTAGCAACAGCGCCTTACTTAGAGCCGATCTGTCTATTTATAGTTCGTACTCGACAGATTATAAACATGTTGAAGATGAATATGTTGGCGCCGGGAATGATAAAAAGAAACATGCACTGTATCCAGAATTCGTATTGCCATCGTCCGTCTATGGCCCCAAACCTTAAATTAAAATGTTACTTTGTAGAAGAACTTAAGGCTAGTGGGTACACTTTCATGTTTTTCCACCATTTTACAAAAGGGGGCAACTTTTGTAACATCCTGAATGCTTCCTGGACGACGAAGCTCTTCCAAAGTCGGGCCTACTCTTTAAGGAAAGAATATCCTCCCTGGGGGAGCAATATTTTCCTTAAAAAGTCGACACCCATTAGGAAGGGATGCAAGAGTAAAATTGACAGAGTTGATTCCCCTGAAACAGCATCGATTCACCTTAAGATGAGCTGTTTTTCAAGCTGCTTCTGTCATTTTATTGCTCCATAAAGACATAAGTTCTGCCTACTCATTGGACTCGCATCAGCGATCAGCGAGGGTACCAACCAAGCAGGCACATGAAATTGAAATGACGTCGTGCTAACGTCGATGCGACATAACGTCGCATCGACGTCAGTCCGATGTCATTTAGACGTCATGCAATAATGAACAGGTCACATGACCAACATGGCTGCCACCCCATATATGGTAAAAAGCTACATGTATAATAATCTTATTCTCCAGAACCAATTCACCGATGGCCTTGAAACTTGGTATGTAGTATTGGGTACTCGAGTACTATCAAGACTGTTTAAATTATTACCTTTGGTTGACCTTGACTTTTTTTACGGCAAGGTCAAATATTGGAAAATGCTAGAACATAAGATTTCATGGAAAGTTTTGAAGATTAAGGCCTAAAAATTGGTGTATACAGTTATCTTAATGGGTGCATGAGGATTTATGAGTACAAGAGTCCAAGGTCATTTTTTTACCTTTGACACAGAACTCTCATATTTCGACAATTGCAAACAATCTCCTCTAAAGCCACTAGGCCAATTGTAACCAAATGTCATATACAGCCTCCAGGGGTTGAGGAAATGAAAATTTGTTCAAACGGTCCAGGTCACACGACCAACATGGCCGCCACGCCTACATATGGTAAATAGCTTTAATAATCTTCTCCAGAACCAACTGACCGATTTCCTTGAAACTTAGTATGTAGCATCTGGTACTCGAGTACTATCAAGATTGTTCAAATGATGACCTTGGGTGGACCTTGACCATTTTACGGCAATGTCAAATATTGAAATATGCTAGAACATAAGATCTCATGGGAAGTTTTGAAGATTTAGGCCAAAAAATGGTATATACAGTCATCTTAATGAGTACATGAAGATTTATGAATACAAGAGGTCACGGTCATTTTTTGACCTGTGACCCTGAACTCTCATATTTGACAATTTCAAACTTCTATCCAAAAGACACTGGGCCAGTTATAACCAGATTTCATATAGAGCCTCCGGGGGCTGAGGGAACGATTTTTTTTCAACTGGTCCAGGTCACATGACCAACATGGCAGCTATGCCCAATTATGGTCAAAACCTTAAAAAATCTTCTTCTCCAGAACCAATTGACCGATGAACTTGGAACTTTATAGCATTGGGTACTCCAGTAATACCAACATAATTCAAATAAATGACCTTGGGCTGACCTTGACCTTTGCACGGCATGGTCAAACATGAACCTCGCAAAGTCGATGGGGCACCACAGATCCTATTCACCTAGACTTGTTCTCAGCTGGCAAAAGCCATCCTTGTCCACGCTTTAATGTTGTCCCTCCATCTCTTCTTCTGTCTATCTCTTCTTCTTTTTCCTTCCACTGTTCGCTGTAGAATTGTTTTTGCAATGCCAGGACACCTCGAAATGTTGTCACACCACCAAAGCTTTTGTTTCTTGACCTTGGTCGGGAGTTCGTCATATTCTTCAATAATTGACTGCTTGGATCTTCCTGCGAGCATCCTCAGAAGTTACGTGGATGTGCCATAAGTTCAATTACCTTTGCTAGGATCTCATCTCAAAGTAAAATAATAGGCAACGATCAGGAACTATCTAATACAATCAGATGAATATCAAACCGGAATGAAGTATTGACAGTAGCTCACAGAAGGCGCACACGTACAGGTCTATTAAAAAGGTCCGCGTTCTTTTATCAAACTTCATTAAGGTCCACAATTCAAAGGTTTGCGAAACGCAGGCTTATTACTATAGTAGTGAAACAGGAAGAAAAAAATCACAAGCAAGATGACAAGATGAATAGTTCTTTACCTTCTCAACCCGAATACTTCAGTCTCATATATCTGTTCAGTGACATTTGCAAAAGCCGCGTTATGGTCAACTGTGCCACAGTGCTGTTTAAACAGCAACGATTAAGATCAAACCTGCTCATCTGTTGACGTCAACAGTCCCTGAACCTTCCGGAATCTGGTCAGTGGAAATGGAAGAGTCTGGTCAGTCAACGCCAAAACAACATAGGCTGATCTAAGACTTACGTTTTCATGCATGCTCTTAGGAACACTTGCTAGTGTTTAGGAAAATATTATTAAGCTAAGAAAGTATTAAATCTGACTCCTGGGCATTCAGAAACTGACTGTACCACTTAAAATTTGATCTGTTTGCGATGAAATATATTAATATGCAAAACTAAGTAATTTTAACTCAGCCTTCTTTTTTTAACAAGTTTGCAAATGCGTAGAAGCATTTTATTTCCAACGAGGTTTTCGTAATTTAGCAAGGAAGAAGATTTTCATTATGCAGATTTATGTTATTTTCTCTCTGCCTTTTTTGTCAACAAGTTTGCCAGTGCGTAGACACATTTCGGAAGAGGTATCTGAGAGGTAAGGCAGATTTAAGATTTCTTCATTGTGCAACATGGAGAATCTAAAGTTTGGAGTATGGTTCATGGTAGTGATGCTGGTCCAGAGTTCAGAGGCCGATAGTTTACACTCAGAGCAGGAGCCTTCGTGCATGTCGAGGTCGAACTATATCCTTTTGATGCGTACAAAGATGATTGAAATAGAAAGCGAGATCCGTGATGCAGCAACGATCTACAACCTTTCGGAGCGTCCGAAGATGATAAAAATACAAAAAGAAGTCCATGAAGCAGTGAGAAGTTTGACTCATCAATTACACCACTGTCAAGATGCTGGTGAGTTATAATTGAGCCGCGACACGACAAAACCAACAATGTGGTTGTGCGCCCAGCACAGACTCAGATCAACCTGGGCATCCGCCCAGTCTGATCAAACTCTTTGCTAAGCGCTTGAAAGGTAGCTAAGGGTCTAAGCTACCTCCATGTGGACAGAGAAGACTCTGATCAGACTGGGCGAATGCCCAGGCTGATCTGAGTCTGCGCTGGGCGCACAACCACATTGTCGGCTTTGTCGTGTCGCGGCTCATATAATTACGTATATGGTAAAACTTCTGAATTTGCAAAATTTTACTATTTCTTATCCACACTATTCATTCGAAGGCTTGGATAATAGATCTGATCTTTCTAGAAAAATATAACTATCATTAGCCTAGTTGACTAAAGATTGCACTCCAAAGCGCTTCATTGTTTTGTTTATTTGTCTTTTTTTCGTAGTAATTCGCACCTCAATAAATTTACCAAGTCAATATGTATCAGCAATGTATATATAGTAAAACTAATGATAAACGAACTCTCTCTCTCTCTCTCTCTCTCTCTCTCTCTTTGGCATGTAGAAAAGCAATGAATAGATAGGCCTAATCAGATTATTGACACTTTCCACTACTCGGTAGCAGCCACTTTATATTTACATGTTATATTTCTTTTACAGACTCTTCAGAAAATCTGAACCAGGTAAGTTGCTTCAAATAGAGAAAGTATTTTCACAAAACTTCGCGAAATGCTTATGCCGTTTCTTAATCAAAAGAGTCATTATTAGATCCGTCAATGTTTCCTTTTCAGTGCAAGGGTACATTTCATGTTTTTCTGCCATTTTTTATAAAGGGAAGCACCATGTTTGCTTTCTGAACGACGAAACCCTTCCAAGAAAAATGATAAAAATGAAAATAATGATATAAATATAATTATCATTTTTATTTTGCGAAGAAGAATTTTTCTTTCGTTTGAGTCTGAAAATTCTTCTTTGCAAACTACTACGGTAATAATAATAGTAATACTAATAATAATAATAGATTTTTTTTTTTATTTGAGTCTTAACATAATTTATATTATTTTTATAATTGTTATTATATTGCGAAGAAAATTTTTCTTTCACATGAGTTTAAACATATATTCCTATATTCGTATTCTATCCCAAATCCGTGCAAGATCGTTTAGGCACCACAAATCAGTTTCAACAATCCCTTTCGATCTTGTCCTATTTTCAGCTGCCCTAGTTGTGCTGGCAAAGTCCATCCTTATTCACTATTTAATACTTTTTTTATGATTATTACATGCAATTCATATTAGTTTTTACAAAGTTTCTCTTTTCTTATTTTTTAAGTGTCGTGAACTTGAAAACTTCTCGAATTCTTTCTTTCGCAAATTAGGGTTCGGGTGATTTGATACATTTTCAGGGCAAGTAACTCTGCTATTGTCATTTTTGCCTCCCTTCTCAAAAGGACTCACCTTTTAAAGAAAGATCTTGCTCCTGTTGCTGGAGCAAATTGAGCCGCGACACGAGAAAACCAACAATGTGGTTGTGCGCCCAGCTCAGACTCAGATCAGCCTGGACATCTACCCAGCCTGACCAGACCCTTTGCTAAGTGCTGAAAGGATAGCTTAGAGTCTAAGCTACCTCCATGCGGACAGCGAAGACTCTGATCAGACTGGGCGGATGCCCAGGCTGATCTGAGTCTGCGCTGGGCGCACAACCACATTGTTGGTTTTCTCACGTCGTGGCTCAATTGTTTTCTTTAAGTGTTAATTTGTTTTTCTTTTCAATTGTCTCAGATGAAGGTTCAAACCGAAGGTTCTCTCAACGATTGCACATTCCGTAATTCTGTATGCCTGTGAGTCATGCACCTTGACAGCAGACTTAAGAGAAAAGAATGCAGGCCTTTGAATAAGATGCTACCGAAGGTTATTGGACATCTCGTACAAGGACCATGTCACTAATGAGTATTTTGGCTGAAACATCCAAGCAGCCAATGGAGAATACGTCCAAGTCCTGACCTTGGTCAAGAATCGGAAACTGGGGTGGCTTGGTCGCATTCCAAGGTCTTCTGGGTTAGCAAAGGCACTTCTACAAGGCATAGTGAATAGAAAAAGAAAAGGTAGACAGAAGATAAGCTGGGAAGACAATATTAATCAAAGGGCCAATAGCCCTGAAATGACAGATCAGAATAAACTTATGCTACGTCGACTGAAAATAATTTCAAACTTCAGCCCTGTTGCTTGTATATGGTCAAGCTCTAAAAATGGAAATAAGCCATTTAGCGCAAATCACTTCATGCACCTGCCAAAATCTATCTCTTGTACACAAGTAATTACGGATACTGCTTTTCACTGAATTTTAAGCACTCACTGTTTGCGGTATTTCGCATTACCTATGAACCTAGAGGGTGTCCACTCCAATGTTTACACAATGGCAGTTCTATAAATGACCACCGATAAACAGGCAACCCAGTATAACACTTGCGAGCAGTCCCTTGCGACAGATGTGGATAAACCTACAGAATTTCTTTTACATTACATTCTCTGCAATGATTGACGTGCTCGGAACACTGTTTTACGCAAGTTTACGACTGTAAAACAGTTGTTTTTTTTTCAGCGGCAGCTAATTCATTTTCCTTGATAAAGTATGAGGGGCGCTTAAATGTCGCGAATACGGTAATTGGCGGGTTGAATTTTAATATTCAGTTTGTATTCGTTATACTTTTTGACCGCTGATGTCTTATCATTTTACAGATCTACTTAAATAATTATACCGGCACAAGAATACGTTATATAAGTTCTCATTTAACTGCGTAAACCTACTTTCAATTCCAGACGTTTTTAGTGAAAGGATCTTACGATCACTTCATTTCTGAGCAGAAGAATACAACTGTGAAAGTCACTTTTTTAAAATACGCCTGTGACAACTTTGAATGACTGATAGAATCAGTCATTAAAAAATGGACAGAGGTGGACCTTGCTAACTCAACTAGGGCAGCTGAAGACAGAACTAGGTGGAAAGGGATTGTTGTAAAGTCAGGTGCCCAAATGACCATTTCAGTTTATGGAATAGACTTGAGTAGACCATTATAATAATACTGATAATTATTATTATTATTAGTAGTATTATTATTATTCACCTTAAGCATTTCTAAATTCTTTCTTGTTCATAGAGATACAAACATGCCCAGACGGCTCGTACGAACACGGCCAGAGCTGCTATTTTTTCAGTAAAGTTGCGTTACCTTGGGCAGACGCAATGGTAAGTAATTTTGCAGATAGATGTCCAATAGTAATTTAGACAATGTAGAGGGTGTTTTGAGGAACACTGCCGAAACGTCGGTTGTTTATATAGTGTGCATTTTTAGCTCACCTGAGCCAGCGGCTCCAGAGAAGCTTACAGGATGTTAAGGCTCCGTCGTCCGTCGTCCGTCCGTCAATATTTTCAAACGACTTCTCCTCTGAAACCGCCGGGCCGATAGTAACCAAATTTCATATAGAGTCTCTAGGGGGCAGGGGAACGAAAATCTGCTCAAACGGTCCTGGTCATATGACCAACATGGCCGCCATGCCCATATATAGTAAAAACCTTTAAAAATCTTCTTCTCTTCTGCAAGATCAATAGGCCGATGGCTTTGAAACTTGGTATGTAGCATCGGGTACGTAAGTACTGCCAAGATTGTGCAAATTATGACCTTGATGTGACCTTGACCTTTTTACGGTATGGTCAAATTTGCTTTCTGTAGCTTTTATATGGGATATGCTAGAACATAAGATTTCTTGGAAACTGTTGAAGATTTTGACCTGAAAATAAATATATACAGTCATCTTAATGGGGCCCCTTGTTTTTCGAAATTCGGCTGAACCGCTAGCCGGCGGTTTTTCACTTTTTTGTACAGCCGGTTTTAGGCTAGACGAACCGGCGAACTGGCGCGTACCGCTTTTAATTGATGCCTAGCCAATGGGTAAATTGACGGGCATATATTTTGGCCTTTACCACTGCAGAGAGGGTTAGACGGTGTTTAGCGAGGACAGTTGAAATCCGTTAGCACTGGGTTCATACTGATCTGTTAGGTGATGGATCTGAACTGTAAATCCAAAATGGTTAGGAGGTTAAACTGAGGGACTTGAACGCTGAGTATAATGGGTATGTAGCTTTGGCGTTGAGAAAAGGAGATTTGTTTTCATTAAACGTCCCCTTGTATGGCATTTGTGAGGATTGTTTCATGAAATATGCCGACCTTTTAGCAAAACATAATCGCTTATTGAATGCAACAGTTTTAACATTATAACTAGCTTCAATAAGCCTGTTTTGTATATATATTTATCAGCCCGAGACTCCAATATCGGACCGAGGGCTTGCCTAAGGTTCGAGATTGGTCGAGGACTAATAAATCGGGTGATAACCAAAAAAACATGTTATGATCTGTTTATCATATAGATTCTAGTTAAGAAAAAATGTACAGAAATAGTTGCTAGAGTACAAAATTTTTGAAGTAGTCGAAACTTGATAGACTACTGAAGGCCTAAGCCTCATAGGGAATCTAGCAACATCAGGGACACCTGAGTGCGATTGTAATAGTTTATTGTCTAATGAAAAGAAGCAGGCATCTGACTATAAGTATCCAATGAAGCGAGCCATGCTTCTTACGATCAGTGTTAGTAAAAACACATATCATCACTGCGCCAGCTGAAATATTTCCCGGCCACCCAGCCTTGTAACGATTGCCGGTTTGTAGCGAAACAAAAAATTCAGCCATTTCGTAATTATTTTGACACCAACGTGTTCCTTGTGGTCTAAATAAGAAAATGATGTCTATGATGGATAATAAAGGAGATAAAAACTCTGAAAGGATAGGGACGTTTCTGTTTTGCACTCCCCATTTTAACGTCGAAGTATCTCACGCGACGTCGTTGACGTTAGTAACGGGCTGATAAACATATCAGACCGGGGAAACCTTTATCGGACCGATGGACAGGATAAAGACTCTGAAAGCTCAGATTTGTCAAACATGCAGATTGCTTCTAAGGCAGTCCAAAATTATGTATCTATGTGATAAATACCTTAAACAGCCATCCGTCCCAACAGGCGTTAGCCGCTCTCAATTTCCCTTATGTCGCTCTGTTGCTGGCAGAGCTCTTCCCGATCGGTATCACAGACTGTTTCACGAAATGGCTGGCAACGAGGACCGTTTTGTAGAATAACTGGATAAAATCATCAAAGATCATAAATCTAAATAACACTAACATTAACTCAGTGATTTTAGCTTGCTGCCAATAGGTGTTCAACCGACATTCTGTGTCAAATAGTTTTCAAATTAAAGGTTACAGGTGCTGGTATTATCTTTTTATTTGTTATAAAGCTCTTAAGTACCAAATCTTTTCAATAAACAAGGTAAAAGCAGCTTTTGTATTGTAGATTTCCGGACAACTTGCATTTTATACCGAACAGGACAAAACCAAATAGGGGATAAACGTACTCAAAATTGCCATCGTCGGTTTTATGGTCGCAAATATTGTTTTATGGGGACGCGTAATTTTTCAGTACAGTTATCCCCATATTAATGCACTCCTTCATATTTTAATATTGTTGTTCCCATTCCCATAACGATATTATCCAGGTGGCGCAGCTGAAGGTATGCATAGTTGCACACTCCTGGCACCGAGTTTGCCAATTTGAGCCGCGACACGAGAAAAACAACAATGTGGTCGTGCGGCCAGCGCAGACTCAGATCAGCCTGGGCATCCACCTAGTCCGATCAGACTCTTAGCGAAGCGCTAAATGGGTAGCTGAGAGTCTAAGCTAGCTTCATGCGGACAGCGAAGACTCTGATCAGACTCGGCGGATGCCCAGGCTGATCTGAGTCTGCGCTGGTCGCACAACCACATTGTTGGTTTTGTCGTGTCGCGGCTCATTTATATTTTCACCCTTCAAAGTGCACTACTTATAACGTCGCCCAGACACCGCATAATGTATACTTGTAAGAGCATTAAAATGTGAATTATTGCACCTCCGACAAATCTTTTGAAATAAAATTAGATGAGGACAGTCATGAAGTGACCCACTAAGTCTCCGGGAAAGGATCGTTCCAGTCTTCCAAAACATTCACTATGGCTGCCGCAGACTGCATCAAAACAATCTTCACTAGGAATATATTTCAACTCGCAAAACTGATATCGCATTTAAAACTCATGCATAACTATCGTTTGCGGATATAAAATATTCCTTAGATAGATAGTTACTGACCCTCTATAGAGAAAAAGGGTGTTCGTGTGAAATCGTGGGCGTGGGGTCGCGAAGCGAAGCCGAGCCTCCTTTTAAGTCACGCTGATCCCCTTTAATTCCATAAACGGTCAAATAGTAACCATCTGTTTTTATATCACCAATAACCTTTTAATTATTAACTAAGCCGAAGGTAGTGTATGTCAGAGAGAGACAACAAAAAATTTCAGAAAAAACAAAATGATTTTGGTATTTTTTTTTATTTCACTCTTACTAGGAAACCCCATACCCACACACGAGTTTTATTCACATATTCATGTAGCAGAGCTGTGGACATTTAAAGTTCTTAAATGCCTTAAAATCTGTAGGGCGGCCACTTCAATTTTTAGTGAGCATAGACCGACCCATCATGGATATTTAGAGGGTTATCACGTGACGACCTTCTTGTCTAATCATACCATCTTATTATTGAACGAGGTGCTATAACATTACTTAGCTGTTTAGCTACTGACCCTGTATGGAAATATAGAGGGTCAGTGTAAATTTCATAGAGGGCGAGTGAGAGCTACTAACCAACCATTTTTTATTGCATCCGCATGGCGAGGCTCGATTTCGCCATGATTAATAACATTTAACCAGAGGAAATCGGTGCAAAGCTTCCTGACGTTTGTTGTTTACCACAGGGTATAATCGATTCCGCCAATTTTCGCTTCCTGCAGAGACTGTACATCATATCTGGCTTCCGCCGAGACTGTCCGCGAACTCTTGCTTCCTGCCGAGACTTCTGTACATGATAAATGGCTTCCTGCAGAGACTGTCCGCGTGATTCTGCTTCCTGCCGAGGCTCTCGGCAGGAAGCAGAGTCACGCGGACAGTCTCGGCAGGAAGCCATTCCTCGAGGACAGTAGTCTCTGCAGGAAGCAAGAGTTCGCGGACAGTCTCGGCGGAAGCCAGATATGATGTACAGTCTCTGCAGGAAGCGAAAATTGGCGGAATCGATTATACCCTGTGTTTACCCTCGCGTTAGGTACAGCACTATCAACGTTGAAGATGTCTACAGATTAGTGTTGAGCCTAAACGGCCACTTACTGCACCTCGTTCGCCTTACCCCCTACTGAGCCCATAAATTTCCACAGAGGGTCAGTAACTAGCCACCTAAGTAATATTGTACCATCTCAGACTTTCCGCACAATGAAGATGTTACTGTCGCAAGTGCAGTTATTTCCCTGAGACACGCTAGATTTTTTGTGGTATGAAATGCGTTTGTAACATGTTTTCGTAATGATTTTCAGAAAAAGTGTGAGAGGGACTTTGGAGGGTATTTAGCTATCATAACAGACAGCGATGAAAATGCCTATCTGAAAAAGATCGCCAGGTCAAGAGGAGTATCAGGTAAATATAGCAAAGGCGCGACTGTCAGACTACTGCCCAGTGTTCATGCAACGATTGAGTTCCAGGAAATCCTATATCTATATGATACCATTTGGTGTATGTATGTTTATGCCTGGTACATAAAAATACAAACTGAAATGAGTCTTCTAGTTTGGAAAAGTTTTTTTCTTACGGAGACAAGTTATGCGTCAAAGTGTATCTATTCAAAATGTGTAACCACTATTTTTTATACGCCTTGGCGGTGCATTTTGCTGGATTGAAAGCTAGCGTTTGTTATATATTCCATCAGTTATGAATAAAGTTTTGCAGCTTTTTTTTAATTATGCAGGAAAATATATTAAAAACAACAGACTCCTACGTTAAGCAGGTGCAATAATTCATATATTCTTTCTAAACCCGCTTCTGATAGCAAGTTTAGTTTGTTTTCCCTTTCTGACTTGGCACAAGGGAAACAACCAACACAATCGTAAGATAAATCCCTTCGGGGAGTAGCTATTGGGGTGTATATGTATTGTGTGTGTGCGGGTGACTATAGGGGCTAGACACGTAAAGGAAAAGAGACTGTTTTTTTCCCCTTTAAGAACAGATACCTTATCCCTCTCCGTCATTCCAACTCCCCCCAACCCGTCATTTCAACTCCCCCCAACAGTAATATTATTACTCATTGTATATATTGTACATATCTTAAATGTCGTTTTAAATATCTTTGTTAGAACCATATGTTAGATAAGTGTTCGTATGCTTAAAATGTTATCCTCTGAAAATAAAGACATTATTATTATTATTATTATTATTATTATAACACACACACTCGCCACCACCGCCATAAGCAGAAGGGCAGATTTCTACCATGTCAGGGTGAAATGCTTTGTGGTGTATCCATATACCTTAGAATATGTTCAAAAGAGGTCACATGAGTTGTTTAATGTCATCAGTGACACAGTACTGTTCATTACAGAAATATGGATCGGCGGCTCAGATGCTTCCAAAGAAGGTGAATGGCGAAGGACAGCTACCAAGGAACGCATAACTTCATACCACTTTACTGACTGGGCAAGCAGGCAGCCAGATAACGGTTCTGGTAATGAACACTGCATAGAGCTTAACAGAAGAATGGGCTACAGATGGAATGACGACCAATGTTATCACCGACAATATTATGTTTGCGAGAAAAACCTTTAAGCTGTCTCGTAAGAGTCTTCAATACGTCAGTATATGAATCACGGGAAAAATACAAAGTGAAGACTCTTATAAGTTTGCGAAAGAAGTGAAGACATCAGTTTGCAAACTGGTTTGCGTATTTGTTTACCGGATTAATATAAAGGATCTCTTTTCACGCGACGCCGCACACAGTTTAAAGACTACCACTGCGCCCCCCCCCCCCCCCCTCTCCCGCACCCCTCCCCTCTCCCGCAACCGCCCCTATCCGCCATCACGCAGACCACAGTATCTATTTGAGAGCTAATCAACTGATGCATAGCCTGATCTATAGTTTTGTTGGTTTCACATGCCTTAGTGCATGCAACACAGCTTATCCCATCCATAGGTTATGTATGCAGCATTTCGTAACCCCTCACCTCCTTCCCTGTCCCCGCAATAGCAGCACGCCCGTACGCACACTCCTAGAGCCAGCTCCTCTGCAGTTATTTGTCTCCCTTTTTGGTACGGCGCTGTCGGGGATGGGGGGGGGGGTAACTTCCTGTAAGTGTTTGAATAGGAATGTACCACTGGAATAGGTAAACTGCTCTGCTCTGAGATTATGTGATAATGTGTCTTTTTCAGCATCATCATATATACTTTTCCATCTGCCCATTATATTAATAGCCTACTAATTTCTCAATTCCGGTAGCAGACCAGTTGTTTCAGATTTTCTCTTCAGAACACCTGTGTGTGACCAGACATGTTTACCTACATGAATAAAGTATTGTTCTATTCTGTTGTTATGTTCTGTTTCCTAACTGACAGCTTCAGTAAAACAAAAGTTAGTAGTCTGCTGTCTGCTTAGGTAAAGCTATTTTTAAAAACCTACGTAACAGCGACCTCTCGGGGGTGATGGAGGGGCGGTGGTGCTGGTTATAACTTCCAGTGCCGGGGCGTCCTACTAATTGGTATAAAAGTAGGGCAAGGGCCTACTGTGCTTGCAGTAGGTGCGGGCGGGGGTTGTTTGGATATATTTTCTCTCATCCATCATTTTTCTTTTCTTGCCCCCTCTCTCTAGGAGACGGCCCGACTGAAATACTTTCTCAAAGGGCCATTAACCCCAAAACAACCAACCAACCTCAGCAACCTCTCTAAAGGCTTATCAGCTGGTCATTTGTAGCGTATAAGCTTGCAAGTTTTACGAGGGGCATTTGAAAAGCACGTAGTATGGCACCGTAACTCTACAATGCGTTGAAAAAAATACGTATATATTACGGAAACAAGAGTACATGCGCTACAAGATGATTTGCAAATGTCTAAATAGTTCTGCCATGCACGTGCAGCGCAGGCTCGAAATGGATAGGTGTAGAGACACTGGCGGTAATTTTAATAATTTGAGGAACTATGCTTGTAATATTTCATCCGTAAATTTATTGGGTGATCACTAAGCACCAAATTTAATCAGTTTGGTTGGGAAAAAATAAATTATTAGAATAATGACGGTCGTTCCAAAATGGCTACTTTTTTAAACTTTTCATATTTTTACAATAATTGGGCCGCTATAGCAACAACAAAATCCAAGAAAATGCAGACGTTTTGCTTTATTTGGAGAAAAAAAAAGAGAATGAAAAGCATTTCGTCGTGCCAAAGTTTTCGATTGCAGTGTTCCGTTCGCAAGAAAATCAAACAGCCCCCCTAACTTCAAGAAGTGGATGGGGTTACTTACTCAACATGTGATGTTTCATCCTAGACACGAGGCGTTTTAAAGAGCATAAGATAAAAGAGTAGGCCGTAATGAAGAAGGAATAGCAAATACTATTCTTTTAAAATTGTCTCCTTCAAAACTGGCGGCCAAACCACGAGATATATCCATACGCTTTAAGTATAGTGGTCAGTTTTTGTCATCACGGAATGTTGTTGTAATAGTGGTGGTGCTGGCTGAGCTTGTGGTGGTGGTGGTATATGTTGTACTTCTCTCCTCTACATCTATGCATTTGCCGCAGAAAATTTTCCACACTTCCTTTCTGAATCGCTTTCCACTTATACAATATAGAAGAAAGTTCACGGAAGAGTTTATAATTTCACCTATTCTTGTGAATTTTACCGCCACTGCTACAACTGAGGGGTCACCCTGGAAAATCAAAGAAAACGAAAATTGAGACAAGTTTTTCTAATTCTAATCTTCAGTTCAGGATTTACAAATTTTCTGTCAGAATGCCACTTTCGGTTTCAGTCGGCAAGGGGATATATTGTAAGCCACTGCAATGAAATATAATGTCAGATGTCTCGTTTGTGTGTTGGAGGGGGTGCGTGGAGCGATAGTTTGGTGTATCTTTTTTTAGTTTATTCTGAAAGGGCTATAGAAACAGCAAGATGCTTAATGAGACTCGTAGCCTTTGGGGCGAAGTTCTGTGTGTATTTGATAACACTGAAGGGGCTATCGAAACTGCAAGATGCTTAATAATGCTATAGCCATATAGTTCACTTTCAGTATGCCCTTGCAGACTGGAATCTGTAGAGAAATGGTGACCTGACATTTGTATATGCAAACTTGAAATTTTATGAAACGTAATTTTCCTTCTATAATTGCTTAATTCGGTGTGTTGTCGTTTTAAAGTTCGTTGTTTTGTTCTTTTTATTTGTTTTTTGTTGTTGTTGTTGTTGTTTTTTTTTGTTGTTGTTTTTTTGCTTTGTTTTGTTTTCTTTCTTTTCCAGTTCAATATTAGTCCGTTATCCAGTATGCGTGTTTAGTGAGACCACACCTTTAGAAGCGATCTCTGGAGACGTTTGGCTGTAAACTGACGTTGAACGTGATAACAGCTTTCGATTGGTTGAATGACGTCACCGACTTATTTCGTAACGCATTCGCGACGTCAGCAAGTTCGAACAAAATTGCGTTTACTTTTCGTTTGCTTGAGTCTCTTTAAACCTTAAAATCTTCTAATGGTGCATGATAAATAGAAAACCATGTAAGTGTCTTTGGATATCAAGTTTATAAGACTCGACCAGAAACACGTCGGACTGGCTCGGCAAGCCTCGCCATTCCTACGCTGTTTCTGGTCTCGCCTGATAAACTTGATATCAAAAGACTGAATAAAGGAATTTATTATTCAACACTAGGCCAACCGGCCCATCTGTTACAACATATACACAGCAAACATCAAGCAAATATGTGATAGGGAACTGATAAACAATAATCAGTTGAAATATTGCCACAAAAGGTTGACTGAAATTCACGCACAACTAACTTACTAAGTCATACCAGCAGGCACACATTGCCAAAAACTAACACTGAATCGACGCTAATTCAACGTTATGACGTTGAATCAACATCGATGCAGTGCCGTTCAATGCCGTGCCCACTGAGATACACATAATAAGTTTTAACCAGACGTATCTTTATACTATTAGAAAATCTTAATAGCATCATAGTTAATTTCAAATTGATACACATGGAGAAGGTACAAAAGTTGTTTGTCTATTAAATACTTCAAACAAAAACGAATTGTTCACGCCGTTTGAAAGCTTTAAGTACATATATCGACAAATTTCTTAAACATTTTTTATTATCTGAAGAAAAAAGTTCCACTAACTTATACATATTGGGTCTGAGACGATAGTAACGCGCAATATACAAATTTCTTAAGTCATTATACCTAATACATTCTAGAACAAAATGAAACTGGTCTTCTAATTTTTGACAAGTAGTGCATAATCTTTCTTCAAAAGAAATACAATTTGGTTTAGCCCACCTCCCAACTTCAACCTCGAGCAGATGCGATGATACCCTCAACCTAGAAAGTGCATTTCGAAATCTCCTTATATTAACTATATCTTAATATGATTTGTGTCCAAAAGTATTAAAATTTTTATTTAATAATGCTCTAGAAGAGTTATCTAACCTTGAATTCCAGTTTTGAATAAAAATGTCTGTAAGCCGCTGCTTCACCAAACTCAAAAACATATTAACATTTCCTACGTTTTGCTGTTGCCATACATGCATAAATCCCAAGTTACATAACAAATCTCGTAATAGTGAAACCCAAGATACTTTATTTAGGGTTAATGATATAGTCATTACATAGCAAGTCATAAATAATCTTTACATATTTGGTTTCACTGCATGGCACAATCTTACTCCAATATTTGATAATGTTATAGAAATGTTTATTTTGGAAGTTACATCGGCCTAATTCACCATAAACAAAATCGTTTTGAGTACATTGTTTTACAGATAATAATTTTTTACAAAATTTCAAATGAACACGCTCAATATTATTTGCTTTTGAAAAACCCCATACTTCAGAAGCATAATTTAGGATAGGCGATATCAATTTATCGAATAAATCTAATATATGACTAGGTGTCAAATTTACGAATCTATTTAAATATTTATTTAAAGAAAAAGACACTAACACGGTATTCTCTATTTATATATCACGGCTGACAGCATACATGACTTCCAGTAACTTAAGGTGGATGATCCCGGAAGAACTCTGTTCTTGCTTGTTTAAAAATCAAACAGAGTTATTGTTCATCATCAAATCGACTAACTGTGGAGTAAATACAGTTATAATATACACTTACAATATCTACCGTAAAGATCCTAAGTTTTCGGGCACATAGGTCTGTACAAACAGTGGAAACTGAGATCAGACTGTTCCTTAGGAACCAGAATGATCAAGATCTTCACAGTTTCCATTCCATCTGCGCATTTTTGTCGACATTACTCTATGGTAGAACCGAATAACAGGAAAATAAATAATAGGGCAAGGACCGGCTGTGCTTGCAGCAGGTGCAGAATTTGGGCAGTCTGTTTTGGGGATATTTTGAACTTAAACATTGTTTTTCTAGGAAACGAAACGGTGAAATGTTTGTTTTTTTTTGTTTTATTCTTTAACATACGACGTAAGTTTTACTAAAATAATACGCATAAGCATGCCCCATCGATTGAGAATATTTTTCATGACGTTTTTCATGAAATCCAATTTTCTTGCATTTTTTCAAAGAATGTAAAAATATACTTATTAACAAGAAAACTGCAATTTTGTGTTATCAGTTTGTTTCAAATATCATATATTACAGATTATATGATTTGCTGAAATGAAAGTGCATTCATGTGCTATAGATATGAATTTTAATGGAAAATGTTTAAAAATAATATGTAGAAATACAAAATATTGTTTATTAGGAAAACAAAACGGTGAAAATTGTTTCCTTCTTACCCAAATGTTTTATAGCTCTTTGGGTTATTTAGACGGTATAATGGTTTGAATGCCCCGCCAATATTTCTATTCAGTATTCGTCTACCTTAAGATAATAATCGTGTCATGGCTCACTGATTCCACTGAGGGATTCCAAGAGCTGCATCGAAATAACAGTGCGGCTGCATATGCATAAAAGCTTTATAAACCTCGAATAGTCTGAGAACTGACAGTTCCAATATCATACGGTATAAACCAGTCCGCAAATTTTCGCTTCCTGCAGAGACTGTCCGTCATATTTGACTGTCCGCGAACTCTTGCCTCCTGCTGGGACTACTGTCCTCGAAAAATGGCTTCCTGTCGAGGCTGTCCGCGTGACGCTGCTTCCTGCCGAGGCTGAGACTGTCAGCGTGATTCTGCTTCCTGCCGAGAGCCTCGGCAGGAAGCAGAATCACGCGGACAGTCTCGGCAGGAAGCCATTTATCATGTACAGAAGTCTCGGCAGGAAGCAAGAGATCGCGGACAGTCTCGGCGGAAGCCAAATATGATGTACAGTCTCTGCAGGAAGCGAAAATTAGCGGAATCGATTATCCCCGGTGAATATAGTTCATTCTATCCATTTTTGTATGTCAGACTGTGTCACTGCAAAAGCACTCTTCTGGACTGTCGTTTCTGTTTCACTCTTCTTTGTGTGTCTAAGGTGTTGGGGTGTGTTTAGTGATTGTGAACTTTCCTGGATTGATGGCTTGCAAATTTACGTCCATTTCAACAGTATTTCAGTCATATCACGACGTTGGGAGAACAATAACGAAAAATTGTGCGCAGAGTGCAATGAAACCCCGCTTACGGTTGGAAACCATTTCCGGTTCCAGACAGAATCGAACCCGAACCGCTAGCTTAGCAGGCCAGCGCTTAGCCCACTGGGCGTCCTATCTTGCCTCATATTTATCATTAAACGGTAGCGTCTTCTCAAGTGAAGAGAAACACAAACAGATATAACATACAAAGGTAACCCAGCACGCATACACAAATCATGAAACAACGTTGCTACAACGTCAAGACGATTCATCATTCTTTCCATGCCGCGTCTCCCCCTGGGTTCGAGGTTATAAAACTTGAGAATAATCTCAAACTCAAAATAAAGCACACTGATTGGCTGCTTCCGAGCACAAAAACTCAAAATAAAGCACACTGATTGGCTGCTTCCGAGCTTGTGCTCGGAAGCAGCCAATCAGTGTGCTTTATTTTGAGTTTGAGACAAGCTCGGAAGCAGCCAATCAGTGTGCTTTATTTTGAGTTTGAGAATGTACTCAAGTTTTATAACCTCTGGACCAGTTATGCATTTACTTACCGCGTTCAGCATAGCAAAGCAAGTCACGATACAGTGGAAGGAATTTAGAACCAGATAGGTGAAGGTCACAGTGAGCAAAAGTCTCGTGAGCTGAGCTTCTGATTTCATGCTCCTCTCTTTAGCAACAGCGCCTTTCTTAGAACCGATCTGTCTATTTATAGTTCGTACTCGACAGATTATAAACATGTTGAAGATGAATATGCTGACGACGGGAATGATAACAAGAAACATGCACTGGATCCAGAATTCGTATTGCCATCGTCCGTCTGTGGCACCAAACTCTGAAATGTAATGTTACTTTTTACATGTTGTAGCAGAACTTAAGGTTAGTGGGTACACCTTCATGTTGTTTTTTTTTTTTCATCATTTTACAAGGGGGAACAACTTTTGTGACTTCCTTTTTGCTTCCTGGATGACGAAGCCCTTCAAAATTGGAGTCTACTCTTTAAGGAAAGAAAATGCTTCCTGGAAGTGCCGTGTGGCGGCAGTAAAACGTCTCCCCGTACATCATCCACAGTGCAGATTATATCTTATTTACATCCTTTGAGATCAGAGGATAGATTCTGAGAAATCTAAAATTTGAGATCGATTTAGACTATCACTCTAGATCATCGTCTTTTATATTATTTGGATCCTTTTGAAATTAATCAGTCTTTATTTCGACTGCCCAATTCAAAGTCAGAAATTACAGTATGCTTTTTCTGGTTTCGTCACCAGCTAATGTCAGGGTCACTGACGAGGCTTTATTAGCCTAAACTACGTAGTCTGGCCCATGTTCCTACTTCTGTATGTATTCTCTGCTCTTGAAGGAACTTTTTAAGATTTTAATTCTTTCAGAGTTGACCCCCATTAAGAAGGGACGCAAGAGTAAAATTGACTGAGTTGATTTTCCTGAAACGGCACCCTTTCATTTTAAGTTTAGGCGTATTTTAAGTTGCTTCTGTAATTTCATTGCTCCATAAAGATATTTGCTCTGTCTACTTATTTGAATCGCATTAGCGAGGGTATCAACGTGCGTTCGCAATGTATGTTTTATGAAAATTTTAACAGAAATTGTTTCATATTTAAACCACAATCCCTAGATACTTCAATCTTTGGCGTACAGAAGGTTGCACCATGTTCTGTTTTCCATGAGATAAACATTGAGTAATATTTAAAAGAAATGAATAAATAAAAAACAGTAGCTGTTGTGAGACATTTGAGCCGCGACACGAGAAAACCAACAATGTAGTTGTGCGCCCAGCGCAGACTCAGATCAGCCTGGGCATCCGCCCAGTCTGATCAGAGTCTTCGCTGTCCGCATGGAGGTAGCTGAGACCCTTAGCTACCCTTTATGTGCTTGGCGAAGAAATTGATCAGACTGGGCGCATGCCCAGACTGATCTGAGTATGCGCTGAGTGCACAACCACATTGCTGGTTTTCTCGTGTCGCGGCTCATTTATAGTTTTAGAACCGAATTTTCGACCACAACTTCAGATTCAGATGGCATCTCCGGACAGTGCAACAATTGAGCCTCGATTATGTAATTCAATTCCTTCCAGGCTCATAAAATAAAATAATTCTGTCGGCGCCGTTTAAAGGGGAATGACAACCTTTTCAGAGATTTGCAAATGGTATATAATCATTTTCTTTAGTTTCGAAACTGAGAGCTCTATCATATCCGTTTTAATTAAACTTGTATGTGTTTATTTGATTATTATTATTATTTTCAAAATTGAAAGTTGCAAGACATATGTATTCATTTTTTACCTCAGGACTGTAAAACACTGAGATTTTCACTTAAACTAATTTTCACGGAATTTTGAAAATATATGACAAATTACCTGTCAACTGAAACATAACAGTAGTCAGATTCCTTTGTCCATATGCAACCGGCTCAAATACCAGGAAATGTGGTATATTGATAAGAATGCTAGACAACGCGATCAAACATAAACACTGCAAAGCTCTCTTCTGACTACACATGGACTGCAAAGGAAATTAAATCGTGAAAATAAATGTTAGGCACACCTTGATAACGTAAATGGAAAACAATTCCCCCGTTTTTATTTTTCCTCCTTTCTAAGTGGACTCAACTCTTAAAGGAAAACACTCAGTAAAATGCATGTTGGACTCAAATTAAAGATTCTAATAAAACATGAAATTTGCCGAAAATTTCATCAAAATCGGACTTAACATAAGAAAGATATGACAGTTTAAAGATGATAAAATGTTGAGCTGGGAACCAGCATATCTGTGAGTAAATGACGTCATTAACTCAAAGTCAAAAATGAAAATTCTAAATAACTTTAGTTTGAAACAAAATGTAGATAAATGAAATACATAAATCTATATTTTACTTCATAAAGAAACAATTAAAACTAAATAATACTGCAAAAGTAAGCAATTTATGCTCTTATTCTAGATTTGAATACTTATCACGTGACAGGAACTTCCAAAATGGCGGCCTCCGAGACCGCCATTTAGATTTTTTAAAATCTTCATGTCTTTCTTATTTTAAGTCCGATTTTCATGAAATTTTCATCAAATGTTATTGCTTATCAAGATCTATAATTAAAAACCTGTTCATATTTAAGTGAGTGTTTTTCTTTAACTCTTTCCTTTAAGAGTAAACATCCTTTTGGAAGGGCTTCGTGCTCCAGGGAGGCAACAAGAAGTCGAAATAAGTATCACCCTCGTATTAGCGAAAGCATAAAACTCAAACGTAGAAGTTAAAGTCATGCTACTTAAGTATACATGTATGTTGAACAACTGAATTCATTTAGCTTTCTATCAGTACCAAAATAGCTGTACCCATTCAACAGAAGTGTCAAAATATAATTTCCAGTAAACATGAAAAGACACTGAAGTCTATGGGAAAATCAGTTTTGTGGAATTACTTTTGACCCTTGACATACAAGAAAAAGCAATGTATCATCGACACGACAACTTGTTCGAGACGCAAAGGGTCAGTCTTGATTTTTGTTTTAGCTTAATGAACTGCCATATGCAGTTGGTCCACACAGGCCAGACTGATAACACTCGGCGAACGATAAGGCTGATGTAAGTCCACGTCGGTTACGGTTGTCAAATAAAAAGTTCTTGAAGTTCAGGTACTTTAGTTTTCTCTGTCTTTCTGATATTCTACGATACTCTCAATGCATATGACCGTGCTTAAGGATATGCCAAGAACATTCGGATACGGATTAAAACAAAAGTCGTAAAAGTCAGCGGACTCTCTTCAGAACCACATTTATTTAATGCACTTACATATGCAGCATATAATTCTCGGTATGTGTGTGGGGGGTGTATGTGTGTGTGTGGGGGGGGGGGGGGGGGAGGGGGGTGGATATGTTATTTAACAGTAAAATAATTTTTAAACGTAAGATCATACCTGTGCCAAATAGATCCAGCACACTTTAATGCATCTATCTGCTGTCATGCCAACTGTGACCCAAGCACTGCAGCTAACAAACAACATGAACAGAGGAAAACCAATATAGCTGTAAAATAGTCCGTAACTAGGGACTTTCTTTATTTCTGGGCACAAAATTTGAATACCGTCCGTAAAAAAGAATAACAACAAATGTCCCAAATTGGCACCTGCAAGAGCAATTAAATACGTCCCTGTTGTAGACCTCATTGATCTGCGTGTCCAAACAATTATCGACAGTATATTGCCAAATGTTCCAAACACAATTATAATTGTTCCTAAGATTCCAATAATTATGAATTGCATTTTCTCCGGGTCTGCAATATCATATGCTTCCGCTTCTGGGGTCGTCTCAAATTCGACTGTTGACACTGTCGGTATGACAATTGCGATGTCTTCATGGCTCAAATTCATTCTGAAGAGATATGAGGTAGGACTTGTTTATTAATTCCATTTGCAGCTTTCATTATCATTATCATTTGATTAGAATCTTCAGCAGGAAATGTATAGGGTTATATGTGACAGAGTCTGACATTATGAGCTTTATGGAGCGAAAATCGGAAATTTTGTTTTTTAATGACTGATTCTATCAGTCATTCAAAGCTGTCACAAGCGTATTTTGGAAAGTGGCTTTCACTGTTGTATTCTTCCGCTCCGAAATGAAGTGATCGCACGTTCATCTCGCTAAATACCTGTGGCTTTACAATTAGGTTTTGTACGAAGTTAAATGAGAACTTACTGTTTGATGCATTCTTGTTCACGTGTGATAATTGATGTAATTCTGTAAAATGATGTGTCCGAATAATGACATCAGCGGCCAGAAAATGTAACGACTACAAATGCATGTTAAGAATCAATCCGCCAATTACCGTATTCGTTCCGCGTCTGTCCCTTCAAGCGCTCTTTATATTTTTTTAAGTAAAATAAATTAGCTGCTGCTTAAAATACTGATATACAGTTGTAAACTTACCTAAAACAGTATTCCGAGTTCGTCAATCATCGCAGGGAATGTTATGTAAAAGAAAATCATCAGGTTTATCCACGTGTTTTACTGCACATATTACGGTAGTTTGGGGTTTATCGGTGGCTATTTATAGAACAATACACACTGTGTATTGTTCTATAAATAGCAGGTGCATGAAGCGATTATTGTAAACATTGGAATGGACACCCTTGTGGTCCATCGGTAATGCGAAATACCGCAAACACTGAGTGCTTGAAAGTCAGTGAAAACTAGAAGTCGTTGCTGGGATTCAGAAACTACTTGCATACACGGGAAAGCATTTTGGCATGTGCATGAAGTGATTTGCGCTTAATGGCTTATTTACATAATCAGAGTTGGACCATACAAGGAATAGGGCTGCAGTTTGAAATTGTTTAGAACTGACGTACCATTACTTTTTCTGATAGAATCTGTCATTTCAGGGCTACTGGCCCTTTGATTCTTAGTGCTTCCAGAACAGATTTCGAAAAGCACAAAGCAATAGCGCTAAGATTTATTGCAACAACAACCCGATTTTCTTTTTTTTTTTTTTTTTTTTTTTTTTTCGTTTCACTGATTGGATACAATTAACATACTAGCTGGATAAATTTTCATAATTCTGGTTCGTGACGTCGCTTTTACAAGATCAAAAATGCGAACATTCTTAAAAGTGTGTGGATGAAGAAAATTAAAGACGCCGATAGAAATGTTGAATCATTCTCTTTATGTGACGCTTTGAAATGTATTAGTGCGCGGAAATCCAATTAACTTTACGTGAAAATTTTATGACGTCACTTTTTATTTCATGTTTCGTGACGTCAACGTCGCACATCCACAAAGCTCAAAATGTCAGGCTCTGTCATATATAAAACAGCCTCGTTTCACACAAAATCATAAAAAGAACACCAATGATTGCTGAATTGTCCACTGTGTTTTGATATGTGTTCATTATTGCATGCGTGGCTATATCGAAGTGAGGAAAATGGTTCGAGATGCCCCTCATTTGCCGTACTTGTTCAGAAAATCTGTTTCGTTCGTAAGATCATTTTCAAATATGAAGTTACACATTTTATGCAAACTTATTCAAATTCTACAATATCATTTTCGTTCTTATGATATTTATAAGTGAAATAAACTAAAGTAGGGGGATTTGACGATATTACATTAACATTCGATGTTTTATGCGTGTTCAGGCGTATACAGCTTACCTGACAGTATATAGCCACTTGTTTCCCAGTTTGTTCCATTTGAGTTAGTCTTGTTTAAGATACATTGTTTTTGACTCTCATCATCTCGAACACTGGTATCTGAAATTACCCTCTCATATAAAAGAGTATAGTTTTGACACATTTCCTATTTTTTTCTTTACGTTTCAACTCCTGTCATCTTAAACTACTGCCTGGTATCTCAAATTTTCTGGGACCAAAAATTTACTTTAAGTTTTCAGTGATTTGCTCGTGACGATGTTCTCCCCACACCTCAGCGGAACGTATCCATGACCGTAGTGTGGGGCACCGTGCGTCCGTCCATGAGGTTTTCCGAACTGACTGTGTTCTTATTCACTTGGTGCCATAATCCTGTTATGCAACAAAGGAATCTCTTCGTCTCAGGTAATTGATAACACAACAATGCCCCAAAACTGTAATCAAAGGGCCAATAGCCCTAAAATGACAGATAATATCAGAATAAAGACATGCTACGTCGGCTCAAAATAATTTCAAACTTCAGTCCTGTTGCTTGTATATTGTCCCACTCTAACAATTTAAATAAGCCATTTAGCGCAAATCACTTCATGCACCTGCCAAAATTCTATCTCTTGTACACAAGTAATTTCTGAATTCTGACAACGGTCACTGCTTTTCACTGACTTTTAAGCACTCAGTGTTTCGCATTACCTACGGACCACGAGGGTGTCCACTCCAATGTTTACAACATGCCAGTTCTTTATATAGCCACCGATAAACACACAATTACCGTATGATGTCCCCTAGATGTGGATAAACCTACATTACATTCTCTGCAATGATTGGCGTGCTCGGAATACTGTTTTAGGCCCGTTTACAACTGTAAAACAGTTTTTGTTGTTGTTGTAGTTGTTGTTGTTTGTTGTTTTTTAAGCGGCAGCTAATTTATTCTTTGAATTAAAGAGACAGATGCGCTTAAAGGGGGCGAATACGGTAATTAGTGAATTGATTTGTATTCGTTATATTTTTTGACCGCTGATGTTATTGGTCGGATACTTATCATTTTACAAGTGTGACAACCTGCGTCATAGCGCTGACGTCATAATCGTTTTATCAGCGCCCTTAATAAGGTAACTGTTTTACAGAATAAGGGCTTGGCAAACACTGAAACAACCAAATATCTAGTCGATCTGGTGTCTATAGATGTTTTGGACTCAATATTACCAGAATTTACCATAAAAGACTTGCTTAATCTGATAACGCTTCACCACAATGATCTGTATCGACTCTGCCTTAACGCATGTTTATCTCAGCTGCCCACATCAAAAATTGTGGTGAGGCGTTCCCTTTAAAAAATCATGCCCTATATATCTGGACCATATGTATATGAGACGTTCTCAGTTAAGCTGGGCCATTCGCGTACAAAAATGGCCATATATACAACCATGCCAGAATTCAAGACAAAAATCACTACCATAATGCTCATTATATCTGCTTAAAAGTTTTGAAATATTTTCAGATAATAGTTTCAGATTATGGAATACCAACCATGTATAAACATACCCTAACAATTAGAGATGGCGTTTTTAATGACGTTATTTAGATACGCTGAAGGACGATGTCGCATACGATTTCTTTGACATGCGTAGCATTGCACATTTACTAAGCTACTGACATTTGATTATTTTGACTGGTTTCAATTTGAAATGCTTTTCTTTGCTTTTTTGGAAGAAAGGGCTTTTCTATGGAACGCTGCTGATTCAAATGACGTCAACGCTTTCAAAGCGTGGTCTTAGTGACGTTGTGACGTAGGTTACGTGTGACGTAGGTTACAGTACACGCTTTTTAACGTTTTGCACCATTTAATGTTTCAGTGCATGAAATCTAAGCACATCATCTTGTAGCTGTTACTAGGCAGGATTTTGCACATGAGTTTCAGAGCGTTTGCTTTGCTCAGTCTTGAAAAAAGTCCGTGACGTAAGGTTACATTCTTACAGAAAAATGCCGGTGTAATGTATTTTGAAGTCGAGTAAAATATACAAAATGGAGCAAATTTGTACAAATGATATAAAATATTGAGGAACACACATTTCTTCGTGTGAGCTTGTAAGTTTTATGATGCCGAGCCATTTTAGTTTATACATGCATCATGAATTTACCGCTGTGACGTAGGTTACATAAAATTTGCGACATTAGTTCTCAGTCTCATTTCGTAGCAAAAACTACCCTTTAGTTATTGTTTAAGCGGGGAAATATGTAAGAAATCACCTGAATTTAATAATGGATCTCGATTTCAAGCAGTGATTTATCTTTTTTAGCTGTGCGGCGTTCATATCTACGCAACATTTAAAAACTTCGCCTTTTAAACCAGGGTATCATTATTCAAACCAATGTTAAAAATGTCTTAACAAAACGCACGCA
Organism: Ctena decussata; assembly: GCA_963989385.1. NCBI lineage: Eukaryota > Metazoa > Mollusca > Bivalvia > Lucinida > Lucinidae > Ctena > Ctena decussata. The sequence continues at coordinate 75,680,535 of OZ022503.1, read as the reverse complement.
TGTCTTGGTACTTTTATCTACTTCTTTAGACAGAAGGCAACTTGTAAGAGGGTAAACAGGACCGTTATTTTGTAATTTAAAGAAAGGTAATACGAACGACAAAAATAATAGCTAATGGCCCAGCTTAACTGAGAACGTCTCACATGTAGGCACCGACTCGCCGCTTTATCTTGTGTTAAAATCCTGTCTCTTATATGTTACAAACGGAAAATCTGTCAGAGTTTCTTCAAAATGGCCGTCGAATAATTAATTCTGTCACGCGCGCTATGACGTAGGTTGTTACCCCTGATTTTACAGAACTACATAGATAATCATACCTGCACAAGAATACGTTACATAAGTTTTCGTTTAACTTCGTACAAAACTTATTTTCAATTCAAGACGTTTTTTAGCAAAATCATCTTACGATCACTTCATTTCTGAGCGGAAGAATACAGCTGTGAAAGCCACTTTCCAAAATACGCTTGTGACAGCATTGAATGACAGATAGAATCAGTCATTAAAAACGGCGTGTGTGCTCTGCATAGACACTTGCGACGTCAATGCTTTGAACATCGTTATAGTCCGTTTGCTCCCAAGTGCAAACGGGGTTTTGCTTATTTTCTCGAAAACGATGAAAGTTCCATCAACTGTTCCAATGTCCTAATGATTCCTATAACTATACATAACAGAATACGGAAAGTGCAAATTTTTGGATGCTTTTGTAAAATATTTTCCATTGACCTTAATGCAAAAACTGAGCAGTTTCACTAAAGTGCGTCGTATGCTTGTTAGAACAGCCAAAATATTGTTGATAGGCAATAGCGTAAACTCGTTGTTTACTACAGGTGTGGGCGTATATGAATGAAATTGTAAAATGAGGGGAGAGGACAAATATAGGCCTAGCCTACATCCAATCCTTTGACTCATATATATATGTTGTCAAGAAAATTTTAATAAATAAATAAAAATTGTAATATGTATTCACCAGTCCGCACGCGTAATGCATGGTATCACTGGTCTGGTGATACTATGTTGTAAATAAATATTGAACTATTATATTATTTTGCGAGTAAAAATTGTATGTTTTAAAATTTGATACTATATGGGTGAAACAAAATGTAGAAAAAAGGATTTTGAATAAAATTTCCATTAATTAAGCAAATTTTATTCTAGGGATAGCATACATTGGTCACATGCTCTAACACGTAAAACTAAACGGAAATTCCAACAGCCAACTTTTACTCCCTTGTAATTAAGAGGTGAAAATGACATATTTTAGGTCCTGTTTTTGTATAGAAACTTGTTTATGCAAAACATCACATTTCTGCAAAATTATGATTTTGTTATGTATAGGATGAAAATTAAGAATGAGCGATTCGAAAATCTTTTACCTCTCACCAATTTTGAGAAAATATTGGGGATGCCGTTTGCATTTGGGAGCAAACGGACTATACCTCTCCATTAACGTGATTTCAAGTGCCCACTATCACTTTGTGTTGTTTAACAAAGACCATACTCACAAAACAGTGCAAGCTTTCTGGACAGGAAATGGACACTTTTACTTTCATTTGTTCCAGTTTGTCTCTTCTCAGCGAAAAGTTGAAACGACGAAAAAACAAACTGACCGCCAAGAGATGATATTGCTTGATTGGCTGTTTCACGGCTCTTCGAGACAGTATTTCAGTCTGTATCGAGCCGTCTCCCTGAGAGAAAGGAGACAGAAAAGAGATACTACACACACCACTATGGCCCACTTCGAATCGAACTATAGTAGCTACTATATTTACTAAAGTTCCAATCAAAGTGCGATGGTAGCTACTAAAATGACGCCATTAACCAACCAAAGATCAACCGAGGACTGGACCGCCGTTACTCTAGTAGCAAGATGGCGGCCGTTGGAGACTTAAGAGATTTGTGGGTGTACAACAAGTATTGTTTCTTTTCAATTATTTTAGGGCATATTTTATCATTTACTCTATAAATTATCGTTTTTAAAGACTACATGCACGGAAATGAAATGCACAGTATTTATTTCCGTTTCCATGACAATCTACCATTACAGCAACTTGGCGTTCGATTGGTAATGCGGGTGCGCATGCCCAAAAATACTACTATGGTAGTTACTTTAGTTCGATTCGAAGTGGACCTATGTTTCTAAGGCTGTACATAACAAATCGAAAAGGTTTTCACAAAACGAAAAAGTCCTAGTTCCAAAACTACTTGGTCATCGACGCTAAACAAATTTGTTTAGCCACGATGATCAGGTCGTTTCGGGAACTAGGACTCTTTTTCCTTTGGTAACAGCCCTTGTATATACATAGTTAACCAGGGGTGCGAAGAGAGAAGAAATGTGTCCGAACAACCCGCACTTACTGCAAGCACAGTAGGCCCTTGTCCTACTATTACTACTAGGACCCCCGGTACTAAAATATGCGAAATGAGACAAAGGAAAATGCGTAAATGTACATGTATAATAATAAAACATACTTAGATGACTGTTCATAAGAATATACATGCGCAGTGTACATGCGTATTCCATCAAAATCACAAATGAAATTAATTAGGAACTGACCTGTAAATCATTGAGATAACCTATATCGCATCTTATCTTGACTAAGGCGAGCGACTCCTAATACCAAAGGTCAAATACAAAGAAGAGATTTGTTTACAATTTCCTTGACCATCATATTCATATTTCTGTATGATACAAATCCATATTTCTGTATGCCTCTGAATTGAAGATTTGGTTGGTTGGTTGTTTCGGGTTTAACGGTCCTCTGAGACAGCATTTCGTCTATAACGAGAGAGGGAGAAAGAAAAGAGAAATGATATAGAGAGAGAAAAAATCCAAACACCCCCCGCCCGCACCTACTTCAAGCACAGTAGGTCATTGCCCTACTTTTATCCAAATAAGTAGGTCGCCTCGGCACTGGAAGTTAAAACTATCACCGTGGCCCGACTACCACCCCCATGAATTGAGGAAAGAAGCTAGGCCTTTGAGAAATCGGAGCACGCTCGTCCAATTCCGTGAATCGTGGTGTTCCGAATATGCCTTTGAGATGAGGTACTACCAAAAGTTACAGAACATCTCGTACAAGGGCCACGTAACTAATGAGGGTGTTCGCACAAAGATATAAGCAGCCATTGAAGAATATGATGACCTCTTACAGGGCACATTGAAAGGAAAAAGAAGAAGAGGTAGACAGAAGAAGAGATGAGGAAAAGATAAAATAGTGGACAGGGATGGCCTTTGCTAGCACAACAAGATAACCTGAAGACAAGGCTAGGTGGAGAGAGATTGTTGTAAATTCACCTGTGGTGCGCCAACGACTATGCATGGTTATGGAATAGAATAGAAAAGTAACGTCGGGCTGAACAAATATACTATACAGGATATAAAACATTTTGCTCGAGCTGAACAAATATACTATACAGGATATAAAACATTTTGCACCACAATATAATTCCCATAGTCATACTGCAAATTTAACTTATTTCAAAGAGTAAACAATGAAAGCATGGTTTTGATTTCTTTCTTATAAATTAAGGTGACCATGTTTAGGGACAGCACAGACTCTGTCGGGAAAATGATAAAAATGTGGTTGGAGAAACAGGCATTTTCTAAACCAATGAAAATGAATATTTTGTTGTATTGTTGAACTCCAGGAATGCTTATTAGCTCACCTGAGCAGAAGGCTCACAAGGTGAGCTTATACAATAGGGTTGGTCCGTCGTCCGTCGTACGTCGTCCGTCGTACGTCGTCCGTCGTACGTCGTCCGTTCACACTTTTAAGCATTAATATCTGCTAAAGTAGCTGGCCAATCTTGATCAAATTTTATATGTAGCATTGTTGGGGTGGGGGATTGATTGCATATAGTTTTGGTACAGATTGGTTTAAAACTATGGTTACCATGGCAACAAAAAAGTCCCATAGACTTATAATGGAGAAACTGTTGTCCGGGCCCTAGCTTCTTCATTTTTGATCGCAACTTCGTGTAACTTGCAGATATCCAGGACAGCCAAAACATCTCGGACCAGTTCGAATTTGGGCCAGGTTGGACGATTCTTTACAGAGTTACTTGCCCTTGAGCGATAAAATATTTTTCCATAGACTTATGATGGGGAAAATGTTGTCCGGGCCCTAGCTTCATCATTTTTTATCCCAACTTTTTGCAACTTGCAGGTATCCAGAACAGCCAAAACATCTCGGACCAGTTCGAATTTGAGCCAGGTTGGATCATTCTTTTCAGAGTTACTTGCCCTTGAGCGATAAAATATATAATGGGGAAAATGTAGTCCGGGCCCTAGCTTCTTTATTTTTTATCACAACTTCTTGTCACTTGCAGGTATCCAGGACAGTCAAAACGTCTCGAAGCAGTTCGAATTTGGGCCAGGTTGGATCTTTCTTTTCAGAGTTACTTGCCCTTGAGCGATAGAATATTTTCCCATAGACTTATAATGGCGAAAATGTTGTCCGGGCCCTAGCTTCATCATTTTTGAACGCAACTTCTTGTCACTTGCAGGTAATCAGGACAGCTAAAACATCTCGGACCAGTTCGAATTTGAGCCAGGTTGGATCATTTTTTTCAGAGTTACTTGCCCTTGAGCGATAAAATATATAATGGGGGAAAATGTTGTCCAGGCCCTAGCTTCTTCATTTTTGATTGCAACTTCTTGTAACTTGCAGGTATTCAGAACAGCCAAAACATCTCTGACCAGTTCGAATTTGGTCCAGGTTGGATCGTTCTTTTCAGAGTTACTTGCCCTTGAGCGATAAAATATTTTCCCATAGACTTATATTGGAGAAAATGTTGTCCGGGCCCTAGCTTCATCATTCATGATTGCAACTTCTTGTAACTTGCAGGTATCCAGGACAGCCAAACCATCTCGGACCTGTTCGAATTTGGGCCAGGTTGGATCATTCTTTTCAGAGTTACTTGCCCTTGAGCGATAAAATATTTTCCCATAGACTTTGTCATCGCTCTAGCGCCTTGATTTGTGTACCAAATTCGATTTAATTTCACACAAGTGATAAGTATGACAATACATGTATCTTGGACAAGTTCGCGTTTCAGCATTCCGGGATCAAGGTCAAGGTCAAAGTGGCTATTTTTAGAAAGACTATGTCATCGCTCTAGCACCTTCATTCATGGACTGATTTTGCTTAAAACTTCACACAAATGTTTAGTATGACAATATCTTGAATAAGTTTGGGTTTCAGCATCCTAAGGTCAAGGTCAAGGTCACAGTGGCTATTTTTAGAAAAACTTTGTCATCACTCTAGCACCTTCATTTGTGGACCAAATTCAATTTAATTTCACACAAATAATTAGTATGACAATATCTTAGATAGGTTTGCGTTTCAGCCTTCTGGGATCAAGGTCAAGGCCACAGTGGCTATTTTTAGTAAAACTTTGTCATCCCTCTAGCGCCTTCATTTTTGGCCTGATTTTGATTAAAACTTCACACAAATGTTTAGTATGACAATATCTCAAACAAGCTTGTGTTTCAGCTTCCTAAAGTCAATGTCAAGGTCACAGTGGCTATTTTTAGAAAAACTTTGTCATCGCTCTAGCGTCTTCATTTATGGACCAATTTTGATTTAACTTCACACAAGTGTTTAGTATGACAGTATCTTGAACAAATTTGGGTTTCAGCGTTCTAAGGTCAAGACCACGGTTGCTTTTTTTCAGAATTTTTGCTAATTTTAGAAAAACTTTGTCATCGCTCTGGCAACTTCATTTATGGACCAATTACACAAATTTTGAGTATGACATTATCTTGAACAAGTTGGTGTTTCAGCGTTCTAAGGTCAAGGTCAAGGTTGCTTTTTTCAGAAAAACTTCGTCATCGGACTGGCGACTTCATTTATGGACCAATTTTTATTAAAACTTCACACAAGTGTTTAGTATGACAATATCTTGAACAAGTTCGCTTTTCAGCATTCTAAGATCAAGGTCAAGGTCACAGTGGCTATTTTTAGAAAAACATTGTCATCGCTCTAGCGCCTTCATTTATGGACTAATTTTCATTTAACTTCGCACAAATGTTTCGTATGACATTATCTTTGACAAGTTCGCATTTCAGGATTCTAGGGCTAAGGTCAAGGTCACATGGGCTATTTTTACTGTCATTGCAATTACCTGACTTTCCGGGTAAGCCTATTCTGTGACAAACAGGTTGGCAGAATTTTTCAATTACACTGCATGTGCTGTCCGCAAAGTTTCATTTGTCTTTGATCAGCAAAGTCTAAAACTAGTTGCCAGGACGCCGTCAAGTACATTAAAATAGACTTATACTGACGACTCTAAGATCTCTGGTTATGTTGGCGGTGTACCATATGTTCAAGTTCAGTTTAACGATATGTAAATTTTGTAATTGTTATCACATATACACGAACCGTTACCCTTTATTCATGTACAGGTAGAATCCCTAGTGGTGCTATTCAGATAAAAGCGGTGCAGGTAAAAAATTAGGTCACTACGTCAAATCTTAGAAAATCTTAGAAAAATCTTGTGTACACTCTAGAGGCCACTGCTTTTATCCAATTCATGAAACTTACACTGTTAATTTTTATGAGATCTGGGGCACGTTTGTAAGTGGGTCTTGTCAGGTCAAAAACTAGGTCACTAAATCAGATGTGAGAAAAACCTTCAATACACTCTAGAGGGCACAGTTTTGATCCAATCTTTGTTCAGAATGTTTATTTCTATGTAATTTAGGACAAGGTGCTCTAGTGACCTCCTTTATCAACCAGTTTTGTTACCAATATAACTTCACAGCTGTACTGGATTTGTTTGACATCAAAATCTGCACTCTTCAAAAACTATTGGTTTAAGGTTTGTAACAAATGAGTGAAGTAACGAAATGTGTCTCTTGACAGTAAGATGTCAGGTGAGCTACAGGATATTGGTCCTCTTGTTAGTCTGTACTTATATTTAAACCTCTGTTGCCATAGTTTGTATGGAAAGAGTGAAAATAAAGAACAGTATTTTCTTAATTCTTGATAGTCTATTTTGAAAGAAAAAAAAATGTGTTTTTTTTTTCCTTTCTTTCTTTCTTTTTCTTCTTGACCGATTAAAGGTACGGATGATTAAAAAATCTACGGAAAATCATTTAGAGCTAGGCTTTTGTATTCCTTGAAAGTCTATACGTACGAAGACGGACGGAATCGGTGACATCCTTTTTTCACTATTTGGAGACTGAAACTTACGACTTTTAATAAAAATACAACAGCTACACTTTGCGTCATGCACACATCGCTATTCCTTTTTTTTTTTTTTTTTTTTTTTTTTTTTTTTCGCTAACTTTACAAAGAGAGACAAGTTTTATTCAGTTTGCTACTCTTAAAAGACAGACTTTGCTTCTCTAAGTGAAAATTCTTTCCTTTAAGAACTGACCCCTAATGGGAAGGAAGACAAAATTCCTCTGAAAATATACTGATTTGCTTTAAGAATTGAAATAAGACTTTGGCAATAGCTCCACGAAAAGAAATTAAAGTGATGTTAGACTTTTTTTGAGTAATATAGATTCATAATTTTATCATTTTATTCCATTGGTATAAATGATTTGAACCATGACGGCTATTTGATATTCGTTAACTCATTCAATAAGATAAAATAATCGAAAATTCTGTCAGTGCAGCTATTCCCAAACAATAAAATACATGTAATCATATTGTTTGTTTGCTTGTTTGGCTGAGTTTTTTTTTTTTTTTTTTTTTTTTTTTTTTTTTTTTTTTTTTTTGCTGTTGTTGTTTTCAGGCAATAAGTTATGAAACAATTAGTTGAATATTTGGGACTTCCAACTGACATTTCATTTCTATGGGTGAAGACACTTGCACCCAGAAAAAATACTAAGGGGTGCGGGGAGTAGCAATGATGAGTTCCACCCACAAGCTATATATCATGAAACACAAAATAAAAAGAGACTGCCTCCTTTGTTTTCAGCATAACAGTGCCGATGAATTTTAAAAGCCTAGCGACACAAGCGGAGCTCTGTTTTCTTAAGCTATAGTTAATAGTAAAGAAGGAGGGATTATTGCATGAACTTCGGTAAATGAAGCAGCTTTAACTTCTGTCCCGATGTAAAAATCTATGGACAGCCCGATGGATGATCTAAAATGCCAATGTTACAAGAAACATGAGTGTTGCCATGGCAACACAAAAGAAACATGGATGTTGTCATGGTAACACAAAAGAAACGTGAATTTTGTCATGGCAACACAAAAGAAACATGTGTTTGTCATGGTAACACAAGAGAAACATGAGTTTTGTCATGGTAACACAAAAGAAACATGAGTGTTGTAAAAACAACATAAAAGATACATGAGTGTTGTCATGGTAACACTCCTGTTTCTTTGGACAGTGGAGTTTTTGGTCATCCATCAGGCTGCTTATAAATGTATCTATTTGAACAAATTTGTACGGTATATCCAATAGCTTCGTAAATGACGATAACTTCCTCCTAAATCTTTTACAGAAGGTTGACATCTGACCATCAATGTCGTTAATCGGGTTCATTGCGGTCCATATGGCTGTTTCCTAATAAAGTTGACTCGTTATCTCAAACACTGATATATCCAAGTACTCTCTTATATCAAAGGCTACAGTTGGACACAATTCTTATTTTTCTTTAAATTCAACTTCTGTTATCTCAAATGACTGATATCTCAAGGTAATTGTTTTGGGACCAGAAAATTTACCGTGAGATATTAGTAGTTTGAAATGAATTCCAACAATGAAATATCGAGTTGACTGTACTCCGGCTTCTGGTTGCAGTCAGTCAGCTTTTTTTCTGAATTTTAAACTAAGTAACCTTAAACCTCCAGGGGTCGTATTTAGGAAAAGCACTTACAAGTCGTTGCTATGTTGTTGCTAAGGCTGAATTTCTATAAAGGAGATTTCCTACAACTATGAAATTTGCTCTGGAGGAACAGTCTTTTTTAGACTGTTCCTCCAGAGCAAATTTCATAGTTATAGGGAATCTCCTTCAAAGAAATTTATCCTTAGCAACAGCATAGCAACCACCTAAGTCGTTTTATAAATATGACCCCACAAGCTTAACTATTGACCATTCTAATGCGATTCTTTGTTGCATATCCTTTTATTGAGCAGTCTGTTTTATGTTTAGTTACTACTTCTTCTTTTGGTGTCTTGTGTGGGTTGTGCTTTACTGTAGCCTTTCTTGGGTATTTTCATTTAACGGTTCCTATCTGCCGTATGTCTAGATATGAGTTCAGCGCTCTTTTGAGCCGCGAAGCAGGAACTGAACGCCTAATGTATATGTGAACAGCAAAGATTCAGATCTAACTGCACCTCCCCACTGTTTGGCAGTCATGACAGTCTTTGTTTGTCGCACCCTAGCAGACACATGACGTCGTACTGACGTCTATGCGACGTAATGACGTCGTATCGACACCAGACCGACGTCATTTCGACATATGCCCGATGGGACACATCATCTAAAAACCCTGCAGCTCTAGTTACATTCTACCGATTCACAGGCTGGTCACACGCAAATCAAGTCTGATACAAATTAGAAGAAATTTCTCCCATTCGCATTGGACTGAAAGCAGACCCAGCAGTTCTAGTCACATTTGCGTATACTTATTGCTTAGCGGCGTAGGTGTAAAAAGGAAAGTTCTTTTAGAATAACAAAGAAGGCAAAAAAATGCATGGCTAATGCCAACGACAAAAAACAACAGTTTCTTTATAAGCATAGTATTTCCTTGGGACAATTTTCAATTCAAGACTAAATGGATTTCTTCATTGATAAACAAATTCAAACGTAAATCACTAAACTTACTACGACTGAATAGCGCATCTGCATACATAAAAATGCCTTAAACAGACTGTGCAGATGCACAGGCTGGTTGAGCATTTGCGGTTTGAATTTTTAAACACCCATTTTATCTGTCGCTACTCACTTTTGCATCCACGTGTCACAAACTCATATATTAGATATTCAATGGCAAGAATTATAAAGAATAACATGTTTTAGACAAGTATACGTAAAAAGTTAATAACTATATTTACAAATAATCTGAAAACGCCAATTAAAATCTTAAAATGCATCATCTGATAAAACATAACACTTTTAATAAAACAATGTATTTACAATAATGCCCATAAAACTGAGACAATTCACCAATGGGTTCCTGACAAGACCCAAGGTCCTATACATTCAGATTCAAAGAAAATTACAGCACAAAATATATCACAGACAAAATAACAGATATGAACGTACGTCTAATTAATGCACTAGTAACAGATATGAACGTACGTCTAATTAATGCACTAATAACAGATATGAACGTACGTTTAATTAATGCTCTCTTTATACCATTTTCACGCAGAATAACGCTTATCTCAGTTCTAATTACAGCAATCGCTTATTAAAATCTCTCAACCTAAAACTGATTTTCTCATTCTAATATGTCAGATTTTAAACAATATACCAGAAGTCATTTAAAAATCTCATGTTGTTATTTAGTCCATGGTATCCCTAAACGGATTGCAGTAGCACGAACAGATACCAGCATTTAAATAGCGCCATATCAATATAGGGATCAAACATGGTTTTTCATGCATTAACGTTTGCCAGGTCCCGAGGGAGATGTTGAAAACCGAGGCCGAAGGCCGAGGTTTTCAGCATCTCCCGAGGGACCTGGCAAATGTTAATGCATTGGAAACAAACGTTTGATCGCTGTTATTGCATAAATTCAACGAATTGTTCGTTAACATTTGAGAAAAAAAAATCGTACTCTACTTTGTCACCGCTTGACAGCCAACGCGCTGGTGCATCTTTTTACTAATATTCGTCTTCCGGGCCCGAGAGCATTCATTCTATTCAATATGGCTGCCATCATCCTATTCAATCTCAACATATCGGAAAAGTGTCCAAGATGGTCGTTGTGGTTGATGCAAAATAGACTGCAAATTAATCAACAAAAAGCAGATATAACTTGAGCAATGATTTCCATGCAGAACAAGCCTGATCCATTCATATATGCATCCTGCAATTCTTGATTGCTGAAAGCTTGAGATGCTTGTTTTCTTAAACACTTATTTACTCTCCAATTGGCAGCGTAAGAATGTAAACAACGTCGCTTTTAACCTGAGTCCGACGATGACGTCAGATTACAAAGACATGATGACGTCACATAGGCATACATAGGTAGCGCATCACCAATTTTTGTAATTCGACCGAAACGGGAGAGACAAAGTTGCATGGCGGTTTTTAGTGGCCCGGCACAAGCATAATGAAAGTTCTGTCATCGTGCATCAACAGCTCGTGAAAACGTTGCTTTTCGCCTGTTGATGCACGGCTGTTAATACCTCTCGGCACTGCTTTTTATGCAATAACATCGATGCAACGCCATGACGTTGCATTTACGTTGATATGGTGTCGTATAGAGTGACGTTGAAACGGCGTTGTTTCGAGTTACAGAGGGTGGACAGAAGTGTTCGTTAAATCGTGACGTTACCATTGACTTTAGTGCATTTTTTCTTTTAGCGCAAAAAATATTGTGAGAAAAGTATAAAAGATATTTGCATGAAAATTGCACCAATGTCTAGCTACATTACTTGTGCAATATTATTAAATTTCTTGCTTTCCTGATATCTATAGTTTCTATTTGACACGACTTTAACCTCATTTATATATTTTCTTGCGGTAAATTTTGCTAGTATCACCATTGACGTCAGTGGAAACAGGGTTTTCTAAATAATCACAACTCTGCAACTAGAGATCGCAAACGTACAAAAATATTTTGTATATCGCATAAATCATTTAACTACACATTAGTATAATTTTTATGATGGCATATCTTATGTTTCTCATATAATTAATTTTTTAGCAAAAGTGGAAATGCACCGAAGTTAACGGCAACGTCACGATTTAACGAACACTTTTGTTCACCCTAAGTTTATGCGGCGTTGGTTTACGTGACGTTGCACCGAGATAAAACGGCGCAGTTTCTACATGACGTTGTATCGAAGTTGATAGTGCGTTGTTTTAAACTGCTGCTGCATCAATATCGATACGGCGTTGTTTTTAAGTGACTTTACAGCGAGGTTTCTACAACGTTGTTTTCAACGTTACGCTGCATCCTTGTTGATACAGTATTGTTTTACGTTACGTGCCTAAAAGGTTGTAGCTGAAGTGTACAGAAGAGAAAGAATAAATTTCATTTCATCGCCTTAGTAATGTCGTTCGTCATCTTTTGTTGGCTATTGTTGCCGGTTTCATCTTTGGCGTCAACGTCACTAGTTGGGTAGTTGTTGTTGTGGCTGTAGTGTAGTTTGTATTTACATCCTTAGTCTTTCCAAAAACGCCACATACAGTTTCTTTCAACTCCTTTCTAAATCGTTTTCCACTGACACAGTAAAGCAGAAAATTCACGGATGAATTTATTACGTCACCAAGCGTAGCAATTTTTACAGCCACTGCAACAACTTTTGCATCACCCTGAAAGTATAAACCATCTATGTAATTAACATTTGTGCTTGCTTCCAAACTGACAAATGTTCCACATAAAAAGCATCGCAAAGACATCGCTTATATCAATACAATAATTCTCTTTCTCAGTTATCACCAGTGACGACATAAATTTGACCATCAGTATAGTATTTGATTTAGCTGTTCCATCTCAAAGAGAATACAAAAGGAATACACTTTTAAGAATACGGAAGGAAATTAAGCTGCACAGTAAAAAAAATCCGTAGATTTTACGGTAAAATAACCGGCAACCAGCTGCCAGTCCATTCCCCGTAGTTTTTACGGGAGCCCGTAAACATTTGCAGGAATCATCTTGTAGAGTAGGGTAAAATGGGATAGGTATGGTTTTGGTCATAAAGCCCCTTAACACTATTAAGGTATTTTTGAGTGCGGTCCATTAATATAACCCTACCATAAATGATCTACCGGCACAATCCCGTAAAAATATATCGGAAATGGACTGGCAGCCGGTTGCCAGTTACTCTACCGTAAAATCTATGGAAATTTTTACAAAGTGGTGGTGATATTTTTAAGTGCAATATCTCTCTCTCGCTCTCTCGCTCTCTCTCGCTCTCTCTCTCGCTCTCTCTTTCTCTCACATACTCTCTCTCACACACACACACACACACACACAAACACACACACACACACACACACACATACACATACGCACACACACACTGTTTCTGTAAACTTTTATCAAATTTTATTTGAAGCTCAACACATTAAGGCCTATTTACTAAAAATAACCTACCGACTTCAGCATGCCAAAACACTGTACGATGCAACTGAAGGAGTTAAGCACAAGAAAGCTGAAGGTCACAGTCAGAAGGAGTCTCGTAAGTTGGGCTTCAGACTGAAGACCTTTTCTTTTGCCGACAGATCCTTTCCTGGAGCCTATCTGTCTGTTGACTGTCCTCACTTGGCAGATGATGAGCATGTTAAATGTAAAAATGCTGATGACTGGGATAAGCACGAGAAGCATGCACTGTATCCAAAATTCATAATGGTGTCGGCCATCTGTAACACCAAATGCTAAAACAAAAAAGAATAAATAAATCGGAATCGTTCGCGTTTTATGACAGTGCACACCACGCCTGTATGCACGTTTGGTAAACATGCAATTTCATCTCCACATAACAGAGAATTAAATTATTTGAGAATGAATTAAAGGTTTGAAAAATCACACTTTTCCATTGTATGAATTTTAAGTAGCGTCTCACTCAATTCGAGAGGAGCATGGCATACACTGTATGACATGCTCCTCTCGAATTACAAATGAGATGACGTCAGAGATAGCAATTATTGATTTACGATCTGATGTACTTAGCACCTTGCTACAATGACGTCTTGATGATGTCAATATGAACTCTTAGTTGCTGTGGTAACAGATACATGACGTCATTGGTTCCGGGGCATGGCAAACAGTTTTTCTCCATTTTTTCAATGGCATTACAAACTGGAATTGGTTCAACAGAAACTTTAGATTTTAGACAAATAATCATTCTCAAGCCATTTAATTCCGAGTCACATGGAAATTCAAAATTCAAACTTATGCATATAGTTAGCCAAAAGAGACTAATGCTATTCTGCTTGTATGTACGTAAAGCATACAAGTGCAAATTTTCATCTTTGTAAAAGATACACCAGTGGAGTTATTGCAAAACTCCTGAATGTGGCCAAATTGAAATTTTGAAAGTTTCGCACAGACTGTCACCTTTTTTAAGCTAGAGGCCTAACCTGCGTGGATACCAGCTGATTGCAAGGAATTTGAAATGATAGTTTCAAAAGATTTAGTTAGAATAGGATCTGTTTTGCATATACGAAATGAAAGTCTGGATCCCATAGTTCTGTATATACCACAATATAGCGGGCTACGGTTCCCGCTGCATTTGTATCTGTTTAGATGCATGTGTCACTCTTTAATGTGATACAGACCTACTTACCTATTTCACGCCCATCAGTCACAGTGTGATATAATCCATCAGTGTGAAGTACGTAACTCACGTTAATCTTCTGTGTGGTACACTTATTTTGGTTACCCAATATCATCATTTTATTGCTCTTTTGCTTAGACAAGGGCAGATAAAACACAAACTCATACCTGTCAACTTAAACAATATATCCGTGTGATTTCCACCATCATTGGTCTCTGTCTCATAAGCCATAAAATGTGGTATATTGATAAGGAAGCACAGAAGTACGATGGAACCAATGCTGACCAGAGCTCTTCTTTGGCTGCACATTGTCTGTGAAAAAAAAAAGACCATAACCAAATATGTAATTTGGGTGCACTTCTTCAGTCATGACTTTGTGCCCTTCAGCAAGGACTTTGTGTCTTTCAGCAAAGATCATCCTCTACTTTATTACAGTATACAGGCATGATGTTGAAAAATGACTTAGAAATACCAGGAAAAAAATGGATAAAAGGAACGGATTTATACTGCACATGCATGTGTATTTTGATATACATGTGTATGTATTGAATGACTCTCGAGATCTCCAGTCTATAGCGCAACAATAAAAAAAATGATAGAAAAAAATAAATAAATTAAAAATAAGGAAATGCATGTACATGTAAAAGCAAATTTTGCACCTGTGCTTGCTTAATCCAGCGGATTTTTATGCATCTGTCAGCTGTCATACCAACGGTTATCCATATACTGCAAGTGACGAACAACATATGCACTGGGTACCCGAGGTAGCTATAAAACACGCTATACCCGTGACTCGAGCGTAACTCGGGCTGCAGCACTTGAACACTGTCTGTGAGAAAGAAGAATAACAGTTCCCCTAGATCAGCTATAGCTAAAGCAATCAAATAAGTTCCTGTTGTTGATCTCATTGACTTGCGAACCCAAACAAATATTGAAAGAATATTTCCAATTGTTCCGAAAATCACAAAAATAGTTCCTAGTATTCCGCTTGTGATAAAATGCAATTCTTCCGCGTCTGTCAAATCAAATGTTGCAGCAACTGGACTTGTCACGTGTTCAATGGCTGACGACTGAGTTGGTAAAATGATTTCAATGGATTCATTTGTAGGATTTATTAAATAACTTTCGGCAGAGCTTATGTTGTGGTCCGACGAATTCATTCTGAAATTATGACACAAAGCAAATTCAGTTTGCCTTAATGGTATCATGTGTAAAACCGTGTCCCCGTTTACAAAAATCGCAACATTGAATTCGTAAATACAGAAAAATTTATATCTTACTAAACATCAATTGTGACTCTTTTTCTAACTGAAGATGACACGGACAGGCTCAATGCCAGGAGGTACGAGTTATGGATTCGTCCCCTTGAGTCTCGTGAACATCATTTTGAGAATTGGACGGGGACAAAAACATTCTTACAGAAGAGAAAGAATAAATTTCATTTTATACTCCCAGAAATCCATGTTTCAACAAATTTTACCAGCCAGTTATTAAGTAATTCTAAAGTCATCCTTAAATGTTTTGAGAAAATACTGTGATTTTCGACAACAATGACTAGCGTCATAAATGACTGAAATGCGTTTTTTTTTTTTTTTTGTTGTTGTTGTTGTTGTTGTTGTTGTAATAAGCACTCAGTGAAAATGTATGAAGGCAAAGTACTAGGCCCACAAAGGTAAAAAGTATATTACCTCGTAGAATTATAGCCGTATATGGTGTACGTACTATCCTAACTTTATATAACAATAAACTAGGCTTAATCCACGACCGCAAAGTTTATGTCCTATTTTCTATATTACCGGCTTTTATTTAATATGTAAAACCGGTGACAATTTAAAATTTCATTCCTTTGACAGCATCCTCTTTCTAGTTCCGATTTAAAAGTTTATAATTCCCATACTTGCTTTTCTTAAATTATACGAGGAATGTTCGAAAGGTAGTATGACCTATCACTTTGATGATAAGAGAATGACTTGTTGCAGAGTATTGTATGTTGAAATAGTTCAGCAAGTCATGTAACAAGCTGCATCTCAGCTACTTTCCTGGCTTTGCTGTAGTTGTGGTATGAGAATCATTGAAAGATCACTTCAGTTTCCTTAGCAGAACACAAAATATGAAAATTCCACGAAAACTAGGGTTTCAATAGACACTTCCGTATCTCAGTTTTATTTCAATTCATCTGCAGCGCACAAAAGTTGTCATTTTTAGGTGGACATAGGTTGTAACTATCAATTATGATCAATGTCGGAGTTACAGGATGCATAAGAAAGAAAGATCAGGGGAGACAACTCAAAACAAAGCAGGTGAGAGATGTCATTCTTGCACATGTCACTTTGTTTTGACCTATTCTATATTCCAACCAAGTTCCATTAGAATATTTCAGATATATACCGAGTTATACCGAGGAAAGGAACTAAAATAGAGACCATATTTCCTCTTTTCTTAATCTGTATTTCTTCGCCCAAATCTTGTTGCAGCGATTTCTGGATCAGTATTTGAGTTTGGCTGTTGTAATTTCAGGTTGAGCTATACTTAGTGGCTTACTTTAGCTAAAAATTCCTTTTAAGTATGATTGAGTTATGCGGCGTTACAAATAAGCCGCGACACGAGAAAACCAACAAAGTGGTTGTGCGCCAAGCGCAGATTCAGGTCAACCTGGGAATCCGCCCAGTCTGATCACAGTCTGATCAGACTCTTCCCTCAGCGCTTAGCTAAAGGTCTATGCTACCTTCATGAGGACAACGAAGACTCTGATCAGACTGGGCGGGTGCCCAGGCTGAACGGATTCTGCACTGGGCGCACAACCACTTTGTTGGTTTTCTTGTCTCGCAGCTCCTTAATGATTGTTTATTTCTTTTTCCGACAACCCTCCCAGAGAGTGTTTAGCAGGTCAGGCGTCCTTAAACTTGGCACCTCAAAGGTTATCTTTCAGAAGTCTTGTTACTCTACAGAGCTGCTATCCTTTAAAGATAGTCTGACTGTGACCTTATCGCCAACTCATGCCATTTGATATGGAAATGTTGCTGACATTAATAGTGCGTTGACTTACTCGAGGCTATGTTAAAAAGCCATGCAAACCAAAGTGGGGGATGGGGAGGGCGGGGGCGAAACACATGACTTGTGATGTCATCCCACGCATTTTCATTTCTTTTCTTTCTTTTTTTTTTATTTTTTTATTTTTTAACTGTCTGTTACTTGATCTAATTCTTTAAGAGAAATAAATCTTCGGCAGATTTCTGTTCAATTTACCCAGACTATGACAGAAATCTTCCGCAATCTATTCAATTTATCCAAACTCTTAAAGAAATCTTTCGCAATCTTCCGTTCAGTTTACTCAGACTTTGACAGAAATCTTCCCAATTAATTCAATTTATTCAGTCTCTTAAAGAAATCTTCCGCAAGGCTTCTGTTAGTTTTACTTAAACTATGACTATGTGTTTTTATAAACTTACACTGACTCTGTTTTAAATCTTACGTACATGTAATCTTATAATTCCGTTCAATTTACCCAAATTATGATAGAACTCTTCCGCAATCTTCTGTTCAGTTTACCCAGACTCTGAAAGAAACCTTCAGCGAGTATTACCCAAACCCTGTGTTTTTAAATCTGTTTCTGTTTATTCTTACTCTAATTCTACTCCCTATATTTTTAATCCTCCGCAATCTTCCGTTTAATCTACCTTATCTAATTCTGTTTTTTCGTGATGTCTTACATGAAGGATGAACCAGCCAATAATTTTTATTCAACTCTGTGTGCCTGCTGGGTCTTTTTTCTAGCAGCAATTAGGCATTTGACACATGTATTTATTCTTGTATTCATGTTTCTAAAAATATATGAAGCAGGTAGCAATATACCATAGACCTGTAGTAGAGGTATTGCCAGATAACATTTCTCACGAGTAATGTAAGTAAATTGCGAGCGATGACCCAAAACATACGGAAGCAGACTGATTCCAGATGTAAAACCTAGAATGGAACAACAGTCTGGTCTACTCAGTTTCGTTTGAGACGACTACAGAAAAAGTGCCATACCGCATATGCAAAAGCGACTCTAAGATCAGTCTACGCATTTGTGCAGTTTGATCAGAGTTTTCATCTTTTGCTTTACATATTCCTTAAAATTCAGATATTATTACTGCGATCGGGGAGGATGCTGATCTGCAGGCTGTCATGAATCTTCATTATACGATAAACCAAAATGTATCTGTTCCCATGGCATGCAAGTCGGTCCATTCTTGGGTTTACATTTGGACAGAATCAGCATTACATACAAGTACGCACTTTAAACACATATGTTGGAAGATTCTTTATTACCGATGCTGTTAAGAAATATTTCCAGGTGTAGTGAACTGTGCAGAGAAATAAGAAAATAAATGGCATGGAAAGAGAATTTGTTAAAGAGTTTAACAGTTAAAATTATTTAATGTGCAAAGTAATCAGGATACAGCCACTAAGATCTGAATTACTATAGCAACCGGAACTACTTCATGATGGTATGTTGAGAATTTAGTTTTGTTTTACTTTCCACTTTTGTCCACAGACTACAAGTTCAAATTCTGGTGAACTTTTCAGCATGAAATTGTTTGTTTATGTAGATGACTGATAAGCAGCTGTAGCTGTTGCTTAAGTGGCATCCTGCTGCCAAACAGTGGTCAAACTGTTTGATGTTAGAAATATTTCAAGCTGTATATGAGCTTTTTGTTTTCTTATGCTATTATAAGCTAGTTAACAAATAACTATAACAATTTTATCTGATCCTTGACTCAAGGGACATTCCAAAGGCTGGAGCATATAGTATTTCTACTTTATTACTTTATAGTGCACGAAGAAAGAATCAGAGAGAGAGACAGAGAGAGAGAATCCGGGTGAAAAGTCTTGGTCTAAGCATGTTGCATGCACATACAGTAGCTTTATCTAAAGGTATAAATTTAATCTATGATAAGATTGCGTCAACATGGTCAATAAAGATATATCTTTTATCTTAATTGCCTGAAGTGCCAGGAGTATGCATGCCGCATTAAATGTATCAGAAGCACTTTCAATTCATTAGACATGGAGAATCTTGGATTGCTGTAGACAAATTTAAGTACATGATATTCTTCAGTTATACCACCCTTACCAGAAAACGCCAACTTTATCAACATGATCAATAAGTATTTCGCAATGAGCAAGATCTACACTGGTTAAGGTGGTATAAAATAGTCATATCATGGTTTGTTCGCTTGTACGAGGCTAAAGCTCGTGGATTATCTGCTCATACAGGCGGACAAACCATGGAATAACTAAAAGCTCGTGGATTATCTCCTCGTACAGGCGGACAAACCATGGTATAACTATTACTTTAAAACATACTGATAAACATGTGATAAACTGCCTTCTGACAGTCTTCCCGGATCTTGCCAAAGCCGGAGTGTACACTGAGGCCTATGTTATAGAGAGGAGACCTCATGACTCTTTGTTATATTTCAATCGAGAAGCAAAAGTATTTGGGACTCTATCAGTAGAACGATGACCCAAACCATACGGAAGCAGACAGATTCCAAAACAGGGTCATCCGTGGTAGCAGAAGAAGGGGAGAATGAAAAGCCAGATATCTTGCTGAATATACATGTATATCTGACCTTACAGAACATGCATTAGATTAATCCATCTGTCATTGTAGGGGTCGCTGGTTTAGTTTAGTATCATTATTAATATCATTATTTTCTTTCGAAAAGAAATACCGATTTGTCTGATGCGAATAGTGTAGATCCTGATCAGACGCCGCGTTCTGCGGCGTCTGATCTGGGTCTGCACTGTTTGCCTATGTCCCTTATATGGAACGTACATCAAATAAACTAATGACCTCCTATCCACTATATATTGTCACAGTAGATTCGCTTGCAAGTGGATAGGCACTGTTTCAAAGTTTCAGACCGAAGCTGCGTATCCACGTTCTCAGTAAGCTGGGCCATTAGCTTTTAATTTTGTCCTTCGTATTACCTTTCTTTAAATTGCAAAATAACGGTCCTGTTTACCCTCTGACAAGTTGTCTACTGTCTAAAGAAGTAGATAAAAATACCAAGACATGCATGCGTTTTGTTAGACATTTTTAACACTGGTTCGAATAATGATACCCGGTTTAAAAGGCGACGTTTTTAAATGTCACAATATTGCCGTTGCATAGATATGAACGCCGCGCGGCTAAAAAAGATAAATCACTGCTTAAAATCGAGTTCCATTATTAAATTCAGGCGATTTCTTACACATTTCCCCGCTTAAACAATATCTAAAGGGTAGTTTTTGCTACGAAGTGAGACTGAGAACTAATGTCGGAGGACTATTGTCGCAAATTTTATGTAACCTACGTCACAGCGGTAAATTCATGAAACATGTATTTACTAAAATGGCCCGGCATCATAAAACTTACAAGATCACACGAAGAAATATGTGTTCCTCAATATTTTATAGGCGAGGTCTCCTGCCCGGTCCTACTAAACACTGCTAAGACACCACAAAGACACTCAAAGACACCCCAAGGACTCACAAAGACACTTATAATTATGAAGAAAATATATTTGTGTGCTTTTGCTGATCTTTGAGGGTAGAGACCTTAGCTTGAAATCTTGTACTGTAGTTTGCAATGGTCACAGTGAAATATATATATTTCTCATAGAACTATACTTTATGAAAACTCCACTCACGAACTAAGCTACATATGGTATAAGATGAAAATTGCTCGACCAAACTTTCTAAATATTAAAATATCGCATTTATTCTTGTTCCTGAATGACACTAATGACATATTGTATCTTAAAAAATACTGCATCAGATAAATTTGGCCTGGAGAATGTAGTCAGGCTGTACAAAATCTACAAAACACCTCAAAGACACTGAAAATGGTGGAAAATTATATTCATATCTTCTTTCAGATAATTCAAAATGTAGATGGTATCCGGAAAGCTTCTCTCGAAAGTTTGCGAGGGCGAACTATAATTGTATTATTTTCTTTTTTTATTCAGTTATATTTTTTTATGAAAACGTATGTCTTATGAAAATACAACATGAACTAAACACATATTCTAAATAGATGAAAAATGCTCGACAAGAATTCTCATATTAAAACATTGGATTTATTCTTAATCTTATTTCACAATAATACTTTGGGTATAAAAAAGGGGTACCAGCTAAATTTTACCGGCAGCATATATGTAAAAAGCCCTCTGAAATCAGTCTGTAGAGACTACAAAGACACCACAAAGACACCACACAGACACTGAGAATGATGGAAAATTATATTCATATTCTTTCTTATCGTTTAGGATTTAGACTTTGGCCGAAAATCTTCTCCTGAAAAGTTTTCGGCGCGCAAATATATATTTCTTACGAAAATGCACCCATGACCTAAAAGCTCATGTGATGTACATTTGGTCTTTGTAAAGTAAAACATTACAAGTATTTAAATATTGCATAAATGCTGATTTCACAAAAGTATCTCTGCTGGCATATTGCATCAGATCAATTTTGTTGGTCCTAAATGATGACAAAAACGCACAAGTCACTGAGGTCAAGGTCACCATAATCTAATCAGCTCTTAAACTTGTCCAAATGGTATATCCATGCAAGTTTGATGAAAAACCATTTACTGGTTCAATGGATATCGCGCAAACAAGAAATTGTCATCTAAGTCCTCCAGTGACCTTGAAAATAAGGTCAAGGTCACCAAAATCTAATCAGCTCTTAAGTTTGTCCCAATGATATATGCATGTAAGTTTGGTGAAATTCCATCCATTGGTTCAAGAGATATCGCGCATACGAATACACGTACAAGAAACTGACACGCCGACGTCGGAAAACAGTATGTCTCTCCTTCACCTTTGGGGTGGGGGGGGGGGCATAAATAATTTATTAAGCAGTATAACATAGTATTAGATGTCTCTGAGAGGCCTTGTGGTGTCTTTGTGGTGTCTCTGTCTGTCTTTGTGGTGTCTTTGTGTGTCTTTGTGGTGTCTATGTGGTTTTGGGGTGTCTTTGTGGTGCCTTAGCAGTGTTTAGTAGGACCCCTCCTGCCAGCCAGCTATTGGAATGCTAATAATTAAATAAAGTGACATCCTATTTCATGACATTCTTGAGTATATTTAAATATATATTTTAAAAGATAAAACAACAAAAATATTATATTACATTAACAAAATATCTCCAAACAAATAAAGCAAAAACTATAAACAAAAAGATTTTCTCAAAATAGATTTTCCAAGGGAAGTAACTCAAATCATACTTTGCAAGGGAACTAACTGAAAATACTACTTAACAATTTTCACTGAAATTTGTTTGCACAATTATTGTTGCCTTTATGATTATGGTGGATTCATATAAAAGTTTGTATGAATCTGTGGTATATTTTTGTTGGTAGAAAGAATAAGTAGCTAAACAAATTTGTCTGACTGAACTGCAAAAATACAACCATGGAAAAGATTGTGATGATAACTGGTAAATTTTTGTAAAATTTTCAAAATGAACATTGTAGCTTTAAGATCAAAGGGTGCTTTTCACACCTACCTGTATACAAGACAAACTTCACAAAAATCAAGCAGTATATGATAATAAACCTTTCCCGCGTTTCGTTAGTAAAGCGGGAAAGAATTGTCTTTTAGATACGGGTATTTCAGTTCTGACTAATCAAATCGTTTGATTATTGCACGTGACTGGCCGTCCTGAGTAAAAGAATCAGTTATAGCGAGCCTACCGCACTGGTAACATCAATTTTCTACATAAATAATTTTATTGTAATGTTTAAGATTGCCAGTCTTCTTTTGACTTTAGTAGTGACTGTAGTTGTTAAGATGAAAAAAAAGTCACATCAAATGTTTAACTTTAGCCATTATAACATTGTTCTTTGTGTATAAATTTTAGTTATTAGCACGACATAGTTGTATTCAGGTAAGGTCCGATACCTGCCCCTAAGATAAGTGGTGCGTTGTTAGACGTCGGACACAGGTTTCCTCCACAGGGGGTTTTTCCTGGGCGATTGCTCACTATCAATGAGGGGGACAAGTATAGTGCTTCAGGTTTTCAGCATGCTTACATGTTCGTACTACTCGTATCTCAGTTGTCCACGTCCATCTAGCAATAAATGCTCGCTGTCGGCAAAATGTTATTTTGTGTTGCTTAGTTTAGAAAAGACTTAAAGTGATAGTGTATGAGGGATACCCAGCTAATTTTAAAATTGTTCAATGTCCAAGCATAAAGAGATAACTGTTTAGCTTTTTCATAATGAAAGCCAGACTTCAAAGAAAATTTAAGTTAATCAAATGTTTAATAAATTAATTAAATGTTCAATACAATAAAATATAGCTGTCAGTCATAATGCCATGTAAAAATACAGTTTTCCCATCAGTATTCCAGTAGCCGGCTGGCAGGAGACTTTTAGGTCTAGTGACAGCCGGCTGGCAGGAGACCAAAAAGTCTCCTGCCAGCCGGCTGGCAGGAGACACTTCCTATTTTATATCATTTGTGCAAAGGACCTCTGACAGTATCAATGCATATTTGCCCATTTTTCGACAAATTACTGCACCTTCCTCGGGCAACAAAAGTTGAAATATTTGGCATTAATATGTAGCCTTGTGTACTATAAAGACATTTTAACAGTGATTTTGAAAAATTATCATGCCTCTAGACTAACATAGACCAATTTTATCAAGAGGGGTATGTTAATTTTTCAGTCTCTGAAAATAAGTCCATTTATTTGGTTTTCTAAGATATTGAAATCTTAATTGATAACTATGCTAAAACTGACATACACACTACTGTTACTGATATTATGCAATATTTTTTCAGTACTAAGGACTTTAGCCTATTTTTAGATATAAAGGGTGTAAGTACCCCACCCACTTTTTCAGTTTTTCAGCTGTAGACTATCGTTTCCCCCCGTGCCTCAGCAAGCCACTCACATATAATGTGTATTATGATAGTACACACATACATGCAAAGTGGCTAGCTGAGGCACGGGGGGGAAAATATCTTTAAAAAACTTTTCCTGTTTCCATTACGTTTAATTACAAAATTTGGCTTTTTCCACCAAAAATTGAAGTCTATGTGCAAAATAATCAAAAATTAAATTCATGGCCAGTTAGGGGAAGTTGAGAGCAACAAATTTCAAGAGAAATTCTTGGGGATATCAAAAATTTAATTTTGACTATTTTTATAGGCAAATTTACATTACAACCGTCAGAGGTCCTTTGCTCTATTTTGTATACTTTACTGGACTTCAAAATACATTACCCCAGCATTTTTCTGTAAGAATGTAACCTTTTGTCACGAACTTTTTTTTAAACTGAGCAAAACAATCGCTCTGAAACTCATGTGCAAAATCCTGCTTAGTAACAGCTACAAGATGGTGTGCTTAGATTTCATGCACTGACACATGAAATGGTATAAAAACGTTAAAAAGCGTGTACTGTAACCTTCGTCACACGTAACCTACGTCACAACGTCATTAAGACCACGTTTTAAAAACGTTGACGTCATTTGATTCAGCAGCGCTCCATAGAAAACCCCTTTCTTCCAAAAGAGCAAAGAAAAACATTTAAAATTGAAACCAGCCAAAATAATCAAATGTCAGTAGATTAGTGAATGTGCAATGCTACGCATGTCAAAGAAATCTTATGCGACATCGTCCTTCAACGTATCTAAATAACGTCATAAAATACGCCATTTCTAATTTTTAGGGTACATCTCTAAACATGGTTGGTATTCCATAGTCTAAAACTATTATCTGAAAATATTTCAAAGCTTTGAAGCAGATATAATGAGCTTTATGGTAGTGATTTTTTCTTGAATTCTGGCATGGTTGTATATATGGCCATTCTTGTCCGCGAATGGCCCAGCTTAACTGAGAACATTTGTAAACGCTTGAAGTCATGAAATCAAATTGGTCTAATCATATCATTATTAAACGTATTTTTATTCAGTCGTCATGTATTGTTGTGTTAAGGGTCTCATTGCTGTATTAGTGGTAAAAAAGCTTCTCGCTATATATACATATTCAGTTTCGTCTTACAAATCATCGTTTTCAACCAGGTATAAAAACAAATAAACATCCTTGAGTTTTAAATAAAAGCTTTTTAAACCAATTTTTGTCCTAAACTGACTTACTTTGCACATAGTAAACTTGAATAAAATGGTAAAAATACAACGTACAAGCGCGAGTCCTCTTTCATTGTCCCGTTTTTGTTTATATTGTTGCGTTCGACAGGGAACCAGAAAAGGAAGTCGTTTTATTGCGGAGCAGTTTGCCTGTTTTTTAAACATGTTTTTCCTACATTTTGCCATTTATATGACCCAGTATATGCACATAAATCCATTTATCAACTGACGTGAAAATTTAACCGATTTTTTTTTTATATGTAATAATTTGAGTTTAGATGTCTTCAACACTGGTTGGGCTGAAGTAGCTATGGAGAATTTCTTTTGTTTATGTTTCCTCTCAGTGATACATGTTACATCCCTTATTGACTTGATCGAAAACACAATAGCCTGCCTTTTAATAAGAAATGGTTTTGCCCCTGCTTTAAAAAGTAACTAGATCTATTGCAAGCCTAAATATAACAGTTCAACAGTTCTGTCTCAGCAAACCCACGACCACAGGCCAAATGCGATGAGTAGTTATTGATAGGTCAAAGTTTTTTTCCTCTTAATTGTCCTTTAAAACGTGTGATTTGATCCTCATTAGAACCGTCTCGATGAGATGGTTCTAATGAGGGTCCCATAATAAGTATTACGGAGAATGAAACAGAAATTATCCTCGAATTTTCATCATGTACTCCGCTTCTTTTACTGTAGCTACAACTTTGTTTCAACCTTGTGGTCTGAACTGGCTGGTAATAGGCCGATAAAATTTGTTGTTTGATTTTCTAATATGCGAGTTTGATTTTTTTTTCAGGAAAAGTTCAAACAACTTCGTCTGAAATTTGAACAGCGGCGAAGCATGCGCTCACAGGCCGCAAAGAACGAAGCTAAATCAGATGCAAATGAGGTTAATGACACCAGTGCTACAGCTGTGCCAGAGAAATTAGAGGAAGTAATGGCTAAATGCGTAGCTGTGCCCGTTGAAAGTACCCCAACAGTGGAAACATACAAAATCCAGGCTGATATGAATATGGCAGCTGACTCTGATAGAGCAGATGTTGAAAACAAGCAGGATAGTGCCAAAGAGAAAAAGTCTAAAGTGGTGTCAATGCCGGTCAAGCGCAGACCTGCTGAAGAGAACCCACAGCCTGCAATGAAATTTAAGGTAAATAAAGACAAACCGGCTTCAATGCCGGTCAAGCGCAGACCTGCTGAAGAGAACCCACAGCCTGCAATGAAGTTTAAGGTAAATAAAGACAAACCGGCTTCAATGCCGGTCAAGCGCAGACCTGCTGAAGAGAAACCACAGCCTGCAATGAACTTTAAGGTAAATAAAGACAAACCAGCTTCAATGCCGGTGAAACGTCGTGACACGTATGAAAAAGATACTAGTGAAAAAGCTAAACCTGAAGCAACTGATACTAGCAATGTGGCAGTGACAGATGATAAAGATGCAAGGCAACAAGAGGTGAAAACCAGACATGTATCCATGCCAGTAAAAGCTATAAAGACGTCAGAAAAAGACACAGTTTCAGTTAAGACTAAAACGAATGAAGGACCTTCCAGCAAAGAATCAGCAGCAACTGAAAAGGTTAAACATGTGTCAATGCCAATAAAACAACGTGATATAAAGGATACCGAAAAAGCTCAAACAAATAAGGGTCAGTCAAAGGTTGTTAATGTTTCAACCCATGACCAAACAAATAAAAAGTTTGATAAGTCAGATATAGTTCCTGTTCCAGCAAAACCGAGTGATAAAGAGACTGCGAAACAAATCGTGAATGAAGGTCAAAAAGGTAACACTGATAAAGCTGCTAATAAAGTAGATTCTATGACTGACACACAAGATAAGGATAAAAAGGTTACATTTGTTTCAGTGGGTGAACCAGAGGAGGATACTAAAAAGGAAAAGAAACCAGAAGGACTAAAATCAGCTTTAAAGAAAAGTAATGTGTCAGATAATAAACCAGCAATGAAACAAGATAAACTAGCAGTCGAAAATTTCAACGACAAGGCAAAAGAAAGAAAATCTAGTTTATCTGAAGATAAATTACAGGGCAAGTTTATTTATTCATGTTTGTCTCTTAGAATGGCAATGAAAATAACAGCTAATTTCTTTCTATAGTTCAATTTCAAGGTGACCAGTCACCAACGTACATCACAATCACATCATGAATTATAATAGTATATATCGTGTGTTACACAAGAAACGATCTCGAGTCAAATTAGAAAAAAGAGCTTTATTTCAGGTCTTAAAAGGCCTATTCTTATGCCATAAAGTGCGGGTCTCCGCATTAATGTTGTGTCTGTATATTAAATGCCAAAGTTTTATGAAATGAAACCACTTACCAGGACACTATGGAATACCATAAGGCCAGTTTTTCGAAGTTTTCTTGTAAATGGCCTCGTTGATAAACCAATGACAATAGAACGGGGTAACTGTTTTTTTTTTTTTTTTTTTTTTTTTTTTTGGTTTTTTTTTTTTTTGGTTTTTTTTTTTGCGATTTTGAATGCATTCCCCTTTCCTTCGTTGCGAGGCAATTACAGGGTCACTGATGATGGTTTATTAGCCGAATCTAAATGACTTGATCTATCTTATGAATATTTCCATTTCTCTTGAAGGAAATATGTATGATATTTACTTGTAACACATTAGATATAACTTGTTTTCTTATCTGGTCGGAAATTATTTTCTTCACGATCGTATGTTGTCCACCATGAATTTCTGTACTAATACATACAATTTTATATGTTCATTCTGTTTTATTTTATTTTATTTCGTTTATTTATCTATCTGTTTATTTATTCTTTCTTTTCTTCTTCATATTTTTTTTCGATTTGCCTTTGGTAATAGAAGCAAATGTAGCTTAAAATCATGTGGAAATACAAGAACCGAATATTTCGTTTTCAACAAAGCATAGGTGATGCTAGGAGCTGAAACTATCTCCTCCTACTATCCTCATCACCTGCTGAAACGTCAAAAATTAAGTCTTCAGTTCAAGTACATGATGAAGGAGACAGTTGTAGGTTGTTGTTTTTTTGTTTGTTTGTTTCTTATTTTGTTGTTGTTGTTGTTTCGTTCTTTCAGGGGTTGTCCTTCTCTTGCATCATGTTTTATTGGAATTTTCTGGCCCGAGTATGATTTTGTTTTCTTCGTGATATATGTTCCCCGCATGTATCTGCATGGAGCCCCAGTAACTCAGTGGGTAAAGGCTGGCCTGTTGATCCGAGTTTGATTCCTCCCAGCAAGCACATGACGTTGAAATGACGTCGTACTGACGTCGATGCGACGTAATTACGTCACATCGACGTCAATATGACGTCATTTTGACGTCATGTGCCTGCTGGGCTGATTCCCGGTGGCGGAAATCTTGTCAACAGTAAAAAGGGTTCCAATGCACACAGCACACAGCATTTCATTATCACCCTTGTATCGCCCTGATATAACTGAAATACTGTTGAAAAGGACGTAAACTCGCAAGTCATCCGTCCATCGCATCTATAAACTAATGATCAAAATCCGTAATCATATTAAAACTGGACCAGTTTGTTTAACTACCTGGCACGGCGCGAGACATTTGAGCGAATTGACGGGACATTTGAGCGAAAGAAATCGGACGTTTGGGCGGCAAAAAAAGTGGACATTTAAGCGAAACAGAAAGTAACCCTTTTGAGCGGATTACCAGAATTACCTGGATTTTTTCCATCATTCCAGACCCCTTGTCTTGTGCCACTTCCATTAGCCAGTCAAAGTATTCGCGCCAACCGAAGCCCTTTGCCAAACAACTCACAAAAGGGAGAAAGGAGAAGGACTCTGAGCTGGATATATAGAGAATACCATGTTAGTGTCTTTTGATATCAAGCTTATCAGGCGAGACCAGAAACAGCGTAGGAATGGCGAGGCTTGCCGAGCCAGTCCGACGTGTTTCTGGTCGAGCCTGATAAACTTGATATCAAAAGACATTTACATGGTTTTCTATTTATCTTGCATCATATACTGAAAGGATTTAAAAACTTCCACTTATTAATTTTAAATATCTCGAAAACAAATGCGGCTACATCCTCCGAAATTTTACAATATATGTATTTTCTAATAATTGATTATATCGATATCTCAAACTTGAAATCGTTCGACCGAATCGGTCAGGAATAAGCACGTGCTCCTCATGTTCTTAGTGCAGTTTACATACAGATGGATAACTTCAGGTATACAGTTTTCTGGTGACATATTGCTTTCACAATATCACATTAAATTTTAAAAGTTTGAACTCGGTCTGTGGCTTCATTTGGCCTACCGCGCCTAAATATCGCTAACAGGTGCAGAGTTTTGGGCCAGCTAAATGATGAAGTTTCAAAACCTGACGTCGCGCGATAATTTTATGCGTTAATTACGGCAATTTGCAATCCCAGACGACGTGCACGGTTTACAAGAAACTA
Source organism: Ctena decussata (assembly GCA_963989385.1). Lineage (NCBI taxonomy): Eukaryota > Metazoa > Mollusca > Bivalvia > Lucinida > Lucinidae > Ctena > Ctena decussata. The sequence goes on along the minus strand of OZ022503.1, from coordinate 75,650,574 downwards.
AAAAGACCGTCAGAAAAGCAGCTACCCGAAATTAACATCCAGAGATCGTGACGTTAACTTACGTCGACGCCGTCCCCGTAGTAGCTTTTGCGTGACAGCATCAACTGCAATGATAATTGCAAACTAACGTGAACGACGTGGCAATATAAACACACTCTTAAATCATCTAAAAGAGTGTTGCATAAGCTAACGCCGTCTTTGCCTTATGCGTTTCAAAGACGTAACGCTCTTTTACTGACGTCATTTAAGTAGATGATACGAATAAACTGCGTTATCTTTAAATTTGAGAAGTTCCCAGCATTTTGTCGTAACATAGGTAACACTGTCACAAGTAAAGGAAACAGGAGCCAGCAATAAAAAGTGGAAGTTTTTAAATCCTTTCAGTATAAGAAGATTTTAAGGCGTAAATAGTGGCAAAGAAATGAAAAAACAAACGCAGTTTTGTTCGAACTTGCTGACGTCGCGAATGCGTTATGACGTAATTCGGTGACGTCATTTAACCAATCGGACGTTGATATCACAGCCAACGTCAGTATGTAACCAATCGTCTTCAGAAATCGCTTCTTTAGTCATCGCCTGATAACATTCGCGCAAGCGCAGTTCTACAGTGACATGATATCACATCATGTTATCATACCCCTGTTATCAGGTGAATTTTGCAGCAGATGCATGATAAATCTTTTTACAAACTTAACACATTTACTGCGAGTATCACTTGGGATGTCACTTATGAAATCTTCTAAAATCTTCTAAAATACTGTGCTGAATATCACTTGGCAGAAGAAATGCTGGCCCGAAAAATTCCACTTAAACATTTTCCAATGTCAGAACTATCTTTGTAGTCTCGACTAAATAAAAAAACGTATCTTACTCCACCAGGCTTGCCCACGTGGAAACGGCAGCATTTTATACGGACACCTGTAAACAAGTCTCGTATGACATATATGACCATCAATTTGCAGTTGACATGGTTATCTCAATCCAGCTTAATTTTTTCTTTTTGCTTCAAACAAGATAATCCTGTAAAACATACCTTTGAATCCGCTAAAATGGGTTAATTTAGATTTCGCTGAAGTGTCCACTTTAAATTCGCTCAAACGTCCAAAGTGGGGTTCTGAATTTTTCGCTAAAATGTTCATCGCCCACCTGGCAATGCTTAACAGTGCAAACTCTAATCATAATCGGACGGCGCTTTGTACTCTTGAAGATCTTTATCACAGGGTATAATCGATTCCGCTAATTTTCGCTTCCTGCAGAGACTGTACATCATATCTGGCTTCCGCCGAGACTGTCCGCGAACTCTTGCTTCCTGCCGAGACTTCTGTACATGATAAATGGCTTCCTGCCGAGACTGTCCGCGTGATTCTGCTTCCTGCCGAGGCTCTCGGCAGGAAGCAGAGTCATGCGGACAGTCTCGGCAGGAAGCCATTCCTCGAGGACAGTAGTCTCTGCAGGAAGCAAGAGTTCGCGGACAGTCTCGGTGGAAGCCAAATATGACAGACAGTCTCTGCAGGAAGCGAAAATTGGCGGAATCGATTATACCCTGTGTTTATGGGTAGTCAGATGTGGGCTCATTGTCTAGTCAAACACTCCTACTCTTAGTATCTAAATTAAGGTCATTACGGATTTTTTTACCCCCCCCCCCCCCCTCTCTCTCTCTCTCTCTCTCTCTCTCTCTCTCAACAGTCATGACACAAACAAATATTCTTCCTGTATAAGAAACTCGACAACTATTTTATCACAGCAGATCAGCAACTTCTTCTTAATTACTGTTGATTAACATAGCTGCTGCTGGTGTATAAACAGGTGAACTTGCACCTGATGCTTTGTTTTATATGTATGCCAGACATATACCACATGATACCAGCTACGTAAATCTAAACAAAGGTAACACACGGCTCCAGTTAAGGCATAGCCTGAAAGATGGAATAGGCTGGCAGGGATTCTACTTTTCTCTACTGATATGGGCTGGCATTCTTACAGGAAAGAATTTGCTCCCTATGAGGGAGCAAAGTATTTCCTGTAAGAGTACCATCCAAGGCGCTGAGAGCGAATGGTAGCCAATGAAATACAGAGTATTTCATCAATCCCTTCCATTCCAACCCATTCCATTCAATGCTATGCCGCCCTCAGATGTTTCTTAGAAAACTTTTTCAATACATTTATGATCAGTTCTCTGTAACTGGCTCGGTGAGGAATATGTGAGCCACGACATGAGATAACCAACAATGTGGTTGTGCGCCCAGCGCAGACTCAGATCAGCCTGGGCATCCGCCCAGTCTGATCAGAGTCTTCGCTGTCCGCATACAGGTAGCTTAGACCCTTAGCTACGCTTTGAGCGCTAAGAAAAGATTCTGAACGGACTGAGCGGATGCCAAGGCTGATCTGAGTCTGCGCCTGGCGCACAACCACATTGTTGGTTTTCTCGCGTCGGGGCTCATATGTGTACTTTTATGCTTAGCGGACTCTTCTATCCTGATTTGCTATGGTGTCAAAGGACTTCTACGATTAAGGCGAGGATTTTCCCCATTAGGCCGGCGCGACAGGTCCGAATTTTCAAAAGTAAAAAGTGTGCATTTTTTTCTTAGCAGAGCTTCCACAAATATGTAAACCGTATGAAATCAGATCATTTGTGATTCAGACCCAAAGACATGGGTAGGTAGATGACCCTACCTACCCTAAATTCAAGGTTTTCGCATACCTCATTTTTTGAGGTAATAAAGATAATGAGATTAGTCATTCGTTCCATTAATTTTTTTCATAAATGCATGCTAAATACACATGTATCACAATACAAAGCAATGATTTCATTCTTGTTACGCCTGATTGGCATTTAAAGATGCAAAACCGTAGTTCTACTTCCGGTGAAAACGGCCAAAAGGGAACGCTTCACTACAACTAAAATACAAGTACCTCCCCCACCCCCCCCCCCCCCCGTGACCCAGCATTTCCTTCATGCAGCAGACTTATGCGATGCAAGTACGCAATATATATGAGTGGGAAGCTGGGTCACGGGGGGGAACGATACTCTGTCAGAGAGTAGCTTTTCCCCCCTAGTAGTTTTTCCCCCCGGAAAAATGACTATGATTTTTCTATAGTAGATTTTCCCCCCGGAAAAATGGCTATATAGTAGAATTTCCCCCCGGAAATCTGACTATATAGCCAATTTTCCCCGGGGAAAATCTACTATACGTGTTTTTGCATAGCCGTTTTTCCCCTCTATAGTGGATTTTCCCCCTGGTAATATGAGTGCAGGAAAACACGCTACATAGTGGAATTTGCTCCTTCTCCAACTATAATAGTGAGGTTCATAACTGAAACAGAAATATGAGTATCTGTCCGTGAAATATCGATGGATAACATATGCTAGAAACGCATGCATGTGTCCATCAGTCTGTCTTACTTTTGTTTTTGGGAAAACTGGTACGCATTTTGCTTTTCCATGTCAGCCAAAACGGCTATGAGTGAATGTGGTTGTGTGCATAAATTTGTATAATTTTGTGTTTGTACAAACGTTCATCTGTGCGTGCGCGCAGCGGAGTGCCTGGACTAGTGTTCGCCTTTCAGGATGTCGTGGGCTCGACTCCCATCGGGGCACACGTCGTATTACTATTTTCAATGTATAATAAACTCCCTACAAAATCAAAATGACTGGACAAAGCACCCGTCCGTACATCTTCCTATAAGCTTGCATGGTATACGTATATAAATATCTGCGATGGGAAGAAACCACGCCATTGTCGTTCCTTAAATTAGTAATTATTGATTATTATAAAACTATAGTTGCTAAATTTGCATATTGATTTTTTTGGAATTAATCACGTTTATTACCTCCCCAGAAGTACTGATACATTCTTATGCGATTAATTCTGTAAAATGCCTCTGTTCCATTCCGTTCCGTTTCGTGCCGTTCCGCAAAATACAAATAACCATACCAAATTCCCTAATAACCAATTTCCCGGTGGGGGAAAAGGGACTATGGGGGAAAAGTGGCTCTATGAGGGCCGGACAATCCACTATATAGCCGACCTTCCTATAGTCATTTTTCCGGGGGGAAAGGGGGAAAAACCACTCTCTGACATACTCAGTAAGCCAAAGAAGGAGAATGGCCAGCAGTAGCACTGTGCTCTTCAAGTATTATATTGTGTGCCATGACCTTGAATTGAGGTCAAGGTCACAGACATATAGTAAAAACTATCCAGTGTTGTCTGTTATGTAAGTAATGTAAGTCAAAAAGGGGTGAAACGTATACAATCAATCATTATTTCAACGATCAGTTTGAGGATAATTTACCATTTATCTCAAAAATGACGTCAACGTCTACGTATGTTTAACGTATTTACATAGATACAAACACTTGAAAATTCATTTGTCATGCAAGTTACATGTCATAGTCATAAATGCAAAGCAGAAGTCAGTCTTCCGTATAACTTTTTAATCATGGGGAAAATTCACGCCTTAATCATAGAGGTCCTTTAGGTTATGTTGATTATTTGTCTTTTCTTTTAAAGAGAATTACTCATTTTGTCTATGCAAATCATGTAGACTCTGATCATTTATGCGGCGTCTAACTTGGGTCTGTATGGTTTGTCTATGTCTCTAGGTATAAATGGTTTAATGGGAAAAGAGAGTTCTCTGTTTAACTTGCACGGGTACCATGCTATATAAGCAGTTACTTTAGGATGCTGGACAGCAGTTTTTAGGCATGGCTCAAATAAAATAGAAAGCCTTATCATACCATGCATGGTTCATTTTGTTTTCTCTTCCTTCATTTCCACAGAGTTACAAGAGACGTTTGCTGTGTTTGATCAGAACAGGGACGGCGAAATCACTAAGGAGGAGCTAGGGGCTGTGTTGTACGCTCTAGGGCAGAGACCTACCGTTACCGAAGTTCAGGCACTTATCAGATCCGTAGATCTTGATAGTATGTATCGGTTCTTTTTCCTATCAGCACCTATCTCAGTACCAACACAGACTTGTGACAAACACTAAGCGCCTCTTCGGTGCCCGGTTAGACTGACATTTGTCGAAGATTTGAGAAATTCTGCACAATTTGAGACTTTCTGCACAATAACCGAGCCACTCTAACCACTCGACTACGGCGCCTCACTAAGAGCGAAGAAGACGGCATGCTAAATATTAACTGTTTTAACTTTTGTCAAGTGATATTTCTTTCACATAGTTTTCAGAATATGAAATTCGAAACCCTGCATCACTACCAGCAGTCCACTCTCCACTGCTAGTGTCACTGCAGTCCTAGTGCTCACAACCATCTGAGTTAGTAACTAGCAGTATTACTGATATCTACTAACTTGTTTTTTACAGAGTCAGGCACCATAGACTTTGACGAGTTTGTGAAGATTTTCTCCAGTAAACTGACTGTAGACCCTGAACAGGAGCTGCATGAAGTGTTCTGTATATTTGACAACAATCTGGATGGGTTTATATCAGATGATGAACTGTTCGAGGTTCTTCAGAAACTTGGAGAACAAACGTCTTTGGTAGGTCGTTACATGAATAGTCTTATCTGACCATTGCAAGCAGTCACAAGGTGAAAAAAAACGCTAAAGTTATGATAAAGTTGAATGCAGCCTGATTCAATGTAGGTCTAAAGATTTGATTAAGACTGATAAATCTATCTTTTCGAAGTTTCAAACACTTGCACCATTTACCCATCTAAATTTTGTTTGGGATACTCTTTTGCTTTTTGCGCTTATTTCATCAGTTTCCTGTGCTTGGAATGATGTCAAGCGACATTGATATTTTCTTTTTCAATTCAATCAGATTTCATAAAACATTTTGACGGGGTTTTTTTTCTTGTCTTTTATTGGGTTGGTGTTGCCTGAAAAGTTACACTTTAGATATATGTGAAAACAGAGAAATTCAGATCAGCCTGTGCATTCAGGCAATCTGATCGATTTTTTTTTCATTTCGCATTTAAATTCGATTAAATATGAGGAAATTGAAAGGGTAAAATGAAGACTTTGACGATGTGTTTGCGTGGACATGCAGAATGATTTAGTAGCTACCGTATGCACATGACCAGATCTTATTTCACATAACACTTCTTTTTCTGTCAATTTTTCAGGCGGAATGCAAGAAAATGATTCAAGAAGCTGACCTGAACGGAGATGGCAAAGTGGATTACAGAGGTAAGAAGGAAGTGGAGGATGGGTTGGTTACAGCAACAAAAGCAAATTTGACTGATTATGTGCATGATGTGGTTCTCGTAGTCCTCATAATCCGCAAGCTTTTGACCAGATCTCGCCCTTTCGTCTGTGCTTTGTTGCTGAACAACATACATGTAATGTGTAAACCAAAATTACCTGTACGTAGCGTTGGCGCCTCTTTATCCCCCGACCGAAAGGTTCGGGGGATATAGCGATGAGCCTAGCGTCCGTCCGTCTGTCCGTCCGTCCGTCCGTCCGTCTGTCCGTCCGTAAACATTTTCTTGTCCGCTCCATATCTTAATACCGTTTGGAATATTTTCATGATACTTCACAGTTATGTAGAACAGGTCATGGCGATGTGTCGCGTGCAAGAATGGTAACTCTTGCTTTGTAATTTTTGAGTGTCTCCCCTTTGGTGATTTTTTGGCAGATTCGTGTCCGCTCTGTGACTTGAATACCCTTTGGAATATTTTCATGATACTTCACAGATATGTAGAACAGGTCATGACGATGTGTCGCGAACAAGAATGACAACTCTTGCTTTCTTACTTTTTGAGTTATTTCCCCTTGATGGTTTTAGGTGTGATTTCGTGTCCGCTCCATAACTTGAATACCCTTTGGAATATTTTCATGATACTTCACAGATATATAGAACAGGTCATGACGATGTGTCGCGAACAAGAATGACAACTCTTGCTTTCTTACTTTTTGAGTTATTTCCCCTTGATGGTTTTAGGTGTGAATTCGTGTCCGCTCTGTAACTTGAATACCTTTTGAAATATTTTCATGATACTTCACAGATATGTAGAACAGGTCATGATGATGTGTCGCGAACAAGAATGACAACTCTTGCTTCCTTACTTTTTGAATTATTTCCCTTTGATGGTTTTAGGTGTGAATTCGTGTCCGCTCTGTAACTTGAATACCTTTTGAAATATTTTCATGATACTTCATAGTTATGTAGAACAGGTCATGCTGACGTGTCGTGAACAAGAATGACAACTCTTGCTTTGTAACTTTGAGTTATTTCCCCTTGATGGTTTTAAGTGTGATTTAGTGTCCGCTCCATAACTTGAATACCCTTTGAAATATTTTTATGATACTTCACAGATATGGAGATCAAATCATGACAGTTCGTCTCATACAAGAATGACAACTCTTGCTTTCATACTTACAGAGTCCCTCCCCCCCTCCCCACCACACCCCACCACCAAAAAAAAAAAAAAAAAATCCCAAGATTTGGATTCTTTGTCCAAATTCACTTACTAGAGAGCTCAAAATTAGATTTGTAGGGCTTGTACTTTAGAAGTTATTCACACATTCTGAAATGTTGAATGTATCATATGCAATACATTGTCTACATGGTTGCTATATGAGATTTTACCTCTTTTTAGCAATCTGGCATACTGTTTTGGTCTGAGTGTTAGATAATCATGCATCAATGTCAGTAAGGAGCATAAAAGAATGACAATATACTATTTATATGCATTTTGAAGTTCACCCTGTTTACCAGGTCGCAGGGGGCCTTAGGTCGGGGGATTTACCATCTCCTCTGATGGCTATTTTTTACTTCCATAATAGTTCATACAAATAGTCTGCTGGCATTCGGTCTGTTCCTATGATGGTATCTGACCATGTTTCATCAGGAATCATATACGGGTCTTGCGGTTGAGTAAGCAAAGTAGCGGTTTAAAATTTTGGCGGGAGTTAAAACACCAGGGCGAGAAAACAGAGATTAGAATATTCAATTTTCAGATATCAGTACAGCTTTTTGTCGCTTATTTTAAGACACTCTTTTCTACAACAACGAATCTTATGTAAACAGTGATTTTTTTGGCGCGGAAACGTGTTATTGTCTTCAGACCGACTTTATACCACAGTTCTTGTCTGTCTTAAATTTGAATACTTTGTAGAATAAGAAGTCAATGATGATGAGATATTATATTGGTAAAATATCTTGGGTAATGGATTATATTGCAGTTTCAATGTTAAACCTTGAATATGTGATACAGAACACAAAGTTTAAGTTTGGGCTGTAAAGGAACTGAAAGTAAGCGAAGTAGCGGTTGCGAAAACTGTCGTTGTTTTTCTAAACTGCTATACTCCTTGCTGTATCTTACTTTCAACTGATGTCCCGCTTATTTTCACTAGGGCTACCCTAACCAATATATTTCAAAATGTTTATCAACGCGATTTCTTTTAAATTATAACAGTAATATAATCTGTTTTTACCTAAGATATTGCACTTATGTTGTTTGGTGTCAGTGTACTATGTTTCATATGCCAGAAACAATGTAAAATATCTCAAAATTGAAGGGGGTGGTGGGGGCACTTCCCTTGAGTTATAGGCTCAGTGTTGCGGTTTTCTCAGCAACCAACCAAGCTAGAACACCCATATTTGTTATCCAGGTAGAAAATGAGTTGTTTGTTATGCCGCGGGATAGTGAAGATCTTTTTTGCTTATTCTCTATATTCATCCAATTTCTGTCTTTCTATGTTTTGAACACAAAAATTTGCGTCATACTTTTCTCTGTACCTGTAGAGCATATTCAGAGCATATTCAAGGGGAGTAACCCAATATTCAAGGCATGTAAAAATGTTATGTTGTATGTAAAAAAAATATAATATACGTCTAAGATGTGCTCACATTTTATTCTTTGTAGTTTTATGGGCGGAGAAATGGTTGTCGTTAGTATTGTTACTTACACCAAAAACATTCCATATTTCATGTAGGAAGTAGTTGGTTATACTGTTTTCTTTTTCATCTCCAGAATTCAAAGCCATCCTGAATTCAAGGTGAAAAGCATAGGAAGTCTGTAGACAGAGCAAATGAGTGCTATATGCAGAAGGTATTGTTAAAATGCTGTCGCACAGTCAAAGCACATCGGTCAACTGGAGGACAAAACTGAGGTTTTTTTAAAAGTACTGCGGGCTCCAGATAAGGATAATGTATGATGACACCATCCCATTGGACACACAGCTTTGACTCATTATTGAACCAACGTTGATTCAACATAATGACGTTGACTCGGTGGTAATTTTATGCTGATTCAAAATTGAGTGTCTGCTGGCTCTCATTTGAAATTTCTCTTAAAAACATATGGTGAAGTATCCTGCAGGTAGTCTTGACAAAGCGATTTTAAAACAATTTATGGAAAATTGTAGAAAAAGTGAGACAATTCCTGTGAAATATGTTTTGTTTTTTTTTATGCCCCCGTGACGATAGTCAGGGGGCATTAAGATTTGCTCCTGTCTGTCCGTCCGTCCATCCGTCCGTCTGTCTGTCCGTCCGTTCGTCACACTTTACGGTATAGAGTTTGTGTAATCAACTCCTCCCACAGTTTTCAGTGGATCTTTTTCAAACTTTGCATACATGTTGTGGACATATTGAAGATGTGCATGTGGGTCTTTGTTGGAGCTAGAATTAATTTTGACAGAATTACGGCCTTTTGAACTTAGTCATTTTAGGCAAATTTTTGCATTGTACGGTATGTAGTTTGTGTAATCAACTCCTTCCACAGTTTTCAATGGATCTTTTTCAAACATTGCATATATGTTGTGGACATATTGAAGATGTGCATGTGGGTTTTTGTTGGAGCTAGAATTAATTTTGACAAAATTACGGCCTTTGAACTTAGTCATTTTAGGCAAATTTTTGCATTGTAGGGTATGTAGTTTGTGTAATCAACTTCTCCCACAGTTTTCAATGGATCTTTTTCAAACCTTGCATACATGTTGTGGACATATTGAAAATGTGCATGTGGGTTTTTGTTGGAACTAGAATTGATTTTGACAGAATTACGGCCTTTTAAACTTAGTCATTTTTGGCAAATTTTGACATTTGTAGGGTGTGGAGTTTGTGTAATCAACTCCTCCCTCAGTTTCCAATCGATCTTTTCCAAACTTTGAATACATGTTATGGACATATTAGAGATGTGCATGTGGGTTTTTGTTGGAGCTAGAAATAATTTTGACAGAATTATAGCCTTTTGAACTTAGTCATTTTAGGCATATGTTTGCATTGTAGGGTACTAGTACTTTGTGTAATCAACTCCTCCCACAATTTTCATTGGCTGTTTTTCAGACATTGGAGACTTGTTGTGAACATACTGAAGATGTGCATGTTGGTTTTGATAAGAAAAAAAAAATTCCTTAGGAATTATGGCTTTTTAAACTTAGTCATTTTGGGCTGCATTTTGCACTGTAGGGTATAAATTTGGTGTAATGTTTTTAGTGGATTCTTTGTAAATAGCATTTGTGCTTGAAAGGTGCTTTAGGGTTGTATGCATGTCATGTGACAGGCGCTGCACGGGGGCATCATTAGTGTCTTACAGACACAATTTTCTAGTTTTTAATATTTCAAGTATACCATATGACGCTTGTCTTATCTAGAGTCTTTGCCTGAAGACAGACAACGTTGAATCTGAATTGAATCAACTTTGATTCAACGTCAGGCTGTTGGGTCTACGTTGATTCAGTCTTGATTCAACTTTGTGTGCCCGATGGGCTTACTTCTTGTAGTTGTTATAAGGAGGTCCTGACTTTTATTCCGGTACTTCGTTTATGTTCTAGGAGCTCCATTAAAGAAGTATTTTGAAAAAAAATTGGTATATTTTTATCGTATAACTCAGAAAAAACTTATGGGAACTGATTCGGAGAGGTCATCTCATATGTTTTATATGTTTTGACTAAACTCAAGCTCTCTTAGAGTAAATATGACCCCTTCCTCGGCCCACCCAACACTATCTGGAGCTTTGTTTTAATACGGAATTAAATGACTTGAGAATATTAAATTATAAAGAATTTCAGTATGTGATGTCATTAAAAACTTGATTGAGCATTGCAAACACTGTTTATACCCCCGGTATACGAAGTATATAGGGGGTATAAAGTTTTTGGTCTTTCTGTTTATATGTTTGTGTGTGTGTATGTTAACATTTTTCTGTCACAGATTTCTCGGGAACCACTTCAGCTACGACTTTGAAATTTGGTACAAATGTTGGGTATGATAGTTGAACCGTGAAAGAGAGAATCAGTCTTCTCCTGCTTATCATTCCCTGTGTTTGTCCATTTTTTCTTTCTCTCCCAATAAAATTTTGTCACAGATTTCTAAGGAACCACTGTAGCTAAGACTTTGAAATTTGGTACGATCGTTAGGTATGATTAGTTGTGTTGTGTAAGAGAGAATCGGCCTTCTCCTCCTTATCATTCCCTTTGTTAGTCCATTTTTTCTTTCTCTCCAATTAAATTTTTGTCACAGATTTCTCGGGAACCACTGTAGCTAGGACTTTGAAATTTGGTACAAACGTAAAGTATGACTTGCCGTACCGTGTAAGAGAGAATCAGCCTTCTCCAGCTTATCATTCCCTTTGTCTGCCCATTTTTTTCTTTCTCTCCAATTAATTTTTTATCACAGATTTCTCAGGAACCACTTTAGCTAGGACTTTGAAATTTGGTACAAAAGTTAGGTATGACTAGTTGTATCGTGTAAGAGAGAATCAGCCCTCTCCTGCTTATCATTCCCTTTGTTTGTCCAATTTTCTGTCTTTCCAATTAAATTTGTTTCACGGGAACCACTATAGCTAGGGCTTTGAAATTTGATCCAAACGTAGGGTATGACTAGTTGTATCGTGTAAGAGAGAATCAGCATTCTCCTGCTTATCATACCATTTGTTTGTCCATTTTTTCTCTCTCTCCAATTAAATTTTTGTCACAGATTTCTCAAGAACTGATACAGCTAGGATTTTGATATGTAGTACAAACATTCTGTATGACTAGTTGTATCATGTGAGAGAGAATCAGCCTTCTCCGGGTTATCATTCCCTTCGTTTGTCCATTTTTACTTTCTCTCCAATGAAATTTCTGTCAAAGATTTTTAAGGAACCATTATAGCTAGCACTTTGAAATTTGGTTCAAATGTTGGGTATGGCACGTTGTACTGTGTAAGAGAGAATCAGTCTCTTCTTATTTATCATTCCCTTAGTTTGTCCATTTCATCTTTCTCTCAAATTAATTTTTGTCACAGATTTCTTTGCTCCTATGAGAGCCACAGTCTTCAAATATTGTAAACATCTTGAGAATGGCCAAATATATTGTGGAAAAGAAAATCAAGATGCTAAAATTCATTTGGCCTTCTTTGTCTTCCTTTTTTCCCATCTCTCACTCCAATGAACGCATTTCAAAGATTTCTCAGACTGCTATGTTATTAGGGTTATGCCTAGGTTAAAACTGATAAGGTGCCAAAATTTGTATTCTGCTGCTGACTAAAGGTCAAGGAAGGTCAAGGTCACAGACATAGAAGTTTATGTAAACTTGTGTTGAAATTTTGTTTTAAATTTGTATATTCATTTCATTACATACATGTAATTTTCTATTATTTTAACGGAATCTTTTGATTTTGTCTATAGCTTTCACTGGATTTGTTATAGATTACTAGTATCCATCTGTTTGTCTGTTAGTTAACGTTTGCTTGCATTAAATGTGTTTTATTAAGCGGTGGCGCTGGCCGGGGGTATACGTGAGCCCCAGCTCACATGCTCTACTTGTCATGATCCTATACCAATGGCGTCATAAAACTGTTTCTATTGCAACTAGGAGTCTCAGTCCGTATTGATATCAAAGTGACATCATCGAGACGTCATTTTGTCAAAGTACTAAACACAACAGTTGTTGATTCCATAGTTGCCATGGTAACATATCTATAACGTCATGGTATATTCTTCAAGCAGAAACTTCAGATTTTCTGAAATTATTTCTCTAAGTTTCTTTAATTATTCTGAGGTCATTTAATTGCATGTTTTGTAAATATATTCAAGGTGTATGGGTTTGGTTCTTTAAACGGGAACCAACTTTTGCGACTTTTTGTTTTCTTCCCTGAACGACGTAGTCCCTCCACACTGGCATCTACTCTTCAAGGAAAGAATTCGCCTCGGAGGACAAATTTCCTTCAAGAGTTGATCCCAACGATGTGAAAGCGAGGAGAATGAAAATGGCAGAGGTTCTCCCCCCTGAGAGTATACTCATTTGAGCCGCGACACGACAAAACCAACAATGTGGTTGTGCTACCAGCGCAGACTTAGATCAGCCTGGGCATCCGCCCAGTTTGATCAGACTCTTCGTTGAGTGCTCAATGGGTAGCTAAGAGTCTAAGCTACCTCCATGCGGACCGCGAAGGCTGTGATCAGACTGGGCGGATGCCCAGGCTGATCTGAGTCTGCGGTGGGCGCACAACCACATTGTTGGTTTTGTCGTGTCGCGGTTCATTTATCGTAAGAACTTCGGTTTTGTGGCACTGACAATTCACTATTTCTATGCGATTTTATTATACTTTTGTTTTGATCACATTTATGCTCACATAAAATTTACTTTTTGACTGTTTACAGGTTGAAAAAAAGTGTATGGTTAGAAGAATATATATAATGTAATGAGCGTTCAAGGTAACGAAGATACTAAATGGGTCTGAGAAAGAATTCTTTTGACTTTCTAGGGTCAAGTCAGGTAAATTCGGACATCAGGTAAATTCGGACATACCATTGCAAACAGTGAAAATCCAGATGAGACGGCTCATGATGAGCCGTTTCATCAGGATTTTCACTGTTTGCCCAGTTATTTTTGTTTAAACTCCAAACAACTGACATATAAAGGAAACAATGTCACTGTCCGAATTTTCCTGTTTTCCGAATTTACCCGACTTGACCCTAAAGCTGCATCTACAATGGTTTAAATTCAATCCAACTTCATGAAATGTGTAACATTTTTGCAGCTTTTCCTTTTTGTTGAAAATTTCAAAAAAATAACAAACACACTAGAAAGTTTGTTTTATGAGATTGAAGTCTTTTTTAACATTATTTTTTTTATAAAACTATTTTCCCTTGTAAATATGGAAATATTTCTAAACTCTTCATGCTATGCCTATATCCCATAACCTTACAAGGTCGTTGGGGCACCACAGACGACTTCGAAACAATCCCTTTCCACCTTGTCCTGTCTTCAGCTGCCCGAGTTGAGCTGGCAAAATTCTTGACCAGCGTCAGGAGTTCATCATATTCTCCAATGGCTGCTTGGATCTTCCTGCGAACCTCCTCATTGGTTATATGGTCCTTGTACGAAATGTTCAGTAACCTTCGGTAGCATCTCATCTCAAAGGCCTGCGTTCTTTTCTCTAACTCTGCTGTCAAGGTCCACGATTCACATGCATACAGAAATATGGAAATGACAAGGGAGCGCATAAGTTTCACCTTTGATGCAAGAAATATGTTGTTATCTCTCCAAATTGGTTTTAGCTTAGTAAGAGCTGAAGTGGCTGGTGCAATCCTTGAGAGAACCTCCTGTTTTGAGCCATCATCTGAGACAACTGCTGAAAGGTATTTGAAGCTGCTTACGGTACCCAGCTTCTGCCCTTTTACCTTGATCTCCCTCTGGATGCCATCTGCGCTGTTCGTCATCAGTTTGGTCTTCTCAGCACTGATTTCCATCTTATACCTTGTGCAGGTTTGGTCGAGACTTTCAACTAGAGCTTCTACTGAGTTCCTGCCCTTCCTCAGCTAGAGCGTCTATGTCATCGGCAAACCGCAGATAGGTAATGTTTCTGTCGCCTATGCTAACCTTTCCGTCATTTTTTCCAGAGCATCAGACATGATCCGTTCGAGAAAAATTTTGAAGAGGGTGGGTGACAGAAGACATCCTTGTCTTACTCCAACTGTTATTCTGAACCATTCTCCTGTGCTGCCATTTATCAGGACTGCACTTGTAGCCTTGTCGTATAGCTGCTCAATGGTGCGAACTAGATTTGCACTGATATTGTATTTCCGCATGGTGGCCCATAAGGCTGCATGCCATACCCTGTCAAAGGCTTTTTTGAAATCAATGAAGACATGGTACAGATTCTGCTGAAGTTGTAGATACTTTTCACACAGGATTCTAAGGTTGAAGATCTGTTCTGGGGTGCTCTTTCCTGCTCGGAACCCAGCCTGTTCGTCAGCAATTATCTCTTCGGCTTGTGGTTTAAGCCTGTTCAAGATGACTTTCAGCGTGGCTTTAGCTATATTCTAGAGGAAAGTAAAAAAGGTTACATTTAAATCACATTGTATTGTCATTTAAACAATTAATCAAAGTATACTAACTATACATTAACCTCTTGTACATTGTAAAAAATGATAAAACGTGTTGTTATTAAAAAGTATTTTTGTTTAATCTAGTTGTTTTATACTAAACTCCACATGACAAAAGCTGTTTTGTTTCAATTCTGCAAGAGGGCCAGCGGGAATAAATCCATGGCTGCACCTCCTGGCACCGAGTCTGTTCCATAGGAACAACATTTATACCACCCTTACCAGAAAACGCCAACTTTAGCACGGAATATTTTGCAATGATCAAGGTCTACACTGGTAAGGGTGGTATAAAATAGTTGTACATAATCTA
Organism: Ctena decussata; assembly: GCA_963989385.1. Classification (NCBI taxonomy): domain Eukaryota; kingdom Metazoa; phylum Mollusca; class Bivalvia; order Lucinida; family Lucinidae; genus Ctena; species Ctena decussata. The sequence continues at coordinate 75,634,984 of OZ022503.1, read as the reverse complement.
CACTGTACTGTAGTGCGATACGTGCAGGCTTCCTGTGGCCACCACACAGCTCATCATGACTTAACATTGACATGACCGCCATTTTACAAGGGAGGCAATAGTGACAGCATCTTATTTATTTCCGTGGTAGGCGAATCTCTCCTAAAGAGGCTATTCTCGAAAGAAAAAAGAGCAAATACATTTATCTTTTAAGTGTGTCCCCTTATAAGAAGAGAGGGGAGGGCGGAGCCAAATTGCCATCTAAGAGTAATTTCCCTTCGAGTTTTTCCATTTCAGCTGAAAAGCCAGAGCTCGAGATGAGGTGCGGTTCTAAGGATAATTCAGGGATATTTATTCTTATTTCTCAGCGAAAACATATGTTGTGACCCTCATTAGAACCGTCTGAGTGAGACGCTTCTACTGATGCGTCACAACTAATGTGTTATGGAGAAATATAGCAATGAAACCAGCTGAAGAAAAACGAATATATGTTGGAGGGAATATATTTTTAACGGAGTGGCTATTGCCAGTCGACTGGCAATAGCGATTTTACGTTAAAATCGCTATTGCCAGTCGACTGGCAATAGCGATTTTACGTTGAAATCGCTATTACCAGTCGACTGGCAATAGCGATTTTACGTTGAAATCGCTATTACCAGTCGACTGGCAATAGCGATTTTAGCGTAAAATCGCAATTGCCAGTTGACTAGTAATAGCGATTTCAACGTAAAATCGCTATTGCCAGTCGACTGGCAGCAGCAGCAGCGATTTTAATGTAAAATTGCTATTGCCAGTTAGTTTAAGTTTTGATCCAAAAAAAAGGCAAACACTACTTATCAGCAAGCAATGCTTGTGATGTTTCTACTTTGTATTTATTGTTGCACCCTCATTAATGCAGCAGCATGTATGTGGCTCACCAAGAAATTGCACTGTTGAATATAGGTTTAGTTTTTAGCTCACCTGAGCCGAAGGCTCAGAGGTGAGCTTATAGGATGGGAGTCGAGCCGTCGTCCGTCCGTGCGTGGGTGGGTGGGTGCGTGGGTGCGTGCGTGCGTGCGTCAACACTTTCAAACATAAATATCTCAGAAACCAGTGGGCCGATTGCAATCAAATTTTATCTGAAGCATCATTGGGGTGGGGGAAAGGCTGCATTAGGTTTTGGTGCCGATCAGCTCAGAACTCTGGTTTCCATGGCAACAGATAGCCCCCATAGGGTTATAATGGGGAAAACGGCGTCATCACCTTTTCTCGACTGTTTTTGATTAGATCCTTATCATACTTGCAGGTAATGGTGACATACATAAGAGCTTGGATGAGTTCGAAATTTGGCCGGATTCGAGCACAGACTACGGAGTTAGCTGCCCTTGAGCGTTTGAAAAAAATCCCATAGGGTTATAATGGGGAAAATGGCGTCATCACGTTTTCTCAACTGTTTTTGCTTAGATCCTTATCATACCTGCAGGTAATGATGACATACATAAGAGCTTGGATGAGTTTGAAATTTGGCCGGATTCGAGCACAGACTACGGAGTTAGCTGCCCCTGAGCGTTTGAAAAAAAATCCCATAGAGTTATAATGGAGAAAACAACGTCATCACATATTTTTAGAAAAACTTTAGATCGCTCTATTGCCTACATTTCTCAACGGATTTTAAAATAAATTCACACAAATGTAGGGCGTGACAATATCTCTAGCAGGTTTGACTTTCAGGATGCTGCGCCCAAGGTCAAGGTCACTGTGGCTATTTTTAGAAAAACTTTGTCATCACCCTAGCACCTACATTTCTCAATGGATTTTAAAATAACTTCACACAAATGTAGGGCATGACAATATCTCGAGCAAGTTTGACTTTCAGGGTGCTGTGCCCAAGGTCAAGGTCACTGTGGCTATTTTTAGAAAATCTTTGTCATCGCTCTAGCACCTACATTTCTCCATGGATTTTAAAATAACTTCACACAAATGTAGGGCAGGACAATATATCGAGCAAGTTTGACTTTCAGGGTGCTGTGTCCAAGGTCAAGGTCACTGTGGCTATTTTTAGAAAAAGTTTGTCATCACCCTAGCACCTTCATTTCTCCATGGATTTTGAAATAACGTGACACAAATGTAGGGTATGACAATATCTCAAGCAAGTTCGACTTCCAGGGTGCTGTGCCCAAGGTCAAGGTCACTGTGGCTATTTTTAGAAAAACTTTGTCATCGCTCTAGCACCTACATTTCTCAATGGATTTTAAAATAAATTCACAGAAATGTAGGGCATGACAATATCTCGAGCAAGTTTGACTTTCAGGATGCTGTGCCCAAGGTCAAGGTCACTGTGGCTATTTTTAGAAAAACTTTGTCATCACCCTAGCACCTTCATTTCTCCATGGATTTTGAAATAACTTGACACAAATGTAGGGTATGACAATAATTCAAGCAAGTTTGACTTTCAGGATGCTGTGCCCAAGGTCAAGGTTACTGTGGCTGTTTTAAGAAAAACTTTGTCATCGCTCTAGCACCTACATTTCTCAACGGATTCTAAAATAATTTCACACAAATGTAGGGCATGACAATATCTCGAGCAAGTTTGACTTTCAGGGTGCTGCAATCAAGGTTTTTGATTAGATCCTTATCATACTTTCAGGTAATGATGACATACATAAGAGCTTGGATGAGTTCGAAATTTGGCCGGATTCGAGCACAGACTCAGAGTTAGCTGCCCTTGAGCATTTGAAAAAAATCCCATAGTGTTATAATGGAGAAAACAACGTCATCACGTTTTCATTTTTCATCGGATCCTCTTCATTCTTGCAGGTAATGAGGATATGCATAAAAGCTTGGATTAGTTAGCATTTCGGCTAGATCTCACTACTGACTATGGAGTACCTGCCCTGAGCATCCAAAAAATCAATGTCGCCACTTTTTCTTGGTTTCTACTGATCCGATCCTTTTCAAACTTGCAGGTAATGAGGAAATGCACAATATCTTAAATAAGTTCAAATTTTGGCCAGATCAGGCCAGCCACTACGAAGTTAGCTGCCCTTGACAGCTCTGTCTATTGTGCTCTTGATCGGATACTCTTTAAACTTGCATATATTAAATGAGGGCATACATAATGTTTTGGATGAGTTTAATTTTCAGCCTGATTGGACCACTGACTGTGGAGTTAGCTGCCCTTGAGCATCTTAAATATCCCTATAGGTTTACAATGTCTCTCAGGTGAGCAATTGTTGCCCTTTGGGCTACTTGTTTTAAGTCCAACTACTTAATTTGCTCCTACTGCGTTGAAATCTGAAATCCACGAGTAGACCGGAAAGGAAGTTCTTTTTGATCATTTTATCTTATTTTTGCAGTCCTTTGGATTATGCTAATATGATGTCACGAAGGCTTGAAAGATGTAGGAACATGGGCATAGGTCTGAGCTGAAAATCATTTTGTTTCATGCTGCTACTGCTGCAATGACATTTTATTCTCTTTTGGTGTCTATTACTTTACATGTAACCAATCGAGCAATCGCCAACACTGCAGTTGGCACAAAAAGTAGTCTAAAACCTAGATGTGTTATTAAGAAAGACATTCCAGAAGGCTAGGATTCGAACTCACGCAAGCTGCATTTACTTGGTTTGGCCATACAGAGACGGCGGTCCGATACATTTTGCGCAACCACGTCATTAGTCGAGGTTAACTCAATGAAAAATAAGTAGATTAACTGCATGATACTCCAGATTTCTTTTTTTTTTCTTCTCTCCCTGTCTCTCTGAAATACATGTGCATTTTTTTCAATGAAAATCCCCAATCCCAAAATTACGCCCCCCCCCCTCTCTCTCTCTCTCTCTCTCTCTCTCTCTCTCTCTCTCTCTCTCTCTCTCTCTCTCTCTCTCTCTCTCTCTCTTGGTGTTACCTTATCAGCGTGGTTATGAGGACATTATGAGAGAACTATAAATGTGACCATATTATTGTGAGGACAAACCATCTCGGCCCCACCTAGAAATAAATTCCTGGACACTCCGGACCCTAGTCACTTCGGCATAGTCATCTCGGCCCCAAAACCCTAGTCACTTCGGATCTAGTTTGACAAATTTGAATAGTTTCTATATTTGTATAGATTTTCACTATTTTTGCCTATTTTGATATTTCACATCTTTTTTAAAGTAGTATTTCTTGAGAGTGGAATAGCATCCAACAAAATTATGAGCTCAGTACCCGCCCATCTTGCAAGTCAGTTTGGTTGGCTGGTTGACGGTTTGGGTTTAACGGCTCTTTGAGACAGTATTTCAGTCTATATCGAGCCGTCTCATAGAGAAAGGGAGAAAGAAGAGAAAGAAGAGAGCTTATGATAGGCGAGAGAAAAAATATTCTAACAACTCCACCCGCACTTACTCCAAGCACAGTAGGTCCTTGCCCTAATATGATCCAAATTAGTGGGACGCTCCGGCACTGAAAGTTACCAAGCACCATCGCCCGAAGGCTTCCATCCCAAGTCTTGCGGGGACGGTCGTGGATGCGGGCGTGCGGATCTTTTGTGGTTACTTTGTATTCCATAGAACGAATAATTAGAAATGCGTGGAGTTACATTTTTCGCTTCTTTTTCCCCCCTTTTTTTCTTTTCTTGCTCTTTATTTGTTGTATCTTTTGGTAGGCAGGTAGAACCAATCATCAATATTTTCACAGGGTTTATGAATGACTCTTTTCACATGACTTTCGAATCTAAACTAACGTTTGGTGAGGCATAAATTCTCCGGGCCCTGAGACTCATTATTTCAGCACAAGCATGTGCCTTCTCTGTAATGACAGATTTTTCTTATTATCAGTTATTATTATTCACTATTTCTTTCTCTTATTTTGATCTAATATTTATTTATTTATTCATTTATTTAATGTGAAATACAGTGGGTTTCATTAATTTCATGCCAAACATTTTGTCATGCCGATTTTCCTCCAGACTTAAACTGCAATGTTTTCATATTTTAGATGGATAAAAGGATATGATCAAATGCTATAGGCATAAACTGTAAATGGTTTATTAATCGCAATACCTTCATTTTTGCTAACCTTTACAATACCTTCATTTTTGCTGATATTCGCAAGTCGGATTCAAGAATCTCGCCAATGTTCGACAAATTAACTTCCAAAGTGACAATTGGATGATCGTATGGTGGCTGGTTTGTGCCATTTCGTCTTTTCGTCTTTTCGCCGCGAAAAGACGCCACGCGAAAAGACGAAAAGACGAAAAGACGCCATGCGAAAAGACGAAAAGACGAAAAAACGCCAGGCGAAAAGACGAAATAACGCCAGGCGAACAGACGAAAAGACGAAACCCGCCACGCGAAAAGACAATATTGCAGCGCGAAAAGACGAAAAAACGCCATGCGAAAAGACGCCATTTGAAACTCTTAAATTGTCGTCTTTTCGCGTGGCGTCTTTTCGTCTTTTCGTCTTTTTGCGTGGCGTCTTTTCGTCTTTTCGCATGGCGTTATTTCGTCTTTTCGCATGGCGTTATTTCGTCTTTTCGTCTTTTCGCGTGGCGTTATTTCGTCTTTTCGTCTTTTCGCGTGGCGTTATTTCGTCTTTTCGTCTTTTCGCATGGCGTCTTTTCGTCTTTTCGCGCCGAAAAGACGAAAAGACGCCATGCGAAAAGACGAAAAGACGAAATAACGCCACGCGAAAAGACGAAATAACGCCATGCGAAAAGACGAAAAGACGCCAGGCGAAAAGACGAAAAGACGACACACAAATACCCTTTCATTGATAACTGTATTGATTCCTAATACTGAGACAGATTTGTCTGAGTAAACAATATAGACTCATATCAGACTACTGCAAACGCAGCTACAGAAGCAGTCTGATCACAGAATTTGCCACTGAAATGTTTTTTATATATCTTTTTGACAGCTAAAAATTGTAAGGATAGACTATAAAATTAACGTGGGGTCGGCAACATTTTGGGTCACTATGGTACCGTTTAGATTGAATAACAAATTTGTGCCTTGTTGAATGAGATCAAACACAGATTTAATCAAGATAATCAGTATCTAGCAGCAGTCTTATGAAAATTAGGATGGATTTATTTTATCCGACAGAAAAATAAAAGTTGTTAAAAGTGAAAAGGATAGCTGAAAGTATTAGTATGGGGTCGGCAATAATTACAGTTATTGATTAAAATAATCTGGGCCATGTTGACTTAAAAATTAGCAGACGCAAATTTACTCATTCAGGAGCGTAGGCAGACCTATTACCGTTGTTGTAGCAAGCATTTTTGAGAAATACGTCAAACCTGTCTTAAGGGGTCACCCAAGGGAAGGACAAAAAGTGGCTACTTAAGGCAGATGGCCCCATAATACATTTCATTTACACTGTATTTTGGTTCAAAGGACCAAGGTGGCTGCTCAAGACAGGTGATCCCTTAATAGAGGTGACCACATAAGCAGGTTTGACTGTATAGCTGAATGTATACACCTCCAAGAAAGATCTCTCTAATACTGAACATTCTGTCCCCTTCTGCTATATTTACAAAGGGGGTCAACTTTTGTGACATTCTATTTGCTTTCCAAGATAGGGAAGTGAAGCAAACAGAAAAAATAGATCCTTAAATAGGTCTACTTTTAAAGGAAAGAATTTGCTCCTAGAGGACCAAATTCTACTTTTAAGAGCTGACCCTCCTTAAGAAAGGATGCAAAAATGCAAAATTGCTTCCCCTGAGAGTGGTACCGTTCACCTTAAGCACAGATGCAAATATGTTGAAACCTGTGTCTCCATGCATCCTACGTAAAAATAACCGTTTTTTTTTTTTTTTTTTTTTTTATTAAGTTTGAACAAGTAGATTTTCATATCTCGAGCTGTATCATAACATACGCAGAATGGTTACCAATGCAGAGCCTGACCAGACCACTCTTTTCCCAGGACACATATGTCCTAGGATTTAGGATCATAATGGTAACATGGTCCAAATTTATTACTTAATGCTAGCACCTAATCTACTATTTGCTTGTAATGTACTTCTTTTAGTAAACTGTGTTACAATATTATTGTTCAAACTGAGAGATCGAGAGAATTATGCAAAACATCCCACCAATGCTAAGGTCATATGAAGACAGGACCACGCGGTTTAGAGTCACATCTGAAGGACCATTGAGGCGAGGGTGTGTGTGTGTGTGTGAAGGGGGGGGGCGGTCGAACTGACTGCAACCGCTGGTCTAGTCTAGCCTATCCCATAATCTTGTGCGGTCGTTGGGGCACCACAGATGACTCTAAAACACTCCTTTTCCACCTAGTCCTGTCTTCAGCTGCCCTATTTGAGCTAGAAAAATCCATCCCTGCCGTTTAAAGAAGACTTGAAGAGGAAGTAACAGTAGTTGTGCCCCTTTGTAAAAAAGGCGGAAGGAGGCACATTTTCAATTTAAAATGGATCTCTCACAGAGGGCATTCAGATTAAAAATAATTCCTATAAGAAAGTGTTATAGCTTGAGCTGCAGCTAAATGATACCATAATATTCTTAAATATTGGGACACATAAACCAAAGAGAAGTCTAATCAGGCTCTGCTCTGTCTGCGATTGGCACGTCTTTAGAAAACTATAAACTTGTCCAAATTTTGGGTTAGCTGCAGTTAAATACAATGTATGTCAAATTAGCGAAAATACCGTATCATTATTTTTTCATACAGCGAAGTACAACAATGTTTCAATGTTTGTACTCCATAGTTTGAGAGAGATAACATGGTCAACAAGTGGTTAATCTTTTAGGCAGTTTAAGATCAAAATTAAGATAGGATGAAATTTGTTTGGAGTGTTTTACTCCAAAACATTAGGACGGCTCATTTTCTTTTCTGTCCGTTCAGTAGAACTACCAAAATGACTTCTTTCCTCATATTTTTGGTAATGTTTTTAAAAGAACAGTTTAGCGGCAAAAGCTGCAAACCGTGATTAGTACACTTCTTTACAGATTGCATTCTGATCAGGGTCTACACAGTTTAAAAAAAGAAACACCTGTCTAAGTATTCAGAGTATTAACTGCATTTAGAATAGGATATATTGATATATCTTAATGCAAAACACGTGATGCGAAAAGACGAAAAGACGAAAAGACGCCATGCGAAAAGACGAAAAGACGAAATAACGCCAGGCGAAAAGACGAAAAGACGAAATAACGCCACGCGAAAAGCCGAAAAGACGAAATAACGCCATGCGAAAAGACGAAAAGACGAAAAGACGCCAGGCGAAAAGACGAAAAGACGAAAAAACGCCACGCGAAAAGACGACAATTTAAGAGTTTCAAATGGCGTCTTTTCGCATGGCGTTTTTTCGTCTTTTCGCGCTGCAATTTCGTCTTTTCGCGTGGCGTGTTTCGTCTTTTCGTCTTTTCGCCTGGCGTTATTTCGTCTTTTCGTCTTTTCGCCTGGCGTTTTTTCGTCTTTTCGTCTTTTCGCATGGCGTCTTTTCGTGTTTTCGTCTTTTCGCTAGGCGTCTTTTCGCGGCGAAAAGACGAAAAGACGAAATGGCACAAACCAGCCACCATATGATCGTGATTTCAAGAACTCGCTGATACCTTGAAAGTCATTGTTACTGTAAAAAATGCGAAACTAAAACGCGAGTTACTATAATTAAAGTTTTTATGAAAGCCGATCTTCCTATCTCCATGTTCATTTATCAAGACTTAGTTTTGACAACAGTTGTATCTATCTATCTATCTATCTATCTATCTATCGCCCGATCGTCCCTTTGTCTAAATATTCCTTCTGTTTATCTATTAACATTACACAGTGTTGTCCAAATATGGCTAATGCGCAGTCATATGACATTCCGAACGTTCAGTCAAGCGATTATAGTGCTACACCGACGATTCATGAGAGTATGGAGGTGTCAAACAGTCATGGTGATAACGGGCCAGGGCCCATGGAGAAGCATAGTTGTTCTTCAAGAGAACTATGTGAGTCGCCAGAGATAAATGAGCTAGATGTAACTGATGTTAGCACTGATTCTACGGACAGTCAAAATATAGCCAGCCAAACTGTTGTTTGTAATACATCAAACATTCAGAAGTCAGATACTCAAGCATCGGTCAGTCAGACATCGGACAGTCATAAGTCAGTCAGCCAGTTGTCAGTCAGTCAAGCATCGGTCAGTCAGACGTCGGACAGTCATAAGTCAGTCAGTCAGTTGTCAGTCAGTCAGCCTTCGGTCAGTCAGCAGTCGGTTCTAGTCAGCCAAAAGTCGGTCAGTCAGCAACCAGTAGTGGAATCAACATCACAACAGTCATCACAGCCGTCAATTTTAAAGCCTTATACGCTGGATAATAACGTAGTACGCAATGATAAGAGTACATGTAATAAGCAAAATGACAGTTTACCGCACACGGTATTATCGACGGCTTCAGTTACATTTTCGGGTCATGTATCCAGACAGACAGTACGTGCGAAAGATGGAAAAGGTAAAGCCCACTCTAATAAAGAAGGGGCACAGAGAAGTGGGTCGCGTAGTGTTTCTCGCAGTCGTGATCGGCTGCCGTGTCAGTCCAAACAAGATGGTACTGTTGACGGTTCTAACGGTACTTCAGCTACAGAGAGTGCGCAAAATTAATGTGTACAGGAGAAGGTGAAACTTAGATTTGCATTGATTAATATTCAGGGGTTAGTTTCAAAACGGCAAAATAAACTTAAAAGTCGAGAATTGGTTTCAATTTTTCAGAATAATGACATTGTTTTGATAACTGAAAGTTGGTCTAATGAGCATTTGGACTTGAATTTTGATGAATTTGAACACTTTGCACTTCATAGATTAAAGAAGAAGAAAAACAGTAAAAGGGACTCTGGGGGCATAATTCTGTATATTCGCAATGAATATGTTAATGATAAAACATTATTTTATCAAAGTGAAGATGATTTATTGTGGATTAAAATTGACGGTCATAAGGTAAAACTTTAAAATGATTTGTTTATAGGTTTATGTTACGTATTGCCTGATGAAAGTGGTAGACAGGCTATGGTTGAAGTTAGCATATTTGATAGGTTACTTGATTCAGTTCTTTCGATTTGCAGTAGTACAGACGAGCAATGTAATTTAATACTTGCTGGGGATTTTAACAGTAGGACATCCGATCATCCAGATTATGTAAATTATGATTTTAACTCAGCTATAGATGTGCTTCCCGATAATTACATCACAGATCAGTATTTACCCCGTAGTTCACAAGACGTCGGGCACATAAATAATAATGGAAATTTACTTCTTGAATTTTGTAAGCAGACGGGTCTTCGAATATTAAATGGTAGGGTCGGCCGTGATGCAAATATAGGGAAGTATACATTCGTTGGTAGCAGAGGCAGTAGCCTGTGTGATTACGTTTTATGCTCCGACTCAGTTTTGAAATATATATCGAGTTTTGATGTGGCGGACCCAAATATATTGTCAGATCACTGTTGCATTCATTTCGAATTTGAAAAATTTTCTGAAACATTATATGAAAATAGTGAAGCAATAGATTTGCAAGTTGGCAGTGAAAGTTTTGAAGAAGTCGGAAATAAGTTTATTTGGAATAATGAGTTACAATCGGAATTTAAAGATAGTCTTAGTTCAGAATATATTACTTTAAAATTACAAGACTTGGGTACTAGTACCGCCTCATGTATTGCTGCAGAGGACAAAGATAATTCTGTTCAGGGTTTAGTCAATATTTTGGAGTCGATAGCAACGCCCTTATTTGAGAAGAAAAATCATTTGCAAAATAAAACAAACGTTTTTGATAATAAGAGCGAAAATCCGTGGTACAACGAGGAATGTAGAGTTAAACATTATGCTTTTATGCAAAATCTGAATATATTTAGAGAATGTAAAAGTGATGAAAATAGGATAAAAATGGTAAAATCCAGATCAGAATATAAAACCACAATAAGACGTAGTAAACTAAATTTTGATAATGCCCAGACAAGGAAACTAGAAGAAAATCGTTTTAAAAATGCAAAGCAATACTGGAATATGCTCAAAAAGGCGTCAGGATTAAAAGTCTCGAACGTAGGGATTACTGAGTTTGAGAGATACTTTAATGCGGTTAGCAATCCTAATGACACATTTTTCACGCCTGATGAGGACATAATTTATTTTAATGAACGATATGTAAAAAATGAATTTCAGATTATGTTTGATGAGCTTAATCATTCTTTTACGTATGAAGAAATATCTACTGCCATTAACCAGTTAAAACACGGACGGGAGTAGTGGGCCGGATGGCTTATTAAACGAATTTTATATTCATGGTAAAACTGAATTAATTCAAGTAATGTTGGTTTTATTTAACAAAGTATTTGAAACAGGTCATTTTCCAGAAAGCTGGAGTGAAGGATATATTATTCCTTTGCATAAAAAAGGTAGCATAAATAAACCAGAAAATTACAGAGGAATTACGTTATTAAGTACCTTGGGTAAATTATTTAGTAGAGTTTTAAATAATAGGTTATCTAGTTGGGCAGAAAATTATAGTGTTTATATTGAATCTCAAACTGGTTTTAGAAAAAGCATGGGAACGGTGGATAACATTTTTGTATTACACGGTCTTATTACACATATGCTCAATGCTGGTAAAAAACTATATTGCGGTTTCATAGATTTCACAAAAGCTTTCGATTACGTAGTACGCGAAAACTTATGGGCTAAATTAATTAAACTAGGGCTTAGGGGTAATATTCTGAATATAATTAGGGCAATGTATAAGGGTATTAAGTCTAAAGTTAAATATGCAAATCGGTTAAGTAATGAGTTTTCTTGTGATCTCGGTGTGCGTCAAGGAGAATGTTTATCTCCATTTCTTTTCACCATGTTTTTAAATGATATTGAAGAGCAGTTTATACTGAAGGGTTTAGATGGGGTGGATATAGCTGTTGTTAAGCTTTTTGTCTTACTATATGCAGATGACATGGTAATATTTTCGGAGTCTGCTGAAGGATTACAGAAGGGGTTTGATGTCCTTGCAGAATATTGTAATAGATGGAAAGTTAAAGTAAACACGGATAAAACAAAGGTAATGATTTTTCGGAAAGGGGGACTTCTTCCACGTAATTTAAAATTTAGTTTTGAAGGAAAAGATATTAATATAGTACGGTCCTTTTCATACTTAGGAATAGTTCTTACCCAAGGTGCAGCTTTTACAGAAGCTCAAAAGACCTTAGCAGGTCAAGCTCAAAAAGCAATTTTTAAACTCAATACATATTTATATCATTATACGAATATAACGGTTAAACATAAGCTAGATTTATTTGACAAACTTGTTTTGCCTATTTTGAATTACAGTTGTGAAGTGTGGGGTTTTATTCCGGCTTTATGCATCGAACGGGTTCATACTCGATTCTGTAAACAGACATTAAATGTAAAAATATCAACACAAAATGACTTCGTATCTGGGGAATTAGGCAGGAAAAGTTTAATTGTTCAAAGGCATTTTAAAGTAATAAAGTATTGGCTAAAAGTTGTCCAGTCAAATGAAAATAAACTTGTTAAGTGCGTTTATAATATGATGTTAGAAGATTTAGATTTACTTCCAAATAAAGTTAATTGGGCTTCACTTGTTCAGGATTTATTAGCATCTCTTGGTTTTTTCGATGTATGGTTAGAGCAGTCGGTTGGAGATATTGACTTTTTTCTATCATTTCTTAAACAGAGATTGAGCGATGCTTTTATTCAGAATTGGCATGCGCGATTGGAAAACTCAACAAGGGCATTATTTTATAGAAATCTTTGTCATTCTAGTTTTGGTTTTAGAGCATATCTTAATCACGTTAATCTACCAAAATTTAGAAATGCATTCTCCAGATTAAGAGTTTCGTCCCACAACCTTGAGATTGAGGCAGGTAGGTGGCATAAGCCTGTCAGTAAACCACTCAATGAAAGAATATGTGTAATTTGCGGCAGACTCGAAGATGAATATCATTTTGTCCTTGAATGTTCATTATATCAAGATCTTCGTAAAATTTATATTAAGAAATACTATTGGAAACGACCAAATATGCATAAATTTATAGAGTTAATTTCCAATGAGAATATTACCATTTTGAAAAACTTAAGTGTTTACGTCTATAAAGCCTTTAAAATGAGGAATGATAGGTTGTACGACGACGGTTAATAATTGGTATCATTATGATTCTGTTATTAGCTACAAAAGTTTGAAATTACAATATCTGCGAGATTTTGTTAAACTAAAAGGAAGTCACATTTGTGCTCTATAATTTTCGTCCAATAAGTTCGGCCCTTGCCAGGGGTATAGGGCTGAACTAACTGGAAATTATTACTTGACTGACATTGCACTTTGTATGTGGCACCCTTTTATTTTATTTTATAAAATCTTATTTGTCTTATTTAATAAGCTAAATCCTATGCATCCCCGGTTAATGATTTGTATTACCATTATTGGCTAACAGCTTTATTAGTATGAAATTATAATATTTGCGATACTTTTTGTGCTGCTAAGGCGTCACATTTGTGTTCTATTATAATTGTCCATGAAGTTCAGTCTTGGACCGCCAGTGCTGGTAAAGGACTGAATTCATTGGACTGGAGTTGCTTTCTGTAGATGCGGCTCATATGTGGCACCCTCTAACCAGTTGTATTCAATTAGTTCAGTCCTTTGCAACCTCTGCAATAAGAAGCTATTACATGATATTCTATGTATATATTAGTCCTTTCACTTTACTTTGTATTTGGAAGGTGTACTTAGTGCTGTATCAGCATTGGATCGGCATGGTTTCAACGTAATAACGTTGACTCAATGCCGATTCAATGTTGATTTAGTTCTGAGTATGTTACGATGATGACCCCTTCTCATCAGGGTCTGCACTGTTTTACGGTGGTGTATGCGGCAGTGAAAGATAAACGGACACGGGGATAGTGCAGCCGTGGATGAGTCGTCTCATCGTAATGATCAGTCTCATCGAGAGATGGGTATGCGGTTACTTGATATCTAGCCCTGGTGAAATGTAGTTTAGAGTAATTACAAAAATATATATCTTTTCTGCTATTTAAAGCAGCCTGAAACTTTGAACATGCTGATCGGATGGCGTCACGTGAGGGTCATGTGAATACTTGGATTAGGCTGGCGTGTAAACGCAGACTGACCTTGGTCACTGCTTTCATGTTTATTATATTGATGTTTGAACAGGAGGGTAAAACTCTGATCAGCCAGCGGGTGCGCTGGATGGTCTGAGTCTTCCTCCCCTTTTCGCATTTGTCATGCGATGTTGTTTTCACTTGACGCCAAACGATATGGATTAACATACCTTTTACATGTACATGTACAAATTCCATAAATCCAGCTTCAGAAGTTAGCGAAAATTAGTCCAAATTTAATTTAGTGAATGAACACGCAAGAATTTTACTACGTTATGTATTTATAGTAACTCGTGCGCTTTGAGTTTAACGAGCACGCATTTCTTGCTTCCTACTGCAATAGTACGGTGAGCCGAAAGTATCGTCGGATGGTAATTCTTATCGACTATTTGGCTGATAAGCATTAGAATTGGGACATACTTTTTCGATAGGATTTGGATAAATTTTTTGCACCTTCTCCGCTGAACAATGTAAAAAAAAAAATTCATCACTATTTGATCTGTGGCAAGAATATTGTACATGTACATGTATCGTAGTATATGCTTTGTACTATCTGTCGTCATTTAGAGAATATTGTCCTCATGGGCCTATGGCTTATTGGAATTATGAATAAAGTTACTACTACTATCTATTTGATAGACATTCAACCTGCAAAACGTCCAGGTAAGCAGCGGTATCGATTAATCGTGGCACGCGACATCGATTAGTGGATGATTACAACAACCTGAGGTGTGATATTTAACGATGAGTAATAAACAAGCACACACGAACAAGACGAGGCGTCTTTAATAATCATGGCTGGATATACGGAAAGAAGAGTATTTTCAGCTTTAAAAGTCTTACAATATGTAAATACATATTGAAATTAATACATGTACATGTATACGTAACCAACAGAATGGTCATTATCATATACAGCTTATAAATTAATAATACCGATGATGACATCGATGATGTCAAATGTGACATGACTTAAATCTATAAAACGTACATGTATATCAAGCAAATGTAAACTATGAAAGGAAGAAAAAGCGTATGGACCAACGGTCGATGCCAAAGTACAGAGTCATTGTTCGGAAAAGAGTACCTGGAATGCTTTATAAAAGTTTGATACTGGTACCAGTCTAGAAAATTACATTCGCTTCCTTGCTGTATATTTACGAAATTTTTACATGGCAGCTCTGAATTATTAGCTATCGGTGTATGGCATAATATTGTCATAAAAATATTTAATATATCTGAAAGAATCGCGGACCTCAATCGAATTCGTGAGACTGGTACAAATAAAATCGATACGTGCGCGAATAAGAAAATTATCCACATCTTTTTTCTTTATTTAGACGTAGGAGATTAACATATATATACATCATATTATGACATTATGCGAGACCTGATATTGATTTTCTTACTGGCTCATGATTTTGTTAATTTGCCGATTTTTTTTAATTCAAATGTATCTTAAACTGTATCTTTTATTTTTGTTAATTTTCATCCAGAATTTAGATATGATAATATAATAAGTAACGAAATTTAGTGACAAAAAATATTTGGAAATGATAACATGACGAGGGAGTATATTTGTAACTGTTATCAGATATCGCTGTGGTCACATACCACGAAAAAAAAAAAGAAAGACGGCGAGAATACTCATTAAATCACACCTACATTGAGTAGCGCAATTGGTATGGCACCTGACTAATAAGACAGGGCTCCTGGGTTCGAAACCCGGTCTGGCCACATACTTTCGTTTCTCCTTCCGCTGATTCAAGAAGGGCAGTTGTCAGTTACCGGCGGAATAAGGTGCACTTAGTACTGGTTAACCGCTTAGCGGTTAACCGGTTAACCCAGGAATAGTGTGGTTAGGTTAAATGACCGTCCCGACATGACCATAGCTGTTTACCGTGCACGTAAAGCAACAACTCAAACAAACAAACACCTACATTGATCGTGTATCAAAAATCGACGATCGCTGATTAATCGATACCGCGTATACACCTGGGTTTTTTTTTAGACAGATATACAGGCCGACGGTCGGATGTACAATAGATAGATAGATAGATAGATAGATAGATAGATAGATAGATAGATATTTCGGTCCTGTTAAATGACCCAAGAAAATCAGTGGTCTCATAACTGCCGCTGAAGATACAAACACTGAGCCTGTAGCAAAGAAAGCGAAGGAGGAACGCCAAGAAATTAAAAACTCAGACAAAAATAATGACAATGATCTCAATAAAATTTGGTCGAAAATAAACAACAATATTTTAAGGCAGAAAGACAAAAATATAATCACAAGCAAACATTTATTAAACGATCGCAATATAGATACTGCGCAGACAATAATGAAAATACAGTTTAAATCGCCGCAAATTAATGGCTTTCAGTCCATCGTGTTAAAACATAATATTAAGCATTTCAAAAAAAATTGTTAAGGATCTGGTCCAAATTTTACACCGTGGTAGTACCATATATTACTATTAAATTTCATAAAGTTCGACATTCGTTTAAAACTTCCTATGAACACGAACCATGATACGACTGCCAGTCCATTTAAGGTCATCGGACTGGTATTGTGCGTGTCTGTCATTGCTCTTTTAGGGGACTGGCATGGATTTTCATGACCGTCATGGATTACTTCATGAGTTTTGATAATGTATTGCATAAATATTGAAAATAGAATTAAACCTCATTTAAATATGATGTTGTAGCTCATTTTGTTCGTCTTTACTCATGGGAGCAAATTCAAGAGTGATTGAGGCTGCCGTTGGGTTTTACGAGCCTTTCAAGAATAGCTCAGGCCTATTTCATGCAAAGAAGTTCCCGGAGAAGACCATCCGTGGGCAGATCTGTTCTTCGAACAAAGCTCGAACCCATAGCGGTGATAATGATCATCTATGGAGGCTCGCTCTAATTTCGGTATAATATGCCTCCTAATCCCTTTAACCGTTTTTCAGTTATCATTTTCAACAGTATTTCAGTCATAGAAGCTTGGATGGATGACTCGCGACATTACGTCCTTTCAACGGTATCCCAGTCATATCAAGACGATGGGAGGGTGATAATGAAAGGCTGTGTGCAGTGGAATCCCGTTTACACCTCAAGCCGGGCTCAAACCCGGGTCGGCTAGATCAGTAGGCCAGCGCTTAACCCACTGAGCTACCGGGCCTCAGTCATATAAGGAAAATGGGAGGGTGATAGTGAAATATTGTAGGCAATGGAACCTGTTTACGGTTGAAAAAAATATTCCTTCTCTATCGGGAATCAAACTAATGACCGCCAGTTCAGCATGATATCGCTTAACCCACTGAGTTATCGAGACTCAAGACTGATGTATCACTTGCAGTTTTACGCCCCTTCAACAATATTTGAGTCATATCGAGCAGAAAGCATGTGTTAATAAAAATCTGTCTTCTAAGGAACCTCTTTGACGGTTGAAAGAATTCCCCTCTATCGTGATTCAACCCAGACCGCTACCGTAGCAGGCCAGTGCTTAACACACTGAGCTACCGGAGTTCCTTAAGTAATAAGCATATTGCCACAATTCCTTACTAAGCAAAAATGAAATAAAATGAATTAAATTGGTTATTTCGCAGAAGTAAAATATATGTGAAGTAAGGCACACTTACTAAGCAACTTTAAACTTAAAATGGGATGCAACTGTCAGAGAGTAGCTTTTCCCCCCTAGTAGCTTTTCCCCCCGGAGAAATGACCATGATATTTCCATAGTAGAATTTCCCATCGGAAAAATGGCTATATAGTAGAATTTCCCCCCGGAAATATGACTATATAGCCAATTTTCCCCGGGGAAAATCTACTATAGGTGTTTTTGCATAGCCGTTTTTCCCCTCTATAGTGGATTTTCCCCCTGGTAATAAATTTGCAGGAAAACACGCTACAGAGTGGAATTTGCTCCTTCGCCAACTACTATAGTGAGGTTCATAACTGAAACAGAAATATGAGTCTCTGTCCGTAAAATATCGATGGAAAACAGATGCTAGAACCGCATGCATGTGTCCATCAGTCTGTCTTATTTTTGTTTTGGGGAAAACAGGTAAGCTTATTGCTTTTCTATGTTAGCAAAAGAAAAAACTAACATTTTTATGAGTATACGTAGTTTTGTGTATAAATTTGTATAATTTTGTGTATGTACAAGCGTTCATCTGTGCGGGCGCGCAGTGGAGTGCCAGGACTAGTGTTCGCCTTTCATGCAGGAGTCGTGGGCTCGACTCCCGTTTGGACACACGTCCGATTGTGATTTTCAATGTAATAAACTCCCTACTAAATCAAACATGACTAGGCAAAGCACCCGTGCGTATATCTTCTTGTAAGCTTGCATGCGTATGTGTACGTGTATAAATATCTGCGATGGGAAGGAAGCACACCAGTTCAGTTCAGTTCAGTTCAATTCTCTTATCGACGTTAAGGAAGCACACCCTGTTCGTTCCTTAAATTAGTAATTATTGATTATTATAAAAATATGGTCGCTAAATTTGCATATTGATTTTTTAATTAATTACGTTTATTACCTCCATGAAATACTGATACAGTTCTTATGCGATTAATTCCGTAAAATGTCTCTGTTTCCGATTCCGTTCCGTTTCGTTCCGTTCCGCAAAATACCAATAGCCATACCAAATTCACTAATATCCAATTCCCCGGTGGGGGAAAAAGGACTATGGGGGAAAAGTGGCTCTATGAGGTCCGGACAATCCACTATATAGCCGTCCTTCCTATAGCCATTTTTCCGGGGGGAAAGGGGGAAAAAACACTCTCTTCAGCTTCTAATTTATTATTAGGAAATGGGAAGAAAAACTAAAAAAACAAACAAAAAAACTGGCAATAGCGTTTTCACGACAAAATCGCTATTGCCAGTCAACTGGTAATAGCGATTTTTATGTAAAATGGCTATTGCCACTCAACTGGTAATAGCGATTTTAACGTAAATTGGCTATTGCCAGTCGACTGGTAATAGCCATTTTGACGTGAATTCGCTATTGCCAGTCGACTGGCAATAGCGATTTTAACGTAAAATGGCTATTGCCAGTCGACTGGCACTAGACCTTTCCTATTTTTAAACTCACAATACGAATTGCCCCTGTCAACCTGTGCACCAGACAGCGACATTCGATCCTGAACAACTGCTGTGAAATCTTTTGAGGTAATTTCATGATTCAAAGCATGAGGAGAAAGAAACAGTAACAATTATACAGAAGAACAGACGTGTGACAGCTGGCTGTCAATTCCATGACACTTCAAGTCGCTGTCAACCAGTGCTGTAGAAATTCTAAAAATTAGAATAACTAATATAGTTACCGTAATTGTTCTAAAATTAAACAGTCACGTTAGTTTAAACATTTGAGCCGCGACACGAGAAAACCAACAAAGTGGTTGTGCGCCCAGCACAGACTCAGATCAGCCTGGGCAGCCGCCTAGTCTGAGCAGAGTCTTCGCTACCTGCTTAAAGGGTAGCTAAGGGCATAAGCTACCTTCATGCGGACAGCGAAGACTCTGATCAGACTGGGCGGATGCCCAGGCTGATCTGAGTCTGCGCTGGGCGCACGACCACCTTGTTGGTTTTCTCGTGTCGCGGCTCAAATTTTTTTATTTCATGAAAGGAACATGACAATAAGCAAATACATTTGTTATCTACAAATATAAGTAACAGAACGGAAGCAAGAATACTTATATAGTTCTTCTCCTTAACATATAAAAATTGTTGAATTGCAGGCAGAATTTTAGGAAATCCAGTACAAAGTGTAATTTTTGTTCAAAAATCTCAATGCATACAGAAAATGGAGCTAAACAAACAGTGGGAAAAAACATGACAATCTTTAAACTCAACAAAAGGCTGAGGCAAAGAAATAGCATTAAAAATAACAGTAATAGGAATTTCTGTAGGTTCTGAGAAAAATGAAAAAATGAAAAGAGAAACAAAACGTAAAAAGGGAGTTCGGAATTTGGATTACGTACTATTGGGCAAAAAGGAGCAGGATGCACACTAACAGATACAGTCAGACTCAGTCCATCGAGTGTCATGCATTTGAAGTAATAAAAACAAATAAAGCAAAATAAAGCAAGGCTATTTTTGGTCTCAAAAACGTTTTGTTTGGGGAATAAATTTTTGAACAGACTCAAATATAATTGTATTTGTTTGTAAAAACAGTCACGTTGGTTTTACAAGGCAGTAATGCATCCAAATGATGAAAATGAAATGGCAAACAGTGTAGGCCCTGATCAGACTACTCCATTAAGAGCAGTCTGATCTGGGTCTGCACTGTTTGGACAGTCTGATCTGGGTATGCACTGTTTTCTTAGATCTGTTTGTTCCAATACTCACAATCTTTATGGTATATCAAATCTGAACTGGCTCTGAAGTCTGCCACCAAAAATTCAATATTCAAAGCATTAAAGAGTTTTTTTAAAGAATATCATGTCTGTAGAAGAACTCCAACCGATATATTATAAGGGACGAGTCATTTATTGTCAGTGGGGGGGGGGGGGGGGGGGGGGGGGCGGGTACATTTAGGGGGGTCGGAATTTTTTTTTTGTGATGTACTGGGGGGGTCGGAAATTAAAAAGCCATGGAGCAGGGGGGGTCATATATTTTATTTGGCATATTGGGGGGGTCAGAATTCTTCCATCGGTCTTCTTTTTTGAAAAATGTCTCAGCTTCTGGGGGCAAAGCCCCCCAGACCCCCCATTACTTATATTCTTGTAAACTTAAACTCAAGCTTAGAGACATTTATAGAATTGACACACAAAAATTGGGCACTTCATATCCAAAAAACATATTTTTTCATAAATTTGCTAGTAAGACAGTATGCAATTGTCAATAAAATCATGTCGAGCGGATGATTTTGTTCTGGATTAAATTTAATGCCTGCGTTTGTGATATCAGCTCTCCAGTTGCCTTGTCACCAGCAAAGCTATTGTGGCTTCTGGGGGCTGCCCCAGACCCCCTTCATTACTATTATTAACAGTTTTATTGAACATTCAAAAACAGATTTCTGGATGGCCATATGCAGGAAGAAAAGTGAAAAATATCAAAATATGCCGACAAAATTTACAGACCATTAACCTGCATGATTTATTAACCTGTCAAAGTAAGAAAACGTTCTTTGTGTTTCATACAGGTTGGATTAAGGTCAGTCTGACTTAAAAAAAAGTAATACAGTACGTGGGTGAAGGGTAGCTGGGGAGTTGGGATGGTGTGTGAAGGGGGGGTCATTAACTTTTTTGTCACCTATCTGGGGGGGTCGGAAAAAAAAATCTGGTGAGACTGGGGGGGTCGAACAAATTTTGAGGACTCGTATGAAAATGTACCCGACCCCCCCCCCCCCCCCCCCCCCACCTGATAATAAATGACTCGTCCCTGTATTGAGGGAGGTAAGTGAAATTTTCGATCGCCCAAAATATGTCCATTTTCATTTTATTGAAAACAAGAAAAATCTTTAAAAAAAGATAATCGTCGCAGGTTAAATGGAAGTGTGTTTTGTAATATGTCTCTAGTTCAGTTGAAGAGTTGACAATAACTTTCCTGAATATGACTCACGTCAGCTATGTCGGTAGGCACCCACAACCGTAATATTGACACTGGGTAGCGACAATGCCCTATCTCAAAATTGGGCTGTCCAATTTGAAATTCAAAAATGGACTGCGGTCAATTTTGAAATTGACCAGATTTCAAAATAGTTACCAACATGGTGCACTGTTTATTTGTGTGTATTAAACCGAAAGTAGAAATCAAAAGTAGATCTACGTCGAAAAAAAAAGTTTTGAATACCTGCGTCTGTTTTCTATTGTAAAAAACATTTTGAATTAATATATGACGGAGTGCTAGAATTCATAGTGCATGCGACGGGAAAAAACGAAGATTAAATATTCCTTGACCTTTGATATTATTGGCTAAATTTTGACATACGTGTTATTTGACCAATGAAATCTTGTGAAATGTGGAACAATATCGAAATTATACGCGTCTGCGACACGAAAAAAATCGGTTATGTGTTTAGGTTGTGTACTGAATACTTGCAGCCATTGATTGTGTGCAAGTTACTTTAAAACAATAAGAACTTTACATTACATGAAATCTAATTACGTCATCCATTTTCAGTTTTACATTTGTAGAATATCTCTACGTTCCTCAACCCAGTTCCCCTATTGCCTCAGCAGCCACTAACACTTTTACATTTTTCGCGCCAAATGTACGAAAAATGTAACAGTGCTACAACTTGCATTTGTTACATTTTACATATAATTGACCTTCGACATGACAAGACCAACAAAGTGGCATGTGCGCCACGCAAAGACTCAGATCAGCCTGGGCACTGGGGGGTTTGTCGTGTCGCGGCTCAGTTATAATGATGGCATAGACACACTGGCACATATATGGAAATGGCACGTATATAAGGCACAGGAATGAATAACTAAACAGAGTTAAAAATACCTTCTTACTCATAATGCGACATATTATAGAGATAGGTACTGTAGCCACGGACATGTATATATAGAATCTGCCATACCACAGCCTGGCTTACTGAGAAAGGCTACGGATATGGTACCGTACCTCCAGCTTCAGCGACTAGACTCCGGTACCGTATCCCTAGACATTCTACTTTACTATGGAAAGCGTAATGAGCCACGACACGACAAAACGAACAACATGGCATGTGCGCCCACTAAGACTCAGATCAGCCAGGGCATCCGACCAGTCTGATCAGAGTCTATGCTATCGGCATAGAGGTAGCTTAGACTCTAACCTACGCTTTCAGCGCACAGCGAAGACTGATCAGCCTGGGCGGATGCCAGCCCATCTGAGTCTTCACTGGATGCACATGCCATTTGTCGGTTTTGTCATGTCACGGCTCAAAATGCACCAGCGTGAAAGTCAGAGGCAGTATCTCGGGCTTCTGTAGTATAGTCGGGAAGAGGGACTGCCACATTAAGTCCATGGATAAGTTTATAATTATAAATAAACCAAGGCGAGCACCTTCTCGACTTTCCATCCGAGTTCTAGTAAGATCCGAGTTACACTTGCCTGCTGATCAAAATTACTAACTTGCAGCGAGCTGACCTGCGCTGAACTTTTTCAGTCTATGCCCAGCGGGCACATGACGTCGAAATGACATCATACTGACGTCGATGCGACGTCATTACGTCGCATCGACGTCAATACAACGTCATTTTAACGTCGTGTGCCTGCTGGGCGGTAATCCTCTCCTTTGTATACAGATCTCACACAGCGGAAGCATATTCCAGCTGGGGTCTGACCATGGTGATGTATGCTGTTTCTTGGACCTTTGACATCTTGGTTTTAATATTCTGCCTGATAAAGCCAAGAGACCGACTGCCATTCCCCATGATAAAATTTATGTGGGAATTCCATGACAGGGCGCTGAATATATCAAACCTAAGATATTTGGCGCTTGATACAGCCTCCGGGACCTGGCCATTATTAATGGGATTCCTAGAACTTTTACCTGCACCACCTGACATTTCAAGGAGTTGAACTTCATATCCAACATATCCCACACCGAAAGTCTATCATGATTGCGTTGGAGTGCAGTGCCGTCATCCTTGTCCTCCATTTTGAGGTACAGTGCTGTACCTTCAGCAAATAGACTTACCTGGCAAGGGCGTAACATGTTACTCACAATTATGCTTTATACCCTTTGAGGGCAAGAATAAGAGTTTACCCAGCAGGCACATGACGTTGAAATGACGTCGTACTGACGTCGATGCGACGTAATCGACGTCAGTACGACGTTATTTCGACGTGATGTGTCCGCTGGGTATAGTCCCAAAGATATTTCATAATTATAGTCGCGTCTGTTTGCAGTTAGTACCTAAATCTTCTCCGATTTACAAAATATCAGCACCTTCAAATATGCAGGCGTATGTTGAAATTTTGTCAATTGACAAACCAAATTGAATACGCACTTGCGTATTTGTGTATAGGCAGTTACGCCCTTGCCTGGGAGGAGATACACTCGCAGATCGTTTATAAAGAAGAGGATACGAAAAGGACCAAGGACCGAGCCCTTAGGCATCCGGATGTGACTGGTATTGATTCCGATTCCGCCCCAGTACTACCTGCTGAGACCTGCAACCAAGGAAAGCCTGGGTCCAGCTCAGCACCTGGTCTCTTATGCCACTCCGGTGGAGATTTCAGAGAGCTTTAGAAACATCTAATAGAATAGAATAGTATCTAACAGTGTCATTATCAACAATCGCATTCCTTTCGAGGGCATCCACCACTATGAAGAGCTATGTCTCACAAGACCGCTTCTCTTGGAAGCCATGTTGTGGGACATACAAGATACTCTGCTCATCAAGATGTTTTGTTATATTTGAAGCCAATATATGGTCGAAAACCTTATAAAAGAAGTGAGGAAATAAGGGCGGTAATTTGATGCTATGGATTTGTCTCCTTTTTAAGTACAGGGTGTTAAGAAAGTTCGATGACATTACAATATTGCTTATAACTTCAGAAGTTGCATTCATTAAATCTTAAAAAACTTTACAGGATCCACAATGTTTTAACTTTTACAACCGTACTTTGCCGTTATGAAATTAGCAGTTCATTCCCAAAGTGGCAAAGTGCGCTGCTATTTGTTATGGATTTTACGCATAAAAAAATTAGCAGAAGACATCAAGTAAGGAGTGTGCCGTTTTGTGCTCTTATGTAGACAGGCTGTATAATATGTATATAGCCTTCTTCTATTGTCGCTTTGTACGCATTGTATGCAGTGTAATCACATATTTCGAGGTATTTTACCTACATTTTCTGGCAGCCCCGGATCCAGGGGGTGGGCTTTGGGGCTGCAGTCCCGCCATTTGGCCTCTGTGTTATGTATAATATGTAGGCCTCCAGATAAAGAGAAGTATCTGATGACAGTTTGAGAAAAATTATCCAATGTGATTAGATCAAAATACTCAAAATATATGTTGCGATATCTCATTAGAATCGCCTCGGGGGAGGCGATTCTAATGAGATATCGCAACATATATTTCAAGGAAAAAAATATATAAAAAATTCTCTTGAAATTGAACCATAAATATGTCATATTTTCAAGCCCCTCCCCCACACACATACATTTCGGCACCTCCCAGCCCCACCAGTTACCCAGTTATCCAGAGCCCCACCAGTACGTGATGGTCTGGATCCGGGCCTGTTCTGAGATGCACAATAAGTAATATTTAGAGAATTGACTGTACGAGTACTTGATATTATGGAACGCCGCAACTATCTTACATTCGGACATGTCATTACGTTCTTTTGACAAACACTACTATATTGTTCATTTCTATAAAGTTTTGTCTGAAAACTGTGATCTCTTGTCAGTTTGATATGCTGTCGGGTTAACTCGCTATTGTATACTGCTGATTTTCATAATTGCTTGTCAGAAAACCATAATGTCTGGTCACCATGACATGTTGTCTGGTTGACTCGTTAGTATATGCTGTTCTCTTCTGGTATGTACTGTCAGAAAACCATTATGTCTTGTTGGGAAACCATTATGCCTTGTCAGAAACCATCGTGCTTTATCAGTTTGTCATTCGGTCTTTTTAACGTGCAGCTGTAGGCTGTTCGTTTTCATTATGTATTTTCAGAACCCAATTTCATCTAGTCGCTTTTTGTACTGTCTTTTTTGTTTGTTACTTGATGCTGTTACTCTCCATTATGTTTTGTCAGAAAATCATCATGTTTTGTCAATCTGTCATGTTGTCTTGTTAACTGGCTGATTTTTTGCATTAACTTGCCGTTATGTAAAGTTAAAGAATCATTCTATGCGATTAAATCAACATAGTTCATTCATAGAGTATCATTTCAACTTATCTTAACCTGTTGTTAAGTCATCATTATTGGCTTGCGCTTTCGAGCGCAAGCCAGTATTCAAGTGGTTTAGTGATACCGAGTTATTTTCGGAAGAAACGATACGTCACGCTTAGTCGGAAAATACCAGGAGAGTGTGTACTGCAACGATTCGTTCTATGGCCGCAATTAAGCAAAAGAGATCGGAAAGTTCGTTCCGATTTGAGACAGCATTTCTTCATTATTTTCTTGACAGACATACATGTAACAAACAAAACGTTCGTTCCGGTTTGAGACAGCATTTCTTTATTACTTTCTTCACAGACATAAACAAAGACCTTGTCCGATTTTGTCTATTTTTATCCAAATCCGATTTGCCTCATCTGCTAAAAATAACATTCTATTTTTGATAGTACATGTACTTTTTTTTTTAATATTTCCGTTAAAAAGCACGTTTTTCTTTCAAAAGTGCCTTAAACTTGGCCACGTTTCTTTTGCTTTTTTATAAACTGATTGCATAAAAAATGAAACTCTGAATGCAATGCAAAGTATTTGGCTTTGCATCCTAAGAAATAAACCAAAACTTGTGTAAGAAACAGTGTTTATATATAGCTTAGCGCAAAGCATTAGCTTTTCCAAAAAATCATGCAGCGGCGTCGCGAAAAATAGGCCTTAGGGCATCGCATAATCTGACTAGTCAGAGCAGCCGGCACACTGTCCAGCGCCGATGCATTCGTTGGATCTGTCTTTTTCGGCATATATATAATCTTCATCTTTCATGCTGATGTTAGACTGATCAGACTGCGCTTATGCCGGAGTTGGCTTGTCTGGATTTTGGATTATAGTAGGTGCGGTTGGGGGTTGTGTGGACCCTTTCTTGCTTTCATAACACTCTCTAATGTTGCCTTCTTACTTCAGCTATACAAATGTACAGAGAAATATTTACACTCTTCGGCGATTTCCTTAGATGAACCTGACGTTGTTCATACATCCACGAACAACACACATTCGTGCAATCTTACGTGTAAGCAACGTCACGGATAATTCAGATAGATGATTGGCCGACGTAACTTTGATATATGTCATAGTGACGGCTGCTGTACATCATTACCAAACACGTTGGTTAATAACTATTTTTCGTCCTGCGTTAAATTAGTCAGAACTTCACGAATGAGTATTAAAGTTGATGTAAAAACATAGCATAAATATATATAAGATAAATTTCATTTGTCGGGGGTTCATGGAAATACGAACGGAATGGGTTCCGGGCTTTGTTGTTCCCAAATGGTGTAGAGCAAGTTATTGTCCCAAACAACAGCAGCATGCATTTTCTTCACAGAGTGTCAAAATTTTGTTCCAGTCACTGCCACTGATGCCACTTAAACCAAAAATTAACTTCAGTAAATATAAATTTACTGTCTTCTTTCGATGTCAAGTTCAGATGTGCCAAGATTCCATAGACATGGGTTTGAAACAGTCTTTCCTCAAATTTTGATTCAGACTAAATGTGACTCAACAGCCGTGAAGAAAAGACTTGAAATAGGTCCATATAGTTATTTTCCTTGAGACATGCATAAAACGGTCGCCAAAAACGTTGGAAAACTGTTTTTTTTTTGTTGTTGTTGTGTGTGTGTTTGTGTGTGTGTGTGTGTGTGTGTGTGTGTGTGTGTGTGTGTGTGTGTTTAAATATTTCTTCAATTTGTTTTTCAAATAAATTCTACACTTGTTTTTACCTTACATCCGTGGATAATGCCACCATTCAATAAGTTAGAAATTAAATACTTTGCTAAATAAAAGTTAGCAACAGAAAGTGCACTAACCATCGGGTTCACTTCAATAACAACTCATGAAAATTTCACTGTCTTAGCTGTGCAAGCCATCCTTTTAAAAGGAAATTTTATATGTTGTTGTGTTAAAACGTTATGTTGTTGCCTTGATAAAACCCTGTACCAGAAATCGATAAAACCCTGTACCAGAAACCCGGTAACTGTTAGGGCGTCCGGTAGTACAGTACCTACACGGAATATTCACTAGACAATATAATAGTGTTTGAATGTCGTCCGTCCAGCATTCCATCCATCCGACCGTCAATCATTCGGGGTTTTGGCGCAGTGCAAGGGCATACATGCGTCTGTCCGTCTGTCCATATGTTTATATATGTGCGTGTATTTCTGTAGGTCTATCCATGCATCTTTCCGATCGCCGATTTGCCTGTCAGTATATGTGTGTGTGTATGTCTGCCAGTCCAGCTGTCCATCCGTGCATATGCGCATCCATCTGATCGGCCATTTGTCTGTCAGCTCATCACTTTTTTTATTCTTCCCGAGATCCATCCATTCATCTTTCTGTGTGCCGTTGCTCGTGTATTAAACAGTAGCTTAGGGCAGGAGCATTTGGAGTCAGGGTATGCTAAGTAATACATAGGGCAGGGGCTAGGACGCGGGGTTTTGTGGTGTGAATGGGTGGGTAAGTAGGCTGGGAGAATGGGCTGGGGTTGATTGGGATGGGTGGAGTATATGCTGGGAGTTTTGAGGATGACATAGGAATGGTAGAAAGAGTACGGTAAGTATAGGTATGGGTAGACTTTTGCCAGCCCAAGATGTTAGAAATTCACATTAAATCTCACTTTCCTCTCTGATCCCTTTATACCTCCCTAAAACCCCCAAACGAAGATGTTAGAGTATGAAGTCTGACAAATAATAAAATAAAAAAAGAGAAGTAAAACATTTAGGGACCAACCATTTGATATTCCGAGGGGGGAGGGGGTATAATAAAATAAAAAGAAAAAAAGAGAAGTAAAACATTTAGGGACCAACCATTTGATATTCCGAGGAGGGGGGGGGGGGGTTATAATAAAATAAAAAGAAAAAAGAGAAGTAAAACATTTAGGGACCGACGATTTAATATTCCGAGGGGGGGGGGGGGGTGCTGGTATATTTTGCAAAAAAATCTCTGTCTGTGGATGTGCAAGAAAAAATAAATTGGTTCATGAGGGGATTTAGATAAATATTCTTGCCTCAAATATAAGTGAAAAATTAAATAATCTGGCTCCACCCAAACTTTCCAAAACAAAAACAAAATAGGCTGCAGTTAATTCTATTTGAATTGCGTTTTTAAAATCTGGCTGTGGGGGCTGCGACCCCCAGACCCCCATATTTATAGTAATGTTTTGATATTAACTACAATTGTTTTACAACAGCAGGCCCGCATGTGCATACATTTACAAAAAATGCTATACAAGCATTCACATACATGTATTATTGATCTGCCGCATTACTAAGTAAATGTTTCCACTAAAACTGAGTTAGAAAAGAGTCACTAGCTAATGGGAGACAACAAACCCATTGTGTCAAAATAAACTCTCTAAAAGGCAAAATTCCTAAAAAAAAACTTATTCTTTATCATCATCCCTAGTTTTTATATGCCCGTTTTGAAAAACAAACGGACGTATTATGTCATGGCACTGTCCGTCCGTCTGTCCGTCCGTCCGTAAACATTCTTGTGCGCGCAATAACTCGGAAATCGTTTGGGATATCTTCGTGAAATATGGTAGGAATATGTATTAGGTTGGGACAGTTTGTATAGTCGCGTATAAAAATAGTTGCTCCCCCTTCCTTAGTTTCCAAGTCATGTCCCTTTGATCATTTTTCCCTACAAGTCTTGTGCGCGCCATAACTAGATAATCGAGAACCCCTGATGCTAGGATCATGATATTTTGCAGGAAGACATTGCCCAAGGTATAGATGACCTGAAAAAAAATGTGAATTTTTGACCGAGTTATGTCCCTTTTTCAAATTAGTGCATTTAAGTCTATGGAACCTTGTTGACAAAATATCTCGAGAGCCCCTGATGTTAGGATCATGATTTTGTGGAGGAAGACATTGTCCAAGGTGTAGATGATTTACTTTTGAAACAGAAAAATGTTAATTTTTGATCGAGTAAGGCCTCTTTTTCGACTTAGTGCATTGAAGCCTATGGTACAAAAGTACCCTTACATACAGTCAAGAACTATTAGAGAAAGGAACTTGAAATTCTATGTGTGGCATATTCATGAAAAATAAGCCGTGCTTGCGAACAAAATATCCGACTAAGATGTAAACGAACCGGTTAATCCCTTTTTAGAGGCAAGCATAAGGGGCATAGTGTTTCATAAACACATTTTCTAGTTCCTCCCAAAATCCGTCTATTTATCTTCCGGTCTGCCTGCATGCCTGTCGTTGCTTGTGTATTACACGGTAGATTAGCGTTGGGGGAGGGGGAAGGGGATAGGAGTCATGGTATTCTAAATCATACATAGGGCAGGGGCGTGGATATGGAAATTTGTGGTATGAATGAGTGGGAAGGTAGGGTAGGAGAATGGGCTGGGGTTGTTTGGGATGGGTAGAGTGTATGTTTGGAGTTGTGGGGATAAAGTGGGTAGGGTAAACAAGATAGGGTAAGGAAAGATATGGGTAGTGAGAGGGGTAAGAATGGCTGTGAGGAAGGAGTGGTGGTGGGGTAGTGGTGAGTGTGTAAACTTCGGAAGGATAGGTGAATGAGTATGGCTGGTGTTGTGTATAGAACCGTTAGTGGCAGGAATAGGGATCTGGATGGGAGTGGTTTCGGGCGGGTAACCATCAAGAGTAGGGGTTTGGTTGTGGTAGTTATAGACTGGGGGTGTGGTAAGTAGGGTAGGGTGAGTGAAGAGGCTTGGATGGCACGGTGTGGGAAAGAACAAGTGTTGACATTGGGATTAGGGTAGAGCCGAGAGCATGTTCGTAAGATCGTGTAGTGTATGATAGGATATGGTATAAGAGGGTTTGGGTGGGACGGGCGTAAACGGGTGGAGTGAGGAGGGGAAGAGTAGGTAAGGTAAGGTATGTGAAGGGGTTTGGATTGCATGGCATGGGGAAGAACAAATGGTGGGGTGGATATCTGGGTAAGGCTTGGAACATTTGGGTATGGTAATGTAGGGTAGGACGGGATATGGGAAGAGGACTGGGTGGGATTGGGATGGAAGAGGACTGGGTGGGATTGGGATGGATGAGGGTTTGTTGTGGGATTGTAAGGGTAGGTGGAAGCATTGGGTTGAATATGTGTGGGCGTAGGCATAGGTGTTAGCATAATGAATAGTAGGATAGAGAAGGGTAGGGGTAGGGAAAGAGGTTGAGATATTGGTGCGTATAGAGGAGGTAGGCGTAAGGATGGGGCTTGGTTTGGGTATTGTTGGGTGTATGTAGGGTAGAGTAAAATGGAGTAAAGCAGAGCAGATCATGGGAGGGGAGGGAATGGTATGTGGTGGTGGTTAGTTGGGGCTGAGGCTTGTGGAGTGCCTCTTTATACTTTCAGTAACTGTCTTACTTAAGGGTTTCGAATTTAATAAGCATTTTTCATTTTTGACTTTGGGTATGAGGGTATGGTGAGAATGGTTTGGTGGAAAATGGTGAGTTAGGGTAGGGAAGGGTAGGCTAGGGAAGAGGTAGGGTGGGGTCCTGGGAGAGGGTTCAGGGCAGATAAGATGTTAGAGGTAAAGTATTCTATTCCTGTTTGTCCTGCCAACCGGCACGTCCCACCCCACAGCACCCCACAACACAAGACTTGACAAGAGAACATGTCAAACTAACAAGACATACTATTTTTTGACAAGGCATAATGAAAATGCACAACACACAATAATAAGTGGACAAGACAACATGTCCAACTGACAAGAGGTTATGTGATTTTAACAAGAGATAGTGAAAATGAAAAGCATATAATAACGACTGAAAAAGATAGCGTGTCGAACTGACAAGACACAATGAAAATGAACAGCTCATAAAAACGAGTGAAGATGACAGCATCTAAAACTGACAGGATATAATGGTTTTCAGACATGACATAAAGGCTTTCTAACAAGATAAAATGCAAAATGAACTGCATATAATAACGAGTGGAGAAGACAGCCTGTTAAGCTGACTAATAAAGACTTTAAGACAATACATAATGAAAATGAACAACATATAATAACGAGTGAAGAAGACAACATGTCAAATTGACAAGGTATAATGATTTTCAGACAATACATAATGAAAATGAACAACATATAATGACGAGTAAAGAAGACAGCATGTTAAACCGAGATGATATTATGGCTTTCAGACAAGACAAATTGAAAATGAACAGCATATAATAACGAATGAGAAAGACAGCATGTCAATCTGACGAAACATAATGTAACCGAACAGCATATAATGCTTGTCCATATAACATAATGACATGTCCGAATATAAGACAGTTGTGGCGTTCCATATGATATAACCTTCGAGGAGGCGGAGCCTCCGAGAAGGTTATATCAATTACAAGTACAGTCAATTTTCTAAATGTTTTGTATCATGGTCCAATCAGAAACCAGATTTTTCTTCTGTGGCTGTCTCTTGCTGCAGGTGACATTGTTTAAATTACTTCCCATAATCAAATCTGACATATTTTATGCCTTTGTGGCCCACTTCTTCACTTGGCTGATAAGCTAATTACCTCAGCCAAAAACTGCAGGAAATTTTGAACTTCAAATATAATGGGTTGGTGCATTATAGTCTACTTTGTTTGAAATTTTTTATTAAGTAACGAATTCTAAGTCATAGCTAGTGCTTTAACAGTGTACATAATGTCTGATTGTGCATTTTATAATGGTAAATAAAACTATATTTACCCAACTAAGTTTCTTTTTTGTAGCAATGCAACAACAGGTGTCTTAAAATTAAATCAAGTTTGACAGTTTCTTTTGTCTTTAGTAAAATGAACTTGTATGAACTGTGCGGTATTTTTAATACTGCACGATAGTTAGAGCATGGTTTTGAATTAATCTCTGAAAGGGAATCTAAAGCTCCGCCTTCTTGATAAGATGCTGGTGCCTGGTGGTAATTCAAATATTGCACACCAAACATCAAAGGAAAAAAATAAAGGCCATGATACAATAAATATTAGGCATCAAGTATGGGGCGTTCCAATTTGTTTATATGTAACATTTATGTTTATTTATATAAGTCAGCTGTTGGAACTATATTGCCTCTACTAGTCTATTGAATAGTCTGTTGATTGGTACGTGTGTTATTTTGCACCCATGTAACCAAATGTTTATAGCTTACAAAAATAGTCTTGTTAATTTTAGCGCCAAATTCGTGCAGTAAGTGGGGTAATGAATTAACATCGGAAAGGAAACTTGAAATCAAAAGTTAACATAAAATCATTTATATCATGGCGTGGGTCATAGAGATATGGGAGACAAGAATAAAATTTCGGAATAGTTGTGGTGTATCTGAAAATTATTAAAATAATTATATTTAAGTTTTACCACCAAAAAGTCAAATTATGCAAATGTGTTAGTAAAATAGCAATTCTATGACAATAATGCATCTACATGACAAGAAAATTTGTTAATTACAGGGGGGTTTACCCCAGTATAAAACATTTCAAGAGCTTCCTAAACAATTTCCTATTCTTACCTAATTTGTTTCAAAACAACATGGTTTTAGTGCAAAATTCAATGAAAAATGAATTTGGTTTATTTCTAAAGGGTAACTTGTTAAGACTGACTTTGCAAAACAATATGAAAAGAAAAATCAGATCAAAGGCTTATGCCCGATGTTCGAACAAATCTCATAACAAGAGAATAAAAGAAATCTGCAACATGCCTCTGTGTTTACTAATACAAATGGAGATTCTATCCCTACCCCCTAAAATTTAAAGTTTCAATTGAGAATGGGGGTACGCTTTCAATTAAGTCAGAAATTCTGTAGTAAACCGTCGAAAAATAATAAAAACCAAATGAAAAAATCACGAAAATATTGTTTAATTTCCCTGCAATATCAGTACTATTGCTATTAGTTTTGAAAAACCAAGCTCTTAAGATGCCAAACTCTAATGCAAGTCAACATTGTCAGCCCTGTACAGGGTGTGTTCATGGCAATTCAGATTTCCTCGTCATTTTCGAAATAAAAAAAAAAAATTTTAATGTTGCATATCTTTGGTAGTGCCTCCTATCTCACACTTACAAAGTTTTGCAAAAATCATTACAATATTAAGCTTTCAGTGTAAGTTTAAATAATGTCTACGAACTTTCTTAACACCCTGTATATGGTTGCTTTAACCCAGTCTGCAGTGAGCCTTCCTGTTTCACAGTATCCGAACGCACTGTACCATCTCTTCCGGTTTTCATAGCGTTGAATCGAGAGTACAGAATTCGCTTATAACCAGTAGCCGGAAATCATTATATTTTGAGTTTTTATCCGGAATTTACTGCGTCATTTATAGTTATTCAGCTTCGAAAATGTAAAGGGGTAAGTTTGATATAATTTTCTCTTCGGTCTTTTACATTATTGCCCTGTACAATGAAAAACTCCTTGCCGTCGCAGATTTTTTTTTCAGAACAGCTTAATTTAACACGAGAATGTGTCGTGCAAAACTTAGCTATCATTCTTTTATCAAAACTAATAAACTGTAGATTGATAACGCCTTCCGTTTATTCTAAAGATTTTTTATAAAACATGTAAGAAAATGCTCAAAATGGTTTAAGAATCATGCCAAGGGCGATTTGAAAACTGTACCAATTACTACCCAACCATGCACGACATTGTACAGGGTAATAAAGTAAAAGACCGACGAGCAAATTATATTAAACTTAGCCCTTTACATTTTCGAAGCTGAATAGCTATAAATGACGCAGCAGATTCCGGATAAAATCTCAAAACATAATGATTTCCGACTACTGGTTATAAGCGAACGTTTGTACTCTCGATTCAACGCTATGAAAACCGGAAGAGATTGTACATGTAGTTCGGATACTGTGTGTTTGCTACTGTCTTTCAAATATAAGAAAACAAAATACTGTTATATAGCTTGCAACATCTTTAACTTAAGGTCAAGAATGCGTAAATGGCACATACACAGATTTTTTAAAATTTTGCACAGAAGTGCATTTTCATGTGTTACATAGGAATGTGCAATAAAAAATATAGGTCACCGAGTTCGTTTAGTCGCTAGATCAGATTGAAAAACGTGAAACTTTGAGGCCGTTTTCATTAATGGCAATGGGAAAGCGATGCAAATACTCAGAATTTAAACTATAAACATACACAGCTTGTTTACCACTACATAGATTTACTGATATTTTATGTCACAGGATCTGTCGATTAAAATGAGGCAAAGAAAGTCCTTGACTACCGGGTTCGTTTTTTAAGTAGCACTTGATACGCAGGCATGGGTATGTATTCGTTTTCGCCATTCGTTGACGTCATTTATAAGCGACGTTGCAATCGTTTACGGGCGGCGTTATAAGACATGCTAAGACCGTTATGAGAATACGGAAAGATGGCGACTAATAGGGTTCTCATGATGAATGCTTTAGTGATAATAAACGAAAACAAACCTCTAACAGTAATATGGTTACTGTAGCCGACACGAAATGAGCCGCGCAACGAAAAAGGAAAAGCCCTATAAGTAAACCGAAATCCCTCTTTAAAAACTGCGTTACCCTGACATGGTAATACCAAATCATAAAATGCGCCGTGCCATGATAAAGTGGGTCCTTCGGGGGCATGTACGGTCAGCGGAAGCTTAGCTCAGTCTCTGCATCCACCCAAACTGATCAGAGCCTTTGTTGTCCTCTGGTACAATGATTCTGTGAGGAACAGCGAAGAGATTTATCAAACTGCGCGTATGAGCAGGCTGATCTGTGTGCATGTATATATACTGCCGACTCGTGTTATTTCGGTGTGGATAACTGACTTTACTGTCGACTCGTGTTATTTCGGTGTTGTTAACTGACTTTTACGCCCTTTTGGACTGTATTTGTCGCTGAAGAACAGGCTGGGTTCCGAGCCGGAAGGAGCACCACAGAACAGATCTTCAACCTTAGAATCCTGTGTGAAAAGTATCTCCAACATCAGCAGAATCTATACCATGTCTTCATTGATTTCAAAAAAAGCCTTTGACAGGGTATGGCATGCAGCCTTATGGGCCACCATGCGGAAGTGCAATATCAGTGCAAATCTAGTTCGCACCATTGAGCAGCTATACGACAAGGCTACAAGTGCAGTCCTGATGAATGGCAGCACAGGAAAATGGTTCAGAACAACAGTCGGAGTAAGACAGGGATGTCTTCTGTCACCCACCCTCTTCAACATTTTTCTCGAACGGATCATGTCTGATGCTCTGGAAGAACATGACTGAAAGGTTAGCACAGGATGCAGAGACATTACCGATCTGCGGTTTGCCGATGACATAGACGCTCTAGCTGAGGAAGAGCAGGAACTAGGAGCCCTAGTTGCAAGTCTCGACAAAACCTGAACAAGGTATAAGATGGAGATCAGTGCTGAGAAGACCAAACTGATGACAAACAGCGCAGATGGCAACCAGAGGGAGATCATGGTAAAAGGGCAGAAGCTGGGTACTGTAAAAAGCATCAAATAACTTGGAGCACTTGTCTCAGATGATGGCTCAAAACAGGAGGTTCTCTCAAGGATTGCACAAGCCACTTCGATCTGCTCTTACCAAGCTGAAACCAATTTGGAGAGATAACAACATATCCCTTGGATCAAAGGTGAAACTTATGCGCTCCCTTGTCATTTCCATATTTCTGTATACCTGTGAATCGTGGACCTTGACAGCAGAGTTAGAGAAAAGAACGTAGGCCTTTGAGATGAGATGCTACCGAAGGTTACTGAACATTTCATACAAGGACCATATAACCAATGAGGAAGTTCGCAGAAAGATCCAAGCAGCCATTGGAAAATATGATGAACTCCTGACGCTGGTCAAGAAACGGAAACTAAGGTGATTTGGCCACGTCTCAAGGTCTTCTGGTTTAACAAAGACGATTCTACAGGGCACAGTGAAAGGAAAAAGAAGAAGAGGTAGACAGAGGAAGATGTGGGAAGACAATATTAAAGAGTGGACAGGGATGGATTTTGCCAGCTCAACTAGGGCAGCTGAAAACAGGACAAGATGGAAAGGGATTGTTTCGAAGTCATCTGTGGTGCCCCAACGACCTAGTAAGGTTACGGGATAGAATAGAATAGGACTGTATTTCAGTCTTATCTAGATGATGGTAGGATCATACTGAAAAGTTACAAGGCAAAATTCTACCGTCGGCGGAAGGCTTCTTGTATCATAGTGGCCGTATGGGCGGTGTGCGTAAGAGGCCCGCTGTATCTTTGGCAAAGCCATACAACAAGAGGAAGAAATATTCCTTCGTATTCGCGATATTGTAGAAGAATCAAAGCACTGAAAGTGTTGATGGACTAGGGGCTCGCAAGGCAAGAAGGTGCTGAATGTGAATTTGCATTCTCCTATGCCTAGAAGTTACACATAAAATTTGGATTTGATGTACTAATTCACTTCTGACATTTTTTTTTTTTTTTTGCGATGGGTTTTACGGCCCTTTCAAGAAAATTTCACTTAAATCGAGCCGATTGTTAATCCAAGGTGGGACCAGGTGGTGATTCCGACGATTGCGTAGGATAGAAAACATGGGTCGTATGATTTATCCTTTTAGGAAAAATACATGTAATTTCATTATTGTTTACATACTTTCTCATTATGAAATTTATTTCACCATTTATTATTTTTGAACAAGATTATTTATATCATTACAAAGTCGGATTCGAAAAATCTCTGCTCCTCTCGATTAATAGACGAAGCGTGGTACGGGTCAAAACAGGCCCGGATCCAGACCACCACATACTGGTGGGGCTCTGGATAACTGTTCGGGCTGGGAGGTTCCGAGGGAGGGGCGGGGGAGAATGGTTTGAAATATGACATAATAAGGGATCAATTTGATGAGATATTTGATAATGTATTTTTTGCCTTGAAATATATGTTGTGATATCTCATTAGAATCGCCTCACCGAGGCGATTCTAATGAGATTTCACAACATATATTTTAATCTCACCAGGCCCAAGTGGCGGGGCTGAAGCCCCAAAGCCCACCCCCTGGATCCGGGGCTGTCAAAATACGGTTGCAATAATTCGAGATAAAATATCACTTTGCTTCTTGTACACCTGCGGAAGAAAATGCGTTTATGTTTATTTTGTCATGACAATCACATGGAGCATTCGTGTGTCGTCATACTTTAATTTTGACTGACGCTCAATTCAAACTAAAGGCTTGCAGTAACGATCGATATTATTGGCTTAGCGCTTCAATTTTGCTGCAATCACTGCTACACCCCCTTTTTTAAGGTCAGCCCTCACTATACTGGTCGTTGTCAGTCATATACAAAACACACTTCATGACCTTGCCGAATGCGTGTGTCCAAAATTTCGGAGCACAGTATTATGTCCGTCGCTACAAAGTATATTTCTGAGTGTTTTATGGTTCTATAACCTAAGGTGTATGATACATGTTTTCGGCCATTTTTACAAAGGGTAACAACTTTTGTTGTGACTACCTGTTTGCTTCCCTGCACGAGATAGCCCTTCCAAAACGGTGTCTAATCGTTAAGGAATGAAAAGGTCGCTATAGCGAAATATTTTTGTGTTCTCAAAGAATGAAGGTTGGGAAGAATTAAATACCGCGATTGCATTCGACTAAACCAGAAAACTTGCCAAAAGAAATATGTGGCCGACGACGAAGCCGCCTATGTTTTACTACGGGTCAATCAACTACTGCAACATTTCGTTGTTGGAGGAGATTCAGAAACGTTCCGTTATCTCAAAATAATAAAAAGACAAAGGATCAAAGTATTTTCTTCACAGACGGCGGCTCAGTTGATCGTTGTCACAAAATTTATTTATAACGGTACCTGTCAGCTACATTATAACGATTTCCGCGGCGGTCACTTTGCTAGCTAGCGGTTCACGCCACAAATCTAGTTACCGCGCCCTTTACTGAGCGGGTTTAATACAGTTATAATTGAATCAAAGAAATCAGTTTTTCGACGGAATGTTTGATCTGACAGTTGACCGTAACAGATTTTCATTGCCTTTAGAAGGATGTTTGTTGCAGTAGATACTTTATGCGTAGTATGTTTCACTTCTGCTAGTCGCAGACCAAACACAAACTGAAGATTTGTTACACCTTAAAATACTGACGTTATACACAGTCAGTCAAATTAGAATTATACGGATAGTCTTTCATCCGTATGTGTGTGCGTCACCATTTTTTCGTCATAATTTGTAATTTTCTAACGATTTATATGTAAATAAAATCAGAAAGACAAAACAGTACACCACTAACCACCCCCGTTTACCATACCTCAAACTCCTGAATAAACAGCAAAGACCCAGATCAGACTGCTACAAGGAAGAACCTATCCGGCACTATTCCCGATTCACATGGCTCGGTACTTTGCGTTTATTTATTTTATTTTTATTTTTTTATTTTATTTTTAGTTTGATAATCATCATCGAGAATAAAATATGTGTAAGAAACTAGTAAGCTGCGAAACCCAAGAATAATGGAAAATCTTTTCTTCACGATCAGTCTGCACACGTACGCAGTTTGGCCAGGGTACACGCAAAAAATAAACTGAATAGTGCACATATTTAGGTGACTGAGTACACTTTAATCCCTTTTCAATTTTGCCATCGGGTCAAATTTTAAAGGAAAGAATTTGATCCTCAAACAGCCAATTTTTTCATAAAAAATGGATACATTTAAGAAGCGTTTCATCGCCAAGGCAGCAAAGTAGTAGTCAACACTGAATAAAGCTAATAGCACCGCACAGGTCTCCAGTAATTAGTATTAGCATTTTTTTTACCTTACATTAAGTAATTCCGATTTTGTGCTGATCAGAGTCTTCTCTGGCGTCATGATGGATATTCTTTATTTTGACACTAACAAGCCACGTCGATTAGTTGTTTCCAGAAGCAATTATCAATTTTGATTAACTTTGTTAATATTAGCAGTAGTAGTAGTATTTATCCACAAAACATCTGCTAATTCACTCTCTATGAAAACACATGTCGTGGCATCTCAGATACAAACCTAGCGATTCCTCAACGTATGTTTTGTAAAAATGAGATAAATTACCTCAGAATTACTATTACTTATTACAGGTCTAAAATTTAGAAATACTATGCATAAATTAATGCAAAATTTTAATGGGCAGCCTTGAAGTAGTGACTGGGCTGTACCTTTATCATGTTTATGCCTTTGATCGTTTGAAGATTACATTTTCTTTGATGTTTTCAGAAACTGCTGTGTAATTGAGATTTTTTATTCAAGATCTATTTTCTTCGGGTAGTAAATATGATTGAAACACTTGACCTCCTACAGATTTCCTAATCCAGATATCTACAATAACTATTGACTTTGGTTGTGATTATTTGAAGAGACGGATGTAAATTTCTTATGACATAATTATGCAAGGCTTCATAAAGCCTTGAATTATTATTTTTATGGTTACTTAATCTTGGGTGTGGAAAATGTCTTGTGAAAAGGTATAGGAAGCATCCCTCGCTTTTGCGAACTGATATTTCAATAGATTGTTCATGCGAATGGAGAAGGCTCCGATCAGACTGCGCAAATGGCCAGGCTGATCTGAGTCTTTGCCGTTCGCACTTTCCGTAGTATAGTTGAAATTATATACTCCGCGATTTCAGAATAGTTTCTGAATGAACACTTTTGTCAATAAAATATTTGAAACAATCTCATCACCGAACAAAATACGCACATGTACTTTTCATATTTTTAGATAGAGCAGTGTCTGGAAAGTCATGTGCTACTTGTGAATGACAAGGTTATTTTGGGGTTTTGTAAAACCACTAACGATTGGCTAAAGCTTTTGTTTCATCTACCCGTTACTTGTCTGGGTTGAAATACGCTAGCGGTAAAATAACACTCGTCACATCAAGTAAACTCGATGCGATCTACAAGGCAAATCTTCCGCAGGCTTATCAGTAATAAAAAGAATCTCATACTTCACTTCTGGAGTATATCCCACAGCTCATGTACAGTTCAGCTGTCTGAGCTGAGGAACTATTTCTTCTGTGCACATAAGGCCACACCCCCAATGAATATGCATGCAGAGAGCGGTCTCGAGCAGCCGTATTGATAAAGTCACACCAGCATGGCGGTGGACGGGATACCCGAATCAATGATATATTCTAGTGGAAATGAAATCAATAGGACGAGTGGGGCGTTTTTAAATCTGTCTGTTAGCGTAGTAATATATCGGTGAAATCTGTTGCGGCTTCTGGGGTCCTCGAATTTTGTTGCCTACTAAGGACTAGGGGCTGAAAAGCCCCCAGTCCAAAAACAATATTTAACATGCTTGATTTTAAATTTTTTGCTTCATATAAGTCAAATATTAATTTTGTAACATGTATGAGTGGTATATTTTAATTAAACTGGTGTAATGACACGTCTTTGTTCGGAAAATGCCTGAAAAACGACCTCAGCTACGGTTGTGGTTTTCATACCCCTTAGAGATAAAAAATAAGTCATTTTGAAATTTTATTTTTTGGCAGATCTTTATTATACATTATGTCTTTATATGACACCAATTATTCTAACTTTGAGTTCTTTTGTTGCTTCCCAACAGGATCTAAAATTTTCTGTTACGGATTTAGGTACGGCATAGGGAGGTACGGGCTGGGGTGCCTAAATACCGGAAAGACGGAAAAAGACCCGGAAAGACGCAAAAAGACCCGGAAAGGCGCAAAAAGACCCGGAAAGACCCCTAAAGATAGCAGAAAGACCCGCTAAAATACAGTTGATTAGGGTTTATTATCAATAAATAGATTACAAACAAAAATACAAGAAAAAGGACGTATGTAACCTTATTTTAAATTGAGGGTTTTTTTTTCATAGGTTTTACTTTGAATACAAGTCTTAAATTTTGCTAAGACATACAAAAATCAGTAGATCTTCATATATTTTATAATTAGTTTCCCTCTAAATAGTTTAAAAAATAATTATTTCTATGCGACAGCAAAGAGACAAAAAGAGTTGGCAAAAAGACCAATCAATGCAGCAAAAAGACCAGCTAAATTTTGTTTAAATATGCAAACAGTGTTGTGAAATAATTAACACATCTTTTCCAATATCATTTTTATATTTTTTTTCAACAACGAAGTAAATGACACTAAGATCCAGTAGACAGACGCTTGCAAAATGACTAGAGACACGGCAAAAAGTCCATTGAAAACAGCAAAAAGGCACAAAGACCAACCGAATTCTGTCAAAATATAGAAATTGTATTTATGTATTATTCGTTTGCTTCGCTTCAT
Organism: Ctena decussata; assembly: GCA_963989385.1. Taxonomy (NCBI): domain Eukaryota; kingdom Metazoa; phylum Mollusca; class Bivalvia; order Lucinida; family Lucinidae; genus Ctena; species Ctena decussata. The sequence goes on along the minus strand of OZ022503.1, from coordinate 75,592,934 downwards.
TATTTACAAATGAAGATTATTCAAATTTACTTATCAAAAAGACCGAAAAAATGGAGCAAAAAGACTAAAAATCATTAAAAAAGATAACAGTATTTCAAGATCTGATTTTCAACGCGTAAAAGATAGCATATTGTCTGCCTGCATTTCAAAAATGTCACTGAATTCTGACTATGCAGCGTCCGGTTGGTACTGCGTGGAGGTGTAACTAAGACTTATTGTAATGAAACTATATTTTTCTTTTCTCGTTTCTACAAGAGAGAGAGAGAGAGAGAGAGAGAGAGAGAGAGAGAAAAGAAAAGCTAAGACCATGAGAGGTTAGTGGACTGTTCCACCAAACAGAACGGACAGGTTCATTTCCAAGTTGTAAGACCGTTCTTTCAAGGCAAACAGAGTAGACCTAAATAAGCAATTGAACCATGCGGCACCTTACCTGAGTCTGCAGTGCTTTGCCTAGTGGACAAGCCCCCCACCCCACCCCTCCCGCACCCCACACCTCTCCCTTCTAACACAACGGACAGGTTCATTTCCAAGTTATAAAATTGTTCAATCAATGCGCACAATGTAGACCTTAATAAGAAAATGCGCTATGCGGCGCCTGATCAGGGTCTGCAATGATTCTTTAGACTTGCTTTCATAAATAGCTTGATATTAATGGGTAAATAGGATTGCGAATATTCGAATACTACTTTTGGTAAAAAAAAAAGGCTCATTCTTTTTTCTGCCAAGTGTAAATTAAGATAATTTAAGATAACGTCTTTGTATCTACGAATTGCCGCATTCAAACATTTTAAACATATTACAAGCAGCTCCCAGTGAGCATACATCGTTGACACAACATTAAATCAACGATGACTCAATGTTATACACATCGTAGACACAACACTGAATCAACGTTGATTCAACGTTCTAACTTTGATTCAATGTTGTATCAACAATGTATGCTTGCTGGGAGACTGTCGAACTGTCTAGCTAACCATTTTGAGTAAAAGAGATGATTTAGCGATAATTTCCATATTGACTCACGACATATTTTGTGGGTAATCATTAGAATCAGAATCAGCACAACATAAGGGAAAATGATCATCAAAACCCATGGGCCAGGAGGCATACGACGTCAAAATAACGTCGCATTGAAGTCGATGCAACGTGATGACGCCGCACTGATGTCGGTGTGACGTCATTTCGACGTCTTTTGCCTGCTGAGAATAATCCTCTACTTTATTCCGCTGTCCAGTGGTTCAAATAGCCTACTGTTTACTGATTTTTTTCGCGCTTGTGGAGTCCTTGATGACTCAGACCGCCTTCACTTCATCTGGTTCTGTTCTTTCCAGCGGTTGGTGTTGCCAAAACGGACCCTTTACCAGTGGCAGTCACTCTAGATTTACATGTCAGAATATGAAAACAATTCATAAAATAAATCGTTAACTCCCCACCCCCATCACAAGAAAGAAAGTGGGGAGGGAGAGGCTGGAGGCAAGGAGGGTTGCCTACTCCCATTGTAGACAAGCATGGGGATGTTCCTTTAAGCTCTATGTGACCTTGACCTTTGTCTGACGTCGTCTTGATTAAGTGAATATCTAAGTTTCGGAAATTATTAATGGATAGACAGACAGAAATACCGACAGGCGGATAACATCACATAGTAATATGACCCGCTATCTATTCTATCCCATAACCTTACTAGGTCGTTGGGGCACCACAGATGACTTCGAAACAATCCCTTTCCACCTTGCCCTGTCTTTAGCTGCCCTAGTTGAGCTGGCAAAATCCATCCCTGTCCACTCTTTAATGTTGTCTTCCCACCTCTTCTTCTGTCTGCCCCTTTTTCTTTTTCCTTTCACTGTGCCCTGTAGAATCGTCTTTGCTAAACCAGAGGACCTCGTGACGTGGCCACACCACCTTAGTTTCCGTTTCAACTTAGTTTGTGATTTCAGTATTGAAGAACTACTACAGAAAAAAGAATTTGGCGTTTACTTCTGATAATCTGTTCATAAAAAGTTAATTCCAGACAGACGGAAAATCATACAGAGATGCTATGCATCAGCCTTAAATTATAGGTTTGCTTTCTGTCTTCTCTTATCAGGCGCTATTTTTTCTAATAAATGATCAGTATTTCAATTTTAATATTGCACCTCACTTATGAGGACGCGTGGGGCAAATTTCCTAATACATAAGGGCGTTATCATCGAATTAGTGGGGTGGGGGTATTTCCGGGGGTGGGGGATGGGGGTGCAAATTCAAAAGAGAAAAATCATTGTCATTTTTCCGGGCATGCCAATTTTTAAGAAGAAATCTTAAACTGTTTAAAAGATATGGAGTGGACACGAAGCATATGACTTGACAAGGTGAAAACTTAACCTAAGTTTCAAAGAAATCTTTTCAGGAGGTCTTGTACATATGGAGAGAACATGAAAAGTTTACAGACGGACAGATGGACGAACATGCGTATCATTTTACTACGTTATGATCGCATCCCATATAGAGATGCCCACTGAATTTATTTTGCTGCAACTTGCTATCTCCACAGTCACAACAGTTAGCAGAGTTTTAACAAAACAGTGACAGTTTTTTTATTGTTGTTTTTTTTACTTTTTATGATTTTGGATATATTTTAATAAGATTTTTGTTTTCGGCAAATATAAACCCATTCGTGAATACTAACGATGAAGAGTCAAAGAGTCAGAATCGTCTGCTGTCGGGGCTCCGGATAAGGGAAGTATCTAAAATTATAAATACCTTTCAAACGATTCACTGATGTGATACTAAAGAAAAAAATATATATATGATAAACGTTTCATTTGTTTTTAAAGCAACAAGGTCAGCTAACTCAGTTTTTGGGACAGATTTGACTAGCTAAATATAAAAACAGTCTGGTCATGGTCTGCAATGTTTAGTATTTAACAAAGTGTTTCAATATACAGACCAAAAGACCTTTGATTGAATTATCGACATGCGGTATCGATTAGAGTAGGTGTGATAAATCGATTATGTTTTGGCTTGATCGATTACTCAAAGGTATGATTTTTTCAACACTGCAAGATGTTGTCATTTATTCAATTATTACTTCCTAATGCAGTAAAATGCCTTACATTGTTTTACTTTAAACACTCTTGAGACAAGACAGGTGACAGAACTAAACTAAATTGAAATAAAGCAAAATTGAATTCAAGCTAGAATATAAAAGATGACGGAAAAGCAGATAAAATAAGTAAATAAATAAATAAAAATAAGAAGAAATAAAACGATTTTATTATACATGAATACCTTGAAACAGCTTATCTGCGAGAAATCATGTTAGAAAATAGTCATGCGCAGTGAGAGTCGTGTACTTATCGGTGTAGGCGCATTGGGCATGCATATTTTAATGCAGGCTGTCGCTCGGCGCGGCAAATACTTTTCTCTGAATATTAACATATTTTAGCTGGTCTTTTTGCTGCCCTTATAGGTCTTTTTGCCACCTTATTTTGTAGTCTCTCTCCGTCTTTTTTGCCGTCTCGCTGCGCATTTTGCTACCTCCATTAGACATTTTGTGGTCGCTCTGTAGATTTTTAAACTATTCCATAATATTTTTCTGAATTTCAAAATATTTTGGTTGGTCTTTTTGCTGCCTTTTTAGTCGTTTTGCCATCGTTTATCGTCTCATTGCGTCTTTTTGCCGCCTCTCTGCGTCGATTTACTACCGCCATTAGACTTTTTTGTGGTCGCTCTGCACCTTTTTGGTAGTAGATTAGATTAAACATATTTTATTGCAAAAAGACAAAGGGATTGGACACAAGTTATACACAACAGTAGTATCTAATATGAGAAGAAATAAAAATTTAAAAAATCTTTAAACTATTCCATAATATTTTCTCTGAATTTTAAACTATTTTAATTGATCTTTTTGCCATCTCTCTACGTCTTTTTGCTGTCTCCATTTAACTTGTTGTCGTCCCTCTGCGCACTTTTTTCCATGTAGCGTCTAGTGTCAGATATGGTAGTGGAGAAGATTTAAACTGTTCTATGTTGCTTTTTTCTAGAGTTTAAGATATCTTTATTGGTCTTTTTCCTGCCAGTTTTTGGTCTTTTTGCCATCCGATGGCTCTCAGCGTCTTTTTGCTGTCTACTTTGGAAATTTTAGCCGCCGATCTGCGTTTTTTTTCTATAGTAAACAGAATAAAAGATGATATTTTAATATGAAGTTTTTATACAACTTCTTACTTTTATCGAAATTTAATTCAGCTTGAATAGTCTTTTTCCTGTCCACATAGGCCGGTATTTTGTTGTCCTGTGGCGCCTCTTGTCGCCGTTTTCTCTAAATTTTTTGCCGGCACTATGCGTCTTTCTGTAGTAAATAAATTGAAAAAAAAAGTAGATGAAAAACTTGAGAAAAAAATGTAATATCTAATATTTACTATCTCATCTATAATTCTGTTGTTCCTCATTTGCATCATAATTCGCGTGCTCTGTTTAGATGCTTTTAAGGGCCTTTTTGCTGGCTCTCTGCATTTTATCTCTGTCGCAAAGTTTTGTTTTTATAACACTTACACATGTGACAATAATATTAATGGTTAATTAAAAGCAAATAGCAAAAGCAGTCAGCATGCAATCGCGAAACTGAAAATATTTATTATAAATTATTTATTCGTATGTCTTAGCCAAAGCATTTGGTCTTTTTTAAGGATTTGATTAAAATATAATAACATATAAGGTAAATTCGGCATTAAACATATATGCATACATTTATAGCCATACAACTAACAAGAGTGAAAGACACTATTAGGCCTACCGACAAACATTTCCTGATAAGAATTCGAGTGTTCCTATCTATATACTTGTCATGTTATATAACCGATTTTGGTAACAATACTAATTGCCGGTAAAAATCAGTTGGCGTTTGTTGTCCCTTCGATCTATTTGTATCATGTAGAAACACATTTGTTTACCATTTCTTGGATACCAATACATAATACAAAATAGTTAAGGGGGCCTTTTTGCTTTTTTTTTCCTGGTCTTTTGCCGTGTTTCCGAGTCTTTTGCGGCTTTCCGGGTCTTTTTGCGCCTTTTGCGTCTTTCCGGATCTTTTTGCGTCTTTCCGGGTCTTTAAAGTACCCTGACGGGTAACTCGATGCACCCATTTTCGGTAATTCTAGACACCCTCATTTGTGCAACCTCGGACTTTCCCCTCCACGACATCAACAAAATTTATTTCCCAAGTTTTGTACCAGCGTTAAATGCAACATTAAAATAATAGGAAGCAACTAACGGCTAGAGTAAGTAAAGCTTGTCATGTATTTTGCAGGGATAAAGGTTTTTAACTACTGCCTTTGCTAATTGACCCATATTTTAATGTTTTGTTCCTATCATCACTACACAGATTTCTGAATGGAGGCCCTGCCCCTGGTTTTGGAGGATGCTCGTTTTTCCATCTGCTTATACCTGGTTTCCAGCCAATACTCGTATCCGAGTAGTTCTCGTCATTTTTTACTAACAGTTTCCTGTTTTCTCCCAAACAAGCAGGTTTTCTTTCAGTTTGCGGTAGTTGTGAATTGTGTACCTAATAACTCTGGTTTCGACACTCACGTCATCAATTTATTTATAGAATTGAACCTCAGGGAGCGATCATTATTTGATATGCTATCACGCACAGACAACGTCACGTCCAGAAGCAGTTCTCGTCATGTTGCTTTTGAGCTCGATTTTAGAATAAATATAAAACCCATTTTTGCTGTTGTTCCTATATAATGATTTTTGACATCTTATTCATGTAACAAAGTCCGTTCGTATGCCGAATGCGCTCAACTTTTTAATGAGGTCACAGCAGACGAAAACAAACACAAAACTGAGACGAAGAGTTTGTCTTGTTCACGAGGCTGCTGAAAACCATAAATAATGACTGGACCAGGTTTGCTATTTTAATATTTTTGTGTTTTCCTGCAATGCTGACTTACATTCGGAATTTGTTTGCAAAGTAGACACAATATTGGAAAACCTGACCCAATTAAGAGAGATCAGCACGTGGCTTGAACGTGCTCACGTGAATGCCCCTGACGTAATCACGCGACTTGGCGAATCCAAAAGAGAAAAAACGGCATTTATATATACACAGCTCGATATCTTGATAAGTTTTTGCACTAGTTTGACCAAATGTATCATAAACTTAGGATTAAGGCAGTTGAAGCGAAGAAAAAATACGCGACAAACTCGTTTTAAGCGGAATGACGAGAACTACTAGCTGACGAGATCTACTCGGATACGAGTACACTTGTAACAGGCTCTACTCCTATATGCCACAAGGCAATAGGAGATAGGAAGTGTCTATGGGTATGGTACCGTATCCTTAGACCCTGGGTCTCCCGGTACGGAACCATACCCCGAGGCTCTGGATCTCCAGGTACGGAACATTACCTGGAGACAGTCCTTTGCGGATTGGCTCCAGGTACGGCAGTCTCTTTCAATACTATGTATTTAGTTTTACCCATTTAATATATAGTTAATCCAGCAATGAAATTACTCCTTGGAAAATTTCATTAAATCTTCTTAGAGTTTGTCCGCTGACTTTCCAGACCACCGTCATTTTATGACGACATCAAGAGGGAGTTGACATCTTGCAAGGGAACATTATTAATGATAATGCAGTCAAAACAATGTCTTTATTTGGCATAAAAAATAACATGGCGTTTTCGCGTTCACACTGATAATTGTTGTTTTTTCACACCTGTTTTGTCTAAAATAAGAAAATACTCAACAATGAGTAACAGTTTTTATTCAATGGACAAACTGCACACTGGTACAGCGGCATTGGACACGTTCCGCTGCGGTGCAATTAAACCAATTAAATGTCTTCTCAGTGATTAACATTTTTTGGAGGGGTGGGGGCTGCGGGTGGGATGGCGGGGGGACGGAGGGGGGGAGCTTAAAACCAAATTTAGAAAGACGCTCGTAATTACCGTAAATCCCTTCAAGTTGTGTGTCAAGGACTCTTATTTTCAGGGCATATACCGAAATCAGAAGGTAGATTTTCAGTGACATTTAAAACATAATGAGAGCAAAATACAGTTTCAAGTACAAATGTAGTTTAATTAATTGTTCACCATATTTTTCATCTTGAAATGTTCACAATGAACTTAAAGGTAGGTTCCTGGCCTAGCGATAACAGTTGTGTTCACAAAATAATTTTGTCTTTTTCTGGGTAGTATTGAATTCTCTTATTTTTCTGAAACTGTTACTACTGAGAAAATCGTCAGATGTTGTAGAAAATAGTTGTTTTCCCTTTGGTTTATTTTCTTTTGTTGGAATTCCAGTTCTAAAAATAAATATGTATATATGTCTACAAGTCCGCAGTTTCTGATGTCATTTGCGAACGGTTAATTTTCTCTTGCCGTGAGCTCTTCCAGAGGTCCTGGCATGGCGGATGGATTAAAACTATCCAGAAATGCAATGCAGCATGAAGTCAGCTATGTTATTTATTTTTGGCGCGAACTAAAAATAGCGCTGACTGGTGTGCGAAGCAGAGTTAGGATATCCCTTGCAAAACGACTTCTCTACAGGTTTTTGATTTACACTTTTTAGTGAAACTTATTCATTTCCAACAGCTTGGATAAAAAAAATCATCAAAATTATGATGCATTCCAAAGTACAGGAATCTACCTTTAAAGAAGTTGAAGGTCCATAAAACATCAAGACAACAACAACAAATCATTGGAGTTCATTAAGACAAGCTTTCAGCTACTCATATGACTACTTAATTTAATTAAAGAAGTTATTTTTGGATAAAGACCGAATGTCCACCCTTGATAATTTCTGTGGCCGAACTGTCCGTGGCAGAACTGTCCTAGGCCGAAATGTCCGAGCACCTATTTTGGCACAGTAGGCCAAATGGGGTGCACGACATTTCATCTAAATGTCATTTCATCTGAAGGCCATTTCGTCTAAATGACATTTCGTCTAAATGACATTTCGTCTAATAGACATTTCGTCGAATGGACAATTCGTCTAATGGACAATTCGTCTAAAAAATTGGCCGGATGCGACATTTGGTTGAAAAATAATTTAAGATTTTTAGACGAAATGTCGCATCTGAAAGAAAAACCCAAAGACAGCGTAGAAAGCAACTACCAGAGTTGCTGAAAAGTCTTCTTGACATGGACTTGTCATTTTGTAAGACTGTTAAGGGGAGAGCTCTGTGTTAAGCGACAACACTATTGATGCAGATGAAAAGATTCGGGTCATTATTCTTCGAACTGATTCAGGTTTTAAGTATTTGGCCAAGAGTAAACTGTGGTATGGTGACGGAACCTTCTCTATAGCACCAGTACACTTCTATCAACTATATACAATACATGGCCTTGTGCTTGGTTACCTGCGTGGGATTGGCTATAACTTGAGCTACTAAACTACTGGACATTTCAATGTCTTTGAATTGATATGTGAATAAAACTGATGTTCCAAAAAATATTTGCCTTATTAATTATGTTTTAGACGAAATTTAGACGAATTTTAGATGTTTTTAGACATTTTTAGACGATATTTAGACGCATTGTCGTATTCGACGAAATGTCTATTAGACGAAATGGCATTTAGACGAAGTGGTCATTAGGCGAAATGGTCATTAGACGAAATGGCTTTTAGACAAAATGACTTTTAGACGAAATTGCATGTAGACGAAATGGCATTTAGACGAAATGGCTTTAGACGAAATGTCATGGATCCGGCCAAATGGGAGTAGAAATTTTGGCACAGTAGACCAAATGAGAGTAGACATTTTGGCACAGTAGACCAAATGGGAGTAGAAGTTTTGGCACGGTAGACCAAATGGGAGTAGACATTACGGCAATAATTCCTTACATCAACTGAAACCCAGTTTTATACAGTTAAATTGTGTCAGTTCTGTGATTTGCAGGTTAGATATAGATGAGACTATTTAACCCATTTGCACTCAGAATGGCCAAAACTCTACAGAGTTTTGTCTGTTCTGAGTGCAATAGGGTTAAAGCAGCGCCCTGCACTTTTGTTGGCATGGTATAAGTATCTGAGTATTTTTCAGTTCTGTTTTTGATAAAGTCATTGATCTAGTGATGATGCAGGGATGCCATTTTTAGGAGAGGTTTGTCCTTATTTGAGAAAAATTGATACAGGTAGTTTGTCTTAGCAGTATTTTGTTTGTCACACATAGTTAGTGGCACAGTTGATTTCACAAAAGCCAGTCGTCACTGATTGTTACATTAATTTTCATTAATTGCTTGACAGCTTGTTTATACAGACACCAAAGACAATGTTGATTGCATAAAAATTGAAAATTCACACCTTTTAGCCACTTGCTTTTTGATGGAATAACTTCATAAAGGACCAACAATCAGTGTGTTGTCTGTCACTACTGAAAGATCTTTTCTTACAACTTTTCTTTGAAGGTGATAATGTGTGATAATTAGAAAAAGACAAAATAACTCTTAATAAGTTATCAAATTGCTGTATTTGTCCTAAAAGAAAACATGTTGATAATTGTGGATAGATAGATAATTTATTCAACTTTAAGCAGTACATGCTCATGTGTTGTGTACATAATACTGTAATACAAAGACACATGGGTTCAATGACAATCATATACGTGGCAATCAAAGAGAGAAAAAATATACAGAATGGGAGAAATACACATACAGAGACCTGCTTGATAAAACAGTGCATAAAACAATCTTTTTCTTTATATAAGATTATTTTATAACAAGATGTAAGATATACATCACATTGACAAGTCCATGTAATATAGAGACAAATTAATGTAGTCCACGAGAGTATACCCTGAGTACTAATTAGGGTCGCCTCACTGAGGCGACCCAAATGAGCACCCAAAAGCTACGTCAAAAACAAAGTGAAATAAAAACATTTTATAGAAATTACTGAAATACTCACAAGAGTGTCCAGTAACGATATGTAGAAACCAGTGTGATAATATTATGTAAATACAAAATATGCTAAATACTTAAAGTAGGTCTGTCAAGTGGCTCAAAAACTGTAGAAAGAGAGATATAATAATGCATTTTCTTTTTCCCTGTAATATCTGCTCTGTTTTGCAGTAAAAAAGATTTGAAAATTGATTTATTTATAGTGCCATTTTTATGTTTCAAAAAATAGTAGAGTAGGAAAATTGAAACAGTAATTTTTTTAGAACAGAACAGGAATCTCAGGCCACTCAAGTGTCACAAAAGAGAGAAAAATCAGCAAATGTTAACATGGTAAAAAAAGGTAAAGGTTTCCCATAGCCTAATAGCCGTAGGGGCAGTGGGGGTAAGAGACCCACTGTATCTTGGGTAGCAAGCATAAAAACAATTGCAACATTTCATGCTTATTATTTTTTCTGTGCAAAAATAAGTTTGTTACAGTTAAAACATATTTTCACTGTTAAAATAGGGTAGGAGATATGGGAGAAGGAGGGGATAAATATAGGCTTAGCCTACAATCCAATCTTAAACATCTGTATATATGTTTGTTTGTTATTACAAATGTATGTATATGTATGTTTCTGAAATTTATAATGAATAAATGGGAGAAGGCAAAATGGAACCTACCAGACCAACAATTTAGACCTCATATGAATGGGTTTAAATGCAACTTTACACAAATGTTAAGTACATGTATAACAATATCTTGAAAAAGTTGAAGTTCATATTTCAGGATGCTGGGCAAAGGTCAAGGTCACTATGGCATTTTTTTTTACTTTTTTTTTTTAAGAAAAACTTTGTCATTGCTCAAGTGCCTGTATTTGTGAATCAAATTCAATATAAACTTCGAATGAGTTTGCTTTTCTGGATGCTAGGATAAAGGTCACAGATGGGATGTCACTTGAATTCAAGTTCTATAACATCAGGACTATCAAATTTTTTATTCCCTTCCAATCATATGCCATATCATGGCTATTACCATGTGGCTATCAGGTGTATTTCTCCAAAGCTACCTTTTCTCAGGTGAAAAATTTTAAGGCCATCTGGGCCTTCTTGTTTGCAGAACAGGTGGAATTGGGATTTCAGTAATATCAGGATATTTGAGAGGGTAATAAAGACAGGCTGTGGCCAATGGAACCCTCTTTACTGTCTGATTAGCCTGGCTCCAGTCAAATCTGTATATTACTCTGGTGGTCAGATTCGACCCTATGTTCCTTTGCAGGGGATATGTTGAACATAGGGTCTGAAGCCAGACTACTGTCTGATTTAAACCCTGGAACCCTAGATCAGCAGGCCAGCACTTAACCAATTGAGCTACCAGGGCTCCTGGCAAGATTTGAAGCTCCTGGGCAGAAGTGCTTGTTCATGTATGGCAGACGTGGGTCAGAGTATGGATGAGTCTGATCTAGGTTAGCAATGTACCCTATTAGCAGATATAATAGCAAAATTAATTTCTTGCAAAATTCAAGACACTTAGGGTAAGTGGTTCGCTGTGCGACACTTCGTCGAACGACACTTTGTCTACTATGATACTTCGTTGAAAGTTTTTGTCGACTTACCAGTTCGTCGAAAAGTCACTTCGTCGAATGCTTTTCGTCGAATACGACTCTTAGTCGAAATTTTTCTGCAAATTACCAAAGGGAGGAGGCCCGCTATGTTTCCCCCCTGACACTTATATCGAGCAATTCAGTGCTGGAAAACCGTCCGATCTTGGAATAATTGCGCAGAATAGCACTGAATTTGCAATATATCCATATTTTTCCATGTAAATATGTATTGCTTTTGTTTTTTTGCACTTTAATTACTTTATCAGTTTGAGTGAAAGGATGTGTGTGTGTGACTGGTATTATTATATCACTGTTTATGTTTATATAATGCATTATGTCAATTTCTGTATGTACATATTTGTAGTTAGTGAGGGCCTCATGGAAGATTAGTTTTTTGCTAAATGTGTCACCCTCTAGAAATAAAGTCCATTATTATTATTATTATTATTAATACTAAGTACGTTATCAGAGGACGAAAAACGGACTTTAGATTGTTTCACGCCATAATTAACTTTTATAAAAATGTGTACATATCGGCCGTTTTCAATATATCAATGTTTTATTCTCTCATCTCATTCACGAGCATCCTTATGGAAACGGCATTTAATTTTTAGCTCACCTGAGCACGAAGTGCTCAAGGTGAGGTATTGTGATCGGTCTTTGTCCGTCGTCCGTCGTCCGGTCGTGCGTCCGGCGTCAACTTTTGCTTTAAACAACTTCTTCTCCAAAACTGCTAGCCGGATTTCAAAATAATTTCACAGAAATGTTCCTTAGGAGACCCTCTACCAAAATTGCTCAAACGGTTCCGCTCTGCTGAACAATATGGCCGCCCGAGCTAAAAATAGAAAAACCTTTAAACAACTTCTCCTCCAAAACTGCTGGGCAGATTTTGAAATAATTTCACAGAAATGTTCCTTAGGAGACCCTCTACCAAAATTGCTCAAACGGTTCCGCTCTGCTGAACAATATGGCCGCCCGAGCTAAAAATAGAAAAACCTTTAAACGACTTCTCCTCCAAAACTGCTGGGCCGATTTTAAAATAATTTCACAGAAATGTTCTTTAGGACACCCTCTACCAAAATTGCTCAAACGGTTCCGCTCCGCTGAACAATATGGTCGCCAGAGCTAAAAATACAAAAACCTTTAAACGACTTCACCTCCAAAACTGCTGGGCCTATTTTGAAATAATTTCACAGAAATGTTCCTTAGGAGACCCTCTACCAAAAGTGCTCAAACGGTTCTGCCCCGCTGAACAATATGGCCACCAGAGCTAAAAATAGAAAAAAGCTTTAAACATCATCGTTTCTAAAGCCAATGGCTCGATTTCAATAAAATTTCACAGAAATGTTTTACTCATGGCTCTGACAAAAAATTGCTCAGACGGTTCTGCTCCGCTGAACAAAATGGCCGCCAGAGCTAAAAATAGAAATAAATCTTAGAATGGCACAGAGGGCACAGTTATGATCCAATCATCATGAAACTTTGTCAGAATGTTTATCTTAATGAAATCTAGACCATCTTTGAAACTGGGTCATGTGGGTTCAAAAACTAGGTCACTGGGTCAAATCTTAGAAAAACCTTGTGCACACTCTAGAGGGCACAGTTATGATCCAATCTTCATGAAACTTTGTCAGAATGTTTATTTATATAAAATCTAGGCCAAATTTGAATCTGAGTCTTGTGGGGTCAAAAACTAGGTCACTAGGTCAAATATTAGAAAAACCTCATGTACACTCTAGAGGGCACAGTTATGATCCTATCTACGTGAAACATTGTCAGAATGTTTACTTTCATGAAATTTATACCAGATTTGAAACTGGGCCATGTCAGGTCAAAAACTAGGTCACTAGGTCAGTTCTTAGAAAAACAGTGTGAATGCTTTTGAGGACACAGTTTTGTTCTAATCTTCATGAGACTTTGTCAGAATGTTTGTCTCCAACGAATCTGGACCAAGGGTGCAACTTGGTCATGTTGGGTCAAAAAGTAGGTCACTAGGTTAAACCTTAGAAAAACATTGTGTACACTCTAGAAGGCACAGTTTTGATAACTTTGCCAGAATGTTCATATCCAAGAAATCTAGACCAGGTTTGGAACTGGGTCATGTAGGGTCAAAATCTAGGTCATTAGGTTAAATCTTATAAAAACCTTAGGTACACAATAAAGGGTTCATTTTCCATTTAATCTTTGTGAAACTCTGTCAGTCATATGGATGTCTCTGAGGTTAAGTTCACAGGATATTCAGGTGAGCGATCCAGGGCCATCATGGCCCTCTTGTTTATATTCAGGTTAAAATTCGGTAATCTCTGCCAGTGTCCGTAGCCTCACAGTCATGTGATCCGTAGTCACATGATCTGCAGGTACAATTTCGCGGCCGGTTGAGCATAAAATATTTCGTCGAAAGTATTTGACGAATCATTTTTCGACGAAGTGGACATTCGACAAAATGACCCTTCGACAAAAAGCTTTTTCGACGAAAAGGTTCAGCAGACAAAGTGTCGTTCGACGAAGTGTCGTATATCCAAGTGGTTAATGTGTTACAGTATTTTGGGCATTAATCCTATTAAATGCTCTGGGATGTGTTGCATCTTACACTTGTGGAGGGGGGGGGAGGAGGGAGTGGGGGTTGAGCCTCAATTTAAGTAACTCAGCAGCTGCCAAATAACCTCTAAAATACAGTTTTATGGTGAATGGGAATACTTTCAGAGAAATTAATTCTATTAATGCACCAGTCATTTGCAACCATGCCCCCCATGGGGCCGGGGATAGCGTGGGCATAGCGGGGCTTAAGTACCGTGTTTTTACCTAAGCGGTGTCCCGGCAGTGCTGTGGATATGCCGGGCTTTTGATTCCCGCCCAAACAGTGGAGAAAATACATTGTAGTGGAGTGTTTTTAACGAAATTTACTGTGACACATTGTCAGAATATGGATTTTTAGCTTGCCTGTAAGAATTAATGGACAGGAAGAGCTATTGCACTCCCCTCAGCGTTGGCATTAGCAAAATGTTAAAATTTTATGTTAACGTTTTTAGGTGATGGGCAAGGCACTGTCAGGTGAGCTATCCTGTCCCCTTGACAGGTCTTGTTATATTTACATGATCCCCTGGGGGCGGAGACCTTTACCAGGGATTTGACTCGAAAGATGTCCCCGCAGTGCAGGGCATATACCAGGGCTTTGCAGAGTGAAAAGTCAATATCCCCGCTATTCCCCGGCCCCAGGGGGGCCGTGGTTGCAAATGACTGGTGCATAATTTGTTTTCCTTCTCAGTAAGGATGGGGGTCAACTGTGGAGCAAATTCTTTCCTTTAAAGAGTAGGCCCTATTTCAAAGAGCCACTTCATCCATAGAAGCAAATAGGAATTCATGTATGCTAATATAAGATATTTTTTCAGTAAATATTTTTTAGTAAAGAAGCAGGGGGTGTAAATTGTCAGAGCAGGGGCATTTATTGTGATTAATAGGGTATGACATGGCCCTTTTAATTACAGGTAATTACTGCCTTTGTCTGTGAGGCACATTTGTGAACATGCAATCTTTGAAATGATTAATGTTATGGCACAGTGGAAAGGTGTGAAAAATGATTACACAACTTCTTTGTGCAATCATTAGATAATGTTGAATGGTCAGTGATCTGTGAAAAATAAGGGGTTTCATCCTTGGTTTTGATTGGTTCTTTTTTTCCCTTGTGTCTACATGTAATCCTTTAAGTAATTAGAAATCTGTTGGTGTTAGTTATTTTAAAACAACTTGTTAACTTGTTATCTGAAATGTGCTATTAACGTGCAAGATTTCATAGAAGACAGAAAATAGGAATTATTCTTCATTTTAGTAAGTATGTATTTTTGTAAATTTATGCATGATAGAAATGCTATTCATAAAGCAGATTTTTTGTTTGTTTGGGCCTTCACAAAAAAATGATTTTCTGATATTCATGCTAAAAAAAAAGGAAGTGTCTCCGGGTACGGTACCGTATCCCTAGACCCTGAGACAGTCCTATGAGGATTGGCTCCGGGTACGGCAGTAAGTTTGCAATATTATGTATTAAGTACTTTTACCTATTTAATATATAGTTGATCCAGCAATAAAATTACTACTTGTAAAAATTTTATTAAGTCGCCATCTGTTCTGTTCTGTTCATAAATTCTCCCAATTATGGGGCACCTCTTCTTCAGAGTGGAACACTTTTTTTTACAGCTTATAATCCTCCGTTTTTAGCTCGCCTGAACGAAAGTTCAGGAAGAGCTATTGTTGTCACCACGGCGTCGGCGTCGGCGTCCACGTCCGCGTCCGCGTCGGCGTTCGAATTGGATGTTTTGGTTAAAGTTTTTTAAAGACCTATATCTCCTTAACCCATTGATGGATTCTTTTGATACTTGCACTGTAGCTAGATATTGGTCTAAGGTTTAACAGGGTACCACCCCCACCCCACTCTGTGACCTTGATGTCAAGGTCATGGACTTAGAAAATTGGTGGTTTTTTTGGACTGGATGTTTTGGTTAAAGTTTTATAAAGCCCAATATCTCCTGAACCCATGGATGGATTCCTTTGATACTTGCACTAAAGTTAGATATTGGTCTAAAGTTTTCGAACGTACTACCCCCACGCCCCTCTGTGACCTTGATGTCAAGGTCATGGACTTAGAATATTGTCTTTTTATTGATTGGATGTTTTGGTTAAAGTTTTTTAAAGACACATATCTCCTGAACCAAGATATGAATTCTTTTTATATTTGCACTGTAGTTAGATCTACAGAGTACCTGGTACTACCCCAACCCCGCTCAGTGATCTTGATGTCAAGGTCAGGGACTTAGGAAATTCTTGTCTTTTTTAAAGTTTTGTAATTGCATACTGATTCATAATGCTTTGCAGGGATTTAGTTTATACTTGAACTGATGTTAGACTCTTTTTTGAGTTTTTACAAAACACCTTATACTTACCCCACTGGGTGACCTTGAAGTCAAGGTCATCGACTTAGAATTTTGTTTTGAAGATTTTGGTTAAAGTTTTATATTTATGAAGACATAATTTCACAGTGCCACGATGATGGACTCAGTTGATACTAATACTTGGGTTGATGTTAGATAATGGTTCAGGGTTTTGATACATACTAGCGCCCCCCCCCCCCCCCCCCCCCCCCCACCCCCACCCCCATCCCCACCCCCCTACCCGTCAGTGTTTTTACCTCAAGCTCATGGACTTTGAAATTTCATTTCATTTTTTTTATTTTAATTTTATTTTAAGACTTATTTCTGAGATAGCTTTTGTGTTTTCATTATGGACATGCTTGCATGAAGTTTTATGCATAGCAGTCCACATAAGCCCCCCCCCCCCCCCCCCCCCCCCCCAACCCGTCAGTTTTTTTTTTACCTCAAGCTCATGGACTTTGAAATTTCATTTCATTTTTTTTATTCTAATTTTATTTTAAGACTTATTTCTGAGATAGCTTTTGTTTATAAATGTGTTTTCATTATGGACATGCTTGCATGAAGTTTTATGCATAGCAGTCCACACCACCATAGCGGCTGAGTGATGGGCAAGCACCAATTCAGGCGAGCTATGCTGTCAGGCGACAGCTCTTGTTACAGTTTATAATATTCCAATTTTAAAATGATGAAATTGACGACCATCACCCTATTTACAGTTTATGAACCTCTATATTTACATCTTGCTAGGGAAAATTGTAGCGTTAGTCAGTCATTTACGTTATTTTTACTGATGTAAATGAACATAAACTGCGGAAAACACGGCCGAAGTGTCTTATTTAATCGTCCGCTAATTGCTCGCGGACAATGATTTCGGAGGAGTGCAAACAACTATCATCTCGTTATAATCTGTACAAACAGACATTCACATTTATTAAAAAGAATCCCTCTTTCAATAATTATGCGATATGCAATGTAGACCCAAAACAGACACCTAAAACGCATGAAGCGTTCTTGAATATGCCTTTCACGGCATTGAAATACTGTCGTCAAACGGTTGAAACACATTATGTCATGTGCGCCAAGTAAAGTTCTCCAAGTGTTGTTGAGCATCTCAATCGAAATGATATTGAGAATTTAATTGTGTGCTTATAACCCTTTCAACAGATATTGCATTGACGGAATCAGGTCAACTCGGACCAAAGACAACTCGCCCCACAAAAATCTCGGCCCAGAACACCCCCCCCCCCCCCCCCCCCATATTTGTTTTTAACTTACATATCAACTCCTCCCACATCATAAACTTGCCAAAAGTCAACTCGCATCAAATTTTATATTAAAAAAAAAAACGCGGCCCAGATTTATCATGAGTATCTTGCTCTTGTAATTTTTTAAATGCCACTGGAAATCTACCGTCTATTTTCATGTATATGCACAGACTAAATAACAGTCCCTGACACAAAACATGAAGGGATTTACGGTAATTACGAGCGTCTTTGTAAATTAGCGCCCTTCGGGGAAATATGTTAATAACAACCGTTACAGAAAGACATTTAATTGATTTAATTGCACCTTGGCGGAACGTATCCATACCCGCAAATACGATACAATACAATACAAATTTTATTTATAGTCCGACATGTTATAACAGTAAAACATTAGCTATGTATAGCCATTTACCGACTCAAACCCGGGGCGCCGTTCGTCCGTCCGTTGGATAAAACTGTGTGTGTATTTCAATTCTCGTAACGACGTTACCCCCCCCCCCCCCCCCCGCACCCCAGCGGAATGTATCCATAGCCGCAGAAACGGGGCGCCCTTCGTCCGTCCATGAATAAAAACTGTTACTCATTGTTGAATTTTATTATTAATTTGGACAACACAGGTGTGAAAAACAATGATATTGGTGTGAACGCGAAAACATCATATTTTTATGCAAAATAAACACATTGTTTTCGCTAGCAAGATGGCGACTTAATGAAATTTTTACAAGGAGTAATTTTATTGCTGGATTAACTATATGTTAAATGGTAAACTACTTTATACATAGTACTGGAAACTAACTGCCGTACCCGGAGCCAATCCTCATAGGACTGTCTCCAGGTACGGTTCCGTACTTGGAGACCCAGAGTCTCGGGGTACGGTTCCGTACCTGGAGACTCAGGGTCTAGGGATACGGTACCGTACCCGGAGACACTTCCAAAAAAAAAATAGAATTGTAAGATAGAACAGATATGTCTCCTTAAACTCCTATGGGATTGGAAACATTATGGTTTTTCCCTCAGTTGTCTGTAGATCTATATGACACTGTCTGTCACAGATCTGGTTTGATCGGTTAATCGAAAAAATTGGAAGGTTTTTTTGTCATGACACCTTATACAGTAACATATATACTTGGTCAAAAAAGTAACGATACCAACTATCGGCCATATTTTCAAGGAACCAAGTGCCTTATTGTAATTAAATGAGGTTCATGTATGGTTGGGGAGACGCCAAATAACAAAATGCTTTGAAAATTGTCAACCCATACTTTTCCACATAAGAGTTATCTGGCATTATTTGATAGGAGTTAATTTGAATGCATCTCATTTCTGCGCATGCGCAGGAATAAATTTTGTATTGCGCAGAAAAGTCCATAGTGCAGGAAGTTCAAAAAACACTTAAAATGTTTAATGTCTTGTACTCAAGCTTTACAGGCGAGGTTTAAATTCTTCAAGTTCTCAGATTATCTCCCTTTTAATTAAAAATATAGCGATTTTCAAGGCGTCATTATTACTGTACCTGTCGGTCTTTTTTCAAAGTTTCTTCATAAACATTTTTGTTATGTCATTGTTTTCATGGCATAATGACAAAATTGGAAGAATTGTTACACGCCCGCTAGCCATTACGATTTCGATTTCCTATGGAAATCCCACTGAAAGTGGCATTTAAACAGTCTTTAAAGGAATCACAGTACCCTGACTTGTGGTTCAAATTCTTGTATCAGAAGCGGTCAAATTTTTATTTCTTTGGCAAGTAGTCTTACCAAGTAAGGCCTTGCTCTTGTGTATGGAGCGCAGAATCTTGGAAATCGTTATTCACAAACCAATTTTAAAAACTGTAAACTTGAGCAGTTTTAATGATATTACTCCGTGAAAATGAAAAATTACCCCTTGCATATTCAAACGACCCTTGTAGCATGTGTAGTCTTAGGAAACCAAAACAAATAAGTTTGTTCAATAAGCAAATGGATACTCTTTTGAAATTAATAAACTACATATGTTCTTAATTTCTGCAATTGCCATAGCAACAGAAGAAATTTCATGTATAGGAACTTTTTTGACCTAGTATATATTGGTACTAATATAAATCATTATCGGACAAGGAGCAAAAAGAAGATAAAAGAAAATAAAACTACTAAAATGGCTATTCTGGACTTTTGTTTCATTCGACTTTATTATATCTGGGACTTCCAAATTAAAGGCAAAAATAACAAAATGAAGAAACAGAAACAAACAAACAACCCAAAATATTCGTTATCACAATTTTTAAAAATTTTCAACCTCATAAATATAAAATTCATAGTGTAACATGTCCAGTATCACACATAAGTCCATTTTCGGATCAGGGTCCTGAGGCCCCTGACTTTCTTTAAATGGTTTCTAAAGTCACATATTTATTTTGTGTTTTTCTCATATCAGTAAATAAACCTTTCTCCTTGATATCTAAATCTTAACTGACTAAAATCAAAATGATGAGTTTTGATTAGGAAAATGTCAAACTGACAAATCAAAATGGCTCTAAATAAATATGAATTACTGTGTTTAAGGAAGTTAAAATGGTTACATGTAATTTTAATTTACTAAGAGATACATGTACTGTCAAATAATTTGGACAGTTTTATGATTTTAAATTAGCATACATGCCCAACATGCTTTTACTATGCAATTATACTACATATAATAGATCTCTCTGTCAGTAGTTATGTTGATTTTACACCTATTTTACTTGAGAAAATGCCCAAGGAAAGATAATTTTGAAAGCATTTCCAAATGCAGAATTTTACACAAAAATTAAATTAAATTAAAATAGACCCAAAATGTCATTCTTATACTATTGAAATTCTTGCTGTCATAAACTTCATTCTGTCTTCAAAATTCTGCAAAAGAATGGGAAATTCTCAGCCACTGGCAGTCCAATATATGGGCCATTGAACGGGGTATGTATCGTGGTAAAGTCAAAAGGAAAAATATTAGCTGCTCCTCTAAATATACTCAGAGGCAATAGAAAGTATACAGTTTTTGATTTTGAATACTGGGTCTTGAATGAATGGCTGCATTGAAATATAAATAATGCCATTTTGGGCAAACGTCTAGCTGTGCAAAACATAAACACAAATTGTTTTGCAGTTATTAATAATAGAGTTAAAGGATTCTGGCAACAAATGTTCTTTCATTTGTTCTAAAATCCTAATATCAATTAACATCTGTTCCCATTCAAAGTATTTCAGATAAAATCTGCACTTGTTTGTAAAGTCAATAAATACTCTCTGAGTGCCAGTTCTGATATCTTCCGCTGAGAAGCCGGTCAGTGAGCCACGTCATGCTAGCCAGGTTATTGCCTCTCTGGTAGTGAGTTTATGCATGATTCTGCAGGTTTTGCTAAAAAGTAATATGAACAGACTGTTCTAAGTCTGCAGTGAGCTTATTATAAAATTGTGGAGACCCTGCCATGCCTGTGAATCAGAATTCAATTCTATAATGGTGTGTGTATAGTATTTGGTTGCTGAAATTAAATGTCTTAAGAATATGGTATATCGGTTTTTTTTTTGATTTCGTGAAATAATTTGAGCTCCACAGTTTTAAAATTTAATATCATATAATTTGATATTTTTACTAGTGATAATCTACATTATTTAGAACTTTTCTATTATCCACTCAAAATAACTGAAAGGTATAATGATTTTGTATGCAGATTTTTTTTCTTGTAATATTAATATCAAACTGTGCTGAAAGACTCCAAACCTGCATGGAAAAAAGTCTTTGTTGCGGTTGCATTGTTTTATGTTCGGCGCTGTTTAATTTATTGTGTTCTCATTTTAACCCTTCTATAATAAAAATAGAAAATAGGTAAAAAATAATTGTTAAATGTTTTTCGTATAATTTGCTTAGTCTGTTATAACCCTTCTGTTTGGTCTAAATTATTTAGTTCAATAAAGATAGCTGAGTTGCCACCTATTTGGGAAAGAGCTGCTGACTCGGCTTATCACTTGTAATTTATTGTTTGTTGGGATGTCTTTGTCAATCTTTCCCTTTGATGTTGGGGATAGGGTTTGGGATCTGATTCAGTCAGTTCCTGAAGTGTAGTTAGGCTTTAAATTTGACGTTCTAATGATTATAGATTTAGATAAAAGATTTAGATAAAAAGAAGTCTTTAGTTTTAGTTCTAGTCAAGGCAAAAAATTTAACAAATATCACTTTCCAAGGAAATATTGAAAATCATATGCAATACATATCTAAGGGTCACTTTTAACCATATGTAAACATAAGACATTTCAAGCCATGTAGAATCAGATCAGACGCCACTGAAAGAGGCACCTGCTCTGGGCCTACACCTTTTATATATGCTAAAAATCAACGAAGACGGACTCTGGCTCCCAGAGCTACTTTTCTTTGACTGGCACTATTTCTTCTATTTCTTATCTTTATCAGATGAAAAGCCATAATTCTATAAATCTAGGGCATCAGATTAAATACCTGAGCACATGATAGTCTGGCACAGGTCACAGGGTTATGCTGGGTCAGTATCCATCAATATATTGTATTTCAGAAAGTTAATACTCTTTATTTCATTACACACAAAAACAAAAAACAACACTTCATGCCACTTATTCAGTGTTTGCTGCCTGTCCAAACTGATACATCGGTGGATTTAGCAATGGCCTGCTAAGTCTGTAGTTCCTGGTTCGAATTCCGTGGCAGAATTCTTATTATAGTAAAAAAGGTGCTCCTGCACACAGCCTTTCATCTTCATCCTTCCGTCGCCTTGATATGATTGTCGCCTTGATATGATTGAACACTGTTGGAAAAGATTTTAATCTCTGTATCATGTGCTACATGCCTGCACAGCCATATCATTCTCACATATGGTCAGTCTACCTTAAGCTCCCTAAAATTGGAGCACATTGCCACTTTATCTGACCAAAATGAAAAAAATTTACTGCCTCGTCATGTGTAAAAAAAAAACACTTGCTTTTGGACAGAGGACTGCGAATTTTATGAGCAGGCTGTGCCTATATGACTAGAAATATCTGGGTCCATACTTGCTCAGGCACATCTGCCCAGTAGTAAGAGCTTACCTGCACCGATAGTATTAAGTAATATAAAGTTTTTTTTTCTGTTGTTTTGATTGTTCACAGAGAAAAGAGTTACTAGTGGTCTAAAACTTACTGGTATTCGCAACAAATGAATAAGTGGTAGCAACGAATTTCTTCCTTTTTGTTTTTCTTTTTTGCTTCATTTTTTGTACGAAAATGCTTGGTACATATGGAAATCAATCAAAACAAATGAGTAAACCGTTCATTAAAACAAGAAGAAAAAGAAAAACAAAAGAATTGCATAACTATTTGCTTTTCTTTTCTCCAAATAATTCACTAGAATGAGATAACCACTTTTTCTTTCACCAAGAAAAATTGCTAAAAACATTTTTGACACTACGTAATTAATTTATGCTTAGAAAATAGATATTATGTACTTTTATTAATTAATTCACCAGTCTGTACTGTATTTCTTATGCTGTGAAGCTAGCTGTTATCTAGAGTCAGTGGTTAGAGTATGGTAAATCATCTCTTTCTTCTTCATTTCTCTTGTTTCATTTGCATTAACAGGCTCAAGCATATATAGGTGAATATCTAATCTGAAACTACCATTAGATGTGAGAAGCCCTTGCTCAGTTTGCTCCATTTATTAGTTCTAACGACAATTTTCTGCTTATTTTACTACATATGAGACACACTTCCTGCCTAGAGTGACGTCAGGGCACATCTGGAGATTTATCTCATTATCTCTCAGAATGCTCACTACCAGAAGCAGCAGTAATAAATACCTGTAGATTGCACAGTGATAAAAACACTTCTATACAGTGTATAAACATGCGGGTTTCAGCAGTTGGATGTATTTATTGATCTTTATCTATTTCTAATAATACCATATTCATTTCCCGTCTCCTTTAAGGTCCTTAATTCAAATTCAGCAGTTCCAATCAAAACTTGCTTTGCACATAACAAATAGCATTTTGCACTTCACAAATGTCTAGCGCTAATATCTGTGAATAAGACCACATCATCATCTTAACTGAACTGAAACCCCCACCAAACTTCTTCAACCCTAGTTAGAAATGCTACATGTCTCAAATTATCTCCCTTTTAATTAAAAGTATAGAGAATTAAATGTTTCTATATCTTACCTGGTAATAGAAGTTTTCATTAGAAATTTCGAAAAATTGTCGTTTAGCCTCTTGTTTTTGTGCGCACTTAAAAGGAACCTCATTGACTTGTTTGTTTGAAAGAAAATTGCAAATAAACTTTCCATAAGAACTCAATGCATATTCAATGCATGTTACCTGAAGACGCCAAATGCATCATTTCTTGGTACGAAAATTTGATACTTTACCCCGTTTTTCATATGAGAGTTTGATATGTCCTTACAAATCCCTTTTTCAATAATGCATAAAAATGCACAGAATAAATCTCTATTGTCCAAAGTGTATGTTTAAAGGGGAGCTACTCCAGCGACAATGTTGACTTAGACCCCTTGTCTGTTTAAAACCATGTTATTTCCTTATCCTATTGCCGATTGTACTGAAAATTGTCGCAAATTATGTGAAATTGATTGTATTTATCAACAGTGCCATGGTATTATAAGATGTGAAGACGTCTGAAGGAAAATCAAGACTGCCTTATCTGTATACTTTCTTTCGCCTCTCAGTATATTTTGAGTCGAGTGGATATACCACATCTTGCTAAAATAATGCAGTACAATAACCAATGGATCATTCACCACCAAGTATACACTTTATAAGCTGTGACACCACAAAACCATGAATGTGTCATGTGCGCACTGCAAAGACTCAGATCAGCCTGGGCAGCCACCCAGTTTGATATGAGTTTTTCCTCTCTGCTTTAAGGGTAGCTAAGGGTCTAAGCTAGCTCCATGTGGACAGCGAAGACTCTGATCAGACTGGGCAGAAGCCCAGGCTGATCTGAGTCTTTGCTGGGCACACATGCCACTTTGTTGGTTTTGTTGTGTCTCAGCTCAATTTCATTGGCTCGAGTAGGCGTGGGACCATGAAAATTAGTTCCAGCCAAGGGTAGTTCTAGTTTCTATATAAAGTGAGCTCTAGGAACTAAGGAAAGAGTTCTAGCTAGACAGGGTTTACAAGCCATCAGGGTAAGAGCCACTGAGTTCTACTGTATTCATCAAAGACCATATAGTTTTGTAATTCAATATTATTCTTCTCAGCATGTAATGGTTTAGTGTAGTACTAGACTAGTTTAAATAAGCTCAAACTATCGACTATCCGACTATACTAAAAACTATCGGTGAACACTGTTCGTAATGAAGCACGGCAAAAAGAATACCTACAAGAGCGTATTGACAGGCATTTACATTCTCAGTTCATTTATGGGAAAGCCCAATGATAATCCATTAGAACATAATGTAGCGTATACTTCAACAACTACATCGGTTCACGTCACGTTACATGAGTAAAGTGACGTAAAAAAACCTGTCTGATTGGACGTAGGCGACGTTAGGCGACGCTGTTCCGCTGTAAGTAGAAAAAATGCGAATATTTTTTCTGCTCCAACTGTAGCCGTTAACGCAAATTTGTGGTCAATTAATAGATTGAAAAAAACCCTGTAAATATAAGCAATGAACTTAATTTTTCTGGTGTTTATTGAAGTATAAACGACACTGGGTCGCTAGTAAAATTTACATGAACCCCTTAGGGTTTCACTGACTTTGCACGCGACTCAATCTAGTTTATACTTCGATAAACACCAGAAAAATGTAATATCATAATTAGGGTAACACTTAAGGCCATAACGCATTCCTATAAAGGAAGGTGTACCACAGATGCCTGACTTCAAAAATGATCTGGAGGTGTCAAAACAATCGTCCAGGGACAAAGGAGAAAAAAATCTAGATTAATATGACAAAAAATGGGGACATACGGGGATCATATGTTTATAGTAATTCGTGGTGATAAAAATGAAGAAAC
This sequence comes from Ctena decussata, assembly GCA_963989385.1. NCBI lineage: Eukaryota > Metazoa > Mollusca > Bivalvia > Lucinida > Lucinidae > Ctena > Ctena decussata. Next base: position 75,567,293 of record OZ022503.1, on the reverse strand, counting down.
ATAAAATGGTGACGTGGAATGCTGATCTTTACAATTCTTTCTTGGCAATCAATTTTACACTTTCGTTGACCGCATTTTTGCTACTTTACGTTTCACAGTTCTGAGAAGAAAAATGAGAAAAAAGCGTGACGTCACAGATAAGACACCTGGGGAATTCCCCGAGTATGGTTGGCAGAAAGATTGATACAGTATTATAGTATACAGTTAATCCGCATGATTGTTTGTGTAAAATATGAATTTAAAACAGCAAAATTTTAATGTTTAAGACAGATAATATGTAAAGCTTACTTTTTAGCTCACCTGAGCCAGAGGCTCCGGGGGAGCTTATAGGATGGTAAGGCTCCGGCGTCCGTCGTCCGTCCGTCGTCCGTCCACAATTTCAAACGACTTCTCCTCTGAAACCGCTGGGCCGATTGTAACCAAATTTCATATAGAGCCTCCTGGGACCTTAGGAACGAAAAGTTGTTCAAACGGTCCTGGTCACATGACCAACATGGCCGCCATGCCCATATATGGTAAAAACCTGAAAAAATCTTCTTCTCCAGAACCAATAGGTCGATGGTCTTGAAACTTGGTATGTAGCATCGGGTACACGAGTACTACCAAGATTGTTCAAATTATGACCTTGGGTTGACCTTGACCTTTTTTACAGTAAGGTCAAATTTGCTTACTCATGCTTTTATATGGCAAAATGCTGCAACATAAGATATCTTGGAAACTGTTGAAGATTTTGGTCTAAAAATTGGTACATACAGTCATCTTAATGACTACATGAAGATTTATGAGTACAAGAGGTCAAGGTCATTCTTTGACCTTTGACCCAGAACTCTCATATTTTGACAATATCAAACAATCTCCTCAAAAACCACTAGGCCAATTGTAACCAAATTACATATAGATCGTCCAGGGGTTGAGGGAAGAAAATTTGTGCATGCGGTCGAGGTCACATGACCAACATGGCCACCACGCCCATATATGGTAAAAACCTTTAAAAATCTTCTTCTCCAGAACCAGTAGACCGATGGCCTTGAAACTCGGTATTTAGCATTGGGTACTCAAGTACTATCAAGATTGTTCAAATTATGACCCTGGGTTGACCTTGACCTTTTTTACGGCAAGGTCAAATATGGGAAAATGCTAGAACATGAGATTTCATGGTAAGTTTTGAAGATTTTGGCCTAAAAATTGGTACATAGAATCATCTTAATGAGTACATGAAGGTTTTTGAGCACAAGTGGTCAAGGTCATTCTTTGACCTTTGACCCAGAACTCTCAAATTTTGACAATTTCAAACAATCTGCTCTAAAACCACTGGGCCAATTGAAACCAAATTTAATATAGAGCCTCGAGGGGTTGATGGAATGAAAATATTATCTAATGGTCCTGGACACATGACCAACATGGCCGCCACGCCCATATATGGTAAAAACCTTTAAAAATCTTCTTCTCCAGAACCAATTGACCGATGGCCTTGAGACTATGTAAGTAGCATTGGGTACTTGAGTACTATCAAGATTGTTCAGATTATGACCTTGTGTTGACCTTGACCTTTTGCAGCAAGGTCAAATGTGGGAAAATGGTAGAACATAAGATTTCATGGAAAGTTATGAAGATTTTGACCTAAAAATTGGTATATACAGTTGTCTTAATGAGTTCATGAAGAACTATGAGTACAAGAGGTCAAGGTCATTTTTTTACCTTTATCCAGATTGCTCATATTTTGACATTTTCAACCATTTCCTCAAAAGCCAAAGGGCCAATTGTGAACACATTTCATATAGAGCCTCCAGGGGTTGATTGAATGAAAATTTGTTCAAACGGTCCAGGTCACATGACCAACTTGGCCGCCATTACCACTTATGAGATAAACCTTTAATATTTTTCTTCCTCAGAACCAATACACCTATGGCCCTGAAACTTGGTAAATAGCATGGAGTACTAGAGTACCACCAAGACTGTTCAAATGGTGACCTTGGGTTTACCTTGACCTTTTTTGCGGCATGGTCAAATATGGGAAAATGCTAGACCATAAGAAATTATGGAAAGTTTTGGAGATTTTTGCCTAAAAATGGTATATATGGTTGTCTAATGAGTACATGAAGGTTTATGAGTACAAGTGGTCATGGTCATTCTTTGACTTTTGACCCAAAACTCACATTTTGACAATTTCGGACATGATAAGTATAAGCCACCTTGCCAATTGTTCAGGTGAGCGATTCAGGGCCTCATGGCCCTCTTGTTTTTTAATGAAATTGAATTTCATGATTTATTTGCGTGCTAAGATGCTTCAAAAAAAAATTTCTATCACACATGTTCATAGCGCAAATTTATAAAAGTCTAGATGATGTAGCGTGTAAAAAGGAAAACGGAAAATACAACGAATGAACGAACGGACAAACCATTAAATGAATGAATGACTGAATAAATGGCAGCGAATCGTTGATGAATGACTCTGAGGCATATTTTTTTCTTTTATATTTCTTAGTTCAAGCTTTTGAACTTCATGTAACTTTCAAAAAGTACTGTTGGCTCAGCTCTATTATAGAATTTTATAAACTGATTTATAATCAACATTTTAAGTGGCATTTACTTGTTTTAGGATATAGCTAAACGATTACACTGAAACGAGATGAAATGCGAAATTCAGTTTTATCATTGAATTATAGTTAGCATTAAACTCTTCTTAACTTGTTAGATCTCGCATTCACAAAATACAATTTATACTTTTTATCATAGATATTCTAATAAAAAGTATCTGAGTCTGTATCCTATGTTAATTTTCTGAATTAAAAATGTTTGTTTCCTGTTGTATAATTGTATCTTCGCTGTCTTCAGAGCATCCTTTGATCAAGGACGTCTTATCTAGTTCTAAAAACACCGCTGGTGTCCTGTGGTGACAATTTGAAATAAACATGTATCTAAAATCAACTGTTTGTTCGCCGAGTGTGGCTATTATCCGTTCACACAAACGTATGGCTTCCGCTATTTTATTTGTTTTTTCTTTCCTTCGTTATTTAAATATTCTTTTTTTTCTACTTTATTCTTTTTTTGAAACCGAATCCTCCGACTAAATGCCAGAAAACAGTCCGGTTAAGTTGATGGGTAGGCCTATACCCAAATACGCGTTTTATTAGACGAATTCAATTAATTAAATGATTTCTTTTCCGTATGACAGGTGACTAAGACCTTATTTCCAATTGTTTTAAATCGGTAGATATTTATTCGCACCTAGTTTAATTATCTTTTACGCATTTTAGCGATTACACTTCAGACTATCCTACAGTAAAACACTGTCCACTACTAATCTTTTGCCAACCAAGCTACCCACGTGATCATCCGATGACGTCACTGCGGGGATTCCCGTTATCTCCTATTCATACAACAGTTTGCATTTAAACGCGCAATTGCTCTATCACAATTAAATATTTTATCGTGAGGTATAGCTGCAAGCTTCTCACAATAGTCTCGTCATTAAATGACCGTGATTAGCCATTTTTTAAACTAATAAAACATCCTTGAGTTCACTTTTAAGGTTTGAGGACTGATCTAGGCCATTTAAGTTGGCAACTAAAATAACCTACTGTCGTTATCATAAACTTGAAAAAATGGTAAAATTACAATGTATAAGCGTGGAGCCCTACTCATTGTCCCGCTTATATTCCGTAGCTCGACGGGAACCAGATAACGAAAATTGTATGTTGTAGAGCGATTTGATGTTGTTTAAAAAAAAAAAAAAAAAAAAAAAAAAAAACATGTTCCTTCTACCTTTATGTAGTTTTATGACTCAGTATATGCACATCAACCCGCATTTTGTCTACAGACGTGAAAGTTAAAGCGCTTCTCACAATGACTTGTATTTAGACTTTTTTACCACTAACAGGGTACGGAAACTTGAACATTTATCGTCGAATTTAACAGTCATAACGTACACGTCATACTCCACTATTTAAGCGTCATATATCGCAGCTTGCAATATAAAATGTTAAATGAAGTATAAGGTGTGAAGTACTTACAGCGTTATTTGAAGTCTCGTGTATTACAGGTTCGTAGTTATTTGATAATTCAGTTTGCATTTTTTTACAGTTTACAGTTTGGGCTCAAAACATCTTATGACAACGAATACAGAGAGACGAGCTCTTTAACACCCACTCACTGCCACTACCATCACAAGTCTGTTGGAAACCTTTAATGTATTCCCATATTATACCTCATACTTTATGAAACAAGGTGTGAGATCTGAGCTGTCTGGATACAAGCCTTAATGTTGAGCTGTGAAATATGAAGTATACAATATGAGACATGAACTCACAAATAGCATACGTTCCTGTTCATATATATTTCACACCCTACTTTACAATTCACTATTTTACTCAATATATGCAAATCAACCCACACTTTATCATCAAACCTTATTGTTGATGCGTTTTTGTCATAATGGTTTGTGTTCAGACGTTTTACCACAAGCAGGACTATGGAGACTTTTATACTTTCCACTTTGTATGGTACAGTTACCAACTATAAGTTGTGAAGGATAAACTGTGACTCATGAAAGTATACTTAATAGTTTTTAGCTCACCTGTCAAGGTGAGCTTATAGTATAGCCTTGGTCCGTCGTCCGTCGTCGGCGTCGTCGGCGTCGGCGTCGTCGTCGTTCACACTTTTAAACATCAATATCTCCTACACCAGTTGGCCAATGTTGATCAAATTTTATGTGTAGCATTGTTGGGATGGGGGATTGACTTCATGAGGTTTTAAGGCAGATTGGATGGGAACTCTGGTTGCCATGGCAACATATAGCTCCCATAGACTTATAATGGGAAAAACTTCAAAAATCTTCTTCTCTGAAACCATGAGGCCCAGAGCTTACATATTTAATATGTACCAATATCTAGTGGTCCTCTACATAAATCCTGCCAACCATGTCCCTGGGGCCCAAATTGGCCACACCCCGAGGGGTCATTAGCTCCCATAGACTTACAATGGGAAAAACTTAAAAAATCTTCTTCTCTGAAACCATGAGGCCCAGAGCTTACATATTTAGTATGTACCAATATCTAGTGGTCATCTACATAAATCCTGCCAACCATGTCCCTGGGGCCCAAATTGGCCACGGCCCGAGGGGTCATTAGCTCCCATAGACTTACAATGGGAAAAACTTCAAAAATCTTCTTCTCTGAAACCATGAGGCCCAGAGCTTACATATTTAGTATGTACCAATATCTAGTGGTCCTCTACATAAATCCTGCCAACCATGTCCCTGGGGCCCAAATTGGCCACGCCCCGAGGGGTCATTAGCTCCCATAGACTTACAATGGGAAAAACTTAAAAAATCTTCTTCTCTGAAACCATGAGGCCCAGAGCTTACATATTTAGTATGTACCAATGTCTAGTGGTCCTCTACTTAAATCCTGCCAACCATGTCCCTGGGGCCCAAATTGGCCACACCCCGGGGGTCATTAGCTCCTATAGACTTACAATGGGAAAAACTTCAAAAATCTTCTTCTCTGAAACCATGAGGCCCAGAGCTTACATATTTAATATGTACCAATATCTAGTGGTCCTCTACATAAATCCTGCCAACCATGTCCCTGGGTCCCAAATTGGCCATGCCCCGAGGGGTCATTAGCTCCCATAGACTTACAATGGGAAAAACTTAAAAAATCTTCTTCTCTGAAACCATGAGGCCCAGAGCTTACATATTTAGTATGTACCAATATCTAGTGGTCCTCTACATAAATCCTGCCAACCATATCCCTGGGGCCCAAATTGGCCATGCCCTGGGGGTCATAGACTTACAATGGGAAAATTTTAAAAAATCTTCTTCTGTGTAATCATGAGGCAAAGAGCGTATATATGTAGCAAGTAGCAATGTCTAGTGGCCCCTTACATAAATCCTGCCAGCCATGCCCCTGGGGTCCAAACTGGCCACGCCCCGGGGGTCATTAGTTCCCATAGACTAACAATGGGAAAATCTTAAAAAATCTTCTTCTCTGAAACCATGAGGCCCAGAGCTCAATTCTATAGTACATATGTAGCAACGTTTAGTGGTCTCCAACTTAAATCCTGCCAGCCATGCCCCCCTGGGGTCCAAATTGGCCATGCTGCTCCCATAGACTTACAATGGGAAAGACTTAAAAAATCTTTTTCTCTGAAACCATGAGGCCCAGAGCTAACATAATTAAAATGTAGCAATGTCTAGTGATCCCCTGCATAAATTCTGCCAATCAAGCAACTGAGGTCCAAACTGGCCACACTCCAGGGGGCTGTTTGTTTATATAGAGCTATATAGCTAAAGAACCTTCAAAAATCTTCTTCTATGAAACCATAAGGCCAAGAGGTTATGTATTTAGTATGTAGCAGTGTATAGTGGTCTTCTATATAAATCCTGCCAATCAAGCCCCTGGGGTCCAAACTTGCCCCACCCCATGAGGTCATCGAATCCCATAGAATTGCAGCCTGTTTAATAGCTTACCTGAGCTGGAAGCTTACATTTTATAACTCAGGTGAGCGGTCGTTGCCCTTGGGCTACTTGTTTAGTTTGCATTTACATGTATCCTGGTCCGCCCGACTCCCATTCCGACTTCGACAAATTCTGGGTAAAGGGGTAGATAACCTTATCAACTTTTTAAATAAAACGTCATTCGACTGTTTGCCTTTTGTGTTGCCTTCTCAGCCTTTGCCTTTTACACGTTGTCATTGTTAAGGACAATGTTATGATTGTGGACATACTGTGGTCATACCGAGTCTGCTATTTTCAATTCTTTGGTGTATCCCTTGCTTCCAAAGGATGTAACTGCTCATGTTTTTTTTTTCAGTTCTCAAAACGACATTCCGCGGGTGGCTCAGCTGTACGTAACTATAGTTGCACACGCCGCCGAGTGACCTTCCCTATCTAACTGTTCAGAAGTCGTTCATATTCACTGCAGCTGGTGTTGTGTCGTACATCATATTGGAAGCTTATATTTTCTGGTCCTTTGAGATCATTGAGTTCGTTTCGAAAGATGTTGAAAATAGTATTTTGCTTAAGCGGGTGCTGGGAGAGTGACCGGTGTGCAAATTTCATTACTTGTAATGAGCAGTTTTAATTAGACCGAGTCTGCTCTGTTCGTTTCTCTGGTGTATTCCTTGCTCCCAAAGAATCTACTTATACACAGCTTATTTACAAGCCCAGCTTTGGTTTGATATTTTTTACTCATATGTTATTTCTCTTATGCCTACAATTGACTCCTCCGTTACTCTCTTGTCTGTCCGTGGGCGCCGTGGTCGAGTGGTTAGAGATGCTCGGTTATGGTGCAGAAAGTCGCCGCAAAGTCATGAGATCGCGCCCTGGTTTTGCTATGCGACGACTGAAAGACACTCTCTGTCAACCAAGCAGTAAATAGATACATTTTTCGAATAAGGGAAGGATAAGGCAGCCAGAGGAGGGGAAAGGGCTCTGCCTTTTATTTTCTGTGCCCAAGATACAGTGGGCCCTCAACCTCCAATGCCCCTACGGCTAATAGGCTATGGGGACCTTTACCTTTTACGTTAATCAAACGTCAGAACTGTTGAAGATAATTATACGGGGTAGGAGGACAATCCTTCTATTCCATGTACGGTGCTAGTGTCTCTGTGAGGCTTCAAAGATAAAGTCTCGCCACGTCTTTGTCATTGCTTCGAAAGAATAGAAGGAATGTATCTATTTGTACAGAAGATAGGACAAGGGTTTTACGGCTCTTCAAGAATATTTCACTTCTGTCATGCAGTTAAGCAGAGATGGGTAAAAAACGATGCATCCGGCGAAAAACCACCTCACCTTCGGTAGGCTGAACTTGGCTTTCTGCACGTACGCGGCCGAGGCTTGAACACACAGCATGTTTAAGCCACAGAGGCCCGTATACAGTAAAACCTGTCTTAGTGGCCACCTCTATTAAGCAAACAACCTGTATTAAGCAAGCATGTACTCAGTTCCCAAAACAGGCAAATACATTGAAATGTACCTGTATTAAGCAAGCACCTGTCTTAAGCAAGCAGATTTTGATTGTCCCTTAGGTGTTTGCTTAATACAGGTTGGACTGTATGTACTTAAAAAAAGTAAACATTCAAGTTACTCATCTGACATCTTGATCAGCCTTTTAAGATATATGGTTGCTTGAAATGAGCTCTGATAAGATAAAATATTGAGCAGGCTGACACTTGCACACTTCAGCTTAACCCGACTGCAAACTGCGGATGTAGCCACGGAATAGGCTCTCTTGTCACTTTTCGTTCCAAGCAGCTAGTCGATGGTCCGATATAATGAATAGGAATCAGATAAAATGAATGCAAAGACAGATTGGTATGTCCGTATAGAAGACGCTTCGCACTGGAGAGTTAGCTGTTTTTGCTAAACGTAAATTGGGATCGTCGATTCGTGCGGCGGTGATAAGTAAGTTTCAGTGTCGGAGCGCCGTACTACATGTAATTTGGAAAACAGGATGGCAAGGACCGGCTGCACTTGCAGCAGGTGTGGGCTGGGAGGTTTTTTTTTTTTTTTTTTTTTTGACCGTATTTAAACCCTGTTATCTTCTTTTTCTTTGTCGTTTTCTTTGTGAGACGGCTCCATATAGACTGAAATTCTGTCTCAAAGGTTGTAAAGGCCCTTTTGGAGGAAAACCAAATAAGCAATTTGATTTTGTGTCAATCCTAGTTTGTTTTGTATGTTGTAATATATATATGAGCTGTGACGCGACAAAACCAACAAAGTGGCTGTGCGCCCAGCGCAGACTCATATCAGCCTGGGCAACCGCCCAGTCTGATCAGAGTTTTCGCTGTCCGCATAGAGGTAGCTTAGACCCGGGCCTACATTTTAAGTGCTAAGCGAATGGTCTGATCAGACTGGGTGGATGCCCGGGATGATCTGAGTCTGCGCTTTGCGCACAACCACATTGATGGTTTTCTCGCGTCGCGGCTCATATATGTTACGAAAAAAGAGAAATAAAATATGTTTAAACTAAGCCCCAAACTATCAACCCACCAACTCATGGTATAGTATTCTTTTAAAAGTTTCGCAGAATATTTATTCACAAGAGTGAATGCGCACGCTTTTGATGCGCTTGAGTGACTGACTATCTAAAATCGGCGGAATCAGTTTTCATCATCGTTTGGTATTAAAGAATTAGTTTATAAATTTGATTATTATTCGATGAATTCTTCGGATTTTACAAATTGTCTCCACACAAGGCGCATAAATGAAGTGAAACTGATTAAACCATAGTCTACCTACCTTATTAAAAATCAAAATATATCCGGTGTGAATCCGCCACCCGATAGTCTTAGTTCTTAGTATAGTTATAGTTGATAGTCGAGCGCTATTTAAACTAGTCTACTATGCAACTCATAGATACCATAAACATAAAAAACATGCTGGTCCTGTGCATTTGTGAGAATTATCCATGTTAGAAGATGGGATGGTTATTTGTTAAGAGTCTGTACAACTAAGTATCGAAAACTTTCAAAGTTTTCACAGTCTCTTGTCACGGTCACCATCATCTTTGCATGACCAGTGTATATATAGATCACAATAGGGTTACTAGAATTACCGGAATACAGTAATACACCACAATATATACTGAACAAAAAAAGAAACGTTACATAGATAATTCATGAATCTTAAGCTAAAGAACACTATTTTCGAATAATGCTACGTTGTTTTCCCACGTGTCAGACGTCAGACAGCCTTATAAACTAACCGCTTTGCGATTTGCGTTAACTGTTACAGAATTATTCCACTTTGACTGAAAATACCATTGCCAATGTGAGACGCTCGATGTGCATGCGCAAGCGCTTGAATTTTTGCACTTTCGGATTTGCCTTGTAACAACCAATAAGAAACCCTATGAACCGTATGACACTTAATCACCAGCTCAAAGAAATAAGATGTTAAAGATAATGTGTCTTTGAAATTATCTCCCTTGCAATTAAAAGTATAGCAAATCATTTACTCCGATTTACCTGTGCGTTTTAATAACATTTTCAAGTTTAATTCATGGATCTTATTCCAGCTTCTCCGGACAATGGTTCATGATGAAAAAGTTTGATCAAACTGGTAAATTGTCCGTGGTATATCACCTTGCATTGTCTATGGGAATTTCAGTGCATAGCATGACAGTCAGAGTCAAGTGTCATGAAAAGCGATATTCCAAGCCTTGTGCTTCACTGATTAACCCTTTGGAAGCGGCGATGGGACTGTTTTCGTAACAACTAATGCCTGATAAACGTCTCAGAAGTGACTTGCTTACATGGACTGACAACTTGAGTGAAACATGGGTCTTCAAAAGGCACCTTAAAACAGCAATTTAAAATTCTGACCCCTCATTGAATCAAACTGATCTTGAGACATTAATTTCGCAGCTTATGTTGTGATATTCATTTTCTTAAATACGGATACTTTTTGGCAGTTACATATAAAATAAAATTAGAAAAGTCTTAATTCAGTTCAAAGACAACGTGCATTGAATGCGCATGTAACGTTTCTTTTTATGTTCAGTATACATTATTTTTCTCAAAATGAACTTCAATATTGGCAGAATATATGAAAAAAAGAAGCTTTTCCATCTCAACGTCTGCTATTTTTTGGATTGGTAGTGGGAATAAATGGACCAAGGTATGGGTGTTTAGATATTATCACTGTTTTTGTTGTACCTAAATATTAGAGTTTATTCTGGTAAACAGTAATGTTCTGGTCGATTCCGGTATATTTCAGTGTGTTTTGGTATATTGCGGTAAGTAAGTGTATTCCGGTATTTCTAGTAACCAATCACAGTGGTATACGATGTTTCCTTGCTAAAGGGAGAACTGATGTGGTTTTCATCAAATATTTTGTTATAACTTAGATTTTCTTAATTGTAATTTTGTGCAGAATTCTAGAAAATGGTTATAAGATTATCTAAATTGTAATTTTGTGCACAACTCTAGACAATGATTATGTATAATTATGCATAAAATATAAAATAATATATAATTATGCATTATATATAATTATATGCGTAAATGGAGACACTTATATGTGTATCTAACATGGAAACTTTTGAATATGTACAAAGCTAACACTCTGGGCACACAACTTTGAAATATCAAAATCAATTCTTTTTTTTTGCATGAGCATCTATTCAATGTCATGATCTGGAATCAACAGTCGATTCTGTGAACATTCATAAATGTTGCATGCTTGCCAGGTAAATTTTTATATCCAATTTGTATCCTAAGTTATAATCCTATTAAACTCCCTGGGGGTTGCTGCATTTAACAAAAGGGGGCTATTATTCAGAGGGTATAAAACAGGATTCAAATCAGACACTCCCAAAAATGCTTTCACAAAAGAGAATAATTGACTTTAAAAGACAACATAATAGTTCTGTGCTAAGTTGATCACACTTGCATGAAAAACCTATTACTTACATGATAGTGTGAACATACTAGCTTATGTAAACTATGACCTGAAGCTTTTTTTTTGCCAGGAAGTTTCTATTTTGGACAGTCAAAATAACATGTTTTTAGCAAAACAGGAAGGAAGCCTTTATTTGAGTGGGGGTGTTTATCAGGATTAATGTGGTATATACATATATGCCACTTTGTAATTTTTTATGGAAATTGTGTCCCCAGAATAAGTGTAAAATGATTTAATATATGGATGTTTAATGGTTGGATTTTGATCAGACTGCCCTTTACAGAGTTATGACCCTTGTGTAACCAAGTAACCCTCAGAAATACTGTTACGGTAGTTGGTAGTATAATAGAATATGTCAGGATAGAATGTCTTACAGAGTTATGACCCTTGTTTAACCAAGTAACCTTCAGAAACACTTTTTGGCAGTTGGTAGTATAATACAATATATCGTGACAGAATGTCATGAGTGAGAACTACATGTACACAGTACCTTAGATAAGCTCTTGACCCAATTGGGTATTTACCCACTCTCTTTTCATCCAATTGGGTATTTACCCACTCACTTTTCATCCAATTGGGTATTTCAGTTTGGAATTGGGTATTTGAAATTTCGAAGGGCTAGTGAATTGGGTATCCACACATTTCAGATTGGGTATTTTTGGATGAGATACTGTCTTTTTAACAGTATTTCATCATATTGGCATTCCAAGTAATGCTGATCTCTAAACTGGTTTTAGGTTATTTCATACCCCTAAAATCCAGTCTAAAATCACAGCTTCACAGGGTTTCTCTATCATGTTTAATTGCAAAGTAGGGTCAGGTGAAAAAGGGTGCTCTGAAGAAATGGGTAAAAAAACGGGCTCAAAAAAACTAAGTCCAACCCTAAAAAAAAATGGGCATAGGTTCCCCTGTATTTTGTTAATGTTTATTCATCCCCCACCCACTACCATAGGCCAATATAAAGTTTGGGCAAGAATCAGAAGAAAGAGGAAAAGGTGGGTGGAGTACAATTTGGCTCATAATGACTAAGTGTCCGTGTCCAAATGCACTGCATTCTCCCCTATGTTACCTTAGACAGTTAACAAAACAAATGTCCTGCCAATTTCCTCCATCAGACAACCCCCCCCCCCCCCCCCCCCCCCCACCTCCTGGTGAACTCCACGGATTTGCATCAATCTCAGTATGTGTTCCGGAGGATCCTGAATCCAGATTTATCCGGAATTTTATCACCCAGCATTTGATTTCAAACAACTTACAATGTGCAAATGAAAACAGAAGAGAGGATTACCGAATGCACGCCCCCCCCCCCCCCCCCCCCCCCCCCCCCCCCTCACCCAGCATTTGATTTCAAACAACTTACAATGTGCAAATGAAAACAGAAGAGAGGATTACCGAATGCACGCCCCCCCCCCCCCCCCCCCCCAACCTCCTGGTGAACTCCACGGATTTGCATCAATCTCAGGATGTGTTCCGGAGGATCCTGAATCCAGATTTATCCGGAATTTTATCACCCAGCATTTGATTTCAAACAACTTACAATGTGCAAATGAAAACAGAAGAGAGGATTACCGAATGCACGCTACTTTCACTTTCAATTTTGCCGACGAGCTGCTTTACGATTGGAGTGCCACTGAGAATGCATCATCGCATGTATTTATAGGATCTAGAATGATATCAATCACTATGGATGTTGGAAAACACTTAGACAGGCTCTGATATCCAATTATTTGTTATTCTGTGCGTGGCCCTTCGCTTTTTCTCTGTGTTGAGGGCCACGCCATAACTGTGTATTGTGTCTTGCCTTTACACACAACTGGTTTCCCGTATACATCACTCGGATTACATTCATTGCACATGACGCGGAGAACCAGCGCAAAGTCGTAGAATTTCACGTTGTATAATCAGTTCTCATCCCGCTGGAGAAACACCGTTACGCTCCGGCGAATCACCGAATTGTGTAAAGGAGATTTCAATTGCGTTTCTTTACGCTAAAAAATGATTTTAATTGCGTTTTCAAACATTCAAATTGCGTAAATACGCGGATACGCAGCTTATCTAAGGTACTGTGTACACCTACCAATCTTCATTTTAGAGCTGTCTTCCATGATTGATAGTGTTTGCCAGTTATGCAACTTATTTGACTGTGAGTCTGTGACATAACAAAATCAACAAAGTGACATACGCGCCCAGTGAAGACTTAGATATGCCTGGCAGTCATCAAACCTGATCAGAGTCTTTGCTTCAGGCTTAAAGGGTAGCTAAGGTTCTAAGATAGCTTGATGTGGACAGCCAAGACTATGATCAGAATTGGCAGACACCCAGGTTGATCTGAGTCTTCCCTGGGTGCACATGCCACTTTGTTGGTTTTGTCATGGGCCTTCTTTGTTTATGTAATTTGTTTCCAGGCTATAATTCACCTTTCTGAAACCACACCAACTTAACTCTTTAAGTACCAAAAAGCAGACCACAAAACTTACGTCTGTAAAAATTCAAAAAATGCCTTATTCAAGACATTTCATATTTAGAATTCAAAGACTAGAGAGCAAACAGTGTTGATCCACATGAGGCAGCTCATTATGAGCCGCCTCATCAGGATCTACACTGCTTGCAAATTATGCTGTTTTCGTCACTGGTGCTTAAAGTGTTAAAATGTTATACCGTATTTGTTTGTGGATAACGCGCTAGCATGTACAACGCGCACCCCTTTTTCGGCCGTTCTGGGGCTGGAAAAAAGCTAGTTCTGCTGTAAAACGCGCATACAGCCTTCTGAATTACAGACTGACATTTCTAAAACTCGTCCGACGCCATGTTGTCTACATGTGACAGTACCGATTCGCTGATTGGTCCGCATCTTTAGACCGGTTTTATATTTTTTTACTCGGGCGAATTCGGCTGAACCTCTATTAGTAACAACAGTCAAGGTTGAATTCGGCTGGTCCTCTATTAGCAACAATGGTCAAGGTTAATGTAAGCAACAAATAAACACTCGTTGAGAACTATGACACTTCTCAATTAAATAGCTTGAGTCTTCTCACTGTCACTTAAGTTAATTGGATCCTTTTGTGTTGCTATCACCTAGATAATTGACGCTAATTGACATCTTTAATTCCAATGACTGGTTCTCTTTGGTCGGTACTAACATCAAAGTTTTCACACCAATTATCGATACTTAATGTAATAATTACATCTTTGTCGCAAACAAACTTAGATTGAAAAGAAAAAAAAAAACATATCAAAGCAAAAATTATACATACATTGTATTTTTACATTTTGTTATCTTTGTTATTATTTTATTTCTGTTTATGGTATATGTATTTTATAATACTTGCAAAGCTAGATACAGTCATTATCATTTACAGATTTATTTCATCGTAGTTTTAATTCAGATATCTTATTCTGTTAGTATATTTCTTTTCATTGCAGTATTTAGTTTAAACACACTGTGAGTCCGATATTTGTAGGTATTTGTTCTATTCTGTTCTATGTCGGGGAAAAACACCGCATGCCAGTCTACCTATTTTTACTTCGATCAGTTTCCGGCTAAAAAAATGTCAACAAATGCATGTTTCGCGTGTTTTGGGGCGTATTTTAATATAGTTGACGCATTTTGGAGATAGAATTGAATAAATACGGCCAAGATCAAGTTGTTATCGATGTGTGAAAAGCATCGGCTTTGCCACGCATCGAAAATGGCCGTAAAAACGATGTTTGGCTTTGGGGAAAAAAATCTAGGAAATTTTGTTCTCATGTACAACGCGCACCGGTATTTCGGATAAAGATTTTGATGGGGAAATGTGCGCGGTATCCATAGCAACTAACGGTACATCCCTCCATTCACCGTAAGGTAAAATTGTTGATTTGACAACAAGTTTTAATTTTATGAATGAAGTATACCTACCTATATGTAAATTACTAATAGGATTTATCTCCCTTGGCTACCCACAACTCGCTGAAAAATATTTCGTCAAATACACATAACCGGAAGTCATGTGACCAATTGACCTGACCTCCCAGAATACCTCAGTTCCTTCAGGCGGCGGAAGACCACCACCAAAAGGAAAGATACAAGGGGAGGTGGGAGGGAAGCACATATAGGTAGGTATACTTCATTCATAAAATTAAAACTTGTTGTCAAATCAACAATTTTATTTCATTCCGTATACCTACCTATATGTAAATTACTAATAGGATAGATTAACAAGCAATACATACCTAGTATGTCTTTGCTGTGGTGATGTATCTTTCCGTCTCTAGTCCCCACTGGACTAGTCTTCAGGATACCATAATTTCAGTTCAAAATATTATATACAAATGTACAAATAAAAACCAGTATTTATACATATCCCACAAATCTGTACATAATCTACATTAGAACACCTCACATAACTGACTATCATCACATGTACTCCTGGACCTCTATATAGATATCCATTCTCATCTCCAAATATATGGTAACAGTCTTTCTGATTCTAGTTTTATTGGCCTCAACTCGCCGTAGAAGAACCTCTTAATCTCTACCTTTAACAAATTCCTCCCATATAACAGAATATATACACAATATTTCCATTGTATTTTTAATTCATTTTCTTTATAATTTTTTTTTTTTTTTTTTTTTTTTTTTTTTTTTTACATTTTTAACACTACTGGTTCATTCAAATCTCTCAAATAAAAACGCACAAAAGTCGATTCCTTCGACCAGTCTGCTGCGTCTAAAATACTGCTCATGCTGGCTCCATTAAATAAAGCCCATGAAGGTCCTATCGCTCGTGTTGAATGACCTTTCACCTTAACAGCTGGATCCTCATAAGCCAGCTTAATTACTCTAACCAGCCACTTAGCTATAGTCTGACAGGTCACTGGTTTATGTGGTTCCATAAATGACAGAAACAGACCCATTTTGGCCTGATCCTGACCAAAATTCCTGAACTTCCTTGTTCTCTTTAAATAACATTTTAAAACCCTTACAGGATCTAACAATTCATCCCCATTAAAAGCCGGCACTACAATCTTAGAATTCATATGTCTTGGCCTATCTGACTTAGACAAACCTTGTCTAACAAATGTAATGGCTCTACTCTGCATAGAAACATTTCCAGATCCTAACGTCAACGCTTGAATGTCGCTGGACCGTCTGAACGTCGTGATGGCTAAAAGAAAGACAGATTTCCATGTTAAATATTTGAGTGGTGCCAAAGACAACGGTTCAAATGGCGGTTTTCTCAGCAATTTAAGAACCAACCTTAAATCCCATTCAGGCAATAACTTGACCTGTGGAGGTCTAGAATTGAATATACCCTTTAGTAATCTAATGATATAAGGATGTTGCCCTACTGGAATGTTATCAATTGGTTGCAAAACCGAAGACAACATTGACCTGTACCCAGCTATCGTTCTATACTGTAATCCTTTATGAAAAAGAAATGTCAGAAACTCTGCACATTCTGCTAAAGATGCTGAATACAAATCAATTTGTTTTCGACTACACCAACCACTGAACTGTCTGAATTTACATGAGTAATCCTTTTGCGTCCCAGCTCTCCATGAGGCTGATAATAAGTCTCTAACCCTCTGAGAAAATCCTTTTGTTGACAACTGACGGTTGATAGCAACCATGCATTCAGACTGAACGCCTTGGGGTTCGGATGAAAAATCACTGATCCTGGTTGTCTCAACATTTGCGGTATGGTTGGTAGACGTATTGGTTGTGCTACACATAACTGTAGTAACTCTGGATACCAATGACGTCTCGGCCACTGAGGTGCAATTAGAATAATTTTGCAATGCCCCTGTTTCATGTGCTCCAATACCTTGGGAACTAAGCATATTGGCGGAAACGCATATGCAAACATTCGGTCCCATGTTATTGAGAAAGCATCTACTGCATACGCCAGATGATGCTGCTCCCAGCTGCAAAACAGATCCATTTTCCTGTTCTGGAAGGAGGCAAATAGATCTATCATTGGCTTCTCCCAGATATGAAAAATCTTCTCCAGAATAGAGTCGTTCAGAGTCCATTCTGTAGGTCGGATCCACATTCTGCTCGGCTGATCCGGTAAAACATTCCGCCTCCCTGCTATGTGCGCTGCTTTCAAATCTATCTTGTTCTCTATAGCCAACTGCCAAAGTTCCCAAGCTTTGTAGCACATTTGAGTTGATTTCGTACCCCCTTGACGCGAAATGTACTGGACAACCGTTGTGTTGTCTGACCGGATTAAAACTGACTGATTTGTCAGTAGAGGTAGAAATCTTTTTATCGTCAAAAGAACTGCTTCCAACTCTAGACAATTTATGTGCCAAACTTTCTTCTCTGGGGGCCAGAGACCTTGGACAATCTGATGTCCTAGATTTCCGCCCCAACCTTGCATTGAAGCATCTGTGCTTATGGTTCTGCTTATACCTCTTTGAAGAAACGATCTGCCCTTGAACATGTTTGCTTCCAGTAACCACCAGTTGAGGTGATCTACCAGATGTTGCGATTTTGGAATTTGCATTTCCAGGTCGCCTGACACCGGTCTCCACCAATACAGTAGATGCAACTGCATTGGTCTCATATGGAGTCTTGCATATGGAACAATCTCTATGCAAGAAGCCATCAGACCTAGCATCTGTAAATACTGCCTTGCTGTGCCTGATTGTTCTCTTATCTCTAAGATTGCTTCTGAAAGTTTTGACACTCTGTCTAACGTTGGAAGTACTATTCCTTTGGCTAATAGAAACCTTCCCCCTATGTAGGTTATGTCTTGAGTTGGTACTAACTGCGACTTTTCTGCATTTATCAGAAAACCTAGTTGAGAAAGAAGATTGAGAATTTTCTGTCGATCTTGCAAAAGCAATTTCCGAATTGCATTCAGGGCTAGCCAATCGTCCAAGTACACTGCTAGTCTGATGCTCTGCATCCTCAAGTGCGCTGCGACGACTGATACGACCTTTGTGAACACTCTTGGCGAAGTTTTTGGACCAAAAGCTAACGCTCGATACTGGTATGCTCTGCCCTGAATGCAAAACCGCAGGAATTTTCGATGCCCTCGAAAAATTGGAATATGGAAATAAGCATCTTTTAAATCTATTGTTATTGCCCAATCTTCTTTCTTTACTAGATTTAACACCTTGCTCAGTGTATCCATCTTGAAATGTTCTGTTTTCAAGTACTGGTTGAGTGGTCTCAGATTTATCACAGGTCTTAGCTCTCCTGACTTTTTGGGTACTAGAAAAATTGTACTGTAAAAACCTAAATGTCGTTCCACAAAAGGTACAGGCTCTATCGCACCTTTTTCTAATAATTTTTCCACCTCTAAATTTATAATTTTGATGGCCTGAGCACATGCCTTTGTTTGAATCATACCTGAATCTGGAGGTATGGTTAGGAACTCTAATTTGTACCCTTTTGAAATTGTTGACAGTATCCATTTGTCGTCTGTAATTTTTTTTCCATTGATCTGTGAAAAACCTGAGACGACCTCCAACCGGCACTTCGGGATATCTCCCTTTGTCAATATTTCTTTGAATTTGAACGAAAAGAACTTACCCCAGTGTACGACTTCTTTTGCTGACCAGAAAATTTGGAGTATGAAGATCCTGAACTCCTGTTGTTGAAACGGGTGTTATAATCAGACCTATTCTGATTGTAATTTCCACCTGTCTTTGAATTGTTAAATCGTCTTTGCTTCTGATTTTCATTATTATTCATAGGCTGAGCCTTCCTTTTCAGATTATTTTGGAAATCACGCTTTCCAATCTCCGGAACTAAGTCTTTATATTCCTTATTCTTCTCTTTCCTGTCCTTAAGCTTTGTCTCAAACTCCTTTCCAAACACACCATCCCCTGTTAGGGGTAACATGTCCGCATGTTTGGCCACATCCTTGACCGTGTCAAGTCCTATATCCACCATTGTCGCCTTCCTACGAATATAATGATCATATGCTCCTGTTCTACCAAATTGATCCAAAACCTTGGTGGACATAGCAAACACATCACGAATTGTTTGCGTCGCTCTATCTAAATTTGAGTTCTCCGAATCAAGTTCAGATAACAAAGAAGCTAAAGCCTGTTGCATGTAAAGTGTAATGACAATGCCCATTCTGGCTGCCGTTTGTCCCTGGAAAGCCAATTTCTCCATTTCTTTCAAATGTTGTGTAAATAAGCCCCTTGACTTCTTAAACGTAGCTTTAGGTGAATGTCTTCTTATAAGAAATGTCTCAATGATATCGTCCAAACTTGGCACCTTCAACATTTCTTCAGATTTTTCATTCACTGGAAAAGAAGATCTGTAACTATCTTTATAAGCTGACAAACCATTTGGCGCTTTAATTCTCCAAGATTCACCTAAAACTTTAGTCTGACTTTCATCTAACAGAATTCCTATGCCAGAAGAAGATTTCCTAATGCAGGCATCCTCGCCAAACAAATCCAGCAAATTTTGTTGCTTTTCTTCTGAAGACTCATCAGTCTTCTGATTGGCATTGTACTTGCTAAAACGCTCAGTATTTTCCTCGTCCATAACCTGTACAGAGTCCCCAGACTGGGACATAAGATCATGACGTTCCTTTTGACCAGGCTGTAAAGACAACATGTCATCATCATCAGAATCCTGACTTTCTGAATGAGGTACAGAACGAGTCCTTAATAACTCTTCATCTAACCCATTGTCCAAAGAAATATGTCTCTGTCCACTATTTATTCCCAAAGTAGAAATTCTGGGTATTCTGCTACATGTAGCTGTAGAAATCGGAATGCGGCACCCACCCGAAGTGTTGCCTTCCGAAACTGTGACACTGGAAACTGAACGCGGCCGAGAATCCGCAGTTTCCTCACTCTGCTTCTGCTTTGAAAAGTCCGCTAAGACCGAAAGCATTTTCTCCTCAAAACTAGAGAACCTAGATTCTAAATTAAGACGAAGTCTTTCCTCCATTTGGTCTTCTAACGCAGTAGAAGCCTTCTTACTTGTACGAGAAGTTCTAGGTTTACGTGTCTTGGGCGCAGCCATTACGCGACCAGAACGAGGCTCTGTCTCGTTTTCGCTTCTATTTACAATTTGCGAAGGCGTGGCCCGAAAATCGCTATTACCGTCCTTCTCTGTCTCACTTAGAGACTGACGAATACCTTCTTCAGTCATAATAATCCAAACAAACTTTCAAAATCCACAAAACAGAAATATTCACTGCTCTACAAAAACACGTGTGGGTCTTTCGCCGCCGAAGAAGAAACTGAGGTATTCTGGGAGGTCAGGTCAATTGGTCACATGACTTCCGGTTATGTGTATTTGACGAAATATTTTTCAGCGAGTTGTGGGTAGCCAAGGGAGATAAATCCTATTAGTAATTTACATATAGGTAGGTATACGGAATGAAATAAAATCACAGACTTATCATTGTGGAACTTATTGTGAACAATTTGAACACGTGGGATTTTGTTTGTGGGACTATTTCACATGCTTAATTGAAGTTGCAATGACACATACAGATGACTTTTGAGTGACACTCTGGTTGTAGTTCGGAAAGGTCACTGAATTCAGTAACTGTTTTATTTTTTGGTATGTATTAGAATAACAAAATAGCTGAGGATGAGCTCCCATGGAAGAATGCCAACTTTCAGTTCTTCATTTTGCAGTTATCTCCCTCGATCACTGTTTTTTGTGGGCTATATCAAGAAAGTAGGGATTGACTTAGCAGTCAGAATCCCAAATGTGGGTAGACCAGAACCAAATTTCAAGCGCCTGTCTGCAAAAAAAAAAAGAACAATATTTTAAGATGGACGCATGGATGACTCGTAATTTGTTTGTCTTTTCAGCAGTATTTCAGTTATATCAGGATGATAGAAGGGTAATAATGACAGGCTATGTGCAGTGGAACCCCATTAACACTTGAGAGGATTTCTGCCTTCAGCAGGAATCAAACCCGGGACCACTAGATCAGCAGACCAGGGCCTAACCCCCTTTACATTTTAACATGTTGTCTGCTGATACAGTCAACTCTTGATATCCCAAAGTCGAAGTTCATCCCAAACGGCTGATATTTCAAGTAAATTTTCTGCTCCCAGAAAAGTTACTTTGATATATCAGTAGTTTGAGATAAAAACAGTTTAAATGTAAATAAAGATAGGAAATGCATTCAAACGATATTTTTTATGTAAGAGGGTACTTTCAGATATCAGTGTTCGAGGTATCGATAGTTGACTATATTTGAATCAAGCATTCTAAAGAAATTTGCTTATTATTTGCTTTTGTATATTTCAGGCTTCATCATGACAACGCTGGACAGACCCATCAACACCAAGGCCAGAAGGGTCGGGAAGCTGGAAAAGCCAGCCCCACTGAAACGCAGCTTGTCCGTGAATACTGGAACAGAAGAGATACTACATAGTGCTAAACTTAAGTTAGACAATAGTGCTGAACAATTATGTGCTAAAGATGTTGAGTCGGTGGGGCGGGAAAGTGTTGAGTCGATGGGGCGGGAAAGTACTGAGGACAACTGTAAAGAAACAGCAGGTAAATGCATTTTACATGTATACTGTTTGACTCCTTTTTAATGCCCTGTTGCTAATAGTCAACTATCGATATCGAGAAGTCGAACTTCAGCCCAAACTACTGATATCTCAATGTAAATTTTCTGGTACCTGAAAATTTTACTTTGAGATATCAGGAGTTTGATGTAATAGGGGTTGAAATGTAAATAGAAATAGGAAATATATTCTTTGATACAAAAAGATATTTTGAGATATCAATGTTCAAGACAACAGGAGTTGACTGTATAAGAAAGATGTTAAGAATGAAAGATTATAACAATCCATCATGAGTGTCCATGTAGGATAGGGAAATCTCACCCGAGGAGTCTGAATTCCTACCCCAAGGATGAGATTTATCTATCCTACATGGATTGATTCATGATGGATTATTTTTCTCCCACATTTAGCAGATTTAAACCTCAAGTCGAAGGCTTCAAAATAGGAAATTTAAACTTGTTAACCAGTGATCTGAAGTAAATTTTGAGCAGCCCAGTGTTCCTAGTTAGTCTATTTTTAAGGTGCAAACTGTGGTACACCCTTAAAAAGGGGGTACCACAGTTTGCACCTAAAAAATAGATGAAATTTTAAGAGTGTACCACAGTTCGCATCTTCAAAATAGACAGAAAACACAATACGTTGACTATTTTATTTTCCGGAGGGCAAAAACAAAATGTGACCTAGCCTCTCCTGTCACCCTTCGTCAAGCTTGCTAGTGACATTTTGTTACAGGTTTACCGTTTAAGTGACATCATTAGAATTTAGTGGCGTCACAAACCTATGATCTGCTATCATATGTCATCCTAGATGCTGGCATGTCCATTTTGTTTTTCTGAAATTACAATATTAGTCAAAAATTGAAACATTCTGGTTGCTGATATAAGAAAGAAGTTGCTTATGAAAGATAGAAGTTTCTCCCACCTTTGCCTATATAAGATAGGCCTTCAGCTCACATAAGAAACTTCTTTCTCCCACCTTTGCTTATATAAGATAGGATCTCAGCTCAAATAAGAAACTTCTATCTTACACCTTATATTAGCAACCAGACTTTTTCAATTTTTGACTAATATTTCAATTTCAAATGACAAAATGGACACAAAAGCATGTCGGATGACATTTGACAGCAAATATAGGCTTGTGACGTCACTCAATTTTAATGACGTCACTAAAACCGGTTAAAAAGTCGCTAGCAAACTTGACGGGCCTGATGTGAGAGGCATAGTGAGGGGCTGAGGGCATATCTTATATATGCAAAGGTGGGAGAAAGTTTCTTATATGAGCTGAAAGCCTATCGTGTATATGTCGAAGTTGGAGAAGATTTCTGGTCACACTCAATAATCATAAACAGAATTGAGCTGGGACACAAGAAAACCAACAAAGTGGCATGTGCGTCCAGTGATGGAAGGCTGTGTTTTTTGTTGGGGTGGGGATGGTGGTTGAGATGAATGATGTAAAAAATTTCCCCCACAAATTCAATTTTTGCCTATATGCAGCTCTGCTTTCATATTTTATCTAAGAGGATTGACAGTAATTAACAGTAATTGAGAGAAAATATACAAATAAATAATGATTGCTGTATAAACAAGATTAGGATGTCAAACATAGCAGGTGCATCCTTAATGAGATCTATATATACATATATCTTTAAATAAGTATCTATGATTTTAAAGTCCATTTGTTTCATTAATGGATGATTATAACAGATTATAGCAGATATAAACAGATATTGTTTCACATTGGCATTTCTTAAGTAGGCTGCCAAATTAATTCCAGGAAACACTCGCTCTCTAATATATGCCTCCCTTTCCTTTTATGTGAAACAAGAAGCCAAATGCCAAAGTATAACCTTCACACCACCAAAACTTGTTCTTAATTGCCCAAGTTTAGTCCCATTAGTGCCATTTATTGGCCCTGTAAATTGCAACACCTTCAGGGTGTTTATTAGTACAGGTAATAGAAGAAATACAGTATGTAGGTCTGCATGTTCAGGTGCAGGCTAAAACCTAGACATTTCTTCCTTTCTTATATCAAATAGAAGAAGAAAAAAAATGGTCAGCACAGTATGACACTAATGTTTGACTTGGTCTATTTGTACAGATTCAACAGTGTTACACAATCTGTCTGTAGAAATTCTTAAATAACATCATTTTATCAAAATAAACAAATGTGTAACCATGCAAATACAAAAATATTAGTGTCTGCATTCTTTGCCATTACAGTATTTGTTTGGCTATAAGAGAGAGCTTTCTCTGTCCATAGGGACCCCAAAATATATAAATCAGTCTTGCATATTTGTCTATATCAGATTATTTTTCTCTTCCAACATCCCGAAAATCTAGATGGATCTCTTCCAAAACATCCCAAAAAACTAGATCCATCTTGTAAGATGGATCCAGATTTTTATCCGCCCCCAAAGGTGGAGGGATATTGTTTTGTCCATGTCCATCTGTTCATACATCCATCCTTCCATCTGACCGTCCATCTGTTCATCCATCTGTCCATCTGGAGCCATAAATAAGTAACCATTGAACGGAATTTTCTTGAAACTTAATAGAAATATATATCATTATAATGCCTTGATGCACGTCAAGTTTCATCAGACTGGTTTCAGTAATGCTTGAGTTATTGCCCTTGAATTGATTTAAAATCAGTAAAAGAAGCTATAACTAAGCGACCAATTGCTGGAATTTCATGAAACTTAACAAATATGTTTCACCATAACACAGTCCTTTGCCATTACAGTATTTATTCAGCTATAAGAGGGAGCTTTCACTCTCCATAAGGGCCCCAAAATATGTAAATCTGTCTTGCATATTTGGCTATTAGATTATTTTTCTCTTCCAAAACATCCCAAAAATCTAGATGGATCTCTTCCAAAAGATCCCAAAAATCTAGATCCATCTTGTAAGATGGATCTAGATTTTTATTATACCCCACCACACGTTAGTGGCGGGGTATTATGTTTTCACGTTGGCTGTCCGTGTGTCTGTCCATCCGTCCATCGTACGTACGTCCATCCGTCCGTCTGTCCGTCCGTCTGTCCGCACTTCATTTCCGTTCGATAACTTAAGTATTTATCAACGGATTTCCTTTACATTTTGCATATGCATTTGTACCAAGAATGTCTCGCTTGGGATTGTTAATGGGCAAATTTCGTTGATTTCTGACAAAGTTATGGCACTTGTCAATGTACAAAAAATGGTTTCTGGCCTCTAGTTCCTTTACTACCTTGAGTATCATGATGAGACTTCACAAAAGTGATCGAAGTAACAAAAGCTTTTTATGAGCACAGAAATTTTATCATCGGGGGTTATCTGCCCCTGCCTTGGGACTATCTACATGTATAAAATCATGAAAAATTCCATATTAAATCAGAGTTTGAAGCAATTTTTCTGAAACTTCCAGCAAATGATCAGAATGATGAAAGCCTCCAGTGATGCTCAAATTTACCCCATGGGAGTTGCCTCCTCCTGCCCCCGTGCTATATACATGCATAAATCTGGAAAAATGTGTGTGTGAAAAAGGTTTGCAGTGGCGGGGTATCACACAGTAGTTTGCGATGCTTTTATTGGGATTGTTTTGGAAGGAAAAACTGCCAGTCATACAACCAAATAAAGATAGTACAGATGCATTGGCTCCTAATGTTAGGTGAATCAGTACAACTGTATAGAAACAGCTCTGCCATTCTCATTTTTGCCTCCGTTGTCAATGGGGATTGACTCGAGAGAAGCAAACAGAAAGTCATAAAAGTTGTTTCCCTTTGTAAAAAGTGACATAATAAATTGAAGTATATCCGTTTACCGTATAATTTCTTGTATGGAATGCGATAAAAATTTTGAGCTCTTGATTCTGAGTTACAGGCAGCTCTCGATATCTCAATACTGATATCTCAGAGTGAATTTTCAGAGTGAATGGTCGCAGAAAATTTACTTTTAGACACCAATAGCTTGAGATAACAGGAGTTGAACTGTAAAGAAAATAAGGAAATGTGTTCACACCACCTTTGATACCAGAGGACTTTGAGATAACAAAAAGTCAGCTGTGTCTGTAAAGCAGTGTGGTAAGAATCTGATCAGACTGCATGGATCAGCTGACTGATTTATGTTCGCTTTTTGCACTTTTATGCTATTCATACCTCCGATCACAGGGGCTTGTATCACACTTTTATCAGGCTGCAGTCATAGGTTAGTGTATATACATACACTAACCTATGACTGCAGCCAGAAAAAAGTGTGATACAAGCCATTATATACATATAACCTATGACTGCAGCCAGAAAAAAGTGTGATACAAGCCATTATATACATACACTAACCTATGACTGCAGCCAGAAAAAAGTGTGATACAAGCCATTATATACATATAACCTATGACTAGCCATTATATACATATAACCTATGACTGCAGCCAGAAAAAAGTGTGATACAAGCCATTATATACATACACTAACCTATGACTGCAGCCAGAAAAAAAATGTGATACAAGCCATTATATGCATACTCTAACCTATGACTGCAGCCAGAAAAAAAATGTGATACAAGCCATTATATGCATACTCTAACCTATGACTGCAGCCAGAAAAAAGTGTGATACAAGCCATTATATACATATAACCTATGACTGCAGCCAGGAAAAAGTGTGATACAAGCCATTATATACATACACTAACCTATGACTGCAGCCAGAAAAAAAATGTGATACAAGTCATTATATACATACTCTAACCTATGACTGCAGCCAGAAAAAAGTGTGATACAAGCCATTATATACATACTCTAACCTATGACTGCAGCCAGAAAAAAGTGTGATACAAGCCATTATATACATACTCTAACCTATGACTGCAGCCAGAAAAAAGTGTGATACAAGCCATTATATACATACTCTAACCTATGACTGCAGCCAGAAAAAAGTGTGATACAAGCCATTATATACATACTCTAACCTATGACTGCAGCCAGAAAAAAGTGTGATACAAGCCATTATATACATACTCTAACCTATGACTGCAGCCAGAAAAAAGTGTGATACAAGCCATTATATACATACTCTAACCTATGACTGCAGCCAGAAAAAAAATGTGATACAAGTCATTATATGCATACTCTAACCTATGACTGCAGCCAGAAAAAAGTGTGATACAAGCCATTATATGCATACTCTAACCTATGACTGCAGCCAGAAAAAAAATGTGATACAAGCCATTATATGCATACTCTAACCTATGACTGCAGCCAGAAAAAAAAAGTGATACAAGCCATTATATGCATACTCTAACCTATGACTGCAGCCAGAAAAAAAATGTGAAACAAGTCATTATATGCATACTCTAACCTATGACTGCAGCCAGAAAAAAAATGTGATACAAGCCATTATATGCATACTCTAACCTATGACTGCAGCCAGAAAAAAAATGTGATACAAGCCATTATATGCATACTCTAACCTATGACTGCAGCCAGAAAAAAGTGTGATTCAAGCCATTATATGCATACTCTAACCTATGACTGCAGCCAGAAAAAAGTGTGATACAAGCCATTATATGCATACTCTAACCTATGACTGCAGCCAGAAAAAAGTGTGATACAAGCCATTATATGCATACTCTAACCTATGACTGCAGCCAGAAAAAAAATGTGATACAAGCCATTATATACATACTCTAACCTATGACTGCAGCCTGAAAAAAAAAGTGTGATACAAGCCCCTGTGCCTCCTATCAGGGCACAGAGCATAATGTTCAATTTCGTTTCAGGGTTGAGCTCTAGGCGTGTGAGTCAGAGAAAGAATCTCAAGCTGGTGAAACCCAGACCACTCAAGAAAAAGTCAGGTAACCATCATGGCATTTAAGATTTTATTAGACAGTAATAACTACTGAACTTTGGTCTGATCAAACTTAATCCCAGTGGCAAAATAATCAAAATTCTTGCTTGCTCATAATTGTACTTCACATATATTGTGAAACCTTGTTTTCATGCCTCTGAGAAAATTGGCACATGCTACCGTATTTATACAGCTATAAAACTGTTATCCTATCTCTAGAATGACTCTAAACACCTTAGTAAGTCGTGAAGTTTTGCTTTGAGATGTTTCTTTCCTTCTTAAAACAATGCCACAAATGGAGATCCATCCGATAGACAGATCTAGATTATTGGGATTATTTTGGAAGGGAATAAACCCATCTTATAGCCAAAGAAATGCATTTTCCTGTAATGTTTTATACCATTCACTTTTTCGCTAAGAAGAACCAGTTATTTCTAAGTCTACTGCACACTTCCCTGGCTAGATAAAACACAGGCTGGTCAAGGGTTGTGTCAACAGACAATCAAGTTTTCAGAATTCCTGACTTGCAATCACTCTTTACTGATTATAGTCCAGCTGGAGGTTAGATTCTGTCGAAACCTACATGATTCATCATTGCACAGAGCCTTTCATGATTATAGCCCTGTCATCCTGAACTGATTGAAATACTATTGAAAAGGACACAAATTGCTAAGTCATCCAGGAATAGCATCCTAGCATTTTACCGTATTCGACCCTTTTAGCCCTCCTTTCATAAAATGCGATGCCCCTGGGCGTTTTAGATTAATTTGGTATTTTTGTTGCAGATGAAACAGTCTCTCCAACAGAAACAACAGAAGTGCCATTCATAGAGAATATCAACAACAATCTTCCAGAGCTGACCAACTCCTCTGAGAGATCCACCTACTTATCACAAATGGTAATTCTTGAAGTGAAGTGATGTTCATGAAAGATGTCTGCACCTCGGCTTTTACAATATCCAAATTTGTGTAGCTCTTTAATTTCAAAAACTACAAATGCAATCTTGCTGCTTGTTTCTGTACTGAC
Source organism: Ctena decussata (assembly GCA_963989385.1). Lineage (NCBI taxonomy): Eukaryota > Metazoa > Mollusca > Bivalvia > Lucinida > Lucinidae > Ctena > Ctena decussata. The sequence continues at coordinate 75,538,540 of OZ022503.1, read as the reverse complement.
AGAGCAAGACAGGATATGGCCCTGCAACTTGCATACAAAAAGTCGCAAAGCGAGTCATTATAGCATGTGAAATCCCCTTGTTAATAGGTGTTTGTGTTCATTGAAACTTGCTAATTCATAGCGTGTGACACCAATATTTATGTAATAATCTATGTTGTGATGTTAAGAATAAAGTCTCAAAAAAAGGGCCTTCAAAAACAATGAAAACATGCATAACAAAGAAGATGGATCAGATTATGTAGTTTTGGCTAACAAAGCCTCATGAATACCCCTATTAATGCCTGGTAGCAAAACCAGGGAAAAACGTACTGTATATTCAAATGCCTAGTCAAGTCAAAGACAAGTGTGTGTAAAAAGGGGTCCAGAAAAAATGCTGAATGTCACAGTCAGCTTTGTTTACCACTTTGTAGCTTCATTTCGTATTTAAGCAATTGGCATAGACTCAGTTCTTAGATGCATAGATGGATGATGACTTGCAATTTTTACGTCTTTTTCAATAGTATTAGGTCATATTAGGACGATGGGTGGGTTATAATGAAAGGCTGTGTGCATAAGAACCCCATTCATGGTAGGAAAGGTTCTTGCCACAAGCAGGGCCTGAACCCAGCTCTGCTAGATCAGTGGGAGGGCTTAACCACTGAGCTACCGGGGCTCCTTCCAAGATGGAAGCATCATTTCAGAAATTGTTAGAAACTATAGCTGAAAGCACAGAGACTTTGGATATTGTAGCTGTTCCCATTTTAGACAGCTTGGAATCCATAGATTTAGGTATTGTTTGGCCTCTGTTTGACTTATTGAGTTGTTTCTTTTACAGAGCCGAGATTCAGGTATTGGCGAAATGGAGAGATCAGACTCAAGAATAAGGTAGGCTTTTGATCATTTATGATGAATGGGTGTATACCATTATGATTTTCTGCCAGTTTTGGTGACTTACTGTTTGGTTACCTGGGCCACAAAGTTGTTTGAGATAGGGGTCTACTGTGAAAGGAAAGAATTTGCTCCTAAGGGAGCAAATTCTTTTCTTTCATTGTTGACCTCTACTGAGAAGGGCAGAAATGGAAATGGCTGAGTTCAATCTCCTTCAAGTGTACAGATGCTATGGTATGGGTACATAGACTGGCACGGTGTTATAACTGACTTTATCATATGACGTTGCTGTTATTCAGTGGAAAGCATCCCGTTATAAAAATTGTATGATCAGATGTGTAATAACACCTTGGCGCTGGTAACATCATTGACAATGTCTGTGTCAACATTAATTTTTCTGATTGAAATAATTTTCGTTTTGAAGGTGATAAACTCCCATTTTTAAGGGTCATATGATAAACAAAACCTTATATTCGCGGCTGACCCCTGTCTCAAAATTGGCCTAAAACCCAACCTGGAACATTGATAATGGATGCATAATACTGTGGTATTACTTGGCTTATAAGACAGGGTATTTTCCCTACCAAAACAATCTCAAAAATGTAGATCCATCTTACAGATGGATCTAGATATTTGGGATTGTTATGGAAAGAGAAAAATCCTTCTTAAAGCTGAATTACACAGGACTGATTTACATATTTGTAGTAATTTCTGGAAAGGGAACTCGCCTTCTTATAACTTAATAAACATGATAGCTCATCTCATATAAATAGCAGATATTTTCATGAATACAAGCAAAATATTTCAAATGCAAATTCACCAGTCTGACATCAAAATCTTACAGAATTGACTGCAAGGAATGGGGTAGGGACTGATGACTTATGTTTCAAAATGTCTGTTATTTGCCTTACTACTGGAATGCAGTCCTGCTGATCTAGCAGTCCTGGGTTGGAGCCCCACTTGAGGCAGGAATCTTTTCAACTGCAGTTGGGGTTCCATTGCACACAAACTTTTATTATCAACCTCCAATGGTCCTGAAATGATTGAAAAACTGTTGAAAATGATGTAAAATCGCAAGTCATCCATCCTTCCATCCATTGTCACATTAATATTTTCATGCAAATACAAAAGCAGATCTTGATTTCATGTTACAAAGAACTTCGCAAGCATTTAAGCACCATATTTGAGCTGTAACACTGCAAAACCAACAAAGTGGTTGTGCACCCAGCACAGACTCAGATTATCCTGGGCAGCCACCCAGTCTGGTCAATGTCTTTGCTAAGCTTTTAAAGGGTAGCTAAGGGTCTAAGCTAGCTCTATGCAGACAGCAAAGACTCTGATCAGACTGGACAGATGCCAAGGCTGATCTGAGTCTTCACTGGCCGCACTTGCCACTTTGTTGGTTTTGCTGGGACATGGCTCATTTAGCAATATAATAGGTTTCTAATGAAGGTTCACAACTTATGTTTGATGGTAAAATAACAGGTACATATATCCTCAAGACCCCTGTCTTGCCTCCACCATATGCATCGTACTATTGTCTTGACTTCATCATATTTATTTTGTTATAATACTTGGGCTTTTCCCCTCCTCAAACAATCCCAGATATACAGAATGGATCTAGATTACTTGGATCGTTTGAGAAGGGAAAGATCCATCTCATAGCAGAATTTTATAGGACTGATTAAGATATTTAAGGTCATTCAAAAGACTGAAAAACACTATTTGAGCAGCCGCACAATAAAACCAACAAAGTGGCACATGTGCCCAGCTAAGACTTAGATCAGCCTGGACATCTGCCCAGTTTCATCAGTGTCTTTGCTGTTGCAGTTGAGGTAGCATAGGTTCTTAGCTACCCTTGAAGTGAACAGTGAAGACTCTGATCAGACTTTTCAGAGTCCCTGACTGATCTGAGTCTTCATGTGCCGCACATGTCACTTTGTTGGTTTTGTCATGTCTTAGCTCATTTGGCAGCCAAAGTAATACAGAATTTGTGTTTATTCCTGTTTTAGCCAGTTGAACAGTGTGGGGGAGGATGAAGTGTTCACTCCTGAACCAGTAGATCACAATGCTAATAGATTCACAGATACTTCAAGATTCACTGATAAACAGCCTGGTGATGAATTGGTATGTATACTTCCGTCTCATTTACATGTACATGCAGTGACTTAGTCTGAATTACTGTATTATGCTTAAGTATTGAGACACCTAAGATAATTAATTTTCCAATTGTCCTAAATCAAAAAATAATTATTTAAGGTATCCCAAATTTTAGGCACATTATAAGCATCATAATTCTATTCCAGGCATGAAACATATGTTGAGGAGTAAATGCTTTTTATCCCCCGACCGAAAGGTTCGGGGGATATAGCGATGAGCCTGGCGTCCGTCCGTAAACACTTTCTTGTCCGCTCTATATCTTGAATACCCTTTGGAATATTTTCATGATACTTCACAGTTATGTAGAACAGGTCATGACGATGTGTCGCGTACAAGAATGGTAACTCTTGCTATTGTACTTTTTGAATTATCTCCCCTTTGGTGAATTTTTGTCAGATTCGTGTCCGCTCTGTAACTTGAATACCCTTTGGAATATTTTCATGATACTTCACAGAAATGTAGAACAGGTCATGACGATGTGTCGCGAACAAGAATGACAACTCTTGCTTTCTTACTTTTTGAGTTATTTCCCCTTGATAGTTTTAGGTGTGATTTTTTTGGCACATTCGTGTCCGCTCTATAACTTGAATACCGTTTGGAATATTCTCATGATACTTCACAGATATATAGAACAGGTCATGAGGGTGTGTCGCGAACAAGAATGACAACTCTTGCTTTCTTGCTTTTTGGGTTATTTCCCCTTGATCATTTTAGGTATGATTTCGTGTCCGCTCTATAACTTGAATACCTTTTGGAATATTTTCATGATACTTCACAGATATGTAGAACAGGTCATGATGATGTGTCACGAACAAGTATGACAACTCCTGCTTTCTTACTTTTGGAGTTATTTCCCCTTGATGGTTTTAGGTGTGATTTCGTGTCCGCTCTATAACTTGAATACCTTTTGGAATATTTTCATGATACTTCACAGATATGTAGAACAGGTCATGACGATGTGTCGCGAACAAGAATGACAACTCTTGCTTTCTTACTTTTGGAGTTATTTCCCTTTGATGATTTTAGGTGTCCGCTCCATAACTTTAATACCTTTTGAAATGTTTTCATGATACTTCACAGATATGTAGAACAGGTCATGGCAATTTGTCTCATACATGAATGATAACTCTTGCTTTTATACTTTGTGAGTTATTTCCCTTTGGTAGTTTGAGCTGCTGTTTGTATAACCCTGGCCAGCTCCAGAATTTGAATAACCTTGTACCTTTTAGAACATTGATGATCATGTTGTGATGTCTTATCAGTGTTCCTAACTCTCTCTGACCCCTCCACATTCACGTGCCCCGTCCCGCAGCCCCCCCCCCAAAAAAAAAAAAAAAAAATTCCAGATTTGGATTCTTTGTCCAAATTCACTTACTAGAGAGCTCAAAATTAGGTTTGTAGGGCTTGTACTTTAGAAGTTATTCACACATTTTGAAAGTTGAATGTATCGTATGCTATACATTTGTGTATATGGTGGCTGTTTGAGATGTTACCTCTTTTTAGCAGTCAAGCATACTGTTTTAGTCTGAGTGTTATATAAGCATGCATCTGTTAACAGTTAATGTCAAACAGAAGCATAAAAAAGACAATATATTACTAATATGTGTTTTGAAGTGCACCCTTTTTACCAAGGCCCATGGGGGTCTTCGGTCGGGGGATTTGCCATCTCCTCTGATGGCTATTTTATGTTCTCAGTCTGACTCATGAACCAGAGGTCCCGAGCTTGATACCCGGTCCAGCCACATACTTTCGTTTCTCCTTCCGCTGAATCAAGAAGGGCAGTAGTCAGTTACTGGTGAAAGTATGTGCACAAAGTCCTGGTTAACTGCTTATGAGGTCTAAGCCTGCCCAGGAATAGTGAGGTATGGTTAAATGACCGTCCCGACATTACCATAGCTGTTTACAGTGGACGTAAAGCTAAAGAAACATCAAAACATCATCTTCCCAGCCATTCATCCAATCTGTCTGTTATCCCCCACCAAAGCATAAGGATATAATTATGGTATAGGAGTAATTTCCATTATAATATACCAAATTATTGATTGTGAATTTGTATTTGGACAATTTAGTACATTTTATTCCTGTATTGTACCACCATTTACACAAGAGAGACAACATTAGCAGAATAGTATTTTCTTCCCTTCTTGTTGGGAGCTATTCTTAGGGGAAAGAAATTGCTTTGTTTAGGATCAGAGTGATCTCTCGGGGATATTTTTGTTACTTTTCCGAAAAGAAAATAGTCCCCTTTGGAGATGGGATCCTACTGGGGAAGCAGATGATTTTGTCTCCAGACATAGTCAAATCTGTCACAAGTAATGGGTTCCGTGAATCTGTTAGTCTATTCTTTCATCAGATTTTCACGAAACTAACAGAATATTATTATCACTACATACATGGATCTTATATTATATTGCGGACATGATCAGACCTTTCTACCAGAGTTATGGCCTTTTATCTGCAGATTTGTCAGATCTTGTGGCTGCAAGTTCTCCTCCAGTTTTCAACCAATTTTCATAAGATTTTAGGATATTACCACCTTTTGACATTGATCATATATTTTGGGGGGTCATGATCAAACCCTTTCTGTCAGAGTTACTGCCCTTCGTAAATCTGGGCAAATCATGTGGCCACAACTCCTTCAGTTTTCAACCGATTTTCAGAATATGGTTTTTCATCATTTAACATAGATCATATGTCATTGGGGTCAGGATTAAATCCTTTCTGCCAGAGTATTGCCCTTTGCAAATATGGTCAAATCTTGTGGCTGCAACTCCTTTTTCAATTTTCAACCAATTTATATCAAACTGTCAGGATTGTTATCGTTTGACTTTGATGATTTTCTGTTGGGGTCATGGTCGGACACTTTCTGCCAGAGCTATGGCCCTTTGTAAATCTTTTCAAATCTTGTGGCTGCAACTCATCCGTCAATTTTCCACTGATTTTCATCATAACTTTCAGGATATTGTTATCACCATTTGATGCTGATCATATTGATCATTTTTTATTGGGGCCTCTTGTATGAAACTTATCAGAAATTAAATTCAAACACTATTTTTAAGTTGATCATATGATCAGATCATTTCTATCAGAATGTGGCCTATGATCATTACTCAGTTTGTAGCCATGACTCCTTTCAATTCTTTTCAAAATCAAATTTCCCAGTTACATGTTCATACGTCGGGAGAACATTTGGCTTAGTGTCTTTTATCTCCATGTAAAACTGATGCTGAACAATGAAGATATAGCCATACATTCCAAGCACTTTCCATAAGTGTCCTAAAATGAAACAGCTTGGTTTTATAGTGCTGTTATGTGTCCAAAAGATGGAGATGGAATGGCAAACAGTGTAGACTGATCAGGAACAGTCTGATCTGGTACTGCAATGTCTGTTCAGACCTATCTGTCCCAGTATTTAGAATTTTTACAGTATATGAGCCACTGCGCAAGAAAACCAACAAAGTGGTTGTGCGCCCAGCGCTGACTTAGATCAGCCTGGGCAATCGCCCAGTCTGATCAGACTCTTCAGTTAGCGCCTAAAGGATACCTAAGGGTCCTTGCTTCCTTCATGCTGACAGCGAAGATTCTGATCAGACTGGGGGGATGCCCAGGCTGATCTGAGTCTGCGATAGGTGCACAACCACTTTGTTGGTTTTCTCGTGTTGGGGCTCATATGTAAATTAAGATAGTTTCCCCCTTTCATTTGCAGGACTGGGATAATCTAGATGAACCTTCAGAACCATTTGTGTTTGGACACCAACAACTAAGACATACATCATTTGCTGTGAACCAGGCTGTTCCCTTCAATTCTTTCGTGGATAACAGTGAAAAACTTCCTAAATCAGTAGGCCGTGGAAGAGGGAGAAACAATTCCAGGAATCAGTCTCAGAAACCAAAAGTTCATAATCCTCAGTATTTGAGATCCCAAAGTGTTCCAAGCTCTCTCAGTGAAACCCAGTCTTTCAGAAGTGATAATAATAATAACAATAACCATGAAGACTGGGAACCAGAAGTGGATAATTCGGTTGTTGATAGAGTATCCTCCAATACAGACAGAGCTGATGATGAAAGCAATAACATAAACAAGAACTTGGAGAGACTGAGTCAATCAAACAGTGAATCTAGGGAGAGATTGAATCAAGCAAACAATCAATCTAGTCATTCTTACCACTCAGGAAAAAGTTCATTCTCAGAGGATTGGGAAAGTGAGTTAATTGATACAAATGTTAATCATAATGTGCAATATAGTGTGTCTGTTAAGACTGATGAGAAGCAGGAAGAAACTGAAATGAGAGTGCCAAAACAGACTGATAGTGTTGTGTATAATCATTCTATTCAGGCAACTGTGAATCAAATGTACAATAGTGAAGGACAAACTAGAACAGAGACACCTGAGCCTGTGAGAACAGCAGACATTGATGAAGAAACAACTCCTAAAGCTGTTGGCTCACTTGTTGATGTGATCAAGCATATTAAGAACTGTGATACACAACCCACCATGGTCCCACCAGCTGGTTTCATTACAACATATTCCCCTTACTTCCCACCAATCCAGAAATCAAATGGTAATGTTGAGCAGGATCAAGCTTCAGAGTCATCAACCAGATCAAATACGCCAGTTAATGTAAATCCACAGGATATCACAATTACACCAGTGAAAGATCCTTGGGCAGCATTAGAAAAAGCTGATTCCGAAAAAGACATAAGTGTAGTCTCATATAGAAATAAACGTCTGGATTATGACACTTGCAGTAGTGATTCCAAAACCAGTGATACTGACACTAGTATGACAACATCAGATGATGGTTATAGTCAACAACAGGGTGGTTGGGGATTGATTGATGATTTGACAGACAAACTACAAGATGTTGCTCTTGATACTGGAAGTTCTAACAGGAGTAGTGTTGCAGAATCAGAAAATAACCTTATACTAGCTGAAGCAAATCAACAAGGAAATTGTAGGATGGAAATGGATAGAAATATAAACATTGAAGACAATAAGGTAGTGAATAATGGTAGACAGGTCATTTCGAATTTGGATAAGATGAAGCTGAAGAAAGAAAGTGGCAAGTGGCCTAATGGAATCAGTAGACTGTTGGTTATCAGAGATCCTCTTTCACCAAGTAGCATGCTACAAGAAATATGGCAGGTGGGTTGCTGTCTTGCTCTTATAGGTGTACTTCTTTTGGCACCAAAATAGCCCCATATGTCTAAATACCATAATGGCCCTAAAATTTCGGACACCCAGAATTTGGACAATTACGGTTCAAAAATTCTTAGTAAGTGGATTTTATACAGGTTAATGCATGCAAATGATGCTTAGTGAATGGCAAACATTGTAGTCCGTTGAGGAGCAGTTTGATCTGGGTCTACAATATTTGCTCAGACCTAGTGTCTGTCCGAAATTTATAGGGTCATTACAATAAGTCTCTAACTAATTCTGAATAAGATGGAGGTCTCTTCTAAAACAATCGTGTAAATCTATATCCATCTTTCAAGATGGATCTACATCTTTGGAGGTGTTTAGGAGAGGAATGCCCTGTCTTATAAGTGAATGAATGTGGTGCAGGGTTCGCGCTACCGCTTGCCAAAGTCGCCAAATGCGATAAAATAATATTTTTGGCTCCAAAAATATTGATTTGGCGAAAACAAGTGGCGAAAAAAAAAAACATCTTAAAAAAAAACAAAAAAACGTATGGCAAAGTTTTACGGTATCAGAGACGATCTCCACAATCATTAATCAACACCTTCCATTACCGTTCTGATTCTGATTCTGACCGTTAATCTGCTCCTCAAGTAGTCCACAGTGTCAGGACACCAAGCAGACGCTTCATGCCTCAAGGGTCAATGTGTAATCATGTTATGTAAACTTGAACACACCCCACGTCTATGCATCTCATTATTTTTGATTGCTCAGGTAGTCACAACATTGACACCTTCCGAGCAAATAAACTCACTGATATGTGAAAATACAGGGTCTTTATACCTGCCGATTGTTGATTAGATAACGGTACTTGTGTAAAAAAATCAAAGGAGACACTGACGGAGGGTTGACCATGTTCAGCCACTTTTCACAATTATACAAATCAACATGTGCAATACGTTTAAGAGACTTTCGTTTTCACTTTTCAGATCTTAGAGTTCATAGACTGTATATGCGAAAGTCTTATTAGACTGCATGAATGCGCAGGCTGATCAATGTCATCACTTGACGCAAACTCTGTGAAGTACTTTTTTGGGGCCATTTATCCGAACTTTAATAGGTTACGGTGTAAAACATACTCATATTAAAGATGTAAGTTTTGATTCTGCCGTCTTACACATGCCTATCTTTTTATGTCAAAACAGAATTTGGACATTGTTTAATATATACTTAGTCTACAGCAACTCTCAGTTCACTGAAACTAAACTCGTTTGCATGAAGAGGATAAAGCAAAAACTGATACCGATAGTAAGGGGGTTGTAAAGGGAGGCAACAAAGCATAACTCTCAAGTACTAACTTTTGCAAAGCTTCTCAAGTACTAGCTTTTGCAAAGCTAGTTTCTTGGCCAGATTATCTCACAATAATAATAACTAGTTAAATAAATAATAACTTACTTACTTACTACTTATTTATAATAAAAAAGGAACAGTAATAATAAACAATTAGAAATAAATAATCATAAGGATATTTAAAATGTCTTAGGCTATTTATAATGAGATAAGTTCCTACAAAAATAGAATAGGGAAAAGAGACTACAACTCATGAAAAACAGAGGGCAGTCAAAAGATTTAATTACAAGATTTAAAGCTTTTTTAGCAGTGTTTATCTCTTTCAGTCGTTAGAGTAAAATGATTATGCCCTGTAATAGACTGAAACCAGTCTAAGCAACCACAGTAAACAGCAGGTTAAGAAATGAGAGTGTGGTGGGGGTGGGGGAGATATTTTCAAAGAGTTCTTAATATTGCGCAAATTTGGCTTAAGTTTAAAGAATCTGGCACAAACAATATCAATTTGGCGAAAGTGGTGGCGAAAGAAAAAAATATCCAAGAGCTAACCCTGGTGGTGGTGAAAATTTTATGATAATTCTGGACATTTTCAAAACAAGTAATCATTTTAGTCCCTCATGGGAACTGCCTCACCAAAACAGTTCTTATTAAAGTTGCAGCAAATGAGCTACAATACAACAAAACCAACAAAGTGCTATGTGCGCCCGTCAAAGTCAAAGTCTCAGATCAGTCTGGGCATCCACCCAGTCATGATCAGATTCTTTGCTGTTAGCATAGAGGTAGTTTTAGACCCTTAGCTACCCTTTTAGCACACAGCAAAGACTTTGATCAGATTGCGGGGATGCTTAGCTGAGTGTTTGCATGGAGACGGGTCGTATTATGTCGTGGCCTCCATCCGTCTGTCCGTCCGTTTGTCTGTCCGTCCATTAACTTTTTGTGTCTGCTCCATATCTCCTTAACGCCTAGGAAGATTTTTTTGAAACTTGGGTCAAATGTTTGCCTTATTGAGACGATATGCAGAATTTATATTTCAACGATGTCCGACAAAGGTCAAGGTCACAGAGGTCAAAGGTCAAAATGTAACATTTCGTGTCCGCTCCATATCTTGAAAACCGTTCAAGATTTCTTCATGAAAGTTTGTACAAATGTAAGCACCATCAGTCAATGTGCAGAGTAAAAGAACCATAAGCCTGTTCTCAGATTTGACAGAATTATGTCCCTTTGTATTTTTGGTATACTAATTTCATATAAGCTTTAAGGTTTCTTCATGAAAGTTTGTATAAATATAAAGCACTACAGATGATTGGCAGAAAAAGAACCATAAGCCTTCCTTCAGTTTTGACAGAATTATGTCCCTTTGTATTTTTTGTATATATATATAGTAATTTCATATATGAGCCGCGACACGACAAAACCAACAATGTGGTTGTGCGCCCAGCGCAGACTCAGATCAGCCTGGGCATCCGCCCAGTCTGATCAGAGTCTTCGCTGTCCGCATGGATGTAGCTCAGTCCCTTAGCTACCCTTTAAGCTCTTAGCGAAGAGTCTGATCATACTGGGCGGATGCCCAGGCTGATCTGAGTCTGCGTAGGGCGCACAACCTCATTGTTGGTTTTCTCGTTTCGCGGCTCATATCTTGATTATCTTGATGCCACAGCAGTCAGATGTTGTAGCTAAAAGTATGCTGTATTGCCGTAATGTTTCTGCAGGTGGAGCAGACCCAGCCTGATACTGGAATGTACTCTGCTAAGGGACGACGCAAGATGTTCAGGAACTACGCCATCTGCAGGGAGCTTGAAACAGGTAAGATATCTATTTTGCCTCATGTGAAGCATTTAACCAGAATACGGTATGGGAAATTGAAAGTAATCCACTTTCATGGCCTTGCAATGTCTTGGGGGTGATGGTTTGACTGTTACCCATAATGGCATGTTGTATAACAAATATGAGCCACGACCCAAAAAGTCGACAAAGTGGCATGTGCTTCTGGTGAAGACTCAGATCAGCCTGGGCATCCGCCCAGTCTGATCAGAGGCTTTGCTATGCGCTTAAAAGGTTGCTAAGGGTCTAAGCTACCTCCATGCCAACAGCAAAGACTGATCAGACTGGCCAGATGTCCAGGCTGATCTGAGTCTTTGCTGGGTGCACATGCCTCTTTGTTGGTTTTCTCATGTCACAGCTCATGTATCCAATAGGAGCCACAGCATGATAGCATTGTTTGAATTTTATTACATGTTTTATGTACGCTATTTGAGAGGGTGGCACAGTTAGGTAAAAGCTAGTCTCCAGTGTTGCTCTGTTTTCATTGATGAAATAATATGTACATAGCATGCAGAAGACATTAGAACATACAGTGCAGTCAACTCTAAATATCTCAGAGTTAAAGTTCATCTCAAACTACTGACATTCAAAGTAAATTTTCTTGTTCTAGAAAATTTTTACTGTAAGATGTTAGTACCGAGTGGTATGAAATCAGAGGAGTTGAAATGTAAAGAAAAATAGGAAATGTGTCCATACCATATTATTTGGTAGAAGAGGGTACTTTGTGATATCAGTATTTGAGACAATGAATCAACTGTATGTAGACATGTGTTCAACTAAGGAGAAAACTGAGCTATCATAAAATATATGACAACTGATGCCAAGGCCTGTCAAAAGAACATGATTTATTAAAAAGTGCCAGATAATCATACAACACGCCGACAAATTAAAATACATCTATAAAGGGAACATAATTTTTCTTTCCTAAAATTCAAGCACATGAAAAAAATAAGCGCACGAAAGAATAATTTGCATGGTTACAAAGATATCCAAAATACGCATGTATACAACCAACTCAGAAAGAATACACTGCAATTTGACCTATTGTTAACAAGGGGCTTTACATTTGCTTAAAAGTTCTTAATGATTGTCATTGGATATAATCACAGCATTGTATTGAAAATAGTGCTAGGATGAGGAGCATTTTTGGAGGCCCAGTGCCCAGAGATAAAGGGTTAACAGGGATTATTAAGGGATAGTTTTCCATATTTTTTTATAAAAAACATATGTTGTTACCCCTCATTAGAACCATCTCGCTGAGATGGTTCTGATGAGGGGTAACAACATAGGTTTACACATTGAAATACAGTAAAAAATGTCCTAGAATTATCCTCAGAAACCCACATTATCTGGAGCTCTGGCCTCTGGGTCCCTGTCCCTATTGTACATGATAACCTTCTGTATTTCAGTGACAGATGACACAGAACTGATACAGTACTCAGTAGATGAACTGCTGCAGATGGGAACCAGTCCACTAAGTAGAGAAGTGCCTGAGACGTGGAGCTACCTAGTGGCAATTTATCCAGACATCTGCTTGAAGGATGTAAGTTACCATGGCTACCTAGCAACTAAGTATTTCATGTGAAACATAGAATGCCAAAGGCAGAAAATAGTGGAGAGATTTTTTTCTTTTCTTCTTCCAAACATACATTATATTAGTTTACTTCTTTGGAAAGTTTTAATAATTCCTTTTCAAGGATTTAAACAACCATTATATAGTCTGTTTGCTCCCAAATGCAAATGGCATTCCCAATATTTTCTCAAAATTGGTGAGAAGTAGAAGATTTTCGACTTGCTTATTCTATTTCATCCTATACGTAACAAAATCATAATTTTGCAGGAATGTGAGGTTTTGCATAAAAAAGTTTCTATACAAAAACAGGACCTAAAAGATGTCATTTTCACCTTTTAATTGCAAGGGAGTAAAAGGGGAGTAAAAGTTGGCTGTTGGAATTCCGGTTTAGTTTTACGTGTTAGAGCATGTGACCAATATATGCTATCCCTAGAACAAAATTTGCGTAATTAATTGAAATTTTATTCTGAATCCATTTTTGTCTCGCCTGCGAAGCAGAGGCGAGACTATATGTATGGCTTTTCCGATGTCGGCGGCGGCGGCGGCGGCGTAAACTTTTTTTCTACTTTCTGTTTCACCCATATATTATCAAATGTTAAAACATACAATTTTTACTTGCAAAATAATATAATAGTTCAATGTTACAACATAGTATCACCTGACTAGTGATACCATGCGATATGCGTGCGGACAGGTGAATACATTTTACTGTTTCATTCTTATACGCCCACACCTGTAGTAAACAACAAGTTTACGCTATTGCCTATCAACAATATTTTGGCTGTTCTAACAATCATACAACACCCTTTAGTGAAACTGTTCAGTTTTTGCATTACTGTCAATGGAAAATATTTTACAAAAGCATCCAAAAATTTGGACTTTCCGTATTTTGTTATGTATAGTCATAGGAATCATTAGGACATAAGAACATTTGATGGAACTTTCATCGTTTTCGAGAAAATAAGCAAAACTCTGTTTGCTCTTGGGAGCAAACGGACTATACATGTATCTGCAACATCACTCAGTCATCATTAATTTCAATCTTCCTGTAGCAGGCACTGTCTCATTCCAAATCAAATTCACAAAGTAGGAAAAAAAGTTTGATAGCACTTCTAGAAGTTAGATCTCAGTTTGATTGCAGTTCTAGATGCTTATATATATGTACTTAATATCCTCAAACTGTGTAAACTGTTTGTCTGATATTCTGCTGCAATCTGATAGACATTCCATCCAACCCCAACCCAACTCACCCCCTCCATTCAGGTGTGCTAAAATCACAGACCTTGTACTTTGTGGATTGTAATTTAACCCACGTTTTGGGCTATATGATGGATGACTTGACAGTTTTATGTCCTTTTCAACAGTATTTCAGTCATATCAGGACTGACCAGTGCAACAACAACTTAGCATGTGAAATAGTCCCACAAACAAAACCTCATTGTTGATTTCCCACAATAAGTCCGTGAATTCACCTTACAGTTCATCAAGAGATGCATACCTGTTTAAAGTAGCTTTGGGAAGGTGAATTGTGGTAAAATTAGGGCAATACTATGTTTTTCGCAAATGATATTAGCACACAAAGTTTTGATTATACCCCCGGTATACGAAGTATATAGGGGGTATATAGTTTTTGGTCTTTCCGTTAATATGTTTGTGTGTGCGTGTATGTTAACATTTTTTCTGTCACAGATTTCTCAAGAACCACTTAAGCTAGGACTTTGAAATTTGGTACAAATGTTGGGTAGGACTAGTTGTACTGTGTAAGAGAGAATCAGCCTTCTGCTGCTTATCAGTCCCTTTGTTTATCCATTTTTTCTTTCTCTCCAATTAATTTTTTGTCACAGATTTCTCAGGAACAGCTATAGCTAGGACTTTGAAATTTTGTACAAACGTTGGGTATGACTAGTTGTACCGTGTAAGAGAGAATCAGCCTCTTCCTGCTTATCAGTCCCTTTGTTTGTCCATTTTTTCTTTCTCTCCAATTAAATTTCTGTCACAGATTTCTCAGGAACCACTAAAGCTAGGACTTTGAAATTTGATACAAACATTGGGTATGACTAGTTGTACCGTGTAAGAGAGAATCAGCCTTCTGCTGCTTATCAGTCCCTTTGTTTATCCATTTTTTCTTTCTCTCCAATTAATTTTTTGTCCCAGATTTCTCAGGAACCGCTACGTCTAGGACTTTGAAATATGGTATAAATGTTGAGTATGACTACATTGTAGTTGTACTGTGTAAGAGGGAATCAGCCTTCTCCTGCTTATCAGTCCCTCTGTCCATTTTTTCTTTCTCTCCAATTAAATTTTTGTTACAGATTTCTCAGGAACGTCTACAGCCAGGACTTTCAAATTTGGTGTAAACCTTGGGTATGACTAGTTGTACTGTGTAAGAGAGAATCAGCCTTCTCCTGCTTATCAGTCCTTTTGTTTGTCCATTTTTTCTTTCTCTCCAATTAATTTTTGGCACAGACTTCTCAGGAACCACTAAAGCTAGGACTTTGAAATTGGGTACAAATGTTGGGTATGACTAGTTGTACCATGTAAGAGAGAATCAGCCTTCTCCTGCTTATCAGTCCCTTTGTTTGTCCATTTTTTCTTTCTCTCCAATTATTTTTTGTCACAGACTTCTCAGGAACCACTAAAGCTAGGACTTTGAAATTTGGTACAAATGTTGGGTATGACTAGTTGTACCATGTAAGAGAGAATCAGCCTCTTCCTGCTTATCAGTCCATTTGTTTGTCCATTTTTTCTTTCTCTCCAATTAAATTTTTGTCACAGATTTCTCAGGAACTACTACAGCTAGAACTTTGAAATTCGGTACAAATGTTGGGTGTGACTAGTTGTACTGTGTAAGAGAGAATCAGCCTCTTTCTCATATCATTCCCTTTGTTTGTCCATTTTTTCTTTCTCTTCAATTAAATTATTGTCACAGATTTCTCAGGAACTGCTTCAGCTAGGATTTTGATATTTTGTACAAACATTGGGTATGACTAGTTGTATCATGTAAGAGAGACTCAGCCTTTTCCTGCTTATCATTCTCTTTGTTTGTCCACTTTTTCTTTCTCTCCAATAAAATTTCTGTCAAAGATTTCTTAGGAACCACTTTAGCTAAGATTTTGAAATTTGGTACAAACGTTGTGTATGACAAGTTGTACTGTGTAAGAGAGAATCAGCCTCCTGCTTTTCATTCCCTTTGTTTGTCCATTTTTTTCTTTCTCTCCAATTACCTTTTTGTCACAGATTTCTCTGTTCTCATGAGAGCCACAGTCTTCAAATTTTGTATACATCATGAGAATGGCCATATATATTGCTGGGAAGAAAATCAAGATGCTAAGATTTCTTTTGGCCTTCTTTTTCTTTTTTCTTTTTCCCATCTCTCACTCCAATGCAATAAATGGGAAAATTTATGGAAAAAAATTCTCAGATTGGTATGTTATTAGGTTTACATCTAGCTTTAAACTGATTAGTTGACATCATTGGGATGCTGCTGCTGACTTTAGGTCAAGGTCGCTGACATAGAAGTTTATGTAAACTTACGTTGAAATTTTGTGTTAAATTTGTATATTTTTTGGATAACATAATTTGCATTTATTTTAATGGAACTTTTTGGTATTTGTCTATAGGCCTTTCACTGGATTTGTAATAGATTGTCCATCTGTCTGTCTGTTAGTTAATATTTGCTTGTATTAAATGTGTTTTTATTTTGCGGTGGTGCTGGCCGGGGGTATACGTGAGCCCCTGCTCACATGCTCTAGTTTTATATGTACTAGAACACTTAACAAATGTTCGTCTATGACAGTCTAAAGCTAACAATGCTTTGAACAAATGAGTCCATACTGCTTAGCTGCCTGCTGTAAGTCTATTACTGTAAGCAAAGGCTGATTTGCAGTGCTCAAGGTAAGAAGGGATAAGAGAGGTAATTATTTCTCCATTGAAACATATGTTGTGACCCATCATTAGAACCGTCTCTACATATCTTGTGACCCATCATTAGAACTATCTCATAGAGACGGTCCTAATGATAGGTCACAACTTATGTTTCAATGGAGAAATATTGGAAATTTTCCCTAAATTTCCTTTAGCTGGGCCGCGTGGTGCAGTCGGTAGCGCGGCTGACTCATGAGCCAGAGATCCCGGGTTTGATACCCGGTCCGGCTGAATACTTTAATTTCTCCTTCCAGTGATTCAAGAAGGGCAGTTGTCAGTTACTGGCAAAAGTATGTGCACTTAGCACTGGTTAACCGCTTAGGAGGTCTAAGCCTGCCCAGGAATAGTGTGGTTAGGTTAACTGACCATCCCGACATGACCAAAGCTGTTCACCATGGACGTAAAGCAATAACACATACCTCCCTGTTACCCTTTCTTATCTGGAGCTCTGAGTTTTGTTCCATTATGTATGCTCACTGTGACAGTTGTTGAAATTGTATCTTGCAGGTAACCAAGTTCTTTGATGTAGAAAAGTATCGTGAAGAGAGAGAATATGTTATGGAGAACTACCTAGTTAGAGATGTCAGTCGAGTGATCAACAACAGACAGGGCTCGCTTACAGACTCAAACAACAGGTAGGCTATGTTGGAATGTTTGGACAACAGCACCTCATGCCAGAATTATACTGAGTTAGAGTTGTCAGAAATCATGCCTGAAGCTTATGATCCATTTTACAACATACAGTTATTGACCATACTGATCAATCACACTGTCAAGTCTTACAGTAGTCTTATTCTCTGCCTGACATCACATCATGTCCAGTGCCTCAATAGTAACAATTGTTTTATTATGTAATCAAACAAACTTATGCATTGTCTTTATTGGCAATTGAAATTTGCTATTAGTAATTAGGATACTGTAAATTTGCCTAAATTTTGGAGCAAAAAAAATCATTAACTTTCCATTTGGGACAAATGGAAAATAAATCAATTTTAGATGTCCCAATACTTAAGCACATTACGGTACATGGACATCAAGGTTGGTCACTGATATACAGTGAATACAAAAATCTGCATAAAATGCTGAACTTTCCAAAGCATAGCAGATGCCTTCTTTATGTTATCAACAACTTAGGAGTCCAAAATACATAACTCGTTGATGCAAAAATGACAGGTTGTATGGATCCTGATCAAGATAGTTTAGTCTGATTTGTAGGAGCAGTTGGATCAGGCAGTGCACTATTACCTCAGCCATGCCCCAATGTTATAAAACTTTTTCCATGCTCAACTCAGCTGAGCATAGAATTTAACTTGCTAATGAATAGCAAATTGTTGATAAGAACAGTTGTTTACTTGCTCAGTTTAGCTGAATATGAAATTTTTTCTGCTTATGATTATGAAAATGCCAACATAAGTTGGCATTTTCATATTTATCAGCAGAGAAAATTTCATGCTCAGCTGAGTTGAGCATGAAAAAAGTTTTATAACCTCAGGGCCATGTCTCTTCAAGTACACATATTTGAAAGTGTAAAACACTTAACATATGCAGTATAAAATTTTGCTATTTATTGAATTTACTGTCTCCTGGAATGCAATTCCTTGTGAATGATGGTCCTTGGACATATCGCAAGTAAACAATTCTGGTTCAGATTCTGATATACTGCTGTGGTGTAGATTAATTTTGATGTTTTATACCATGGCTGTTGATAAGAAAACTTGATGTAAATTTGTAACAATTTTTCTAACTTTGCTATTTAACTATACATTGTGGCATCTATTAGAATTGCCTCAGTGAGGCCATTCTGATTGGATGCCACCCTGCATAGTTTAGTGGATCAGTAGAAAAATTAGATAGTTATCAGGTACTCCTTTTTACCTAAACATCTGTTATGCTCTGCATATGTAAATGTATTTAAATTATGACTTATTTCAGGGCTCTTTGCCTTAACTGCCAGTATCTGCAAAATTCTGTAGCTACCAAATATATATGTTTTACAGTTTATGCAGTCTTCTTTTCATAATTCTTTTGCAGGCAAGACAAAAGCAAACCATTTGGGTTTCAAAGAAGTATCTCCATGCCAACAGGAAATGGTACTCAGTCTTCATTTTCGGCCATGGAAACATCATCAGTGACTGAGAACCAGTCAGGATTTGGTACTCGATCTCATGGCTTTGGACAACCTGGTCAGCAGCAGGGTTTTAGACCAAACGGGTTTGGAAATCAAGGTGACAATGGAACCAGACCCAGGGCTTTTGGAAACCCTCCACAACAGGAATTGAAGAAGACTTTTGGGAGTTCTGACCTTGACACAAAATGTGATATCAGTGTAAGAAGTAACGGTTTGTCGAGAGTGTTCTCGGATAGTGGCAGCATTATTGATACAGGGTACCTAAAACTTGGAGAAGAGAACACAGATCCTCAGAGTATTGTTTCTGAGAAGTCTCTAGTTAATCCTTCAAATTCAAATTCTTGTTTTGCTGGAAATAAGTCTCGGAATTACAGTGAGCTTCTGTCAACCAGAGAGCAGAGTGGTTCTCCAGAAGAGGAATTTTACATGAACAGACACCTTCCAGAACAGTGTCCTTGGTAAAACTTGTTGCTGAGACATTCAGGAGCTTGGTCATTGGTAAACAGATGCTGTGGGAATAGACGACAAAAGACTACTCAAACATGTGACAAAGTTATTGGTTATCCAGGCCCCAAGGTTATAAAACTTGAGTACATTCTCAAACTCAAAATAAAGCACTCTGATTGGCTGCTTCCGAGCAGCACATGCTCGGAAGCAGCCAATCAGTGTGCTTTATTTTGAGTTTGAGATTATACTCAAGTTTTATAACCTCGGACCCTGATCTGTAGAGAATAAAAAGAGTGCTGTACAGAGCTACAGATAAGAAGCTGTAACAGGGATAATTCTGAGATAATTTTTTGTTATTTATCAACAAAAACATGTATTGTGACCCCTCATTAGAACCATCTCAGCGAGACGGTTCTAATGAGGGGTAGCTAGGTATGTTTTTATGGAAAAATAAGGAAAATCTCTAAATTGTCCCTGTTTCCCCTTCTTATATGGAGCACTGCTGTAGATATGCAAGTATTCTTTTTAGGAGTACTGTGGATAAGAATGGGTTGTTAAGGATAATTTAGGGATAATTTTTAATATTTCTTCATGAAGATAGATTTTGGCTCTTTATTGGTCTTCTGTAAGTGTCTTGCCAAGATGGTTGTAATGAGATGCCACAATTCATTTGTATAATTATGTTCTAGTTGAGAAATGAGAAAAAACTTTCTCAGAATTATCCTCAAAACCACACCTTATCTGGAAATCAGATTAAGGGTAGAAATCCCAAGTCATGTGACCAGGGAATGTGCTGATCAGCATGGGCATTCAGATGTAGTTTAATTCTGTATACCTCTATATGAACCATCTAGTCAGTGTAGAGAGAACAGAAGAGTGTACTGTATAAATTGTAGAATATAGTAGAATATAGTTTGAGAAGTTCAAAAAAAAAGAAGAAAAAAAATCTCCTACTTATGCACAATCATACGAAAATCTGAATAAACAGGCTCAATAAAGAAGCAAAAAAAAAAAATTGGGATGGGGAGGGGAGGGCAGGAGAGGGGAGAGAAAAAAAAATCTAATTTTTCTTTTTGTGCAAAGCTTGACATAATGTGCATTTAAACGAAAAGGCATCAAAAATGTAAGGGCACTTAAGACATAACAAAATTGCTGTAAATAGGTCCTGATACATAAATAGAATTGCTATAATTATGACAATAAAGATAAAAAAAGGAAAAAACATAAAAATAAAAAAAAGAACAAAAGAAAAAACACAATAAAATTTATTGCTCAAATAGTTATTTTAGTTGGTGTGTATTAAAGCACTGTACTACATCAGCATTTTCATGTTAGTGTCTGTATCCGACTTCAGGCTAAATTTGGTGGTTCACGTTGTAAATATGATGGGAAAGGGCAAGGTAAGCAAGCTATCTCCAGTGATCTCCCCAGACTGTTAAGGCATGTCGCTTGCAACATGCCTTCTTCTTCAAATTACCTTTGCAACATGCCTTAATTTTCAATGAAAACTTATAAAATACTACAGTAGAACTTCATTGGGTCGAACAGGCTTGGGACCATGAAAATTAGTTCCCGCCAAGGGTAGTTCTAGCCATCCAGGGTTAGTTTCCATATAAAGTGACTTCTAGGGACCAAGAAAAGAGTTCTAGCCAGGTAGGGTGAACGAGCCATCAGGGTTCTAGCCATTGAAGTTCTGCTATACTATTTTCATTTCTCAGCCAGTAAAGTTGTTTTAAACTCATTGAGGATCATCAATAAATCATTTATAATGGAAATTTAGGCTAATTTTGACAAAGCGTTGCTACGTTTAGGAATTCAAAAATTAATCAACAAGTCGAGATCTGATTTTTGTGTTAAATGCAACATGCCTTCTGAAATTTCTGGGGAGAACACTGTATCTCCTTTGTGGACAGGTCATGTCATTGACTGTGTTACTTTAAGTCTGACAAATCATATCTTTCTGGTATTGAACTGTAGTGGGATGTTTTAGCATCTTGTTATCATGATCTATACCATAAGTAGGGGTTTGGGGTGATAACTGGGGATACTCTCAGTAGTGTTGGGAATCAGACTGGAAAATCACAATCGATTATCGGAAGAGTTAAACCGATTGATTATCGATTGTACAATCGGATATCCTGTCAGCCAAGTCAACCAATATATAATGATAGCTAACGCTCCATAAAAGTCTAAATCTGTACTTATCCACGAAAATAAAGAGCATTATGCACAGAAAAGAGCATTAGACATCATTACTCCTTTGGCAGCAGCTAATTTTTGTGCCAGGCATATTTCATTGGCAGATAGAAAGCAGTGAATGTGATCATACTGGCTAGCAGCTGAATCTTGCGACAGATGAGGGCAACATACCTATGCACTATAATGCTATCTTAGATGGCCATAGCAGTACTGTATATATATTTTTTTCTTTTATTTCTGCCAGCACTGACTGACAATAACAACAGACACAGTTGCCATTGTTGGTAAAATCTTTCTTCTCAAAGTATTCACCTTTTCAGATAGGTCCTTATGCAGTATACATTGAGACAACTAAGAAGTCACTAAACCTGCCCCTCTTAGAGGCCTTATAGATGACCAAAAATTGAAAGTGTAACCATCTGAACTTTTTTAAAATCAGTAAAAGCTAAGGACTATTTGGAATCAGGGTCTATACATGTTATTAACAGCAATCTCAAACTTTTAGCCAAAGGTTGTAATGGTCAGAGTCTCAAAACGCTTGTTTCGTTTTCATATAATCCAGAGTGGGTGGGGGGTATCAATACACACAATCTTTATTTGCGTATGTTTTTTGCATAAAATGCATATGACAGATGTCATATCCAGGTTAGATTTTGTGTCTGGTCCCTCTTTTATCTTTCTGAAGCAAAAATAAACCCCAAATCGGGATTTGCTCTTCCCTGTATAGGGAAAAAGCTCCATGTCCGGCTCTGATTCTTATTAGGACGCCATGACAGTCGTGTTTGAATTACTTCCCTTTAAATGCACAAAAACAACCAGAAATGAACCGAAACTCACCAAACGGTCTGTGCGACGTTTTTTGACCTAGTGACTTTGTTTACAATCGATAGTCACAAAATTACAATCGATTGTCGCCGACGTGAGCCTGAACGATTAGTTTTCGATGTTCAGCGACTATCGGGACAACACTAACTCTCAGTTAATTTTCCTTTAAACGAGCTGCAAAACGACATGACCAACAAAGTGGCATATGCACCAGCGAAGACTCAGATCAGCCTGGGCATCTGCCCAGTCTGATCAGAGTCCTTGCTGTCCGCATGGAGCAAGCTTAGATCCTTAGCTACCCTTTAAGCACACAGCAAAGATTGATCAGACTGGGCAGATGCCCAGGCTGATCTGAGTCTTTGCTGTGCGCACAACCACATTGTTGGTTTTGTTGTGTTGCAGCTCATATAATGTGGCCTTATCATTGAAACTATCTCAACCATCTGAACCACTTTTTGAGGCAGTTTGGTATGGGGCCACAACATACATATTAAAGAAATGAGAAAAATTCTCCACTCAGTTGTCACCCAGTACCTTCTCTCATCTACAGCTCAGTATGAGATTTGAGCCGCGACACGACAAAACCAACAAAGTGGTGGTGCGCCCAGTGCAGGCTCAGATCAGCCTGGGCATCCATCAAGTCTGATCAGACTCTTTGCTAAGCACTTACAGGGTAGCTAAGTGTCTAAGCTACATGAGCACAGCAAAGACTGATCAGAATAGGCAGATGCCCAGGCTGATCTGAGTCTGCGCTGGGCACACAACCACTTTGTTGGTTTTCTTGCGTGGTGGCTCAATTGTTATTTAGCTACGATCTGTTGTGCTTTTTTTCCCTGTTCAAAGGAACCCACAAAATCTAGATCAGTCTCACAAGATTGATCTAGATTTATTTTAGCAAGGAAAATAAAAACAAAAGACAATAACGTTAATTGATTAGACCAACGGACACATCTGGGGGCATTTTGGAGGTGGAAAATTTCCCTGTCCCATGGTAATTTAGAATCCTTATGTATACCTAGTCACATTTTGAATTGCATTCCAGGAGACAGCAATGTGATAATTTGATTTAAAAATGTGCCATTATGTTTAGCTACTGCTGATGTACTGTATGGAGCCCTGCATACGTGGGGCTTTGCTGATAATTTTTGGTTGTCATTTTTCTCTATCTCCTTAGTTATGTGATGACCATTGCTTTAGATAAGAAGGGGTACAGGGATAATTTAAGGATGATTTCCATATTTCTCCATAGAAAGATAAGTTGTGACCCTTCATTAGAACCATGCTTAAGTATTAGGACACCTAAATCCATTAATTTTCTATGTGTTCCAAATGGAAAATATATGGATTATAGGTATCCCAATATTTAAATACATTAGGGCATATTCTCATTGCTTCAGGTTAGAAGGGGTACCAGGGATAATTAAGGGATAATTTCCATATTTCTCCATAGAAACATAAGTTGTGCTATCTCCATGAGATGTTTCTAATACGGGATCACAACATGTGTTGTCATGGAGAAGAGAGCAATATCTCAGAATTATGCTCAAAACCCCATCTCATCGGGGGATCTGGGGCCGTATTCATAAAACAACTTAAGTGGTTGCTATGCTGTTGCTAAGGCTAAATTTCTTTGAAGGAGATTCCCTACAACTATGAAATTTGCTCTGGAGGAACAGTCTTACAAAGACTGTTCCTCTCGACCAAATTTCATAGTTGTAGGGAATCTCCTTTATAGCCTTAGCAACCGCATAGCAACGCCTTAAGTGGCTCTATGAATACGGCCCCTGGATAGGTGGGACTTCTATGATAATTTTGGAATGATTTTTACTCTCTGTTTCTTTAAATAGGTTATGACGACTCCTCAGAACTTTTTCAATAAATGAGGGGCCACAACATATTGTTGAGACAGAACATTTATAGAAGATTTCTGAAAATCATCTAAGAATAATCAAAAGTTATCTGCACATTTTTTAACCTACTCAAAACTTACACCTGTTATATTTAAATAGTGTCTTCCCAAGTTGCCATTCAATATTTGATATAATTCAGCAAACTTAACCATATCATAATTCTGACAGCAAATTTAACCATATCAAGTCTGTGTTCCCTTGTGTTTATGTTTATTATTATCAACTGGCTGCAAATACTGTATAATATGTGTACAGTTTATATTTCTGTGCATTTTTTCTTTCTTTGCATTTGCATTCTAATAACTGTTAAAACAGTGCAATATAAGCCACTACCTAAAAGTGTGGATTATATAACACAGAGTTCTAGATAAGAGGGAGTATTTGGTGATGATTAGGGATAATTTTTGTTAATAATGCATAGATACGTATGTTGTGACCCCTCATCTGAACGGTCTCATCGAGACGGTTCAGATGAGGGGTCACAACATATGGTTTCAATGAGAAATAAGAAAAATTATCCTTAATTATCATCAAATACTCCCTCTTATCTAGAGCTCTGCCTTGTGAGCAGCTTTCTGCAGAGGTTCAGATAAGGTGATGTGAGGCAATTTCTTTTCTCTCTCCAAAAACATGTGAGCCGCGACACAAGAAAACCAACAATGTGGTTGTGAGCCCTGCGCAGACTCAGATCAGCCTGGGCATCCATCAGATTTGATCATACCCTTTGTTACATACTAAAAGGGTAGCTAAGGGTCTAAGCTACCTCCATGCAGACAGCGAAGACTCTGATCAGACTGGGCGGATGCCCAGGCTGATCTGAGTCTGCGCTTGGCGCACAACCACATTATTGGTTTTGTCGTGTGGCGGCTCATGTAATGATCCCTCATTAGAACTGCTGTTCTAATGAGGGGCCACAGCACACATTTTTAGTGAGAGATATTAGGAATTAGCTAAGACTAACCATCTCACAGAGCTCCAGATATGGTGGATTTTTGAGGATAATTCTATGATAACTTTTCATATTTTTCCATGAAAATACATGTTGTGTCCCTCATTAGAACCATCTTGGCAAGACGGTTTTAATGAGGGGGCACAGCATGTTTTTATGGAGAAATATGGAAAAATTTTCCCTGGTACCCCTTCTTATCTGGAGCACTGGAGAAATAATAGAAATTATCCAAGACTTGCCATTTCATCTTATCGACATGTCAGGGTTGGAGGTTATAAAACTTGAGAATAATCTCAAACTCAAAATAAAGCGCACTGATTGGCTGCTTCCGAGCATGTGCTCGGAAGCAGCCAATCAGTATGCTTTATTTTGAGTTTGAAAATAAAGCACACTGATTGGCTGCTTCCGAGCATGTGCTCCGAAGCAGCCAATCAGTGTGCTTTATTTGAGTTTGAGAATGTACTCAAATTTTATAACCTCGGGGCCTGTCTATTATATTATGTGCATTTACTGTTATTTACATAGCATTTTATCAATATAGAACTCAAAAATATGGTGATATGTCTGAGGTAACTGAAGTTCCTTCTCTGTGAAAAGAAAAGACCCCTTTTTCAGAAGGGTTTTCTCATTAAGGGAAGCAAACAGGAAGTCACAGAAGTTGTTCCCCTTTTGTAAGAATGGTTTATGGTTTGTTGAGAATTAACAGAAATTACAAGAAGCATTAACTTTGTTTACATAGAATACACAGTAAAGATGGTGCCATATTACGCAGTGTTTGCACGCTGTGGATTAACTGATACTTTAAGTGTTTGGGGGCTTATGGGTATACTGCCATAGTTTTCCACCTTTTTTACAAACAGTAACAACCTTCGTGACTTCTTTTGTGCTTCCCAGACCGATGATGGCCTTCGAAAATTGGTCTACTCTTAAAAGAAAGAATTTGCTGCTAATGTAACTGATTCTTGTCTTCAGGAGTTGACCCCTATTACAAAGGGAGGAAAAAATGAAAATGGCAGAGTTGCTCCCCATGAAGTCATGTTAAGTGTCAAAGTTAGCATTGTGTCATTTATAAACTTGAGCATGCAATTAGTTGTGGATGAAGCATGACAGCTGTAAAGTGTAGACTAGGACATTTTTTAACTAAAGCTTATTTTCGTTTATTTCCCTCTTATCTAGAAGTGTGCATCCAATGCTTTCATTCTGAAATTAAGGCCTCGTTTACACAAGCAAAGTTTCTATGACAAAGTAGGTTTACCACAGAAAAATTTGCTTGTGTAAATGCCAAAATATGACAATGTTTCTTTGACAAATATATATGGTAAAGTTACTTCGATAAATTAAATTTGTCCGTGTAACTTTGCTAAAGATTATGTAGCAAAGAGCTTTGCTATAAGCATGGAAAATGTGACAAAGATTTTGTTTCATTGCTGCAGGTAACTTTGATGAATAATATTTGGTCGTGTGAATGCTGCAGCAAATATTTCATTGCCAAAGTTTATGCCACAAAGATTATATGGCACATTTTCTTTAACAAATAATTTGCTCCGTTTAAACCCAAAATGTTTGTCATACTTTCTTTGTTTTTGTGACATAGAAACTTTGCTCGTGTAAACGCGGCCTAAAGCGACTTCAAAACCTTGTAGACCAATTTGAAAACTAGAGGACCTCAAAAACCATTTGATCAGTTTGAAAAATAGTTGATCACTTTACACTGGCAAGGTGCTATTTCATATTATTTTATTGAGAAAACGGATTTAATTTTTCTCAAATATACATGTATAGTGTTAGTAAAAATTTTTATCAACCTCAAGTCAAATGCTGCCTAAATGCACAAGCATGCATATGGCTCTTATTTAGGGCATTACATTATACAGGGTAAGATGGAAAAATGCATTTTATGGACAGACTGTGAATGTAAACAGGCTGTTCAGGTTATGTACAATTCACATGTGCCAAAAGGTCTGTAAGTACACTGCCATCTTTTTATGCCCCCAACTTCGGAGAAGTTGAGGGGGCATATTGGTTTGGGCCTGTCCGACAGTTCGTCCGTCTGTCTGTCCGTAATGCTTTTAAGCAGCTTGGAAACTCAAGAACCCCTAATGCTAGGATCTTGAAATTTTATATGTGGCATCTACATGAAAAATAAGCAGACACGTATTTTTCTTTTTTCCACTGGTCATGTATTTCTAGAGTTATGCCCCTTTTTCGACTTAGTGCATTGTAAGCCTATGGAACCTTGTTAGCAAAATATTTCTAGAACCCCTGATGCTAGGATCATGATTTTTTGCAGGAAGGCTTTGCCTATGGAGTAGATGAACTGATTAACTTTTGAAAAAATATCGTAAATTTTTACCGAGTTAAGCCTCTTTTTCAACTTAGCACATTGTAAGCCTATGGAACCTTGTTAGCGAAATATCTCAAGAACTACTGATGCTAGGATCATGATATTTTGCAGGAAGTCATTGCCTATGAAGTAGATGAAGTGATTAACTTTTGAAAAAATATTGTGAATTTTTGACCGAGTTATGCCCCTTTTTCAACTTAGCGCATTGTAAGCCTATGGAACCTTGTTAGCAAAATATCTCAAGAACCCCTGAAGCTAGGATCATGATATTTTGCAGGAAGACATTGCCCAAGGTGTAGATGACCTGATTAACTTTTGTAAAAAAGTTGTTAATGTTTGACTGAGTTATGCCCCTTTTTCAAGTTAGTGCATTTAAGCCTATGGAAATTTGTTAACAAAATATCTTGAGAGCCTCTGATGCTAGGATCATGATTTTTTTGCAGGAAGACATTGTCCAAGGTGTAGATGACCTGATCAACTGTTGAAAAAAAATTGTTAATTTTTGACCGTGTTGAGCCCCTTTTTTGACTTAACATCCAAAGAACTGCTCAAGCTTTGTTCCTTGTATTTGGCATACAGTTACAGACTAAGATGTAGATGAACCGGTTAATACCCCTTTCTGACTTATAAATTATGGGATGAACCCTCTTTAGAGGCAAGCATAAGGTTGGGGGCATAGTGTTTCATAAACACATTTTCTAGTTCTGCAATTGTTTCAAAGCTGGAACAACTTTTGTGACTTCTTGTTTACTTCGATGGACACTGAACCCTTTCAAAATGGGGTTTACTCTGAAAGGAAAGAATTTGCTCCTAGGGAAGGATGTCATCATCCAGGGAAGCAAACAGGAAATCACAAAAGTTGTCTCCTTTTGAAAATAATGGTGGAAAAAATGATGATATACCCATACAGCTGAAGACGGGTCTTCTCAGGATGTGGCTTAGAAAGTGTCAAGATAAACTGACTACCGTATTTTTTCGACTACTTGACAGGATTTTTCCCTTCCAAAACAATCCAAAGAATCTAGATCCATCTTATAAGATGGATCTAGATTTTGGGGATTGTTTTAAGAAGGGAAAAATCATCTCATAGGTAACTTCATAAGAATGGCATAGATATTTGGGTTAATTCTATAAAACACTGTTTTATAGCCAAATAAATACGGTACTTCTGTGAAGTTTGTTAGGGAAAGCCCTTACCATGGGGGTATGGAAAGTTATGTTGCATAACTAAAGATTATATTGATTACATAATGTCTTGTAGATATAGGAGGGATATGGTTTTTTGTACTCAAAACTATATACATAAGTTGGTATCCATTATCTTACAGTGCATATGCATTTATTGGTTACTTATATAGTATATCAGCATTTATAAATGAAACAGTCGGTTTGATTTTAGCATTTAAACAATAACTTATAGATTAAGCAGTTCATTCAACATTTATCCCCCTTAAAAGAGAAAACGTAATACTGTATAGTTAAGTGTCCCAGAGCTTGAGATAAGATGGAATTTTGATGATAATTCTGAGATGTTATGTTAATTAGCATAAAATAATGTTTGTTGCCCCTTATTAGAACCACATCACTATATTTATTCTGCCAGAGCTCTAGATAAGAAGGAGTATTTGATGATAATTTAGGATAATTTTTCTTATTTTTCATCGAAACCATATGTTGTGACCCCTCATCTGAACCGTCTCATCAAGACGGTTTAGAAGAGGGGTCACAACATAAGTTTTTATGCAGAAATAACATAAATCATCACCAAATACTCATTCTTATCTAGAGCTCTGAATTCAGTAACAAAACTTTTTTTTTTTCTCCTCCAAAACAACCCCAAAAATAGATCTTACTTTTTGGATTGTTTTGGAAAGAGAAAACATGAGCCGCGAAACGAGAAAACTAACAAAGTGGTTGTGTGCCCAGCACAGACTCAGATCAGCCTGGCATCAGCCCAGTATGATCAGAGTCTTTGCTGTCCGCATGGAGATAGCTTAAACCATTAGCTACTCTTTAAGCGATAAGCAAAGAGTCTGATGGAACTGGGAGGATGTCCAGGCTGATCTGATTCTTAGCTGGTCACACAACCGCTTTGCTGGTTTTCTCCTGTCGCGGCTCGTATCATAATTGATGTGAGTGAATGACATAATTTGCAACATTTTTTGGGGGGGAGGGGGGGGGGGGGTGAATGTCCCTGTCTTATAGTGGCATAGATATAGAAAGGGGACGCAAGATGTAATTTCTGTGGAGAAATAAATTGCCGTCAAATTATCATCAATAGCTACCTTATGTGATTTCTGGTACTTTGTCATGGAGGGCTTCAGTGCAGTCCTCGATATTAGCTAGCATTTGCATCTAGATAGTTCATTTACCTAGTAAATAGGGCAGTGAAGCTTTTTGTTTGTCAAATTTTGGTTGTTATTTCTAGAGAAGTGTACATGTAGTAAGATTCAGATTTTGTTTTGTTGTAAAGGTGGTATCCACTTTGACCAGTTGATTATTAGGTTATTTCCTTTGGCCAGTACAGGTGTTGGACATAATTTGAGCCATGCCATGTAAAACTGAGGCTTAATGTATCTGTGAACAGCAAGAATTCACATTAGTCTGCTAGCTAGAGCCTTGTGTTGTGGCTATAAATGCCTCTGTGACTATTCCAGGCATTAGCTACCAGCAAAGGCTCTGATCAGACTGTGCAGATTCTTAGACTGGTCAGAGCTTTTGGTATTCCAAAACCACTTTGTTGCATGGTATAGCTCAAATAATGCAGCACTATGAAAATTTTATTATTTGTTCCAAGGCTAAAGTGGTAAAGAAGGGTGACTTAGTTTTGATTTAGAGAATCTTCCTAAAACTAGTCTATAATTGTTATTTTTTGTTGGAATAAAATACAAAAATCACAATTTTATTGTAATTATTTGTTGCCTCCCTTCATTCTTTGAATGGTAATGTTAAGTCAATTCTGAGTAAAGTGAGTAAATAGTTTAACCCCGGATCAGACTTCTGTAAAGCATAGCAGCATATTTAGGGTTGCCATGGCCCAGTAAAAATATTTGTGGAAAAGTCTAGGAATTTTGTGATCTGTATGGGAGGTACGAAAAAGTCAGGAGAAAAATTCAGGGAATTATATGAAAATTAAAGGCTAAGGCTGGGGAGAGGATACACTTTCAGAAAAGATAATCCATGCAAAGAAGTACTTATAACCCTCCTCAATGGGGGCTACTCTTTGAAGTGACCCCACCTTTCAAGTGATACTTGAAGTACTGTTAAGGTGAATATTACCTAATTTTTAGCTCACCTGAGCCAGCGGCTCCGGGGGAGCTTATAGGATGGTAAGGCTCCGTTGTCCGTCGTCCGTCCGTCCGTCGTCCGTCCACACTTTCAAACAACTTCTCCTCTGAAACCGCTGGGCCAATTGTAACCAAATTTCATAAAGAGCCTCCTGGGACCTTAGGAACGAAAAGTTGTTCAAACGGTCCTGGTCACATGACCAACATGGCCGCCATGCCCATATATGGTAAAAACCTGAAAAAATCTTCTTCTCCAGAACCAATAGGTCGATGGTCTTGAAACTTGGTATGTAGCATCGGGTACACGAGTACTACTAAGATTGTTCAAATTATGACCTTGGGTTGACCTTGACCTTTTTTACGGTAAGGTCAAATTTGCTTACTCATGCTTTTATATGGCAAAATGCTGCAACATAAGATATCTTCGAAACTGTTGAAGATTTTGGCCTAAAAATTGGTATATACAGTTGTCTTAATGAGTTCATGAAGAATTATGACTACAAGAGGTCAAGGTCATTCTTTGACCTTTGACCCAGAACTCTCATATTTTGACAATATCAAACAATCTCCTCAAAAACCACTAGGCCAATTGTAACCAAATTTCGTATAGATCCTCCAGGGGTTGAGGGAATTAAAATTTGTGCATTTGGTCCAGGTCACATGACCAACATGGCCACCACGCCCATATATGGTAAAAACCGTTAAAAATCTTCTTCTCCAGAACCAGTAGACCGATGGCCTTGAAACTCGGTATGTAGCATTGGGTATTCAAGTACTATCAAGATTGTTCAAATTATGACCCTGGGTTGACCTTGACTTTTTTTACGGCAAGGTCAAATATGGGAAAATGCTAAAACATGAGATTTCATGGTAAGTTTTGAAGATTTTGGCCTAAAAATTGGTACATAGAATCATCTTAATGAGTACATGAAGATTTTTGAGTACAAAAGGTCAAGGTCATTCTTTGACCTTTGACCCAGAAATATCAAATTTTGACAATTTCAAACAATCTGCTCTAAAACCACTGGGCCAATTGAAACCAAATTTCATATAGAGCCTCAAGGGGTTGATGGAATGAAAATATTTTCTAACGGTCCTGGACACATGACCAACATGGCCGCCACGCCCATATGGTAAATACCTTTAAAAATCTTCTTCTCCAGAACCAGCAGACCGATGGACTTGAAACTCGGTATGTAGCATTGGGTACTTGAGTACTATCAAGATTGTTCAAATTATGACCTTGTGTTGACCTTGACCTTTTGCAGCAAGGTCAAATATGGGAAAATGGTAGAACATAAGATTTCATGGAAAGTTTTGAAGATTTTGACCTAAAAAATTGGTATATACAGTTGTCTTAATGAGTTCATGAAGAATTATGAGTACAAGCGGTCAAGGTCATTTTTTTACCTTTGATCCAGATTGCTCATATTTGACATTTTCAACCATTTCCTCAAAAGTCAAAGGGCCAATTGTGAACACATTTCATATAGAGCCGCCAGGGGTTGATTGAATGAAAATTTGTTCAAACGGTCCAGGTCACATGACCAGCTTGGCCGCCATTACCACTTACGGGATAAATCTTTAATATTTTTCTTCCCCAGAACCAATACACCAGTGGCCCTGAAACTTGGTAAATAGTATGGAGTACTAGAGTACCACCAAGACTGTTCAAATGGTGACCTTGGGTTTACCTTGACCTTTTTTGCGGCATGGTCAAATATGGGAAAATGCTAGAACATAAGATTTCATGGAAAGTTTTGGAGATTTTGGCCTAAAAATGGTATATATGGTTGTCTAATGAGTACATGAAGATTTATGAGTACAAGTGGTCATGGTCATTCTTTGACTTTTGACCCAAAACTCATATTTTGACAATTTCAGACATGATAAGTATAAGCCACCTTGCCAATTGTTCAGGTGAGCGATTCAGGGCCTCATGGCCCTCTTGTTTTACTATAAGACAGATTTTTAGCTCACCTGAGCCGAAGGCTCCGGGGGAGCTTATAGGATAGGCAGGCTCCGGCGTCCGTCGTCGTCGTCCGTCGTCCGTCCACAATTTCAAACGACTTCTCCTCTGAAACCACTGGGCCAATTGTAACCAAATTTCATATGTAGCCTCCTGAGGACTTAGGAACAAAAAGTTGTTCAAACGATCCTGGTCACATGACCAACATGGCCGCCATGCCCATATATGGTAAAAACCTGAAAAAATCTTCTTCTCCAGAACCAATAGGCCTATGGCCTTGAAACTTGGTATGTAGCATAAGGTGTGCGAGTACTACCTAGATTGTTCAAATTATGACCTTGGGTTGACCTTGACCTTTTTTACGGCAAGGTCAAATTTGCTCCCTTGTGCTGTTATATGGCAAAACACAAGAACATAAGATATCTTGGAAACTGTTGAAGATTTTGGGCTAAAAATTGATATCTACAGTCATCTTAATGAGTACATGAAGAATTATGAGTACAAAAGGTCAAGGTCATTCTTTGACCTTTGACCCAGAACTCTCATATTTTGACAATTTCAAACAATCTCCTCAAAAGCCACTGGGCCAATTGGAACCAAATTTCATATAGAGCCTCCAGGGGTTGAGGGAACGAAAATTTATTCATACGGGTTGGGTCACATGACCAACATGGCCGCCATGCCCATATATGGCAACAAGTAGCCCAAAGGGCAACAATTGCTCACCTGAGAGACATAGTAAACCTATAGGGATATTTAAGATGCTCAAGGGCAGCTAACTCCACAGTCAGTGGTCCAATCAGGCTGAAAATTAAACTCATCCAAAACATTATGTATGCCCTCATTTAATATATGCAAGTTTAAAAAGTATCCGATCAAGAGCACAATAGACAGAGCTGTCATGGGCAGCTAACTTCATAGTGGTTGGCCTGATCTGGCCAAAATTGGAACTTGTTTAAGATATTATGCATTTTCTCATTACCTGCAAGTTTGAAAAGGATCGGATCAGTAGAAACCAAGAAAAAGTGGCGACATTGATTTTTTGGATGCTCGGGGCAGGTACTCCATAGTCAGTGGTGGGATATAGCCGAAATGCTAACTAATACAAGCTTTTATGCATATCCTCATTACCTGCAAGTATGAAGAGGATCTGATGAAAAATGAAAATGTGATGACGTTGTTTTCTCCATTATAAGACTATGGGATTTTTTTCAAACGCTCAAGGGCAACTAACTACATAGTCTGTGCTCAAATCCGGCCAAATTTCAAACTCATCCAAGCTCTTATGTATGTCATCATTACCTGCAAGTATGATAAGGATCTAATCAAAAACCTTGAGTGCAGCACCCTGAAAGTCAAACTTGCTCGAGATATTGTCATGCCCTACATTTGTGTGAATTTATTTTAAAATCCGTTGAGAAATGTAGGTGCTAGAGCGATGACAAAGTTTTTCTAAAAATAGCCACAGTGACCTTGACCTTGGGCACAGCATCCTGAAAGTCGAACTTGCTTGAGATATTGTCATACCCTACATTTGTTGAAAATCCAAGGAGAAATGAAGGTGCTAGGGCGATGACAAAGTTTTTCTAAAAATAGCCTCAGTGACCTTGACCTTGGGCACAGCACCCTGAAAGTCGAACTTGCTCGAGATATTGTCATGCCCTACATTTGTGTGAATTTATTTTAAAATCCATTGAGAAATGTAGGTGCTAGAGCGCTGACAAAGTTTTTCTAAAATTAGCCACAGTGACCTTGACCTTGGGTGCAGCACCCTGAAAGTCGAACTTGCTCGAGATATTGTCATGCCCTACATTTGTGTGAAGTTATTTTAAAATCCGTTGAGAAATGTAGGCGCTAGAGCAATGACAAAGTTTTTCTAAAAATAGCCACAGTGACCTTGACCTTGGGCGCAGCACCCTGAAAGTCAAACTTGCTCGAGATATTGTCATGCCCTACATTTGTGTGAAGTTATTTTAAAATCTGTCGAGAAATGTAGGCGCTAGAGCGATGACAAAGTTTTTCTAAAAATAGCCACAGTGACCTTGACCTTGGGCGCAGCACCCTGAAAGTCAAACTTGCTCGAGATATTGTCACGCCCTACATTTGGGTGAAGTTATTTCAAAATCCGTTGAGAAATGTAGGCCTTAGAGCGATGACAAAGTTTTTCTAAAAATAGCCACAGTGACCTTGACCTTGGGCGCAGCAGCCTGAAAGTCGAACTTGCTCGAGATATTGTCATGCCCTACATTTATGTGAAGTTATTTCAAAATCCATGGAGAAATGTAGGCGCTAGAGCGATGACAAAGTTTTTCTAAAAATAGCCACAGTGACCTTGACCTTGGGCGCAGCATCCTGAAAGTCGAACTTGCTCGAGATATTGTCACGCCCTACATTTGTGTGAAGTTATTTTAAAATCCGTTGAGAAATGTAGGCAATAGAGCAATGACAAAGTTTTTTCTAAAAATATGTGATGACGTTGTTTTCTCCATTATAACACTATGGGATTTTTTTCAAACGCTCAAGGGCAGCTAACTCCGTAGTCTGTGCTCGAATCCGGCCAAATTTCGAACTCATCCAAGCTCTTATGTATGTCATCATTACCTGCAAGTATGATAAGGATCTAAGCAAAAACAGTTGAGAAAACGTGATGACGCCATTTTCCCCATTATAACCCTATGGGATTTTTTTCAAACGCTCAAGGGCAGCTAACTCCGTAGTCTGTGCTCGAATCCGACCAAATTTCGAACTCATCCAAGCTCTTGTGTATGTCATCATTACCTGCAAGTATGATAAGGATCTAATCAAAAACAGTCAAGAAAACGTGATGACGCCGTTTTCCCCATTATAACCCTATGGTGGCTATCTGTTGCCATGGAAACCAGAGTTCTGAGCTGATCGGCACCAAAACCTAATGCAGCCTTTCCCCCACCCAAATGATGCTTCAGATAAAATTTGATTGCGATCGGCCCACTGGTCTCTGAGATATTTATGTTTGAAAGTGTTGACGCACCCACCCACGCACGGACGGACGACGGCTCGACTCCCATCCTATAAGCTCACCTCTGAGCCTTCGGCTCAGGTGAGCTAAAAACCTGAAAAAATCTTCTTCTCCAGAACCAATAGGCCGATGGCCTTGAAACTTGGTATGTAGCATTAGGTGTGCGAGTACTACATAGATTGTTCAAATTATGACCTTGGGTTGACCTTGACCTTTTTTACGGCAAGGTCAAATTTGCTCCCTTGTGCTTTTATATGGCAAAACACAAGAACATAAGATATCTTGGAAACTGTTGAAGATTTTGGGCTAAAAATTGATATCTACAGTCATCTTAATGAGTACATGAAGAATTATGAGTACAAAAGGTCAAGGTCATTCTTTGACCTTTGACCCAGAACTCTCATATTTTGACAATTTCAAACAATCTCCTCAAAAGCCACTGGGCCAATTGGAACCAAATTTCATATAGAGCCTCCAGGGGTTGAGGGAACGAAAATTTATTCATATGGGTTGGGTCACATGACCCACATGGCCGCCATGCCCATATATGGTAAAAACCTTAAAAAATCTTCTTCTCCAGAACCAATAGGCCGATGGCCTGGAAACTTGGTATGTAGCATTGGGTGTGCGAGTACTACGTAGATTATTCAAATTATGACCTTGGGTTGACCTTGACCTTTTTTACGGCAAGGTCAAATTTGCTCCCTTGTGCTTTTATATGGCAAAACACAAAAACATAAGATATCTTGGAAACTGTTGAAGATTTTGGGCTAAAAATTGATATCTACAGTCATCTTAATGAGTACATGAAGAATTATGAGTACAAAAGGTCAAGGTCATTCTTTGACCTTTGACCCAGAACTCTCATATTTTGACAATTTCAAACAATCTCCTCAAAAGCCACTGGGCCAATTGGAACCAAATTTCATATAGAGCCTCCAGGGGTTGAGGGAACGAAAATTTATTCATACGGGTTGGGTCACATGACCAATATGGCCGCCACGCCCATATATGGTAAAAACCTTAAAAAATCTTCTGCTCCAGAACCGATTGACCGATGGCCTTGAAACTTGGTATGTAGCATTGAGCACTCGAGTACTATCAAGATTGTTCAAATTATGACCTTGGGTTGACCTTGACCTTTTTTACGGCAAGGTCAAATATGGGAAAATCCTAGAACATAAGATTTCATGGAAAGTTTTGAAGATTAAGGCCTAAAAATTTGTATATACAGTCATCTTAAAGAGGCATGAAGATTTGTGAGTACAAGAGGTCAAGGTCATTCTTTGACCTTTGACCCAGAACTTTCATATTTTGACAATTTCAAACAATCTCCTCAAAACCACTGGGCCAATTTTAACTTAATATTTTCATATAGAGTCTGCTGGGGTTGAGGGAATGAAAATTTGTTCAAACGGTCCAGGTCACATGACCAACATGGTCACTATGCCCATATATGGTAAAAACCTATAAAGATATTCTTCTCCAGAATAACTGACCGATGGCCTTGAAACTTGGTATGTAACATTGGGTACTCCAGTATTATCAAGATTTTACAGAATGATGTCCTTGGGTTGACCTTGACTATTTTACGGCAAAGTCAAATATGGGAAAATGCTAGAACATAAGATTTCATAGGAAGTTTTGAAGATGTTGGCCTAAAAATTGGTATATACAGTAAAACCTGTCTTAGTGGCCACCTCAATTAAGCAAGCAACCTGTATTTAAGCAAGAATGTAGTCAGTTCCCGAAACATGCACATACATTGAAATGTACCTGTATTAAGCAAGCACCTGTCTTAATAATCTTGATAATCCCTTAGGTGCTTGCTTAATACAGGTTGGATTGTACCATCGTTTTAATGAGGTCATAAAGAATTATGAGTACAAGAGGTCGGTCATTCTTTGACCTTTGATCCAGATCTCTCATATTTTGACATTTTCAGACATTTCCTTTAAAGCCAAAAGGCGAATTGTAAACACATTTCATATAGAGCCAGAGGGGTTGATTGAACAAAAAATTGTTCAAATGGTCCAGGTCACATGACCAACGTGGCCGCCATACCCATTTATGCTATAAACCTTTAATATTTTTCTTCTCCAGAACCAATACACCTATGACCTTGAAACTTGGTAAGTAGCATGTAGTACTAGAGTACTACCAAGACTGTTCAAATGATGACCTTGGGTTTACCTTGACCTTTTTATGGGAAAATGCCAGAACATAAGATTTCATGGAAAGTTTTGAAGATTTTGGCCTGAAAAATGGTTTATATGGTTGTCTTAATGAGTATATGAAGATTTATGAGTACAAGAGGTCATGGTCATTCTTTGACTTTTGACCCAAGACTCATATTTTGACAGTTGCAGAAAAACCCACTTTCTCAATTGTTCAGGTGAGCGATTCAGGGCCTCATGACCCTCTTGTTTCTTCATAAAGCACCCCAAATATGTAAATCAGTCGTGTGTAAGTCGGCTGTTAGATAGGGTTTTCTTTTTCAAAACAATCCCAAAAATCTAGATCCATCTTGTAAGATGGATATAGATTTTTGGGGTTGTTTTGTTAGGAGAAAACCTTTGTCTGAAACCGAAATAATATGGTTTAATCAAGTTTTGGCATTGAAAACTGGCGAACGGAGAAAAGTCAGGGAATATGAAGAAGATGAATGGCAACCCTTAACTTTAAGGTTCTTGTAAAAGGCAAGTAGACTGGACTAACTTCAAATGATGTGGAGACATGGCTAACTATAATTACCATAATTACTGACCACAACTGATTACAGTGTCTTAAAACTATTATTCCTTTAGCTGGTGTGTCTCTTTCTTCCAAAGGACACTTGTCTTCACTGAGGCTGGTGTATAACCAGGCCTCGAGGTAATAAAACTTTTTCCATGCTCAACGCAGCTGAGCATGAAATTTTCTCTACTGATATGTTTTCTGACCACCTTACAGTGAAAAAGAGACGTTGCACCGTCTAACACTAAGGAACGTAACCAACAGGTCACAAAAAATGACACTGATTGCCAATGATGTCAGCAATCAGACTCCAAAACTGGTACAGTGAACTGTTGCAGAATAGAACATGAAAATTGTCCATCACTTCTACAGACACAATGTGTTTGACTTTAAGTTAAAGACTGGTAGAAAATCTTGTACTAGACTTCCTTTGACTCTTGGAAGTCACTTTCAAAAGAGTAAATAAGCTTGGGATGATTTCATATTTCTTGCACACTGTCCTGGTATTCAGTCTCTTTTTCTCTCTCTCATACACGGCCGAGCCGCGTAGCGCAATCGGTAGGGCACCTGACTCGTAAGTCAGAGGTCCTGGGTTCGATACCTGGTCTGGCAACATACTTTCGTTTCTCCTTCCGCTTATTCAAGAAGGGCAGTAACTGTTGTCAGTTACTGGCGAAAGTATGTGCACTTAGTACTGGTTAACCACCTAGGAGGTCTAAGCCGCCCAGGAATAGTGTGGTTAGGTTAACTGACCGCCCCGACATGACCATAGCTGTTTACCGTGGACATAAAGCAACAAATCAATCAATCAATCTGTCATACACAAGCAGTATAGGGTGCGTCTTAACCACTCACACATCATGTTATAAGCTGCAATATTGGGTTCTGGTGCGTTTTTAGGTTAAAAAGATTTTCAGTCACCACTATTACTAGATGCAAAAATACTTTTATGGTACTTGACTAGCTTTCAGTATACGCAAGACTGGGGTTTTGGTCTAGCGAACTGCGTTATAGAATAGCCACTGCTGCAAAAAGCAACCAAGTTAGAAACACACTTCTGTTCACCACACCCTTGTTAGTGTCAGTGGTTATTATGAAGTCCTTAACATTTTCTAAAGTTCCATTGTGTGGCCCCGGCGAGATTCCCAGCAATTCTGCCACCAGGGAATAGATGTCTACAGAGTTAAACGGTGAAACTTGGTAATTTTGCTTGATATTTGGTCCTTTTGCGAAGAAGATTGGTTTCATTGAGGACAGGTGGTTGTCATACCCGTGGGTGCCTCTCTGTGCAAGGTCATAGGCTGGAAGACTGCTTAGGTTCTGAAATGAAGGAGAAAGCTGTTAAGGTGAATGGGTATACCTACATGTTTTTCCACCATTTTCACAAAGGGAAAACAGGAAACAACTTTAGTGCCTTCATGCTTGCTTTTCTGGATGACCAAGTCCTTCCAATAAAGGAACTACTCTTAAAACTAAAATTTTGCTTCCAGAGGTGTAGGGGGTGGTCGGGTGATGTAATGGTGCTGTGTGTAACTTCCAGTACCGGGGCGTCCTACTGATTTGGAACATTGTAGGGCAAGGGCCTACTGTGCTTGCAGTAGGTGCGGGTGGGGCTGTTTGGGCATCTTTTCTCTCAACTATCATTTCTCCTCTTTCTCCCTGGGAGACGGCCCGATATAGACTGAAATACTGTCTCAAAGGGCTGTTAAACCCAAAACAATCAATCAATCAAAATCCAGAGGTGTAAATTCTTCCTTTTCAGAACTAACCCTAATTTAGCAAGCAAAAATGAAAAGAAAAACAGTTGCTCCCCTGAAAGTGTACCCATCCACCTGGAGTTACTGAAAATGGTGACGACCTGTTGATAGTCATATTGGCCTAGTTCTTTCAATGCCGCATTGATACAAGTAAATGTACTCTTCTCATTCATTACAACTTCTTACTGTTTTTTTAATCCAAACATGTAACTCGTTACCTAAGATCGAGGCTATCCCTCCTGTTTATAACATTTTGTGAACTGCAGTATCAATAAAATCCTATTCGGGCTAAGGCCTCAAAACTGTAATGATATGTGGTTACATTAACCCATTTAAGCCCAGTGGACTCTTCCACCCTTATAAATTGGATGAGTCCATTCGTCATTTAAGAGATGTCTGAATTATTTATTTTTGTTAAACTGATAGAAAAATGCTGTTAATTTTATTTGAAATGTGTAGACCCTGATCAGACGCCGCATTTTGTGGCGTCTTATATGGGTCTGCACTGTGCCAATGTCCCTTCTACGGGATGCTATGCATTAATAACACAAAAGATTTTATTTACCTTATAAATGAGCCATCCTTCGTCTGCTACTCCAAGAATAGGAAGTATCCTTCTGTTATGTTTGTAATGCCAGTCATCTGGAATGTCTTCTTTCTTGAAAACTTGCATATGTGGAAGTGAGGACATATTGTTGTAGAGTTCATCCTCTCGCCCAGACACAGCCTGAATATGAGTTATCGGCCCCTCGTCTGTCATTATCGCGATAGCAGAAATATCGATATGTTCTGATAAATCTATCGATTTGTTTATCGGATCGATTTCCGCCATACCGTGATCGCTGGTGACGATCAAATTAACAGTATCCCAGAAACTACTTTCATTAAATTTATCCAATATGTAACCAAGTATTTCGTCCATTTCAGCAACTTTATCAAGTACTTGCTGTGAGTTTGGTCCATACTGGTGTCCGGTGGCGTCAGGTTCATGAAAATATAACATCGCCAGATCGATTACATTCGAGGAATCGGTTAACCAGTCTATGACAGTATCGACACGGGGTCTAAAAGGCACTGTTTCGTTGTAGGGTTTCCAGATATTAGGCCGAAGTCCCCGTATTTCTGATTCACTCCCGGGCCAGTAGTAAACACCACTCTTGAGTCCATGTCTCTGTACCAAGTTCCACATTGGGTGGCCCCCATCCCACCATTTGCCGTCTTTTGTTCCCATATTAAAAGTCTCGTTGAAAACGGGATCATACATTGCATTAGCAATAATGCCATGACTTTCTTCGTATAACCCTGAAATTGGAAGGAGATAATACATCACATAAAAGCCAGTTTTAATGAATACCCAGCAGACACACAACTTTGAAACGACACCGAATCAACGTTGAACGTTGATTCCGTGTTGATTCATCGTTGTGTGCCCAGTGGGACCATTCTGCCCATGCCCAAACAAGGTTTGCGCAACTGTGTTGTCTACATTTCATACAGTTGATGTGATGCGCTCAGACTGGTCTTGGTTTGCGCCTTTCCTACAACCCTAAAGCTGTTTAGGCTCACCTTCATGTTTTCTGCCATTTTAACAAAGGGAGGCACCTATTACAGCTTGTTTTGCTTCGCCCTGGACGATTAAATTCTTTCAAAAGTGGCCTCTCTTAAACAGACGAATTCGCTCCTGGAGGAGGAAATTCTTCCTAAAAATTTGGACCCTCATTGAGAAAGGGAGGCAAAAGTCGAAATGACAGCGTTGCTTTCCCTGAAAGTGTATCCATCCAAAAGCTTTGGCCATAATTTTCGTTCTAGAATTTGCTTTTGGTGAGTGAACGGATGCCATGCTTATGGGAAAAACTAAGAAGCATTTTTTTTCCTGTCAAGAATAACGCCGCCCAATAAGGATGACAAAACATTTCCAGATATATGAGGTGCCGTTTTACTATAAATTCCCTATTTTGTGATATCACTAATTGAAATTAATGTCGAAATAATTAAAGTCGAATTAGTGATATCACAAAATATGTGCGATTTAGTGAAATCACAAACTGAATTAGTGAAATAAAAAAATAATATAAGTGATAAACGATTCGTTCGAGTATTTGCTGTTGGTGAGTGAATTGGTGCTGTCAGAGAGTAGCTTCCCCCCTCCCTCCCCCCCAGTAGCTTCCCCCCCCCCCCCCCCGGAAAAATGACTATGATTTTTCCATAGTAGAATTTCCCACCGGAAAAATGGCTATATAGTAGAATTTCCCCCCGGAAATATGACTATATAGCCAATTTTCCCCGGGGAAAATCTACTATACAGTCGAACTTCGATGGCTCGAACTCGCCGGGACCACCCAAAAAAGTTCGAGCGATCGGTAGTTCGAGCCAATGAAGACCAACTCACAAGGTCCAGCCGTATGTACTATGCTTTCCTGTATATTGATCGGTCATAATTTAAGCCACTCGGTGCCAGCAGAAATCTCCGATCTGGGTATCTCCCCCCCACCCCCTTCCCCAAATATCAAAGCGTCTTATGACAATGATCAAACGTCTGAGTGACCGTTATTGAAATGAAAATTATTTACAAGGTAATTAGTGCGAGCCATCGGTGGGTTTTACATAGAAAATGTATCCTAGGGACCGGGTTTGGGGTTCGAGCGTTCGAGCCATCGTAGTTCGAGCCAAAAGTCGCAGATTAAGTTAAAATGAATGGGAGTTTTGCCGGGACTGGAAAGTCAGTTCGACCGAAGCATGACGTTCGAGCCTTCCGAGTTCGAGCCAGTGAAGTTCGACTGTATGTGTTTTTGCATAGCCGTTTTTCCCCTCTATATTGGATTTCCCCCCTGGTAATATGATTGCAGGAAAACCCGCTACATAGTGAAATTTGCTCCTTCTCCAACTATATATTATAGTGAGGTTCATAACTGAAACAGAAATATGAGTCTCTGTCTGTAAAATATCGATGGACAACAGATGCTAGAACCGCATGCATGTGTCCATCAGTCTGTCTTATTTTTGTTTTGGGGAAAACAGGTAGGCTTTTTGCTTTTCCATGTTAGCAAGAAAAACTTACATGAGTGTACGTAGTTTTGTGTATAAATTTGTATAATTTTGTGTTTGTACAAGCGTTCATCTGTGCGTGCGCGCAGCGGAGTGCCTGGACTAGTGTTCGCCTTTCATGCAGGTTGGTTGGTTGGTTGATTTGATGCTTAACGTCCACGGTAAACAACTAAGGTCATGTCGGGACGGTCAGTTAACCTAACCACACTATTCCTGGGCAGGCTTAGACCTCCTAAGCGGTTAACCAGTACTAAGTGCACATACTTTCGCCAGTAACTGACAACTGCCCTTCTTGAATCAGCGGAAGGAGAAACGAAAGTATGTGGCCAGAACGGGATTCGAACCCAGGACCTCTGACTTACGAGTCAGATGCCCTACCGATTGCGCTACCCGGCCCGGCCTTTCATGCAGGAGTCGTGGGCTCGACTCCCGTTGGGACACACGTCCGATTATAAATTTCAATGTAATAAACTCCCTTCTAAATCAAACATGACTAGACAAAGCACTTGTTCATACATCTTCCTGTAAGCTTGCATGCGTATGTGTACGTGTATAAATATCTGCGATGGGAAGGAATCACACCCTGTTCATTTCTTAAATTAGTAATTATTGATGATTATAAAAATATCGTTGCTAAGTTTGCATATTGATTTTTTTTAATTAATTACGTTTATTATCTCCATGAAATACTGATACAGTTCTTATGCGATTAATTCCGTAAAATGCCTCTGTTCCCGTTCCGTTCCGCAAAATACCAACAGCCATACCAAATTCACTAATAGCCGATTTCCCGATGGGGGAAAAGGACTATGGGGGAAAAGTGGCTCTATTAGGTCCGGACAATCCACTATATAGCCGTCCTTCCTATAGCCATTTTTCCGGGGGGAAAGGGGGAAAACCCGCTCTCTGACAGCTGCCACCTTATGAAAAAAAAGAATACAAGCATTTTTTTCCTGTAAAGAATAACGCCGCTCAATAAAGGAGACAACACATTTCCAGATATATGAGGTGCCGTTTTACTATAAATTCCTTGTTTTGTGATATCATTAATAAGAATTAATTATATCACAAAATCGAATTTGTGATATCACAAATATGTGCGATTTCGTGAAATCACAAAACTGAATTAGTGAAATCAAAATATAGAATAAGTGATATAACAAACTCGATTTTGTGATATCACTAAATCAAAGGTATTTTGTGATAGCACTAATATGATTTTATGATATGACAAAAGTAATTTAGTTATATCATTAATTCCATTTTGTGATCACTAAATCGAATGTGACATCGCAAATATCGAATAAGTGATATCACAAAATCATATCCACTTTTTT
Source organism: Ctena decussata (assembly GCA_963989385.1). Lineage (NCBI taxonomy): Eukaryota > Metazoa > Mollusca > Bivalvia > Lucinida > Lucinidae > Ctena > Ctena decussata. The sequence goes on along the minus strand of OZ022503.1, from coordinate 75,493,777 downwards.
GATATCACAAAATCTATTTAATGATATTACTAAATCGACTTAGTGATATCACAAATTTCATTTTGTGATATCACTATTTCATGCCTACTTAGTGATATCACTAAATCGATTTAGTCACATATTCGAAATAGTGACATCACAAATTCGATTTTGTGATACATATCACAAAATGTGAGGATTTATAGCAAAACGGCACCCCATACAGATGCACTTTTATGTAAAGCAACTCTGTCATTTTCATTTTTGCCGCTATCATTTTTATTTTTATCTCTCATGTAAATGGAGTCATAATTTGCTCCCGCAGGTGTTCATTGCCCAGGAAAGCTAAAAGCAGTTTATAAACAACGCAATTCACATATCGAGATGCTCAAAAGTCTTCAATAGGGAATCGAAAGCATTGTTGCATGATTTTCTTTAATTACAATTTTAAGGTAGATGGTAGGGGTGAAACGGTAAACCTTGACAGTTGCCCGCAAAATTGTTCATCCACCACATCAAAAAAAGTATATACATAAATAGATGAATAAACAAATAAAATAAAAGGAAAGGAAAGAAGGTTCTCATGTTTTTAGCGAAACTATTATTATTCCATTTTTTTAATGTTGGGTTAAATCCGTATACAGGCTGTATTTGTATGCACCATATGTACTAACGTGTCATTCTTTTCCTCCTTCTTCTTCAGTTTGTTTGTTTACTTTGGTGTTTTATCTGGCCGTGGTTATATGCGCATACACTGTATAGTAGCGCTGATATGACATGAAATTAAGATATCTAAAATTCATCCTAATACGCTCTTACATTAACCCGAATTTAGTAAGGACTTAGTAAACATAGATAATTCAGTTTCTTTTCTTTCATTTTTTTTTCCTGTTACATATAAGTTTATAACATGAATGAGCCGCGTCATGGCAAAATCAACAAAGTTAATGTACGCTCAGCGAAGACTCAGATCAGCCTGGGCGTCCGCCCAGTCTGATCAGAGTCTTCGCTGTCCGCATGGAGCTGGCTTAGTCCCTTAGCTACCCTTTAAGCGCACAGCGAAGACTCTGATCTAATCTGAGTCTTTGCTGGACGCACATGTCACTTTTTTGGTTTTATCGGGACTCATTGATCTTCAATTTCTAATAAAGCATAGAGGAGGCTTGCCAAACACTGTAAACCCAGATCACTGTTTGTTTTAAAAATAATAATAAATATTAAAAGCTAATGGCTGACATGTTTCAATATATTCAATATTTAGGTCCGATTTCACGTCGCCTTAAAACATGCTTTAAGCACTATAATCAGTGACTAGTATTGCATTACGGTAAAGGTAAAACAAGACCTGTCACAGGGCCAGGATAGCTCGCCTGACAGCGCCTTGTCCATCACATAAAAACCTTTAACGCAAAACTTTAACATTTTGCTAACGCCGACGCCACCACCGTCGCTAACACCGACGCTAACGCCGACGCCGGGGTAGTACAATAGCTCTTCCTGAACTTCGTTCAGGCGAGCTAAAAATTAGTCTGTCTGTGAAATCGGGCCTTAGTGTTATTTTGGTTTAAACATATTTTATTTCATAACTAGAGTTGTGATGTGTCGTACACAAAACACATACAAAATGCAGTTTACTTGCATCCTCGCCAAACAGGTGACCTTCTGGTTTAAACAATACAAAGTTATATTACTTTTATTTCGTAATTTTAGATTATAGTTTAGTCTATCCCATGTGCAAGTGCTATTATACCATGCAAATGGGCCCCGGGCTCCCAGTAATTACAGTATACAATCATTGCAACTAGTATGTCCTACAGCTAATGTTACAGAGCAATCACTAGTTGAATCTCTGGCTTACATCTTTTTGACATCTCAAGACCTTTCGAGCTGTAAGCGTATAGTTTCACATATACATTTATATAAAATAGTACCAAATTTGAATTATTGGCACATGAAAGTCACAGTGTACCCATATACTTTGACTGATTTGTGACTTAACGTCCACGGTAAACAACTATGTTAGCTATGGTCATGTCGGGACGGTTAGTTAACCTAACCACACTATTCCTGGGCAGGCTTAGACCTCCTAAGCGGTTAACCAGTACTAAGTGTACATACTCTCGCCAGTAACTGACAACTGCCCTTCTTGAATCAGCGGAAGGAGAAACGAAAGTATGTGGCCAGACCGGGTTTCGAACCCAGGACCTCTGACTTATGAGTCCAGGTGCCCTACCGATTGCGCTACGCGGCCCGGAAACATATACTTTGAATTAATAACTTAAAACATTTACCTGTAGCGATGGAATAATGACAAGGAAAAGTTTTGGTGATAAAAGTGTTGTTGATGTATGGCACCCTCACCCCTTCTCGTGCCATGGTGTCAAAGTTTGGGGTGTCAGTTTTATTAATATAATCCCAGCGAAAGCCATCCATAGACACAAGCAGAACCTTTGCTCTGACGCTTGCTAACACATTTAACGCAAAAATGCACGTTACTAATTTCACTTGGCTCATCATTTTCCTGTATTTAAATTCAACTGCATATCAATTTTACTGTTCTATGATAATGCCTCATATCTTTATCTTTAATGTTTACATCATGTACAGTACGTGGTCACATTCACTTTGCCACATCGAAAGAACGATGTATCAAGTTGATAACGCATTTCAACCTTACTTGGCTCTCAAATTGGCTGAAATTATTATTATTCTTGTACTGGGCATATACAATTAGATAAATAAGTGTTGTTCATCGACGACAAATTCAGTGCATTGCCAGGTGTGGTATCGTATGGCCCTACGTAATACTAAGGTTAACTTATTCCAAGAGCTATATCGAGGTATGCATGTGAATGCTTATTCAAATGCATACCTGGATATAGCTCTTGGAATAAGTTAGCTTATTCACATGCATACCCGGATATTGCTCTTGGAATAAGTAAGCTTATTCACATGCATACCCGGATATAGCTCTTGGAATAAGTTAGCTTATTCACATGCATACCGGATATAGCTCTTGGAATAAGTTAGCTTATTCACATGCATACCTGGATATAGCTGTTGGAATAAGTTAGCATATTCACATGCAAACCCGGAGATCTTGGAATAAGTTAGCTTATTCACATGCATACCCGGATATAGCTTTTGAAATAAGTTAGCTTATTCATATGCATACCCGGATATAGCTCTTGGAATAAGTTAGCTTTTTCACATGCATACCCGGATATAGCTCTTGGAAAAAGTTAACCTTAATATTAACGGCTATATCACTGTGGGCTATATGCACTGAAAAACCTGTTGAAGTATATTTAGCGAAGTTTACATTGAATCTTCTTTTCCCTGATGACAAAGATTACTCTACTGTAATAAGCAGTATCTATAAATAACATAAACACGCCTGACAATCAGTCTCATGCGGAACCGGCGGTTAAGCAAAGCAATCCGTCAGATCGCTTTCCGGTGACGTAGAAGAGGAGCCGAAAAAGGTAAACAATACTTACTCAGTCAGATTTTAGAATTTTTTTTCAGAATGATAGGAGAGATACCCAAAATCTAAGAATGCTATTTTGTTACTTAAACATTGCTCCTTCAACACACCAAATAATTCTATAATTGGTTTCGCGGTTTTCTTGATATTTGTTCCCTCCTCCGAAATGTCTGTTCAACACGATCAAGGTCAGACAAAACAGGAGATAAAATAACAACATTTTCTGCTCGATCTCAAAAACGAGCAAAAAGCATCCGAATTCATCATTGCATATCAATGTAATAATTAATATCTGTCATCAATAACGATGTTTCAGTGACCAGGTATCAAGCATTGTTCTAAAATCACTGTTGAAAGGGGCGAAATGTTTTGGTTCAGCATTTAATCATTAAAAATTAGAAGGAAATATGTCAACATCAATCTGCTTATTCTAGTCTGTTTTATTATATAAACTTTATACTGGATGTTTTTTTCAACATTGGTTAGATGTCAGCTGAGACTTGTAGGATCTATGCAGTTGGAGATTATGTTTTAACAAAAAAAAAAGAGTTGACCCCATCCCCTAAGGTATTTGGTGTTAACTGTTTCAATGGTTTTAAATGCATGCTGATTTAAAATTTCTAACATCACATTTGAATAATAAACACGATTTCACAAAATTTCGATTTTTGCATTTGAATGGGAGGCTCCTGTCAAAAATTTTGTGGTTGCGCATGAGAATGTTCGGTTGAGCATTGGAATGTATGGAAAATCAAATGAGCTTGGGTGCCTCATTTAGCTGCGATGCAGGCTGGATGTTGTGCCGTGTGGCGGCCGTAAAAAGTCTCCCCGCACTCATCTATAGTGCAGATTATATTTTCCTTTTGGTCCTTTGAGATCATGGAATATATTCTGAGAAGTCAGAAATGATCATACGTTTAGATTCATTTTCTAAACAAATTTGAAATATTTTGGTATTTTTCGACTTATATCAGTCTTTGAGACGACTGCCATGTTAAACCTGCAAATTTACTGTTTTTTTCCTCTGGCTCCTTGTGCCAGATTTAAAGGGTCACTGACGAGGCTTGAATAGCCGAAACCGCGGTATGGCCCAACTTCTTACTTATGAATGTTTTCTTTGCTCTTAAAGGATCTAAACTTTTATCATTATTGACCTATATATGATCCACGAAAACATCGATCAACCTGCGACTTCGCACGGTTTGGTCAGCTCGTTTAGCACTGAAAAGCTGTTGTATCATTAAACCTACAACTCTAAGGATCTTCTCTGGCAGATAATCTAGTTTTGTCTGACCTGGTCGTGTGACATGTAGCCAGAAAGACATGTTTTTCTTACGACAACCATTTGAATAAAATTGTTTATGATACTAGCCACTCTTAAAAGTTTAGAAGGGCCTAAAATTTAACTGGTGGATGGATGATTTGCGATTTTACATTTTTCAGCAGTATTTCAGTCATATCAGATTTTTATCTCAAGGAAAGGTATTGCGAAAATTTGGAGAATGCCATGCTATTAGTTGTTTACAATTGTATTGTTTACAACTGAAACCAAGTGATATGAACAGTTTTAAGTGGTGTTTGGTATATTGCATTTGTCCTCCAAGTTCAGTACCGAAAGAAGGAAATAGTCCTGCACAGATAAATCGGCCCTCTGCGTGCATTTGCAGACCTTCTATGAAATCTTATCGATGCAGCAAGACACTTCACTTATATAATCGCGTTGAAAATTCACTTTCAAGAAAATGCATGCTTTTGTTACTACGCCCTCAACGAATATTTATCGGCGGTCAGTAGTATTGAAACTGACATGGGGACAATTATATTCTTCTCAAACGGGATTGTGCGCTTGAATTTAAAAGCACGTTTAAATACTTCTAAACATACGCCAGATAATTTTGGTCAAGTAAGATGGTCTTGGTCTCAGTAGATCTATAATAGCTACTTAAGTTATTCATGGAACCCTAAACATGCGGATACCCATACCTCAGAAGCCACAAACTCTGATCGGTTTGACTGATATTTTCACTCAGCTGCATTAAGATGTGTGCTGCCGTTCTGGAACTTACCAAGGTCCATCGACGTCCATACTTGGAGCTAACAGAAACAACCGGAAACCGACCAATACACTTAAAAAAGAATACTAGATATCAGCCCCAGGTATATGCTTTAGAGATGGAAAGTGACTGCTTGTCTGAGATCCGATGTTATTGCTGAACAACTATCAACAGAAAAAAATTTAGATGGATGAGGTCTACTTTCCAGAAAATCGGATCAACTAGGTAATGGTGCCACTTGAAAAGATGATATAGAAAAAATATATCTTAAAATTTTAAAGTATTTTCAGTGTTTGGAAACTACAAACCAGTGATGTGGGCAAATCCTTGCTCTGGTAAAAAAGCAGATTCCCTTCTGCATATGGCAGCCTAAAAAATTGGGATTTCCTGACAGGCTACCCCTTAAAACTGAAAGTTCGCGCGATCGTGGGGTTCAGAGCTAACCTCAGTCAGACTTTCTCATAAGTTTCGATATTGACTGAAATACTGTCTCAAAGAGCCGTTAAACCTAATTCTTTACCGTTTGATTGAATATGTCCTTTCAAATTGAATCTGACGTGTGAATTTCTGTATCAGGAAAAAATTAGCCCAATTTTTTCTTTAATTGGTGTGCCTTTGCTCTATCTCTATTTTTCTCAGATTTTTAAGCTCTTATTTTTCTCCAGACAGTATAAAAATGACATTTTTTTCTCTTCAATGAACTATAATGGCTCTAACAGGCTTGGGACCATGAAAATTAGTTCAAGCCAGTTCTAACCATCCACATAGTTGCTACTTAAAGTAACCTCTAGGGACTCAGGAAGGAGCACTAGTCAGGCAGGGTTGACGAGTCATCAGAGTTCGAACCATTGAAGTTTGACTGTATTATTTAATATGAATTGGATACCCGTCCATAATATCACGTAATTTACGTGGATGAGGGTTTCAGCAAGACGACTACATACAGAAACCGAAATGTCATTCAGTACGTGTACGTCATATCTTTAGTTAGTTTTCCCTCCTTTTGATCAACGATAAACTATCAATATCATTGACGGAATCGAATAAACTATATTTGCCCGAAAGTACATTTTTGTACAAAACAGTAAAGACTTACTGCGACTGAAACTTATATAAACTGATCATAACTTTCCTAAGAATTAATATTGTCGAGCGTGACATAAAACGTCACTCAATAAAGAACAGTCAGTAAATTGCCAGACAGACAGTAACTTTATTCACTCAAAGTACATGCAAGCATGACATAATGAAGAGTTACTTCAGTACTAATCTAATACCATTATCACGATACTGAAGCAGGACATATGATTGTTTTCGGGGGCTATTTTTATCAGAAGACAAATCAGAAGAAACAGTATTGGCGTAACTAATTTAATAGCGATCCATGTATAGATTGAGAGGTTTACAGCTTAGTTTAAGCAAAAGAAATTGTGAAATGTATAGCTTGAGACGTTTATAGCTTAGTTTAAGCAAAGGAAATTGTGAAGTTTGAAAGAAGTCAAATGCTTAACCGAGCTATCGCATGCGTAACCAGGAAAAATTGACATGGTAACTTTCCCTTAAAAATAGGCAACACAAAAGTGTTGAAATAAGCTAAACAGATAGTATATGAAGTCATTTGATATTCCAAGGACGTAATCAACGCTTAATGTTCAACATATAATGGCTCAAAGCAGTGTTCCATGATTTCTCTAGCAGTCTGGTTTCAAGCAAATATTATCCGTCAGACCTGCATTTGTCAACTTTAGAAACTCCAGAATGATACTGGGCACAGTTTTACTGCACATATTACAGGTTGAAAATAATATTACATGTATCTGTGAAATTATTTTCTTCTTATTTTTAATGATTACATGCGGAACCAAACTTTCGAGACCAATTATGCATGTATTTCAAAAGAATTCTTAGTTCTAGCAAAACGTAAAGGTATTACATACCTCACTTTCTGTTTAAAATATCCACACGCCGTCTAAATTGCAGATCATATGTACACAAATGTCAGATTTAGCGGATAAATGTGTTGCTTACCTCATGTTTAATCCAGTCCGAACAGGTGTTTCGGAGGAGGGAATAAAAACGACAAAAACAAGACAACGTTTCAGCAAATCCTTCGGCATATAAAGAAAACAATGTGTTACCGACAAAATAGCATTCTCATATTCTAAAGAGCACATTTTCTAAGAAAATAAATCGTCTTCTTACACGAACGATTGTCGTTTGTTTACCTTTTTCGGCTCCTCTTCTACGTCACCGGAAAGCGATCTAACGGATTGCTTTGCTTAACCGCCGGTTCCGCATGAGACTAATTGTCAGGCGTGTTCAATGTATGATGTTGCATCAACCCTGATAAGGCCTTGTTTAAAAATGTCTGATGTTGCTCTATATTGATAAATTGTTTCGAATACAAGATGTTGCATTGATGTCATTACGCCATTATTTCAGTGTATTATGCTGCTATACTCTGATTTGATCTTGTTTCAGTAAATGATGCTGCAGTGACACAGATACAATCTTGTTGTAATGTATGATGTTGCACTGGCATAGATTCGACAGTGATACAATGTAAGATGCTACACTGACACAGATTCAATCTTGTTGCCACGTATCATGTTGTACTGACACAGATACAATCTTGTTGCCATGTCTTATGTTATACTGACACATATACAATTTTGTTGGCATCTATCATGTTGCACTGTCACAGATACTATCTTGTTGCAATGTATCATGTTGCACTGTCACAGATACAATCTTGTTGCAGTGTATCATGTTGCACTGGCATAAATTCGAGTGATACAATGTATTATGTTGCACTGTCATAGATACAATCTTGTTGCAATGTAAGATGTTGCACTCGTATAGATTTGACAGTGGTACAATCTAAGATGTTGCACTGGCAAAAATTTGAGTGATACAATGTATGATGTTGCACTGGTATAGACTCGACAGTGATACAATGTATGATATTGCACTAGCAAAAATTCGAGTGATACAATGTATGATATTGCACTGGCATAAATTAGAGTGATACAACGTATGATGTTGCGCTGGCATAGACTCGACAGTGATACAATGTAAGATGCTACACTGACACAGATACAATCTTGTTGCCATCTACCATGTTGTACTGTCGTTGATACAATCTTGTTGCAATGTCTCATGTTGCACTGTCATAGATACAATCTTGAAGCAATGTATGATGTTGCACTGTCATAGATAAATCTTGTTGCAATGTGGGATGTTGCACTATCATAGATACAATCTTGCTGCAATGTATAATGTTGCACTGTCATAGATACGATCTTGTTGCAATGTATGATGTTGCACTGTCATAGATACAATCTTGCTGCAATGTAAGATGTTGCACTCGTATAGATTCGACAGTGGTACAAATTAGATGTTACACTGGCATAAATTTGAGTGATACAATGTATGATGTTGCACTGTCATAGATACAATCTTGCTGCAATGTATGATGTGGAACTGTCATAGATACGATCGAGCTTGTTGCAATGTATGATGTTGCACTGTCATAGATACCATCTTGTTGCAATGCATCATTGATTGATTGATTTATTTATTTATTGCTTAACGTCCTTGGTGAACAGCTATGGACAGGTCGGGATGGTCAGTTAACCTAACCCCACTATTCATGGGCAGGCTTAGACCTCCTAAGCGGTTACCAGTTCTAAGTACTTTTGCCAGTAGCTGACAGCTGCCCTTCTTGAATCAGCGGAAGGAGAAATGAAAGTATGTGGCCAGACCGGGTTTCGCACGCAGGACCGCTGACTTGTGAGACAGGTGCCCTACCTATTGCGCTGCAATGCATCATGCTGAACTGTCACAGATGCAATCTTGTTGCAATGCATCATGTTGTACTGGCATAAATTTGAGTGATACAATGTATGATGTTGCACTGTCATAGATACAATCTTGTTGCAATGTATGATGTTGCACTGGTATAGACTGGACAGTGATACAATGTAAGATGCTACACTGACACAAATACAATCTTGTTGCAATATATCATGTTGCACTGTCATAGATACAATCTAATTGCAATGTACCACGTTGCACTGTCATAGAAAAATCTTGTTGCAATGTATGATGTTGCACTGTCACAGATACATTCTTATTGCAATATATCATGTTGCACTGTCATAGATACAATCTTGTTGCAATGTATGATGTTGCACTGTCATAGATGCAATCTTGTTGCAATGTATGATGTTGCACTGTCATAGATACAATCTTGTTACAATGTAAGATGTTGCACTGTCATAGATACACTCTTGTTGCAATGTATGATGTTGCACTGTCATAAATAAAACCTTGTTGCAATGTATCACGTTGCACTGTCATAGATACAATCTTGTTGCAATGTTTTATGTTGCACTGGCATAAGTTCGAGTGATACAATGTATGATGCTTCACTGTCATAGATACAATCTTGTTGCAATGTATGATGTTGCATCGGCATAGATTTGACAGTAATACAATGCAAGATGTGGCACTGGCATAGATACAATCTTGTTGCAATGCATATGTTGCACTGGCATAAATTCGAATGATACAATGTATGACGCTGGACTGACATAGATACAATCTTGTTACAATGTATGATTTTGCCGTGGTATAGACTGGTCAGTGATATAATGTAAGATGCTACGCTGACACAGACACAATCGTGTCACAATGTAACATGTTGTACTGTCAAAGATGCAATCTGGTTGCTATGTATGATGTTGCACTGTCATAGCTACAATCTTGTTGCAATGTCTGATATTGCGCTGTCATAGCTACAATCTTGTTGCAATGTATGACGTTGCACTGTCATAGATACAATCTTGTTGCAATGTATGATGTTGCACTGTCATAGCTACAATCTTGTTGCAAGGTCTGATGTTGCACTGTAATAGATACAATCTTGTTGCAATGTATGATGTTGCACTGGTATAGACTGGACAGTGATACAATGTAAGATGCTACACTGACACAAATACAATCTTGTTGCAATATATCACGTTGCACTGTCATAGATAAATCTTGTTGCAATGTATGATGTTGCACTGTCACAGATACATTCTTATTGCAATATATCATGTTGCACTGTCATAGATACAATCTTGTTGCAATGTATGATGTTGCACTGTCATAGATGCAATCTTGTTACAATGTAAGATGTTGCACTGTCATAGATACACTCTTGTTGCAATGTATGATGTTGCACTGTCATAAATAAAACCTTGTTGCAATGTATCACGTTGCACTGTCATAGATACAATCTTGTTGCAATGTTTTATGTTGCACTGGCATAAATTCGAGTGATACAATGTATGATGCTTCACTGTCATAGATACAATCTTGTTGCAATGTATGATGTTGCACCGGCATAGATTTGACAGTAATACAATGCAAGATGTGGCACTGGCATAGATACAATCTTGTTGCAATGCATATGTTGCACTGGCATAAATTCGAATGATACAATGTATGACGCTGGACTGACATAGATACAATCTTGTTACAATGTATGATTTTGCCGTGGTATAGACTGGTCAGTGATATAATGTAAGATGCTACACTGACACAGACACAATCTTGTCACAATGTAACATGTTGTACTGTCAAAGATGCAATCTGGTTGCTATGTATGATGTTGCACTGTCATAGCTACAATCTTGTTGCAATGTCTGATATTGCGCTGTCATAGCTACAATCTTGTTGCAATGTATGACGTTGCACTGTCATAGATACAATCTTGTTGCAATGTATGATGTTGCACTGTCATAGCTACAATCTTGTTGCAAGGTCTGATGTTGCACTGTCATAGATACAATCTTGTTGCAATTCATGATGTTGCACTTTCATAGCTACAATCTGGTTGCAATGTATGATGTTGCACTGCCATAGCTACAATCTGGTTGAAATGTTTCATGATGTACTGTCATAGATGCAACCTGGTTACAATGTATGATGTTGCACTGTCATGTATGCAGTCTGGTTGCAATGTATGATGTTGCACTGGTGTAGATTTGACAGTGATATAATGTATGATGTTGTAAAGACACAGATACAGATTCGACAGTCATACAATGGTTGATGTTGCACTGTCATTGATACAATGTTGTTGCAATGTATGATGTTCCACTGGCATACATACTGCATTGTTGTAATTTATTATGGTACACTGACATATTTAAGACCTTGTTGATCTGTAGGATGTTGCTTCGACACAATGTAGTTACAAAGTTTGCATAGCATTGACATAGATACAACAGTTATACAATGTATGATGTTGCAGTGACACAAATACAATCTTGTTGCAATGTATGATATTGCACTGACATAGATACGACAGTGATACAATGTATGAAGTTGCATTGTCACAGATACAATCTTGTTGCAATGTAAGATGTTGCATTGACATAGACACAAACTTGTTGCAATGTCAGAAAATTGCATGACACAGATATGACCTTGTTGCATTTTATGAACTTGTATTGATATAGATATAAAATCATCACAACGATTGATGTTGGACTGACATAGATACATGTATGACGTTGTTACAATCAATGATGTGATATGATACTTATACATGTACGACTATTTGCAATATATGATGTTGGACTGACACATATACAATCTTGTTGCAATGTACGATGTTGCACTGCTATTGATACGTCCTTGCTGCAATGTATGACGCCACGCTGGCCTTGATGCAACAATTTTATAATGTATGATAATGCACTCTCAGTTATATGCCCTTGTTGCATTGTGTTATGTCAGCCTGGCATTGATACACTGTTTCAATATCAGCATGTTGATTCACCCCTGCCAAGAAATTGCATCAAGATATGGTGTTGCATTGATCTTGATAAGGCCTACTTGCCTTGTTTTAAGGTATAATGGTACATGTAGCAATAACAGTGACACAATCTTCTTTCAATGTATAGTATTGCATTGACAAATACAGCATTATTTTTAATGTATGCACTGCATTCACATTAATACGTCATTGTTCCAATGTGTGAGGCTACTCTGATATTAATATGACCTTGTTTCAATGTTGCATTAATTGTAGAACTATATTGTTTCAATGTATGGATTTTGCACTAATCTTTATACATTTTGTTCAGGTGAATGATGCTGCATCAAACCAAATATGATGTTTTAATGTGAGGAAGTTGATTCAATCCTGAAACAACTAACAAACTTGTTTCAATGTATGATGCTGCACTGTCAATGACATAACACTGTTTTAATGTTTGATGCCGCAATGATAATGACTTGATACTGTTTCAATGTATGAACTATGATGCAGCACTGAAAATGACATAACTGTTTTAATGAGTGATGTTTGCACTGAAAATGACAAGACATTATTTCAATGTATGATGCTGTACTGACAATGATAAACAATTTTTCAGTGTTTGATGCTGCAGAGACAATGACATAACACTGTTTCAATGTATATTGCTGACTGACAATAACATACTGTTTCAACGTATGATGCAGCAATGTCAATGACATGACACTGTTTCAATTTATGATGCTGCACTGTCAGTCACATGACACTGTTTCAATGTATGTTGATGCACTGACAATGACATGACACTGTTTCAATGTATGATGATGCACTGACAATGACAATGACACTGTGCACTATCTTTTTATCACATTTCAATATATGATGCTGCACCAACATGGTTTTTATGCCCCGGTGTCAATCTTTTGACACCCTTTGACTAAGACTGACAACAACGTCACTCTTCTTTAAACCCCATATATGAAAATTGAATATTGTGTAAATTCGTGAACATGAGCTGCCGGGTGGCTCAAATAATATTGAAAGATGAAATACACATGAGTGAACAGACATTATTGTTATTCTGGAAAAACGAAGATGCTACTTTGGACATGACACAATACTAAAACTTAGTCTGGAATGTCAACAGCATCACTGACGTGGCATGTGTCATTACCATGCTTTCTGTCTATCGCAATATCTTGATTACTGTGCACTATCTTTTTATCACATTTTTAGACAATAAGTAAGATAGTTTCTTGGATATGAAATTTTGTTGCTTTTTTTTTCCTTCTACATGACTCTACAGCTGCAGTGACATTACTTCTGGATTAACCCTTGTATTGGGATGTCCTTTTCATTAGTAAAACTAAAACTCATCAAGTGATTCACAGTCCAAGTATATTAATTTCAAATACAAATCCAAGCCCTTCAACTCTTTAGAAAACTATGTCTTTAGGGTGAAAAATACACTTTCGGGGGAAGCAACTCTACCATGTTTTGCCTCCTTTCTCAATGAGGGTCAACTCTGGTGCTGCTCTGGAAGCAAATTCTTTCTTTTAAGAGTTGATCCCATTTTGGAAGGGTGTTGTCCTTTAGACCATTTTGGAAATGGCATGGTCCTCCAAAGAAGCAAATAGGAAGTCACAAAAGTTGCCCCCAGAGTACAGTTTCAGCAAAATCCCGAAAATTTAAACTCCAGGGCCTGATTGTTCAAAGCACTGTGAGCTTAACAAAGGCTCTAGTCAAGGATTTGTTAAGACTTCTAGTACCTTTAAAATCAAGCATGCTAATATTTACTGTTGCAAAATTGAGAGGAGCTTTTGCACTCATATTTTTCAGCAAACAAAATGGTATTGTTTTTGAGTACAATATGTTTGGAACTTTAATGATGCTGTTACTGAGTGCAGTATAGCATTTCAAAGAAACATACACAAGTCTAAAATCTCAGTTTATTATGACCAATTATCAAAACAAAAAAAAATCTGAAATCTCGTCTCAGTTTTTATACACATACATATAAACATACAATGGAATAGGCTACTTATTGCAAGCAAGCAGAACAGACAGAAACAAATATTATTGATCATTCAACATAACTAGCATGGATATACACCGGGTAATAGAACTTCAGTTAATTAAAACTATATCAAACAGTCCTGTATCAGTTTTCAAATATGACCAATTATACTAGACAAAATTTCTAACCGACCACTGAATTTAACCCCTTATTTTTTTTTGTAAATGAAAAATTATCATACACATTTTGTCACCTTTAAATAGGCACATGTGTTAGCAAAATATTTTTTCATGATTCAAACAGAACCACAAATCAGATTATTATATAATCTATGAATAAAACTCATTTCATTGGTTCAGAGGCTAATCATATGCGGTAGACATTACTTCATGTCGCATCGTTTGTGACGTAATGTCTTAACGTCGCATGGTTGGTGGGGTAACGTCTTCATTTCCAACGGTTTGTGAAGTAACTTCAACTGAAATTTGATGTCAAGTTAAGTACATTGGCAGCCCCTGCAACTGAACTTATTATATTATATAATAAAACAATGACTGGCTTTTGTTTTGGTGAACATGAAGTGTTACTGAACAGTAAATTCATATTGACTGACGCAAAGCGTCGGTCAATATGAAATTTACTGTTCAATAACACGTCATGTCCACTTCAACAAGTCAATAATTGTATAATGTCATAAGTGTATTATTATTATTGCTTCAAAATGTAGATGATGATTACTTGGACTTGTGAGTGCAATGTAAAACATCAGTCTTGTGTATAATTTACAGAATTCAGGCACCATGTTTAAAACCTCCCCACCACTGTACATAACTTTGTGAATTTGGAAAAAATGAGAGTGCATGCAAAAATGATGCTGCCAGGAAAGATGTAGTCTCGTCACATTGATCGCAAATATTTTTAAAAGTTCAAATGAATAATGGAGTGAGGTAAATACAAAAAGAACTATGTCACAATATCACCTACTTATGATTTTATGCAAAAAATATGTAAATGGTTGGTTAGAAGTAGTGCTAAGTATCAAATAGTCATCCTGATTGTAATTATACACTGTCAGATAGAAATGCTCAACAAAATTGATTTCTTCATACAGTTGATTCTTCTGCTTGATTGACTGTGAGCTATTACAAAAATCAAGAGCCATGGTCAAGTGGTTAGAGATGTTCGGTTATAGTGCAGAAGGTTGTGAGACTGAGTTCAAATCCCAGCTTGGGTCAACTTGCTGTTGGAAAACTCTCTCTCAACCCAGCAGTAAAAGGGTACTTTTTTCGAATCAGGGAAGGATAAGGCAGTAAAAGGAGATAGACTGGCTCCGCCTTTCATATGCTGTGCCCAAGATATAGTGGGCTTCTAACCCCCACTGCCCCTATGGCCACTAGGCTATGGGAAACCAACACCTATACCTATTACAGAAATGAGTCAATGTGAAACATGCATCTTTAAAGGAAATACATTTAATGATTATTTGTTTATAATTCAAAAGTTATTTCTGTTTTAGCACAATAGGAATAATATAAACATATGTTATGGCCCCTCACTTGACCTTTTTGTACCTATGGTATTGCTAATGATTGGCAACATCAAATTTCATTGATCTTTTTCTCGCCTAAGACAAAATGTCAAACAGATAAGAAGGTATTCCACTTGTCAATATACTATAAAACACTTAATATATGCAGTATCAAAATTTCGGGGTTTAATAAAAATGACATATTGGCGTTTATTAATTTTGGCAGTCATGATATACCATGACTGAAGATAATAAAGAAAAATTAATGTAAGGCATTAATCGAGGCGATTCTGATAGGATGCCACAATGTATAGTTTAATGGAAAGGTATGAAAAATCTTAAATACTTATCAAATACTCCTTTTTATCTGAGCCTCTGTTATGCTATGCAGTTGTATTTAATGTATGTATTATTGTCGGACTTATATTTTAGCCCTAATTGCCCCAACCACCAATATCGCCAAAATTCAATAACCGCAAAAAATAAGTGTTTTACAGTAAACCTTCCACAGAAAGGCAACACATAAGACCCTCCACATACTAAAGGAAAATGGGTATTCCTTCAAGGGAAGCTACTCTGCTATTTTCATTTTTCCTCCTTTTTCCATGGGGTCAACTCACAAAAGAGAGAATTTGCTCCTGAAGGAACAGATGAAAGCTAAGGTAGACCCTTTTATAAGGGAGCCAACAGAAATTTACGTAAATTATCTTCTTTTGAAAAACGTGGAGATGTACCCATATGCCTTAATGGCATCTTAGAGCATACCCAAACATTGAAAGCTCACATCAGCCTGTGCTCCTACAGAGCTTCTTTTTGTGTCTATAAAATTCTCACAGTCCAGAAATGGTGTGTACTGAAAACAAAGACTCTGACCAGACTGTATGGATGTGCAGACTGAGATGAGGATTTGCTTTTCCACTTCAAACTCAGCAGTTCATTTTTTACGACCAACTTCATTGGTATATTGTGAGTAAGCCGTAAATACATGGTGCTGTTACCAATTATAATTACTGCAACAGCACGTACATTATTTTCAACCCTGGCATGGAAATATATCACAGACTGTAACACAAATTGTTATATATCATACTTGAAGCACATTCATACATTCTACTTTTCATTAACCATAAATATTTGGACAAAACAACCCTCTCTCAATGGACCCTTCCCTCTGGAGACTAACTTTTTTTTGTGTGTGAGTCTTTTTCTTTTCTTTTTTTTTTATGTTTTTCTGTCACTTTTACTATTAAAGGGCAACAACTTATGTGTATTTCTGTTTACTCCCCAAAGCAAAATAGCCCTTCAAAGATGAGGTCTTCACTAAACACTATAAAAGGAAATAATTGGCTCCATGATCCATCCTAAAACATTGAGAAATTCACTCGCCCACCTAAGAAATGTTTATCAAGACACTTGCAATCTGGGCAGACCCTGACCAGACTGCTCCCTAAAGGATCTAGTTTGCTTGAGCAATGAGGTTGAAACATTTAGGGCTAATACATTTCAAGTTAAAAATGGTTTCATTGAATACAAGTTTAAATTTGATAAAAAGATACATAGAATATGTCTTAACTCTTTCAGTATCAAAAAGCAGACGACAAAATTTACGTCTGCAAAAATTAAAAAAATGCCTTGTCCAAGACTTTTTATATTGAGAATTCAAAGACTAGAGGGCAAACCGTGTAGATCTAGATGAGGCGGCTCATTATGAGCTGCCTCATCATGATCTACACTGTTTGCAAATTTTGCTAATTGCGTCACTGGGGCTTAAAGAGATAATAGCAAAAATAACTTCTTATATCTGCAGATATTCAAGGATTTCAGAAAACACAAACATTTAGCCTCTTCAATTGCTTTTCCACAAAAAATAACCTTGTGGACTACTCACTCAAAGGGTGGACTCAACAAGGGAATGTGATCCGAAAAAAATAAACAGCAAATTTTTCAGCCCAAAATTTGGCTTTCACAATATCTCCACACAACATTTTTTTTTAAAATAGATTCATAATGTAATTCTTATGGCCAAGCTAGAGCATACAAAACAAAATCATCAGAAATCATAATTTGTTTCGCATAAAACTTTTTCTATCACAAATATAAAACTATAAACTCATGCAACTGAGTGATTAATTTCAGCGATACACAGCTGAATATAGTTAACACTACTGTACCAACCAAACAAAAAATGCTTTATACGAATACACATTCTCATTAAAATATAAACAACCCCTTTCAAAGATGCATGTACATACCATACAAAATCTTTAGCCAAACTTTAAGGTGAATGGAAACACCTTGCTTTTCTTCATCATTTTTTTTTTACAAATGGAACCAGTTTTTGTGACTACTTCTTTGCTTCCCTGGATGATGTAGCCCTTCAAAAATGTGGTATACTCTTAAAGAAAAGAATTTGCTCCTGGAGGAGCAAATTCTTTCCTTTGTGAGAAGACCACCATTGAGAATGGAGGCAAGAATGAAAATTGCAGAGTTGCTTCCCCTAAAAGTGAACCCACTGATGTTAACAATGATAGGGACACTCGATGCCGACAACAGCTCTTCCTTTACTTTTTACGGATAAACTATAAATAGCAGAAGAAAGGGTGAAATAATTTTTATTTTTAGATTATTTATCATCCCAGGCCTGCTGAGAAGATACTGGCAATGTGAATTTAATTTTCAAGCAAATTACGACACAGACTTCTTCGGTTATAAGATGGAGGTTTTTCCTTCAAAAACAATACCAAAAATCTATATCTGTCTTATGAACAGATCTAGATTTTTGGGGTTGTTTGATGGGAAAAACCCATCTTACAGAAGGATTTCATAAGACCGAGTTGATATTTGGGGTCATTCTAGAAAAGGGAGAACCGGTGAAATAGCCAAATTAATATATTACTTTGCAATGACAACACAAATTAATCCACCCAACCTCTTTTCCCAGTCTAATTTTGGCTGACTCTATTATACCTTATACTTTGCCAAAAGGTTTCTCCAATATACATAGTAAGCCATATAAAAAGAACTATTATTAAAGGTCTAACTTTCCTTTTCCACTCTCACTCAATCTCCTCCTATGTAATCTCAATTACTCTTTCAGCCCTCCCAGAGCGCACCTACATGGACCCAGTCCTTCCCTTCCCCCTTACCCACCCAGTCCACTGCCCCACCCCCTCTGCCCTCCTTCCCCTAATAATCATGCACCTAAGCCATTTGCATTCTAAACTGTATCATGTTCTACTTGGTCTTTAGTTTGCTCAGATGAGCTATCCGAGAATTTAGGACATATAAGGCATTTCTACATCTATTATATACAGATATCTGTCAGAGTACCACTACTCTGACTCACATTTAAACTTTAACAGGTTCTATGTTAAAGATCATGTTCTTCCCAACAGTGTCAATCCTGTTCAGATGGCTCCTCAGGAGCCATCTGATCAGGATCAACAATGTTTTTTCTTTCATATGGTGAACTCCCCTCCGCAAAATTATTGGACAAATGCAAATTCAAAATAAGAAAATGCCATTAAAGATAATCAGTTGCTTAAAGATTAAAGCATGTAACTTACACTAGGTGATTCTATCTAGCAAAAGCTCTCGAGGTAGAAACTAGGGCAGAAAACAACCTTTACCATTGATGCAATGATCTTTGGGTGCTGGCAACACTGACCAGTCTGTTCATCTGCCTGTCTGATCAGAATATTTCCTGTTTCCTGTATCCTAAGATCTTTGTTTGTGATATGGCATCTTTTCACCAAAGTATTTTCATACTTTTACTGGCTACTGTAATAACCCTAAATATTCAGACAGACAGGTCTGAGCAAACATTGTAGACTTAGATCAAACTGCTCCCAAAGGCCATTCACTAAGCATCAACTGGAGGCAATAATGTGTGTTAAAATCCACTTTCTAAGAATTTTCCAGCAATAATTGTCTGACTTCGGGTGTCCGAAATTTTAGGGTCATTATGCTAATTATAGACATTCATTCTTCAACAAGATAGGAGGACAAAGCAACAAATACAAAAACAGCATTTACTACATGAAGGTTTTGAGTTACATTTTAACAGACACACACTGATATAGATATAGACAGACCCGGCCAGTGCGCGGACACTACCAGTATGTGGACACTTTTGTGTTTGGAGTCAAATAAACGCTAAGATACTTTTCAAATTCTACTG
Source organism: Ctena decussata (assembly GCA_963989385.1). NCBI lineage: Eukaryota > Metazoa > Mollusca > Bivalvia > Lucinida > Lucinidae > Ctena > Ctena decussata. The sequence continues at coordinate 75,473,718 of OZ022503.1, read as the reverse complement.
ACTTCGTAACATTTTTTCAATGCGCCATTTCTTTATCTATTTGTCATTCGCTTTTTAAACTTACGCCACAGTTAGGAATTTGCAGGGCTGATGCAGACCGGTATCACGATCAGTGCTTCAATTTGGCTACGGCAAACACGCATACAGGCAAAGCAAACAGCCCTGTGTCAATATGAAATTAGATAAACCCTTTACAATTTTTATACACTTCTGTTAACTATATGTATCAATAATTCAATTAGTAGCGTATAAAAAGTCATCTTAGTTTACTCAGATTCTAAGGTGTCCTAGTACTGGTACAATAAGCCTGTTTGATACAGCAAATAGCATGGCCTCATCAGCGTTACGCTGCGCATGCTCAGATGATTTTTTTCACGTATACCTTTTGTCTATATTAAGCACAAGGATTTTCCTAAAATTGCATGACCATCTGGTAGTCTGGAACAGGTTTGAGTCTTAAACATTAGGTAAAACACCCTTAAAAGTGTCCGTGTACTGGTCGGGCCTGTCAACATATGACAATACAAGAGCCACAGCTCCAGAAAAGGCAAAAACTTATGCAAATTATTTATCAAATTAATCAGATAATTGAGCCGCGACATGACAAAACCAACAAACTGGCATGTGCACCCAGTGAAGACTCAGATAAGCCTGGGCATCTGCCCAGTCTGATCAGAGTCTTCACTGTTCGCATGGAGTTAGCTTAGACCTTTAGCTACCCTTTAAGCACAGAGCACAGAGTCTGATCAGACTGGGCAAATGCCCAGGCTGATTGAAGTCTTGCTGGGTGTACATACCTCTTTGTTGGTTTTGTTGTGTCGTTGCTCAATTTTCTTATTTCTCAGCAGAAATCTATTTTATGACACCTCAAAAGAACTGTCTTGTGAAGGTGATTACACTGATGGGTCACAACATATGTTTTTAAAGAGAAATTTGGAAAATTATATTTAAATCATCCCTGTAACCCCTTCTTATCCAGAGCACTGGTCTCGATCTCAAAAAGCATTTTTTCGGCTCAGCGCCATAATGACCATAAATATTCATGCATAAGTCAACAATGCAAACCCTCAACAGACTGCTCCTACACAGGAGCAGTCTAATCAAACTCTGCACTTTTCTACAATGACAACAGTTTGATCAAGGACTGGACTGTTTTCTGCCAACAACCAATGTATAAATATATCAATTTAAAAACAATTTAGGAATTGTGACCGTTGAATAAAATGTTCAAATGATTAGGATTGTGCTGTACTTTTGCTTTACTGGCGCTTGTACAAAATGTGGATGGATGACTTGGCGGTTTTACGACCTTCTTTAACTGTATTTCAGTCAAATCTGCAGAGCTCTAGATAAGAGGGCGTATTTGGTGATAATTAGGGATAATTTTTGTTAATTCTGCATAAAAACCTATGTTGTGACCCCTCATCTGAACCGTCTCAGCGAGACGGTTCAGATGAGGGGTCACAACATATGGTTTCGATGAGAAATAAGAAAAATTATCCATAATTATCATCAAATACGCCTTCTTATCTAGAGCTCTGTCTGGACAATGTGGATGATTATAAAGGGCCCTGTGCATTGAAGGGCAATTTAGGTTCAGAAAAAAAGTTTGCTATCTGTGTGACTTGAACCAAAGACCCTATGACTGATGGTCTGGAGCACTAACCACTCCCCCACATGAAAGCTTAAGAACAGAAACTATTCCTGGGCAGGCTTAGACCTCCTAAGCGGTATGCCAGTACTAAGTGCACTTAGTACTGGTTAACCACTCAGGAGGTCTAAGCCTGGCTTAGACCTCCTAAGTGGTATGCCAGTACTAAGTGCACTTAGTACTGGTTAACCACTCAGGAGGTCTAAGCCTGCCCAGGAATAGTGTGTTTAGGTTAACGGACCGTCCCAACATGACCATAGCTGTTTACCCGGGACATTAAACAATAACACAACACAACTGAAACAATCACTAACTTTTTGGCTTCTCTGGAGCAGTACATTCGAATCTGTTATATTAACCATAAATATTCAAACACCCCTATTATCTACAGAATGGACTCTTCCATTTTTATTTTTGAGTCTAGACAAGTCCATTTTATCCTACCAGAGGATGTTTCAGAAATATATCTGTTTGTTTAAACTTTATTGATTTGTACAACTTATTCACATACAATGTACATACAAATACATTTACCATGTACACAAACAATTCATACAAAAGGGAATCTGTTGGCAAACTGTGCACACCCAGGTCAGACTGCTCCTTAGGAGCAGTCTGATCTGGCTCTTCACTGTTTGCATGATCTTCTGTCATCATATTAAGGGCAAATACAGTACACTGGCAAAAACATAACAAGAGCAGTGTCACACACAGACAAAAACAAGCACAAAACAAATTGTTGTTGCACATTTGAACGCTGGCCAATCATATCACTGCAGGTTTCAAGCTGGACCAATCCTCTTGCTTGTTTTGATGAGGGCAAAGTAGATTGCTCGTATAATCAGGACAATGCCAATGACAAAAGCTCCTGAAAGGAAAAGACAAAACTCACAGGGTATAATCGATTCCGCTAATTTTCGCTTCCTGCAGAGACTGTACATCATATTTGGCTTCCGTCAAGACTGTCCGCAAACTCTTGCTTCCTGCCGAGACTTCTGTACATGATAAATGGCTTCCTGCAGAGACTGTCCGTGTGATTCTGCTTCCTGCCGAGGCTCTCGGCAGGAAGCAGAATCACGCGGACAGTCTCGGCAGGAAGCCATTTCTCGAGGACAGTAGTCTCTGCAGGAAGCAAGAGTTCACGGACAGTCTCGGCGGAAGCCAAATATGATGTACAGTCTATGCAGGCAGCGAAAATTGGCGGAATCGATTATACCCTGTGAAACTGCCGTAAAAACTGAATGACAAAACTACTACAAAAGCAGTATAGATAAAGATGAGTCTTCCCACAGGAGATATCTGACAATGCTCCAGATAGGAGGGGGTACTGACAATAATTCAAAGATAATCTTTCTTATTTCTCATTGAAATCATATGTTGTGAACCCTCATTAGAACCTTCTTGTTTGGATGTTTCTAATGAGAATCACAAGAAATGTTTCTATGAAGAAATATGAAAAATTATCCCTGTTACCCCTTCTAATCTGAGGCACTGATCTTATGATTGCTACTCAGCTAGCACTTGTATAAATAAACCCTAACAGAATAGAGGTGCAGTGGTTGAGTGGTTAGAATGACTTGGTTATGGTGCAGAAGCTTGCGCAGTACGATCCCGGGTTGGGTCAACTAGCAACTGTAAAAACTCAGTAAACCCAGCAGTAAATGGGTACCTTTTTCGAATCAGGGAAAAATAAGGCAGCAGAAGGAAAGGGATTGATTCTGCCTTTCATATGCTGTGCCAAGATACAGCAGAACTTCAATGCCTTGAACCATGAAAAGTAGTTCCATCCAAAGGTAGTTCCAGCCATCCAAGTTTTGTTTCTATAAAAATTGACCTCTTGGGACCCAGGAAAGAGTTCTAGTCAGGCAGGGTTAACAAGCCGTCGGGGTTCTAGTCATTGAATTTCTACTGTATAGTGAGCCTCTAACCCAGCCACTAGACTACAGAAAAGCTTTACCCTCAACAGAATATAAAGTTGCATAAATACAGTTTCTAGTAGGGAATAGATTATTCCAAATTGTTTTATAACCTTACATTAAGCCTATGTCAAACATGGAAATGACTCGCTGAGTCTTAAGGACATTTCTTACTTTGATAAGGCTACATGAATGATGTAATAATATTAAACAATTACACGTGTAAATTAGACTATCAAGAATTGTTTCCCTTCCAAAAGTTATATCAGATGGATCTAGATTTTTGGGGCTGATTGGAAGAGAAACCCCAAATTTTACAAAAGAATACTGTAACATAAAACAATTAAGGACTTACCAATCCACACAGTATATATCCCACCTTCCCTACTTGCAGCTTCATATGTGCCAACCTGTGAAACAAATTAAAGCACTAGGATAGAGTCGGGTAACTTCGGACAGCAGGTAAATTTGGACAGTGACGTTGTTTCCTTTATATGTCACTTGTCAGGAATTAAAACAAAAATAACTGGGCAAACAGTGAAAATCCTGATGAGACTGCTCATTTTGAGCCGTCTCATCTGGGTTTTTACTATTTGCAATGCCTTGTCATCATTTACCCGCTGTACGAAGTTACCGACTCTACACTATCAGCATGAAACATACATGAGCAAGGACCTTTTATTAAGGTACGCTTATGTGGCAACAAATGTTGCTCTATACATGTGCAAAAGGTCTTTTATGGTCTGCAAAATGTAGAGAAAACAGAGACACTGACACTTTGAATATAAAATGCTTATCTCATTGCACAAATCTGCCAAGTGAATAAGCTGCAACACTGAAATAACACAGGCCTACACTTACAGAATTCAGAAGATTGATATCCAAAGTATCAACAGAAGTTCCTTAGTCCTTTACCAGGATTCGGCATGAATTATCCAACAATGCGCTCTCGTGTTTTGATGTAATACTGAAAATTTTAAATTTTGAGACAGAGATAATTGCATGTTCAGTCAAACCTGTCAGAATGAGTCGCCGCAAATATATACAGTACTGCTGAGCCTGTATTACAGGGTTATCTGTCCTATGCTGTGACTTTTTGTGTTGCTTTTGAGTAAGTGTTAAAACTAGGTTTGACCTCCTATTAAAAATTAAGTATTGTAATAAGGTCTGTCAACACACTTACTGTAACACCAATTCCCCCTCCTAAGAAAATGAGCCCTAATATAAGGTAGACAATGGCTCTGTTGCGGGCATACTCTGGACCTACACTTGACCTGAAAATACATTTTTATCCATCATTAGAAAAGCTTTCTTCTACAGTTGATTTATATTATATAGGTCACTAATTGTGCTGACAGCTATTTTATGCTTTATGTATATGACAGTGATGAGACATTTGTGTACTTAACGTTTAAATAAGTTTCTGAGAAAGTTTTCGAAAGTTTTGAGTATATACACTTAGAATTTCAAGTGCCAGTGGTATGCAGGCACCATTTTGTCTCATTCCAGAAAGTTGGTTGCCTGAAGATATGGAACCTAAATATATCTTCAATAATCTAAAATATTTTTTTACTCATTTCTCTTTAAACATGTAATGTTATTTAGTCATTTAACAGAGGTCTTCACAACAAATAACAGATCTGAAAATCAAAGTCTGCACTGCATCGGATAGGGATTAACCCTTAAAGCACCAAAAATTAAAATTGTTGAATTGGCAAACAGTGTAGATCCAGATGAGGTGGCTCATAATGAGCCACCTCATCTGAATCTACACTGTTTGCCCTCTAGTGTTCGAAATCTGAATATGATATCGCTTGGACAAAACATTTTTTGAAATTCTGCAGACGTAAATTTTGTCGTCTGCTTTTTTGGCGCAATAAGGGTTAAGGGATATTTTCCAGATAAGATATGTTTTGAGGATGATATTGTGGTAAGTTTTCCCGAGACAATTTGAGTTATCATCCCTCATTAGAACTTTCAAACTTTATAATTAGCACAGACATTACTTCATGTCCCATAGTTTGTGATGTTACATCTTAATGTCACATGGTTGGTGACATAATGTCTGACTAAGTTTGACATTGAGTATACTTAAATGACAGACACTTCAACTGAAATTATCCTTATCTAAGAAAACACACTTGTTGACTTTTGTGAAACTACCCTTTGCATCAGTCAATATTAAGTTTACTATTCAATTACACTTCCTGTTCACCTCAACAAAAGTCAGTAATTGTACATTCTAATGTCTTACTAATCTAAAAGTGACGTCTGTTTGGTTGACGTCAAAAACTTGCAACAGTATATGGTGATATACTGTCGGAAATCAGATGTCACAATGAAATGTTGCTTCTCATTGGCTGACATTTGGTTTTACATTGCTGGCATCGCTTGCAAAGGGAGCAAACTAGTACATTATAAAAGGTGAAAATGTGGAAAAGTGCATAAGAATGGGGATAACTGTATTGAAAATTATAATTTGGGGAGATAAATCATTGGTTTTATGGTCGCAAATCATGTTTTTATGCCCCGCTGATGTGTCGCCTTAAAACAAATTTTCTGACCATAAAACCGATGATTTACCTCCCCAAATGACAATTTTGAATACAGTTATCCCCTAAATGTCTTCTTACGTTAACTGTATCTGTTATATTTAATGTTTACTTACACTCTTCTACACTGGGGACATCTAGCCAGCGCAGTAGTCGTCACATTGAACTGAAATACAAAATAGCGTGTTTCATAAGATCAGCTGTTCAAATATATTGAACCATTAATGCCCTACTAAACAATTTATGCCCTACATCCTACAACAAGGACCATGGCAAGCCATGTAGACTTTAGTTTTTATGTGACGTGGCTCGAGAAAATTGCTATAACATGTTTCTGTCAAAGGAAATAAAGGAAAAACTGTATAAAAAGTATGCTTTATAAATACTCCACACTATATAACTCTCTGAGTTCTCCAGAACTCTTCACTCACCAGAAAAGTAGCATTACAGTAGACACATTGGAATCTGTTGGTTCCCGGGGATCTCACCATTGCTGTCGGGATAGGGCCTCCGAGGTTTATGATACGTTTGCTGAAACATAACAGAAATCAAGTCATACAATCATGTGATCTTTGTTGCTTTCCTTTTCCATTTCATTTAACAATTTATAAATTTATTTTCTTATTTTGCTTTTTTTTGTGTGCTTGTTATATTTTTCCATTTTTTTATGTTTTTTATTTTTTTTTTATTTTTTTTTTTTCCATTTATAGGAAATCTGTAAACTAATGCAAAGACATTCTAGTACAATGTACCATAAAAATTTCAAAAATTCGAAAATTTAGGACACCTTAGCTGATTACTGTAATTGTCCTGAAAATGGAACAGTTTGTATTAACAATGCATTCATGTGTCAAGAAAATGCTGATTGAATAGCAACAGTGCAGACCCTGATCAGACTGCTCCTCCAGGAGCAGTCTGATCTGTCTGCACTGTTTCCAGAAACCGATCTGTCCTAGTACTTTGCATTTTACAGTTACAAGCTTAAACAAAATCAACATATGGAATAAAACGAATTTCAGATCTCCTGGAGCCCTGTAGCTCAATGGGTTAAGCGCTGGCCTGCTGAGCTAGGGGTCCCATGTTCAAGCCCCACTGTAGGTGGGGAATCTTTTCATCGTAAATGGGATTCCATGGCACACAGCCTTTCACTATCATCCACCCATCATCCTGATATGACTGAAATACTGTTAAAAAGGATGTAAAATCGCAAGTCATCCATCCATTCATCAAATCTCCTGCACTAGCTGTGATCTTACCAGTTTGTTCTTGGGCATGCAATCCTCGCTGCTGATGCCCGACAGATCAATAAACAATTACATGGGCATCTCACATACTTCTTTCCTGGTGGGGGAGCTTTGATTGGCTGAAATTAATCATCAAAAATATATGCATGGACTATAAACAGCCAGTGCTGCAGATAAGAGGAGTAGATGGATGGCTGCATGGTGCCCCCTACTGCGACAATGTCTATGTTAAGACCCCTCTTGAGAACTGTCCCAGCGAGAAAGTTCTCAAGAGGGTTCAATATATATGCCATTACAAGGCAGTGTGGAAAATTATGCCTAAGTTATTCCCGTTACCTCTTCTTATCTGGAGCACTAATGAATTGACTGGAAAAAGCATTCATGATAAGTCTCACTGTATGAAATAAGATCTCCCTTAATTCAACCCTTCTCAGGGCTGCCCCTAATTGTCCACTTTGAAATTCCCTAACTTTTCCCTGATTTTTCCCTGAAATTTTACAGTTTTCCATACCTTTATTATGGATCCAAAACAGTGCTAATTGTATCACATCAATATTGGGGGTTACTCTTAAAGGAAAGAATTTGCTCCCTTGAGGGAGCAAATTCTTTCCTTTAAGAGTAGCCACCAATGAGAAGGGGAAAGGGCCAAAATTACGCTCAAGAAAGTATATCTTTTCCCCATGAACAGAGTAAGTATATTTTCTGAAGACTTCCGTGGCCATTAATTTTCAAAGTCCCTGACTTTTCCCTGACTTTGCAAGTACTTTTCAAATTTCCCTGATCAACCACAAATTCCCTGACTTTTCCCTGACCTTTAAAAAAATCATTTTCCAGATGTTTTTTACCTGACTATGGCAACCCTGCTTCTAGGGGTCTAATAGATTTTCAAATCTCATTTATTTTTCAGTCCTCAGTCCTTGCTTAGACTTCCTTGCAATGTAATACTGGATGAGCACTTAATCCACACAAATACCTATTCTCACTAATTGGGCCGAAGTCTTACCTGATTTCTGGGAGCAAACTCCCATATGACTTTAAAATCTTATATATTTTTCAGAACATGTATGCTACCACTTTCCTCTCTCCCCCACAACCCCTTCCCACCTTCAAAATTTTATGGTACAACAATGAATAGTATTGCTATAATTTGGCAACTAAAATAGTTGCAGAAGTTGCACCAGAAGCTCAGTGGGTTAAGAGCTGACCAGCTGATCTAGCTTTCCCCGGTTTGAGTCATTCCTCTGGCAGGAATCTTTTGAACTGTAAACAGAGTGCCACCACACACAGCCTTTCATTATCACTCTATCATTGTCCTGATATGACTGAAATACTGTTGAGTGTAAACTCTCAAACCATCCCTCCATGCAAATTTTTCATTTCTATGTGGAAATAGAATTGCAATTCAGCCGTGACACGATAAAACCAATAAAATGTGCATCACGCGCAGACTCAGATCAGCCTGGGCACCTACCCAGTCTGATCAGTGTATTCACTGTGCACTTAAAGGGTAGCTAAGAGTCTAAGCTATCTCCACACTGATAGCAAAGACTCAGGTCAGATTGGGCTGATCTGAATCTGCACTGGGCCGACATGCCACTTTGTTGGTTTAATCGTGTTGGGGCTTGTATGTTTATCCAGCATGCTGAGAGCTATGGGCCCCGGTTGTTCAAAGCATCATTAGCTTAACGATGTCATTATTCACTGATTTGAAGTATTTTATATGCATAAACACTACCATTTTTTGCTAAAAAATTGTGAGGAACTTTTGCAGTACTACCATTTTTTGCCAAAAAACTTGTGAGGGTCTTTTGCACTGCAAAAGTTCCTCATATTTTTTGGCAAAAAATCGTAGTGTTTATGCGTATAAAATATTTCAAATTTTAATATTTTGTTAACTAATGAAGTCGTTAGTTTTGACCAACTGGGCCCTGTACTTACTGTAGCTTCATTACAGACATTGCACTTGACAACATGTTGGTTCTGTTTCCCCTCAATGTTCACCGCAGCCTGACATACTTTACAGTTGATCATCAGCTGACTGCCAGGGGCCATGGGGGTGTAGGGTGGGGGCAACTCATCTGGACCGATTGGTGGGACTGTCACAATCTGTTGTTGTGGGGCAGAAGCTTGTATACTTCCTCCATCTGCTAAAATAAAAATGATATTGACCTTTAAAATATTCATATTCATAAATCGGTTACCTGAGGGCCCCTATCACATAGCCATAAACTTTCAACAATGGGGAGACCCTCTTCAGGGAAGGTGGGGCTTTGGTGGAAGGCCTTACTGATGTAGGGTGGTGTTTAGAGGGGGTCGGTGTATTCTTGCTGCCTACAATATTCCCTGTCACTATTTTGCTTTTGATCTAGTGACACTACCCAATATCATGAAATAAAGAACTTGCTACTCAGTTCCTTTGTTCCCTGAAAATAAATAACCTTTCTCCTCAACTCCGAAATAAAAAGTAAATCCTCGCAGACAACAAACAAAGAGCCTCTGTGGCCTATTGGACAAAAACGCAAACCCTTAAACATTACATCTCTCTCACCCCTGTGGATTTAAGCCTTGGCTGGTACACATATTCTGCTATCTCCCACCTTTGCGTAATGTTCGGCTCAGAGTGAAAAATTCTTCAAAGGGAGACAAAAAAAAACAACAACCCCTCCCCACTCCCATATCAAGAAGAGAAACAAGAGGTCCATGATGGACCTAAATCGCTCACCTGAGTTATGATGAAATAACATGGAAGATCATATATTTGATGACGGTTAAACTGGAGCAGTTTTACACTTTCCAATATATTATTCTGACAAAGTTTCATGAAGATTGGGTCAAAACTGTGCCCTCTAGAGTGTACACAATGTTTTTCTAAGACCTGACCTGGCGATCTAGTTTTTGATCAGACATTATTCAGTTTCAAACTTGGCCTAGATTTCATGAAGAAAAACATTCTGACAAAGTTTCACGAGGATTCAATGCAAAATAAAGCGACAGGAGATGAACTAAATAAGCCCTTGGCTTCCGTTCAGATCCTTTTGCTATTGTATACTATTTGTAACCTGTACATAACTTGTATGAAATTGAAATAAAATATGTTTACACCAAATAAAGCGACAATTGTGTACACAAGGTTTTTCTAAGATTTGACCTAGTGACCTAGTTTTTGACCAAACAAGACCCAGTTTCAAACTTGGTCTAGATTTCATACAGATAAACATTCTGACAAAGTTTCATGAAGATTGAAGCAAAACTGTAACCTCTACAGTGTTCACAAGGTTTTACTAAGATTTGACCTAGTGACCTAGTTTTTAATACAACATAACCCTTTTTTGTAATTTGCATAGAATTTATTAAGATAAACATTCTGACAAAGTTTCAACATGATGAAAACTGTGCCCTCCTGAGTGTTAACAAGGTACTTCTAAGATTTGACCTAGTGACCTAGTTTTTGACCCGACGTAACCCAGTTTTTAAATTCATCTAGACTTTATGAAAATTAACATTCTGACAAAGTTTCATGAAGATTGGATCAAAACTGTGCCCTCTAGAGTGTACTCAAGGTTTAACTAAGATTTGACCTAGTGACCTAGTTTTTAATCCGACATGACCTCGTTTCAAACTTGGCCTGGATTTCATTTAGATAATCATTCTGATAAAGTTTCATGAAGGTCGGATAAAAACTGTGCCCTGTAGAGTGTACACAAGGTTTTACTAAGATTTGACCTAGTGACCTAGTTTTTGACCTGACATGACCTAGTTTCAATTTTGGCCTAGATTTTATTAAGATAATCATTCTGACAAAGTTTCATGAAGGTTGGATCAAAACTGTGCCCTCTATGTCATTTAAAGATTTATTTCTATTTTTAGCTCTGGCGGCCATCTTGTTCAGTGGAGTGGAACCGTTTTAGCAAGTTTGGTTCAGGGCCATGAGTCAAACATTTCCGTGAAATTATTTTGAAATCGGTCCACTGGCTTGGGAGGAGATGTTGTTTAAAGCTTTTCTATTTTTAGCTCTGGCGGCCATCTTGTTCAGCGGAGTGGAACCATTTTAGCAATTTCGGTACAGGACTATAAGAGGAACATTTGTGTGAAATTATTTTGGAATTGACCTACTGGTCTAGGAGGAGATGTCGTTTGAAGAAATTGTTGACGACGGATGGACGGACGGACAGACGGACGGACGACGGACAAATTGTGATCACAATAGCTCACCTTGAGCACTTCGTGCTCAGGTGAGCTAAAAAAGGAAAAGACAGCATGCACTGAAGCCTTCAGCATGTTATATAACTACTGATCAGTTTATATATATGAGTCTTAATAAATCACGAATCATTGCACAGCTTATGCAGATTGTTAATCAAAAAGAGCTACTGTAAATACAGATCACTGTTCTAAATCAACAAAACAAGAATAAAACACAAACAATAAATCATGTTCATATGATATCATCCTATAAACCTATGTATACTGATATGGTACAGGCAAAAGTGAGACACTCAAATGATATCTATTTTCATATCATTACTGTATCATGGTAGGACGCTGAGGTTTTTTTTTTTTTTTTTTTTTTTTTTATTTTATAGATACATATATTTATTGTCTTTTTTTTCATATGAAAATGCACCACTGTTTAACACCTGCCATTTTGGATTTAGTTACATAAGAAGAAACACTGTTTTATTTAGAGACATCACAAGGTATAAACCAGTCCCCCAATTTTTGCTTCCTGCCGAGACTGTCCATCATATTTGGCTTCTGCCGAGACTGTAGGTGATCTCTTGCTTCCTGCAGGGACTACTGTCCTCAAAAAATGGCTTCCTGTCGAGACTGTCCGTGTGATTCTGCTTCCTGCCGAGGCTCTCGGCAGGAAGCAGAATCACATGGACAGTCTCGGCAGGAAGCCATTTACCATGTACAGAAGTCTCAGCAGGACGCATGAGATTGCGGACAGTCTTGACGGAAGCCAAATATGACGGACAGTCTCTGCAGGAAGTGAAAATTGGCAGACTGGTTTATACCCTGTGGACATGCTGGATCTTGAATATGATAGTGGATCAGGAACAAAAAGCGCAATGTCATCAGGAAGTCCATAAAATGGTTACCGTAAAAGTTCTAAGTACTACCGTAAAAATTCCAAGTACATGTAGTAGGACAGGTAGTTCTGAGCTAACAGTACTTCGAGGGCTCGGCGCGAAAGGGTTGTAACTACATTTTATGAAAATGTTCAGGAGAGACAAAAAACTTCATAACATTTTTCTACATCAAAGTTTTCCAATGCAAACAAGATATATTAGGTAAAATAACATTAGAATTAACTGTAATTTTCAATTTTGTACACATTTTATTTTAAAGAAAAGATATTTGTAATTAATTGAGATACAACCCTATTCCCTCTGAAATGCTACACTAACTAAATACTATTCTCAGTGCGAAACAGTTGTAACTTGAGTTACAACTGTTTCACCCCAGAAATATCATAGGAAATGTATATTTTCATCAGGGTGAAACTGTTGTAACTTGAGTTACAACTGTTTCACCCTTTAAATGTATAAAAAATGTAAAGATTTTATCAGTGCGAAACAGTTGTATATCATTTTTGAATAACATTAAAATAAAAATTTCCCTGAAAATTCATATTTCAATAAGTCTTACTGTGACGTACAGATGTTAACAATGTGTTAATGTTCACAGTTTTTGCACTCATCAAGTCAGTGGGAATGAAATCTCCATGAATACAAATTTTTACAAAGGAATGATAGTGAAAATTGTTAAACCCGTAAATATTGCAACCCATGATGTTGTGCTTAATTGTCAGCATTTCCAGCAATGATAAATACAATTATGTAACACTGGCAATTTGAGGGTTACCAGAGCCACCTCACGAAACAGTGTGCAGTAGAAGAAAATTCTGTGATGCTTATTTTTCAATCTCTCAAGTTAAACTCTCTGTTTAAATGACAGGTCATTGTTTAAATGACAGGTCATACAATATGTTTTAGGAGTAAGCATGGAAATAGTCTTAAAACTTTCCTCAAAACTAGCACACTTGATATTTTCAGTGAGAATGTTTTTTATAGCACTGATGGATAATACTCCATACACTTACTGAATATACAGATGGCCCAGTAAAACAAGCAGTTTCAAGGGATCAGCTAATAAATATACTCAAAGCAGTCTTAATGCTGGAGCGAACTTCCCGATCAGAGTCTGTCCTTCATAAAACAGTAACATGTATAATAATGTTACTACACTTTCATCATCAGATCTGTTCATTATTAATTTATATCCAAACCCTAAATTAGTTCTGAAAAGTTATCCTTGCAAACATGGAATACGCAAGGCATGGATCAGTCAGGACCTGAAGAAGCTGGCCAGGAGAAAGAAGCAAGTCTATAATTAAGCCAGGTCTTCAAACAACAAAGCAGACTTGGATGTATACAAACAGCTAAAATAGAACATTTAACCTACGCAAGAGCAGGAGAGCATACTCTTTGCATGTCAACGTTTTGGTATCCGAGTATGAAGCAGGGTGTCCCAACAAACTGTACATGTACATATTCTTTTGTCAATGCAAAAAATGGGGTGCCTGTGGAGTTGCCCCTCTTATGTCAAATGGAGTCAACAGAAGTGAGTACTAGTGACAGTGTGAAAAAAGCTAATATCTTAGTTCCATTTTCACCAAAGAAAACCTCACTTTGGTCCCAGAGTTGATTACTAAAGAATTCTGTTGTTGCGAGCAAGAAAGAAGTATGCTTATTAACTTGAACAAGGCAACAGGTCCAGACACTATCCTAGGTAGACTACTTAAGTCCCTAGGTGAAAAAGTGGTGGATATCCTGTTACATTCCTGTATCAGGCTTCACTAGGTGAAGGAAAGATTCCCAAAGCATGGAAACTGGCCTTTAGCATGGCCAATCAAATTTACCGAAGGTTGAGAACTTAGGTGAAATAAGGCCAGCGTCTCATTATACCAAGACCACATTTTAGGATTTACATTTATCTATACCCAATGGTAAGCATACGACTATAATTTTCGATAAACAAGATGATTTTGATTTTGATATTGTTATTTTAGATGGTGATGTTCCTAGTTCTACATCCTATGGTGTTTATATTCTCAACTTATTTGTTTTGCTCAAATGCCCAGTCATGCTGATTACATGTACTTTAATATTCATAATAAAGTTTTGACTGCAAACTTCTCAAATAAGTTTAAAGATATCGTAAACTTTGTACAGCATTTTCAAAATTTTGTTGATGCCATTACGACTTGGTACATATAACGTAGGATAGAAATTAAACACTTCCTTTGCAAGGCATTTCAGAACCTGAATTTTATATTAATGTAGTTGGTATAAATTCTGAATAATAATTGGTAAAAACGATTTTCCTTATCATTTTAAAAAGACAATACTCTGATAAAAGATGGTTATAACAAAGATGTAATGTGACAAACGGCTTGCTTAGCCGTTAAGTCCATCAAGGTTAACAACATTGTTTACCTCTTAGATTGCATGAGGGTGGGTCGGGCCTCAGACTTTATGACGGCATCTACCTAAATCTTACAGTGTTCTCCCCAGAAATTTCAGAAGGCATGTCGCTTTTAGCACAAAAATCAGATTTTGACTTGATGATCAATTTTCAAAATCCTTAATATAGCAATGTTTTGTCAAAATTAGCCTAAATGTACATTATAAATAACTTATTGATGATCCTTAATGCATTTCAAACAACTTTACCGGCTAAGAAATGAAAATAATAGCACTTTGATAAATTTTCATTGGAAATTCAGGCATGTTGCAGAAGTAATTTGAAGAGCAAGGCATGTTGCAAGTGACATTCCTTAATGGTCTGGGGAGATCCTTGATCTAACTTTATAGTAACATAGACGGTTGGTGCCTGACACCCATTCCAGGTTGTCTTGGGTAGAGCCCACTGTGGTCTAATAGGTGGGTTTCTTCTGCTCCAGAATTCTAGTGTCACTGTTTCTGTGGGTCTTCATGTTTGTTTCATCTTAGTTTTAATTTTGATTTCTGTGTTTCTGAGATAATGCACAAATGAGCTAGGAATCTTCTATGCAAACCCAACAATTCAGTTGTGTGATGAACCATAGCAAACCCAAGAGCGACGGCTAGAAGCCCCCCCCCCCCCCCTCTCCCTCTCCCCAAGGTGGCACTTCTGTCATTCTTCATTGTTTTATGTGCTGTTTGTTGCTTTAATTCTGTTATTGATATATTGTTCATGATGTTTAGGCTAGCCCGATGCCTGTCACCTTGTTTGAATGTTTGTGATGTAAAAGCTAGACAGATGTCTGTCACCACCTATATGGGAAATGGCTGTTCACCTGGCTGCTGCTGGTGATGGCTTTGGTGGTGTCTAATTTTGTGTTGTCTTTTTCCCACATGGTGTCTAGGATGGGATCTGGGATTGAATTGGTTGTACTAAGTGTCTCTGTGAGCTTGTGCCTCCTAGGGCCTGTTTATGGGAACTGTTAGTAAACTTTCAGAAAGGACTCCCTGATCCCAAAGGACCAGGAAATACACAGTCTTAGAAAGTTGCAAATCCATGCAGCTTGTTATGCATGTTTCATTTCTGAAGCAGAGTCACTCATAAAATATGGTTGCACAAAAAAAGAATATTAACAAGAAGTCCATGAAATGCTGTGTCTGCACTTGCTGCACCTTGTCACAAAGCATCTCTATGCAGATTTAAACCACAAATCATAACGATTTCCAGCTAATGCCAACCAAGCTTATGCTGGAAAAACAAAACCTGTGTCTCAGTTTTTGCTAGTTGCAGGTGAGACAGACATCAGGCTGCCCATATCAGAACTATCTGGCACAGCCGGAGTTGCCCTTGATCATCAAAGCCTTGACACGTTTATCTGAAATTTACATTGTCCGGCTCTAGATTATAATTTTTTTCACATGGAAATAACTTAAAGATAATTTGGATCTGTAGCAAGATAAAATTTGCAACTAATATTGTTGCTAAAGAACAGTCTTCGAAAACAGATTCATACACTGAAGGATACGTAATACAATCATCTCAGATTGCAGGGCTATACGCTGTATGGTGCCATTAAGAATACTCATAAATGCTACTGTGCTATGCAGCTAGCTATGGTGTTAAGTGGGCAGTGTTCTGATGTCACAAATAAAACACTCCTTTCGTGATTATTTAAGGGCAAATGGCTGCAAGTCTGGCAAATAAATATTTTGTTTCAAACATTCAATATGGGAATATACTAATGTCAGCCAACATTGAAAATATTTGCTGCCAAATATTACTGGAAATTTGTGCAACATAAAATTATCCAAAATTTTGAATTATATCATGCTGCACTGATTATGCGAAGTTTATGGAACTGTTATTCAAACTCTTAAAAAAGTCTATCACAAAAAAAAAAAAAAAAATTTCAGCACAAGAAATGTATTCAGATTAAATACAATCATAATTAGCAAACTTAGGAGACCAAGGATTTAAGTGCTCTGTTATAAGGCAGCCCTGGCAAAATTACCAAGGGGAAAATCAACACAATACAATATATTTAGCCACATAATACACTTTTCCACATAGCCAGTCTGTAGGGGTTGTTATAGTAGCCTTTCAACAAAAATGATCCTTGGTAGATCATTCATACTTGACGTCTGATCATAAAAAGTTAGCTAGAATGTTGAGGTGACATGCATTCTTCCTTTTTTTACTTTGATAAACTGTTCAAGAACAGCAAAAATAATCATCAATCGACAAACCTACATCTTTCTGAGTCACTGTTTTAGCAGGTACTGTCAGAGCCACAAGTACTCCAGAAGACCAACATGCTACTTACTTAACATAGCCGTTGGCTCAGATTAGGTAGTTGCCTATCTCTGAAAATACCCCTTTTGAAAAAAAGAAAATAAAAGATTAATTTCATGTTTTCTACACAATGTTACATTATGATTTCAAGTAATAATTGTAAAATTGCACGAGTTACAACCCCTAACATTTGATTGACTGTCAGTGTGAAAGGGTTGTAACTCAACTTACAGCCCTTTCGCGCTATAAATTCAGGTGACTTTCAGTTACAACCATAGGAACAATATTGATTTTTAGGGGTAAGTATGATGATCCCAAACTTATTCTTTTTGCAGGATGTGTATTCATGAAAAACAATGCAAAACATCTATAAAAGTGATTTTTGCCAGAAAGTGTAGTTACAACCCTTTCGCGCCGAGCCCTCGACTTGTATCTTTTTTGAGCCTCTGCCAGATATATAACTACCGAATTCCAATACTTCCATTAATACTATTCTCAGTATGTAAAACATGCTTAGCGTTAACAGGAATAATTCAGAGATAATTTTCCTTATTTTTCCATAAAAATGTATGTTGTGACCCCTCCTAAGAACTTTCTCACCAGACATGTATATATATTCATTGAGAAATAAGAAAAATTATCTCTGGAGTATCCTTGTTACCCCTTTATATCTGGAGCAGTGGCTTCGGAATGTGTAAAGAGCACTTAAATGCTGCAAATGAGACTACAGTATACATGGTATACAAGACCTTTCAAAATTTGGTGAGATTTACTTCTATTTTTTTTTTCCTAATTAGACCTCTCTTTTTTTTCTTTTTTTCACATAAATTGTGTATTAATAGATACAATTACTTTGTCACAACAGTAAATGAAAAAAAAAAATCATCCTGAAATATATGATGCAAACAGGAGAAATTCTATCAATTTTGGAGACCTGTTGAGACAAAACCAACTAGGTTCACAGGGTTTGTATTACTTTTTTGGGGGCCAGAGTCATTGTTTAGTATTCATTACAAACTATGACACTAGCCTGAAAAAGAGTGATACAAACCCCTAAGGTGAGGTTGAACTGTAAATATAGTAATGTTTATCTGGAGAAATCAAATAACAGTTATGTGCTCCCTTTATTAGCTTAAAATGTCTAAATTATTCCAAAACATTCATATGCTAATTTCCATTCAATAAAAAGACCCATCCAAATTCAACAGGGACCATGACTGAATGAACATCTAGTGCTTGACTATGGTGCAGAAGGTCAGTGGTTTGAATTCCAAACAGGCCACAATTGAAAAACTCTGTCAGCCAAGCAATATTTGAGTGTCTGCTTTTAATCAGGGGAGATTAAAGGGAGATAACAGAAAGGGACATGCTCTGTCTTTCATATGTTGTGCCCAAGATTTGGTGGGCTCTATAACCCACTGCCCCTATGACCACAAGGCTGTAAGAAACTTTACCTTGTTTAACCCATAGATCTAAATAATTTTATGTGATAAAACCTGTTTTACACACTTTCTGATGATGCTGCAACCAAGTTTCAAAAACTATTAAAGTGAGATGGAGTCTTAATTTTTGCCATTCTGCCAGTTTTGGGATGACCATCAGTTTAACAAATCTCTTTTTTTTTTTTCAGTAAGCAATTCTTCTTTAGGCTTTCTTGAAAATTCAAGTAAGATTAAAGATAGAATGCTCCACTCAATTTTACATTTCAAGAAGAGTTCATTTAAGTGAGTACTAAATTACATTTAATTTTTTTCATAAGCACAAAGGATTGGTCTATACCCATCAAGATAAGTGGTCACAAAAATGTCTTCCAGCTTATCTTGATGGTACAGACCAATTTCAGATCAGATATCACTGATGCCTATAATGACGGTAATGTCTGAATAACAGTTTGATCCGTTTGGTTATTACCAAATAGATCAAACTGTAATTCAGAATGTCCACCAGTGTCTATTCTAGAAACTGAAAATGAGGGGGGATTTTCCCCCCTCCATCTCAAAAATAGGGGGGATTTTCAAAAAATAGGGGGGACAATTTCAGGGCTCGAAATTTACACTCGTCCGCTCATATTTACGAGTAGCTGATCGGTAAGGACGAGTGGAAATTGTCACTAACTTGCCCTGCCGGACATGTAGGTTTTTCCTCCATGAAAATTGTCTAATCATGCCGTTCAGGAAAAGCACTTTACAAATCGATCAAAGTACAGCAAACAAATATTGACTGTAACGCAAAAAGCATGAAATCCCGCATCGTGTAATCTAAAAATGAAAACGGAAATGGCAAACTGTAAATAAACGGTGCGCCTGCGCATATCGAACATCGACCCGATGAGGATTCGCACCAACGCGGTTTCGCCTAAGTTGTTTGCGCTCTATAACTGCACGGTTACAAATGCATAATCCTACTCAAATAGTTGTATAGGACATTATTTTCACGTCCTCTCTTGAATAAAGCAGAAAAAATCTACTTTGGTGCAGAAATCTTTATTAACGAAACCTCTTTGGCAAAATCTGAATTGGGACGAAACCATACACCTACGGAAAGTACCGGAAATAACCGAGTGAAAATGAAACTGAAAGTAGAATACATTCGAGGGAAAAATGAGTGATATCAGACAATTTTTAAGGACGAGTAGATTTTTGAAAGGACGAGTAAAAAATTGGAAGCACTTGCCCTGCAGGACAAGTATGTTCACAAAAAAATTTCGAGCCCTGCAATTTTCGAATAGACAGAAAACATTTAGCTCATAAAACAGACATTTACATATTTATTCCTGTCCAAGACTATACAGTAATATCTTAACTGACCTGTTTTACCCAGTTTGAGATCAATTTTTCTGTTCTAAATCCTATTACATTCCAGTTACATATTTCTGAGTTGATTTGAAAGTTTTAGTCTTATATCTAAGTATTTCAATGGGTTTACAGTGATTATTTTGCTGATACATAGTTTTTCAGCGATTTATAAACTTCCACCGCGGGTATGCTAACGGAGGTGCGGGTGCGGGTTACACATTTTACCCACTCTCTAATGAAATTCGTTCCGGTATTCCATCGAACCCGTGAAGTCAAGGGAAGCTACTCTAATGGACATAATATGGCGAAAACAACTTCGGCAATGATGGCTTGATGCCGTTTTAAGCATACTACTTATTTTATTCTTTATACAAAAATCTTCAATACTGTTTGTGACACGTACATCAATTGAGAATGGCAAAAATAGCAGGGATCACATGAACATCTTACAAAAACTATTGCCTGGACATGAAATTCAGCTAAGGGGAGCTAACTCATGTACTAGCTATTCAAGTTGTCTTTCGTGTATGTGTCTGGTTTACTGTGCATTGTCAATCAAGGGTTCTGCTGTACTGTAGCAGACCAGGAAGTGAAATCAAACCGATTTCTCGGCTAATGGAGAGCAAGTTTTGCCCGAAGACTTGAAAGGAAACAAAATTAAACCTTGTTATACTAAGTACATCTGAAACTTACTGAGCTGATACAGTCTTTAATACTCGCAGTAATCAGCTAATCAGTTTACTTTTGGTGACCAGGCTAAGAGGAAAAAAACACCTTTACTGCTGAATAAACAAACTATAGACAGAACAATTAAAAACAATACACATGGGAAGATAAGGAAACCTGTGTTGGGCTTACCACTTGGGTACGGTGAATAATCTGGCGGTGGAGATTCTTGTTCATTTTTGACAGATAACAAGGGTTCTCGTTCATCTGCATTAGTCGCCATTTTGTTTTATATTGATCATGTGATATACAACCAAAATAATCACGTGGTCACACTTTGATTAAAGACTTTTCTTCTTGCTCTGCAACAGTTTTCAAATCAATATGCTCATGGGCGTAGACAATCACATAAAGCAAACTTCTGTACTGTGTTCATCGAGCTACCACAACAACTGGGTTTTCAGAATGATAATTTAACTAAAATAAGAAGAGGCCAAAGAGGGTAAGAAAAGCTTTACTGGTCAGAATCAGAATCAGAATCAGAATTGTTTACTGGTGATACGTCCAAGGACAATCATTCACTAGATTCAACTGATCATCAAAAAAAGCTTGTGCAATACCAATCACTACTGCCAGTCTCAATCGCTAACAGCTCATCATCTCCCAGATTTGAACATTTTGCATGAAAGCGTTTTTCGCAATCAGTGCATTCAATCATTTTGTCCGATAATTTGCACATTTTTTTGCACAAACCACACTTAGACCTGGGACCTGGGTTTGTTTCGATGTCCCCAGCCAGGATGATCAAAAGAGCTAGGTTAGTGTCAGTAATATTTGCACAAAGGCTAATAGGACCCTCGGCTTCCTCAGACGTAACTTGGCAGCATGTCCACAAGATGTTAAGGAGTCAGCATACAAGGGACTGGTGCGTCCAGTCCTGGAGTATGGCAGTTCAGTTTGGGACCCTCAAAGTATACTTCTTCAAGATGAACTTGAGAAGGTGCAGAAAAGGGCAGCTAGATTTGTAACGGGAAATTACACATATGAAACTGGGAGTGTGACTGGCATTCTGGAGAAACTTAAGTGGGAATCCCTAAAAAAGAGAAGGAAAGATAGTAGACTTATAATGCTTTACAAAGGTCTAAGGGGTGCAGCCAGTATACCCATAAATGACCTTGTTCCCCCAAATAGGCGTACCAGGAATCATCATTCCCTGACATTTCAAACCCCATTGGCTGGGACTGACATTTACAAGTCCAGTTTCTTCCCCCAGACTATTAGAGATTGGAATTCCCTGGAAGATTCACTTATTTCTTCTGCTGAGGGTGCAGAGGATTCAGTTACTAAGTTTACTTCTCTTATAAGGGCTAGGGACTAGCTTCCCTGATTCACAGGTCCTGGTGAACGATTGTCTTTGGACGTATCACCAGTAAACAATTCTGATTCTGATTCTGAATCATTCACCAGGACCTGTCTATCAGGGAAGCTAGTCCCTAGCCCTTATAAGAGAAGTAAACTTAGTAACTGAATCCTCTGCACCCTCAGCAGCAGAAATAAGTGAATCTTCCAGGGAATTCCAATCTCTAATAGTCTGGGGGAAGAAACTGGACTTGTAAATGTCAGTCCCAGCCAATGGGGTTTGAAATGCCAGGGAATGATGATTCCTGGTACGCCTACTTGGGGGAACAAGGTCATTTATGGGTATACTGGCTGCACCCCTCAGACCTTTGTACAGCATTATGAGTCTACTATCTTTCCTTCTCTTTTTTAGGGATTCCCATTTAAGTGGTCCAATACAACAGTAACAGCCTGGCTAAATCTGACCCAGTAGTCAGTTTATGTTACATCACGAGATGAGGCATCACCATTCTTTAGCATCCCAAGTGCCATATGCTAGAATTGACACTTACAAGTTTCATACCAGGCGCAATTAGGATCTGAAAACACATCTTCTTTGCCCATTTCCTCTACAAGAGCTTCTGAGGGTTGCATTTCCAAATTTGGTTAAATCAAAAGATTAAGTCTTGAAACTAGCCAGTGACCTATATGAATCGGTACTCGGACAAAACGGACCATGGACAAAACGGACCAGACAAAACGGACCACGGTTAGGACAAAACGGACCACGTTTCAGGACCAGACGGACCACGCTAAATTGGTGTCAATTAAAAGATTAAGGAGTATATAATTACCAAAGACAATGTTAAATGATCACAATTATTTGACTACTTCTCATGATCTCAACTATCTTTGGTTGTCGCAAATATCTAATTAATTTAATGGTAAGATTTTTATCTTTTAAGCATGCACATTTCTTTATTAGTGTTGCAACTAAAACAAAAATGCTTTCTCAAGGTCAACGGAAGGTCTGAACAATTTCCGTTTTGACCTTAAACGCGGTCCGTTTTGTCCTGAACGTGGTCCGTTCCGTCCTTAACGTGGTCCGTCTTGTCCCAAGCGTTGTCCGTTATGTCCGTGGTCCGTTTTGTCCGTGGTCCGTTATGTCCCTAATTCTATGAATCTATATAGGCCCCCATCCCGCACTCCTCCCACCACGCCCCCTTTCCATGCCAACCCTTGCAGAATGCATGTCTGCTTTCAAACAACTTTTATGCTCCACTCAAATGTCAAGCTTATTTTCATGGTACCCTGAAAATTTTATACAATGTTAAATTTGCTGAGTAAGAACAAATGTACCCCTTGTTCCAAATTTTGGTTTAAACTTTTTTCCATACACATAATCATTGATACAATACAAATAATGGGATTGGAACGGAAGCACATGTATTTATAAAGTTCCTCTCCCTAAACATTTCTAACACGTATACATTATGGCGACAGTTTGTCAAAATTTTGCCAAATCTAGAAAAAATGATCCCAGAAAATGAGATGGTGTTCCATGCAGAATACTTTACCGTTTGGGGAAAAAAATTAAACACTGATAAGTTTTGCTGAGAAGCCGTTTTGCAAAATCTGAACCCTGGATCAAACCCGGAGGAAATCTTGATGAAATTCGATAAAACAATATGAAACGATGTTCCACCAAAATGTCAAAGAAGATGCAAAGGCGATGATCAGGAAACGACACACTCGTTTAGGGTCTAGTCGGGTAAATTCGGACAGCAGGTAAATTCGGACAGTGACATTGTTTCCTTTATACGTCAGTTGTTTGGAAATAAAACAAAATTAACTTGGCACAAACAGTGAAAATCCTGATGAGACGGCTCATCTGGATTTTCACTGTTTGCAATGGTATGACCGAAGTTACCCGCTGTCCAAAGTTACCAGTCTCGACCCTAGTAAATCCCGCCGGAAAGGAAAAAAATACAGACAGCACAAAAAGCAAAGCAAGACAATCGAAAAGTCAAGAGTTCAGCTTTTTTCCGGTAGATGGCCGTCAGACTATTCTGAAAAATGCACAAAAAGAACGGAAAGCCGACAAACAAGGCCATCGATACTACACCAGAATCCCCCTCCTGCAACGGACAGTAGCAAATTACTGAGGGTTGGGGCGGTGGGGGCGGCTTACAGCGATTTATAAGGCCATAGCTCTCGCATGAGACCAATTTGCCTTTTAAGAAGGAGATGTAAATATATTTTGTTACATGCTGTTGGGCTGGGCCATATCTATCCCTACGACCAGGCCCCGAGGTTATAAAACTGTTGTTTTTTTTCGTGCGCAGCGGAGATTGTGCTTAACTTTTAATATTGAATAAAATTTAAAATACTAAACAAGGCTTGTTTCGAGCATTACAATAAGAGAAATTACAGTCCTTTACTTTCCCCAGCTCTGCTTCCAAACCGTGGAAGTAAACAAACACATTTGCCTGTCAATCCCCATTTGATTATTGGTATTTGAGGTCAAATGTTATGTTTATGCTGGGGAAAGTGAAGTACTGAATTATGTGAAAAGCAAATGTTGGAAACCATAAAACTCTTTGCAATGTGCTCTGAATTTATTTTGTGTGAGTTTGCATTTTCACGCTCAGCTGAGTTGAGCATGAAAAAAGTTTTATAATCTCGAGGCCTGGTCATGCAGGTATTCATTACTACATCACGAGATGATCTTGTAATGGCTAAGGGTTAGGCTTCCTCACCAAAGGTCCTGGTGAATGACTGTCTTTGGACGTATCACAAGTAAACCATTCTGATTCCGATCAGCCTTTGATTCTTGTACCTTTTGAAAAGGAAGACTTTTTATATATTTCTAAGTTAAACGGATAAACCATTTCCGGGTCTTGTCCAAAGCTGACCCTTGGACCTAGTCTTACTAAATTTGATACTAGACAACTTGATGACGCTCTACAAGTTGAGTATTTTTTAGGAGAATATTTGGTTAAATTTTGCTGATAAGCCGCTATATAGCTTGTTTGGTCCAAATCGAAACCAAAGGAAAGTTCTGATGGGGTTTGGGACAATACTTTGGGGTGACGCTTCATGTAACAAGTCAAACCTTAGATCATGTACTGTTTGAGAAGATTAAAAATGCACTTTAAATTTTGCTGATAAACAGTTTGCACAGTATCCGAACTGACTGTACCCTCTTTTCCGGCTTTCATAGCGTTGAATCGAGGGTACAAAATTCGCTTGTAACCAGTAGTCGGAAATCATTATGTGTGAGATTTTATCCGGAGTCTGCTGCGTCATTTACAGTTATTCAGCTTCGAAAATGCAAAGAGGTAAGGTTAATATAATTTGCTCTTCGGTCTTTTACTTTATTACCCTGTACAATGTAAACCTCATGGCCGTCACAGAAATTTTATTCCGAGCTGCTTAATTTAACACGAGTTTGTGTCGTGCAAAACCTAGCTATCATCCTATTATCAAAACTAGCAAACTGTAGATTGATAACGCCTTCCGTTTATTTTAAAGATTTTTTACAAAACATGTAAAAAAAAAAAAGGCTCAAAATGGTTTTAGAATCATGCCAAGGGCGATTTGAATACTGTACTAATTACTACCCACCCATACACGACATTGTACAGGGCAATAAAGTAAAAGACCGAATAGCAAATTATATTAAACTTACCTCTTTACATTTTCAAAGCTGAATAACTATAAATGACACAGCAGGTTCCGGATAATATCTCAAAACATAATGATTTCCGACTACTGGTTATAAGCGAATGTATGTACTCTCGATTCAACGCTATGAAAACCGGAAGAGAGTGTACAGTCAGTTCGGATACTGTGGTTTGGGCTTGGTCATATCTGATCCCAGAATCAAATCATCTCATATTAGAGTAATCCCTCCTCCCTTTCATCCCACCTTGGATATGTCTTCATATACCTTAATCCTTAATGTTAAAATTGATAGTATCCTGTGGGCTTTGGCTGCCGATCGCCCTTTTTACTAACTATCCCTATGAGAATTGCAGAGCAGAAAGAATGACATGTGTTATTTCTTTTGTGATAGAGGAATATTTCAGAAATAGTGTACATATAAATAAGTATGTTACTCCTAGAAATGTTGATCGATTTTTTTAATTTTTGTCTTCACTTTTAGATTTACATATCACCCAATGATCTTTAGTTAAAACTTTCAGTCACTGGACCACGTATTTTTCTTCAAAATATGCCTTGACAATTGTGGTTAGAATAGGGACACTGAGTAGAAACGGACAAAATATTTATGTGAAGACAAAGTCATATTTTCTTAACTCTGGAGACAAACAGCTCTGAATTGAAGCCTATGATATCTGTTACGATGAAATTATTCCAGTATGAAAGTCATTATATCAGCTTCGCTAAAACATAAGATTTATTTTAAAGATAGGCTAATCATGGTACAATATTCATTTCTTATGACTTGCACAGAAAGTGACTTTCTGTGCAAGTAAGCTTTTTAAACTTCTGTTTCGAGGTCAGTCAAAGTGAAGGTGAATGCTAATTCGGTTTGCTTGTTTTCTGCAATAGATAATCTTTTACGGCAACTTATACTCTTTTGTCAGTGGGCTACCTGATTTTATACGATAAATTATCCCACCCACCCACATATTTCAATATTAGTATGTCATATAAAATAAACCGCCTTTCAAGTCTTTATGTAAAGATTTGTTTTCAATATGTCCCTCTAACTTTTGACATTAGGCAAAGTTAAATATATTTTTATAACTTTATAAGAAGATAATTTCATTTAATTGCTTTGTATTTATATGAGTTGCTGTTACTTTTGCAACTTCAGGCGAGGAGTTTGCTCTTGTATCATACAATTTCATGAGTCATATTGATGCCAATCGTAACAAAACATAGTGGCATAATCATTTCAGTAATAAAATGTCTGTCGTTTGTGAATAGGTCAAAAACCAAAATTTATTGATGTAATGCATTTATAATAACTTTGCATTCAAAACCGCATAGCAGAGAAAAAAGTTCGTTTATCATGTTAGTTGTGTAGAATCTTGAAATGATTTCTGTATAACTTTCTTTCCTTACATTTGAAAGACAGCATCACGTGTTTCTTTATAAAATTTATCATTATGTCATTGGGCAAATGGAGAAAGAACACAAGAGACTTTCAATGAAAATTTTCAGCTTCCACTATCCACACCTTAATGACGTATACTCACGTGCTGTCATGCATGAGTGACTTGGAAATTCTTTCATTACATACCATTCTTAAGCATTTGAATTAATCTTTCCAATGATATATAGAACCACTGCTAAATATCAGCCAAAAGGATACCCTGAGCTCATTTACATTATTATAGCCCCGCTTTGAAAAAAGTGGGGCTACACTGGATTTGGTCTGCGCAATTCCGTAATTCCGTAACGCTTTTTGTGTCACAGTTACAGGAACTATTAAAGTTAGACTCTTGAAACTTGGAATACATTATGCACAATGAGTGATTGTATTGTAGGATTGGGAATCGGGCTCATCGCTCTTATTCTTCCCTTTTTCCATTTCTCTGTGTGTTTTTAAGGTAAATTTGTGTCACAGTGTTCGAGCTAGACTTTTCAAATTTGGTATACACATCATGGAGAATGAGTGATTGTATCGTGGGATTGAGACTCGGGCTGATTGCTCTTATTCTTTTATTTTTTATTCATTTTTCCTTCTTTCCCTATTTCAAATGTTAACATTGAACCTTTGTGTCAGAGTGTTCTCGTGAACTATTGAAGCTGGAATCTTGAAACTTAGTATACATATGGATAATGAAATGTTGTATAGTGGAATAGAAAATCAGGCTCATTGCTTTTACTCTTCCCTTTATTTATCCTGTTTTCTGTCTTTTCTAGGTAAATTTGTGTCACAGCTTTCTTAGGAACTGTGCAAGCTGGCATCTTCAAACTTAAAAATGAGTTATTGTATCGTGAGATTGAGACTCAGGATCATTGCTCTTATTCTTCCATTTTTTTCTTTTCCTATGTTGTCCATATTGAAAATTTGTGTCAGAGTATTCTCAGGAACTACCTGAAGCCGGAATTGATACAATGAGTTGTTGTATTGTGGGATTGAAAATCAGACTCATTGCCATTATTCTTCCCTTTATTTGTTCATTTTTCTGTCTTTTAAAGCATCTTTGTGTCACAGTTTTCTCAGAAGCTGTGCAAGCTAGAATCTTGAAACTTGTTATACATATTGAAAATGCGTGATTGTATTTTGAGATTGAGTCTTGGGCTCATTGCTCTTATTCTTTTATTTTTATCCACTTTTCTTTCTTTCCCTAGTTTGTCTACATTGAAAATTTGTGTCATAGTTTCTAAGGAACTATTGAAGCTAGAATCTTTAAACTTGGTTTACATACGGACAGTGGGTGGTCGTATGATGTGATTGAGAATCGGGCTCATTGCTCTTATTCTTTCCTTTGTTTGTCCATTTTTCTATCTTTTCAAGGTAAAGTTTTGTCACAGATTATGCAAGCTAGAATCTTCAAACTGGTATACAAAATGGAAAATAAATATTTGTGGGAATGATTTGTTGTTTTGTGGAATTGACAAGCGGGATTTATTGCTCTTATTCATCCTTTAGTTGTCCAGTTTTCTGTCTTTCGATATTTAAAATGTTGAAGGTTATGTATTTATTTTTCTGCAACCATTCAAGCTACCCTGTTCAACTTGGTAGACATATAAGTACATGTAATGAGTTGGTGGATCTTTCTGTTGGCTTGGCAAGGTGAATTCAATATTTATTGCTCTTTTTACAATGAGTTTTTTACTAAAGCAATGCAGCGGTATATTCTGACAGTTCTGGTTTCTGAAATGGCCCTCGTAAAAACCCATTTATCTCATATCTTAACCCATTTATTCCCGGCAGACTCTACTATTCTTATCAAATTGGTGTGTTGTTGAGTTTTTATTGTACATGTATCAATCTTATTTCATTTTAAAGAGAGATACCTATTAATGATTTGTCTTCTTGAAACACTGCAGACCCTTGTCAAACGCCGTGTTTTACGGCGTCTGATTTGGTTCTGCACTGTTTACCTATGCGCCATTTATGGGACACTAGGTATTAATGGGCTAATGGCATCTAAAAGCTGGTGATAAATAAATGAGCCGCGACACGACAAAACCAACAATGTGGTTGTGCGCCCAGGGAAGACTCAAATCAGCCTGGGCAGCCGCCCAGCTTGATCAGACTCTTCGTTAAGTGCTCAAAGGGTAGCCAAATGTCTAAGCTACCTCCATGCGGACAGCGAAGACTCTGATCAGTCTGGGCGGATGCCCAAGCTGATCTGAGTCTGCACTGGGCGCACAATCACATTATTGGTTTTGTCGTGTCGCGGCTCAAATATTAACTTACGTCCAGGGTAAGGAGGAGGGGCGTCCTTCGACACGTCATAATATCCTGGGTTTTCCATGTTTTAATTAAGGTACACCCTTACTTGTTTACAAACCAAATATGTAAGAAATACTGATTAGTACGAATATATATATACAAAGTCACGTTAACTGCCTACAAACAACCACATGATAAAACTTAAATTGATATCTCTTATCAATGGGTATTTAGAAACTGGTACAGCTTAGAGGTCAATGAAGTTTGATAACAGTAGCAACTGCCCGCTGTTGACAACCATTTACTTCGAATCACTAGTGTTCCTTTCGTGGCTTGCTTGTAGATTTCATCACTTCATATATCGCCATAGCCCATGTATGCATAAATAGTTTTGAAATATTTGAGTGACTGAAATCAGAATGGATTCGTTCACACATGGAAACCTGTGGTCGTTATCTCAACTATGGGATGAGGAACTCCTTAATGAAACTAAATTACACTCTTTATACAGTTCCTGGTCAAAGGTATTTCGTCAAATTTCAAATTCCTAACGATTTACAAGCATTCCCAAGTTAATGCTTTAATTCATTTATTTATTTTTTATTTACATTCTCAGTGCATTTATCGAAAAGCCCTATGGTAAACCATTAGAACGTAATATAGTGTATACTTCAATAACTACATCGGTTCACGCAACGTCACATAACATTAAGTGACCGTCACGTCAAAACTGACCATAGTTCTCTCCAATCTGATTGGACATAGGTGACGTTATGGCGTCGTTGACGCTTTTCCGCTGTTAGTAGAAAAACTGCCCATAAATGTTTTCTGCTTCAACTTTAGCCCCTAACGCAAATTTGTGGTCTTATAATAGAAAGAAAAAATGTAAATGTAAGCAATGAACTTAATTTTCTGGTGTTTATCGAGGTATAGACTACATTGGGTCGCTAGCAAAGTTTACATGAACCCTTTCGGGGCTCACTTACACGGCCGCTTATCTCCGTCAGCACAACACCGTGTTGTGTATAGGAAAATGTGCAGGAGATTTCCGGTGGTTCTGCAGGCGATTCGAAAATAAAGGTCACGAAAGGTAGGTGTCTCGGTTTAAAGGGGATATATTCTTTTCCAGCGTAAAACAAAAGAAAAGGAAAATGTCATGCGACCCTTCAATCGTTTTTCTATGAATACGAGTCTTGATCGAAGCCAGATTCTCAGTTATACAACAGATTTCCATTTTTTCCCGGAGCGAGGTCATGGAGGTGGCCGTTTTGTTGACATGCAAACATTTCAAATTTGCATTCCTGAAGTCGCCGAGTATTTATGTTTTCATCTATCACCTGTATATTAAAGGTCTCTCATATAAGTACCAGTTACGAGCCTAAACAGAATTTGCTACCTTCCTTCAGCCCAGGTAATGAAAGTTGTTGTGGAATTCGTGATCCAGGAGATCGGTGGTGCTGAAGGCGATAGGTGGCGGTGCAGAAGATTGTTTTATGTTGTGCCACCAATGACGGTTTTTAACTGTTTTATAACGCAAATAATGTAGTTGCAAATGTCAGCAGATCAATACACCACGGTCACCAATCCAGCTCGTTCATCGTATATACCAATGGGGGCAAACCTTTCTATTCCTTCTTTCTAAGACTAAAATCAGAAATTGGCAATGCTATGCTATGAGAAATCCATTGGACTTTTGGATACTGGTGTTGTTTTATAAACGATGTTATACTTGGCGGTTTGAAATGTTTTGAAGTGGGGAAAAGGGCACTTTCGTCAACTTCATTATTTTTAAGGTAAGTTGTAGGTTGTAATCGAGGTAATCACATCGCACTATCGGATTTCAAAAATTATTCACTAGCAAGAAAATTTAAAGCTTTTATAGAATTTAAGGTCTATCTCACTCATTGTTTGCAGTATGAATGAGATGGACCTTGAATTCAATAAAATTGTTCTGGATCACAGACTGAAAGGAGAAAGGAGAATCTGCGTTGAAGTTGGAGAAAGTGTCCTTTTCTCCGCTACAAAGCATTTCAAACGGTCACGCATAAAATTCTTTATAAACCAATACCTGTGTCCAAAATTCCAATGAATGTCCCATCGCATAGCATTGCCTGTTTTATCGAATTTTGGTCTCAAAAATAAGGAACAGAAAGTTTTGTCCCATTGGTATATGCGATGTATATGCGATGAATGAGCTGGATTGGTGGCCGTGTGCACAATGTAATTAAACAAAGAAAGTGTGACGAATGTAAGTACCCAATTGACAAACTAGCATTACTTTCGTACCATTTAGTTCTAACAGAAGCTTTGCAGTGCAAATGATTGACTGATAATTCAATCCCCTGATTGCTGGAGTTGTTATTTTCATTTTAATTAGCATGCTTAATGCAGCAGAGGCAATGTACAGCCAAGTGTACGAATCTGAAAGCTGTGCGAATCTGTACCATGCCATGCTACTACATTATTTACGTTATAAAACAGTTAAAAACGGTCATTGGTGGCACAACATAAAACAATCTTCTGCACCGCCACCTATCGCCTTCAGCACCACCGATCTCCTGGATCACGAATTCCACAACTTTCATTATCTGGGCTGAAGGAAGGTAGCAAATTTTGTTTAGGCTCGTAACTGGTACTTATATGAGAGACCTTTAATATACAGGTGATAGATGAAAACATAAATACTCGGCGACTTCAGGAATGCAAATTTGAAATGTTTGCATGTCAACAAAACGGCCACCTCCATGACCTCGCTCCGGGAAAAAATGGAAATCTGTTGTATAACTGAGAATCTGGCTTCGATCAAGACTCGTATTCATAGAAAAACGATTGAAGGGTTACATGACATTTTCCTTTTCTTTTGTTTTACGCTGGAAAAGAATATATCCCCTTTAAACCGAGACACCTACCTTTCGTGACCTTTATTTTCGAATCGCCTGCAGAACCACCGGAAATCTCCTGCACATTTTCCTATACACAACACGGTGTTGTGCTGACGGAGATAAGCGGCCGTGACTTACTTTGCACGCGAGCAAAGTAAGTGAACCCCGAAGGGGTTCATATAAACTTTGCTAGCGACGCAATGTAGTTTATACTTCGACAACCATCAGAAAAAGGAAATCCATTTCTTAATTAATCTATTATTTCTTCAGTTTAATTCTTCTTTTTTTATGGAAAGAAATGAGGTTTTTGGGATGTAAACAAAATAAATTCGACAATGAAAGATAATTGATCAAATTAAATAAAATTCTTTTGCGCTGAACCCAATAGCCATGTCAAATAATAACACCATTTTGTTTGGGAAAGTTACAACTTCTGTGTCAACATGGGAACAAAGCTGAAATATTTGTGAAATAGCTCCACCATTCTCCTTTTCTACAGATGGCCTTTCTGTTCAATGGGGAAATAGAAGCCGAATACTTTTTGTGTGTGTGCGCGCACTGAAAAATGTATGTAAGTCAATGGAAATTTCGAAAACGATGAAATACTTTTGGCCCATGACTGTATATTTCACAACACTAAAAAGACATCTAATCAAGGAGTGAAACTGCGAAATGTTATGACTTATGTCAAAAACTTTCCATAAGTATGATACTTAAGCTGCTTTCGTTTATTAATCTAGAGCCAAAAAAGCTATTTCAATATTCAGATTGAGAATCGAGAATAGTGAAATATCTTTGATTAATAAATATAATGCAGTTCAGCTTTCAATATCTCAAGTCAAAGTTTATCTCTAACTATTGATGTCTCAAAGTAAATTTTCTGGTACCAGAAAATTTACTTTGAGATACTAGTAGTTTGAGGTAACAGGAGTTGAAATGTAAATAAAAACAGGAACTGCGTCGAAAATATATTCTTTGATATATGAGGGTACTTTGAGATAACAAGAGTCAGCTGTATTTATAACCCCCAGTAGTTATTACTGACCGTCCCAAGGCGGTACTTTCGTTGCGGTTGCATTTGTTTTATTATCGGTGCTGTTTAATTTATTGTGCTTTCATTTTAGCCCTTCTATAATAAAAATTGAAAATAGGTAAAAATGGTTTTTAAATGTTTTTCGTATAGTTTGCTTAGTCTGTTGTAACCCTTCTGTTGGTCTAAATTATTTAGTTCAGTAAAGATAGCTGAGTTGCCACCTATTTGGGAAAGAGCTGCTGACTCGGCTTATCACTTGTAATTTATTGTTTGTTGGGATGTCTTTGTAAATCGTTCCCTTTGATGTTGGGGATAGGGTTTGGGATCTGATTCAGTCAGTTCCTGAAGTGTAGTTACTCTTAAAATTAACATCTCAGGACCACACAGAAGTTCTGAGATAATTACTTTGAAAATGTTTGCTTTAAAGTCAGTTCTTCAAAGGCAACCACCATATTTGTTAACGTTTTTTTTTTCTTTTGCGCGCCTGAAAACAGAATAAATGGCTACTTCCTCACCCTGCAAGTATTGCATCTTTTAATTTATCTCATCTGCCGCCCAGTTTTACAGAGGCTTCCATTTTCCAAGTTTTCATTAATTTCAGATGGATAAAAGAGATAATTGCAGTCAGTATTAAATCTCTCTAGTCAATAACTCTCATATGAGCATTACTATAAATATCTTGGGTTATCTAATGTATACATGTATGTGTATGTGTGGAAATAATAGGACAACCCCCCTCCACACACACACACACACACACACACACACACACACACGCACACACCACACTCGCAACGACGCCTGGACATGAATCAGTAACTAGAAGTTTGATTTTGAACGGAGTCATGGTTTCAAGTCGTGTGGAGTTCACAGGATATAATTCTGACTGAAATCATAAAAAAAAGTTATTCTATTCAGTTATATCCAAGTGGGTTAAAATAAAGTCGACCGTTGGAAAGGTCAAGGCCCATTACTCTGGAAGAATTAGTCGTGACCGTGATGAAAGATGATTTATTTCGCTGATTAGAGCTAATGATTTCCATCATGGTTTCACAAGATTTACATAAAACAGACTGAACCAGGGCTGTAATTGTAGTAGAAAAAATCCTTATATGGCTCGGATGAAGTGGACCTTTTTCAGATGGTGGGACCAATTTCTTGAGAGTTTCGTGAAAAGCAATTGAAAACTGAAGTTAGGCTTGCAGACTTGCATTACTGAACTGATAAAGTACTGTAACTCTGGCAGAAAAAATCCAATCACGACATACGAAATATGATCAACTTCTATTTATGAATAGGGTTGCAGTCACAAGGTCCATCTCACTGCACTGACCAAGGGCAGTTATACTCTTCAAGAAAGGATCCGACCTTCTATCTGAAAAAGTATGATTTAATTCAAAATTTTGAAACCATCTCTGGAACGTTTTATGAAAATCAGCTGAAAACTGAAGGAGGAATTGTCGTTACAAAGTTTGTACTGCTGGACTGATCGAGGGCAGTAACTATAGCAGAAATGATTCGAACATGGCCCCGACAAAATATGATCTATTTCAGATGAAGATGACAATATCCGGAAAGTTTCGTGAAAATTAGATGAAAATTGAAGGGCTTTAACTATAGCAGAAATTATTCGAGCATGGTCCCGACAAAATATGATCTACTTCAGAGGAACATGAATGTATCCTGAAAGTTTCATGAAAATCAGATGAAAATGGAAATAGAAAGTTGTGGCCACAAGCTTTGCGCCACATAGCAAATTAAGGGCTGTAATTTTGACAGTCTCCTATCACGACCAGTGACATCAAATGGTGATAACAGCACCTTGAAAGTTTCATGAAAATTGTTTGAAAACTCAGGGAAGAGGTGTGGCCACAGGATTTGGCAACAGATTTACAGATAAAACGCAAATCTTTGTAACATATTGGTCTATCCAATTTCAAACTGTCCTTGATAGTCTAACAGTGACATTTGAAAGCTCAAAGATCAGATTTAATATAAGATAAGATAAGCCTTTAGAGAGGCTGCTGAGAGGTCATGAACTCTTTGAAAATGACTTAATTCTTCTGTTGGTCTAAATTATTTTGTTCAGTAAAGATAGCTGAGTTGCCACCTATTTGGGAAAGAGCTGCTGACTCGGCTTATCACTTGTGGTTTGTTGTTTGTTGGGGTGTCTTTGTCAATCTTTCCCTTTGATGTTGAGGATAGGGTTTGGGATCTGATTCAGTCAGTTCCTGAAGTGTAGTTACTCTTTAAATTAACATTTATATAAAGCAGACAACAGACTACTTTTTTCTTTCCATTAAAGGTAGGTTCCTGTACTAGCGATAACAATTATGTCCACAAAATAATTTCGTCTTTTTCTGAGCAGCATTGAATTCTCTTATTTTTTTTAATTTGTTGCTACTGAGAAACTCGTCAGATGTTGAAGAAAATAGTCGTTTTCCCTTTTGGTTTATTTTCTTTCGTTGGAATTCCAGTTCTAAAAATAACTATGTTTATTATGTCTATAAGTGCCCCATTTCTGATGCCATTCTCCAAAGGTTAATTTTCCCTTGTCGTGAGCTCTCCTAGAGGATCTTGCATGGTGGATGGGTTAAAACTATCCCAAACTGCAATGCAGCATGACCTCAGCTGCGTTATCTATTTTTGGCGCGAACTAAAAATAACGCTAACTGGTGTGCGAAGCAGAGTTAGGAAATCCCTTGCAAAACAACTTTTCTAATATCTTTTTGATTTACACTTTTTAGTGAAACTTATTCATTCCCTTTCATAAGTGCTTTCCAACAACTAGGATGAAAGATCATCAAAATTATGATGCATTCCAAAGTACAGGAACCTACCTTTAAAGCTGTTAATGAGAGGTTGTGGTGACAACTGGTCTGCTGTCGGAATTGAGAAATTAGTAGGCTGTTGAAATAATGTGCAGCTGGAAAAGGTTGGCTAATCATATATTTTGATGCTGAAACAAACACCTTTATGTCAGAGCAGAAAAATACCTATTACCGCTGCACATCCCTATACTAGCACTTATAGGAAGTCAATCAACCCCAGCCCCACCCCAACACACACAAACACACACAAACACACACACACACACACACACACAAAAGGAAATGCAGATGTATATGTCAGAAATGTATATTGACCTGCTTATATACAGCATGATGGTGAAGGTGATGGATAGTAATATGTTATCGCCCTCCACAATTTTAAGAACTGTAAATATTTATGTATACGTAGACTTTTACTCAAGAAGATTTTATTTATCCAAATGTTACACATACAAGTATTGTATGGTTCTCCAACACAATCAGTATCAGAATTGTTTACTGGTCATAGGCGTAGGAAGGTTTGAAATATTGGGGGGGAGGGGGGGTGAATACTATATGGGACATTTTTTTGGAAGAAGAAAGTGGAAAATTGTTCAAATATTGGGGGAGGGGGGGGGGCAAACAGTCTTTGCGCCCCCCCCTGCAAAATTATTGGGGGGACTCCCCCCCCCCCCCTTCTTCCTACGCCTATGCTGGTGATACGTCCAAAGACAATCATTCACCAGGACCTGTGAATAAGGTATGGAGGTGAAGCCACAGAAACAAGAAACAACGCGCGCGCACACACACACACACACACACACACACACACTATTCTATTCTATTCTGTCCCATAACCTTACTAGGTCGTTGGGGCACCACAGCTGACTTCAAAACAATCCCTTTCCACCTTGTCCTGTCTTCAGCTGCCCTAGTTGAGCTGGCAAAGTCCATTCCAGTCCACTCCTTGATATTGTCTTCCCACCTCTTCTTCTGTCTACCTCTTCTTCTTTTTCCTTTCACTGTGCCCTGAAGAATTGTCTTTGCTAAACCAGAAGACCTTGAGACGTGGCCAAACCACCTTAGTTTCCGTTTCTTGACCAGCGTCAGGAGTTCATCATATTCTCCAATGGCTGCTTGGATCTTCCTGCGAACCTCCTCATTGGTTATATGGTCCTTGTACGAAATGTTCAGTAACCTTCGGTAGCATCTCATCTCAAAGGCCTGCGTTCTTTTCTCTAACTCTGCTGTCAAGGTCCATGATTCACAGGCATACAGAAATATGGAAATGACAAGGGAGCGCATAAGTGTCACCTTTGATCCAAGAGATATGTTGTTATCTCTCCAAATTGGTTTCAGCTTGGCAAGAGCTGAAGTGGCTTGTGCTATCCTTGAGAGAACCTCCTGTTTTGAGCCATCATCTGAGACAACTGCTCCAAGGTATTTGAAGCTGCTTACAGTACCCAGCTTCTGCCCCTTTACCTTGATCTCCCTCTGGATGCCATCTGCGCTGTTTGTCATCAGTTTGGTCTTCTCAGCACTGATCTCCATCTTAAACCTTGTGCAGGTCTGGTCGAGGCTTTCAACTAGAGCTTCTAGTTCCTGCTCTTCCTCAGCAAGAGCGTCTATGTCATCGGCAAACCGCAGGTTGGTAATATTTCTGCCGCCAGAATCAGAATCAGAATCAGAATTGTTTACTGGTGATACGTCCAAAGACAATCATTCACCAGGACCTGTGAATCAGGGAAGCTAGTCCCTAGCCCTTATAAGAGAAGTAAACTTAGTAACTGAATCCTCTGCACACTCAGCAGCAGAAATAAGTGAATCTTCCAGGGAATTCCAATCTCTAATAGTCTGGGGGAAGAAACTGGACTTGTAAATGTCAGTCCCAGCCAATGGGGTTTGAAATGTCAGGGAATGATGATTCCTGGTACGCCTATTTGGGGGAACAAGGTCATTTATGGGTATACAGGCTGCACCCCTCAGACCTTTGTAAAGCATTATAAGTCTACTAT
Organism: Ctena decussata; assembly: GCA_963989385.1. Taxonomy (NCBI): domain Eukaryota; kingdom Metazoa; phylum Mollusca; class Bivalvia; order Lucinida; family Lucinidae; genus Ctena; species Ctena decussata. Next base: position 75,435,631 of record OZ022503.1, on the reverse strand, counting down.
CTTTCCTTCTCTTTTTTAGGGATTCCCACTTAAGTTTCTCCAGAATGCCAGTCATACTCCCAGTTTCATATGTGTAATTTCCCGTTACAAATCTCGCTGCCCTTTTCTGCACCTTCTCAAGTTCATCTTGAAGAAGTATACTTTGAGGGTCCCAAACTGAACTGCCATACTCCAGGACTGGACGCACCAGTCCCTTGTATGCTGACTCCTTAACATCTTGTGGACATGCTGCCAAGTTACGTCTGAGGAAGCCGAGGGTCCTATTAGCCTTTGTGCAAATATTACTGACATGTGTGTTCCATTTCAAATCATTGGCAATGGTTATGCCGAGATACTTGATAGTTTCTACATTACTGAGGACCGTTCCCTCTAAGCTATAGGAAGCATTGATCTTCTTGATCCGTTTCCTTGTAATTTGCATTATATTGCATTTAACAGGTTGAAATCTCATGCCCCAACTCCTTGCCCAACGACCTAAATGATCTATATCCTCCTGAAGTTTCACAGTGTCTTCAATATCTCTGATTTCACGATAGCAAACACAGTCGTCAGCAAAAAGTCTTAATTCCGAGTCAATATTTTCTGTTATATCGTTAATGTATAACGAGAACAACAATGGTCCAAGCACAGTGCCCTGGGGGACACCTGACAAAACCGGGGCCCAATCCGATTTAACTCCATTTACCACCACACGCTGCTGCCTGTAACAGAGAAAGGAATCTATCCATTTCAGAGTCTTCCCACCAATACCATAGCCGTATAGCTTACATTTAAGTAATTCATGAGGGGGAGTGTCAAAAGCTTTCTCGAAGTCCAAGACAAAAGTGTCAACCTGACCGCCCTTATCCAAGATTTTAGCCCAGTCATTTATAACCGTGATCAATTGAGTTTCACAGCTATGTTTCCTACGGAAAGCATGTTGTCTGTCTGACAAAAGTTTATGTTCATCCAAATGTGCCATAATATTAGAGCAGAAAATGTGTTCGAGTAACTTGCATGGTACACAAGTTAGAGAAACCGGTCGGTAATTGCAAGCCAAAGACCTATCTCCTTTTTTGAAGAGTGGGCATATATTTGCAAGAGACCATTCCTTGGGGATTTCACCCGAGTCAATAGATTGTTGGAAGAGATGAGCGAACATTGGGCCTAATTCAGATGCTAGTTCTTTTAAGACTCTGGGATGCAATTCATCAGGTCCTAAAGCTTTCGATGGGTTCAAGCCCTTAAGAAGTTTCGTTACACCTTCTGCCGAAACATGAATGTCCTCCATGAAAGGAGCCGAGCGATTAGGAAGGGGGACTTGGGTGTGCTCACTTTTGTTAAACACATCCGAAAACTGACCGTTAAATTCATTAGCCTGTTCCAACTCTGACTCGGCAACACCACCACCATTTCTCTTCTTTAGGGGTGGGATACCTTGAGTATCTTTCTTTTGACTATTAATGTACCTGTAGAAGTCTCTGGGATTAGCCTTTATGTCACCAACCAAGTTATTGACATACAAATCATGTTGCTCTTTCACATCAGCTTTAATTTCCCTTCTCAAAGATTCAAATTTTGACCTAAGTTTGCTACTGCCAGTCTTTTTGGCCTTCGCATGTGTCTTATTTCTTCTACGAATCTTCCTTCTTATCTCAGGGGTTATCCAAGGAACAGAAGAGGTTGACCTACTGGTTTTTGAGGGGATATGCTTTTCAGCAGACTCCTGAATAAAGGAGGTTATCAAGTCAAAGTTTTCCTGAACTGAGCGATTGTCCGAGTAACCATTGAAGTATCTATGTTTTGCGAAGTCTGACGCTTCTTTCCTCATTGATTCAAAATCTCCCTTTTGGTACAAAAACACTTTCCTCCGAGGTTTCTTTTTTGGGGGGACATAAATTTTCAATGTTCCTGATATCACATCATGATCACTAAGTTTGTCCGGGGAATGTAGTTCTTGAAACTGACCAGGAAGCGAAGTGAGAATTAAATCCAATGTGTTTTTCTCCCGAGTCGGGAAATTCACCAGTTGTTCTAAACCATGGTCATTCATGACATCAATCAACATTTGTCCCTCTGACTGACTTAACACTGATCCTGACTTATTAAGTCGGTCTGGCCAAGCAATATCTTTGAAGTTGAAATCCCCTAGTACGTGAACTGAGGGGAGCTTATTTCCCTTGTGCTTTGTCCTAATATGATCTAACTGGTCACGAAACAATTGAAATTCCTCACTTGAGCCACCAGGCTGACGATACCAACTTGCTACATAATGGGAAGTTTTGTTTGCCAAAATTTTAACCCAAACTGATTCTGAGTCGTTTTCTATTTCTGACAAGGGCATGTGCGGAATGTCCTTATGAATGAGAAGCATCACTCCGCCACCATGAAGGTTTCTGTCCTTCCTGAATACATTATAGGGGAATGTTTCAGGGAACAATTCCGAAGTTGCAACTGAACTGTCAATTTTTGTTTCTTGAATAGCCACAACCTGAGGTTGGTGGACATCAAGGAAAGCTAATAAATCCAATTTCTTACCCCTAATACTGTTTATGTTCAAACTAACAAGTTTCAAACCGCCAAGAGTCTTGCCATTTAAATTTGACTCATTTGAACTGCTTGATGACAGCCTAACATTCTTATCCTTTGACAGTGGATTAAATCGATTCTCAGTCACTAGATTCAACTGATCATCGAAAAAGGAGTCCGAGAAGTTGAAAAATTCACATTTTGGACAAATCCATGTGCACCCAGAAGTCAATACATTTTCATAATCAGTGTCCGAAATAAAAGAGCATTCATTGTGAAGCCACAGTTCACAACCATCGCATTGAACTGCCTTATGACCATTGAGAACCGCACGACTGCACAGGCCGCAATCCGCCTTGCAGCTTGTGCAATACCAATCACTACTGCCAGTCTCAATCGCTAACAGCTCATCATCTCCTAGATTTGAGCATTTTGCATGAAAGCGTTTTTCGCAATCAGTGCATTCAATCATTTTGTCCGATAATTTGCACATTTTTTTGCACAAACCACACTTAGACCTGGGACCTGGGTTTGTTTCGATGTCCCCAGCCAGGATAATCAAAAGAGCTAAGTTAGTGCCTTTGGATGAGGAAAAGCATCTTAACCTCTCTGAAGTTCTACAATTTCCAATTTTCCTTATGATAGTGAAACACTGCGTAGATCTGTCCGCAGACACATTGCTGCCAATCCTGCATTCCAAGTTTGGGTCCGGAGAGTCTGAACCTTGAATTGACCATTTCCATAGAATAAAACCAATAACTACCACCACTGGAAACATGAATGGGGCCTTCTAACATGCAATTTAGACATTTCCTACCCTTGGTTGATCCTACTTGGCAAGAGGAGAGTTTGCAAAAGAATATCAAACACCGAACTGGACGGCAGTGCTTCACAAGTGGCAGCTCAATTACTAAACATCAAGTTCCACTCTACAGTACAGTCGGTGTGAAAAAACTCTACCCCTTCCAAGTATTAGATTCTAATTTCAAAAAAGACCAGCAACAATCCTGATTCTGAACTTGCGAGACAACAGAGCACTGACAGTTACAAAGAGCTAGTCAGATACTCTGCCCTAATTTTTGTTAAACAAAGGATTCTGAACTTTACCCCACCCACTGGATGTAGTGAATGGCGGGAACAAGTGTCAACAAAGTTTTACAGAAAACGAAAGCAAAATACACAAAATAACAAAAACCAACAACTACAGGATGTTGGTTTGATCTTGTCTGATTAGAAATTCAGGCAAGATCACAAGGGAAAAGAATGAAAAAAGACTTCTCTTTTAAGGTCTTTTTGAGAGGCATCCGTCCAGGTCCAACGGAACACCGCCTATGCTAACCTTTCCATCATGTTCTTCCAGAGCATCGGACATGATCCGTTCGAGAAAAATGTTGAAGAGGGTGGGTGACAGAAGACATCCTTGTCTTACTCCAACTGTTGTTCTGAACCATTCTCCTGTGCTGCCATTTATCAGGACTGCACTTGTAGCCTTGCCGTACACACACACACACACACACACACACACACACACACACACACACACACACAAAGAGCTACCTATTCATTGTACAGTTGTCTCGATTCAGTAATTCTTGTAGCGTTGATTTTATTAATTTGATATTTTAATTGCATACATTAAAAACAACGGAAAGAAACTGTCAATCTATTTTTAATAAAGCTAAAACTTGTATTTTTCAGAAATGAGTTGTAAAAGTTTAAGAAAGTCTTTAGAATGAGAGTAAAAGTCAACGGGAGTGAAATCCAACTCTGTCTTCGTTCTATTCCGTAAAATGGACGAGAGAGCACTCGAAAAAAATCACAGTGGAAAAGATGTACAAATGTGATCAACTCTAATTAAAGAACGTTAATTAAAAGGTTTTCAGCTCATGACAGTAGCTATGGATCGGTTTCGCATCGTGCTGTCTAAGCTGATCCGTACCGACCTTATTCCTTAGTGCTGTATTGTTATAAATGTGACTGAATCAGTGGACACATGTAATGTTATTTCGTACAGTTCATTATGTCAGATCCTTGGCTTGAAGTAGCCACGGGTGGGTCACTTCCATTATAAAATATAAAGCATGGTACATATGTGCCGCTGGAATAGCCCTCCTTTTTGATCTCCCAGATACATCAATAGGTATAATTTAATTGGCCAATATATACAGGAATAGGTCTTATTTCTCCAGGCTCTTTAATAAATAGTTAGCATATCTGATTTTTATTACAAGAGAGAAACAAATATCAATTACCAAATCAACAGGTGCACCAGCTGAAATACTCTCAGCACACTGTCTCAGCATACATGAGCTCTGAATTATCTTAATGGCTCAATAACTCACAGAATTCTGACCTAATGATCTGTTATTATAAACAAATTGCCAAGAATGTTTACACATGATGTTTTGACAGCAGGACTGGTCCTCTGCAAAATCAAGAAATCAGAAAATAAAAACAATCATTTATGATCATTTTAATTCCTGTTACATGTTTTTATTCTGTGTCACTCGCTGCTTTATTTGCAATTCATTTTACAGCTAAATACAGTGACTATGTTATGAAAAAACAAACAATAAGAATTTGTGCATAGATGATTAAAAGTCCCATGCCACGCCCCCCCCCCCCCCTCCTCCTCCCCCACCCCCTCCCACCAAGTAATGAAATTATCCTTTCGGAATCGTCCAGTTTCCAGTATTGTTTTCTCACATGTTCTATCAAAATTTAGTCCGAAGTGACTTTACAATTTAACTGTTTTGTTTAGTATATTCTACAATGAAGGACATTCGAGGCATCAAGGTTTAATGGCAAATTCATGAGCTTAACTAAGCACTTTTTCTGCACTATACATGAATAGGGCCCAAATTTGATACAAAATACTTGAATAGGTGTATATTTTGTTATTTGGATTATACATGAATAGGGTGGGTTTCCCAGAGTTCCAGCGGCACATCTGTACCCCTTTAAAGACCGAGTGACTCCCCCCCCCCCCCCCCGTGGAAGTAGCAATGGCAATATCCTGTTTTAGCCTCTGTGAGGGCTAAAGATTCCGACCTGTTAAAATTACGTCTTTTCAAGCCAATCGAAATGATCATGATCACTAGATGCTTGATTTCTAAAAAAAAGCACTAGAGTAAGGGGACATGGCTTCGCACACTTTTATGACTTTTGCAGCATTGGCTGACAAAGCTTGTAACATAACGCCTGTTTCTTCATATTATTATATACCTTGCCTCTTTCTGGAAATTAAGTATGAAAATATTTGGTCTCAAACCCTGACGTCATAAGTAGCACGTGCGGTAATATATATTGCAGTTCTACGTGATATTTTGGGTATATTGGGACATGGCTTCGCACACCTCTTCTAGCAGGAAACAGAAGCATTCTAGATGTCTTTGAATATTGTGTCATATACCTTAGAACCAGTAAATGAAAACCATAAAACGACAGCCAATATGCTAATTTTATTTACAGTTTACAGGGTAATAGTATAATGTCAATGTTCCGTCCATAAATGGAAAGACAAAACTCAGCGATTTTCAGAATTGTATTTGATTTTAAAACACTGGTTAATAAGTGACTGACAATTTGTTGTTGAATCCATCACAGCTCGACTGTGTAATCTTACAGTGGCCTTGCGACAAAATAGGATGACAGCTAAAAATAATATGCGGACTTTTCTTATAAAAGTGAGGGACAAAATTCACACCCCGTAGCATGGAAAATCTTTGGTGACCATACAACCGGCATAGGTTTTGATGATTGTGCACTTTGTATTCTGAAGAGAGCAAATGACAATTTCATTAACACGTCAGGAGCCAAATTTTGACAGTGTGCTATCAATAATATTGCTTGTTCTAAAAATGTTAAACTTTCCCGACTTTGGTCTGAATGTTTTATATATTTTGGCGCCAAAATGCACGTGATGCACTGCACGCGAAAGTGATGTCAAAAGCCATCATTTAAACAACCTTGAAATATTTGCAAAACAAAATGATCTTCAGACAACTGATTACTGGCACATACTAACAGATCCCGTAGGTGTGCGAAGCCATGCCCTGTGCGAAGCCATGTCCCCTTACTCTAAAACCAATAATATTAAAACTTTCCTTTTTAGTTCCCGGGAGCTAAAACAGGACTATATATAGAGAGAGAAAACACAAATTTATTTTATTTGCATACTACAGATTTACAAAATTAATCATATTTAATGTCAGAACTTTTAGCCCCTGGGGACTAAAAGTTCTGACTATTTAACTATGGGACTTTTTGACCAAAATTTATCTTTAGAATAAACATATTCCTTTCCAAATTTTCTATGTGAAATATGAAAGTTTGACACTAGAAGCATATTATTTTTAGATAAAGTCAATTTCTGACAGAAACTGTGGTTTCCATGGCAACCGGAAATGACTCGTAACGTCAATTTGTCCATACCATTACGGGGTGTTCAATGCCATAAACGTTGGTTTCCTTCATTCAGCTTGTATTAACACTGAATAAATATACATTCACTTTGCAGCGAATCTCTAATACTTTTTGAAAATGGAACTAAATATTTCTGACTTAATGTTTTTGTTGACAAAAACTATGAACGGTATGGACATATGTAAACTGGTAAAATTTAGACACAAAAGTTTTCTGTCAATATTGAAAAAGATGTCTATAAAGTCGCAGTTGCTGTGGGCAATATGCTGTTACGCACACTTCTGTTTAATAGTAAAATAAAGCCTAATAGAAAAGATATTTACTTGAAATTATTCATTTCAAGTTGCATTTGTAACGGAATGGACAGTAGTAACGGTACAAGACAGCCGTAACGGTAATACTTTCTAATACCTTCAAGATGGCATTTTGGCATGTAATACGTGTATGCTTCAAACAATTCTAAGCTATTTCAAAGGATAGAGATTTTCAAAACATTTTATGCATGCTTATAAGAAAAAATGTTGAGCTAATAACATTAGAGGAACACATGAAGAACTTGGTAGGCCTCACTAAATTGATATTTAATAAGTAAATACTGATAATATACATGATATAAAATCATAATTTTGGCGTTTTATGTCAAATAACCTCTAGGCAATCAGTTGAAAACAAAAACTGCAACAAAGGGTTACAAGAAAATGCAAAGTCAGGCAAATAAACTTAAAAATGTCTGCACCGTTACACATTAAAGTAACGGTGTGGACGTGAAAAGTAACGTTAATGACGGTAACGGTATGGACATTTTAGTGTTTTTCAAGTGAATTACGCACATTTCCCAACAGACATGGTGGTGTCCGTAGTAAACAAACTTGAGATTATGCCATACTACTTCAGGTCATCCGGTTTAAATATTAATTTGTTGAAAATTACCATGAGAACTAAAATGAACGGTATGGACATACAATAAATGTATCAAGCAAAGTATTTCGTTTCTGTTACATTTTTCAGGAGATTGTTATATTGTGTGGCTGTATTTCCACAAATAAACTGAATAATGAAGTAATATAAGTGTAGGGGGTGTTCATCCATGTCCAATTCATATGTAGGGGCTTTAAAAAAAGGTCTAGATGAAGACGTAACGGTATGGACATAACATCTACGGACAGACATTGAACTTGGATTTTATTAGTGTTCTACATATCGATTGTGCTCAAAAAGAACCACAGACTGACAAAAAGATGAAGTATTTTTATTGCCTGTTTAAAAAATCTATTTTGTAGAATGGGTTCATGAAAAAAATTAAATCCAATTTTGAATTTTGAAATTTGGACATTTACCGTTACATTGAGTTGTATAGGATACACTTTCTAGACACCTAAATTTTTCCAGACTATTACTATCCAGCGTAACTGAAAATTTTATTATAATGAGAGAAATACTATATTTATGAATTAATACTAAAATCAGAAGTTTGTTACTGAATATAACTGACAAATTACTACCGGACACGAAAAGTCCTGTAGTTAAATATTCACCCATATATAGCGACGTTACGAAAATACAAACTGCATTATTATGCCTCGCAAGGGGAGGTTTGCCCGGGAAGAGGGTTTTCTTGGGGGGCCTTAATTGCTGAGAAAACGGGGCTTGGAAATGTTTTGGGGCAAGTGTCTTAAAACAGCTGTGTGTTACTGACAAAACTTCGATTGCTGATAATGCAAGAACTTTTAGCCCCCTGGGGCTAAAAGTTCCAGTACTTTAATAACATCTATTTTTTCAAAATGCAGAAAATCAAGGGTCATATTAGTTAATCATGGTACGTTTAGGGTAGGTATTATATAGATGAGGAAAGTGTAAAAAAATCATTTGAATTGCCAGCTACACATTAACGGAATAACTCAATTTATTATCGGATTCGGAACTTTAATCTCCCGGGAGCTAAAACAGGACTATATATATACCAAGGATTTCAATATTGCACACATAATCTATACGTAATATGTCAAATTTAACACCAGAACTTTTAGCTCCCAGGGGCTAAAACAGGACTATATACATAGCGACGATACAGAAAAACAAACTGTATTATTATGCCTTGCAAGGGAAGTTTTCCCGAGAAGAGGGTTTTCTTGGGGGGGCCTTAATTGTTTAGAAAACGGGGCTTGGAAATGTTTTGGGGCAAGTGTCTTAAAACAGCTGTGTGTTAATGACAAAACTTCGATTGATGGTAATGCAAGAACTTTTAGCCCCCGGGGGCTAAAAGTTCCAGTACTTTATACCATTTATTCTTTAAAACACAGAAAAGCAAAGGTCATTGAATGAACAGCCTTTTTCAGCTAAAAGCAAATGTTTCGCAAGTTTCTGTGTTTAGTAAGACCCCGTATGCCGAGTTACATATATTGTTTAAATACTAGAACCGAGCTGTCCAGATAAGAGGGTATTGAGGATAATTGAGAGATAAATTTTCTTATTTCTATATGAAAACATAAGTTGTGACCCCTCATAAGAACCGTCATGATGAGACGGTTCTAATGAGGGGCACAACATACGTTTTTATGGGAAAAAAAAGAGGAAAAAAATACCCTTAAATTATCGCTGTTACCCTTTGTAAGATGGATCTAAATCTGCGGTATGTATTGAAAGAGAAAAGCCCATTTTATAGCTGAATTACACAAGGCTAATTTACATATTAGGCTATTTGCCATAATTTTTTAGGAAGGATGAGCTGTCATCTTTAATTCTTATAAACAAACGGATACCGTATATGCGGTAATTTTCGCGGGTTCAAATTTTCACGGTTTAGGGGCAAATACATAAACATTGATTTTCGCGATTTTTAATTTTGGCGGTTAGCAACATGCGCCGCAAAAAGCAAAGTTGCTTCATTTTCATTTGAGCTAGTTCTGTCATTAACCTGCGGCTGCAGGTTAATGAAAGAACTGGCTCAAATGAAAAGTACCAGACTTTACCGAAGCAAACAAAAACAAAATATATGGACGCTGTGTCTTCTGATGATACTTTGTAAGAAAAAGGAAATTATTTCGCGATTTTAATATTTGTGGTTTCTAAGTGACCGCGAAATATCGTGAAAAATGAAACACCTCGAAAATTATCGCATATACGGTATAGTATTTCCATGTTACAGATCAGATAAGACAGTAAGTGTATCTGTGGAACGTCGTTAGTAACCAGGTCAGAATAACATGTCTGAGTTCCCAGCTCCCCTACCATCTGTGACTGAGCCACAGAAAGACCTTGCTGCTCAGGCTCTCAAGGAATTTGAACAGAAGCAGTTCACATCATGTTGTAACATCATGAGCAAACTGATCAATCAGAGAGGGGCTGATCCAAGAGTGCTGCATAACAAAGCTGTGGCCGATTTCTGTCTGTCTGGTTCACAGAGCACAGATGAGTTCCGACAGAGCCTGGCAAATGTTTGTCAATTGGTAAGTTGTATTTTGAAGTTTCATGTTTATTTAAGAAATAGATCAGCTCTAGCAGTGAATTGTTGAGTAATAACTCACTGTTTAGAGGTCAGTTGTAAAGTAGATCATATCATGAGCGCGAGTGATTTATCTACTTACAACTGACCGACAAACAATGAATTATTACTCAACAATTCAATGCTAGAGCTGAACTATTTCGATTTTAACACTCAAAAATGCCGAAAAACTATCCTTTTCATTCAAACTCTCCCAACCTTCCTTCCAGCGCGTTCATGCTCCCGCCAGTATTCTTCGCTGTATCTAAGACCAATATACGTTTTAATGGTGATTTTAGGAAGAAATAGAGACGTTACACCGTCTAACGTCTCAAAATGTCAGAAAATTACGTCAGTAGTTGCAGTGACGTCAGCAATTAGACACACGCGATCCGAAACAGTGAATTGTTGCAGAATAAAACACGGAAACTTTCCATTGCTTCTATAGGGGCAACGTGTTAGAATCGGTGATAAAACAGGGTTTTCTCATTGCTAGAGTGATTCCAAATATTGTAATGACCCTAAAACTTAGGACACCCAAAAGTTAGACAATTATTGTTAGAAAATTCTTAGAAATTGGATTTTACACATTTTAATGTATCCAAATGGTTCTTAGTGAATGACAAACTTTGTAGACCCTGATCAAACTGCTCCTTCAGGAGCAGTTTGATTTGGGTCTACAGTGTTTGCTCATACGTGTCTGTCCGACTATTTAGGTCATTACGGTATTTCTAAGTTAGTCTTATGAAATTCTGGCATGAGATACAGTTTTCCCTTATGAAGTGATCCTAAAAATCTAAATCCATCTCAAAAGACAGCCAGGTATATAGAGGATCTTACACGAGTGGTCATTTCATAAATTTCATATGATATGACCACAATTGTAAGATTCTGTTTATCATATGACCCTTTAAGATTGGTTGAATGCCTTCAAAGTGGACATTATTTCAACTGGAAAAAAATTGTTGACATGGACGTTGTCAATGATGTTATGTGTATGCATTAAAGTGTTATTACACCTGTGGTCATACGATTTTTATGGCACAACGTTATCCACTGAATAACAGTAACGTCATGTGATAAAAGATATTTATGTCCCCCAACCAAAGAAGAGGGGGTGGTGGGGGCATATTGGTTTCATTAGGATTGTTTTGAAAAGGAAAATTCCCAGCCTTATAGAGTGGCATGCAGTATTTCTTAAATGATTGGTTGCTACTAGCCGAGCCGCGTAGCGCAATCGGTAGGGCACCTGACTCATAAGTCAGAGGTCCTGGGTTCGGAATCTGATCTGGCCACATACTTTTGTTTCTAGTTGTCAGTTACTGGCGAAAGTATGTGCACTTATTACTGATTAACCACTTAGGAGGTCTAAGCCTGCCCAGGAATAGTGTGGTTAGGTTAACTGACTGTCCCGGCATGACCTTAGCTGTTTACCGTGGACGTTAAGCATCAAATCAACCAACCAACCAAAAAATTGGTTGCTACTAGTGGAATTTTTAATGTCATAATTATAATGTCATAACATTTGTGTGCTGTCACAGATAAAAGTATCGTATTTATTTGGCTATGATATTATTCCCCATTCCAAACATTCCAAAAAGTCCAGATCTGTCGTACAAGACTGATGCAGATCTTTTGAATTGCTTTGGAACAAAAAAAAACATAATGGAATTAATACAACTGATTAACACAATTGTGGTCATTTTAAAGGGGAAAAAAATCATTCCCAAATAAATATAGTTAGGGAAAAACTGTACTCAAATTTGTCATTTGAGGAGGTAAATCGTCAGTTTTATGGTCACAAATTCATTTTATGGCCATGTGCCAGCAGAGCCGTTAAACGCAATTTGCGACCATAAAACCGACACTTTACCTCCCAAAATGACAATTTTTAATACAGTTATCCCCATTTTAATGCAATTTTCACATCTTCACTTTTAAAAGTGAGCTACTTATCATCCATAGCAAATGCTTTCAGCGATGTAAAACCAGACATCAACCAATGAGAAGCAACGTTACATGATAACGACGTTGGGTTTCCGACAGTATATCCCAGGATATACTGTCCCAAATTTTTGACGTTATACAATCAGACGTCCCTTTACTTATGTAAGTGCATTAGAATGTACATTAAGTATGCTCAGGCCCTTTGTTCTCATGATTTATAGACTGTTCTCTTTTCATGACAAAGTACTCTTTGGGGGCATAATAATTGTGTAATGTTATCTCAGTTATTGCTAGATATCCTTGTTTTCATATATAGGCCCATGTAAACCTGGACAGTGGTGAGAGTCTAGAAGATGTTGACCACAGTGTTCTCTTCTATAACCAAGCAGTTATTTTGTATCATCTACGGCAATATAAAGCTTCCCTTGTCATTTTAGAAAGACTGTTCCAGTTTATGGACCCACTCGGAACAACAGCAGGTTAGTAAATATTGCAGTGAAGTTTAGCTGTATGTTTTAAGGTTGCTTCAGAACACCAAGAAATGCTGGCTCTTTATGTCCCATGTGAGACAAAGGTATTGCTTTTTCATCTGTCAGCAGTTTTTGTTTGTAAGGATGGCAGGAGGGGGGGGGCTAAATTTTTACTTAGTTTTTTTTTTTTCCAGGTATATCTCTATTTCTGTGACAATGTGCTGACATGGGAGACACAGCATGTCATGGCATATTTGTTACGAAAATCACGATCCCATTATTTCACAGAATAATGAGAATTAATAGAAATGACTTCTTAAGGTTGTTCTAATGAGCGGTCACATATGTTTTGGTCCATATGAATTTGGGCATTGATGGGTGCTTATAGTTGAACTGTGTTGATATCACTCTCCGATCCAACAGGACTTACTTAGGTTCAATCCTGGGCATCCAGTGGATGCAAAAGATTTACAGAGTCAATATAATTTGGCGCAGTAGTCATTGTATAAAGTAGTGCTGCTTCCCAGAATCCATATTCAGTCAAATGTGTTTGCTGGTAATTATGATTTTCTTCCTTTCAGATGAATCATTAAGTAGGAAGGTCTTACTTTTACAAATAGAGCTGTTCTTATGTACATACCAGGTAAGACAGAACCCCAGATAAACCCAAGTCATACAGCATATAAACTGCCCTAAAGTGCTTAAGTATTGGGACACCTAAAATCATTAATTTTCCATTTGTTCCAATATTCAAGTACATTAGGTAAAACCCTCAGTTTACCCTGTTACATTAGCTCATGACAATTCTGATATATGACATATCTCAAAGCTTGTTTAGATGCATATTAGCAAATAAACATCCATCTGCCTTGAATTATATTATATGAGCCGCGATACGAGAAAACCAACAAAGTGGTTGTGTGACAGCGCAGACTCAGATCAGCCCAGTCTGATCAGTCATTGCTGTCCGCATGGATGTAGCTTAGACCCTTAGCTACCCATTAAGCGCTAAGCAAAGAGTCTGATCGAACTAGGCAGATGCCCAGGCTGATCTGAGTCTGCACTGCCTGCACAACCACTTTGTTGGTTTTCTTGTGTCGCAGCTCATATGTGCATGCCCAACAACGCAAAGCGTCGTCATGTAGAACGCACAACTATACACTGAGCTTGTGAACTCATTTGTTACTGTTGGCATGGACAGTGGATAAAAAAAGATGCTTGTATGTCTGTGCTTTCGGAGTCATTAAGCAATAATTATGACGCAGATTTTGGTCATTTGGTTAATGTCGGCTACCTTATTGAGATCTAGAGGTCTTTTCATTGGCCTATTCTGCACATAACCAGGTACTTGGAAATGCTGCAGTTCAAGAGATCATTATAAACAATTCTTCTATTCGATGAGTAATGAATTTTATTGATTTATATAGGGTGTTTATCAACTGAGTCATTCCTTAATCAGTCCAGTAATGCAAATTTTGTGGCCGCAACTCCATCTTCCATTTTCAACTGATTTTCATGAAACTTTCAAGAAATTGTTCCTGTCATCTGAAATGGATCGTATATTATCAAGGTCACAATAGGATTTGTTCTGCCAGAGTTACAACCCTTGAGTGGTGTTATGCAACACTTGCATTGCATTTTGTATAAAACCATTTCAAGTGGATGGGAAAGCATGCATATAGGTAACACTTATTCAATTCATAATTTGAGCCACGTCATGTGATTTCCAACAATGTGGCAGTTTTGTCCTGTGATATTCAGATCATCCGTCCCATTTTTTGAGGATATTCAGAGACCTCACAGTTGGCTCTATGGCTAGGACCACTTCCATAGATGGTTGATGTGACAAGCAAAGACTCTAATCAGACTGCACTTATATGCAGTCTGATCAGAGCTTTTGCTTGTTACTAATGCCACATTGTTAGAAATCATATGATGTGGCTCATAGTATTGTAAGTATCAGAGTAGACAGTAAACTTTGAGATAGTTTTAAAAAGTTACATCCATGTTCAGACTATATAGTCACTCATGAAAATTAACTCATATTCAATTAATAGCCAGAAAGAGCAATGGGCCTGCTGACATATACAGAAAAGAACATGTTTGGTGGCAAGTCCTCAGAGAAGGAGAAGGAAAAAGAAGATCCAGGGGGAGAAAACTCATGGGAAATTTGGAGGCCTATCCTCAGTGTGGTGAGTATAACAGGGGGGAACTCAGGGGTTGTTTCTGAAAGCTGCGTAGCAGGTTTATGGTAAATAATTTTACTGTAACATCTTTGGAACAGTAACAGTGTGAAACCAAACAGTTTGCTGCTTAAGGAGCAGTAGAATCAGGGTTTTCACTGTTTACTAAACACACACAGTGACAGGATGAAAGTGTCCAAATGGAAAGATGGTTGAGTCAACAGAAGAAAAGGTTGAGGTGTAAAAATATAAACTGAAAATACTAATGAAATATATGAATCTGTTCTCCATGTGATTAAAAATAGGGAGAAAACTCAGTATGTTGTTAACCTGTTTATGACCAGGGCCCTTAAAAAATAAGGAACACTGGCATACAGTGTGGATCATAAGCTGCAATATTCTGCATCAGCTGATCAAGGTCTACACAGTTTGCATCAAATACTGCAATTCCTGTTCAAACTGATAAAATTAACCTTACACCCCCATTCACTTTGAAATGGATCTTTCCAGAAGAGCAAAGTAGATAAGTTCACTTGGCATAAGTTAACAGTATGCAGCAACATTCAGGAAACAGACAAATAAAGGGGGGGGGGGGTTATCAATAAGGTGGGTTTTCTGCATCCTACCAAAGTTTTCTTTTTTTATACCCCGCCACACGTTAGTGGAGGGGTATTATGTTTTCACGTTGGCCGTCCGTGTGTCTGTCCGTCCGTAGTACGTACGTCCGTCCGTCCGTCTGTCCGTCCGCACTTCGTTTCCGTTCGATAACTTAAGTATTTATCAACAGATTTTCTTCAAATTTTGCATATGCATTTGTACCAAGAATGTCTCGCTTGGGATTGTTAATGGGCAAATTTCGTTAATTACTGACAGAGTTATGGCACTTGTCAATGCCGGGCCGGGTGGCGCAATCGGTAGGGCACCTGACTCGTAAGTCAGAGGTCCTGGGTTCGAATCCCGGTCTGGCCACATACTTTCGTTTCTCCTTCCGCTGATTCAAGAAGGGCAGTTGTCAGTTACTGGCGAAAGTATGTGCACTTAGTACTGGTTAACCGCTTAGGAGGTCTAAGCCTGCCCAGGAATAGTGTGGTTAGGTTAACTGACCGTCCCGACATGACCTTAGTTGTTTACCGTGGACGTTAAGCATCAAATCAACCAACCAACCAAAAAAAAGCACTTGTCAATGTACAAAAAATGGTTTTTGGCCTCTTGTTCCTTTACTACTTGGAGTATCATGATGAAACTTCACAAACATGATCGAAGTAACAAAAGCTTTTTATGAGCACAGAAATTTTATCATACGGGGTTATCTGCCCCTGCCCTGGGACTATATACATGTATAAAATCATGAAAAATTCCATATAAAATCAGTTTGAAGCAATTTTTCTGAAACTTTCAGAAAATGATCAGAATGATGAAAGCCTCCAGTGATGCTCAAATTTACCCCTTTCGGACAGAGTTATGGCACTTGTCAATGTACGAAAAAATGGTTTTTGGTCTCTAGTTCCTTTACTACTTCAGGGTTTGAAATTAACTTTTTTTCTCACTTGCTAAATTTAGCAAGTGCTCAATTTTTCTACTTGCTAAAACAGGAAGTCCACTTTCTTTTTCTCTGAATGCCATAATTCCATTAAATACCCTGTATTGTTAGTTTATGCAATTAGTAATGTATCCCAGCTGGGTGGGCTGTCTTTTTAGCTTTAAAAAAATCGGGCATATTGCCCCCTAGCCCAGGCTATTTTCTAACTTCAAATTTATGGGCCGTTAAGGTTGGGGAAAGACAGAAAAAAGGAAAAAGGCTGGGATGAACACAGTGACTCATATTGACCTAGTGGTTCTCATTCATTATACTTCCTTTTCCCTATCTGACAGACAATATAAAGTATCTTACCAATGAGGCTTTACCTTACAAGGGCCATGCCTACACACCCTACCAGGTTCTCTTGACAGCTACTATTAAGTTTCATATTCCAAAGCAACTCTGAGCTCTTTCTCCCACTTCTGTGCAGTTTTTATAGGGACAGTTTGGGGCCCATAGAGTCAGTCTTGATGGGTTTATTTTCAGAAGGTTTTTCTTCCCGATCCCCCGTTTTGCCCCTTTTCCAGTTCACAATTAGTATCTGTCCATATTTATTGATTTGAGAACATGTGCTTTTTTGATCAAACTGAAAACAGAAGCTTGCAGATGCGGGTTGTCACAGACGCTTGACGAGGGGCACCGTATTGGGGAATCAATATAAGGCAAGCACCTGTGTGATCAAGTCAAGGTTTGCGACTGCGCATCTTGTTCTGCACATAAACAAAAACTTTACACTTCCGGATTAGTTCTTTGCACCATGAAAACTACACTCGCAAAGAAAAGCAAGTGGTGGTTTCTTGGACTTGCAGTCTGTAAATTTTGGTCGCATTTTGCGAGTATGCGAGTCTAAATTCGAACCCTGCTACTTGGAGTATCATGATGAAACTTCACAAACATGATCGAAGTAACAGAAGCTTTTAATGAGCACAGAAATTTTATCATCGGGGGTTATCTGCCCCTGCCCTGGGACTATATACATGTATAAAATCATGAAAAATTCCATATAAAATCAGTTTGAAGCAATTTTTCTGAAACTTTCAGCAAGTGATCAGAGTGATGAAAGCCTCCAGTGATGCGCAAATTTACCCCATGGGAGTTATTTCCCCCTGCCCCCAGGCTATATACATGCATAAATCTGGAAAAATCAGTGTGTGAAAAAGGTTTGCAGTGGCGGGGTATCACGCAGTCGTTTGCGATGCTTTTATTAACTGATGGTATACTCCAATGTGTCTAGTTTATCAAACCATATGTGACTTTGGTCGGAAAGCCCTACTTACTGAGCCATGGGTCCACAGAAGTGGGTGGGGTAATCCAACATGGTTTTAGCCTGTCTTGTAAAAACATTCTCATTTGGTAGAAGAGTACAACAGACAGACTGGATTTAATAAAGTGATTAAAAGAACATCTAAAATATATTTCCATATCATTTTATCTGGTTTAATTGAACATATGTTGTCAAAAAAGATTTCCTTTGACATTCAGCATTTTTTTGATATTTTTGTCCTCAATTTTCAATATTTCTTGACATTATTGTTAACTAAACAGGCCAGTTATCATCAAACTCATGTCAAGGAAGCACCTTGACCAAGACATTCGGATGATGTAACCAGAATTTCACAGTGACCTAATTTTCATGGTTGACTGAACTCATAAACTTGCTTGGAAGATGGTTTTCATTCAATTTTGACCTAGAATTACGAAACTATGGTCAAATTACTATTTTAACTGCTATATTATGCCCTACGCCCCCGCCACTAAAGATGAGGGAATACATATTGGCTTCAGTGCGGAAAGCGTTGGCATCTGCATCTGTGTATGTGTCACATATCAAGTCCTTCTGTGACCTTGGAAACAAGGTCAAGGTCATCAAAATCTGACCTTGACCTTATTTCAAAGGTCAAAGAAGGACTTAATATTTGACACAGACATAGATGCAGACGACATGGAGATCCTAACTGAAGCCAATATGTATCCTCTCACCTTTATTGGCTGGGGTATAGGGCATAATATAGCAGTTAAAATAGTAATTTGACCAAAGTTTCGTAATTCTAGGTCAAAATTGAATGAAAAACCATCTTCCAAGCAAGTTTATGTGGTCAGTCAACCATGAAAACTAGGTAATTGTGAAATTCTAGTCACATCATCCGAATGTCCTGGTCAAGATGCTTCCTTAACATGAGTTTGATGTTAACTGGTCTGTTTATTTAACAATAATGCCAAGAAATATTGAAAATTGAGGACAAAAATATAAAAAAAACTGAATGTCGAAGGAAGTCTTTTTTGACAACATATGTTCAAATTAAACCAAATAAAATGATATGGAAATATATCTTAGATGTTCTGTTAATCATTTTATCAAATCCTGTCTGTCTCTGCTGTACTCTTCTACCAAATGAGAATGTTTTCACAAGACAGGCTAAAACCATATTGGATTACACCACCCACTTCTGTGGACCCATAGCTCAGTAAGTAGAGCTTTCCGACCAAAGTCACATATGGTTTGATAAACTAGACACATTGGAGTATACCATCAGTTAAAAAAAGAAAACTTTGGTAGGATGCAGAAAACCCACCTTATTGATACCCCCCCTTTGCCAACAAATGTCAAATTATGAAAGAACACAACACAACAAATGTTGGCTTTCCCTAATAGCACATGCATTGTTTACTTTAATTTAATTTATCATATGACGTCGCATCTGTGAGTGTAATAAAGCCATGCATTAAAAATGATAATCCACTAGTGGATTAAATATGCAAATTACGCCGTAACGTTATGCGTTGGTGTCCATAAAAAGTCGCGTTTTCTAATGGCCAAATCGTGACGTTTTAATGCAAAATTTGCTAGTAAAATGCGATTTTAGTGTCATATGATAAATAGAATCTTGCATTCGTTCTCCTGTATTATTGAATTTATTAAACTCGGTGGTGAAAACGATAAGATGCTCGGCAGAGCCTCGCATCTTATCTTTTTCCCCAACTCGTTTAATAAATTCAGTAATACATGAGCACTCATGTAAGATCCTCTATTTTCTGTCTTTCAGTTCAAAACTCGGTGCTTGATAATGATGAAATCAATGAAGTCGTGTAAGAGAGAGATAAAGTCCTTGATGAACATACAAGCAACGGTATGTTAGAAAAATGTTTATGGTGTAAAACATGGCAAGCAATAAGGAAAATTTTAAGCCAAAAATGTTTGCTGATCTCAAGTTATATTAGAAGTGGAGGTTTTTGGCCAAATTTTTTCTTTTTTGCCATATTACAACGTAACATAAGCTTAAATTTTTAGTTCTGCTAGAGAAATATCAGTTTGACCTCAAAGCCAGAGGTTGCAGATTTTAATCCATATGGACTGAAGCTGGGAT
Organism: Ctena decussata; assembly: GCA_963989385.1. Classification (NCBI taxonomy): domain Eukaryota; kingdom Metazoa; phylum Mollusca; class Bivalvia; order Lucinida; family Lucinidae; genus Ctena; species Ctena decussata. The sequence goes on along the minus strand of OZ022503.1, from coordinate 75,415,673 downwards.
TTTTTTCAGGGTCCCCATGGTCAGGGAAAAGTCAGGGAAAATTTATTTTTTTCAAGGTCAGGGAAAAGTCATGGAATTTTGTAATTGGTCAATGAAATTTGAAAATTTAGCATAATTCAGGAAAAGTTAGGAAATTTTGTAAATACAGGTTGAGGCCTGAGAAATGAACTTTTAAAAAGACAATAGAAAGACTGAAAATACAAGGGCCAAGTTAGTTTCTTTCATTTTGGCTTAATGTTTTTTTTCTAAATGTATACTTAGCACATTTAGTAACTGACCACTTGCTTTGTCTTGAATAGTGTCATTAGTAAATGGTATTCGAATATAATTTTCTTTTATTGAATACAACCAATTGGTCAGGCTAACATTTATAAAGCTCTCTCAAAAACAACAGTTTGGTCAGGAAGTCAGGGAATTTTGTTTTCTATGCTTTGTGGGAACCCTGTTTTTTACCATAGACCAGATATCCCAAGAAGACTGTCCCAGTATTAACTAAAAGTAACCAACAACAGTTCCTTGTGTCCATGGAATGTAAACCAAGTAAAGCAGTGCTGCACATACAGGCATCACTTGTGTAAACACAGAGGGAATGTAACTGTTATAGTTTGCACCATGGGACTGCTTCATTAAATAAGCACAACTGGACAGACAAGAACAACTGATTTAATGAGATTCTGATACAAACAATGAATTCATATAGTTGAGAAAATTTTGAAAAAGTTTTGTTTTGAGGAAAAAAATGAACATAATACAATACATTCAAACATTGGATGTACAGATTTTACTTTCAGTTGGGGTCGGCAAGGGTATACATTTTTTAATTGGTAGCGAAATTATGATAGCCCCATTTACATAGAATCTCAGGGTTTCAGGGACCCTGTTTTGGCATGCTCCTCAAAGTTACCAAAAAACACCAAGCCTAGACCCATTAGAGCTCAGCATCTTCCATACACACAAGATCATACACAGGTTTGCCCTTGCAGCCTGGGTTGATGGTGAAATTCAGTTATCTGAATTCATAATTTGATGTTTTACTCATAACAGTGCTCCAGATTTTTTGTTTTCAGTCAGTACCATACTTGTCAAAATTTTCTTGAATCGGTATCCATGATTCTGCTTCAGTATTTGGCTTGAATTGATTGACGTAACATGAAAATAGATTCAATTTTAACAGTATCTCTGATTGTGACTTTTCCTTGTAAAATACTTTTTCTGTTTTCACTGGTTGAAAAAATACTCTTTTAGATACACAAAAATGCAGACTCAATATACGATTTATCTTGTAAAAGCTCCTTCTGGCTCCTTCAAAAAATGTAAATTTCAAACTGGAACTGATGTACAAATTGTGATTTATGTTGTCAGGAGGAAGTTTTCACAAGGCTATAACTGGCTGTGTTATACTGCTATGGATCTGAATGACACACATATGAAAAGAAATCTCCGTGAATCACATTGGATTCGAACTGCAAGTTTCTACTCACCACTTTGTTTTTATCCTTTTCTAAGTGCAGTGTTGACTGCAGCTGAGATAATAGCATTTAAAATCTAGCACATGCATCTATGATTTTCCCCAGATGTGTCTCCAGTCACAAAAAGTTGTAGAATTGATGCCTGCTTGTCATGCCTTTCTATTCAAGAAGGGCAGTTGTCAGTTATGGGCGAAAGTATGTGCACTTAGTACTGGTTGACCGCTTAGAAGGTCTAAGCCTGCCCAGGAATGGTGTGGTTAGGTTAACTGACTGTCCCGGCATGACCATAGCTGTTTACAGTGGACATAAAGCAACAAATCAGTCCGTCAGTCATGCCTTTCTACTTTCAGTTTTCAGTGGACTGGTTAACAGTCCATCTATTTCCCATGCATTAGGGAGACTAATACAGGAGTAAATATTTAGAACCAGTCAGCTTCAGCTTCTCTGTGACTGCAACGCATAAGGAGGCTCAGTCTTCTTGATGATATTATAATGCAAGCATCTGCAGGAACTCATCGGAAAAAATGATCCTTAAATGCTTGAAAACATCTGTACTGGGTACAGATAAAATTTCCAATTGTTCCGTATCGGCAAGAAACGATCTGTAATATACGGCGATACAGATTCTATCTGGAGCACTGTTTTGATTTTAAAAAACTAGAAAAGGACTCATGCAAGCACAGGTAAGCACTTGCTTACTTGGAATGTTTTACGCGCCAAAATTATTTTAAACAAAACATTTAAACTCAGCTATTTCGGGGTCCAATCTTGTGAATGTCTGATGTGTTATCTAAGTGGTTGGTCGTTTGGTTGCTTTCTTGGGGTTTAACGGCAGTATTTCAGTCTACCGAATATCGAGCCATCTCCTAGAGAGATGGAGAAGGAAATGAGATACGACAGGTGAGAGAAAAATGTCCAAATAACCCGCATCTGCAACTTCTGCAAGCACTGGAGGCCCTTACCCACTATTATCAAAATTAGGAGGACACCCCAGCCCTGGAAGTAATACCCAGCACCATCGCCTCATCCAACCACCCCCCATTATCTAACTGAGACTGGATTTTGTTTGCCATTGGCAGTACATACGGAATACTAAAACCTCGCCTGCTAGATACATGCTGTAAATAGTTAATGCACCCTTGTCCAGTTCACATATTAATGCCATGGAAAAATTAAAAGGAGAAAAAGGGACATTAATAAACCTAATAATGAACATAGGATATGAGCTTTAAAAATAAGAATCTGTCAGTCAGGCCAGTTACATGCTGCTGCCACTAATTATTTGACGCTGTTCCAATTCTCATAATGATGTTGTCTAGGAGGTTTATTATGTGTACTGTGTGTGTGTTTCACTTCTCGTAACGATAATTTCTCCACACCTCAGTGGAACGTATCTATGGCAGCAGTATGGGGCATAGTGTGTCCAGTGAAAAATTTATTCAAAACTACAGTTGAATATAAAGTTGTTTATTTTTATAAATGGAAGGTGGAATCATGGTAATACCTCACGCCTTCAACGTATACATATTCTGCTATTTCTCCTACGAGAGTAGATTCTTTCCTTTGAGAGTACACAGTTCTTGTTAAAATTTTACATGGAGCAAATTTGACACTTTCAGTGTAAGATTGATTTTTATTTCACCGAATGAACACTAAAAGCAGTATTTTCACGAGTGGCAAAGCCACCAGTGAAAACACTCCTTTTGTGTTTATGAGTGAAATAAAAATTCATCTTACACTGAAAAAGTCAAATTTTCTTTTTCTTTTGTGCTTGAAAATCACCATAATTCTGTTTATTCAAGAGCGGCAGCCATCATGACAGAAACACAACTTTTTTTCCTACCCATTTTTTGAAGTTATATATGGAATGTAAGTTCTATATACAAACAATACAATTTACAACTGTCACAACTACAATAAAATACAACACTTATCTTTTCCGCTGGCCCAAGTAAGGTGTTTGTTTCAAATGTGTAATCGATCTGCGTATGTTACGCAAATCGATTACCGTCTGATGTCAACACCGTACTCGGCTCAGCCCCATGAACTAAAAGAAAAATACAAAGAACAAAGATGTTAACTGAGCTCACAACAAAAAAATAAGGCCTTTATACCGTTGCCGGCTATATTAAACTGGTCGCTCCCTGGATTATACCAGGGACTAGTCTATATATGATGGGAAACACCCACGTATTCCATATCACGCACTTATAAACTGGTCACTCCCTGGAATATACCAGGGACCAATCTATATATTACAGGAAACACCTTAGTGGACGAACACTACTGGTTAACACCGTCCCACTTTCTCTTCAGCAGCCAATCACATCTACGACACCGGCCGACTTTGCCTAGTTTTCTCGCATTCCACCTTTGCTAGGAATCTTGTGCAAATGGCATTGTAATTGTGCCTCTACCCGGGTTAGTATTAACCTGAAGATGTATATGGTATCTCCAGGTGAGACGTGGCTCTAAGCCCAAACAGCTGACTGCCGGACTTGAAGTGCCTAAAAATAACGAACTTACACTTAATACATTATAACAACATAATAACAATACGTAAGACCTGGGCCTGTCTTGGAAATACCATATAACGCCCTCGACGAATGCCGAACATAACGTGCACACGCCAGCTGTGTCACTAGACACAACTCACGCTCACAATGTTCAGCCAAAACTGTGCTTACCAATTCCGCCAATGAAGAAACGCAGATCCTACAACACATTTGCGTCGAAGGATCTGACGTCAAACATTGTCAAGAAGTATACTGATGTCAACAGGTATCACCATAACATATCCCACATAAAACATGAATGATCAAAACAATGACCTTTTTACATTAAATTGAATTACCAAAAATCTAACTTGCACATGTATTATTTCACTTCTTTAAACTAAGCGTATGACCATTTGCCATAGAATATATCCTTTTAATATCCTTTGAATTACGTTTGATCGGACATCATGACGCCATTGATGTCATACCATATGATGTCATCTAGTGAAGGCAAATCAAATGCATGAAGACCAAATGTTACCGTTATAACATATGAAAAAAACCTTAATGCGGTGCATGCTATGACGTCAATTGACGTCGAGTATGTAAATTAGTTCCCTTACAAATCAATCTAATTCTGTAGGCCACGTATACATGAAACTAATATAAAAAGTGCTGACGTCGCAATAACATGAATGCAACTGACGTCACTCGAAGTCAAATATACGCACACCAGTGCAACTTACATCAGAGTTACAAACTATTTCTGTAATTTACAAAACTTCCTAAAATACAAATTCCATTCGCAGCATGATCATAATCGTCAAAATAAGTCGATACATTTTTATCATACCATATCAATCAGAAGTCACATTTTTCATTCTTAGCCAAATCTATTCTGAATAAATATAATAAAACTTTACCCCTCAGGTCTTAACAACTGAATCCAGGCACTATATAATATCCTTTCACTTTAAATTTCAAGCCACGTCTAAATTTCAATAATAATCCACGATTATAAATAGTAAATTAGTAGCTTAGTAATCTCACTTTAAAATCATGCAACTTTCAGCATCATGCCTTTATAGTGAATAGGCCATGTGGGTATTCACCAGTAAGTCATGCATGACAAATAGCCACAATTTCCGTAAATGTTTTACTACCAGTTACCCTAAAAACAGTAGCCCTACTGATTGAAAGAATTAAAAGGAATTTCAACTTGACATAGTCGACGATCTGATTCATTTCGTAACAACATAAGTGACGTAATTTTTGTCAAGCCAGATAAGATTTAGCCAATAAATCAACAAAAAACTTCAGGCTATTTCACAAAAATCCTATGTCTGAAACAGCGAAATTGATGATAATTTCACTGTTTGAAACAGTGAGATTATCAGTTTGGATTTCATCGAGAAATCTCTATAATTCATTGAAAAGTATAAAAGAAATCCTTGTCCTCCACTATTTTGCCTTGCCTGCGAGAAGCAGAAATGAGACATAATACTTTTGATGGTGGCATAACAGTTTGTTGAGTTTTGCAAGTTTGGCTTTGTTTTGTGATAGTGCGCTGACAGGCAAGGCATTTCACAGATTTCTTGTTAGCACTTTAGGGGTTTGCACTTCAGATAAGATCTCTCATGAGAATCATCATCTCAGCGAAATGCTTGCATCTCAGCAGTTTGACAAGCTGTAATAGAAGTTTTTATGAAGCAGTGATTTTTTTCACTATTTTGGGAATGGTGCCGGTGCCCATTGAATTGGGAAAAAATTGTGTTGTATGCTCCGAAAATTTGGAATTTCAGAAATACATTTATTTAGCCTCAAGTGGTAGGATAGGGGACATGATACTGAATATATAATATTTACATTCAGTTATAGCTATATATCTGCCAGTTCTACGCAAGCAAATTAATGCTTGTAAGATGGTCCCTAGAAAAATTCTCCCTGCAACTGGGAATTTTTCAACTTGCAGTTGGGAAAAAAAGATACTATTTTGAATTGGGACTGGTGCCTTTTATCGGCACCACTTATATAGAGAAAAAAATCACTGTGAAGAGACATGAAAAAATGTGAAATACTTATCTTCTAGACTCTGCTTTAGTTTAGATAGTGTTCAGAATGATAATTGAGCTGCAACATGCGACAAAACCAAAAAGTGGCATATGTGCTTACCAAAGACTCAGATCAGCCTGAGCATCCACCCAGTCTGATCAGAGTCTTTGCTGTCCACATGGAGGTAGCTTAGACCCTTAGCTACCCTTTAAGCACTTAGCAAAGAATCTGATAAGACTGGGTGGATGACCAGGTAGATCTGAGTCTGCACTGAGAGCTCAACCACTTTGTTCGTTTTCTCGTGTCGCGGCTCATTCCTAGTCAGTGAGAGCATCTTTGAGTCTGTCCCAAAAACAGTCTTGTAAGTTTTCATTTCCTGGGTACTCAATATGTTCCTGATCTTTAATAATTTTCATGATCTTCAGTGGTAAATCCTTGTGTGGTACCTCTTCCAGAAGGAGAACACACAGCATATCTTTGTCTGTCTTCAATGCTTTTATTCCAGCCATATTCATTTCAAAGATACACCACTTATGCTTTAGGTAAGCTCTTGACATGATGATCAGTGTTTTTCTAGTGGATTCTATAGCGTCCATGATGTTGTCACTGACAAATCTCTCATCTACAGGGTTGTCACGATCTCGGATATGGAGCTTTAAACCTCTGTTGACCTCTAGTTCTGTGTAGATCTTTTGACGAATGAACCCACAGTCCTCATCTGCATATGATACATTAACAGTGTTTAGATTGTCATCCTCTGTCTCTATTGGTTCATAGCCAGGAACTTTTGGCATAGCTGTTTTAGCTTTATATTTGGTCATGTAGTACATATATCGCAGATTCCACCTGTACCTGTACACAGTTGCGGCAGCTGTGAGAGACAAGACGAGAACCAGTGCTGCTGTACTGCTCACAATCACTGGTGTGTAATTGGTGCACTCTTCTTGTAATGCTTTGTAAATACTTGCAGCATTTGTAAGGTTGCCCATAGTTCTGTCTTTAAAATAACATACATAATTTCTGAATGTCTTAAACTTTACTGGAGATTCTGAAATCCATTTTATGAAGTCCAGATTCGCACAGTCACATTTAAAATTGTTCTTTCCTAGATCCAATGTGAAATTAACTGTATGTGCTTGTTGATCAAAAACTCTTCTTGCAGATTCACTCACAGTTTCTAGTTGGTTATCAGACAGGTTCAAATAGTGTAGATCACTCATATGTGATAAATCTATTTCAAAAGTTTTTAGCAGGTTCTTAGCTAGGTTTAAATGCTCTAGGCTCTTTAATCCCATGAAAATATTAGTTGGCAGAGTTCTTAACTTATTATCAGACATAATCAGAGTGGTCAGCTTTCCTTGATTCTGAAATATAGTACCCATCTTATCGTAGTTCAATGATGTGTCCAGATAGTTTCTGCTTATGTCCAACATCTCTAAGTTTGGCATATCTTTGAATACATTTATAGTCATGAAGCTACAGAAATTCCAGGATATGTTTAATTTTGTGAGATTTTCAAAACCCTCAAATGGGCCTACCAAAGCCAAGTAAAGATTTCTGCTAATATCTATTTCCGTAAGAATGTTTGGTACTGTCATTTTTAAATTATTTAAAGCAAGACGAATTTTGTTATTGCTGGCATCTAGTTTTGTAAAGTTTTCTGGAAGTGAAATTGGAAATCCATGCATATATTTTGCAATTTTTCTTTTAAGCATGACAGCTTGTTCCTTTTTTTTATCTCTTGTTTCATAGTTTGTGATTCTTTCTTCTGCAACTGATTGCGTCTCCTCACCATCATATATTCCTGAATGTCTCTTGATAATGGGTATTTCATTTACTATTTGCATTTCTGTCTTCATATCAAACTTTGTGTCTTTTTCTACAGTCATAGGGGGTTTATTTGGAAGTGTCTCAGGCAGCGCCATCATACTCCTATTTTGGTTTTGCATATCTGAAGGAAGTCTTGAACCTGTAAGAAGTTTTGATGGTTTATCCCTTCTTGTTCGGCTTACTATTTGTTCGTCAATTTGTGACTGATTTGGTAATTGATAGTTTGGAAATACATGATTTGTGTACTGATCGGAAAATATCAAGTTTCTTAGATTACTGAATGTGCGTCTAGTTAGGAGATAAAATATATAGTTGTCCATTCTGAAACTGTTATCCCTTACAGACAAAGTTTCCAGAGTGTTCGGTATGTATTTCACTGCTGTCTTTTCCAGTGTTGCTATTCTGTTTGAATCTAAATGCATTTCTTTTAGTGCTAGGTTCTCAAATCCACGTAGGTTTTCTTTGGTTAGAACAACACAGGGTCCAAGCAATCTGTGAAGCTTATTAAGTTTAATAGCTTCTATTTGAGTATTTAAGCCATCAGTTAAGTTTCTCATACAACTGAATGTTAGTTCTTCATTATATGACAGATCAAGGTAGCTCAGATGAGTTAAATGTGCAAAAGATTTAGCTTGGATCTGTTTCATTTCACAGTTTTGTATGGTGATCCTCTCCAGAGATGTGTTACTTGGGAAGAAATCTGGATTCATTTGCCATATAAGACACCGTCCCCATTTGCCATTGAATATGATTTCTGTTAGTGACTCAAGAGTTTCAAATACATCCCCAAGGTTTTTGAATGGCATTCCATCAAGATGGAGAGTTTTAAGCTTCACAAGGTCAGATAGTGCTTCCAGATCATAGTTTTCCTCTCTGTAATCATTTCGAGTGAAGTTTTCCTGAATATTTAGTGTTTTCAGACTGACTAGTGGTTTGAAACAACCAGGTTCAAATCCTGAAGCATTGTATCTAATTGAATTGTTCCGAAGAGATAAATATTCTAATTTCTGTAATCCATCAAAAGCTCCTTGTTTGATTTGTGTCAGCTGATTCTGAGTAAGAGTTAGATTCATCAGGTCTGGATAGCCTTTGAAGCTGCTGTTGCCCAATGTTTCTATATAATTACCACTTAAATCAAGGTAGACTGTATTATTGGGTAGTTTAGTTGGCACTTCTTTTAGGTTACGGTTGTTGCATAAAACAGTGGTTTGTAACTTTGTATGAAATTCATTAGTGGAACAGCTGCAACGTTGTTCTGCTGGACATGGACTCCACTGTTTCGAAGAAGGCTTGTATGTTGGGTTTTCAGATTCTAGCTTTAGATTTTGATGATCTACGTCCTGGGCCTGCACTACTGCCCACCACCAGACAGCTTGTATAAGGAAATACATCAGCATCCTTCTTTCTAATTTTGATCTGTAGCTGTATACTTCTCAAGAAGATGAGCAGACTGTATCACTGTAAAATACACTACATGTTACATTCACTTACTGTAAACATTCATAGTGGGATGAGTAGGGCTTTAAAGGGGCCCTCATTAAAATTTCCTTTGCCAGATGGTTGATGATAGGCCATAAGATGTTTTGTTTTGAGAGAACCTTTTCCCAGCATCATAAACTTAAACTTTATCACAGTACACAGATGCACCTATTTCATGTCTTATGACAGATCCACAGTAGCACAATTGGTTACGCACTGGCCTACTGATCTAGCGGACCGGGTTCGAGCCCTGCTTGAGGCAAGAATCTTTCCTACCATAAACAGGGTTCCATTGCACATAGGCTTTCATTATCGCCATCCCATCATCCTGATATGACTGAAATACTGTTGAAAAGGACGTAAAATTGCAAGTCATCCATCCAGCCATCATGTCTTATGAGAAAAGTTACTATTGACAACAAGAAACTGCTTCCTTGAGTTTTAAACTGAGTCAAAAGTTAAAATGTTGTCAAGGAAAAAAAGGCAGTCACCCATGCAGTGCACTTTTTACCATTAAAACATGGTTTGTGCATGCAGTATTAATCCTATTAAATGCCTCGGGGGGCATTGCATTTTACAAAATGGGGACATTGTGTAGAGCCTGAAGCCTAGTAAATCAGCTACTGCCAAAATAACTCTAATAAAAAGTATTTAGGAAAATGGGTTTACTTTCAGAAGAAGCAACTCTATTACATATTGCCTCACTTCTCAGTAGGGTCAGCTCATAAAGGAAAGAATTTGCTCCTCTAGGAGCAAATTCTTAACTTTCAGAGTTGATCCCATCTCATAAAGCTGTTCTTAGTCAGAAAAGCAAACAGGAATTCATGCAAATTAATATAACATTAGTTTTGTACAAAATAGGTACGGGGGCATTTATTAGAGCAGGGGCAATTACATGTATTAGGATTAATACAATAGGTTCAAATACCATGGTACTGCTTTTGAAAAGATTTAAAATATCCCCTATTGGTGACTGCTGAGAGTATACCATATTGTTCTTATCAAACACCCTGGGTGCAAACATTTTATGAAAGGCAGGTGTGGTTTAGAGCCTGAAGATTAACAAATTAGCATAATAAATGGTAACAAGTGATATTAAATATGTATGAATAAAATGCTGTACTTTGTCATCATAAAAATTGCTGACAATTGAGTGAAATACCTCCTGTACCATGAGAAGGTGAACATATAACGTAAGAAAAACAAAACTACATGAGGAATTGATACTAGAAATATAGCAGTTTTGGCAAGTCAGCGTTACATTATTTTCGGAAAAAGAGGGAGCGGTGTTTATTAGAGCAAGGATTTTTTTAAGCTCACCTGAACCTTTAGTGTGGCTACTGGCTAGACATTCATCATGTGTCCCTCAACATTTTCAAATATCTCCTCCTCTGAAACCACTGGTTCAACTGAAGCCATAATTCATGTGGAGCATTCCTGGGTCAGGGGAATGGAAGTATGTGCAGGTGGTCTTGGTCATTTGACCAAGATGGCCACCATGCCCATATGCTGAAACCCCACTAAAAATCTTCTTTGATCAGTTGTGTGTGAAGCTACCATGCTAACTACAGTGAACCCTTTTTAGAATGTGGGCATTTTGACGTTCATCTGAATTAATTTTGCTGTTACAATGAATACACTTTTTGAACAATATAGCCATTCCATGCAAAGCAGAATGACATTATAAAGAATTTTGCTGTTGTAATGAGTGCTGCTGTAAAGAGGGTTGACTAGTAGGCATACCGTATTGACCCTAAATATCCAGACAGACTGGTCTAAGCAAACATTGTAGACCGAGATCAAAGTGCTCCTCAAGGAGCAGTTTGATCAGGGTCTACAACGTTTGCCATTCACTAAGCATCATTTGGATGCATTAACATGTAAAATCCACGTTCTAAGAATTTTCAAACAATAATTGTCCGACTTTTGGGTGTCCAAAATTTTGGGTTCATTATATGGTAATAAATGAGACCCTCATCTAAACTGACTTACCTGTTTTAGAAAGATTCCTGCTGTGCTTTGGTTTAGGACTTTTTGATGACTTATATACTTAGGGAAAGTATTGTTCTTATTCATGGCATGTATCATATTAAGGAAGTGACTTATTACAAGGAAATGAAATAGCGAAAGAGATAAACTTTAATTGTTACGAAAATGATAAGTTTTTGCTTGGACTTTTTATAGGTTTTTATGTAAAGGAAGTATATTTCACAGTTACTGAGAACAAGGTACAAAGGTCTAGATAAGAGGAGGTTTTGAGGATAATTCAAAGATATTTTTTTTATTTCTCAACAAAAACATATGTTGTGACCCCTCATTAGAACCGTCTCGGCGAGACGGTTCTAATGATGGGTCACAACACAAGTTTTTATGGCGAAATATGGAAAGACATCCCTTAATTATCCCTGTTACCCTTTCTTATATGGAGCACTGCAAGATACCATATTAATCCTATTAAACACCCGAGGGATGTTGTTTTTCAAGAAAGGGGGGCATTGTTAAGAGCCTAAAGAGTAGAAGATCAGCCACTTCAAATAAAAAGAATCTAATAAACAATATTCAAGATGAATGGATATACTTTACCTCTCTTCCTTAAGAGATTGGACCCCCTTTGGAAGTGGTCCATTGTCTAGGGAACCAAACAGAAAGTCATAAAAGTTTTCAAAAAGTTAATAGCAGAATTGCAAATATTGTAGACCCAGATCATACTGGAGTGGTCAGATCTAGGTCTACACTGTCCTGTACCTAAAGTGCTTAAGAATTGGGACACCTAAAACCATTAAATGGAAAATCAGTGGTTTCAGGTGTCCCAATATTTAAGCATATTAGGGTATTATGTCAAGAATATATGAATTGAGCGTCTACACGACAAAACCAACAAAGTGGTATGTATGCCCAGCAAAGACTCAGATCAGCCTGGGCATCCGCCCAGTCTTATCAGAGTCTTTGCTGTCCGCATGGAGCTAGCTTTAGCTACACTGTAAGTGCACAATGCAGACGCTGATCAGACTGGGCAGACGCCGAGGCTGATTTTAGTCTTTGCTGGGCACAAGTGCCACTTGGTTGGTTTTTGTCGTGTCAGGGTTCAGTCTTGTGTCTCATTAAAGGGTGCTTTAAAGCATGTGGTAACACAGAAGACTCAGATCAGCCTGTCTGTCTGCATAGTCTGATGAGACTATTTGGTTGGTAAATATCTTCTTCATATGAACAGGAAAACCTCTGATCAGTCTGGGTGTTCCCTGTTTGTGCATGCAATAAGCAATATATGGATGACTTGTGATTTTTACATCCTTTTAACAGTATTTCAGTTATATCAGGATGATGGGGAGATGATAATAAAAGGCTGTGTGCGATGGAACTCCGTTCACAGCAGGAAAGCTTCTCGCTTCAAGGGGGACTGGAAACCCGGTTCGCTAGATCAGTAGACCAGCCCTAATCCACTGAGCTACCGGGGCTCCTCATGCAATAAGCAGGGATCAAGCTAGAGGGGGACTTGAGAGGAACAGTTTCCTTGTAGGATCAAACATCTTTCTATTCAGAGCTGAAACAGAAGTTTAAATGAATAGAATGAACTGTGATCTGCTAAGTATTGGGACACCTGAAACAATTAATTTTCCATTTGTCCCAAATGGAAAATATTTTTTTTGGTGTCCCAAAATTTAATTTAGGCACATTACAAAAAAGGCAATGATGGAAGATGTGCTTGAACTGCTCCATAGACTCAGGAAAGCTTCTCCTACAATCAGGTCTCCAGCTTGATCCCTGAATTAAGGAACTTTTCCACACAATGTCACTCATGTCATGAGCCGGGCCACTTAGCGCAATCGGTAGGGCACCTGACTTGTAAGTCAGAAGTCCTGGGTTCGATACCTGGTCTGGCCACATACTTTTGTTTCTCCTTCCGCTGTTTCAAGAAGGGCAGTTGTCAGTTACTGGCGAAAGTATGTGCACTTAGTACTGGTTAACCGCTTAGGAGGTCTAAGCCTGCCCAGGAATAGTGTGGTTTGGTTAAATGACCGTCCCAACATGACCTTAGCTGTTTACCGTGGACGTTAAGCAACAAATCAATCAATCAGTCACTCATGTCATGATGGAAACAATACCAAAACAAAACATAGATCTGTGGGAGCTGTAACAGCGAGACAGTAAATACTCAGACCAGCCTGTCTAGTACTCAGTTTGATATCAGTAACTGTTGTTCTTATTCCCATCATAGTCTACATGACATATGGTTGTGTCTTTTTTGAGGAACCTAGAGGTAGTGAATAGTGAAGAGTACCCAATAGATTAAAAATACATGTAACCTGCCCATGTAGAATCCCCATTCCCTATCCACCCACTCATGCCAATGTCCTGCTCATCCCCAAGAACACACCTTAGTGTTAATGGATCAGATCTGAGGAGTTTGTCAGTTACTGTTCACAAATAAAGAAAATGAGCCGCGATGTGACAAAACCAACAATGTGGTTTTGCGCCCACCCCAGTCTGATCAGAGTCTTCGCTGTCCGCATGGAGGTAGCTTAGACCCATGGGGACACTTTAAGCGAAGAGTCTGATCTGACTGAGCAGATGCCCAGGCTCACCTGAGTCTGCACTGGGCTCATAACCACTTTGTTGGTTTTCACGTGTCGCGGCTCAAATGAGGAAAATCATTTTGTACAGCCGTACATTACATTCCATGGGAAGCAATCCCTTCTCAATGGGAGCCAACTCTTAAAATAAAGAATTTGTTACCACAGGAGCAAATTCTCTTCCTAAGAGATTGAACCTTCTCTTCCTAAGAGATTGAAAGAGAGGCGTTGTGGTGGAGTGGTTAGACAGGCTCAGCTGTGGTGCAGAAAGTCGCCAGAAGGTCATAAGTTCGCAGCTGACCGTCGCCATCCAACAACTGGAAAACTCTCTCTGTCAACCCAGCAGTAAATGGGTACCTTTTTCGAATCAGGGAAGGATAAGGCAGCGAAAGGAGAGGGATGGGCTCCGCCTTTCATCTGCTGTACCCAAGATTCAGTGGGTCTCTAACCCCCACTGCCCCTATGGCTATTAGGCTATTGGGAACCTTTACCTTTACATAACAAGACTGAAGTCTGATATTTCACATAAGTGTACAACCTGATCTGAGTGCACTGGAAACAAAGTAAAAGTTCTAATGATTGGGACAAATAGGTCCAAGCAAACAGTGCAGACCCAAATCAGACTGCTCCTGAAGGAGCAGTCTGATAAGGGTCTGCACTGTTTGCCATTCCATCTGCATGTTTTGGACACATTACAGATTAGAATAAACCTATACAATCTGTTCAATTTTTAGGTCAGTAATAGTAATCATTTTAGGTGCCCCAATATTTAGAATTTTTAGTGATACCAGCATGCAAGGCATGCTCATGAGTGTTATACTGAAAACACGTTTAGACCCTGATCAGACAAAAAAGAGTGCAGGCCATACAGTCTATGGAATGTATGATATTTTTTGTTTGGCTTTGTCTGGGATGGCATAGTTTAAAACATGGAATGGAATGGACAAGATAATCAATATTCCATTGCCAGAGGCTAGGATGGTACTATTGAGGGAGCAAATTCTTTCTTTCCTGTGAGATTGCCATCCCAAATCAGTGGAATGAATTGGACGAGATAAGCAATGCCAGGACATAGCATCCCACTCCATTTGAGCTGCGACATGGCAAAACCAACAAAGTGGCACCCCAGCGAGGACTCAGGTCAGCCTGGACACCTATCCCGTCTCATCAGAGTCTTTGCCATATGCTTAAGGAAGAGCTAAGGGCCTAAGCTAGCTCCATGCGGACAGCGAAGACTGATCAGACTCGGCAGATGCCCAGGCTAATCTGAGTCTTCGCTGGCCGCATATACCATGTTGTTGATTTTGTCCTGTCGCGGCTCATTTCATTCCAGGTTCTAAACTACCGGTATGCAGACTGGGATAACTTTCAGTGGGGAATTTGTAACAGATAAGGAAGAAAATAAAGGATGTTTATTTCATGGAAAAAATACCTTTAATTACACTAAATGAACAACTCTTGATTTGCCACAAATGAAAATAGTCCAAGCACCATAGGGAAGGGCCAAAACTGCTTGCCTAAGGCAGGTGCTTGCTTAGTACAGGCCAATTTACACTGGAAATGCTACTTTGGGTTATGAGATTTTGGCCATTTAAGACAGGGTTTTGTTTAGGAGAGGTGGCCTTTTAGACAGGTTTGACTGTACTGTATATTCCACAATAAGTGCTGGACACAGCTAATAGTGTTTTGGTTCTGGTCTTAAGTTGAATGGATATACAGTCGAACTTCGATGGCTCGAACTCGCCGGGACCACCCAAAAAAGTTAGAGCGATCGGTAGTTCGAGCCATTGAAGACCAACTCACAAAGTGCAGCCGTATGTATAATGCTTTTCTATCATAGCAAGGGCGACTTTCTGTTTATTGATCGGTCATAATTTAAGCCACTCCGTGCCAGCAGAAATCTCCGATCTGGGTATCCCCCCGTTGCCGGGTCCTTCACCAGATTGCTCGGAAGCTGACATAATCTCTGACATGACTGCAGGAGTGAATGATGGGCCAGTAGAAGTAGTATTTCAGTTCTCATATCAACATTGCCCCCGCACCTCAGCAGAAAGAATCCATAGCCGCAGTAACGGAGCGCAGATCATGATGGGCCCTAATTTATTACGTATTTAAAGTCAAAGACGCAAATTTTGGCACGTTTTACTCAATTTCGGGGTGTGAAATTTCAATTGAAGTAAAATATTTTACCATCTTTAATTTTCATATGCCGCCTCATTAGCCCAGGGTGATAATATGCATTTAAATAGATAAGACCAAGCTATACAATCAGCTTAAATTGACAACCACTCATTTACCAGTTAATCAAAGGGCAGGTTTTATTGAGCTCGCGCCAGTCAACTGTACCTGTGGTTTCGGCAAATGCTTTGTCAATATCAAAGCGTCTTATGACAATGATCAAACTTCTGAGTGACCGTTATTGAAATGGAAATTATTTACAAGGTAAATAGTTCGAGCCATCGGTGGGTTTTTACATAGAAAAAGTAGCTAGGGACCAGGTTTGGGGTTCGAGCCATCGTAGTTCGAGCCAAAGGTCGCAGGTTAAGTTAAAATGAATCGGAGTTTTGCCGGGACTGGAAAGTCAGTTCGACCGAAGCATGGCGTTCGAGCCTTCCGAGTTCGAGCCAGTGAAGTTCGACTGTACTTCTAGGGAAAGCAACTATGTCAGTTTCACTTTTACCTCCTTTTCAGTGGGGTCCAACTTTTAAAGGAAGGAATTCTTTAATACTAGATCCCTTTTTGGAAGAGTTCTGTATCCTATGAGTTGTGTTTGGGAAAAATAGAATCTGTCATTGGTCTCCGATGCGGACAGGGAAATCCCAACCCAAGGGCACACGGGGTGTGTCGGAAACTAGGCACTGTCGGCATTGGAGATCAGTGATTGATTATTTTTCTTACCTACAGTACGATAATAATTATTTCAAATCGAACGAGGCAGTATTATTCCATGCGAAAGTACACTAGCGTTAGTAGTATTGTGACGTAACATCAATGTTATTTCAAACGTCAGCTGGTAAGGTCCTCAAAATGGCGGCACCCTCGACAGTGTTTGTGTGAAATATTGACTATTTCGGAGGGTTTTGTTGTTTTTTGTTGTTTTTTTTCGATTTTAAGACATAGAAACAGATAAATGTTAATGATGGACTTATAAAGAATGAATTTCTTTGAGCAAGTTCATTGCTTTAAAAAATAATGCATAAAGTATAGAATAGCCGAGCCAGGCTTATTGCATTTCATTGAGTGAGTAGTGGACTAGTACAACTAACGCTGCTATCGGCTATTGACTAAAGACTAAACTCACTGTTTAGAATAGTGAACTGCTATATATATATCCATTGAAGCGTCCAATGTGACTGTAGATTTCGACGTTGCCAAACCTGATAAAAATTTACATCCTTTGCGTCACATCAAATATAAATCATATTGAATCAGGAAAACTGATTTGTATACTACAATGTAAACTTTAAATGATGGGGTATTCGCCCCGAGGTTCTTGAGCCGGATAACATTAAATTTTGACCCCGTGAAAACATGACCCCACGTGTCAATTCTCAATGTTGAAACTTGACCCAGGTCAATTTTCAACACTGAAAAATGCTCTACGGGTCGATATTCAACATTGAAAAGTGGCCAGTTGGGTCATTTTTTCAACAGGTTCAAATTTTAATATTACACCAGCAGCACACCGGGTAGGAGGCAATCGAAAGCGCTCATGCAGTCGACAAACTCGGGTCAAAAACTATTAGAAACAGCGTTTTCGATTGCAAATTGTCCCCAATTTGCAATCGAAAACACTGTTTCTAACGGTTTTTGACCCGCGTTAATCGATTGTTAAGAGCGTTTTCGATTGCCGCCTACCCGGTGTGAGCAGTGGCCCAAGATTTAGGTATATGGCTAAATTAAAACGAGGCCTACAGAGACGAGTGGAAGCCTGGACTTTTTGTAACAATACGAGACGCGTGGAAAGTTTGAACCTCAGTGTGAATTATGTTTAGAACTTGTACTCAACATTTCCCCAATCCTCAACAATAATTAAGAAAGGCTAAAGGTCACCTGAAAAAAAATATGTAGGTAAAAGAGTACACGTTGATGTTTTTCCGCCATTTTTGGAAAGGGGAACAACAACAATGTTAGTGACTTCCTATTTGCTTTCCTGGAAGATAAATTCCATTAAAATGGGGTCTGCGCTTAAAGGAAAGAACTTTTCTGCACGTGGGGGGGGGGGGGGGGGAGAGGGGGGGGGGGGCAAGTTATTCTGTTTAACACTTGACTCTCGTTGAAAAGGGAGGCAAAAAATAAAAATGGCAGAGTTGTTTCCTTTGAAAGTATACCCATTCACCTTAGGGTAAAACACTGATTCTTATTTGTTAAACGTAACTTCTATCACTCCAACTTCAAAACGTTCAAGTGTAACGTCACGACATGGCCGAGCCCAAAGCGATAACTGCTCTCTCTTTTGCTAGAGATGTTGCCTGTATGACTTCAAAATGTGATAGATAGATTATGCGATGTATGATTGCTTTCGTTAAGCCGACGTCAACATTAACTTTGCACTGCACGGCGGTCCTGAACGTTGAGTGACAGTAAATAATGAAAACCTAAAATATAACTGGCTTGATGCCAATACTTGAATCGGCATTTGGTTTGATGGTTTGTTGTTTGTTTTACTGAGTAATAATATTTGAGTTACGTCGAGCCGTCTCACAACGCGATAGTAGAAAGGAAAGATAGGGTTGAGACAAAGACGAGGCAGAGAAAATTATAATCCCACAGGACACCCAACCCCTCCGCCCTCCCCAACTCTCCGCGCCGATCTGTTGCAAGCATTTTAGTCTTGAAGATGTAGTTTGTCCCTATTCGAAAGTCCATCACACCAAACAGTGGCAGTCTGATGAAAGTCATTACTTAGCCAGTTAGGAACCATTTTAAAATGAAAAACTTGCTACCCCTGGACAATTTTAAAAGGCAAATGGTCCCTTCATTTAAAAGTTGTCTTCTGCATTACTAGACAAGACACGTGAATTTTATTTTATTTATCTAGGGTTAGTCTAGAGTCGCAACTCGCTTTGTTTCCTTGAAACCTGTCAATACAGTGCAAACATATTTGTGATAGAATCTTGTATAGCATTTTTTCCTTGGGAGGGGGATTCATCTAGCGTCAGTCTAGAGTCGCAACTCGCTATGTTTTCTTGAAACTTGTCAATACAGTCCAAACATATTTGTGATAGAAATTTGTATAATATTCACGTATTGCGCATCTGAGCCTAAATGTTACATCGGAATGAGGTCCTGTTCATACATTCACGTTTCGTTCACACATGGACAGTCCCATTAACACGTAGAGGATCCGTTGAAAAATGCAAGCCCCGTTCCTATATGGACATCCCGTTCGCAAATGTAGTTCCCTTTCGCAGGTACAGCCTTGCAGATGTCGTTCACTTGTGCAGGCCCCGTTCACATGTAGCGGTCCAATACACATGTGGAGGTCCGTTCACTTGTGGAAGATCCATTTACAGGTGGCGGTCCTGTTCGCAAATGCATGTCCTGCTCACATATGGACGACCCGTTCACAAATGAAGGTTCCTTTCTCACATGCGGATCCCGTTAACACGTGGAGGTCCCGTTTACACTTCACAGGCGCAGAGCCCGTTCAACCATGGATTGTCCGTTCGCCTGTGGCGATCCCTTGCATACTTGGATAATCAGACTGCATGTCCCGTTTTACGTGCTGGATCTTTGAAAAATACAGGACCCGCGAAGGTCTCCATCTAGAGTGCAGCACCTTTTCAAAGGTGGGTGTCCCGTTCATACGTGCATATGTACCTATCTCGTTCACACGTCCCGTCCCATTTATATGTGGGTATCTCGTCCACACCTGGAGAAGCCATTCTAACAAGCAGAAATGTTCATACATGGAGGCCCTGTCAGACGTAGAATACATGTTCACACGTGCAGATCAAGTTTACATTTTCTTGTTTGGTTCACCTATAACGGTTTCGTTCACTCGTGGTGAATCCTTTCCGACCATGGAGGACCCGGTCACTGGAGGAGATTCAATTCACATTACCTGTTTTATTTTTTGTTGTTTTCGTTGTTTTCATTGATGAACCGCCCATTTACATACCAAGGTCTCGTTCACACTTGGAGGACCAGTTCAGGCACGAAAGGCGTTACATGTGGAGATTCTAGAAATCACCTTTACCCTATGCAGAGAGTTTGGTACCCTCAGAATTTGACATGTGTCCTACCGAGCCGTCTAGCGCAGTCGGCAGCACGTCGGTCTGCAGATTAAGCGGTCGCGAGTTCGATTCCAAAGCCCGGCCCCTGAACAGTCGTGAAGATTGGTCATGAAATATTTTCTACGCTCATTCTCTCCCTTCCGCTGACTTAAGGGCAGTTGTGAGTTTGTTTGTTTTGTTGAGCATTTACGGCCAAGTAAACAGCTAAGGTCATGTCTAGGCAGTCAGTTAACCTACTCAAACTATTCCATGACACTGTTCCATGGTATGGCCCATGTTCCTTTCTTTCGAATGTGTTCTCTGCTCTCGAAGAAGCTCTTTAAGATTTTAATTAGATCTCCTAAACGTTTAACCAGTACTTAGTTCACATACGTTCGCCAGTAAATGACAACTGCCCTTCTTGAATCAGCAGAAGGGAATGAATGACCGTAGAAAATATTTCATGATCAGTCTCCACGAGCGTTATGTGGCCTGTCTGGGAATCGATCTCAGGACCCCTTGACCTGCAGTCTGACGCGCTGCCGACTGCGCTGGCGGGCTGCCGGCAAGGGTAGTTGTCTGTAACTGGCGGAAGTATGTGCACTCAGTATTGGTAACCAGGTTAACCTCTTATTACTGTATGTCTAAGCCTGCCCAGACACAGTGTGACGGCAGATGAACTGACAGGCTTGTGGTCCCTCATCCAGCCTCGTTGAGGCGGTTCGGATGAGGGGTTTATTAGCAGATCTGACAAAAATTGTCACCCATTGCCCACTCGCATCTAGAACTCTGCAGCTTATTCTCCTAATGTCGTCATTCTATTCTATTCTGAAGCTTTCTTCGAAGTGTTTTACATGCAATTATGTTGCATTTGGACCTATACCTCGGATAGTGGTGCTGGTCTTGTAAGTCTATTGAGCGCTTTACACAAAGCATTGCATAGCCGTTCGTATGAGCGTTCTTGTCATAAATTTCGACGTTTCGCTCTTCTTCTAGTCCAGATAATAATTTAAACCGAGGCCCCAATCAATCGATCGTACTCAGGCACGTTTTGGGGCGGCTAGGTCGGATACCGATCCCAGGAACAACGTGCACACTATCTTTCAATTTGACACAGATGACAGACGGACTCGGGCACCCAGACGGTTTTATTATGGATTCGTTCCGCGGAGCCGCTGGAAAGGACCCGTTGTTGGAGGCATTGGGGGAAAAATGTGTATGCTAGGTCACTATCGCAGTATATTTATATAGGCTCTACACTGTTAGGAGCTTACTAGAATTGGCAAAATATCCGATTTGCCCTGCATGCTACGAAATTTTGCAAAACAATGAGAAAAATTGAAGGCTCTGGAGGTGATGAAAACTAATGAAACCATTCCATTGATAATTTCGTTTTCCTTTTTTTATTTTTTTTTTTGTGGGGGGGGGGGGGGGGGGGGGGAGGAGAGGGAAGGAAAATAAAGGGCTGTAACGCATTAAGATGTTTAAAAATATTTGCTTTCAGCCGGAGCCCATATACAGGTCCGACTCTCATACCATTGCACCAGGGTACTATAATATGTACTTGTAGGATTTTTTAAAAAAAATATTTCTTTGTTTACGACAATGACAGCGGGAGGTAATTAGTTGTTTGGTTGTTTAGGTTTTCACGGCCCTTTGAGATAGTATTTCAGTCTATATCGAGCCGTCTCCCAGAGAGTAGGCGAGAACGGAGAAAGGACAGATGAGAAAAAAAAAACCGTCCGAACAACCCTTCCCGTATCTACTGCAAGATAGCAACCACTGCCGGTCCTTGCCCCAAAATAATCCAAATAAGTAGGACGCACCAGTACTGAAAGCTACCCATCACCATCGCCCGACCCGACCGCCCAGTCAACCCACTAGAGGTAGAAAACACTCCAAGGCTTTCTCGCCCTCGGAGGACTTTTCCACCCGAATTTTCATCCTACTCATGCTTGTTCCACTGGCTTTTCAGCCATTTTCAACCCAAATGTCAATCACACAAATGAATAACAACAACTCATTTTAGTAAAGATGTACAACTATGCGCAACGGTGAAATACACGTGATTGGACACGGTTAAATAAATAACAAAGCGTGGCGGATCTAGCTCGTTTTCCTTTTTTGCTTTATTTGAAAAGAAGGGATTATGATTTATTATTTGATTACTATTCAAGAAAGAAACTGGAAAACTTTGTTCACGAACTTAGAGACCTTATATATGCCACCAAAGGTTTCTGAAGTCGGGAATTTCGTTTTCGCAAACTTGTCAGACAATCCGCCATCGTTAGTATTTGGCATAGCGTTTAGTCTTTAGTCTTAGTCGCCTTAGTTGTACTAGTCCACTAATACACAGAATTCAAGCTTGTGTGAGCTGTCCCAGCAGGGCCAGCCCATTGGCAAGACAGAATTTTTCAGCACCGCTAAAAATAGAACAAACTCTTGTCTTGTAGGTAAGAAAGTGAATTTCCTTATGTGGCTTATCAACAGCACCACCTTTACTTGTCTAGTAAAGTCTTAGATATATAGTCTCTTTAAAAATATCTGGGCCTGATTGTTCCAAGCATTGTTAGTTTAACATCTAGTCATTAGTCAAGGACTTGTGAAGTCTTCTATAACCGTTAAAATCAAGTGTGCTGATATTCTTTGCTGAAAATATGTGACGTTTCAGTCATTAGTCAAGGATTTGTAAAATCTTCTAGTACCCATAAAATCAAGTGTACTAATAAAAAAGCTTTCATTTTTTGCCAAAAAAAAGCGTTTTTGCATTTAATACAATTTGAACTGCTGGGCCCTATTCAACAGAATAAATCAAAACTTTGATGGCACACATATGCTAGCTACATTAGACAAAACACTGATGTGGACAGGGTTAGCCTTGAATGACATGACTTTTAGTCAGTGAGGGCATCTTTAAGTCTGTCCCAAAAGCAGTCCTGCAAGTTGTCGTCCCCGGGGTACTCAATATATTCCTGATCTTTTATAATTTTCATGATCTTCAGCGGTAAGTCCTTATGTGGTACCTCTTCCAGAAGGAGAACACACAGCATATCTTTGTCTGTCTTTAAGGCTTTTATTCCGGCCATGTTCATTTCAAAGATACACCACTTATGCTTTAAGTAAGCTCTTGACATGATAATCAGTGTCTTTCTGGTGGATTCTATAGCGTCCATGATGTTGTCACAAACAAATCTCTCATCTACAGGGTTGTCACGATCTCGTATATGAAGCTTTAAACCTCTGTTGACTTCTAATTCTGTGTAGATCTTTTGACGAATGAACCCACAGTCTTCATCTGCATATGATACATTAACAGTGTTTAAGTTGTCATCCTCTGTCTCTATTGGTTCATAACCAGTAACTTTTGGCATAGCTGTTTTAGCTTTATATTTGGTCATGTAGTACATATATCGCAGATTCCACCTGTACCTGTACACAGTTGCCGCAGCTGTGAGAGACAAGACGAGAACCAGTGCTGCTGTACTGCTCACTATCACTGGTGTGTAATTGGTGCACTCTTCTTGTAATGCTTTGTAAATACTTGCAGCATTTGTAAGGTTGCCCTTGGTCCTGTCTTTAAAATAACATACATAATTTCTGAAATACACAAACCTTACAGGAGAGACAGAAATCCACTTTATGAAGTCTAGATTTGCACAGTCACATTTAAAATTGTTCCTTCCTAGATCTAAAGATAAGTTAACTGCAAGTGCTTGCTGATCAAAAACCTTTCTGGCTGATTCACTAATAGTTTCCAGTTGATTATCATACAAGTTTAAACTGTGTAGATGAGTCATATGGGACAAATCTACTTCAAAAGTTTTCAGAAGATTTCTAGCTAGGTTTAGCTCCTTTAGGCTCTTTAACCCCTTGAAAATTTCAGTTGGAAGATTTCGTAACTTATTTTCTGACATAACTAAATTGGTCAGCCTTCCTTGATTTTTAAATGTAGTACCCTTCTGATCATAGCTCAGTGGTGTATCTAGATAGTTTCTACTTAAATTCAGTGTCTGTAAATTAGGCATGTCTTTAAAGACGCTGAGATTCATGTAACTACAAAAATTCCAGGACAAATCTAGCTTTGTGAGGTTTCGAAAACCCCAAAATGGCCCTGCCCAAGCCCAGAAGAGATTTCTTCTTATGTTTACTTCCCTTAGGTTGTTTGGTATTGTTATATTTAAACCAGTTAACACAAGACGAATTTTGTTGTTACTTGCATCTAGTTTTGTAAAATTTTCTGGAAGTGTTATTGGATATCCATTTGATATCCAGTTCCTAATTTGTCTTCTGAGAAGCTCAGCTTGTTCTTGTCTATTATTTTCATTTTCTTTACTTCTGACTTGTTCATCATTAGATGTCTTTACTTTATCATCATGTACTTCTGAATGTCTCTTTGTCATAGGCAAATTGTTAACATCACTCTTTCTGTTAAGAACAGTTTCTTTTTGTACACTCTTATTTACACTGTCATAAATAACATAAGGCATTAAATCCATAGTTTCTGTCTGTATTGGTTTGGGAGGTAACTTGCTGCCTGTTAGAAGTTCTGTCTTTGTGCCTCGTTTCGTTCGCCTGTATGGCTGAAATGCATTTGGAAAAATATCGCTTGGGAAAATGTGATTTTTGTATTGGTCAGCTATTATTAATTGTTTTAGATTACCGAGTGTCTGCTTGGCCAGAAAATAAGGTACATACATGTCCATATTGAGGATATTATCACGCATAGATATTATTTCCAAGGTACGTGGGATATATTTGACAGCTTTTTTGTCAATAGTTGAAAGTCTGTTAGATTCTAAATAAACCTCTTTTAACTGAATATGTTTAAAGCCACGAAGAATATTTTTGGTTAAAGTAACGCATGGTCCAATTGTGCTATGGAGCTTATTTAATTTCAAAGTTTCTATATTAGTGTTTAAGCCACTGCTGAGGTTTGCCATACTGTTAAATGTTAGTTCTTCATTATAAGACAAATCCAGGTAACGTAAGTGAGTCAGCCGCTCAAAAGTTCCTTTTTCTATATCTTTTATTTCACAGTTTTGTATAGTAATATGAGTGAGAGACATATTGTAAGGGAAGAAGTTTGGTGTCATTTTCCATAAGAGACATCTTCCCCAATGGCCATTGAATTTGATTTTTAGTAGGGATGTCAAGTTTTGAAATACTCCCATGAGATTTTTGTCAGGCATTCCATCAAGGAATAGTATTTTAAGCTTCTTAAGGTCAGATAATGCTTCTAGGTCATAATTCTCTCCTGTGTAGTCATTGCGAGTAAAGTTCTCTTGAATATTTAAGGTTTCTAGGTTGACCAAGGGTTTGAAACTACCCGGTTGAAATCCTGAGGCATTGTATCTTATTGAATTGTTTCGAAGAGACAAATATTCAAGTTTCTGCAGTCCTTCAAAGTCGCCTATTCTGATCTGTGTAAGCTTATTCTGGGCAACAGTTAGATTTTTCAAATCAGGGTAGCCTTTAAAGCTGCCGTTGCCTAATCTTTTGATGTCATTTCCACTTAAATCGAGCAAGACTGTATTATTAGGTAGTTCTGTTGGTACTTTTGTTAGGTTGCCATTGTTACAAAACACCATTGTTATGGACTTGTTGAAAACTGCTTTAGTCCAGCAGTTGCACTGGGGTTCCCCTGGACAAGGATGCCACTGTTTGGAAGAAAGTGTATAGGATTTTTCTTCTCCCTCCAGAAATAAGTCATTATAGTTTAAGGCTGACACGCACAACCATAGTGCCTGTAGGAGGATATGGATCAGCATGCTTTTCTGTGATTCTTGCCCGTGACTCAACTTCTTAGATAAACTGGCAGACTGGCAGACTTGGTAACTGTAAATACAGTAAATTTCATTTATGCTCAAATTAAAACTTAAATTGTGACTTGTTAGTGAAAGTTTTATGCAAAACCTGTTTGCATCTGAGATTAAACAGATTAAACAGGGTGTCTAAAAAATGTGGACCTTTTTGAAATTGCAGTAACACATTTATTTGTCATGGAGACTTTCAAAATTTTGTGTGGTTATAGCAATTTGACACTCCTTTGCACTAATGATGTGTTACATCCAGGTAGCACTGCTTACAGGATTGGTTGGTTGATTGGTTGTTTGTTTGGGGTTTAACGGCTCTTTGAGGCAGTTTTTCAATCTATGTCAAGCTGTCGAGGGAAAAAGAAAAGAGATTTGATAGGTAAGAAAATATCCAAACAACCCTCACCCGCACCTACTGCAAGCACAGTAGGCCCTTGCCCTACTAAGTACCAAATAAGTAAAGTTACCCAGCACCATGGCCCGATCACCACCCGCGCTGCTCACAGGAAGTGATGTCATAATGTAAAACTTATATTTATGACATTATTTCCTGTTTTCAGCACCGTTGAAACTGCATACTGGCCTCCAGTTAAATAAACTAAGTTCCAGAGAGTTCAGAGGCTTATTCTAAGGAGAGAAAGGTTTACACTATCTCAGATAATGGATACTCTAAATAATTCAAAGATTTTGGTAATGAAATAGTCTGTTTATAGTGAAGATGAAGAGCTTAGCAGAAAAGTTGCAGGCCAACACAAAATTATCTTCACACAAAATTATCTTCAAATTCAAAACTGAGCAAAAAAAAAATTGTCAAAGTATGAGAGTCATTTAGCTATAAGAAAGAAATAATAAGAAACTGAAGGGAAAATGACAAAATGGTATTCAGTATTTTGCCATTTCCAGTTCGTTAATGATCTCAGAAGATACAATGGTTAGACTGCCGCTTCCCTTTTCCCTGCTAAACTCTCACAAATAGCCCATTTCACCACCCGATTCTTACCAATATAACAACCAGTTTCAACACCGGGTTCTTTTTCTCAGGCTTACTTCCATTATTTGAGATATTTTACAACCTTTTTTCCTTAGAATGCCGACCTGAGAATGTTTTGAAATTTTCTTTTTCAACAGCGTGGACAAAAAACTCCTATGTCATTTATACATTTTGACATTATCAGGACGTCACTTCCTTTTGAAGTATTGTTTATAAACAATATTCACCAGTTGGAAAGAGTGTCACTTTGCAACGACCACACGAAATTTTGAAAACTTTCTTTTATAAATGAAGGAGGTATAGCAAATTTTTCAAAAAAGATGCACATTTTTTTCAGAGGCCCTGTAAGTACCTCCATTGGAGATAACTGTGATATAGTTTACCAGGTGTGCAACATAAACATGATACTGTATATTGAAACAGAGGTACAACTGCAAACAGCATGTGTTCAGCACTGCTTTTAAGGTGAAGGGAATCAAGGGATACACTTTCAGGGAAGCAACTCTGCCATTGTCATGTTTGCTTTTCTTCCTTATTGGGGTCAACTCTTGAAGAAAAGAATTTGCTCCCGTAGGAGCAAATTCTTTCCTTGAACAGTAGTCCCTTATTGGAAGGGTTTCATTATCCATGGAAGCAAACAGGAAGGCTCAAAAGTTATCTCACTTATGCATTTCATATGAAATAAAGTTTAAACCAAAAGTTATCTCCCTTTGCCAAAATGGCTGAGGAACATGGTAGTATACTGTACATCTTAATGATCACTGGGTATGAACAAAAATCAACTTCTTTATTGTTTGATAATGAAAGTTCCCCAATTTGTTCAAAGGATATAATTTTATATAAATTCACTCACCAACTGTGATAACAGTAAAGAATTTCCTTAGAAGAGTGCCGCTCAATTTGGATCAGTTTGACTTTTATATGTTTGATTAAGGTGTATGGGTACACATTTAAGGGGAGCAACTCTGCCATTTTCATTCTTGCCTCCCTTTTCAATGGGGTCAACTCTTAAAGGAGGGAATTTGCGCTCCCCTAGGAGAAAATTCTTTCCTTCAAGAGTAGACCGCAGTTTAGCAGGGCTTTATTGTCCTGGAAATCAAACAGGAAGTCCCAAAAGTTGGTCCCTTTTTGCAGTAATGGCAGAAAAAGATGAAGGTGAACCTTTACACCTTATATAGTTATGTCATTTTGGAGAAAATGTCACTTGAAGGAAATAAATTCTATTTACAAAGGTTTGGGGAGGACTGCTGATTGCAGTCTTATCATAAGGAAATGAAATTATTAATAATGGATCTGACCGTAACCCAAATTATTCGGAATACCCCTTTAGGGGTATCTGGGCAAACAGTTTGGATCCAAACTGTTTGCTGCCTAGACATCATTTCTGCAAGAGTTAATTAGACTAATATTGTCAAAATATTCTTGATTTTTGATGCAGGCGACAATTTCAGCAGACGACAAAAAATACCCAGAATGCAATGGGTTAAAAAAGCTAAATGTTTGCTGTGCCACCTCACCACACAAACATATTCCTTTCCAAATGTTCTTTTTCAATTTAAAACAAATCCTATTTACAAAGGTTTTAAGAGGGCTATTTATTTCAGTGTTTTGTCATAAGGAAATGAAGTTCAATCATGGATCTGATTTTAAAAAGGCTAAAATTTTAATGTTTGCTGTGCCCTACCTCCCCACCCAAAATATTTTTATGCCCCCGCCACGAAGTGGGGAGGGGCATATAGTTTTGCCCTTGTCCGTCCGTGCATACGTACGTACGTCCGTCCGTAAATACGTCCGTCCGTCACACTTTGTAGTACTGGTCTTGTCTCCACAACTCCTCCTACAGTATTTGATGCAGGGAGCTGAAACTTGGAACACAGTTCAGACATGCATTGAACATGTGCATAAAGGAAATAGAACTTTGATTAAGATCTTTATTGCAGAATTATGTCCCCTTGAATAATATACATATTATAACCATATTTCACATTTGAGTACTGTTCTTGTCTCCGCAACTCCTCCTACAGTATTCGATATAGGGAATTGAAACTTGCAACACAGTTCAGACATGCATTGAACATGTGCCTAAAGGAAACAGATCTTTGATTAAGGTCTTGGTTGGAGAATTAAGTCCCCTTGAATAATATACATATTATAACCATATTTCACATTTGAGTACTGTTCTTGTCTCCGCAACTCCTCCTACAGTATTTAATGTAGGGAGTTGAAACTTGCAACACAGTTCAGACATGCATTGAGCATGTGCATAAAGGAAACAGAACTTTTATTTAGGTCTTTCTTGCAGAATTATGTCCCCTTGAATAACATAAATATTTTGAACATATTTCACATTTGTAGTACTGTTCTTGTCTCTGCAACTCCTCCAATTGTATTTGATGTAGGGATTTGAAACTTGTACCACAGTTCAGACATGCATTGAACATGTGCATAAAGGAAACAAAACTTTGATCCAGGTCATTATGGCAGAATTACATCCCCTTGAATGACATGCATATTTTGACCATATTTCACACTTTGTAGTACTGTTCTTGTCTCTGCAACTCCTCCAATAGTATTTGATGTAGGGATTTGAAACTTGCAACACAGTTCAGACATGCATTGAACATGTGCATAAAGGAAACATAATTTTCAGTCAGGTCTTTATTGCAGAATTATGTCCCCTTGAATAACATACATATTTTGACCATATTTCCATAGCTTAAATACAATCTCACCTTTTATCGTCGCTCTAGCGGCCTCGTTTATTAACAGATTTTGGTATTACATCACAGCTTTATTGGGTATGACAGAACCTTGAACAACTTTGCGTTTCAGGTTTGTAGGATGAAGGTCAAGGTCACAGTTGCTATTTTCAGAAAAACTAGGGCATTGCTCCAGCGCTTTCATTTATAGATCGATTTTGATGTAACTTCACATAAATGTTAAAGGCCGGGATTGTTGTCCACCCGGCCAGCAGATTTTACCTGTATAAGTAATGTAATTGGGCAGTATAGGTGGGCGGAGCTTAAGCCACGCTGCTGGTAAGAGATATTCAACTTGTCATGCATTTACAGTTTTGCAATAAATGGTCATGAATTATATTTTGAGGTGTGATAGAAAAATCAGAAATCTTGAAGTTTTACCCTTTATTTTGTTCCCCTGATGAAAATAAAAATCATAATTCTTACAATATGAATAAAAATTGTCTGATATAGATTTGCAGGTCTGAACTAAAATCTGTCCATTATTTCATAGATCATTGTATTTATTTCAGTCAAAGAGAAATATGCACTTGTGTAATATTTGATATTTATTATAATTTTAATGATAAAATTATTGATAATAAAATAAAAATTATTATAATAATGTAATAGTAATAATTATAATAGTAATTGTAATGAAAGCAAAGGTAATGAAAATAATGACAAAAATTGTGATAGTTATCAAAATAATAATAGTTGAAATAAAAAAAAAGTATTCAATATTATTTATCTTTTTATTTCATTTATTATTATTATTATCATTATTTTATTATTATTATTATTATTGCTTTTGTCATCCCTTCTGAGTTAAAAGGAGATCTGTCATTATTATTGAAGTCATTACAAGATTTATAATGAATATCGAAAGAATCTGTATGCATAAATAAATGATAATAAAAATAATAGTAAAGGTAATGAAAACAAAGATGATGAACATAATAACTTGTGGTTGCTTGTTTCTATAATGCAATTATTTCAGAATAAACAGATTAAATTCTATTGGTGTCATAAAGACTTAGTTGTAAAAACACTTCACTGACCCAGCTGATAAGACCTGTCAATCATTTTACAGGTGACATTTACCAATAGCCATTAGCCAATCAAAATGCATGACAGAGCTCTTGACCCTTTGGACACTAAAATCATACTGAGAGAAATGAGCCTAATCTGCTTTTTATAGTCACGGCTGGCCTTTAAGTATAACAATATCTTGAATAAATTACTGTTTCAGCACCGCAGGTCCAAGGTCAAGGTCACAGTTGCTATTTTTAGAAAAAAATTTTATCATTCCTCTACTCCTCTATTCATTGACAATTTTGATGTAACTTCACTCAAATGTTTAGTGTGACAATGTCTTGGACAAGTTCGTGATCCAGAATTTCAGGGTAAAGGTCAAGGTCATATTTGCTATTTTAGAAAATATGCTGTCATCCCTCTGGAATGATTTTGGCATAACTTGACACAAATACTTAGCTTGACAATATCTGGGACAAATTTACGTTTCATCATTGTAGGTCCAAGGTCAAGGTCACAGATGCTATTATAGGTAAATGTAAATCTTTGTCATGGTTCTAGCCCTTTTATTTTTTAACTGATTTTGATAGAACTTCACACATATATTAAGTATGACAATATCTTGGACAAGTAAACCTTTCAGGGTTGTAGTTCCAAGGTCAAGGTCACAGTTGCTATTTTTAAGAAAAACTCAGTCATCCCTCTAGCACCTTTATTTATTGACAGATTTTGATGTAACTTCACACAAATATGTTTTAACACATTGCTTTTCTAGTGAGGCATATGGCGGGGGCATTCATCACCTTTAGTGATTGTCTAGTTTTTTTCTAATGTTCTGTAAATTTCAGTTTTTAATGTGGACAAGTCTCCTTTTATTACCCTGAACACAGTTACAGTAACTGTAGTTCAAACTTGTATAAGCCTGGATGAATTCAATTCTACAGATCAAATTAGCCCGGTCTGACTGTTCAACCATTCTGGTTTGCTATACACAGGTAAATAAGTAATGCAAATGTGCAGTAAAATCAGACGTCAGGTACCACTTGGTTTCATGAAATGCTGACATTACATCTAATATTCCATGATGCCGATGTTTACTAGGCTTGGTTCAACTTTCTTCTATGTTGTTCTATTCTGGAGGCCAGGGATTCCATTCTGGTGGTGTATCACATGATTTTTAACAACTTAACCATTTCAGCACCAAAAAAGCAGACGACAAAATTTTAAAAAGTGCTTTGTCCAAGATATTTCATGTTAAGAATTCAAAGTCTACGAGGGTCATCCAAAAAGTTCTGTCACTGGCTTATATCTCAAAAACGAAAAGTGCGATTCACCTAAAATAAAAACCATTCAAAAACCCTGTTTTTTATCACATAGCTGTAAAAAACTGATTCTTGTATCAATGACATAACATTCACAATCTGCATCAAAAGAAGGGTACCCTCACCCGACTGGCAAATTTGTAGATGCAACTCCGGCATTAAGCAATGAAGGGGTGTCTATTATCGCTGCCCGGTGCCTACGATATCTCAGGTGCTAATAAAGACAACAAAAAAATCTCCAAGCGATTCTATCTATTTTAAAGAGTTTACAGCATTTCGTAACCTCAACTTTATGCAAACAACGCCTTAGGAAAATCGACCAGGTCATGTTCTAAGTTCAAAAGCTTCATAAAGGTATAATATTTTAAATTCTGAAGCATATCTGTACTGCAGTAGATCATGACAATGTGTTCTCAATCAAAATTTCAGAAACATCCCAAAAATGAAGGCACAGTGGGTCCTTGAAAATCATGTGACTGCGAATTTCACCATATTTCATATATCAATATTTTGCATCGCATATAATCGACAGAAGTCGCTGATTTTTATGTAGTGTCCCACAAAATGTAACAGACAGCAACCCTGAAAATTTCAGAATCCTGCGATATGTAATTGACGAGATATGCAGCATGAAGCAAGGCAGCAGAAAAACAAAACTCGTGAAAATAGGCCAGTGTCAAATATAAGGTCTGTATCTGAGCTTATAACTAAAACCAGATGGCATGTTTTCACCATTTACCTGATATCAGTATTAAGATAAAATATTGCTCTTTTGATTGTTGCAAACCGTGGTAAGCTATCACGTCTGTGAGCAATATTATGAGTCCAGTGACAGAACTTTTTGGATGATCCTCGTAGAGTGCAAACAATGTAGATCTCGATGAGGCAGCTCATTATGAGCCGCCTTATCAGAATCTACACTGTTTGCAAATTTACCTATTTTCGTCTCTGGTGCCCTCAATAATAATTACAAATTGCTTCCTCTTGCTTCAAAAGCAATCTATTTTATCAGGGTCTTATTTCAAAATTATGATATATCATCTTATTTTCTTGCGTAACTTGCATACAGGCAGGAATGTAGAATTTTAAAGAATTCAGGGGAGATACCGTATAATGGAAAATTTTCGCGTCGCCAAATTTTCGCGGATTTGCCCCAAAAACATGAGGATTAATTTTTGCAGTTTTTAATTTTCGCGGATGTGAATATCCACGAAAATAAAAATTGTGTTTGTCCTGTAAAATATTGGCTTGACTGAAAAAATCAAGACGTACAAGAAGAGAGAAACGTAAAGAACCTGTAAGCACTTTGTTATTAACACATTTGTTAAAACAGAATCGGATGCTTTTGGGTTTGGGAGGATACCCATCCTTTTTTCACAAAAAAAAAAAGTGTAAGATAGACATCTGTACAAATCAATGTTTGTACTCAGAGACAATCAATTGAAATATGCGGGCATTTGATAGAATGGCTATTGTTCAGGATAAAAGTAAACAGAACTCACTGTCAATTACAAGTAATTCAATTATACTTGCATACATGTAAATTAGGTACAAGCGATCGTTAATGAAGCGAAAAACAGTGACATCCTGTTGAAAGTGTAATTATCTGCTAATTACCAGCTATCATAATTGCTCCGAAAATAATAGATCTAGAGCTACCTACTTTAACAGTTCTGTGGGCCGAAATGTCCGAGCACCCTTTCAATACCGCAAAACAATGTTTGGACGATTCAAATTTCTAATTACTATTTTGGACAAATTTGGAAAATATTTAGCGGAGTTTAATTTTCGCGGATCGCTACCGACCGCGAAATTCCGCGAAAATTAGGCGACGCGAAAATTTTCCATTATACGGTAAATATGCCAGATTTAACTGCCCTTTAAATTATGAAAACAAAGCCTCAGCCTGCCTTGGCACACCTTGGAAGGCACACTGAGACTTAAAAAAGAAAAAACACATGTTTTAGTGTATCTTTGGAAATGATTTGGATTATTTTCACAGATTTAGGGAAAAGAAACAACAACAAATGCTTAGCTACCTACCAACTGAAAAATTCTGAATCAGGGTACAGCAAAGGAAAAAGATTTAAGGATGGCCTTTTAAGGCTATAACAAGTTATCTGTATGGCTCTTCTAAAGTTTTTTTGTTCACAGAGGGTTGATAATAATTGATTAATGATCTGCATCATGAGAAAATCTGTCTTAATGTGTATGGGTACAGCTTGGTTTTTAAACCATTTTTGCAAAGGGAAGCAACTTTTATGACTTCTTATTTTTGGCATTCTTTGGATGATGAAGCTATTGGTCATCACTAAAATTCCTCATGAAGCACTTGCAATTCATGATATGAACAAAACCAACAAAGTGGCATGTTCGCCCAGCGAGACTCAGATCAGCCTGGGCACCCATCCAATCTGATCAGAGACTTCTGTTTTGGCATGGAGCTAGCTTAGCTCTTTAGCTACCCTGTAGGCACAAAACAAAGACTGTGATCAGACCAGGCGGATGCCCAGGCTGATCTGGGTCTTCGCTGGCACACATGCCACTTTGTTGGTTTTGTCATTTTGCGGCTCATATTTTAATTCCTCGCACTAGCTTCATCACCAGATCAACATCAAAAAGTAAAATTTCAATTCTTAAGTACTCCCTCCTTCTTTTATTTTTTTTTCTT
Organism: Ctena decussata; assembly: GCA_963989385.1. Lineage (NCBI taxonomy): Eukaryota > Metazoa > Mollusca > Bivalvia > Lucinida > Lucinidae > Ctena > Ctena decussata. The sequence goes on along the minus strand of OZ022503.1, from coordinate 75,380,986 downwards.
CAGTATTTAGGCTCACAACAGGATGCTAATAATTATCTCTGCAATTCACTCTTTTTCAGAATATGTCTGTGGTGTTCCTTAAATCTAATTTCGAGTACTTACGAGGAAACTTCCGCAAAGCGATGAAGATGCTTGGTACCCATCCCCAGATGTACCAGGACAAGGGCGAATGTCTAGCTATGATGCACTACAATAATCTTGGCTGTATACACTTCCACCTTCGGAAACACCACCTCGGAGCTTTCTACTTCCGTAAAGCTATACAGGAGAATGAGAATGTTGTACGAGAAATGAGACGTGGAAATGATCAAAACAGACAATATGGTGGGGATGAGGGTATGCAGAGCTCCAGATAAGAGGGAGTTTGATGATCATTTTGAGGTCTTTATTATTACTCCAAAGTGCTTAACCCTATTGCACTCAGAACGGCCAAAACTCTATAGAGTTTTGGCCGTTCTGAGTGCAGTAGGGTTAAACATTGGGAAACCTAAATCCATTTTTTTCCCATTTGTCCCAAATACTCAGAATTTTATGGTATTTAAATGTAATCACAACACTTCCCTGTGCTCTTTCATTATAATGCTTCTTTAAAAGGATGTGGGGCAACAACTTACCTTTTTAAGGAAAGATAAGGGAAAATACAGGATCTCAAATGTATCAGAAAAAAGCCTTTATTTGGAGCTGTGATAGGGCCATATTTATGGCACAAAGAGCTTGCAGGGCTGTAGAAGAGGAGAATCAAAAGAGAATCTAGGGTTATTTTCCCTGCAGTTTCCATTAAAGATATACGCCCTCAATGATTCTATTAAATTTTAGAATTCTCACAAAAAATATATCTTAGGCATGATAATGATTCCTAGTAAAAGTCTACCAAATTTATGATTTGTAATGGTCGCTGGAAGTAGGAGAATAAAAATTTATAAATATGCGGGAGATGTGGACCGCGATTCCCGCCAAAAATGAAGACTGGATATGCCCAGCAATCATAGTTAATCAGGGTAAAGTTATATCATGAATAATTTTAAACTCTTTCTTTAATCGACGTCGGCCAGTTATTGGCTGAAAAGAACGCACAAGGATTAGAGGTAAATGCTATTGTTAAGTTATTTACTCAGCCATTCGTAAAATTCAAAACATGCTCTTATTATTGCATGTGGAAGTCAATCAATTTATGATCACAAAATATTCCTGAATATTCAAGAAGGGCATGCACTGGTATATCGTCTCTGCCTCCACAACAAAGATGTTTTTGCTGACGACCTCTTGCACAAGTCTTAATCGTGTTGCATACAACTAACCAGTTTCATTCTTTTGTGATGGAGCCCCGGCAGCTCAGTGGGTTAAGCGCTGGCCTACTGATCTAGCAGACCAGGTTCAAGCCCCGCTTGAGGCAAGAATCTTTCTTACCATAAACCGGGTTCCATTGCACACAGCCTTTTATTATCACCGCTCCATCGTCCTGATATGACTGAAATACATGTGTACTGTTGAAAAGGATGTAAAATCCCAAATCATCCATCTTTTGTGATTATTTTATGATGAAATACGAGGGAATATACCTTTAAAACTTCCTATATTTTTTGTAACATAAGAAGCGTATGGCTGTAATATAACTTAAATAAGCTAATATTTGCTTGGGTTAAGAAACTTTCTAGTTTTATTTTCTTTCCTGTGAATGTTTTGCAAGTTTCTCGTTTAGGAGAGATGTAATTGTTCAAATGTTTGCCATCTAATAACCCATCTGAGCCGCGACATGAGAAAACCAACAATGTGGTTATGCGCCAAGTGCAGACTCAGATCAGCCTGGGCATCCGCCCAGGCTGATCAGAGTCTTCGCTGTCAGCATGGAGGTAGCTTAGACGCTTAGCTACCCTGTAAGCGCTTAATGAAGAGTCTGATCAGACTGGGTGGACGCTCAGGCTGCTCTGAGTCTGAGCTGGGCGCACAACCACATTGTTGGTTTTCTCGTGTCACGGTTCATCTAATAGCTGAGTAAGACAAGATTACACATTTGGGGTAAGGACACCCTTCCTCGTATAACCAAATGAATACTGTAAGATTCAATATACTTTTCATTTTAGGTAAACCATCTCTATCCGGCCCACCTCTCCACTGCCTAGGAATGAGTCGCCATTTTGAACTGATGTACAACATGGGAATACAGCTGTTGCATTGTGGGAAAGCTTTGCCAGCATTTGAATGTTTAATTGAGGCAGTACAAATGTTTCAAATTAATCCACATCTTTGGCTACGGTTAGCAGAATGCTGTATTATGGCATACAGAGAAGTATGTACTTGTTCTCATTAATTAGCAGGCCTTGTACATATGAAGACTTTAAATATTTTGCTAAACAGAGTGCTTAGAAATGTTCTTACATTAACACACACTGATGTTATGAAAATGCAAAGCTTTATTGAGAAAATTTGTTATCACAAAATTTTGTTCAGTTTGTTCTTGACTGCAACAACCAGAGGTGAGATGTACATGTAGGTATTACTTTTGCAGTGTCAGTGGTGGTGGCGTAAACTTTGGGTAAGTTTTTTGGTTTAGCTCTGTTTGTGATAATGTGCTGACAGGCAAGACACTGCAATACCCCTAATTCTTGTTTTTGTTAAGCAAACGATAGCAGAAAATAGGTACAGCTTTTCTGTTTGCATGGATGTTGTTAGCAGCTTAAACTTCTGTTGATTTTTCTGGTCAAGCTATTTTATGACAGTGAGCAAGACTACATTCCACAGATTTTTTATTGTCATATAATGTAACTAATTCCCTCAACTTCTATATTATTACCAGTCCAGGGCCCAGTTGTTCAAAACATCGTTAGCTTAACGAGCTCGTTAAGAGGTCAACTCGTTAAGTGTTTTGCAACTTTATAACCAAATACAATAATATTTTTTGTTGAAAATATGTGAGAAGCTTTTGCACTGCAAAAGCTTCTCACATTTTCTCAACAAAAAATATTGGCGTTTTTGAGATACTAACATTTGAAATTATAACGTCTCGTTAACTAACTACATCGTTAGTTTTGAACAACTGGGCCCTGAGTGTTAATCTGTCACCCAGTCCAACAGGGTTTGACACAAACAAAATGTAAATCAAACATAAAAATATCATAAATTTTTTTAGGATTGCGCACTGGTGAGTTGGCCTGCAGTAAAGTGTAGGAAATATTGATTCTAGCAAATATATGTACAGATAATTTCTGACCATCTGTTTCACTAGAACAATGATGATGACAGGAAGTTGGCTAAGAGACAGGAAGTGATACAGGGATCTGTGGGTAGTGGTGTTCATCGGAAACTTATCCTTGGACCTGGAGTAAACCAAGATAAAAACAGGTATTTTAGGAGTTATTTGCTCTTCAGATTTTTTTCCTGTCATCAACTTGTTCTTAAGGTAGATTTGAATAGCAAAATAAGTTATTGTGTTTGCTTTACAGAAATTTTAGCATACCCTGTAAAGCTTTTCCCGTAAAGCAGTAACTTTTCTGCAGCAAGCATAATTTCCTGTTTCTTCAATACAGTTTGGTTTCAGAAGCTTACAGGTTATATGTTTTGTCAATGAGTAGGGGTGTAACAATACATCGGACTATCGATATATCGCAATAGTGACACTGGCAATAGTCACTATCGATAGGGAAAGCTGCAATGTCAATACTATCGGCAATAGTGTTTCCAATATCGCAATAGTTTCAATAGTTTCTAGACATGCATCTTTTTCTTGAAGGAAGTATTTTTAACTAAAAGAATAATAGGAAAGGATGTGTTTTAGCTTGTATTGGATTTCAAAGAATGGAAAATAACATTTTCTTGTATTTTGTTGTCATGTTGTGCACATTGTGAAATGACAGTCATTAAATAACGCTTTTTAGCCACAAACTTATGTGAACAAACAAGATTTTATACATCAAAGCAGAATTTCTGGATAAGAATGCTGTCTCCAATAGTTATTGCAATGCATTGCAATAGTAACCTGCAATAGTAATAGTATTGCAATAGGGATTTATGCAATAGTAATAGTATTGCAATAGTCATTTTGGCCTGCAATAGTCACCCCTATCAATGAGTAGCATGTTCACTCTTGATATTTAGACAGACTATTGGCACAAACAGTGTAGACTTAGATCAGACTGCAGTCGAGTCAGAGTATGCACTGTTTGAAAAGTTGAATGAGTACCTTTGAAGGGAAGAAACTCAGCCATATTGACTTTTCTCCCTTCTCACTGGGTATTAACTCTTATAGAAAAGCATTTTTCTTTCATACTTTTCAATGAGTTATAGAGATTTCTCGATAAAATCGAAACTGATAATTTCACTGTTTCAAACAGTGAAATTATCACTTTCGATTTCACTGTTTCAGAAATAGGATTTTTGTGAAATAGCCTCAAGTTTTTTTGTTGATTAATTGATCTTATCTGGCTTGACAAAAATTACGTCACGCGTGTTTGCACGTCATTAAGACGTTAATGACATCACTTAAAGCGCCAATGTAACATTGTTACTGCACGCGATATCAGGCCGCCTAAGTCTGCTGTAGGCATTCTTTCTTGGCAATTTTTTTTAGATTCGTTTATCAAAATGATATTTGAAGCTATTTTTCAGTGGCAAACTTTGTTTTCAACCAATGTCATACCCAATACACGCGCTGGAAGCATCCAATTTGGCGCAAAACGGCTAGAAAAAAAGTTGTGTTTCTGTCGTGATGGCTGACGCTCTTGAATAAAGAAATTATTGCGATTTCAAGCATAAAAGAAATAGAAAATATAACTTTTTCAGTGTAAGATGAATTTTTATTTCACTCATGAAAACCAAAAGTGGTATTTTCACTCGTGGCTTCGCCACTCGTGAAAATACTGCTTTTTGTGTTCATTCGGTGAAATAAAGATCGATCTTACACTGAGAAAGTCAAATATCCTCTATTGCTTCCATAGGAGAAGTTCTTCCCTTTAAGAGAAGAGCCTATTTTGGAAAGGCTTTGTCATCCAGGGAAGCAAACATAAAGTCACAATTGTAGTTGTTTTCCCTTGGCAAAATAGCGAAAAAAAGATGGACATGAGGAAATATGGCCATTCATATTCAAAGTTGCAACAGTCTGAAGGACCTCTGACAGTTTCAATGCAAATTTGCCTATTTTTTGACAAATTACTGCACCTTCCATGGGAAGCCAATGTTGATGATTTTAGCATTAACATGTAGACTTATGCATAATAAAGAAGTTTTCATATTGATTTTGAAAAAATATCATGTCTGCAGAATAACTCTTACTGCCTTTCTCAAGGGGGGTAAGTGGAATTTTAGGTCAACCAAAATACATCAAATGTTTGATTTTTCTTATTTACTGAATTTTATTTTGTTAAACATGCTTAGAATAAAGTAAACAATTCATCTGCATATAGCATACAATAATACGTAAATAAAAATATGCTAGCCTGATTCTAAGATGCAATGGGTCTAATTACCCCACCCACTTTTCAGTTTTTCAACTGTAGACTATCATTCCCCCACGTGCCTCAGCTTGCCACTCACATATAATGTGTATGTTGACAGTACACACATACATTCCAAGTGGCTAGCTGAGGCACGGGGGGGAAAGTATCTTTATAAAACTTTTTTCTATTTTCCATACATTGAATTATAAAAACATGCGTTTTACACCAAAAATCTCAGTCTATGTGTTTAATAACCGAAAAATTGTTTTTAAGCCAAATATAGGGATTTCCCAGGAATACATTTCAGTGAAAATTTTGAAGTATACCAAAAGTTCCTTTTTGACTACTTTTATAGGCAAATTTACATTACAACTGTCAGAGGTCCTTTAATTTGCTGAAGGTGCCTGTATACTTGGGATAATGATGATATACAATTGACACCTTATCTTTCAGTGTTGGTACCCCAGCTATCCCAGCAGCCACTATTGAGTTTGCGTCCCTGTGTCTAAGAAATGCCCAGATTTTGTTACCGGACGAGTCTTCCACCACAGAGGTGCAGCCTGCAGAGGATCAAGAAGGAGGGTAGGTACATAGCAGAGCTTCAGATAAAAAGGATTTTAGGACTCAGCATTTCAATATACAGAACAGTCTGTTTATTAGGCTATGTCTGGGGTCGGTATAATGGCATGAAATTATAAGTTAATGGGGTTATATTGAGATTAAACCATAGTTTAGTCTTAATGGGCACCACGACATGATAGCATTTAATCCAAAATAGTATTATAATGAGCAGAGTTGTCTTGTCTGTAACTAGCAGAAGCAAGATATAGGTATTACTTTACTGGTTGGAATTTTGTAGGAGCCCTGGTAGCTCAGTTTGGTTAAGCGCTGGCCTACTGATCTAGCGGACTGGGTTCGAATCTCGCTTGAGGCGAGAATCTTTCCTACGGTAAATGGGGTACAATTGCACACAGCCTTTTATTATCGTCCGCCTGTCGTCCTGATATAACTGAAATACTGTTGAAAAGGACGTAAAATCACAAGTCATCATCATCGTCATGTGGTATTTTGCTGCAGTGTAAACTTTTCATCAAGTTTCCTAGTTAAGCTCAGTTTTGTGGCAATGCACATAGAGGGTAGATACTGCATTCCATGGAATTCTTTGACATGTTCAGCAACTTTGACCTCATTTCACTGTTTCAACTGGAATGCCAACGGTTTAGTTGTAGTCTGTTGAAGCATTGAAGTGATGAGCAATGCAAATTTTGTGTCTTCCTTTACATTTAAAAAAAAAAACAACAGATGTTTACTTGTCTCTGTGTACGATTCATTAGTGGATGGTCAAATGACAGTTGGATTCATTATGCATTTACTGATAAATTTGTATAGGATAAAAGAAAAGAAATGCAAATCAAAAGGATGGATTGGTGACTTGCAGTTTTACGGCCCATACAACAGTGTTTCAGTGATATTGAGCTGATGGAAGGGTGATAATAAACTGTATGTACAATGGAAACCTCTTTGTAAAGACAGGTTTAATGAGGGGCCATACATGTGCTTTATGCAGAAATATAAAACATTATCATAGAGCTGCTTTCAAAAACAACCTTTTTATGTAGCACTATTGACCTTTACATATGATTGAGTTTCCACAATTTGCTTTGATCTTGGATTCATTCTTCTTGCTTAAGGGCCAGCTGTTGATAATTAAGATGACATGGTACACTGTCAGGGGAAGCAACTCTGCCATTTTTCCCTTTTCCCGTGTTTGCCTCCCTTCTCAACGAGGGGTCTATTCTTAAAAGAAAGACTTTGCTCCTGGAGGAGCAAATTCTTTCCTTTAAGAGTAGCCCCCATTTTGGAAGGGCTGCATCATCCAGGGAACAAACTGGAAAGTCCTGTTCCCATTTGCAAAAGGGGAGGAAAACATGGATGTGTACCTGCAAATATACCATTATATATTGTTACAGGAAGTCAGGATCAGAGCCAGTGTTAATAAAAGCACCACCTGGTAACCCCATGAGAACAAATGAAGTGGCAACTCTAAGGTATGTGATGTTTTGTCAAGCTTCAAACTGTATTGATTGATTGATTGATTGATTTGATGCTTAACGTCCACAGTAAACATCTATGGTCATGTCGGGACGGTCAGTTAACCTAACCACGCCATTCTTGGGCAGGCTTAGACCTCCTAAGCGGTTAACCAGTACAAAGTGCACATACTTTCGCCAGTAACTGACAACTGTCCTTCTTGAATCAGCGGAAGGAGAAACAAAAGTATGTGGCCAGACCGGGTTTCGAACCCAGAACCTCTGACATACCAGTCAGGTGCCCTACCGATTGCGCTACGCGGCCTGGCTTCAAACTGTAAGGGGAATAGATGCCCAGCATACTGAAAATATTAAGTGGTGGATAGTTTGCCTCTTTTTGACCATTTTATCTATTTGTCCAATTGTCCTTATGAATGGTGTTAAATAGTTTCATTAAAATTTGCATTGCACTTGTAGCATTAAAATTTGCATTGCACTTGTATTCTTATTTCTAGATGTCCAAAAGCATTGCATGGAACTTTTGAATATGTTACTAGCATAACTTCTAGGTTGATACAGATTCATTTACATTGTGTAATTGTAGCAGCTGATCTAGGATCAAGATTTGGGGTCATTTTGAAGGGGGGAAATGTCCCTGTCTTCTAGCCAAATAAGTATAATCTACCATGTTTTGCAGTTTAATTCATATTTTGCCTTTTAATCAGGTGTTCAGTGCTAGCAGCCAGTGCCTATGTGGCCCTATGTTTGAATGACTACACCATGGCTTTACAGTACTCAGAACTTCTTTTGAAACAGCCAAAAATTTCTGGAGCACAAAAGTGAGTATATAAGTATGGAATTTTTAAACAGTAGAACTTCCATGGCTGGAACACTGATGACTTGTTAACCCTGCCTGACTAGAACTCTTTCCTGGGTACCTAGAGGTCACTTTATAGAGAAACTAACCCAGGATGACCAGAACTACCCTTGGCTGGAACTAATTTTTATGGGCTCAAGCCTGTTAGAGCCAATGACGTTTACTGTAATTGGAATATTTGCAAAGGTACATCAAAGGGTGTGCCACATGATGCAGGTGCAATGTACATGTATATGTGTTCATCATGTATATGGTGCTCACATAGTAATCAAGGGGAATTTTATGCACCATATTCATTCAGTTTGAAGATGGGTTTCCCCTTCTAAAACCACCTCAGAAATCTAGATCTGTGTTGTATGGATCTAGATCTTTGGGATTGTTTTGAAAGAGAATACCCCATCTTATAGCAGAATTACACTATACGGTTTAGATATTTGGGGTCATTCGTAACCCAGGGAAAATAAAAAGTAGTAAAAGGTATATGATGTCACTCTCAAGATAGCTTGTGTCAACAATAGCTTAGAACCAGTAAGAGTAAGATATTTAGGTGTATGGGTACATCTCCATGTGTATCTCTCATTTTTGCAAAGGGGAACAACTTTCATGAACGCCTGTATGCTTTTAAGGATGAAAAAAACCTTCTAAAATTGAGTCTACTCTTAAAGAAAATAATTTACTCCTAGGAGAGCAAACTCTTTCCTTTAAGAGTTTTAAAAACGCTGTGTAGAAGGGATGCAAAAAAGAAAATGGCAAAGTTGCTTCCCATGAAAGTGTACTTATTTACCTGAAGTGAATAAATCATTGACATGGCATTTCAAGTGGTTCTTCTTAAAACGGTTTGTCATGACAGGACTCATTTGTAGCAGGAAAGGAAATTATTGATTTATGTTCCTGTATAGATAGGGCCTTGATAGCCAGTTGATTGGCAGTATATTTCTGTAGAAACTTTCCTTTTCACAATGCATGGATGATTGTAGTGGATGTACAGTCATAATCAGCCAGTCTACTAATATTTGTCCAAACAATTGAACTGTTGCATTTACAAAGGGAAACAACTTTTGTGACTTCTTATTTATTCCCCCAGCAGCTTCTAAACAGGGTCTACTTTGAAAGAAAAGAATTTGCTCCTTGAGGAGCAAATTCTTTTTTTAAGAGTAGACTCTCATGGAAAAAGGAGGCAAAAATGATAATGCTAGAGTTGCATCCCCTGAAACTATACCCATTCACCTTAGTTGAACTGAAAATGATTCTTGGCTGTTGCCATATGTCCCATACCATTAAAAATACATTGCTTGTGTGTCATATTTGCAGATACTTAGCCCACATGTATATGGGTGAAGCATTGGTGGCCCTGGACAAGATAGCAGATGGTATTCAACATCTCAATCCTGAACTAGTCACAGATATTTCTACCACATTGCCAGAACAAAAACTTGATCAAGGTAACTCAGCTCTTGATAAAACAGAGATTTCAATAATTTGAATGTCATGCATTTTGCATATTTGTTAGAGCTGTAAATAGGGGAAAAACTTACAGAAAAGCTTGTTAGGTATGTAAGCATAGAACAGTTTATTAGGGATGAAGAGAAAGTTTCAGACACACAGAAGGAAGTTGTTTTATAGCACTGCAAAACGGTAAAAAAAAAAAAAAAAAAAATCATGACTGCTGATTTTGGTGAATTTGAGTTGGGAAGTTTTGATTTTTCAATTCTCAGTTTCTTTGCCATAACCACTCTCCTGAAGTTTTTGCCTTGCCTGTGACGAGTGAATTTTCTAGTTCTGTTTTGTGGCTATGCACTGACAGGCAAGATAAGGCATTTTATGGAATTCTTGTTTCTCGAAAGACTAGAGGGTGAACAGTTTATATCCAGATGAGGCAGCTCATTATGAGCCACCTGGTCTCAATCTATGCTGTTTGCAAATTCAACTACATGTATTTTCATTTTTGTATATTAAAATTTTAGACAAGTCAGAAAGACTGGAGAAAGGGGACAAGGAAACTGACACTCCAGAGGCTAAAGGTATATTTTAGGGGTTACTGTTCTGAACTTGGTTGAGCAAACAGTGTAGACCCAGATTAGTGTGCTCCTTGAGTGGGAGTGTGGTCAAGTCTAGCCCAGTCACAGCCCTAGTTCTAAATTGGGGCATTATAAGGAATAAATTTTGTGGAGTCATTTGCACTCACAAACTGAACATAGCCAAAATAGATATGTCAGCTCAAGTGTATTCTATTTATGAATGATTTTGCTAGAGACTACATACCACTGAACACCACAAAATTAAATTGCTTTTAAGAGTTCACTCCATTGAAACAGGAGGTAAAAATGAAAATGGCAGAATTGCTGTTCTTGAAATTTACACTTATTACAGTGTATTGGAACTTCTGATGTCACAAGTTTGAGGACAAAATTGTTGTTCTACTTTGCAGTAGTTTTCATGTGCATTATTTCTGTGTTCTAAAATATACTGATATACATATACATGTACTGTGTGATATTTTCACATGTGTTTTGAGTTCCCATATATTGCTCAATTTCTGCTTATCCAGAAAAAAGGATACTTGAAAGATATTTACCTTAATTATGGATAAAGTTCCAATATGAATAGAGTCTCTTTATATAGTATTGCATCCCTTCCTGATCACTAAGGAACCTTTTAACAATTTCTAAATATTATGCTCATAAGATTAACAATGGATAAATTCTGCTTCCATTTACTATATTCATATCCAACCCTTATGATTGAAAGCAATATAAATAATATGACCACCATTTTGCACAGCAAAATGGTTCAGAAGTTCATGATTTAAGATATAACATGAGCTTCCTGTCAAATGGTAGTTCTTTTTGGCTTCAGCATGTCTGCAATAACTTGAAATGTTGAGGTAATCTTTGTTTACGGTATAAATATTTATACCCCCGACATATAGTTTTCGTCTTTCCGTCCGTTCGTCCGTTATTCCGTCTGTCCGTCCGTGTGTGCGTCCGTCCGTTAACATTTGCTTGAAAGTTTTGCGTTAAGTTTTTAATTTTGCATATGTTTCCAATATCTTTTGATGAAGCCTGTTGGTATGTGCCTAGATTTACTTACAGGTTCAAGCAGAATACTTATCATTATCTGGATGCTGCTGCTGACCTAAGGTCAAGGTCACAGACTTAAAAATTCGCGTTAAAGTTTTACATTAAGTTTATAGTCTTTCATATTTCTTATATCCTTTGATGGAACCTCTTGATATTTGACTAGGGTTACTTTTAGATTCATACAGAGTAGTTAACATCATCTGGATGCTGCTGCTTACTAAAGGTCAAGGTCACAGACTTGTGTATTTGCATTAAAGTTTTGCGTTAAGTTTATATTCTTTGCTTATATTTCCAACCTTCTTCAATGAAACCTTTTGATATATGACTAGGTTTACTTAAATGTTCTTGCATAATACTTGACATCATTTGGATGCTGCTGTTAAGATTATATTCTTCTTTTGAATTTCCAATATCCTTTTATGGAACCTTTTGATATTTGATTAGGTTTACTTTTAGGTTCATAGCTGCTTTCCAAAGGTCACAGACTTGTATATTTGCATTTAAGTTTTGCGTTAAGTTTATAGTCTTTGTTTACATTTCCAACATCCTTTGATGAAACCTTTTTGATACACGACTAAGTTTACGTCAATGTTCATGCAGATAAGTTGACATCATCTGGATGCAGCTGTGACGAAGGTCATGGGCACAGACTTATATGTTTACATTAAAGTTTTGTGTTAAGTTAGTACTGTTTGCTGATATTTATAATATACTTTGATGGAACCATTTGATAGGTGACTAAGTTTACTTCTAGGTTCAAACCATGTATAAGATTGGTTTCTTTAGGCAGTAGTTTCATAAGGCGGTGGTTTCATTAGGCGGTGGCACTGGTCGGGGGTATACGTGAGCCCCTGCTCACTTGCTCTAGTCTTTCAAATATTTACAGGAGCCTTTTATCCCTGGACTCCAAGAGACCTCACTAAGGCCAAGGCTATAATGCAATATAACCTAGCGACAGCTCATGCCATCAGAGGAGAATATGACAAAGCTTCAGCTAATCTTGGAGAGGTAAAACAAGTTACAATATGATGGGATATTTCATGAATATTTAAGGTAAATGGGTACTCTTTCAGGGGAAGCAACTCCACCATTGACGTTTTTGTCTCCCATCTCAATTGGAGTCAAGTATTACAGTAAAGAATTTACTCCCTTAGGAGCAAATTCTTTCCTTTAATAGTTGACCCTCATTTCGGAAGGGTGTCAATGTCCAGGAAAGCAAACAGGAGTCACAAATTGTTCCCCTTTGTAAAAATGGTGGAAAACATGTAAGTGTACAAATCGCCTTGATTATTCACCACATTCATTGTTGTCCCTCATTAACACTGCCCAGCTGAGAAAGTTCTAAAAAAGGGCAACGACTTTCATAGTTGTTGAGGATCAAGAAAATTTATGACATGAGTGAGTACCCATTGCTGATATTTGTTATAAATATGGTGGAACCTTCTAATACCTGACTAGGTCTACTTTGAGGTTCATACCGTGTTTTGAGGTTCATACCGTGTTTTAAGATTGGTTTCATTAAGTGGTGGTGCCGGTCGGGGTATATGTGAACTCCTGCTCACTTGCTCTAGTTTTTTCTGCCTTCACCCTCTTTTCACTAACAAATGTGGTAACTTCATGATTTGAACTGTCTTTCCCGGTCTGGCCACATACTTTCGTTTCTCCTTCTGCTGATTCAAGAAGGGCAGTTGTCAGTTACTGGTGAAAATATGGGCACTTAGTACTGGTTAACCGCTTAGGAGGTCTAAGCCTGCCCAGGAATAGTGTGGTTAGGTTAACTGACCGTCCCGACATGACCTTAGTTGTTTACCGTGGACGTTAAGCATCAAATCAACCAACCAACCAATTGAACTGTCTTACATTAAGCAGTTTAATCTTAACTGTCAAAGCGCAAAAAAAAGCAGACGACGAAATTTAAGTCTATAAAATTTCAAAAATGTTTCATCAAGCTATATCATTTTGAGAATTCAATGACTATAGGGCTGACAGGTATCAAGATGAGGTGGCAAATTGCAAATTCAAGTATTTTCATTATGGGTTCTTTAAGTGTAAAAGCTACTTTAATATCATATGCCTCTATGAGGACCCCTTACATGGCATTATAAAAGAACTGTATTGTGTTACTGTAATTTGTTTGAAAAGTTGGATGTGTTCTGTTTCAGAGTTCAAAGTTTATTGGTACACCACTACCAGCCCAGATGTACTTCCAGAAATTATATCTCGACCTAATAGAAGGTATTGCCGTAAAAAATGGGCAATAAATCGGGCCAGAAGTGACCCCAAAATTATTCGTGTTTTATGCCTTAAGATAGGGATTTTACATCCAAGACAATCGTAAAACTGTAGATTTATCTTATAAGACTGGCCTAAATTCATGGGGTTGTTTTGGAAAGGAACGCCAACCCCAATCTTATAGCAGAATAAATAGGTATTGTATCATATTTATTCAAACTGAGCCTTGTACACCTGTGTCAGACTGCAGGAGCAGTCTAATCAGGGTCTGTAGTACACTTCCATCATTTTAAAATCCCCTAAAAGGACAAACAGAATTGTCCAAATGCAGAGGGGTAAGCATATTATAGAATAGTTAAACAAAGAAGCAGTAAAAATAAACAACAAGCAACTGTGAAATGGAAATGAGGCATGTATTTATGTGTAGTGTGCTTAGGGCATGCATAATTTACTGTTTTAAATTCATTGTCTGGGTACCCTTTACATGCTTCAGTCAAGCTGCACGTGTTCAGGCTCATCTTAGCTTGTGAAGGTCATATATACCAGAACATTTATCTTATCTCGACTTTGCTCATAACATTAACAATGCTCCAGGTAAGAAGAGGTAACAGGGTAATTTAGGGATAATTTTCCATATTTTTCCATAAAAACATAAATTGTTCCTCTCATTAGAACCATCTCATTGAGAGGTAACAACATACGTTTTCATTTGGAAATAAGAAAAACTATCTTAGAGTTATCTTCATTTTACCTAGAGCTCTGCATAAAGATTTCATTTAAACATGTTTTCTCTAAACCATTCAGGAAGAAGAAAGATGGCCCAGTTTGTTATTAAAGAGCACTTCGGTCATGTGACACCAAACAGAATTGACGTGAAAATGGATATGAAAATAAGCGGAAGTGCAGGAAGTGCAAAGCCTGTTGGAAACAATACCTGGACATCAGATTGACAGTGCCAAGAGTGAACTGTTAGAATGTCAGATTATGCACATTGTCTATGGGTGATTTTGGTTATGTTTGAACTGCGACACGAGAAAACCAACGAAGTGGTTGTGCATCCACTGCCCAGTCTGATCAGACTCTTTCCTAAGCACTTAAAGGGTAGCTAAGGGTCTAAGCTACCTCTATGCTGACAGCAAAGACTCTGATCAGACTGGGCGAATGCCCAGGCTAATCTGAGTCTGTGCTGGCCCCACAACCACTTTGTTTTCTCATGTCACCACTCATTTATTATTTCTCTATGAAAACATGTCATGGATCTCACTGGAATCTCTTGCAAGTGATTTGTAACCCATTTATGAAAAGTAAATGCTTCTAGCTGGCTCTTTGAATAGTTTTACTTTTTTCAGACAGGAAACCCCTTTCAGGATAATATGCTAACAGTGCAGACCCAGTTCAGATGCCGCAGAATGTGGCATCTGATCAGGGTCAACACTGTTTGCTTACAGGAATTTCTATGCAAATTACAATAAAATTGAATCCATTCACCAGAAACTCCTAAAGCTAGAAATTGACCCACCCAATTGATATGGATGGACAAGTCCACTTGTCAGAAAGGGCTAAGGGATGTTATGTCTATTTTGTTTTTACTAATTTATCTTGAATTCCAATATCAAAGGCAAACAGAATAGGCGCTGTTCAGACGCCGTGTTTGTGTTCTCGGTCTGTTTGCCAGTGTCCCTTTTAAGGGTCTCCAGGGATTAATGGGTATATCACTTGTGGTTTCTAATGACAATCCATGTTTAATAGAGGAAGAAATAATGAAAAACAAAAGACAAAAATTCACCCACAAACATTGCTTACCTGACGTAGACGCCTGTCATAGATTAAATTCTGAATTTTTTATTCCCATACCTGATGAAATTCCCATGATATTTGGGACATACAAAATTGAATACATTGAATTGTATGTGACAAAATTAAATATAAAAGAGAAAATTATAAGATAAATTATGGACAGTCTTCTTATGGTTCTGAATCATTTGCCTATATAAAAGGAAGCTTACAATCTCCTTGCCATTGGAAATGCATTAGCAAACTCTTGGCAAAAGTTAGCTCTTAAAGGGCCAAAAATGAAAATAGATGAATATGCAAACAGGGTAGATCCAGATGAGGTGGCTCATAATGAGCTGCCTCATTTACATCTTCTTTGTTTGCCCTCTGGTCTTTGAATTCTCTGTATGATATAGCTTGGATGAAACATTTTTGAAATTTTGCAGAAGTAAATATGGTTGCCTGCTTTTTTGTGGGCTTTTAGGCATAGGAACAAACCTCCAGTTAAAGTAATAATACATTTTTTTTTTTAAACATTACATTTCCTAAGCAGATCTGCCTCACAGAAAGGCTTTCATAATTGGGGTGTACAGAAAAGACAGAATGGGTAGATAGAAGAGTTGGGGTTTTACAGCTCTTTGAACAGCAATTTGAGCCAATTGGGGATTTAGTGGTAATCAAATGATTCAAAAGCCAATGACCACTGAATGATGGGTCCAGAGCATTTGAGCGGCGACACAACAAAATCAACAAAGTGGTTGTGAGCCCAGCGCAGACTCAGATCAGCCCAGTCTGATCAGAGTCTTCGCTGTCAGCATGGAGGTAGCTTAGACCCTTAGCTACCATTTGAGCTCTTAACGAAGTCTTATCAAACTGGGCAGATGCGCAGGCTGATTTGAGTCTGCACTGGGCGCACAACCACATTGTTGGTTTTCTCATGTTGCAGCTCATTCATCTTTAACTTCTGTACAATGTGCAGCAAAATAGTTCTAAATGACACGCTTGATACATCCACAATTCTAGTTCCACCTGGAAATTGAAAATTCCAGCTTCTGACAGTAATTAGCCACATATGACAATTTTTGCATCCCCTCTGAATGGTGCTCAGTGTTTAAAGGCAAGATTTTGCACCTCTGGGAGCAGAGGAGAGTAGACCCCATTTTGGAAAGACTTTATTGACCAAGGAAGCAAACAGAAAGTCACAAAAGTTGTTTCCCTTTGAAAAATGGCAGAAAAGCATTGAAGTATACCTACTCACCAGATCAAAAAACTTACATTTGAATTTAGGAGCACTCCAAAGGAGCAGTCTAACCTGACACTACTACTCAAGGAGGTCTGACCTGGGTCCAAAATTGATGTACCTAAAGAAATATGAAAGATTGTAGCTGCTTCATTATTTGCTAACCTGATACTACTACTCAAGGAGGTCTGACCTGGGTCAAAAATTGATGCAAATAATGAAGCAGCTACAATCTTTCATATTTTTTAGGTACATCAATTTTTTACCCAGGTCAGACCTCCTTGAGTAGTAGTGTCAGGTTACACTGCTCCTAAATTCAAATGTTTTATGATCTGTCAGCGTGTCTAAAATATGCTGGTGAAAAGACAAACAAAGCTGGTTGATCAGATAGTTAAAGGTGAACAGGTCTGACCTGGGTCTATACTGCTTGTGTGGTTCTTTCCGTGTATTTTAGGGCGCCACTCATGCCTTTTGGCTTTCCTTTACAAAGGTACAAAAAGAGCTATTGTTGTCACATCAATATAGGCATCTACAACCACATTCTTGTGTTATAGGCTGTTTTTATTTGTTACTGATCCTTCACACAGACATGTCTTGTTTGTCTACTTCTCCAGTTTGCAATTTGTGACTGGTATAAACAAAATAGCATTATAAAGGCTCCTGTAGAAATAACAAAGCTGTATATAGACAGTGAATTTTATTTCATCACTAAATGCGCATCGCATTGGCTATAACAAGCAAAAACAAACTACAAGAACACTTTTGACATATTTCGGTTAGAAAGCTTAAGTCATTTATGTTTATTAAAAACAAGTCTCAAAAATTCAAAACTAAGCTCTCAGGCTCAAACTTACAGCCGTCATACGCTATTATTAAGGTATAGGATATTTTCCACATTAAAAATGAACATATACTCACAGACTGTTTCCTACCAGGGTTCGAGGTTATAAAACTTGAGTATAATCTCAAACTCAAAATAAAGCACACTGATTGGCTGCTTCCAAGCATGTGCTCGTAGGCATGCAATCAGTGTGCTTTATTTTGAGTTTGAGAATGTACTCGAGTTTTATAACCTCAGGGCCTGGGCTTTAAATGACGAGAAAAATTGAGGGAAAAAAGGTTACATGTAGTTATAAAGATTTTTTTCAATATTTTAACAAGAAGGAAAGCAGATATCACTCAATATCTAGTGAAGAAATAAAACTCATTAAATCAGATTTTCTTTTACTATTGATCTAATCAGAGAAAGTAAAGAAATACACAAACTTTCAAATACAGATATTACATGCCTTTTTAACAGTTGTAGTGCTCCAGATAAGAAGGAATAATAGGGATAACTTAGGGATAATGTTCCTTATAACTCATGTGACTACTCACCAAAGCTGTCTCTGTGAGAACTTCAAATGAGGGTCACAACATAGGTTTTTATTTGGACACAACTGAAATTATCCCTGTTTATCTCCAAATGCTCCCTCTAATCTGGACCACTGAGTTCACACACGTTAATATGAAGCAGAGCTTCAAATAAGAAGGGGTAACAGGGATAATTCAGCTTCAGAGATAATTCTTCTTATTTCTAAATAAAAACATATACTGTGACCCCTCATTACAACCGTCTCTGCGAGACGGTTCTAATGAGGGGTCACAATATATGTTTTGATGGAAAAATAAGGAAAATTATCCCTAATTTATCCCAGTTACCCCTTCCTATCTGGAGAACTGTGAAGGCTAAAGCATAATTTCAAAGAATATAGAAAACCACATACATGTAGTATTTTAATAGGAATTACCGGGACTGAGAAAGAGTACACCTGATCAAAACTTTTCATTCACAAAAGTAAAAAGAAATCGAAGAAATACCAACAGGTGTAAAAAGTATGGTTAAAGTGTTTCATGATGGTTGGTCAACCAATATGCTTGTTGCTGCCAACCAATATTTGATTTTTTCATGTTTAACTCGCTGTCAATTTTAGTTTGATTTTAAATTAGATTTTTTAGTTCTGACTAAACCTGAATATACATATCAGCAATCTTTGACAAACAAATATAAACCCTACAAGGCCTAGAATACAGATTGGGAGCCTCTGGGCTATTGAGAGCATCTGCTGTATCGTAAGCTTTTTAGTGCAGTGCAACTAAAAACGAAAATAGTTGAATTTGTGAACAGAGTAAATCCAGATGAGGTGGCTCATAATGACCCGTCTATCTGGTGCTACAATATTTTGAATACCCTCTATTCTTTGAATTCTCCATTTCATATAGCTTGCCATCTGCTTTTCTGGCAGTTTGATATTCAGAAATCCTCTGTCTTTACTGATAATACAATATGAGCCATGTCATTCAAAAAAGTTGCTTACTGCATCTGCAGACAAGAGATACAAACAAGCCTGTGATTCCATGCAGCCTAGCTAAAGCTTTCGTTTTTTAAATGGATTCCTATGGGTTTATTCATGGTGTAGGTGAACAGCGAAGGTTCTGCTCAGACTGTAAGGATGGGCAGGCTGGTCTCCCCTTTACTGCTTGCATATGCCGTCAGCATGTCACGGCTCACAAAAACATACTAGCAAATCTGTAGACAACGATTGTCAAGCTTGTGATAAGGCTCCCATTCTGCATAAACCGGCCTACAATAACAAAGAAAGCACTCAATCTTTAATTTCAAATTACATGTCTAAAGCTTTGAAGCTACCAGAAAATTTGACAGCAACCACACGAAAACAAAAGCATTTACATTATGTGTATGCCTTAAAACTGTGCTTTGTGTCTTTTAGACATTTTAAAACAAGGCTCCACAGGCAAATAACTGCAAGTTGGTAGTATAGTTTTTCCATGGAGGGCCTACATGTTAACTCTGAATAAAACTTCTGTTTTTGAATGTAAAAATGTAATATAAATGAAGCAAATGTTTGGAAATTGTTTTCAACAATTGCATAATACCCGTATCGAAAAACAGGCATGGCGCTTAGAGACCAATGCCGCAGCGAACCGCTCAGAGCGGACAACTTACAACAACAAATCCAGAATTTACAAAGGTCTTAGACCTGTTCTAAACAAGGACAGAGTTGATAAAAATATCAGGCAGTTATATATTTTCTGTTATATAACAAGTAACAGGCGTGATATATACATGATTGGCATAAAACAGAACAGCAAACAGATAGAGTCAAGAAGGGTAAATTTGGACAGCAGGTAAATTCGGACAGTGTTATTGTTTTCCTTTGTATGTCAATTGTTTGGAATTAAAACAAAAATAACTACCAGTAGGCAAACAGTGAACATCCTGATGAGACGGCTCATTATGAGCTGTCTCATCTTGATTTTCACTGTTTGCAAGGATATGTCCGAATTTACCCGCTGACAGAATTTACCGAACTTTACCCTAGTCATGTGTTAACAACTGATTTTGGAGAACAATTAAAATAAGCATAGCTCCTGAATGGTAAGAAAACTTGAGTTTAACCTGCATATCTTATTAATAATCAAAACTTCACAAACACTTAGGTACAATGAACAAAAATCATGATTATTTGTGTAACCATGGTAATGGCTAGGCTGCAGGTATTATGTTTCTGTGCAAGGAAACAGTGTTCCATATAAGAAGGGGTAATATAGTTACTTTAGGGATAATTTTCCATATTTTTTGCACTGTTTTGACCCTCATTAGAACCGTCTCGCTGAGACGGTTCTAATGAGGGGTCACAACGTATGTTTCCTTAGAGAAATAAGAAAATTTTCTCAGAATTATCCTGAAGACCCCGCCTTATCTGGAGCGCTGCAGGGAGTCACCTGAAACTCCTCAGGTGTATTAACCCACACAGCTTCGAACATGACTGGAAAGTGTTCTATCTTAATCTAGAACAATTTGAAGAGGTGGTGTCCAGATTGTGTCTGTCATGCACTTCCAATGAAGCTTTTTAAAACAATTATTAGAAGAAAAAAAATGAAATTGTAACACTGTGTTTTATAAATCATTCACACAAATCTATCAATGACAGGTATTTCATGTCAGAGGTAGTATGGAGATGGTGACACTGTCATAAATGAAATGATCTCGCTGCAGAAATACTATCTTACTTGCTCGAGCAAATTACCTCCCTTTAATTACTCTAATTTATTTTTAAAAAACAATCTAGGTTCTAACATGAGTGTATATGTTTGGTCACATGCTGCAAGCCTATTGCTTTATGTACTTATTTTTTAACAATTCACCGCTGTCAAATGTACTTATTATTATTTTTTTTTTTTTTTTAACATCTCACAGTTGTAGAAACATTAACTGCATAGTATACAATGACATGCCAAGGCGAGTCACATCCCTCCAAAATCCCACTGACTCGCATGCATTTTACAGAGAGTAAGACTCTGCTTTATTTTCAGCTTAAAAGAAAATAACATCAATAGAAAGCTAATGTATTTTTCGCTGTTGTTCCTTTGCTGGTATAAACTAAGAAGAAACTTGCTGAAATATTAATGTTCATATAATAATATATTTTTTATCAAATTTTAACATTGCCATTGACGTCAACACCAGGCCCAGAGTTTATAAAACTTGAGTACATTCTCAAACTCAAAATAAAGCATGCTGATTGGCTGCTTCCAAGCTCATGCTCGGAAGCAGTCAATCAGTGTGCTTTATTTTGAGTTTGAGATTATTTTCAAGTTTTATATCCTCAAACCCTGGAATATATACTTATCTTGCTTCTGCTAGTTGCAGGGGAGACAACAACAATATGTTAGTCTTTTAAAATTTAACTAAGTTCATATCAATCAAATTAGCAAAGTGGGCAAGCAATGCCCCAAAATGACATCAAAGAATTTTTTTGCAATAAATTCCAATTTTACTATTCCAAAGGCTAACTATACTTTGCGGAACGGAACGGAACGGAGCGGAACAACTTCAGGGGTGCCCGACGGGGTCCATGTCTAATTATTCTTGTCCACTGTTTTTAGACAGACCTTTTTCTGCCAAAGACATAATAGCCATGAATTTCATAGTTAATTTAAATAATACATGTTTGATTGGTTGTTTATCGTTTTGCACTGCTTGCGACAGAAATATTTGTATCTCTGCAATAACTAACGCCACTTTGTTCCGTTCCGTTCCGCAAAGTATAGTTATCCACACTGATATTTATAATTAACGGAACGGAACGGAACAAGAATTTTCTTACGTCTTGAGCATCAAACAACGTGCAGAACAAACATGTTTTCTTAGCCTCACGGATAAACGGGCTCATCTAGATATTGTATGACTGCACCGTATTTTACTTTAAGATCTAAATTAACATTTCATGTAACGTTTTACATGTACATGTATTATCATTGTCAATTAATCGGACATAGCTGACGCTTAGAAGCTCCCCTTTGACCGTAGTCGCGCTTTATTTGGGGCACTTTGTTCCGTTCCGTTCCGTTAAGTATAGTTATCCACACCGATATTTATAATTAACGGAACGGAACGGAACAAGAATTTTCTCACGTTTTGAGCATCAAACAACATGCAGAACAAACAATTTTGCATAAATGGACCTATCCAGAGATTGTATGATTGCACCGTATTTTACTTGAAGGTCTAAATTAACATTTCATGTAACATGTTGTACATGTATTATCATTGTCAATCAATCGGACATAGCTGACGCGTAGAAGCTCCCCCTTGACAGTGCGCGCTCTTTATTTGGGCCGTAAATTCTTTTCTGCTATTGTACAAAGTATATGACATTTTGTTGTGCAATTCTAATTCTGCTTAAATATAGGCCTACGTCAAACAAAACAGACATTTCTGCGTGCATGTGACCTCGTTGTCCTTCATTAATATATAGATACCCCTGCATGTGTTTCTGTCATACATGTAGATATGTCTTGTGGTTGCCGTCATGTTTAAGCAAGTGCGGCAATTTTTTCATTAGCGTTCACATATTATGATTCATTAAATTCTTTTCAATTTTCAATGAGGCTGACCTTTTGGCTCCTTATTATAAAATTCTAATAAAAAAGAAATGATTGTATTCCCACAATTACTGACAGTATCGTGTTCCGTTCCGTTCCGCAAAGTATAGTTATCCACACTGATATTTATTATTAACGGAACGGAACGGAACAGAAATAGCTAATGTGTTGGGTTTCATACAATATACAGAACCTATAGATGGCCTTACCCAGAAACGGTAAGAAGACTGCATTGCATTTTATTTGAAGTCACAAAGTTACACTTCACGCAGTATCTGGCCAGCCTCATGCTGAACATTGATAATCATTGCCAATTAACAGGACCTATTCGACGCATAGAACTTTCCTAGGATCATAAACGTCTCATTACTTGTCTGTTTCCTATCTCATTTGATTTTGTATTAAGACTGTATATTGCATGTGTCTTTTCTTTTGTTGCCGCAGGGTATCAGACGTTTTGTTGTCCAAAACTTTTTTTTTCAAATGTGAGTCAATCAAAATAGTATTTCAGCCTTACTCCTCTGTATCCGTCATTTAAAAGAAGGGGGAAAGAGAGGCACCAGGATGTGCCGTATTTATAGATCTATTGAATGGTTGTCGTAGATTCACCAGTGATTCATGAACCCTTTATTTTCAATAAGGCTGAGCTTGTGGCTTCAAATCATTTTTTTTATAATTTATTCATAATACTGACACATTCACAACATACAGCATAATCAAAATATTCTTATATAAGTTAAATATACAATAAATACTATTTCTATACAGTGACCTATATAGGTCACTGTTCTATACAGTCAAGCGCAGTGCATTCTCTCACTACAAAACTTGTAAAGCAGCATATCATATCCTATTAATAACATATATAGGTGTTTACCACACTACTCTTCTACGAACAGTCCAATCTTGGGCTACACCACTACAAATGTTCCATATTGAAGCATCCAAATTTTTTGTTCCCCGATACAGCAGTATGTCCAAAAATATAGACATGATGGCAGCCAGTGCAGGCCGTGACCATACTACTCTTCTACGAACAGTCCATTCCCGGTCTACACCACCTGCCACTACAAATGTTCCATATTGAAGCATCCAAAAATACTTGTTATAGCTCTTTTATAGCACATTATAGCAATATATCTGAAAGATGGCCTCAAATCATTAAGTTATAACGCAACAGTGGTTGTATCCCAGCAGTTATTGATAGCTTCGTGTTCCGTTCCGTTCCGCAAAGTATAGTTATCCACACAGATATTTATAATTAACGGAACGGAACGGAACAAGAATTTCCTAGGCTTCATACATAACACACAACCAGTTTATCTGGAAACATTTTGCTCAGTCTTATCCTGAAACGGCCTTTTCCAGAGATGCTGCGATTGCGCTGCATTTTATTCGAAGTCCGGAAGTTTGCAACAAGGAAGGCAATATAGGGAAAACTTCAGGGGTGCACGACGGGACCAAAATCTTATTAATCTTGTCCACTATTTTTACGACAGAATATTTTCTGCCATTAGCATAATCGTCATGAATTTCAACAATCATTTTAATTTACATGATTAATTGATTACTTGTCGTTTTTCCGCGGTTGCAACAGAAATATTTGTATCCCTGCAATAACTAACGTCACATTGTTCCGTTCCGTTCCGCAAAGTATAGTTATCCACACCGATATTTATAATTAACGGAACGGAACGGAACAAGAATTTTCGTACGTTTTGAGCATCAAACAAATGTAGAACCTTCAATTTGCTTAGCCTTATCCATAACATGAAGGGCCTTAACCAGAAATGCTATATTGCCTTGCATTTCATACGAAGTCGTAAACAACACTTTCACGCAACATGCAGAAGGCAAGACATTGCAAACGTATTATCATTGTCCGTTAACAGGACACATATGATGTGTAGAAGCTCTCCTTTGATTATGTTTTTCCTTTATTTGGGCGTAAAATTCTTGTCATTTCCTGCCTCAGGTTATATGAGCCGCGATACGACAACACCAACAAAGTGGTTGTGCGCCTAGCGCAGACTCAGCTCAGTCTGGGCATCCGCCCAGTCTGATCAGAGTCTTCGTTGTCCTCATGGAGGTAGCTTAGCCCCTTAGCTACCCTTTAAGCGCACAGCGAAGAGTCTGATCAGGGTTGGTGGATGCCCAGGCTGATCTGAGTCTGCGTTTGGCGCACAACCACTTTTTGGTTTTCTCGTGTCGCAGCTCAATTATTAAGATTCATTATAAATGTATTTCCTCCGTTGTAGCAAGGTAGGATGTTTAGCTGTGCGTCTAGTTTTGTCTTAGTACGCGTCAAACAAAATATTTTTATCAATATTATACCTTATTGTCGATCTCATTAATGAATAAAGAATTAGAGGCACTGCAAGTGTCACATTCATACAAATATATTCAGTGATTGGCGTTATTGTTGAACAAATGGGGAAATTTTAAATTTAGTGTTTTACATATTGTGACCCCTTTCAATTCCAATATGGCTGAGCTTCTGGCTTCATATTATTAATTTAGATACAACAAAAATCATTGTATCCATGCAATTACTTATAATCGTAGCATCATGTTCCGTTACAATCCCTAAAATATAGTTGTCAATATTATTCAGTTTTAGTACAACAAAAATGACTGTGACCTACAGATACGGAAGAAAACTTGTTCCGTTCCGTTCCGCAAAGTATAGTTATCCACACCGATATTTATATTTAACGGAACGGAACGGAACACGACAGTCCTAACGTGTTGAGCTTAGTACGATATGCAGATCCTATCTCACCTGGAAGCGTTTTACAGATAAATAAATTTACAGATAAATAGCCGTTACTCTAGTAGAAAGAGTCCGATCACAAACCCGATATAATATATAACAATATTCTTAGACTTATACAAGTCTCCTACTTAAAGCATATTTTACTTTTCTGAATATTTTCAATCTTTATCAAGCTCCAGCTATAGACTGGCTCGAAGTAGCTGCCCTTAAAACGGGATCAGAGAGGCATATTGCTGAATATGAGACTGAATATCAGTCTACAATATTCTGGAAGTGTCATGAAAATCCGATGAGAAAATCAAACGGTGAGACTGACGGAACTCATTACTATAGACCCCTTCGACTTCGTCAGGGGTTTAATAACCTTGATGAGCTGTGAAACCCTCATAATAATAATACAAACTTGTTGATTATGCTAAAGCATAGGACCATCTTCAGTGCCTATTCAGAAACTGATTCTTTACTTTACCTGTGTTTTATTCACTGACAGTAAGTCTAACTACACGTATATATAAAAGCCGACCTAAATTTTCCTGACTTTACCTATCAAACATGGGATCTTAATGAATTTATAATAGTTTTTCTTTCGACAATCTAACTGGGAATAAATCTTAACACACAACATTGATTCTAGTAAATTAACACATTCTGCAGAAGCAGTAAATTTGACCTGATGACCAACTGTGCCAGAAACAGAACATTAACATGCTGGGAGTTAATGCCATTAATCCTGATTAATAAAAGAGATGCTGTCAATCAATGGACTACCAATTCATTTTAATCCATTTTAATTTCAACTCAGGTGGATTCTGCATGTCAGAGAAGCCCTAAACGTTACTTGTTCCGAACATTGACGTTGCAAGCTTCTAACCATAGTTTCGTCATTGTAAAGGACCATGATAAGCCAACTTGAGTCAATTAAAAACCCTTCAGCTTAACATAAAAAAAAAATGAAAAATGATTTGGGTCATTTAAGTTGGAAAATAAAATGACATACTTTAGATTTCATAAATTTGCATAAAATGGTAGAAATACAATGTAAAGGCGTAGGCCCTATTCACTGTCCCGTTCTGTCAACATCGCTCGACGGGGAACCAGAAAAGGAAAATTGTACTTTTTACCAATTACATGCCTCAGTTTATGCGCATCAACCTATATTTTATCACCGAACATGAAGGTTTGGGCGATTTTCATAATGATTTGTAGTTATTGGCTAGAGGCCAGTGGCGGCCATTTTTTAACACTGTTTTATCCTGTTACCTAAGTAAGGCATTTAGTTTGTCTATATTATAATGAAATATGCTATGGGTAACTGTCGTTATCTTACCGATTTTGTAAGTAGACTTTTACATGTACCTTGGACAGGTCCTCGAAATAGGTCACAAACAAGTACATGTAGCAAAGCGAGCAAGTACAGTACCAGTGGCGGTCATCACGGTCGTCAGGTGCTGAAATGATGCATTTCAAAGAACTTTAAGTGAGTTTAAACTACATGTATAAATAATCATTTGCCGTTCCAAGACTGAAGTCTATGTCACATTATTGCAATGTGAATGCGTTCGGTATGCAATTCCAACTGATGCCACTGTTAGGGTCAAACTTCATAGTCTTCCGGAAAAGAAATGATGTTGGTATGAGGGTACCAAGAGGAAGTGAGGAAGTTGTTTATCTTTTGTTCCTACGATGCGATTAGTGTACGCGGCCGCCATTAATCTCCAGCCAGTAGACTTTTTTTTGTTTTTTTTTTTTTTTCAGCGGTAGGACTATGGAGACATTAAAGGCGTTGTTGGAACATGGCATGCATTTTGCATAAAGTTTAACTTCGTAACTTAAGACAAATTGCCATGCAATCTTCATGCCATATAAGGCTTACTTGATATAGATCGTCTGTCCATCCATTTGTTCGTTGACATTTTCATCCGAGTTTCACATCAAGTTAAACATCATTAGGCTGTGACACTGGGGGACATTTGTGTTGCCCTGCCGACTTCCGCTAGACCAAACATGTTCAGCACATCACCTTCAACAAATTTACTTCTAACATACCTTTGGGGGCTCGAATAAAACATCCCGTTTCCCGTGAATATAAAGGCGTCTCTGGATAATAGTCCCCATATTGGGCAGATTCTGCAAGTTCAATGAAGCTCAAAACGTAATTAAAATTCTTGTTCCGTTCCGTTCCGTTAATTATAAATATCAGTGTGGATAACTATACTTTGCGGAACGGAACGGAACATGATGTCATCAGCAATTGAAGGGACACAAGGACTTCTATTGCGTTAAAACTGAATTCTATGAAGGCATAAGCTCAAACTTTCTAAAAAATTCAAAGGATAATAAATCATGATATGTGAACCCTGATGAAAATTGTTCAGCATTTGTTTAAAACTTACGGCAACCATTGACTTGATCTTCCTTGGGATCATAGATGTTATCAGTACATTACATACACATTGCATTTACCTAGTTTAACATCTAACTTTAGACAAATTACCATGCACTCTTCATACCATCTAAGACTAAGAAAAAGTATGTCTAGTTAAAGGTTGTTTCTAAATATTTCATGAATATTAAACAGCTCAGAGAAATCTTGTTCCGTTCCGTTCCGTTAATTATAAATATCGGTGGGGATAACTATACTTTGCGGAACGGAACGGAACAAAATTTCATACGTATTTATATAGTGATCAGCCAGTTTTGCTGCACAGAAATAATAAAATAATAATAATCTCAGCCTAGTTAGGAAAGTAAATGGATGGATGAACCACAATATGCAGAATAGTGAAAATTTGCTGGTTTATATAATTCGCATTCGATAATATTCAAATTCGCATCAAAATGAAAACCAGATTTTCTTATAGAGCCTTTAGCGTTTAGGAAATAGGGGCATTGACTTTGAGCACGCAGACTTCTAATAAAACTAAATGCAATCTGTATGTCATCTATGGCTTAGGCTGTCTCTGGATGATACCAGCGTAGAGTAGTAGATTTTTTTTGAGATGCAAAGAGGCGTAGATACGACATAACAAAATAAATCGAAGTGAGACAGATCCAGGATCTGCGAGTTATTTGAAGCGCAAACGTTGTGGTTATTCTTGTTCAAATGTGTTTCGTTAATTACGAAATATAAATATCGGTGTAGATAATTATAAAAAAATTTTTAGTTTAAAGGACCGGAAAAGGGTGGCCGCTACAGACTTTCCGGTGCGGAAAGGAACATGATGCTATCAGTTATTGCAGGAATACAGATATTTCTTGAATGAAGCCACAAGCTCAGTCTGAATTTTAAAGGTTAATTTCCACCATGTACATGAAGTAGTTATACCATGTATACTGTAATTTTGCTTTGCTTTTTCGAAAGTCCTTCACTAGCCTTTCGCTGTGCGATGTTCAAATTCTGTCTGTGCCTCCCGGATTGTCCGCAGATCAGCAAAAAAAGAAACTTCTGGAAGGGTTTATCCATTCAGCTATCAAGATGGTATTCATAAAATCTATAATCTGAATACTGAGACAGATGTTGCCGCGTAAACAGATCAGACCCTGAGCCATTGTTCAATCTTGATGGACTACTTCTTCCACTGAGCTTCACAAGCCGCCTGACTTAGTTTAGACTGTTTGCAATTCCACCAGCAGGTGTTGGAGACATTATCAACTTGTTCCAGTTTTGGAAACAATACAGTAACTTTATAAAATGCCCAAATAGTCAGTGCAGGACTGTTTCCGCAGTTACAGAAATTTGTAGTAAAGTTAAGGTTTCCAGTAGCCTAGTCCCAGTAGTGGCTGTGCGTTTTGAAGGCCCACTGTATCTTGGACACAGGGTATGAAAGGCGGGACTCATTCCTCTCCTTTTGCTGCCTTTATCATTCCCTGGTTCGAGAAAGCTACCAATGTACATTTTTTTCAATCCTGATAGGCAAACCAGAGACATTCTGCACCATAGCCAAGCGCCTCTAACCACTCGACCTACCGCTTCTCTCAAAAAATTAAAAAGGCTGTTAAATACGGTACGAACAAAAACGACAGACAGGCCCAAACAAAGCAGTGTAGACCTAGATCGGACTGCTTCACGGAAACTGGTTCTACACTGATCACGTTCTACACTATTTGCTATTTTTTGCCAGGAACTTGACACGCCTTCATATTTGACGAACAGTATCGGAAGTATTGAAGGGTACTAATACTGTAGGTACTTATGGTATTCTCTAAAGACAGCATCTGATAAACCATGTAATATGCAAGCTGTTTCAATTAGGTGGATGATGCGGTTAGCTAATAGTTATCTTTGCACATTGCCGATAAATGACAGTTTAATGCATAGATTAGTGGGATCCCTCCTATTGAACTAATCAGTATAGTTTATGAGCAAAGTCTGCCTTTAGAGAACACCAAAGCCTTTGGAAAACCTTGTTCCGTTCCGTTCCGTTAATTATAAATATCGGTGTGGATAACTATACTTAGCGGAACGGAACGGAACAAGAAGTGTTAAACTATGAGGGCGGTCGGGGACAGCTTGATAGAAGTATATGTGCTCTTGAATGTCTGAAATCGTTCGCTCAGTAGTTTTCTTTTATATTTCAATAGTGGTCTCCCATTATAGGCATAAACAGTATTTATTAACGTTGAGCTGCATTTGAATAATACTACGATCAACACAAACTTTTGCAACCACTGGGGAAATATGTCGTCGACCAGTTAATAGCTAATAAGGAACTGCTTTGTACGGTCGCCACACTGGAAAGCAAAAGAGATACTGTTTATGGTGTCTCGCAAGCGCTAGCGAGCTCTCGGCGGTGCTCTGGCGATCGCTCGGCGGTGCTCTGGCGATCGCTAGCATTTAGAAGAAAGGCGAACGCCCACATTATATGACGCCACAAAATTTGCTTCATCAGGAAACTTACAGGTTGAATGGACTACAAATAGATTCAAGGGTGAAAATATACTGTTTTGTTTAAATTCCATTTATGAACGTTTAAATCGTATTGATAATAATAACAATAATACATATTAATAATAATCACAATAATACTATTATCATTATTATTAGATTAACAACATTTAACGTCCCTAAACTCTATAGACCATACAAAGTCGCCGACTTTGAACTGGCTACCAGTGTTATGGCTTTATTTTGTCCACAAATCACAATTTAGTCTAAATAAACCTCAAACACAGGAGTCTGCATCCCATTTTAAGAAACTCCAGATCAAAGGAGGGTTTCTAAGCGCCGGGTAGGAAACCTATCCTCTTTCAGATATTGCCTTTCTTGTGGCTAACTTCCGGACTTCGAATAAAATGCAGTGCAATCGCACAATCTCTGGATAAGGCCGTTTGTGGAACAGGTTGAGCAAAACAATTCAAAGTTACAGTGGTTCTGTGTGGTGTATGGAGCCTAGGAAATTCTTGTTCCGTTCCGTTCCGTTATTTATAAATATCTGTGTGGATAACTATACTTTGCGGAACGGAACGGAACACGAAGCTATCAGTAATTGCAGGGATACAACAAGTTCTGATAAGTTAAAACGTAATGATTTGAAGCCACAAGCTCAGCCTTATTGGAAAAAAGGGTTAATAAATCATGGTGAACCTACGACAACCATTCAATAGATCTACAAATACGGCACACATCCTGGTGCCTCTCTTTTTATCCCTTTTTTTAATTAACAGATAAGAGGAGTAAGGCTGAAATCAGTGACTGTTTTGATTGACGCTGTCAGAGAGTAGCTTTTCCCCCCTAGTAGTTTTTCCCCCCGGAAAAATGACTATGATATTTCCATAGTAGAATTTCCCACCGGAAAAATGGCTATATAGTAGAATTTCCCCCCGGAAATATGACTATATAGCCAATTTTCCCCGAGGAAAATCTACTATAGGTGTTTTTGCATAGCCGTTTTTCCCCTCTATAGTGGATTTTCCCCCCTGGTAATATGATTGCAGAAAAACACGCTACATAGTGGAATTTGCTCCTTCTCTAATCATAATAGTGAGGTGAAACAAAATACGAGTATCTGTCCGTTAAACATCGATGGATAACAGATGCTAGAACCGCATGCATGTATGTGTCCATCAGTCTGATTTTTGTTTCGGAGAAAACAGGCATACATTTCGCTTTTCCATGTTAGCCAAAAACGGCTATGAGTGTACGTGGTTGTGAGCATAAATTTGTATAATTTTGTGTTTGTACAAGCGTTCATATGTGCGTGCGCGCATCGGAGTGCCTGGACTAGTATTCGCCTTTCATGCAGGAGTCGTGGGATCGAGTCCCATCGTGACACACCTCCGATTATTATTTTCAATGTAATAAACTGCCTGCTAAATCAAACATAACTGGACAAAACACCCGTTCGTACATCTTCCTGTAAGCTTGCATGCGTATGTGTACCTATATAAATATCTGCGATGGGAAGAAATTGCACCTTGCTCAGTTCTTAATTAGTAATTATTGATTATTATAAAAATACGGTTGCTAAATTTGCATATTGATTTTTTGGAATTAATCACGTTTATTACCTTCGTCGAAAAACCGATGCATGTCTAATGCGATTAATTCCGTGAAATGTCTCTGTTCTATTACGGGCCGTTTCGTTCCGTTCCGCGAAATACCAATAGTCATACAAAATTCACTAATAGTCAATTTCCCCGTGGGGGAAAAGGGACTATGGGGGAAAAATGGCTCTATGAGGTCCGGACAATCCACTATATAGCCGTCCTTCCTATAGCCATTTTTCCGGGGGGAAAGGGGGAAAAACCACTCTCTGACAGACTCACCTCAGAACAAAAATAGTTTTGCACAACAAAACGTCTGATACCCTGCGAAAACGAAAGAATACAAAATCAAATGAGATAGGAAACAGACAAGTAATGAGACGCTCATAATCTTGGGAAAGTTCTATTCATCAATTTGTTGATTGATAATTATTATACATGTTCAACATAAAGCTTTCCAGTTATTGCGTGAAGTGAAACTTTCAACATAACGCTTTCCAGATATCGCGTGAAGTGTAACTGTGTGACTTCAAATAAAATGCTATGCAATCTTCTTACCGTTTCTGGGTAAGGCCATCTATAGGTTCTGTATATTGTATGAAGCCCAACACATTAGGCATTTCTGTTCCGTTCCGTTCCGTTAATTATAAATATCAGTGTGGACAACTATACTTTGCGGAACGGAACGGAACACGATACTATCAGTAATTGCGGGAATACATGTATAATCATTTCTGTTGTATTCATAATAGAACAATATGGAGCCAAAAGCTCAGCCTTATTTGAAATTGAAAGGAGTATGTGAACGCTAATGAAAAAAAAATCTGCATTTGTTTAAACATGGCGGCAACCACAAAACATATCTACATGTATGACAGAAACACTTGCAGGGGCATCTAATTCTTTATATATTAATGAACGACAACGAGGTCACATGCACGAAGAAATGTCTGTTTTGTTTGACGCAGGCCTATATTAAAGCAGAATTAGACTTGCACAACAAAACGTCATATACTTTGTACAATAGCAGACAAGAATTTACGGCCCAAAATGAAGGCGCGCATGATCAAAGGGGAGCTTTAACCCGTCAGATATGTCCGACTGATTGACAATGATAATACATGTAACATGTTGCGTGAAATGGTGAAATGTAAATTTAGATCTTCAAGTAAAATACAGTGCTATCATACAATCTCTGGATAATCCTGTTTATCCCTGAGGCTAGGCAAAATGTTTGTTCTGCATGTTGTTTGATGCTAAACATAATACCCCGTCACTAACGTGTGGCGGGGTATAAAAACGAAAAAGAAAAATCTAGTTCCGTTCCGTTCCGTTAATTATAAATATCTGTGTGGATAACTATACTTTGCGGAACGGAACGGAACAATGTGACGTTAGTTATTGCAGAGATACAAATATTTCTGTTGCAAGCATAGCAAAACGACAAGTAACCAATTAAACATGTAAAATTAAATACATTATAAAATTCATGGCTATTATATCTTTGGCAGGAAAGTCTATCGTAAAAAATAGTGGACAAGAATAATTACACATGGACCCCGTTGTGTACCCCTGAAGTTGTTCCGTTCCGTTCCGTTCCGTTTCGCAAAGTATAGTTAGCCATTCCAAAGGCCACAGAAACTAAAATTCTTTGTTTACCTGCACAATATATAGAGGTAGAGCAAAAATGTGATCTAAAAATAAGTTTTAATGAGGAAAATGTCATGTAAACTGTGGGCAGCTCCGTAATAATTCAATTCATGTGGGTGAGAGGCAGTCATAGCACTATGGATGGTGAGGGTTGTGCATACCATATTTCTTCAGTTAAAGGTCTTACAGGGGTTTTCCCTTCCAAAACGATCTTAAAGATTTAAATCCATCTGGTAAGACATCTTCGCAAGCCAAGGGTACCCAAAGTTGACTTAGTACTCTAGGTATATGTAAGGAACAAAATGGACCGAACAGCCTTGGTAAATGTAAGGAACAAAGTGGACTAAGTACCCTTGGCTTGCAAAAATGCTTGTAAGATAGTTCTTGATCTTTGAGATTTTTTTGAGAAATAAGATGGATGTCGATCTTATACGTAAGTAACAAAATGGACTTAGTACTCTTGGCTTGAAAGAAGCTTGTAAGATGGATCTAGATCTTTGGGATTGTATTGGAAAAGAAAAAGCCATTTTAAACTGAATTACACAAGACTGATTTAAATATTTGTGCTGTTTTTGGAAGGATAAACTGTCTTATAACCAAATAAATTTAATAGTATAAACTGTGAATTTTCATTTTCACGACTGGAGAGGGAACACTTTCATGGGAGGTAATTCTTATCAAGAAAAATCTGTCTCCCATTTCACTGAAAAACTTCTGGAAGAATTTGCTCCCCTTTAAACAGGAAATACAAAAGTTGTCAGTTGTAAAAAGGTGTAAAAAAAATATCTCTACCACCCAATGATAAATTTCTGGAACTGCCCTTGATAGTAAAAAATACCATATTTACAATAAACATTTGGACATCAGAACCTGTTAGCTGTAAGTCCTTGGCTCCCCCCTTCCAAAATTACTCCAGATACGTAAGTCTTCAGTAGTTCATCATAAAGAGGGGGTTTTCTCTTCCAAAAATAATCCTGAAAATCTAGATCCATCTTTTAAGATGGATCTAGATTTTTCAGATTGTTTAGAAATGGAACACCCTGTTCTATAACTGACTAAATGTGGTATAGCTATTCAGGCATTTCTGGCCAAATGTTCATGGTAAATATGGTGGGGCCAAGCAAATAGTTTGTTTTGCTTGTGCCAAGAGCTTAGACCTAGCACAGCCTACAGAGTCCAGCATAGATTTACTCTGACTGTATCCACTGAACTACATGACTGCAGTTCCCTGAACATCTGCAGAGGCTAAATAGCCTTTGCTTTTCCCTTTTGTCAGTCCAATTTCAGTGACCCAGATAAGGTGAGTATTTGATGACAATTCTGGGATAATTTTTCTTATCTCTTATTAAACATACCGTAATCAACCCTTTTAGTGCACATGCCCCAATAAGCGCACATCATGGGAATTTCTGAGGGACATGTTAATTTGCGCACATTTACTGGTTTATCCCCTTGACCGCCTGCACACAAGTGCTGAAAACACTATAAAAAATCTTTCAGTTGTAACTTACAATGCTTCTCCATCCTACATGACTATGAGCAGCTTATCTCTGATGCTTTAAATATTAAATTCTGATTCTTTCTGTATATAATAATTCTTTGAAATGTGCGCTTATTAGGAAGAAAGTCTACTGCAAATATTCAATGTCAGTTTGAAACTGTTAAGGGTACAGTGCACTAAAAGGGTCAAATACAGTATGTTGTGACCCCTCAATAGAACCGTCTCGTTGGGATGGTTCTAATGAGGGGTCATAATGTATGTTTTAATGGACAATTAACAGAAATTACAGTAATGACCTTAAATTTTGGGACATCAAAAATAATTAATTTTCCATTTGGGACAAATGGAAAATTAATTATTTTTAGGTGTTCCAAAACTTGAGCGCATTACGGTATCTTAGAATTATCTTCAGATACTAACCTTATCAAGACTTTTTTTTCTGTATTAAAATTTGGTTATTCAGGCCTCTCTAAGAGTCCTCGCATCACAAAATACACAAGACTACATAACACAAAAACAAATTACATGTATGTTGAGGTATATGGATGCTTTAAGCATGCACATTATGTGCAAATGTACAACAAAGATACCCGTGTAATGTAATGCCACTACGCATAAAAGCTAATTAAGACCTTCAAAGTCTGTCTGTCTGTCTGGATTTTGGCTTTGACACATACTCAACAAAAATAGAAACCAAGCATTTGAGTTACTTTACAATCTAAAATATTTCCAGTGGGCTTAAAAACACTGAAACTGCATTGAAGTAAGGTCACTTCATTGTCATAGCAACCTCTTCGAAAGCCAATGGTACTAAGTCCACTTTGTTCCTCACATAAGGATCAAAGTGGACTGAATATCCCTGGCTTCCGCAGATGTTGCTGGGGAAGCAACTTGGCCATTTCCATTTTTGAATTCATTCTCAATGGGGTCAGCTCTTAAAGAAATTTGCTACCTGGGAGCAAACTCTTTCCATTTTGGAAGGGAGTCATCCTCCAGGGAAGCAAATTAAAAGTCTCAAAAATTGTTCCCCTTTGTAAAAATGGCTAAAAAATGAACCTTACACCTTGCAAGAATAAAAATGTGACATTTCTTGTTTTGCTATTTGAATTATAATATTACCATGCCACTTTTTAGCACCTTTTATGTTATCTTTGATATTTTGTCACAAAATATTTTGACAAATGCAGACTTTAAAAGCAACTTAACTTATACATTGCCAAAGTCAAACTTTTTAAGCAGTGTACATGTATATTTACATTTGCTCAATCTGGTTTGGTCTGTCGAGTTGAATGGCAGAGTTTTAATGATAATTCCAGGATAACTTTTTTAGGGGCCGAAAATTGTAGCACTAATTTTGATTGGCTGATACCTATTAAGGGTACCCAAAAGTCGTTAACTGGCAGAAACCGTGTTGATTTTGTTTCAGCAGTAATAGTTTTCTTCTTCTTCTTTTTTTGTATTTATGGCAGAATGCACAATGGAGGTAATGCAGTAGTGAAAATTTATTTTGAAAAACTGGCAATTATGCCCCCTTTCCACACTGACTAATTTGCACATTACAAACTAGTACTTGTGTTATGCAGCATTTCACTGTAACAAGTTTAGCTGAAAAGCTTCAGTAATCAATGTAATGACTAGTTCAGCTGCTCTAGATCTAACAAAGGCAGTACAGTCTAATTAGACCTCTGATTGTATCAGGAAATTGGACTAATATTTCATACTTAGTTATTATCCCTCTACATTATGTAACCTTGCAAATATAATCTCCATTAATTGAGATGTAATGGCTATAATTTTCCTGGCTGCAAGTACAGTTGTAACCCAACTACTATTAGCAAAACCATTTAAGCCATGACAGGACAAAACCAAAACAAAGTGGCATGTGCACCCAGCAAAGATTCAGATCAGCCGCACAGTCAGATCAATCTTTGCTTTGCACTCAAAGGGCAGCTAAGAGTCTAAGCTACCTCCATGCAGAAAGTGAAGATTCTGATCAGACTGGCTGGATGCCCAGGCTGATCTTCCTTTTTGTCAGGGGCATATGCCACTTTTTGGGTTTTGTCATGTCGCGGCTCATTTAAGCTCTGTCACAGAAAATGTGCCTTGAAC
Source organism: Ctena decussata (assembly GCA_963989385.1). Classification (NCBI taxonomy): domain Eukaryota; kingdom Metazoa; phylum Mollusca; class Bivalvia; order Lucinida; family Lucinidae; genus Ctena; species Ctena decussata. Next base: position 75,343,857 of record OZ022503.1, on the reverse strand, counting down.
CAAATTCTGCTCTGAGTCCAAATAGGTGAGGCTTTACTACAGAAACTTTTTTACTGTCTCCATGAATGACATAAGTTGTGTTATGGGAAGGATGGATGGATAACTTGGCAGTTTTACATCCTTTTCAACTGTTTGTCAGTCATATCAGGATGGTATGAGGGCTCTGAACTCTTACAGGAAAGAATTTGCTTCCTCAGAGGGAGCAAATTATTTCCTGTAAGAGTGTCATCCAAAATCATGGAACAAAGTGAAGATTATCCTTCAAGTCCATTTCATTCCAAGATTTTTTTGGAGCTCTGGCTATTTGCCCCAAAATTCTATCTGGAAAGGGAGCAATTTATGACCTATCCCTATATGTGCTAAAAAGTGTCAAAAACAGATCCCTGTGGGTGGTTTCTAACATGAAAACACTGGACCTTCTCTTGTCTATACAAATCTGCCAACATTTATGGACCCTAGAGAATTGATAAGAGTAATTAATTAAACAGGAAAGAGAGGAGTTGCTTTGATTGATACAAAGAGGTGTATACAAGAATGTGCAGACCTGAAAGGGGCCATAAAACTGTTTCCACTGCAGTAAATTCTCTTTAACTGTAATTACTCTAAATATTGGGACAAAAAAGGTGAGCTGGTACACCTCCATATTTTCTGCCATTTTTACAAAGGGAAACAACTTCCCTGGATAATGAAACCCTTCAAAAAGGGGTCTACTCTTAAAGGAAAGAATTTGCTCCTACAGGACCAAATTCACTCCTTTAAGAGATCACCCAACCTTGGCTTCAAAAGTTGCCACTTAAACAGTGCAGATACAGACCAGATTGCTCTAGGAGTGGTATCTGATGCAGGTCTACACTGTTCTGTGCCACTGAAGGTATTATTTTTGTCACAAGAAAGACCAAATCAGAAATCTTTGTAAGCTCCGCAGACCCAGATGAGACTGCTGATATCAATCTGGAGCTACTATGTTTGCCAATCTTCAGCAGAAATGCTGTCAAAAAGGCCAACAACTCCATATACTTACTAATATTAGGCATTAGCAAAATTCATGTTCAAATATATACAAACGCCAGTGGAACTGATAAATGGAAAACATTGTACTTGGGAATAATTTTGGAAAATTTCCCCCATTTCTCCATCCAATCATTTGCTTCTGGAACATGTAGTTGTCCTTGCATAGATGCTTAAGAGCTCAACATGTACCATAGCAATATTTCTTGGCAGAAATGTGAGAAAGTACCCAAAAATTACATGTATAAGTATCATCAGATTTTTTTAAAATACTCCATTTTCTGTTCCTCTGCTTCAGGCCACAAACTATACTAACAACAAGAAGAGAATATTATAGTCAACAAGAAGCATATATTGAACAAGTATAGAAAGAGAGAAACTCTCAAATAATCCAACTATCAGTTAACAAAAGTTATCTGCCCTTTGGGTTTAACACACATACCTGGCAATATAACAGTCATACAACACCTGATTTAAATCTCTGTGCATAAAGAAAATTAGCATATTAAAATGTAAACAAAATCTTATGTCAATGATTATCTGAGTCTGACATTAGCAAGAGGAATATTCTGATGAGGTCACAAATCTGGCCCAGAACTCAAAATAAAGCACACGGCATGTACTTGTAAGCAGCCAATCAGTGTGCTTTATTTTGAGTTTGAGATTATTCTCAAGTTGTATAACCTCAAACCCTGGTGATGTCTCAAATTAGCCCCCTTGGTCATAACAAACTAGCACAGTAGTAAATTACAACTGATAAATTTTTATTTCTCCAGGAAAACATATGATGCAACCCCTCATCAGAACTGTCTCACTAAGATGATTCTTATAATGGGTCACAACATATGTTTTGAGGAGGAACTAACAAAAACTATTCCTGCATTGTCACCAGCTCATCTCCAGTTCGATCTGCAAAATTCTTAGAAATATGTTCAACTTAGAAATTTTGGTAAATTTTACATCATATACTGAGGTGCCTCATGCAAAAATATGCTTAAAATATTTGCGAAAAGCAATTAAACAAACGGCTCTGTGAATCTGTGCAATCTACCAGAGCCTTCTCCTTATCAAGTTATGCATATGCATATTTAAGATCTTGTATCATACCCTGTGATGTTCTGAGCACAGGACAAAAGCTCTGATCAGACTGCGAGGATGCACAGGCTGGACTGAGCCTTTGCTGGTATCATATGCCATAAGCACAATTTCTGCATGTCACAGCTCTTCTTCTTATCCAATATGAAGATGGTAGAATTAACTGGTTGGGATGTCTGAACTGCTAAAACGCAATATTTTATGCTTAATCATGTTGATAAAGTTGTAACATTTCTGCAGCCAAAAATGGGATTTCTAGCCTTATCTAAAATAAATGTACTATTGAACATGAATAAAACTGCAAATGTTATATGATGTAACAATAATTTTTGTCAAAGGGGTATTTCTTTGACCAAATATTTTTCTTCTCCTGATAACTGCCACACGAAAATATAATTAGTGGCATCATGTGAACTGGGCTATGCGTGAACAAGAATACTTGAAACAGACCACCTGCTTCATCTGGTAAGTTTTTAGGCTTTAAAACGGGGTTTTCCCCTCAAGAGAATGACCCCAAATATCAAATCAGGCATGAAATTCGGGTACAAGATGGGTTTTCCTCTTCAGAAAACAATCCCAAAATCTGGATCAGTCTTATGATCTTGATTTTTGGGGTTATTTTGGCCAAGAAAAACCTCTGTCTTATAACACAGGGTAGAATCGATTCCGCTAATTTTCGCTTCCTGCAGAGACTGTACATCATATTTGGCTTCTGCCGAGACTGTCTGCGATCTCTTGCTTCCTGCCGAGACTTCTGTACATGATAAATGGCTTCCTGCCGAGACTGTCCGAGTGACTCTGCTTCCTGCCGAGAGCCTAGGCAGGAAGCAGAATCACGCGGACAGTCTCTGCAGGAAGCCATTTATCATGTACAGAAGTCTCGGCAGGAAGCAAGAGATCGCAGACAGTCTCGGCAGAAGCCAAATATGATGTACAGTCTCTGCAGGAAGCGAAAATTAGCAAAATCGATTATACCCTGTGTATAACCAAAGACTGTTTGCAAGAACAAAGATACATGTAGAATCAAACCATGAAGATGCAAAGGTTGTTCTCTGACTTCAGTATTCACCCCTTTCACATGAAGCCTCTTATTTCCTGATACCGGTAACCTTCATTTTGGGGACATTTTTATTCATTTAGAATGAATCTTTATCATTTCATGATATCTTTTATGGCATACTTTGTTCAAATAGCACAAAAAAGCTTTAATTTTTAGCTGTACATCAAAAGCACCTTCTGTTAATGTAAATAATTGTCAGTAAAAATCTGTAACATATCTAGCATATGAATAAAACAAATGTTATACATGTATATGATATAATTCAACTGTTATTCCTAACATTTAAAGCAATTCTAAGTCTATATAAGGCAGTAGCTGGGCAATTTCTCAGCCATGTCATGTGAGATTAGCCCTTATACCTTACGCACACAGCTAAGCCAAAATGCCAAGCAAAGTTTGATTCTCATAACACAATCAACAAAATGTATATATTCAGACTGATCAGCGTATTCCATAACCTGATCAGCCTTTCCCAAATTCCCAGTTTTAATATACACAGGATAAGGCACTTAGTCTCACCACATGGCCAAAAATATTGCCATACAAAGCTTTTCAAGCATACAGTGCAAATGCAAAGCCTAAAATATTGCAAATCATGATGCTCATTAGTATGGTACATAATAATGGTTCTTTTCCACCTTTTTTCTTTTCATTTTCTGCCATAAAGCCCATCATATATATGATATATCCTGCCATTTCAGACTTTAAGGTGTAAGGGCACTTTTCAGAGCTTTTTTGCCATTTTTACAAAGGGAGACAACCTCTACGACTTCATGTTTGGTTCCCTGGACCAGATTCTATTCTCATTAAAGAAACAGAAATGGCAGGCAAAAACGAAAATGGCAAGAGTCACTTCCCCTGAAAGCGAGCCAAAAAGCAAACCAATTCAGTGAATTCACCATAAATGGGAATAGTAATTCAAATCCCTTACCCAACATAAATGAAAGGATGCAAAGGGAAACAACAGATAATGTCAGAGCTCCAGATGAGGAAGTAATTAATAAGGTCAAGTCAGGTAAATTTGGACAGGGGTAAATTCGGATAGTGACATTGTTTCTTTTAAATGTCAGTTGTTTGGAATTAAAACAAAATTAACTGGGCAAACATAGAAATTCCAGATGAGACGGCTCATTATGAGCTGTTTCATCAGGGTTTTCACTGTTTGCAATGGTATGTCCGAATTTACCCGCTGTCTGAAGTTACCCAACTCTACCCTAGAAGTCTGTGACAGTTTTTATTATTTTTCTTGTGACTCCTCTTTCTTATTAAGGATCTTGAAATATCCTCATAACGCCTCTCTTATCTGAAGCACGACCATATCAAAAAAAAAAAAAAAAATTTTTACTGCAACTCAGTGCAATTTTTCAAACAAAACAATATATTCAGGTAGATGATGTTATCATAAAGCTGGTAACTTCTCTGGAGATTCAGCCATATCAAAAAAGGGATCAGAAGATCTTGACATTCTAACATTTTCAAATACTGGAGTCAGTATGTAAGGTGAACAAATGTACCTCCAAGGGAGGTCACTTTAAGCAGAAGCTTTTTAGCACTTAGGGATCTCTCTGTTTTTTTCTGAATCCATACATAGGGGCCCGGGGCGTTTTTTGGTTGGTTTGTGACACATATTGAGCGAAAAAAAGGATATATGGTTAAAATACATTTTAACCATATATACTTTTTTTTGCTAAAGATGTGTCACAAATCAACCAAAAAATGCGCCGGGCCCCTATGAATCCATATACTGTAAGATCTCATGATCCCTTCTTTGAAAAGGCTAAGTAACAATTTTGCAATAAGACTGACATTTTCCCTATTTAGGATAACCACTAATATCTAAATCAGATTGTGTAACTGTGCCATAAGATAGATTTTCCCTCCAAAACAACCCAAAAATCTAGATCTGTCTTATAAGACAGATCTAGATTTTAGGACTGTTTTGGAGGAAAAAGTCTAATAATCGAATGAAGTAGTAAGTTGTTACTCGAAGCTTGTAAGCTATGGTGAGGTAGCATGGTTCATTACTGACTTTTGAAGCCGTTAAAATAACAAAGAAAAAATCTACAGAGGCCACAGGCCACGCACACAAACATACATTATACTGGCTATAGCTGCACAGACTGGTCACTGGTTGGAAACTGTTCACTATCACACCATCGTTTCTCTCATCTTTACACAAACAAACAGCAAAGCATTTCTTTCCACTTAAAAACATAAGTTGTACCCTCTTGATTAAAACTCAATCAAAGGTGTGTTTTTTTTCTAATGAAAAAAAAAAATCCCCCCCCCCCCCCCCCCCCCCAATGCATATCTATAGATGTTTTGACCCCTTATTAAAATCATTTTACCAAGCTGTTTCTGGACAAGTGCCGATATGATAGGTTTAAGCAAATAGTGTAAGACCCCATAGGATTGCTGAGAGGATCAGTTTAATCAGGGTCTAAACTGTTTACCTTTTAGAGGCAATACTGAACTGAAAAACAAACAGTTTAACTTATAGGACAGTTATTGTATTGTACCATAGGTGTTCCAATGATTAGATTTTTATGGTAAGATTTATATGCACCACAAGTAATGAAGAGAGACTTGCCAAGAATTAAGTGGGGTTCTCTCCCCCACCCCCACCTCCTCTCTTCCTCACCTCATTAGTGACTTTCTATACCCATTAGGGCTGATAAAAGAGCTGACTTTCAAGCAAGCACTTATGGCAAGCAGCTGTGTATTGGGGAATAGACAGTGACCATTACACTATTATCTTGTTTACTAAGTCACTTGACCAATAGGTTATATAATCATTCTAGATTACACCCCCATACACAGCTGGCCAGCTGCCAACTGACCAAGTTATTACCTTGAAGCCTGAAGGTTCACAAAATACACATTGATCAAGGCTATCAATGACTGAGTTAGTTTAGCACAAATGTACCTTTTTACCTGTTTCCTATTAACCACTCCTAAAATAAACATAAAGGGGGCAAAGAATGGGAATTCTTAGAAATGCCACCAAGAGCTCACTTAAAAATCACTTTAAAATCCCAAAAACTGTATAAAAAGCAGCCGAATCACTAGTGTGCTTTCAAGGTCATAAACTGGACACTGAGTCATTGTGTGAGAGTATAGCTAGTCATACAGACCACTTGAATCTGGCCACATTTGAAAGTAAAAACTTGTTAAATGGACCTGAAATGATGTGTAATTACCAGAACTTCAGATGCAGGCAGGGCTCTAGATAAGGTTGACTTTTGAGGATAATTTAGAGATGATTTCATATTTCTCACTGGAAACATTTGGCGTGACTGTCTCAGCAAGACGCTTCTATAGAGGGTCACAGCATATGCTTTTATAAAAAAATAAGGCAAATTATCCCTAAATTATCTATGCTATCCCTTCTAATCTGGTACACTGTACAGATGTGTTTGTATGCTCTGTTCAGTCTCAATCAAAAAGTACCATATTTATTAGGATTTAAAGGGGGTTTGGGGGTGGGGGGGGGGGGGGGGGGAAGAGAGAGAGTGTTTCCCTTCCAAAACAAAACCAAAGTCAAGTAGATCCATCAAACATTTTGATGAAAAAGTATGCAAACTTAACATCAAAATTCTCTATTACCTGCAGCCCTAAAGTAAATGGAGATAACCAATTCATGGTGGTCACTCTGACCTAGTGGAGTTTACAACTAAATACTCTGACCTTGAGTTATTTTAATGCACAGTAACACAAGCTCCTCTATTGGTGGAAACTGGAAGTCTTCACTCAGATTTGTACATGTACATACTATGAGTTCTCAAGGGTTTCCACTGCTGACCTTGACTGAATAAAATATTAATCAGAACACCTATTCAACTCCTATTCAAAACTGAAAGCTATATAATTTTCACATGCATATCTGAATGTGGAGATATCTATTCATATTTGGAAATGACCCCAACAGTTTAAGGGTCAGGTCAACTCAGGTCTTTCTGGGTTTAACAAACATTCAAATGATGTGTGTATGAAATTATCCCAAAGTATAGTATTTCAACTGTGACTGTAAATATATGGAAATTGCCAAAGTTCGTGAACTTTAATTCATTCATGATGAACACCAAATCAAAGAACCTGCATGCCAAATAAATGGAACAAGGTTAAAAAGAAAGTTACATACAAACTGTTTACTTTCTCACAGTTTCATGGTTTGCTTGGCCTTTTGTCACTGTGGATGTGAAGATTTTATGCCCAAGTTGCCAAAGTACAACCATTATTCCTTTAAAATCGTTTTCAGCATTTTTCACAACTACATTAATAACTAGCTTCATGATATGCAGCTAATATAAAATTTTCCCAACAATACCCAGCTATACCAAAGATTTAAACAATGTTGTTAAATAGTTCAGCAGTCACTAAAAATAGAAAGATGAGGTCTGCTGACAACCAGATGTCACCAGACTTTTTTGGCAAAAAAATGTCTGCTGACAACCGGTTGTCACCAGACTTTCTGGACCAAAAATGTCTGCTTTTTGAAGACTAAAGCAACATAACGGTACTGAAATCAAGATGCTGACTATAACAGTGAAAAACACACACATGCTTCTCTTACTGATTATAGTATAAACACTAAATATTAGCACACAGTTTACCAGTGTAGACCCAGAACACACACTGTTAGCAAACGGTCTTGTTATGTTACCCGGACATTTAAACCTAGATGGACAGGTCCACAGACCACTTGAGATGTCCAAATATTTATAAGTGGTAAACATGCCAACTTTTAAACATATATATGCATATGAGCACTTTGATTTATATAATAGATGAATGGAACAAGGGAAAAAATGCTTTGTTGGTTGCTTGCAACTTTCACTTCCATCATTCACTCTTAGATTTCCAACCAATAAATATAGTATCAATGACTAATTTGCTACTTTAACAGAGGTCCAGAAAACTTCATAAGGTGGGATTTTTATGACAATTTTAAGATAGACAAGGAGGAGTAACACGGATAATTTTCCCTATTTTTCCACAAAACATACATAGTAACCCCTCATTAGAACCCTCTCACCCAGAGGATTCAAAGAAGGGTCACAATGTAGTTTTCATTGAGAAAAATTATCTCTGAATTAACCCTGTTACCCCTTCTTGTTAACTTGAGCTCTGAATTTCTATTAATTCTACATAAAACATGTATTTTGACCCCACATTAGAATCACCTCCTCAAGGCGATTCTAATGGTAGTGGCCAAAAACATTAATTTGATGTGGGAATCAATATCTCAGAATTCTCCTGAAAACCCCACCAAATCTGGAGTAGGACCTCTGATATACATAGAACATAGAAAAAAAAAGCTATGCTAGCTATTTACTGTCCCTGAGCTTCAAACATGCCTTTGGCAGAACAAAATTAAATTAAAACAGGTACACCTGAGTCAAGACCTGAGCGGTGAGGCAGAAGCGAGTCCTTACAGGACAAAAAGCATTTAGAATACTTGTATGCGATTATTACCAAAATCAACAACAATAACATGACCTTCAGGCGAAACACAAATACCAGAGGGCCTATCAAGCTGCCCAGGTCCTGAGCCTGGGACTCCAAATTTACACAAAAAGTTGCCATTGGGCTGGAATATTTGAATTCTATGGTTTCGGGAGTCTGCAACAATAATATTACCTTCCTGGTCTACCACGACACCTTGGGGTCGTAAGAACTGGCCATTTCCACTACCTTCTGAGCCTAGAAATCTTGCAGCTTGGAAATCAGGATTGATCACCAGAAGTCGATGATTGTTAAAGTCTGTAACGACCATGTGACCCTCATTGTTAAAACACACACCACGTGGGGAGTCAAAATGCTTCCATAATGAGCCCTCAAATCCATACTTATTCAAAAACTGTCCATCTCCAGTGAACAACTGCACACGATGATTTCTTGTGTCTGACACAAGAATCTTGCCTTCATTGCTGACTGCAACATCCCATGGATAATTGAACTGACCATTTTTATTTCCCTTGTCACCAAATTTTAGTAAGAATGTTCCATCCAATGTGAATACCTGAATACGGTGGTTGTCTTTATCTGCTACTACTACACGTCCTTGGTTGTCAGAAGCAACGCCAGCAGGCCGATCAAACTCTCCTTTTCTTGTTCCTGCTGTTCCAAATTTATGGTGGAAAGTACCATCTGGATGGAATACCTGAATACGATTATTACTTCTGTCAGCCAAAAGAAGAAAGCCATCTCTGTGGTAACAAATTCCCCATGGTCTACACAGCCTTCCTTCCTCTTCTCCTTCCCCACCAAACTGATATATCAACTGTCCAATATTAGAGTAATTCCTACCACTTCTAACACTTACAGCAAATGGACTTTCATGTATATGCTTTCCATTTATCATCAGTGAAATAATATGCTGACCTTCCATTTGTGGCCTGTATGTAACTGTGTATGTTCCATTTTGTCTATCTAACACTTCAGTGCGATACAATGCACCTTCAGGACTTTGGATGATGCATTCAACAGGATCACCACCTACACCATGCAGCTCGCCATGATGATCTTTCGCTTGTACCACAAACATAGCAACTTTTCCCTTTAATGCTCGTTTTAATCCATCTCCCACTGCTATACAGTTTGGTGCATATGCACTGCTACTGATAAATCCCATTTTACTGATAGCATTATGAAGAGCTGTATCTGGAGGTGTGAACAATATATTATCATCTTCATGTGGTTGCAAATGTCCACGCAAACTTCTAACATTCTGCATTTCTATCACCATTTTTTCTTTGGTTTTCAGAATGTCTATGTCTCTACCCGTATTCAAAACAGTTTCAACGTTCTCAACTGTTCTAACTAGTGACGATAATCCCTGCTTCAAAGTATCAACTTGCATGTGTAATGCTTTTCCCTTCACTTGTCGAATTCTTTCAACCCTTCGCAGTAGTTCTCTTTCCCTTTCTTCAAGAGCTGCCATATATCTGTGAGTAATACTTCGTACTTCAGTGGCAACTGCTTGAGATTTATGCTCCACTCGCTCAGCCATACCCTGAGTTAACTGCACGCTTTCTTCAATAGCTTTGATTCCAACTTTTGCATCAGATAGTAATTTCATAGTTACTGCTTTGGAGTTGTCGATTGCATCTTGGAGGTAGATAAAATTATGGCCAATATGCTCAGTCATAGTGCATTCTCTACATATTGGTACTACACATGAATCACAAAACAATCTAAGAATTTCATGTTCATGTTTCTCACATGGTGTTTGCTGTCTATCTCCTGGTATTGACGACATGCCTGGGGATCCTAGTGGGGTGACTGACGTAAAATTCTGTGAATTATAACCTCTGTTGCCGAAACGTTCAATGAAATGATCTTTAGTGAGTCGAACTCTCTGATGTGCTTTGACACAATTATCACAAAGGTACTCGCTACAGACCTTGCAAACGGAAGATGCTTTACTTCCCTCATCACAGGAATTGCACCATCGCGGTGGACCCTCCAATTCACCATTTTCAAAGTCATCCTGTGATACCATTACGTCCAAGATATTTGATATAAAAATATTGGAGGGGAGGCTCTCTACACCAACAGAATTTAGTGACACTGGCTGTCTGCATGTTGGACATGCCAACTGACCATTTCTGCTGGCTTGATACAACTCTTCCAGGCATCTTTTACAGAAGGAGTGCAAACAAGGAAGAACTCGAGGATCTTCGAAAGTCTGTCGACATAATGTGCAGGCTAGCTGCTCCCCGATCGGATCCGATAAACTGGCCATTTACGAGAGTCATGAGGTAGTTTGGTATCGTAAACAATTGGCTGTGTAGTTCACATGGTTAGTGTGTGGGTCATGACCAGTCAACCTGACACAAACTGCACCTGTTTACCCAGGCGCTTACAATCTGTCCTTGGTGATACGCAAAAAGTTACCTTGTTATTCACACGTTGATATTCCTGAGAAAAAAAGCACTCCGCGTGTAGCACAATAGTTACATTCTCTAACTGAGTTTAGTTGTAAGCTAAGTCAAGTTCCAGGTCCTAAGAAATTCACAGAAAATGTCGGAAAGCCAAACTTCAGATCCACAAACAGTCGCCATCTTGCAGCTTCTGACGTGAGGAGGAGTAAACTGCACTACGATAAGTCTGTCAATTAAAGGATTGACCAATCAGAACGCGTGACACTAACCGCTTGGCCTAGAGCCAAGTCAACAAAAATGTAAACAGTGTAGGCCTCCAATACACAAGTTATGTAATCAAGTACACATAGCTGACCAATATACCAAAGCATTAAACGCACTACTTAAAGGGAATTCTTACTGAAATTGTAGGCTTTTTATCATTCATATCTCTAGCTACGACACTTGTGACTCTCAAGGTGGATCATTCATTCATGAACTACAGTAGTAATTCATTCACGTGGCCAGAACTCGGTCAAGCGAAACAAACAACCAATACACAATTTTTAATATCCGTGTCAAGCAACACTGAGCTTATTGATAGCTCTCTGTGACATGAAGTGATACGCATCGCCGAACAGTACTACTGTTGAGTGGCAAACTGCACATCCTGACCAGACAACACATGCACAACTTGCGGCTGAAATGCCATGCAGCCAGTGAGGATGCGTCAGTAAAAAGACGATTTTTACTAAAAACATCAGCACACTGTGCATGTTCGAAACGCATATTCTGCTTGGAAGGCAGGGGATAGCATGTGAATGTGCGCATCTTTTATAGTTATATTCTTTCATAAAATCTGTTTCATTAGGAGAGTATGATCCTCCAAAATTATTTTAGGTTTAACCCACTGAAACATGTCCGCGTGCTGGAAGGTTCGTTTTCCAGGGTCTTCTTGACGAGACCGCGGACATACGTATGTGTGAATTGTACGCACCATTGCGGTGTTTTTTAAAAGAGATGCCACCGCTGCATATGACCTGAACAGCAGGTGCTACATTTTTCAACGAATCTGCAAAGGAAGTCAATCGATGGAATTTCAGGTGGCCAAACTGCTCCAGTTCAGCTAGACCACAAAAGTAGGTGACAATGACCCAGTTTCACGAAATTCGACATCACGTTAAATTTTCAAGGTCAGCCCTGTATCTCAGCTCCCACGAACCTGGGGCATTTCAAAATAAATGCGCATCAGCCCGCTCCAGATCACCTCCCAAAATCTAGGTCACGTTGACCTTCTTTAGCGAATATCAACAAACTGAAACATCGTGTCCATCTCAGCTTCCACACAAACTTGATCAGTGCGGAATGCACCAAAACAACTGAAAGGGTTACCTCATACAAATACTTCCCACAAAGACACCATAGGTGACTGTTTGCTATACTTTCATTTTCAAATTTCGGGGTCAACCCTTACCTCAGATGCTATGCATCAGGCTTTTCAATTTCATCAAAGCATGTATTAAACCGCTGCAGTTCCCTTCTACAAATCTAGGTCACGGTGATATACTTTCACCAAAGTCGAGGTTCGCTCTATCAAGCCTGAGGCCTTTCCAACTTTATCAGTGCATGCATCAAGCTACTCTAGGTCACTTTCCACAAATCTAGTCAGGCAAAAATCGACACCATTTCTTTTATCTTTTTAGATTAGCCCTGCATCTTAGATTCTACAAGACAGACTTTTCAAACTTCACCAATGTTTCAATTTTGTTGTACAACAGAGTATGACGGCTCTGCCTATACTGCAAAAAGCTTATACCTGCACAATAGAAGCTTCACTTTTTAACGTATCTTCTTGAAACTTATACAGAATATTGGAGACTACTCTCTGGGCCTTGAGCATGTTTAAATTCGACCAAAATTAGACGGTTCACTATGTACAAAATTTCGGGTTCTTTAAATTACTATTGGCTAAAAATCTTTTAACCATGCTAGAAGCTACGCCCCCCCCCCCCCCCCCCCCCAACCCAACGGATTGGGAATTTTATAAGATGGAAAGGCTCCATCGTCCAAATATCTGTGTGGCCTCGTGGCCAATTTCAACCAAACCATGATTCCTTAGTATAGGTTAGAGGCTATGAAGAGAGCCTCTAACCGGCTTAGTGTTTGCCCCAGATAATTAACTGATCCTGGTCTGCCCTGTTTTCCAACATCTTTCAGATAATCTTTGTTTCAGAGATATTTTGGGTTTTAAAAAAAAATAAAAAAAAAGAATTAGTGTTTGCCCCAGATAATGAACCAATCAGATCACCCGAATTTTCAAATTTTCAATAGATTTATTGGTGTAGACTCATCACTTATCCATGAAGAGAGTCTTCACCAATAAATCTACTGAAGACTTGAAAATTCAAGTGATCAGAAATGTACAGTCTTCTGTGGCTTGTCACGTCTAAAAATAGCTTCAACATGACAGGTCAAATTTGATTTAGAAGTTAATGTAGATTTCTCGAATGAGGGTTTTTTCTTCTCATTACAGAGGGACAGATGAAGGGAGTATTTGGCAGTATTCTCCATAAAAATATATTTTATGGTTACTCCTTAGAACCACCTCGACGAGGCGGTTCTATGGCAAACCATAACATTATTTTTAAAATAAACATATAATACTGTAAAAACATGTGGATACTTATTAGAATCGCCTCGACGAGGCAGTTCTGTAGGTACCCACAGCATTGTTTTAAAGCATGTTGTAAATATTTGTTAGAATTGCCTCGAAAAGGCAGTTCTAATGAATATCCACAACATATGTTTTTCATGGAGAAATAAAAATAATTCCAAACTATCACAAAATACTCCTCTTAATATGTTCCTCCGTAATAAGATGCATCTCGTAACACAAATCAAATAACTACAATTTGTGTAAAGAGATGAAAATAATCCTCATTCAACAAAGGAAAATCAGAGTGACCTGCCATGTTTGAGCTCCAAAAACTGAATGGATGGGAATGTGCAAAGTCATCTGAACACAAATCATAAATTACTATATGCTCCAGCCTATGGAATGTCCCTTGAGCCAAGGATCAGATAAATTTGTTATGGTTATTTGTTAACTAGCCTCTAATAGCATAAGAAAACAAAAAGCTCAAATACAGCTTGTAAAATTTCTAGCATCAAACAGTTTGACCACTGTTTGGCAGCAGGCTGCCACTTAAGCAACAGTTACAGCTGCTTATCAGCCATCTATGTAAACAGACAATTTCATGCTGAAAAGTTCACCAGAATTTGAACTTGTAGGCTGTGGACAAAAGTGAAATGACAGCATGACACTCACTCTAGAAGCAGTATTCTAATTATGCTCCTCCTCTCCAAGCTAAATGACAGCATGACAAAAAATTTAAAAGCAGTATTCTAATTAAGCCCCTCCTCTCCAAGCTATTTTGGGACTGTCATGATATTGCATCATGTTTTGAGGTTGCATCATTACTATAATCAAAGTACATTGGAGAGTGGTCATTTTGGGATTTTTTTTTCAGTATTTTTATTTTTTTTTAAACACTAATGATCTCTCAAAAAATTTATCTGAAAGATTTTGGAAAACAGGACAGACCAGGATCAGTTTATTATCTGGGGCAAACACTAAGCCGGTTAGAGGCTATGAAGAGAAATCTTCGCAATTAAGAACCTTTCGCTCGCTACGCTCGCTTCAGGTTCTTAATTGCGAAGATTTCTCTTCATAGCCTCTAACCTATACATAGTAATGATAAATAAAAAAATCCCAAAATGACCACTCTCCAATGTACTTTGATTATAGTAATGATGCAATGTCAAAACATGATGCAATATCATGACAGTCCCAAAATAGCTTGGCGAGGAGGGGCTTAATTAGAATACTGCTTTTAAAGCTTTTGCCATGCTTTCATTTAGCTTGGAGAGGAGGAGCATAATTAGAATACTGTTTCTAGAGTGAGTGTCATGCTGTCATTTATAATTTGTGTTCATGTTCAGATGACTTTGCTCATTCCCATTCATTCAGTTTTTGGAGCTCGAACATGGCTGGTCACTTTGATTTTTAGCTCACCTGGCCCGAAGGGCCATAGTGAGCTATTGTCATACCAATGCGTCCGGCGTGCGTCGTGCGTCGTCACGGAATTTGTCCGTCAACACCTAAAAACAAATATTCAAACATCTTCTGTAAAACTACTGGTCCCATGGTTCTCAAATTTCACATGGAGCATGACCTGACTCCAGGGTCTTAGAATTGTAAAATTGGGTCAGGTTGAAAATCCAAGATGGCCGCCGTTACTAAAAATAGCAAAAACAACAAAATAAACTTCTTCTCCAGAACCACTGGGTATATTTGTCTGAATTTTGGCATGGAACATCAGTGAAACCTTGGTATTCAAAATTGTAAAAATGAAAAAAATCTGTAGCGGAGTTTTGTCACAGTGACCTACTTTCTGTTTACGTGTGTAATTTTGCTCAAATGCCAATGTCAAAAAATGACCTATTTAAACAACTTCAAACAACTTCTTCTCTAAAACCACTGAGCCCATGGATCTCAAATTTCACATGGAGCATGACCAGACTGCAGGGTTTCAAAATTATAAAATTGGGTCAGGTCAAGAATCCAAGATGGCTGCTGTTACTAAAAATAGCAAAAACAACAAAATCAACTTCTTCTCCAGAACCAGTTGGTATATTTGGTTGAAAGTTTGCATGGAACATAAGTGGGACCTTGGTATTAAAAATTATAAAAATAAAAAAAATCTATCGCGGAATTAGGTCACAGTGACCTACTTAGCGTTTACAAGGCTGATTTTGCTCAAATGTCAATATCTAAAGAAAATGCAACCAATTCTGACCAGATTTGGTCAGAATTGGTTCTTGAATGGAATATAGCACAAACATAAAAATAGCCATCAGAGGAGATGGCAAATCCCCCGACCGAAGACCCCCATGGGCCTTGGTAAAAAGGGTGCACTTCAAAACACATATTAGTAATATATTGTCATTCTTTTATGCTTCTGATTGACATTATCTATTAACAGATGCATGATTATCTAACACTCAGACTAAAACAGTATGCTTGACTGCTAAAAAGAGGTAATATCTCAAACAGCCACCATATACACAAGTGTATAGCATACTATACATTCAACTTTCAAAATGTGTGAATCACTTCTAAAGTACAAGCCCTACAAACCTAATTTTGAGCTCTCTAGTAAGTGAATTTGGACAAAGAATCCAAATCCGGGCTTTTTTTTTTTTGGGGGGGGGGGGGGGGGGGGGGGGGGGGGAAGCAGGATGTAGAGGGGTCAGAGAGAGTTAGGAACACTGATAAGATATCACAGCATGATCATCGATATTCTAAAAGGTACAAGGTTATTCAAATTCTGGAGCAGGCCAGGGTTATACAGATATGGAGCAGAGACTCAAACAGCAGCTCAAACTACCAAGGGGAAATAACTCACAAAGCATGAAAGCAAGAGTTATCATTCATGTATGAGACAAATTGTCATGACCTGTTCTGCATATCTGTGAAGTATCATGAAAATATTTCAAAAGGTATTCAAGCTATGGGGCAGACACCTAACATCATCAAAGGGAAATAACTCCAAAAGTAAGAAAGCAACAGTTGTCATTCTTGTTCGCGACACATCAACATGACCTGTTCTACATCTCTGTGAAGTATCATGAAAATATTCCAAACGGTATTAAAGTTATAGAGCGGACACGAAATCACACCTAAAACCTTCAAGGGGAAATAACTCAAAAAGTAAGAAAGCAAGAGTTGTCATTCTTGTTTGTGACACATCGTCATGACCTGTTCTACATATCTGTGAAGTATCATGAAAATATTCCAAAAGGTATTCAAGTTATAGAGCGGACACGAAATCACACCTAAAATGATCAAGGGGAAATAACTCAAAAAGTAAGAAAGCAAGAGTTGTCATTCTTGTTTGCGACACATCGTCATGACCTGTTCTACATATCTGTGAAGTATCATGAGAATATTCCAAAGGGTATTCAAGTTATAGAGCGGACACGAATCTGCCAAAATATCGCACTTAAAACTATCAAGGGGAAATAACTCAAAAAGTAAGAAAGCAAGAAGTGTCATTCTTGTTCGCGACACATCGTCATGACCTGTTCAACATTTCTGTGAAGTATCATGAAAATATTCCAAAGGGTATTCAAGTTACAGAGCGGACACGAATCTGCCAAAAAATCACCAAAGGGGAGATAACTCAAAAAGTACAATAGCAACAGTTACCATTCTTGTTCGCGACACATCGTCATGACCTGTTCTACATAACTGTGAAGTATCATGAAAATATTCCAAAGGGTATTCAAGATATAGAGCGGACAAGAAAGTGTTTACGGACGGACGGACAGACGGACAGACGGACGGACGGACGGACGGACGCCAGGCTCATCGCTATATCCCCCGAACCTTTCGGTCGGGGGATAAAAATGACAATTACTCAAGAACCCTTGAATGGAATTGGACCAATTTTGTGTCAGAATGTTCCTTGTATGAAGCCGTTTCGATTAATTGCAATTTGGCATTCCAAGATGGTCGCCATCTGGTGTTACTAAAAATAGCACAAACATAAAAATGACAATTACTCAAGAACCCTTGAATGGAATTGGACCAATTTTGTGTCAGAATGTTCCTTGCATGAAGTCGTTTTGATTAATTGCAATTTGGCATTCCAAGATGGCCGCCATCTGCCGTTACTAAAAATAGCACAAAACATGAAAATGACAATATCTCAGTAACCGCTGAATGGATTTCGACGAAATGTGTGTCAAAATGATTCTTGCATTGAGATGTTTCAAAAATATCTAACTGTAGACCATTCATATTGGCCTCTGTTACTAAAAATAGAAAAATGTGAAAATTAGAAAATCTCAATGGAGTTGGATTAATTTTGTGTCAGAATGGTCCTTTCGATTTTTCGCGTTTTGGCATTCCAAGATGGCCGCCATTTGCCGTTACTAAAAATAGCACAAAACATGAAAATGACAATATCTCAGTAACCGCTGAATGGATTTTGACGAAATTTGTGTCAAAATGATTCTTGCATTGAGATGTTTCAAAAATATCTAACTGTAAGACCAGTCATATTGGCCTCTGTTACTAAAAATAGAAAAATGTGAAAATCAGAAAATCTCAATGGAATTGGACCAAATTTGTGTCAAAATGGTCCTTGCATGAAGGCCATCTGCCGTTACTAAAAATAGCACAAAACATGAAACTGGCAATATCTCAGTAACCCCTGAATGGATTTTGATGAAATTTGTGGCAAAATGATTCTTGCATTGAGGTGTTTCAAAAGTAAATATATAAAGACCAGGCAAGTTGGCCTCTGTTACTAAAAGTAGCAAAATGTGAAAATGAGAAATTTTCAGTGGAATTGGACCAATTTTGTATCAGAATGGTTCCGTTGCACAATAGCCAGGTGAGCGATATCAGGCCCATTTGGGCCTCTTGTCCTTTGTTGAATGAGGATTCTTTTCTTCTCATTACACAAATCATAGTTATTTGATTTGTGTTACGAGATGCATCTTATTACAGAGGAACATATAAGAGGAGTATTTTGTGATAATTTGGGATTATTTTTATTTCTCCATGAAAAACGTATGTTGTGGATATTCATTAGAACTGCCTTTTCGAGGCAATTCTAACTAATATCTACAACATGCTTTAAAACAATGCTGTGGGTATACAAAGAACTGCCTCATCGAGGAGATTCTAATAAGTATCCACATGTTTTTACAATATGTGTTTATTTTAAAAATGTTATGGATAGCCATAGAACCGCCTCGTCGAGGTGGTTCTAATGAGTAACCATAAAATACTTTTTATGGAGAATACTGCCAAATACTCCCCTTCATCTGTTCCTCGGTAATGAGAAAAAAACGCTCATTCGAGAAATCTACATTAACTTCTAAATCAATTTGACCTGTCATGTTGAAGCTAATTTTGGACGTGACAAGCCACAGAAGACTGTACATTTCTGATCACTTGAATTTTCAAGTCTTCAGTAGATTTATTGGTGAAGACTCTCTTCATGGATAAGTGATGAGTCTACACCAATAAATCTATTGAAAATTTGAAAATTCGGGTGATCTGATTGGTTTATTATCTGGGGCAAACACTAAGGAAGGGAATTAACTGCATACTCTTTTGGGGCAGACTAATGCATAATTGGTTGCCCTTATACCTTGAGCCGGATTGGACCGAGCCACGAGCTCTTGAGATTTCCCATTAACTTATGCAGTGGACAAAATCTTGAGCACATATGCTAAGCTACCATTTTCAGGCATCTTGTTGAAAGTTTATAATATTACCGTATTAATTGATGAGACCTCAGACAAATACGAGTTTTAGCGCTAATGACATATTTACTACTGAGTTCTGGCAGCCATTCGCTCCGACTATGAAGATTTTCATCCGTGTTACAGAGTTATGTCCCCTAATCAGAGCCATTCGCCCGACTATGAAGATTTTCGCCCGTGTTAATGAAACTCAATTTGATAGTGACTGGTATCTTTAGTTGGGTTTTAACGGCTCTTTGATTGATTGACATATGCACTTATCATACTGAGCACGGACAGCGAACAGATACTTAGATCATACAGAGCATGGATAAATGGCAGATGCAGTAACCATACAGAGCATGCACTGTTTGACAGATGTACTGATAATCTGAGCATGAGTTAATGACAGATGCTCTGATGATACTGAGCATGGGTATTTGATAGATGAACTGATCATTTTCAGCATGGGTTGTAAACAGATGCTCTTATCATACAGAGCATGGGTAGTAGACATGTGCAGTCATCATACTTAGCAAGCATTGTTGACAGATGCACTTATCATAATGAGCATATGCTCAGGTAACAGATGCACTAGTCATACTGGGAATGCACAGTTGATAGATGCACTGACTACACTGAGCTTGCATCATTGACAGATGCACTGATCATACTTAGCATTGCTATTTGACAGACGCTCTCATCATACTGAACATGGTTAGCTGACAGATGCACTGATCATATTGAGCATGGGAAGTTGACAGATGCACTTATCATACTGAGTGAGCATGGACTGCAAACGGATTCTTTGATCATTATTAAGCATGGATAGTTGACAGATGCAGTTATCATACTGAGCATGTATAGTATACGGATGTTCTAATCTTACAAAGCATACATACTTGATAGATGCACTGACTATACTGGACATGCATACGTGATAAATGCAGTGATTATACTTTGCATGGGTTAATGACAGATGCAGTATTGATACTGAGCATGCGTGGTTGACAAATGTACTGATCAAACTGAGCATGGTTAAAGGCAGATGCTATGATCATACTGAGCAAGGAGAGTTGACAGGTGCATTGATCATTTTCAGCACAGGTTATTAGCAGATGCTTTCATCATACAGAGCACGGGTAGTAGACAGGTGCAGTCTTCATATGTAGCATGCACATTTGACAGATGCACTTATCATACTGAGCATATGTTTAGCTGACAGCTGCAGTCATCAAACTGGACATTCATAATTGACAGGTCCACTAACTTCGATGAGCATGCACAGTTGACACATGCACTGATCATAACAAGCATGGGTAGTTGAAAGCAGCTCTCATCATATTGAACATCTGGTCATATTGAGCATCGGAAGTTGAAATATCCACTGATCATATGGAGCATGGATAGTCAGGTTATCTAATCATGCTGGGCATGGGAAGAACACAGGTGCTCTGATCAGACTGAGCATGGGCAAGAGACAGATGCTCATATTATAACTGATTATGCATAGTTGACAGATGAACTGATCATGTTGAGCAGCATGGGTAAGTGACAAATGCACTGATAATACTAAGCAAAGCATGGGTAGTTGAAAGATGCACTGATCATACTGAGCATGGATAGTAAACAGATGATCTGATCATACTGAGCATAGGCAGGTGACGGATGCTCTTATTATTACTGATTATGCATATTTGACAAATGAACCTATCATACTAAGCATCATGGGTCAGTGACTGATGCAATGATCATACTGAGCAAAGCATAGTTTGCTGACAGATGCACTAATCATACTGAGCATGGGTAGTTCACAGATGCAATTTTCATACTGAGCATGGTTAGTTGACTGATGAACTGATCATATTGAGCATGGGTAGTTGACATATTCTCTGATTATACTTTGCATAGGAAGTTGACATATGCAGTAATGATACTGAGCATGCGAAGTTTAAAGATGAAATGATCATTCTGAGCATGGGTAGTTGACAGATGCTGTGATCATACTGATATGCTCAGATGTACTGTTCATATTGAGCATGGGAATGTAACAGAAGCACTGTTATAGTTGACAGATAAACTGATCATGTTGAGCAGCATGGGTAAGTGACAAATGCACTGATAATACTAAGCACAGCACGGGTAGTTGAAAGATGCACTCATCATACTGAGCATGGGTAGTAAACAGATGCTCTGATCATACTGAGCATAGGCAGGTGACAGATGCTCTTATTATTACTGATTATGAATAGTTGACAAATGAACTTATCATATTTAGCATCATGGGTCAGTGACTGATGCAATGATCATACTGAGCAAAGCATAGTTTGCTGACAGATGCACGAATCATACAAGGCATGGGTAGTTCACAGATGCAATTTTCCTACTGAGCATGTTTAGTTGACTGATGAACTGATCATATTGAGCATGGGTAGTTGACATATTCTCTGATTATACTTTGCATAGGAAGTTGACATATGCAGTAATGATACTGAGCATGCGAAGTTTAAAGATGAAATGATCATTCTGAGCATGGGTAGTTGACATATGCTGTGAGCATACTGATATGCTCAGATGCACTGTTCATATTGAGCATGGGAACGTAACAGATGCACTGATCATATTAGAAATTAGAAGTTTAAAGATGAAATGATCATTCTGAGCATGGGTATGTGACAGATGCTGTGATCGTACTGATATGCTGAGATGCACTGTTCATATTGAGCATGGGAATGTAACAGATGCACTGTTATAGTTGACAGATGAACTGATCATGCTGAGCAGCATGGGTAAGTGACAAATGCACTGTTAATACTAAGCAAAGCATGGGTAGTTGAAAGATGCACTGATCATACTGAGCATGGGTAGTAAACAGATGCTCTGATCATACTGAGCATAGGCAGGTGACATATGCTCTTATTATTACTGATTATGCATATTTGACAAATAAACTTATCAAATTGAACATCATGGGTCAGTGACTGATGCAATGATGATACTGAGCAAAGCATAGTTCGTTGACAGATGCAATTTTCATACTGAGCATGTTTAGTTGACTAATGAACTGTTCATATTGAGCATGGAAACGTAACAGATGCACTGACCATATTAGAAATTAGAAGTTTAAAGATTAAATGATCATTCTGAGCATGGATAGTTGACAGAGGCTGTGATCATACTGATATGCTCAGATGCACTGTTCATATTGAGCATGGGAACGTAACAGATGCACTGTTATAGTTGAAAGATGAACTGATCATACTGAGCATGGGTAGTAAACAGATGCTCTGATCATACTGAGCATAGGTAGGTGACAGATGCTATTATTATTCCTGATTATGCATAGTTGACGAATTAACTTATCATATTGAGCATCATGGGTCAGAGACTGATGCAATGATCATACTGAGCAAAGCATAGTTTGTTGACAGATGCACTAATCATACTGAGCATGGGTAGTTCACAGATGCAATTTTCATACTGAGCATGTTTAGTTGACTGATGAACTGATCATATTGAGCATGGGTAGTTGACATATTCTCTGATTATACTTTGCATAGGAAGTTGACATATGCAGTAATGATACTGAGCATGCGAAGTTTAAAGATGAAATGATCATTTTGAGCATGGGTAGTTGACAGATGCTGTGATCATACTGATATGCTCAGATGCACTGTTCATATTGAGCATGGGAACGTAACAGATGCACTGTTATAGTTGACAGATGAACTGATCATGTTGAGCAGCATGGGTAAGTGACAAATGCACTGATAATACTAAGCAAAGCATGGGTAGTTGAAAGATGCACTGATCATACTGAGCATGGGCAGAAAACAAATGCTCTGATCATACTGAGCATAGGCAGGTGACAGATGCTCTTATTATTACTGATTATGCATAGTTGACAAATGAACTTATCATATTGAGCATCATGGGTCAGTGACTGATGCAATGATCATACTGAGCAAAGCATAGTTTGTTGACAGATGCACTAATCATACAGAGCATGGGTAGTTCACAGATGCAATTTTCATACTGAGCATGTTTAGTTGACTGATGAACTGATCATATTGAGCATGGGTAGTTGACATATTCTCTGATTATACTTTGCATAGGAAGTTGACATATGCCGTAATGATACTGAGCATGCGAAGTTGAAAGATGAAATGATCATTCTGAGCACGGGTAGTTGACATATGCTGTGAGCATACTGATATGCTCAGATGCACTGTTCATATTGAGCATGGGAACGTAACAGATGCACTGATCATATTAGAAATTAGAAGTTTAAAGATGAAATGATCATTCTGAGCATGGGTATGTGACAGATGCTGTGATCATACTGATATGCTGAGATGCACTGTTCATATTGAGCATGGGAATGTAACAGATGCACTGTTATAGTTGACAGATGAACTGATCATGCTGGGCAGCATGGGTAAGTGACAAATGCACTGTTAATACTAAGCAAAGCATGGGTAGTTGAAAGATGCACTGATCATACTGAGCATGGGTAGTAAACAGATGCTCTGATCATACTGAGCATAGGCAGGTGACATATGCTCTTATTATTACTGATTATTCATATTTGACAAATGAACTTATCAAATTGAACATCATGGGTCAGTGACTGATGCAATGATCATACTGAGCAAAGCATAGTTCGTTGACAGATGCACTAATCATACTGAGCATGGGTAGTTCACAGATGCAATTTTCATACTGAGCATGTTTAGTTGACTAATGAACTGATCATATTGAGCATGGGTAGTTGACATATTCTCTGATTTTACTTTGCATAGGAAGTTGACATATGCCGTAATGATACTGAGCATGCGAAGTTGAAAGATGAAATGATCATTCTGAGCATGGGTAGTTCACAGATGCAATTTTCATACTGAGCATGTTTAGTTGACTGATGAACTGATCATATTGAGCATGGGTAGTTGACATATTCTCTGATTATACTTTGCATAGGAAGTTGACATATGCAGTAATGATACTGAGCATGCGAAGTTTAAAGATGAAATGATCATTCTGAGCATGGGTAGTTGACAGATGCTGTGATCATACTGATATGCTCAGATGCACTGATCATATTGAGCATGGGAACGTAACAGATGCACTGACCACATTAGAAATTAGAAGTTTAAAGATTAAATGATCATTCTGATCATGGGTATGTGACAGATGCTGTGATCATACTGATATGCTCAGATGCACTGTTCATATTGAGCATGGGAACGTAACAGATGCACTGTTATAGTTGAAAGATGCACTTATCATACTGAGCATGGGTAGCAAACAGATGCTCTGATCATACTGAGCATAGGCAGGTGACAGATGCTATTATTATTACTGATTATGCATAGTTGACAAATGAACTTATCATATTGAGCATCATGGGTCAGAGACTGATGCAATGAACATACTGAGCAAAGCATAGTATGTTGACAGATGCACTAATACTATTGAGCATAGGTAGTTCACAGATGCAATTTTCATACTGAGCATGTTTAGTTGACTAATGAACTGATCATATTGAGCATGGGTAGTTGACATATTCTCTGATTATACTTTGCATAGGAAGTTGACATATGCAGTAATTACTCTAGGAGCCAAGTCAGCTAAAAATTGAAAGAGGTGGCACCCTCTGCTATCCTTGGTTTGACTACGTTTTCTATTAGCCATAACCTTCTGAAAGGAGGTTTGATTGTTCTGCTCTCAAAATTTTATTGTCATGATGCTTTAATTCACATGTGTTCCTTGGTACCCTATGGCTGAAATCAACACCATTAAGGCATGTATTGTGACATTGTTGTACTTCAGCGGAAGTCATGTTTTGCAGCAATGCCATTCTTTTCCTACTCTAGAAATATCGTTTCAATACAGGTGTTACTAATTAGAGCCATAATGCATCAAAACGACTTTCCGCTTTATTTTTTGAGCATTTTTCTATATGAATTTACCCCACCCACTTGAGAAACAGGTAGGCTAAATTGTTCAATGAGATAGCCCTCAATAATTTCGTCCATTAAATGGCATAGTGGTAGATTTTAATGTCCAAGAAACTAACAAAATATGTTCCGCACTCAAACGTGACTGGCATGGTATTGTATATATATATATACAACGATTCATGCTACCCCATGCAGAAAAAAGTCCAAAGAAATATAATATTTAAATGAAACATGTAAACAAACACCATTTTAGGTCAAACGCCTAGTCTTTGCCCTAATAATACTAACATGTAATTGTGGTCTGCAGGTAATCAGTTATAATACATCAACACAGACTTTGGGCTGCAAGTTTATTTTACTACCCCATAATAACGTCTTACAACTTGTCTTATAACTTTACCTTTACGGTGCTATTTCCAGTTTGGTATCACGTGTTGGTTGTTGCACGGATAGAATCAATTCCTAAGCATTGCCTTTTTCACTGTTTTATCTACTCTGACCCTTTCCTTTAAAAACTTTGTATGAAATCGAAGATTAATATAAATATTTTGCCTTATCGCATTTATTTACACCAAAGTAACGTATATAACAGGTTAAAAAGTAAGAGTTATTCTACTCTACTGCCACAAGTGTAAAGAGACGTGTGGCTAGAACGAAAAGCTCTCTCTCTCTCTTACTTCATCATGATGAAAATCATGTTTAGGATCATTTGGGCTCATTCTGAATCAGTTTGGAAAAAGGAACTTAGCTCGAGCTGTTGCTATGGGACATTGGCAGTGTAGCAACATTACATTACCGACCACACACTCAGCCAAACCGAGATTAATGTAGTGTTTTCTCTGATGCATAACTTGCTTCCGGAGAACCTTCCTTTTTGGAATTAAGTTAAGCTTTTATCAATCCTCCAGACTTTCAGGACATGCTTGACGATAATCTGAAAGCAAAGATCACCTGCGATAAAGAACAAAGCAGATTTGGTTTCATTGATTCTGTTCTTGAAAGTGCAGACGATATTGTCCAGCCATGGGTAATATGGTTATGGCATATTGTCATTACTTTCAGTTCATTATGAAAATGGCTTTTGAATCAAGTCAATGACAAATCACTTATTTAAACTCCTGGTTTGGTAGTCAAAACTGGTAACGTATACAACATTCAACAATAAAAGGGTTATCAGATTACCCTTTTACTGTTAAGAAGTTTTTATATTCATGCTTGAGTAATCTGGAGCAGAAAGTAACAGGTCCTGAAGTAATCATCAAATGTTGAAAGCAAAACATAAGGCTTCTTAATGTTAACATTACAGAAGTCATAATAACTATAACTCTCTGAAGAGATTTGAATATTTGATGTACCCATTTCATTGCTTCAAATTTCAATTGTTACTAACAAAACGTGTAACAGTAGCATAAGTACAGTTCTATACAGTGCCTAATTTGCATTGGTATTATGCCTGTTTTAGATGTTTTGCTTAAAACCGGTTATTTTCTGCACCTGGTAACCCGAGCATTAATATGAGAAGCAAATGATAGGCAATTATCAGGAATTGATACAATCAGATCCCACATCCCGCCCTTAAACCAAAGGGAAAGAAGCACACACATAAATAGACAAAAAAATCACGAAAGACATGCACGGTAAACTAAATGAACAGCTCTTTCTCAAACAGGTGGTCATTCAGCAGCCCCAACTGAAAACAGCCAGAACATATATTTTTACCAACTTTATATTTGATATTACAAAACAAAACAGAAAGCAAAACGGACAGCTATTCAGGTGACCATATTGCTAAATGATGATAAACAAGCCAACTTTTTAACAATAAAAGGGTTCCTTCCGAGAATTGAGGAACCTTCAGTGCTTCATTTTATTGAGTTTGCAAACAGAATATATCAATATCATTAAACACCATAATACCTAATCTGACAACTCGTTTGCATTTAAATGTTGTATTCGTTACCTTTTTATTATCATACAAATGAAAAAGTAAGTGAATTATCATTGACTCGATTAATATAAGATCATTTTGATAATGTCATAATCATATCATCCTTGCCCAGACAATATCGTGTGCACTTGCCAGGAATCTGCCATGTTCTTTCTCACGTGTGTTCCTTATTTCTAAATGATCTCCAAACATGTCAAGGAAATAATAGTGTATTAATGTTAATGGACACACCTCAATGTTTTACTGCAGTTTGTTAGAATGGAAACGATATTTTCGACCTCCTATTTGCTTCTGTGGCTTATTTAACCTTCTTAAAATAAGGTTTACTTTTAACAGAAACACTTTTCTCCTAAAGAAGCAAATTCTTTCTTTTAACAGTTTACTCCCATTAAGAAAGGAAGGTAAGGTAAACGTGGCAGTTATCTCAGCGTAATATTGTATCCATTCACTTAAAATTCTTGAAACGATAGAAACTTAACTAAATTCTGAATGAGAATTCTCTGGGAGCAAAGAATGCATCACAGGAAACAAAGACATCAACCTCGGTGTCTGGGAATAGAATGTTATAATGATGCCAATGCCCCCTAGCACCAGCTTCGGCTGATTTTTTTTCAAAACTGACTCTGAATGAGCCCAAATGATCCCTTACGACCCAAAAACACATATTTTTTTCAATTAAATGAAGTACAGGGAAACATTTTGCCGTAGATACATGGCACTTTACAATTGCTGCAATGGAGTAAAAATAACACTTACTTTTTAACCTGTTACATACGTTACTTTGGTTTAAATATATGCTAAACGGCCAAAATATTTTTAACCATGGTTTTAATATTGTTTTTAAAAGAAAAGGTCAAAAAAGATAAATTAGTGTAAACGGGCAGCAATCAGGAATGGGTTAACTCGGTGTCACAGACCTCCCATGACACCAAACTAGAAATAGTAATATAAAGTAAAAAGACAAGTACTCAAATAATACTAGAAGTAGCAAAATAAACATGCAGCCCATTCCATGCAGATAACCTCCAAACTAGCCTTACACCAACAAAGCGTCTACTTTCAACAGGATAATGACGAATTAAAATACAAAATAAACCAGTGTTGTAAAGACAATAGAAAAGTGGACAGCACAAACTGTAACATCATAACATCACAATGAATGGACCGCCTTGGAAATATCACTGATAAATTACATACGGTAGGTTTAAACAGATTTCACATGCATGTGAAAATAACTCAAACTAATAAGGCCTTGTCGTATTTGGAATTTGCAACATTTAACCTCAAGAAATATTTTCAAATAAAAGTTACAAATGTTACCTTTCTGAGTTCAAAAAGTAATTTATTAAAACTAAGTTTGTATTGTGTGATTCTTAAAAGTCATTTAGATATTAATGAATATAAATAGATTTAGTACGTTTCCATGTACAGAATAATTCATGAGCGCTTCTTTTTTATTTATTTACTTTTTGTGTGTGTGTGTGTGTGTGTGTGTGTGTGGGGGGGGGGGGGGGCACAATTTCAATTTTTCTTGTCATGTTAACAACACTGTTTGCTGTCTGAGTAGGCGACTAAACAATGCAAAAATTAAATATTTTGGTAAATAATAAATATATTTAGCTCAACTGTTTTGTTTAATAGGCAAATTTTCGAAAGAGTGTATTCCTGGGTGAATGATAGTCTTTTTACGCAAACATGTTAATCTGATAATTACGTTACTCTGCTGAAGATATGTGTTGTAAGGTCAAAACTGATTTAAACTGGTGTGTTGTATCATGTTTAGTATAATCTAAATGACACAGGTCAAAATTTTCAGTTTTAAATTGCTTAATAGCTATGTCTTATCAAACAATTGCGTGAAAAATGACTTTGAAGCCACTAACAATGAATAGGTGTGCCTTTGTTCAACAGTTCATGGTTGACCAAGTAAAAGACTACGAATCTCAAATTTATTTGTTAGAAAGTTATTGAAAAGAGCCAGTTAGACAAATTGAAAATTCATCTTGGGGTCAATTTATCACAGTCTTTGTAAAAATAAAATAATAATAATAAAAAAAAAAAAAACACTTAAATTATGTTTTAAATTTTCAAGTGGTACATGAATTGTTATAACGAAAATAACAGACCCGAGGTTCTTAATTGTTTTCTGTGTAGCTTAATTTATGACATATTAGCTATTCTTACAGAAAATATTGACATTTGATACAGTTGAATCGTTACAGCATATGTCTCATCAATTCTTATTTCATATACTTAAAATTTAATAAGGTAACGTATATTACTGCCCATTACAGAGTTATGCAAGGTTTGCCAAGGCGGCAAACGCTGAATCTGATCACTACAGATCAAGACAATTATTTTTATATATAAAAACTAATGGTACACCACGTGGACCACTATCTCTCTTTTCTATGCCACTCATGGAATCATATTTGCTCCACTATAGGTAGTCATATCCATCGCTTAATTTGACTATTTTGACAATAAAATTTGGCGAGCAGAACAATCAAACCTAGTTTCTGAAGGTTTAGACTATTCAAAAATACATTCAAACTAAGTATAGCAGAGGGTGCCACCTCCGACCCTTATTTTGGCAAGATAGGCGATTTTGGCTCCTAGAGTAAATCATACTGAGCATGCGAAGTTTAAAGATGAAATGATCATTCTGAGCATTGGTAGTTGACAGATGCTGTGATCATACTGATATGCTCAGATGCAATGTTCATATTGAGCATGGGAACGTAACAGATGCACTGACCATATTAGAAATTACAAGTTTAAAGATAAAATGATCATTCTGAGCACGGATAGTTGACAGATGCTGTGATCATACTGATATGCTCAGATGCACTGTTCATATTGAGCATGGGAATGTAACAGAAGCACTGTTATAGCTGACAGATGAACTGGTCATGCTGAGCAGCATGGGTAAGTGACAAATGCACTGATAATACTAAGCACAGCACGGGTAGTTGAAAGATGCACTCATCATACTGAGCATGGGTAGTAAACAGATGCTCTGATCATACTGAGCACAGGCAGGTGACAGATGCTCTTATTATTACTGATTATGAATAGTTGACAAATGAACTTATCATATTTAGCATCATGGGTCAGTGACTGATGCAATGATCATACTGAGCAAAGCATAGTTTGCTGACAGATGCACGAATCATACAGAGCATGGGTAGTTTACAGATGCAATTTTCATACTGAGCATGTTTAGTTGACTAATGAACTGATCATATTGAGCATGGGTAGTTGACATATTCTCTGATTATACTTTGCATAGGAAGTTGACATATGCAGTAATGATACTGAGCATGCGAAGTTTAAAGATGAAATGATCATTCTGAGCATGGGTAGTTGACAGATGCTGTGATCATACTGATATGCTCAGATGCACTGTTCATATTGAGCATGGGAACATAACAGATGCACTGACCATATTAGAAATTAGAAGTTTAAAGATAAAATGATCACTCTGAGCATGGATAGTTGACAGATGCTGTGATCATACTGATATGCTCAGATGCACTGTTCATATTGGGATGGGAACGTAACAGATGCTTTAATATAGTTGACAGATGAACTGATCATGTTGAGCAGCATGGGTAAGTGACAAATGCACTGATAATACTAAGCAAAGCATGGGTAGTTGAAAATGCACTGATCATACTGAGCATGGGTAGTAAACAGATGTTCTGATCATACTGAGCATAGGCAGGTGACAGATGCTATTATTATTACTGATTATGAATAGTTGACAAATGAACTTATCATATGGAGCATCATGGGTCAGTGACTGATGCAATGATCATACTGAGCAAAGCATAGAATGTTGACAGATGCACTAATCATACAGAGCATGGGTAGTTCACAGATGCAATTTTCATACTGAGCATGTTTTGTTGACTGATGAACTGATCATATTGAGCATGGGTAGTTGACATATTCTCTGATTTTACTTTGCATAGGAAGTTGACATATGCAAAGTTCACAGATGCAATTTTCATACTGAGCATGTTTAGTTGACTGATGAACTGATCATATTGAGCATGGGTAGTTGACATATTCTCTGATTATACTTTGCATAGGAAGTTGACATATGCAGTAATGATACTGAGCATGCGAAGTTTAAAGATGAAATGATCATTCTGAGCACGGGTAGTTGACAGATGCTGTGATCATACTGATATGCTCAGATGCACTGTTCATATTGAGCATGGGAACGTAACAGATGCACTGACCATACTAGAAATTGGTAGTTGACAGACTCTATGATCAAATTGAACATTGATATTTGACAGATGCACTAATAATCTAGGAATTGGAAGTTAACAGAAGTACTGATCAAACTGGGCATGAGCTAGTGACAGATGGGCTTTTCGTATTGAGCAAGGGCAGTTGACAAATGCACTGTCATATTGAGCATGGGATGTTGACAGATGCTCTGATTATTCTGAGCATGGTTAGTTGACAGATGCACTGATCATACTGAGCATGAGTAGTTAACAGATGCACTGATCATACTGAACATGGGTAGTTGACAAATGCAATAATCATATTTAGCATGCATAGTTGACAGATGCACCAATACTGAGTATGCAAAGTTGACAGATGCACTGACCCTATTTATCATGCTTAGTTGACAGATGCACTGTTGAATCTGAGCAAGATTAGGTGACAGATGCACTGATCATACTAAGCATGAGTAGTTTAAATATGCACTGATCATATTAAAATTGTTAACAGATGTTCTCATCACACTGAGGATGATAAGTTGATAGATGCACTGATCATACTGAGCATGGGTAGTTGACAGATGCACTGATCATACTGAGCATGGGTAGTTAACAGATGCACTTAATATACTGAGCATGGGTAGAAGACAGATACTCTGATCATACTGAGCCAGCTTAGTTGATATAAGCACTGATCATACTGAGCATGGATAGCTGACTTATGGCTGATGTCACCTCTAATTAAAAGAAGAGAATTAGCTCCTTTAGGAGTATTTTCTTTTCCTTTAAGAAGAAGGGTTTAGCCGCCCATGAATGTAAACAGGAAGTCACAAAAGTTGTTCTCCTTTATGAAATGGAGGAAAAATATGGATGTGTATCCATACATCTTAAGATTCAAATGCTGCTAGGAAACAGAATCTGATCCAGGGGAAGTAAGATAGGCTAACATTTACAGATTTGACTGGAGCCAATGTAACTTGCAAGGTTTGGGTGCCATCATTAGAACAGCATATAGATCTGTCCCTTGTCAGTGAATCCCTTCGCCAAGGAGGCTAATCTTAAGAAAAGAATTTGCTCTCTCTGGAGAGCAAATTCTTTTCTTAAGAGTAGCTTCCTACGACAAGGGAGGTAAAACTATTTGTATGTCAGAGTGGCATTCCTTGGAGGTGCACCCAATCTCCTTCAGTTGTTCTGATGATGTGGCTTATTTCTGATGCTGAAGCACCCCGTGGCCAAGTGGTTAGCACTCGAGACTTGGAATCACCGGTTCGAGTCCTGCTGGAGGCAAGATTCTGTCTGAATATAAACAGTGGTTTGTTGCAAAGAGCCTTTCATAATTACCCTCCAACTGTCCAACAATGACTGAAATACTACAGTACTGGTATGACTGAAATACTGTTGAAAAGAAGTAAAATTGTGAGTCATCCATCATAATTCTGATGCTTACAATACCCCCCCCCCCCCCCCACCCCAACCCCACCTGGGATAGATCCCATCAAGAAATAACCAACGATAATATCAATCCTCAGTAAGGATCAGAACAGGGAGAAAGTCAAAGACAGAAGTGAAAGTTAAAATTTTAATACTTACTACTACAAATAATTTAAACGGACTAAACACATTTAATAATTTAAAGAAACTTTGAAGTTAAAATATGAAAACTGGTTAGAAACAATACCACTTTGAAGCAAGACTACCATAAAGAGTCTAAATTTTGGGAAACCAAAAATAATTACCATAATTGTCCTAAAATTTGAACAGTTTGGTTTTACAGTGCAGTAATGTGTCCAAAAGTTCAAATGGGATGGCAAATAGTGTAAACCCTGATCAGACTGCTCCTTGAGGAGCAGTCTGATCTGGGTTTGCACTTTTTGCTCAGACCTAACTGTCCCAATATATAGAGTTTTACGGTAATGACACAATTTTAAAAGCACTAAATTTTTACAACAGAAGCCTGCCCTAAAAATTCTAAGCATTGGAACACACAAGTCTGAGACCCTGCAAAAAGAGAAGTCTGCTCTGGGTCTACACTGTCAGCCATTTCATCTGCATCTTTTGAATGCAATATTGCATTATAAAATCAAACTGTTCTATTTTTTTGGATGATTAAGGTAATCATAACAGGTGTTGCAAATTTGGGAATTTTTAGGGTAGGATCAAGTCGGGTAAATTCGGACAGCAGGT
Source organism: Ctena decussata (assembly GCA_963989385.1). Taxonomy (NCBI): domain Eukaryota; kingdom Metazoa; phylum Mollusca; class Bivalvia; order Lucinida; family Lucinidae; genus Ctena; species Ctena decussata. Next base: position 75,310,171 of record OZ022503.1, on the reverse strand, counting down.
TAATTCGGACAGTGACGTTGTTTCCTTTATATGTCAGTTGTTTGGAATTACAACAAAATTATGTGGGCAAACAGTGAAAATCCTGACGAGATTATGAGCCGTCTCATCTGGATTTCCACTGTTTGTGATGGAATGTCTGAATTTACCCGCTGTCCGAAGTTACCCGACTCGACCCTTATCTACTTCTGTGACACTGACTAGCAACAAGAATTCCGTGGAATGCTATGTCGCACCTGCATTGTGCTTCCACAGTAGTAAAGACTATAGTTAAAAGAAGGCGGCTATGAGAAATGGTCAAAAATGCCAGGGTCAACACAATTTTGAATGTAAAATTTTACTAAGTCAAAAGAGCATGAAATATAGGTCAAGGGTATGAATAACTGCAACATCCCTCATGAACATTCTAAGAAGAAACTTTATGCCAGGTGTGATGACTACAGGTGTCATATTTTGAAACAAAAAGGACTAAAACACTAGGGCAGACACGATTTTGGGTGTAATATTTTGAGAAGTCAGCAGAGCATGAAATATATGTCAAAGGTAAATTAATTCCAACAGCCCTCAAGGACATTCTAAGAAGAAACTTGATGCCAGATTTGATGATTCTAGGTATCATAGTTCGTGAGAAATGGACTAAAACACTAGGGTCGACGTAATTGTGAATATAAAATTTCATGAAGTCAGTAGAGTATGATATATAGGTCAAGGTAAAAGCAACAGCCCTCGAGAACATTCTTAGAAGAAGCTTTATGCCAGGTTTGATGATTATAGGTATCATAGTTTGCGAGAAATAGACTTAAATGCTAGGGTTGACGCTAGGGTCGACGTAATTGTTGACAGACGGTTTTGTAAAGTCAGCAGAGCATGAAATATGGGTCAAGGGTAAAAATAAGAGCAACAGTCCTTGGGAACATTCCAAGAAGAAGCTTTATGCCAGGTTTGATGATTGTAGGTACTATAGTTTTTGAGAAATAGACTTAAATGCTAGGGTTGACGCTAGGGTCGACGTAATAGTTGATAGACAGTTTTACCAAGTCCAGAGAGCATGAAATATAGGTCAAGGGTAAAAATAAGAGCAACAGCCCTAGAGAACATTCTAAGAAGAAGCTTTATGCCATGTTTGATGATTGTAGGTATTATAGTTTGCGAGAAATGGATATAAATGCTAGGGTCGACGTAATTGTTGACGGACGGACTTACGGACGGATGGAATGACTTACGGACAGACGGACGGACGGAAAAGTGAACTCCTATATCCCACCTTGCTAAAGCAGGTGCGACAAAAACTGGGGTAGCAGACATGCCAAGTCTCACTGCTGTTTGAAGGAAGATAAAATTTCATTAACCATATTTGCAGCAATGCGCAGTCATTTTTACCATAAAATTCACCATTAAAGAGTAGTTCTATTCAGCGGAAAGTTAAGTACAAACCCTGATAATGACTTTGACAAACAAACAATGGCAGTGCACAACAGAAGATAAGATCGTGGGACATGTATAGCAGATAAAAATAATCCTTTTTTTCAAGTCACATTGAAGAAGATACTGGAACACTGCTGTTTCTGTTAACCCTATTGCACTCAGAACAGCCAAAACTCTATGGAGTTTTGGCTGTTCTGAGTGCAACAGGGTTAGAAAGATGCAATATCGGTGAGTTTCTGTTTCACCTTTTGGTGCTATCAGTCCAGAGCAATTTGGCAGGATCTCTATGCATTTAAACTAAGTGAGCTTATTAAGACATAAAGAATGGTTCTCAAAAACACACTAGGTGTGCATTTTATAAAACATGTGTGCTTATTACAGCAAATACAGTAATTTTACCATTCTGGGCCCAGTTTTTAAAAGCTTACTATGTTGGTAGCTAATGACAGGATGAAATTTCAAACATATTTCATGCATAAACACTGCCAAGTTTTGCCAAAGTCTGCTAAAGTTCCACACATTTTTTTCAGCCAAAAATATGAGCACACTTGATTTTATGTATACTAGAAGACTTATTCTCAACTAACGGATTCATTAAACTTACAACTCTTTCAACCACCGGAACAACTAGCCCCAAAAGCTATTTCCTATTAATTAAGATATTCTAATCTCACTTAATTCCTCTGCCTCTAATTTTCAACACTTTAAAAAACAAAAACAAATAAGAGCTGCATAATGCTATGGTTGCTACTTGCATTAAAACGAAAAAGAAAATTTATAGCTCAGATGAGATTTTTAAAAGAATCGCAAATCTCACTAGAAATTTAATTAAATCTCAAACATCTCATAAAATACATACATGTATATAACAAATTCTAGCACCTTAATTAAATATTTTCTGTCATTCTTAAGACCTGTTTCACTGGCTACTATTACATGCATGCAGATACAGTAAATAAAGCAGATGGCACCTTATGAAATGCAAAACTCAATGAAATTTCACATTTGAGCTGCGACGCGAGAAAACCAACTAAGCAGTTGTGCGCCCAGCCCAGACTCAGATCAGCCTGGGCATCTGCCCAGTCTGATCAGAGTCTTCGCTGTCTGCACGGAGGTAGCTTAGACCCTTAGCTACCCTTTAAGCACTTAGAGACTGTGCTTAGACTAGGGGGATGACCAGGCTGATCTGAGTCTGTGCTCGCCACACAACCACATTGTTGGTTTTCTCGTGTCGCGGCTCATTTGTTGTAAGGGTATATAGTCAGAACTCCAGATATGATGGGTTTTTGATGATAATTCAAGGATATTCTTTCTCATTATTTCTCAAAAACAAACAAAACTCAAATGTAGTGATCCTTCTAGACAATTCAAATACAGTAATACACATATATCTAGCCACAACACTTGAAACTGTATCTTAGATTGTATTGAATGTTAAGGTCAATGAATACATTTTTGGGGGAAGCAACACCACCATATTCTTTTCTGCCGTCTCAAAAGAGATGCGCTAAAAGGAAAAGAGCAGATTCTTTACCTTTCAGAGTAGAACCCTCTTTCATAGGCCATTTTCTTCCGGAGATGCCTACAGAAAATCACGAAAGTTGTTTCCTGTTGTAAAGTGGCCAAAAAAGGGGAGATGTACTTAGTAACCTTAAAAGCAAGCAGTGTCATATGGTATTCTAGTACCTTATTCATATGCAAAATGAAATATCAGTGCAAGTAAACGTAAAAATTAACAAGAGCTGTCGCCTGACAGCATAGCTCGCCTGAATAGGTGCTTGCCCATCACACAGTCGCTTTGGAGGTGTGGACTTCTATGCATAAAACTTCAGGCAAGCATGTCAATGATGACAACACATTTATAAACAAAAGTTATCTAAGAAATAAGTCTTAAAATAAAATTAAAATAAAAAAATCCACATGAAATTTCAAAGTCCATGAGCTTGAGGTCAAAGAACTAAGCGGTAGGGGTGTGTGTGTGTGTGTGTGTGTGTGTGTGGGGGGGGGGGGGGGGGGGGGGGGGGGGGGGGGGCTATGATGTAACAAAACCTTGAACCATTATCTAACATCAGTCCAAGTATTAGTATCAACTGAGTCCATCCTGGCACTGTGAAACTATGTCTTCATAAATATAAAACTTTAACCAAAATCTATAAGACAAAATTCTAAGTCGATGACCTTGACTTCAAGGTCATCCAGTGGGGTAAGTATAGTGTTTTGTAAAAACTCAAAAAAGTGTCTAACATCAGTTCAAGTGTAAACTAAATCTCTGCCAAGCATTATGAATCAGTATGCAATTAGAAAACTTTAATAAAGAACAAATTTCCAAAGTACGTGACCTTGACATCAAGGTCACTGAGCAGGGTTGGGGTAGTACTCAGTAAAACTTTGGACTAATATCTAACTAAAGTGAAAATATAAAACGAATTCATCACTGTGTTCAGGAGATATGTGTCTTTAAAAGACTTTAACCAAAACATCCAATCAATAAAAAGACAATTTTCTAACTCCATGACCTTGACATCAAGGTCACTGAGGGGGGTGGGGGTAGTACCTTGGAAAACTTTGGACCAATATCTAACTACAGTGCAAGTATCAAAGGAATCCATCCATGGGTTAAGGAGATATTGGGCTTTATAAAACTTTAACCAAAACATCCAGTCCAAAAATACTCCCAATTTTCTAAGTCCATGACCTTGACATCAAGGTCATGGAGTGGGTGGGGTGGTACCCTGTTAAACTTTGGACCAATATCTACCTACAGGGCAAGTATCAAAAGAATCCATCCATGGGTTAAGGAGATATAGGTCTTTAAAAAACTTTAACCAAAACATCCAATCCGGACGCCGACGCTGACGCGGATGCTGACGCCGGGGTGACAACAATAGCTCTTCCTGAACTTTCGTTCAGGCGAGCTAAAAAAAAGAAAAGAAAAGAAACACAAAACAAAAGATTTGCCAATCTCAACTGCATTCAGATCAATAATAGCACTTGTTCCTGAATCCTTGCCCTACCAAAATTCGAGCTCATATACATATACAATACAGCATCATAAATTTATAATATTACAGGGATCAAACATGGTTTTTCATGCTCAAATGTTCGCCAGATCCCAAGGGAGATGTGACCATTGATGCACTGAAAAACAAGAGGACCATTGGTCCTGTAGCTCACCCGAGTCCATTCAGCCTCAGTACTCGAGGGTAAGTTACTCTAAGGCCATCGGTCAACTGGTTCTGGTGAAAAAGATTTTTAAAGTTTTTAACCATATATGGGCATGGAGGACATGTTGGTCATGTGACCTGGAAATTTGAAAAAAATTTCTTTCCCTCAACCCCCTGGAGGCTCTATATGAAGTTTGGTTTCAAAACTGGCCCAGGGGCTTTTGAGGAGATGGTTTGATATTGTCAAAATATGAGAGTTCTCAGTGATTTTTTTCACTATTTTGGGAATGGTGCCTATGCCCACAGACTTGGGAAAAATCGGGTCGCTTTCTAAAATTTGGAATTTCAGAAACACCTTTATTTAGTCTCAAGTGGTGGGATAGAGGATGAATATAAAATATTTACATTCAATTATAGCTATAATCTGCCAGTTCTCTCAGCAAGCAAGTAAATTTATGCCTAAAGATGGTCCCTAGAAAATTTCTTCCTACATTTGGGAATTTTTCAACTTGCAGTTGGGAAAAAAAGATACTATTTTGAATTGGGACTGGTGCCTTTTATGGGCACCACTTTTATAGAGAAAAAAATCACTGGTTCTGGGTCAAAAGTCAAAGATTGACCTTGATCTCTTGTACTCATAAATCTTCATGTACTCATTAAGATGACTGTAGATATCAATTTTTAGGCATAAATCTTCAAAATTTTCCATGAAATCTTATGTTCTAGCATTTTCCCACATTTGACCTGGCCGTAAAATAGTCAAGGTCAACCAAAGGTCATCATTTTGAACAATCTTGATAGTACTGGAGATCCCAATGTTCAAGGCCATCGGTCAATTGATTCTGAAGAAGAAGATTTTTAAAGGTTTTATCATATATGGGCCTGGGGGCCATGTTGGTCATGTGACCTGGACGGTTTGAACTAATTTTCATTCCCTCAAACCCCCGGAGGCTCTATATGAAATTTGGTTTCAATTGGCCCAGGGGCTTTTGAGGAGATTATTTGGAATTGTCAAAATATGAGAGTTCTGGGTCAAAGGTCAAAGAATGACCTTGACCTCTTGTACTCGCAAATCTTCATATACTCATTAAGATAACTTTATATACCAATTTTTAGGCATAAATCTTCAGAACTTTCCATGAAATCTTATGTTCTAGAATTTTCCCATATTTGACCTTGCCGTAAAAAAGATCGAGGTCAACCAAAGGTAATAATTTGAACAATCTTGATAATACTCGAGTACCCAAAGCTACATACCGAGTTTCAAGGCCCTCAGTCAATTGGTTCTGGAGAAGAAGATTTTCAAAGGTTTTTACCATATATGGGCGTGGCAGCCATATTGGTCATGTGACCTGGACCGTATGAATAAGTTTTTGTTCCCTCTACTCCTGGAGGCTCTATATGAAATTTGGTTTCAATTGGCCCAGGGGCTTTTGAGGAGATTGTTTGGAATTGTCAAAATATGAGAGTTCTGGGTCAAAGGTCAAAGAATGACCTTGACCTCTTGTACTCATAAATCTTCATGTACTAATTAAGATGACTGCAGATACCAATTTTTAGCCCAAAATTTTCAACAGTTTCCAAGATATCTTATGTACTAGCATTTTGCCATAGAAAAGCACAAGGAAGAAAATTTGACCTTACAGTAAAAAAGGTCAAGGTCAACCTAAGGTCATAATTTGAACAATCTTGGTAGTACTGGCGTACCTGATGCTACTTACCAAATTTCAAGGCCATCGGCCTACTGATTCTGGAGAAGAAGATTTTTTTAGGTTTTTACCATATATGGGCATGGCAGCCATGTTGGTCATGTGACCAGGACCGTTTGAACAACTTTTCGTTCCTAAGGTCCCAGGAGGATACATATGAAATTTGGTTACATTTGGCCCAGTGGTTTCAGAGGAGAAGTCGTTTGAAAATGTTGACAGACAGACCACGGACGGACGGAGAGACGACAACGGAGCCTGACCATACTATAAGCTCCCCCGGAGCCTCTGGCTCAGGTGAGCTAAAAATGTTTGATCGCCAATATTAAGAGGATAAAACATTCTTTTCCGTGTTTTAACATTTGCCAAGCCCTCGTGTATTAACTTGTTGCAGCCTGAACCGTGCAGCGGTGAGGGCTGCAACATGTTAATACACGAGGGCTTGGGCAAGCGTTAAAACACAGGAAAAGAATGTTTTATCATCATTGTTATATACCTTCTTACGGACGCCATCTTGATTCCAGAGCTCTGCAGACGACATGAAAGTGCGCTTTAATGGTGTTTAAGCCCTGGCGCACCCATGTTTTAACAGTGTTGAAGCCCTGTGCCAGCAATTCTGTCGCATTGCGTAAATTAAAAATAGAAGGAAACCAACGTAAAATGATGTTGATTACAACACGGCTGTTTTCTATAGTAAAGTCTCAATAGGTATATAACAATGCATAATAAATTGAACGAAATATTCATTAAAATTTGCACACAATATGGCACTATGTTTTGTCACCATTTAATAGTTAATGTGTGAGAGCATCTTATAGACTTTGCCATATACTAGAGCAATTAATGAATCAGCTATGTCCGATAAAATACTTTTAGTGTCCCTGCAATGAGTATACTAAAGTTGCAGAGCAGGTTATTAACAGCATGTGCATTGCCTCATCAATATGGTTTTTAGTCCATAAACCCTATTGAACTCAGACCAGCCAAAACTCTATGGAGTTTTGGCTGGTCTGAGTGCAATTGGGTTAAACCACGCGTTATCAGCGTAACAGCTGTTAACAGCATACCAGTTAACAGCGTTTAACTCACATTTATGCAATCATACAGGGCTCAGCCTAGAGGGCGATTTGGGAGAAATCATCTCCCTAAGCTGGCTGAGTTCTCATTAGAATGGTGGGACTACATGGAGGTGTACCCATGTATACATCTTAGGGGACAAAGGCATGTCTCAAAACATCAATTCTAAACAACACACACTTTAGTTTTAAAAATCAGCACAAAAATTAGAATAAATGTGAATTTACTGATACATGCACTTATTAAAATAAATAACACTTAATAAAATTACCATTTCCAAACTTTAAAGGTTACATTTAACTATGACAGTTACTATAATACAACACCAGACAAGATGGGGTTTTGAGGATAATTATGGGATTATTTTATAAAAGGTATTTCTCGCCCATAATTTATTTGTGACCCCTCATTAGTACAAATCCATGAGGCAGCTCAAGGTGTGTTACAGTGTATGTTTATATGAAGTTTGAACAGAAATTATCCCATAATTACCCTGCCCCCATTAAAAAAAAAAAACTGCCCTTTTCAGGGACTTTACAAAAAAGTCATGATAACAAGAGCTCAAGTTTAAATTCAGTGGACAATAACAAAGCCTGTTGCCTTAACAGAGCTCAAACTATAAGTGCAATAGCAGAGTTCTAGATTAGAGTGAGTATTTCATGATAACTGTGGAACAACTTCTTATTTCACCATGAAAACCTACATGTATACTGCAGCCCTCATTACAATTGTCTCATGAGGAATACAATCTACCTAATTAATCTACAATCTACCTTATTAATCCTTTTAAATGCCCCTGTTCTAATAAATGCCCCCTGCCTTTTTTCCGAAAACAATGTTATATTAACTTGCATGAGTTCCTGTTTGCTTTTCTGGATGAGGTGGCTCTTTGACTTGGGGTCTACTCTTAAAGGAAATAATTTTCTCCTAGAGGAAGCAAAAATAGTAGAACTGCTTCCTCTGCAAGTATACCCATTCATTTGACACTGTTTATTAGAGGTATTTGGCAGTGTTGATATAGAAAACCTTAGTTTTTAAATAGCAACCCCTCCCCCTTTACGTAAATTGCAACACCCTTGGGGTATTTAATAGGATTAATAGGGTATACTTTCTGAGTAAGAAAGAAGAAAAAAAAGAATTATCATCATGAACAGTAGGTTTGCAAAATAGGCTCAAGTCTGGAGCTCTGCCTTTCTTTAACATTTTTACGGCCGTGCATGGCAGCATTGGCTACACTTTCAGAAGCAGCAATTACCATTTTTTATTTCTTTCATTTCTGCCTCCCTACTCAATAGGGGTCAATTCTTAAAGAAAAGTCCAGGAGCAAATTCATTCCTTTAAGAGAAGACCACTTTCCCCAAGGTTTGTTATTCAAAGAAGCAAACAGAAAGTCATGTTTAAGTTGTTTACTTTCACCAAAATGGTGGAAAAACGTGGAAGTGTATCCATATATGAGCCGCGACACGATAAAACCAACAATGTGGTTGTGCGCCCAGTGAAGACTCAAATCAGCCTGGACAGCCGCCTAGTTTGATCAGACTTCGTTAAGTGCTCAAAGGGTAGCTAAGGGTCTAAGCTACCTTCATGCGGACAGCGAAAACTCTGATCAGACTGGGTGGATGCCCAGGCCAGTGATTTCTTTCTCTATATAAGTGGCCCCCGTAAAAGGCACCAGTCCCAATTCAAACAAGAGGGCCATGAGGCCCTGAATCGCTCACCTGATATTGTCAAAATGAGAGTTCTGGGTCAAAAGTCAAAGATGGCCCTGACCTCTTGTACTCATAAATCTTCATGTACTCATTAAGATGAATGTATATATGAATTTTTAGGCCTAAATCTTCAAAACTTTCCACGAAATCTTATGTTCTAGCATTTTCCCATATTTGACCTTGCCGTAAAATGGTCAAGGTCATCCTAAGGTCATCATTTTCAACAATCTAGATAGTACTGGAGTACCCAATGCTACATACTAAGTTTCAAGGCCTTCGGTCAATTGGTTCTGGAGTCGAAGATTTTTAAAGGTTTTTACCATATATGGGCATGGCAGCCATGTTGGTCATGTGACCTGGACCATTTGAACAAATTTTCATTCTCTCAACCCCTGGAGGCTCTACATTTTGGTAACAATTGGAACAGTGGTTTTTGAGGATACTGATATTGTCAAAATATGACAGGTCTGGGTCAAAGTCAAGTATGGGCCTTGACCTCTTGTACTCATCTTCATGAACTCATTAAGATGAATGTATGTACCAATTTTTAGGCCTAAATCTTCAAAACTTTCCACGAAATCGTATGTTATAGCTTTTTCCAATATTTGACCTTGCCGTAAAATGGTCAAGGTCAACCCAAGGTCATCATTTTCAACAATCTAGATAGTACTGGAGTACCCAATTTTACATACTATGTTTCAAGGCCTTCGGTCAATTGGTTCTGGAGTCAAAAATTTTTAAAGGTTTTTATCATATATGGGTGTGGTGGCCATGTTGATCATGTGACCAAGACTGTTTGACTCTCAACCCATGGAAACTCTACTTGAAATTTGGTTACAACTAGCCATCAGGTTTATGAGGAGATTGTTTGAAATTGTCAAAATATGTCATTTCTGGGTCAAAGGTCATAGAATGACCTTGACCTTTTGTACTCATAAATCTTCATGTTCTCATTCAGATGACTGTATATACCAATTTTTAGGCTAAAATCTTCAAAATTTTCCAATAAATCTTATGTTCTAGCATTTTCCAATATTTGACCTTGCCGTAAAATGGTCAAGGTCAACCTAAGGTCATCATTTTCAACAATCTAGATAGTACTGGAGTACCCAATGCTACATACTAAGTTTCAAGGCCTTCTGTAAATTGGTTCTGGAGTCAAAGAATTTTAAAGGTTTTTACCATAAATGGGCATGGCGGCCATGTTGATCATGTGACCTGGACCGTTTGAACAAATTTTCATTCCCTCAACCCCTGGAGGCTCTATATGAAATTTGGTTACAATTGGCCCAGTGGCTTTTGAGGAGATTGTTTGAAATTGTCAAAATATGACAGTTCCGCGTCAAAGGTCAAAGAATGACCTTGACCTCTTGTACTCATAAATCTTCATGTACTCATTAAGATGACTGTAGATATCCATTTTTAGCCCAAAATCTTCAATAGTTTCCAAGATATCTTATGTTCTAGCAGTTTGCCATATAAAAGCACAAGGAAGCAAATTTGACCTTATCGTAAAATAGGTCAAGGTCAACCCAAGGTCATAATTTGAACAATCTTGGTAGTACTCGTGTACACGATGCTACATACCAAGTTTCAAGGCCATCGGCCTATTGGTTCTGGAGAAGAAGATTTTTTTAAGTTTTTACCATATATGGGCATGGCGGCCATGTTGGTCATGTGACCAGGACCGTTTGAACAATTTTTTGTTCCTAAGGTCCCAGGAGGCTACATATGAAATTTGGTTACAATTGGCCCAGCGGTTTCAGAGGAGATGTCGTTTGAAATTGTGGACGGACGACGGACGACGTACGACGGAGCCTTACCATCCTATAAGCTCCCCCGGAGCCGCTGGCTCAGGTGAGCTAAAAAGTATCTTTTATTCCCACTGCAAGTTGAAAAATTCCCAACTGCAGGAAGAATTTTTCTAGGGACCATCTTACAAGCATAAATTTACTTGCTTGCTTAGAGAACTGGCAGATTATATAGCTATAATTGAATGTAAATACCATTTATTCAGTATCATGTCCCCTATCACACCACTTGAAGCTAATAAAGGTGTTTCTGAAATTCCAAATTTAAGGAGAATACGACACGATTTTTCCCAATTTCATTGGCACTGGCACCATTCCCAAAATAATGAAAAAAAATCACTGCAGGCTGATCTGAGTCTGCGCTGGGCGCACAACCACATTGTTGGTTTGTCATGTTGCGGCTCATAAACATAAAGCATGGTGTGAATTTTTCAATGTTTCTTTTTGAGATTTCACAAGATATGAACTATCATCCCTTTACTTAACTTATCAAATACAGGTCAGTTGTAGATTAATCCAAAAAAACATGTCAATTCAGTTACATAGAAAGTCTGGGACTTTCTGTGCAAAGCATATGACATGTTTTGTTTTCAACAGCTGTGTTTTCGCCCACAAAATTTACTCTGTGTCGAGCTCTGCTGAACTGAAACTACTGTACTGAATGTACTGATGACTGAATGTTTTTTCTGTTGGTTTGTGATAAAGCAGGACTAGGCTCTGGTTCTTCTTTTAACACGACAACTTTCACCCATTCTTTCGTATGGTTTGATTTTCTAATTGCATCAATCACACTTTGAACATACAGACAGTCCTCAAATGTGGCAGCATTAGTCACAGGACCCTGTTTATAACTTTGTCTTTCTTCTTCTTGTTCAAATGCTTCCTTCACACATTCCATCATGTGGATTATTCCTTTCAAATAAGGTGTAGGGATAACGGTTCTTGTTTTTTCTGAAACACCATATCTTTCTTCTTCTTTAAAATTAATTGGGTCAAAGTGTAACAGCCTTTCTTTCCTCGAGTCAACTTCTTGACCATACAAGTCAGCTCCTTTAGCAGTTAGTCGAGATTTTGTTCCTACAATGATTATCTCCTGATGAAATGGACCAGGCATGTGTGAATTCAGAGTTACCACTGCAGTCGTTCCACAGTCTAAGTCCATCTGAAATGAGCAGAAATCATCACTAGTGATCTCTCTAATACCTTTGATTTTCTCAGTCTGCTTTGTGTAAGTTTTAAGTAACCCATGAACAGCTACAGCTTTTTGTCCAGTCAGAAAAGTAATGACATCAATTATGTTACTGCCTAAAGAGTTAAGAAGGCCACCACCCATCATTTCATCACAGGTCCAATCATACTTATTGTTTGGATATTTCCAAAAATTCACCCTGACTTCACATATTTTAACTTCTCCGGGATAACCTTCTTCAATCAACTGTCGCAAACGAGTGATAGTTGGTAGGAAGCGCAATCCATATATCATTCTTGACACAAGTTTAGGATAATATCCAGCAGCATGTACCATTTTTAATGTTTCCATGGGTGATGGACCCGCTGGTGTACCACAAAGAACATGCTTTCCTATTCCAAGTGCTTTAACAGCAATAGGAGATTGCATATGTGGTGGGCAACTAATCACAATCACATCAACATCTTTATTCAGTAATATCTCGTCAACATTGTCAGTGCTGTAGGGAATCTCAAGGTCCTCTGCAAGCTTTGCTGCCTCGGCTTTCACCCGACCCCAGAGGGCTACAACTCTGAATCCGCAGGAGTTTAGGATAGCAACATAAGACTTGATACTTGGAGTGGTACCAAACACTCCAATACCTGGAAGCATTTTCCTCATTCTGTTTAGTCAGGTTTCTTTATATTACACTGTTCAGTTTCCCATGATGCAGGAAGTTTTTCTGTTCATTTTTCGTAATGTTAAGCTGCTACAAAACGATTTTATTCTTTCTAAGAGTGTGCAATGTTTTGGTTTGTTGGTGAGTTTCCATGCATGAATCTGGAAATCGTAAAAAGGAGAGCTCGGCAGATTCTGGATTCTGTGTACTTTTCTGACATTTCGAAAAAGTAAGCTTCTGTTGATGTAGATCGAAATTACTAAAACCGTACACGAAAATAATAGCTGGATTAAAGTACAACTTAGAAGCGTCAACAATTGTTTAATACTTGAAGTGACTCTACCATCTTAACTTTGTAAAACACCCTTTGAGTGTTTGAAGAGATAATCATTTATTTTTACCTGAGTAAAGTTTCCTGGTGAATGATTGTCATTGGACGTATCGCCAGTAAAGTAGTATTCTGATCTTCCAACCCAATCCAATCCAATCCAATCCAAAGTTGGAAAGAAAACAAGAGATGACAGAACTTTGTCAGTAGCTTAAATCTTCCATACCAATGCAGATATAAATAAAATATAAAAGTTAGTTCCTTAAAGAGCAGAGAAAATATTCAAAAGGAGAGTATGGGCCAGACTGTACAGTTTCGAATACTAAATTCTCTCCAGTGACCTTGAATGAACTGGCAATGAAAGACAGAGAAAGGATACTGTAATTTCGAGTTTCAACAAGGCAGCCTATATAAAGACTGATGTCAATCCGAAAGGGGTCCAAATATTGCAAACCTGTTTAGAATACATGGGTCTAAACATATAAAAATCGATTTCTCAGAATAAAACTACAAAACGAAGCTAATATGAAATTCCTAGACAAAAATTACAAATTACACCTTTATGAAGAAATCTTATACGGTTTTCGAGGTATGAAGTGGACAAATAATGTTACCTTTTGAACTTTGACCTCTAAGTGTGACCTTGACCTTTGTCGGACATTGTTGAAATATGAGTTCTGCACGTTGGTTCAATAAGGTGAACATTTGACTCAAATTTCAAAAGTATCTCTCAAAGGGTTAAGGAGATATGGAGGAACACAAATTTAATACAAAATTACAATACGAGAAATGCAAAGGGGCGTAACTTTGTTAAAAGTGAAAGTAGGATTATTGTTCTTTTTCTCTACTCATCCTCTGATGATGCTTTATATTTATGTAACTTTCAAGAAGAAACCTTAAACGGTTTTCAAGATATGAAGCGGACACGAAGCTTATATGTTATAGCTATACGAAAAATTCAAAGGGACATAAGTCCATCATTGAAAAAAAAAACAAAAAACAATCATACTTTTTGGGCGCACAGAAAGTCTTCTTGTTACGGAAGGAGCAATCCTTTCATTTGTATACGACCATTTTGATAAAGCGGATGTATTATGTTATTGCACTGTCCGTCCATCTGTCCGTCTGTCAGTCTGTCTCTCCATAAACATTCTTGTGCGCGCCATAACTCAGTAACCATTTGGGATATCTTCGTGAAATTTTGCAAGAATATTTATTAGGTCGGGGCAATGTGTCATGTATAAGAATATTTGCTCCGCCTTCCTTAATTTCCAGTTTATGCCCCTTTGATTATTTTTCCCTGCAAGTCTTGTGTACGCCATAATTATATAACCGTTTGGAATATCTTGATGAAACTTTATAGCAGTGTGTATGAAGTCCCAAAAATGTTTCGCCTACAACAAAGGTTGCTCTCCATTACTTCATTTTAGAGTTGCATCCCTTTGATTAGTTTTTAGGCTATTTTGTGTATACTTACCTTGTGCATACCATAACTTGGTAACCGTTTGGAATATCATGATGATACTTTATAGCAATGTGTATGATTACAAGACGATGAGTCGCATATAAAATGATTGCTCCTCCTTACTTTATGTTTAGTAACTTCCCTTGAATTAGTATTTTATATCATAATGAAACTTTATAGGAATGTGTATGAAAATGGAACAATGTATCCTGAGAAAGAACCACGACTCAGGCGTACTTACTTACTGAATTATCTGCCCTTGCATAAATTTCCTGTTTACTCTATAACTCCTTAACCGTTTAAATATTTTCAAACAACTTAATGGTGATGTGGATATTGTCAAAGGAATGTATTAGAACCAAGAAAGGTAACTAGTATATTTAGTTTATGAATTATCTCCCTTGTTTGACTTTGGCATTACCCATCTTCTGAGCTGCTGTACATTTGAAGCTGATTTTGGGTATACTAATAGTATTTGATTTGTTAAATGTTTAAATAATGTTGCCTTCATTTATTACAGGGTTGTTTCCCTTGTACCTGCCTGTCCATCCATCTATTAACAGCCTTGTTCATTCTGTAACTCCTTCACGGCACTGAAACGGGCGTAATACGCGCCGCTTGCGAAGCTCTTGTCACCTATGCAGAAATATGAGTAATTTTCCAATTTGTGTTTTTTCTAAGAATGTTTACCTTCTTTATCCGTTATTAGCCTCTCAAATATAGATTGTGAATTTAACTTAAGCTAAAGGAACATTACATTCGAAGAAAAGAGAATGATTACTATACATAGTCATCAAAAACATCATCGACTAACCATTTGGGTCTTAATTTGTGACTATATCATCTTTTTACTTCGAAATAACATTATTATATGAATTAATCTCCCTTTTGTAAACAAAATAGAGTGGAATATTTTATCGTTAGATGTTAGAAACAGTACGTCGGTGAACAGCTTCGAATGTCGACTTAAGGAACGCAATTACTTAGTTCCAAAGTATTACTATACCGGTAACAGAAAACTCTAGATCTTACATGCAAGATTACATACTAAATGTAGCTCGTTGAATTATGATCTGTTCTTAAACATATAACCAAATCTCCTCTGTGCCGTTGTGGTGATATTGAAAATACTGATCATTATCTTATGTCCTGTCAACTGTATCGTGACCAAAGGACAGAACTTATCAATACAGTTTCTCAGCAGACCTCAGTTACACTTCAAGTCCTATTGTATGGGAATAGTATGTTATCACTGCAGACAAATATCATCGTATTTGAAGCTGTTCAAAAATATATAAACGATACAAAACGTTTCAAACAACATACACCGACAGTATAATCTACGCCATCCAGCTCCAGTGTTATTATTTTCAAGTAGATAAACTGATAACTCCAAATCCCTTGCAACCAACCCACGGCTCCTCATTTTTCTCTTCTGCTACCAAAACTCTTTTTATCCCCATTTTTGTCTTACTATTACATACATATTTCATTATTATGCTTTATGAATTCGCTAACGTCAACATTGCATATTAAGGAAATCGTTGCCTGGCACTAATTTAGTTTGTTTTAATGTTAATATCATAGTTATTTGTCAACAACAGTAACATACAGTTTTGTCCGCCATTATTTGTGAAAACTGTATCCACTAGAAGGAGAAGAACCAAATAAGCAAACGCTTTCGTTCTAATCCTACTGATTATGTATGATATGAAATAGGCGCCACCTATTATATTGCAAGCAACCAACATTATGACTCCGAAAAAAAAAAATGAAACAAGAAAATTGTAGCACAGCTACATTGATAGCTGCTTTTTAGAAGTTTTATGCAACTCCGTCTTACAGCACAGAAATCCTGGAAAACGTTTTGTAAGTAGTTAAAAAAAAAAGGAAAAAAGGACAGCTCAAAATAAAAATTAAGACGCCCAAAGGAAGCAGACGAGATTAAATATTTTCCCTTTCATTGTAACAGTGCCTCTGTCATCCCTACCTATACTCGGAGTATATGACTTGCATCGTCTGATATGAGTATTCCTTATTCACATTCGTATATGATCAATTAAATCTGGAGAATCTAAAAACTAAAGGTAAAGATTCTTGACTAAATTGCTGAAATGCGCAGGCTGATTCGAGGATTCGATGTATTCACATGGCTTAAGGCACCATTTCATGCGACGCCCATCACAGAGACATACAGACAGACAGACAGAGAGACAATGGTTTTACTGGCAACCGTAAAACCATGCACAGTATCGGCAGCCAATGGTGCCATTGGCAACCGTTGGCACCACTGGCAGAATTGCCAATGTCACCACTGGCAGTTCTATTGGTAGAGCCAATGGCGCCAGTGGTACCATTGGTAGAGGCGATGACGCCTATGGTACCATTGCCGTGCCAATATTTTTCTGTGCTGAATTTTCTTTCATTATTGTGGGGAAAATTCTCCTGTGTCAAGTCGAGTGTTTATGATGGGTTCAATAAATTGCCATAGCTCTATTGAATGACGCAAATTATCCGCCATGGTAATATTTCCCATTCCCTAAGTTGTCTGCAGTGCAGTATTGGCAGCCAATGGTCGGCAATACTGGTTTCAATGGTAGAGCCAATGGTGCGAATAGTGAAACTCAGAGCGGCATTGACATGCCAATAGTGACATTGGCAAAACCCCGAACGCAACCAGTATTGGTTTTGACGCCACACATAAAAGATGCAACGTCACACTGTTGCTGCAACCATCGATTACTAGAGTATTTATATTTAACCAAGGGAAAACCGATAGGCCTATTGGAAGTCATAAGCTGTTTTGCAGAAAGACAGCTCATGTCGTTTCTAGAAAGTTGTAAAGCTTGCTAGCTACATCACGTGTGCACCTGCCTGCTGCCGACCTGGAAATATAATGCGTGTCTCCAATAAACAGGTGCCGAGAATTCGCAGTGAAGAGGTAAGGGTTGTTTTTTTCTTCGGGCTGTACGGCCTTCTAGCCGAATTCTGACGGCCATCATACAACTTTTTTTTTGGAACATATTCACGTGTTCTTAGGGAAGTGGCGGCGGAAGTTCAGGAATTTATTTTCGTCCAATAAAAATGCCAGCGTCTCGTTTCTCCATAGAAAGAAAAACGCAGACCGGAAATTCAGTGGCACAAAAATTTCGAAGCCTTAGTGGTACGGGACAGAATAGAATAGAACAGAAATACGCCTATGTCGTAAAGCAATTAACACTCGTTGTTTGCCGCCTTCGGCGGCAAACAACTCGTTGGTTGGTTGCTATTATATCTGTGTATTTGTATGATATTGTTGAAATAAAATATGTTTAAACTAAACAAAATCTTCCTATTGTGAAAGCAAAATTAATCTTTCTTTCGTAATCCAAAGGAAGGTTTCTTCCGCACTTAAGCAACACCCGTGTTAAAGTGTTTTTTTTTTTCCCCTTTTTTTTTCCTTTTTTTTTGTGGTGGTGGTGGAGGTGGGGTGGGGGTTCAATCTACTCGCACTGAATACCTATCCAGTCTTCCTTACCTCTCTTCACTGCCTTCTAAATCCTCTTCTGATAGGTGAAACTGATGTGCTTTCTTGTCATTTCCATGTAAATCGTGGACCTCGACAGCAGAGACAGAAAAAAACCTAGGCCTATCAGATGCTAGAAGGCTATTGAACTATTCATATAAGGACACATTACCAGTGAGGCGGTTCACATATTCAAACAGCCATTGGAGACTATGATGAACTCCTGGTCCTTCTCAACAAAAGGCACCTCAGGTTGTTTGACTACGTCTCAAGGTTGTCTGGTTTAACAAAACCAGTTCTACAGGGCACAGTGAAAGGAAAAAGAAGAAGAGTTTATAGACAGAGGAAGAAGTTGGAAGACAATATTAAAGAAGTTGGAAGACAATATTAAAGACTGGACAGGGATGGACATGCCAGTTGAACAAGGACAGATGACAACAAGACAAAGAAGATAGGAATTGCTGATAAGTCATCTGTGGTGCCCAAACGGTCCTACAAGGATGAGGGAAAGAATAGAATAGGATAAGAAATGGTTTGGGGTGATTCAATGGACCGTTAAACTCTCCTGTAATGCTATAAGATACAACTATATCAATCTTTAATCCTGTCAGAATGAATCTTTAATCCTTATAAAATTAGAGCAAATCAAAGCAAACAGTTTTAATTCATTGAATAAACTTGCCTGTTGTGACGCGAACCTCCTTTCGCGAAAGCAAGGTTCGTGTCGTATTTTTATCTAAATCCTTTATGAAAGCTTCCGTTCAACCGGGATCAAAGAAAGAAAGTTGTTTCAGAATTAAAACTGTTTCTGTCTCCGTGAGTATAGTTTACTAGCTTTCACCAACGTAAAATTCTTTTGTATATTATAAATAAATTAAATATGTATATATAGTATAGCTTTACATGCATTGCTTGGTTCAAGACCGAAAAGTAATATGTTTTCGCGACTTACATAAAGTGTCAGAATTGAGGGCGTGTCACGGTGTGCCGTAAAGCCTAAAAAGTATGTAGTATCGGACTTATTAGTTCAACACATACGCGATAAGAATGAAAGTGGCATTAATAGAACATAAACATGTTTTTTCATGCAAATTTATCATTTGCCAGGTCCTGAGGTACTGAAAACCTCTGCCATACATGTAGGAGCTGTTGAAAACTAGGCCTTTGGCCTGGAATTTTAACAGCTCCCTTGGGACAACAACAACAACAACATATTTAAACCAGTAAGAGGGGACCTGGCAAATGTAAATTATGTAAAATGTATCATTATTAGCTTGTGAATTGCCTCGTTAATGCATGGATTTGTGACTGTTAGTGTTAAACAAGTGCTCAAGCATCACTTTTTGATGATATGAGTAAAACACGGTCAACAAGCTTAAGATGTAAACTTTTAAGCAATAAATTTTCATCAGTGCATAAAATGTAGATTTTTAGCTCACCTGGCCCGAAGGGCCATAGTGAGCTATTGTCATATGAATGCGTCCGGCGTGCGTCGTGTGTCGTGCGTCGTCACGCAAAATGTCCGTCAACACCTAAAAACAAATATTCAAACATCTTCTTCTGTAAAAGTACTGGTTCCATGGTTCTCAAATTTTACATGGAGCATGACCTGACTCCAGGGTCTCAGAATTGTAAAATCGGGTCAGGTTGAAAATCCAAGATGGCCGCCGTTCTTTCTTTCTTTCTTTTGTTCGTATTTCCCTCCTGTAGTAGGAGCACCTGCGTTCACACTACGCAGTAAAGTGTTTATAAGAATACAAAGTTATGTCACTAAAACTGTCAAACACACTACATAAAACATAAGATATGTCACTAAAACTGTCAAACACAATACATAGTCATAAAATACTCAGGCCATCCTTAGAAATATTCTTGTTTCCCCTTACACGACCCTTTTTCTCAATGGTGGGTAGGTCGGTCGGGATTTTATTTTTTTTTTTCCCCGGAAAAGTCAGAGCTCCAGATAATATTTTTAAGCGGGGACATGCTGACACCTCACTTGAGCCGCTTCACCTGATAGTTTTTCCATCCCAAATTAAGACGTAGGAGTGTTTTCAAAAGTACTTGCATATAAGTCCTGTAAAAATAGACGACGCAGTTTTTTATAATTAAATAGGGACGGGCAAAAGGCGCCCCTTTACTGCGACTACTGATACGTTCCGCTCAGGTGCGTGGGGCATGGAAGTATAAGACACACAGGTACAAAACACGCACATACTCATAATTAAATGTAAGTGTGAACGTGCCATATCGGGGACATGTGTAATGCGCATTCTGATCATGGTCTATTCTGGTTACTTACGTATTTGTTTAATCAAGCAGTGTAGATATGAGGTGACAGTCCAAACTGGTACACAGATTTTTTATAAAGTCCGTCGCATTCCTTCTTAATGTTGGTCATATAGCCAAGAACAGTATATAACATGTTCATTCAAGTTTTACGATAAGAACAGTGTGACCCCGACGAGGCTGCATTGTTAGCAAATATGGGATCGGATGCACCGGAGATAAACACGTTCTCGTTGCATCGTCGTCTATATACTTTTGTCACATACCCTGTTTTAGATATTGGAACAACCCAAATATGAAGATCTATCTCCGTAAGATGAGTTTATTAGGATGAACGGGTCAATCTGTATCAAAACATCATGCAAACATTAATTATGGTCATTGCGAGTTACGCATTCTCATCAGGAAATACGCTCTAACGGAGTGTAAAGACGGTAGTAGTTTTTTTTAAATACGGTAACCACCTGCACGTGGTTATGCTGATCAGACATCAAAGAACGCCGCATTGAACTGGACACGTGTCATATAAAACCGTGAGACAGGGAAAGGTACCTTATACCAAATGCCCCGATCAGCCTGCGCAGCAATGCAATGCGACTGGTGTTTCCTATTCACAACTTTGATCTTTGGCTTATGAGTGTAAACTTTTACCATAAATTAGAAAAGCGAATATTTTCTGCGCGTTCGCGTTCCGTTGGACACATTTGGCACATTATCTGTCTGCTCACTGGAGACGTTTTGATTAGCGTCGGCAAAATGAGATTTCAGCTATGTGCGTTTCCTAATAATCGAAATAGTTTTCAAATTAATACTAGATGAATTGTTTGTCCAGACAGAGATGACTCTGATCACCTGCAGACATGCTTATCTGCGTTTTCCCTATATGCACATGTCGTAAAGTACCCTAAAAATGTAGCATTTTTTATGCGATTTTCACTAGTCTAATAACTTCAAATCCGATTTTACTTTTTTGAACAGTCTCCGTGTATTTCAGAATAAGACAAATTGAAAATAACAATACCCGGAATGCAATTTCTTTGCTCAACAATTTTGGCATGCCGCTCTGTATCAAAGAATGACCCTCTGTTTTTGCCCGACACCGAAATTTTCAGCTCCAGGTTACTCTACATGAAACCTATCGGCACGTGCGTTGAGCGGCAGCCAGTGACTTCAAAAGATGACTGAAATCCTTTGATCTTTTGCCAGTCTTATCTAAGGTGGTTGAGCGCATTTTTGTTAGGCTATTCTGTCTCCAAACATAGTTAAAAAGACGATGCCGTTCGTTTTTATGATGGATAGGAGTAGCCTATTCATAACTCATTAGTTTGGGACTGCAAGCGTTTTTCGTTAGAAACACTTTTATCTAGAGCTCTGAAGACCCAGATTTTTGGTACTCGGCACAAAGGTAGAAAAAAAAAATATTTTTTTTTTTGAAATCGGAAAAAAATATTTCCGGTCGCTACGATTTTTTACGGTCGGTCGCGTAAGGGGAAACATTAAATATTTTATTTTTTGCCAGTGCCTGTATACAAATGTTACTAAAAATAGCAAAAACAACAAAATAAACTTCTTCTCCAGAACCACTAGGTATATTTGTCTGAATTTTGGCATGGAACATCAATGAAACCTTGGTATTCAAAATTGTAAAAATGAAAAAAATCTGTAGCGGAGTTTTGTCACAGTGACCTACTTTCTGTTTACGAGTGTAATTTTGCTCAAATGCGAATGTCAAAAAATGACTTATTCAGACGACTTCAAACAACTTCTTCTCTAAAACCACTGCACCCATGGGTCTCAAATTTCACATGGAGCATGACCAGACTGCAGGGTTTCAAAATTGTAAAATTGGGTCAGGTCAAGAATCCAAGATGGCCGCCCTTACTAAAAATAGCAAAAACAACAAAATCAACTTCTTCTCCAGAACCATTTGGTATATTTGGCCGAAAGTTTGCATGGAACATAAATGGGACCTTGGGATTAAAAAATGTAAAAATGAAAAAAATCTATAGGGGAATTAGGTCACAGTGACCTACATAGTGTTTACTAGACCGATTTTGCTCAAATGTCAGTATCTCAAGAAAAGGCAATCGATTGTGGTCAGATTTGGTCAGAAATGGTCCTTGAAAGGAATTATTTCAATTTTGTGCCAGTTGACTATCCAAGATGGTCACCATGGGGGCCGTTACTAAAAATAGCACAAACATAAAAATGACAATTACTCAAGAACCCTTGAATGGAATTCAACCAATTTTGTGTCAGATTGCTCCTTGCATGAAGCCGTTTCGATTAATTGCAATTTGGTTTTCCAAGATGGCCGACATCTGCTGTTACTAAAAATAGCACGAACATAAAAATGACAATTACTCAAGAACCCTTGAATGGAATTCAACCAATTTTGTGTCAGAATGTTCCTTGCATAAAGCCGTTTCGATTAATTGCAATTTGGCTTTCCAAGATGGCCGACATCTGCCGTTACTAAAAATAGCACAAACATAAAATGACAATTACTCAAGAACCCTTGAATGGAATTGGACCAATTTTGTGTCAGAATGTTCCTTACATGAAGCCATTTCGATTAATTGCAATTTGGCATTCCAAGATGGCCACCATCTGCCGTTACTAAAAATAGCACAAAACATGAAAATGACAATATCTCAGTTACCGCTGAGTAGATTTTGACGAAATTTGTGTCAAAATGATTTTTGCATTGAGATGTTTCAAAAGTAACTAAATATAGACAAATCATATTGGCCTTTGTTACTAAAAATAGAAAAACGTGATTATAAGAAAATCTCAGTGGAATTGGACTAATTTTCTGTCAGAATGGTCCTTTCATTAAGCTTTTTCGATTTTCTGCATTTTGGCATTCCAAGATGGCCGCCATCTGCCGTTACTAAAAATAGCACAGAACATGAAAATGACAACATCTCATTAACCGCTGAAGCGATTGAGACGAAATTTGTGGCAAAATGATTCTTGCTTTGACGTGTTTCACAAATTAACAAATATTGACCGGTCAAGTTGGCCTCTGTTACTTAAAATAGCAAAATTTGAAAATTAGAAAATTACAATGGAACTGGACCAATTTTGTGTCAAAATAGTCCTTGCATGAAAGCTTTTCAATTTTTTGCATTTTGGCAAATCTAAGATGGCCGCCATCTGCCGTTAGTAAAAATAGCACAAAACATGAAACTGACAAATCTCGGTAACCCCTGAATGGATTTTGATGAAATTTGTGGCAAAATGATTCTTGCCTTGAGATGTTTCAAAAGTAAATATATAAAGACCAGACAAGTTGGCCTCTGTAACTAAAAGTAGCAAAATGTTGAATTGAGAAAATCTCTGGAATTGGACCAATTTTGTATCAGAATGGTCCCGTTGCACAAAAGCCAGGTGAGCGATATCAGGCCCATTTGGGCCTCTTGTTATAATTTCAAATTCTAAATGTTGTTGACAGTGGTACTTCATAATGTATTTAAGATTCTGTGTGGATAAAGTGTGCTAGCGTGCACAACTCACACCCTTTTCCAGCCATTCTGGGGCTGGGAAAGTTCGAGTTCTGCGCATATGGCCTCCAGCACATCAGATGGATTCATACTTGTCAACTTTTCCCCATAAACAGGAGTCTGCTGATTTTTGTACCATTTCCGGATCTGTGGATCATATTTAATTCTCTGGCTTTTCAGACCACCTCCAGATTTCTATTTTCATCACTAAAATTAAAATTTGAAGCAAATTTATCATTTTGTTTCTTCACATATTTACAGTTTTTCAAGGTGAAGGTCGGTCTCACTTCTGCTTGGATTCATAAATTTCCAGTTGGTTATGGTAATTAACTGTTAATCAAAGCACCAGGTTTTATCCTGTTTTGCCTCTGTGAAATTACTGAATGTGCCCATGGAAGATAGATACCCATATGAATTCCAATGTGGCTTCCTTTTCATCTCAGTGGTAGGCATTTACCGGTATAATACATCATTAAATATACTGATTGACAGAACTTTGCATATCAATCAAATGGATTGAATAGTAAAACATAAATGTACTGCCATAGACAAAAATTTCTCATGCGACTTACTAGGTATATAATCAATGTACTTTGATGTTCATTGTTGTTTAGCTAAGATGATTAAGGTAAGCATGGTTAAATCATCCTGCCAATAGTTCAATTGGGTCACCCAAAATAATTTCCATATTTTCCCTGAATATGAAACAGTTTGGTTTTACTATGCAGTAGTGCATCCCAAAGATGAAAAAATCACTGGAATTCCACTGGAATTCTGATGGAATTCCACTGGAATTCCAGTGATTTTTTCAATAGGGATTTCCCCTAAATATGAAACAGTTTTTTTACAATGCAGTAGTGCATCCCAAAGATGCAAACAGTGTAGGCTCTGATCAGACTGATCAGTACAGTACTTAGGAGGTCTGATCTGGGTCTGCACTACAGTCAAACCTGCTTATGTGGTCACCTCTATTAAACGGTCATATGCCTTTAGCAGCCACCTTTTCCGGGTCCCATGAACCACAGAGAGGCGCCGTAGTTGAGTGGTTAGAGTGGCTCGGTTATTGTGCAGAAAGTCACCGGAAGGTCGTGAGTTTGCGGCTCACCGTCGCCATCTGACGACTGGAAAACTCTCTCTGTCAACCCAGCAGTAAATGGGTACATTTTTATGCCCCCGCCATTTAAAATGGGGGGGGGGGGCATATAGTATCACCCCTGTCCGTACGTAGCGTACGTACGTAACGTACGTACGTAGCGTACGTATGAAAAACTGGTTTCCGTTCAA
This sequence comes from Ctena decussata, assembly GCA_963989385.1. Taxonomy (NCBI): domain Eukaryota; kingdom Metazoa; phylum Mollusca; class Bivalvia; order Lucinida; family Lucinidae; genus Ctena; species Ctena decussata. The sequence continues at coordinate 75,285,058 of OZ022503.1, read as the reverse complement.
TATCTTTTGAAAGCATTGGTGTATTGAATTCATATTTCATACACAGCTATATAATCATAAAATACAGGTCAAGTTCGATGTTGGGTAAAATCCGTCAATTATTGTTGGAGTTATGGCCCTTTTTCGACTTCTGTTTCTATGAAGAAATGGTTTCCGTTCGATATCTTTTGAAAGCATTGGTGTATTGAATTCATATTTTATACACAGGTATATAATCATAAAATACAGGTCAAGTTCGATGTTGGGCAAAATCCGTCGATTATTGTGGGAGTTATGGCCCTTTTTGGACTTTATTTTGTATGAAAAAATGGTTTCCGTTCGATATCTTTTGAAAGCATTGGTGTATTGAATTCATATTTTATACACAGGTATATAATCATAAAATACAGGCCAAGTTTGATGTTGGCCAAATTCGTCGATTATTGTGGGAGTTATGGCCCTTTTTCAACTTTATTTTGTATGAAAAACTGGTTTTCGTTCATTATCTTTTGAAAGCATTGGTGTATTGAATTCATATTTTATACACAGGTATATAATCATAAAATACAGGTCAAGTTCAATGTTTGGTACTTCTCTTGATCCAAGAAGCACAATACATCTGCCCAAGGAAAACAATAAAACATGTACCACAGAAGTGTGCCTTTGTGAACCTAGTTATGCTACAAGTGCCTTTACCTTAAACAAGGCGCCATCTTACTTAGGGCACTAGGCGGGGGCATCCGTGTCGTATGGACACATTTCTAGTTCGAATCAGGGAAGGATAAGGCAGAGAAAGGAGAGACATGGGCTCCGCCTTTCATCAGCTGTGCCCAAGATACAGTGGGTCTCTAACCCCCACTGCCCCTACGGCTATTAGGCTATGGGAAACCTTTACCTTTATGAACCAAAATACATTGTAAATGAGCCTGTATGAAGAGGTCACCTGTCTTTAGCAGCCAGTTTTTGGGTTTCCCTTGGATGGACCACTTAAGACATCCCTAGGGTGACCCCTTGACAGGTTAGACTGTATTTGCTCACACAGGTGTTTCTGTCTTAATACAGTGGACCCTCTTTACAACGACAGCATTTGTTCCCAAACATTTTGCTGTTAAACTGAATTTGCTTTTGTAAAGAGTATATATTTAGAACAATATAGCCATTCTGCGAATAACAGAATGACATCATAAAGAATTTTGCTGTTGTAATGAGTGCTGTTATAAAGAGGGTTTACTGTACTTAGATTTTTTTCGATTCCAGGTTACGCAGAATACTGATTAGAGCAGCATGAGAAGAGCAACATTTGCATTAAGTTGATTTTGGTTCCCCGAGGCACAGTTTGGATGTGCTTCGGGGGTGATCAGGACTCGTGTTGGCTATTCAGGAGGTTCAACTGCTAATCCCACATACAGAAAGATGTAAGAATTTAATTTTACAGGAATTATGTCACTGTAGAAGTGGCCTTCCTGCATACCAGTATCCACTCTCCATACTGGACTATGGTTAGCCCAGAAATCAGTGCAGATCAGACTTAGAGGCTTGTCTGTCCATATCAGTTAATGGACTGTTGTGAACCTATATAACTAGTGTTTCTCCTAGCATGAGGAAAGGGCAGGGTGCTTGCCAGAAGGGCACTTTTAGTGTGTGCCAAACTCACTAAAGGGCACTTTTCAGAAGCTATTGTTTTCAAAGACAATTTAACAAAGGTATTGGCACATTCTAACAGGATAAACACTGTATGCAGGGAGATATAAATATTTGCATAATAAAAAGCCTCTTTCACACAAAGAAAGGTGCATATTGCAAAAATATGACATTAATATGAATGAAATTACCTTCCACAAAGGAGGGCAGAAGGGTAAGGCCAAAAGGCAGAAGGGTGCAGCACCCTTCTTAACCTCTGTAAGGGAATCACTAATAATTTCATGAAGACTGATGGATCAGCCTGCATAGATGTGCAGATTTTGAGTGATCTGAGTAAAGCTGTTTGCATTTACAGTGAGTGAAGTCACATGAAAAGGGATGTTCAGCCATGTGGGTACAGCAAATTCTCAAATCAGCCCGCCCATTTTCCTTTGCCAACAGTCTTCAATTTTTGCTCATTGGATTTGCAAGGATTCATAAATTTTACATGTGAAAATTTAAGGGAAGGTGTGCATATGTGCAGGCTGAGTCTTCCATGTTTGGAAATACTGTAAGGTTCCTATTTGCCACACAAATCATATATTCTTTAATGAATGTGTTTGCATACACACCACAAATTGACTACAGTTTGTTAGATATGATTTTGTAAGACAATAAATAATCTGAGACTGTTACAAAAATTTCTTCTCTGCTGATCTAAGCAGGTTTAAAGCCATTGTTTTTGCCTTGAAACAAGAAACAGATGCAAAACGTGAGCCGCCACAGGAGAAAACCAACAAAGTGGTTGTGCTCCCAGCCTAGACTCAGATTAGCCTGCATATCAGCCCAGTCTGTTCAGACTCTTCGCTAAGAGCTTAAAGGGTAGCTAAGGGTCTAAGCTACCTCCATGTGGACAGCAAAGACTCTGATCAGACTGGGCGGATGCCCAGGCTGATCTGATTATGTGCTGGGCGCACAACCACTTTGTTGTTTTTTTCGTGTCACGGTTCATGTGGTATGCAGTTCTTGCTTAATTATTCTTAAAAAGTCTTATTTCAATGGACTAGTCACTACTACATCTACTTTTACATTTTTTCCTTCTTGAAAAGTAAAACTGGATTGAGTGCTGTATCCAGTTTTACATTTTAAGAAGAACTTAAAAAGATCTGCATACTGAAAAATAAATGAGATGTGACTTTGCTTACAGAAGGGCAAATTAATTGAAATTTTATCTCAAGCGTCAAGATTTGGTGTGTGCTTTTGGATTCTGGTTATGAGAAGTTTAAAATTGTTTCCATGTACTTGAGTGAATAAAATGCTTACCGCTACATGTACATGAGTGCATGAAAAACAAATCTCTGAAAGATTTACTCCCTCATTTACAATAATAATAAAACTGTTTTAACCTTTAGTTTAAATAGTATTTTATTCAACAAATAAACATACACAATCAAATTCATTCATACATGGATAATATAAAGGATTCGATAACAAGCTAACTAGCTTATAAACATCGTCTCCTAAGCTTTTTTACCTTTAAAGTGCCAGAAATTAAAATTGTTGATTTGGCAAACATAATGCCACCTCATCTGAATCTAAACTGTTTGCCCTTTAGTGTTCAAATTCTCAATATGATATCACTTGGACGAAACATTGTTTTAAATTCTGCAGATGTAAATTTTATCGTCTGCTTTTTGGCGCATTAAGGGTTAATGAAATACCTGAGGCTTACTTCTTGGTCATAAGATAGGGTTTTTTCCCTTTCAAAACAATCCAAAAAGTATTGATCCCTCTAATAGAATGGATCTTGATCTTTGGGATTATTATGGCAGGGAAAACCCCATGTTAGGTGCTATATAAAGTCACCTCTAGGGACCAAGGAAAGAGTTTTAGCCTGGCAGTGTTAATGAGCCATCAGGGTTAGAGCCGTTAAAGTTCTACTCTACTGATTTAGATATTTGGGATCATTCTAGAAATGGAAAACACCATTTTATAGCCAAATGAATACAGTTATTACATGGTTGTTCCAAAGTGGTTGAATCAGACATTATAAATTTTTTTTACTTTCCACCAAGAAATATAAAGAATTAAAAAGAATTACATGCCAAGTTCAAAATGACATCATTGGAAAGCACTGACTTGCCATAAACAAAGCTCCAGATAAGGTGAGGTTTTTAAGGATAATTCTGGGGAAAAAAATTCCCAATGAAAATCTATGTTGTGACCCCTCATGAGAACCGTCTTACAGAGACGGTTCTCATGAGGGGTCACAACTTACTTTTTATGGAGAAATACCCATAATTATCCCACAATTATCCCTGTTACCTTCTTGTCTGGAGCACTACATGATGTCTCAAGGACATGCACAAATGGGAAAATTACATCTGTATGAAATCCTAATATTTATGGCAAATATGGTCTCTAGCTTTGGTAAACATGAAAGGATACACTTTCAGGGGAAGTGACTCTGAAATTTTGTTTTTGCCTCCCTTCTCCGTGGAGTTCAACTAAAGAATTTGCTTATAATTCTTTTAGGAATAGACCCCACTTTGGAATGACTTGTAATCCAAGGAAATAAACAGAAAGTCATAAAAGTTGTTCCCCCTTGATGAGAAAGATGGAAAAACATGGAAGTGTATTTATCATATGAAGCCACTGTTATTCAGTGGATAACGTTGTATCATAAAAATCGTATGACCACATGTGTAATAACACTTTGTCGCGTACACGTAACGTCCATGTCAACAATGCGTTTTCTTATCGAAATGTTTATTTTGAAGGCAATAAAATTCCACTTTTTAGGGTCATGTGATAAATAGAATCTTACACTCGTGGTCAGTTCATATGAAATTAATGAAACTCGCTGAAGGCTTGTTTCATAAATTTCATATGAAATAATGACCACTCGTGTAAGATCCTCTATTTGTTAACCTTAAATTCTGCTCTCCATTGTAGTGGTGACCACACTGAAACAGTAGACATTGAGTTTGATCCCAAAAAAACTACGTATGAAACGCTTCTGAATTCTTTCTGGAAATGGCACAACCCAACCAGCAGTCACAGTCGGCAGTATATGTCAGTCATTTTCTATCACAATGACCACCAGAGGGAACTGGCTGAGAAGACAAGAGCAGAACATCAAAAACACTATGCTCAACCTATTGTAACTGAAATAGTAAAGGCTGGACCTTTCTATGAGGCAGAAAAGTAAGTGAGGGTTTGCAGAATTTTTTGTTAAACCCTTTAAAAGATGTATTTACATCAATAATTTTGGGCACCTTGCTTGATCCTGTTCCATGACATGAGAAAAGGTACCAAGACTCTGGGGCCGTATTCATAAAACGACTTAAGTTGTTGCTATGCTGTTGCTAAGGCTAAATTTCTTTGAAGGACATTCCCTACAACTATGAAATTTGCTCTGGAGGAACAGTCTTACAAAGACTGTTCCTCCAGACCAAATTTCATAGATGTAGGGAATCTCCTTTATAGATATTTAATCGTAGCAACCGCATAGCAACGACTTAAGTGGCTTTATGAATACGGCCCCAGATCAGCGGCTGATTCAGCCAAGTCAGTTCTGCTTTTCAGTATGCAGCAGAACTTCATTTGGACCTTTTTCGCTACAACACTATTTGGATATAAAGCTGTCATGTAATGGCTTCCATACTTTTATAGTAATTATAGGGGACTAAGGTAGTTTCCATTCATTATATAGTCAAAATCATTATCATTCTATAGTCAAGATCATGATTATGGCATATTCACGTGATATGTCATTCTGTTTCAAATTGCATGAGTCAGCATTTTTGTGCCCCTGTGATGAGAGTCAGGGAGCATTAAGATTTGCTCCTGTCTGTCTGTCCATCTGTCTGTCCGTCTGTCTTTCTTTATGGTATAGATTTTGTGTAATAACTCCTCCTACAGTTTTCAATGGATCTTTTTCAAACTTTGCATACATGTTGCGAACATATTGAAGATGTGCATGTGGATTTTTGATGGAGCTAGAATTAATTTTGACAGAATTACATCCTTTTGAACTTAGTCATTTTAGGCAAATTTTTGCATTGTAGGGTATAGAGTTTGTGTAATCAACTCCTCTCACAGTTTTTAATGGATCTATATCAAACCTTGCATATGGGCTTTCGACATATCCAAGATGTGCATGTGGGTTTTTGTTGGAGCTAGAATGAATTTTGACAGAAAAAGGGCCTTTTGAACTTGGTCATTTTAGGCAAATTTTTGCAATTGTAAGGTATGGAGTTTGTGTAATCAACTTCTCCCACAGTTTCCAATGGATCTTTTTCAAACCTTGCATACATGCTTTGGGCATTTCCAAGGTGTGCATGTGGGTTTCTGTTGGAGCTAAAATTAATTTTGACAGAATTACAGCTTTTTGAACTTAGGCAAATTTTTGCATTGTAAGGTATGGAGTTTGTGAAATCAACTTCTCCCACAGTTTTACTGGATCTTTTTCAAAATGTGCATACATGTTGTGGACATGTGGGACTTTTTTGGAACTAGAATTAATTTTGAAAGAATTTCAGCCATTTTAACTTAGTCATTTTAGGCAAATGTTTGCATTGTAGGGTAAATACTTTGTGTAATCAACTACTCCTACATTTTGCAGTGGCTGTATTTCAGACTTTGTATACATGTTGTGGACATAATGAAGATGTGCGTAACATAATGATGGAGAAAAAATGATTTTGACATAATTATGGCCTTTCAACTCAGTCATTTTGGGAGGCATTTTTGCATGGTAGGTAGGGTATGAAGTTTGTGTAATGTGTTCTATGGATTCTTTGTATAAGTTTTTGTGCTTAAAATACCTTTTAGGAATGTACACACAGGCACTGCACGGAGGCATCATTAGTGTCTTTCAAACACAATTTTCTAGTTTGTTGATGAAATACTGTGCACAAGCTTTGATGAACTTATTAATCCTTAAAGTGCCAATAATGATTATAATAAAAAAGACAGACTACAAACTTGATGTTTGCACTATTTCAAAAAACATTTGAGCTATATCATATTGAGAATTCAAAGAATAGAGGGAAAACAATGTTTGCAAATTCATCCGTTCATTTCTTGCACCTTTACTGTTAAGAAAGCTGGTACACAGGATTTCGTGCAAAACAGAAAGGATTCTCTTTCATGTGTCAAGACAAATGGACATATGGGAATTCAAGGCTAGTGGAGTCAGTTTAAGCAATGATTGAACTTCAGAGCCTGGTTGTTCAAAGCATAGTTAGCTTAACAAAGTTGTTAGTTAGTGAGTTTTTAAGTCTTCTAGTTTGCATAAAATTAAGTATGCTAATATTTTTTTTGCTGAAAAATTGAAAGGAGCTAAAAGCTCCACATTTTTTTCTGTAAGATATGACTGTTTTTGCGTATGATACATTTGAAATTATAACATCACCTTAACTAACGAGGTCCTAAGTTCTGAACCAGGCCCAAGAGTCAAAATAAAATCAGTACATGATGATAATTATAATGCTGTAATGAACCTTTGAATTATTCTTCAGCTATCATCAGAAGTATATATTACGTCAGCACTCACATATTTTAGACAAGTTGAACTTGACTGATGCAGAACTGATCAAATCAAAGGCTGCCTGTAGGCTCAATGGCTATCTGGGAGGCTATGGTACAAGTGAAGGCTTCCTTGAGGTAAGTACAGAAGTAATAGCAAAATCAAGAGTTAAAGGTTATAAGTACAGTTGAGTCTTGTTATCTCAAATACTGTGATCTAAAACTACTTTCTTATTAAAGAATATAGTGTGGTTACATTTCCTATTTTACTTTTTATTTCAACTTGTGTTAGCTCAAACTATGGGTATCACAAAGGTAACTTTCCTGGGACCTGGGACCAGAAAATTTACTTTGAAATACATGTAACAGTAATTTGAGATGAACTTTGACTTTGACTTATGAGATATCAAGAGTTGACTGTATAAACATGTGTGCCAATGCAGGTCAAGGATAGGGTAATTTCGTATTAGAGGTTGGGATTTAGCCATTACTGCATATGGGTTAATAATAAATCTGTGACTATGATTACAGCAGAAATTCATGGGGGCATTGTCTTGAAGTTCCAGAGATATCTGTTACCTGAATTGAAACTCCCTGGATGAATTTCATAAATGTGTGGACTGTTTATAGGCTTTTGTTTCTTGCACATGCATACTTTGTAGCTTACCCATGCCAAAGTACATGAAGTGCTATCAACCAGGTGTAGGTGTGAGCACAAGCATAAAAAATGTCAGTTAAATTGGTGTGCTGGGTATTAAGAGTGAATTAGGTATTAAAGCAATCCTATACCCACACAGGTCTTGTAGATTTTCTTATGCATAAGCTTGTAATGTATTATTTGGACTGACGAAGATACTAAAGGACATGCGCAAAAAGGACTCTGATCAGGGTCTTACCTTTTTCACATATACCAACTAAGAATACTGGAAAATCTGAAAGTGGAAAAGTTAAGACCCTGATTAGTTTTCACAGCTGTGAGGGCTCATTTGAGGGCTTACTATATATGAGCCAGGACAGCACAAAACCAACAAAGTTGCATGTGCACCCAGCATGACTCAGATCAGCCTGGTCAGCTGTCTGGTCTGATCAGAATCTCAGCAGTAGCTTAAAGGGTAGCCAGGTTGATCTGAGTCTTCCGTGGGTGCACATGCCACTTTGTTGGTTTTCTTGTATTATGGCTCATATATGCTTATTGCTTAAGATGGATGGATGACTTAAGGTCTTTTTCAACAGTATTTCAGGCATATCAGGACAATGGGACGGTGGTAATGAAGGGCAGTGTGCAATGGAACCCAGTTTATGGTTGAAAAGATTTCCACCTAGTGGGATAGAACCCGGACCTGCTAGATAACCAGGCCAGGGCTTTACCCACTGAGCTGCCAGGGCTCCTCACATGGCTTAAGAGAATCTTTTTACGCTATCCGTATCATTTCATTTGCAGGAATGTGAAGAACTGGAACTGCCAGAGAAAGTGAAGAATCAAACTCTTCAACAGATCAGGAAGAAAGAAGACATAAGGAGGCCTTTGAATGCTAATTATTAATAGCTGCCTTAAACCCTTTTAGACTTGTAACCCAATTTAGGGACATATTCAAATAGTGTAGACCCAGATCAGATGCCACACACGTGGCACCTGATCAGGGTCAACACTGTTTGCTTATAGGAATTTCTATGCAAAATACAATAAAAGTGAAAGCAATCACCAGAAACACCTAAAACTAGAAATAGACTTGTCCAAATAATAATATTGGACAAGTCCATTGGTCAGAAAAGGGTTAATTACCATATTGGACACATTATTATGAACCAATTACTGCATTTATCATGAAACAAGAATACCCAATAAGGTGTCAAAGAATTAAATAGAATGGCAAATAGTGCAGACCCTCATCAGACTGCTCCTCCTCAGGAGCAGTCTGATCTGGGTCTTCACTGCTTGCATATTCTTACATAGGAATTTTATCCCATATTAATTGTCAATAAAATAGACTAGAGATCAAAATACATGTACACCACACCAAAATTTTAGTGAAGAAAGTTAAAATGAATTTTTCGAATTTTCACAATAAACACATTTTATGATATCACTTAAATCTATCATAAGGTATGTTGATGTTTTGTATGGGATCCTCCAATGTAAAGCTGTTTAAGACAAGAAGTAAAAGGAAGCTAAAATTTAAAATTGCAGTTGCAAATTTGTGAAATATTAACTTTATAGTCTTTGACTGTCCTTACATAGTACATAATATGCACATACAGAATGGTTAAACTGACCAGTAGACCAGTCTGTGTGAGCATAATATGGTCTATGTATGAACAGTGACCAACAGTATGCATACTGTATTAATCCTTACAAATGCCCCTGCTCTATTAAATGCCCCCTGCCTCTTTTTCCGAAAATAATGTTACATATGTTGCATGAATTCTTATTTGCTTAGCTGGATAAGGTAGAACTTTGAAACGGGTCTACTCTTAAAGGATAGAATTTGTTGTAGAGGAGCAAATTCTTTCCTTTGAGAGTTGACCCCTACTAATAAGGGATGCAAAAAATGGTAGAATTGCTTCTTTTGAAGTGACCTGTCACCTTAATATTGATCATTAGAGGTATTTTGGCAGTGATTGATTTTACCACTTTTTAGGCTCCAAAAATGACCCCCTTTAGCAAAATGCAATGCCCCTAGGGCGTTTACTAGGATTAATACTGTATGTTTCAGACTGGTTTTTAGCTCACCTGGCCCGAAGGGCCATAGTGAGCTATTGTCATACCAATGCGTCCGGCGTGCGTCGTGCGTCCGTGCGTCGTCCGTCAACACCTAAAAACAAATATTCAAACATCTTCTTCTGTAAAACTACTGGTCCCATGGTTCTCAAATTTCACATGGAGCATGACCTGACTCCATGGTCTCAGAATTATAAAATTGGGTCAGGTTGAAAATCCAAGATGGCCGCCGTTACTAAAAATAGCAAAAACAACAAAATAAACTTCTTCTCCAGAACCACTGGGTATATTTGTCTGAATTTTGGCATGGAACATCAGTGAAACCTTGGTATTCAAAATTGTAAAAATGAAAAAAATCTGTAGCGGAGTTTTGTCACAGTGACCTACTTTCTGTTTACGTGTGTAATTTTGCTCAAATGCCAATGTAAAAAAATGACCAATTTAAACAACTTCAAACAACTTCTTCTCTAAAACCACTGAACCCATGGATCTCAAATTTCACATGGAGCATGACCAGACTGCAGGGTTTCAAAATTATAAAATTGGGTCAGGTCAAGAATCCAAGATGGCCGCCGTTACTAAAAATAGCAAAAACAACAAAATCAACTTCTTCTCCAGAACCATTTGGTATATTTGGTTGAAAGTTTGCATGGAACATAAGTGGGACCTTGGTATTGAAAATTGTAAAAATAAAAAAAATCTATAACGGAATTAGGTCACAGTGACCTACTTAGTGTTTACAAGGCCGATTTTGCTCAAATGTCAATATCTAAAGAAAATGCAACCAATTCTGACCAGATTTGGTCAGAAATGGTTCTTGAATGGAATTATTTCAATTTTGTGCCAGTTGACTATCCAAGATGGCCACCATGGGGGCCGTTACTAAAAATAGCACAAACATAAAAATGACAATTACTCAAGAACCCTTGAATGGAATTGGACCAATTTTGTGTCAGAATGTTCCTTGCATGAAGCTGTTTCGATTAATTGCCATTTGGCATTCCAAGATGGCCGCCATCTGGTGTTACTAAAAATAGAACAACCATAAAAATGACAATTACTCAAGAACCCTTGAATGGAATTGGACCAATTTTGTGTCAGAATGTTCCTTGCATGAAGTCGTTTTGATTAATTGCAATTTGGCATTCCAAGATGGCCGCCATCTGCCGTTACTAAAAATAGCACAAAACATGAAAATGACAATATCTCAGTAACCGCTGAATGGATTTTGACGAAATTTGTGTCAAAATGATTCTTGCATTGAGATGTTTCAAAAATATCTAACTGTAGACCAGTCATATTGGCTTCTGTTACTAAAAATAGAAAAATGTGAAAATTAGAAAATGTCAATGGAATTGGGTCAATTTTGTGTCAGAATGGTCCTTTCATTAAGCTTTTTCGATTTTTTGCATTTTGGCATTCCAAGATGGCTGCCATCTGCCGTTACTAAAAATAGCACAAAACATGAAAATGACAATATCTCAGTAACCGCTGAATGGATTTTGACGAAATTTGTGTCAAAATGATTCTTGCATTGAGATGTTTCTAAAATATCTAACTGTAGACCAGTCATATTGGCTTCTGTTACTAAAAATAGAAAAATGTGAAAATTAGAAAATCTCAATGGAATTGGACCAAATTTGTGTCAGACTCCGGATGACTGATATATGGTCCTTGCATGAAGGCTTTTCGATTTTTTACATTTTAGCAATCCAAGATGGCCGCCATGTGCCAGTACTAAAAATAGTACACAACATGAAACTGGCAATATCTCAGTAACCCCTGAATGGATTTTGATGAAATTTGTGGCAAAATGATTCTTGCATTGAGGTGTTTCAAAAGTAAATATATAAAGACCAGGCAAGTTGGCCTCTGTTACTAAAAGTAGCAAAATGTGAAAATGAGAAATTCTCAGTGGAATTGGACCAATTTTGTATCAGAATGGTCCTGTTGCACAATAGCCAGGTGAGCGATATCAGGCCCATTTGGGCCTCTTGTTATCTCACCTGCAACTAGAAGTGACATATTTGTACCATTTTTCTTCCATTATAAGACAGAGGTTTTTCCCTTTCTAAATGAGATGGATATATAATCATCTTATAAGATGAATCCAGATCTTCGGGATTATTTTGGAAGGGAAGAACCCATATAATAGCAGAATTTAATAAGGTTGATTTAAATACTTGGCATCATTCTAGAGTAGGGGAAACATAGCTTACATACGAATAAATATGATATTACTTTTCTGGGCCCGGTTGTTCAAAACAACAACTTTGTTCACAAGAAAAAGTTTCAAAAGTACTATATGCAAAAACCTTGCCATTTTTCTCCTGAAAAAATGTGAGGAGCTTAAGCTCCTCAATTTTTCAGGAAAAAATATTAGCACAGTTGATTTAAGTGTACTAGAAGTATAAACAAATCTTTGACTAACAACTTAAGCTACCAATGCTTTGAACAACTGGGCCCTGGTACTTTGAGTTTTCATATTTGAAGGTGTAAACTTTCGGCCAGTTTTCTGGTTTCACTCTATCAGTGCTTAAGATTAGAAGGGGTTACAAGGATAACTTTTCTTATATCTCCATAGAAACATATGTTGTGACCCCTCATTAGAATATTGTTGAGATGGTTCTAATGAAGGGTCACAGCATATATTTTTGTTCAGAAATAAGGACAATTACCACAGAATTATCTTCAGTACCCCACCTATCTGGAGCTGTGTCTGTATTCTGACAGTAGAAAGACAGGTGAGATTTAGCATTTTGGTTGTCTTATGATATAGCACATATGAGCCATGACGTGACAAAACCAACAAAATGGTATGTGTGCCCAGCCAAGACCCAGATCAGCCAGTCTGATCAGAGTCTTTGCTGTGATCAGAGTCTTTTCTATGTGTTTAAAGTGTAGCTAAGGGTCCAAGCTAGCTTCATATCAACAGTAAAGACTCTGATCAGACTGGGCGGCTGCCCAGGCCGATCTGAGTCTTTGCTGGGCATACATGCCACTTTGTCATGTGGCTGCTCATATGTGCTTACTGTTGTTCTCAGGGTTGATTATAGATTCCAAATAATATGAACAACTCTAAATAATATATTGAAGGAATAAAAAGAAACTTTATCAAACAAGAATGTATAAAATCTGTTCTGTTACTAGCAGAAAAGCCTCCTGTCTTACTATTTGAATCTAATCATGTGTATGAATAGTTTGTGATACGATGTAAATTTACTATCTTGTTGACAAATTTTTACAAAGTTTTTACTAAGGATTTTTACTGATTTGTATGACAACTCATTACCTCAGGATTGTTGACAGTCTGCAGCATTGTTCTGCACTTTATCCATGACCTCTGTATTGTATGATTGTGAGAGGTTAAATTTTGAAACCTCTCACATGATTTTTTATATACCATAATGGTCGTGGACAAAGAGGCATAAAACTGCAGCTATTTGCACTTGATATTTCCTTGTTAATGATTATTGTTGATTAATTATATATAAATAAACAGTATTTACAAAGCCCTCATTTTGTTTGTGCATTTGGAAGAATAATTCTAATAATTATGACACGTAACACAATTACCTAAATTGTTAAAAAAAATATCATATGACGTCGCATCTGAGAGTGTAATAAAGCCATGCATTAAAATCAATAATCCACTAGTGGATTAAATATGCAAATTACGTGGTAGCATTATGCATTAACATCTATAAAAAATGTCGCTTTTTCTAATGGGGAAATCATGACGTTTCAGTGCAAAATTTGCTAATAAAATGCGCTTTTAGTGTCATATGATAAATAGAATCTTGCATTCGTGCTCCTGTATTATTGAATTTATTAAACTCGTTGGGGAAAAACGATAAGATGCTCGGCAAAGCCTCGCATCTAACTTTCCCAACTCGTTTTATAAATTCAATAATACATGAGCACTCATGTAAGATCCTCTATGAAGCAGTTTGGTTGTAAAAGGTAAAGGTTTCCTGTAGCCTAGTGGCCATTGCATCAGTGGAGGTTAGAGGCCCACTTGTCTGCATTATCCTTCCCTGATTCCAAAAACAGTACCCATTTATTGCCGAGTTGACAGAGAGGGTTTTCCAGTCTCTGGCTGGCCCAAACTGGATTCAAATCTGCCACTTTCTTGACCATAATTAGATGAAGAGGGAATGGCAAACAGTGTAAACCCTAATTATTAGATTTCTCCTTAGGAGTACTCTCATCTGGGGTTGGACTGTTCACTCAGACCTATCTATCTGTCTGAATTGTTTTGATTTTAGAAAATTAGAGAATTCAGTTGAATACAACATCACCCCACAAACCACACCACCCTAACAACCCCCACAACAAACACCAAACAAGAAAGCAACATCTACAGCTAAGAATGTAAGAATAACAGAAGCAATGCCTTGGAATATCTCTATTCAAAATTGTCATTTGAGGAGGTAAATCGTCGGTTTTATGGTCGGAAATTTCGTTTTATGACGACGCGTCAGCGGAGCCGTAAAACAGAATTTGCAACCATAAACTAAGAATAAGCTAATCATAACTGAGAATCCAGCTCATTGCATTGGTACTGTGCACACTAGAATCTTCAAACTTGATATAGGATACATATGGAGAATAAGTGATTGTCATAAGGGCATAAAATATTCTTGTCCGTGTTTTAACGTTTTCCAAGCCGGAGTGTATTAACGTGTTGCAGCCCGAACCACGCAGCCGTGAGGGCTTTAACATGTTACTACACGAGGGCTTGGGTAAACGTTAAAACGCAGGAAAAGAATGTTTTATCGTCCCTGTTGTATACCTTCTTACAGACGCCATCTTGATTCTAGAGCTCTGCTGACGACACGAAAGCGGGCTTTAATGGTGTTCAAGCCCTGGCGCACCCGTGTTTTATTAGTGTTAAAACCCTGTGTCAGTGATTCTGTCACATTGCGACAATTAAAAATAGAAGGAAACCAATGTAAAATGCTGTGGATTACAACACCACTGTTTTCTACAGTAAAGTCCCATTAGGTATATAACAGTGTGGAATTGAGACTTGGGTTCATTGCTAGTATTCAATCATTTTTATCCATTATCCTCTTTCTATTTCACTTTTTAACAGAGTCATGGTATACATACTGACAATGAGTTGTTGTATCTTAGGATCGAGATTTTCTTCCCTTTATTTGTCCATTTTCCTGTCTTTTCAAGGTTTTCTTAGAAACTGTGCAAGCTGGACTCTTAACTATATACGTATGCATTGTGTATTCTATAAACAAGTCGGGTGAAAATTATTAGTGACCTTTAGTTGAAAAAAATACATTTCGACTGCATTAGTTCATGGATTATGCTATATATTGGTGCAAAAAATTATATTTGTGATGAAGGAAATGGAGTTTTACTTTTCCAAAATTTGGCCAAGTTCAAGGTTGTATATGATTAATTTAATAAATGTTTATTTTTCATTCAACAACAAAAATATAAACTAAAATATGCATATCTTATGATTATTTCTGTAATTCAGAACAAGAGTGCACTTTGTTCATGTTACACTTCAAAATACATAGCATCCATATATTTCAGCCACCAAGTCATACTGACATTTAGAAGTACCTTAAAGTCTCCATAGTCCTATCAGCGGTAAAAACGCCTAAACGCAAATCATTGTAAAAAGCTGTTCAACCTTAACGTTTGGTAATAAAATGTAGGTTTGGGTGCAAATATTGAGTCATATAACTGGCAAAAAGTTGAGAAAACAAGTTTTTGAAAAATAACAATTCGCCCCACAAAATACAGTTCCCGTCTAGCAATGCAATATAAACATAGGCGGGATAGTGATTGGGACTCCACATTGTACATCGTATTTTTACCATTTTATGAAATCGAAAGTAGGTCATTTTAGTTGCCAACTGAAAGACCCAAATAAGTTTTCAAATCCCTTTCATGTGAAACTGGAGGATGATTTATTATTTTAAAGCTGGCTAATCCCGGTCATTTACAATGACGAAACTATAGTAAGAAGCTTGCAGCGATATTTCATGATACAAATTTTCATGCTGATAGAGCAATGGGGCCTTTAACTTACCTCATTATGACATGTTTACATGTACTTTGAGATAAATAAAGTTGAGTTGAGTTGGTAAGGTGAGATCAGGGGCCGTATTCATAAAACGACTTAAGTGGTTGCTATGCTGTTGCTAAGGCTAAATTTCTTTGAAGGAGATTCCCTACAACTATGAAATTTGCTCTGGAGGAACAGTCTTACAAAGACTGTTCCTCCAGACCAAATTTCATAGTTATAGGGAATCTCCTTTATAGATATTTAGCCTTAGCAACCGCATAGCAACGACTTAAGTGGCTTTATGAATAAGGCCCCAGGTGTTAGATTATGAGAAATTAGAATTTTTTCATTTGTTTAGACCCATATTCTAGATCATCGCTTTTTATTCATTTGAACCCTTTTGATACTATTATTGATTCAATGCAAATTTAGTACCCGCCTTTGAGCACCTCTATGACAAGGCTATAAGTGCAGTTCAGGTGAGTGGCAGCACAGAAGAATGGTTCAGAACAACAGTTGGAGTTAGGCAAGGATGCCTTCTCTCACCCACCCTCTTCAACATTTTTCTCAAGGGTCATGTCTGATGCTCTGGTGCTTTCATTTCTCCTTCTGCTGATTCAAGAAGAGCAGTTGCCAGTAACTGGTGAAAGTAAGTGCACTTAGTACTGGTTAACCGCTTAGGAGGTCTAAGCCTGCCCAGGGATAGTGTGGTTAGGTTAACTGACTGTCCCGACATGATCATAGCTGTTTACTGTGGACGTTAAGATATATAACACGACAATAACTGACGCTCTGGAAGAGCATGATGGAAAGGTTAGCATAGGTGGCAAAAATATTACCAATTTGCGGTTTGCCGATGACATTGACACTCTTGCCGAGGAACAGCAGGAACTAGAAGCCCTAGTCGAAAGTCTTGCAAAACCTGCACAAGGTATACAATGGAGATAAGTCCTGAGAAGACCAAGCTTATGACAAACAGTGCCAGCGGCATCCAGAGGGAGATCAAGGTTAAAGGACAGAAGCTTGGAACAGTTAAGCTTCAAGTACCTTTGAGCAGTTGTCTCAGATGAAAGCTCAAAACCGGAGGTTCTCTTAAGGATTGCCCAAGCCATTGCAGCTCTGACAAAGCTGAAGCCATTATGAAGAGATAGCAACATATCTACTGGATCAAAGGTGAAACTGATGCGCTCCCTTGTCATATCTTTTTTCTGTATGCCTGTGAGTCATGGACCTTGACAGCAGAGTTAGAGAAAAGAACGCATGCCTAACCCCTAACCCCGCCACCCCATTTATACATATCAAAAATACTATTTTAGTCACTCTTTAAGACGACTTCTGCTGGGCAGTCAGACTTGCAAATTGCTAGCATTTCAGGTTCAATTCTGGATAGAGACGGACTTCCAAACAATTTTAGGGAGCAGGCTTGAACATTTTAGGGAGTTGGGGAGCAGATGAATTACTTTTAGGGATTCGGGGAGCAGCAGCAAAATAATTTTAGGGAGTCCGAGAAAAATCTTTTTAAGGGAGCTGGGGAGATTTGGGCATTGTTTTCAGGGAGCAATGGAGCACTGACCCCTCCCCCCGGAGGGCTTCTGTGGTGCCCCAACTATGGGATAGACTAGACTACAAACTAATCAGTCTTTGGTTTACAAATATTTTATTTGATTTTTCGAATGTATCATACATACATATATAGTCAACAATACAACACTGAGATTAGAACGTAAGCTGATCGGTGATAGGGTTCTTTTCCCCGAATCAGTAATCGAATTCCTTATCAAAACTAAGAAATAACTTTGTGGTCTTTCCTAGTTTTCTTCATCAGATCACATCAAGTTTATTGATGAGGCTTGAGTAGCCGAGACTTCGAAGTACAGCCCATTTTCTGTGATTTTTGCTCTTGCAGGAACCCTAAGACTTTAATTAGTTAACGTGGTCACAATCCTCGCCCTTCTGTTGTGGTTCATAAACAGAGAAATTAGTTAAGCAAGTTCAAATACCGTACTTTCATTTTCACTTTTTTCCACTGATACAGAGATCATTCTGGTCAAGGAAAACGCACAGGCTTCGCGACAAACGCTGAGGCTTCTCAAATTCAAAGAAAAAAGGCGGAGCAAGTTCAAATACCGTACTTTCATTTTCACTTTTTTCCCACTGATACAGAGATCATTCTGGTCAAGGAAAACGCACAGGCTTCGCGACAAACGCTGAGGCTTCTCAAATTCAAAGAAAAAAGGCGGATTAGTGACAGGTAAAAAAGGTATGGGACATAATTTCTGTTTGTTTTACAGTTGTTCACCGATCATAAAATGTGACACATACTTTAAAGTACGCCCTAACCATTTGCCCTTATAACCACTGGTTGGGAGCGTACAGTACATGTGACCAGGTTGTCGGATTTGTATAGTGGACAAATCTTTGTCCGTTTTGAGACCTTCAGGACGTGTCTGCGTGAACTTTGCTTTCCTTTATTGATTTTTTACTATTTGGATTTAAACAACTTGGTAAGCGTGTTTTATATAATTATGTTATCCATAATGGACGTCTTTGGAGGTGGCTAGATTTTGCTTTCTTTGCTCTAAATCTATTTTTCATCTGCAAATCATTTGTGTTTGTAATAAGATCATTTCACCTGTAACCAGAAAATCGACCGATTTAGCGTTTTAATTCGAAAAACTTGTCAGTAAATCCTTTTTTAAGAGAGACAAATAATCTCTAAAGAGATTTACTCTTGATAAATATCCTTAAAGTACGGGACAAAACCACACGACAAGCAAGACTGAGCGTCCCCATTTTTTTCTGACTGTATGGGGTATCTCATATTTGCTGTATGGTTTGTGATATGATACGCTGTTGTGACTGTATGGGATGTCCTATTTAGGTGTGATACTTATTCAAAGATTTATATTCAATTAAATATATATGTTTAAATGTCTAGCTAAGCTTTGTTACAATAGCAATTACTTATTAATTCACAAAATTTTGGAGAAAAGTACTAGTCTATTGAAATGACCACAAGCATAAAGTATGGCCTATTCTACACAACATCTTGGTTCAAAAGGTGTCAGTAATGGCATTTTTCACAGTCTGTCACTCAAAACGGGGTATGACCTTTACCCCAGCTTGGCCTTTATGCTCATTTGTGAGCTTATAGTATAACCATGCAAAGGGAAGATTTATTATGATCAGGCTGGGATGGGGGCGGTGGGGAGGAGTGGCGGGTGCATTCAGGTGTATGTGGGGGGGGGGGGGGGAGGGAGGGGGGAGTAGGGCGAGGGGAGGGATTGGAATATTTTTGGTGATCTACAATAAGCATAGGAAGTGGCAATGATCTGGTGATGATGACCTTCCGAGTTCGTCTGAAGAAGGCTAGATAGAAAGCCAACCCAGCCAAGACTGAAGTTTGATCTTGAGAAGTTAAGGGACCCAGATGTGGCATGCACTTTTCAAACAACAATAGGTGGGAAATTTGCACCACTCATTGGTCTGAGGAATGATGACATGGACATAGATACCACCTACAATACAGTAGTGAATGATGCAGCCAGTGAGGTACTTGGGAAGAAACGTCGCAGGAAAAAGCCCTGGGTCACCAGAGATGCTCTCGACCTCTTTTATGAGAGGAGAAATTTGAGAAGAAGTGGTATGAAGCAGGAGGAGCAAAAGAATACAGGGAAGCAAATAAGAGGATTCAGAAGGCAGTGAAGAAAGTTAAGGAGGACTGGATAGCTAGTCAGTGCGAGGAGATCTAAAATTGCCTGAACAAAAACAACAGCAAGAAAGCATACCAGCTGATGAAGGATCTAACTTCAGAGAAACAGGGTGGATCCACAACTATCCAGTACAGGTCTTGGAAATGCCTTACAGAGGAACAAGAGATTCTCAACAGATGGACAGAATATTGCTCAGAACTATACAACCATGAGACTTACGGTGACAATGCGGTTCTGGACTGCAATCAGCCCCAGAAGAAGATCAACAACCGGTCCTTCGTGAGGAAGTTGAGATTGCAGTAGCAGCACTAAAGAAGGGGAAGTCTGCAGGAGTTGATAATATACCAGCAGAACTTGTTCAACTTGGCGGGGAGACCATGATTGATGTTTTAACAGATATCTGTAACAGGACCTGGAGAATGGGAGAATGACCTAACCCATGGACTCAGTCGCTGATTATTACACTCCCTAAAAAGGGCAACCTACAGCTCTGCCATAACTACAGAACAATCAGCCTCATCAGTCATTCAAGCAAAGTCATGCTGAAAGTCATCTTGAACAAGCTTAAACTACAAGCCGAAGAGATAATCACTGAGAAACAGGCTGGGTTCCGAGTAGGAAGGGGGTCAACCTTAGAATCCTGTGTGAAACGTATGTCCAACATCAGCAGAATCTGTACCACGAGGGATCAACGCAACACTGTCGTAACTTGTTTTCAAGAAACTATTCAGGAACAAGAAAAAACTTTTATTCTTCAAAACCCTTATACCATTTTTTTCAACATAATGTTTAATAACTTCCAAAAAACAGTTAGTTTAGCTGACTATTGCTAGTTTGAAGATGCATTTGTTATAAAAGAAGATATTTGTAATTATTTGACTTACGACAGTTTTCCCACTGTATATCATGATTTTGGTTTAAAGATTTTAACGCAACACTGTCGTAACTTAAGTTACGACAGTGTTGCATTGACTCTTAGTGTTTAAGTCCCTTTAGATTCAGTGCAATACTGTTGTAACTCACTTGATCTGAGTTACTGCAGTGTTGCTTTAAATTCAGTGAAAATATTTTATATGGCAGAAAGTGCAAAACTGTCGTATCTTACACTTAATACTCAAATACTATGTCAGTTTAAATTAATAATGACAACAGAATGACTTTTTATCGTCAGAAATGTGTAGGTTCATACCAAACTTAAGTAACTGTTATGCTTTACATTCCATATTTCTTGTAATAGATGCCCCCTCTCTAATTTTAAATATCCCTTGTTTTCTTTATTAAAAAATGGCCCAGTTCCACCACAATTGGCTTTAAACCACCCATATTTGCTATTTATTGTCTAGATTTTGTCTTGAGAAGGCCGTTTTAGGACTTGCAAAATGCAAGGCTATTTATTTGAAGATTCAAGAAATACCATACTTAAACACAGGGATGTTCAAGAAATGTCATAAAACAATGACCACCTTTTATACTATTTTGGACCTAATAAAACTTATATGCAAGATGTTGAGACAGAATAACATATTCAACTTTATTGCGTCAGCATGCAGGATAAAGAATACTGTAAATCTTAAATATGTGCCATTTACTTTTGCATATAGTATGTGCAGAAAAATTTGATTACCGTCAATTTTGTTCTGTAAATTATCACACAAAAGCTAAATTTTGATCATCCTGTTCAATTGTATCCAATGGATACATTTTATGGATAACTTTAGTATTTCTAAACCCCTAGCTCTCTTCCCCACCCAGCCCCCTTCTCAAGAACTACCGTCTTGCTCTTGCCCCTTCAGGTGCTTTCTGTGAATAGGGGGAAATAGGATTATTGTACTCTTAAACACAGCTGGACTATATAGATGATGGAAAGCTTGTTACTAGGCTTTATGACAAGAGGGATCGATGACTTCAATTTTCCCGTAGTTTACTTTCCATTTTTGAGTAGCAATATTCCTTCAGCACCTGCATATGGATCTTAGGTCTCTCAGCTAGTCTGCTATGCTAGAGCCTGTTTTCAAATATCAAGACTTTGTTGATAGAGGGAGGCAGCTACCCAGTATATTGTTGTCACAGGGTATCACAGAGCCAAGCTTGTGTCAACACAGGTATCATGGGAGTAACCATGACCTTGTTATTCCCTACAATGTGGCCGTTTCTAAACTTACCCATTCCTTATTTCCGATTTGATGGCCTTAGCCCAAGCATAGAAAGGCTTTCAAATACTGGACTTTCAGTTTCACTGACTTTTTCCACAGTTACATAGATCACACTGGTCTAGCAGTCAACACAGGCAATGAAAGCAACGTTCATGCCAACTAACATTTCTGACTAAAAAACTTGAATTGTTTCGCATACTTCTTAATTTAGTTTCAAATTATTATTCTAACGGATCCGGCAGTTTGTTAGACCTCTTCGTCGAATCAGTTTTTCGTATATATGCCATCTGGTATAAAGACAGTGCAAAAAAAAATGTTTTTCACTAACTCAATGGCATGGTTGTTGTAGTCCAAAAATAGTTTTTAAGCCTTTTTTGAATATGCATATGAATTCGGTAAAACTTTTGATTCCAGTTTCAAGAATCGGGGATCGGAAGGCTGTAAGATTATACCTCTGAAACAAACTCAAACTGATTAAAAGAAAAGGCAAGTTTCCTGTACGTTGTCTACGTTGCCTGTGTCAAATCAGACCAGTGTGTAGATATGGCGGGTGTTTTATAAAAGGCAGGTGTTGCTTACTACTCACAAGCACCTGATCACACCTCCCAAAATAGGGTATCATGTCTGTGTATCTAAAATATTTCAGAATCGTCAATGTTTATATGATGTTTATATGATTTACGAGTTTGGACTTATGATTTGGGTACTTTGACCACTTTAACTCGAAACCTCTCAAAGACGAACAGTAATTTTTGTGACAATATATTGGAGGGGTGCTTTGAGAAGCCAAAACTTCTGGCCTTTGCTTTTAATATTTCAAAGGCAGACAAAAATTATATACCTATATTCATTATTATGTAGACACATAATCTAATCTATCAACCTCCCAAAATATTTGTGAGACTAGGAAAAATATTTAATTATTAAAGATGTATTAGTCTTTTAATAATTGGTATTTGACCTAATTATTGCACATAATCTAACAAGCCCACATTATCATGATTGTGGGAACTTCTGAGGCATATGATGGTAAACACCTATTTTTTTTACTGTTCTGACCCTTTACTTGTTTAAAAGAGCTGAAATACTAAAAATAATTCAGATGTCAGTTAAGAAGCTTTTCAATGCTTCTGTGACTTTGAGTATCTTTCCTCTGGTGCTTTATAGCCATTAAATATTGGTTTGATCTTTCCGTATATAAATCCTTTGGATTATGCGCTTATCAGGATGAAGAGTTACTACAAATATTTGCGGACATTTTCAAAAAGTTAAGGATACAGTTCACTAAAAAGGATGAAGATGGTATACTACATGTATAATCTTTGCAATATTTTTTTTTCAGCGAGAGCTTCCCCATTTTTATTCTAAATTTACAACAAATTCCACTTTAAACAAAAAGAAAAATAAAGAAGTTAAAAATTAACAATAAATAAGTGCATTTATTTATATTCTAACAGTGCTCTTCTTGAAATTGAAACCATAAATTTTTAACATCAAAAGCCTTCTGTTACATACAGCTCTAAATCTACTGTGTAGGCAGGGTTAACTAGAACTGTCGGAGAATCCGACTATACCCCCGCTTAGCTGCTTAAATCAAATGGTGTTATTTTCGTTACAAAAAGCACAGAAAGAGAGCTCATTGTAACCACGTATACCAAATATCAATATTCTATATAAATCCCTTTAATGTAATACGGAATAAAATCATTTCACATTGACAGAAAGAAAAAATAATAAATACACGTAAGACAGAAGCCTTTATCAGTCTGTATACCAAATATGAACATTCAAACTTGAATGGTTGCTTTGAAATCTGTTACAAAAAATTGCATTATTCAAAGTCAGGAGAGAAAGAAAATTGGAAAAATACAGGAAAGAATAAAAAGGAGAAGGCTGGTTCTCAATCCCACAATACAACAAGTTATGATCAACCTGCATACAAAATATCCCTACTCTAACTTACAGAGGCATAGAAATCTTTTGCAAAAATTTCATAATTCAAAGTAAAGAGAGAAAGAAAATCAGACAAATACAGGGAAGAATAAGCATGAGAAGGTTGGTTCTCAATCCCACGATACAGGAAGTCATCATCAACCTGCATACCAAATATGTCTACTCTAGCTTGCACGGCTGTGAAGGAATCTTTGACGAAAAATTTCATTATTCTAAGTATGGAAAGGAAGAAAATTGGACAAATACAGGGAAGAATAAGCAGGAGAAGGCTGGTTTGCAATCTCACAATTCAATAAGTTGTTGTTAACCTACATCTTAAGTATGACTACTGTAGCTTGCACCGTTGTGGAGAAATCTTTGACAAAAAATTTCATTATTCAGATGGAAAGAAACAAAATTGGACAAATACAAGGAAGAATAAGAGAAGGCTGGTTTGCAATCCCATGATACAATAAGTTGTCATTAACCTGCATACCAAATATGACTACTCTGACTAGCTTGCATGGTTGTGGAGAAATCTTTGACGAAAAATTTCAATATTCAAAGTATGGAAAGAAAGAATATTGGACAAATACAGGGAAGAATACACAGAAGGCTGGTTCTCAATCCCATGATACGTCGTCATAAACCTGCATACCAAATATGACTACTCTAGCTTGCATGGTTGTGGTGAAATCTTTGATGAAAAATTTCATTATTCAAACTTTGGAAAGAAAGAAAATCGGACAAATACAGGGAAGAATAAGATGGAGAAGGCTGGTTCTCAATCCCACGATACAACATGTCGTCATCAACCTGTATACCAAATATGACTACTCTAGCTTGCATGGCTGTGGAGAAATCTTTGACGAAAAATTTCATTATTCAAAGTATGGAAAGAAAGAAAATTGGACAAATACAGGGAAGAATAAGCAGGAGAAGGCTGGTTCTCAATCCCACTATACAACATGTTGTCATCAACCTGTATACCAAATATGACTACTCTAGCTTGTATGGTTGTGGAGAAATCTTTGACGAAAAATTTCATTATTCAAAGTATGGAAAGAAAGAAAATTGGACAAATACAGGGAAGAATAAGCAGGAGAAGGCTGGTTCTCAATCCCACGACACAACATGTCGTCATCAACCTGTATACCAAATATGACTACTCTAGCTTGCATGGTTGTGGAGAAATCTTTGACAAAAAATTTCATTATTCAAGAAAATTGGACAAATACAGGGAAGAATAAGCAGTAGAAGGCTGGTTCTCAATCCCACGATACAACATGTCATCATCAACCTGTATGCCAAATATGACTACTCTAGCTTGCATGGTTGTGGAGAAATCTTTGACGAAAAATTTCATTATTCAAAGTATGGAAAGATAGAAAATTGGATAAATACAGGGAAGAATAAGCAGGAGAAAGCTGGTTTTCTATCCCACGATGCAACATGTCGTTGTCAACCTGTATGCCAAATATGACCAGTCTAGCTTGTATGGTTGTGAAGAAATCTTTGACGAAAAATTTGATTAAAAGGGGACGGAAGGACGGACGGAAGGATGGACGGAAGGACGGACGGACAGATGTAAACCAGTATACCCCCCACTTTTTCAAAGCGGGGGTATAATTACATGTGGCCAGTCTGTGCTGTAGTAATTGTCACAGAGTGGGTAGGGGAGATCTGAGCTGGCTGTATTAGGGGCACGTTGTAAATGCATGGGCAATTGCTGCTAGCTCCCACAGGTTTTTGATCATGTTAGTGATGCTGTCACATTGTTGGCCAGAAGGAAAGCCATATTTTAATAATGACTAACAATAAATTTGTCAGATATATTTTCAAAGCATAATTAGCTTGCCTGTACGAATGAACAGGAAGAGCTATTGCACTACCCCCGGCGTCGGCGGCTTTATCAAAATGTTAAAGTTTTACATTAAAGTTTTTTAGGTGATGGGCAAGGCGCTGTCAGGCGAGCTATCCTGTCCCGCTGACAGGTCTTGTTTTATTAAAGCCCAAACAAGATTAATTTAACAAACATGAGCTGAAATAATGCTTCTTTTGCTTTACCATGATGCAAGTTAAAAGTCAATCTTTTTGGGCACTTTTACAAAAAAAAAGAAAAGAATTTTATCCTGAAAAACTTGCTAGCACCTGGGGTATGCACAAAATAATTGCCAATTGTTCATAGGGCAGAGACCCAGTGGTATACGGTACATAACTGATGCCAAATATTTTGAGAGCTTCGTTCAATTTGTGCTGCTATGAAAGGAATATTAATGTGACAATGAATGCCTGATGCATAACACGTTTTGAGTAGTATATGATTTTAGAAACTTTTTATACTAACAGTATATTCTAGCATACAACCTCTTGCATATGGCTATTAAATGCCATGCATTAACAAAGCTCAAACCATGCATTAACATTGGCATTCATGTGCAATTCAAACATCATTTTAGGCATGCCTAATATAGTCACAGTGCAGGCGGTAATTTGTTTACATTATGTTACCTGACATAACATACCCTCCCTGGGATAAGCATTTTTGTTTTCTTTTTTTGTTAGTGTCAAAGCCATTCTGTTATTTGCAGAATGAAGTTACGATATATATGGCACTACGAATGACAATGATTTTGATTTTCCAGACATTTTCACCAAGATTTGCAACTGAATCCTACTCTAAAATGCAAGATTAGAATAAGGATCATACATGTTTCTCTCATTGCATTAATACATTTGCCAGGTCCCTCTGAAGAAGTTTGAACACTTGACTAAGACATGATGCTCAAACAACTTTTCCAGGACCTGGCAAATGTTAATGCATGGAACTATATGTATGATCCCTATTAGCAACAAAATTAAAGTGACATAAGAACTTAATGGAAAAGCTGGCTAAAATTATCAGGAAGGCACTTGTCTTCTTAGGAAATGATTTAGCAGGAGCAAGTTGAGATAAAGGTAAAAGTGCCATAGCCTAGTGACCATAGGGACAGTGGTAGTGAGAGGCCCACTGTATTTTGGGCACATCATATTAAAGGTGGAGCCCATCCCCCTCTTTCACTGTCTTAACCTTCCCTGATTCGAAACAGAGATACCCATTTACTGCTGGGTTGACTCTTATCCTTCCCTGATTCGAAACAGAGATACCCATTTACTGCTGGGTTGACTCTTATCCTTCCCTGATGCGAAACAGAGATACCAATTTACTGCTGGGTTTACAGACAGAGTTTTCCAGTGACGGGATGGCTCAACCTGGATATACTAGAGACCCTCTGCACCATAACCGAGTCAGTCATACCATTTGACCATGACACCTCTCTGAGATACTGTACTGAATTTAATGGGAGTAGAGTTGATTGGTAGGATGATTCTCTCTAGACTTGAGCGCCAAGTCAGCAATATTGCAGTCATGTTGAGCCATCTCCCCCCTGGGAGGTGTAGAGAGAGAAGAAAAAACAATGTTAGGATCCACTGGCTATTGTACATGTTAAGGTACTTTCAGATGGTAGCTAACCACAGATGAACCTAATGTGCATTTATGTATGACAAGTCTCATCTTTTAGAGTCACATTAAACTGTCTTCATCACTAAATAAAGTAAAACAAGAGTCTTGAAACTTTTTTGATTTGTAGAACTGAGCTTTGATGACAGGATTATGTGTTCTGCCTCTGAAATATTTGTTGAGAAATGTACAGCACAGGTTATGCATGTAAGATAAAATATGTTATTTTGCCATGTCCCTATATATGATGGACACCAGAGGATCAGAAAAAGTTAACTGACAATTTCTTATGTCCAATACTCACAGAAAACTGTTGGAAATTGGAAAACTGAGTTGGGCCCTGTAAGACAGACTTATGAGCAAAGAGACATCATCTTTGTTCAGAATGGTCACCCCAAGTTAGAAAAAAATCAGCATTTTATCACAAAAAGGTTGCTGCAAATAAAGAACTTCTCAAATATTTTTGGACTAAAATTATGGAATTTCTTAACTTTCTGTTATTCAAATTTCCCTGACCAACTTTCATAATTCCCTGAACTTGAAAAATTGTCTTTTCCCTGACCAGTGGCCATCCTGTTAAATGTTTCATCCCACTGATTTCACTTACATGCTTTTCTGTGGTGTCCCCCTGTCAGGGAGTGGGAAGCGGTTTGCTTTTGGTAAGGCAAGTATCAGGTAAGAAAAAGCGAGTATCGAGTTAGAAAAGGCGAGTATCTGGTTAGAAAAGGCCAGTATCCAGTTAACAAAAGCCAGTAATGCGTTAACAAAAGCAAGTACCAAGCTGAAAAAAGTGAGTATCATGTTAGGTAACAACCTCTTAAGACATGAACTCGATACTTGCTTTTGTTGACTCAATACTTGCTTTTGTTGACTAAATACGTGCTTTGTTAACTGGATACTTGCTTTTTCTAACTGGATACTCAAGTTGAATAAAGTGAGTATCGAGTTAGGTAATTACACTTTAAGACAAACTCGGTAATCATTTTGTTAACTCACTTTTGTCGACTCAATACTCATTTTTTTTACTTGGTACTTGCTTTTCTTAACTCAATAATCACATTTTTAAACTTGATACTAGCTTTTGTTAACTTATACTTGCTTTTCTGAGATTTAGCAAGTTTCTTACTTGGTTCGCGACTTTTTTTTCTTTTGAGAATATGCGATAATCATGTGATCTTGATGTGCCTTTGCCACCCTGAGTTATATTTAGTTTATACTCCATACTGTCCATGTCCTGAAGCCCATGCAGCTCAGTTTTTGCAAAAAAAATACTGCCCATCTGCGATGAGGTTGCTAAGTTGGCTGCCCCAATTCAAGCATACCTTAAAGATTTATGATGTCATATAAACAAACAAATTGCTGTATAAAGACAGTTTTGCATTGATGAAATAATAAGATCAGGTATTGAGTTTTAATGCAACACTGTTGTAACTGACATTATTGCAGTTACATCAGTGTTGCACTGAGAGAAGTCATCATACTTTATCATTTTCTTTAACGCAACAGTGTCGTAACTTAAGTTACGACAGTGTTGCGTTGACAGAACTAGCCTTTGTGAGATACTGCAAAATGCCAAATCTCTTTTTGCTAGGCAAATATTTACAACTCATGGGGGATATTTTTACTGATTATGTAGATCTGTTTTGGGATGTCAAAACTGCAGAAAAGTCTATTTCAGAAAAATATGAAGTTACGACAGTGTTGCGTTCAACCCACGACCATGTCTTCATTGATTTCAAAAAATGACAGGGTATGGCATGCAGCCTTATGGGTCACCCTACAGCAGTACAATATCAGTGCAAATCTAGTTCGCACCATCGAGCAGCTATACAACAAGACTACAAGTGCAGTCCTGATGAATGGCAGCACATGAGAATGGTTCAGAACAACAGTTGGAGTAAGACAAGGATGTCTTTTGTCAGCCACCCTCTTCAACATTTTTCTCGAACGGATCATGTCTGATGCTCTGGAAGAACATGACGGAAAGGGTTGCATAGGCGGTAGACACATAACCAATCTGCGGTTTCCCGATGACTTGGATGCTCTAGCTGGGGAAGAGCAGGAACTAGAAGCCCTAGTTGAAAGTCTCAACCAAAGCTGCACAACGTATAAGGTGGAGATCAGTGGTGAGAAGACAACTGATGGCAAACAGCGCAGTTGGCATTCAGAGGGAGATCAAAGTAAAAGGGCAGAAACTGGGTACAGCAACAAGCTTCAAATACCTTGGAGCAGTTGTCTCAGATGATGGCTCAAAACAGGAGGTTCTCTCAAGGATTGTACAAGCCACTTCAGCTCTTACCAAGCTGAACTCAATTTGGAGAGATAACAACATATCTCTTGGGTCAAAGGTGAAACTTACGCGCTCCCTTGTCATTTCCATATTTCTGTATGCCTGTGAATCGTGGACTTTGACAGCAGAGTTAGAGAAAATAACGCAGGCCTTTGAGATGAGATGCTGGGATCAAGGATTGTACAAGCCACTTCAGCTCTTACCAAGCTGAACTCAATTTGGAGAGATAACAACATATCTCTTGGGTCAAAGGTGAAACTTACGCGCTCCCTTGTCATTTCCATATTCCTGTATGCATGTGAATCGTGGACTTTGACAGCAGAGTTAGAGAAAATAACGCAGGCCTTTGAGATGAGATGCTAGCTACCGAAGGTTACTGAACATTTCGTACAAGGACCATATAAGATCATATAACCATTGAGAAGCAGCCATTGGAGAAGATGATGAGCTGACGCTAGTCAAGAAACGGAAACTAAGGTGGTCTGGCCACGTCTCAATGTCTTCTGGTTTAGCAAGACGATTCTACAGGGCACAGTGAAAGGAAAAAGAAGAAGAGGTAGACAGAAGAAGAGGTGGGAAGACAATATTAAAGAGTGGACAGGGATGGATTTTGCAAGCTCAACTAGGGCAGCTGAAAACAGGACAAGTCATCCGTGGTGCCCCAACGACTTAGTTCGGTTATGGAATAGAATAGAATATAATAGAATAGAATAGACAATAAGCCGTTCTCGGAGCGGGGATGGGGGAGGGGGGGGGGGGGGGGGGCAGGGGCGAACAGGGCGTGAGGTCATATGTTTTGTTTGACATATGGGGATGGGAGTTCAGAATTCTTCCACCAGTTCAATTTCGCCCAACAGACCCCGCCCCATTACTCCCATATTTTCAGATTCTGTTATTTCAACTTTAAAACTTCAAAACTTTTACAAAAAAAAATATCTTTGGTAGCTTTATAATCCCTTTGATTTGCCAGTAGGACAGTATACAATTGTCTATAAAATTCATGTCGAGAAGACGATTTCGTTCTCAAGAAAAAATAATTCCTTTCTTTGTGGTATCAGATCTCCTGAGGTGACTTGTCATCAGTAAAAACTGCTGTGGCTTCTGGCGGCTGCGCCCCAGATCCCACTTAATATTATTAACATCGTTATAGGGCATTCAGCTTCAGATTTCTGTTAATTAGCTTTCTCCTGCATCTTTTTTGCTGCTTACGCTCATCCAGAAATCAAATTAACCTGTATTAATAAGAAAATGCTCTTTGTGTTTCATACAGGTTTGATTAAGGCCAGTCTGACATAAAATAGGTAATATGGTGTTTGTGTGAAGGGTCGCTGTGGGGAGGAGGGGTAGGGGTTGGTCGTAAACTTTTTCCTCACCTATCGAGGGGGAGAAGGGGGATTCTGGTGAGACTGAGACGGTCGTAACTAATTAAGTGAATCATATGAAAATGTGCCCCCCGACCCCCATCCCACCCCAACCTGATAATAAATGAATCGTCCCTTAGCCATTCATCAGATGGGACAAACGAGAAAAATAATGGCCGTGTCACAGTATTGAGTCTATGTTTGAAGAGTGTTTACACACATCCAGATTGTTTTGTGTACGCAGCGAAATTGACAGTTTATATTCCTACTTCGGTTTATAAGCTGTTATTAGGCCAAGTTTCTACATGCCCAAAACATTAGTTGTAACATATTGTAGCCTATCCTACGAAAATATTGAAAAGAGTTCTGTGCTATGTTATCACACACTATACAGTATAACTAAGACACAGCATACAGTACTGAGAATCAGTTTTGCGACACACGATACAGAACAGATTTTGACCCCTCTATCGTTTTCTTTGAAAATAATTGCCCTTACATAGCATGATATCTAACAAGATCAATGAATCCTGAGCCGAAATACACCATAAAATAATTTTAACGAAGATACGGTCGTTTCATGTAAAATTGATGGACAGATTTGAAGAAATGGTACGGATGCACCTTTTGAAATCGAAAGTAGAGTAGTGATTTTCTCAGATGAAATGTAAAAACAAAGCACATCATAACAATCTACATAAAATCAAGGTAGCATGTCAAAAAGTTCTGCAGTTATGCTTGTCGAACTATCGGTACTAAGTTGAAACTCACTCACTTTATAATTTCAAAACACAAAAATAAACAGTTCTGAAACTTACCCGCCATATTTGAACAAAGATGCGTCCACTATACACATCGGTACAACGGGTCACACGTACTGTACGCTCCCAACCAGTGATAACGGCAATAAGTTTCAAAATGACAAAATAGACCCAAATCTCAATTTTAACGTAAAGATGTTTTGCTCTGAATTGCCCATAGTTTCCCGATTTCCCTCTTAAATACGCGATCGAAGCTTATGTAATGCTCAGATAATTGTATGCCAAGATAATGAAGTCGGAAGGCACTCACCCCAATAATGTCACATCCCTACAGAAAAAAAATCCTGAATTTTCTTTACAACGCACCTAGCTTCAAAGTCAAAAACAACGATGAGGCTTCTCACCACAGGCACTCGTTTCATGCAATGTGAGCCACTCATACCCTATAGTGTATAGGGCATGAGTGGCTCACATTGCATGAAACGAGTGCCTGTGCTTCTCACAGAATTTCAAATTGAATAAATGAAGCGTATTTGTTATATATTTTGAATATACATGTATTTTATAATCAAAAGATACGCACAGCGTTTTCAGTGATATTGGCTGTGTATGAAGACGAGCAAGTTCCTTGCGTCTAAGTGTTTCTTCATTTTAATGTTTTTAGCCAATGTCACTGTAAACGTTCACGGTGCGTATCTATATTACGTTACAAAATTGCGTTACAAAATTTATCATATGACGTCGCTGTTATTCAGTGGATAACGTCGTGTCATAAAAATCGTATGACCACACGTGTAATAACACTTTGGCGAGCACACATAACGTCGTTGACGACGTCCATGTCAACAGTGCGTTTTCATACTGAAATAACGTTCAGTTTGAAGGCGTTAAAATCCCATTTTAAAGGGTCATATGATAAACAGAATCTTACACTCGTGGTCATTTCATACGAAATTTATGAAACTCGCCCAAGGCTCGTTTCATAAATTTCTTATGAAATGACCACTCGTGTAAGATCCTCTATATATAACAAATACGCTTCATTTTTTTCAATTTGAAATTCTGTGAGAAGCCTCGGC
The DNA here is from genome assembly GCA_963989385.1 of Ctena decussata. NCBI lineage: Eukaryota > Metazoa > Mollusca > Bivalvia > Lucinida > Lucinidae > Ctena > Ctena decussata. Next base: position 75,252,380 of record OZ022503.1, on the reverse strand, counting down.
GTTGTTTTTGACTTTGTAGCTAGGTGGGTTGTAAAGAAAATTCAAGATTTTTTTCCTGTGTGGATGTAACATTATTTGGTTGAGTGCCTTTCGACTTCATTATCTTGGCTTACAATTATCTGAGCATTACATGAGCTTCGATTGCGTATTAAAGGGGGAAATCGGGAAACTATATTAATATGAGCAACTTAGAGCAAATTTAACACCTTTACGTCAAAATTGAAATTTGGGTGCATCTTGTCATTTTGAAATATGGGGACTTAACTTACTGCCGTTGTAAGGCCAAATGGTTAGGGCGTACTTAAACGTATGTGTCACATTTCACGATCGGTGATCAACTGTAAAACAAATAGAAAGTATGCCCCATACCTTTTTTACTTGTCACTAATCCGCCATTTTTCTTTGAAGCCTGTGCGTCTTATTGAGGAGCCACAGCGTTTGTCGCGAAGCCTGTGCATTTCCATTGACCAGTGTGTAGATATGGCGGGTGTCTTGTAATAGGCAGGTGATGCTTACTACTCGCGAGCACCTGATCACACCTCTATTTTGGGGTCCATTTCTATGTATCTAGAATATTCCGTAATTGTCAATGTTAAAATGATTTATCCCGGAATTGTCAATGTTAGAATGACTTACGAGTTCGGACTTATAATTTGGGTACTTTGACCACTTTCATTTTTGGCCCGTGTGAAGAATTTCTATCAAAACAGCAAAAATATAACAGAATGCTCCATCTCACCGCTTTTCGAGGGTTTGCGTTCCAGTTGTAAATCAGCGTGATTTAAAAAAAAAAAAAAAGACGCTGTACAGCAATTACCACGCAAACACTGGATCAAATACAGTCCTGTACTTGAACCCATATATAGAGGTGTCATCGGGTGTTCGCAAGAAGTATGCATACCGTCACCTGACATGTCAAAACTCTGCGAATTCGAAAAGTCCGGTAATTGAAGCGGGGTCTTCTTGTGCGCCCCAAATGTCGATTGACGACCTTATGTTTTGTTGATTTTTGATTTTTGCACAATTTTCTATGGTCTACTTATTACTCTGCTATAAAAATGTACTGAATTTGAGGCAAAGCATATTTTGAATACCGTTTATAGACCTGAAATTTTCTTGTTAACTGACTTCGAGGAGGAGTGGGGAGGGGTTAGAAGGCGGTGGTGACAGTTACTCTATCGAGACTCATCGAAAGCCTCACATATATTTTTTATCTTGAACAAACCCCAGCCAATTTTGACCAAAATGACTATCTTGGTCGCCTTAAATTTGCTGCGTCAAATATACTCCCTTCCCTTTGAGTTTTTATTGCAAGATATTATGGGATCTGGCCCCAAGGTTATAAAACTTTTTTCATGCTCAACTCAGCTGAGCATGAAATTTTGTCTGCATATAAATAGCATATTCTTGAAAAGTACATTTGTTTTCTTGCTTATTTTAGCTGAGTATGACATTTTCTCTGCTTATGAATATGAAAATGCCAACATTAGTTGGCATTTTCATATTTATCAGCTGAGAAAATTTTATGCTCAGCTGAGTTGAGCACGAAAAAAGTTTTATAACCCCGGGCCCTGATTGTATAGGGTTCCTGATCATTGCCTATCTGTATCATTACTATACAGACCACACATCAACGAACGTTACCAAGAGCGTAGCTACCTTAACGCACATACCCAAGTGCGTATTGAAATTTTGTCAATTTGACAAAATTTCAACACTCACTTGCGTATTTGTAGGCTGTAATTTTGTATACTGGACAAGATTTATTAAGTACCAGCTGCCAATGTACATGACAACATGAAATATTTTAGGGGCCTAGCCCCTAGATTTCCTCTCAAAGATAATGAAACATGCCATAATTGTGCGTATCAATATATAGCCCCCTAGCTACGCCCCTGGTTACTACATTCTAAGACGTAGCTACTGACTCCGGGGAAAGAAAAAGACCGGAAAGTACTTTCACTGGTAACTCTTTTTCAGTGTCAATTTCGAAAAAGTGTCCGTGTATTATGTTGCGGAAGTAAACTCGGCTTGGAATAAGTAGTGAACACTTGAAAATTGTATTTTTCAGATAAAAAAGAAAATAAAACATCATCCCGTAATTGTCTTTTTCCGGCCTCTGTTGAAAGATCTACTTATTGTGTCAGAATAAGTTTATTTCAAAATTTGAGTAATTTTGATTTTGTTTCATGCTTCGGTTTAATTTTGGTAAGTCTTTTTTCTCAATTTCATTTATTTTTTATTATAATTATTATTACATGTATTATTATTATTAATATCATTATTATTAGTAGTAGTATTAATATGTTTAATTTCAATAAAAGTAACAAATTTAACCCAGAAATCTCGGACCTGGCATTCGCTGACTATTAAACCCATAAATGCCTAGCGTCCCCTAAATAGGACAAAGGCAAATAGTGCAGACACTGATCAAAACGCGGCGTCTGATCAGGATCTACACTATTATACATGTGTGTGTAATTCTCCTTAAGATAAAAATGAACTAAACCAGACAGCCCTTAACTGACAAATGAATTCATCCATTTGATAAAGATCTTCATGTCGACTTGTTTCACACATTTTAGTGCAAAAACCAACCGTTTTGCGCCCGCATTAGAATTTACATCGTCAAAAAAAACCCCAAATATTATTGACCCGAAAATAAAGTAAATACCAATTCATGATTTTAAAATAGTTTATGGCATAAAATCCGAAAAAGCATTGCTTCCGCGGGGCCCACTGTTTCATATGTGTCCGTGAATGTACCTCAATACCGTGCGCAGCGCCTCTACAGACGATGACATTTGAGCGGCGACACGAGAAAACCAACAAAGTGGTTGTGCGCCCAGCGCAGACTCAGATCAGCCTGGGCATCCGCCCAGTCTGATCAGAGTCTTCGCTGTCCGCATGGAGGTAGCTCAGACCCTCGGCTACCTTTTAAGCGCAAAGGAAAGACTCAGATCAGACAGGGCAGATGCCCAGGCTGATCTAAGTGCGCTGGGCGCACAGCCACTTTGTTGGTTTTCTCGTGTCGCGGCTCGTTTGTTTGTTTTGAAAGGTACTGTAAAATATAAACGGCAAATCAGGAAAATCAGGAGATATTCATGGCTGTTCATAACTGCGTATATACAAGGGCTGTTACCAAACGAAAAAGAGTCCTAGTTTCCAAACGACCTGGTCATCGGGGCTAACACATTTGTTTAGCCACGATGACCAATTGGTTTTGGAACTATGACCGTCTGTTTTCGTTTTGAAACACATTTTTTTTCCTTTTTGTAACCGCCTAAGAAACATATAGTTTACCTTGTTAACCTGGTGTGATATTCGCAAGATGGTAAAGTCTTGTCTCGATCAAAAGCAAACAAAAAAAAAAAAAAAAAAAAAAAGAAGAAGAAATTAAAAGAAAAAGAATGAAAAAATTCGATTTCAAGATTTTTAACGCGGCTTATGAGCTAAAATAAGGTTTGTCAACCCCACCCAACTCAGTTTACAGATATTAAGGTGTATGGGCACACCCCCATTGTCCGCAATTTTTACAAAGGGAGACAAATTCTCTGACTCCCTGCTAGCTTACTGGATGACAAAGCCCTTTCGAATAAGGGTTCTGCTATTAACGGAAAAAACTTGCTCATACAGGAATTGGGCCACTTGGGGAAAGTCGTTTCGAGAATTGAAACAAAACAGAACAGAACCTACAGGAAAGTGTAATCATTCCCCTTAAATGTATATTAACGCTATTAGCTCTGATACCGTGGTAGGTATATTGGGATATAGCACCTTCGCGAAAAGGGAAAAGGAATAAATAAATAAATAAATAATAACAAAATTAGCCTTTAATTTGCATACACACCACCGACTCGACAAGTCTTAGTTTTTAATTTGTATGTAGGTGCACAGGTCAGTTTGCAATGCTGCTAATGTCAACGCTCATTATGCCCCCAACTTAGAGGAATGTGAGGGGGTATATTGCTTCTGGGTTGTCCGTCCGTGCGTTCGACCGTGCGTCACGTATACCATATCTTAGAAACCATGCATGCTAGATATCTGAAATTTCATATATGGATTCGTCATGAAAAATTAGCGGACACGTATATTTTTTCTTGTCCAAGTTGTCTCCCTTTTTTTAGTTATGCCCCTTGGCAAAAACTCATAATAAATTCTTGTCAACAAGATATCGCAAAAAGCATTTGAGCTAGAGGCTTGAAACGTTGATAGCTTATTAGAAATGATGAGTAGATGAACTCACATGAAGTTTTGAACAAATTCCGTCAATTTTTATAGTAGTTATGGCCCTTTGAAAATTTTGGCCTTTTGACTTTGTCAGCAAGATATCTTGAAAAGTATAAGAGCTAGGGACTTTAATCTTTGTCAGTTTTTGCAGATGATGAGTAGATGAACCAATTACGTTTCAAACGAGTTCCGTCAATTTTTGAGGGAGTTATGGCCCATTGAAAATTTCCGCATTTTGACTATCAGCAAGATATCTTGAAAAGTATTTGAGCTAGGGGCGTGAAACGTTGATAGCTTATTAGAAATGATGAGTAGATGAACTGATTTAGTTTTGAATAATTTCCATTAATTTTTTTAAGGAGTCATGGCCCTTTGAAAATTTTGGCATTTTGACGTTGTCAGCAAGATATCTTGACAAGTATAAAACCTAGGAACATTAAACTTTATCAGCTTATTGAAAATGATAGGTAGATGAACTGATTAAATTTTGAACGAATTCTGTTAACTTTTAGGGAGTTACGGCCCTTTAAAAATTTCCGCATTTTGACTTAGCCAGCAAGATATGGTGAACAGTGTCTGAGCTAGGGGCTTGAAACTTTGATAGCTTATTTGGAATGCTGATATAATGAACTGATTAACATTTGAACCAATTCCGTCAATTTTTGTAGGAGTTATGGACCTTTGAAAATTATGGCATTTTGACACTGTCTGCAAGATATCTTGAAAAGTATAAGAGTTAGGGACTTTAATCTTTCTCAGCTTATTGAAGATGATGAGTAGATGAACTGATTAACTTTTGAACAAATTCCGTCAACTTTTCAATTCTCTGTTGTTTTGCTCGTAGAAAGCCTTAAAATGAAAACCATAATATAGGCAGAGCTGGCCATATATAAGGCATGGATTTAGATTCAAACCCCTGATTTAGACCACCTGGTTTGTTTGTTTGGGGTCGTTGGCGAGCAGATGTGTGTTCCTTATAATCAGAAAAAGATCGGTTTTCCGGAGCAACCCATTAACAGGTTTGATATCTTCAGTATATAATATATGCAAATAAAACTACAAAACAGTGCGGTGTAGCTGGGCTTTACCGTATTAAAATCAGTTCTGTAAGTCTGCAATATGAACTCAGTTTTCTTCGCCAATCGGGCAAAAAAGTCTGTGTTCCTTATCCTCCGAATCACGTGACTGTGACGTACGTTATCCACCCTGAGCATAAGAGCTAGGGACTTGAAACTTTTAATATTGCTCAAGGTGTAGATGACCTGATTAACGTTTGAAAACAAATTGAATTTTTGACAGAGTTATACCCCTTTTTCAACTTAGTGCATTGTAAGCCTATGGAACCTTGTGAACAAAATATCTCGAGAACCCCTGACACTAGGGCCATGATTTTTTGCAGAAAGATATATTGCCCAAAGTGAAAATGACTTGATTAACGTTTGAAAAAAAATCGTAAATTTTTGACCCTGTTAAGCCCTGTTTCGACTCAGTGCATTGAAGCCTATGGTACAAAGGTACAAACATTATGGGATGAACCTTCTTTAGAGGCAAGCATATGGTTGGGGGCATAGTGTTTCATAAACACATTTTCTAGTTCATGATAAACTTCTATTTCAGATTACAAAAATGTGTACGGATTCACCCTTTATGTTGTGGCTCTTCTTGTTGTCGGTGGTTTCTGAAGTAAGACAGAACAGTGGGTGTCCATGTTCAACGTTTAAAACTCCACGAGGAGTAATGACGAATTGTTCTGCAAGAGGGCTAACAGGTGTTCCCGAAAACTTAGACCATGAAACAAATGCCCTTGACTTATCGAAAAATAATATCACAGTCGTTCAAAGAGAAGCATTTGCCGAAATACATGATCTTCTGGAGCTCTATTTGCAAGAAAACTCGATAGAAACTTTAAAGCATGGTGCATTCAGTGGACTGGAAAATCTACGGATACTCGACCTAAGCCGGAACAATCTTCAGTATACTGACAACGTTTTCTATGCCAATTTGTTTGCAACACTGAAGAACCTTTCAGATCTATACCTCCACAGTAACAAAAAGTGGCGAAATGTGACCAGATATCCAGATAAAGCTATTGGAGCATGTCAAAACCTACAGTTTTTGAAAATAGATGGTGTTTATGCCAAAGGGTTTCGACAAGGATTTGCAAATTTAACCAAACTGACAAACCTGACACTGTCTTGTTTATCGAACAATACGAAAGTCGGGAGACTGTATAATAATACTTTCAAGAATTTAGTCCATTTAAAAAATCTAACCATATCCAACTGTAGTTTGCATTTCATCGAGGCTGGCAGTTTCAGTCCTCTACATGAACTGTTGTATTTGGATGTCTCTAACAACCCATCTGCGAAGCCCGGTGGATTGAAACTGATAAGAAATATTTCATACGGTCTGCAAAACACTACAGCAAGTTTTCTGAATATTAGTAGAATGGTCTGGCCACGCAGTCTCTCGAAGTATATTCCAAAACGAAGTCTCGAATTCTTCAGAAACACGTCACTTAAGGAAATTGACGCTTCTGGGAACAACATAGAAATGTTAGAAGCAGAAGCAATGCTATATTTGCCGGAGACACTTGAAGTATTAGATGTAAGTGATAATAGATTTATATTAGCAAGGTATGCGTTCAACATTTTCCATCTCAAGAACATAAAAATTTTAAAGGCTGATAAACTTAACTACTATCATAAAAGTAGGCGATTTACAAGGAGTCAGGAGTTGACGAAGATAGATACATCAAGAGCAGAAGGTTTCGAAGAAAGTAGTAAAGCTGAAGAACTCCACTCTTGTCTGGAAATTAGATTACCTCCGAAACTTGAAGATATCTCATGTGGAACATCAGGCCTGAACTTTAGAATTCCGTGTGTGACCTTGCCCCTGAATAACTCTATTACAAAAGTCGACCTTCACCAGAATCTGATTCATACCTGGAGTGGACCATTACATCTTGGCAAACTGAAATACCTGGACCTCTCTTTGAACTACTGCGATAATGTCTCAGACAATTTTTTCACGGGAATGACAGGACTTGAAACGCTGAAACTTGGACGTAATTTCATTGGCGAAATTCTCAAGCAAGATGTAGACGGTAGCATATTTAGGCCGTTAAATAAACTAAAACACCTAGATCTTCACAGAAATAGAATAAACAGCTTGCCAGGAAAATGCTTTCATGGTCTTTCTAGTCTTGAAGTCTTAGATATTAGTGAGAATGGCCTTGAAAAGTGGGACGTAGATATCAGTCATATGAAAAATCTCTCTTTACTTGACCTTTCAGATAACTACATTATCACCCTACCAAAAGATGTTAGAGGCAATTTATCAGAATTCGCTAAACACAGGCACGTGTCTGTCAATCTCGCTGACAACAGTCTAGAATGCACTTGTGATAGTCTTGAGTTTCTAGAATGGTTTGAAGCTTCAAACATACATTTTGTTCATAGAGCCAACTATACATGTTTAGACAGCGCAAGAGACGACATACGTATGGACAATATCAAGGGCTTAATATATGAGTTACGGAAAAAATGTGCTTCGTATTCTCTTCTTATCACAATCTGTTCTGTGCTACTCGGACTGTTCTTGATTTTGTTTGTGTATGGAATTCTGTATCGGTACAGATGGAAACTCAGATACCTGTATTACATGACCTGGGGCAGATACAGTTTGATAAAGGAAACCACAGATGTCCATTACACCTACGATGCCTTTGTATCATACGCTTCAGAGAATGAAGACTTTGTTAGGGGCAATCTGCTTCTGAATCTGGAAGAGAAATTTGGTCTACGGCTCTGTATTCATGACCGTGATTTCACACCTGGAAAAGAAATCGCTGCTAACATTGTAAACGCCATCCAGAACAGCAGAAAAATCGTATTTCTTCTCTCGCCAGCGTTCCTACAAAGCTACTGGTGCATGTTTGAATTCAACATGACAAGAATGGAAAAGGTTTACTTGAGAGGTTCTGAAGAAATCATGTTCGTGGTCATGCTTGAAAGTCTGTACACCCATACACTTCCGGTTGAAGTTCTAGACTTGATTCAGTCACACTCTTATATAGAGTATCCAAATGATGTGCAAGGAAACGTAGTCTTTTGGGAAAAAGTAAAGCAGACGATCTTGTCTTAAATTCAGTCTCTAAACCCTGTACGACTTCGTTATCATCAAGGAATTAAATGACTTGAGAATAATTACTTGTTTGAGAAAATCTAAAGTTTCTGTTGAAAGAACTTTAGTTTGTAATATCATTGAAAAATTGGCGGAGCATGGCATACATTGTTTGCCATGCTCCTGAACCAGTGACGTCATATATCTGTTGCCATAGCAATTAAGACTTCAGATTGACGTCAAAGAGATATCATCGAGACGTCATTCTGCCCGAAACAAAGCACAATAGTTGGTAATTTTATAGTTGCTATGTAACAGATCTATGGCATCATCTCACTTGCAATTCTAGAGGAGTACGGCATACATTGTATGCCATGCTCCTCTAGAATTATAAGTGAGATGCTATCTGAAATTCATACAGTGGAAAAGTCAGATTTTTTTCAAACAAGCAATTATTCTAAAGTCATTTAATCCCGTGTTTATCATGAATTCAGTCAGCAAATTTCCTAAAACGCACAAGCAAATGAGAAAGCCTAGTTCTGTCCGCGGAAAGTCAGGGTCCCCCCCCCCCCCCCTCGCTCACCTTTGCTCTATGATTGGCCCGTTATAAGTGAGATATTCTTGAAAGCGTTGTAAAACGCAGAGACATACCAACAAAGAGAGAAAGAAAATCAAACAAAGCTTTTGTTACTCTTAGAAATTCCTGTTCTGCATACACATTAGCATAGCAGCGATGCTTTACGCAATCCTTATAACCTCTAAAAAGAAAAAAAAACTGTTTATGACCGTCTTTGTGTGTGTGTGTGTGGGGGGGGGGGGTTAAAGAAATGGCGAAACTTTTCTTAAAAAATGGCCCAGAGTATCAGTTTGTGTAATGGTTCTTGTATAAATCTGTAGACTTAGCGACTCGACTTTCAAGGATTTCTTTGCTATGGCGACAGTGGTTATGTGCCGTATGATAGACAACAATACACAAATGAAGTGACATAATTAAAATTCTGCTGTTTGTAAACTAAGGGGATTTTTTTTCTTACACGCCAAAAAGCCCTGCTATTTCTTGCTTTCCTAGAGGCTAGTTTAACGATGAGTAAAACTGATAAGTTTTGTTAACTTCATATGTAAAATTGAGCCGCGACACGAGAAAACCAACAAAGTGGCATATGCGCCAAGCATAGACTCAGACCAGCCTGGGCATCCGCCCAGTCTGATCAGAGTATTCGCTGTCCGCATTGAGGTAGCTTAGACCCTTTGCAAGCGAAGACTCTTGTCAGAGTGTGCGGATACCCATGCTGATTTGAGTCTTCGCTGTGCGCAATATACTGGCACTTTGTTGGTTTTGTCGTGCCATGACTCAATTTTTCTCTTTCATGAAGGGCCAGACTGCCAGCATACACACTAAATGCTGATTCCAGCTGGAATATAGTTAACCCATTCCATGCGGGATATCCCTTTAGGGGTATCTGGGCAAACAGTTTGGATCTGAGATCCAAACTGTTTGCTGCCTAGATATCATTTCTACAAGAGTTAGTTAGACCAGTATTGTCAAAATATTCTTGATTTTTGATGCAGACGACAATATCAGCAGACGACAAAAAATACCCAGAATGCAACGGGTTAAAACATTGACTGTCGTATTAGTGTGTTTCTTTACTTCCTGCGTTCCTGCAAGACCCAAAACAATGAAAGTTTTTATGGAACACAAATTTGATTTGTTTGTCACAGGAAAAGATTCAAGTCTGCGAAGGCTTGCCTAGTGAAATACCGGGTTGTCAGCGGTGTACCAACTGCAAAGAGGAACGGAATCATTAAAGTTTGCTGATACATGTAATAGTTTGTTCAGACTCTGTAGAGTAAGGAAATTATGCGAGATGTGCCGTTTGAATTCTTTTGACTGGGGAATTCAGTCACAAAACCTATAATTCTTCTACTCAAAGTGTAATCTTTAATCAGGAAAATCTCGGGTTAGGATTCGATTACACTTCAACGTACAAATACGAGTTTTGCTGACTGGTCATCTTGAAGTCAGCAAACTGACCATACAGGAAGCTTGAAAGCGTCTAAGCTTCCATTCTCTGCTATAATTATTAGGAGATACGAGGGTCATCAAAAAGTTCTGTCACAGGTCTCATAACTTTTTCACAGACATACTAGCCAGCCCCGGATCCAGGGGGTGGGCTTTGGGGCTGCAGCCCCGCCATTTGGCTTCTGTGTTCTGTATAATATGTAGGCCTCCAGACAATAAGAAGTATCTGATGACAGTTTTAGAAAATATATCCAATGTGGTTATATCAAAATATTCAAAATATATGTTGTGACATCTCATTAGAATCGCCTCGGGGAGGCGATTCTAACGAGATATCACAACATATATTTCAAGGATAAAATATATAAAAAAAAATTCTTGAAATTGAACCATAAATATATCATATTTTCTAGCCCCCTCCCCCACATAACTACATTTCGGCACCTCCCAGCCCCGCCGGTTATCCAGAGCCCCACCAGCACGTGATGGTCTGGATCCGGGCCTGCTAGCCTATCGCGGAGGACATCAATGAAAATAGCAATTTTTTTTCTTTATAATGATACCAAATACAAGGTGGATTCAAACAATATTGCTGAGTTACGTGACCATATAATGTCTAAGTCATAGACACAGGCATGTTTTCTTGTATTTGATGTCTCTGCTCGTGAGTGAATCATGCTATAGGCCTATGTCAGTAACTACATATCACAGGTAACTGAAATTTTCAGAGTTGTTGCCTGTAACATTCAGAAAGAATATATAGAGAAATAAATGATATCAATGCACCATATGCAATACAATCGAGGGATACCTAAGATGTCGCTGTGTTGACTGTCCACGTGACCTTGGAGAAACCACTGTAGCGCCATTTTCGGTTAGTTTTTTCCACCCTTTGATTCGAAGTAAATTTCAATGATATGCCTCAACTAAAGCTTGTTTTGTAAGTTCAAAAAGTATACATTTATCAAGATATGGCCCATAGTATATAATTTGAGTGATTTATTTAAGGCTTTGGCTGCATCTATCCTCTCATAGATAGTACTGTAAACTTTATAAAATAGATCGAATGACTTTGGCATTTTTGTGTGATGTTTATCTGTACCTGTAGAATTATTGACACCGACCTACGGTTATTGACATTGTTTATGTAGAAATTGCTGCACCTTTCAGACAGGCCATCTGCAAGTTATGCCAGTATAGTAAGGGTATACCTTTTGTGAAGCACATTGTATAGATACTTGTAAAGATACACCAACTATTTTTGTACAGCGATATAACAAAGGGCGTGTCTTAAGAACGGTATCACATTGGGGTTAATATCTGTTTTGTTTATGGAGATATTATACCAGTGACAGAACTTTTTGGATGACCCTCGTGCAGACTGAGATTGATGCTTCACTGTCGCCGCGTAACAACACACGGGTAGCCACTACATGTATGATTATAGAAAAGCTTTGACCATTCACACTTGCCACTGCACGTATTTGAAGCAACTGTCTTCATCTGCTGATCAAGGACACTACACATAGTATTACACTGTAAAAATCGCGCTTAGCTATAAAACACAAGTGGTTACATGTTTAGGTGTAAACATGTTTAGGAATATGTCATATAGCTAAACATGTACGCCTTTTCTATTATTTTCCCGGACAAAGTCTGCTAAAGGCGTTTTATTCTGTTACGCGTTTCGGATGAATCCATTCTCTCTTTTCCCCGTTGAAGAACGAAAAAAGAGACGAAAATGTTGACAGAGAAAATTTTCAAAATAAAAGGTAGATATAACCAGTTTTGTACATGTTTAATTTCTAAACCTAAACAGGTTGCAAATTAAACATGTTAAGATTTAAACACATAAAAAATCGGACTGCAATTTTTGCATTGATTCTAAACACATTTTTTACAGTGTATAGAAAAGTTTTGATTATTCACACTTGCCGCTGAGTGTTTTTGAAGCAGCTGTCTTCCTCTGCTGATCAAGGACAGTCGCCCACGTGACTTGGCGTCAAACTGATAATTGCACAAAACGCTCGGAGTTCATCGGTAAATTCCGTGAATCAGACCTCGGATTATGGGACTTCTTAAATCACACGACTGTTGGTCGTTGTGCCGTCAAGTTCAGTTGTCAGTCGGAGCTCCGTTCGACCAATTCCGTGAATCATGCCGATTGGGAATAGAAGTGGACGGCCCAACGTTCGATTAACGGGTTTCCTTGTTGTTGTCTATTAGGTACAACAGGTCCTACACAAAAGTCACTAAAATGCCACTATTTTTGAAGACAAAAGTAGAGGAAACAAACAACAGATTAACATGACCCTGACTTTAGCATATATTCTGGAACCAACAATAAAAGCTTCAAAATCGTAAGAGGTCTTCTTTGTATCTAACTCACATGGCTGCTCACTTAATTTGTGACCGAATGCTGTTGCCTGACTCGGTAATCGGCAATTATTGAATTTGGATATTTCGAAACCTGGTAAAAGAGACTTAATCATTAAACAGTGTAGATTTGTTAATTGTAACTTAGTGCTTTCGGCTTTACGCCGTCGTCAGAGTTAAAACACACTCACACATACAAATAGATAAAGCATACAAACAAAAAAAATCACAAGAATCACACAATGACCAAATAAAATAATTGTAAATCAAATGTACATAATGCTATAATTACAAATATACAAGAAAAGCGTTTGAGAGACCCTTTTCGGGCGCATGGACTCAAACATTTAAGAATGCAAGAATGGCGTCGCTATATTAAGTCCTCATGTAACAAAATGCAATAAGCACACCGCTACAAATCAAATTCAAGAGCGCATGGAACCAAAAGCTCTGCGAACGAGAATATGGTCCTTGTGAAATTCTGATACACACCACTGTAATTTTAAGGTTGGTTGGTTGTTTAGGGGTTAAATTAGAATCAGAATTGTTTATTGGTCGTACGTCCGAAGACAATCATTCACCAGGATCAAGGTCCCAGACCTGGTGCAACGTAAAGTAGCACGCTATGCATGCAGCGATAAACTGACAGGACCCCAGGCTGTGTCACAAGGATCGGTTCCATGATCAGTAGTGGGAAAATGTGTAGGGCGACGCCGGACAAGTATAGGCCGATGATTGTCTATTAAATACAGGATAAACTCATGGATGTTAATGTTATATACAGTCTACATGTGCATAGTTTTAACAAATTTGGATTTTTGAATTATAAATAGCCTTCTTGTCCTTATTGCCCAGTCTCTGCTGAGTCAGTTACATTCCATGACGATCCTGTTTCATTACACTAAAGAATGTGAGATTGAGAAAATGTAAAAGACAGCAGCCCACTGGACTTGCAGGTATTGGAGGAATACAAGTCCATAGGCATAGGAAGGTTCAGAATATTGGTGGGGTGAGTTGAGGAGGAGGAGGTGGGGGTCAAACTTTTAGCTGGTTGGAAACCCACCTAGCAAAGCTCAGGATGTTGTATCCCCCAGCCCCTCGGAAAATTTGAATTCTGAGAAGCCATTTTCTGCATTCTGGGCACATTCAAGTTTTATATGCTTCTACTTTCTTCAGTTTTATGCTTAAAATCAGTCATAAATGAGGCCCTCCCAGGAGGGAGGGCGGTGGTGCAGTGCTCCCTTGCTCTTGGAAAATAAAGGTAAAATCTCCCCATTTCCCCAGGCTCCCTACAATTATTTTACTACTGCTCCCCAAATCCCTAAAAGTTATACAGCTGCTCCCCCAGCTCCCTCAAAATATACAAGCATGCTCCCCAGAATGTTTCCTGCATTTTTCGTCAGCAAAGCAGTTACAGTATCAAGTAAAGTAAATCAAAAAGGGGGTGGGGGGAGCATGTGTGTTTATGTATAGTGTCAGGTGTGAATGGTCATCAGAAAGTTAGTAGCGCTAGAACATTGGAGAGTTACAGCTGGTCATATTGATATACATAAAAGGGAGCGGGGGTCACAGTCCTCCTCCTCCTAAAAATAGCGAAAACATTTTAAGAACATTACATCCTGATAGTGCTCCCCATGGCCAGCTCCTCAAAATTAAGAGCTTGCTCTCCAGCTCCCTGAAAATAGTTGCTAGTGCTCCCCAGCTCCCTGAAAATAAATGACCTTTCTCCCATCTCCTTAAAAGCCCTGGGAGGACCTCGGAAACATTGAAAGGGAGAGGGGTATGCCAGACTTTTACTATGGCATTGCCCCCGCAGTGCGGTGCTTATGGCAGGGATTTGCTGGACAAAAAACTTCATATTTCATGTTCATGTTTATTGAATTTTTTTTTATCTTTCCCATTTACAACTGATCGTTCAAATACTCATTACTTAAGCAGTATTGTCAAATGGTATGATAAAATGGTGCAATACAAGAATATAATTGAATAGAATACTTTAAACAGTGTCTTCATGTAAATATAAAAGGTATGTATTTTATCATTTGACCCTGCATATTGGTACATTTGTAGAGTGATATGTATGTAGAGCCTGCATATATGTTTCATCACCCTGCATTTGGGACATTTGGGATCTTTTTTTTTTATATAGTTTACATAGAAAATGAAAGAAAACGTAGGTGGATTATTGGGGTGGGGGTCATGGGGGGGGCAAAGAATATGTTGCGCCCCCTCCAAAATGATTGGGCCTATTTGGGACCTGCACCCCTCCCCCCACCTCTTCATACGCCTATGAAGACATGTAGGCGAAATGCTAGTAGTCGCCACTGGATGCCTGGCGGACAGTAAAAATAGACTAGAAAATAATGCCAATCATTTAATGCTTGTGTCTATCCTAATTGCTTTGCTGGCAGGATAGTAAAACTAGTCAGCAAAACTGCTCTGGTGTCTGGGGGCCGCAACTAACTAAAACTTTTATGGTTTTCTTGTTCTGCTTTTCGTTCTGTTTTATTTTTCCTTTTTTTTTTTTCTTTCTTACAACCCTTTTCCGCTGGCACTGGCTCGCGCACCTGCACGTAGATCCCACGAGGGGAGTAACACGAAGATTATGCTAATAGATTCATTGTTGACAAATGGAGGGAAGTACAAACTTCCAAACCGTTCTAAAATCTTGGTTAATGACAGTTTTAGACGTGTAACTACCAATATTTAAACTGTAATAAAGATTTTTTTGACCTGTCATTACAGAACAGTTTATTAGACAGCATATGAGTTCGCAAAAGCTCTCTAAACACGGTGCGTAAATTTACCGGAACGGGCCTAATTAACGGAACGGACCCATATTTTTCATATTTCCAGCCGATTTTTTTGCACGCGCAGATTAATTCCAGGCCCACCTATAAATAACATGTATTATCTGCTCAAAGAGTATTTTGACTAATAGCTTTAATTGATTTTGCACTAGACGGCATACAGAATACACGCCCATGACAAAACACGGAAATTTCACGGAATTACGGAAATCACGGAAAACGAAAATTATGCCTAAAATGATTGTGGTTAAAGATGTATTTGTTATTCTTTGGTATTTGGGCATATTTTGAAAGGCATTTTAGTATTATCTAAGCAGTTGTAGCTAGATTTTGATGGGAGAAGGTACTGAAGAGTTCCTGAAAGTTCCATGAAAGTTCCGTAATGTTTCCGTAATTCTGTGGAAGTTCCGTGAATCCATAATAGTTCCGTGATCATGCTTGATTTCAATGGTGAAATCCTTGAAAGTTCCGTGAAAGTTCAGGATTAAATATGTCCGTGGATCAGTAACAGTTCCGTGAATCCATGTTACTTCCATGGATCCGTGACAGATCTAGTTCCGTGAAGAAAAAAATCCATTATAGCTCATGAGTCACTGAAAGTTCCGTGAATCCGTTATTGTTCCGTGAAAATGCAATATGGCCATCAGTCAATGAAGGTTCCGTAAATCTGTGATAGTTCCGGGAAGAATGCAACATTTCACAGACATCCACGGAAAATTCCGTAACACACACTCTTGGTGTTAAATTAAACCAAATTCTACAGTAACAAATTTATTTATGTTATTATAATTAATCTGGACATTTGACTGTTCGCGATTTTAGCGTGAATCCGTTATTGTTCCGTGAAAATGCAATATGACCATGAGCCAATGAAGGATCCGTTAATCTGTGATAGTTAATGGAACAGTTTTAATATTGTTTCTATGATACAGAAAAAAGCTTACCAACATCTGAAATAGCCAGAGGAAAGTTTCTGTTTGTCGCCACTGGCTCTTCTCAGGGTGGCACATCTATTTTAAATTCCATTTCATTTCATTCTAATTATTGTGTGCTGCTGTTAGGTTAACGTTAGCGTTTTTAACGTATATTAACGTCTCCCACAAGACACGTCCGTTTCCATGGCATTCATTCTCCGTAGGAAGAGCGCTCTTTTCAGTGCTTTATTAACAATGCACGGATTTAAACGTAAGTACCGGAATTGTCCGTGTATATTTCATGTAAGCCTGACAACACAAAAAATATCCGTATTTTGTTAGAAATGCCAAAAAATCCGTGTTTGTCAATAATGCTACGGACATTTCCGTAACTTTTGGAACTTTCCGTAATTCCGTGAACCATGACGGGAAATGTCCGTTAACGTGACATTCGTTCTCCTCCGTCTAGGTAGACCGTTACTTTCCGTGATTCGTTTTAATAGTGCACGGATTTATCCGTATTTTGTCAACAATACTACGGATATTTCCGTAATTCCGTGAAAGTTCCGTGTTTTGCCAACCTCCCAGAATACATATAAATATTAAAGTGTGCATTTAATAAAAATATTACAAATATCAACTAAAGATAGGGGAAAAGGGTCCCTTCCGGTAATTCAGTTCTTTTCCGCTAAATTTACGCACCAGAGCTATAACAGAAAGCTTTTTTTTCAAACAGACCAGATTTCGTGAATTATTCAGGGCCACACGGTATTCGGAAGTAAAGAATTTGTAATCAAAAGCACAGGTAGTGGTATCTTACCTGTGACCATGAAGGGGTTAAAAAAAAAACTGTCATTGTACCTATCAAGAGACAAGGTGACTCACTTCCAATCCAAACTACTGACCCTCATCTCATTTATACTTCATAGAGTCAGACGGCTCATCCGGGAACTTCGAGCGTAACCCATAGCAACCAAAGCCGGAGGTGAAAACAATCGATAATCCGCCATTTTGTTTACAGCAGTTCCTATTTACCACCATACAAACCGATGCTTAAATAAATGGCATATTATAAGAAACAAGCTCATAAAACATATTATTTTATGTGTAAGAAGGCAGATAATTCAACCTTTCATATCTGATATTTATTTTATTAACAGTGTCCGATGAGCATTTATATTAGCGCACTGAATTCGACACATTTCTCTCGCGGTCTGCTGACCTCTGAAGGGTACCCTAATTTAAATTTGTTAAAACTATTAAATCAGTTCTTTCCAAAAAAAAAAAAAAATGGCGGAAATTGAGAAATAAGTAATTGAGAAATTAGATCTTTGTTAAATCTTTGACAAATTCGGTACTTTTGGGGTGTTACGTCTACTTAGGTGACTGTTGAAAATAGGTCAACTTTGCGGTCGTGACGTGTATCTCTGTGCTTTCTGGATGGGACCACGGTAAATTCTCTTGGTCATCCCAAACAAGTGAAACTGAGTGTAAATTTAGAATTCTTACATATGCGCATTTTCGCGATTTCAATGCAAATATATTACGATACCCATCAAGGCCAAATGCATTGTGAATAACGGAATGGTCGCTGACAAGCGAGGATGTGTATTGGCTCAATACAAGCAGAAGTGTGTGTTTTAGCAGGCCTCTGATTTGCCTCTTGTAAATAGTTTTAATGGAAATATTTTTATTGGGAATGCTAAATTTTTAGCACAGCACAAAACAACATTGTGGTAAAATATGACGAGTCGTCTCATGCAGATAGATAGATTTTTTGATATAGGAATTTCCTGACCCTCTTGTTTTCAAAGTAGTGTAACTTTTTATTTCTTGATCGATTTAAATGATTGATGAGAACACTGTTTGCTCTGTCTTCGATTCAAGATATATAGATCTATCAGTTTTAAAAAAATCTGGATATTCCAAAAAACGTCCGCCATTGCTAAGAAAGTGTCAGTTTTTGACAAGTGACATCTTGTGTATTCCATACATGTACTCTCATAGTACGAGATATCAGGTATTTTACTTATTGCGCTGAAATTTCCATTATTACTTTCACTGAATACCCGAAAATGAAGATGAAGTAAAAATGAAAAAGAAAATGTCAGAATAAAAATAAGAATTATAATAAAACGACCTGTTAGATAGGACAGCGACGGTCGAGTCAACTAATGTATTCCACGGATTTTGAAAATCCAATGTTTTCATTTGATTCGAGACAAAATTTCATCTGGCAAACATTTTCTATGTTTTATTCGTCATAAGAAATAATTTAATTTGGGATATCAGAGACTATTCCGAACTATAAATACAGAAAAAATATTGGATAATATAGCACTAATAGGGGTTGCTATGATATTGTTTTCACCTCCGATGCTCGTTGCTATGGGCTGTGACGTCATCCCGTCCGATTCTATAGTATTTTTATTTTATAGTCAGCACAAGGCTATTCCTGTTTCATTGAATAGCTGGATAGTTATGCTTTCCAGAAAAGCAAAAATCATACTTTTAGGTCTGTTCGTTTTCCTGTGAACCGCTTCAGTTGCAGAATTTGTTTTCTCAGAAAAAATGACACTTTCTCAGGCGGCCAACTCACATCACTAAACATCTCTTGCAGCATAAGGCCAAATAAAAAAATAGTTGTGTTTCCGGTTCCCCGACCGACCGGAAGTTTTCGGGGCCGACTCTGAACTTTTTTTTTGAATATCAGTAAAAAAAAAAAAAAAAATCCCCAATGCGAGGTGCGCCGATTCGGGCTGGATTTATTTTTCCGATGCGGTTAATTTTCGGCGATTCGGTTTATTCAACAAAGATGGCGGCTTCCTACAATTGGCCGTCGGTGGTGATGGCAATCAAATTACACAAATGTGATCACTTTGAGACCAAAAGTTTCATGATTTCTGTAAGAAATTCGAAATTGATAGAAGAGGTGTTTAACGACTGTCACAATGTAGATAATCACGAAGCGTTTGAGAAAGGTTATTCCCATACATGTGATGAACTCTTGAGGACCATGTGGGAGATCTGGATTTCATTTCAGGGAGATTGAGTTCCCCATCAGGGAGACTTTTTGACGGCAACTTTGACGCGTTGTTTCGAGTACTTCACTACTTCACTTTTTTTGTGTGTTGTTTTGGTGGTGGGGGTAGGGGGGGGGTGTTTTAAAATAAAACAACATGAACTTAAGTACAGTTACAAATTTGTTTAACTTCTTTACTTTTGGGTTACCCAATACTTCAAATATAACCTCAAAAGTATGCCATTTCAGTGCGGTAACACTACCATCCTAAGTTTAATTCACAGTGTAATTCAACAGTACTGTTCAGTTAGTGCTGACCATTCCATTGCTAAATTGCAAAAAAAGAAAAAATAAACAATCTGATTATCTGGCATTCTCAAAGCCTCACCCCTCCCCCACTTTTCCCTAACCCTCAATATAAACATCCAAAATTGCATCTTGGATGATAGGTCCGATTTGCTCCAGTTTTTTTAATGAAAGCTGATACTTGTTAAAAACTCAAAATCTGTTTATCTCAAAACCGAGTTATATTCTACACTTTAATGAACATACCTGTCACTAAAGCTGTCTATTTTCGTTGACTATTACATTAAGAACAAATATAGCTGCATATTTCGGTCAGTAGAATGGCATATTTCTGTCTCAGTCAGATGCTGAAGATCGCGGATTTCCCACATTTTATTTATAAATTCACACTGGTTCTCATTTCACATACGATGCATCTGAACCGGCGGGAACTAGATAGAAAAACGCGGGAAACTATTCTTAAAGTGAACGAACCGACTTAAATAAAACAAAAAAAAATTGCTGGCACCCGTGATGATTTCTTGAAAGTATGATCTGATCAGCCTGCGCAAATTTTGCATGATCGATATTTATAATGACTGTACATTACGTATCTGACTTGTTTACTGAAAAAATCGAGATTGAATCATTGTCGATTGGCGGCACTTTAAAATTCATCTATTGCATTCATTGCAAATCAATGACGTAAACAATGACCGATGCATAAAGCCGTGGCGCATTAAAAGTCATTTGCTCTCGGGAAAAGTTACCTGCTATTACAGTTAGAACAGGTACCTTTACTGGTGCGCTAGCCAATTTAACACCTGGCTGCGTTTGATCAGCTAATACCCCTCGGAATGACACGTCCTATATTGCACCCTGTTAGGTAATTAGGTCACAGACAGTTAATCCTTTTGACAGCCGCCGGGTAAGTAGTTACCGGAAAATGGACGGTTCAGAAAAAAATTATGACAGGAAAATTCAGCATCCGGGAGATTCTGAATACTTTCCGGGAGCGCGGGAGATGGGCTCCATTTCCGGGAGACTCCCGGATGATCCGGGAGACATCACATGTATGTATTCCATCAAATGCGAATGCAAAACTGAACTGAACTCGAATGAAAAATTCGAAGTAGAAAACTTCCTTACAGTCGGAGAAATCGTCGACATATTCAACATCAAATGCATCAAGTTTACGTGTGAGCCAAAGGAGAATCATTTGCAGCATTTATTTTAAATACTAAAGTACAGTTTTGTAGCATAAAAATGATAGGCTAGAAAAAAAAAAGTAAAAAAAAAAAAAAAGTAAAACCTACCTACCGACCCTGTTTTTTTCTGGCAAGGAACCTGAAACACAACTATTTTTTTTTTTTTGGCCTAAGCAGGGGATAACGGTGTCTATTCTAGAATGCGCAATTGCGGCAGTTACGCTATTTTTTTTTTCAGATCCCGCTTAAATTCAGACCCAATACATGACAGTCCGGCTTGAAAACTAAACAATGACAAAGTCTCAAAACAAAGAATTTACGCTTGCCTAGCAGAAAATACCACTGTTTTGAATGAAACGGCAACATGTGCTTTTTGACCAAACTGAAAACAGATGCTTGCAGATGCAGGTTGTCACAGACGCTGAACGAGGGGTGCCGTTTTGGAGAATCAATATAAGGCAAGCGGCTGTGCGATCAAGACAAGTTTGCGACTGCGCATATTGTTCTGCACATATACAACCCCCCCCCCCCCCCCAATTTTAGCTCACCTGAGCACAAAGGGGTGAGCTTTTGGGATACGCTGATGTCCGTCGTACGTCAGGACGTCCGTCCGTCAACTTTTGCTTTTGTACACTCTAGCGGGCACAGGGGCACAGTTTTGATCCAATCTTAATAAAACTTTGTCAGAATGTTAGTCTTTATAAAATCTAGGCCAAGATCGAAACTGGGTCATGTCTGGTCAAAAGCTAGGTCACTAGGTCAAATATTAGAAAAACCTTGTGTATGCTCATAGGTCACAGTTTTAATCCAAACTTCATGAAACTTTGTCAGAATGTTTATCCTCACAATATCTAGGACAAGTTTGAAACTGGGTCATGTCGGGTCAAAACCAGGTCACCAGGCAGTGCTGGAAACGGTCAGTGGCCCGGTGGCAAAATGCTCCTAATTTTTGTTTCGGGCCACCAGAAATCTCCAAAATATGGCCTTTAGTGGCCCAAATTTATCTTCCTGGTAATACTAAATGAATAGAAACTTTAGCTAGTGGATAATTTGGGCCACTGAAAGTTAGGCCTACTAAGCTTTTGGGCCACCACATTAAACTTGCAAGTTTCCAGCACTGCCAGGTCAAATCTTAGAAAAACCTTGTTTACGCTCTACAGGACAGTGTTGATCCAATCTTTTTGAAACTTTGTCAGAATGTTTATTGTCACAATATCTAGGCCAAGTTTGAAAGTAGGTCATGTCGGGTCAAAAACTAAGTCACTAGGTCAAATCTTAGAAAAACCTTCTGTACGCTCTAGAGGGCACAGTTTTGATCCAATCTTCATGATACTATGTCAGAATGTTTATCCTCACAATATCCGGGCCAAGTTTGAAACTGGGTCATGTGGGGTCAAAAACCAGGTCACTAGGTCAAATCTTAGAAAAACTTTGTGTACACCCTAGAGGGCACAGTTTTGATCCAGTCTTGATGAAACTCTGTCAGAATGTTTTATCTTTATGAAATCTAGGTAAAGATTGAAATTGGGTCATGTCGGGTCAAATATAAGGTCACAGGGTCAAATATAAGAACGACCCTGTGTACGCTCTAGAGGGCACATTCCAATCTTTATGAAACTGTGTCAGAATGTTTATTCTCACAATGTCCAGGCCAAGTTTGAAGCTGGGTCCTGTTGGGGCAAAAACTAGGGCACTATGTCAAATATTAGAAAAACCTTGTGTACGCTCTAGAGGGCACAGTTTTGATCCAAAACCTAATGAAACTTTGTCAGAATGTTAACCCTCACAATATCTAGGACAAGGTTGAAACTGGGTCATGTCGGATCAAAAACCAGGTCACTAGGTCAAATCTTAGAAAAACCTTGTGTACGCTCTAGAGGGCACAGTTTTGATCCAATCTTTTTGAAACTTTGTCAGAATGTTTATCGTCACAATATCTAGGCCAAGTTTGAAAGTAAGTCATGTCGGGTCATAAACTAGGTCACTAGGTCAAATATAAGAACGACAATGTACACTCTAGAGGGCACAGTTTTGATCCAATCTTCATGATATTTTGTCAGAATGTTTATTCTCACAATATCCAGGCCAAATATGGTACAGAAAATAATAAACATGTGACCTGACATGGGTGCATCATTTTTTTAGCACATGGCGAAACACATCCACTAATTTACAACCCAGTGACATTTGCTATAAATAGATCACCCAATCACATGCGGATGAATTTTATAACATTGAAACGATATTGCTTTGCATTGAAACTGTATAAGGTTATTCATCTGGTGTTGTGGTATAATTAGGTCATAAGAAAATATCTAGAAATTCTTTGAAATGTGACTGTCACGTGATTTAGCTCTTATATCCATGATTTTACCACCATCAATGCTATTTTGACTGTATTAGTCTATATGCAAAATTACTGCAATGATTTTGCCCAAAAATTGTGAGGAGCTTTTGCAGGTACTAGAAGACTTACCAAGTCCTTGTCTAACGACTGCTTTGAACAACTGCGCCCTGGTAAGTCAGAATAGAAGACTTATATAATTACATAGGCTGACTTTACTAACTAGTGCTGATTTTGGCTGATAGTACATGATCTGTGGTACATTTTCAGTCACACATGTGAAATCTTGATGACTTGTTGGTCTGTTCTGCAGTGATTCAGATGGAGCCTTTATCAGAGAATAGCCGTGAAACTTTGAGAGAAACTGTCTTTGAGTTAGTTACCCACAACCAGCAGTTTGAAGCTTTGATCAAAGAGGTAAATGTTTTCTTACCAGAGCCCAGTTGTTCAAAACTAACGACGTCGTTAGTTAACATGACGTTAAAATTTCAAACGTTAATATCACAAATATGCCAATATTTTTTGTTGCAAAAATGCAAAAGCTTCTCACATTTTTGCAACAAAAAATATCAGCGTATTTGGTAATAAAAATGTAAAACACTTAATGAGTTGACCTCTTAACGAGCTCGTTAGGCTAATGATGCTTTGAACAACTGGGCCCAGAGCTTTAGATAAGAGTATTACCATAAAATATCTAAAAATAGGGACATCTAAAATAATTACAGTAATTGTCCTAAAAATGGAACAGTAACTCAATTTGGTTGTACAATGAAGTAATTCATCCAAAGATGCAAATCAAATGGCAAACAGTGTAGACCTCGATCAGACTGCTCCTTTAGGTACAGTGTGATCTGGGTCTGCATTGTTTGCTCAGACTTCTCTGTCCTAATACTTAGAACTTCAATAGTATCTTATGACAATTTGCTTTACTGTTTACTGTTAATTCTCCATAAAAACATGCACTGTGAGGCAGTCCTAATGTGGGTGATGCTTTTCAGGAAAAATGAGAAAAATTATTCCACATTTATTATCAGAATACAGATAATCATCAGGAGATGATGTATATAAACTTGTAGCTTCCTATCAGATTCTGTACCATATAACCATGTGTATACGTGTAAATGTATATGTTGTATGTGAAGATTCATCAACAAATATTGTTTAAACCAGATAATCCCTTATCTAGAACTTTCCTTCATTCATGCAATTGACAGATTTTTCAGTAATTTTTAGGTATGAGTTAATAAAGCAACTGTCAACACTCAAAGTTGTGCTATAGTAGCATAGACAGTGTGGGAATACAATCCACTAACTCCACAATAAATCTATTACTTTTGCTCATATTTGATGTTGACATACAGGGTGTTAAGAAAGTTCGAAGACATTACAATATTGCTTATAACTTCAGAAGTTAAGTTTATTCAATCTTAAAACTTTACAGGTTTCAAGAACTATTCAATATTAAAGGATCCACAATGTAACAACTTTTACAACCGTACTTTACCGTTACAAAATTAGCAGTTCTTACCCAAGGTGTCAAAGTGGCCTGCTAGTTATTATGGATTTTACGCATAAAGATGAGGCATATTAAACTGTTATTTATTCTCATCCCCCCGTGAATCATCATTTTTAGACTAACTAAAATGATAGAGACTAAGCCAAACAGTATTTAATTAGTTACAGTTGGTAAGGAATCGTAGACAACATGCACGTTTTGACAGATGATTCATTGACATGACAAAGCAGATGAGGCATTAATATTTTGCAAAGGGGGTGTAGGTAATGAATTAACATCTGAAACAAAACTTAAAATCAAAAGTTGACATAAAATCATTTATATCACGAAGTGGATCATAGAGATATCGGAGACAAGAATAAAATTTCAAAATATTAGTAATGTATCTGAAAATTATTATATATTTAAAATTGTACAACCAAAAAGTTAACTTACGCAAATGTGTTGGAAAAATAGCATTTCTGTGACAATAGTGCATTTAAATGACAAGAAAATTTGTTAATTACGGGAGCTTTTATACCAGTATAAAATATTTCAAGCATTTCCTAATCTATTTCATATTCTTACCTAAGATGTTTCAAAACAACAAGGTATTAGTGCAAAATTCAATGAAAAATGAAATTGAAGTTAAATCTTAAGAGTAATTTGTTAAGGCTGATTTTGCGAAACAATATGAAAAGAAAAGTCAGATCAGATGTTTATGCTTGATGTGAAAACAAATCTAATAACTAGGGACTAAAAGAAATCTGCAAAATGCCTCTGTGTTTACAAATACTGATAGAAATTCTATCCATACCCCCTAAAATTTTAAAGTTTCAATTGAGAATGGGGGTACCGTTTCAATTTAGTCAGAAATTCCATAGTAAACCGTCGAAAAATATTAAAAACTAAACAAAAAATCACAAAAATATTCCCTGCAATATCAGTATTTTAAAATCTTATATATTTCTACTTGTATTAGTTTTGAAAAAAAGCGCTTAAGATGCCAAAAGTTTGCCTTCACAATTGTCAGCCCTGTCGAGGGTGTGTCCATGGCAATTCAGATATTCTTGTCATTTTGAAATTCAAAAAAGAATTTATATGTTGCGTATTTGGTAGTGCTTCCTATATCACACTTACAAGGTTTTGCAAAAATCATAGCATTATTAAGCTTTCAGTGTAAGTTTTAATAATGCTACAAACTTTCTTAACACCCTGTACATGAATTGGAGAAAGAATTGTCTCTTTTTGCCAGCAATTTTAAATGCTTTGATACAAGTAACTACATTTAGCTTCAGCTGTAATACAGTATCTCTGAAAAACAAATTCAATTATCTGTTTTTGCTACCGAGCTTCCCAAGCCAGCCAATGACATGATAGCTTTCTAACAGGGTGGACTGAAATTAAAAGTCACATTGTTTATACAGAGACATCTATACAATTGCAAACCAACTGAGGTGTTTGGAAGAATAGGCTGGTTGTATTTTTAGGAAGGATAGGCCAGTTATATTTTTTTGAAGCAAATATTTACCTCTGGTTATAATCAATGATCAATCAGTGATCGGAATAAGTTGCATAAATCAACTGACTTTCAATTTTAACTGGTTATCAGTCCACCTATTTCCAGCTGTCACATTGAAAAATAATTCTTAAGACGCATGTTGATTTCAAATCATCATGAAGCCATTGATATATTTCTCCATACTTGTCCCAGGGCAAGTTTTCTCCATACTTGTCCCAGGGCAAGTAAACTGAAGTTTCAGCCTTGTTCTAAGTGACATAGGACAAGTTGGACATTTATACCCACTATCATCATTACTAATAAATTTTTCAATACATGTATTTCAGGTGTCAGGGAAGACAGAGCTAAGCAACAATGACTTAGGAACAGTGTCAGGTAGCTACTTTTTCTGCTCAATCCAACAAACTAGAAAGTAAAAATAATCAAGAGCTGATAGTCATACTATATTTGGATGCCTTTTTTCTGCTGAAAAGATCAGCTTTTGTGCTTGAAGTTTGACAAAGAATCAGTTTAACAGAGCCATTAGCTTCGATTATGTTGATTTCTTCATGTGCTTGTGAGGGACCAGCATGTTTCATGTTGCTGATAGACTTGCTATTATGTGGCACAAGAATGAACCCTTGTTATTTCTCATTTACAGAAATGAGTTGCAGATTTCTTCATAGATCATTGCATATAAGTTGAAATTCAGACATTCTTACCAGTGTGTCACTGTAGTTTGAGGTTATAAATGAGGTGATTTGATATATCTTCAAACTTTCAAAAATGGTTTGTCATTTTTCAGAGCTGTGCTGTTTGTCTTTGATCAAAAGTCAGTCTCTTCAGCTGGGTACCAATGCTGGGCATTATGGGAGTGACCAGTGTGCTTCTGTTCTCTCCTCCATTATAAAGACTGCTAAAGGACCATTACTCAGTGAATCACAAAAGGTAATCTGTTGACATGGATTTTTATTAATAGCTTACATGTAAACTTCTTTCAAAGTGTTGTGCATTGTATTAAGTACATATAAATGGGCGTTAAGAAGAAGAAGCAGTTAGTATACCAAAATATTAGTTCAAAGTGATAAACAGTAGAAACACTGATAGTCCAAAATATTTAGATAGGGAGACCAACATACATGTTGTGACAAAAACAGTTCCAGTTTGATATTAAACTTGTAAAATTGATAACTTCATTTACACTGCTGGTTTAACTGATTTAAAAAATGCTATCTCATTCATAACTCCCCCCTCCCCCCCCTACTTTTTCCGTAAAAATAGTTGGGTAAGTACTTCTCTTTTAGTTTTATAGGCCACTGTATTAAGGTGTCACATATCTTTAGCAGCCTTCTGAACCAAAGTACAGTGCAAAGGAACCTGTTGTCAGGGTTAAACCTATCTCAACCAGCTAAAGATTTTGTATTTCCCCAAGGTGACCCTTATAAGACAAATATCGCTGTTTTTTTTTTTTTCTTTTTCTCTCAGGGTGATGTGGAATCAGTATTACAAACACTGCGGCTACTAATGGCTGAAGGATGCTTGGCAAAGTCAAGATTTGTCTCAACTATTCTGCAGCACAACCATGTGCCACTTGAGCTGGTTTGGATTCTGGCCAGAGAGGGACTTCTCAGCATTGGGAATTACATCTTGAAGTGAGTTTAGTTCTGCAAAAATTAACTCCTCATTAAGTCTGTATGTATTATCCGAAGCCATTGAGAGTGTATCACCCTTTAAGAAAAATCCCAAAGGACATTACAGGGGAAAAAACTAAGCATATTGGTTTTGGGGCAAGGACTGTCAAAAACTGGAGTTTTAACTTAAGATTATAGACAATTTTTCACAAAAAAATTAAGGAGCCCAGCCCAAAATTTAGGGGCCATGAGCAACTGGGCCCTATTAGTCTTTGTCCCTGCATTAACTGCTTTTGATGTTCGAAGAACTCAATATTGTGAAATTTGTATCTCCTTTATATGGACATTTTAGCTAAACACTGTTACTTTCTTCAGAAAACACAGTAGATCAGGATTTCAGTCCGACCTATCGGCACAGATAAAAAAGCTTATAGTGGAGACAGAGGGCACGGATTCTGCAGTACAGTGCTTGGCTGGTATGTATATGGATAGATGGTGTTTGATTTTTACCTCCTTTATAACAATATTTCATTCATATCAGGACAATGGGAGGTTGATAATGAAAGTCTGTGTGCCATTGAACACTGTTTATGGTCGAAAGGATTCCACCTCCTAGGCTGTAACTCGAGACTACTAGATCAATAGGCCAGCGCTTAACCTATTAAGCTACCTGGGCTCCGGCTGATCTGTTTGACTGGATTATATAGATTGTAGAAGATGGAGAGTATTCAGTAATAATTCAGGTATGATTTTTCAGATTTCTAACTCTTGTGTTGGGTTTTTTGCATATGGGCATATGAGCCGTGACACGACAAAACCAACGAAGTGGCATGTGTGTCCAGCAAAGACTCAGATCAGCCTGGGCATCTGCCCTGTCTGATCAGAGTCTTTGATGTGCTCTTAAACAATAGCTAAAGGTCTAAGCTAGCGCCATGCTGACAGCAAAGACTTTGATCAGATTGGGTGGATGCCCAGGCTGATCTTCATCTTCACTTGGCACACATGCCACTTTGTTATACCCCCCGCAAACTTGTTTGAGGGGGGTATACTGTTTTCACGTTGTCCGTCCGTCTGTCCGTCCGTCCGTTCGTCCGTCCGCAACATTTGCTCCGATTTGTTTCAAATTTTGTCCATGGATGCAGCATGTGAAAAGAGTTGATACTTATTTTTCAGTTTTTTCTAGAAGTATTTTCCTGCTGAGTTATGCCCCTTTATAATTTTCGTAAAAAAAGTTTATCGCAACTCCTCATAGACCGCTTGACCGATTTTCTTGAAATTAAGTATGTGAACACATATTGGTATGAAGATGTGCATAAAGGTTTCCATTTTGAAATCTGACCCATATTTCCTGAGTTATGCCCCTTTTTTATATTTTTTGCCCTAATTGTGGGGGTTTTTAGTCGTTTTTGCTCTGATTTTATTCAAATTTGGTTCATAGATGCATCATAAGAAAATAGTTGACACATGTTTTCCAGTTTTTCCCGTAAGTGTTTTCCTGCTGAGTTATGCCCCTTTATATTTTTCGTAAAAAAAGTTTGTTATCACAACTCCTCCTAGACGGCTTGAAGGATTTTCTTGAAATTAAGTATGTGAACACATATTGGTATGAAGATGTGCATTAAGGTTTCCATTTTGAAATCTGACCCCTATTTCCTGAGTTATGCCCCTTTTTGATATTTTTGGCCCTAATTTTGGGGGGTTTTAGTCGTTTTTGCTTTTATTTTATTCAAATTTGGTTCATAGATGCATCATAGGAAAATAGTTGACACACATTTTCCAGTTTTTCCCATAAGTGTTTTCCTGCTGAGTTATGCCCCTTTATAATTTTCGTAAAAAAAGTGTATCGCAACTCCTCCTAGACTGCTTGAAGGATTTTATTGAAATTAAGTATGTGAACACATATTGGTATGAAGATGTGCATTAAGGTGTCCATTTTGAAATCTGACCCCTTTTGCTTGAGTCATGCCCCTTTTTGATTTTTATCCTAATTTTGGGGGTTTTTTTTAGTCATTTTTGCTTTGATTTTCATCAAATTTGGTTCATAGATGCATCATAAGAAAATAGTTGACATGTGTTTTCCATTTGTTCGCGGAAGTGTTTTCCTGCCGAGTCATGCCCCTTTTTATTTTTCGTAAAAAAAGTTTTTTATCGCAACTCCTCCTAGACTGCTTGAAGGATTTTCTTGAAATTAAATATGTGAACACATATTGGTATGAAGATGTGCATTAAGGTTTCCACTTTGAAATCTTACCCCTCTTTCTTGAGTAATGCCCCTTTTTGATATTTTTATCTAAATTTTTTTTGGGGGTGGGTGGGTGGGTGGGTGGGGGGGGGGGGGGAATTTAGTCATTTTTGCTTTGATTGTATTCAATTTTGGTTCAAAAAAAGTTGACGCGTGTTTTCCATTTTTTCCCCAGAAGTGTTTGCCTGCTGAGTTATATTCCCCTTTGTAATTTTGTAATAAAAGTTTGTTATGGCTACTCCTTTTAGACTGCTTGACTGATTTTCTTGATTTTTAGCTCACCTGGCCCGAAGGGCCATAGTGAGCTATTATCATACCAATGCATCTGGCGTGCGTTGTGCGTCGTCACTTAATTTGTCCGACAACACCTAAAAACAAATATTCAAACATCTTCTTCTGTAAAACTACTGGTCCCATGGTTCTCAAATTTCACATGGAGCATGACCTGACTCCAGGGTCTCAGAATTGTAAAATTGGGTCAGGTTGAAAATCCAAGATGGCCACCGTTACTAAAAATAGCAAAAACAACAAAATAAACTTCTTCTCCAGAACCACTGGGTATATTTGTCTGAATTTTGGCATGGAACATCAGTGAAACCTTGGTATTCAAAATTGTAAAAATGAAAAAAATCTGTAGCGAAGTTTTGTCACAGTGACCTACTTTCTGTTTACAAGTGTAATTTTGCTCAAATGCCAATGTCAAAAAACGACTTATTCAAACAACTTCAAACAACTTCTTCTCTAAAACCACTGCACCCATGGGTCTCAAATTTCACATGGAGCATGACCAGACTGCAGGGTTTCAAAATTGTAAAATTGGGTCAGGTCAAGAATCCAAGCTGGCCACCGTTACTAAAAATAGCAAAAACAACAAAATCAACTTCTCCTCCAGAACCATTTGGTATATTTGGTTGAAAGTTTGCGTGGAACATTAATGGGACCTTGGGATTGAAAATTATAAAAATGAAAAAAATCTATAGCGGAATTAGGTCACAGTGACCTACTGTGACAAGACCGATTTTGCTCAAATGTCAGTATTTCAAGAAAACTCAATTAATTGTGGTCAGATTTGGTCAGAAATGGTCCTTGAAAGGAATTATTTCAATTTTGTGCCAGTTGACTATCCAAGATGGCCACCATGGGGGCCGTTACTAAAAATAGCACAAACATAAAAATGAAAATTACTCAAGAACCCTTGAATGGAATTCGACCAATTTTGTGTCAGAATGTTCCTTGCATGAAGCCGTTTCGATAAATTGCAATTTGGCTTTCCAAGATGGCCGACATCTGCCGTTACTAAAAATAGCACAAACATAAAAATGACAATTACTCAAGAACCCTTGTATGGAATTCGACCAATTTTGTGTCAGAATGTTTCTTGCATGAAGCCGTTTCGATTAATTGCAATTTGGCTTTCCAAGATGGCCGACATCTGCCGTTACTAAAAATAGCACAAACATAAAATGACAATTAGTCAAGAAATCTTGAATGGAATTGGACCAATTTTGTGTCAGAATGTTCCTTACATAAAGCCATTTCGATTATTTGCAATTTGGCATTCCAAGATGGCCACCATCTGCCGTTACTAAAAATAGCACAAAACATGAAAATGACAATATCTCAGCAACCGCTGAATAGATTTTGACGAAATTTGTGTCTAAATGATTTTTGCAATGAGATGTTTCAAAGTAACTAAATATAGACAAGTTTTAATGGCCTTTGTTACTAGAAATAGAAAAATGTGAAAATAAGAAAATCTCAGTGAAATTGGACTAATTTTCTGTCAGAATGGTCCTTTCATTAAGCTTTTTCGATTTTCTGCATTTTGGCATTCCAAGATGGCCGCCATTTGCCGTTACTAAAAATAGCACAAAACATGAAAATGACAACATCTCATTAACCGCTGAAGCGATTGAGACGAAATTTGTGGCAAAATGATTCTTGCTTTGATGTGTTTCAAAAATTAACAAATATTGACCTGTCAAGTTGGCATTTGTTACTTAAAATAGCAAAATATGAAAATTAGAAAATTACAATGGAACTGGACCAATTTTGTGTCAAAATGGTCCTTGCATGAAAGCTTTTCAATTTTTTGCATTTTGGCATTCTAAGATGGTCGCCATCTGCCGTTACTAAAAATAGCACAAAACATGAAACTGAAAATATCTCAGTAACCCCTGAATGGAATTTGTTGAAATTTGTGGCAAAATGATTCTTGCATTGAGGTGTTTCAAAAGTAAATATATAAAGACCAGACAAGTTGGCCTCTGTTACTAAAAGTAGCAAAATGTGAAAATCTCTTGAATAGGACCCATTTTGTATCAGAATGGTCCCGTTGCACAAAAGCCAGGTGAGCGATATCAGGCCCATTTGGGCCTCTTGTTACTACAGGTTTTTCCAGATTTCTCTCTGGAGCCAATATTAGATAAAAGCAGACATATTCAGTTGCCTTGATAGGATTATAGGATGAGCTTTATTTGTTTGTAGTTGTCATAACATATATGCTTTGTATAACTTTGTAAAACTTAGATGAAGGTCCATGCTTAACTGTTAAATGCGGGGGGTATTTAGTAAGCCATGCTTACTGCCATCTGTAGTTGGGTTTGTCGTGTCACGGCTCATATGCCCATATGCAAAAAACCCAACACAAGAGTTAAAAAAAATAGCTTTTCTGCACTTTTCTATTTTGCACAGTTCTTTTGATATTGCTTGCATGCCAGACTTGATCATCTTACTGATTAGTTGGAAACTTTTTAGAGGTACTTAAAAGCCTTCACATTATTCCCTCCCCACTTTACCTTCTACATGTATGATAGCTATACAATGACTGTCTTGATAAATGAGGGGTCACAACAGACATTTTTGTTGAGAAATAAGAAAGAAGTTTAATTATCCTCAAAAACTCCACAACATATGGCGCTTTGAGTTCTAGGAAAGGCAGTCATGATGAGCTACTAGAAGAAAAGAAAATTAGCAAGGATAATTACATGTAGTAATTACATGTAGTCAAGAGGCCATACTATGCTCCAGGTGAGGAGTAACAGGGATAATTTAGGGATAATTTTCCACACTTCTCAATAAAAACATACAGTGGACCCTCATAACATCTATCTTGCGGAGATGGTTCTAATGAAGGTATCACATTATTTTCTTATCTGGAAATCTGTGTTGTGTCTGTGAGTGAGAGTGGGAAATTTTAGCACACCACATGACTGTTTAGTCATTTACAGCAGGGATGTCGAGAATAAGTACTAGACTATTAGAATGTGGGGAGCTGCTTCAAAATTAAGATTGGAAAAAGATACACTTCAACTAGAAACTTGGCAGTCCTGATTAAGGGTCACAACATACATTTTTTTTTGGAAAAAAAAAATATGATACATTGGGAAAAATATGTCTTAAGTTTGTGTCTTGTTTGCTATTGGCAGAAAAGAGACCTAGTTATTGCTATCTGGTGGCTAGGGTGTAGCCAGCTCTTGTAAAGTGACAAAATTCCCAACAGGCTAGACAAACCATTCTGAGATTTTTTTATCCTCAGTTGCTCTCCTAATCTTCAGCTGTGTTGAGTATTTCTATCTTTATATCTTTCAGGATTCCTCACTGAACTGATAGAGATGTTGTTTGCTGACAGAACTTTGAAGTCTGACAATTCTGGTGCTATAACAGTGATGACTTCTGTCATAGACAGAGCTGTTTTAGGTGAAACTTTCAAATACCATTTACACGAGTTACCATGTTTTTTTGGTTAGAAGACAGGGATTTTTTCCCTTCCAAAACAATCCAAAAAATCTAGATCCATCTAATAAGATGGATCTAGATCTTTGGGATTGTTTTGGAAGGAAAAAAATCCTCATTATAGCAGAATTTCATAAGATTGATCAAGATATTTAGGTCATTCTAGAGAAAGGAAAACCCTATATTACAGGCAGATAAATACAGTACTCCAGTAGCTTCATGGGACTAATATTTCCTTAACAGTGGCATAAATGAAAAATGATTTTACATATTTGATGATGGTATGTGTCATTCTTGTTGGTACTCAATTATAGCCAGCGCTTGCTTGCAAGCATGTAGCGCCTTAATTCAAAGTTCCGAGGGAGCTTTGAAAGAGCGGGAGCTGTATGGTAGAGGATTGGTAAAGTATATTTTTGCCTTTAAAGTACATGATTTTCAATGGAATTTCTTTCGTAGCGACACCTAACGGAAGTGACGTATTTCTGTGGCTACATTACGTAATGACGTCAAACGTTCCGTTCCAAAAAATCAAGATGACATCAACGTTTACCGCTTTTGTGTAGATCACTACATGGTGATTCACAAAATGCAAGGAGACTGAGCATTGGGTTAAGTTTGAAGGAAATAGAAAGTGCCGCAGTGAAGAAACTGAAAAAAAAAATATATAGCCAGTTTTCCGATGGGATAGATTAGGTGGGGAAAGCTTTTCTCGGTCAGTTTCTCATCCATTTATCAGACAGAGTTCTCAGTTGTTGAATTGCAATAATTTTATTACAAATTTTAAACGACAACTTGTGAGATTGAATCCAGAATCGTGTAGTGAGAAGTCAGATCAGGGTCTACACTTTGACTATGCATTTTTGTCTGAAACATTATAGTTAACATGATAACAGCCAAAGAGGCTTTATCATACCACCCAGACATTGTAAAAAGCGAAGTGCTCGCATAAAGCCAGTGCCTATTTTCATATTAATTATAATAAAAGAATACACACATTTTGGCCTCATATCAGTGCCATTCAGGTGAGATGCCACTATACATCAATTTCTCAGGTAACTTGAAGTTGGGGCATTAATAATATATGGAGAAATAACAGAAATTGCAGGCTTATCATCAGCTGCTTGTCGTGTATGGAATTCTTTTCTTTTCAGATTTTATTGATTTGATTTTTGAGAAGCCAGAAACAGAGTTCTTGACATTCATTAGAGCCTTTGAGAAGCTTGATGTTACTATTCCTACCATGAGAAAAGCTGCTTTTCATTTCTTGTCCCTGGTATTGAGTTACAAACCTGTAACAAAAGGTAAGTGTTTTGTTCTGTCGGGGACAAGCAGAAAGCTAGATATTTAAGGTATATTGGTACACCTGTCATTTTAGCTCGCCTGAACAAAGTTCAGGAAGAGCTGTTGCACTACCCTCGGCGTTGGTGTTGGGGGCGGCGGCAGCGGCGGCTTTAGAAAAATGTTAAAGTTTTACGTTAAAGTTCTTTATGTGATGGGCAAGGCACTGTCAGGTGAGCTATCCTGTCCCTGTAACAGGTCTTGTTTCCAAAGGGAGAAAACTTCTGTGACTTCCTACTTGCTTGCCTAGGTGATGAAACTTCTCCTGAGAGGGATCAACCCCTAAAGGAAAAAACAATTTCTCCTAACTCTTAAAGGAAAGAATTTAATTCTTAAAGAACACTTGCTCCTAGCTCATATAGAAACAAATTGCTCCTAGGGAGCAAATTATTTTCTTTTAAGAGTTGACATCATTTAGAAGGGGTGGCAGAAATGAAAATGACAAAGTTACAGGCCCTAAATATGTTCCCATACAGCTTAGAGTCAAGCTTGTTGCTATGGCTCTGTTTCTATGACATTGTTGGTAGAGAACCTGTCAAGACAAAAAGTGTATGGGTGCACATACATATTTTCCCTCCATTCTTACAAAGGGAAACAACTTTTGGTGACTTCCTGTTTAGTTCCATAGATTACATAGCCCTTCAAAATGAGGTTTACTCTTAAAGGAAAGAATTTGCTCCAACACGAGCAAATTCTTTCTTTAAGATTTGACAGGAAACAGAATGAAAATGGCAGAGTTGCTGCCCCTGGAAGTACCCATTCACATTAAATCTTATAGGACACCAAATTGAAAAAAAAATAGGCTATCAGACTGTTCTGACATCAGAAACATTCATGGGCAAATAGTACATTGAATATAGTTTGGCTTGGTCAAGACTTACTGCTGATTTTACGTCACATTTACATTTTTATCTATGGTTTAAACCACAAATTATTCCATAGACCATAATTCAAAACAAATCTTGGTCAGAGACTAGAAATTGGACCTAAGTCATTTCTGAAGATATAAAAAATAGTGGCATGTTTTTGGTTTTTATGTTTAATTTCATCCATTTGTATACACCCAAATTACATATTCAAAACCGTTTTGACAGAAGCGTAGGCTTATTACAGTTTACAAGAGCTCTTTAAAGCAGAGAACTGTGATCAATATATAAGAATGAATGCCTTAGTAAGTTACCTATTCTGTATTTAAAGGTAAATTCTATATTTAAAAAAGCCTTTGTTTTAGGCAGATTGCCTTATAATTTATCTGTTTCATTCCTGGTCTTCAGTATCTCAAGCCATTCAACAGCAAGCCAGTTGGTGTTATGGAAAGGCCTCGGCTCTTCTGCTTGACTGGTATAAGCAGGTAGGACAAATTTGAGCTGCGACGCAACAAATTCAACAAAATGGTATGTGTGCAAGCGAGGTGTGGATCAGCCTGGGCATCTGTCCAGTCTGATCAGTCTTTGCTGTTGGCATGGAGGAAGCTTAGACCCTTAGCTACTTTTTACATGCACAGTGAAGACTCTGATCAGACTAGGCGTAGGCCAAGGCTGATCAGAGCTCACTGGCACACATGCTACTTTGTTGTTTTTGTCGTGTCATGGCTGATTTGTTTCGTTCTTAGTATCCCATGTGTGCAGTATCCATTGGATGTAAAACAAAAACAAGGCAGTTTAAAAGAAAGTATAAATGAAAAACAAAAAACAAAAAAAAAGGAAAAGAAAAAACAAACAAAACAAATAAGCCCTTAACTAGCTTATCTTTACATCACATTTGAGCCCACAGTCAAATATTAGACTTGGAAGCTGCAGAGAGAGGTCTTTTGTTGGTCAACTGTGTAATATTGATATGACCTTACACAATACATAATAGTGATACAACATGTGCGAATGTAAATATAGTCGAAACTCTTTACAACGACCCCATCTGTTCCCAAACTTCTTGACATTAAACTGAATTTGCTGTTATAAAGAATGCACTTTATGAGCAGTTACCTGTAAGCCAATTTGTGCATATCAAAATGATGTAGTAAAGAATTTTTGCTGGTGTAGTGAATGCCATTATAAAGAGGGTTGACTGTAGTAGACAGTTTGAAACATTCAGTGTTTCGACTCTTCAGACGTGTGTTGATAGATTTTTTTTTTTTTTTTTCGAAGAGCAAAAAACAAAAAAAAAAACTAACAAAAAATAACAGGCAATCTGATAGGAGCTTTGTCTCAGATTATTTGTTTGAGATGCATTTACTTTTGAAGCAAATTTCTGATGAAAGACTTCCATGACTGTCATCTAGAGTTTGATAGCAAGAAAGTAATGCACATTGTATGTTGCATGACATAGGTTTGAATACTGCTGTACATGAAAAGATGGAGTCTCAAAAATACATATAAAAATATACATTTTTATCACCTGATTGAAATGTTCAGAAGATATGGCAATAAGACTGTCATTCATTTTTGTGATAGCTTCATTTTTGTAGGCTAGGTCATTACCATGAATCCATGATTATTCAGTATTTTCTGCTGGAGTTTCATTTTTGTGCTATACTTGATACTCTTTGAATACATTTATGTAGAACTGATCATAATGAAGGTTTGCATACAAGAACGACAGCTCTTATTCAGAATTTCATACTTTTCATCTCTCCTGAGCTGGTTTTGGTAGAATAACAGGTTCAGTATATAGCTTGAATACCCTTCTATATCTTGAATACCAGGTGTCAGAGCCCTAGATAAGAAGGAGTATTTGGAGATAATTAGGGGTATTTTTTGTTAGTTCTGGATAAAAACATATGTTGTGAACCCTCATCTGAACCGTCTCGACGAGACGGTTCAGATGAGGGGTCACAACATATGGTTTTGATGAGAAATAAAGAAAATTATCAGTGAATTATCATCAAATACCCCTCTTATCCAGAGCTCTGGGTGTGTGCTACTACGGATACATTCTGCTAAGCCACCTGGGTAACATGGTTAGAAGAATTGATACAACAACAACAACAACATACATTAAGTATCTTGAATACCCTGTGGAATATTTTCATGATCACAGGTATTTTGAACAGATCATGATGATATGTCAGCTTACAAGACTGACAAATTGCTTTCATAATTTTGATATATGTGCAGCTGTTGTTGCCACTGACAACCCAGGATGCCCTTGAGAAGTTACAGAGGATTCTTGACCAACAAGAAGTGAACTGGCAGTTGCTACTTACCTTTGTATCAACAATGATTGTGTGTCTTCCTGAAGCACAGAAAACATTCTTAGGTAATCAAACAAATAGCAAGAAAACAATAGGAGGTATATAAGTGTGAAGCATCTACAACTTTTGGTAGCTGGGCACCTGGCCTAGTGGATAGGGTGTTTGCTTTTCATGCAGGGTGTCACGGCTTCAGCTCCCACAGGAGGCACATGTCTGATAGATTTATCCAATCCAATCCAATTGACCAGGAAATCAGCACCCAGTGTGCTCTGAGCTGAAATAAGTAGTATCAGTGGCTGTTGTTGATGGCAGCATCGTGAACCATTGGCGGTGGCACTTGCCTTATCAAACCTGCACAACTGTACATGAATAACAACATAAACAACAACAACTTTTGGTGCTATTGCTTTCTGCCTTTACTTGTGTTGCAGAGATCAAATGAGGGTAGTTTTTGCTATTTACAAGATGATTTCTGTTATTTATCCATAAAAATGTATTAGGACTATTCAGACTGATTTGTGTTGTGTATGTGATTTGTGTTGTGTATGATATGGCCAGGAATGCAAAGAAACACTGAAATTTCTTTTGTATCACAAAACCCATTAATTGGGGCTCCGAAATTTAAAAACTGTTTTGCTTGCAGACTTTACTGACAAGCTATTCCAAGATGGGCTTGAACATTCTGACATGGAGTCAATGATAACTGGACTATTACTGGTTAGACAAGCATGCTTCCATGGGCCACATGTCTTCATGTCATATGCTGACTGGTTTCAGGTAAAGGAGTTTTCAGGTATGGAGGTGCTTTATTTCTGCAGCACAGCAAGGGTTTCCAACCATACCATTAAGTCTTGCTATTTATAGTTGCATTTTCCATTATATAATTCTAACTCAACATTCTAATGCTGATTTTGTGCAGTTTAATTGATCAAGAGCTGATGGAAAACCTGTTTACTTAATCAATAAATCCCCTGAAATGGAATCTGTTTATTTGTAGTGTTTCTAAGGTAATCAGTATAGTTGACAATTTAAGATATTAATGGCCAAGTTGGAATTACAAGAACTTCATTCACTGAGGAATATTAGAACTGTGAAAGTCATATGCTAATTAAATATTTGTTTTTAAGTTTATGAAGAAGATTATGAAAAATAACTTGCCTTGATTGCTTATATTTTGAGCTCTGTGGTGATGAGGAAGTTACTGTATCCTTGTTTATTTCAGAGAACCTTTTCTGAGAGTTCCCGATCACTAGCCAGCTCAAGGAAGAGTTTTACATTTCTCTTGAAGTTTCTAAGTGACATTATGCCATATGAAAGTGTGTCACATTTAAAGGTATACAGAATTAGTATTCTTATGTGGCATATATTTATGAATACCTGGTCCCAAGGTTATAAAACTTGCTTTCATGCTCAGCCGAGATTGTGCCTAGATTTTAATTTTGGATAAAGTTTAGAATACTAAACCAAACGTATTATGTGCATTCCAAAAACAGAAAGTGTATGAAAAGCAAGTACTGGAAGCAATAACCATCTCTGCAAACTGCATAGGATAATATGGGTTTGAATTTTCATGCTTATCTGAGTTGAGCATGACAAAAATTTTATAATCTTAGGGCCAGGCTAAACATATGTGCTTTCAGGGGTCTAAAGTGCCTTTAGACAAAGTACAATGTCCTGTGGGAGCAGCATGTCCCAGGTAATTGGGTTGCAATG
This sequence comes from Ctena decussata, assembly GCA_963989385.1. Lineage (NCBI taxonomy): Eukaryota > Metazoa > Mollusca > Bivalvia > Lucinida > Lucinidae > Ctena > Ctena decussata. Next base: position 75,212,198 of record OZ022503.1, on the reverse strand, counting down.
ATATTGAGACTTAAAGATCGTGAAAATGGCCTTGAAATTTATTTTCGAACTACTGTCGACTCTCGGTAGTTCGAACATAGTTTTTTTCCAAACTACCGGATTTTTTCGAAGTTGAAATAGGGTCCTGATCGTAGGCCCATTTATTTCAGGGAAAAACACTTCCGCAAATTTGAATTTCGATTATTCGAAAAATTGGATTTTTTGAAAGAAAAATTAGGTCCCGATAGAGTAAATCCATTATAAATATCCCTCTATTATTCAAAATCAAAATTCATGCTTCAATTTCATGCCGGATAATAACACCTTTTCGTCATCAATGAGATAAATATTAACAGCCTCAGGTCATCACTGCCACTTGCACAGGTAATTATTGCTAAGTTTTGATGGCTAAGTCCTTAGCCATCGTATCTGTATTTTTGCTGTTGAGCAAAAGGTGTCTGTCTAATTGCATAATTGACAGTGATTATCTTGTTTGAAGTTTGTAAATTTTAAGGCCAAATGTGATGGCCTTTTGTAACCAGCAAAGGCTCGGACTAGCAAGTGCATCCAAACTTTAGTTTCATTAGTCTGTGATCCTATGGTTTACACAGGGATCATAAGGTTTGCACACGGCACTAAACAGAGTCTCCAGCTACCCTGCGCAGACTGACAGGCTGGTTTGAGTATTCGTTGTTCCCAAATACATTGACTCCGAATGACTGAGGAACCTTTTACGTGACACAGCTTAGATGACCGGTTGAGTCATTTTTCTGAAAACGAAACGGACGGACAGACAGACAGAGGGACGGACGGACAGGCAGGAGCAAATCTTAATGCCCCCCTGACTATCGTCACGGGGGCACAAAAATCATAGTAAAATGATAAAATTTATCTATAATTAGCAATAATGGATGAAAAGATCGATTCTGATAGCAAAATTATAACATATTTCTATAAATTCAGCATATCAGCAGTTCAGCGTTTTAGACACATTTAGCTGATCAGCAAGTAGCTGAATTCAGCAAGAAATTCAGCGTTTTAGTCTGTCCCGTCAAGTTGTAGTAATACTGTGAGCTGAATACAACAGTTGAACCTTTTGATCACCCTCACCGAGATGTGCACATGGGAAGTCCAAGGAATCAGAAAATTTACTTAAAGGTATATGTAGTTTGAGATAACGCCTGGCGAAATGTAAAGAATTTGTAGGAAATATGTCCAAATTTTTCATGAATTTCCTTTGACATCAGAGGCTAGGTTAAGCTATCAGTATTTGAGAGAACACAGGGTTGCTATGGTCAGGGTAAAACATCTGGAAAACAAATTTTTCACCAAGTCAGGGAAAAGTCAGGGAATTTTTAGGTTGGTCAGGGAAATTGGGAGAGGACTTGAAAAGTCATTGAAAAGTCAGGGAATTTGAAAATAATGGCTGTATCAATCTTCAGAAAGTGCACTTATTCTGTTCATGGGGTAATAAGGATGTACTTTGTACAGAAATAGCTCTGGCGCAGCTCTCTCCTTATTGGAGGTTTCTCTTGAAGGACAGAATTTGCTCCCAGGGGGTTGTGGGTGGGTGGGGGGGGGCATAATTACTTCATTGGAGAGTAACACCCAATTTCCAAGTGATTGTTAAGGAGGGGGGGGGGGGCATAATTCTTTCGTTGGAGAGTAATGCCCAATTTCCAATTTTCAGTGTAAAGAGTAAAATTAACTTTTGGATCGGTAAAAAGGGTATGGAAAACTGTAAAATGTCTGGGAAAAATCAGAAAAAAGTCGGGGAAGTTTGAAGTGGAGGATAAGTGGCAATCCTTTACAGCTGTATTTTTTTTCTAGCAATCCTGTACAGCTGTATTTTTTTTCTGGTGATACAGTATGGTAATACATATTGCATTGATCAAGACTTCATGATAATCAAATGTATCTGTATGACATGGCAAATGAGATAAATATCTAGCTGTATTTTGCTAGAAAAGAAGGTCTTTAGTACTTGTATACAAATAATATACAAGTTTCTAAATAAAAGCATCATCAACTTAAAAAGATATCTTTCTAAAAGAATTTTCTTGGCTGAATCCTTTCATGTAGAATCCTGGATGTTACAAAGTTTCTAAATTTTTGTTAAAAATGACTATTGACAATGCTCAGAGTATTGTGATACAGTATCACCTGAATGATCTAGTATCCTGATATTATTGCAATATGTTTTTTTTTTCTGGCAATACTTAGCTCTAGAAATACTTGTTTATTTAGGTTCACATATTGCGGCCACCATTTGTGCCTCCCAAGTGTAGAGATCAACTTGCTGACTATGTTCTACTTGCGAAGACCAGACTGGAAGACTTAAAGGTATTTTGGAGCCCTCGTAATAATACTGCTCACCTATATAACCATAGAAATTTGTCATAATTAACACTTTATAGACTGGAAACCTGTTTTTGGGACATATGCAAACAGTGCAGACCCAGTTCAGACGCCACAGAACAAGGCATCTGATCAGGTTCTACTTTGTTTGCTTACAGGAATTTCTATGCAAAACAAAAACCAGTAAAAGTGAAAACTTCACCAGAAACTCCTTTAACTAGAAATAGACTCATCCAAATGATAAGCATGGACAAGTCCACAATTCTAAAATGGGTTAAATGCTACAATGGACTGAAATTCTGCACGTAAGGAAAAGTTGAAAAGGTGCATGGCTGCACATCCTAGGGAAATCACTCTGATGTGAGAGCATTTGCCTTTTTCCTCAGCATTTGACATCCAAATGGAAATTTCCAAGTGATATGTACCATAGTTATTCGGCTACAAGACAGGGTTTTCTCTTTCCATAAAGCATCCCAAATATACTGAACAAAAAAAAAGAAACGTTACATAGATAATTCATGAATTTTAAGCTAAAAGAACACTATTTTCGAATAATGCTACATTATTCTCCCACGTGTCAGACGTCAGACAGCCTTATGAACTAATCAGTTTGCGATTTGCATAAATTGTTACAGAATTATTCCACTTTGACTGAAAATATCATTGACAATGTGAGACGCTCGATGCGCATGTGTAAGGGCTTAAATTTTTGCACTTTCGGATTTGCCTTGTTACCGCCAATTAGAAACCCTATGAACCGTATGACACTTAACCAGCAGCTCAAAGAAATAAGATGTTAAAGATATTGTGTCTTTGAAATTGTCTCCCTTGCAATTAAAAGTATAGCAAATCATTTACTCCGATTTACCAATACGTTTTAATAAAATTTTCAAGTTTAATTCATGGATCTTATTCTAGCTTCTCCAGACAATGGTTCATAATGAAAAAGTATGATCAAACTGGTTAATTGTCCGTGATATATCACCTTGCATTGTCTGTGGGAGTTTCAGTGCATAGCATTAAAGTCAGAGTCAAGTGTCATGAAAAGCGATATTCCAAGCCTTGTGCTTCACTGATCAACCCTTTGGAAGCGGCGATGGGACCGTTTTTGTAACAACTACTGCCTGATAAACGTCTCAGAAGTGACTTGCTTACATGGGTTGACAACTTGAGTGAACACTGGTCTTCAAAAGGCACCTTAAAACGGCAATTTCAAATTCTGACCCCTCATTGAATTAAACTGATCTGGCGACATTAATCTCGCAGCTTATATTGTGATATTCATTTTCTTCAATATGGATGCTTTTTGGCAGTTACATATAAAATAAAATTGGAAAAGTCTTAATTCAGTTCAAAGACAACGTGCATTGAATGTGCATGTAACGTTTCTTTTTTTGTTCAGTATATATGTAAATCATTTGAATGTAATTCGGCTATTAGATAAGTTCTTCTCTTAGTTTCATAACAATCCCAAAAATTTAGATCTGTCTTGTAAGATGGATCTAGATATTTAGGGTTGTTTTGATAGAGAAAAACCTCTGTCTTATAACCAAAGAAATATGGTACATGTACTTGGTCACGAATTCAAGATCTTCCGAATAGTTTCAAATCAGAAAACTTTGAAAATAAAGAACTTGCCTAAATAGAGCAATTTACAGTATTGTAAAACTCCATTCATACTTGGCAATTATACAAGTATTTGAAAGGCTACAAAGACCTTGACACATTAGTGAAGCTATGTGGTATTTGTATGCTTATTAATCTGACAAACAACACAAAAAAGGTTTTCATGGCTATATATTGTATATACTAGAAAAGAGCCAGCGCAAGCTTGGAAATATTTCATGATGGTCAAGTTTATATAAATAAAGCGAGTTTTAATTTTTCAATGTAAATGGCCTTAGGCCCAGGTGAAGATATGACCTTTACCATGAATACTCACTAAAGCTTCATTTACCTAATAAGTTGTCTGCATCTACAAACTTTCAGGTAGCAGACTGCATTGTTTCCAAAAAAAAAATCAACTTTTTAGCTCACCTGAGCCAGCGGCTCCGGGGGAGCTTATAGGATGGTAAGGCTCCGGCGTCCGTCGTCCGTCCGTCGTACGTCGTCCGTCGTCCGTCCACACTTTCAAACAACTTCTCCTCTAAAACCGCTTGGCCAATTGCAACCAAATTTTATATGTAGCCTCCTGGGACCTTAGGAACGAAAAGTTGTTCAAACGGTCCTGGTCACATGACCAACATGGCCGCCATGCCCATATATGGTAAAAACCTGAAAAAATCTTCTTCTCCAGAACCAATAGGGCGATGGCCTTGAAACTTGGTATGTAGCATCGGGTACACAAGTACTACCAAGATTGTTCAAATTATGACCTTGGGTTGACCTTGACTTTTTTTACGGTAAGGTCAAATTTGCTTCCTTATGCTTTTATATTGCTAAATGCTGCAACATAAGATATCTTGGAAACTGTTGAATATTTTGGCCTAAAAATTGGTACATACAGTCATCTTAATGACTACATGAAGATTTATGAGTTCAAGAGGTCAAGGTCATTCTTTGACCTTTGACCCAGAACTCTCATATTTGACAATATCAAACAATCTCCTCAAAAACAACTAGGCCAATTGTAATTAAATTGCATATAGATCCTCCAGGGGTTGAGGGAATGAAAATTTGTTCATACGGTCCAGGTCACATGACCAACATGGCCACCACGCCCATATATGGTAAAAACCTTTAAAAATCTTCTTCTCCAGAACCAGTAGACCGATGGCCTTGAAACTCGGTATGTAGCATTGGGTACTCAAGTACTATCAAGATTGTTCAAATTATGACCCTGGGTTGACCTTGCCCTTTTTTACGGCAAGGTCAAATATCGGAAAATGCTAGCACATGAGATTTCATGGTAAGTTTTGAAGATTTGGGCCTAAAAATTGGTATATACAATCATCTTAATGAGTACATGAAGATATGTGAGTACGAGAGGTCAAGGTCATTCTTTGACCTTTGACCCAGAAATTTCAAATTTTGACAATTTCAAAGAATCTGCTCTAAAACCACTAAAGCAATTGAAACCAAATTTCATATAGAGCCTCGAGGGATTGAGGGAATGAAAAAATTTTCTAACGCTCCTGGACACATGACCAACATGGCCGCCATGCCCATATATGGTAAATACCTTTATAAATCTTCTTCTCCAGAACCAATTGACCGATGGCCTTGAGACTTTGTATGTAGCATTGGGTACTTGAATACTATCAAGATTGTTCAAATTATGACCTTGTGTTGACCTTGACCTTTTACAGCAAGGTCAAATATGGGAAAATGGTAGAACATACGATTTCATGGAAAGTTTTGAAGATTTTGGCCTAAAAAATTGGTATATACAGTTGTCTTAATGAGTTCATGAAGAATTATGAGTACAAGAGGTCAAGGTCATTTTTTTACCTTTGATCCAGATCGCTCATATTTTGACATTTTCAGCCATTTCCTCAAAAACCAAAGGGCCAATTGTGAACACATTTCATATAGAGCCTCCAGGGGTTGATTGAATGAAAAATTTGTTCAAACGGTCCAGGTCACATGACCAACTTGGCCGCCATTACCACTTATGGTATAAATCTTTAATATTTTTCTTCTCCAGAACCAATCCACCTATGGCCTTGAAACTTGGTAAATAGCATGGAGTACTAGAGTACCACCAAGACTGTTCAAATGGTGACCTTGGGTTTACCTTGACCTTTTTAGCGGCATGGTCAAATATGGGAAAATGCTAGAACATAAGATTTCATGGAAAGTTTTGAAGATTTTGGCCTAAAAATGGTATATATGGTTGTCTTAATGAGTACATGAAGACTTATGAGTACAAGTGGTCATGGTCATTCTTTGACTTTTGACCCAAAACTCATATTTTGACAATTTCAGACATGATAAGTAAAAGCCAGCTTGCCAATTGTTCAGGTGAGCGATTCAGGGCCTCATGGCCCTCTTGTTTCACTTTTCCTATAGAAAAACCTAAGTGACTCAAAAGTTGACCTTGCCGTAAAACAGATCAAGGTCATCCCAGGGTCATCATTTGTATAAATTTTGTTGAGCTTTTGAGTCCTTGATGAGACATGCTAAGTTTCAAGATCATAGGATTTGTGGTTCTGGGGGAGAATTGGTTGATTTGATGCTTAACGTCCACGGTAAACAGCTAAGGTCATGTTGGGACGGTCAGTTAACCTAACCACACTATTCCTGGGCAGGCTTAGACCTCCTAAGCGGTTAACCAGTACTAAGTGCACATACTTTCCCCAGTAACTGACAACTGCCCTTCTTGAATCAGCGGAAGGAGAAACGAAAGTATGTGGCCAGACCGGGTTTCGAACCCAGGACCTCTGACTTATGAGTCAGCTGCCCTACCGATTGCGCTACGCGGCCCAGCGTGGTTCTGGGGGAGAGGATTTTTGAAATTTTTTACCATAATAAATGTTTGCCATCTTGGTTATGTGACCTGTCCTGGGTATTTTTTTTTTTTTTCTGGAAAAATTGGGTCCTGGAACGTTTTGGGGGAAAATATTCAAGCCCTCTGAAGACTAAAGGCTTATTTAGCTTCGTTGAATCATTGAAATTGATTTGTCTGCTATGCTGGAAAAAATGCCCTTTCTTACCTGGCGCATGTGTGTTAACCTTAGACATTTTTAATTTTTGTCTTTTCGAAAGTACAGTTCAGTTTGAATTCTCCTAACGACGTTCCCCAAGTGGCTCAGCGGTACGTAATCATAGCCGCACACTCTTGGCGCCGTGTGTCCGAAGACCATGTGCGTTGAGCTTTATTCTTCAATGGGCGAATTCGAAAATGGGTCGTTTCGAGCCAGGGCCGTCGGGACTATGACCATTTAGTTCTTCATCCGTTAGGACATATGAGCAAAAATACAAAAATAAATCGTTATTTATGGGGAATGACGTACGTTCATGGGTCAGATTTTTTCATTAGAACCTGCTAAATTTGGACTTGCTAAGCAGCGCGCCGATATAACGACCCAGAACCGAAACGACCGGATTAATTTAAAACGTGTATTCGAGTACATGATAATTTCACTCGAACGCACCCATTGTTGACAAAAAAAAAATTCGACCATTAGTCGAAGTTTCTAGAAAAATACTTGGGAGAATTTAAAATGAAAGACGAATTTAATTCCCAAATTCTTTAAATCTACGTGAAACTAAAACACTCGCTAACCAAAATTATCAATGATAGCAATATGCGAAAGAACCAGTATAGAAATTACGCTTGAAAATGCCACCAATTTTGCAGTTTATGCGTTACTTCGTTTATTTAGTATTATAGATAGTTACATGATTCATTTCTTGTTTGTATAATGAATTTGTTTCTCTTGATAGGAAACATTAGAGATTCCGGGTCAAGAAGACATCAGATCTACAGATGAAGCCAAGGTAGTGCATTTGTTTACTTGCATACATATTAAGACAAGTTAATTCATAGCTCAGATAGGTGAAGGTAGGTGGGAGAAAAGGTATCACAGTGCTTGTGCATCCTACTGTTAGTGATATTGGCATAAGCTTTGCAGCAGGTGCATTATGGGATTATTTAACTGCATTCTCTTGTCCACCGTAATGACCCGAAGTTTTCAGACACCGAAAAGTTGGACAATTATTGTTAATATTCTTAGAAAGTGGATTTTACCCACTTCAATGCAATCAAATGATGCTTAATGAATGTCTGCTCAGACTGGTCTGTCTGGATATTTAGGGTCATTACGGTATTCTATCTTTATCTTTTCTCTTTCTCTGTGGGAGATGGATCAATATAGACAGAAGAACTGTCTCAATACAGTCTGTCAGTCATAGCTTTGATGTGTTCAAGGCTTAAATGGCACTTTAAGTCAGTTTACAGCTTAATACTAGAGTTTGATAAAGGTATCAAAAAAATTACAGAATGCTATTTGGATTATAAGAGTATAAAGTTCTCATGTAAGAGCTGCACATAAAACATGATCTTGTTTCCCCTGTTGCAGAACAAAGGCATTTATGAACTTTTTCCACATGAAAAGAGAAGCAAATTTTGTTGGACTAAGTGGTATAGATAAACCTCCAAGGGAGATAACTCTAATATGGAATGATTTCCCTCCATTTTCATATAGGTCTGCTTAAAAGGTGAGCAAATGCCTACCTTTGAAAGTGGTTTTCCTTGGCAAAGGAATTTGGTTAACATTAAAGCAAACACAATTCTGCCAAAGTTATTTCCCTTGTAAAAAGGCATCCAAAACATGAGTTTAACCATACTCTTAAACTGTTTCAGCAACAAGAACAGCTTTATACTGAGGTTGACAATGCAGCACAAGTATTTAATTCCTCTGGGAAAATACCATCCTCAGTCATGGAAGCAAGGTTAGAGTCACTGTACAGTTTTCAGAATGTTTAAGGTGTAAAGGTACTGTACAGAGCTTCAGATAAAGGAGGTATTGAGGATAATTACGTCCAAGGTAAACAGTTATGGTCATGTTGGGATGGTCAGTTATCCTAACCACGCTATTCCTGGGCAGGCTTAGACCTCCTAAGTGGTTAGCCAGTGTGGAGTGCACATACTTTCGCCAGTATCTGACAACTGCCCTTCTTGAATCAGCGGAAGGGGAACAAAAGTAAGTGGCCGGACCTTGTGTTGAACCCCAGACCTCTGGCTCTTGAGTTAGAAGCGCTGCTGACTGCCTCTGTATTATGTTGGATTACTCTGGTCTCGGTGAGACGGTTCTAATGAGGGCTCACAACGTATGTTTTTATGGAGAAATATGGAATATTATCCCTAAATTATCCCTGTTAGCCAGTCTTATCTGGCTGTACCTCAATAATTTGGCTACCCTGTTACAAGGGACAAGCTTGATCTATAATTTTAGCTTCCTGGGTAACTTTGCTCTTCAGAGGACTTATTTCAAGAAACTGTCACAGAATAATAATCAGGATGTCTAAAAGAAAAACCTCAAGAGGGAGAGAGGCAAATATTTATTTGTCTCCCTCAAAGTGCTAATTTAGAAAAGTAACAGTATTTTAGGAAAGCATACATCATGAAAAACCAACACCCAAATAAACCCTAAGCATTGGTGCAGTCTAATTAGGGCCTTTATTTGCTTAGATAATGCTTGCACAGTCTAGAATATAGCAAAGCTCCAGATTAGAAATTATTTATCTTTAAAGTTCTGAAAACAAAGAGTTCTAGGAAGATGATGAATCCTTAGGCAGTAAAGAACACACCAAAGAAACAAAAATAGCAACGCGGTTTTATTGAGTCTTTACATGAGGAATAATGTACAAGAGCACTGGCTTTAGTTGAAAGTTCTCTATCACGAGTTTCCTGCGTCCTTTTCAAAGGGAGAATTGTCATAAATTTCCGAAGTATCTTTTCATGTTTTCAGTATATTTAAGAAGCCATATTATGTTGGAAAGTTTCTGCCAGCTCTTCTCAAGCCAAGACCAGTAAGTATTATAAATACAAAATTATTTTGGCCTATCATATGAACCACCTCACTGAGATGAAAACATGTTGGTGTCCTGCATTCGAACAGCCTCATCAAGGCAGTTTTAATAAAGGACTGCAGTAGAGGGATCAAACATGGTTTTCTGTTAACCCCAAAGTTTTGAAATTGCTTTCTAGGGTGAGTTGCAGCATCTTTTCTATTGTCAGTATCTTAGATGTTCTTCACATTAGAGGTGCTGACTTCAGTCACATTTCGGACAGTGCCAGAATGAGTAGAAACAAGCAAATTCGAGGAATTTATGTCCCCCGCCTTGAAAACTAGGTCTCCACTGTATATACACTTAGTGTTTGAGCTGGAAAAGCGGCTAAATTAAAAATGTGAAAAAAGTAATAAAAAAAAATAATGTGAGGATTATATCCAAACCACATGCATATCTTCAGACCATGATTAAAACACCTGTGAAGTTTCAAAGGCGTCAGCATAAAACTGTAGGAGGAGTTGCACACACAAGGTACCCACTATCTATTCACTTTGATAGTAAAAATGTATGAAAAATGGCTAAGTTCAATTTGCGAAAAAAGTGATAAAAAAAAATGTGAAGGTTATATCCCAACCACATGCATATCTTCAGACCATGACCAAAATACCTGTGAAGTTTCAAAGGCATCAGCATAAAACTGTATGAGGAGTTGCGCACACAAGGTACCCACCATCTAGTCACTATGAAAGTAAAAATGCCTAAAAAATGACTGAGTTCAACTTGTGGAAAAAGTGATAAAAATAATGTGAGGATTATATCCAAACCACATGCATATCTTCAGACCATGACCAAAACACCTGTGAAGTTTCAAAGGCATCGGCATAAAACTGTATGAGGAGTTGCGCACACAAGGTACCTACTATCTAGTCACTTTGATAGTAAAAACGCCTATAAAATGACTAAGTTCAACTTGTGGAAAAAGTGACAAAAAATAATGTGAGGATTATATCCAAACCACATGCATATCTTCAGACAATAACCAAAAAACCTGTGAAGTTTCAAAGGCATCGGCATAAAACTGTTGGAGGAGTTGCGCACACAAGGTACCTACTATCTAGTCACTTTGATAGTAAAAACGCCTATAAAATGACTAAGTTCAACTTGTGGAAAAAGTGACAAAAAATAATCTCAGGATTATATCCAAACCACATGCGTATCTTCAGACCATGACAAAAACAGCTATTAAGTTTCGAAAGAATCGGCATAAAACTGTAGGAGGAGTTGCGCACACAAGGTACCTACTACTTTAGGGGGACGGAAGGACGGAAATAAGGACGGATGGACGGAAGGACGGACGGACGGAAGGACGGAATGCCAAAAACTCTGTCCCTCCGCTTTTCTTCAAAAAGGCGGGGGACAATAAAACCACAAAGCTAAGCTTATAACACATGAATTCCTGTTCTGCTGGTTAAAACAAATACAGTAGAACTTCAATGGATCAAACCCTGATGGCTTGTTTACCCTGCATGGCTAGAACTCATTCTTGGGTCCCTAGAAGTCAATTTATATAGAAACTAACCCTGGATGGCTAGAACTACCTTTGGCTGGAACTAATTTTCATGGTCCCAAGCCTATTCGAGCCTTTGAAGTTCTACTGTAGCTGTTAAGAACTTGCGCTATATATTCTCATGCAATAGTATATATTTCATATAGAGATAGAAATAAAATATTCCCAAACGCATGTAGATCTTTGTATGTTCCAGCTTCCAAGTGTTCCTGATTCTAAGATGAAGCTCATTGAAGCTTTGAAAAAGTGAGTACAATTTCTGTAAGACATTTTTCATGCTACATGCTGGAGAAGCAGTGGTAACATAGTCATGTAGACTATTCTACTTAGGCTGTTCCAATGAAGTGCAATAAACTAGCTTTTATGCAATTGTAAGAAAACTTACCAAAGCTTCTCTTCATGTGGAACTTTGCTTTTCGATAATTAAAGAGAGACCTATAGACATGATATGTGTATCAAATGTACAGTTATAAGATATAAGACAGGAGCTTTTCCTTCCAAAATCACAGTGAATATGCAAACCAGTCTTGTGAACTTCAGCTATAAAATTAGTTTTTCTCATTTCAAAACAAGCCCATAGATCTAGATCTTGCTTATTCAGGTATAAGAAGGGAGCTTTATCTTTCCAAAACCACCGCAAAGATGTAAATTACTCTTGTGTTATTCAGCTGTTAAACTGGGTTTTCTCTTCCAAAACAATCCCAGATATCTAGATCCATCTTACAAGATGGATCTAGATCTTTGGGATTGATTTGGAAGGGAAAAACCCTGTCTAATAACTGAATAAATATGGAGAAGTAGAGTTCATGTCATTATTTTAGAGCTGAGAAGATACCACCCTCTATGTACAGCAGTTATGAGAAGGCTTGTCGGAAGGAGACACTGCAGCTAACTGAGGGTAAATAACTTTAAAAAAAAATCAAAATGTACCTCGCAGTTTAGAGACGTCATATTTATATATAGTTTTGTAAGACACAGATAGTGTTTTCATGTACATTGCTTTGAAAACATGAAAGAATTTGTGAATGCTTATTTTATGCAGATGTACTATGTAATTTTCACAAAGGTTAAAATTTGCAATTTTCATAATACATGTAGTTCTTTGAATGGATAAAAACAGTATACAGATAAACATCATTCCAATTGATAGTCTTGGCGGCTATACCAACTTAGCAGTACCCTTGAGAAATATTTTCAAAATTTGAAAGTGCATAAAATTTCTATTTATTTTGCAGGTTTGTTTTTGGACCTGGATTCTGATGATGATATGGAGTTATCTCCCCTTGATCAACTAGTCGGCAGCCTGAATCAGCTTCAACAGTCAGTCCAGTATCTCTGTGGTAGCTCTGCTGCGGCTCCAAAGTTAAATGGTGCTTTTCTCTCCCATACCATCTTTGAAAATAAAGTATATCTTATTTCTGTGGTTATAAGACAGATTTTTAAACTCCCAAAACAATCCCAAAAATCTTGATCCATCTTAAGATGGATCTAGAGATCCGTTTTAAGATGGATCTAGATTTTTGGGATTGTTTTGGAAGAGAAAGAGCCATAACAGAAATTTATGACTGATTTAGATATTCAAGGTCATTCAAGAGATGAAAAAACAATGTTTTGTAGCCAAATAAATACATTAAGTTTTTCTGTGGTAGTAGAGGATTTGTGGAATCCTAAACATGCTACTTTGGCATAAAATAATGCAGTCTTTTTGCTCTGATGCAGCGAAATTCGGGTAATTGGGTGTACTCAATTTAATTGGAAGAGGTTGCAAAGGAGAAAACTTTCATGAGAATCAGAGTTCCGTGGAGTGAGCCCAAGAAAACTAGCTATAAGTTGTAGCTATACCCTGCAAAGATTAATAGGCTAAATCTCATTACTTCTTAATGCTCCTCTATAGAAACCGCAGCATTGTTAACTATGCCAAAATGATACTGTGGCAAGGGTTTTTGTGTATTGAAATTCATTTTTGCTTTACGTTTCAGCTAGAGAATGTATTTCCAACATATGTGAGAAGATAGAGAGCCTGTTCAACACAACTGCGGGTCAACAAGAGATACGAGAACAGTATGTTACATTAGACACTGATAATTTTGGGATTCCAGTGCAGCAACTCCAGGTAAACTTTGGGTTATTTCAGATGTAGTGATATAAGTGTTGCGCATTTGATTTTGCATTTCAACAGTATTAATAGTAATATGTAATTTTACTGAGTATAGAACAGTGTATATCATCTCACTAAAATAGGTGAAAGTTACATGTTTTTGTGTTTCAGGTGGTTGATACCTTACTAAACCATATTAGCCAAGCAGTTTATACTGTGTACAGCTCTCCCAGCCCTGACTTCTCTTGGCTATCATTATTGTTGAAGGGCATCACACAATACTTATGTGTTCTGAAAGCTTTGTTCGTCAGGATCTGGAGCCTTGTGTTTACCCAGGTATTTACCTATATACCGTACTTATTCAGCTATAAAACATTGTTTTCCCATCTCTAAAATGATCCCAAATATCTAAATCAGTCTTATGAAGTTCTGCTATGTGATAGGGTTTTCTCTTCTAAAAAAATCAAAAAAATCTAGATATAAGATGGATCTAGATTTTTGGGATTGCTTTGGAAGGGGAAAAAACCCGTCTAATAACTGAAGAAATGTGGTATAGTAAAAACTTAAGGTGAATGGATACTAGGGATGTAACGATAGTCCATAAATGACTATTGCGATAGTATTGACATTGCAAGAAGTACCATTGCGATACTATTACTATTGCAGGTTGCTATTGCAATGCATTGCGATAACTATTGAGGACAGATTTTTAATATAGAAACTGAGCTTTTCTGTATAAAATCTGATATGTTCACAAATTTACGGCTGAAAAGCTTTGTTTAATGACTGTTGTTTCATAACATGCACACCTTGGCTACAAAATACAAGAAAATACTTTGGAATCCACATGCATTTCTATTATTCTCTTAGCTAAAGACTTCTTTCAAGAAATAGATGCATGTCTAGAAACTATTGAAACTATTGCGATATTGGAAACACTATTGCCAATAGTATTGACATTGCAGCTTTCTCTATCGATAGTGACTATTGCCAATGTTACTATTGCGATATATCGATAGTCCCATGTATTGTTACACCCCTAATGGATACATCTCCATGGTTTGGCTGCCAGTTTTATAAGGGGACAACTTTAGGAAGATAATATTTGCTGCCATAGGTAGGTGACTCCAATGTGAAAAGGGTTTCTGTTGATGGAAAGAATGCTCTATAGAGTGCAAATTCTTTCCTTTCAGAGTAGCCCCGCTACTCTTTACAGAGAGCAAGATCTTGTTTTTCATGAGTAGCCCCTCTACTCTGACAGAAAAGAATTTGCTATTTGTAGTAGAGTAGACCCAGTCTAAAGGGAGACAAATATTTTCAGATCAAAGCTATCTCCCTTTGAAGTAGAGGTGCGTGGTAAAACCGGTATACCGGTGAACCCTGGTATTTAGTTCCGGGGGTACGCACTGCGGTACTTTTGGACAGTACTGGTACTTCGGCTGACTTCCTGACCAAGATTTACACGGAAATTGCCGAGTTTCGGCCAGAAAAGAATTAATTTTATTTTCAGAACATAAAAACAACGAAAAGTAGCAGTAAAAGGTTAAATTCTGGTGTTTATATTAATATTTATGTAAAAGTATGTAAAAATATTCAACTGCATGCATTCAGGGTCTGCGCACTAAAGCATCTCAAAATGGCGGACAGCAACAGCGTCGTGAAAAATCCATGAGGAAAGGCACACATTTGGCATCACTTTGGGTTGAAAAAGAACTCGGACGGTAGTACTGAGCAGAATGTAGTCATCTGCAGAGCCTGTGACTGTGCTGTGAAGTGCGTAGGTGGTGGCATTTCAAATTTAACAGTCCACGTGACGGTTGTGAAACGAAACCGAAAGTAGAACAACAACAGAATGGCAGTCATGGTATACTGTGGTATGTACCGGGGTATTTGATGAAAAACCGTGATATACCGCGGTACATTATTTTCCGCGGTACCCAGCCCTACTTTGAAGTGTGTCTATAAACCTTAAGGACAATAAAGTTTAAATTTTGAATGCCTTCCAAGAAAATGCTCTGTGGGATGAGGATGCTACCTTCTTTGCAGATAAAAAGTTGCTGATTGTTATAGATAATATTTAAAGAGAAACTTTTGCCTCTGAAATGGTACTTAGTATTTTCTTGCATATATAGTTTTGACAAATGCTGAAAAATTAGACTTATATGAAAAAAAATATGTCAGGTGAAGTCAGCTGGGTTGTGTAGGGCAGTCGGTAGCACGTCTGACTCAAGAACCAGAGGTCCAGGGTTCAATACCCGGTCCTGCCACATACTTTCGTTTCTCCTTCTGCTGATTCAAGAAGGGGAGTTGTCAGTTACTGATGAAAGTTTGTGCATATGGTACTTGTTAACCACTTAGGAGGTCTAAGCCTGCCCAGGAATAGTGTGGTTAGGTTAACTGACTGTCCCCACATGACCATAGCTGTTTACCATGGACCATAGCTGTTTACCATGGACGTAAAACAATAAAACATCAAAATAAAACATCAAAACAACAACATATATAGTCAGTGCATTGGTCAAGTCATGCATCTGTGTTGTCAAGGCATTGGTTGTACATGTGATGTCAAGGGGGCACAAAATGATGTAAATTTGTGCAACGTAGGATGTCAGCATACTGTTTTTGATGGCATTAGCTTCTTTCAAAATTAAAAATTAAAAGTTCCAAACCCTTTAAAAAAAATTGAAAGTCAAAATGTGTGCAAAGAAAAGAATCTGTCATGGGGTGAGGTATAGATAGAAACTTTGTCTCTCAAGAACACCATTTGGCATCACAAGGCAAAACTGTGATACTGAACATTTACCCTTCAGTCTGATTATTCTGTCCACAACTCACACCCTTTAAAGATAGTTATACTCTGTTTAAGACTAAATTTTATATTCTACAGGAACAGAATCTAGAAAATCACCATGTTGACAGTTTGGCAGCTATCTTGGTTGAGGTTCAGAGTCTGGGAGATCAGTTACCATGGATACAGTTGTCAAGCAGATGTTTGCAGTGTTCTTTGGCTGCCAGAACATTCACAGATCATGTTTATGAAATGATCGCAGTATCCGATGGAAAAAGTGCAGCATTTACCCTGAGGTAAAATTATCATAGTTGGTTTATCACTAAAACACATAAAACTGCAAACTAGAACAGATTTAAGTAAGCCTGCACATTGT
This sequence comes from Ctena decussata, assembly GCA_963989385.1. Lineage (NCBI taxonomy): Eukaryota > Metazoa > Mollusca > Bivalvia > Lucinida > Lucinidae > Ctena > Ctena decussata. The sequence goes on along the minus strand of OZ022503.1, from coordinate 75,195,574 downwards.
TAGTCATAGTGGGCTTCACCAGTTTGTTCACTATGGTTCCTTTTGAGAAAGTAATCTTAATGTGTATGGACACACTGCCAAAACAACACATCTGTACTGTCTCATTGTAAATCTGATATAACTTTACTCAGATTGTCATTTGGGGAGGTAAAGGTCACAAATTTCATTTTACGGCTATAAGTCAGTGGAGCAATAAAGTAGAATTTGCAACCGTAAAATCAACAATTTACCATTTTGATTGACAATTTTCAATACAGTTATCCCCATTCTAGTGTACTTTGTCACATTTTCACCTTTCAAAATATACTATATACAAAGCAAGCACTCTCAGCAATGTAGAACCAGGTGTAAGCCAGTGCATAGTGACATCAGGCAAAGTATGAAAAATATTTTTTTTGCAGTAACTGTTGTTGTCCAAGAATAATTTCTTAGGGTAGTTAGGTCGGCTTTCTTTTTATATTCCTGCAAAATGTAAAAGCATCCCAAATACTACATAACACGTTAAAATATATTAATTACCCATATTACATACGAAGATAACTGTATCCTACAAGACAAACAAACCTAGTTTTCCCACAAATGGAGTCCTGTGATGGGCTAGTGGAAAGGCAACCAGTGTAGACCCAGATCAGACTGCTCTCCAGGAGCAGTCTGATCTGGGACTGCACTGTTTGCTCAGGCCTGTTTGTTTTACTATTTACATTGATAATAGTAAATTTTCCATTTTCAGGAAAATAAAAATAAATATGCTGCCCCAAATGGCCAAAAAAAATTTGGGGTAGGGAGGTTTTGGTTGTGTAGGTAGGCAATTGCAAACAAACAAAATTTTATTTTTGGCCTCATTACAGGATATCGATGGCGTAGCGCAAAACTGATGTATTTTACTCAACTTTTCAGAAGAAGCAAAAAACTTTTCTTTTTGACCCACAGGTCTTATGCTGTTTTCAAATTTCTTATGTTATTTAATCAGCTGTTACATATATATTTGTAAGTGCATTAGAATTCAGAATTAAGTAATTTGGTTTAAACATATTTTATTTAGAATGTACATTGCAACATACAAACAACATAACTACACAATGAAAAAGGATCAGAACAAAAGCTGATTCTCCTGAGTATTAACCCATTCCATTCGGGATACCCCTTTAGGGGTATTTGGGCAAACAGTTTGGATCCAGATCAGGCCCCACAAACGTGGGGCCTGATCTGAGATCCAAACTGTTTGCTGCCTAGACACCATTTCTATAAGAGTTAGTTATGCCAATATTGTCAAAATATTCTTGATTTTGGATGCAGATGACAATTTTAGCAGACGACAAAAATACCCAGCATGCAGTGGGTTAAGTAATTTGCAAAATAAAGAACATACCAAAATTAAGCTGTTCACAGTTGTTATGAATATGGTGTTTAAGTTGGTGTAAATATTTTCTTTTACCATGAGTTTGCAGTTTTTAGATGTTTACTAGGTTTGAAATAAACAAGTTTTTTACATTGTACTTTAGAACATTCTGGAATAACTATTTTTAGTACTGAGAAAATATTAGACCTTTCTGTTGTAAACATTAAGAATCTTCTGGTATGAAATTATGTCAGAATTGAGTACTTTTTGGTAAGATCTATTTTTGGTTAGTTCCGGAATGTTCCTAGATATTATATAAAGAGGACAGATTTTCATTTAGATCATCTTTGTATGAAAACTTTCACCAGTCTATAGTAAAATAAGTTATACTGGAATTTAAATATATTGGATTTGGAAATATTCATGTGCTCATACATACTTTATCTTCTGGGATCAGAAGTTATTAAAGGACTTGTGTTTTAAATTCTGAGGGACATTCAGACTAAAATAAGGTATCGTTAATTACATATTTTCTTGATTAATTAATGACTGTTTTATTTTGATGTACAAGTAAATAAATTTTGTTAAGTTTAAAAACAGGCTTGTTGCTGGTTTACTTCCATCTTTTTTGTTACCACTGCCAGGTCGTAACAAATTGGGGGCTCGTCCGGGATTGAAATTTCTTGTGCATCAAACAATTTTGAATTACAAAAAAAAAAGTTTTCACTGTTTGCTATTCAAATAAGTTTAGCCAGCAAAAAGCTATCATGTCTTTTGATCTTGATAAATTCATTGCTGCGCCTTCTCAGGAGCTGCTGAACTTGGCCAAAAAGACAGATTTATTGGATATTGCAGCACATTATGAATTATCTTCAGTCAAAAGGTCTATGTTAAAACATGAAATTAAGAATATTTTGATTCAGTTCTTTGTTGATGAGGAAATTTTTGATTCCTCTGCAACCTCTCACATTCTCGTCACTCAAACTGATTTGCAGATGAGAGAATTAGAAATTCAAAGACAAATTGAAATAGAAAAATTAAGATTGGAGCATGAAGAAAGAGTAAGGATTGAAAAAGCTGAGCGTGAGGAAAGAATTAGGCTTGAAACATTAGAACGAGAAGAAAGGTTGCAGAAACAAACATTAGAACATGAAAAATTAAGGTTAGAAATGGAAGAACGAGAAAAAGAAAAAGAAAGAGAAATGCAAAAAGAAAAATTAGAAAAGGAAGAAAGAATTGAAATAGAAAAGGAAAAATTAAAATTTGAAAAAGAAGAAAAAGAGAGAGAAAGACAATTTCAAATTAGAATGAAAGAAATTGAAATACAAGAAAAGACCACATCAAAGTCTTTGCCTTTGGACTCTAAAAAAGTTTTTGATGTTACAAAACACATCAGACTCGTTCCTCCATTTCAAGAAAAAGAAGTTGATAAATATTTTCTTCACTTTGAAAAAGTAGCTGAAAATTTGAAATGGCCAAAAGAGCATTGGACTTTGCTTCTTCAGAGCGTTGTGATCGGCAAGGCTCGCGAAATTTATACTCAACTTTCTCTTGAGCAGAGCTCAGATTATGACAAAGTAAAAGAAGTTATTCTTAAGGCTTATGAGTTGGTCCCTGAGGCTTACAGGCAGAAATTTAGGAACTGTAGAAAAGAAAATGACAAAACTTATGTTGAATTTGCTAGGACAAAAGAGCAGTTATTTGATAGGTGGAGCTCATCAAAGAAAGTGGGCTCTGATCATGGTAAACTTAGACAGCTCATGCTTGTTGAGGAGTTTAAAATGTGCATTAATTCTGACATTAAATCATTTTTAGATGAAAAGGAAGTCGAAACGTTAGAGGGAGCAGCTCGTTTGGCTGATGATTATGCTTTAACTCATAAGACTTCTTTTGTGCACAAGCCTTTTCCTAAAAGGACCTTTTTCCCTCAGTCAGGTCCAAAATTCAGTCCCAGTAATCCATCTGGCAATTCCAGTCCCTCATATACTCCAAAACCAAAACCCCCTGGTGAAAACAAAGGTCAAAATCCCTTATCTCAGCCTATTTGTAATTATTGTAAGCAAACAGGACATATAATTTCTGAATGTTTACTTTAAAGAGGAAGAGAGAAAAACAAGAGGGCCCAAAACCCACAGGTCTTACCTCTTTACGGTCAATGCCACAGTCTTGTGTTCAGGATCAAATTCCTATTCAGGCCAAAATTTCTGAGACTGATTCTGTTATGGAGATTTATGAACCATTCTTATCAGAAGGTTTTGTGTCACTAAATTGTGACTTTGCCCAGTCTACCCCTATTACTATCTTACGAGATACTGGAGCTTCTCAATCCCTTATTTTGGCAGATACCCTGCCATTTTCCGAGAAGACTTCTTCTGGGACAAGTGTCCTTATTCAGGGTGTAGAATGTGGATTTGTTAGTGTACCGCTTCATAACATTTATTTGTCCTCAGACTTAATTTCTGGTCCAGTGGCTGTTGGTATCAGACCTTCATTACCTTTTAAAGGTGTTCACTTATTGTTAGGCAATGACCTAGCAGGAGATAAGGTTGTGGTTAATCCACTTTTGACCAACACTCCTTGTGTTGATCAACCACCTGACCCCATTGAGCAGGAAATTCCTGACCTTTACCCTTCATGTGCTGTCACTAGGGCTATGGCAAAGAAAGCCATGTTCAATGATGGGAATCAGGATATTGATTTAACTGATACTTTTATTTCGTTCCGTTTTTCTACTTACCATCTATATACATACAGGATTTAATTTCCTTGTCTAGCTCGGACAACTCGCAAACTTTAATAAGCGTCTCTCTGACTCAGATCATCCTATGATCAGTATCAATCAGACGCTAAGAAATCAGTTTTAATTTCTGCGTTGCAAAGCTCGGACGTATTTTTCTATCGATAAACATCGAAGATTATTTGAGGTTTGGAAAAGTTTTGGTGTTTGTATCATCAAGATATACCCTTTATCTCCATATTTTAGTATGGCAGAAGCCTCGTTACGGCAGGGTATTGAAAGAAATGACGATGAAAGTGCATCGGTCAATTCTGAAAATTCGACCATTATGGCGTCGAATACTTCTAAGGAGAAGACTCGTAGGTCTTCTCGAACTACTAAAAAGGACATCGAGAACATAGAGAACAAAATGAATGTTCGTTTGGAACAGCATGATAAACAATTCTCTTCGCTGGATGAGAAAGTTTCTTTGATTCTGTCACTGTTTGAAAACAGAATACCGCGACCGGAAGCTACTGTCACGTCAGAAACGGTCTCAGTTTCGGATGGGACCGGTACTCGGCAACCGTTAATTCCGGTTGAGAATTCTTTGAATAAAGACTATGGCATGTCTGATACACAGTTGCCAGCTGATGATAATGTTTCTCTTCATGTTTCAAGAGCAGAAAGACATCATATTGGTTTGTCTGAATCTGATTCTGATGAGGGTTCTTTGCACACCCAAAATAATGACAATCTGTGTGATGACAGATTTAGTAAATATTTGTCCAAAGAACAAACTGCAAATGAAAAACAAAATTTATGTGAAAAGTTTGGTGAAGATGCTTGTACCAAATCTAAAAATAAGACTGGTATTGTCTTAGAGAAAAATCAGATTGACATTCTTAAAGATTCTTGGAGGGCTGAGGACCCTTCACACATTACTGCCTTTAAAGAAAATTATCGGCATATGTTTCCTATTGATGAGTCTTGTGAACCTCATTTCAATGTTCCCAAGATGGATGATTCTGTTGATGCCTTGTTAGTGAAACGCTTTGGACACAAGGCAGCTTTTGGCAAAGCTCCATCTTTATTTAGTAAAACAATGAAATCTGTTGAAAGACTTGCTTTTCAAGGTCAAATGGCAGCCCGTATGGGACTTATCACCTCTTGTTACACTCAGCAAGCATTAGGTGTTTTGTTGGACAGTTTACAACAAAAAGAGCCAAATATAGACTTAGCTGTTCAGAATGTGAGGGATATTTTTGCATTATCCACTAAAACACTAGATCAGGTAGCTAGAACTGGTGCTTTCCATCATCTCATAAGGAGAAGAGCAACTATGCATGACACTGGTTTAAGTGAATTCAAAAATTACACATCTTCTATTATGAAACTTCCATTGACTTCTGAAGGTGTATTAGGTTCACAGTTTGATAAAAGTTTGAAAGAAAAGAAGGAACTTAACAAGCAGTTATCAGAGGTTTTGCCTGAAGTTTCTGTGAACAAGCGCACTTCCTCAAACACAAACTCTTTCAAAAGGAAAAGTAATTTCAATACATCAGACTCAAGTACAAAGAAACCAAGAACAGATTTTACTGGTTCATACAACAAAGACAAACCATGGTCTTCTCAGTATAGAATACCCCGTAATAATTATTACAGGAATGACAGCAAGAACAAGAACACGGTAAGTTCTTTTCGGCCTGCTGGGGCAAAACAGAATCGGTCCTGACACTTTTCTGACAGCGTATCCACAACTTCCTGTAGGGGGTCGTTTAAAATTTTTCATAAAGGAATGGGAAAAGATAACAGACGACAAATGGGTTCTGTCCACAATAGCCAACGGGCTAAAATTGGACTTCCTGTCAAAACCGAAATGGGAAGGGGTAAAACAAACATATGTAGATGCAAAACATTTACCTATTATTCTTTCAGAAGTAGAAAGTTTATTAGAAAAGGGTGCGATAGAACCTGTTCCACCTTCTCAGACCAAAAGCGGTTTTTACAGTACATTTTTCCTTGTGCCAAAGAAAACAGGCGATTTGAGACCAATAATAAATCTTCGCCCCCTAAACAGGTACATAGTCAAAAAACATTTTCGCATGGATACGCTGACAAAAGTGTTAAACTTAGTCAAACCAAACGATTGGGCAATATCTCTCGATCTGAAGGATGCTTATCTGCATGTCCCAATTCACAGATCTCACAGAAAATATCTTCGTTTCTGCATACAAGGCAAAGTATATCAGTTTGTAGCACTTTGTTTTGGCCCAACCCAAGCACCTCGTTGTTTTACGAAGATAGTTTCGGTAGTAACTGCACATCTGAGAATGCAGAATGTTCGTCTAGCTTCATATCTAGACGACTGGTTAATAGTAAATCTAATCAGAAAAGTACTCCTTCTCGATCGAGAGACATTGTTGAATCTTCTACACAAATTGGGATTCATAATAAACTGGGAGAAGTCTGCCTTAATTCCCAGCCAGACAGTAACATACATAGGAGCCCTGTTCAATTTTCAATCAGGAATAGTGCTTCCTACTCCAGAGAGGGTACAAAAATTATGTTCAGCAGTTCACAAATTAATGAACAGTCGCAGTTCAGCTCGAGATTTTTTGCACACTCTCGGTCTAATGGCCTCTTGTATAGAATTAGTTCCCAATGCCAGACTATATATGAGACCCATACAATTACATCTCCTCCATTTCTGGAAACCAATCACAGGCGAATTAGAAATGATAGTTCCTGTTACACAACACCTAAAGCAACATTTACGTTGGTGGTTAAACCAAGCCAACATTACAAAGGGCAGATCATTAGCCCAGTGGTCAAATTCAATAACTATTACCACAGATGCATCCAAAATAGGCTTTGGGGGCCACATGAACAATCAGTTATATCAGGGCATTTGGACCAAAACAGAAGCTCAACAGCACATCAATATGCTGGAATTAGAAGCTGTCTTTCGTACAATAGCACATTTTCTTCCAGTACTTCAGAATCAGAACGTTCTTTTGAGATGCGACAATACCACAGTAGTACAATATATCAACAAGCAAGGGGGGACCAAATCTGTCAGTCTCTGTTACAAAGTTTGGGAACTGTTCAAAATGACACTACGCCATGCAATACATATCAAGGCGGCCCATTTATCGGGCCATCAAAATTTGTTGGCAGACCGGCTGTCACGTCCCATAGTCCGCCCAACCGAATGGACCCTGAACAATCAAGTTCTGGACAAACTGTTTTATTATTGGGGGAAACCAATGATAGACCTGTTTGCTTCAGAGGACAACAACAAAATGCAGATTTTCTGCACATGGTTTCCATCCCAGAAAGCTTATGCGATAGATGCTCTGTCAATTCCTTGGAACAACATGGAAGCTTATGCATTTCCTCCAATCTGTCTTGTTCCCAAAGTTCTGGAGCACATGTCTCAGTACCACTGTCAGATACTGTTAATAGCACCTCAGTGGCCAAGACGCCATTGGTACACAAATCTGTTACAAAAGCTAATAGATTATCCAAGAAGACTTCCCATACAAAACAATCTTCTTCAGCAACCCAAAACAATGATTTACCATCCAACACCAGAGATATTCAATCTCACAGCATGGCTGCTTTCAACAGAAACTTCAAAAATAAAGGCTTTTCAAAAGAAACTAGAAAATTGCTCACAGCTTCTTGGCGAGCAGGAACACAACAAGACTATGCTTGCAAATTCAAGAAGTTCAATAGCTGGTGTCGTGAACGGCAAAAAGATCCCTATTCTGCCACTTTAGTGGATTGTGCAGATTTTTTGACATATCTGTTCAATTCTGGCCTTCAGTATCGTACAATTGCAGGCTATAGATCTATGTTGTCTTCTGTGCTTCTGCCAATAGACAATACACCAGTAGGTCAGCATCCGTATATAATCCGCCTTTTAAAGGGTGTTTTTAACTCTAGACCCCCAGTGACAAAATTGCTTCCAGAATGGGATTTATTTAAAGTACTAGACTTATTACAAAAGAGTCCTTTTGAACCTTTAAAACATGCAGATCTGAAATATGTCACATTTAAAACTGTTTTTCTTATAGCGATCACAACATTCAGAAGATGTTCGGACCTTCAAGCGTTAAGAATAGGAGAAGATGCTGTCAAAATTCAGAATAGAGGTGTGACTTTTATCAGAACAGGTTTATCTAAACAAGACCGCCCAGGTCACATTGGAAACAAAATTTTTGTTCCCTGTTATAAAGACAACAAAAAGCTAGACCCTAAGAGAGCTCTCTATCATTATTTGAAGAAGACAGAGAGTATTAGAGGTGAAACCCAGTGCAAATTGTTTTTATCAATAGTCAAACCACATCAGCCAGTTTCCAGACAAACGATTGCTAAGTGGATTGTAAAGACTATCAGACTAGCTTATGATAAGGATGTCAAAGTTAAGGCACATTCTACAAGGGCAATTGGACCTTCCTGGGCTCTTTTCAAAGGAGCCAGTATGCACTCCATTTTAGATGCTGCAGATTGGTCTAGGGAATCTACTTTCACTAAGTTTTACCTTAGAGATGTAGAAGTTAAAGTCCTGAATTAAAAAAAAAAAAAAAAAAAAAAGAAGGATTGTGTATAGTTTTAAATTTCTGCGAGTTGCGTGGGTATTTTTCAACTCAATAACTCGATATTCAGGTGTACAGATAGGATATGTTGACATGTACATGTGGGAGGATATGGATATGACGTGTACACATGAGAGTGTAGAATATTGTACTTAATGTACAGAAAGTGTTTGTTTGTGATCCTTAAATGGAATCTGGAGATACGTACAGATTATGAGAACATGTATACTTAGCTATTTGTATGTGGTGTAAAGTATTACTATAAATAGTACAGATTATGACAACATATATAGTGATAAACTTTGTATTTAATGTGAAGCATTATTATAAAAAAAAAAAAAAAAAAAAATAAAAAAAAAAAAAAAAATGGATGTAAATACCTGTAAATATTTGAACACTGACTATCAAAGTGATGGTATCGATCATCAGGATAGAGAGGAGACAGTCAAGTCCAGAAAATAAAGCCCAGCCATCCATAAGGTAAGGCTTTTAAATCTATCCTGTATGTATATAGATGGTAAGTAGAAAAACGGAACGAAATAAAATTGAAAATTTGATTTTCAAGTTGTAATTTTATGAGAGAGTTTTTCTACTTACCATCTACTATTTTCCCACCCTCCTCCCCACAAATATTTTTATTTTCTGTGGACTACATGTACGTAGTTGAACGCACAGGAAATTAAAACTGATTTCTTAGCGTCTGATTGATACTGATCATAGGATGATCTGAGTCAGAGAGACGCTTATTAAAGTTTGCGAGTTGTCCGAGCTAGACAAGGGAATTAAATCCTGTATGTATATAGATGGTAAGTAGAAAAACTCTCTCATAAAATTACAACTTGAAAATCAAATTTTCAATTTTATAGGTCAGTCTTTTAATGACAAGATTTCAAAATCTCTTTCATCCAGCCTGTCTGACATGCAGACAGACTTTACTCACACCTCATCTGTGTCCAACCCAGATCACTCTCCTTCATTTTCAAATGACCAAGGTAATGACCTGCTGTCAAGGTCACAGCTTTGCAAAGAACAACACAGTGATCCTGAGATCTCACCTTTATTTGAAAGGGTTTTAGATGAAAATGACATGTCCCAGGTTCCTGTTTGCTATTATGTCAAAAATGACATTTTGATGAGAAAATGGCGTCCTCCTGATGTCTCAGCAGAAGACGAGTGGACTGTTAACCACCAAATTGTGGTTCCAAGGGTTTATCGCCCTGAAATTTTAAACTTAGCTCACGAAACTCCCTTGTCAGGTCATTTAGGTGTAAACAAGACCTATCACAAGATTCTTAATCATTTCTACTGGCCAGGGTTAAAATCGGATGTTTCTAAACATTGCAAATCTTGCCATACATGTCAAATGGTAGGAAAACCTAATCAAACTATCCCTAAAGCCCATTTGCAGCCAATTCCTGCATTTGAGGAACCTTTTAGCAGAATAATTATTGATTGTGTAGGTCCTTTACCCAAAACAAAGTCAGGTTGTGAATATCTTTTGACCATAATGTGTGCTTCCACACGTTTCCCAGAAGCCATTCCACTTAGGAATATCAAGACAAAGACTATAGTTAAGGCTCTTGTGAAGTTTTTCACATTTGTAGGTCTCCCTAAATCTGTCCAGTCAGATCAAGGATCTAATTTTATGTCAGGAATATTTCAGCAAGTGATGCATGAATTAGGTATTAAGCAATATCGGTCATCAGCATATCATCCTGAAAGTCAAGGTGCCTTAGAACGATTTCATCAAACACTGAAAAACATGATCAGATCTTACTGCTTTGACACTGAAAAGGATTGGGATGAAGGCATTCATTTGCTGTTATTTGCTGCTAGGGAATCTGTACAAGAGTCTCTTGGTTTCAGCCCATTTGAGCTTGTATTTGGTCACACAGTTCGTGGACCACTGAAACTTTTGAAAGAGAAATTTCTTTCTGATGATAACAGTTCTTTGAATTTGCTTCAGTATGTTTCTGACTTCAATAACAGATTGTCAAAAGCCTGTGAAGCTGCTCGGTTCAATCTCAAATCAGCTCAAAACAAAATGAAATTTCATTATGATGAAAATGCCAGGGAAAGAAATTTTAAACCTGGAGAGAAGGTACTTGCTCTTTTGCCAATTCCTGGCAGACCTCTGCAGGCCAGATATTACGGCCCTTACACTGTTGACAAAAAGCTCAGTGATGTAAATTATATTATCAACACACCTGGGAGGCGCAAGGAAAAACAGTTATGTCATATTAATATGTTGAAAAAGTACATTGATAGGGATAATTCAGTTGTTTCACCAATAAGTGTAGTAAATTCTGTCCCTCAAGAGCAATCTGAAATGGACTCTGAGGATATGAACTTTATAAAGTCTGATCCCTCATCATCAAAACTCCAGAATTCTGACATCTTAAAGGATCTCGACCAGAAACTGTCACACCTGGATCCAGTCAAGAGACTTGAACTGAAACAGTTAATTCTTGAATATGAGCACTTATTTCCGGACATTCCAACCAGGACTGACAGAATCTTTCATGATGTTGACATTGATGGCGCAAAGCCTGTGAAGCAACATCCTTATCGAATGAACCCTGTGAAGCAACAGTATCTCAGGGAAGAAATTAAATATTTGCTGGAAAATGATTTTATAGAACCAAGTCAAAGTGACTGGAGTTCTCCTTGTATTCTGGTGCCAAAACCTGATGGAACTTTTCGCATGTGTACAGACTATCGAAAAGTTAATTCTGTGACTAAAACGGATACATTTCCAATCCCACGTATTGATGACTGTATTAATCAAATTGGACAAGCCAAATATGTTACTAAATTTGATCTTCTGAAAGGATTTTGGCAAATTCCTTTGACAGACAGAGCAAAGGAGATTTCAGCATTTGTTACACCAGATGGACTCTATCAGTATAAGGTTATGCCATTTGGTATGAAAAACTCTCCAGCAACGTTTCAGAGACTTATAAATAGCTTGACATCTGATCTGGGTGGTTGTAAAGCATATATCGACGATGCAATCATCTTCAACGATGAATGGAAACTACATCTACAGACTATCAGAGAATTCTTTCAAAGACTTAGTGATGCAAAATTGACAATCAATTTAGCAAAAAGTGAATTCTGTCACGCAAATTTGACATTTCTAGGACATGTTGTGGGTCAAGGTCAGGTAAAACCAGTAGAAGCTAAAGTGGAGGCTATCTCGGATTTTCCTGTACCTACATGCAAGAGACAACTGATGCGCTTTCTTGGTATGGCAGGATATTATAGGAAGTTCTGTGGTAACTTCTCTGTTATTGCAGAACCCTTGACAAATTTACTAGGTAATAGTCCGAGAGCCCGTGGTAGGTTTATTCATGTGGTCGAGGCCAAAAGGTTTGAAGGTGTTTTCTTATGTAAAAAAGTGTGCTGAATTCAAAAACCAAAGTCTTAAAAAAATCCATTGATGCACAAAGTCGGTATACTCAAAAGATTACACATGGGGTGCTCCAAATCTCGAAAGAACGTCAAAATGGGGGTACCCTTATATTTAGTAATATTTTCAGCCTTCTGCATGCACTGGAATATTAGATTTTGATATCAAGCAATACTTAATAGATGTTAAAACAGATCAAATAACAATTTCTACATTTTCTTTGCCATATTATGGGAAGCTCTACTTTCAAAATGAAACACATTGAAAAAAAAGCCACGAAAACTGGTGATTTAAATATTCAACTCTTAGATAAAAATACTGATATAAACACCGAAAGTAGCAGTAATTATACCCCCGGCAAAATAAGTATGTCGAGGGGTAAATTGTTTTTGCCTTTCCATCCATTCATCTGTCTGTCCATCCATCTGTCTGTCCATTTGTCCGTCAGTCCTTTCGTCCGTTAGTTAACATTTGCGTTAAAGTTTTGCGTTAAGTGTATTTTCTTTGCTCTGTTTTCCTGCAAGTCTTTACGGGAACTTGTTCATATGTACTCAGTGTTACCACAAGATGGATATAGATCAGCTTGCATCACCTGGAAGCTGCTGCTGGCCTAAGGTCATGGTCACAGACTTGGGAAATATGTACAACAGTTACGTTAAATTTTGCGTTAAGTTTTTTGCTCAGTTTTCTTGAAAAAATTTACTGGAACTGGTTCTTATGTCTATTGTTGCTACAAGATAGATACTGATCAGTTTGTTTCATCTGCATACTGCTGCTGGCCAAAGGTTAAGGTCACAATTTTAGAATTTTGTACAAAAGTTGCATTCAATTTTGCGTTTAGACTGATGATTTTGCTTTTGCACTGTTTTCCTGCTAGTCTTTACTGGAACTGAATGAATGAATATGTGTTAAGTGTTACTATAGGATAGATACTGATCAATTTGTGTCACCATAAGGCTGCAGCTGACCTAATGTCAAGTCACAGACTTTGAACTTTAAATACATATAAAATATATCTGTAAAAGTTAGACTTTCAAGAGTGTATTCGTTTGCTTATTGCCAAATCTTGGGATGGAACCTTTTGATATGTGACTGGGTCTATTGCTGTGTCAGATTGAATGTCTGCCTGTCTGTTCCTTAACATTAATGTATTATGTAAAGTTTATTTTCTGTAGGCGGTGGCCCTGGTCGGAGGTATACGTGAGCCCCTTCTTATTGCACTAAGGGGATTTGAAAACATTTCCAGCCACAAATTATTTGAGTTATTTTTCTTTGGACTTGGCTTCACTCATTTGGGGAAGAATGAGCTCCAAACAAGATAAAGTATGACAAATTGGCGATATGGCAACCTCTGTTCTTTTATATTGTTCGTCCATGCCGTATATTCTTTAAAAGTCATTTTAAATACGTTTCAAATACATTATTTCTGTTTTAATTCTTTTTTTCTGGTAAAATGGTGGAGACAGTCGTACAGAAAGGAGGATAATCAGTTGAAAATGAGCTAAATTGGGCCTTGCCAACCGACCTCAAAAGAACAGCGAATGGTTTCAAAGTGAGCCTGTGCATATGGTCAGTCTCAGATGGACGTTTAGTCTGTTGACATACACTATTGGCCGTCACAAAACTTCGGCTTAAGACACAGATCCCTAATTTCTGTGAAGGGCCGCGCATGCGCATTTAAATATCTACCTGATGTTTCTGTAAAGATACTTGTTCCCTTAGCGAAGTCCGTATACATGGTAATATCGTTCCTCTTTTTTTCTTTTCTGATAGAAGATGGAAACAACTGACGAGACAAGAGAACCGTCAGTAAAGCGTGAGTGCATTATGTATGACGATTCTAAATACAAAAGAATTGCTCTAGATCTGATGGCCTCACCCAACAGCCAGGACTTAGACTGAACATTGCTTGGGATAATTACGATGAAAGCAATGAAACATTGTCTGGGATCGGTACTCTTCATGATATTGTCAGTATATGTTATCAGAATGTTTGTTATCAGAATGTTTGCAAATCCCTCAAAAAAAGAAAGACATCATTTGATACATCACTTAAAACAGAGCCTCCGCCATATTGAAAGAAACCTAAGATCAGGTCCTTTGATTTCGAATCAAGACTTCAGCTCAGCCTGAACATATTCTTTAGCTGGAAAGGCGAGACCAAACAGGACCTGTATTGTGATCTTTGTTTGATGGTACCCCAAAACGGAGTGTAAAAGGGACTATCTTCTGTGTCTGATTTCGTTTAGAATCGCCAATATAATACTCTCGCGTTTCACTGTTGCGTAGTTCATTTGTCTGATCAGTTGTTTCCATTTTCTAACTGAAATGAAAAAGGAATGAAATTGTAGACGTCCTTGGATATCACCATAAATGCGGACCTCGCCGAGCAAACAACGTTTTTTAACCATTAGGTGGCCACATAAATGCGCATGTACGGCCTTTCACAGCAATCACGGATCAGTGTCTTTGGCCGAAGTTTTGTGAAGGCCCATAGTGTGTGTAAACAGACATCAAACTACAGATGAGACTGAGCAGAGGCACGCGCTCACTTCAAAACCCCTCCATATTCTAACTCACATTCAACTGATATTTCTCCTTCTGTACAACTGCTTCCCTGTTACTTGAAAAAAGAATAAAAACAGAAAGAAAAAATATGTTTAAAATGTATTTAAACTGACGGGATAACGTGGGTGAACAATATAAAAGTACAGAGGTTGCTATATCGCCAATGTGTCAAACTTTATCTTGCTTCGAACATGTTCTTCCCCCAAAATAATTAAAACAAAGTCATAAATTATCACGAACAATATGTGATCAGAAGCAACTAGAGCAAGTGAGCAAGGGCTAACATATACCTCCAGCCAGAGCCACCGCCCATAGAAAATAAACTTTGCATAATACATTAATGCAAAAAAATGTTAACAAACAGACAATAGGTCAAGCAATAGACCAAGTCACATTTAAAAAGTTCTATTCCAAGATACACTCTTTACAAAGGTATTATATAAAGTTTAAAGTCTTTGACATTAACCTTAGGTCAGCAGCAGCATCAAGGTGACACAAACAGAGCAGTATATATCCTGCACTAAACATATATGTCACAGTTCCAGTTTAGACTTTCAGGAAAACAGTGCAAAAGCAAGTATTTAACGCAAGCGTTAACATAACTATTATATGAATTTCTAAGTCTGTCACCTTGACTCAGGCCAAAAGAAGCATCCAAGTGATGCAAACTGATAAGTATCTATCCTTTAGTAACACTGAGCACATATGGACCAGTTCCAGTAAAACACTTTCAAGAAAAATGAGCAAAAGCAAAACATAACGCAAATTTTAATGTAACTGTTTTACAAGTTTCTAAGTCTGTGACCTTGACCTTAGGCCTGTAGAACCTTCCAGGTGATGCGAACTGATCAGTATCCATCCTGAAGTAATACTTAGTTCACATGAACAAGTTTCCATGAATACTCTCAGGAAAACAGAGCAAAGATAAAACTTATCGTAAAACTTTAACGCAAATGTTAACTAACGGACGGAAAGACTGACAGACAAATGGACAGACAGACGGATGGATAGACAGAAGAACGGATGGAAAGGCAAAAACAATTTACCCCTTGACATACTTATTGTGCTGGGGGTATAATAACTGCTACTTTCGGTGTTTTTATCAATATTTTTATCTACCTACCAGCTGAATATTGAAATCACCAGTTTTCGTGTGCTTTTTTTCAAGGTGTTTCATTTTGAAAGTAGAGCTTCCCATAATATGGCAAAGAAAATGTGGAAATTGTTTTTGATCTTTTTTAACATCCATTTAGTATTGCTTGATATCAAATCTAATATTCCAGTGCATGCAGAAGGCTGAAAATATTACTAAATATAAGGGTACCCCCATTTTGACGTTCTTTCGAGATTTGGAGCACCCCATGTGTAATCTTTTGAGTATACCGACTTTGTGCATCAATAGATTTTTTTAAGACTTTGATTTTTGAATTCAGCACACTTTTTTACATAAAAAAACACCTTCAAACCTTTTGGCCTCGACCACATGAATAAACCTACCACGGGCTCTCGGACTATAAAGGAAAGAAATATATTTGGAATGAAGACTGTCAAAAGTCCTTTGATAAGTTAAAGGCCATACTTAAGAGTGCTCCAGTTCTCTTAGCACCAGACTTCAACAAAGCATTTAAATTGGCGGTAGATGCTAGTGACGTTGGTGCAGGCAGTGTTTTGGTTCAAGAAGATAATGATGGTGTGGATCACCCTGTTTGTTACTTTTCTAAGAAGTTTAACAAACATCAGAGAAATTACTCTACTATTGAAAAGGAGTGTTTATCTCTCATCCTTGCTATTCAGCAATTTGAAGTGTACTTATCTTCTTCAGCCACACCAATTGTTGTCTTCAGTGATCACAATCCACTGACCTTCATTCATAAAATGAAGAACAAGAATCAGCGGCTACTCAGGTGGAGTCTCATGTTGCAGGAGTACAATCTTGACATCAGACATATCAGAAGAAAAGATAATATTATCCCGGATGCACTTTCAAGAGCCTAAATTTGGCTATTACTACATGATGTCTGGGTTAGTACTGATATATATACAGTGTATATGCATTAAACTTAATTTTGTTTCATAATTGTTCATATGGCAAAAGAAAGCTTTATTTCATAAAACTTTCTTTTCCTTGAAGAGGGGAAGTGTTATGAATATGGTGTTTAAGTTGGTGTAAATATTTTCTTTTACCATGATTTTGCAGTTTTTAGATGTTTACTAGGTTTGAAATAAACAAGTTGTTTACATTGTACTTTAGAACATTCTGGAATAACTATTTTTAGTACTGAGAAAATATTAGACCTTTCTGTTGTAAACATTAAGAATCTTCTGGTATGAAATTATGTCAGAATTGAGTACTTTTTGGTAAGATCTATTTTTGGTTAGTTCCGGAATGTTCCTAGATATTATATAAAGAGGACAGATTTTCATTTAGATCAACTTTGTATGAAAACTTTCACCAGTCTATAGTAAAATAAGTTATACTGGAATTTAAATATATTGGATTTGGAAATATTCATGTGCTCATACATACTTTATCTTCTGGGATCAGAAGTTATTAAAGGACTTGTGTTTTAAATTCTGAGGGACATTCAGACTAAAATAAGGTATCGTTAATTACATATTTTCTTGATTAATTAATGACTGTTTTATTTTGATGTACAAGTAAATAAATTTTGTTAAGTTTAAAAACAGGCTTGTTGCTGGTTTACTTCCATCTTTTTTGTTACCACTGCCAGGTCGTAACACAGTATCTAAAATCTTGTTTGTTATCTGCAGACTGACAGCTTCCTACATGAAGTATTTGATTAGCTCACAAGAAAAGAATATTTCATCTACAGTTCTGCCAGTTGTCATCAAAAAGGTACAAATATGAATTAATGAATACTGTAATCATATGAGCCGCGAAACAACAAAACCAACAATGAGGTTGTGTGCCCAGTGTAGACTCAGATAAGCCTGGGCATCCGCCCAGTCTGCTTAAAGGTTAGCTAAGGGTCTAGGCTACCTTCATGCAAACAGCGAAGACTCCGATCTGACTAGGCAGATGCCCAGGCTGAACTGAGTCTGTGCTGGGCGCACAAACCACTTTGTTGGTTTTCTTGTGTTGCGGCTCATAATATGTATGATTTTCTGGGGTATATAGTTCTGAAAAAGCAAATTTGCCATATGGATACATGTGTAAATATTTGTGTACTTGTTGAATAGCTGGAAAATGCGAAATTGTAACTGGTAAGAAAAATTTACTATTCATCTGTTATAGATAGGCTTTACATGCAAGCATTTGACATAGATTCAGTGCATTTTTCTTTTCATTGTGTAAGGTAAGTTTACCCATATCTGGGTGATTTCTCAAAATGGAATCTTTAGTCTGTGAATTTGGACTAGTCTATCAATCATTTGAAGAGGTGTTTTATATGAAAAATAAATTCAAATAATGTACATGTTGATCAGACTCTCAGGAACAGTCTTATCAACATCTACACTATTTCCAAAGACACATTGTTCTTCCCCCAGCATGTTAAAGTTTAGCAGTCATGGTAAAAATTCATACAGAGGTTCATGTTTAATAACCCTTCTCATACTGATTGTTTTTAGCTTGTGTATACTGCAACTCGTCTTCTACCAGAAGTGCGGTATCAGGAATTGAAGATTGATCAAGACACTGGCAAGACGGACCAGTTTCTTATTGCCATGATTAGGACTCCTTTCTTCCAAGAAACTCTGCAGCATATTAAAGTAAGTGATATTATGGTATAGCAGGTCTTGTTGTTCCTGTTCCAATTCTCGTAACAATGGTCTCCAAGAAGCTCAGTGGAACTTTTCCAGCCAGTTTTTGCTGTCGTAGCTCCGTATTAAATTTGTGGTCAATGGGTACACTTTCAAGGGAAGTAACTCTGACATTTTTATTTTTGCCTCCCTTCTAAATAGGGGTCAACTCTTGAAGGAAAGAATTTGCTCCCCTAGGAGCAAATTCTTACCTATCAGAGTAGACCCCATTTTTGACGGACTTTGTTAACCTGGGAAGCAAACAAGAAGTCACAAAAGTTATGTCCCATCGAAAAACTGTTGGAAAAGATGGTGGTGTACCTATACACCCTAAAAGATGCATTGGCTGTCTCAGAATGCTATAAGGCTCCTTTTCTCACGTCAAATTTCAAATAAATTTGATTCTTATTATGTGAACAATCTCTTATCCAGAGTTGCAGATAATCCACAGGTGCTTGAAGTTCTGTACTCAAAAACATAAAAAAACCCATAATAAACATGATATTACCCCACCCATATATAGCCATACAGTGGAAATGGCTATATAGGTCAGTAATTATGTTCTTTTTTGACGTTTTTGACAGAACTTCAAGTGCCTGTGGATAATCAAATATCTGTGGGAAGAAGATTTATATTTTTCTGTTGTAGTGAGATAATCATTAAAATTACCTTGGCAAATCAATTCTAATGTGACTTCATCAAGTACTATTTAATGGTAATTAGGGTAAGTAGGGTTAATTTAAAGGTTTCCCTGACTTTCCCATAGCCTAGTAGCCACAGGGGCAGTGAGGGTTAGAGTCCAACTGTAACTTGGGCACAGCATATAAAAGGCAGAGCCCTTCCCTCTCTTTTCTCTGCCTTATCCTTTCCTGATTCCAAACAGGTTTCCATTTACTGCTGGGTTGACAGAGAGAGTTTTCCAGTTGTCGGATGGCCAAGCCTAAGTTTGAACCCATGACCGTCCAGCCACTTTCTGCCCCATCACCGAGTTGCTTTATCAACTCAACCATGGCAATTTAATGGAGAAATATACTCGAGGACTTTAAAAACGCCTCACCTGAAAGAAATTGAAATGCTGCATTTGTTTTATTATAAGCTTAAATGAAACTCATGATAAATAACACTGTATGCATATATCAAATGCCAGAGATAATTATCAGTACAATTTTAAAATCTAAAATGCTTAAATACACGCGACAAAGACCAAAGGGTGTTTTAAAATGTGGGATTTTCACCAAAACGGTTATAATGCACCGCCTGAATGCTTGTCGGAGTATAGCGTGGTTCCCGTCTTCCCCTACATTTCAACAATTACTGAATTGAAGAGAGGTAAACAAACGCTCATGGAATGCAATAATGACATTTTAAACATGGCATCAAACTTCGAAACCGACAGAAATAAAATTACTCAAACAGTATTTTACGACTCACAATGGTCTACTCTAGAACTGCGTATAGTTAAAAGGTGAATTTTAAAGTCCATTAAGCATGCACTCAGTGACGTTAACGTCATTCACTACGCTGATAAAAAGACATTTGGTACTGGTATCAAAGTATCCATTGATGCTTAGGAAGTAAATCTGTAAGATGTTTGTATCGAATACTGGTCATGTAAAGTGCAAAATGTCAGATCACGTTGGTTTCCAGAAAATCACTTTATGAGATCCCAGTTTGTGTGATCCCGTTTTCGATAAAAGCTGTCTGACAGCACATAAAGTCATTGCGGCTTTAATTTTGTGTTTTTGCTGTAGGATATCTTTCAGTGCATAGCTGGAATCGACGTCAGGGACTGTAACATGAAGGAGTTGTAAATAAAATGATGGGACAATGACATTGACCCATTAAATGCAAAGGTTGTCATGCATGACATACGTTCTTGCCATATCTTCAATTTGATTAGTTTTACTTTTTTCTGATAAAACCTTACCATATTTACTAACTTGAAATAAAAAATTTCCAAAGTATATCACATTTTGGGGTGAGGCGTTTTTAAAGTCCTCGAGTATATGAAAAAACAAAATCCCTAAAATTTAGCTGATCTAGAACTATGGTTAAGGTAAATGGATTTACTTTCAAAGAATCAACTATGCCATTTCCAGTCTTGCCCTCCATCTTAATGGGGGTCAAATGTTAATTGAAAGAATGTGCTGCCCTAGGAGCAGATTTTTTCCTTTACAAATAGATCCTGGAAGGGCTACATTACCCAAGGAAGCAAACAGGAAGTCACAGAAGTTGTTCCCCTATGTACAAATGGCATTGGTATTACTTCTAGTTAAAATGTTGTTATATTCATGTTTATATCAACTACTTCTAGTTTATATGTATGTACACTTTAGTCACAGAATTCTTGTATAACACCTTAATATTTATGTCATCAAATATATGTACCTGTATTGCTACACCAACTGGAGAGGACAAATATAGGCAGTGCCTACGTCCAATCCATTGGCTCATGTATGTACTTTTATATATATGTTGCCATGAAATTGTGAATAAATAAATAAATGTACAAATGGCAGAGAATGATAGTGGTGTACTCATATTCAATGCATTTGAACCGAAACAACAAAACCAACAGAGTAGCATGTGTGCCCAGCAAAGACTCAGATCAGCATCTGCCCAGTCTGATCAGTCTTACCTGTTGGCATGGAGCTAGCATAGACCCTTAGCTACCCTTTAAGTACACAGTGAAGACTTTGATCAGACTGGGCGGCTTTCCAGGCTGATCTGAGTCTTCACTGGGTCACATGCCACTTTGTTGGTTTTGTCATTTCGCGGCTCAATTGTGGATTCTTCATCTAAATTAGCATGTCATATTTTGCTAGGGATTCTATATACATTGTTGAAAAACTACACATACATGTACTATGATCAGTATGATTTTGCCCACAGTTTGCTCAGACATTTTGTCATAATATTATGGTAAATATATAGTGTACATTTTCAGTTTACCTTTAATGAATGGCTGAATTATGAAATCACAGTAGATACTGACCAGGATGTCTTAACTGATATGGAGAGGTAATTACTTTTAAATTGTTTCACTGTTCTATTGAATATTTAGAATTAACCAATTGTAGAACACACTTATTCAAAGACAGTGGTACAAACCTCACAATTTAGAAGTATTTCATGTAGGCCTCTCTGTATTACAATAAAGCATACAGTAAAAAGAATAGAGTTCAGAGCCCAGTTGTTCGAAGCATTGTTAGTGTTATGAAATCATAAGTCAAGGATTTTTTAAGTCTTTTAGTATCCATAAAATCAACTGTGCTGATAATTGTTGCTGAAAAATAAGTTGCTTTTTCATTGCGAAACCACCTTACATTTTTGACAAAAATTGGCAGTGTTTTTGTGTACAGTATATTTAAAAAATGTGGCATTAAAGGAGGATATGGGGAAAGAGTGAGAAAGAGAAAGCTTTCATTATTTCGTTTATCAATGATATACTTATAATTTGCAGTTTAATATAGTATTGAACAAATGTTTAATTGCAAAAATTATTGGATTCATATACTTTGGTGAATGTCATTATATGTTAAGTTGGCATATCAGTAATTACTATTATTGTATGAGTGGGCAGAGGCGATTCATGAGATCAAAATTGAATATGGCAAACTATCACTAAATCAGTGAGCAATCAATAAATTGTTTTCAGATTTACTATTTGATTTACATTGATTATTGATAGGTATAAGTACTACACATGGGCAATTTATCAACATTTCCTACCAATGGCTGTAGAGCATGGAGGCTTTGCAGGTGATTTCAAGCTGGCTGCATCAGAGGTCTTACAAGTTCTAGTGACCAGTGACAGTCGGTAGGTCTTTTACCATTGATACAGTTTGTTGAGATAGTCAGATGGACGTTTGACTCAAGAGCCAGAGTCCCAGTTTAGGTACCCGGTCCGGCCACTTACTTTTGTTTCCCCTTCCACTGATCCAAGAAGGGCAGTTGTCAGTTACTGGTGCAAGTATGTGCATTTTGTACTGGTTAACTGCTTAGGAGGTCTAAACCTGCTCAGAAATAGTGTGGTTAGGTTAACTGACAGTCCTGACATGACCATAGCTGTTCACAATGGATGTAAAGTAATAACACAGCAACAACAGTTGTTGAGTCCGATACAGTACCCTAATACCAGCCTGGTAAATGTGCATTCCATTCCAACTTGGAAATTAAAAATTAATAACCCAAATATAACTGCTATGTGATTCACATATATATAAAAAGCATATTTGTGCATGATTCCTACTTTGACGTAAAGAATTTTTGGTGGATTTACCAGTAAAATTCTTGGAAGTGGCCAAACCAAAACTTCAGTTTGGCCACTTTCAGGGGTTTTGTGAGAATTCACCAATGCTGAAATTGTGTACTATTAACTTTACATACTTAGGAGTTGAATTTTATTTAGCTAAATATTTGCAGACGCTTGAATATTTAATGTTCACGTGGGCTTTGAACTGCACATTTACCAGGCATGTAATTTTAGGTATTGATACACTTTAATAGTCTCTGATTTCTTAACTGGACTTTGATAAGTGCATAGGCCCTATGACAATCTTTTATACAAAACTGATGGGTGAATTGCAAAATATAGTGCAGAACTTGGTCAGACTGCTTCTCTTAGAAGAGTCTGATTTTGGTTTTCTCACAATATGACAGTATTATTGTGAGAGCATACAAAATGAAACTTTCTGCATTGTAACCTGCATTGTAACCTGCCCATCGAAGACTTTGTACCACATTTCATATTTTGCGTAATCATCTTAAATACTAGTACATCCGCATGAATTACTGAAATGGTCCTAAAAGTTGGTCAACTTCATGATTTTACTATCTGATGATGTGTCAAAAATTGACTGAAGTTAATACAGTCTGATTTGTTCAGATACTCTTGTCCCAGTAGTTAGTGTCCTTGTATTTGTTTGTTTTATCAGATGTCGAGAGATACAGCTGTCTTGTCAGAAATGTGGTCAGAAAAGACCAACTGGATCTTCAGGCAGAAATCAGCTGATTAGTTTACTGCAGGTACTATATTTACCCTAAATATTCACTATTTTATTGATTGTGTCATAAATTTATTTAGATATTTAACTCCTTTAACTTGTAATAATTTACCAATAAATCTTAAGAAACATTATGTAACTGATGTCCAACAGGCTGTTGGCTTTCTGAATTGGGTTTGAGACTAGCTAGTGGTGGGAAACAGCCATAAATGGGGTTCCATTGCACACTGCCTTTCCTGATCACCCTCCCATCAGCCTGATATGACTGAAATACTATTTAGGTATTTTTAGATAGGTTTAAGTTCCCAAAACAATCCTGAAAATCTAGATCTGTCTTGTAAGACAGATCTTGGTTTTTTGGGAAAACCTCCATCTTTTAACCAAAGAAATACAGTATATAAGGTGCTGTGTAGTTCTGCAACATTCTTTTAGTTTTCGTATTCTATGTATTAAAGTGGTTTGTCAGGTTCATTCTGTTAGTTGCCAAGACTCACAGATGATCAACATCTCGAAACTGATTTTGTTATCCTGCAGGAACTAACTAGAATGTTCACAGATTGTGGTGATTTCAATAGAAGAGAAGGACTGCCATGGTTACCAAGCCAGCTAGTCTCATTAAGTGAAAAAGTTGCATTAGGAATTCAACAACAAGCTGTAGTGACATCTTTTTTCAGGCATGTATATGAGCTGACATCTGTGATAAGATTTTTATACCCGCCACACGTTAGTGGCGGGGTATTATGTTTTCCTGCTGGCTGTCCGTGTGTCTGTCCGTCCGTCGTACGTCCGTCCGGTCATCCGTCCATCCGTGAGCACTTCGTTTCCGTTCGATAACTTGAGTATTTATTAAAGGATTTTCCTCAAACTTGGCATATGCTTTGGTCTTGGGAATATCTCAGAGGGGATTGCTAATGGGCAAATTTCCATATCTTCTGATGGAGTTATTGCCCTTGTCGAGGTCTTAAAAATAGGTTTTGGTCTGTAGTTCTTTTCCAAAAATCTAGATCCATCTTATAAGATGGATCTAGATTTTTATACCCCGCCACACATTAGTGGCGGGGTATTATGTTTTCCTGCTGGCTGTCCATGTGTCTGTCCGTCCGTCGTACGTACGTACGTACGTCTGTCCGTCCGGTCGTCCGTCCGTCCGTGAGCACTTCGTTTCCGTTCGATAACTTGAGTATTTATTATTTTTTCATTTTCACTGGCCTTTTTGACCTAATGGATAAGAGCGCTGACTCTTAATCATTAGGTCTCACACTAATGTGTGTTTAAGCCTCAGTGGCACACTGTTCTGCTCATGGAAGGTCAGGTGGTTTTGCTCTTTAAGCTCTGTTTTTGCTCACCACTGCTTAACAATTGGGACGGCATTAATGAAATATTCATGTACTTGAAAGGGCCATAAAGCTCATAAAAAAATCTATTTTCCCCTGAAACCATGTCTTGTGGGGGCTCATGTTACTCTGTGAATTGTCTCCCTAAGATGTTTCCAACATGTTCCTATGACAGGTTAAAAGAAATGGAAAGTACCATAAAATTCTAAAAATTCGGACACCTAAAATAATTACCATAATTGTCCCAAAATGGAACAATTTGGTTTTACAATGCAGTTATGTATTCAAAAGATGCAGATGTAATGGCAAACAGTACTTACCCTGATCAGACTGCTCCTTGTAGGAGCAGTCTGATCTGGGTATGCACTGTTTTTTCTAACGTATCTCTCCAATTATATGCCTATCGAAGACGGGTCGTATTATGTCATGGTCGACATGATCCGTCCGTCCTTCCATCTCTCTGTCCGTCCATTAACTTTTCATGTCCATTCGTTATCTCCTTAAGCCCTTGAAAGATTTTTTTTGAAACTTGGGTCAAAAGTTCACCTCATCGAGGAGACGTGCAGAGTTCATATTTCAACAATGTTTGACAAAGGTCAAGGTCACACTTAGAGGTCAAAGATCAAGGGAAACATTTCAAGTCTGCTCCATATCTCGAAAACTGTTTAAGATTTCCTCATGAAAGTTTGTACAAATATAAAGCACCATCAGACAATGTGCAGAAAAAAAGAACCTTAACCCTACTTTCAGTTTTGATGGAGTTATGTCCCTTTGTATTTTTCGCATGGTAATATCATATAAGCTTCGTGTCCACTCCATATCTCGAAAACCGTTCAAGATTTCTTCATGAAGTTTGTACAAATATTAGATGATACACAGAGAAAAAGAACCATAACCCTACTTTTAGTTCTGATGGAATTGTGCCCCTTTGTAACTTTTGTCTAGGAATTTCATATTAGCTTTGTGTGTTTTGTAGTTTCATATCTGCCTTATTATTGAAGATTTTAAGCTACTAATAAAGCTCTGTTATCTCTTGTTTTTTTTTTTCAACTTTTAGCCCCGACGGGGGTATATTGCCCCGCTCAGTGGAGCTCTTGTATTGTGAATTTTTACAGTAGTTTGCCTAAATTAGGCTTGTTTAGAGCTCAGAAATTAGCTTATCAGCTCTAAAGTCTTGAACTTATTTCTGTAACATATATATTAGTTGTTTGAAAAATCTTTCTTTGCAGGATATCATTATGTCTGCCAGCCCATCTGTTATTTTCTGATCAACTTCATTCTGAAGAGGGAATAAATATGGCAGAAATTGCTGAATTTATCTATGCATTTATGGTATGCTTTTTTGAATTTATTATCAAGATTGTAAATTGATATGACAAAGAGGATGATGCTTGCAGAAAGACACAGTTTTCAATTCTGTATTCAAAGCTTTGGATGAATGCTTGAGTTACTTTTAAGTAACAGATAGATCAGCTTTACCTTGCAGTACGTGTTTAAACTGAAGCAGACCCAGTGCACAAGATAAGTTAAATATTTTGTTTAAACAACATTTGAGCTGAGACACGACAAAACCAACAATGTGGTTGTGCGCCCAGTGCAGACTCAGATCAGCCTCGGCATTTTCCTAGTCTCATCAGACTCTTCACTAAGCGCTTTAAGAGTAGCTAAGAGTCTAAGCTACTTCCATCAGGACAGGAAAGACTCTGATCAGACTGGGCGGATGCCCAGGCTGATCTGAGTCTGGGCTGGGCACACAACCACTTTGTGGTTTTCTTGTGTCGCGGCTCATTTGTTTTGAGAAACTGTCTCATACAAGTAGACAGAATGATAATCAGGATTTGGTCGGAAGCTAAAGGCTGTAAAGACCTGTTTACCGTCAGTGAAATATTTGATAATTCAGAGATGATAACTCTACAATTGATTTTACTTATAAAAAAATGTTATGACCATCATTAGAACCACCTAGGTATAGCAGTTGTTATGAAGGGCATAAAATATGTTCGAAGGAGAAAAATTAAGAATCAGAATTTTTAGCTCGCCTGAACAAAGTTCAGGAAGAGCTATTGCACTACCCCCGGCGTCAGCGTTAGCAGCAGCGTTGGCGTTGGTGTTGGCGGTGGCGGCGTTAGCAAAATGTTTAAGTTTTACGTTAAAGTTTTTTATGTGATGGGCAAGGCACTGTCAGGCGAGCTATCCTGTCCCTGTGACAGGTCTTGTTATTAAAGATACTCCAGTTTCCTGGAATTTAGAGGCCTGAACATGTATACTGATACTGAGAGTTTGTAATTACTTTGAAGTGTAAAGACATGTTTTCTATAACTTTTACCCAACAGTGTAGTTCCCTGTGTTTTGTCTGTTTAGGTGGAATATCTAGCAGAAGGATTATATTTACCTTTAAGTTTGACATCATTTATTCTGCAGGTAAGAAGCATTAACATTTATTAGCCCATAAGGCACCAGAAAAGCAAGACAAAATTTACTTCTGAAAAATTTATTGTGCAAAAAAGCGAATGCAATTCTGAGATTTTGCTTGTTAGGAATCTATTGGCATGTGAATCTTAGCATGAATTGTAAAATGACTTCCACCAAGCAGACACAAAATACTGAAACATTGTGATAACATTAATGCTACAACATTTGGGTCAAGTCTGGCAATTACGGGCAGGGGGTAGATTCAAACATACGATTGCAAACAGTGAAAATCCAGATGAAATGGCTCATAATGAACTATCTCATCAGGATTTTTACTCTTTGCTCAGTTGATTTTGTTTTAATTCAAAACAACTGACATATAAAGGCAACATTGTCACTGTCCGAATTTACCTGCTGTCCGAATTTACCTGACTTGACCCTACTGTTTGCCCACAAGGTACTTTGTTACAAAATCTATCATACACGAATTATTTTGAGATAAGCAATTTGCAAAACTAGGAAAACAGTAAAATAAAATAAATACATTTTTAGACTGATACACCATAATACTTTCGGTAAATATTCAGAGTAGTTTAGCCTTCATTCCCAATGCTGGGTCCTCAGGTTTGTAAATTATCAAATATTAGTTTTGAGGCAATTTTTAGGTTATTGTATTTAGTATAGGTTGACCTTACAGAATATAAGTATTGTTCATGGGTGTGCAGATAAAATATCAATTACAAGGGTCACGGTTCGGCATTATGAGGCTTGCTGAGTGATGCCGAACAGTGATCCATAGTGACAGAATTTTTATCAACACCTCATGCCTATGATAAATACTTTTTCATGCATACCTTTTGATTTACGACATTCGATTTTAAATGTAGAACTACATGAGATGTGTAATATTAGCATTTGAGACATTTCTATTTCATTTTGAAAGAAACCTGTGTCATCAGTAAATGAACAAAGTACGGTTCTTAGCGTTACATCTTGTGTTGCATAAGCTAAAGTCATTTTGCCTTCTTGATGTCAAAAAACTAAAAGACCAAAACAAGGCATCACTTGATGGCAGAAATATGTGACGACCTACATAACCAATGCACCGACTTTCTACACATGATATTCACATGAATTTCTGCTAGTTCA
This sequence comes from Ctena decussata, assembly GCA_963989385.1. NCBI lineage: Eukaryota > Metazoa > Mollusca > Bivalvia > Lucinida > Lucinidae > Ctena > Ctena decussata. The sequence continues at coordinate 75,167,272 of OZ022503.1, read as the reverse complement.
GGATGAGAATACATAGGTGAGATAGGTCTAGTTGGTACAGGTGAAACTAGTGGATATTATTATCTGCTGTGCAAGACAGCCCCGGATCCAGGGGGTGGGCTTTGGGGCTTAAGCCCCGCCATCTGGGCCCCTGTGCTATGTATAATATGAAGGCCTCCAGATAGTAAGCAGTTTCTGATGCCAGTTTGAGATAACTTATCCATGTGGTTAGATTAAAATATATGTTGTGACATCTCATTAGAATCGCCTCGGTGAGGCGATTCTAATGATATATCACAACATATATTTCAAAACAAAAAAAGGACATTATCAAAAAATTTCATTAAATTGACCCCTAATGATGTCATATATTTTCAAGCCGCCCTTTGCCCTCCACACACACCGACATTCATCTCGGAACCTCTCAGCCCCACCAGTTATCCAGAGCCCCACCAGTACGTGGTGATCTGGATCCGGGCTGCAAGAATTGTAATATATTTACAGGGGTTAAGACTGTCAAGCTCAGAGGACCGCTTCTTCAGGCACCTGGATTCTCTTTGTGAAGGTTGTCCTGCATTAACTCTGTCACTTTTGGTAAGTTATTATGAAAACAAGGTTTAGTATGCCTGTCACTTTTGGTAAGTTATTATGAAAACAAGGTTTAGTATGCCTGTCATTTTTGGTAAGTTATTATGAAAACAAGGTTTAGTATGCCTGTCACTTTTGGTAAGTTATTATGAAAACAAGGTTTAGTATGCCTGTCATTTTTGGTAAGTTATTATGAAAACAAGGTTTAGTATGCCTGTCACTTTTGGTTAGTTATTCTGAAAATAAGGTTTAGTATGTGTGTGATCACTAAAATCTGTTGAAGTAAATTTTATTGAAATGCTTGACACACTGCTTTGGCCACTGAGCTGTAGATAAACAGAAAATTTAAAAATAGTTCTGGGATATTCTTGTCTTATTTCTCGATAAAATATACGGTGTGACCCCACAATAGAACTACATTGAGGCTGCTGTAATGAGGGTTTACAATATAATTATAATTTTTTGGAGTATGAACAAAAATCTTTATTATTGAGTCCATCACTAATGAGTGCAGGTCATAAACAAAGCAGTCTAACTGATGTCTAATTGTGGCTGACAAGGCCACTGGCTTCACATTTTGTGATAACAGTATTTAGGTTTTTGTCTGAATGCAATGCCTTATTCCACTCTATTTAAATATTTCAGTCTATGGCCTTCTTCACTACAATGGAACTACAGTGTTAATGGCATGTTAAGGTAGACGAATACTGAATAGAAATATTGGCGGGGCATTCAAACCATTATACCGTCTAAATAACCCAAAGAGCTATAAAACATTTGGGTAAGAAAAAAACAATTTTCACCGTTTTGTTTTCCTAAAAAACAATATTTTGTATTTCTACATACTTTTTTTTACACATTTTCCATTAAAATTCATATCTCTAGCACATGAATGCACTTTCATTTCAGCAAATCATATAATCTGTAATATAGGATATTTGAAACAAACTGATAACAAAAAATTGCAGTTTTCTTGTTAATAAGTATATTTTTACATTCTTTGAAAAAATGCAAGAAAATTGAATTTCATGAAAAACGTCATGAAAAATATCATCAATCGATGGGGCATGCTTATGCATATTATTTTAGTAAAACTTACATCGTATGTTAAAGAATAAAACAAAAAAAAAAACATTTCACCGTTTGGTTTCCTAGAAAAACAATGTTTAAGTTCAAAATATCCCCAAAACAGACTGCCCAAATTCTGCATCTGCTGCAAGCACAGCCGGTCCTTGCCCTATTATTTATTTTCCTGTTATTCGGTTCTACCACAGAGTAATGTCAACAAAAATGTGCAGATGGAATGGAAACTGTGAAGATCTTGATCATTCTGGTTCCTAAGGAACAGTCTGATCTCAGTGTCCACTGTTTGTACAGACCTATGTGCCCGAAAACTTAGGATCTTTACGGTAGATATTGTAAGTGTATATTATAACTGTATATACTCCACAGTTAGTCGATTTGATGATGAACAATAACTCTGTTTGTTTTTTAAACAAGCAAGAACAGAGTTCTTCCGGGATCGTCCACCTTAACAGCCATTTCGCTGGACAGTTTGTCTAGAGTAATTGCTGCTAACATGCATTCTCTCTCAAGTTCCATTTTACTCAAGAAGGCCTTAGGTCGTAGTATTTCAGTAGAGTGGAATAAGACACTGCTTTACTTCTTTCCCTAATGTGAAACGTTTAGCATTTCTGAATGTGTATGTAGATACAGCTCACATGAAAAAAGTAGTACCACGGGGCTCAGAGTACCAATGAGCTGCAACACAATAAAATTAAGAAAGTGGCATGTGCGCTGTGCAAAGCCGCAGATCAGCTAGGCATCCCCGCAGACTGATCAGAGTCTTAGCTGTGTGCTTAAAGGGTTGCTAAGGGTCTAAGCTACATCCATGCCAACAGCAAAGACTCTGATCAGACTGGGCGGATGCCCAGGCTGATCTGAGTCTTTGCTGGTGCAGCTGCCACTTTGTTGATTTTGTCGTGTCACGGTTCATTTATTTCCATGTCAGTCATCTCCTTTGGAGGTGTATCCAGACACCTTAATTCTCCCATTATGAACCACAGTTTCTCTTTCCAGGTTCACCATAAGCAGCTGAACCATGTTCTTAAAAATGACTTGAGCCTTATTAGGACATCATCTATTCAGACAGCGATAGATTGCTGCAGGTAAATGTTTACCTCTTACTAGTCTTAGGAGTAGCTCTGATGATGGAATAACAGTCTCCACTTTACCCTGTTCTTAGGGTGAATGGGTGAATTTTCAGGGGTAGCAACTCCAACTTTCTCCAATTTTGCCTCCCTTTTCAGTTGGGGTCCATGCTTAAAAGAAAGAAAAAAATTGCTCCTAAAGGAATATTTTTTCCTGAATGAATAACCCCTTTTGGAGGGCTACATCATCCACAAAGCAAATAGAGGTCACTAAAGTTGTTCTCCATTGTAAATAGTGCAGCAAAACATGTCATTGTCCCCATACACCTTAAATGCTTTCTGAAAAAATGCTGTCTTATCTCTTCTTCTGTCTGCCTCACTTTGCAAGTAAGTAGAGCAGTGTAAATGAGAGCTAACAAATGAACACTGCGTCTGATTTTTTTTTCAAGAAAGAAACACAAGTGTCTTCACATGCCTGGTAAAGACCCAATGCCATTATCATCAAGAAATTAAAAACTCATGCTTCTATAAATAGATAACAAAATACAATCAACTTGCGATATATCAGTGTCAGAGTTCATCTGAAATTACTTATATTTCAAAGTAAATTTTCCTGGTCCCAGAAAGTTTACTTAGATGTATCTTAGTTTGAAATATCCAGGGTTTAAATGTAAAGAAAAATAGGAAATGTGTCTGAACTATATTCTTGCTATAGTAGGGTACTTTGAGATAACAGTGTTTTAGATAATGAGATACAACTGTATAATAGAGCTACTCAACACTTACTATGTAAAGTATATTTGTGCACAATTTGTGCTTTGAAGTAAAAGATCCAGTGGAGTTATCACATGACTCCTGAAAATGGCCAAACCAAAAGTTTTGGTTTGGCCACTTTCAGGAGTCTTGTGATCACTCCACTGATTAATCTTTTACAAAGCTGAAATTTTGCACTATTATGATCTACTTACATATAAGTCAAAAAGCATTGGCAGGGTTGCGACGGTCAGAGAAAAACATTTGGAAAATGATTTTTTTTCAGGGTTAGGGAAAAGTCAGGGAATTTTATGACTAGTCAGGGAAATTTGGAAAGAACTTGAAAAGTCAGGGAATTTGAAAATAAGTGGGTATGGCAGTCTTCAGAAAATGTACTTATTCTGTTTAAGAGGAGCAAGATGTACTCCTTGAAGAGTTAGTCCAGACACATCTCCCTCCTCTTTGGGGACTATTCTTTAAGGAAAGAATTTGCTCCCTGGGTTAAACCTCAATTAATTTGCATGTGATACAAATAGCACTTAAAGGAAATTGTAAGAACAATTTTTGGTTCGGAAAAGGATATTGAAAACTATCAGGGAAAAGTCAGGAAATTTTAGAAGAGGAAGATGAGGGGCAACCCTGATTGATCTGAATTTGGCTGTCCATTTGTAGAAGCTTTAATTTTTTGCATTTCCAAGTGGGAATAGAATTTTGCATGCTTCATGGGAAAGTGCGTGGCCTAACCCTATTGCACTCAGAATGGCCAAAAACTCTATGGAGTTTTGGCTGCCCTGAGTGCAGTAGGGCTAAGACGTGTAGTTAGAGATTTCTAAAAGGGAACTACACATGCTCTAACCAGACTATATGAGCCACGACACGAGAAAACCAACAATGTGGTTGTGCGCCCAGCGCAGACTCAGATCAGCCTGGGCATCCACCCAGTCTGATCAGAGTCTTCGCTGTTCACATGGAGGTAGCTTAGACCCTTAGCTACCCTTTGAGCACTTAACAATGAGTCTGACCAAACTTGGCAGATGCCCAGGCTGATCTGAGTCTGCGCTGGGCCCACAACCACATTGTTGGTTTTGTCGTGTTGCGGCTCATATATAGGCTGGTCACATTTTCTGAAAGGTGAATGGATACACTTTCAGGGGAAGTAACTCTGCCATTTTCATATTTGCTTCTTCTCATTGGGGCCGACTTTCTTCCCTTGGAGCAGATTCTTTAAGAGTGGACCTTATTTTGGAAGGGTTCATTGTTTAGTGAAGCAAACAGGAAGTAAAAAAAAAATTATTTCCCATAGTAGAAATGTGTGAAAAAAATATGGAAGTGTACCTATACTCCTAAAGCCAAGTTTTTCCACACCATTACTAATATTATGTTCTCAAGGATAACATGAAACATTTTCTGGTTTTGACAGGCAAGATTTGGTTCCTGCAGCTGATCTTGAAATAGATTACTGGTTATATGCTGCTGTTATGTTTTCCTGGGCAGTTCATAGTCGGTGAGTAGAATTATCATCAAATACTGTACACTTATAATAAATGTCCCCTCTGTAATGAAGTCCTCTGTCATTTTTTTGAAAATAAGTGTATGTTTACAATTGCAGAAAGGTAGGCCTAAATCCTCAAATTCTGTAGTTTCATTTTAGCTGAACTTTGCATTCCTTAGGAGGAATGTATAGCTTGTCTTCTTTGAGGACCAAATGGAATATGGCAGGATTTCTCATTACGTAGCTTATTATATTGTACATCAGATCTGGTATTATTCACAAGAGTTTTATTTTCACTAACGTTTGCATTTGATTGGCTGTGGAAATAAACCCACTTTGGAATATTGAATGATGGTAATAAAGCTACAACTTGTATACTGACAACCACTGAGCATACACACAACATTTAAGCAACAGCATTCTACCACTGTTGATGCATTTTCATATACCGTTTTTCTTTTATTATAAGATAGAGAATTTTCTCTTCCAAAACAATCCCAAAAATCTAGATCCATCTTATAAATCTAGATCCATCTTATTATCTTATAAGATGGATCTAGATCTTTGGGATTGTTTTGGAAGAGAAAAATCCATTTTATAGCTGAATTACACAAGACTGATTTATGTATTTGCAGTTGTATTGGAGAAAGAAAGCCATATCTTAAATAGAGGATCTTACATGAGTGCTCATTTATTATTGAATTTATTAAACGAGTTGGGGAAAATGATAAGATGCGAGGCTGTGCCGAGCATCTTATCGTTTTTCCCCAACGAGTTTAATAAATTCAATAATACATGAGCACGAATGCAAGATTCTATTTATCATATGACACTAAAATAGTGTTTATTAGCAATATTTGCAAAAAAAACGTCTCGATTTCGCCATTAGAAAACACGACGTTTTATGGACATCAACGCATAACGTTACGATGTAATTTGCATATTTAATCCACTAGTGGATTATCGTTTTTAATGCATGGCTTTATTACACTCTCAGATGCAACGTCATATGATAAAGCCACATAAGTATGGCATTTGAACATCATATCAATGTCACAAATTCTAGAAGATGCGAATAAATATTTTTGAAGATTGGAAGTATACATTAGACATGCTACAAAAGGTTTCACCTAGAAATTTTAAAAATGGTTAATGGTAAATGCATGCACTTTTAGGTGAGGTGACTCTTTTTATTCTTGCCTCCCTTCTCACTGGAGACCCGATAGCTCAGTGGGTTAAGCGCTGGCCTACTGATCTAGCGGTCGCGGGTTCGAGCCCCGCTGGAGGCGGAGTTCTTTCCATCGTAAACGGGGTTCCATTGCACACAGCCTTTCATTATCACAAGCCCATCGTCCTGATATGACTGAAATACTGTTGAAAAGGACGTAAAATCGCAAGTCATCCATCCATCCATCTCACTGGAGGTTTTCTCTTAAAGGATTCAGGAAAGAATTTGCTCCTAGGGGAGCAAATTCTTTCCTTTAAGAGAAGACCCCATTTTTCAGGGCTTGGTCATTCAAGGAAGCAGACAGGGAGTCACAAAAGTTGTCCTAAAACGGCAGAAAAACATGAAGGTCTAGGCATATGCCTCAAAACTTGTGACTCATAATTGGTGAACTGGCTTGAATTGTAGTAATCATAAGTAGAACATCAGTGTGCACAGACTTTTGCACCAGCGTAAACTTTGTTATATATTTCAGTTTCATGTCTGATGTATTATCTAGTTTGCCTGTCACAAGAAATACAGAAAAAGTAAGGACCATTTATGTATACATACCATTATATTAGGGTCCAGTCTGGTAATTTCGTACAGCGGGTAAATTCGGACATACCATTGCAAACAATGAAAATCCAGATGAGACGGCTCATAATGAGCCGTCTCATCAGGATTTTCACTGCGTGCCCAGTTAATTTTGTTTAAATTTAAAAAATGACATATAAAGAAAACAATGTCATTGTCCGAATTTACCTGCTGTCCGAATTTACCTGACTTGACCCTATAAGTAAACTGGCTGGCATAAGCTGATACGAGTTTTATAGCCCTTTCAAGAATATTTCACCTTTTTTGAGGTGATTAAGCAGAATGGCAAAAAAGGAGCTTAAGCAAAGGGTGGCAAAAAAGGAGCTTACAGAAACAAAACACCAGAACTTAGGTATGCAGAACTTCACTTTCACCTTTGTTGAGGTGATTGTTGAGCAAAGAGTGGCAAAAAAGAGCTTGCAGAAAAAAACACGCCAAAACTTTTGTATGCAAAATTTGGCTTTCTAAATATGCGTTGACTAAGGCTCAAATGGGCCTAAGTTGTTTTATTTTTATTGGGAGTGGTGGAAAGTGTGTACGATCCCATAGACGCAGAACATAAATATACAGAAAAATCATGGAGTAAATTGGAGCAATACTTTGATCATAGCAGTAGCTTTTGTATGGCTGTATTTCCTTTCACTCACTAATTTTTGTCTCGCTTTTGACTAGCAGAAGCAAGAAATATGGAATACTTTTCTGGTGTTGGCAGTATAAACTGAGTCACATTTTCCCGTTAGCTTTGTTTTGTGACAATGAACAGACAATGAACAGGCAGGAGAGACACCGCATAGACAGAATTCTTGTTATAAGGTAATTTTTCCATAGCATTTGTGTTGTAAGAACTTTTTCTGTGTACCTCTTACAGCGTCGTGTTGTTCTTACATAGCTGCTGCTAAGTCAACTACACACACTAGTGTGAAAAGAAAGTAGAATTCAGTATTGGCAGCAGTCAAAAAATGCAAGTAGATGCAGAAAAGCAAACCGTGCATACCCTGATCAGACTGCAGTCTGATGTTGGTCTGTACTGTTTGCTTGTGTCCTTATATTTGAGCCGCGACACGACAAAACCAACAATGTGGTTGTGCGCCCAAGGAAGACTCGGATCAGCATCCGCTTAGTTTCATCAGACTCTTTGATAAGTGATCAAAAGGTAGCTTAGGGTCTAAGCTACCTTCATGCGGACAGCGAAGACTCTGATCAGACTGGGCGGATGCCCAGGCTGATCTGAGTCTGCGCTGGGCGCACAACCACATTGTTGGTTTTTTCGTGTCGCGCTCATTTGGTATTGTTTGTCATTGACAAGATATTTTACAGATGTTTCCTCTGTTTGCGGAATTACTACTGTTACACTGGGCAAGCTTACAGTTATCAACACCACACCAGGTTCGAAAATTACTGTAATAATGATTGAGCCACACGTCGACAAAACCAACAAGTGGCATGTGCACAAACGAAGACATCAGATCAGCCTAGGCATTTACCCAGTCAGATCAGAGTCTTGGCTGTGCACATAAAGGGTAGCTAAGGGTCTAAGGTAGCTCCATGCAGACAGCAAAGACTCGGATCAGACTGGGCCGATGCCCAGGCTAATCTGAGTTTTCGCTGGGTGCACATGCCATTTTGTTGTTTTGTCGTGTCGTTGCTCATATGTATTCACACACCTTAGCCTTTGCACAATTTCTGTAATAGTATCTTCTGTCTCTGAATTGGAACAAGTCTATATGTCTAGTCAAAGCCCAGTTGTTCAAGTATTGTGTAGCTTAACAATGTTGTTAGTCATTGATATGTTGCCTTACAGTTCATGTACATGTACATATAAAATCAAATGTGTTAATATAGGTGCTGTATTCTCTATATCATTTTACTTTCTTCAATATTGAATTTATTTAACCAGTTTTATGCACTCGCCCCCACCATATTTACTGATTAAAGGGCTCTTTAGACTTACTAAACATCATTTCATAGCAAGTAAATGAGTGAGTGAACTTGGATTTAAGTCCCATCAACACATAGGTTATAGGCAGATAGGACCTCAGTTTAAAGTCTCATCTGAAAGACTGGAGAAGTACATGTAGGGCAACTAGTTTATAATTCCAAAATAGCTCAAGCTTTTTTTCTTATTTCTTCATAAAGCCGTATGTTTCCATCCCTGATTTAATCATGGATGTAAACATACGACTATATGACAAAATAGTAAAAATTATCTAAAACTCTCTTTATTTGTCAATAATAAGACAATTACATACTTTCAGAAATCTGTTATAGAAAGAATACCAAGTTTGATACAAGAACTGCTGGGCAGTAATGCTGGTACAGCTGTTTTATCTTCCTTACTTAACAGAGGCTGTGACCATTTGCCTTCAAACTGTATTGGGATATCAGTCTTGCAGTTTCGGCAGACAGCTGTAATGAGGTTTGTTTCTTTCTTTGTAGAAGCTTTGTATTTGTCTCATTTCTTTGTAATGTTGAGCGTTTAGCTGGGAAGATGATAATTTTGACATTCTGAAATTGTACATTATTACACCTCCCTGAATGAACATACTTTCTATAGAGAATAGCTGATTTTAGAATCATTGGTAATCTGTCCACTTATATAGGGGTCAGTTTAGTGTGACAGCCCTGTACTGTTTGGTCAGGCATTACAGTCCTAGCCCCAGGGCTTGCTGTAATTGCATTTTACATTTATAAGAATTTCATCTTACATCATTTGCTTCCATTTTAGATTCCAGAAATAACAATTGAGCCACGACACAACAAAACCAACAATGTGGTTGTGCACCCAATGCAGACTCAGATCAGCCTGGGCATCTGCCCAGTCTAACCAGAGTCTTTGCTATCCGCATGGAGGTAGCTTAGAACCTTAGCTACCCTTTGAGCACTTAACAAAGAGTCTGGTCAAACTGAGCAGATGACCAGGCTGATCTGAGTCTGCGCTGTACACACAACCACATTGTTGGTTTTGTCATGTCGCAGCTCAATTATAAGAAATGAAGAATTGTATTAATACTTAAAATCAGTTTTCTGTTGAAACTGCTTCATATTAGTTACAGTTAGAAACTGATACATCAGGGGCCGTATTCATAAAGCCACTTAAGTCGTTGCTATGTGGTTGCTAAGGATAAATATCTATAAAGGAGATTCTCTACAACTATGAAATTTGGTGTGGAGGAACAGTCTTTGTAAGACTGTTCTTCCAGAGCAAATTTCATAGTTGCAGGGAATCTCCTACAAAGAAATTTAGCCTTAGCAACCGTATAGCAACCACTTAAGTCGTTTTATGAATACGGCCCAAGTTGAAAGACTTCGGTGAGTTTTTGTCTTTAATTTTAGATTGATGGTACATATTTCACCAAAGACATTTGTGCAGAGATTCAGCAACAGTTTGAGTGATTTGCTGAATTTGTTTGCTGAAGTAGCCTACTCATTTGATAAATTCTCTCCTCAGCAAAGGGAAATACAAGGCATGCAAGAGGTAAGTATATTTTCGTATTACCATAAAAGTTCTAAAAAAATGGACACCAAAAGTAAGTAGCTTCAAATTAGTAATTCAACACCAGATTGATCTAAAACAAAACAGGCATGTTTTACAGTGATTCCAAAAGATACAGATGGAATGGCAAACAGTATAGAGCCTAATCAGACTGCTCCTTTACTGTTTGCTCAGACCTGTCCGTCCCAAGTATTAGAATTTTTACAGTAAATGGAACATGGATCATTCACTCATAGTAGAATGTTTGGCTCGCTTGTACGGAGCACAGGAAGAGCCATTGTTGTCATGTCGGGGTCGGCATCCGCGTCAGCATCCTCATCAGCATCCACGTCCTGATGTTTTGGGTAAAAGTTTTTTAAAGCTCCATATCTCCATAACCCCTTGATGGATTGACTTAATACTTTTACAGATGTTAGATAATGGTCTGAAGTTGTACACAATACCACACCCAATCCTCTTGGTGGCTTTAAGGTAAAGGTCAAGTACTTAGCAATTTTAGGTTAAAATTTGGGATGCTCTGGTTAAATATATCTTAAGATGTATATCCACTTAACCCATTAATGGATTTACTTTATATTTTGTCACAGACATCAGATATTGGTCTAAGTTTTATATCCTATCCAATCCCTGTCCTCTGTGACCTTGTGGTCATGGTCGTGGACTTAGAGAAACTTTATGTTAAACTTTGGAATGTTCTTGGTTATAGACTTTTAAAGTCTCATACATGTAACTCTGTGACTAATATATGGATTTAGTTTATATTTTCTCAGACGTTAGATAACGTCTCAAGACTTATACTGTATCACGCCAACCCCCTTGGTGGCTTTGAGCTCAAGGTCATGGACTTAGAAATTTTTTGTTAATCTTTTGGATGTCTTGGTTAAAGTTTTTTTTTTAAAACCCATATCTGCTTAACCTGTAGATGCATTTAGTCGATATTTTCACTGATGTTAGATAATGTTCAAAAGTTTTAAAAAATACAGAACCATGCTCTGCTGCATTCGTGACCTTGAGATCAAGGTCATGGACTTATATTAAAACTATTGGTTAAAGTTTACTAAAGACAGTTTTCACACAGTGTGAATGGATGCTTTTGATGCTGGTCTAAAGCTTTTTATCATATGACGTCGCTTCTGAGAGTGTAATAAAGCCATGCATTAAAAACGATAATCCACTAGTGGATTAAATATGCAAATTACGTCGTAACGTTATGCGTTGACGTCCATAAAAACGTTGCGTTTTCTAATGGCGAAATCGTGACGTTTTAGTGCAAAATCTGCTAATAAAATATGATTTTAGCGTCATATGATAAATAGAATCTTGCATTCGTGCTCATGTATTATTGAATTTATTAAACTTGTTGGGGAAAAACGATATGATGCTCGGCAAAGCCTCGCATCTTATCTTTTTCCCCAACTCGTTTAATAAATTCAATAATACATGAGCACTCATGTAAGATCCTCTACATACGGTATAAGCCTATTTCCTGCAGTGACCTTTAGACGAGTACATCAAGAAGATGGCTTCACAGCAGATTAGCCCGGCCGATTCTCATAGAAAACTGCATTTTGTGGTACAAGCATGAAATTTGGCATGATTGCTGAGGGGGACTATCTAAGTCATTTTAGATAGGGCGGCATCTCATAAAAAATCTACTTCCGGTTAAATCCAAGATGGCGGATCTGATATAAAAATACTCCAGTTAGATCGACCTACACTAATGTATTTCAAAAGTCTGTGGTCTAAATCAATCAAACAACAATGTTGGAATGACATGAATGATGAGGGGGACTTTCTCAATCATTTTAGATAGGGCGGCATCTAGGAAAAAAAATCTGTTTCCGGTTAAATCCAAGATGGCGGATCTGATATTAAAATACTCCAGTTAGATCGACCTACACCAGTGTTTTTCATAAGAATGTAGTCTAAATCAATCAAACAACAATGTTTGAATGCCATGATTGCTGAGGGGGACTATCTCAATCATTTCTGATAGGGCGGCATCTTGAAAAAAAATCTGCTTCCGGTTTGATCCAAGATGGCGGATCTGATGTTAAAATACTCCAGTAAGATCAACCTACCCTAATGTGTTTCAAAAGTCTGTAGTCTATATTCAGTCAAACAACAACGTTTGGATGCCATGATTGCTAAGGCGGACTGTCTCAATCGTTTAAGATAGGGCGACATCTTGAAAGATCTACTTCCAGTTTAATCCAAGATGGCGGATCTGAGATGCAAAATACTCTATTATGATCGACCTACCCTAATGTATTTCATAAGTCTGTAGTCTAAATCAATCAAACAATGTTTGAATGGCATGATTGCTGAGGGGGACTATCTTAATCATTTTTAATAGGCGGCGGCATCTTGAAAAGAATCTATTTCCGGTTCAATCCAAGATGGCGGATCTGATATTAAAATACTCCAGTTAGATCGAGCTACCCAATGTATTTCAAAAGTCTGTAGTCTAAATAAATGAAAAACAATGTTTGAATGCTATGATTGCTGAGGGGTCTATTTCAATCATTTTAGTTTGGACGGCATCTTGAAGAAAATCAACTTCCGCTTTAGTCCAAGATGACGGATCTGATATGTAAAATACTGTAGTTAGATCAACCTATGTTTCATAAGCATGTATCACAAAACCACTGCTGCATGAGAACGCATTCAATTAAGGGCATTGCCCGCTTCATGCACAAAGCGCTGTACATGGCAAGGCACTGCTGAAGCACTTGCAGGCACCACGACAATACACCTTACATTTGCAGTGTTCGAGCTATTGGCATGCCGCAGATGCTTTAGGAAGTGTTGTCCAAAGAGGTTCCCACATCTGATCACTGTTTCTGAGCCAACCAAAGTCAGCTGGGCTTGGGAGCATAGGGTTTGGCCTCATGGCGTTTCTCCATACCAATGACCCTTGATATATAGCCCTGTTCGTATGCTGTAAAAAGCAGCTTCTGTAGGTGGGATAGCTTCTATTTGCCTGCCATTTTGTGCAAACAGTTGCAACCTTGCTTCATCAACCCCCATACTCCCCCCCCCCCTCCCCCCACACACACACACACACACACACCCCACCCCATGAGCTACTTGTTCTGTCGTACATTATAACTACAAATCTCTGCAAGATCGACATTAGTACATCAAAATGAGGTGCAGGGTTCATTATCATCGCAAAGGCATAGGTCTGTTAACTTTACACAAGCCATATGTAAGAGATGCAATACTGATGCTCTTTCAGGACCAAGGGCCTTTGCAATGCCTTGAACTGCTATATATCTGAAATGGTTGTCAGTTCCAAATGCGATCCAAATTTCAGGTACTTGCATTGTGCAAAAGTATGTGATAACAAGAACAACCACATCCGTGTATACCGTTTGAATTATTGTTGACTGCACCCAGAGCTAACAGCGTCATGTGAGCAAGGGGAGAGATTTGGCTTCTGACCACCTATGTTACACAGAACTTCAATTCTGAATGTCGTCACTATGTATTTTGTCTGCGTTTGAAAATTGAGCACGAGTTTAGCTGGGCTAGGAATTCAAATAATTCTGATTTGTTTTCATCATTACGTAAGAACACCTGGAAATTTCATGGGATAGAATTACGACCTTCAACCCGTCGCCGAACGCCCTTTCCTCTTTTCTCTCTTGCAGCAATCTCCAAACTGTCTGCAATATAGACATCCCAGACAACATCAATACGGTTAACGAGCTCCAGCTGCCTACAGATGTAGGGGACTAAAGATGCATATTCATCAAAAGTTTAACTTGTTCCAGGTCTTAACATGTTACTAGTAATCAGAGCTGCATCGTCAATTATCACTGCATCAACTGACGGAGCCTCTTCTGTTACCTCTGACAGAGGCTCCAAACATTTAGTAAAGAGGTCAGACTTATTTTCTAGACGGATAGAGCCATTCTGACCTAGCTAAGGTAAAAACGTTGGTTTTCATGCTTAAAGAATTCTTGAACATTTCTGCCTCGAGTCTAACAAGATAGAGAGCAATCATTCTTGAGAAGATTAAGCTTTGACTTTTCTTGTTGTGCCATTTTTGTTGTCGGGGTACGAAATGAAGAAATCAAGTTTTCCTTAATTGGATCAAATACCTTTTTTCTCGTTTGGTGAATCTCTCTTATACAAATGCTGCATACATACCTTTGACCAGTTTGTTCAACTTGTGTCACAGTTTGGACAACAGAAGCATCTGCAATAACCTTTGTATCAAGTTTGAGCAAATCTTCACTTTATTCTGTAAATGGATTGCCCAGGTCACTGAGAGTTTCTGTAAGAGACTTGACACTTTCGTGAAAACTCCGCTGCGCACTTCCTGTTTGCTCATGATGGCTGTCTCTGATATCTGATTTAAGTAGATACAGAGCCTCGAAATCTTGACATAAACGAGACTTTTCTTGGCTAGCCACCATCCAGCGTTGCAGAGCTCCTGGATTTTCTGTAAGGCCAACTGCACCCCCATCTGATTTGGCCGAAGCATTATTTTGCTCATGAGCATGGTCTATTGCAAGTGCTGAAAATTTGTTAAATGTCTTGTGACCCACCAACTGACCTTCTCGAAACTTAGCTTCTGTACCAGGAGTTAGAACAGATAACAGTCTCATATCTCTTAAATGCACCGGAAGCCATCTAGCATACTTGATATGATTCAGAGCGAAAAACATAGGGATAGGTTTTGCCAGTGAAGCCAAGTACAGAGTAAAGTCGCCCTCCCATACTAATCTGACAAAAGTGAGTTTGTTCAACTCAAGTACCAGAACTGAAAATCGGAGCTTTTCGATTAACCGATTGACATTTTGTCACACCAAATTTCAAAGTCATAGAAAATCGTCGTCCAGACACTCTAGTGTGTATTCGTTTTATGCAGCTCGGAGAAGGATGTACAAGGCTCATACAGTGACTTGGTGTGCACGGTGTTATTTTTTTTTACATGAGTTGCTTTCAGAAAAGAGTCGGCAGTACCAGACAAAGCTACATCGGCTTGAGAAAGTGCATAGGTCTAACCGGAGGCTTCTAAACATTCACTAAGTACTTTGAATTCTGCCATTTCAATTATGTAATCTGCCAACAAAATGACGAATTCAAAATGTGGAAGCAGTACTGTCAATGCTGGTGACGTGTCTTTCTCGGACTCGCTACCAGCTTGAAAGGCTGACCAAGAGATATTCAAACTTCCATCAAAAATGTTATCTACCTTTCCTCGAACCTGTCTGAGCCAACATAGCTCTTTCATCAGTTCTTCCTTGCAATGCATTGCAGGGAGTATCTGGTAAAGCTGGTTCTTTAACAATAAAAACAGCAGGGGGCATATTGGAAAATGACCCTTGCAATATCAAAGGCAGACACAACATTGCTTTCCCCAGTAACCTGACTGCTTCGGAACTGAAATAGTGACATCCCTGTTCCATGAAATGAATCCTAGGATTGTGCTCTTTGTTATGAACAGCAGCTGTAGTGGAGAGACTTTTTGAAGAGCTGGAGGACAGATAATACCCTGTTCTTTGTACTGCTCCGTCAGACGTTTAGCAACACTTGTAGATTGATTGATTGATTTGATGCTTAACATCCACGGTAAACAACTATCATGGTCATGTCGGGACGGCCAGTTAACCTAACCACACTATTCCTGGGCAGGCTTAG
This sequence comes from Ctena decussata, assembly GCA_963989385.1. Taxonomy (NCBI): domain Eukaryota; kingdom Metazoa; phylum Mollusca; class Bivalvia; order Lucinida; family Lucinidae; genus Ctena; species Ctena decussata. Next base: position 75,151,361 of record OZ022503.1, on the reverse strand, counting down.
ACCTCCTAAGCGGTTAACCAGTACTAAGTGCACATACTTTCGCCAGTAACTGACAACTGCCCTTCTTGAATCAGCGGAAGGAGAAACGAGAGTATGTGGCCAGACCGGGTTTCGAACCCAGGACCTCTGACTTATGAGTCAGGTGCCCTACCGACAACACTTGTAGATATTGCTTACACCCTATCATATGACACTGGCAAACCAAGTTGAAACAATTTGTAAAGGAGATCTCGTTTTCGTACCTGACAATGTACCATGATATCAAGATAAACTATCGTAGGGGTCTCTTGATCTAGGATGATAAAGGGATTTAGAACTTTCATTGCATCAATTTATGCAGTTTAAAATGATTAGCTGACTCAAAAAAGCGCTGGCTGTAACTATGCATCTGAGGTCAGTTCTGTGCCATGTAGGAGCATATTTACAAGTGTTAGAAGAGGAACTGCTGTTTCTTGGCAGTCAGAAAAAAATGATCGTGTAAATCTTGTTGAAGTATTGAAACTGTCCTTTTTAATATGCTTTGCCAATACTGATAAACTTGGATGGAAAGAGTACATATGAGAAAGGGTACATGTAGTGAGCTTGTATGTGACGAAATTTGTACCGGAAGTGCCTTAATCGACCGGTAGTTATAAATAGTCTGTACAATTTTACCAACAAAATATCACATATAGATTTTAGAAAACATACATGGAATAAATTTGTATAAAACGACACTAGATACGCTAACATGCGTGTTTGCTAATGTAAATTTATGGAAAATTCGGTCATGGCGGCCATATTGGATTTGAACCAGAAGTAGATTATTTTGCGAGTGCCGCCCTATCTAAAATGCAATAAATCATTTTAAACAACATTTGTGCCAAGTTTCATGCTTGTACCATAAAACGCAGTATTCCTTGATTTTTTGCAATAATCAGCAGGACTAAGATGAAGCTTTTCCTAAAATGACATTTGAGCAGCGACACGAGAAAACCAACAATGTGGTTGTGCGCCCAGTGCAGACTCAGATCAGCCTGGACAACTGCCTAATTTGACCAGACTCTTCGTTAAGTGCACAAAGGGTGGCTAAGGGTCTAAGCTACTGCCATGCGGACAGCGAAGACTCTGATCAGACTGGGCGGATGCCCAGGCTGATCTGAGTCTGCGCTGGGCGCACAACCACATTGTTGATTTTGTCACGTCGCGGCTCAAATGACATTTGTGAACCGTATACTGTGCAAATAATGGTTAGAGTTGCATTATACTCATCTGCAATAGAATTACTATGCTTAATCTATCCAATATTTCTTACCTCACTGCACATGTAGATTATTTTATGTTAATACGGAACTTATCAATCATGTCCTTGAAATTCAGTTCCTTTTATATGATGGTTCAAGCATGAGCAATTACACGAGGGCTACCTGATTTTTTAAATGTCACAATAAATGGTATAATTACTAAGCATTTGTATGCATATGGCACATTGAGTGGCTGATCTAGGGTTATGTTTGATCATCCTAGTCAGCCGAACTTTGTTTAAATGTCAAGAAACAATTGATGGATGGTAATGGAAGTGCTTGGCTACCTATCTTAGGCATACATAAGGATGTGACATCTCCAGGGCCTTGGTTGTCATATTCTTCTTTATTGACTTCTAAAAATAGGGTCTCTCTCAACAGCTCTTGCTCTGACATGTATGAATCATTAATCAACGGAGCTGAATTTCTAGGAAATTAAACATTATATCAAAAAAAAAAAAAAAGCCTGAGAAATTAAACTAATTTGAGACTGTACATGAAATGAGCTATGAAATTTTTAATAAATCAGGTGTTGTGGTTTTAATTTTGGTTGAGTAGATTACTTTTAACTCTTATATTAAAGTGTAGAAAAATAGATTCTCTTTAAATTTGCGAGCCATTTTTATGGCACAAAAGTAATTGTACCTGCAATGTTACTGGAACAGGCATCTACTCATTTCTTTTCCCTGCTTTTTTTTATGCCCCCGAAGGAACTTCGGGTGGCATATTAAAATCGCACCGTCCGTCCATCCGACTGTCCGTCCGTCCGTCCGTCTGTCTGTCTGTCAGTCCGTCCATCCGTTACAAATCGTGTCTCAGCGATAACTTAAAAACTACTGAAGCAAATTTGATGAAACTTCACAGAAAGATAAAGCATAATGAGAAGGTGTGTCGCGCGCAAGACTTAGGTCCCTACGCTTAAGGTCAAGGCCACAATTGGGTCAAAGGTCAAATTGTGTCTCAAAATCGTGTCTCAGCGATAATTTTAAAACTACCGAAGCAAATTTGATGAAACTTCACAGAAAGATAAAGCACTATGAGAAGGTGTGTCGCGCGAAATACTTAGGTCCCTACGCCCAAGGTCAAGGCCACAATTGGGTCAAAGGTCAAATTGTGTCTCAAAATCGTGTCTCAGCAATAATTTTAAAACTACTGAAGCAAATTTAATGAAACTTCACAGAAAGATAGAGCATAATTAGAAGGTGTGTCACGCACAAGGCTTAAGTCCCTACACCCAAGGTCAAGGCCATAGTTGGGTCAAAAGTCTCAAAATTGGCTCTCAGAGATTACTTATAAACTACTGAAGCAAATTTAATGAAACTCCACAGAAAGATGAAACATAATGAGATGTTGTGTTTCACATCAATTTGGGTTGCCAGGTTCAAGGTCAAGGTCACAATTGGGGGTCAAAGGTCAAATCTTGCCTCTATGATAGCTAAAAACCTGCTGAAGCTAATGTCATCAAACTTCACAGAAAGGTAAACCATAATGAGAAGGTATGTTACACACAATATTTATGATCCCAAAATCCAAGGTCAAGGTCACAATCTGGGGTCAGAGGTCAAATCATGTCTCAGCAATTACTCAGAAAAGTACCAAAGCAAACTTCAAAGAAAGATAAAGCCTAATGAGATAATTTACCATGCACAAGACATAGGCTCCCATACCCAAGGTCAAGGTCATAGCCAGAGGTCAAAGGTCAAGTCATTCATCCTCAATTACCTAAAAACTTTTGAAGTAAACTTCATTAAACTTCATGAAAAGATATAAAACATGCCACAAACAAATTATGGTTCTGTTGCCCGAAGTCAGGATCATGATAAAATGGTAACGTAAAGAAAAGTAAAGTATAAGTTATGTAAGGTGTGGCATTTAGGTTCCCACACCCAATGTCTAGAACACAACACAGTTTGGTTAGTGGTTGAATTAAGTCCCCTTGAATCCTCTTAAACTTCCAAAGTGCATTTAAACATTACAGAAAAGTAAACCGAAATGAGAATGTATATCATGTGCAAGACTCGGGTTCTATGCCCAAGGTCAAGGTCACATGTAGGGCTCAAACGTCAGTTTAAGGGGCCTTCGGGGGCATTTGTTACACACTGTAACATTTCTTGTTCCTAATACAGGCAAGACAGAATAATGTAGGCTGTTAACTTCACATGGTCACACCAGTGTCTCATAAAACATTGCAGAACAACTCTTTTATTTTTCGTTGCTGTGTAAGTATGTGATAGACATTGAGTGACATTTGTAATTTTAGGTGATGTCGCATGATGAATTGATGGGATACAACAGATATTTGAAAGAGATTATAGCTTTAGCACCTACCAAAACATTAAGAAATATCTCACAGGTGAGGAAATTAGTTCGATAGTCTTCTCAACAAAATCTTTTGTGTTCTTTCCAACTACATGTATTATGGCAGAAAAGCCTGAACAAATTTTGCAGAATCAGGACAGACTATCTGTTCAGCATGTGCATTGTTTCTTGCCAATTCTGTGAGGACAATTTGATGAGTCCAGCTTAAGAGGTGGATTGATTGTTGTGAGTTTGACAGCTTTTGAGACAGTATTTCAGGCCCCGAGGTTATAAAACTTTTTCATGCTCAACTCAGCTGAGCATGAAATTTTACATGTTAATAAATAGCAAATTACTGATAAGTACAGTTGTTTTCTTGCTCAGCTGAGTTGAGTATGAAATTCTCTCTGCTTATGAATATGAAAATGCCAACATTAGTTGGCATTTTCATATTTATCAGCAGAGAAAATTTCATGCTCAGCTGAGTTGAGCATGGAAAAAGTTTTATAACCTCGAGGCCAGGCTATGTCAAATGGTTAAGACGTACATGTTAGGATACACCTCCATGTTTTCCACCATTTTTACACAGTAGGACAACTTTTGTGACTTTCTGTTTTGCCTTGCTAAGCAAAAAAAAGCCTTTTAGTGCAGAAGCCCATAGGGCAAAAACAAATTTTCGTTCCACCCCCTCCACAGAAAAGGTTTGATGGTTTTATGTTAAAGATGGATCAATGGCAAAAGTTTTTAGCCTGGGTGCCAAGTTCGAATCAGGATTCTTCATACCTAAATTCAAGATGGCGTCCAAGATGGCCGCTAAAAAGTGATTTTTTCTGATATTTCATGTAAAAGGTATTAGACTTCACTTAAATGCAATATTTTCATCATATCTTATTAAAAAGCAATTGGAAAAGTATAATAAGACTTTAGAACATCAAAATCAATTGATTTCTGGTTATTAAATCCAAAATTGTTGCTAAAAATGACATATTTTACTACAGTTTTGAAGCCCATAAGGACAAAAAAATATGTTCCACCACTTCTACCACTAAAAAGGTTTGACACACTTTTATCGAAGTTATGTACAGTATATATGGGAACTTTTCAGCATGGGTGCCAGCTTTGATTAAGGTAACAGAAAAGAAAATGTCCACTTTTGTAACCCTAGGGTACTACTCAACATTGTCGAAAAATAAGGGGGTAAGGTTAGGTTTCGCAACTTTGAGGTGTTGTGGTTGAACCTAGATATGTCATTCTATATATCAAATTAAAGGTAATGTACAGAGTTTTAATTATAATCATGCAAACATATTATTGCCAATAATAGTATGTAAACATGGTCAAAGATTTTATGATAACCCAAGGAGAAGCCATTTTTATATTAAAATCTGCAAATGTCGTATTTCATGTATTAGTGCTAGGTGAAAAAAACTGGCTTAAACCTCATAGTCAGGTGGCGGAATCGAGAAAAGTGCTCTGGAAAATGAGTTTGTGGGCACTTTTGCGGCTTGATGGGCAACCATGCTAAAAATACTTACCGATATGTCCTCGTTTTTTTTGCCGGTTGCAAAGCCTGACTGCCAATTGTGTACCAAATAAGCAAGGTCAAAGGTCATTAAGTGTAAAATCACGAAAAATTGCTTAGAAAATGATTATTGTACATTTGAGGTATAAGAATCACTGCAGTTAAATGCTGAACATATTGGAAACCTCATTCAGCAATAGTAAAGCATACTTGAATAGTTTCTGTTAAATCAAACTGTGTATGTCCGTCCGTACACCTGTTTTTCTAATGTACATGCATTCATAGAGCTAACTTTAATATTTTATAAATCGAGGACTGCACAGAATAAATATATGAACAACATGCTCCAATTTAGACAATTATATAGTTTTAAGCAAGCTATCATATATTTCTAGCTCAACATTTAAACTTACAAACAGTTTGCTTCGTTAGCATGTGTTGTTTACAATACATAAATTGTTTACAGTTGCCATCTGCAATTTAATGCAGAAAAATAGCCATAAAATTATTTGTAACGGTGTTTACACATAAAGATGCAAAAACTTTAAAAAGTGTGAGCTGTGAAGCAATTAAAATTCATTGTAGATAAATCAATCTCATGTAGTTTACATTACCAAATTGGTAAATTAGTCATTTAAATTACTATCTAGCGATTCAATTAAATAGAAATGCATAGTATCATATATGTTACGTGTTTATAGATGTTTTCTGGTTTATAAAGTTGACAATAATTAATTTGAAAACTACTTTTAGACATAAAATACACATAAGCATAATGTTGAGAATAAGTTTTCAGATATACAGGAGTATTTTATATGTACAATCCAGAATATCGAAACTTGTTGACCGACATTTTGAAACCCATCGCCTCATGCTTTTGATTCTAAAGGGCATTGCTGATATACAAGCAAACTTATGCAACTACTGTAGCATATACGTTTTTGTATAAGTGTTACAGCATCGCATGTAATTTACGTGAAGATAGAAAGGTCTATGGGAAACAAATTTATTAATTCGAATCTAAATATTGCTATTGCCCATATTACATTATATTGGCCCTCGTCTGAATCGCCTCTTCTAGACATTCCTCATGGGACTGATGAACATATAACTTGCATGGAAAAAGTATGAGAAAACTACCTATTTTCAAAATCAAATGATTTCATTTATAAGTACCCTGTCATTAAGCGGCTTTTTAGAGACTGCTAAGATGGCTCCCATAACTTCATCAGAGTATATTTTTTTTCAGTTAGTTTAATTCAGTGGCTACAGAACTTATAGAGGCTATCTTAAATAATGACTCAGCTGCTCCAGGTTGCATGAAGCGTGTTTTACCCTTTACAGAAGTTCTCAGGAACACATCAAATCAAACCTAGTTTGCTGTATTCAAACCTTGTGTGTCATTATTTCTTGAAGTTTCATATTATTCTGATTAATGCATTCGAAGCTCATACATTTGCTCCTCACAACTAAGTCATCATATAATTTGTTTTGCATAGCCATTTAGTGGACTAAAACTGACTTCGTTAGCCTGTGTAGTTTACGTTATAGGAAGTGTTTAAATTTCGTACCTGAAATCTATTAAACTTTTAAAAAGAAAGCCTTAACACTGACTTGAAACTGTGTCTGCATATAAATATGCCTACAGTACATGTAAAATATTTAACAATATGCTGCTTACTATATAAATACAAACGGAACCAGATGAATCTAGGAGATGGGGGAGGGAGGGGTTAAAACTGTAAAAATAGTGCCAGCCATCCCCAATGGCAAGATTTATACACTATTACTCCAGCTATCACAATACTACATTTGTCAACGGTTATGATATCATAAATGAATGAAACCAGTTATAATTCAAGGCGTAAATATATATAGACTTTATGTATGTATGGAAGAGAAGGGGTGAAAATATTATGGCCACACTACAAATCACTAAGGGGACTTACTCATCGACACAGTCTACTATGAAGCATTTCTGAAATTGTTGTTCAAGCTCTCGCAACAACAAGACCTTTACTGTAGTGCAAGCTTCAGACATCAAATGGCTTACTGTTACACCAGCTGAGGTAACTCGTCTGAACAGGTTGTGATAGCAGTCAAAGCATTTAGTGAAAACAGCAAAGGCGACTGTTGTGCGAGAGTACAGATAACGGTTGCCACTGCTATTCTGGCTAAGCACATTACAAGACATCTGTGTTTTAACACCTCGGGCTTCTATTAGTCATCTTGTGTGATTAGCATGCCAGTTCTGGCCACCAAATGTCCTCTGCCAGTATGCTAAAATACCACTGTAGTGGCAGCCATAAACGCACACCCTATAATGTTAATATCCATGTGTGATAATACATACTTCGTAACGTAGGTAACACTGCAGATAAGGCTTTACAAAGACGTCTATAGATAAAAGGGTATCATCTTAATCACCCAGACACGACTGTAAACACTATGATGTCAGGTCAGGCTATTGAAAGACATCAGCATATATCATGGTACCTGCCTATGCCGCTGAAAAACCTGTGACCTGACTATGGTACCTGCTCAATTTAACGAAATACCCCTAGAGATAGGTCATGGCAGTTGTATTTTTTATATATGCGCAGAATTCATTGTACTTACTGACCTTTGACCCAGTTATGATTAAATATGTTGTCGGCAATATGGCAAAAACTTTTATGGTATGTTTACTTACTTCCTTTGCCATAGTTGCCTCTCATTTCGCGAAAGTCTCTATTAATTCAATAACTGGTATATAGAAATGCACCACATGACCTTTGACCCAATTTTGACCTTATATGACGTCTGTTGAGCTGGCAACCGGGCAAAATGGTTTAAATAGGTTTACTGACTTCAATGAGCCCGGTTGCCCGTCATGCCGCGAAAGTGCCCACAAATCCAAAATGTCACTCTTAAACCACCTGACTATCAACTAATGTGCTTGACTAATATCCAGTAAACCATCATAAATCTTGAACATGTAAATATTACATACATGCAACATTTGAGCTGTGTCATGAGAAAGCATGCTTTTTGCACATGGAAAACAAAGGTGCAGATGAGCTGCGGGGTAACCTCCTAGCTGATCAGCGTCTTTGTTTCACTATATACCATAGATAGTAAAATCATTTCAGATTCCAAAATAAAGGCTACAAAGGTCTGCATAACACAAACCTCAGTGTTAAATGCATCAATAACTTGAAACTACTACCTACCAGGGTTCAAAACTGCTATTTACATCATATTTTACAATTAAAAACAAGATTTTATTTCTTCTTGCTGCATTGTTGACATTGGACTTTGGAATCCTCCCTGACTGAAGAGTTCCACGTATGGGAAGTCATTCCAACAATGATTTTGAATACATTCGTATCAACTGAAATCAAAAGATTTTGCAGGAAATAGCTAAAGGTGGTATTTATATTTTGTATTTTATACACTTTCCATCAAAACAGACACAGAAATGATAAAAATTCCAACCATAAAGTAAAGCAATGTATAGTGCATGTATAGAGGCATACACGTATTGTATGTATCTCATTTGTCTTAACTTCATAGCGCTGTAAAATCATCTAACAATATCAGATTGTTTCATTGACAGCTGTTACAACTTACTGATGTCTACAGTAGTTAAACTAAGCTTGGAATACACAAAATGCTATGAATTATAGCAGAAATACCTTACCAATCCACAGTTTAGCCATAAAATCCCAAATTTACCGACGAAATTCGTCAAATTTGGCATTAATTTTGGGTTTAGTCACGAGAAATCTATTGATATTGTTGTTCTGTTGTCTTAGCATGCTTTCTTATTGCTACTGGCTAAGATTTGATGACTAAATTTGCATTTTGGTGAAATTTTACACATTTAATATGAAATACCAGAAAAAATCACTTTTTGGTGGCCATGTTGGATGCCATCTTGAATTTCAGTATGAAGAATCCTGTTCCGGACTTGGCACCCAGGCCTAAAAGTTGGCCCACTGTTTTATCTTCAACATAAGGCCATCAAACCTTTTCTGTGGAGGGGGTGGAACGAAATTGTTTTTCTAGCTGGATATTTTGAATGGGCTTCTGCGCTATTTCTTTCATAAGGGGTTGACTCTAGAAGGAAAGAATTTGCTCCTGCAGCAAGAAATTTTGTCCTTTTACCCATCAAAATGGAAGCAAAATGAAAACGACAAGAGTTGCTTTCCCTGAAAGTGTATCTGGTCACCTTAAGCTGAAAGTGTATTAGGCCTCGAGGTTATAAAACTTTTTTCATGCTCAGCTGAGTTGAGCATGAAATTTTACCTGCTAAGAAATAGCAAATTACTGATAAGTACGGTTGTTTTCTTGCTCAGTTTGGCTGAGTATGAAATTTTCTCTGCTTGTGAATATGAAAATGCCAACATTAGTTGGCATTTTCATATTTATCAGCAGAGAAAATTTCATGCTCAGCTGAGTTGAGCACGAAAAAAGTTTTATAACCTCGGGGCCTGGTCACCTTAAGAGATGAGAGAGCCCATGAGAGAAATGGTGTTGTGACAAAACATGTACTGTAAATATGGTAAATGAACATGTCCACAGACAACATATGCCCAGATCATGTTTGGCAATCCATGTATGTGCATATGTATGTGTTGACTCATGTTTGTCACAAATGTGACCTTAGTTTCCAGAATAAAATGTCTTTGACTTTGACTTTCAAATTGGCAATGATGTAGTATGCTCAAGCTTCATGCATGATGGAAACTCCTTAAATATTGTATGTCTGCTTTGGTCGGCAACTCTGTAATAATTTTTCTCACTTCTCATTAAAAATGTACATTGTTGCACATCATTGTAGCACACCATTAGAACAGCCTTCGTGAGGTGGTTCCAAAGCTATTCCAGGGGAAGCAACTCTTGTCATTTTCATTATGCTTCCATTTTAAGGGAGTCCTTTCTTAAAAGACACAAGAGCCGCGACACGAGAAAACCAACAATGTGGTTGTGCGCCCAGCGCAGACTCAGATCAGCCTGGGCATCCGCCCAGTCTGATCAGAGTCTTCGCTGTCCGCATAGAGGAAGCTTAGACCCTTTGAGCACATAACAAAGAGTCTGATCAAACTGGGCGGATGCCCAGGCTGATCTGAGTCTGCCCTGGGCCCACAACCACATTGTTGGTTTTGTCGTGTCGCGGCTCACAATTTGTTCCTGTTGGAAAAAATTCTTTCCTTCAAGTGTAGACCCCTTAACGTACATGTTAATTTGTTAAAATTGTCTTGATCTTTATTAGATAATGTCTTTAAAATATCTAAAACTCTGATCATCTTCTCATTTACTCAGGACACATTCCTTGCTTGTGGCTCCGATGTGGTCTTATGTGTACAGAGACGTCTCTCAGGATCCTGACTGAAAAACACAGACACCAACAGAGCTGGAGATAAGACCTGAACATAGGGAATACCATGTTAGTGTCTTTTGATATCAAGTTTATCAGGCGAGACCAGAAACAGCGTAGGAATGGCGAGGCTTGCCGAGCCAGTCCGACGTGTTTCTGGTCGAGCCTGATAAACTTGATATCAAAAGACACTTACATGGTTTTCTATTTATCATGCATCATTAGAGGATTTTACGGCGTAAAGAGCGGCAAACAAGTATTAAGCAAACGCAGTTTTGTTCGAACTTGCTGACGTCGCAAATGCGTTATGATGTAAGTCGGTGACCTCAATTAACCAATCGAACGCCGATATCACCTCCAACGTCAGTGTGTAGCCAATCGTCTTCAGAGATCGCTTCTTAAGGCATGACCTGATAACATTCGCGCAAGCGCAGTTCTACAGTGACATGATATCACATCATGTTATCATACCCCTGTTATCAGGTGAATTTTGCAGCAGATGCATGATAAATACTTTCTGTTATGCTTCACTGTGGAGAAACATGGGTGGAAATAAAAAAAAGATAAACTTTACCCTCTGAGTTTTAGTTATGCTCAGCAGCAGTATAACAATGCTGTGACACGTATGCTTTAGCCTTTTGAGTAAAACATAGACCATGACTCAGATGCGAGTGGATATGCACAGAAGTACATGTACAGTACAGGCCACATTAATACTAAGGAAACAGCAAGAGAATTACCTCATACAGTTTGTAGTATACATGGGTATACCTTCAGGGGAAGCAATTCTGCCAATTTTATTTTGCCTTCCTTAATAGGGGTAAATGTGTAAAAGGAAAAAATACGCTCAGAATTTGCTTCCTTATAACTGATGTATACGAATTCCATGTAAATCAGATCCAGCCAGTCATCTCAACGGCATTGTCTTGGCAGGACATGCAAGGTTCACTGTGTTAAACTATCCTCTGGACAGACTGCAGACTCCACAGTTATGAAAGAGAGCTAGTTTGAGTAGTTTGCTTATGCCTTAATCCAAGAAGGGCAAAAAGCATAACAAAATTTATATCTGCAGAATTTCAAATGTTAGTCCAAGCTAAATCATAATGAGAATTCAAAGACTAGAAGGCAAACGGTATAGCTCCAGATGTGGTGGCTCATTATGAGCCACCACATCTGGATCTTTGCTGTTTGAAAACTCTTTCCTTCTAAGACTGCCTAGTTTTTATGATATGTCTAATGTATTAATAGATACTGATCAATTATGTTTAGTTATGCTGCTATTGTGATCGTTATTAAAGATACGTCAAATTCAAATAACATTTTGTTATAAATTACTGACCCTGTAGCGAAGTTTTCAATTTCTTCGAGTGAAACCCAAGAATCAAAACATCACAGAACTCCAGATAAGAAGGGGTAAAAGGGATAATTCAGAGATAATTTTTTTTCTCAACAAAAACATACATTGTGACCCCTCATTAGAACCGTCTTGGCAAGACGGTTCTAATGATGGGTCACAACATTATGTTTTTATACAGGAATATGGAAAATTATCTCTTAATTATCCCTTTTACCCCCTCTTATCTGGAGCTTTGACATCGGATGAGCTGTGCCAGGGAAAAGGTTGCAGTACATTGTAACCAAGGAGGATTCAAAGTGATTTGCACATCTGTACAGTTTTATTCAAGGTATATGGGTACACCGCCATGTTTTCCCACTATTTTACAAAGAAGAACAATTTTTGTGGCTTCGTGTTTCTTTTTCCTGGATGACATAGCCCTTCAAAAAGGAGATCTACTCTTAAAGGAAATAATTTGCTCCTTGCGGAGCAAATTTTTTCCTTAAAGAGTTGAACCCCTTTTAGATGGGATGCAAAAATGAGACTGGCAGAATTGTCTGATCTGAAAGTGTACTCATTCACCTTGATCCTCACTTGTCAACAAACTTTTCTCACTTGTCAACAAACTTTTCTCACTTGTCAATAGGACACGGATGCTCCCGCCTAGTGCACTGAGTAAGATGGCGCCTTGTTTAAGGTACTGGCTTTTAAGGTACTTCTGTGGTACATGTTTTATTGTTTTCCTTGGGCAGATGTATTGTGCTTCTTGGAGAAAGAGAAGTGTGTGTTGGGGGGGGGAGGGGGGGCCTCGGAGGAGGATGTATCATGACTGTGATAACATTCTGTATCTTATCACAGAAATGGATGCCATGCAGCTTTCCATCGGAAACCATTATTGTATGAAATGAAGTCGAAAAAGGGCCATAACTCCCACAATAATTGACAGATTTTTCCTAACATCGAACTTGACCTGTATTTTATGATTATATACCTGTGTATAAAATATGAATTCAATACACCAATGCTTTCAAAAGATAATGAACGGAAACCTCATACAAAATGAAGTCGAAAAAGGGCCATAACTCCCACAATAATCGACTGATTTTGCCCAACATGGAACTTTACCTGTATTTTATGATTATATACCTGTGTATAAAATATGAGTTCAATACACCAATGCTTTCAAAAGATAACGAACCGAAACCAGTTTTTCCCAGAAAATGAAGTTAAAAAAAAAGGGCCATAACTCCTACAATAACAGACAGATTTTACCCAACATCGAACTTGACCTGTATTTTATGATTATATACCTGTGCATAAAATATGAATTCAATACACCAATGCTTTCAAAAGATATCAAACGGAAACCATTTTTTCATACAAAATGAAGTCGAAAAGGGCCATAACTCCCACAATAATCAACAAATTTTGCCCAACATGGAATTTTACCTGTATTTTATGATTATATACCTGTGTATAAATGCTTTCAAAAGATATCAAACGGAAACCGTAAAATTCTGACATTCCATTGCAAACAGTGAAAATCCAGATGAGACGGCTCATAATGAGCCATCTCATCAGGATTTTCACTGATTGCTCTGTTATTTTTGTTTTAATTCCAAACGAAATAAAGGAAACAATGTCACTGTCCGAATTTACCTGCTGTCCAAATTTACCTGACTTGACCCTAATCTGGCATCAAAACATGTCAGATCAGAAGTGTGATCTGAAATCTTCACTACAACCACAGCCATAAACCATAGTTAGCAGACTTCAAGATAAAGTTCATGGAAGCAGAGATACAGCATGCAACTGCTGCACTTTTTTGGGGTGCCTTTATGAAGCCAAGGGATACTTATGCAATACCCTAGAAGTGCATCTATAGGCAGGGGCATGTGGGTGTGTGCTTTTATGCATTTTAGCAAAGTGATTCACTTTTTGTGCTTTGATGGCTCAGTTTCTAGATAACCAAAAGGGATAGGGTCTTCAAACTAGCTACATATGAACATCTGGGGAAGGTCTATTGAACGCAGTGATGCATACTGGGCCATGGCCTATATTTCGTGGATCATTGAACATTGAAAATTTTGGTTCACCAGTTGCATTTATCTCAGTTTCTAAGTAACTAAAAAGGACAGAGTATTGAAACTTGGTACAAGGAACATCTGAGGAAGATCAGCTGAAAGCAGTGATGCATATCAGACCAAGACTTATATTACATAATTATAAAGATCATTGAACACAGAAAAGTGTGGCTGGCCAGTTGCAGTTAGCTCAGTTTCTGAGTCGCCAATCAAACTTTCTTCATAGGAGCATCTGGGTAAGACATACTAAATGCAGTGATGCGTTTTGGGCCATGACCTATATTTTATGGATCATTTAACATATATGATTGCGGTGCACCAGTTGTGTTTAGCTTAGTTTCTAAGAACCAACAGGATTAGAGTCTTCAAACTTGCTAGTAAAGTCTGGGCAAGATGAGCTGAATGCAGTGATGCATATTGGGCCATGGCCAATATTTCTTGGCTCATTGGGTATAGAAAATTTTTGTTCATCAGTTGCATTTAGCTTGGTTTCTAAGAAACAAACAGGGACAGAGTCTTCGAACTTGCTACACTAAAGCATTTGGACAAGAGCAAGTAAATGCAGTAGTACACAGGGAGCCACGACCTACATTTTACAGTTCATGGAACATAGGAAATAGACTTCATTCTGGGTATACCGTGACATGTGGGGAAGAAAAACTAAATGAAGTAAGCCATGTCTGTTGACCTATATTTTATGGTTCACTGCACATGGAAAAAAAAAAAAGCTTCACCAACTTAAGTTAAAGTTAGTTCCTCAGTAATTAACAACAAGAGGTAAAGTTGTAATATTTGGCATAGTGTTACATCTGAGGATGAACAACTATATATATATATTTAATGCAGTAAACCATATCTGATGTTGACCAATATTTCATGGTTCACTGTATTTAGAAACAAACTTCACCAAATGTGTTTTAGTCAGTTTCTCAGTAATTTCAAGGGGTTGAGTCATAATATTTGGCATATACCCTTACATCTGAGAAAGACCAACAGAATACAGTGAATCATATCTGTTGTTGAATTATATTTCATGGTCCAGTAATTTTGCCCCATATTTCTAGCACTATTTCACAGATTTGCATTATACATGGATTAATGGTTTGGACTGCAGACACTGTAAGTGACCTCATACTAATATGTAGCTTAGTGTGGCCTATATTCTTTAGCCAATATTTCTAAAACTGTTTCATTGGCTTGTATCATACTTGATGTAATAGTACATTCAGATACAGTGGTTGACCTCATAACACTTGTAGGTCACTGTGATCTATACCCCACAGTTCAGTGGTATTGTCATCTCTCTGCAATATATGCTTAGGATAAATGTTGACTCTGACACTACAGTAACTGTTGATCTCAATTCAAGCCCCTATAAAGCATGCTTATTTTTCTTCTGTCAATTCTTCTATAATCTTTAGTTCGTCTGAGTAATTCCTATTTAAAAGTCAAAAGAAATGCAGGATTTTTGTACTGAATTAAGGTTTGCAAACTTTCAGGAAAGTTTATTTAGTAGTAATGAAATCAAATACAAACCCTGTACACAGTCTTTAACATACAGTCTTTCAAAAAGACCTGACATTTTTCTGGAAGACAAGGAAATACAAAGCTAAGAAGACCCTCAATACAAACCCTTAACTCCAGTCTAACATCTAGCAGCAGTACCCCAGCACACTCATACCTCACACCCTTCACCCAAAGACACACAGAGATTATGCCAGTATGGCACTGTGTATTTTATGGAATGGAGTTATGGAGTGGAGTCTTGGAGTGGAGTTTTGGAGTGGAGTGAAGTGAAATTTTGGAGTGGAAAATATTGTCGCTCTTTCATCATAAATTGTTGCACAGCTAGTACATATTAAGAAATCAAACATCTTTAGAGTGATAAAATCAAAGCTCTAGTATGCTGTTGTTACTGATATCATTCCATGTATACACTTGCGTTGTGCATGACTTTCTGTATTTTCTTTTGTGGCTTTAAAGGTAGACCTTTTACGATGCATGACAAAGCATATACTGATGCTCAATTTTTAGCTACAACAACCAAGATCATCAAGTGTCATCAGTATTGACATTTACATTATTACATTATTTGTAGCCACAATCCAAATACAGTCAGATGACTGGTAAAATTGTCTCTCTTAAAATAATGGCATCAATCATATTTTTTAGGGTTTGATCTTACTTCTTACTCCGTAATTTAGATAAAACTTCCCATTTTGTCTTCCTTTTCCATCACCTTGAAGTATAAATCTGTCAAGGCTGATTAGATAATTTAAAGAAATAACACCTGCAGATACAGCAGACTGATCTGAGCTTCTGCCATTGGCACATGCCTGAAAACCCATTTTGTTGTGCACAGCTTAGTTTAATTTTTGATTAAGATAATCTGAGAATACAGAGACAAGTTAACAAACTCTACTACAGTAACCCTTTATGTTTGGCAAACAGTAAAGACCAGATTGGGCAGCTGAATGAGCAGATGATATGCCCTTTAAGACTGCACTTTGTGTAATTCTTATAAAATCAGTTTGATCAAACTCAAATTCAGCTTAAAGTTTAGTTAGTTTCAATTGATGCTGTGCTGGAGATTATAATTGTTTTAGGTGATTTATTTGACCTTTAGGTCAAGAACAAAATAGCTGTCGTGGATATAATTACACAGATATGCCACTCTTCATTAACAATCTGATAATACTGTAAGGAATTCAAAATAGACAAAGGCAAATGGCTGCCATGATACAAAGCACAGTATATTGAATGGTGTAACTCATATTTAGGGTGTAGTCCCTTCTCGGTGAGTGTGTGTGGGGGGGAAGGGGGGGGGGGGGGGGTGGGGGGGGGGGGAATATGCTTCAGGCGTGGGGGGGGGGGGGGAGCTATGCTCCAGCTCTATTGAAGGTTATCTTAAATATTAAATATATGTGGCACCATTCTATTTGTAAAACTTTTAAGAAGTCAGACGCAGTCTGATCAGAGTCTTTGATTTGCACAATACAGATTCCTCAGGTTCCATACATGATGCTGATATGACAATGTCCATACAGAGGGGATGCGCAGGCTCATCTGAGTGTATTTTGTTTGCAAACGCAGAAAAACCCTTATATCCTGGTACTGCTCAGTTCTCCAATATAAATCAGGCTTGACAGAATCCTACTTTAAGTTGCCCGTGCAGTATATCTGGGACCTTCGCACAGTTATCCAGGTATACTTCAATGTAAAATGAATGCAAAGTTTAGCTCTGCCTACCTCAGAATTGTCTTACAGTGCAAGTTAATAAAGTTAATGAGTGGGCTACTTCAAAAGAAAATACAGAAAGCCATGATATAACACAAGTGTATACATGGAATGGTATCAGTAACAACAGCATACTAGGGCTTTGATTTACTCACTCTAAAGGTGTTTGACATTTAGCTCACCTGAGCACGAAGTGCTCAAGGTGAGCTATTGTGATCGAAATTTGTCCGTCGTCCGTCCGTCTGTCCGTCCATCCGTCGTCAACAATTTCTTCAAACGGCATCTCCTCCTAGACCAGTGGACCGATTTCAAAATAATTTCACACAAATGTTCCTCTTATAGCCCTGTACCGAAATTGCTAAAATAGTTCCGCTCCACTGAACAAGATGACCGCCAGAGCTAAAAATAGAAAATCCTTTAAACAACATCTCCTCTCAAGCCAGTGGATGGATTTCAAAATAATTTCACAGAAATGTTCGACTTATGGCCCTAAACAGAAATTGCTAAAACGGTTATGCTCCATTGAACGAAATGGCCACCAGAGCTAAAAACAGAAATGAAACCACATCTAAAAATAGAAATAGATCTTTAAATGACCTAGAGGGCACAGTTTTGATCCAAGCTTCATGAAACTTTGTCAGAATGATAATCTTCATAAAATCTAGGCCCAGTATGAAACTAGGTTATGTCGGGTCAAAAACTAGGTCACCAGGTCAAATCTAAGTAAAATCTTGTGTACACTATAGGGGGGCACAGTTTTGATCCAATCTTCATGAAACTTTGTCACAATGTTTATCTTTATAAAGTCTAGGCCAGATTTGAAGAAAGGTTATGTCGGATCAAAAACTAGGTCAAATCCTATAAAACCTTTTGAACAGTCTAGAGGGACTAGTTTTGATCAAATGTTCATGAAACTTTGTTAGAATGATTATCTTTATTAAATCTAGGCCAAATATGAAACTAGGTCATGTTGGATCAAAAACTAGGTCACCAGGTCAAATCTTAGTGAAACCTTGTGTACACTCTAGAGGGCACAGTTTTGATTGAATGTTCATGAAACTTTGTCAGAATGATTATCTTTATGAAATCTAGGCCAGATATGAAACTAGGTCATGTCAGATCAAAAACTAGGTCACCAGGTCAAATCTTAGTGAAACCTTGTGTATACTCTAGAGGGCACAGTTTGATCCAATGTTCATGAAACTTTGTCAGAATGATTATCTTCATTAAATCAAGGCCAAAATATGAAACTAGGACATGTCGGGTCAAATTCTAGGTCACCAGGTCAATTCCTAGTAAAACCTTATGTACACTGTAGAGGGCACAGTTTTGATTCAATGTTCATGAAACTTTGTCAGAATGATTATCTTCATCAAATCTAGGCCAAATATGAAGAAACTTGGTTATGTTGGATGAAAAACGAGGTCACCAGGTCAATTCTTAGTTAAACCTTATGTACACTCTAGAGGGAACAGTTTTGATCCAATGTTCATGAAACTATGTCAGAATGATTATCTTCATGAAATCTAGGCCAAATATGAAACTAGGTCATGTCGGATCAAAAACTAGGTCACCAGGTCAATTCTTAGTTAAACCTTATGTACACTCTAGAGGGCACACTTTTGATCCAATGTTCATGAAACTATGTCAGAATGATTATCTTCATGAAATCTAGGCCAAATATGAAACTAGGTCATGTCGGATCAAAAACTAGGTCACCATGTCAATTCTTAGTAAAACCTTGTGTACACTCTAGAGGGCACAGTTTTAATCCAATGTTCATGGAACTTTGTCAGAATGATTATCTTTATGAAATATAGGCCAAATATGAAACTAGGTCATGTCAGGTCAAAAACTAGGTCACCAGAACAGATCTTAGTTAAACCTTGTGTACACTCTAGAGGGCACAGTTTTTTTATCCAATCTTCATGAAACTTTGTCAGAATATGTATCTTCATGAAATCTAGGCCAAGTTTGTAACTGAATAATGTCAAATCAAAAAATAGGTCACTAGGTTGGATCTTAGAGAAACATTGTGTACACTCCAGAAGGCACAGTTTTGGTCCAATATTCATGAAACTTTATAAAAATGTTTATCTTTTTGAACTATAGTCCATGTTTTAAAATGGGTCATGTTGTATCAAAAACTAGGTCACTGGGTCAAATCTTAGGGAAAAAAACTTGAATACACAATAAAGGCTTCATTTTCCATTGCATCTTTGTGAAATTTTGTCACAATGTTTATCTCCATGAAAAAAAGTTTGAAACAGGGGTATGTCAGGTCAGTAACAAGTTCACTAGATCAGATCTTAGAAAAACATTGTGTACACTCTAGAGGGCACAGTTTTGATCCAATCTTCATGAAACTTTGTCTGAATAACGGATTGGAAAGTGCAGAATTGCTCCAATTGAATCATCATCAAAAAGATGATCTCCCATGTTATTTCATCATAACTCAGGTAAGCGATTTAGGTCCATCATGGACCTCTTGTTCTTAATATGTACTAGCTGCTGCATTTTATGATGAAAGAGCAACAATATTTTCCACTCCAAAATTTCACTCCACTCCACTCCAAAACTCCACTCCAAGACTCCACTCCATAACTCCACTCCATTAAATACACAGTGCCCTATACACTGATTTTAATATCTAGTGCAGCAAACTTAGGGCGCGTTTACACAAGCAAAGTTTCTATGTCACAGAAACTTTAACAAAGAAAGTATGACAAACATTTTGCGTTTACACAGAGCAAATTATTTGTTAAAGAAAATGTGCCATAGAATCTTTGTCACATAAACTTTGGCAATGAAATATTTGCTGCAGTGTTCACACGACCAAATTATTTGGCAAATATTATTCGTCAAAGTTACCTGCAGCGATGAAACAAAATCTTTGTCACATTTTCTACGCTTGTAGCAAAGCAGTGTCTATTCTAGGATTGAAAAAACAGGGGGGGGTTTCGACAGAGAAAAGGTATCACTCACACTTGTTACTCTAAAATTTGGCTTAAACTTCATACAAACAGATGTACCTAGTATTTTAACTATATTAAAGTTAGTATCAATGAGTCAACACAATGCTTTTAGATATCATTTAAATCTATTTTTATGAATAAAATAAAGAAAATAATTCCCCCCTTCTGCTAAGAATTAGGGGGGAATTGTCAGAAAAGTGGGTGAATCCCCCCATCCCCCTCTCTAGAATAGACACTGGCAAAGTTCTTTAATACATAATCTTTAGCAAGTTCTCCGTTTACACGGACAAATTTAATATATCGAAGTAACTTTACCATATATATTTGTCATAGAAACATTGTCATATTTTGGCATTTACACGAGCAAATTTTTCTGTGACAAACCTACTTTGTCATAGAGACTTTGGTCGTGTAAATGCGCCCTAAGACTGGCATATGATAGCAGCTAGAGCAGTCTCTATAATTTACATATTAACCCATGCTTATTTCATACGCATGTGTCAAACAAATTATGCCATCACTAAAACCATACAAGTATAGCTTTCACAAAAAGCTTGGTCTACGCTTAGCAGCTATTAATAGTTGATGCTTATCAAATGCACAGATGCCATCACAAAAATCTAATCTAGAATAAAACATTTGTGTTACGTCTAAAAAGCCGACTAAAAAATCTCAAGTAGTGGATTTCAAGCACTGGTGTGGTTGGTGGGTTTCATGCCACTTCGCTTTCATTAATTATCAGCCTTCCATGGCTGAAATGAAATTAAAAATGGTCCATCGAATTACCCCAAACCACCCCAAACCACTCCAAACCACCCCAAACCGCCCATAAAAATACCCCAAACCACCAAAACCAGATCACTCCAAACCAAATTTGGTATTTTACAGGAACTCACACTGCATTTATAATTAATGCTAATTGATTTACATTTGCAGCTTTAGGGAAGACTTGTCATTACCAATACAAGCTATATTTGTGTATCTGTGCTTATATGAATATGAATGGTATATACCATGCATATTCTTACTCGCGCATGTAAACATGCATGTGCTGTCAAACATAGACATGCAAGCATATTTTGTGTCTACATGTGTACATATGTACAAACTGCATACATTACATATAACATATTATCAGCATATACCATATGAAAATCATTGTTTCTGCATAAAAAAGATAATACTTATTTTTTTATTTTACAATTTTGAAATCATTAAAAGCATAAACAAAATGTTTAGAAGCTATTTTAACCTGAAACAGAATTAAGACAAGTGGTTTTTGGTAGTTTTCAGGCGGTGTTCTGGGGTGGTTTGGGGTAATTTGATGGACCCAATTGAAAAGGCAGTAAAACCATAAGTCATTTATTCAACTGTACCTTGTGCTACATTGTGCCTCATTGTGCATTTGTACTGCCCTGTTGGAGCCAATGACTAGACTGTCTATGCCCATAGGCATACTAGACAAAATAATTCTGTCAAAGATCTAAACAAGGTTCTGAAATATTGTTGAAAAAGATGAAAAATTGCAAGTAATTCATCCATCCAACTGCGTTGCATCAATCCATCACCTGATCACTGAAATGAAACATTAAAGATTTTTACAAAAGCTAATTCTTGTTTAAAGGTCATTTTCATAGAACAGGAAGTTTCACAAGTGTAGAAATAGGATCGGTTACCCTAAAATGCGAAAAGGACTCCTTTTCGCGAAAAGGACTCCTTTTCGCGAAAAGGACCTAAATTTCACGAAAAGGAGTTCCTTTATTATCTGTATGGGGAATGCTGATATAATTTAACTCAAATGGTTAGAAAAATATTCATAAAAGATTGTTTATGATGTTGTTATTGATTTATTTCAATGATAAAAAGGATAGGCCTACATGTTTTCTTGTTGTTCTTCTTCTTCTTTTCCTTAATATAAATGATTTTTCTGATTGATTTATGCACTCATATACTTACATGACACATTTTTTTTTTTATTTTGTCTTACCAACAAGCTCAAAGTCAAAATAAAGTTTAATTCTAGCATATTTGTTCAAAGTATTAGAAGCCGGTACGAAAACTGCCTGAGAAGCCCTTTTCGCTATATGCCTGACAAACGAAAAAGGACTCCAATATTTTTTCTTCAACTGACTGTTTTCTGCTGTAATATGCTTACGTTGGACAAAGTGGTTTTCGTAATATGAATCATAAAAAAAATCAAATTTGAGCATATTTGCTTGTAGTTTTAGTAACCCTTAAAGAACCATTGAGAAGTCCTTTTCGCTTTAAATGCCTAAGAAACGAAAAGGACTTGAATATAAACTCTTTTATCTCTCTCAACATTTATGTTTTAACTGATTGGTTTGTGCTCTAATATGCTTACCTTACATAAAATTATTTCCTTAATGAGAAGCACAAAATCAACTCAAATCATAGTAAGCGTTTTTGCTTCAAGTTTTAGTAACCCGCATGAAAAGCTATAAGTCCTTTTCGATTAACGCCTCAGAAACGAACCGGACTTGAACTGCTTTAATTTCTCAATTTTTATTTATATTTTCTACCATATCGAAAGTTTGTAAAATAATGTTTTCTTTTAAGCTACAATGTGCGTGCTACAATAATGTGGATTTCACTCAAAAACTTAGGCTTTTTTGTGGAAAGAAATTCTTTTTACGAAAAATAAGCTCGGTATAAACAAGTAATTTATTTTATCTTGAATATTTATTTATTTATTTTTATGTTAAACTGATGATATGTCATTTGGACCTAGTATCGAAAGCAAAGAGTGTCATATCAATATACTGTACAAATACCTTCGTGCGTTCGAAAGAAAAAAAAATACTAAATAGATAAATAATTCCATATAATCTGCATCCTAGCCGCAAAGTGGCTTACTTGAAATGGAGTAGATAAGTCACTGAAAAAAAACTTACCTAAATACAAAACAAATCTTGAACAAATTGAGATTATTGGAGCAAATGTTTGAGATTCGAAATCGTTAATATAAGACCATCCATTTAAAGCAATATACATTTTTTAAAAATGGTATTCTGATTAATTAACATTTACGCTGATGAGTATATGGTCTATGTGAGTTTTTACATTTATATTATATTTTAATTCATCAATGGTTCAAGTTAAATCGTTTGAAAATACACATAAAAATAATAATTTCATGTCACAATCATATTATTATCTAGTCTGTATTAACAAGCTGTTGATTGAATTATCGGCACACTTCTATAGAGCGATTAAGGTACATTGGTAGCTGGCATTAATTGGATTATCACACCTTCACTCATCGCTTTGCAGGCGTCATTAACAGCAATTCAATAGACATGTATACATAGGCTTACCGTTTCAACTGTAAGTATTGTTAAAATTTTCTGCGGAAATATATAAGTCTCTCAGAATCTCATCATTTCAGAACAGAAAAAGAATCTGAATTAAATATTAGTATCTTGACATCGGCCCTTTTCAACCAGACAGCAAACACGTTAACTATCAATTTTAGCAATTTTCTTTAAAAATCAGATTGACAGCTACCCCCCCCCCCCCCCACCCACCACTGACCCGCAACCAGTTTCACAAGAAAATAAATAAAAACTCGTCTGCGCCCCTACCCTCCCCCGGCCCCAGCCGCTCCATTAACAAAAACTAGTCTAGAACTGCTACTTTTGAAGAAAATAAGAGAAAGAAAAGAAATCCCATGTATAGGATTCAACGTTTAAAATTAAGATTACTTTGGTCAACGTGTACAAATTAACATGCATATCGTAGAAATCGAAAAGTGCATTTTGCTGTGTGTTGGGGGTATTGTGCTTATCATAAAGGTATTCTGTCATGTTAATTGATGGCCCTCAAAAGGGCCTTTTTTATTTTTTTATGTAGATTTAGAGTCTGTGGCGGTAGCTGCAGAAGATTCTTCTAATCCTGTTCTGAAACTTTCTCATGCCACTGTTACGGCGAAGTCTCTCAGATGTTATGCCTATATGCAATAAGTATTTAAATCTTCTAATTAACGAAATAATTCAAATAGCAATTACGCATATGCATGTTGACATTGTAGAAAATCGGCATATATCTAACTGAATTTTTATCTAAGTTACAAACAAGAAATAATGCATATAAATGTTGAAAATTATTTGGGAAGTTCGACACACGTATCTTATTTAAGAAAATATATATTAAAAAAACTCAAGAATGAAATACGCAAATGCGTGTTGAAAATTGGAAATTAGACTTTCAATTTGATTAGAATCAGATTTTATACGCATATGCGCGTTTTTGCGCGCACACACACACATATTTTTTCGTCTTCTTTTCTCCCATGAAAATAGTCGTGCAAGAAATGGTATCACAACGCCTGTCAGAACATTGACGAATCTGATGCTAAGATATGGAAGAAGACACCGCTGGGGTGCATCTGCATCCAGTGTCGCTCGGATGATGATGGACAACTAGACTTTCTGATGGGACTAGGAAGATTGGCTCACGTAAGGAGATATTATTGACTCGCTGTTGCTCAAACACACATAAGAGCGTAATTACCTGAAAAATGTAATTTTATATTTCATGTTAAAAAAATGAGCACGGATGATAGTTCAAAGGTCGTTCAATATGATCAACGTCTTTAAATTCTGGTCTTCTTGCCGCGTTCATTTGCGTCTGTCTGTCTTTCCGTCCGCACGCTATTCCGTTCCGAGCAAACTTTTTCAATTCTGACAGACATAGCAGAGTGCTAGGCTCACACTCTGCTAAGTCTGTCGAAATTGAAAAGACTATAGAGTTTGCCGTTCTTCCGCCATTTTGACAAAGGGGAAAAACTTCGTTGGAGCAAACATTTTCAATTCTGACAGACATAGTAGAGTGCTAGGCTCACACTCTGCTAAGTCTGTCGAAATTGAAAAGATGGTAGAGTTCGCTGTTCTTCCGCCATTTTAACAAAGGGGAAAAACTTCGTTGGAGCAAATTCTCATAGGGCGAATTATTTATCATTATTAAGTAATCAATAAAATTTATTAAAACAGCAACTATAAAGCTTTTTTACAATCCCATTAAAGACTGACCTTCACATCACAATAGGCGGACTTCACGTTTGTCTGAATTATCTCTGCAAATAATAGCTCCAAAGTAATTAACTGACCTTAAAATACTATTTCAGCCTTAACACAATAAAGAAATAATAAGTTCAGCTTAAAGACAATAAAGTAATGATAATTAAAGCGAAAAAATAATAAATGCCAGCCCAATACCAGTTTTCTGGGTCCTTTTCGTGAAATTTAGGTCCTTTTCGCGAAAAGGAGTCCTTTTCGCGAAAAGGAGTCCTTTTCGCATTTTAGGGTAACCCGAAATAGGATTACCTCGGTCATTATCATTGGGCTCTTTTATAACTGATGGTCAAAAATTGGGACAATTTTGTCTTGGATTTAGATCAAATTATCTCACTTTTCCCCACATTTGTTGACAATGTAGTCATGGAACATTTATGTGATTAAATCAGATTAAATGGTAAGCCGTTGATTCTTCCTGAATTTCCAGCAGTGGGCTCAGGATAGGCTTCAGCTGTCAGCCACTGAAAAAAAAAAAGAAATTCTGTGCACAGTAAACAGTGCAGTGTCAATGACAATGTTTCTGATATTATCAGTTTGTGGTCAGCTGTTAGTTAAAAGATTGTTACTGAATTGGGTTTGACAATTAACTTTGTAGATTGCAAAGCATTTATGGCGATTCCACAAAATAGGCTACGAATGTGGATGCATGCTTATTAATGGTGCAAAAGGTGTTTGACTCCAAGTATTTACTGAAAATCCGAGAAGACTGAATGTATAATATAATAACACCGTCCACTGCTCCAACATACAGCATTTTATCGTCTAAATTTTGCCTTTTATGCGTCACATCGAAGAAAAGTTTCGTGCGATACGGCATTGCTCTTGGTCTGGTTCCCGTCATCAATTTTCTCAATGCGTGTATAAAAACCCCTCCCAAATTCCGAACTCTGCTGCGCGTATAAAACCCCCTCCCTAATTCCGAAGCCTATCTTCCTTCTATGTTGAGTACGACCATTCAGCATTCTAGTTATAAAGCAATTGTCTCATCGATATAAAACTTCTGATAAGGAAAGAAAAATAATAGTAATAGGTCCATAAATATGTCAAAGTCAAACTACTGACAAGGAAGGAAAAATTATAATAAATCCATAAATATGAACTTAATATTATAATTTTTCCTTCCTTGTCAGCATTTGACATTGTGTGTGTATTTCTCTGTAAAAAAACACATACCTATGGACTTACTATTATAATTTTTCCTTCCTTGTCAAGATTTGACATTTCATGTTCCACATTTTTTAGATTTCCCATATTTTGCATTAATTTTCTTTCAACATTCTTTAGCCAAGGCAAATCTATGTTATTGTAAGAATGTGGAAACATCACTATATAGGGACGATTCCACATTTCAAAAATAACAAAAATATGCCTTGGCTAAAAAATGTGGAAACGTCTCTATATAGCGACGTTTCCACATTTCTAAAATAACAAAAAAATGCCTTGGCTGAAAATTGTGGAAACGTCGCTATATAGGGATGTTTCCACATTCCTAAAATAACAAGTGAAATCTTTTAGAAGTCAAAATATTGACAAGGAAGGAAAAATTATGATAATAAGTCCATAAATATGTCTTGTCATAAAGAGACAAGTCTTGACTAGAGAAAAATTAAAGCTATAAATGACTAAACAATGTAAGAAATATAAATGTTGTAAAACACTCTATCCTATACGGTTGTTCTAGATGGGAGGTAAACCAAGAAACAACATTAACCACTATGGGTAAAAGCCGGTACAAGTTTATGAAAGCCGGGAACCATCAACTTGTAGCCAAACAGGAAAAGAGTCTTTCGGGATTGAATCCGTTGTAAACAATCAACATTTTACGAAAGAAAAACATCTTACTAGCCATTTTAATATATGTAACAACTTGTGGAAACACCCTGAAGACATTCCAATTGAAGTCAAGGCATCTTATTGTAATTTATCTCTTATAAGCGACGTTTCCACATTCGTAGCCTATTTTGTGGGAATGCCGCATTTATAATAATCCAACGGGTTCAAATAAGAAAATATATAATATCAAATAATCTTATACAATATATGGTTGATGTACCTGTTTTCGGGGTGCGCCAGAATTCGGGGTATTATGATAGATTATACCGCTTTCTTGTCAGGGACCTCTAAAGATGATTATTTTTTGCAAACACAAAGTTGAATCAGTATGTTTCATCATACACTAATTGACGCGCAACAGCACGTTAGTTGTGACGTCATCCATGACGTCGTCGTTAGTGACCGTGAAAGCGGCCATATTGGAAACACTGTAAAGCATATGATAAGTACCGACGAAGATGACACGGTGTTTTATTCAATTATGAACTTTTTTTCTGATAATTCAAAGATCGTTTCTACAGCCCTAAGAATTGCAAGTCTCATGAAAACAGTTGTTATCATTAGGATCTGCAGCTGATGTATTTTGAAGGCGACTTCTTTAAAGTACCCCGAAAACTGGGGCAGTTTCGGGGAGCAGATTCAGTCGAGCATCTGTGTGGAGTTGATCAAATATGTAAACATGGCGACATGCGGACATGAAATGTAAGTTACAAATTACTTAACACATATTTTTATGTACACACTGACCATCAGTTTTTGATTTTTGTTTATCACACAGTTTTTATGTTGCAAGCAAATGTTAATACCCCGAAAACTGGTACAGCCATCATATACAAAAAAAAAGCGCCGTGGCTCAGTGGTCTGAAGCCAGAGGTGTTGGGTTCGATCCTATGCTTTCTTGCTGTTGTTTTTGTTCAGGCAAGTTTCAATTTCCTCGCACTGACTAGCTATCCAGTCGTCCTTCCCTTTCTTCTCTGCCTTTTGAATCCTCTTGTTTGCTTCCCTGTATTCTTCTCCTCCTCCTGCTTCAAATTTCTCCTCTCATCACAGAGGTCGAGAACATCTCTGGTGACCCAGGGCTTTTTCCTGCGACGTTCCTTCCCAAGTATCTCACTGGCTGCCTCAGTCACTACTGTATTGTAGGTGGTAATCATGGTATCTATGTCCATGTCATCATCCCTCAGACCAATGAGTGGTGCAAATTTCCCACCTATTGTTGCTTGAAAAGTGCATGCCACATCTGGGTCCCTCAGCGTCTCAAGATCAAACTTTAGTTTTGACTGGGTTGGCTTTCTAGCCTTTTTCAGACGAACTCGGAAGGTCATCATCACCAAGTCATGGTCACTTCCTATGTCTGCTCCATGAAAACTCCTTGTCCTATAGATGTTGACTCCTGATCAGAAGCGCTTCCTCACCAAGATGTAATCAATCTGATTGTGGTGTTTCCCATCTGGACTGTGCCATGTCCATCTTCTTGATGGTTTGTGAGGGCCAAGGGTGTTTGTCAATACTAGGCTGTTACAGGTTGCAAATTCTAGAAGTCTGAGACCTCTCTCATTTGTCTCAACATTGCAGTAGGGTTGCAGTAGGCAACACCAACACTCATTCCATTGAGGGGTGGTAGTAGTGCCATGGTGCTGGGTAACTTTCAGTGCTTGGGTGTCTTACTAATTTGGAAAATAGTAGAGCAAGGACCTACTGTACTTGCAGTAAGTGAACATTTTTCTCCTCTTTCCTCGCACTTTTTCGTTGAAACATTACCAACTTTAACTGTGAACGTGTCATGCTAAATTGATCTAATTATCTAAATCTTTTTGATTACTTGAAGTGTATTTAACTTACTTGAATATATGTTATTTTACTCACCTGAGCCTAAGGGCATGGGAGACTTGAGCCCTACAAAGTTTTTATACCCCGCCACATGTTTTGTGGCAGGGTATTATGTTTTCACGTTGGCCGTCTGTGTGTCTGTCCGTCCGTCCGCACTTTGTTTCCGTGCGATAACTTAAGTATTTTCCAACAGATTTCATTCAAATTTTGCACATGCATTTGTACCAAGAATGTCTCGCTTGGGATTGTTAATGGACAAATTTCGATTATTTTGAACAGAGTTATGGCACTTGTCAATGTATTAAAAATGGTTTTTGGCCTCTATTTCCTTTACTATTTGGAGTAAAGTGATGAAACTTCACAGAAATGATCGAAGTAACAAAGCTTTACAGTACTATAGAAATTTTGTCCTCAGGGGTTATGCATGTGTAAAATCATGAAAAAAGGTCTGTAAAAATTCTGAGTTCACAACAGTTCTTCTGAAACTTAAAGCAAATGATCAGCATAATAAAAGCTTCCCAAGATGCTAAAAATTTAGCCTGTTATTTCTGAAATGGGTTATCTGCCCCCGCATACATAAATTGGTGAAAAAATGTATATAAAATCATAGTTGGAAGTAGCATGCAGCATGTCTGAAACTTACAGCAAATTATCGGAATAGTGAAAGTTTCCTGTGTTGCCTGAAATTGACTCCATGGGATTATCCGCCCTTGCCCTAGGGCTACATACATGCATAAAATATGGATAAAATCTATATAAAATCACAGATTTCTCTGAAACCTACAACTGCCCTCAGGTTATACAGTGAAAAGAAATAAAAGATTGGAAATAAATCGATGAGTGAAAGAGGTTTGCAGTGGCGGGGTATCACGCAGTCGTTTGCGATGCTTTTATTTCAAATGATGACTGCATTGACCTTGACCTAATTAATGGCAAGGTCAACTTTTGTATGATGGTAAAATGCTTAAACAATGGAGGTTTCAGAAAGTATTAAAGTTTAAGGTATAATATATGGTACTACATTGAATATATACAGTGATTTTTTTACAAATTTGCTTACTTTGCATCTGGGGACCAAATAGGCCAGAAATTATCTTTGCTGCCCAAGCTCAAGGTTGTGCATCCCTTCAGGGACTCTTTGATTATGAAAATTTTGCATCCCAAAAGACTGCATTTTCAAGACCAATTCAAAAAAGTTACTTTGTAAACAAAACCACAGATATCGAGTGATTTTTTTTTTTTTCCAAATTTACTGTAGTCCTGGAACCACAGAAAGGCCAGAAATCTTTGCATCCCAATCTCAGGTTTCTGCAGCCCTTCTTAGACATGCTGATAAAAAACAGCTGTGCAGCCAAATCCATTCAGTATCATAAAAGCCAGATTAAATTTAGATATATATGGACTAGCTGTTACTGGCAATTTTTTTGCTTTAAATCATTGCATCCTGTGGATACACAGTGACATCTTTCAAACTGTTGCATCCTCAGCAAATTATATGCATCAAAGATGCAGGATGCAGATATGTTTAACTTAATGAGCAGATGAAGACATTATGTTGCTGATGATACGGCATTTTTTACCTTGTTTGTTCAAGATCACAGAGTCAACATCTTCAATCATCTCTGAAGCCTTTGGGCTGATATGGGAGTCTCAGGCTGATATGGGAGTCTTGGGTTGATATGGGGTATGATATTAAAATTGCCATGTAAGAATCTCTATTTATAAACATAGCAAAACAATCAAATTTTGATAGAGAAATAAAAATAAATCTCAAAGTTATTATCAAAATGCAACTTTATCAGGCTGGAATCACAAATTAAGAGCATAATATATCCATGGGGTAACAGGGAGGTAACATTGAATTAAACATTTTAGATACCAGGTTAATGACAGATTCCAGATTATTATACAGGTGAGTGCCCGTTCAAAAATCAGTACATAGTCACTAAGGACATATAGTTCTCATTTTCT
Source organism: Ctena decussata (assembly GCA_963989385.1). Taxonomy (NCBI): domain Eukaryota; kingdom Metazoa; phylum Mollusca; class Bivalvia; order Lucinida; family Lucinidae; genus Ctena; species Ctena decussata. The sequence goes on along the minus strand of OZ022503.1, from coordinate 75,120,537 downwards.
CTGATAATTGTATGAGAGAGCAGCAAGGACCCAGACCAGGATGTACAGGTAGGGAGTTTCACAGTGATGGCAACTGACCATAAAGATACCATATTTCTTTGGTTATAAGAAGGGGGTGGGATGTTTCCCTTCCAAAAGAATCCTGAAAGCTAAATCCATCTCATAGAATGGATCTAGATTTTTGGGATTCGTGGTTGTTAAATTTATTCCTCATTCTTCTTGTGCCTTGTTCTTCACATCGTGGATTGGTCAGCTGGGTTGAGTCATAAAGCAGGTTGATTTGATATCTCTGTACAAGGACGGTGTTAAGCTTTTGTTAGCTTTGTGAGGTTAAGTTGAAACAGACAGATTAAAATAAATTGTCACTTTTAATATTTTGAGTTAAGAGTTAAACAGGGTAACAGATCTGTTCGTGTTCTAATTCTTTTATGATGTTGCTGGGAGGCTTAAGGGAATGAATCCATAACTTGCAAGGCCTGCACAGGGTTACAGTATTCAGCCCAGAGTTCTTAAATAGACAACAGGAAGTTTTGGGACTTTTTTTTGTTGCACCTGCTTTAGCAAGGACTTAGGTGAGATATAGGAGTTCAATTTTCCGCCGGTCCCTGTGTCAGTCGGAGACACTCCATTCCTCTGTCCGTCCACAATTTCGTCAAGCTGGCCCTATTGTTAAAGAGGAGCCTAGGTAGCTCAGTGAGTGAAGCACTTACCTGCTGATCTAGCGGCACTGAGTTCGATTTCTGGAGGCAGAAATCTTTTCATTCGTAAACGGGTTTCCATTGCACAAGCACTTTCATTATCACCCTTCCATCTCCTGATGTAACTGAAATACAAGGGATGATCAAAGAGTATGTGGACTTTTGCTGTAGAAATTTTATTATTGATACTAAACCCATTAAATTTGCAGTAAATACAGATGCGTTTTTCATTTATCTGGTGTTGCATTTAATTTACCAGTCTAACTTCGGAAAGTCATCTGTATGGGTCATCATAGCAACCTTATGACGGTTCTGTGGAGCACTGTAAAAATTTGCATTATTGTTGCGAATTTTTTGTTTTAGCTTTGGCTATGTTTATTATTTACAGTCGATTAAAATGCTTGACATTTGGTATGCTATTTCGTTATGGTTTCCGCCTTTCACTATGGGGGAATTATTGTCGTTAACAATTGTTATGCTTGCATAAGCCTTAAGCAGTGTAAAATATGGTCTGTGGGTCAAGGGCAACAAAATTACATTATACCGTGTATTTAATGCAAGTTACAGATTTTGTATATAATTGTTTCAACAAGAATTCTGCAGAATGCTATGTCGCACCTGCCTTGCACCTTCACATTAAGAACTCAAAGGATCATTTTGAAACATAGCTGGTCAAAATCCATTCATTAGTTCATGAGGCATTATGGTTTTAACGCTTATTGCTTTTTCAGTAACGGTGGATGGTGGCCATATTGGATGGCCGATTTGAAAAAAAAATGAAATAGCTTCATGCAAGGATCATTCTGATACAAACTCGGTCAATTCCACTTACGGGTTCTTGAGATATTGTCACATACACGGTTTTTGCTATTTTTAGTAACAGCAGCTGGCAGCCATCATGGATGGTCTCCATTCATTAAAATTTGAAAGAACTCCATTTAAGGACCATTCTGACCAAATCTGATCAAAATCTATTCAAGTTTTGTTGAGATATTGCCACTTTAGCAAAATTGTACTTGTACAGAAAGTAAGTCACTGTGACCTTTTTCAGCTACAGATTTTTTTTTTGTTTTTATATTTTTGAAAGCCGAGGTTCAACTGATGCTCCATGCAAAATTTCAGCCAAATCTACCGAGTGATTTTGGAGAAAAAGTTGATTTTATTGTTTTTGCTATTTTTAGTAACAGCGGCCATCTTGGATTCTGGACCAAGCTGATTTTTACCATTCTGAAGCCCTGCAGTCTGGTTATGGAACATCTTAAATATGAGAACCATTGGTGCAATGGTTTTAGAGAAAAAGTCATTTGAATGGACTAAAATGCAAGAGTCGATGTAAATGTGAACGGATGGACGAACGGGGTGACGGATGGACGATCAGAAAAACGGATGCCTATATCGCACCTTGCTAAAGCAGGTGCAACAAAAATGAGAGCAAAATCATAGACATGTTTTAAATGATCAAATTTGATCCTTGTATGTTAGTTTTATCTGATGTTGGCACTGATCTGAGGTTTGTTGACCTTCATTTAGACATACACCACAAAAGTAATACATGTTGACATGATACTCAATTGGATTTATGTACCAATAAATCTGAGAAGAGAATGCTATGAAATTCTTCAGGGATTTCGCTAAGGACTGAATGACTGGTGGTCCACAGGACCAACTTATCCACAATTTAAGTGGTCCTACCGATGTTTCGGCTATTCTTTGTTATCATGTGTTTTCATTTAATTTCAAAATCAGTTGGTCTTCCGGACCAGTTACCAAAGACATCAACTGGTCATGCCCAAAAATCACTAAACCAGGACCAACGGACTTATGGTTAATAAAACCCCTGTTCTTCAAAACAATCGTATTGCATGCAGATATGTCTAAAATTGGTCAAAATCATGAAAAATCTGCAAACAGGGTGTTAGTTTGTAAAAACAAAGAATACAAAAGAGCCACAGCAATGTCAAAATGGGACAAAACGTCAAACATCAGTAATGTGGTGCTCCGCTGTAGCTGAAACTACCTAGAACAAAATGAAAGATAATACTATATTGCATTAAAATTTCTTCAAAACTTCACAGATCCAGCTTTTCTTGGGTATAAGAAAATTGGTATAACTGCATTACCTTTACCGCCACAGCAAAAGTCCCAAGTATTTTTTGATCACCCGTCATACTGTTGGAGAGGATGAAACTCGCAAGAATACGTATAATAAATATATACATGTATGTATATGTAAGAGTGAAATAAACATTTTCTTCTTGCTCTGTTGCAGTGAAAGAAGTTTGGTGTCTAGTGTTTTACAAATCCATATCAACTCAAGTATGGTTACATGGGTTCGAGTAATTCCTCAAGACGCCGTAGAATGAGCAATTCGTTAGATCTGAGCAATGAGCCTAGAGCAGGACATACAGAAAGACATCGAGAAAGACGTGAAAATGCAGATGATGACGACGAAGTAGATTTGGGTAATGATAGTGATTCGGAACGTCACGACTTACCATCAATCCTGGCGTACCTGATACGAAGGTGATTACATTATAGATCTGGTCCAGAGGTTATAAAACTTGAGTACATTCTCAAACTCAAAATAAAGCACACTGATTGGCTCCTTCAGAGTGCTTGGAAGCAGCCAATGAGTGTGCTTTATTATTGAGTTTGAGATATTCTCAAGTTTTATAACCTTGAACCCAGATTGACTTAATTGTTCTATTTAAAATGGTACGTCATTGTTCTATATTTTCAGATGTTGTGTGCACAACATCTGAAAATATAGAATAAATCTTTCATAGTGCTCTAGATAAGGTGGGTTTTTTAGGATAATTCAGAGATAATTTGTCTTTTTTCTCATTGAAAACATATGTTGTGGCCCTCCCTCATTAGAATCGTCTTGATGAGACAGTTCTAATGAGGGGACATATGCTTTTATGATGAAAGTTGGAAAATTATCCCTAAATTATCCCAATTACCCCACTTATTATCTGCAATAATGAAAATTTTAGTATAATGTTTAGCTCACCTGTACAAATGGACAGGAAGAGATATTGCACTACCCCCAGCATCAGCGGCTTTTGCGTTAGCAAAATTTTAAAGTTTTAAGTTCAAGTTTTTTATGTAACAGGCAAGGTGCTGTCAGGGGATATATCCTGTACCCGGACAGATCTTGTTTATAAAAGATATTGTCATAATTATATGCTGGGATTTTATTAACCACCTATCCGTTGGTCCGTGACCAATGATTTTGGGCAGGTTCAGGTTACCTGTAGTGGCTGGTCCTCCAGACCATCTAATTTTTAGCTCATTTGTGTGAAGCAAAGGAGAGTTTATGCTGTACCCCTGGCACCGTAGTCTGAGTTTGCATCAGTGTTTGGGTCATGATGGCGTCTTCATTTTAGTTCACGTCTGTGAGCAGTTAAACTATGTTAACCATTTAAGTTGAAACCCCATTCACAGTGTCACAGTGCTGGTCCCAGTGTCGCCTGTTGGAGAAAAGCTGGTATACAGTGATGATCAGGACCTTTTTCCTAAAAAATTAAATTGCGTTCTCACATTACTGATGTTCCCACAGTGTATCCCCTGTCTAGAATTGCTTCACTGACTTTATGATACGTTTCACTTACTTTGTGATATTTCTCAGTCCCTATATGGGTTAGAGGCGCCGTAGTCAAGTGGTTAGAGTGGCTCGGCTATTGTGCAGAAAGTCACCCTAAGGTCGTGAGTTCGCGGCTCACTGTCGCCGTACGATGACTGGAAAACTCTCTCTGTCAACCCAGCAGTAAATGGGTACCTTTTTCGAATCAGGGAAGGAAAAGGCAGCGAAAGGAGGGGGATGGGCTCCGCCTTTCATCAGCTGTGCCCAAGATACAGTGGGTCTCTAACCCCCACTGCCCCTACGGCTATTTGGCTATGGGAAACCTTTACCTTTACCATATGGGTTAGAGCCATGAAAGTTGGCACACACTTATATATGGACAAGAACATTTTAACAGCACCATGCATGTATGGATTTGACCTATATTTTTTTGCTTTACTGACTTGATCATATTTCTCAGTCCCTATATGGATGGCAGTCACTATATTTGGCAGTCTCGTACATCTGACCAAGACGTTTTTAGCACCCTCGACGCTTTGAGGTAAAGCTACCATTAGGCGTGTTTTGTCTTCTGACAGATCTTGTTGTGTTTATTGCAAAACAGATAATTGAAAGGAGTAAAAGCACCAAGAGGACCAGCTTAACCACACAAACACTGGTCCTATTTATTCATTTATAAGACAAGGAGAAGAACTAAATAAGCATTTATGCTTTCGTTCTGATCCAATTGTTTGTATCATGTTTATATATATAGTGATCATGTACAGTTTTTGATACAATAAATATGTTTAAACTAAGGTTTTTCCTTCCAAAAGAATCTTTCATAAGATGTATATAGATCTTTGGGATTTTTTGAACAAAAAAACAACAACATGGTATAGCTGAATTACACAAGGCTGATTTACATGTTGCAGAAATTTTGCACAGAAAAATGTTGAACTGCATGTATATTTATTAATTTGTTTATGCAATATAGACCCTGATTAGTGATTACATTTTAGGCATGAACACATTGAATTATCAGAATTTTTATTGTTTAAATAAGTTTATGCATGATTGCATTCAATATTATACCTTTATTTATTGTGTATAAGTAAGCTCCTACTGAAAATTAACCTTTTAAAAGTATGTCATAAAAATAGGACTTAGTTCATTACCCTACAGACCAAGTTAGACACCATGGCAAACAGTGGAGTGCAGATCAGGATGAGATAATCAAAAATGTTAACAGAGGAAAGCTCCTCACATTTTTTTGCAAAAGTGAAATAGGACATACTGGTAATCCAAAAGAATAGTGTCAACCATACAAGCATGTATTAGTCATTCAGAGTCTGGTTGGTTTGCAACTTTGTCACATTTATTTAAGGTGTCCAACATTTGGGACCATAACAGAGGCCCTCTGTGCACCTGGGGAGGGCATGACCTTGTGTTTATATTGGTTTTCAAGATTGTGAAGTTTATGTAATAAGTCAGACAGAGACCTTTAAACTAGTACATAACTTAAGGACTGAAACTGAAGCTAAAAAATAGAACATCTTTAGAATCCTGGACCCAGATGTTCAAAACTTTTTGAATGACGCTGTTAGCTAATGAGACCTTATATTTTCAAATAAAAAATGGCAGTTTTTGCATGCAATACATAATTTAATTATGTATTGCGTGCAAAAACTGTCATTTTTTTTTTTTTTTTTTTTTGACTAAAAATTAAGGAGAATGCAGGGGCGGATCCAGGAATCTTGGAGAGGGGGTTCAAATTAGCTGAGGGGGTTCGATTTATGCAGTTTGACCAATTTTTCCTGAAATTCCCCATGAAAATAAGATAATTTGGACTGAAAAGGGGTTCGTTTGAACCCCTCGAACCCCCTCTGGATCTGCCACTGGAATGGATACACTTGCAAAAGAAACAACTCTGTCATTTTCATTTCTGCGTTCTTGAAAGGGGTCAAATCTTAAAGGAAAAGACTTTGTTTCTGTGGAAGCAAAATGTTTTCTTTACTTAGAATTTGCTCTTATAGTTGCAAATTCTCTCCTATAAGAGTAGACCCCTTTTCCTTTTTGGAAGGATTTTGTCATCCATGAAAACAAACAGAAAGTCACAAAACTTGTTTCCCTTTGTGAAATAGTGGAGAAACATGAGAGGAGAAACATGTAGGTATACCCATATACCTTTAAAATATATTGTAGCAATTTGAAAAGCTGTCAGGTCAGTAGTTTTTTTTGTAGCAATGCTGGATAATGATCTGCTTCAGATAAAAAAACATGCTTGGACATATGCACACTCATGAGCTCGAGCCAGCTCTTCCATAATGTTGCCGGATTTGCATTGTTCATGCTGCACTTAATGTAGCAAGTTCATAAGTAAAAATATACTATGCAAAATATATTTAGCAAATTTTTATATTTTGCAATTTTTTTCATTACTGAAGTGAAACATTGAGCAAAATTAAATTGAATTGAAAGGAACCATATTTGGGGCTTAAGATACCATGGGATTACAGAAGCCATCTTTAAAAACGATATGGGGGAAAAGCGATAAGCACGGAAGGGGTCATTAGCCGAAATTCGCACCCATTGAAAAGCAACGTAAAACTGGTAAGCATGTTATTTTTTGTACGGTATTTCGCAACATTTTCATGCTCAGTTTTCTTGTCAAAGCTATTGATTGTGTAAAAGATATGGTTAAGCTTAACAGCTGACGAATCTTGGCATGCGCCATTGACGTTAAAACGTATTCATTCGGTCCGATGTGCAATGATTCACGGGTGCTGAAGTTCAATACAGAATCAAAACCCGAGAAAAACAATAGGGTAGAATTAAAGGTCACACCATGATTAATTTAACTGTGAAGTTTCTTCATTGAAGTGTAACGTAACTGTGAGAAAATGATGACGTTAGTCTAAGACTTTTGACTTATGCTCAGTAACTGGGAAGAATTATCTTTCTGAATGGTTTACATTATCATATTGGTAGCTACCAAACAATCATACACTCAAAAGGGATTCAAGAAATATCGATCAGAAACAAGTTTTTAAGATGATAACATAAAAACAAGGCAAAACGACAAATTTTCGAACTTTGTAAACCTCATACTCGTAACATATTCAAATGTTTTAGATCGTTTTCCTTTATTTTAACAGCCAACCAGCCGCCTCATTATGGTTGTGGCTTTTGTACATGATCATAAATGTCGTTCAGATACAATGGTCATAAAAACTGACGTCACGATAGTTCAAACGCTACAATTGAGCAATCTTGAATCTTTTACCTGCCAGTCCATCTCGAATGATCGGCCTTTATATCTTTATGCAGTAAACTGACAATAAAATCCTAATATGGTGGATCTAACACATACAAACTAATTGCTATATTTATTGTGCATAGTATAATTTAATGGGCTAGATCTATAGGTTCACATTGCAGTAATAAAAATAATACTTAAAAAATTAAAAATGCTATATCATTAGTGTCAGAGCCCCAGTTTTGTGGGTTTAAGTATGCCCCTGAATTACAACTGCAGGCAGCATAGCATGAGAAAAGAGGAGGTAAAGATTCTCTTGCTTATCGGGGTCATAATTAATCGTCTTCCTCATTTGCTCAACAGAATTATTACAAATATAACCGTGCATGACAAATCATATAAACCACTCTTTTGATATTTTGTGACTTTTTCCTGGTTTGCAAGTTAGGTGCCATAATTTACCAAAATAGCGAAACACCTAAAAGAATTTCTGTAATTATTCAAAAGTTTGAGAAGTGAATTTCTGGCAGTTTTGCTGGATCGTAAATAGTGCAGACCCATATCAGATTGTCCCTGTTGGAACAGTCTGATGTGGGTCTTCCCTGTTTTCTCAAGTGCACCTGTCCCCAGTATTTAGGATAATAATGGTAGCTACATATCAAAGTGAAAAAGGACACCATGTTCATACTCAGTTATTTCAAATCAACCTGCACATCAGCTCATACTGATTAGTCTTCACTTTTCACTTAGAGTACCATAGATTCAGTCTGTTATTCAGTGAAAGGAGGAAAGATTCAGATGCACAGACTGATTGAGATCATCCATGTTCCTGCACGCAGTAAGGTACCTTTTCACATGACACCAATCAAATGATAATGAGCACAGGGCAGGTACTGTAAAAGATATAAATACAGTGCTGTCGGCCTATTCGGCGCACTTAAGCAAAGAATCGTTAACTGTTTAAATAAGAACAATAAAAAACAAACAACAGATATTGTGTTTATAAAGTACATTAATCACCCTTTATTTCATCTAAAAAAATCCACCATCTGGTATTGATCACAATATGAAAAGAAACTCAAAACTCATATACCATTGTACACGAGGGACCCCGTTTTTGTCGGCCAATTCGACGCAGCTTCTAAAAATGTCTTATTCCTGACATAAATAATGGGCTAAATTTGTGAAACAGACTATAATCATGACATCACTCCGCGGGCTGCAGAATGGCTGCAGAAGGAGCTTGTGGAAAATTTCAACAATTATTTGCTTTAGCACTGTTAACTCATGATCCTTTGGACATTAGCTGGGTGAGTTATTTTGTAATTCACTTCTTTACTATGTGCAATTATGCAAGGCATGCAAAGAGTGATAATTATTATTTACAAATGCTGCTGAAGTGAGCCACTGTGTTTGTAAACAAAGATTGCGAAATACCATCAACTTCATACATGTATGCCGAGCTGCAAGAAACATTCGTCACATGACAACTGCAAATATCTGCATAAACCCAAGTGCAACGAACCCCTCTAGCCAGAAATGATCTTCTTTACCGCAATAAAGATCTTCGCTTGGAGGACTGCTTGTAAAACAGCCGACAAAAATTATCAACAGGTGTTTTTAACGGTAAATGACGTTATGTAACGTGCGCCGAATAAGCCGATGCGTCAAATAGTCCGACACGACAGTACTGGGACAGAATAAAAACACTGTAATTGTCCTAAAAATGGTACTGTTTGAGTTTACTTTACAGAATCTGATGCATATTGAATAGCAAATAGTATAACCCCTGATCAGACTGCTTAAGGAACAGTCTGATTTGGGTCTGCTTAATCTGTCCCCGTATTTAGAATTTTTTCAGTAACTTGGTATAGGTTCCTGTTATCAAGTTTCTTTAAGTCATGCAAAGTTTACCAGATACATTAAGGGTCAATAGGAAAGTTGAATGCTGTTCAAATGTTTGCACAGGAGTTAATATATTTTTATTACTGTATTAATCCTGATAAATGCCCCTGTGCTAATAAATGCTCCCTACTTCTTTTCCAGAAACAATATCATGTTGACTTGACTTGCTTAAACCTTTGTTTTACAAAGGGGAGCAACATGAATTCCCTTCCAAAGCAGTCCCAAAGATCTATATCCATCTTGTAAGATGGATCTTTGGGATTGTTTTGGATGAGAAAAACTCATTCTATATCTGAATTAAAAAGAGGGTGATTTTGAAAAGACAAATTCTTGTCTTGTAACCAAATAAATATGGTATTGACACCTCATCAGCAGCCTTTCCAACTGTCTTTTACTTCAGCTATTTCAGTTTCATGCATTTGAGTCGTGACACGACAAAACCAACAAAGTGGTTGTGCACCCAGCGCAGATGCAGATAAGCCTGGGCTTCCGCCCAGTCTTATCAGAGTCTTCGCTGTCTGCATGGAGGTAGCTTTGACCCTTTGCTACCTTTGAAGCGCACAGTGAAGAGTCAGATCAGACTGGGCGGATGTTCTGGCTGATCTGAGTCTGCCCTGGGCGAACAACCACTTTGTTGGTTTTCTGGTGTCGTGGCTCATTGTCACAAACTTGAAAGCATCAGCCTGCTCATTCCTAGCTGATGTCCCAAAGAGGACACATCTCTGTGTGGATTTGCATAAATGGCTTTAAGTGCAAAAAGTTTTGAACCTGTTCAGAATCCATATTTAGCTAATTGCTAAGCACTGTTCAAAATTTAGTATTTTTTAACATCTTTAGGTAGTTTAATTATGTATAAAGGGACATACAATAGGTTATTTATCTGAGTTCTAAAGTCAAGGCTAAGATACAGAACATAAGTGCGAAAAACTAGCAGATCTGGGCTATTTTTAGATCTTTCACAGTGAAAATGGGTACGATAGGTACCTACAAACTCTACTTTACCTGCTATACATTCTAATCATTAGGCATCTCTGATCGATCTGACAGCATATGCTTTGCAGATTTAAAGAAACAATCTCAGAAGTTGTTTGTTCAGAACTGACTCTGCCTGAACCCTTAAAGGTAACAAACTTTACGTCTGCAAAGACACCTTTAAGTGTTAAAACGCGGCCCACATAGCACCATTAATGCTAGCCCTATGATTACTAAGCTGCATATGCAGACAACACTTTTCCATGTAACCAGTCTAGTCTGTAGACACTGACTATGTGTGTTTTTCTTTATGTATAGCTAAGTTGAATGTACTTGTAAGCAGTAAAAAACACATATCACATTAAATTTCAATGTTTACTCCTGTGACTCAGAAACGATGCAGTTGTTGTTTATAGATGGTAGGAGGCACCTTTTTTATGGTGCAACTAAGAGTTCAAAAATTGAGTTAACTCTTTAAGCACCAAACAGCAGACGACAAAATTTACGTCTGCAAAAATGAAAAAATGCCTCATCCAAGACATTTCATATTGAGAATTCAAAGACTAGAAGGCAAACAGTGTAGATCTAGATGAGGCGGCTCATTATGAGCCGCCTCATCAGGATCTTAGCTGTTTGCAAATTTTGCAAATTTCATCACTAGGGCTAAAGAGTTAATATTGCTAATCAAATTCCCCAACCAAAAAACTGGGTAATTGTCCACTCTAACTTGTGGTTTAGACCTATGTATATATTTTGGTATTTACCCATAGTATATTGTCACTCTGCCAATCTTCTTTCATCAAGAATGGACTGTTCCATTTATCCTGTTTGAAGATATTTGTTAAAACAGTGCAGGCCCAAAGTAGGCTGCTGTAGGCCTAGAGCAGCCTGCATTGGGCCTGCAATGTTTACCAAGGTTATCTGTTCAAGAATTAAGTGTAAGTAAAGCTTGTGACACCTGTATTTAAATGTAGGACGTAAGTGCTGATCGTGCTGATCGAGCTGCCAATAGGCTGAAATTTATGGAGCAAATGTTCTCGTTTTGCTGTGTTTATATGTTTAGAGGTTTTAAGTGATGTAGCTTCAGAAGGCCCATGAAGCAGGAATAATATGTAGAAAAAGTAAAAATAAAATTGAAAAAAAATTTTACTCCCAGAATTTTGATGTAAATATAGCTCAGTGACAGGATACAGTGACAAGAATATCATTATATACTTACACTTGGCAAGACAACTTTTTGCATAGCCACTTTCATTAACCTGTTGTGAAATGGATTCATCTGTTTAACAATTTAGATAGTCCATTCATTAATTATGTAAGCATTTACTTGTGATCAATTTTGTCCCTTCAATAGGCTAAGCAGTCTGCACCCAGTGTGCTCTGAGTGGCAAAAGTGGTATTGAGGTAGTGGTTGGGGATTGCATTGTCCTGGGGTCCCTAAACATGTATACTGATATGGTATCTTACCAAGGGCTTGTTGCTTTGCAAAATAAGCATGATTGGACCAAAACAACAATAAACCTAAAAATGCAGTCTGTAAGATCTGAAGATTTTTTTTCAAGTTACATTTGATAAAAGCAAGTGAGATGCTTACAGAACTGCTCCCTAGCTAATCTATACTGGTTTTAAATCTTATATTTTGTGTTTTGATGCAAGAGTTTGCAGATTTTGTTTACTATTAACTTAAGATTTGAAACCATAGTGACTTAAAAAATATGCAAGATCTAATGCTAGTGTCACACATTGGCGTATCAGCTTGCGTACATACGGCGTATCCTGATACGTGGCAGTAAGAAAGGAACGCCACAGCAACGCCACAGCAACGAAAGCTTACGTAGCTGATACGCAGCACGATCTCCTTGTACGCCAGGATTCGGCGATTTTTTCAAACCGGTTTGAAAAAAATCGCCGCACGTACGTAGCACCTTTGATACGCCATACATATGTCACAGGAACGCCGTAAAAGCGAAAACAACGCAGCAGTAATGCAGCGGGTACGTAGCGTGATCGCTTGGTATGCCATTGAAACGGGTACGGTGTGACTGTGGCTTACGTATGGCGTACAAAGCGTTTTCACTGAGTACCTACGGCGTTCTTTTCTTATCTATATAGTATCAGGTGCGAATGAATGACGTATATTATGCTTCTATGGAGTATCGTGGTGTATGAACTGCGTATGGACTGCGCACCTTGCGCTGTTGTGGCGTTACCGCTGCGTAGGTGTTACGTTGTCAATTTTGTTTTGGCGTTGCATGAGTACCTACTACGTCAACACGACCATCATAGGCAGAAGACACATTTTTCTTGTTTGTTTTCATTCTTTTCATAGTCATAGACCTGAAAGATCCACTTTCTCCAGTACTGAAGAAGGGAGCTTTTAACTCTGTCTTTATGAGGTGCAGTTTCACCATCTAACCCTTATTTATAAATATCATTAATTTGATAAATGGATGTTCATTATTCAAGTAAGTGATATCCATAACTCAGCCTATCCATGAATATCACAAATTCAATTAATGAATGTCCATAATTCGAATCATGCATATCTTTAAATTGACTGATTTACGGATATCCATAATTTGAACGATGGATATCCTTAATTTGAATCAGTGATATCAATAAACCGAACTGAATCAATGAAATCCATACCTCGAATTATTGATAGCCATAAATCACCTTAGCGGCTTGTTATTTAAACTTATTATTTGCAAAGACGAATTATTGATACCCATATTTCTAATAAGTTATATCTATAAATAAGCCAAACTATCGACATCCACAATCCGATTCATGAACATCACTTATTCATCCAGAAGTCTAAATGATAAGTGGATATCACTAATTTGAATAAAGAATATCAAACTCGACTTATTGAAATCCATACATCAAACAAGTGATATCCATAAATTGGCAGGGTTTTGGATATCCATGATTCGATCCATAACTCGAAAAAGTGATATCTATAATTCGAATTAGTGATATCCATCAATCTTTCAGATGATTGGGTATCTGTAATTCGAATTATGGACATCCATAGTTTGACCCATGGATATCCATAAATAATTAGGGAAACTCATAGATAATTATGAATATCACTTATTCGGATAAAATGATATCACTTTCTCGAATTATGGATGTCCATAAGTTTTATCCATATCTATAAATAGGGAATACATAGTAAAACGACACTCATGGGTCCTGGCCTTTTCGTCCCCTGTTAGGTTGACTGCTGTCTCAGACTCAGCTGCTGCTGGATCTCAGTGATGACAGCTGTGTCCGAAGGTCTGGTCTCGGTGGATGCAGCCGATTTCCCCCGTCCCCGTGGTGCTTCCTGGGGGTGACTTCTTTCGGAGGCATTATGTTTTGCTAGTGACTTGCAGTGACTGCAACAGCAGTGCAGAGCACAGGAACATTTAGACGCAACTGTTTACGCCGCTAGTACGCAGTAGTTACGTTGCATTTAAAAATGAAACGCCGTGCTAACGAAACAGTTACGTCACAGCAACGCATTATATGCCACACATATGCCATGCATACGCCTCAGGTACGCCAAAGGTACGTCACAGAATCGTCACACATACGCCGTGTATTTCGCAGGACTAGAATTTGCATAAAATACGCCACAGTTCTTCGCGATCGACACGCGTATGTAACTTTTGTAAAATACGCCGCTGATACGTAAAAGTGTGACACTAGCATAAGATTTGAAATTCCTATTCAGAAGGGAAAAGATAAAGAAAGATTTTATCTCACTTCCTGAGACTTTGTGCTATAAATAATGGTTATTTTGTTGTGCATAAGTTATTGTTTTTATTCCAAAAAGAGCAAACTCAGATCAAGCTTTTTCTCTGCGATACATGACCTTTGGCAGTCATGACATAGCTTCCCAAGAATTCTTGTGCCAGTACAAATTTTGAGTGAGCATTTCAATATATTTGCACTTAACTGCCACTGACTTTTCTTCTCTTATTTAGAGCAAGTGTCAATCTCCATCTGCTGATGAAGGCTAGTTGGTGTAGCTGCCCACTTGTTGTAGCATCAGACTGATGTCACGATACCTGAGAAATTTAATTTTGAGCCACAACACGAGAAATCCAACAAAGTGGTTGTGCGCCTTGCGCAGACTCAGCTCAGCCTGGGCATCCACCCAATTTGATTAGACTCTTCGCTAAGCGCTTAAAGGGTAGCTAAGGGATTAAGCTACTGCCATGCGGACAGCGAAGACTCTGATCAGACTGGGCAGATGCCCAGGCTGATCTGAGTCTGTGCCGGGCGCACAACCACTTTGTTGGTTTTCTCGTGTCGCGGCTCATTTGATGTCATAACATTCAAATTTGTATATCTAATTCACTAATGGATACCAATTTTAATGTGTGGCATATCATTCTCAGACACAATGCCATATGATAATACACAATTAGGCAGTTTTATTGACCTGCAAACAACATATTGACCTATGTGAAGCGGAGGTCAATATGATATTTTTGCAGGTCAATAAAACTGCATATTCACCAAAATAAAGGTGAACAATTGTTTTATTACATGATAAATCTAAATGTAATTTCCTTTGATGTTTATGATGGTACTACATGGTATTATCTTGTGACCTAACTTTTAACATTAACATACATTAGATGTTACATCATGAAAATACAATGACATCAGCGTTAAAGTAATATTCACTGACTGCAGGTGAATATTGACCGGCACGTGACGTCAAATCAGCCAATGAAATTGTGTGTAACATCTTGGTCGTATAAATACACAATTACTGACTTTTGTTAGAGTGAATATGCAGTTTTATTGACTTGCAAACTACATATTGACTGACTTGCAGAGGTTAATATGTTAAGTTAGCAGGTCAGTAAAACTGCATATTCACCAAAACAAAAGTCAGTAATTGTTTTATTATATAATAATTCTAAGTTCATCTAAAATTGGCGACGCGCCAGTGGAGCCGTAAAACTCAATTTGTGACCATAAAACCGATGAGAAGCCAATGAGAAGCGATGTCACTTAATGAAGTCGGGTTTGCGACAGTATTTCGCAGAATATACTGTCGCAAATTTTTGATGTTATCCAATCAGACGTCGCGTTATATTTGCAAGTGCATTAGAATATCACATAACTGTTGTCTGGCATGTGATGATACAGCCAATGAAATTGTGTGTTACATTGTGGTCATATAATAAATATGTGACAGTGCCTGAGATTTTGAGCCTTGTGGAGGTGCGACGTTGACGTCACGAAACGTGAAATGAAAGTGACGTCATAAAATTTGCACGTAAAGTTAATTGTATTTCCGCGCACTGACTACTAAATTTCAAAGCGTCTCCTGAAAAGAGTGTTTCAACATTTCTATCGGCGTGTTTAATTTTCTTCATCTACACTCTTTTAAGAATGTTTGCATTATAGATCTTTGAAAAAGAGATGTCGCGAACCAGAGTTATAAAGGTTTATCCAGCTAGATGTAAAGTATATCCAATCATTGTAACGAGAACAAAAAATCGGGTGGGTTTGAATTTCGTTTGCTTATGCGGTAAACCTTGGCGCTATGTCTACGTGCTTCTCAAAATCTATTCTGGAAGCACTTATAAATATGAAAATGTTAAAAACAAAATTTCCGATTTTCGCTCCATAAGGCTCAAAATGCCAGACACTGTCACATATAGTGATTGAGGTTAAGCAAATTTCATTTTCAGGTTACGCAGAGGTAATTTACCACGGATTCGCAGTTGTGGAGTACGGCCCACAAAGCTGCCGAACTGTGAACCAAGGGTGAAAGGTTAGTTCCTGTGCCCTTTGTTAGTCTTTTAGTTTGGTAAATTATCTCTTCCGTTGTTACAGTGGTCAGGTGAGGATATTGACGTCCTCAGACCGAGGGGACAGCTTCTCAGATGATGAAGATGACGGGTATTGTTTTGAGAAGACTCGTCCCCCTGTCGGTAGGTTTTGATTATATTTTAGAGCTTGCTTCCCTTCACCGCCATCCCTGTTATTAATTGCATGAACCACAGAAATTGGAAATTGGTTAATTACATCTAGGACGTACATCAAGGAGTATTTACTTTTCATCATTTTGCCCATCAATCCATCTGCTGCTAACCTCAGGTTAAGGTCACAAACTTAAACATTTTGCAATGAAGTTTTGTGTTAAATTTGTAATTTTAGCGTACGTTTCTACTAAAGTTTGATGGAACTTTTTGATTCTTGACTAGGCTTACTTCTTGGTTCGTGCAGATTAGTTGACATCATCTGGATGCTGCTGCTGACCAAGGTCAAGTTCACAGACTTATGCATTTACTTTAAATTCAGTTTTATACTGTTTGCTAATATTGTAATACACATGTCCTTTGATGAAACCTTTCAGATATGACTGGGTTTACTTCTGGGTTCATACAGTCTATTCATGAAGCCGTGGCTTCATTCATTATTGGCGCTACCCATGAGCCCCTTCTCACTTACTCTAGTAGTGTACAAATTTTCTATTTCTTCGGTTCATATAATTTTCTTAACTTTTATTTTGCCTTCTAATTTTGTTTTCACTGTTTTAGTAGTGTTGGTAATAAAGTTAAGGTTGGGTGTTTTTAATAATTCATGTTTATTGATTCAAAAAAAAAAAAAAAACACACACACACGAAGATGACACTAGACTACAATGGATACATTTTCTGAGGAAGTAACTGCCATTTTTGGCACATCTTCGCAAAGCAAAGAGGTGTTTATGTAATACCCTTCTTGTGCAGCTACGTGCATGTGCACTTTTGTGTTCATTAGCATAAGATTCACCGAGAGCCCTAGATAATAGGGAGTATTTGGTGATAATTAGGGATAATTTTTGTTAATTCCGCATAAAAACATATGTTGTGACCCCTCATCTGAACCGTCTCGACGAGACGGTTCAGATGAGGGGTCACAATATATGGTTTTAATGAGAAATAAAAAAATTATCCTTCAATTATCATCAAATACCCCTGTTATCTAGAGCTCTGTTCACCTGTTGTGTATAGCTCAGTTTCTAAGTAAACCAACAGGATAGAGTCTCGAAACTTGCCATGTAAGAACCACTGAATGCAATGAAGCATATGGAGCCATGACCTACATTTTAGGGATCACTGAACATAGAAAATTACTGGGATATAAGTACCCGTACACATTAAGTGCATAGATAATTTTTCAAGGGAAACCACTCTGCCACTTTCAGTTTTGTTTTCTCTTTTCAATGGGGTCAACCTTTAAAGGAAACAATTTGTTTTCTTTAAGAGTAAACCCCATCTCAGAATCAATTTGTTGTCCAAAGAAGCAAACAGGAAGTCACAAACTCATCTTTTTGTTAGAAAATGGTAGAAAAACATGGCAGTGTAGTCATATATCTCATGAAGATTGATCCTTGACCTCTAAGATATAGAGGATATTTGACTTTTTCAGTGTAAGATTGATTTTTATTTCACCGAATGAACACCAAAAGCAGTATTTTCACGAGTGGTGAAGCCACGAGTGAAAATACCACTTTTGATGTTCATGAGTGAAATAAAAATTCATCTTACACTGAAAAAGTCAAATTTTCTATTTCTTTTATGCTTGAAAATCGCAATAATTCCGTTTATTCAAGAACGTCAGCCATCACGACAGAAACACAACTTTTTTCAGCCGTTTTGCGTCAAATTTGATGCTTCCAGCCTGTTTATTGGGTATGATATTGGTTGCAACTGAAAAATAGCATCAAATATCATTTTGATAACCAGTTCTCTAAAAATTTGCCATGAAAGAATGCCTACAGGAGACTGAGGCGGTCTGACGTCGCGTGCAATAACAATGTTACGTTGGCACTTTAAGTGACATCATTAACGTCATAATGATGTGCAAACATGCGTGACGTAATTTTTGTCAAGCCAGATAAGATTTAGCCAATTAATCAACAAAAAACTTGAGGCTATTTCACAAAAATCCTATTTCTGAAACAGTGAAATCGAAAGTGATAATTTCACTGTTTGAAACAGTGAGATTATCAGTTTCGATTTCACCGAGAAATCTCTATAATTCATTGAAAAGTATAAAAGAAAGGGACTTATTAGCTCTGTTAGAGAACAACTTTTCAGACTCGTACATGCAGTGCTTGAAAATTTGCCTGCAGTTATAGCTGACTAATTATTTTTTGACCACTGATATCTCAAGTACCCTCTTATATCAAAGAATATAGTCTAGGTCTAGACTCATAACTATTTTTCTTAACATTTTAACTCCATTTTAACCAGAAATTTAATTTCGAGATATCAGTAGTTTGAGATAAACTTTGAGATATTGACAGTTGACTGTACTCAAGATTATTTTGATGCTGTTTCAGTGGATCCAAATCCAGACACCACACAGATAAAAGTAAGTACTACCAGAGCTCTAGATAAGAGGGCGTATTTGATGATAATTAGGGATAATTTTTCTTATTTCTCATTCAAACCATATGTTGTGACCCCTCATCTGAACCGTCTCGTCGAGACGGTTCAGATGAGGGGTCACAACATATGTTTTTATGCCGATTTTGCGAAAATTATCCCTAATTATCACAAAATACTCCCTCTTATCTAGAGCTCTGACTACAGTAATAGTATGATAATGGTATAAAGTATAACATCTCAGACTAATGTTATTGCATACTTGTATGGTCTGGAAGTCTAAGATACATTTCAGAAGATAGTCTCCTAGTAATTTAGTAGGATCAACCAGAAGTAAGTGCACCAGCCTGGGTCAGCTTTTTGCAAAATTAGTAAGATAACCCTTAGTGAATTAGGTCCAGCAATGTTTTGTTTGCAGTTTCATTTGCTGTTTGGATGTAAGAAAGGTGAAAACAATGGTATGAGAGAATATTTAACATCTTAAAATGGGACTAGTAGGCTTATATATTCAGCTATTCCTACAATTTTCGACTAGTAATAAAATAATTGAGCTGCGACACCACAAAACCAACAAAGTGGTACATGCGCACAGGGAAGACTCAGCTCAGCCTGGGCTCTGCCCAGTCTGATCAGACTTTGCTGTCTGCATGGAGCTAGCTTAGACCCTTAGCTACCCTTTAAGTGCAAAGGCAAGACTGATCAGACTGGGGGCCTTGCCCAGGCTGATCTGAGTCTTAGCAAGGCATACAGGCCACTTTGTTGGTTTTGTTGTGCCGTGGCTCATATCATCTGAAACTGGTCTCTGTGATGTATGACTTTTACTTTTTCTTTCCTAGAAAAATGATTTATACCAAGAAATACTGCTGAAATCAGGCAGAAGTTGTGTTCATGACAAATCCCAACCCACTGTTACACATATGGTGTACAAGGTGAGTACATGGATCATGTTTTTCATGCATTAATGTTTGCTGGGTCAGGGGAAGCTATTTGAACACAAGGCTTTAGCCAAGTGTTAAAAGCTTCTGAGAAGATGTACGGTTGCTATTCTTGTATTTTAGAGAATCATTGAAAACTTGGTTGAAAATGCTGGGGAAAAAAAACATGTTCATAGTGCCTGGTATATTGTGGTGCTATTCAGCGAAAAAATAGAGTGGCTTTGAAGCTACAAATATTAAAAAAAAAAAATGTTGCAAATCCCAGGATGGTTATGTAACATCAGGTAACATCATGTTAACAAATTATAGCTCGGATTGCAAAAAAGAAATGATGTTCAAATGGCATGTGAATTCCAGTTTTAGTGCTCGGGTCTAGCTTTGTTAATGACTGACATTTAATAGCCATGCCTACAGGGTTTCATGCAAGAATTTTCTGTAATGCCAGTGTTGAAACAATACCATATTAATTGTTGGTAGCTGTCTTCTGGAGCTGATGGAAAAGCCAGCTTAACATCAGGCCCAGTCCATCAAAGCATCATTAGCACAATAAAGTTGTTAGTCAAGAACTCATTAAGTCTTCTTGTACACTGAAAATACAAATTAAGCAGTGCAAATACAAAGCTCCAGATAAAAGGGGGTATTGAGGATAATTCAAAGATAATTTTTCTTATTTCTCATTGAAAACATATGTTGTGACCCCTAATTAGAACCGTCTTGATGAGACGGTTCTAATGATGGGTCACAAAATATGTTTTTGTGGAGAAATATGGATAATTATCCCTGAATCATCTCTGTTACCCCTTCTTATCTGGACCACTGAAATAGCAAAAGATCTTTGGGGTTGTCTTGGAAGGGAAAATACATTTTATAGCTGATTTATATACTTGTGTTTATCATATGACGTCACATCTGAGAGTGTAATAAAGCCATGCATTAAAAACGATTATCCACTAGTGGATTAAATATGCAAATTACGCCGTAACGTTTAACGTTGACGTCCATAGAACGTCGCGTTTTCTAATGGCGAATTTGTGACGTTTTAGTGAAAATTATGCCCATAAAATGCGGTTTTAGTGTCATATGATAAATAGAATCTTGCATTCGTGCTCCTGTATTATTGAATTTATTAAACATGTTGGTGAAAACGATAAGATGCTCGGCAGAGCCTCGCATCTTATCGTTTTCCCCAACTCGTTTAATAAATTCATAATACATGAGCACTCATGTAAGATCCTCTATATTTGGAAGGAAAAACTCGTCTTATAAACAAATAAATATGCAGTAGTTGTGATTTCAGAGACAACTTGGGATGCAGAAGCGGGTGAATTTTTCTACTGCTCATCAAAGAGTCATGTGTACACCGTAAGTGTTTATATATATGTCAGATATATATTGAAAATTGGGAAATATTCATGCAAGTTTTAGTTTTGCAAAACTCAAAAATACTATGCATCTACTATCTAATGCAACGGATATCCTTCTGAAGGCAATGAAAATTTGTTACGGTCAACTGTCGGATCAAACATTCTGTCAAAAAAAACTAATTTCTTTTGATTCAGTTATAAATATATTAAAACCACTCAGTTGAAGTTGTTCATAAACATGTCATTATTAAACGAGACGTTAAATATTCAAATTTGTTGTATGCAAAAACACTGTCAGTTTTTGGGTGAAAAAATGTAAGGAGCTTTTGCAGCACACATTTTTGTCACCAAAAAATATATATTAGCTTAAAAACCAAATGTGCTAATATTTTTGGTGAAAAAAATGTGAGGAGCTTTTGCACATGTGCTAATATTTTTTTGGTAAAAAAATGTGAGAAGCTTTTGCACTGCAAAAGCTCCTCACATTTTTTCACCCCAAAATGGCAGTGTTTTTGCATACAACACATTTGAATATTTAACGTCTCCTTAACTAACGACAAACTTATGAACAACCGCACCCAGATGTAAATCTGTAGTAGCATTGTGTATAGTTATTGTTTTATTTCTTTCAGATATTTACCCAATAATTTTTCGATGATGGCCTTCTACAGGCAGAAAGCTTTCTGTGGCACATACTCTGTTGATGGCAATATATTTCTCTCGGCTGCTCAAGGTAAATATCACGGCTCAAGGTGAATTGGCGGTTTGGTGATAATTTAGGATAAATTTTCTTTTACCTTATTTCTCCATAAAGACGTACCATACTTCTTTGGTTATAAAAAGGGTTTTTTTCCTTCCAAAACAATCACAAAGATCCAGGGGCCGTATTTATAAAACCATTTAAGTTGTTGCTATGCAGTTGCTAAGGCTAAATTTCTATGTTGGAGGTTTCCTACAAATATGAAATTTGCCCTGGAGGAACAGTCTGAAAAAGACTGTTCCTCCAGGGCAAATTTCATAGTTGTAGGGAATCTCCTTCATAGAAATTTAGCCCTAGCAACAGCATAGCAATGACTTAAGTCGTTTTATAAATATGGCCCCTGATGCCATAAGATGGATGTAGATCTGTGGGATTGTTTTGGAAGAGAATAACCCATATTACAGCTTAATTTCACGAAACTGATTCACATATTTGCACTATTTTGGAAGGGTAGCTTCTCGTTTTATAACTGATTAAATAAGGTACTTTGTGAGCACATTTGAACCATTTTACAAGGTGGTTCTAATAAGGGCCTCAACATTTACCTAGAGAAAAAAGATAAAAACATTATAAGACCAGAGCTCTAGATAAGAGGGAGTATTTGGTGATAATTAGGGATAATTTTTGTTACCTATGCATAAAAACATATGATGTGACCCCTCATCTGAACCGTCTCGACGAGACGGTTCAGATGAGGGGTCACAACATATGGTTTCGATGAGAAATAAAAAAAATTATCCTTAATTATCATCAAATACTCCCTCTTATCTAGAGCTCTGACTAGTTTTAACCATGTCTCATATGGAATTGTGCATAAAAAAACTGGAAAGGATTTGGATATACACCTTTTACCAAAGGTGCAGACACAGGTAAAAGTGCTGCTGATACTGCAACAGGTTGACTCACAATAGCTGGGCAGATATGTGAAATAATTGTGCACTTTTTGATAAAAGCATGAAATTTGGCACAATGCTAGACAAAGCTATTCAAAGCATTTTCAGGTTGGATGCCAAGCCAAAAATTTCCATTTATGGCAGCCATCTTGAATTTCAAAATGGCCGCCATTGAAACTGCATTTAATGGCAAAGAGAATCGGAAATCATTAGAAAGGCCAGTTCTGTGTTCCTGAACATGTTTAGCTGAACTTTCACCATGATTTTCTCAAACTTGTCTGTTATTCGGCATTTCTGATCTATGCTACTGGGCGTAGACATGACACTTATCGAAAATTTCATGTTTATTAGTATGGAAATGGAAGACAGTAAATCACAATTCCTCTAAACCTTGTGAACAAAACCTTTCAATATATCATTTTTCTGCAGACTGAATTCTTTTTCTAGTGAATAAAACTTGTTAACTGGATGACAGCAGCAATTCTTTTACTTGTTAAATTTTTCTTCTTGCTTTAGTCTACATAGTAAATCAATTTGCATAACTCATAATTTATAAAAGAAGCAGAAACATAATTTAATCCACAAATGTATTTGAGTTTATTCTAATGCACAATGCTAATTAGGGTTTTAAAGGATAAAAATAATCATATTTGATGTGTAACGTACATAACAGTAACAAAAGCACTAACAAACAACAAATTTCTAAATAAACCGAAATTGTGGTTGATAAATGTGGTCTTAACTGAACAAACACTATTATTCATTTTCAAATTATGCACATATAAGAGAGAACTGATTGGCTCCTTTTGAATTAGTCAATGCAACACCGAAAAATTACTTGAATCTAGAACGAAATGTTTTTGTAAGAGTCCATACAATGTTGAAGAATGACTTCGAGAAATAGATACACGTGTAAAGGGTAAATTGTGTATCCTCAGTTTGATCTGTATTTTATCTTAAGTAGCCGGAAGCATATGCCCCTATATTGGGAAACACCTTTGTATGTTTTAACTATAATTATGTGATTTAAACATGTGTCTGAAGGTAGGTTTAGGGGTAACGTTGAGT
Organism: Ctena decussata; assembly: GCA_963989385.1. NCBI lineage: Eukaryota > Metazoa > Mollusca > Bivalvia > Lucinida > Lucinidae > Ctena > Ctena decussata. The sequence continues at coordinate 75,096,728 of OZ022503.1, read as the reverse complement.
AACACAATTGTAGTTTGTATATAATTGTTATTGTTGTCATATTATTAGATTTTCAAACTGGTGTAAAGAGACTGTTTCAGACTGCAGCTAGGCTTTCAATGCTTTAAGTGTAAACCTGTCGACTATATTCAAATATTCAGATACATGTAGTATACGTATTTTTAATATTTCCTACAGTACAACAGGAAAAACGAAGATCTTTACGTATGACTGCTCTCGCTCTGACTCTTTTAAACATAGTTTTAAAGCAACTTCACTAGAATAACCATTTAATAACACATTCGACAAATAAATGTTTGATCAGGGTTTAGATTTAATATCACGTTGTATGTGTACCTGCGGAGTGGTAATAAACGTTATCTGTTTGTATAGCTCTCGTCAATTATACTGCTGCATATTACTGTAAGGAAAACAAAAAAAGTGCAAATCTTTATGTTGAGACATGGAAAATAGAGCTTCCCATCACCTGTCTGTTCACGGAGTATAACTGTCACTATAAAAAGACCTAATCTTTCCTGATCAGGTAATTTTGCACCATCTTTGCATATTACGATTTACCATTATTATCAACACCTAAAATATTACAACAGCATAAATACTTTCAAACAACTTTTAACATATTATTTATTGTATTAGTATATTCTTGGATATTGTCAAGTTGTATTGAGGATGCTGTTCATTAGCAGCAGGACTTCATCAATAAATCATTTACTGCCCACCCCTACCTCTCCCTACCCCTTTCCCGAAATGATTACAACTAGGCTCTTTAAGGTGAAAAGATTAATTAGAATAACATTTAATTTGGTTAGTCCTTTAATATGTATAGGTATAACTTATTTTATTTGTTTCTGCCCTATACATACTGTTTTACTACATATAAGGTGTGACTAATTAGTAAATTGTCCTTTAAAATGGTTGTATACATTACTTGATATGTTTGTTCTCGTTTAAATTCTAGTCACACTACAAGGTACATTTAGGAGATGAGGAACCGAGATTTGCCTGTACATCCATAAGTAGTAACATTAATATTGGTTAACATAAATTATGTAGTTTTTTTTCATTTGTCATTGCATGTTGTACAGTTGGAACACTGTAGACTATTATTACTTGTAAAAATAAAATATTTGTCAATAACAACTAAAGGTCCCAAAATAGCACCCCCACCCGCCTTGAAGAGAATGTTGAATAAATATGCGTTGAAAGGTCAGAAAAAATAATAAAACAAAAACTGCGGCATAGCAAGAAGATTGTTGTAAAAGGAAGAATTAATCGAAACCAACTTCTAATATCCACCTTCTAATATCCACATAGCCTATTACTCAACTACTCGTACCATTAGCTTTCAGTTCATGTCTTTGATATTTTATTCCCAAAGTCCTGCTTAAGGCATCAGAGGTAGGAGCATTACAAAATAGACAAAGTAAAGCTGTGTTGTAAAACTTATATATAGTATTTTGGCATTATGCAGTAATTTTTAGATTTTATATGATGATTTTAGTTGATAAATGGCATTTCTTGTGTAACGTATACCACCCGTAGAGCCTTAACTAAAGTAAATGTGCTCTGCAACCCAAGTCTGCAAGTAACATTCTGTTCCCAAGTCTGCATGTAACATTCTGTTCCCAAAATCTTCAAATTTATATTTCTCCAATGAATAGTCTCTCTTTTGTATGCACTTAATGTGCTATGTCTTTTCAATACACACTGTAAGACAATATTCTTGTATGTTTTGTAGATTACAAGTAATACTAGACTCTCTTATACCACTAAATCAACGCTTTTGATGCGCTATGTTTATAAGACTGACTGCTGACTGTTTATCTCCTGACTTTACTTCTACATAAAAAGTGCTGGCCTACAATGGCAGGGCTTTATTTACTCTACAGTAATGCCGTTATTTTTTTTTATTATTTGATTTATCTTCTTATTATTCTTATGCTAAATATCATGCTTGCTAGTGTCTTTAAAAGGATGGCAAAACAGTTGAGTAGTTAGGCATGCAAGTACGTTATTAAAAATGGTAATTTAGGTAACAAAATAAATGTCAGAAAATAGTGATTGTCTTCAGAACTTTTCATGTCTAGAAACATTATTAGTTTGCAGTATCCTATTTTTCGTAACGTATAAAACACACATCATGACACCCTTAACCTAACTATAAAAGTGTCTGAGGTCTCAAGTAGCAAAGTTTCTTAAGAACTGCAAGAATGTCATTTTTGAGATACAGTGAGGAAAGTTCAAAAGTGGTATTACAATGGACTATTATGGCTCAATGTTATTTACGTTACCTCCAGTAGTGGCAAATAATAAAAAATCAAACAGACTGTAATTATTCCAATATTTCAAGATTAGAAAAAAGGGGAAAAGGCTGACAGAAACAAAACGAATGTTTCCGCATTCAAATTATATGGTTCTATGGAAATATTCATAGCTAACATGTAATCTATACGTAAAGGCTTAACCCATAGTCAGAAGGTTTACAGGTATAAATCAACATAACTTTAATAGGAACTTCTGCAAACCCTACTCTCTAGAGTTCCTCCATATGACAGAGGGACTTTTGTCAGCTCAAAGTCTATATAAAATGTAATGGGCTCTGATCAGAATAAAACTTACCTATAAGGCAGACGCCATTTTGAAAAATCAAGATGGCCGCCGAAATAGGCAAAATTCAGCTTGGCATCCACCCTGAAAATTCATATATTGGTCCAATCTAACTATGTACCAAATTTCATGCTTTTATCAAAAAGTGCACGATTCGGCCAAAATTTGTTACATATCTGCCCTGCTACAAGGCTTCAGTGACTTGTGAAATTTTAAAAAGAGTGGCCCAGTTAACACTGTAAGTTAAACATCTGGGCCCTGTTGTTCAAAGCATTGTTAGCCTAACAAAGTCATAAGTCAATAATTTGATATGTCTTCTAGTACATGTAAAGTCAAATGCGCTAATATTTTTTGCTGATACAGATGTGAGGCCCTCGTATTTTTATAGTAAAAATCCGCTGTTTTTTTTTGGTTACATTATGTTTGAAAATGTAACGTCTTGTTAACTAACGACTGAGCCCTGGGTTCTACATTATATCGTTTTTCTGTTGTCTTCATTCAAGATAGTGGGGAACACTTTTCAAAAATCCTATCAGTATAAGTACTTTTTGCAGTTTTTACCAAAATTTGATGTTCAGCAAAATTAATAAAAAAGAGAGAGAGAAATACAGATATTAATTGTTTGTTTTGCTCCAGATCAAAACATTCGAATATACAACACAGAGGATAACAAGTTTGACTTGATCAAAACTATTCGAGCAAAAGATGTTGGTTGGAGTGTATTAGACACAGCTTTCAGGTAATTTACACATTTGAGCCGCGACGGGAGAAAACCAACAATGTGGTTGTGCGCCCAGCGCAGACTCAGATCAGCCTGGACATCCGCCCAGTCTGGTCAGACTCTTTGCTAAGTGCTTAAAGGGTAGCTAAGGGACTGAGCTACCTCCATGCGGACAGCGAAGACTCTGATCAGACTGGGCGGATGCCCAGGCTGATCTGAGTCTGCGCTGGGCGCATGACCACATTGTTGGTTTTCTCGTGTCGTGGCTCATTTGACCTGCACCTATTAGTAGTAGGAAAACTACATGCGATAGTTTTTGCCATAGCTAATTGGTACAAGGGCTTTTCAAAAAGTTCTTAGCCCTCCATGTTTTGAAACTTTAGAGTTAAGTTAATGATTATAAACAGCCATTCTACGGAGCAACAATCACTTATTTTCGGGAATTTATCTATAATAATATCAATCAGACAGAATCAGAATCAGAATTGATTACTGGTGATACGTCCAAGGACAATCATTCACCAGGACGTGTGAATCAGGGAAGCTAGTCCATAGCTCTTACAAGAGAAGTAAACTTAGTAACTGAATCCTTTGCACACTCAGCAGCAGAAATAATGAAATCTTCCAAGGAATCCCAATCTCTAATAGTCTGGGGGAAGAAACTGGACTTGTAAATGTCAGTCCAAGCCAATGGGGTTTGAAATGCCTGGGAATGATGATTCCTGGTAGGCCTACTTGGGGGAACAAGGTCATTTATGGGTATAATGGCTGCACCCTTCAGACCTTTGTAAAGCATTATGAGTCTACTATCTTTCCTTCTCTTTTTCAGGGATTCCCACTTAAGTTTCTCCAGAATGCCAGTCATACTCCCAGTTTCATATGTGTAATTTCCGGTCACAAATCTAGCTGCCCTTTTCTGCACCTTCTCAAGTTCATCCTGAAGAAGTATACTTTGAGGGTCCCAAACTGAACTACCATACTTGGAGACTGGACGCACCAGTCCCTTGTATGCGGACTCTTTAACGTCTTGTGGACATGCTGCCAAGTTACGTCTGAGGAAGCCAAGGGTCCTATTAGCCTTTGTGCAAATATTGCTGACGTGTGTTCCATTTCAAATCATTGGTTATGGTTATGCCGAGGTACTTGATAGTTTCTACGTTATTGAGGACCATTCCCTCTAAGGTGTAGGAAGCATTGATCTTCTTGATCCGTTTCCTTGTAATTTGCATTATATTGCATTTGACGGGTTGAAATCTCATGCCCCAACTCCTTGCCCAACACCCTAAACGATCTATATCCTCCTGAAGTTTCAACGTGTCTTCACTATCTTTGATTTCATGATAGCAAACACAGTCATCAGCAAAAAGTCTTAATTCCGACAACACCTCTTTATTTACAGCTACCCCCATGAGTGCACTGTGTAACTCTTTGACTGATTATAACTTTTGCAGCATCAAATATTTTTTCATATATATCCTATGGCAGCCATGTATTTAAATATTTATTTCTTAGGAAGTATCTGTTTCAAGAGTGTCAGTTGATGGCGCACAATCTGAGTTGCATGTTGTGTGTGCCCATGAGTTGATATGAGTCGTAGTTAATATGAGTCGTGACATGACAAAACCAACAAAGTGGAATGTGCACTCAGTGAAGACTCAGATCAGCCTGGGCATCTGTCCAGTCTGATCAGTCTTTGCTGTCCCCATGGAGATAGCTTAGACCCTTAGCTACCCTGGTTCTATACTCCTGGCCCCGAGGTTATAAAACTTTTTTCATGCTCAACTGAGTTGAGCATGAAATTTTACCAGCTAATAAATAGCAAATTACTGATAAGTATGGTTGTTTTCTTGCTCACTTTGGCTGAGTATGAAATTTTCTCTGCTTATGAATATGAAAATGCCAACATTAGTTGGCATTTTCATATTTATCAGCAGAGAAAATGTCATGCTCAGCTGAGTTGAGCTTGAAAAAAGTTTTATAACCTCGGGCCCTGGTTGGTAAGAAATCAGACTAGGTGAAGATAATGAAATAAATTGTATAGAACACAATACTTTGTTTTATATTTTCAGCCCTGATGGAAATTTCATGATTTACTCCAGCTGGTCAGAGTGTAGTAAGTAAATTGTTCATACGGCTGCTTGTGAATCAGTACAGAAAATGAAATCTGCATAATTAGATCCTTTGAGACCAAGGAATGCACCAAAGAAATGACAATTGCAGACATGGTTTACAGAGCTCCAGATAAGAAGGGGTAACAGGGATAATTTTGGGATAATTCTCCATTTTTCTGCATAAAACATACACTGTGGCCCCTCATTAGAACCGTCTCGGCGAGATGGTTCTAATGAGGGGTCACAGTGTATGTTTTCGTTGAGAAATAAGAAAAATTATCCCAGAATTATCCCTGTTACCCCTTCTTATCTGGAGCTCTGGTTTAATTTGGTACAGATTGCAGGTACCATAAATCACACACACGCACATGCATCAATTAGTTCGGACAACTTATTATGAAAAAGTGTAAACATTTATTCTACAGTAAGGAAATCATTTCAGCCATGAATTATACATGTAAACCAGACTTTATCAAATGACTCTGTTATTAAATGGATAATGTCGTGTCATAAGAATTGTATGGCAGCACATGTAATAACACTTTGGTGCGTACATGTAATTTCACTGACAACAACCGTGTCAGCATTGTGTTTTTTGTATTGAAATAATAATCATTTTGAGGGTGACAAAATTCTATTTTAAAGGGCCATATGATAAACAGAATCTTACACTTCTGTCAATGAAATGACCACTTGTGTTAGATCCTCTATACATGTATTTGATAATGGCATTGTAGTTCTTATCCTCTAAGAAAGTTGTATTTGCTATAAAAAAAAGGGGTGAGTGGCATATGTCAGAGTAGATGCTTTTATTGAAATTTATAAAGCAAGTTGCTTTCTTTGCAATCCTAGTAAATTTTGTATGTTGTATTATATATATGTTATGAAAAAAAGAGAAATAAATATGTTTAAACCAAATTTATATGCTAGTATAATTAGGATATTGATGGAATGCAAAATTAATGTACCAAGTACAGTCAACCCTCTTTATAATGGCACTCATTACAACAGCAAAATACTTTATAACGATATTTTGATTTGCACAGATTGGCTTTATTGTTCTAAAAGTGTATTCTTTATATTTGGGAACAAATGAGGTCGTTGTAAAGAGGGTCCACTGTAGTTAAGAAAATGCTTTCATTTTCAGTTCATCTATGCAATGTATATGGAGATAGTGACATTCACCAAGCCCTACACCTGTTTCCAGAGGAGGGTAGTTTCTGTATATTTTCTTTAACCTTCTCCTCAGACAACAAGGAAATTCTAGGAGGGTAGGTATTCTGTTTTGTTGATGACTGACATCATATAATATTCAGAACCTTAGATAAGAGGGGTATTTGATGATAATTGAATAATATTCAGAACCTTAGATAAGAGGGGTATTTGATGATAATTGAAGGATAATTTTCTTTATTTCTTATTGAAACCATATGTTGTGACCCCTCATCTGAACCATCTCGTCGAGACGGTTCAGATGTGGGGTTACAATGTATGTTTTTATCCAAAATTAACAAAAATTATCCCTAATTATCACCAAATACTCCCTCTTATCTAGGGCTCTGTATATTGACAGTCACACTACCCGTTCTTACTCCTGCCTTTCAAGAAATTGATGCTAGACATTGAAGTCTGTTTCTGGTGAAAGGTAGTTCTATATGTTTTTCTAAACTTTGTTGGGAAGGAAATTACTGTGATGAACTGTAAGTTTGTGGCTGAAATGTTATATCAGATAGTGCAGAACCAGGTCAGATTCTGCACTTTTAACCCTTTGGCACTCAGAACGGCAAAAACTCTATGGAGTTTTGGCCGTTCTGAGTGCAAAAGGGTTAATGGTAACATGAATCATTTATTATGATCATACTCCAATATTCTGTCATTTGTTTAGACAATTGTAAAAGATGAAAATATAGAACCTGATAGCCTATTTACCTGTATCTTTTCTCTACCTTCACAAAGTTCATAAAGCCTGCAATGGATTAATGAGCAGCGGCACGAAAAAACCAACAAAGTGGTTGTGCACCCAATTCAGACTCAGATCAGCCTGGGCATCTGCCCATTCTGATCAAACTCTTTGCTAAGCACTTAAAGGGTAGCTAAGGGTCTAAGCTACCTTCATGTGGACAGTGAAGACTCTGATCAGAATGGGTGGATGCCCAGGCTGATCTGAGTCTGCGTTGGGTGCACAACCACTTTGTTGGTTTTCTCGTGTTGCGGCTCTAATGAAAAGACATTGGTATATTGTGTGTTCTAAATCATGTTCTGAATTTCAGCTACATGTAGTTTGATTTGTTGATCAAATCTGTCCTTACAGCTAGTTAGATATGTCCTAATATACCCACCTTGGGTGAAGAACCTTCTAAGTCCTGACTGTGTAATCGTATTCAGCATTTAATTAGCTTTTGAACTCTGTCATAAGAGAACTCTGTTTACAGTGCTGGGGATAAGAAGGGGTAACAGGGACAATTTTCCTTATTTTTGCCATGAAATATGTTGTGAGCCTCATTAGAACTGTCACACATAAGTTTTTATTTAGAAATAAGAAAAATTATCTCTGAATTCTTACTGTTACCCCTTCTTATCTGGAGATCTGATTTAGGTGTCAAAGATTTTTGTTTCTGCCAGAAATTCTGGGCAACTGAAAGCGAGAAAAGATATTGCTTGTCCACTGACTTTGCTGACATTGTTTTAAACTTTTGTCAAATTTTGTGATTTAGCTCTGTTTCTTTTGACAGTGCACAGGCAGGTGAGACATAGAATTCTGTTGAATTCCTGTGAAACATTGTGCGGTAATTTCGTTCTGCTCATTCTCAGAAATGGAGAAATAAGCAAAATTATCCAGCTTTTGTCACCAGAAACACCCTTATCAGGAGCTCTTACTGCTATGATCTTATGCCGTGTTTATTTGGTTATCAGGTAGAGTTTTTCCCCTCTAAAACAATCTCAAATATCTAGATCTGTCTCGTAAGACAGATCTAGATCTTTGCAATTGTTTTGGAAATGAACAACTTATAGCCAAAGTACACAAATCTGAGTTACATATTTGTTGTAATTTTGGAATGATCAACTCCCTTCTTATAACCGAATAAATATCCAACATAATCAACATATGAGCCACAACAAGACAAAACCAACAAAGTGCAACCAGCAAAGACTCAAATTAGCCGGGGCTTCCCCCCCCAGTCTTATCAGTCATTGCTGTGCACTTAAAGGGTAGCTAAGGGTCTAAGCTACTTTTATGCTGAGAGTCTGCTCTGCTTGGACTGGGTGGATGTCCAGACTGATCTGAGTCTTCGCTGGGTGCACATACAACTTTGTTGGTTGTGTCATGTCACAGCTATTATAAGGTTTTCAGTGCCGAGACTCAGTCACATTGTTTTCTACTTGTGTTTTGCAGTGCCAATGATGGTAACCTGTATGTTTATGATAGAGATAGCAATCAACGAACACTTAAAGTGAGTTAATTCTTTTTATTAGACTGGAAATATGTTTTGGGGACAAATGTAAACAGTGCAGACCCAGTTCAGATGCCACAGTACCAAGTGTCTAATCAGGGTCAACACTGTTTGCCTACAGGAATTTCTATGTATAAAAATGAAAGCATCCACCTGAAACCCGTAACACTAGAAATGGACTGGTCCAAATAATGACGGACAAGTCCACTGGTCAAACTCGGTTAAGGATTAGACCCATATGGGCAAATACAGGTGAATCAGTTAATATAGCCAAACATTGCCATACTGTTGTAAACTTCCGTTAAGTAGGCCATAACAGAATAGGACGTTGGATATGTTTGTTAATTCTAATACCAGTTTGCCGTTTTACAAGACGGACAATGTACAGCACAATCACATTTCAATAATTATAAATATCTTATGCTTCATAAGAAAATAATCTCCAACTCAGATGGTATTCCCCATGTTGTAACTAATGACATTCAAGCTGTATGACATTTGGCAGAGCCCCAGGCTTAGTCAGTATATTACTTATACATTTAAAATATTTTTTCATATCTCCATAAGCCTATTATTAGTCTTTGTCTCCATAAATCAGTTCTAATGAGGGGCCACAGCTTATACTTTTGTGGAGAGATGGAAAAATTATCTCATCAATGTATGTGGGTACATGTCCATGTTTTCCCATCAGTTTTACAATGGGGAATTACTTTTGTGACTTTCTGTTTGCTTTCAAGGAGTTCAAAGGCTTCCTACAAAAGAGTCTTAAGGAAAGAATTCACTGTTAGCATTGATCACAATGGGAATGCAAAATAGAAAATCTCCTAAAAGTGTACCATTAACCTCAAATCTAAGTGTTCTGTAAGATGGATATTGATCACAGGCGCTTGAAGTTTAGACCTTGAAACATTAAAAATGTCAAAAATCAGAAAGCTCATGTGTCATCTAAAAAATATTGTACAGTGTTGGTATTGGATTCTTTGACTGACAAGATTTAGAAATGTTTCTAAGCTATAACTTCAAGCTCCTGTGCATTGATCATGCATATAATCGTGCAATGTCTGCATCTTTTTAAACACAGTTGCCACATAAAATTTCTTGCACTCCAGATAAGGATATCTGCATGTTTGCCCTGTACCTACAAATCTTATTTCACCCATGTTATCTCACCCAGGACCAGATAAAAATCACGAGCATTCAGTGTATTGGTTGTATTGGAGGTCACGTATCTGCATTGTCAAGTGACTTTAGCATTTTAGATGATGACGTCACAAAGAGGGCAAAAGTGACTTTAGTTTATGCACGCTAGAGGTTGACGTAAAGAACCGAATGGCGGTCGTTGAAAGAGGCAACTTTTTTTAAAACAAATTGAAACCTCTCAAGCACTAAAATTACGCATTCTAACAAGTTCTAAAGTCAAAACAAAATGTGCTGTGCAATAAAAAAGTATCTATCATGGATGTGAGGTGCGGATAGAAAAATCTGTCACTCGGGGATCACTGTTCAGCATCACTCGGCAAGCCTCGTGATGCTGAACAGTGACCCTCCTGACAGATTTCTATCCACACTTCACAAGCATGAAAGATACATATAATCCCTTAAACAATAAACCGGCTTGTCTGACAAATAAGACAAATGAGTATGATTTTTGGGGACATAGAGCATAAATAGTTTAAGGTAGATGGGCACACCTTTGCAATTTATGAAAGGAAATATCTTTTGCAACTTTTTACCAGCTGCAGTGGATTATGAAATGCTGACAAAATGGTACTTATGCAGACTGAATTTGCTCTTCAGGATGCAGATTCTTTCGGGAGTTAATTGCAGTTAAAAAGACAGGCAAAATGAAATTTGTCAACTTGCTGCCCTGAAAGTATACCCATTTTACAACTTAAACGCAACCCTTATCTGGAGATTGGATATGCTCTGTCATACCATAATGAGCTTATGTATGGGGCCACTTAAAATGGAAAATTAATTAGTATAGGTCTCCCAAAATTATATACAAGTATTATCATATAATCATATTGTTCGTTGTTTAAACAGATAGATGCTCATGATGATGATGTTAATGCTGTAGCCTTTGCTGACAATACATCGCAGATATTGTTTAGTGGGGGAGACGATGGGCTCTGTAAGGTAAGTTTCAAAAATATTTACCAGATATTCTATTCTTTCAACAGCTAGACTTCATTTTATGCTTTGAGGGATGTTACAAATATAGAAAACATACCAGTCAAATTGAATTTTACATCTCTTTTGACAGTATTTCATTCATATTGTAACAATAGTAGGATGATTATGAATAGTTATGTGCAGCAGAACCCTGTTTATGGTGACATAGTGGGATTTGGACCCAGGTCTCTGTCTTAGTATATTGAACTCACTCAGTGACCTGGCCCCGAGGTTATAAAACTTTTTTCGTGCTCAACTCAGCTGAGCATGAAATTTTCTCTGCTGATAAATATGAAAATGCCAACTAATGTTGGCATTTTCATATTCATAAGCAGAGAAAATTTCATACTCAGCCAAACTGAGCTAGAAAACAACCGTACCTATCAGTAATTTGCTATTTATTAGCAGGTAAAATTTCATGCTCAACTCAGCTGAGCATGAAAAAAGTTTTATAACCTCGGGCCCAGGGTTCCTAAAACTACAGGAGAAACTGTTATTGTCACCTTGGCATCAGCATCCATTTGACAGCAGTGGCAGTCAAAAAGGATATTTTGGTTAATGGTTCTTGTATGTGATGAGGAAAAGCAGATTTGGCAGATTTTGTTTTATTATGGAGACACGCCTTGTTTCAGGGCTCTAGATAAGAGGGAGTATTTGATGATAATTAAAGATAATTTTTCTTATTTCTCATTCAAACCATATGTTGTGACCCCTCATCTGAACCGTCTCGTCGAGACGGTTCAGATGAGGGGTCACAACATATGTTTTTATGCAGAATTAACAAAAATTATCCCTAATTATCACAAAATACTCCCTCTTATCTAGAGCTCTGCCTTGTTTTTGTTCAGACAGGAAATAGCCACCTTCATAAGCTTGAGATAACATATTGTTTTAGAATACACTTAACAAAGTATTTTTCTTGTCATTGAGGCCTAAGCATATATTGTGAAGGACATTTGTATGGTTGGCATAGCTTTTTGTTAAAAAATGAATTAACTATCAGTTCTTATTTGATTTTATATCATTTTCGTACAAATTAGAGAGAGCTACTGCAGCAAAATGTTTATCTACGTACACTTTAGTTGTCAGTTATTGTGATTAACACTTAAGGTTGTTTGACAGATGCTAAGTATTATTTCATTTTGGCTTACATGTGTGGAGTTTAAATTGAGCTGCGACATGACAAAACCAACAAAGTGGCATGTGCGCCCAACAAAGACTCAGATCAGCCTGGGCATCCACCCAGTCTGATCAGAGTCTTCGCTGTCTGCGTGGAGCTAGCTTAGACTCTTGGCTATCATTTAAGCGCAAAGCAAAGACTCTGGTCAGACTGGGCGGATGCCCAGGCTGATGTGAGTCTGCACTGGGCGCACAACCACTTCATTGATTTTCTCGTGTCGCGGCTCATATTTTGCAAGCTGTCCTCCAGTCTCAAGCAAGTCATATTACATGTAGTTATGCTGAGTGTCTGTAAGCAAGAATTTTGTTTTGTGTTACATAGGTGTGGGATAGACGGACCTTGAAAGAAGAACACCCAATCCCTGTAGGAACTCTGGCAGGCCATTATGATGGTGTCACTTACATTGATCCCAAGGTAAACTACCTTGCTAGTAGTTATCTTGCTTTTTGTGTCAGGAACTAATTGATAAAACAGTATGTATTTTATGGAGCATACAATAATTGTTTTTGAATCATCTGTGAATACCAGAATTAAGATAGTTGAGTTTTTTGGTTTAGCTCCATTTAGAGATAGTGAGTGACCATACCTGTCAACTTTTTGTAATACTCTGTGGGGGGAGAAAGCACAAAAATGACCATTTTCAAGACTTTTTAAGGAAGGCTGCTCGTGCTCTGAAAAAGAAATTCCTTGGGGAGATGTTTGGAAATTTTATACTATATAAATGAAAATTCTTAACATTCAAACAAAAGTAGAGAAATGCCCCCAAAAATAGGGGGTTTGACCATTTTTAGCAAAATAGGGCAACAGGGTGGAGACTTAATATTTTGGGGGTAGAGTTGACAGGTATATGCATGACAGGCAAGATGTAGTATTCTTTGGCTTGTTACATCTTTATGTTGCTGTCTTTACACACAAAATGAAACTTATTTGTAGGGAGTGAGTACTCTTGACTTGTTGCATAGACATTTTAAAAGTACTTGTCTTATATAAGTATTACTGTTACGAAATGGATCTAATCGTCCACTATGTCGTCGAGATTATTTTAATCAGTAGAGCTACAGTTTTTAGGGCAACTGTGGTAATAAAACGTTTACGGAAATTGTGACTACGTTATGCATGGGTTGTTTGTGAATACCTCTCGTGGACAGCGTATTGCATGATTTTAAGGTGAATACCTGCACGAGTCTTTTGATTGTGGACAGCGTGTTGCATGATTTTAATGTGAGTACCTGCACGCTTATATTCGATTCCCATGATTTAAATGTGAGACGCATACTATTTATACGCCTTTTATTGGAAAGTTAGACGTGGCTGTTTAATTCTTATACTGAGGATGTTATATTGTTGTGTGCCCAGATTCTGAGTTTAGACCAGAACGGTAAGATTTTATTATATTTATTTTAGAATTGTTTGGCTAAGAATGAAAAATGTGACTTCTGATTGATATGGTATGACTATATGTGTCGACTGATTTGATTTTGTTGGCAGTGATCAGGCTGCGCATATGTCGACCAATTTTGTTTGTACTGACCATGCTGCGCATGGTATTTGTATATTAGGAAGTTTTGTAAATTACGGAAATAGTTTATATCACTGATGTTGGTTGCAATGGTGTGCGTCTATTTGACGTCCAGTGACGTCAGTTGCATTCATGTTATTCATGTGACGTCAGTTGCATTCATGTTATTGCGACGTCAGCACTTTTTACATTAGTTTCACTGGTGCGCGTCTATTTGACGTCCAGTGACGTCAGTTGCATTCATGTTATTCATGTGAAGTCAGTTGCATTCATGTTATTGCGACGTCAGCACTTTTTATATTAGTTTCACGTATACGTGGCCTATAGAAGTAGATTGATTTGTAATGGAACTAATTTATATACTCGTGACGTCAATTGACGCCATAGCATGCACCGCATTAAGGGTTTTTTCCATAAGTTATAATGGTAACATTTGGTCATCATGCGTTTGATTTGCCTTCATTAGACGGCGTCATATGGTATAACATCATTGATGTCATGATGTCAGATCAAACGTTATGATCCCAAATGTGTGAGAAACGCTTATTCAGCTATTATATTCTATGGCAAATGGTATTACGCTTAGTTTAAAGAAATGAATTAATACATATGCGAGTTAGATTTTGGTCAATCAATTTAATGTAAATAAGTCATTGTTTAGATTATTCATGTTTTATGTGGGGTATGTCATGGTAATGCCTGTTGACGTCAGTATACTTCTTGACAATGTTTGACGTCAGATCCTTCGACGCACATGCGTGGTAGGATCTACGTTTCTTCATTGGCGGAAGTGGTAAGCACACTTTTAGCTTTACATCGTGAGCGCGAGTCGTGTCTAGTGACACGGCTGGCGTGTGCACGTTATGCTCGGCATTCGCCGAGGGCGTTGTATGGTATTTCCAAGACAGGCCCAAGTCTTACGTATTTTTATTATGTAGTTACAATGTATTAAGTGTAAGTTCGTTATTTTTAGGCACATCAAGTCCGGCAGTCAGCTGTTAGGACTTAGAGCCACGTCTCACCTGGAGATTCGATATACGTCTCCAGGTTAATACCAACCCGGGTAGAGGCAGTTACAACGCCGTTTGTGCATGGTTCCTAAGCAGAGGCGGGAAGCACAAAATGTAGGCGGAAGTGGTTAGCACAGTTTTGCCAGATTCTGTGATAAGATCTGAAGGTCACATCAAGTGTGGGACAGTGTTCGTCCACTAAGGTGTGTTAATATATATAGACTGGTCCCTGGTACGATCCAGGGAACGACCAGTATATAATCGTGCACGTGTAATTATAAGTTGGTGTTCCTCATGATATATGGACTGGCCCATGACATGATCCAGGGAACGACGAATTGAAGTCTACCAACATAAGGCCTTGTTTTTTTGTATGAGCTCAAACTAACGTTGTTTTTGTTCTTTGTGTTTTCCTTTAGTTCATGGCGCTGAGCCGAGTACGGTGTTGACGTCAGACGGTAATCTATTTGCATTCTGTATGCAAATCGATTACAGATTTGAAACAAACACCTTACTTGGGCCAGCGACATGAACTGATATGTGTTGTATATTATTGTAATTGTGAATTGTTGTAAATTGTATCGTTGTATATAGAATTTACATTATATATAAACTTCAAAAAATTCTAACGTTGTTAGAGTTTCCTTGTTAGTGTATTACACTAGTAGATAACCCTTTAACCGGAAGTCACCCTCCGCCGTCCTGGCGACGCATAAGGCTCTACACCCGTGTCGACCGTGTGTAAAACCTTCTGCGTAACATGGTGTCAGAAGTGGGATTTGATTTCCGGTTAATATCTGCCAGTGTAACACATTGACAATATATACAGAATCTAGGCACAATTTTGTCAGACATTTTTTTTATTATTATTGACTTTCTGATTGTTCTTTTCTAAGGTGACGTAAGGCTGTGAATTTTAGGGGAGCAATTTTGCCACTAAATTCTTTGTAAATGTAACCTACACTCAATTAAGGTCAACTGTCCTTATTCCCTGCATGATGAAGTGCGATAGCCCATGCATTAATTTGTGATAGAATGTAACAGGTTGCATATCTGAGTGGGGAAACTGAGGTATATAGACCTGAATTGTCTTGGCACGGATGATACATATTTAGTTTTAAGGTCCGGTTGAGTACCTTGGCACTGCTGTTGCATGACAATCTGTAAGTTTATTAACCTAAACGTTTTGTACGTTGTGTCGTAACCGTTACTGAGGTCCATTTTATGTCCTGATTTAGTAACGTAGGTCACTCGTAACGTTATATAATATCGTTACAATGAATTAAACCTAATAGCGGAATCTTAAGTTTGATTTACCATTGGTATCTAATATGGTTTTGTAATGTAGGACGTACAGTTGTCGTGTCAGTGTTAATACGTTGCGTTACATACGTTACGTTTGTATATCCGATACGCTAGATCAAGTTGGGCGTAATTGTATGTGGGTTATTTACGTCATCTAATTACGTCATCTAATAGTGAAAAGTAATTCTCGGCAAAGTCAACGTCAGTTTATGACGTCATTTCCGGTCTGTTATGAACGTAACTTTAATGGCTACGTCCAGATCGCGAGTATACTAATTAATCAACGTTTTAGTTGGATTAGTTCGTTATTATTATTGTTAACGTTTTAGTTAACGTGTGTGACTATAAGTGAACGTCGGTTTCAGTTAAGTTAACGTGAGCATTACGTTAAGCGTCATGGATCAGTTAGTTAAGACGGGAAGGGAGTTAGGTTATGAAGGGCAGGCATTGCAGGAATTTGTAAAGCAACAGCAAGAGACTGAGAGGGCAGAAAGGCACGCGGTAAGGGAACTTGATAAAGAAAAGATCGCGGCGGAGAAAGAAAAAATTGCGCAGGCCGAAAAAGATAGGGAAATTGAATTGGCTAGGATCGCGACGGAAGAAGCTAAGATTGCGGCGGATAGGGAAATCGAGATGGCGCGGATTGCAAGTATAGAGCGGCAAGCCGAGAAAGATAGGGAAGCTAGGTTGTATCAAGTCGAAAGCGATAAGGAAGCAAAGTTGTCGAGCGAGATCGAGTTAGAAAAGTTGAAGTATAGTTTTGAATTGCAGCAACGCGAGTTGAAAAATCAGATAGATTTGCAGAAGGTAACGTTTAGAGTTGAATTAGAAAAACAGAAGGCTGAAAAGTTAGCGCATGCGCGAGATCCCAAGTTACCGTATTTTGATGAAAGTAAGGACAAAATGGATAGTTACTTATCAAGGTTTGAGAAATACGCGACGGCGAATAAATGGGATAAAAACGTTTGGGCTGCATATTTAAGCGCATTACTTAAAGGTCGCGCGCTTGATGTTTATGATAGATTGTCTGTAGATGATGCAGCGGATTATGACAAGTTGAAAGATGCGTTGTTAAAGAATTTTGATATGACTGAACGCGGATTTAGGAAGAAATTTCGCTATGATAGGCCTGAAAAGTCGGAAACGTTTATTCAGTTTAGTAGTAGACTTAGGTCGTATCTTAATAAATGGTTGAAAATGGCGAAGGTAGACCAGTCTTATGAATCTGTTTGCGATTTTTTCGCTAGAGATCAGTTTTTAGAATCTTGTAGTAAAGAACTGTATGTTCATTTGAAACCGAAAACATTCACGAATCTAGGTGAGATGGCTAGGGAAGCAGATTTATTTGCAGAAGCACGTGGCGGTGTCTACGCTTGTGTTAATAAGGGGCAGCGTGATAGTAAGGGCGTAACTCAGAGTAGATCTGATAATAAACCGAGTGCGAAGCCAGAGATAAAATGTAGTATTTGTGGTAAGGGACATTTAACATATAAATGTTTTAAGAATCCCGATAGGAAGCAAGCATATAGTGCAGAGGTAGGTGCAAGTGCAAGCGGGTATAGCGGAAGTAAGGGGAGTAGTTATGCACCGAAAGATGAGACACAAAGATCACAGAGTAAGAGCGATACTGTGCAGACGAAGGGTAGTAATTCAGATCGTGGCCGTGGTCGGGGTTATTCCCGCGGACGTGGTCGGGGTGGCGGACATCAAATGAGCTTTTGTAAAACTACAATGAATAGGTCTCATGAAATTGAAGGTCTCTATAAGAGTAAGAAAGAAAGTCCACTAATCAATGATAACGTGGATAGGGAAGGTGTCTGTTACTTTTTAAGGTCGCGATTACCAACAGCGCAGGGTACGGTTAATGGTAAGACTGTTGTAGTTTTAAGGGACACAGGTTGTACTGGGTGTGTCGTTCGTAGAAACTTGGTTTCTAATGATCAGTTACTTGGTAGAGAATCTGATGTAACTTTGATTGATGAATCTACCCAAAGGTATCCCTTAGCAATGGTTGACATAGATTGTCCATTTTTCACAGGAAAAACTGAGGCATTGTGCATGGAAGATACATTGTATGACCTGGTTATTGGAAATATTGACGGGTCAAAACTTCCCGATATGTCCCATTTTGCAATGGCGGCAGTGACTAGGTCACAGGCTAAGCAAGGTGAAGAGGTCTATAGGAAACTTAAAGTTCCTGATCAAATTATTGCTAGTGATAAGGAGGCATTGAAGCAGGCCCAAGTTGTTGACCCTAAATTGAATGGCATAAGGCAAAGAGTGGAATCTGGGAATGTGACTATTAGTCGTGGATTGAACCGAGGTGAAACTAAGTTTATCCGAAAGAAAGATTTATTGTATAGGCAGTTTACTAAGGGAAACAAGGTCACTTTGCAACTTATTATCCCTGAAGGTTTTCGTGAAAAGGTGTTAAGATTGGCGCACGAAACCTTGATGTCAGGTCATTTGGGCATAAAGAAAACTATGGATAGAGTGTTAACTGAGTTCTTTTGGCCTGGAATTTGTGGTGATGTGGCAAGGTTTTGTAAATCTTGTGACATATGTCAAAGGACTATTCAAAAAGGTCGTGTCACTAAGGTTCCTTTAGGAAAGTTGCCACAGATTGATACACCATTTAAACGAGTCGCTGTTGATATAGTTGGACCGATAGAACCTCGTTCTGACAGGAAATCCCGCTATATTTTAACAATGATAGACTATGCGACGAGATATCCCGAGGCGGTAGCGTTACCCGGCATTGAAACGGAACGCGTAGCCGAAGCGTTAGTTGAGATGTTTAGTAGAGTTGGCATACCTGATGAAATGTTAACAGATTGCGGAAGTCAGTTTACTGCCGAAGTTATGAAAGAAGTAAGCAGGCTGTTATCACTCCAGCAGTTAACCACGACGCCGTATCATCCTATCTGTAACGGTCTTGTAGAGCGTTTTCACGCGACGTTGAAGCAAATGCTACGTAGGATGTGCGCAGAACGTCCAAAAGACTGGGATAAATATCTCCCAGCACTACTGTTTGCAATAAGGGAGGTTCCGCAGGAGTCATTAGGGTTTTCTCCGTTCGAATTGTTATACGGGCGTAACGTTAAGGGCCCTATGGCAATATTACGTGAATTATGGTCTGAAGAGGTACAGGATGAGCAGGTTCTGTCTACGTACCAGTACGTAATTGAGTTGAGAGAACGGTTAGAGCAGACGTGTAAGTTAGCACATGATAATTTACGGAAAGTACAAGTAAAGCAAAAGGCTTATTATGACAAACGCGCTAGGTCGCGTAAATTTAACGTGGGAGATAAAGTACTGTTATTACTGCCAACTGACAGTAATAAACTGTTATTGCAGTGGAAGGGTCCATATGAAGTAGTAGAGGTGGTGAATAGAATGGACTATAAAATCGACGTCAATGGTGTCGTGAGTACATATCATGCTAATATGCTGAAACAGTATGTCGAACGTCGTACTGTGCCGTCACATTGTTTATTGTCGACTGAGACTACAGAGTCGGTTGATGACGATGGTAGTGATGAATTTTCTCTTGATGATTGTGCTTTTCCGACAGCTAAAGAGCCGGAAACTTATAACGACGTCAGTATTTCAGATACGTTAACGTCAGAACAACGTATGGAGGTTGAAGCGTTGATTAAACAGTACCCGGATGTACTATCAAGTTTACCCGGTCGAACTGATCAAATACAGCACGATATCAAACTACTCACGTCAGAACCCATACGGACGAAAGGTTATTCTATCCCGTATAAGACGCGTAACGTCATGGAGACGGAGATACAGGATATGTTAGATTTAGGGGTAATCGAGCCGTCGATTTCACCGTATTCATCTCCTGTTGTCCTAGTTCCGAAGAAAGACGGATCAGTTAGATTCTGTATCGACTTCCGGAAGCTTAACAAAGTGACGGAATTCGATGCAGAACCTATGCCAAATATGGAGGAGGTTATCAATAAAATGTCGGGACATAGATTCTTTACAAAGATGGACCTGAGTAAGGGTTATTGGCAAGTCAGTCTTACTGAAAGGTCTAAACCTTTGACGGCATTTGAAACGCCTAAGGGTTTATTCCAGTTTAAAACTATGCCTTTCGGTTTGGTCAATTCGGGAGCCTCTTTTTGTAGGTTAATGAGAATCATATTGTCCAATCTCCCAAATGTTGACAGCTTTGTTGATGACATGTGGATATTTACTGAAACATGGAAGGATCATGTGACGTCATTACGTCAAGTGTTAGATCGGCTCAGGTCGGCCAAATTGACGGCAAAACCATCTAAATGCATGATCGGTTATGGCAGTATCGAGTGCCTTGATTTCTCCCAAATTTCTCATCCATAGCTTCTCCTCTGACTGATTTAACTAAACGGGATAGACCTAATTCTATTAAAGATTGGCAAGACCAGCATGAAAGGGCATTTCAAACCCTGAAGAGTAGGCTCACGTCTAGTCCTATTCTTCGCTTACCTGTTTTTCAAGAAGGTAACCCGTTTGTACTTCGAACAGACGCTTCAGACGTTGGTCTTGGAGCTATTTTGCTTCAGGAGTTCGAAGGTGAAGGTCGTTTGCCGATTGCTTATGCTAGCAAGAAATTGTTACCTCGGGAAAAGAACTACTCTGTAATTGAGAAGGAATGTTTGGGTATTATCTGGGGTGTTGAGAAATTTCGTAAGTACCTGTATGGGGCGGAGTTCCTACTTGAAACTGACCACAAACCTTTGTCTTATATGCAGACAGCTAAGGTGCTCAATCCCCGAATCATGCGTTGGGCCATGAAATTACAGCCGTACAGATTCAGGATCGTTGCTATCCGCGGCCAAGATAATTTGGGGGCGGACTACCTTAGTAGATAGTTTGGCCACGTTATGCATCGCACCGTTGTTGTGTATATAGCTAGTTTTCCAGTTTCGACATAGCCTACGATTCGATCGCATTTCGTACTATTTCAGAAAAGAAACATTGTTATGTTTTTTTCTCCCTAAGGGGAAACCTATGTTACGAAATGGATCTAATCGTCCACTATGTCGTCGAGATTATTTTAATCCTTTCAATCAGTAGAGCTACAGTTTTTAGGGCAACTGTGGTAATAAAACGTTTACGGAAATTGTGACTACGTTATGCATGGGTTGTTTGTGAATACCTCTCGTGGACAGCGTATTGCATGATTTTAAGGTGAATACCTGCACGAGTCTTTTGATTGTGGACAGCGTGTTGCATGATTTTAATGTGAGTACCTGCACGCTTATATTCGATTCCCATGATTTAAATGTGAGACGCATACTATTTATACGCCTTTTATTGAAAAGTTAGACGTGGCTGTTTAATTCTTATACTGAGGATGTTATATTGTTGTGTGCCCAGATTCTGAGTTTAGACCAGAACGGTAAGATTTTATTATATTTATTTTAGAATTGTTTGGCTAAGAATGAAAAATGTGACTTCTGATTGATATGGTATGACTATATGTGTCGACTGATTTGATTTTGTTGGCAGTGATCAGGCTGGGCATATGTCGACCAATTTTGTTTATACTGACCATGCTGCGCATGGTATTTGTATATTAGGAAGTTTTGTAAATTACGGAAATAGTTTATATCACTGATGTTGGTTGCAATGGTGTGCGTCTATTTGACGTCCAGTGACGTCAGTTGCATTCATGTTATTCATGTGACGTCAGTTGCATTCATGTTATTGCGACGTCAGCACTTTTTACATTAGTTTCACTGGTGCGCGTCTATTTGACGTCCAGTGACGTCAGTTGCATTCATGTTATTCATGTGAAGTCAGTTGCATTCATGTTATTGCGACGTCAGCACTTTTTATATTAGTTTCATGTATACGTGGCCTATAGAAGTAGATTGATTTGTAATGGAACTAATTTATATACTCGTGACGTCAATTGACGCCATAGCATGCACCGCATTAAGGGTTTTTTCCATAAGTTATAATGGTAACATTTGGTCATCATGCGTTTGATTTGCCTTCATTAGACGGCGTCATATGGTATAACATCATTGATGTCATGATGTCAGATCAAACGTTATGATCCCAAATGTGTGAGAAACGCTTATTCAGCTATTATATTCTATGGCAAATGGTATTACGCTTAGTTTAAAGAAATGAATTAATACATATGCGAGTTAGATTTTGGTCAATCAATTTAATGTAAATAAGTCATTGTTTAGATTATTCATGTTTTATGTGGGGTATGTCATGGTAATGCCTGTTGACGTCAGTATACTTCTTGACAATGTTTGACGTCAGATCCTTCGACGCACATGCGTGGTAGGATCTACGTTTCTTCATTGGCGGAAGTGGTAAGCACACTTTTAGCTTTACATCGTGAGCGCGAGTCGTGTCTAGTGACACGGCTGGCGTGTGCACGTTATGCTCGGCATTCGCCGAGGGCGTTGTATGGTATTTCCAAGACAGGCCTAAGTCTTACGTATTTTTATTATGTAGTTACAATGTATTAAGTGTAAGTTCGTTATTTTTAGGCACATCAAGTCCGGCAGTCAGCTGTTAGGACTTAGAGCCACGTCTCACCTGGAGATTCGATATACGTCTCCAGGTTAATACCAACCCGGGTAGAGGCAGTTACAACGCCGTTTGTGCATGGTTCCTAAGCAGAGGCGGGAAGCACAAAATGTAGGCGGAAGTGGTTAGCACAGTTTTGCCAGATTCTGTGATAAGATCTGAAGGTCACATCAAGTGTGGGACAGTGTTCGTCCACTAAGGTGTGTTAATATATATAGACTGGTCCCTGGTACGATCCAGGGAACGACCAGTATATAATCGTGCACGTGTAATTATAAGTTGGTGTTCCTCATGATATATGGACTGGCCCATGACATGATCCAGGGAACGACGAATTGAAGTCTACCAACATAAGGCCTTGTTTTTTTGTATGAGCTCAAACTAACGTTGTTTTTGTTCTTTGTGTTTTCCTTTAGTTCATGGCGCTGAGCCGAGTACGGTGTTGACGTCAGACGGTAATCTATTTGCGTTCTGTACGCAAATCGATTACAGATTTGAAACAAACACCTTACTTGGGCCAGCGACATGAACTGATATGTGTTGTATATTATTGTAATTGTGAATTGTTGTAAATTGTATCGTTGTATATAGAATTTACATTATATATAAACTTCAAAAAATTCTAACGTTGTTAGAGTTTCCTTGTTAGTGTATTACACTAGTAGATAACCCTTTAACCGGAAGTCACCCTCCGCCGTCCTGGCGACGCATAAGGCTCTACACCCGTGTCGACCGTGTGTAAAACCTTCTGCGTAACAATTACTTAGCCCCAGTATCAATGGTAGCTGCCATTATTTTATGGCATTCATTTAGCAACCATTTCAAGATTCACCAAATATTCCCTAGGAGCGGCTGTAGTGTAGTGGATAACACTCCGGACTGCCAATCCAGGGGTCGCAAGATCGATCCCCCGCTTCTCCGGTCTTTCGGATGAGACTTTAAACCGAGGTCCCATCTCCATATGACCTTGTTGTTGGTGGGACGTTAAACCCGAGTTCACTCACCCAAATATCCCAGAAGTGTCATTACATTATTTTTGTATCAAATTAGCAAGTTTAGTAAAGTTGAGTAGAAATGATTTAGCTGCTTTAGGAGTTTCTTGATAACTCCACCAATTCTTTTACTTCATTGCAAAAATTTTGCATATATATTCCACTCATATGTTGGTATGAGTGGAATAGGGTTGTTATAGTTTGGCTAGGTAATTGCAGGAGCTTGGAATTGTAATTTGCAGCTGAGAATATAATTGTGCATTTACTATGCATGTTTAATTTATTGCAATTACCATTTAATAACAAAGCTTGTTCAAAAATATTTATGCAAAAATTATCATACGAAATACACAAGTGTTAAAATGTTGAAACCGAAAAAAATGAGTAAATGAAATAATCTGTTGAGTGTATATGTAATCATTTGAAATTTCAGGGAGATGCTCGCTACTTTTTATCCAATTCTAAGGATCAGTCGATGAAACTGTGGGATATACGATTAATGTCTTCCAATGCTGCAGTGGAGGTATATCATCTATGTACAGTTTCCACGCATATATTAACTCAGACCTGCTTATGTGGGCACCTCTATTAGCACTAATGGAGATATTTTCAAGTTTAAATTTTGTGATTCTCCTAGCAAATCTGTATTTGATGCCCATAGGCAGTTGGTTATAGTTTAATTTTCTTCAGTGCTTAATCATAAACTAGGCGTATATTTCTCTGTTCACAAAAGCTACATGGGCTGAAATTAAGAATTATTTTGCTAATGTGTTTTACAACTACATTGTACTACAGTCAAACCTGTCTAAGGGGGTCACTCAAGGGAAACACAAAAATTGCTGCTTAAGACAGGTGACACCTTAATACAGGTTCATTTACACTGTTGATGGATTCGAGGGACCCCCACAAAAAGTGGCTCTTCCCATTATTTGTAAGTGACATTCAAATTTAGCTCTGAATATCAGATAAATAAAATGAGCCAAAACATGAGAAAACCAACAAAGTGGTTGTGTGACCAGCGCAGACTCAGATCAGCCTGGGCATCCACCCAGTCTGATCAGAGTCTTCGCTGTTCGCATGGAGGTAGCTTAGATCCTTAGCTACCAATTAAGCGCTTAGGGAAGACTCTGATCAGACTGAGTGGATGCCCAGGTTGATCTGTGTCTGCACTGGGAGCTTAACCACTTTGTTGGTTTTCTCGAGTCGCGGCTCAAATAGCTTTTTACATGAAATGTTTCAGAATCTATCTTCTGACAGTCAAGCTAAAGTTCGGAGAATACCGCAACATACCTCTGCTTCCATTCTTATTCCGTTTTAGTATGTTGCTTGTGTTTGGGTATATGTTCCAAGCTAAAATATAATATGTATAAACCAAACTAAAGTTATGCTATTTACCTTGTCTAGCGTACAAAGAAAGCTGTGTCTAAACAAAGATGGGACTATAGATGGCAACAAGTGCCTAAAAATTGTAAGTTGAGATATAGATCTGCCTGTCAGAGATAGAGGGAACCTAAAAACTGCGTTTTTGATCTAAATATTATGAGATCATTTGCTGTGTCAGACAGAAATACAGTCTCATAGCACTGTTAAACCCTAAACATTCAGTTAGCTTTATCCATAAAAAGATGATGTGACCCTTTTAATTGACGGAGAAATGTTACATGTTTTTATGAAGGAATAGAAGACATCTCCACAAATGTTTGGAGTTCTCACCTTGCATCTGATTGCTATACATAGGATGGTAAAACATGAAGTCATTGACACATCACAAGACCTTTTGTGTTATTTTTGCATAGATGGATCAATGGATGATTTGCCATTTTATGTCCTTTTTAACAGTATTTCAGTCATATAAAGATAATTAGAGGGTGATAATGAAAGGCTGTTTGCAATGGATCCCATTTTCAATGAAAAGATTCTTACCTCCAGCAGGGCTTGAACCCAGGACCACTAGATCAGCAGACCAGTGCTCAACCTACTGAGCTACCAAGTTTCCTGTTATTTTTGCATACAAGATATATCAGGAAATAGGTTTAAATGAAAAAGAGTCTTGTTATGTATCGGAGATACCAAATGCAAACTAGAAAACCTAAATCCAAAGCTTTAAATGACTTGGGAAGTGTTTGATTGTAATCATGAAATTATTTTTATATGAATTTTCTTAAGGTTTAATATTTTTCTGCCAATTCTACAGAAAACAATTTGTCTGACTTCTTGTTTTCTTCCCTGGAGGACAAACTCTTCCAAAATGGAGTCTACTTTTGAAAGAAAAGATTTTTCCTGGCCCCCTTTGAGAACAGAGGCAAAACTGATAATGGCAGAATTGCATCCCCTGAATGTTAACCCATTTATCTTAAAAAAGAAGAAGAAAATAATTAGGGGATAACTGTATTGAACATTGTCATTTGGGGAGGTAAATCGTCGGTTTTATGGTTGGAAATTTCGTTTTATGGCAACGCGCCAGCGGAGGCGTAAAACGCAATTTGCGACCATAAAACCGATGATTTACCTCCCCCAAATGCCAATTTTCAATACAGTTTTCCCCATTCTAATGCACTTTTATATATTTTAACCCCTCAAATTATTTTAATGTGCACCCAAAGAAAGTGCTTTCAGCAGCGTTAAACCAAAAGTCAGCCAATGAGAAGTCATGTTTTATAATTACGTCGGGTTTGCGACAGTATATCGCAGGATATTCTGTCGCAAATTTTTGTCGTTATCCAATCAGACATTGCGTTACATTTGTAAGTGCATTAGAATGTTAATATTGTCCCATATTAAAACTGCTTTGAAGAGGTAGTTCTAAAAAGGGGTCACAACATGTTATATGGAAAGCTTATCAAAACAGTTCTGACTAATTATCAGGCACTCCATGATTTATTTGCCACATTTCTGTTGCTTTCACAGTATGTAAAAAGAACAAGTTAGATGGCGATACATCTGTGATGACTTACAAAGGACATTCTTTGTTACATACATTGATACGTTGTCACTTCTCCCCGGAATTTACTACTGGACAAAGATATGTGTACACTGGGTGCTCCACTGGAAGCCTTGTTAGTAAGTATTTGCAGACTGACATGTGGGTATATTATTAGGGAGGAAAACTTTAATGTTATCATAATATTACAGGGTTGCCACAGTCAGGGAAAGTGAATGTTTTGCCGGATCAGGGAAAAATCAGGGAATTTTGTGATTGGTCAGGGGAAATTGGAAAAGCTTGAAAAGTCAGGGAAAAAACAGGGAATTTGAAAAATAATGGCTACAGCAGTTTTCAGAAAATATACATATTCTGTTCAAGGAAAAAGGATGTACTTTCTAGAGAGATAGCTCAGGTACATCTCCTTCCTCATTGGGGGCTACTCTTAAAGGAAAGAATTTGCTTTCTTGCACACCAGATAAGGATATCCGCGTGCTTCCCCTGTACCTACAAATCTTATCTCACCCATGTTATCTCACCCAGGACCGGATAAAAATCACGAGCATTCGATGCATTGGTTGTATTGGAAGTCACGTATCTGCGTCGTCA
Source organism: Ctena decussata (assembly GCA_963989385.1). Classification (NCBI taxonomy): domain Eukaryota; kingdom Metazoa; phylum Mollusca; class Bivalvia; order Lucinida; family Lucinidae; genus Ctena; species Ctena decussata. The sequence continues at coordinate 75,069,572 of OZ022503.1, read as the reverse complement.
AGTGACGTTGGCTTTTCAGATGATTGACACGAAGACGGCAAAAATGACGTCAGTTTATGCATGCCAGACGTTGACGTAAAGAACCGAATGGGGTCGTTGAAAGCGGAGCCTTCTTCCAAAATCAAAGAAATCTCTCATGCACTAAATTTACGCATTTTCACACGTTCTATTGTTGAAACAAAATGTGGTGTGCAAGAAAAAGTATCTATCATAGGTGTGAGGTGCGGATAGAAAAATCCGTCGCTCGGGATCACTGTTCGGCATCACTCGGCAAGCCTCGTGATGCCAAACAGTGACCTTCGTGACAGATTTTTCTATCCACACCTCACACCCATGAAAGATACTTATACTCTGAGGGAGAAACCCCCATTTTTCAAGTGATGCACTTGGCACTGCTAAAGCAGAGAGCAAAATGAACTTTTTGCTCTGTATAAGGGTATGGAAAACTGTAAAATGTCCAGGAAAAATCAGGAAAAATCAGAGAATGTTGAAGTGGAGGAATAGTGGCAACCCTGATATAACTTTGGCATGAATGACATATTTCTTGCAGTGGTGATATTGTTGTCAGTAACCATTATTCGTAACATTTACTTCCATATCTCAGAGACTAAAAGACAATCTGTGACCAAATTTCAAACAAGTGGACATCATGACATTAGCAATAAACATTAAAGAAGAATTACACAAGACCCATTTATATATTTGGGGTCAGTTTGGAGCAGAAAAAGTTTGTACACATAAGAGCAGCGAAGACTGAGATCAGTTCCCATGTTTCTAATCTGAGACTTGGCAGATTATACAGATGTTTAGGCAGATGTTCTCATTGGCATGAGGTTTCTTTTTTTATGTATAAAAGATGTTCATCTACTGGAAGTTCTATTATAACATATATGAGCTGCAACATGAGAAAACCAACAAAGTGGTTGTGCACCCAGCACAGACTCAGATCAGCCTGGGCATCCGCCCAGTCTGATCAGAGCTTTCACTGTCTGCATGGAGGTAGCTTAGACCCTCAGCTACCTTTTGAGCACATAACAAAGAGTCTGGTCAAACTGGGCTGATGCCCAGGCTGATCTGAGTATGCGCTGGGTGCACAACCACATTGTTGGTTTTCTAGTGCCGCATACTGTTAACGGCCCTGTTTTAACATACGGGTATCAATATTTTAACGAGGCAATTCGCTAGCTGTTGTGTTAACAGTATGCGGCACTAGAAAACCAACAATGTGGTTGTGCACCCAGCGCATACTCAGATCAGCCTGGGCATCAGCCCAGTTTGACCAGACTCTTTGTTAGTGCTCAAAAGGTAGCTGAGGGTCTAAGCTACCTCCATGCGGACAGCGAAAGCTCTGATCAGACTGGGCGGATGCCCAGGCTGATCTTAGTCTGTGCTTTTGAGCACTTAACAAAGAGTCTGGTCAAACTGGGCTGATGCCCAGGCTGATCTGAGTATGCGCTGGGTGCACAACCACATTGTTGGTTTTCTAGTGCCGCATACTGTTAACGGCCCTGTTTTAACATACGGGTATCAATATTTTATCGAGGCAATTCGCTAGCTGTTGTAAAACTTGCCATACGAGTTTGCTTATAAGCATTCTGGGGGAGTTACAAAATCTGAAGTCCCCATCAGTAGCATGCAGGGTAACAAACATCAATTCATATCATCAAAAAAGCATGTAACTAATTTCCCTGGAAGTAGGGTGTACATAAAGAAAGTCATGTAACTATTTGCTCTGGGAGCAGTGTTTATAAAACATTTATAAATGATGGGACAGAAAGACAGCTTTTTTCGTAGACTTTTCTCTACCTGAGTATTTTTGCATGACAGAAGGTTTCTGTGCAATATCAGCAATTTAAAATGATTTTCTGATGCATGTATCTCAAGGCTAAGCAGATGTTAACAGGGCTACAGAAATCCGAATTTTTGTCGGTTCTGACCGAATTTGAGTTCGAAAAACCGATTCAGATGTCATAAGGCACGTTTTTTTCGGTCCGAAAAAACACAATTTGCCGATGTATGATGACATAATTACTTGGATTTTAGCCATGAGTCATAATCACGCACTGCTCTCAAAAGTTATCACAGATAAACAAGTGTTGATTGTCTTGCCAAGGTGTGAACACTTATTATGTTTTTAGAAATCTTCAATAATTAGCACGTGTCACAATTTTGGCCAGCGGCGAAGGTTTTGCACAACTCGTAATACACACATACACATGCCGACGCACGGAAAAAGGCTGTGCAACGTAAAAAAATAGCATAAGGAAAGAATTTGACTAGCAAAAAGAAAATTTAAACCGGACTTGATTATGTGCAGGCTGGTCAGGTTTTTTCAGACGACGTCATTTCTCGCGCAGAAAAATATTTTTTTTATTTGTCCGAAGGTACCTTTTTGCAAGTATATTTAAATTTCAAGGGAATTAACTCGAATACTGTAAAATACGTCAATCGTAATACTTCGGCCAATTCCGTAAATGAAGATCGGCGAGGATGTCCCATTGGTACGGCATGTGTACTTTCACTTTTGGTCTGACTGTCTCCTCGCTTTAAAGCCCATTTTTCATGATAAGTAAGAACATATGTACTAAATGGCTACTTCAGCGATGATTTCCTTTATGTCAGGCAAGCAGTTTATATGTTTTTCTACCTGGTTATGGATAAATGAGCACTACAAACACTGTAAACATGCGGTTTTCATTAGTGGGTGGGGGATTCAGGGCCGATGTCGTTAGACCGCGTTATCACTTATAACGCAGTTCGATTTTAAGTCTCCCTGCAGCTGCGTTATAACTGCGCTCCAGTGTAGTCATTAGTTTTCATGATTTTTTTAGATTAAGGAATACACAGTGTAGTCATTAGTTTTCGTGTCTATTTTGGATTCGTATGACATCATCGGCCGTCTGGACCGATTTGGATTTCAAAATTTCTATAGCCCTGGATGTTAATGAATAGAAAATCATTTGAGCCGCAACATGACAAAACCAACAAAGTGCGCCCAGTGAAGCCTCAGATCAGCCTGCACATCTGCCCAGTCTGATCAGAGTCTTCAGTGTGGATTCAAAGGGTAGCTAAGGCTCTAAGCTAGCTCTGTGTGGCAGCAAGACTCTGATCAGACTGGGCGGATGCCCAGGGTGATCTGAGTCTTCACTGGGGGCACATGCCACTATGTTGGTATTGTCATGTCGCGGCTCATGATGTCAGTCCCGTGATATGTATTTATGAGAAATTTGTCTGAGTGTCCTATTTATTTTTAGTCTATGATACACTGACTGGAAATATTGTTCGAAGACTAGAAGGACACAGATCCTGCGTGAGAGATGTCTCATGGCATCCTTATGAAAACAACATAATGACTTCTTCCGTGAGTTGATTCTCTGTGTACAGTTATGGCTACTACATGTAGCTGATGGAGTAAATAAAGACTTGGGGCCAGTTGTTCAAAACTAATGACATTGTTAGTTAAAGAGATGTTAAATTTTCAAACATATTGTTTGCAAGAACGCAGCTATTTTTGGTCGAGAAACTGTGGAAAGCTTTTGCAGTGCAAAAGTTCCTTACAGTTTTTCACCAAAAAACAGTAGCACTTTGGATTTATTGGTACTTGAAGACTTAACAAATTCAAGCCTAACAACTTTATTAAGCTAGTAATACTTTGAACTACTGGGCCATGGTTATAATTACTGCATGCAAAGGATTTTTGGATTTCTATATGCTCGTCATGAGACTGGTTATATTATGTCATGGCCTACGTCCATCCGTAGTTTAACTTTTTGTGTCCTCTCCATATCTTTTTAACCCCTTGAAAGATTTTTTTTTGAAATTTGGGTCAAATGTTCGCCTTATTGAGGTTATGTGCAGAACTCATATTTCAGCAATGTTCGACAAAGGTCAAGGTCACACTTAGAGATTGAAGATCTAAATGTAACATTTTATGTCGGCTTTATATCTCAAAAAACATTTAAGATTTTTTCATGAAAGTTTGTACAAATAAAAAGACTATCAGAAGGTGTGCAGAGAAAAAAGAATCATAACCCTACTTTCAGTTTTGATGGAATTGTGCCCCTTTCGTATAGTTATTTCTAATTTCTTAATTTCTTTTATTGTGATTTCATATCTGCCTCATTATTGAACAAAATTCTGTCATCTCTTGTTTCCCCAGTAAGCGAATATTGCCCTGCTGTGCGGAGCTCTTGTTTTATTTTTGCGTTCCATCTCATTAAGGGTCAACTAGAAGAGCAAATGCTTCCGTATAGTGTAGGCTCCATCTCGGAAGCTTTGGATGCCAAAGGAAACAAACAGGAAGTCACAGAATTTTTTCCCTTTGGATATATAGCAGAAAAACATGAATTTTACCTATACACCTAAAGTATTCCTTGTAATAGCTGGTTGTATGATAAATATACTGGAACAACACTTCTATCACTCTTTTCTAGTGGGATGGCATGGTAGGAAAATGGGAGTACAAGACTCCAGAATTGTACGAGGACAATGCAAAAGATGCTAGTTCCTCGGAATCCGAGGAGGAGGATATTTTTTCGAGGAGGCGCAGTGCGAGGCTGAGGCAGAAAAGGTGTGTGAAAAGATGTCGGCAGGCCAGTTTCTGTGGAGCAGAGCAGAAACGAGGATTGTTTGATTAGTGTCAATTTCACTTTGTTTAAATAAGGGTTCTGCAGAGCAGGGCACCAGATTAGAACTAGTGTAAGTGGTCCAGATAAGAAAGAGTGACTGGGATAATGTAGGAGTGATTTTTCATTTTTCTGCGTAAAAACATGTATTGTGACCCCTCATTAGAACCGTCTCGCTGAGAAGGTTCTAATGAGGCTCAAAATATATGTTTTCATTGAGAAACAAGCAACATTATCTCCAAATTATCTTCAAAATTCAACTTTATCTGGAGCACTGTAGTGTTGAGGATAATTAAGAGATAATTTTCGTCTGAAATAAAATAAACACTGTTGTAATACAACATTTGAACTTCCTTGATTAGATGGTTCTAATAGAAGGTTAGAGAGTTTGTTTCGGATGAGAAAGAAGAAAAATTATACCAAAATTATCCTCAAATTTCCACCGGATCTTGGCCTCTGCAGCTGAAAATTTCCACCGGATCTTGGCCTCTGCAGCTGAGACAGAACTTTGTGATGGAATATGCAAAGTATTTCATAGAGCCCTTGATGTGGTGCAGTTTATGTTACTGTAAATATTCAGGGAAATATAAATATTCTTGAGAAATTTGATAAAGGATCTTATAATATCCTTGGAACTCTCGCCACATCTCTAGCGATGTAATTTTCCCATTTGAGTGTTTTTTATTCTGTGATAATTTCTTGTATGTTTGTGATCCCTCAGTAGTACTTAGTGCCTAACCAGTGCTGTTGAGGGGCTACAGCCTATGTTTTGATGTAAAAATAAAGAGAAATTAATGCAAATTATCACAAATATCCTGCTTTTGTTGGAGATCTAAAGGGACTTGGATTATTGCTTTTTGCAGTGCTCCAGATAAGGTGGGATTCTGACGATAATTCAGGGACGATTTTTCTTATTTCTCAATGAAAACATACATTGTGACCCCTCATTTGGACGGTCTCGGTGAGACGGTTCTAATGAGGGGGTCACAGTTTATTATTTATTTTTTTGCAGAAATATGGAAAATTATCCCCAAATTATCCCTGTTACTCCTTATGTGGAGCACTGGGCTTTTCACTAATGCTTAAGCTCAGGACTGTTTGATTTGGGCTTTAATAATATCAACAATTGTTTTAGATCAGAACTATTGTTTGTGAGTTATTCAGTGTTATCCTGATGGTGAAAAGTGAACTGCCTATTATATACAGATATATAGTTGTGATGGAATTAGAAAACATTGAATGAAACCACAAAAAAAAAAGGAGGTCAGATTTGTCTGAATGAGTTACGGAGCTCAAATGAGAGCATATAATGATAATTTTGAAATGTTTAACTGAGTTCTAGATATGAGGGGAATTCAGAATAATTCCGAGATAGTTTTCCTTATTTCTCGACAAAAACATACATGTATGTTGTGACCCCTCATTAGAACCGTCTCGGTGAGACGGTTCTAATGAGGTGTCAAATATGGGTTTTTTATGGAAAGCAGCGGAAATTTATCTCAGAATTATCCCTGTTACACCATCTTAACTGGAGCTCTGTTGTATCTTGATTGTCTAAAAGAGTTTAATCATTGCTGCATGTGAGAATGTTCTGAGTAGGGTAATTTCAAATGCGGTGTGACTATATGTATGAAACATAAGCAAATTATTCCAGATCATCCATTATGTAGAGCCTTGTTAAGTTACAGCTTCCCAGATTCTCAAACTGTGGGATTGAAAATTTATGCTCATGCATTGGTTGTGACCCGCAACAGAGCTGCCTTGATGAGGTGGTTCTAAAGAGGGGTCAGAATATATGGTTGGTTGAAGTAACAAAAACGTAAGTAGGAGCACAATGTTGAATCAACATTTATTCAATGTCATGATGTTAAACCCAGTGTTTGCAGGTTATTCAATGTTGATTCAATGCTGTGTGTCAGTTGGGAGTGGAATTAATAGAATTTCACCAGAAGTATACTAACTAGAAATTGTTTGCTTGTAAAGAGTTCTGAACAGTCTATGAAACAAGGAGGAAACAGACAGTGAATGTAAAGGGACTGAGACTGCAAACACATTTGAGCCGCGACACGAGAAAACCAACAATGTGGTTGTGCGCCCAGCGCAGACTCAGATCAGCCTGGGCATCCGCCCAGTCTGATCAGAGTCTTAGCTGTCCGCATGGAGGTAGCTTAGACCCTTAGCTACCCTTAAAACGCTTAGCAAAGAGTCTGGCCAGACTTGGCGGATGTCCAGGCTGATCTGAGTCTGCACTGGGCGCACAACCACATTGTTGGTTTTCTCGTGTCGCGGCTCATTTAAGCAGAAAGGAACTGGAAGAGAAAGGAGAAATGGATAGAATGAAGGGCAAAAGAATATTCCACGACATGGAAATATATAGTTACATGGAATTATTGCCCATGAATAGACAATTTTGAATGTAGATAAAGAGAAATAGATGGATTGATAGGAAAATAATTCCAACTCAATTTTCTACCGCTAATTTAGCGCAATTTGATTGGTCAAGAGTGTACAGTAAATGGCGTTTATACTTGGATAAATCCCCTGAACCAGAAAAACTACTTGGACTATTTTCTTTGCAGCAGTTTCTAAAATACTTGGTATACCTGACATTTTTAAGGTAACCGAGTTGAATTATAAGAAATGAATTCTATTTTTGTGGATTTTATGGATGTGTAAACGCCTGTGAATCACTCACAAACTTAACATAAAGCCCTTTGGGCTTTATTCAGTTTGTGAGTGATTCGCCGGTGTTTACACATCAATAAAAGCCACAAAAATAAAATTTGTTCGTAAAATAAATTCCACAACATGGAAATATATAGTTGGTGACATGTAAGTTATTGCCCTTGAATGGTCAATTTAGAATGCAGATTTGAGATATAAGGAGATTTTAGATAAAGCTTGCCATAGAAACTGTGTTTTCTGACTCAGGTAGATGAAATATGTTGTTAAGTATATTAAGAATTTGTTCTTGTGTAAGTTATGTATATAGGCATGTGTTTATTAGGGCTCTATATAAGAGGATGATAAGATGGTAAGTCTTCAATTTTTTTGGATATATTGTCAGTGCTCCAGATAAGAGGGGCTATTGAGGATAATTAAAAGATAATTTTTCTTATTTCTCAATGAAAACATATGTTGTTACCCCTCATTAGAAGCGTCTCATCGAGACGCTTCTAATGAGGGGTCACAACATATGTTTATATTGAAAAATATGGAAAATTATCACTAAATTATCCCTGTTACCCCTTCTTATCTGGAGCACTGTATTTTGATATCAAGGTGGTTCAGCTGATGAGACACAACTAATGTGGTTATAGATGAATGGCTGACTTGATAGTTTTACATCCTTTTCAATAGTATATCAGTCATATCAGGGCTATGAAGGGCTCTATGCTATAAAGTGCCATTTGGGTTTGGGCAGAATCTTGCCTCCAGTGGGATTAGAACCCGCAAGCCCATGATCCGAAGTTGGCAGCGCTAACCACTCGGCCATGGGAACGCTTTGTGTGCCCCACAGTTGAGCTGCCTTTTAAGGTATATGGGAACATCGTGATGTCTTTCCACAATTTTCTTTTCAAGGGAGACAACTGTAGTAACTTAATGTTTTCTTCCCAAAACAACCAAGCCCTTCCAAAGTGGGCCTATTTTTAAAGGAAAGAATTTGCTTCTAGAGAAGCAAATTGTTTCGTTTGAGAGTAGACCCTTATTTAGAAAGAGGGGTGGGGGAGCAAAATTAAAAATGGAAAGGGTACCCATATACCCATAGAAGTACTTCTAATTAGGGGCCTTGACATATGAGCAGCGACACGAGAAAACCAACAAAGTGGTTGTGCGCCCAGGGCAGCCTCAGTTCAGCCTGGGCATCCGCCCAGTCTGATCAGAGTCTTCACTGTCCGCATGAAGGTAGCATAGACCCTTAGCTACCCTCTAAGCGCTAAGGAAAGACTCTGATCAGACTGGGGAGATGCCCAGGCTGATCTGAGTCAGCACGGGGAGCACAAACACTTTGTTGGTTTTCTCGTGTCGCGGCTCAATTATGTCTTTGAAGAAATAACAGAAGCTATGTTTGATTTATCATAAAATGCGCTCCTCTTGTCTAGGGCCCTGCTTATAATGTGTTCTGAACTAGTCTGTGATGAAATTATGATATTGTGCTAGATGGCAGAGTTATTATTTAAGTCTGGCTACTAAATGGATTAGTAATGATTTTGCTACAAGTCTTGTATGGATATCAACATTTCTGATGGAGATGCATCCCGAAATGGCTTCATTGGCTCTCAGTGTTTTGTTTTCTTGTCATGGTGGAGTAACTGAAAAATTACTAAGATTTCGATATCAACTTGAACATACAGAGTGTATATGAGCCTCGACATGAGAAAACCAACAATATGGTTGTGTGCCCAGCGAAGACTCAGATCAGCCTGGGCATCCGCCCAGTCTGATCAGAGTCTTACCTGTCCACATAGAGGTAGCTTAGACCCTTAGCTACATTTCAAGTGCTTAGCAAAGCATCTTATTAGACTGGGCTGATGCCCGGGCTGATCTGAGTCTTGGCTGGGCGCACAACCACTTTGTTGGTATTCTCGTGTCGTGGCTCATTTTTGATGGAGATGCATTCCGAAATGGTTTCGTTGGCTCTCACTGTTTTGTTTTCTTGTCGTGGTGGAGTAACTGAAAAATTACTAAGATTTTGATATCAGCTTGAACATACAGAGTGTATATACAGTTTTTAGCTCACCTGTACAAAAGTACAGTAAGAGATATTATTGTTTCGTCAGAGTCCAAATAAGATGTTTTGGTTTAAGTTTTCTATGTGATGAACAAGGTGCTGTCAGGCGAGCTATCCTGTAGCGGACGGGTCTTGTTGTTTTGGACTTCAGATAAGTGACCTTAACAGTAAATTCATGATATTCAGGGATTTTCTTTGTGTTCTTAAGTGAAGTAGTGTGTTCAAAAGTTGCATATGAACTGGCAAACAATGTGGACTCAGATCAGACTGCGCCTCCAGGAGCAGTCTGATTTGAGTCTGCACTGGTAGCTCAGACCTATCTGTCCCAATATTTAAAATTTTACGGTTGATTATATTTGTCCTCCCCTTAATAGAAGTTGAGATCAGAGGACATTCTTGAGGTCTTACCCTTTCACCTGTAAATATATGAAATGGAAGATTCCATATTTGACTTTGGGCTAGTATTAAGGGAATCTGACAAAAAAATACAAACAACTGACGAACGAATGGTTCCTCATGCTGGGGCCATAGATATGTTCCACTCAGGTGCGGTGAAACATCGATATGAGAATTGAAACACACACACACAAAATATGAACAAAACAGCGAACATTGTAGATCCAGATGAGACCACTTAAAATGAGCCATTTGGAAAGATCTCGAATATCATTATTGACTTTGAATATTGAATAGCAGAAGTTTGTGTTTTCTTTAATATTTCTCCACAAGGTAGTGCATGTTGTGAGCTTGTATTAGGACCATCTCAGTGAGACAATTTTAACAAGATCCCATCATATCACCTATATAGGTCGGTCACACTATAGTGGCAATGTTTTGTTTACATTTTTAATGTCAACAGTAGCTGTACTATCATTACGGTGCAGTTCATGTAACTTCTTGATCTATGGTCATAATGGAACATTACGGTTAACTGGCAGTTCTAATTTATCTAAATGACATTTTTTGAAAGCTTAAAGACAGGAACTGTCTCTTGTTTAAGAATATCATTGATAACAAAATTGATAGTAACAAAATTATTCAAATTTATTCTTTCATTCACACGAGTTGGATAAGCTGAACTCTGCTATATAGCCAATCAGTCACCAAATCAAAATAAATACAAAACAATAACATTGCCAACTTATCGCGTCCAGACTATAGTTTTGGTATATCTGATGTTTTATAATGAGTTTGCTTTATCTAATATGTATTCACCTGGAAACAACCTAAAAACTAAATACAGTCAACAGTCAACTCTCGATATCTCGAAGTCGAACTTCAGCCCAAACTACTGATATCTCAAAGTAAATTTTCTGGTACCAGAAAATTTACTTTGAGATGTCAGTTGTTTGAGAGAACAGGAGTTGAAATGTAAATAAATATAGGTAATATATTTGATGTAAGAAGATACTTTAAGATATCACTGTTCGAGATATCGGGAGTTGACTGTATAAGATGGATCTAGACTTTTGGGGTTGTTTTGGAAGAAAAACAAACATGTTAGGGCAAAACTATGTTTGACAGATTTTGGGTCGATCTGGATGGGAAAACACTGTCTTACAGTAGAATTGTAGTGCTGACCAAAATTAGGACATCAGCGCAGTGCAGTGATAGAATCTGATCAGACAGTCTTACTAGAAGTAACCAGATAAGTTAGTGCTTTGATCATTATTCAGAGTTACCGTATATGCGGTAATTTTTGCGGGTTCAAATTTTCGCGGATAGGGGTCGAAAACATATACAAAAATTTTCGCGATTTTTAATTTTTGCGGCTAGCAACATGCGCAAAAAGGAAAACTATTTCTTTTTCACTTGAGTCAGTTCGTTCATTAACCTTTGGCAGGTTAATGAAAGAACTGGCTCAAGTGAAAAATTCCAGCAACTACCGAAGCAAACAGAAACAAAATATATGAACACTGTGTCTACAGAAGACACTTTGTAAGAAACTGGAAATTATTCCCGATTTTAATATTTGCGGTTTCTAAGTGACTATGAAATACCGCGAAAAATGGAACACAGCGAAAATTACCTTATGTACGGTATATGTTCATTCTTCAAAAGGCATATTTTGTGTCTCCTCATTAGAACTGTCTTGCAAAGACACATCTGTTCTGATAAGGGGCCACAACATATGTTTTTATGGAGAAAAGAGAAAAATTATTTTGAGAATTGTTGTCAGCCCAACTTACCTGGAGCACTGTCATAGACTTTTACAGGTGAAGTTTTGGATCCTTTTAGTTCTGATTTGCTTTCTTGTTCTGATTTGCTATGGTGAAATATACTCAGAGGCAATAAAACGTATCCAGTTTGTGGTTTTGAATACTAGGTCTTGTGTAAATGGCTGCATGGAAATATTAATAATATCAATTTGGCAAATGCCTAGCTCTGCAACACACAAACAGAAATTGTGTTGCAATCAGTAATAACGGAGTTACTGTCCTTAATTCAAATTCAGCAGTTCTTTTCAAAACTCACTTTGTTTATGGCAAATGGCATTCTGCATGTCATGAATGTCTAGGGCTAGAGTCTGTGAGTAAAACCACATTGTCATTTAATCGGAAACTCCCATCAAACAACTTCAGCCATAGTTGGAAATGCTACATTTCTCAAGTTATCTCCCTTTGAATTAAAACTATAGGGAATTAAATTTTGTCTATCTTACTTGGTGTTAGAAATGTTCACTTGAAAATTTCGGAAAACTCTTGTTTGGGTCCTTGCTTCTGTGTGCACTTGAATGGAACCTCATAGATTTGTGTTAAACTTTTATTTCTTTCACAATTAGCTTGCGAGTTTGAAGCGGAAACACGAGAGAATCTGACATGCGCAAACGGAAGTGTTGCATTCGGCATTCAACTGAAAGGTTGCACTCGGCTGGGCATGGCAGAATTTCACAGGTCTCCCTAAATACCGAAAATTAACAATAAACCGGACCTAAAAGATTGGTACCGGCAAACTACCACTGAATAATATATAACTCCATATACCTGCCATTTGTTCAAAATTAAGTATCAGCTAATTGTATATACAATAGCTTCATTTATTTGACAGAAAATTGCAAATCAACTTCCCATAACCAGAAGACGCCAAAAACATAATTTTGTGTTTCCAAACATGTAATCCGTTACCCTTTTATTCATCTGAGAGTGTGACATGTCCTTATAAACCTTTCATCCCTCTTTCGAAGAAATGCATAGAAATACACATATATAGAAAATTTATCTCTATTGTCCAAATTGCATGTTCAAAGGGAAGCTACTCAAGTTACGTTATTGACTTAGACCCCTTGTCCGTTTAAAACAATGTCATTTCCTTTTTATCTGACCTATTGTACAGAAAATTGTCGCAAATTATGCAAAAACGAGTGTATTTATTTACAGTGTCTAGGTGTTATGCAGATACATAGAAATCAGCAGAAAAATCCAGACTGTTTTACTTGTATACTTTCTTTTGCCTCGCAGTATATTAACTATTAACCTTGTTGATTTTCGTTTTTGTAAATATTTTTTTCTTTTTAATTATTATGATTAATATGCTGTGTTTTAATATTCATTTGTGTAAAAAGTGCAAAATGGAATGGTTGTTATAGCTCCAGAAAAGGTAGATTTTAAAGGCAATTTTGTAATGTTTAATTATCATGAGACCTGCCTCATCATGGTGACTTTAGCACTTGAATCGCCAAAAATGAAACTAAATGAATTTGCAAACAGCGTAGATACAGATGAGGCGGCTCATAATGAGCCACCTCATCTGTATCTACACTGTTTGCCTTCCAGACTGTAAATTCTCATATGATACGGCTTGGACAAAACTTTTTTGAAATTTTGCAGAGGTAAATTTCGTCATCTGCTTTTTGGCATTTAATCTCCATGAAAGATTCCCAAGCAGAGCTGGAGATAAGGGTAGTATCTGATGACAATTTTGAGATAATTTTTCTTATTTTCCAAAAAAACACAGGTTGTTCCTCCTTATGAGAAATACCACTTGGAACCGATTCTAATGAGGGGTCACAGCATATGTTTTGATGGAAATTTAATAAATGTCATAGAATTATTACAAATTAAGGTAAATGGGTACTCTTTCAGGGGAAGCAATTCTGCCTTTTTCATTTTGTCAAAGGAAAAAATTAGCTCCTCTGGGATCAAATTCTTTCCTTTAAGGCTGCCCCCTTTTTGGAGGGTTTTTGTATATCAGGTGTCACAAATATTAATTTCCTTTCTAAAAATGGAAGGAAAACATGGAGGTATATCCATTCACTTTCATACCCTAATTCGCAGCTTGGTGAAGAATGAATAAATTCTCAGAATTCTCATAAAATCTCACCTTATCTGGAGCTGTGGTCATGTTTTGTTTTGCACTGGGAAAGAAAATGTTAAACCTGTTTTATATGTGTAGATAAACTATCAAGTATATATTAAAAAGGAATACTTTTGAATACATAGTGTTCTTATTTTATGTTTTCCCTATCAGTACACCACTATACATTTGAGCCGCTACAAGACAAAACCAACAATGTGGTTGTGCGCCCAGCGCAGACTCAGATCAGCCTGGGCATCCGCCCAGTCTGATCAGAGTCTTCGCTATCCGCATGGAGGTAGCTTAGACCCTTAGCTACCCCATAAGCGCAAAGCGAAGAATCTGATCAGACTGGGTGGATGCCCAGGCTGATCTGAGTCTGCGCTGGGCGCACAACCACATTGTGGTTTTCTCGTGTCGCGGCTCATATCTTTTTGTGGATGTGAGGTTTGGATAGAAAAATCTGTTGCGAGGGTCACCGTTCAGCATCAGGAGGCTTGCCTCATGATGCCGAACGGTGATCCTGAGTGACAGATTTATTTTTCTTGCACACCGGATAGAAAATGCCATTCTTTTCACCTGGGATAGAAAATCTTATCTTACCCTGGTGTTCTGACCCAGGACCGGAAAAAAATCGCGAGCTGTCAATGCATTGGTTGAATAGGAGCTCACGTACCTGCGTCGTCAAGTGACGTTGGCATTTTAGATGATGACGTCACGAAGACGGTTAAAATGACATCAGTTTATGCACGCCAGTCGTTGATGTAAAGAGCCGAATGGCGGACGTTGAAGGCGACGCCTTCTTTCAAAATCAAATAGAAACCTCTCAAGCACTAGAATTACACATTTTAAGAAGTTCTGAAGTTAAAACAAAACGTGGTGTGCAAGAAAAAGTATCTATCATTGGTGTGAGGTGCGGATAGAAAAATCTGTCACTCGGGATCACTGTTAGGCATCACTCGGCCGAACAGTGACCCTCGTGACAGATTTTTCTATCCACACCTCACACTCATGACAGATCCTTATAATCCCCACCTCACATCCATGAAACATACTCTCTCTTGCATGCCTTTTGAAATACAACACATTTGATTTTAAGTGTATATCATCTTAGAATGTATAACCAGTGTTCTAAAGGCTTTTGAAGAGACTGACATTATCAGCAAAGAACATTAATTTTGGTTCTTTACATTAATGTCTGCCATAGCATAAACTGTCATCATGTTGTTGTTTTCACAATGCCTGAGAAAAATAAAATATACTGTGCTACAAAGTATATGACATATAAAGAAATAACCAGAATGTGTTGAGAGTGTTGTTGATAATACATGATATTGCTCTACCATGATTTTTTCCAACATCACCATCTGCCATAATTAGCATAAAATAATTCCAACATCACCAGCAGCCATAATACCATTAAATAATTTTAATATCACCATCAGCCATAATTTCCAATAAATTTTTCCACTATCACCATCAGCCATAATTTCCATTGAATTATTCCAATATCACCATCAGCCATAATTTCCGTTGAATTATTCCAATATCACCATCAGCCATAATTTATTCCAATATCACCATCAGCCATAATTTCCGTTAAATTATTCCAATATCACCATCAGCTATAATTTCCATGAAATTATTCCAACACCTTCAGCCATAAAAACCATGAAATCACACCAACATCACAATCAGCCATAATTAACATGAAACTATACTAACAATACCAAAATGAAATTATTCCAAAATCACCATCAGCCATTTTACAATAATATTAGTCTAATATCACTTTCAACCATATTTACCATTATATTATTCCAACATTACCATTAGCCATAACTACCATGAAATTATTCCAATATCACCATCAGCCATAATTACAATATCAATTCAATTCTTTATTCAATTCAAAAAAAAATTGAATTGACAATATCAACATGAAATAATTCCATCATCAACATCAGCCACAATTACCATGATTTTTTCCAACATTACCATTAGCCATAATTACTGACGAATTTTATGAGAATTCTACATAAATGTAAGGATAATCTTATGCTACATTTTATCCTGCTCCGACGCGCTTTTAATTTCGGAGCCCCGATAGCTCAGTGGGTTAAGTGCAGACCTGCTGAATGGCTTGGGTGGTTTGGTTCTCACTGGAGGCGGAAATCTTTTAAACGAGATTCTGTTGCAGACAGTCTTTCCTTATCCAAATCCTCATGCCTCGATATGAATGAAATTCTGTTAAAGAGGGACGTAAAATTCTAAAATAATTCCTTTTATTTGCATTATATTTATCAGCAGAGATACCATTTTTTTTTATAAATAAGCAATCAATATAAAGATTAAGAAGCTTTATTTAAGGTCGCATATTAGAAACAGGCAACATAAGCTCTGTAGAGCTTTTATTGCGACAAACAAGGTATCCAGTAACAATTTTTACTTACCTGATGACTTAACTTTATCCTCCTAGGACTACCCTTTTTAGGCGAGATTCAGCCAAGGGATCGCCTAGTACCATTTATAACGCCTTTTCACATGACGCGGCCGGGATTCGAGCCCACGACCTCCCGGTCGCATAGGGACCGGTAATAAAATATATGATGCATTTGCGACATATTTTTTCCCACATGGACTACAACAGTATCCATTTCTTGCTAAATATGGGCGTGGTCAACCATTTAACCAGCAGCTTTGAAGAAAAATATCAAATATAAATTGTGCAGCCTTTGATTTTGCTTCTTCTTTTTTTGGCAGAATATAACAGAATTCGCTGGAAGCAGTGACACAGCTGTACCCAGAGACGCACTATAGCTAGTTTGAATTAACCCCTTAAGCGCCAAAAAAGCAGATGACAAAATTTACGTTTGCAAAATTTTTGAAAAAATGTTTCAACCAAGCTATATCATATTGAGAATTCAAAGACTAGAGGGCAAATAGCATAGGTCCTGATGAGGTAGCTCAAAAAGCATAGATCCTGATGAGGTGGCTCATAATGAGCCAACTCATCATGATATAGGCTTTTTGAAAATAAACCTATTTTCGTCACTGGCGCTCAAAGCAACGGCATGAAGGTACGTGTTTGGGCGTTGCTTCGGCATCGACAGCGTTACGTTTGCTATTACCCAGCAAACACGTGACGTTAAAATGATGCGACGTGATGATGGCGCACTGACTCCATTACAGGTCATTTCAACGTAAAATGACGTCGATTCGACGTGGTAACGTCGCATTGACGTCAGTGCCACGTAATATCAACGTCATATGCCCGCTGGGTAAAAACTTCCTCTATATGAAATTGAAACAAGCCAAACAATACAAATTAAATTGAATTAAATATGTTTAAACTAAACAATACGTATGATAATAAATTTGGCTAGTCCATCAGATACGCATGCTCTAAATTTGCAAACATCTAGAAGGGCCGTAAAATGGTGAATAAATCTGTGCTATCCGGTATCCAGCATAGTGTTATCAATTCTAACCTAGTGTACTCATGTGATATCGTTGGTGTCATGTGATCTCGTTATCAGCTGTGTGCCGCCCCCTTTATTGAATTTAAGTTCATTCTAATTTTGGATTTGGAATTTGGACCCTAGGATTCCCTGTGAGCCGGTGTTCCCCGTGTCTGGGGCTAAAGTCCAGTATGAGCAAGAAATCGTCAACAGATAAAGAAGGTATGGGCTAAAAAGTATTAGAAAGTTTAAACTGAAAATGCGTATCATCTGACATTTAATGAAGCACTATTCAAGCTCATATCTGCCGTAATGTTCCTAAATATTGGCGTAATGCCTTTGCCTATTGTGCAATTAAATCAAAACTTGAACAAGCTGATTTTCCTGTCCAATGCGTCGAAGTCGCCGACGGAATGTCAAACAGTTTAGATCCTGATAAGACTCGCTGGAGCAGTCTGATCAGGATCTACACTGTTTGCTCAGGGACTACTGTCCCAATATTCTGGACCTTAACGACAAATAGTTATGTCTCCTATCACCTGGCCTAATTTTAACTTTACAGATTTCAAATTTCATAACTATATGTATTTCATAACCAAGAGTAGAAGAGTTTATTATCAATCGGTTTGAATAAACTCCAACCGGACAATAAATGAAAAACCGAGTTTGAAACCCACTTAGGTAATCAATAGCATAGAGCAATCCTTAATGAAAGTTGTTAATCAATTTTTAAGTAGAATAATTAATAATTTCCTGTTAAAAATAGTAACTTTATTTAGCAGCCTTGGGACTAAAAGTGTTTTATTAAAACTGGCATACAATCTCCTGATTATTATGATGCATGTTGACCATGTTTAATATACTGTTACATGTGCCAAATATTGTAGCCTCCCTGTTTTGATTTCCTTTTTTTTTACGTAATAATACGTTTTTTTTATAACATAATTATTCTATTAATAACTTTATTAGCACCACCATTCATTTGCCTATCTATTTACCAACCATCATGTTTTTATAGTTCATTAATTGTTATTTGTGTTATTATTATTATTATATTATTCGAAGCCTTGCGTTATATAAAATATTTCCCAGTTCTGTCAACCAATATGTATTGTAGACAACTTTTTATTTAAAGAGCTGCCCGTTTATATGAAGCTATAGTTAGATGATTCGTTCCGCTGAGGTGCGGGGGCAACGTCGATATGAGAATTGAAATACTACTACAATGTAGATTATTTCGTTCATGACCGGTAATGATTACAGCTTAATTAAATCAGTGCAGTCATTTTGGCATGATTACCCCATTTAAACCGATAAATCCGATTGCTAACATTTCCACTGGTTTATAATATTCTTTCGAAATATAATAGGACAAATGTGCACAAAATGTGCACCGCAGTATATCAGGCCTATCAAGATCAGTCTCATCACTGTTTGCCATGCAGTCGGCATAGTATTTTTTTGCCTCAGTTTGTCCCCTTTTGTTCAATTCGGATAATTGTAGGACAAGAGCGAGCTGTGCTTGTAGGGGATTGTTTTAGTCTCATATATCTTACTTATTCCGATACGTCTCTGTCTCAAAGAGCGCTTAAACCCAAAACAACCAAACAACCAAAGTTAGGATAATTTCAGTATCGTGATTATGACCCAATATTTATGCTAAATAAGATCATAATACCCGGTCTACATAGCTAGTTACCGTATCTTTTGGGACACCTTAACCCATAAACTGCTAATTTCTGTATGTATTGGGACACCATATTCGCCCATTTGTTCTTTGAGGAGACTCATTAACCCATTCAGGCCAGATGGACTATTGTGTCCTTATAAACTGGATTAGTCCTATTTTCAATTAAGGGTTCTTGGTTTAGTTTATTTTCATCATTGTCACTTTTTTTATATTATTTTAGGTAGAAATACCCTTTTTATAGTGTAGATCCTGATCTGTCGCGGCGTCTGATCTAGATCTGCACTGTTTTTCAATGCCCAAGGATGTAAAATCTCGAGTCAGTCATCCATCCCTTTTAAGGGGCATACATGGGTTTAACTGTTGATGGTATGGCAAGTTGAACCGCGACATGAGAAAACCAACAAAGTGGTTGTGCACCCAGCGCAGACTCAGATCAGCCTGGGCATCGCTAAGCACTTAAAGGGTAGCTAAGGGTCTAAGCCACATCCATGCGGACAGCAAAGACTGTGATCAGACTGGGCGGATGCCCAGGCTGATCTGAGTCTGCGCTGGGCGCACAACCACTTTGTTGGTTTTCTCGTGTCGCGGCTCAGATTACAAGACTTGCCTGTTAGGAACAGTCTGATACTGATTTATTTTATCCTATGCATCTCTGTCCCTGTATTTTTTTCGGTGCGTAGGTATCAGATGAAACGTTGGAATGTAATATGGAGACAAAATAGTGAGACAATGTATCTACATGACATAGTTTAGGACTGGCCATACCTTCACGTCGTGCCCTAGAATACCCCGAAATTTATCTTGTACTTTTCGTGATAAGGTTGTATGATGTTGACATACAAATAGTTAATACATTAAGTTGAAACCGAGCGGCGATCACTGCGAGTACACCGTTGCAAAGCGCCGTATCAACGTCGATTTAATAGCGCTTTACTGTATCAATGTTCAAAACAGTTCTGTCTAAACATCACATTTTGTTTCAGCGCGTAATGTTATAGCATAGCATAGTGGCTTGAATCATATATACTGATTTGGGTAAAAGAATACAGATTTTTTGAACACATGTATTATAGTCTTCATTTGCTATTCCCAAAACAATATGATTCAAGCCCCTATGGTTCCAGAATCAGTCTTGGTGTCACTGATTTCCACAGAGAAGTTGCTTTACAATAGCGTATTGTGATATTAGGCTAGCCCGGTGACCACCTTCCTGCCGCTGGTGACGTCTTTGGTGGTATCTAATTTTGTGTTGTCTTTTCCCACATGGTGTCTTGGATGTGATCTGGGATTGAACTGTATCAGTTCCTTGGAATTTCCTACCTACTGTTATAATTATCATCATCATTATTGCGTCTGTTCTTTCGTCCTGTCTAGCACTGTGATCCCCTAACGAGGGGAAGAAGGAGCTGGTCACTATGCTGGTCATCTACTTGTGCGTCACCGCCCTTTGGCTTCATGTTTTTCTAGCTAGTGGAGAGCGCTGCGCTGAAAACATCAAACTTCTTATTCCAGCAACTACACCACTTTTCAGACCCTTCCTGTACCTTTTTTTCTTGTGGTTATGTATTGTGAGATGTGTCAAATATACGTCGAAGGATAGTAACTACGTGTTCGGCCGTTGCAATTGACGGCCACCGCCGTGGCTTAGCGCCAGTCGAGCGTTGTGTGGACCGGTCGCGTTGCGACTGATATCGTATTAGGTTATCGTTCGTAAGTGAGAGGCTAAAATGCCTATCAATAGAGGGTCAGTGGTAATTGTGAGTATTATGGGGGTGGATTTCATTTTTCTGGCGTTTGTCGGGGTATGGACTGCGTTGGGCCGTGTGCAAAGTAAGTGAACTCCGAAGGGGTTCACGTGAGCTTTGCAGGCGGCCCAGTGTGGTTCGTACATCGATAGGCGCCGGAGAGGTTAGGCTCACTGATAATACTTACATTCTATCTAATCAATGTTTTATTTGACCTGAAATTTGTGTTAAAGGATCAGAAAAAAAACAAAAAAAAAAAAACAATAAAAACATTTATACGCAGCTTTTCAACAATGTAAATATTTATAAATAATGTATATAGAATAACACGATATGTAAAAAATATGGTGTCGGTGTAGGGGTGGAGGAGCCGACAAAAAAAAAAAAAAGCTAGTGGAGAACGGCGATCTTTTATTGTGACAATCCCAGGAGATCTTGTCATTAATTTATTACAGTTTAAACCGTTTTATTGCCTGAATAACATAGCAAAGGAGTCGGGCTACAAGTTCTCACAACATTAGTTACAGCCCTTTTCCTACAACAACATAGGTAATTTTATGATAGTTGCTGAGGAGCTAGAAAACGCCACCTTTATATGAGCCGCGACACGAGAAAACCAACAATGTGGTAGTGCGCCCAGTGCAGACTTAGATCAGCCTGGGCATCTCCCCAGTTTGCTTAGACTCTTCGTTAAAGTCTCAAAGGGTAGCCAAGGGTCTAAGCTACATCCATGCGAACAGCGAAGACTTTGATCAGACTGGGCGGATGCCCAGCCTGACCTGAGTCTGCGCTGGCCGCACAACCACTTTGTTGGTTTTCTCGTGTCGCGGCTCAATATGCTTTCATTCATACAGCCACCCGACTATAGCCCCGCTCCGACGGCCGCAACAGAGAAAACCGCAAAATACAAACACTTTTATCACAGTGACAAATTCAATGACCACAAAGAGAACACATTTAGCCCATGCTGTCGGAACCTGGCAGCAATCGATCACTGCAAGGTAAAACAAACACCTACAAACCGTGTTTCCAAGCCTCTCAGCAGACATGAGATTACATGTACACTATCAGAAATAATATCAGAGGAAATCAACTAAATTAATTTATCAGTAGCGACTGTTGCATGCATGAGTTGAACTTTACTATTGGGCTGAAGGTATAGTTTTCAGAAAACGCACGCACGCACACACAGTGTCAACAACTGGACAAGGATGCCCCGCTTGAGCCCAGTTGTTCAAAACTAACGACATCGTTAGTTTACGGTTCGTTAAAATTTCAAACTTTAATATCTCAAATACACCAAATTTTTTTGTTGAAAAAATGTGAGAAGCTTATGCATTGCAAAAACTTCTCACATAGTTTTGACAAAAAATATCGATTTATTTCGTTATGTAGTCATAAAACACTTAATGAGTTGACCTCTTAACGCGCTCGTTAGGCTAACGATGCTTTGAGCAACCAGGCCCTGGTCTTTTAGCGAGGACAGAAAACTCCTAAATCAAGAGAGATAGAATTATCAATCTTGTCCATTGCCTCGAAACTCTAAACGTAGGCCTATTTGTGAACTTGAGTTTTACATATATAAAACTTGGGACACAAACACACAAAAAATGACCGACGGAGCACGCAACGGACGGAAATAGGTAACACTCGATGAGTTTTTAGGGCCAAAAATTCTGATTGTTTATTCTTTTTTATTTGATAGTATTGTTTAACGGTTGGTGTGCGTTTGTCCGAAGTATTTTATTACTAAAGTGTCTAATGCATTTTTGTTAAGACAACCTGAATTCGGACACACTATACAACGAAAACGCTTCATTTTGTTAAAACGCTACCGACTTCGGTTCAGCTGTTTTTTTTTTTTTTTTTTTTTTTGTAGCATTTACAAAAATGCGTCATCGCGTTACTTCCATTCGAGGATAACGATTTGTGAAATGCTGGTGTTGCATTGAAAAGAAAAAACACACACAACTTTTGAAAGCAAATGCACAAATACGAGTGGAGGCCAGAATTGAGTCACACGATGCTTTTTCTACATGCTGACTCTCATATAATATTCCTCAGTCATCAAATCAACTTATTTGGCAAAATAATGTCTCATGACAGCTACTCATGAAAGCTGTTACGACACAACGAATATTAAAATGAGCCGCGACCTGAGAAAACCAAAAAAATGGTTGTGCGCATAGCGCAGACTCAGATCAGCCTGGGCATCTGCCCAGTTTGATCAGAGTCTTTGCTGACGGCATGTAGGTAGCTTAGACCCTTAGCTGACCTATAAGCGCACAGCGAAGACTCTGATCAGGCTGGGCGGATGCCCAGACTGATCTGACTCTTCGCTTGGCGCACATGCCACTTTGTTGGTTTTGTCGTGTCGAGGCTCAAATATGATTAGCTTTGAAAAGTGCAAACAGAAGAAAAAATATACTTAACCAAATTGTGGTTAATCATGAATTCAATGGGCTCTTAATATCAGAGCATTATACTCATGATCTTATGAGACAATAGGAAATCTGACTCTAATTGCACGGTGGTACTATTTAGCCGGTTTTTGACCTTAACAATCCTTAGAGTGGATTAAGACGAGTTGTTTACTACTTTTCTGCGAGTCGGGTCATGTCTTAAATGTTCGCGCACTGACAAATCATTTCAAAGGCCCGCAAAGTTTGGATAAGGCCGGGTATCAATTTTTCCCGCTGGCTGTCCCTGTGTCTATCCGTCCGTCCGTCTTCATTTCCGTTTAATAACTTGAGTATTTATGGGTTTTCTCCAAATTTGGCATGTGCAATTGTCTTTGGAATGTCTCAGATTCGGATTGTTAATGGGCATATTACGATATCTTCCGACAAATGAGCGTATTACGATATTTTCTGACAGAGTTATTGCCCTTGTAATTGTTTTAAAAGTGGCGTTTGGTCTGCAGTTTCTTTACACTTTGAAATATTTTGATTAACTTTCACAAAACTGGGTGAAATAACATAAACTTTCTCTTACAAGCAGAATTTTGTCCACCAGGATTACCTTCCCCTGCTCCGGGGCTTTATACATGTATAAAATCATGAAAAAAATCTGTATAAATTCACCGTTGAAAGGAATTTTCTTGAAACTGGCAACATATTATCAAAGTAGTATAAGCTTCCTGTCATGATCAGAACTTAACTGCCCCTGACACAGGGCTATGTACATGTTTTAAACCATGAAAAAGAATATATATAAGATCAGACTTTTGCTATATCTTGATTAAATTTCACAGAAATGATTGAAGAAACATCAGGTTTTTGTTACAAGCAGGATTTATTCCATCACGGCTATCTACCCCCTGCCCCAGTACTATGTACCAGTATAAAGTCATGAAAAACAATCATATACAAAAATCAAGGTTGAAAGGGAATTTCCTGAAACTTGCAACAAATTTTTAAGGTAACAAGATAAAAATTTTGTCCCCGTTTTTTTTTTGTCCCTGATACAGGGAGGGCTTGATACATACTTGATACGACAAATACAAACGGTCAAAAAATGAAACAAACTTTGAAAACTATAAACATTATAGAAATCAAGTAACAAATGAAATTAGGAAATCTAAGAAAATACAGACAGATAAAATTGCAGAAAAACTTAATAGTAACGAATTAGGACCTAAAGATTGGTGGAAAACGCTAAAACAGTTTATAAAACCGTGCTCTACGTCAGCTATCCGTCCTCTGTGTAAAGACAATGTTATATTTTCTAAAGAAAAAGAAAAAGTAGAAATTCTTAATGAGCATTTTAGCAAGCAAAACACTTTAGATGATACTACTGCTTCACTACCTAATATTGTGCAAGGCGATGTATCTACTTTGAACACTGTCAGTTTTACGCCTGCTGAAGTTGAAAGTGTTTTAAAATCATTAAAAACGGGAAAAGCAGCTGGACCGGACAATATCAATAATCGTATTCTTAAAGAACTCAGTCATCCTCTTTCTTTCCCTTTGTGTGATCTATTCAACTTTTCCATGTCTGAGGGCAAAGTCCCAGATACCTGGAAGCAAGCAAATATAACACTATATTTAAGAAGGATGATGCGTCAAACCCATCCAATTATAGGCCTATTTCGCTTTTAAGCTGCATTGGAAAAGTCTTAGAAAAGCTTGTACATAAATACGTGTTTAACTTCTTTCGTGACAATGGAGTAATAACAGCTTTGCAATCAGGGTTCATGCCAGGAGACTCTACAGTTAACCAGCAAGTTGATGTATACAATACCTTCTGTAAAGCGCTTGATGAGGGTAAAGAGGTGCGTGCCGTATTCTGTGACATTAGCAAGGCTTTTGACAGAGTATGGCACGCAGGCCTTCTTTTTAAACTCAGCCTAGCTGGCATCAGA
Organism: Ctena decussata; assembly: GCA_963989385.1. NCBI lineage: Eukaryota > Metazoa > Mollusca > Bivalvia > Lucinida > Lucinidae > Ctena > Ctena decussata. The sequence goes on along the minus strand of OZ022503.1, from coordinate 75,044,663 downwards.
GGCCGACTCTTGGACTGGTTTTCAGATTATCTTAATAACAGATCTCAAAGGGTGGTAGTTCCAGAGGCACAGTCAGATTGGATTAGTATAAAGGCGGGGGTACCCCAGGGGTCTATACTTGGTCCGTTGCTTTTTCTCATTTATATAAATGATATAGTTGAAGATATTTGTTCTGTTATACGCCTATTTGCAGATGACACAAGTCTTTACCTCGTGGTCGACAATCCTGTAGATGCTGCTAATATTCTTAATTCTGATTTGGATAAAATACACTCATGGGCGGAAAAATGGCTTGTGACCTTTAATCCTTCTAAGTCCGAATGTCTCCTACTTTCTAGAAAACACAATAAACCTCTACATCCACCAGTAAGCATGAACCACCAACAAGTAAATCAAGTTGACACGCATAAACACTTAGGTCTAACATTCACTTGTGACGGTACCTGGCATGCACATCTAACTGAGATAAAATCTAAAGCATGGTATCGAATAAATATAATGAGACAGTTGAAATTTGTTCTTGACAGAAAGTCACTACAGTCTATATACTTCTCTTTCATCCGTCCAGTCTTACAGTATGCCCATGTCGTGTGGGATAACTGCACCCAGTACGAAGCAAACGAGCTTGAAAAGATCCAGATTGAGGCCGCACGCATCGTTACAGGGTGTACAAAACTAGTTTCTATAGATGCTTTATATACTGAGACTGGATGGGAAACTTTAGCATCACGGAGAAGCAAGCACAAACTTACCCTGTTCTTTAAGATGAAATCTGGCATGAGTCCAAACTATATAACAACTCTAGTTCCACCTTTGGTTGGTAATACCTCTAACTATAACTTACGTAATGCTAATGATATAGGAACAGTACACTCTAACTCACAACTTTACTATAATTCTTTTCTTCCTTCTGTTATTCGCAAATGGAACGAATTACCAGAGGACATTCGCCAGTCAGACAGCATTGCATCTTTCAAAAGACATCTGAACAGTGGTAGTATTACTCCTCCAATGTTTTACCAAGCTGGGACGCGTGACGGACAAATATACCATACGAGATTAAGGACTAATTGTAGTATTTTAAACCAACATCTTTATTCTAAAAATATAATTCAAAGCCCACTATGTGCTTGTGGATCTGTGGAGGACATAAAACACTTCTTATTTGAATGTCAAAGATATGATGAAATAAGACACGAAATGATAATTGATGTGTCAAACTTCTGCACTCCTTCTACAAATTCCCTTCTATTTGGAGACGCATCCCTCTCTGTTGACTTCAACAGTCGCATTTTCTGTGCAGTCCAAATATTTATACTGAAATCAAAGAGATTTAGACCAAATTACGACGCTACAGACAGTGTTCTAAGTGATACATAACTTGTTAAGCTCGTTCAGTAAAACGCCACCTTCTGGCGAAATCGGTGACAATAATATCTTTGATCTTGAAACAGAGTTGGTTTCGCTTACCTTTCAGGGTTTTCTTACAAGATTACTACCCCAGCGGGCACATGGCGGCCGGGTGGCGTCGAACCGATGTCGATGCGACGTCATTACGTCGCATAGACGTCGGTTCGACGTCATATGGACGTCGTGTGCCCGCTGGGACTTTTTTAAGTATAAATAGCCAATCATTCCTCGTGGAGTATTTTTTTTTCCTTTCCTTTCCTTTCCTTTCCTTATCTTTTCTTCTCACTTTCTTTTCTCTTTTTTTCTTTTTTTTCTACTGTACCTTCTATATGCATCTTAAGATACAAATACGAGCAAATACCACATTTAAATGTTTATTTATGTTACTCTTGGTTCAAATCACATTTAGATTATTGTAAATTAGTTTTTGAAGTATGGGATACAGATTCACAAAAGTCTTATGACTTCCTTCTGAATCCCATTTGTATAACACAATATAAATATGTAATTATGTATTGATATGTTTGTAAATTATGATTGTTTATACAAATAAAATATTGTTTAAACATAAATTCATGAATAATTTATTTAGAGTCAAGATTAGAAAAGGTTTTAATGAAATATATACTCACCAAAAATAGAAAGTATCCAGTAAATTGTTCTCCTTGCAAGCAAGTAGGACTGAGAAGGCCTTACTGTTCAATATGGTTCTGAAAACTTTGGCTATTTGGCTATACCACTAGTGAGTCAGGTTTGGAATTTAATGCCTAAAGTGATGTCAGTAACGGTTTAATCACTGGAGACTTAGTTCTCTGATATTACTGACCGTCCCAAGGCGGTACATTTGTTGCGGTTGCATTTGTTTTATGTTCGGTGCTGTTTAATTTATTGTGTTCTCAGTTTAATCCTTCTATCATAAAAATAGAAAATAGGTAAAAATAATTGTTAAATGTTTTTCATATAATTTGCTTAGTCCGTTGTAACCCGTCTGTTGGTCTATATTATTTAGTTCAATAAAGATAGCTGAGTTGCCATCTATTCGGGAAAGAGCTGCTTATCACTTGTAATTTATTGTTTGTTGGGATGTCTTTGTCAATCTTTCCCTTTGATGTTGGGGATAGGGTTTGGGATCTGATTCAGTCAGTTCCTGAAGTGTAGTTACTCTTTAAATATAAATTAATGTCGTCTCAATTTCTGCATATGTAGTACACATACAAACTTTTCATGCGCTCTCTGATATTTCTTTGAATTCATTGAGTATGCAGCCATGTTATTTCTAATCCAGTTCAAGAAATTGAATTAATTTCAGACATATTGGTTAGCCAAATAGGGTCAAGTCAGGTAAATTCGGACATCAGGTAAATTCGGACATACCATTGCGAACAGTGAAAATCCAGATGAGACGGCTCATCATGAGCCGTCTCATCAGGATTTTCACTGTTTGTCCAGTTATTTTTGTTTTAACTCCAAACAACTGACATATAAAGGAAACAATGCCACTGTCCGAATTTACCTGTTGTCCGAATTGACCCGACTTGACCCTAGCTGCTTACTTTCTCCTACTTTGACTCTGTTTTCTAAACACTGCTTATTATGAAAATATAAAAATCTAAAATTTGAAATTTTGTCCCCATATTAAAAGCTCAAAACGTCAGAGCATGTCGCACATGCAGATTTCATAAAGGATAAATGTACATATCTTGACCAGACTGCGCATATGAACAAGAAGAACTGGGCATACCTAGGGATATTCTGCCTTCGTTCAAGTTCCACATCACAGAATCAGATACTTTCCAGCGGCGAACAAGATCAGTCGTTTTTGCTTTCTAACACGAGAAGTCTGTGCTGACGCTCACGCATGACAAGGGCATTCTCAAGAATATTTTTGCAGCCCCTTCCCCATTATTTATGATTCATGATCATATAGGCAACTGCATAATTGTATCAGTTGTGTCATAAGAGAATTTATCTTGTTACACTAGCTAGGTTCAGACCAGCATGTGCACGTGTTCATTCTGGTATGCACTTTTGAAATTCAATACTGCCCAGTTATGTGTTGTCTGGCGAACTGGACATACTTTGACCAGACTGCGCAGGCGGTCAAACTGTTCTGTGCATCTGCACTTAGCATTAGCATTCTGACAGTTTTTTTTCACACACTGGCTCATTTAGCGAGTGCATACTAAATAGCTATTAAAGTGCACTTGGGATGAAACCACGTAATGAATCAGCACCTAATTTATATGTAAACTATTGTCCTTGAAAATTTGCCGCTGACATTAACTTCGTCATATATTTCAACCGATTTGTGGGAACTTACACTTTCCAGAGACAGGCAATGCCTAGTTGGATCCTACGCATTTTTCCTCGCTAATTTCCCTATAAAGAGATACTTCTTAATCAGTTTAAAGAGTTTGTTTTTCCCACCGTATATTCTTCCTGTTCATATTTTTAACTTTTAAGGAGCGTCTTTTTGTTAGAGTCCTTTTTTCAAATCAAGTCAGTTTTGATGTAGATATCTTTTGTTTCACTACTACGCTATATGAGCCGAGACACGAGAAAACCAACAATGTGGCTGCGCACCCAGCGCAGACTCAGATCAGCCTGGGCATCCCCCAGTTCGATTAGACTCTTCGTTCAGTGTCAAAGGGTAGCTAAGTGTCTAAGCTACCTCCATGCGGACAGCGAAGGCTCTGATCAGACTGGGCGGATGCCCAGGTTGATCTGAGTCTGCGCTGGGCGCACAACCACATTGTTGGTTTTGTCGTGTCGCGGCTCATTTATGGGAGATAATCACTCTTCGTCTGTCGTCCGTAAACGTTTTGCTTATGAAGAATAGGATGAATTATGATCAAACTGGGCATGAAGCATCCCTTAAGTATGCGACCCCTTTGGAAAGGTTTCAGAAAGGGTCCAGAGAAGCAAACAGGAAGTCATATAAGTTGTTGCCCTTTTAAAAATGATGGAAAAACATGAAAAATATGCATACATGCCATTAACAAAGAAGTAAAAATGAGATTTTATATATAGTATATAATTTATATGGTAAAAATAAGACCTACTAGATAGGCTATTGCATAAAAAAGAAAATAAAAGAGGCGATATGTCATCAACAGAAAAAAAAACTTACAACCCTTCATTTTTGCTGAAGTCAAACCAGAAAATGACAAAGGCTTGCAGAATAAGCCTAGATCAGCCTGTACACGTTTTATCGAAGCTTGAAATTAAAGAGCCCATGGCATATATGCCATATTTTTTTACTTATCATGTGAGTTTAATCATAACTCGGTCATTTAAATACATCGACCCACATAGAAATGCATGCGACATTTGTAAGTAATTTGTTTACTGGTGAAATGCAAGCCTTATTTAGATGTTTTTTTTTCTTCACTTTTTTGCCTTTTGTGATCGGAAATAGCGCACTACTTTAATCAGCTGACTGCCAACTCAAGTTTCATTAAGTATAACGGATGTGACTAAACAACAGCAGCTCATTGGTCCTTGTTTTGTTCAGCTTCCCACAAGAGTATGCGGCACGTGAAAAGGAACCTTAAGCAATGTGCAAACTAAATATCTGAATCAGTCTGATGTCTGCGCAAACAGATGACCGTCTTCGTATTTTACTTTACAGAGCACTTTACAACTGTAAACTGCTATATCCAGGCGAAAACCGAATGCTCATAGCTGGGTCTTTCTTGTCCGTACATGTTGTAAATTCCTCTTTACATGATGCCGCTTTAGTATATTTTTAAATTCTTAAATTCAGTCACAAGACTCATCCGTTAAAGGGGTAGCCTATATCTCAAAACTTAGAAAAAATCTCTATGTTAAACGTAAAGCAAATGGCATGCCATTGCTTCAAATGAAAACTGTAAAAAGACAAAAAGTATAATAAGCTTAATAAAAATTTGTTTAATACTCTTGCGTTTATTACTTCTTTTACCGAATCAATTTACATGTAAATAGCACCAAATCTACAAGACAAGTCTTGTCCTGCCAGATACATAATGGCAGGATTTCATCTCCTTTCCGCCCACAGATATGGTGAGAGTTGGAAGAATACGTCGATTGTTGTACAACCTAGGGGGCGTAAGAGGGACTTCCATGAACATGTCTCTGAGACTAGCCAAAGAGCCGTTTAGGCTTAAGTGACCTTGACTCCATTTCAAGGTCTCTGGATGTCTTAACAGGTTTCATTTTCCATAAAACAATAATTTTTGTACATCCGGTATCTTGAAACTATCGACACAGTTTAAACTTGATAGATTGTAAAATTTGGAGGTGGCAATGGCTTTGTTGACCTTGATCTTATTTTTAAGGTCAGCACGCCAACATTGCAAGATTTTTGGACAATAACACTGTGGGGCTTGATGAAGTGGAGGTTGGGGCACTTGTTTCCCTCTCTCTCTTAAAGTATAGTTCTAGTTTCAAATGCATTAATCTCCTTATTAAGCATCACACGAGTTTCAGTGCAAAAATGGCTGACTACAACGGCACGTAAACTGCGTTAACTCTTTCATTACCAAAAAGCAGACGACAAAATTTACGTCTGCAAAAACTAAAAAAATGCCTTGTCCAAGACTTTTTATATTGAGAATTCAAAGACTAGAGAGGGCAAACAGTGTAGATCTAGATGAGGCGGCTCATTATGAGCCGCCTCATCAGGATCTACGCTGTTTGCAAATTTTGCTATTTGCGTCACTGGGGCTAAAAAGAGTTAAAAACAAACTCTACTCAAGAGATAAGAGACTCTCATCTTTTAATCTGGAGTGCTTAATTGCACGATACGAAAGTGGCCCTTTAATGATTTTTAAACAAAAGGGTCGGCACTATGAGGTCTCCGTAATTAGGTTTCTGGCACTTGAAAATATGAAACTCTTCTTTAAAGTGTAAAATCATTCTAAATAAGTAGCTGTCAATAAGCCTTTTCCTGTCACACAAGTAATGGTACTCATACAAGATGGCTGATTAGATGGTTGATTCCTCAGTTAATGATTGTCTTTGAGCAGGAAACAGTCAGAATGAGATATTCACCAGGTACGATTTCTGTCATTTTCTGAAAATATTTTGATGCGTCAAACGTTTGTGTTTTTACATGTCGCTCGTAAATGTTCCAAACAAAACGCTTAAAGTTCTACTAGGATTTAACGACGAAAGGGGAATTGCATAATGCTTTATAGCAATAAGTTACATTGTGTGAAGAGACACAATAGCTACCTTAAACCCATAAATTAAACTCTAAAAGTGCAAAGTTCGACATTCAATTTGTCTGTTTGGTTGCATACCTTAAGTTCAGTTGTAATTTCCTGATTAAATGTTAGGCTTATTTATTTATTTATTTATTTATTTATTAGTATTCTTTAGATTCTAAGCATGTTTGACATATAAGAATGTGTTAAGTCTTTCTCTTGGTCGGTCGTGCTTTGAATGTTGCCCTGACGACTCCGGGGGCAAGACACATACTGTTTGGACATTTGTTCGGCAACATGGTCTTTTGCCCTCCCGGATTTGATTATCATGTGGTCGGCGTGGAGCATGCTTACATCTCGAGTGTGTCGGATATATATTCCTCTGTGTTAACGGTTAAGCACCCAGTATTTCATTACTGGCCGTCCCGAGGCGGCAGTTCTGTTTTGGTTCTTTTTGCTTTTTATTTGTGTTATGGTGGTATGTTTGTTATTGAAATATTGCTTGTGATGTTCAGGCTAGCCCGTTAACCACCTACAAGGGAAATGGCTGTTCATATGGCTGCCGCTGGTGTTGTTTTTTGGCGGTTACTAATTTTGAGTTGTCTCTTCCCACTTGGTATCTTGGGTTGGATCTGGGATTGAATTGTGTCAGTTCCTGAGAATTTTCTCCTTACTTTTGTTCGGCTGTACCCTGTGTGTCGACATGATGAATCTGGCGGGTGGGGTACATTAGGTCCGGTCCCCGCACACGCTCTCCCAAACACCCGGAAAGAATTTTGGGAGACGCATTCAGAGTGCCGTCACATAATCTTTCCGCCATCCGGAACACGGCGTCTGATCAGGGTAAATATATGGCAATATCTATAAAATTGATAATAAATACACTACACCCCCCTTACTTGACAAATGGACTTATTCAATTGAGAAGGCTAGAAGAATCCACCAGGCATAAATAGGTTAAAATGATCTCTTAAAGTGTTGTACCACCTCATACCCTAGACCCATATTTCACACCCATCATATCAAGCATAGTTTTGAAGAGCCAAGTACATTATTTTATTCACAAAAACCTTGTAAACAGTTTCTTCTTACCCTAATCTCTAATCTTGTCAAAGCCCATGGAAGTTGCGACATAACATTCTGCGAAATTCTTATAATTGTAAGAGGCTAGAAAATTATCGGGGCCCAGTTGTTCAAAGCATTGTTAGCTTAACGAGCTCGTTTAGAGGTCAACTCGTTAAGTGTTTTGTAGCTTTATAGCCAAATCCACCAATATTTTTGTTGAAAATATGTGAGAAGCTTTTGCACTGCAAAAGCTTCTCACATTTTTTCAAAATATTGGTGTATTTGAGATATTCAAGTTTGAAATTTTAATGTCTTGTTAACTAAAAACATCGTTAGTTTTGAACAACTGGGCCCTGAATTATAACGTTCTTTGGACATTTATAAATTTCAAAGTTTTCAAGTATACTACTTTCGGTAACTGTAGCATTTGAAAAAAGTACAACAGAGCTATAATTTTAGCTTGAAACCTTTCACTTTCACTTTTTTTTTCTTTTTGCATACCACAAGGTGACATTTTTAGCATTCTTGTAAATTTGATCACACACAATGTTATGCAACCTGTGGGAAATTTTCTATCATTATGAAGTTCAATTATGCTACGCAGTCTGATCAATCTTCACTCATAGTAATGCAGGTGCACTAAGAGCGATAACTCTGAACAGACTGTGAGAATAAGCAAAGTGACATTGAGTCTATCCTAAGGTTCTATGCTCTCCGCCACTCATGTGGGATTCCTAAAAGTATCAAGGATGTTTTAGTAAGCATAAACCTCTGGACATATTGTTATTTCATCTATTTTAAAATGTGACATAAAATCGCCATGGTTTATATTTCATTTGCCGTATCAGCTAATCTTAGTTAGTAGATCAGTTTTAGTAGAGCTGAAACAGCCCACCTGCACCTACTGCAAGTACAGTAAATACCCAGTTGCTGTATCAGCGTGAAATACTTTATCGCGAGACATTGCTGCAAGCTTCTGACCATACCTGTAGGATCATCAATGTAAATGACCGTGAACAGCCGAATAAGACATCCTTTAATTTCACATAAAAAGGCTTGAGATATGATTTGGGTCATTGTAGCTGGCAACTTAAATGACCACCTTTTGATATCATAATTGTGAATAAAATGGTAAAAATGCAAGGTACAGACGTGGGCCCCATTTATTGTTCCGTTTTTGCCTATATTCTATCATTTGACAGGGAACCAGAAAATAGAAAATTGTCTAATCGTTTTTTTTTTTTTTAAAAAAACATGCTCCTCCTCCTTTTGCCAGTTATATGACTCAATATATGCTCATCAACCCGCATTTTATCAGCAAACGTTAAGGTTGAAACACTTTTTATAATGATTTGTGTTTAGACGTTTTACGGCAGGTAGAAAAAGTTTATCACAGGTATCGCTGCAAGTCTCTCACCTTAGTTTCTTCATTGTAAATGACCGCGATCAGCCAACTTAAAACAAATAAAACATATCCACGAGTTTAACATAAAAAGGGTTTGAAAAATTATTTGAGTCATTTTAGTTGGCAACTAAATTGACCTATTTTTAATTTCATGTCTTTGAATGATACAAATGTAGTAAAAATACAATGTACAAGGGTGGCGCCCAATTCACTGTCGCGCTTTTGTTTATATTGCATCACTCAACCGGAAACCAAAAAACAGGAAAAGCGATTTGTAGTTTTTCAAAAACCTTTTTCCATACTTTGAATCAATCCTACATTTTATCATCAAACGTGAAGGTTGAAAGGCTTTTCATTATGATTTTTGTTAGACGTTTTTACACTAATAGGAGTATGGCGATTTTAAGGCAGTACAAATCTGATGCCCCAATAGCATTTTCGCCCGATGACGGTTAACATTTTCAATAGGCCGTCCCAATGCCAAAAGTATCGCGAAATGTTTGTTCCAACTTACCATAACCCTTCTGTTGAATCTTGGGGATTCAGGCTGTGTGTGAATTAATGTTTAATAGTTTTGCAGTTTTTAGACAAAAATTCCTAAGCTGTTCTTGCGCTTAACTGAGAACATAGTTGCTTTGATTGATTGATTGTTTGTTTTGGGTTTAACGGCCCTTTGAGACAGTATTTCAGTCTATATCGGGCTGTCTTCCAGAGAAAGGGAGAAGAGAAATGATAGACGAGAGAAAAAATGTCCAAACAAACCCCCACCCGCACCTACTGCAAGCACAGTAGGCCCCTGCCCTTCAGTGTTTCAAATCAGTAGGACGCCCCGGCACTGGAAGTTATACACAGCACCATCGCACCACCCTCCCTCCTCCCCACGTAGTTCCTAATAATGCAGCTATTGTCATACAAACGCTGACACATGTGTTTCGGCTCGGAGGGAACCACACGGCTTTTTTTTGGCTGTTCAAAACTAACACGTCGTTAGTTAATACGACGTTAAAGTTTTAAACGTAAATAGTTATACGCAAAAAAATATCTTTTTGCCGAAAAAATGCGGAACTTCTGCACTGCAAAAGCAACTCACTTTATTTTTCAGCAAAAATTATTAGTACACTTGGCTTTATATGTTCTAGCAGACTTATATGAATGTTTGACTACACTTTGCTTAGCACAACTGGGCCCTAATTGCTAGGTCTATAGAAGGAACTGCGCTAATGCAGAGCCTATGCCTTAGGTACGATCTCAAATACAAAACTACTAAAACTACTGTTATTGTTTTCCCTGTTATCAGATAGTCAAGTGATAAACGACTTAAATTATCAGATTTTAAAGATAAATTAGTCTAGACAGCTGAGCAAATTTTCTTTGTGGTTATTTCCCTTATATTGTTAACAGAATTTCCGACCGCATTTTCATGTAATGTAACACTTTGACATAATTTTATCTCTGCAAGTCCATGACTTCCAAGCTTATGAGAAGTTAATTAATACTAAGAAGATGAAAAAACTAGTGTAGTGTCCGTTTGTCTGTCTGTCTAACCCTCTCACCTAACAGAGTACATCAAACACTCTCTTGTACTTTATACTTGACACTAGAAGTCTGAAGTTTAGCCCCTGTCACACCACTGTATCATATGTACAATGTCCATTTTATAAAATTTCACAATAAACCATTACTTGCTGATACGATTGTCCACGATTCCTCACATTTTTTAAGTAAATTTGAATAAATCAGCAAAAGAAAAAAAAAAGAATTATTAACAGAATTGGAATTATTATATTTTGAGGTAAGACTGGAAAAGTACTTATTTTTATGTTGTAGAGACTGAAAACAGTCGCCAAATGTTTGTTTCTTCGAAACATGATTGGTGTAAAGTATTACGGCAATAACAGTATTGCGCAGTAAATAATAAATGTGCAAGAACCTTAGGGAATATACTGGACATTTAATTATACTGGGATCCAAGAAACAAGCATTTTGGCTCAAATAATTTCAGTTTACTATTGGCTGTTAAATTCTGGAGAAAAAAAGATATTCTGGAAGCCAGGATCATATCAGAGAAATGAAAATTGCAGTCTCGGTTTAATGGAATCATTCCATGTGCAGTAATATTATGTTTTGCCCCCTTACATCGACTTCAGCGGAACTCTACAAACCGATTCAGAAAGGGCCATCGATTCTAAAGGCCAAGAAAATAGTCAGTCTGTACGGGGAGTACGCATAACACCGATGGCAGTGAAAATAATTTTTCGAAAATCCTCTGGAAGCTTAGGAATGCATCAGAGAATTTTTTTCATAATATATTAATCCTAGTTTTTTTCAGTAAATCAATCCTTCGCGTATTGGAATATTAAGACAGGAATTTAACAAATAATTTCTTGCTATAGATAATATTTCGTTTTACTAGTATTTTCAGTGATTTATATCTTTGATTGACCTAGGGGTCTAAAATCGCAAAATAAGATGGATTTTCGAAAGCTTTTCAGAAGCATATGTCTTATACTAGACAACACTGCTTTAAGCTAACACATTCTAATTTGTGTTAATTTTTGTTAAACAATATCATGCTGACCCATGTTGTTCTGTGCTATAAAATATTTAAGTCTTAAAGCCTCCATAGTCCTATCAGCGGTAAAAACGTTGAAACACAAATCGTTATGAAAAGCGTTTCGATCTTCACGTTTGGTGGTAAAAATTGGGTTAATTTACATAAACTGATCCATATAACTGCCAAAAGTATGGAAAACAGGTTTTTGAACAACCACAAATCGCTCAAGAAAATATGGTTTTCTTTTTCTGGTTTCCGGTTGAGTGATGCAATATAAACAAAAGCGCGACATGGAATGGGGCTTTACCCTTGTACGTTGTATTTTTACCATTTTATTCAAGGGCATGAAATCGAAAGTAGGTCATTTTAGTTGCCAACCAAAATGACCCAAACCATTTTTAATCCTTTTTTATGTGAAACTCAAGGATGCCTCACTTGTTTAAAGTTAACTAATCATATACAATGACAAAACTATGGTGAGAAGCTTGCAACGATACCGCATGATGAAATATTTCATGTTTATAGAGCAATAATAGGGCCTTTAATGTTGATGACTAAGATTTTTAAGCAATTGAAAATTGGGTTCGGCGCATTGACGGCCACATCACACAGATTTAGGGCTCTGCATTATTCAAGGCAGGGTGAAATGGATATTCAACAAGAGTGGTCTTATTTTCTGATATCATATTACATATAGCGTATTAGTGTATGCAACTGTATAGTTACGCATGTCTGTCATTATTACTCTTCATTCAGTCGCTACATCTAGTAGAAATATTTCCATTTTCTTATAATTTGGTGAAAATCTGAAACCGGTTTAGTTCCCTTTCCTCCAACCCAGTAATGTATTACTGACCGTTCAAAGTCGCTGTTTCTGTTTGCTGTAATTCTAGCAATGTGGTCACCAATTTAGCTCCTCGCTTTTCTTTCTGTTTGGTTTTGTAGCTCTTAAGTTAAAGAAAATATGTATAATTAGATTTTTATAGGTTTACGTGTCTTTCTGGATTTATGAACCAAAACCGAACCTAAGGCGGCGAGGATTACGCGCTTGTATAACCGGCAAAACCTCCTCCCCCTCCACCCCACCCCCACCCAAAGTAATTAATTACTGACTGTTCCATAGTGTTCTATCCTAGGTTATTACCATTCTTGCCATTCTGTTACTCCTCTTCGACTTTTTGTACATAATTTGAAATAGCCTCGTGGCCTTCTGGTGGCAAAGAGCTGACGTTTTGGATTTTTGATTGTCTTTGTTTGCTGTGCATGCCACCTTTAGTGTACATTTGTTACTTTTCCATTTGTGTTTAAGGCAGGAAGTCCTATACGATATTGTCGGTTCCTGGGTTCGAGGTTATAAAACTTGAGAATAATCTCAAACTCAAAATAAAGAACACTGATTGGCTGCTTCCGAGCACATGCTCGGAAGCAACCAATCAGTGTGCTATATTTTGAGTTTAAAGCACACTGATTGGCTGCTTCCGAGCACATGCTCGGAAGCAACCAATCAATGTGCTTTATTTTGAGTTTGAGAATGTACTCAAGTTTTATAACCTCTGGGCCAGCTCATTTCCCTTTCGCCTACTCAGTTTAATTGAATCTGTTCTTGTGATGTAACGTTATGGTGCAGATCTCCTCTCAAAATGACTCGGAATGAGCACAATGATCACATCATTAAAAGTAATTTTAGCATATGAGCCGAGTCTCAAATTACTCTGAGTATTTAGATACCGTCTATATCAGTTACTGTTGAAAGAAAAAGAAATTGTTTTACTACACCATAACACATTGCGAACAGAAAGCGAAGACTATGACCAGACTTGAATAGACAGTCTGGTCTCGATATGCAATATATCTAGCAGTTGTTTTCTAAAACTGAGCCGCAGACACGAGAAAACCAACAAAGTGGCAAGTGCGCCCAGCGAAAACTCAGATCAGCCTTGGCAGCCACCCTGTCTGATCAGAGTCTTTGCTGAGTAGGTAAGGGTCTAAGCTACTTGCATGCGGACAGCGAAGACTCTGATCAGCCTGGGCAGATGCCCAGGCTGATCTGAATCTTAGCCGGGTGCACATGCCACTTTGTTTGTTTTGTCGTGTCACGGCTCATTTATGGGCACTTTAGAAATTAAGTGCATGCATGTAATTCTGGACGGAAAATATACTGGTTGCGACAGGAAATGCATGTGATTTACAGACAAAACTTAATTTGAAATACTTATTATTTAAGAGTACAAAATATAAAAATAGAAAATTATGAGAGAAGATATATCTTTCTTTAACCATTGTCTAGCTCAGTATAGTAGTTTACTTGGTCACAGAAAATGCAAAAAAAAAAAAAAAAAAAAAAAAAAAAAAAAAAAAATATCTAGACTGTGGTCATCCTTCTCGAGAGCAGCCGTGTTTATATAGTCTGCACTGCTGGCCAAGACATAGGGCAAATAACCTGAACCTGAATCCTTTACAGAAGTTTATAATGCTAGGAGTGAGGTGTCCGAATATGTGGAGTTCGAATTATTTTAGTAATAATAGTAACGATAATTAGAATAATAAAATGAAACTATTACATACAAGCTCATAAACCTCTGCACAGGGGTTGGGACATGGTGCATAGATGTAACTGCCCAGCAGTTGAGAAATGAATTTTCAAACGAATGTTGAAAAAAAAACAAAAAAAAAAAAAACTCTCGTTAATGTGGCTCTCAGAGAACAGAGATCCTGGATCTATCCGAACAGATACCTAATTACATGTGCGAATCTCGAAAATCCATATCTGCGCATCCCCTCCACCCCGCCCACCTCCCACCCCGCCCGGCGCCCCCTTGGTTACGCATTCAGTATATCATTGTCTCCCTGTTTTTATCAACAACCTAAGACTACCAGGTCTGTTTGAGTATGTATGCAGACTGATCAGACCCTTGGCTGTTCGCAGTTTGCCACCGTGCAAATTTTCTCGTTGATTGGGTGGTTGGTTGGTTTTGGGTTAAACGGCCCTTTTGAGACTGGTTCAAGTCTATATGGGGCCGATTCCCAGAGAGAGGGAGAAAGAAAATAGAAATGAGTAGCCTTGGAAATTGCATTTTGTTATTAATAGAAGAGTCTCAATAAATCCGAGATTCTGATTAAAAGAGCAGCATTTTTAGAGTTTTGACTTCAGTGCAGCTGCTGTTAAGAGCCTGTGGCGGCTGTAAATAGAGGATCTTACACGAGTGGTCATTTCAGATGAAATTTATGAAACGAGCCTTTTGCGAGTTTTCATAAATTTCAAATGAAATGACCACGAGTGTAAGATTCTGTTTATCATATGTCCCTTTAAAATGGGATTTTAACGCCTTCAAACAACATTATGTCAATAAGAAAACGCATTGTTGACATGGACGTTGTAAATGACGTTACGTGCAAGAAAACAACTGTAATTTTCAGTACTTTGCTAATTATTAGCTGGTAAAATTTCATGCTCAGCTGAGTTGAGCATCGAGAAAGTTTTTTAAAACCTCGGGGCCAGGTCAGCAGGCTTAACTCACTGAGCTACCGGGGCTCCTGAATATGATCGTAATCGTTAAATATTTGTTTAACTCATAAAAAATTATCATGGCACAGCTAGCCACTGTACGATCAAACATGTAAGTAATT
Source organism: Ctena decussata (assembly GCA_963989385.1). Classification (NCBI taxonomy): domain Eukaryota; kingdom Metazoa; phylum Mollusca; class Bivalvia; order Lucinida; family Lucinidae; genus Ctena; species Ctena decussata. The sequence goes on along the minus strand of OZ022503.1, from coordinate 75,029,413 downwards.
TATCGTATAAAGCAAACACGATAAGATACCGAGGTTTTGCGGTGTTCGACAAGGTGATTTGTTTATCCCTTTGCTATCTTGATGGCTTATTTAACATTTATAATCCACTTTAAACTTGGTCAACCAGTAACAGGTGTGCTTCAGTAACTGATCTTGGTTAGGACTGAAATGTTTCATAGAAGCCCAGGTGGCTCAGTAGGCTAATCTATGCTGATCTAAGGGTCTCGGGCTCGAGACCCGCTGGAGGCGCAAATCGTTCCAACCGTAAACGGGGTCCACTGCACACAGCCTTTCATTATCACCCTCACATCGTCCTCATATGACTGATATACTGTTGAATAGGACGTCGAGTTAAGTCTGTTCCCGTTTGGAGACGTGGGATATTTATCAGTTTCATACCATTGTCCTTTTACACTACCGCGAAACACGTTGACCTTCTAGCGCGTCCGCAAAGTGTGGTTTTGGTGGGCAAGACCCAGGTCCATGCCCGATTTTATCAGTTGTTTCCTGGATCGACGCTTTCCTCATTTTACAAGAATGGCCCGTGAAGCACATGTAGCTCACACTGACTTCATTTACTTATTCCTATATTCACTTTATGTATGTTTCAGTTTCAAATAAAATGTTTAACCTTTGTTTCATTTCTGGCTTCTATAGAGGAATAAAGCTTTTCTAAATCGTTTTTTAGTGCATACGGTAGTAGAGTTGAAGCTGTATGGTTGATTGATTGATTGTTTTGGGTTAAACGGCCCTTTGAGACAGTATTCCAGTCTATATCGGGCCGTCTCCTAGAGACAGGGAGAAAGTAGACGAGAGAAAAAATGTCCAAACAACCCCACCCGCACCTACTGCAAGCAAAGTAGGCCCTTGCCCTACTGTCATCCAAATCAGAAGGACGCCCAGGCACTGGTTCATTGCACCACCCGACCACCGAAGCTGTTTGGAATTGAGGAAGACGAGGCGTATTTTATCAAGAACACCTGAGTACGTTCAGGAATATTTATTCTTGCAAGAAAAAAGTATCTTTTATTGGTGTGAGGTGCGGATAGAAAAAATCCGTCACTCGGGATCACTGCTCAGCATCAGTCGGCAAGCCTCGTGATGCCGATCAGTCACCCTCGTGACAGATTTTTCTGTCCACACCTCACACCCATGAAAGAAACTTATAAACCATCTCAGGCTTATGTGGAAGGGGGGGGGTCATCTCCATGCTTTTACGTGCGTGATCGTCCCTGATTAATCTTATATAGGCATTTGATGTATCTAAAGATCATATGAATATATTTTTTATTATCAAATGCCCTTAAAAGCATACTTATTATTGTTTTTTTTTCTTCAACTGTTATTTAAAGTCAAGGTAATGCACCGAGACGAACTGTACAACGCATTATTTTGTGCGTGATGAATCCGAGAACTGTCATGTGAATAGCAAAAAAAAAATATATAAAAAAAAATAAAATAAGCGAATAGCAGAAAAAAAATATAAGTGAGAAAAAAAAAGTGAAGAATATCTTTTGTATAATAGTTGTGTTGTTTCTGAGTCTTTGCTTTTTCCAGTACGCCATAAAGTACTATTTCTTTCAGCCCGGTTGATACGGTTACAAAGTGACACATCAAATTTGATAATAAGGTAATATTATTTTCATTTAAGTGAAGGAAAGTTTTACTATGCTATTTTTTTGTTTCCTATACAGTTTCCAACCGCAAAGAAATTGATACATGACAGCGCACTCTAGTCATATGTTTCATTGAACTAATGAACTAATAAACTAAAAACAAATAGATACAGCAAATGACGTATTTAATGATAAAGGTATCTATATAATTATACATGTAGTTAGAATGTGAAATGACTGCAAGTCACTTATGTAACAAAACTTGTGAAAGTCTTTGTTTTGAAACAAGAGTTTAGAACATTTTTTTACGATACGTAGTTTGACAAGACCGGCTTCTGAAGTCCAAATATATTACATAATTTGTTTACAGCTTGTCACGTTTTGTTGATTTTCTGTTACTACCTCCTGGAGCTCTCATTATCCTAAGGATTCCAATTATTTATGTGCAATATACCACAATGCACATTTTTGAAGAAACAATAACAAGAGAGCATTTGATAAACAAGTCGACATATTGCCAGCTCCGTTAACTAGTCTCCTTTTCTTCCTGGTAAGATTTGTGTGAAGAAAGGGTTGACTTACAGCTTGGATTGCGTTTGAGGAGAGAGTCCATCTGCTCTTACTGCTCCTTGTTTTACTGGGATATTGATACACACTGACAAAAGCGTAAGAACCGATGGTGTGTGTGTTTGTGTGTGTGTGTGTATGTGTGTGTGTGTGTGAGAGAGAGAGAGAGAGAGAGAGAGAGAGAGAGAGAGAGAGAGAGAGGGGAAAATGATTATTAAGAATACACCCTCGTCTGTTAGTCGTTTCAAAAGCTCATCAGAGCTTATGTTACATGATATACGTCTTGCCGACTCAAAATAAATCGTGTCTTGTATCTCTTCATTATTTACTGAACGATCCGCTGCTTGATCCTGCTGCAAACACAGCCGGCCTTGTCCTACTATTTTTAGTTAGTAAGACATCATGCCAGCGAAAGTTACCCAGCACCATCGCCCGATGAGTTTTCAAGTTGTTTTTCTTTTTGGAAATTTTATTGTCGTCTATCCTATCCTTCTTCTCTTTCTCCATCTCCGGGGACACGGTTCCTTATAGACTGAAATACTGTATTAAAGGGTCGCAGAACTAAAGGCAACCTATCAGCCAACTGTTTGTACCTAAATTCTTCCGGCAACCAAGCACTTTTTGCAAAGATTTCTAATATTCTTAAAATAAGTCTTATCTCATATTTCTTCTAGAAAATGCATACGTACATAACGGGTTCTGCAAAAATAGAAATAGGGTGGGTGAACTCGGGTTTAACGTCCCACCAACACGTAGGTCGTACGAAGACGGGGCAGACAAAAGGGGACTTGAATAAAATCCCCTCATTCAGGGCTTGATACTGGGAGCTCTTCCGTCGAAAAATATGTTTCTTTAGACTACGTACAGAGTGTTTTGCTCTACTGAAAGAGTTCTTCTATCTTACTTATGTCCCTAGTTTGTATTGGTTAAAATTACAACTTGATTGCTGTCATAAAATATAACGGTCTGTTTCCACATGTTGTCACTGAAACCGGGAAGAATTCAGAGAGATATGAATTTATCTACATCAGTAAATAATTTCATCTTAAATATAGATAGCTTAGCCCTCTGTATCTTTGTATGTAGGTAAGAGGGTGTTACAAAAGTAATTTGTAATACACCGAGTCCTACATGTATATGTAAAAGAGTGCACATCCTTTCACATGGTTCTGGTACGCGTTTTATCTTTTGCCATGTTAATTTAAAGAGTAACTACACTTCAGGAACTGACTGAATCAGATCCCAACCCTATTCCCAACATCAAAGGGAAAGGTTGACAAAGACATCCCAACAAACAATAAATTACAAGTGATAAGCCGAGTCAACAGCTCTTTCCCAAATAGATCGCAACTCAGCTATCTTTATCAAACTAAATAATTTGGACCAACAGAAGGGTTACAACAGACTAAGCAAATTATACGAAAAACATTTAACAATTATTTTTACCTATTTTCTATATCGTACAGTAGCCGGGAGACCGCATCGCTTTCAACGGTGTTTTCCCACGCCCAGTACATTGCCCAATTCCATTCCGACTGTGAAATTTAAAATTCACGCTTCTGCTGAAAGTTAGCGAAAACGTGACAATGTTGTTTAACCCAAATGTATGTAAAGGATACAGTCGACTCTCAAAGTTGAAGTTCATCTCAAACTACTGATATCTCAAAGTAAATTTTCTGGGACCAGAAAATTTACTTTGAGATATCAGTAGTTTGAGATAAAAGGAATTGAAATGTAAGTAAAAATTGAAAATGTATCCAATTTATATTCTTTGATATATGAGGGTACCATGAGATATCAGTGAGAGTTGACTGTATTTTGATACAAATTGCTTTTAAGTAAAAGAGCTGATGAAGTTATCACAAAGTGACCACACCGATATTTCGGTTAAGCCACTTTCAAGAATTTTGAGTTTACTCCCCCAGTTTATCTTGTAAAAAGCTGACATGAGCCGCGACACGACAAAACCAACAATGTGGTTGTGTTCCGTGCGCAGACTCAGATCAGTCTGGGCATCTGCTCAGTTCCATCAGACTCTTCGATAAGCGCTTAAAGGGTAGCTAAGGGTCTAAGCTACCTCCATGCGGACAGCGAAGACTCTGATCAGACTGGGCGGATGCCCAGGCTGATCTGAGTCTGCGCTGGGCGCACAACCACTTTGTTGGTTTTCTCGTGTCGCGGCTCAAATAGTTTTAATATGGTTATCCGTATGAAAAAGCTTGAATTTGTAATTTCCAGTTGAGTATGAAATCATGCGTTTATCAGGCGTAAATGAACAATGATACAAACTGAGGAAAACTGTTTTATAAAACGTTTGCTGTTGATACCCGAATTTCATGTTACCATCTCACTTTGAATTTTGGTATGCGAGCGCATTGTATGTCCTTAATGACGATGCTCTTCATAAAGACCCTTTCAAATATGGGAGATGCTTTGATTCCATCACCATAGTAACTGGTTATTCTCTGATAACTTTGAAAGGGGTATCAAACGGCGAGGCTAAACCTCCTAGATGGGCATATACATGTCGCTATAACCCCGTTACTTTCAGTTCCATTCTGCAAAGGTGTACAGTGAACCAGAATTGATAATGAAATCGTTACCACCAGAACTGAGCTGCTTGTGTATAATACCGTAATTTCATTCCAATACATTCAATAGTACAGTGCAGGGGCGTAACTAGGGGCAATTTCATAATACGCACAACCATGTTTTATTCTCTACTTCTTGAAGGGAAAGCTAGTATTTCAGCCACTTTGGTAATTGGTATTGAACTCTTGTCTTATTTATAAATTTTCAGCATGCAAATTTGCAGGTGCGTTTTGAAATTTTGTCAATTTTGACAAAATTTCAATACGCACATGCGTATTTGCCGTATACGTAGCTACTCACTGGCAGTGTGTAGCGAAGAGCTGTTCATTATAGTGTGTGTGCCTGCGTGCACGCGTGAGTACGTGTGGAAGATGGTTCTGGACTGGATGATGATCACCGAATGGGAGCTCGGTAGTGGGATCGATTCTGAAACCTGTTGCATTTCATAAGGAGTATTCCGTACCGGTTCTTTTCTCATGGAATGTTTCTTTATGACCGACCCTTACATGAAGGGTTTTACTATCTTTAACTCTGGTTCCCAATTATGCTTATGCTTACCAATCAGAGATAATTAAATTTGGCTTAAACTATTTCAATTAGGTCGAATATTCTTCCAAAATATTATTGGTGCCTGTTGCTGCAGAATAGCTATTTCAGTCAAGTTATGGATTTAACGTATATTCCGTTAGGTAAGATCAGATCATGGTAAAACATGAGAGAAAAGAATGCATTTCGAGTTAAAATATATTATCAATTGTCCAGATAGTATTTTATCAATTTAACACACTTAGAGAGCACTTTTGAGTATGTTGAATTGTTTAGATAAAAGAGCACTTAGAAGGACCCCAGTTATTTTTCATTGTTTTCAGCTCTCAAGTGATTAAACTTTAAAATTATACCTCAATTGGTTGTCATTTAGATCACAAGCGCTCCGTTTGTTTAAATATGTATGCACTATTACAGAGAGAGAGAGAGAGAGAGAGAGAGAGAGAGAGAGAGTTCTGTCTCTCGTGCACCATATTCTATATTGGATTCTATGGGTTTTTTTCTAAAGAAACCACAACGGAGAAGCATGACAGGGCTCTCAGTGGCAGACAAGAGCCATACAGGCTGGCTGCGGAAAGATTTTCTGTGAAGTGCATACTGCTTCTCAATATATTTACGTTGGAACAGATTTTCCACCAAATGACTTAGTAAGTCGATGACGGTCAGTTTCTGTAGAATGTTCCAGCAAATACAAAGACAAAGCTCGCAAAGTGACAAAAATCTGCTGGTTTGAAGTTCGCTATCCACGAACACGTTAGTTTGCAAAAAGTGAAACTTTTGCTCCATTAAACAATTTTACATAAATATGTGTTCATGAAACAACATCGTTAACTTTGTGGCACTTTGTCCGATGCCGGTCTAACCTGGCCCTACCTTCCTTCACTGTAACTTCGGACAGGAGCCTGGTAAATTCGGGCAGAGGGTTATTTCGGACAGTGGCATTGTTTTCTTTATGTGTCAGTTGTTTGGAACTATAACAAAAATAACTGGCCAAACAGTAAAAATCCTGATGAGACGGCTCATTATGAGCCGTCTCATCTGGATTTTCACTGTTTGCAATGGAATGTCCGAATTTACCCCCATATCCGAAGTTACCCGACTCTCCCCTACTTGTAGTAGAATGAAAATGCAAGTCGTTAGGACAATGAACTAGAAAGAACTTAAATAGCTAGTCATATTACAGTCATATGAGCATCTAAAAATAAAGCTACTGTTTCTCATTAGAAACGCAAAATAAATAGAACAAAGAAAGTATTTAGGTGTTATATAACAGGAAAAGTGTAACTCGTGAAAAATAAACCTATTTATTTACAGTGAAATCAGGCCGAAGTAGCATGAACAGATATGGACGAAATTTATTTATTTTTTATTTATTTATTTATTCACAATTTCATGGCAACATATATATAAAAGTACATACATGAGCCAATGGATTGGACGTAGGCACTGCCTATATTTGTCCTCTCCAGTTGGTGTAGCAATACAGATACATATATTTGATGACATAAATATTAAGGTGCTATACAAGAATTCTGTGACTAAAGTGTACATACATATAAACTAGAAGTAGTTGATATAAACATGAATATAACAACATTTCAACTAGAAGTAATACCAATGTTTGTCTAACTACCTACATAGACCTATACGAGTTTGAAAATCCAACCCATTGGGCACACAACGCCGAATCAACACCTAACAAACGTTGGTTCAACGTCGTGACGTTGAATCACCGCCGATCCAATGTCGACTCAACGCCGCGTGCCCGCTGGGAAGGCTGACAGCTTCAGTACCCCTGCGGGCACGAGACGCAGAAACGACGTCGTCGCGACGTCAATGCGACGTAATTACGCCACATTGACGTCAGTACACGCTACCTCGACGCCACGTGCCCGCCGGGATATCATCTTTTATAGTCACATGTTTTTCAATCTTAATAATAATAGTATTAATAACAATAATAATGGTAACAATAATAATAATAGTAACAACAATAATATTAATAATAATAATAATAATAATAATAAAGTATTACACTATAATAGAGAGAAGAACCGACCAGAGCTGGAAACTGCAATCGGAACACCGCTCGGCCAAATTCGTAAATCGTCTGATTCACGGAATTGGCCGAGCATGCTCCGATTGGGAGTAATTGATTTGCACCAAGACTCCTCGCCGCACAATGAAGTGGGGCATCAAATACCAAGCTGATGAGCCGTTACTAATAATATAGGCTTATATGGACGAAATAAACTTTCGAGGGAATCTGAGTGCAGTTTAAAGTTGTTCCAAAATTATTTGCGTACGCATTTGCCTTATAAATGCAATGTTTTTCTCTGAACACGACATCTTTTCACGGTTTATTTTTCTATTTAACCGGACGACTTTCTGAGTTTCTGATATGTGAGCGATGCCTGTGAACGTTGCCTTCAGAATGGTTTCGCTGCCGACCGCTTACAGAGCCCATTGCTCTTCTGCCCATTCCAGCAGGCACACAGAGTTGAATCAATATTGATTCAACCTTGATTCAACGTTGAATCAATGCTGATACAATATTGATTCAACCTTGTGTGCCCAGTGGGATATCTGAATTTGTTTGAAAGGCGCCGTTTTAGATTAAAATGCTTAACTATAGCCTGTGACCGTCAATAAACTAGATTAAACAAGAAAAAATGAAATGAAAATATAAATAAATAAATATATAAATAAATAAATAAGTCAATAAATAACAACAGCAAGAAATGATATATTAAAGCGTTATGCTTACTGTCAGATCCTGCACTGCTCCAGTGTTTTGTTTATATGTATGCATGTATACATTATCTAAATAAAATATTGTTTAAAGAGTCCCGGTACCTTAGTGAGTTAAGCGCTGTACTGGTGAGCTAGCGAGCCCGGGTTCGATTCATGTTGGAGATGGAAAACTTTTCAACAGTAAGCAGGATTCCATTGCACACAACCTTTCATTATCACCCTCCCATAGTCTTCATATTACTGAAATACTGTTGTAAAGGGCGTAAAATAACCAAACTAGATTTGTAACTCAAATTGGTTGACAAGTTAAAGTAATATTATATTTTCACCGTTTTAGGCTAGGGACTAAAATATAATAGCAGGCCAACTATGAAATAGTTCAGACAAATTAAATGTGCTGTGTATAACTTTCAGTGCCGGGGCGTCCTACTGATTTGGAACATTGTAGAGCAAGTGCCTACATTGCTTGCAGTAGCTGCGGATGGGGGTTGTTTGGATATTTTTCCTCTCGTCTATCATTTCTCTTCTTTCTCCCTGTCTCTAGGAGACGGCCCGATATGGACTGAAATACTGTCTCAAAGGGCCGTTAAACCCAAAACAATCAATTCAGACAAATAGATCTGAGACGTTTATATTTGCACTTGTATGGTGTAGTTTATAATGAATTTTCAGAGAATCTCCACATAATGCTGGAAACTTAGCTAGGCAGTATTTCAAGAGCCCTAACTGGTAATAGATTTAGATGTAACCAAAGCCTCTCTAGAAGTCTTGCAGTAAATGTAGCCTGCATTGCTTATGACTGTGCCCATAAATCGTCCTGTCATAACTTGGGCTTTTACCACAACTCCTTTCGATATCTGGTAGTAAAAATGCTGGTAACACACACAAAAATCCGGTGAAGCCATTTAACTGAATATTAAACAACAATTTATGGGGGTCATTTGAAACGAGTTTAGATCGGGAGCGGAAGGGAAGCCGAATATGGGAAAAATGGTCATGACTAACATGACTTATTAAGGATCTGAAACTCATGGAATGCTCACGAGTACTCCTTATTAGAGTGCATGCACGACTTGAAAGGAAGAAAAAAAAGAAAAAAAAAAAGAGTACCTGATACCGGAAAAGGTGATCTTATGACCATCTTGAAAACATAATAAAAAACGAGGTCACTTTAAAAGAATTTGGTAGGGACCTTTGCGAACAGACCCAGATCAAACACCGCATATACAAATTCAGTGCTGTTTGAATTTTAAAAAAGAGTTTCTGAATAGAATCCAGTTGGACTCAGTTGAAATTCTGTGATCGAACATCGGTTTATGAAAATGATCGATAATCGAGTAAATATCGATTAATGAGACTGTTAGAAGCCTATTTACGATAAACAATACCGTGATTAAGTTCAAGAGTTTTCCTCTTCCTATGTTTATTGCATCATGATTAAGAAGTCCATAGAAAACACTTAAAGCATTTCTCTGGACTTCTTAATCGAGATGCAGTAATCTTATGCTTTAATACCTTCAGACCTAAATGCATTCTCAATAATGACAATTACTTTTTAGCTTTTATGTCAGAGTTTACCTTATAAATCCTGTTTTCATCAAAATATTACTCATTTTTGTATTATTAACTGTGGACAACAACAAAAATAAGACGTACATTGTTGGGATATTGTCAGCATTTTATTCATTTTATTCAGCTTTTTGCATTCTCCACTAATCGCCACCTCAATGACATTGCCCAAGAACTCCGTATATGATTGATTGATTGATTTGATGCTTAACGTCCACGGTCCACGGGACGGTCAGTTAACCTAACCACACTATGCATGGGCGGGCTTAGACCTCCTAAGCGGTTAACCAGTACTAAGTGCACAGACGTTCGTCCATAATAAAAGGATGTTACATTTTAACATCAATTCTCTGTAAGCACCAGAATTTTTGAATGGGGGCGTTCCACGCACCGTCTCAGAATTGGCTGAAATTTTCACACAATGGTCCTTACCACTCAGGTATAAGAAAATAACCTTACAAACTTTGACATCTACTTCCGTTGCCATGGTAACCGTCAGTGTCGATTTCAGCGAAATTTGGACTTAAATTCTTGTGATTTATATTAAAAATGGCATATTTTCACCCTTAAAAATCATAATAATCAACAGGTGGACAGGAAAAACAATTAAACCTGTAAAATATTTGAGTTTTATTTAGCATGTTTCACAACAGACTTTAAGAATAAATTAATGTCACTAACAGTACCTTCATTGTCGACAATACATACTCTGGCGAATTTCATTAAAAGTGAAAAATGCAAAAAATGACAATATTTCAAGAGGAATAAAAAAAAATGCAGGCCTCTATGAATAATTTACATAGCTACTCTTGAATTAACTAAGTATCATGATTGTAACTATGAAAAAAACTGAGTGGGGTAAGAGCATCTTCTTGGAAAAATAAGCATACTAAATTTGCACCGTTACAGAAATTAAAAAAAATGGTTTTGAGCAGGTAAGCAAACATTTTGGCTCTATGTTAGAATTGTAGTAAGTTATGCATATATTGTTGCTGATAATTTATGACTACAGGTCAGTTTTTATTGAATTTGTATCAAACATTTCCTTGTCTCCAAAGAAAATGCATATTTTACGCGTTCTAAGTGGAAAATATGTCGAAAACAGGGGGTAGGGGAAATAAACAAAAGCAAAATATCAACCGTAAAGGGAAGACTCTTTAATAAATGACTTTAACTGTGTAAATATCCATTCAGCATTATGTTAAACTGAACTTAATTAAAAATTTATCAATGTGTGTGATGCTAAAGGGCAATAACTCTGCATTTTTGACGAAAAAGCAAAAAAAATGAGAAAACGCATGAAAATGAACTCAACCATAACTGTTTACTGTGGGCATTAAACAATAACACAACAACACTTTTCAAGGTAAGTACCAAATATATTTCATGGAATATGTTGAAAATATAAAAAATTTCACGAGTGCGTAGCATGAGTGAAATTCTAATATTTTCAACACATGAAATATTTTTGGTATTTATCGAAAAAAGAATTTTCTTTTCATTTTTTCTGTTTCGAAAATAAAAATAACTTTTTTCATAGTCATTTCGTGTTAATTTTGCTTGTCTTAGCACATTTAGTGGGTATAATATTGGGTGAAACTATAGTTTGCACCTAGAAAATGGCTAATAAGGCTCTCCGAAAGAACGAATAAAAAGAAATTGACAATTTAAGAAAGCCGTTTGCAGCTGCAGTCAGACTGATGTCGCATGCAAATTAGTTATACTCCGGCTCAAAACCTGAAATCAAATGTGACGTCATTACTTGATTTGGCATGCTAACATCTGTAGCATAATGTCAGAATGCTACATTTCAGACTTTTTCGGACAGTTCACCTTTAAAAAAAAGTCTGAAAAGAAAAGTGGAAAAGAAACAATTGTTGAAATTAAGTAAAAAAAATTGTCAAAAGCAGCTGCAGTTTACTGCAGTGAAAAATTACCAGAGCAAGTGAGCAGAGGCTCATGTATACCTATGACCAGTGCCACCGCCTAATGAAAGCATACTTTAACACACAACTTAAATGCAAATGTCATACATGTACAAAATTCTAGGTGTGTGGCCTTGACCCTAGGACAGCTGCAGCATCCACATGATGTAAACCAGTATGATGTAAACCAGTATGAAATAAACCTTGCATGTATCATTAGGTGCCACTGAAGTATATTGGATATAACTATTTGCCAATTAAATACACCATATGGCTAAGTCCTAGTTACTGACCCCTGGCCCCATTCATGAGCCTGACCCTGCAGCTAAAGAAAGCAATGATGCAGGTATATCATGAACCGAACAGACGAATGAACAAACAAACAAACAAACGGATGGAATGACAAAAACTATGTACCCCCTGACATACTTTGTATGTAGGGGGAATAATGAATCATATCAAGTCACTAGTGAAATGATACAATATATTTTACTGCAGACAATATCACCTTTATTTTTTCTAGATATGCATTGAATTCACTGCTAAGCATAAAATAACTAGAAAAAGGTGTCTATAAGACACTAATGATGCCCCCATGCAGCGCCTGTCACAGGACATGTGTACATCCCTAAAGCACTTGTTAAGCACAAACACTGTCTGCAAAGAGAATCCACTGGAAACACTACACAAAAACTTCTTACCCAACAGTGCAAAAATGCCACCAAAAATGATAAGTTTAAAAGGGCAAAATTCCTTCAAACTTAAATTTTTCTCCATCAAAAACCCACACACACATCTTCATCTTCTGAAAAACAGCCACTGAAAATTGTGGGAGGAGCTGATTACACAAAATACCTACCCAATATTGCAAACATTTGCCTAAAATGACCAAGCCCCAAGGTTATAAAACATTTCTCGCGCTCAAATCAGCTGAGCATGAAATTACATGTACCTCTGCTGATAAATATGAAAATGCCAACTTATGTTGGCATTTTCATATTTTTCAGCAGAGAAAATTTGATACTCAGCTAAACTCAACAAGAAAACAACTGTACATATCAGTACTTTGCTATTTATTAGCAGGTAAAATTTCATGCTCAGCTGAGTTGAGCATGAAAAAAGTTTTATAACCTTGGGGGCAATTTCAAAAGGCAATACTTCTGTCAAAATTAACTTGAGCTCCAACAATTTTACAAAGGATATTGACTTCCTGTATGCCTCTCTGGAAAACGTAGCATTTTAATTGAGGTCTACAGCCCAAGGAAAGAATTAGCTCCCCAGAGAGCAAACTTCCCAGCAAGTGCTGACCCCTAAAGAAGGGAGACAACTAACGGGTCAACATCTGGGGTTTCCACCATCCCTATAAATATGAATATCTTAAACTCCTGTTTGTCTCTCTGGAGGATACAGCTCTGCAAATGAAGTCATCTCTTCAGCAAATTCAGAAATGCCATAAGCTAGAGTTATTCTAATGATTATGCTATACTGACTAGTCAACCTATGTATTTTCTGTCCGATTTACAAAGGGAAACAAAGAGGAGCAACAAGAACTCCTGTTTTCTGGTTTGCTTTCCTGAAGGACGCATCTCTTCATGAAGGTCTATATGCCTCTCTGGATGTCAGAAGGTTTAAAGGTTTAATTCAATGACCAGGACCCTTAACCAAGGTATCAGTCACAATGTAACATGTCACCACAACACAAATAATTAACAACAAAAACAATTCGAAGAAAGCTTCAAAGCAGACTAGGTGACTGTCGACACTCGGAGAGTGGTAAACCAGATCTCCAGATAATGTAAATCCCATTAGTCCCATCAAACGCCCCATCACTTATTCAAACTTCTGTGTTTCCAACAATTTTACAAAGGATAATGACTTCCTGTATGCCTCTCTGGAAAACATAGCTTTTTAATTGAGGTCTACACCCAAAGGAAAGAATTAGCTCCCAGGGGAGCAAACTTCCCAGCAAGTGCTGACCCCTAAAGAAGGGAGACAACTAACGGGTCAACATCTGGGGTTTCCACCATCCCTATAAATGTGAATATCATAAACTCCTGTTTGCCTCTCTGGAGGACACAGGTCTGTAAATGAAGTCATCTCTTCAGCAAATTCAGAAATGCCATAAGCTAGAGTTATTCTAATGATTATGCTATACTGACCTGTCAACCTATGTATTTTCTGTCCGGTTTACTAAGGGAAGCAACTGTCAACTTTACAAAGAGGAGCAACAAGAACTGTTTTCTGGTTTGCTTTCCTGAAGGACGCATCTCTTCATGAAGGTCTGTATGCCTCTCAGGACCTCATTTTCAAATAAATGAAGTCTACACCCCAGGGAAAGAATTTGCTCCCAGAGGAGCAAACTACCCACAAGGGCCGACCCCCTCAGGAAGGGGAGGCAAATGATGGGTCAACATCTGGTTTTTCCACCAGCCCTACAACAATGAACATCACAAGAATCTGTTTGCCTCCCTGGAGGACAGAGCTCTTCCAATAAAGTCTACTCTTCAGGACATTCAGAAAAAAAGAATGGGTACACTCTCAGGAGCAGCAACTCTATCATTTTTATTTTAAATTTACAGGTTCCAACTCTTAAATGTAAGAATTTGCCTCCCCAGCAGCACATTCTTTCCTTTACAAGCAGGCTCCATTTTTGAAAGCTTCTTCATCTCAGGGATCAACCAGGAAGTCACAAAGGTTGTTCCCCTTTGTAAAAATGGATGAGAAACATGAGGGAAGTAAACAGGAAGTCAATGATTTTGTTTCTCTTTGTAAAAATGGTGGAAAAACATGACGGAAGGAAAGAGGAAGTCACTTAATTTGTAAAAAGAAAAGGTAAAGGTTTCCCATAGCCTAATAGCTGTAGGGGCAGTGGGGGTTAGAGACCCACTGTATCTTGGGCACAGCTGATGAAAGACGGAGCCCATCTCTCTCCTTACACTGCCTTATCCTTCCCTAATTCGAAAAAGGTACCCATTTACTGCTGGGTTGACAGAGAGAGTTTTCCAGTTGTCGGATGGTGACAGTGAGCTGCGAACTCACGACCTTCCAGTGACTTTCTGCACAATAACCGAGCCACTCTAACCATTCGGCTACCGCACCTCTCTGTAAATAGTAGGGAACACATATAGATGTACCCATACACCCTAACTGCATATTTGAAAAAAAATCAACATGGGATATACAGGTATACTTTAAAACTGTGCAGTAAACCCAATATCACTCACCTACTTAAATCATCAAATGTGAATGGGTTCACTATCAGGAACAACAAGTTTCCCATTTTCATTTTTGCCTCCCATCTAAATTGATTCCGTAGGAGCAAATTCTTTCCTTAACAAGTAGACTCCATTTTCATTTTGTAAGAGCTTTATCATCCCAGGAAGCAAACAAGAAGTCATTCAAGTTGTTCCTTGTGTAAAAATGGTGGGTGGAAAACATGAGGGAAGTAAACAGAAAGTCACTAAAGTTGTTACCCTTTGTAAAATGGTGAAAAAAAAACTTGAGGGAAGCAAACAGGAAGTCACTTAAGTTGTTCCTAGAGATGTAAACAATCAAATACCCATACATCATAATTTCATACTTGGAAAAAAAATGAAAATGGAACATACAATATTTGTACTTTCGGTAATCAAAAGCCAGATTTCTCAAAGAGTAATATGTACTCATGTAATCTGTTCTCAATCTACTTAAGGTCCATAGATCCATTTTTGGGGGGAGGGGAAGTTACTCTGCCAATTTGCTTTTATCTCCTTTCTAAATGGGGGTCAACTCTTAAAGGAAATAATCTGCTTCCCAAGAGCAAATTCTTTCCTTAACAAGTAGACTCCATTTTGAAAAGTGCTCCTTATCCCAAGAAGCAAACAGCAGGAAGTCACTTCAGTTTTCCTTTGTAAAAATGTTGGAAGAACATGAGGAAGCAAACATGAATTCACTTACTTGTTCCCTTTTGTCAAAATGAAAAAAAAAAAAAAAATAAAAAAAACATGGACGTGTACACATATACTCAGAGCCCTAGATAAGAGGGAGTATTTGATGATAATTAGGGATAATTTTTTGTAAATTCTGGATAAAAACATATGTCGTGACCCCTCATCTGAACCGCCTTGATGAGACGGTTCAGATGAGGGGTCATAACTTATGGTTTCAATGAGAAATGAAGAAAATTATCCCTCAATTATCATCAAATACCCCTCTCATCTAGAGCTCTGATACTGTAATAAGTGTACTTTCATATTTGATCAAAATCAACATGGAACATACTGGAATACTTAATAAAATACACCACATGAAATAAGTAAAGTGCATTGTAGCAGGGGATTCTAAAGTTCAAACTCACTACATGTTGCTGCAGTTTTGTTTTGTTTTTTTTGCATCTTTCGTAGAAACTCGTACATTTCTTAGTGTGTTTCACCAAGTCCTTTTCTGGTTAGTACTTTTGAGATTTCGTAGAATTGTTAATTTTCTCACTCAATACAAGTTTATTTTTCCTCTATTTATTTAGTTGGCCTTTGAGAAGTTAATGCTTTAATCAGTCTACCAGAAAGTGTCAAGGACTTCTCAAAATACAGTGACTGAATGTTGGAGTTTAAAACGAAGTCCCATCTCCATATGACCTATTATTGGCGGGACATTATACCCGATTTCAATCACTCGCTCGACTTAAAGTTGAAATTTCAGACTGAAGTCTAAGATTTTCTCTGGATGAGACCTTTCATCTGCTTCTGTTGGCATGAATAGTTCAGCAGGCTTCCATTCTGCAAAAGAAATCAAAGGAGTTTTAAATCACTTTTAAATTCAAACTGCTTATACAGAACTTATGAAATGATAAAGTTTATTCAAATTTTATAAAAAAGATGCATTAAAACATTGAGAGCACTATCCGTTTTATTTGGGAATTGCACCATTTGTATTCTTATGCAGGCTGGATTTACAGTAATTCTGCTGCATTTACAGAATGTCAACAGATGCTGTATACATTTAGCATCTATGGACAGGCTTGTTCCCATTGTGATTCAATGGAAGTTTTATGGGGCAATAACTATATTGTGAGTTGTCCAGTTTTGCTTAAATTCAAACTTGTCTGAAACGTTATAGCCATCAAATATGCTTAGCGGTTCAAGATGTTCTACGAAAAGCGGCTAAGTAAAAAATGTGAAAAAAGTAATAAAAAAAAAAATATGTGAGGATTATATCCAAACCACATGCATATCTTCAGACCATGATCAAAAACCTGTGAAGTTTCAAAGGAATGGGCATAAAACTGTGGGAGGAGTTGCACACACAAGGTACCCACTATCTATTCACTTTGATAGTAAAAATGTATGAAAAATGGCTAAGTTAAATTTGCAAAAAAAGTAATGAAAAATAATGTGAGGATTATATCCAAACCACATGCATATTTTCAGACCATGACCAAAATACCTGTGGAGTTTCAAAGGAATCGGCATAAAACTGTAGGAGGAGTTGCGCACACAAGGTACCCACTATCTAGTCACTATGATAGTAAAAATGCCTAAAAAATGACTAAGTTCAACTTGTAGAAAAAGTAACAAAAAATAATGTGAGGATAATATCCAAACCATATGCATATCTTCAGACCATGACCAAAACACCTGTGAAGTTTCAAAGGCATCGGCATAAAACTGTTGGAGGAGTTGGGCTTACAAGGTACCCACTATCTAGTCACTTTGATAGTAAAAAGGCCTAAAAAATGACTAAGTTCAACTTGTAGAAAAAGTGACAAAAAATAATCTCAGGATTATATCCAAACCACATACATATTTTCAGATCATGACAAATATATCTGTAATGTTTCGAAAGAATCAGCATAAAACTGTTGGAGGAGTTGCACACACAAGGTACCTACTACTTTAGGGGGACGGAAAGACGGAATGCCGAAAACTAGGTCCCTCCGCTTTTCTTCGAAAAGGCGGGGGACAATAACTGGTGTTAATGGTCCAATATGATCCATTGTTAACCTTGGCTGAAATCCTGTTCAATAAATGCAGCCCTCAATGCCCTTAGTGAATAACTACCTGCAGAGCTTGCTTAGAAGTTATTTGCATAGGTCAAAGGTCTGGGTTCTTTCTATCATACTTTCTGGTAGGTCAACCAACAGACATCATGATCACTATACTGGCTGTCTCTAGTTTGGTAACACAGTAACAGGGAGCCATCTCTGGTACAGTCTGTGTATAATTATTAAGTAACCACCATCTCTGGTACAGTCTGTGTATAAGTAACCAATCACAGAGTCTCCTTCCTGCTTATTAGACAAAAAAAAAAATCTTCAAAATCATTTGCAAATCAGCACAGTCAAAACCAGATGTTCAAGCTGGCTTTTGCTGACCAATACCTACAAAGTGTTTAAATCAGTTTCACGTAAGTCCCATACAAATCCATGATCTTCTGTTTATAGCAGATGCACAAATTACATATTTAAACACTTCCCTTGGAATAGAAGAAATCAGTACATTCGTCAAATGCTTGATTTATTTTTAGAGCACCTGGTCTCACTGACTGAGTAGCAGTGCACAGAATATCAATATTTTTCTATTCTACCACCTTTGTCAGACTAGTCAAGACTAGCAATACAATTGTCCAATGTAAATTTTAACAAGACCTGTCACAGGGAAAGGATAGCTCGCCTGACAGTGCCTTGCCCATCACCTAAAAAACTTTAATGTAAAACTTTAATATTTTGCTGCCGCTAACGCCAATGCCGGAGCTATTATTTGGAGCTATGCATTCAATGTGTCCCAAAAAATACATAAATAATTATGAAGATTGTATGAAAGGAACCATTATTTATGAAAGTAAAGGTAAAAGGTTTTCCAGAGTCTTGTGGTCGTAGGGGAAGAAGGCTGTTAGAGCCCTACTGTATCTTGGGCACAGAATATAATATGAAATAGAAATAACCCAACACTTTCCTTTTGCTGCCCACAAGGTGAGTGAATACAGAAAGTAAGACAAGGGCCTACTGTGCTTGCAGTAGGTGCAGGCAGGCATTGTTTTAAATTCTTTCTATCATTTCTCTCTTCTTTCTCCCGCTCTCTGGGAGATCGTCTGATACAGACTAAAATACTGGCTCAAAGGGCCATTAAACCCATAGCAACCAACCAACCAATGCATACAGAAATAATCACATCGTGCTGCACATTTGTGCAAACATATCAGTTTCCACATTTCACTTTAAAGATTCAGACTGCAAATGGAAAACAGTGAATTTAGAAATCTGGAAAGACTCAACAAATGTGCAGGCAGCTGGCTGATATAAGTCATCAGGTTCCTTTAAATATGTTTATCATATGACATCACTGTTATTCAGTGGATAACCTCCTGTCATAAAAATCGTATGGCCAAACGTGTAATAACACTTTGGCACATACATGTAACGTCATTGACAACGTACGCGTCAACAATGCGTTTACTTATCGAATTAATGTTCAATTTGAAGACGTTAAAATCTCACTTTAAAGGGCAATATGATAAACAGAATCTTACACCAGTGGTCATTTCATATGAAATTTATGAAACTCACCAAAGGCTTGTTTCATAAATTTCATATGAAATGATCACTCCTACAAGATCCTCTATTTAATGCAATGCTATTAAAAGTATACCTACAGCAGACATTTGAACAGTATTCTTCAGGCATATTTCAAGTTTCTCTGCTCCCACAAGCATGTTGCTGAAGTGGCACACATTGCATATTTTGGATTCATTTCTTTCATTCTCAAAAGTACATTGTTATTGGTATTTCTGTCCACCATCAGATTAACCTTTCACTGACATAATCAACTAAATTTTCTTCATATGTTTCAGTCCCTAAAAATAGATAAAAAGATTTTCCGAATGTTCATATACATGTATAATGTAAAGTATGCATAATCATAACACAGAGCTCTTGATACAATGTAAGAGCGAGTATTTGGTGATAGTTAAGGATAACTTTTGTTATTTCTGCATAAAAACATATGTTGTGACCCCTCATCTGGACTGTCTTGACAAGACAGTTCAGATGAGGGATCACAACATATGGTTTCAAAGAAAAATAAGAAAAAATTATCCCTCAATTATCATCAAATACCCCTCTTATCTAGAGCTCTGTTAACAGGAGATAAGAGGTGAAACGATTCACTGAAATTGTATCATATCAATAATCACTGCCCTCTCATGATTCATTGGAAACTGTATCTGGTGTTATCCATATATGATATGTTATGTCAAGTTTCTTTCAACTTCTTTGAAAAGTTTTGTAAAATCTATAACTTGGCAAATTTAAGGTGTACAGATACACTTTCATATGAAGCAATCAAAACCATTTTCTTTCTTTTTTTCCTTTTTTTTTTTCTCAACTGTGCCAACTCATAAAGGAAAGAATTTGCACCCCACCCCTCCCCTGACCAGATTTTTTCCTTTATGAATATACCCCATTATGGAAGGGCGTCTTCATTCAGGAAAGAAAAGAGGACATCACAGAAGTCGTTTCCCTTTGTAAAAATGGCAGAATACATCGTTGTGTACCCATACACTATAAACAGTTCCATTGTCCTAGATGGACTGTCATACATGTGATGAACTCCCGATGACCATGTGGGAGATTTGGATTTCATTTCAGGGAGATTGAGTTCTCCATCAGGGAGACTTTTTGACGGCAACTTTGATGCGTCATTTCACGTACTTTACTGTATTTTTTTCTTATTTTGAAACAGAACATGAACTATAGCATAGTTTGTTTAGTTTACTTTTGAGTTACTACCCCCAGCCCCTCCCCACCCCCACCCCCCCCCCCCCCCCACCCCACCCCCCAAAAAAACTCCTTTCTTTAATTATTATAATTATTCATTTATTATTATATTACTGTTATTTGTATCATTATTTTGGTATCTGTCTGGCACAGAATCTAGCTTTTGCAAAAGAGTATACTTGAGATTTCATACAGATTTGCCTCCCTTGGAATTTCTATTTTCAGTTTATCTACTTATCTTCTTTCATAAACAAATAAGTTTTGTTTAAAGGTATTCAGAGCTGTAAAAACTGATAAAAATGTATATAACAATGTTCAAATTCTGTTTTTGACACAAACTATACCCATGCACAAGACAGAAATATCAAAACTTTCATGCGTCACTTTTACACCATTAATGATCAAAGTTATCCGCCATATATAATAATCAAGATATAATGTGCACTCCGGGGAAAAAATACCTTACGGAGTATGCAACAAGTTTAAACACCGATCATCCTGCACCTCTGTGCAGTCTAAACAGAGTTTTACATCTATTGTCTATGCGTCTAAGGGAATCTAAGCAGTGAAAACAAGTCTCCGACTGTAACTGCCCCTTGTTGATAAAACCCTCCATTGGCAATTAGCTCCACAGAATTTGATAAGGTTTGTTGTTAATGGAAAAATTCTTGACAATTACATTCCCCAGCTACTAGTAGCCCAGCACTGGGCTGGAAAATACCTAGAAACTGTTTCAGGTCCGGATCCAGACCACCACTTACTGGTGGGGCTCTGAAAGTGGTGGGGCTCGGAGGTGCCGAGACGTGTATATGGGATGGGGAGGAGGGTGGGCAGCTTGGAAATATGACATAATACGGGTTCAATTTAAAGAGTGTTTTTGAAAATATCTTTTTGCCTTGAAATATATACTGAACAAAAATAAAAACTTGACGGTTTTTATTTCTTAATTCCGGCCAACCTAGCAAATTTGTAATGTATATTTGGATTTTTTCGAGTTGAACAGACACCTGATTGCTTAAATCATGAAAAATTATTGGTAATATCTTGTTCTGTCCGGAGTTATCTAACTTATTCCTCTTTTAATAATCCAGAACAGGACTTTAATTTGCGCATGCGCAGAAGAAAGTTATCTTATACGCAATAAACAGTATTTCCAGTACGCAATGAAAACACTTTAAACGCTTATGTTAATTGTAATCACAACCTGAAAATAACGTTTAAAGTTTCAAAACTTTCAGATTATCTCCCTTTGAATTAAACATATAGAGATTTTTGAAATGCCATATCTTCTATACCAATGCATTTTTTTTTTGTTATTTTATTCGAGATTTGTTTGATTGTCTTGCAAACTCAATGTCTTTATTGCTAAATTTATTTGTAAGCCATTTCTTAAACTGTCATAAAGACTTAAATGTGGAATGGGAATTCCATTGAAACTGAAATTCTGACTTCAAAATGGTTTGAATGAGGTTTTTCGTCTGGTCTTCACAGACTCCTAGTCGACCGTGCATCGGCATTATTTTAGCTTATGAGTTTATACAGACTGGATGTTATAATGGAAAGGCATTGCCAACAGATTTTTTATCATTTAAGCAGACTTTAACAATCCTAAATTCGGTAATTGTTTCATTTTGAGCACAGAAAACAGAAAAGTACCCTAGTGGCGTTTACAATGGCCTCAATTTTGCTGTATCTAAAGAATCTTGAATTTTGTGTGACTATGCTATTACAGAATGATTACTTTTTCTTAAATTAAAAGAAAGTTTATGTATAACTTTTTCCCGACTACCGTAGGATGAAAAATAGCGACTGTCAAGTTTTTATTTTTGCTAAGTATATGTTGTGATATCTCATTAGAATCGCCTCCCGAGGCGATTCTAATGAGATGTCACAACATATATTTTAATCTAACCACATGGATAAATTATCTCAACCTGTCATCAGATACTCCTTATCATCTGGGGACTATATCACAAAAGCCAAAATGGCGGGGCTGTAGCCCCAAAGCCCACCCCCTGGATCCGGGCCTGTGTTTTCATTTTTTTAAAACTAGAAACTTGTTTCTGATATAATTTAGGGCTAGAGCTGGAGCGGGACTGCAGCCACTAGCAGCTACTGAGCCTCCTTTACTTACATATGGCAACTGGAAGAACAACACCAGAAACATCAATGATGTTGTACATTGTCTCTTCTGTGATTCCCGTCTCCACGAGGCACTTGCTGTATATGAGAGGCTGTAGCGGAGTCGAAAATAACAATCTCTACAATGACTGAATCAACAAGGCACACACAAGCATGCACTGGAAATGACTGGCATGATTGTTTGTTTAATAGTCAAGTAATTAATTTGTCTTAAATTGATATGATGCATGCAGCAGAAACCCTTAAACTCCCAGTGTACGAATCTGCAAGCTGTACGAATCTGCAACATATCACTCTACAGCACTTCACTTTCTCCAACTATCAAGAGATAAATCTGATAAACACACGTAACAAATACATGTAGTGACCTCAGAATTGTGTAACATTATCTGTAGACGGTGCTACAATGAATAACTGAATAAAAACTCAGCATACAAATTCACAAAGTTCTGTCAAACTTGTGGAATACCCGCCTTTAATTATAGTGTAATTGTTTACAAGTTTCTTTGTTTTGCTGTGAAGAGCTAACAAGGGAAGTAACTGCGTAGCAACCAAAGTAGAATAGAATTGAAGAAAATTTGGCTTTTGGGGTCCAACCACCTCCAGAATTAATGCAGAAAACTACTTTACCCCACTCAGATTTTTTATGAAATTTGTATTATAGGCTTTTCTTTACATACTAGAATATGGCACACTGTCTGTATCAGACTGCGTTTTGCACATTGCCCTCTTAAATAGGAGACCATGGTACACCAAGAAAACCTAAAATTTCACATTTAAGTGATAACTGGAGCAAACAGCAGTTTCAGAATATACACTTCCCACTTTGAATTATTTATTTGTTGTCTACTTTATACAAAAACTGCAAAATTAATCAGTTTCAGACAAAGTATGAATGTTTAAAATCTTCAGATATCCACCTACTGTAATTTCCCACCAGTTTCAACATTTTCTATTTTCATCTGCCGTTTCCATGACAACGGAAAGAAGAATCGCAAAACTAAGTATAACTTTTTCGTTTTTTGATACACCCTTTCATTTGAAATAAGTGTCATCAAAATCCCTTTCGGTGCGTGGACAAAATAGTTTGGTGCTTACAGAGAATTGATGTTAAGTTAACTGATGGATTAAACGATAAGAGTTCAGCTAGTAAAGTGGCAGGGAAACTGAATCTGGAAAAGGGTCGTGACTAACATGACCTTATTAAGTTTCGAAACTTATGGACGGTGCACAAATGCCGGTATATAAGCCAACTAAAGTACATATGGTAGAACACAGGAAGAAAATTTTTCAAGAAATGCAAAACTAACTGGATTAAATCGTGATCAACGATAGAAAGCACTCTGAAAATTTACGTCAGTGTTCTACAAATTGCTGGAAACATACCGAAAGTCTGAACTGTCTTCATGTACTCATTTGACCGAGTTTCACATATCTTACTGTGCATTTTATTAGCTCACCTGAGCCGAAGGCTCACAGGTGAGCTTATAGTATAGGCAGGCATCCGTCGTCCGTCGTCCGTCCGTCCGTCCGTCCGTCGTCCGTCCGTCGTCCGTCAATATTTTCAAACGACATCTCCTCTGAAACTACAAGGCCCATGGTTACCAAATTTCATGTATAGCATCTATAGGCAGGGGGAACCAATAATACTGTTTTTTATCCAAATCGCTTCAGAACTTTGGTTGCTATGGCAACTTAAAGTTTCCATTGACTTGTATGGGAAAAATTGAAAATTTGCATTTATTGCTCTGTCACTTCAGATTTTTTGACAAAACTTTTACAGAAATGTTCCTTGAGTATTCCTCTATCAACCACATGAACTTTATGTAAATTGCACAATTTGGCTGGTTGCCATGGCAACCGAATGGTTAAAAATAGAAAAAATATTAAAAAATCATCTCCTCAGAAACTATGAAACCAATAAAGCTCAAACTTCACAGGAAGGATCTTAGTACTAGCTTCTATAAAAGTACTGTTTTTCTTGGCAATTGCTGTAGCAGTTTGGTTGCTATGGGAACTTAAAGTTGCCATTGACTTATAATGGCAAAATGGAAAACTTGCATTTATTGCTATGTCACTGCAGATATTTTGACAAAACTTTTTATGGAAATGTTCCTTGAATAGTCCTCAACCAGCCTTATTAAATTTATGCAAATTGCACAATTTGGCTGGTTGCCATAGCAACCGAATAGTTAAAAATAGAAAAATATTTAAAAAAACATCTCCGCAGAAACTATGAGGCCAATAAAGCTCAAACTTTACTGAAAGGATCTTACTACTAGCCTCTATAGAATTACTGTTTTTCATGGCAATTACTCCAGCAGTTTGGTTGCAATGGCAACTAAGAGTTTCCATTGACTTATAATGGGAACAAGAGGGCCATGGTGGCCCTGAATCGCTCACCTGAGCATTAATCAGTTCACTGGCTCTGGTGAAGATTTATAAGAGTTTTTACCATACATGGGAATGGCGGCCACCTTGGTCATGTGACCAAGATCATTTGAAGAACTTTCAATCCTTTGACCCATGTGCAGGCTCCATATGAAATTTGATCTGCCCAGTGGTTTCAGAGATGTTTGAAAATGTTTATGGATGGATGAAAGAGGCAGCTAACGCCAATACTGTAAGGCTCGATCAGGTGAGCTGAAAATGGCAAAGTCGCTTCTCCGAAAAGTTCCCGTTCATGTTGAGTTCCTTTGATGGATTTGAACTAGACTTAACTAGGCAAACACAGATGATAGAATGGTAGCATCATTATCTCACTGTGGTGAAACTAATGTATTCCAAGGAGTTTGTGGCTGGCATCATTGCAATGTTAGTTCTGATTCTTGCAACATAACTTAATTTAGATTTGACCTAGTGACCTAGCTTTTGACCCGACAAGACCCAGTTTCAAACCGGATATTGTAAGAATAAACATTCTGACAAAGTTTCATTGAGATTGGATCAAAACTGTGCCCTCTGGAGCATACACACGGTTTTTCTATGATTTGACCAAGTGACCTAGTTTTTGACCCTACATGACCCAGTTTCAAATTTGTCCTTCATATTATGAGGATA
This sequence comes from Ctena decussata, assembly GCA_963989385.1. Taxonomy (NCBI): domain Eukaryota; kingdom Metazoa; phylum Mollusca; class Bivalvia; order Lucinida; family Lucinidae; genus Ctena; species Ctena decussata. Next base: position 75,003,893 of record OZ022503.1, on the reverse strand, counting down.
AACATTCTGATAAAGTTTCATGAACTTTGGATCAAAACTGTGCCTTCTACAGCGTACACAAGGTTTTTCTAAGATTTGACCTAGTGACCTAGTTTTTGACCCAACATGAACCAATTTCGAAGTTGGCCTAGAGTTTATGGAGACATAGTTTCATGAAGATTGGATCAAAACTGGTCCTTCTAGTGCGTACACGAGGTTTTTCTAAGATTTTGACCTAGTGAACTAGTTTTTGACCTGACATGACCTACTTTCAAACTTGGCCTAGAGTTTATGGAGATAAACATTCTGATAAAGTTTCATAAAGATTGGATCAAAACTGTGTCCTCTAGAGCATGCACGCGGTTTTTCTATGATTTGACCAAGTGACCTAGTTTTTGACTCTATATGACCCAGTTTCAAATTTGTCCTTCATATTATGAGGATAAACATTCTGATAAAGTTTCATGAACTTTGGATCAAAACTGTGCCTTCTACAGCGTACACAAGGTTTTTCTAAGATTTGACCTAGTGACCTAGTTTTTGACCCGACATGACCCAGTTTCAAACTTGGCCTAAAGTTTATGGTGATAAACATTCTGACAATGTTTTATAAAGATTGGATCAAAACTGTGTCCTCTAGAGCGTACACAATGTTTTTCTATGATTTGACCTAGTGACCTAGTTTTTGACCCAACATGACCCAGTTTCATACTTGTCCTAGATATTATAAAGATAAACATTCTGACAAAGTTTCATGAACTTTGGATGAAAACTGTGCCTTCTAGACCGTACACAAGGTTTTTCTTAGATTTGACCTAGTGACCTAGTTTTTGACCCTACATGACCCAGTTTCAAACTTGGCCTAGAGTTTATGGAGATATATATTCTGACAATGTTTCATATAGTTTGGATCAAAACTGTGTCCTCTAGACCGTACACAAGGTTTTTCTATGATTTGACCTAGTGACCTAGTTTTTGACCTGACGTGACCCAGTTTCAAACTTGTCCTAGATATTATGAGGATAAACATTCTGACAAAGTTTCATGAACTTTGGATGAAAACTGTGCCTTCTAGAGCGTACACAAGGTTTTTCTAAGAATTGACCTAGTGACCTAGTTTTTGACCCGACGTGACCCAGTTTCGAACTTGTTCTAGATATTATTAAGATAAACATTCTGACAAAGTTTCATGAACTTTGGACGAAAACTGTGCCTTCTAGAGTGTACACAAGGTTTTTCTATGATTTGACCTAGTGACCTAGTTTTTGACCCGACATGACCCAGTTTCGAACTTGGCCTAGAGTTTATGGAGATAAACATTCTGACAAAGTTTCATATAGATTGGATCAAAACTGTGTCCTCTAGAGCGTACACAAGGTTTTTCTAAGATTTGACCTAGTGACCTAGATTTTGACCCGACGTGACCCAGTTTCAAACTTGTCCTAGATATTATGAGGATTAACATTCTGACTAAGTTTCATGAACTTTGGATGAAAACTGTGCCTTCTAGACCGTACACAAGGTTTTTCTAAGATTTGACCTAGTGACCTAGTTTTTGACCCGACGTGACCCAGTTTCGAACTTGTCCTAGATATTATAAAGATAAACATTCTGATAAAGTTTCATGAACTTTGGATGAAAACTGTGCCTTCTAGAGTGTACACAAGGTTTTTCTAAGATTTGACCTAGTGACCTAGTTTTTGACCCGACATGACCCAGTTTCAAACTTGGCCTAGATTTTATGGAGATAAACATTCTGACAAAGTTTCAGAAAGATTGGATCAAAACTGTGCCCGCTAGAGTGTACACAAGCAAAAGTTGACGGACGTCCGGACGTCCGGACGGACGTCCGGACGGACGTACGACGGACGACGGACATCAGGGTATCCCAAAAGCTCACCCTGAGCACTTCGTGCTCAGGCGAGCTAAAAATGGAAATTGGCAATTTTTGCTGTCTCACTGCATTTATTTAGATTTTCTTTCTACAGAAATGTTTCTTGAATAGTCCTCTATGTTTCATATGAATTTTCTCCAAATAGCTGAATTTGATTGGTTGCCATGGCAAAATATAGGGTAAATTTTTGAAAAAAAATGAAAAAATCTTCTGCTCAGAGGCCATATGGGGGATGAAGCTGATATTGTGCAAACATGTTGATGACAGAAGCCTCTACATGAATCTTGTTTTTTCTTCCAACCCCATAAGAACTTTGGTTGCTATGGCAACTTATAGTTTCCATTGACTTATAATGGGAAAAGTGAAGCCATGAGGAGGATGAAGCTGATACTGTGTGCATACTTATTAATAACATTAGCCTCTACCTAAAGTATGTTTCATATTATCATTGCCCATGCGAACTGGTTGCTATAGCAACTTAAAGTTTCCATAGACTTACAATGGGGAAAGTGGACATTCAGTATTTATTTCTGTGTTACTGCAGATATTTTGACAAAAGCTTTACAGAAATGTTCCTAGAGTAGTCCTCTATCAGCCATATGAATTTTGCCCGGAGACCTGAATTTGATTGGTTGCCATTGCAACTAAAAGGCCAAATTTTCAATTTTTTCATTTTTTTTTTTGTTTTGCCAAATATCTTCTTCTCAGAAGCCATTAAGGGGGGATAAAGCTTATTTTTTGCATAAATGTTTGTGATATTATCCTCTACATAAATGGTGTGTTTTATTGCTGTTGTGCATGTTGTTTTGTTGCTGTGGCAATTAGTTTTTCCAACATAACCTCAGTGCTCAGGTGAGCGATATAGGGCCATTGGCCCTCTGGTTTTATGTATCTACAGATGAGCCGCGACACGAGAAAACCAACAAAGTGGTTGTCTGCCCAGCGCAGACTCAGACCAGCCTGGGCATCCGCCCAGTCTGATCAGACTCTTTGCTAGGCGCTTAAAGGGTAGCTAAGGATTTAAGCTACCTCTATGCGGAAAGCGAAGACTCTGATCAGACTGGGTGCATGCCCAGCCTGATCTGAGTCTGCGCTGGCCGCATAACCACTTTGTTGGTTTTCTCGTGTCGCGGCTCAGATATTGAAATTGGATGGGCTCGTTTAAAGGGTAGCACGCCATCCAAAACGAGACAAAATGAAAATAGTAGACTTTTGTCAGCCTAAGATTTTTTTTGGATTTTTTTTAATTGTCCCTCTCTGATACTTTTGTACCTGACTTAACATCTGTTGAGTCTAGCAAAGTATTTGTAAGATTTTTGTTTGTTTGTTTGTTTATAAGGTTAGACATCAGAACATCTTCGACTGAAATCAGTCTATGAAAATAGCAGAGTTGCTTTGTCCGCTTGTCTATGTTCTTTGGCGGTTTGGTCACATGTTTTGCTACCCAATCTGCCTTTTGTTTTGTTTTGTTTTGTAAGTTGAAAATAAAATAGATAAAAAAAATAGATGTTGATGCTGTTTTTGATTAGGGTAGCTGAATGACCACCTGTTTGGGAAAGAGCTGCTCATTCGGTTACCGTGCGTGTCTTTCGTGAACTTGTGTCAATTTTTCCGTGGGTATGTGCTTCTTTCCCTATTGGTTTGGAGAGCGGGATGTGAGATTTGAGCCGCGACATGACAAAACCAACAATGTGGTTGTGCGCCCAGCGCAGACTCAGATCAGCCTGGGCATCCGCCCAGTCTGATCAGAGTCTTCGCTGTTCGCATGGAGGTAGCTTAGACCCTTAGCTACCCTTTAGGCACTTAACGAAGAGTCTGCTCAAACTGGGCGGATGTCCAGGCTGATCTGAGTCTGCACTGGGCGCACAACCACATTGTTGGTTTTCTCGTGTCGCGGCTCATTTGATTGTATCAATTCCTGGTCATTGCCTATCTTTTTACTTTGCTTCCCCCTGCCAGTGAACCAACCCATTCACTTTTGACTTCTGACGAAGCTTCTGGAATAAGCTACTAACCTTTCCTTCATGTTTCTACTCTCATGTGATAAATATGCAAAGCCAAACTGCAAATGATACATGTAACTGAGCTGTGGTGACGTTAGCTAGGGATGTTTGCCATAACCTTTTTTTTACCAAGCCTTCCTTCGTGGTTTTCACTCATGATTTTTTTGGTTTGGTGACATTCTAGAATGTGTTTGCCGAATACTTCTGACGTATGCTCAGTAAAAGGGTTAATTATATTTCATCTCGGAACGGACTACTGATACAGAAAAGTCACGTTCATCTTATATAAAGATGTTTGTGCAGATACTGCAGTTAGTTGAGTAATTGTACAGTGGCACAGAAGGTTTGGAGCAATAGCGTGTCAGCGTCGGTGCACCGACATGACGTCGCAGCCGCGTTGAATCGTCGTTGCTTTGTGCCTGGTTGTATGCTCACAGGATCGCAGTGTTATTTTTCTAGACCGTTACTGGAATGGTCTTTAATGTGAATGGGTACATTTTTAGGGGAAACAACTCTGACATTTTCTTTTTTGCCTCCCTTTGTCATGGAGTCCACACTTAAATGAAAGAATTTACTTTCCTTTAAGAGTAGACTTCATTTTGGTAGGACCGTGTGGTCCAGGGAAGAAAACAGGAAGTCACGGAAGTTGTTCCCCTTATAAACCCATATATCTTAACATTAACCCTAAATATTATGACAAAAGTGCCTGTGCCAGCAGTATCTTGGACGGACGCTCGGCGCCCCGTTACTGCGGCTATGGATTCGTTCCGCTGAGGTGCGGGGAGAACGTCGATACGAGAATTGAAATCTACTACTACTAGTATAACTTAGGACTCAATGTCATCCAAAGGGATTCGTAGTGAGAGCGAAAACTTTTAGTTTCTTATACAGTTATAGGCCCTTACAAGATATATCCATTGGTTTTACGTCGTTTAATATTCGAATTTGCTTGTGTCCACTTTCCCTTTTGTCGACAGATATTTTTTTTAAACTGATGACGCTTTTATACACCAATATAGTGCCCACAGATTATGTCATCTGTCAACCTTGTGAGTTTTGCAGCAAAACGTGTCCTGAATGCACTTTATGGCCGTTGGAATTTTGTAGAGAAATAAATAAATACAATAAAATAGATAAAAGACGTTACCAATGTCTAAAGACTACAGATACTTTGATTTCACTGGTAAAAAAATGAGTGCTCGCCCATAAACTTTGCAGACATATTTTTGCCATACAAAAAAGTTTGTTATTTTCTCAAACAACAAATAAAAAAAAAAAAAAAAAAAAAAGCATCGGACATAACAAACAACTACATGTATATGTAACAAAACAACAAACACAATGCGGATAACGATAGATTGGAAGTACCTTACATTATCGGAGAAAACGAACTGACCAATTTTCTAACAGAGTTCAAAAACACTGTCATTACTAGAGCTGACAGAACTGAAATAGGCTGATGGCGGTCTGTGACATTTCATGGCTATTAGCGTCATTAGAAGCCTGTCCGTTTGCTTGAGCTAACAAGTGCTATCAAGTCAGGGCATACAATGTATCCTATGTAAACTCTACAGCCCAAATTCTGTCTAGATGAACTGCGCATGCTGTAATCAGAGTGTGCTTGTGCGCAGGCAGGTCTGGACAGCTGCAGTTGGCATGAGATGATTTTACATGGTTTAGCGTTCATATTTAAGCAAGATACACAGCCGCGTTCTTATGGCCAAATAGCCAAATAGTGCTATGTGCATAGATGTTTGTGAAATAAAGACCATGTTTAAATCACGGAACTCTCGTGCTGTTAGAACATCGTTTTAGGCTTGTTCATTCGCATTTCGGGCCGAAACTTGTTTACATAATCTGAGCCGCGACGCGAGAAAACCAGCAATGTGGTTGTACGCCCAGCGGAGACTCAGATCAGCTTGGGCATCCGCCCAGTCCGATCAGGGTCTTCACAGTGCGCTTATTGGGTAGCTTAGGGTCTAAGCTACCTCCATGCGGACAGCGATGACTCTGATCAGACTGGGTGGATGCCCAGGCTGATCTGAGTCTGCGCTGGGCGCACAACCATTTTGTTGGTTTTCTCGTGTCGCGGTTCATCTGGAGTTCTGTTGTACATGTAGCCCTGGAGTAAGCATTCTGCTTTCCGTTTTACATGTACTGTATTAGCGGCAAAGGCCTGTCTGTTTTTCATAGAATGAGTCAAGGATACACTTTGTTCTGTGATCGACTATTTTATGATTTTTCAGGGATTATAGATAAGTTTTTCAATAGAATCATACTATCAAATACAAATAGGCGTAAACACTTCGTGTCCAGTCAGTTTTCCCAGGTGCTGGCAAATGCTAATGCAGGAAAGAATTAAAACATGCAAGCATGAAAATAAGGATATGTATTTACAATAAATTTTCAGACGCAACTGTTTTTTGCCAGTCGACTTGGACAAATTCGGCTATTCATGAGTAGTTTCCATTTTCACCAAACTTTTCGGACAAACGGATTTGTCCGAAAAGTTATGATAAAAACTGTAACTCACTATCTTTGATTATGTATTGACTATCAAAACTCTGAAATAACCACAGTAGTGTTAATCAATTAAATCTTCCTGATTCCTTTTGTAGTTTGGAAATCGCTGATATCTGAAGCAATAGAAGATTAAACGGCTTAAAGGAATTAGTAAGCTACAGAAGTAGTAAAATAAGAGATACGTATGATAATTGCTAAAGATTTCGACTTCATTCTAAAGTTGATCGAACTTTAACCCATTCCATTCGGGATACCCTTTTAGGGGTAACTGGGTAAACAGTTTGGATCCAGATCAGGCCCCCAAAACGTTGGGCCTGATCTGAGATCCAAAATGTTTGCTTCGTAGACATCATTTCTACATGAGTCAGTTAGACTATTCTTGATTTTTGATGCAGACGACAATTTAAGCAGATGAGAAAAATGCCCAGAATGCAATGGGTTAAATACATGTATACATGTAATACTTGTGCCAATATCAAAACGCTTTTAAGATTTAAGTCTAGAACTTGCTACAGAATGTCAACATTCAAAATGTTGGTCTCACTATTATAACTATTAGAGTCCAAAAGCTAAATAGCGAGCACTCGCTTTGCAGGCGCAAATTCAAAGCTCCGTATGAGCTTTGAAAGAGCGGGAGCTCTATGGTAGAGGTTTGGTAAGGCATATTTTAACTTTGAAAATACATTACTTTCAATTGGATTTCTTTCGTAACGACACCAAAACGGATGTTACATGTATGAAAACGAGCGTAGAAATCAACAGAACCATACAAAATAGCGGCCGTACAGTCTTTCTGTCGCTACGTAACGTAGTGACGTCAAACGTTCGGTTAGAGAAAAACAAAATGGCGTCAACGTTTCCCGATTCTGCATGGTCAGGTACATCAGATTTCTAGCCCTTAATTTTCCCATCTTTGCGATTGATATCTCAAGAATGCCGATTTAACTGATATATAGACAATGTTTTACTAGGGAAAACAGTTAATGGGAGAAGTCCAATAACTTTCAGCCCCCCCCCTCCCTCCTCCCCCCCCCCCCCCCCCCCCCCGAAAAAAAAAAAGAGAAAAAAGGTGAATTTTACTTTTCTTGCTTGTTGTCATCTTTGAAATTTTCAAATTAGCACTGTTAGCAAGCACCTGCTGCATGTTGCTTTGCAACTGTTAAAAGCTAAATGATTTAAGGTATCAATAAGGCAGAATCATTGACGAATATCATTGTGATAAAACAAAGAGTTTGTCTTGCTCAGTGCGTCCTTGCAATAATTTTAATAATCATAAAATCTCTCTAAATTCGAAACTGACCTTGTTTAAACAATGTCAGGATACCGGAAGTGTATATATCCGGCTTATCCAGTATGACATCTTTATTTTCATGTCAAAGACAGTCCTAATTCCCAAAGAATTGGTCAGCCATCAAATTAATTGTCATATTTTCAAGTTGTTTGCTAATAGAAACAGCAGGATAACCGTATTTTAAGTGCTATCATAACTTTAGTTTAGACACGATGTTGGAATGTTGGAATGTCCTTCACTCAAGTAGCAGAAGAGTAAGCGCGAGCTAGTGGGGTTCGATAAGGCGCTTCACTTACAACCACGTTATTTGCTATAAATACAGTTATACCTTGCACGAGTTAGGGGCGGTAGATAAGGTGAAGCTCTACCACCGACCTTATTTGATGTTAATATAACGATACTAAGTATCGGTGTGAACGATTGGGGTTTTATCAATTTTATCACGGATTTTAAGAGACAAACAAACGGATCATGGTGATTTAATTGAAGTAGTTTTACAGGATTATTCTTGTATTGTTTCAAGCTGGGGAAAGGGGAGGGATGGGAAAAGATGAGAATTGGCTGAGATAAAGGTATAAATTTTCAGGGAATTGGTAAAGATCTTTTCTTTTCTTATATACCACCAGAGTGTCAACAAAGCATGATTTCTTTGCATGATCAAGAAGCAATTTTCAATAGTTGGACTCATTTCAAAATGATGATTGAATTTCATTAATTTTAGGACAGTAGATCAAACAAAGATTTTTGTTTTAAAAAGATAAATTGCCAAAATGCTGTACAAAGCTTTCACTGACTATAAAGATGAAACGAGTCTTTTGTGTTCTTTTTTAGAGTCGACGACAAGGGAACATTACTACTTCTATGAAGGTAAGAAATGTTTTATTTTCTTAAGAATTCTTACCATATGGCATCGGCACCATTTCTTTGGTAATTTTAAGTTAAAAGGTTCCATTCCGGGCGAAGCAACTTTTACATTTTTTTTATTACATTCAAACACAGGGTACAACTACAACACATTATATGAGCCGCGACACGAGAAAACCAACAATGTGGTTGTACGCCCTGCACAGACTCAGATCAGTCTGAGCATCCGCCTAGTCTGGTCAGGCTCTTTGTTAAGTGCTTAAAGGGTAGCTAAGGGCCTCAGCTACCTCCATGCGGACAGCGAAGACTCTGATCAGACTGGGCGGATGCCCAGGCTGATCTGAATCTGCGCTGGGCGCACAACCACATTGTTGGTTTTGTCGTGTCGCGGCTCATATCTTTTTTCATACTAAACACATATTTGAGCAACTTTTACATTTTCATTTTCGGTTCTCTTCTTAAAAGCAAGCATTTAAGAGTTGGGTTCATATGTTTTAAAGGCTACGTCGCCCTAAGAAGTAAACAGGAAATAAAAAGGTTCCTCTATGTAAAATGTGCTGAATTGCATGAAATATTTACGTACCCATACATAATGGGTGTCATTACAGCAAATGCAAACATCCGTCGGCAACAAAGCTATTCAGTCATGGGGCGTAATCGACTGAACGTTTCGTGCTTCAAGATTCTTTGAAGCACGAAACGTCCAGTTTCTATAGAAGAGATGCTTCACGCTAAGTATTGTGAACGCAAAACATCCAGGCCCCGAGGTTATAAAACTTTTTTCATGCTCAACTCAGCTGAGCATGAAATTTTACCTGCTTATAAATAGCAAATCACTTATGAGTGCAATTGTTTTCATGCTTAGTTTAGCTGAGTATAAAATTTTCTCTGCTTGTGAATATGAAAATGCCAACATTAGTTGGCATTTTCATGTTGGCGTTTTCATATTTATCTGCAGAGAAAACTTCATGCTTAGCAGAGTTGAGCACGAACAAATTTTATAACCTCGGGGCCAGTGCTTCGCCGTGAAGCACGGAACGTCCAGTTTAATACGCCCATGGTCTTCAGTCGGATGTGGTATTTATGTGGTAACATGAACTTTGAATATCCAGAACATTTTTTTTTTAACTAAATGATATTAGTGTTTTACATGTACATACGAGTATATTCTTCATAATTTATTTTATTATCTTCAGATGGCGGTGATTCTCTGGGGCTTCAGACAGTCGGTCCTTCTGCCATACAAGGCATCTCCTCACCACCCTCCCCAACCCAGGGGCTCAGTCAGTATTGCGCCATATGCAGAGATAGGGCTACAGGCAAACATTACGGAGCAGCTAGCTGTGATGGGTGTAAAGGGTTCTTCAGGAGAAGTGTGAGGAAAAACCACGTGTACTCGTGTAGATTTCAACGAAACTGCACCGTAGATAAAGACAAACGAAACCAATGTAGATATTGTCGATTAAAGAAATGTTTCAGAGCTGGAATGAAGAAAGAAGGTGAGTTCATTTTTTCTTTCTTTCTTCAATGCTGAAATAGCGTTCAGCGCATCTGCGAAAGCCAGACTAAAACTAGAAACTCATGCACAGAAGTTAGAAAAATTAGTGCAAATAAGAGTATATAGGAAAATAAGTACCAGCAGCCTTAGGCCGATTCATAAAGACATAATTTTATTCATTTATGTTGTTATTTTCAAGTGAAATACAGATTAAACAGTCCATACAGCAACGACAGTGCTTCCAAACAGAAAAAATATTTCACGGATTGTAGCAGCAATGTTCCGTCTTGAGTTTACTCTACCGGGTTTAACAGGTCTCCGAAGCTGCTGAGTAGTTACATGTAAAACGGAAGCAATTTAGTTGCAAGCAGGTTGTAAATTGAACGAAAGAAACCATTTAAGGTGGTGATAATCATTGATTTGGGACAAAGACAAAAATCTACATAAAAAACTCAAAATAACACTGATCTTTCCAAAACTTAGCAGATGTCTTCTTTATGTTGTTTCTCATAATTTAGAATCCAAAAATGCAGCATTTGTTAATGTTAAAAAGTGTTTTTATAAGAGAAGATCAAAAGGTAATTTTCAGCGAATAAATCTGAAAAAATAATATCATTATTGAAAATACACTTAGTGCTTAGAGTACCTTGTTGCATAATGGAGAGCGTCATAGCAATTATTTTTTCAAACTCTTTCACACATTATCAGGCTGAGCAGATGAAAAAAGATGCAGTCTGTGTCCAAATTTTTTTGTCAAAACACACAGGTGAGATAGGTGATACTATTTTAACAAGGTTGAACAATTTCATCTACACACCACTGATCATGTCAGTAATGTATTATTTATATTGTAGGTGTTAACATAGGTATGCTTGCCTACCCTATATTTAATAAATGCGTCCAGTGTACATTACTTTGTACATGGTTGAACATTTGAGAAAAAAACTACTGTTTTCATCTGGTCTACATTACAATTTGAGAAAGAGTTGGGGTAAATAATTGCTAGGACGCTTTTCATTATGCAATAATGCACCTTCAGCACTACGTAAATTTTCAATAACGATATTATTTTTTCAGATTTATTCGCAGAAAATTACCCTTTGATCTTTCCTTATAAAAACACTTTATTAAGCAGCATGTACGTCTATTTTGTATTCTAAACTGTAAAGAACAACAAAAATAAGAAGTCTGCTAACTTTCAGGGAGATACGTTACTTTTTTATGGTTTTATGCAGATTTTTACATTTACCATAAATCAACACCTTAAGACTCGGTAAAATTTAACTGAAACAGTTTGTGCGCATGCCTTTAACCAATCAAAATATGGCGTGTGATTTATTTCAGCTGCGCAAATTTGCTCATTGTTCTGCTTATTGTTTTGTATTTGAGAGTCAAGAGTCTGGTAAACCATTTCAGAGTGTCCATTTTAATCTTTTCAGCTGTTCAAAATGAAAGAGACAGAATAAGTGTTCGTCGCACAAGTTATGAAGATTTAGGTCATAATGGCGCTCTTTCCGTTAGTACGTTACTCAATGCTGAAATACTCTCAAGACAGGTAACCTATTCTGCTTAGGGGAGAGTCGGGTAACTTCGGACAGGCGGGTAAATTCGGACATACCATGGCAAACAGTGAAAATCCAGATGAGACGGCTCATAATGAACCGTCTCATCAGGATTTTCACTGTTTGCCCGTTTAATTTTGTTTTAATTCCAAAGAACTGACATACAAAGGAAACAATGTCAGTGTCCGAATTTCCCCCCATGTCCTAAGTTATCCGACTCTCCCCTAAACAACTGCAGTCAGTTCAAAAAGATTACTTGGGTCAAGTCAGGTAAATTCGGACAGTAACATTGTTTCCTTTATATGTCAGTTGTTTGGAATAAAACAGAAATACAAAACAGAGTGAAAATCCTGATGAGACGGCTCATCATGAGCCGTCTCATCTGGATTTTCACTGTTTGCAATGGTATGTCCGAATTTACACGCTGTCCAGCGTTACCCGACTCGACCCTAGTATTTTTCATTCTCCTTCACCTTTCCTAAAATCGTCTTGTATTTAATTTCTCATCCGCCCAGTCTGATCAGAGTCTTCGCTGTCTGCTTGGATGTAGCTTAGACCCTTAGCTACACTTTAACCGCTTAGTGAAGGGTCTGATCATACTAGGTGGATGTCCAGGCTGATCTGAGTCTGTGCTGGGCGCACAGCCACTTTGTTGGTTTTGTCATGTCGCGGCTCATATGTGGGATGTGGAATCTTTGATTTATTGACCCTTTAATATCTAACATTTTACGTTACATAATTACTATTATTTCTATTATTGCCAATATGGGAACTTTAATGATGTAAATTTTGAAATAAAGTGTCTAATTTCAAGTATCAGTGGAAATGTTGTAACATAAAACGCCACGCCTTGTAACATGAAGACGCCTTCTAACGCAAATATTGGCAATTAATAGCAATTTGTTATACGTTTATTTACAGATCACATCTCCCACCGGAGTGTCCTGCCATGATCTCTCGCAGAAAAGAATCGCCAGTACAGATGATGTATGTGATTCCATGAAACAACAGCTCTTGATTCTAGTCGAGTGGGCCAAATATATCCCCTGCTTCTGCGAACTACCACTTGATGACCAGGTATAGTTGGTTACAGTATTATTTCTGATGCAAAAATGTTGGCGTTGCGTGAAAAGGGGCCTTCTCTATATTCAACCAATATTGAATCAACATTTAATCAACGTTGATTCAATGCTGATTCGGTGTTTTGTTACTGCTGTGTTATGGCCTGCGCGTAGATAAGCCTACGTGTAGGTAAGCCTGTGCAGCCATGCAGTCTCTTTTAGCGTACACGATCTGTGAATCTTCAGGAGTCTTATAAGCGAAAAGTTAACACTTAAGTCAGTTTACGCAGATGTGCAGGCTAATCAAAGTATTTACGTTTTAGACTTAAGGTCCGTTTTCATGCGGCGCCTATCAAGTACATCTGAAGCTATCCCGCACAATGCACAGCCCATAAAGGTATCAAAGGAAGTTCAATGTGTTCAATACAGCGTGGCAGCAATATATCTAGTGTTACATTATGTGGGGATATATTGCCCTTGTACAAATATAGGCATATGAATGAGAGAAGTTTACAAATTGTTTCGAAATACAAAATAAGATTCATCTAAATAATAATAATAATAAAATAATAACAATAATAAATACATGTCACAAACTCACCCGTCTACGTAAAATAATAATTAACGAAATACTTGGCAGCTGGAGAAAGGTACTAGTACAGTTCGTCTGTCTATGGACTATGTATGGGCATAGGTAATAAGTCTTTAAAATATGTAATATTATGTCACGATTTTCGACATGTTTTAGTGATGGAACAAATGTTAAAGAAAATAGTAACTTCTCTCTTCTCATGGTGATATAAGTATAGACTATGTTTAGAATACCACGAGTGACTCTCTCTCTCTCTCTCTCTCTCTCTCTCTCTCTCTCTCTCCAATAGTGTTATTGTACTATCCTATATATTCATTCTGTAATTGAGAGTTATTTTTTTTGTTTTTTGTTTTCCACCTAATTTAAAAATGCTACTGATATATGTATTGATATATTGTAATGTTCTTGAATGATGTCAGAATAAAATTATAAAAAAAAGGTATCAAAGGAAGAAGTGAGAAGAATAACCGACATTACGGAAAAAAAAACTTTTACTGTAAAAGACCCACACGGTTTAAAAACAGCGGAACTGCATGCCTCGTCGGTAATGAAGACCACCGGCGTTGCTAGTAATCTCTCGTGTAAACTCAGTTAAGACTGATGAGTCAGGCGTTTGTCAAAATGACAAAAATAATACTTTCTAGAAGTTATTTCCTCCTCATGTTTCTGGGATAGATGCTTTCCTAATTAGCACACTGGGACGTAGATTTTATAAATAAAGCGCTTACACTTTTTGGTTGGTTGCTTTGGGTTTAACGGCTCTTTGAGACAGTATTTCAGTCTATATCGAGCCGTCTCACAGAGAACTGAAGAAAAGGAAAAGAAAAACGACAGGAGAGGGCAAAAACGCCCAAACAACCCTCACCCGCACCTACTGCAAGCGCAGTAGGCCCTTGCCCTACTATTATCCAAATCAGTAGGGCATTCCAGCCCTAAAAGCTACCAAGCCCCTTCGCCCAACCCAACCACCCCATCTTTATAGAGCGCTTAGAGAAAACTTTTCTTAGAGCATGTGCAACCATCTGAGGTAACGTTCATATTGCATATCAGCACACTCAAATGAGCCGCGACACGACCAAAGCAACAAAGTTGCATGTGCGCGCTGCGAAGACTCAGATCAGCCTGGACAGCCGCTCAGTCTTATCAGAGTCTTTGCTGTTGGCATGGAGTTAGCTGAATTAAATCCTTAGCTACCCTCTTAACGCACAGCGAAGACTCTGATCAGACTGGGCAAATGCCCAGGCTGATCTGAGTCTTCAACGGGCGCAGGTTTTTTGTTAGTTTTGTCGTATCGCTTCTCAAATATTGTTGAGACTGATCAGAATGTGCTGAATTCATACTATTCGATAAAACGCCAGAAGGCACCTACTAGGCACATTTTTCTTGCACACAGTTATCTCCTAAGGAGGAGAAACACATAGAATATTTTGTCAAACTGAAGAGAATATGACCAATCTGTTCATCAGTTCCAATTTGTCATAGATTTTGATTTACGCTTGATACAAATTCAGGACGGTTCTAATTAGGGGTTACAAGATATGTTTTTTTTGTGAGAAATAACGAAAATTATCAGTGAGTTATCCTAAAAAAAGCTTTTATTTTGATGGTCGACGTGATTTTACGTCCTTTTCAATAGTGTTTCAGTCAGATCAGGACGATTGGAGGATGATAATGAAAGGCTGTGTGCAATGGGATTCCGTTTACGATTGAATTTTTTTTGCATCCATCAGGATTCGAACCTGTGAACGCTAGATCAGCAGGCCAACGCTTAACTTGCGGTTAAGCGTTGGCCTGCTGATCTAGCGGTCCCGGGTTAAAATAACCTACTGAGCTACATGTACCGAGGCTCCACTTTATTTTGAGGTCTGTATTCTATTTTACTAGGTTGCCTTACTCCGAGCACATGCTGGTGAACATTTGATATTAGGCGTAGCACGAAGGTCCATTTCACACAAAGATATACTACTGCTGGGAAATGACGGTATTATTCCAAGAAATACATCCGATGCAGAAATTGGACGAGTGGCGGTCAGGATCTTAGACGAGCTTGTCAAACCGCTGAGAGAAGTCCAGATCGATGACTCCGAGTTTGCTTGCCTGAAAGCTATTGTTTTCTTTGATCAAGGTAAATATCCGCATTCTAATGCGCTTTTTCATATTTTCATTTTGGAAAGCTCTTTACTCTGCACCCAAAGCAAGCACTTTCGGCGGCGTTAAACGCTACTCAGAGAAAATTGATGTTTTCCTAAAGATGTCGGGTTGCGACCCTTTTTGACGTTATCCGATCGGTCGTCGCATTATATTTGTAAGTGCAATAGGACGTTGATTTAATTTGTGCCCTTTTGACATAATGCCTTACATACACTTTTAAAGCGTAATATAAAGACAGTTTTTTACTGTTATAATTTCTGACATAAGCATAGTATAAGTGAATGCATTTGAAACAGGAAGTTGGCAGTAACCACGTCGCGAAAATATACCTTTAAGCAACTGCGAACACGTACAGTATATCCCACCAAAAAAAAAAACAAAAAAAACACAAAAAAAAAAACACACACACACACACACAAAAAAACCCAAACAAAAACCAAAATAAAAAACAAACAAACAAAAAAACGCATTAGTGCTGGCGCGCCTGTGCACATGTGTAGTTTGTCCTAATCAATGTTCACTATAATACAGACTCTCTCACCACGAATCTCATAGAATGGATGCCACAAACAGCGTTAACGTTCTAATGGAAGAATATTTGCCAGAACAATTTTCGTGATTGTTTTGTTTGCATACTGCATCACGTTTTGACTTCAAAATAGCACTATGTTTAAAACAAAACTATTTCGATTTATTTCAAAGCATTTGTCTCAAATGCTTTGACATAAATTGAAATTGTTTCAAATTGCTATTAGTTCTGGAGCATTTTAGTTTAAATAGTAATCAATATTTGAGCCGCAACACGAGAAAACCAACAATGTGGTTATGCGCCCAGCGCAGACTCAGATCAGCCTGGGCATCCGCCCAGTCTGATCAGAGTCTTCGCTGTCCGCATGAAGGTAGCTTAGACCCTTAGCTTCACTTTAAGCGCTGAGCGAAGACTCTGATCAGTTTGGGCAGATGCCCAGGCTGATCTGAGTCTGCGCGGGGCGCACAACCACATTGTTGGTTTTCTCGTGTCGCGGCTCATTTAGATATAATATGTGCAGATTGTATGCAGACAGGCAATAAATTACAAATTTACTCTTCTGCAGATGCCAAGGGTTTGAACGACTCTGCGAAGATAAAATCCTTTCGCTATCAAGTACAAGTGAACTTAGAGGACTACATCAATGACAGACAATACGATTCCAGAGGGCGCTTTGGCGAAATGCTCCTCCTACTTCCGGCACTTCAGAGTATCACGTGGCAGATGATTGAACAGATACAATTTGCAAAGCTGTTTGGAACGGCAAAGATTGATAACCTTTTGCAAGAAATGCTTCTTGGAGGTAATAAAATCTCACTCATTCAAATCACATTCACAACATTTGACATTTGCATGCATTGTCACAGTTAACTTTGAAGACGTTGAAAACCCTCACTTTAGGACATTATGAACAAGAATTATGCTTTACGCACAAGAGAATTCTGTAACAGCCTGTCTGCTTGTGAATAAATGCATTTTCGAATGAGTTTTAAGTCCTAGTAAAACAGACTGATTAGCATTCTAAGGAAAATATTTTATTTTTTAATGGATAACTGATGGAGTTTAATGAAAAGGGACTCTTAGACTTGCGAGCAGGAAAGCCTCAGGTCAGTCTGCCCATCCACAGTCTGATCAACGTCTTTCAATTTTTGCATACTATTTGCAAATATAGGACACTCTAAAACGAAACGGGAATGTCAATAAATTGCGCAAATGCACAATCTGATATGAGTATTCACCGTACTGTCTGGCTTAATATTCGAACTGACATAATGAAACACGCATGTTGAATGATAACAAAAATAGTCATTAAAAGAAAAATGAAAATAATGATTATAAAAAAGAAGCATAGCTTTAATTTGTAAAGGCAGTTTTTCAAGCCACCTCGTTTATATTTAGACATCTTAATTTTTTTTAAATATCAATTACAATTTTTATTCTTATAATAATTCTCTGTTTGGCAGCGAAAAAAATGTTTTATTTGTCAGTGTAGAAGAACAAGTTTTAACATCATGTTAAGTAAGTTAGTTCTGAACAATCGGGTCTTTATAAATAGACACATTTTTATGACAAGTATCAGAGCTCTGTTCAGAATTTGCAGTACATGGTATTACAATTCTAATGAGCAGAAAATCCACAAATATCTGATTTACTTTCTGCTTCACAGGTGCCAACACAGAAACAACACAACTTGCCAACAGCTCCTCGGCGACTATCTCGGGCGTGTCCCCGTCTTCCATGATAATGAGCACCATTAACTATAGTGATCTTCCAGGCTCACCAGAGGAAGATCTCATGGCAGGAAATAGCCTTGAAAACAGTATTATGGGACTGAGTTCAGAAACGCAAAGCCCACCCCTTGCATGTCCGATGACGTCAATCCCGTATACTCTTACCCAGCTCCCCCTTGGCAACTCTCCGCAACCAACCGTGTCCCCTGTCGACCCCAACCTAAACAATAGTTCAATGGGAAGTCCTTGTTTGAATAGTCAGATGGTTACCAGCAACAGTTCACATTCGAACAGGTCCTCGCCGATGACGTCACCAATGACAACTGTTGTACAGATCACGGAACCATTCAATATGGCGCAGTTTCCTCAACGCCTGAAGCAAGAAGTTATATAATTTAGATGAAGTTGGCATTATGTGAGCGTAAATTGAGCCGCGACGCGAGAAAACCAGCAAAGTGGTTCTCCACCCAGCGCAGACTTAGATCAGCCTGGTCAGCCGCCAAATCTTTTAAGTCTCTCCGCTAAGCGCTTAAAGGGTAGCTAAGGGTCTAAGCTACCTCCATGCGGACAGCAGAGACTCTGATCAGACTGGGCGAATGCCCAGGCTGATCTGAGTCTGCGCTGGGCGCACAACCACTTTGTTTGTTTTCTCGTGTCGCGGCTCAATTATTGTTTGAGCTAGTAAATAATAGCAGAGCGAGACTCATGAAAGACTAAAATAGGATCGTGGAATAATTAATTTAATTTCTATTATTTTGCTTTGTAAACGTATTTCACTTGAACCACAACGTCTAGTGGGTTCTAATGATATATATAAGTGTAACTGTTGTAGAGAGAAATTAAAAAGAGAACTGAAAGTGTTATTCCCTATAGTTTTGTAGGTCAGAAGCTAAACAATTCTCCAAAAGAGAAAACTATTGCATTAAATGTGACTAATGTGTAAATAAGAAGAAATATTGGCCAGACAGCTTGCCATTGTTATTGGCATTAAGATAAGGGAGAGTCGGGTAACTTCGGACAGTGACATTGTTTCCTTTATATGTCAGTTGTTTGGAACTAAAACATAAATATCTGGCCAAACAGTGGAAATCCTGATTAGACGGCTCATTATGAGCCGTTTCATCTGGATTTTCACTGTTTGCAATAGTATGTCCGAATTTACCCCCATGTCCGAAGTTACCCGACTCTCCCCTAGTGTAAATCATATGCTCAAAACTGAAAAGACTTTGAAGAATTGTGAGTTGACAAAGTTTTATTTAAGATGTATTGGTACACCTCTAATCGATATATAAGGTCAAGTCAGGTAAATTCGGACAGCAGGTATATTAGGACAGTGACATTGTTTCTTTTATATGTCGGTTGTTTGAAATCAAAAAAAATAACTGGGCAATCTGTGAAAACCCTGATGATACTGAGCCGTCTCGTCTAGATTTTCACTGTTTGCAATGATATATTCGAATTTTCCCTCTGTCCGAAGTTACCAGACTCGACCCTAGCTTTCAACTATTTGAAATGTTGCATTCCTCGAATATGTTTTCATTTTTGTTTTTGCCTGTAAATACTGCATTTATATGTGTGTCAGTGCCTTCAAGCACTCTAAACTTTGATCTCATAGTTGTTAGATTGAGTTCATGTGCAGATAAGTTGCGTTGCTTTCGTTTTGTACATATACCTATTCAAAGGGTAGAATATGGGCAAGCAAACAATTTTGGAGCAAATTATTTTTCTTTTAGGTGTTTAGACTCATATTCAGGGGGGACCATCTCTGTGCGTCATTTATATTTTCCTGTCCTTCCGAATTGGGGTCTTTTCTTAAACGAAAGCATTGTAGTTAGATATTCACGAATAAGAACCGACGGAGCCCTTTGGTTTCACTCATCTGCGAACGGCAGAACGAGAACATATAGCGAGAGTGTAATACAAATATTGAGGTTTCCATTTACATCCCTAGGCTCAAGGTGAAGATCTTTGCGAGTTCGAATCCAAATCTGGCACCCTTTTTCACGTTATTGTTTTCAGAAAAAAATCGTTTGTAGAATATTATCATTTATTTATTTTCGATTAGAAAAGTATTTTTACATAGATATTTTCATATTCCATACAGATTATAGAAATACATCATCAATATCGTTTTTGAAGTGGGGTGTTGTAAATAAAAAATACCCTGTCTACATGGATTTCTGTAAACATTTTTATACAGCTTTTTATATTGATCAGTTAGGGCGTTATATGTAAATCCATCACAGATATAATATACACCTCGCCAAAAGTTTAGCATATTTTTTAAAATAGATGTACCAAGATATTCTTTAGTTCCGCTTTTCAGTATTAAGATAAATGCATTTTTCTTCAACACCAATGCTTAAACGTTGCAAAAACACAAAATTTAAACTGATTAAGCAAGCACTGCTTAAAGACAGCACATAAATGAATGCCCCCGAAATCCACGTTTTCGAGAGAAAATAATGCTTCGTTTTGATGGTTGTAAAAGCAGTTATTTCGCATACGCCAAAAACAGTTAAAGCATTACCAAACGTTAAATTGGAATAAAAAGAAGTCACTCACAGCGCATTACAAAACTATTTTTTTTCTTCTATCCAAAAAGTGTTTTTTTGACATGTACGTCCGCGCTCGCCTTATGCAGCTGTTTCTTAAATTCAAGTCAATCTTGCTAATTCCACGAAGATGAAGTGTTGGTGTTGATGATAGGATACAATAACTTCCACAGAAAGTCTGAATTAAATTGTTATAATCTCTAATGATCTTCTTATATTTGCTTTCACATTATTTTGGCGAGGAGTATATATAACATGTCAACATTAGCAACCGCTTTTTTACGACGATTACAACCTATTATGCCATAATTTGTGAAGCTAAGTATTATGTTAGAAAGTGAGTATGTTTGCATGAATGGCTTTGCTTAGAGAGTTACATATGTAGCAGCGATATTACTTACAAACAGCGTGCTGAAGTAATGCATGTCCACATTAACATATGAATGAACAAAAATATCTATGTTTTAGAAGAAAATATTAAAATACTATTTTATCTTAAAATTGTTATGTATGTCGTCAAAACCAAAGATTAAAGAACAAAAATCTGACGTGATGACTTATCATATATTATTTGAGGCGCGACACGACAAAACCAACAATGTGGTTGTGCGCCCAGCGCAGACTCAGATCAGCCTGGGCATCCGCCCAGTCTGATCAGAGTCTTTGCTGTCCGCATGGAGGTAGCTTAGATCCTTAGCTACCCTTTTATATGTTAACGAAGAGTCTGATCAAACTGGGCAGATGCCCAGGCTGATCTGAGTATGCGCTGGGCTCACAACCACATTGTTGGTTTTGTCGTATCGCGGCTCAAAATTTTACCCGAATAATCATACACGTGTGCGTGCATCACAACGAGCGATCACATCATATTTGCTTCTTGTGGGTGAGCAGTGACAAGTGGTTTGGCGAAAGAGTACAAAAGTCCTAGACTAGTCCCGAATGTCAACAGAAAAAATCAGAAATAGCCGTATGATTTTCATCTTATATATTGCATTGAATTAGATGAGTTTTGTAGAAATAAAGCGACTGTGTATGACCATCTGCAAACGTACGAGTCTGCACCCTCTGCATAGTCAAAACTTACAAATTCACAAAGCATGTTCATGGTTATATGGCCATGAATGCAAAATTGGTTTTTGTTTCCTTTTACATCGACTTTCCCTTTGATGTTGGGGATAGGGTTTGGGATCTGATTCAGTCAGTTTCTGAAGTGTTGTTACTCTTTAAATTTCCCTATAAGGTGATTAGGTACACGTGCATCTTGTTCCTCCTTTTTTGCAAAGGGAGACAACTTTTGTGACTTCCTGTTTGTTCTCATGGAGGGGAAAGTCTATCCAAAATGGGGTGTACTCTTAAAAATGAAATGAGCCGCGACACGACAAAACCAACAATGTGGTTGTGCGCCCAGCGCAGACTCAGATCAGCCTGGGCATCCGCTCAGTATGATCAGCCTGCAAAGGGTAGCTAAGGGTCCAAGCTACCTTCATGCGGACAGCGAAGACTCTGATCAGACTGGACGGATGCCCAGGCTGATCTGAGTCTGCGCTGGGCGCACAACCACATTGTTGGTTTTCTCGTGTCGCGGCTCAAATTCTTGTCTTTAAGTGTTAACCTCCATTAAGAGGGGATGCAAAGATGAAAATGACAGTTGCTTCCCCTGAAAGTATACCCATTTGCTTTAAGTTTGCTTTTCTTTCTTTTTCAATCACACAATGATGAGAGGAACCTCAAACTAAATGAAGATACTCCTTAAATCTTTTACAGAGGGTTTTGCATGACCACCGGCGTCTGTTTGGTCCACATGGTGGTTTCCTTTTACTTCGCTCCGGATTGCTTCACACTGGTCTGGCATTCACCACAGGCAACGAAGGCAACGTACTATAAAACTAGATTTTTTTTGGCATAACTCTTAGATTAATTTCAAACTATTATTCTTACGGACCCGGCAGTTTGTTATACCTCTAAGTCAGACCAGATTTTTGAGGAAATTCCGTCTAGTATATATGCAGTGCTTGAATAAGTTTCTTTACCGATTCATTGCATAGACGTTGTAGTCAAACACTTGTTTTCAAGCATTTTTAGAATATGCATATGAAATCAGTAAAACTTTTGATTCTATTTCAAGAGCCGGGGATCGAATGGTCCGTGAGTCTATACTTTTGAAACAAACTTATCCTGATGAGCGGAACAAGCAAGATTCATGTACGTTGTCTTCGTTACCTGTGTTGAATGCCAGACCAGTGTGTTGCTTGCAGTCCTCAACTTTGTTTTCATGATAAAAACGGAATTAAATTACCTGAGAATAATTATTTGTTCAAGGAAATCTGAAGTTTCTGTTTAAAAAGTTCAGTATGTAATGTCATTGAAAACTGGCAGAGCATAGCATACAATGTTTGCCATGTTCCTATTTCAATGACATCATAGATATTTTACCATAGCAACTATGGAATTAACAGTTGTTGTGCTTGGTACCTTGGCAGAATAGCGCCTCGATGACGTCACTTTGACATCAGCATGGACTCATAGTTGCTATGGTAACAGGTATATGACGTCATTGGTATCAGAACACGGCAAACAATGTTTGCCATGCTCCATCAAGTTTTCAATGGCGTAACGAACTGAAATTCTTTCAACAGAAACTTCAGATTTTCTCAAACAAATAATTATTATCCAAGTCATTTAATAACGTGTTGATAGTGTTTCATAATTTCGTATGTTTTACAATAATGTACGCAGACCAAATCCATACTCGATTCAAGTAAATACCTAAATACAAGAGCAGCAAAAAGCATTTCTAGGGTTGATGTATTAACTCTACTAAAGACATAATGGATCGAAGCTGAATAAAATAACGAAAATACATTAAGACCAAAGTCAACCCGGCAACTTAATCGTTTAATGATTTTTCTTACATTTTCTTTCACCACTTGGCGCAAAAGAAGCTTTTAAAAGCTGACACCAAAACAATTAAACGAGTTTTATCTTAGTTGTTTGCCGATAGAGCTTTTTGTTGTTCAAACAGATGTCTGTTCAAGATGATGACTAGGCATGATTAACTGTTGCTATCCCAAGGACACGAAAAGGTCAGACAATTTCGGCGAAAAACAGAAGAACCCCTGAAATAGCTCAGTGCCCCGATAGCTCAGTGGTAGAGCGTCCGCTTCGGGACCGGGAGGTCGTGGGTTCGAATCCCGGCCGCGCCATACCAAAGGCGTTATAAATGGTACTAGGAGCTCCCTTGGCTGACGCTCGCCTATAAAGGGTAGTCCTAGGAAGATAAAGTTAAGTCATCAGGTAAGTATAAATTGTTACTGGATACCTTGTTTGTCGCAATAAAAGCTCTACAGAGCTTATGTTGTCTGTTTCTAATATGCGACGTTAAATAAAGCGTCTTTATCTATATCTTAAAATAGATCAAATATTATAAACATGTAATTCCAGAAGACAGTGAATTTGATACAAAAGTGAATCGAATTACATGATAAAACATATGTGTTTATAAAACTTTCAGTTTTACATGAATGTCACCGTCAAAATTCCCGTGTCTCCAAGATATGAATGAAGCCATTGTTCCATAACCATGGTAACTAGGGGTCTCGTGTTTGACGTGTGTTAAGTCATTTTCTGCGAAAATCGCATTCTTTAACCTGGTAGATGCAACAGTAATGGACCGATTACTGCGTCACAATCAGTATTGGTTTGCAGTTTGGTTTTCTTCTTTCCGTTTTGGTTTAGAGGGCGGGATGTGGGATTTGATTGTATGGTTTCCTGATCATTGCCTATTTTCGTTTTACCTTGTAAGAGCCAATTAGCCATGAGATTGACTTCCGAACTTCTCCGAGTCATCTGGTAGATGACTGAGAGAAAATCGGAAGTCAGTCTCCGGATCCCGGAAAACTGACTGTTGCAAACCAAGTTGCAAACTACATGTACCTGGTATATGACTCGTAGAAAATCGGAAGTCAGCCTCACGGAAACTGGCTATTGCAAACCAATTTGCAAACCACCTGGTAGATACCTAGTTAAAAATCGGAAGTCAGCCTCACGCCACCAGGTCTGCAAGGGCCACTGCAGTTGTAACTTCAAACGCATATCCCAAAACGACGTTTTCTCACGAGAAAAATTCTCAGTTTAATAACGTAATATAGAGTCCAAGAGGCCTTATTAACAGAAAAGGCTCAGATCAGTCCGCACATTCGCCTAGTGTATTACAAACACATAGAATGTGAATTCCGATAACATGGCGATAAAAGCATGTACCACTACTAAATTATACGTTAACTGGATACATATTGTCTGTCATGGGTTTTAAAATTTAAGGTCAAGAATACGTAAATGACCGGCGCAATTAATTACGTGCGTCGCGAAGGACGTTACGTCACGAAATACTTCCTAGTCAGTGTAATTTTCAATACGGCGGCCCCATCGGACATTCAATAATAACGTCAAACATGGGGAAAACGGAGTTGTTGTCATTGTTTATTCAAGCTCTTTGCTGATATTGCAATCTTCTTTTTTCCCTGTAGGTTTGAAGTTAGTTTATATCAACATAAGTGTATTCATACAAAATTAATGAGAGAGAGAGACAGAGAGAGAGAGAGAGTGAGAGAGAGAGAGAGAAACTGACATACATACAGACAGAGTTTCATGTGTGTAACAATTTAAGGCTGGCCGGTTACATGTTCCCTCTCTGCTTTCAGGGCTCACAGGACTTTTCAGACACATATATGAAAGGCGGAGCCCATCTTTCTCCTTTCGCTGCGTTATCCTTTCCTGATTTGAAAAAGCTACCTACTGTATTCACTGCTGGCTTGACAAAGAGACTTGTCCAGTCGCTAGCTGGCCGACTCCGGATTCGAGCCCGCAATCGTCTGCGTCATAACCGAACGTCCACGGCGCCGGTGGGATTGCGCATCCGAAATAATTAATAAACCAAGTAAATTTAGGCCTATGCCAGCTGATTTTAGAGCTTTATGGGATCGGAATGTAATATTTATTATAATGCCGATTTTTGCGATTTTAATACAAATATGATCACATATCCATTCTGGACATCGAAAATTTTGTTTTGATTACAAAATAAGAATGATACAATATTTCTTCCACATGTTGTATGCCGTTGCCAAAGATATAGCGGGCCTCTTACTCACACCGCCCCTACGGCGACTACGCTACAAGAAGTCTTTATCTTTACCTATCCCACCGACGGTGGATTTGGAAGCTGAGCTTGTAACTTACCATCATCTCGATATGACTGAAATACTGTCCAAAGGTCATTTTTATCTGACTACCATGAGCCACACCGACAGAACACGAGTCGTCAGTAGTTATGATACATCCACACAGATCAGCCTGCGCATACGCACAAACTAATAAATCTCTTCGCTGTTCCTGACGGAATCATTGTACCAGAGGACAACAAAGGCTCTAGTCAGGTTGGGCGGGTGCGCACAATGATCTGAGCTTCCGCTGACCGTATATGCCCCAAAAAACCCATTTTATCATGGCACGGCGCATTTTGTGATTTAAGGTAATACAGTTTTTTATGTGCGGCTCAGTCGTGTCCGCTAAAATAACCATATTACTGTTAGAAGTATGCTTGCATTTTTACTAATTTTTATCTAAGAGAGTCTGAAAAATAAATTCTTTCACTTAAGCCTTGTTCACTCCACCAAAGTTTCTTTGTCACAGAATCTTTAACAAAGAAAGTTTGCCAAACATTTTGCGTTAACGCGGAGCAAATTATTTGTTAAAGAAAAATGTGGCATGGAATCTTTGTCAAATAAACTTTGGCAAGGAAATATTTGCTGCTGTGTTCATACGATCGAACATTATTCGTCAAGGTTACCTGGACAAATAAACTTTGCCCGTGTGAACGGCCAACCATGCCACCTTTTCTTTGTTAAATATACTTTGTTCAAAATCAAACCGATTTGATTATGAGCAAAGTTTTCTGAGCTTATCTCCATAGCTAGTTTCTTTGTTTCATATTCTATGGCAAATTCTCTATTCACACGAACAAATTTTGTTTGTCCAAACCTACTTTGTCACAGAAACTTTTCCCGTGTGAACGAAACTTAAGGCATTCATCATGAGAACCCAATTAGTCCTCATCTTTCCGTATTCTCATAACGCTCTTAGCATGTCTTATTACGTCGCCAGTAAACGACTGCAACGTCGCTTATAAATGACGTCGCGGAATCGCGTAAATTTATACATACATGTACCTATGCTTGTTTAGCAAGCGCTACTTGAAAAACGAACTCGGTAGTCAAGGACTTTTCTTAACTTATTTTAATCGACAGATCCTGTGACATAAAATATCAGTTTTTGAAAAAAATCTATGTACCAGTAAACAAGCTGTGTACGTTTAAATTTTAAAATCTGAGTTTTTTCATCGCATTCCCATTGCCGTCAATGGAAACGGCCTCAAAAATTCATGTTTTTCAATCTGATCTAGCGACTAAACGAACTCGGTGACCTATCTTTTTCATGGCACAGTTCGATGTAACACATGAAAATGTACCCCTGTGCAAAATTTAAAAAAATTCTATGTATGTGCCATTTACGTATTCTTGACCTTAATTGACGTTTCATTATTTCCCGATTATTTTCTCTGAAAAACTTAAAATTACAAGCTGCATTTCATTCCTTCAACAATGTCTGCTAACATTTTTATGCACTTTTGCTTTACAACAAAGACCTTGCATATGATTTAAGCCAGACACTATTTTTTTTAAAACAATCCAAAGATTTAATAATTAGTATGCCTGTTCTCA
Organism: Ctena decussata; assembly: GCA_963989385.1. Classification (NCBI taxonomy): domain Eukaryota; kingdom Metazoa; phylum Mollusca; class Bivalvia; order Lucinida; family Lucinidae; genus Ctena; species Ctena decussata. The sequence continues at coordinate 74,976,882 of OZ022503.1, read as the reverse complement.
ATTCAAAGTCGGGTAATGATGTTGTTGTGTCTCCGAGCAGTCCTTGAAAATCAGAAATAGTCATTTTTCATGTGGTCCTATGAGCACTTCCATAGAAAATTGTATGCGAGTCAAGGGCGTTGTTTAAGGAGGCCACAGTCTTTTTGTGGGAAACCATAACATGCCCATTTCCTCTGTGTGTCTTGCATACCCGTGAACATTTTTGCCGGTTTCATAAGGCATCCGAAGTTCAGCGACACTTCTACATGTATATCCGAAGCTCAGCGATACTGCTATCACCGTCCGTCACTCTGATATAACTTTTCCAGACAAGGGTTCACTGGGTGCGGATTTCTTGGTCTGTTGGACTGAAGGAATTCAGTAGTATTATAATACGAGCCGCGACACGAGAAAACCAACAAAGCGGCATGTGCGACCTGTGAAAACTCAGATCAGCATTTTCATCTGCCCTGTCTGTTCAAAGTCTTAGCTTTCGACTTAAAGGGTAGTTAAGGGTCTAAGTTAGCTCAATGCGGACAGCGAAGACTCTGATCAGACCGGACGGATGCCACCTATGGCTTCGCTGGGCACATATGCCATTTTACTGGTTTTGTCGTGTCGCGGCTCATATATAAGACTCATATTTGACTGGTGCTACTGAAGAAACTTTAATTTATTGACAAACACCGTTTTTGATGTAGGCTTATGATGCAAGAAGTACAAAATTATTTGAATTCCAGAGCAGACATATGAATCAATGATATATCAGTTTTTCTTACGACTAAACTACCTATGGCTCAGTCACATCTGCTTTGCGACCAGGTTGCGGCCTATGTGCGACAGGGAGAGCAGGTTGATCGCAGGTAAACTCAGATAAATCGTGCCACCCTACTATCTTAGCGGTGGTAGGCAGTCGCACGATCAAAACAAGTGTTGGGGAAGTTTTCGAGTACGTGCAAAAATCTGGCGCTTGCAGATGGTCGCACACAGGTCAAACATAAATCGTATCATATGGTGGCACAACAAGACGTGGATTGTCTTGCATGATCATGTGGTTGCACTTGCGATCTTACGACTTAATTTTTTTGATCAGCCTGGTTTGGAGGTTGTTGCAGTAAAGATAACCACCAACCACAGGCTTAGCTTATTGTCTGTTGTAGCCTACATCCCACCTAAAAAACAGACCAGCTCAGGGCATTATCAGATGTCATTGTCAGGGAGAAAGGACGCGGAAATTGACCTATCATGCTGCTGGACGACTTCTATGCATAGAGTCCGGAGGTGAAAAGTCGAGACGAATGTGCTGAACGGGTCGAAAACCTAATAAACAGGGCCAATCTTGTGACACAGAATGATAAACAGCCAAAACGAAGGAACTCCAAAAGTGTCATTGACCTCATCATGACTGCACTAATGCTTGGTCCTTTTGTACGTGTATGTGACACCCTTGGTTTAAACAATATTTTATTCAAATAAATACATATATGTAATACAATGCATAATGGTACAGGATCTGACAGTAAGCAAAGTGCTTATATATAAGCCATCTCCTGAAACACCCTTACACACAAAAAATGTTCGCTCAGACCATGTGACCATCTGCCTATCTACAACCCTAAAAGATTCATCCTAGGACAACCCTGGGGAGAGACCAGACTTGTACATAAAACGGACGGGGCTATGTGGGAGAAAACCGTTAAAGACAAGTTTCTGACTGGCTTGAACGGCCACCAAAGGAGCCGGGAGAAGCCTACTTCTTTTGCTAAAATAGTTTCTGACACTTTGAAGGAACTCATCCGAACTTAACAAATAACAAGCAGTAAAAAAAGAAGAAGCTCTGCTAGTGGGATGAATCAGTCTTGAGCAACATCGAAAAGAAAATCTAATAAATTCCAGAAGCGGTTTAGGCAGAAGAACAGCCCTCAAAACAAGCAGATCTTTATAGAAGCTGAGTGGAGCTACATGTTGATCAGACTGAATTAAAGGCACAAGATAGGTGGTCAGATAATCTGATAGAGACCTCTGAGGCTTTCCAAATCCCAAAACTAGTTGGCTGTCATTCAAGAAGCTTACTCAAATGCCATCTGTAAAGTCAGTCCTGCCATTTATCAGTAACGAGGACAAAGAAAGCATTGTCCTTGATCCAGTCAGGCTATGCTTAACTCTGTATTTTGGAATGCAATCATCTAGAAGTAAAACTTGTGATGAAGCTTTTTTGTAGGAAAGTGGTAGACGAGTGTGATATTTAAAAATGAAGTTGATCTGAACAACACAGAACAACACAGACACGGATTTTGATACTGATATTAGACCGGATGAGATTGCTGGTGCAATCCATATGCTAAAGGATGGAAAAGACCCTTGGACAGATGAATTTTTCTGGAGCTCTTCAAACATGCCGGAAGTAATTTCAGAGAAGCTATTCTGCTGATGTTCAACATGGCATGGAAAAGCGGGAGGCTGCCCGTGGCCTGGAAAGAAGCTGACGTTTACTTCATAAAAATTACTATACAGCAGGCTCATATCGACCCATTAATCTAGCTTCCTTTCTAGGAAAATGATAGAAAGGGTTGTGCTTAATAGGTTAAATCCTATGTCTAAGGACATCCACTTATGGGCCCGCAGTAAGCAAGCGGGGGTTAGAAAGAACCACTCTACAACCTATGTTGTCTCCAGGGTTTGCCAAGCAGTCTTTAATGCTTTAATGAAGGTAAAGCAACATCAGCGGTCTTTAGAGACCTGGAAAAGCATGTGATAGTACCTACAAATAAGCTGGCAAAAATAGGTCTTAATGGGAGGTTATGCAGCTGGATCATCAGCTTCCTGAAGACAGGAGAGCAACCTGCTTGACTTATGGCGTACAGAGACCATCAATCACTACAGATTTTGGTCTCCCAAAAGAAAGCGTAACCGCTTCTGTACTATTCAACATCTACATAAGGGACATGCTAAAAAACTGCACCCGTAACAATGTAAAATTTGCTGACGATGGCGCAGTTTGGTAGACAGAAGACTCTCTAAACAGAAGTATTGAAAGACTGCGGGAGGATTTCAGTTCAGCATTGTACAGTGGTGCAAAAAGTGAAGAATCAGTATCAGTCTGGAGAAAACTAAACTGTCACAGTCTGGTATAGGTCCAGAGAAATCTGTTCAGAAGATGACTTCGCCATTGACCACATTAAGCTTAACTTTAGGGTAGAGTCGGGTAAATTCGGACAGCGGGTATATACGGACAGTGACATTGTTTCCTTTATATGTCAGGTGTTTGGAACTTAAACAAAAATAACTGGGAAAAGAGTGAAAATCCTGACGAGACGAGCCGTCTCATCTGGATTTTCACTGTTTGCCATGATATGCCCGAATTTACCCGCCTGTCCGAAGTCACCCGACTCTCCCTACTGTGGTGTAAAAAGTAAAGAATCAGTATCAGTCTGGAGAAAACTGAACTGTCACAGTCTTTCAGAAGATGACTTTCCCATCGACCATATCAAGCTGAACTTTTAACAGGACATTGGGAAGCACCCAAGATGAAAAACTCCGACAAGCTGATAAGAGAAGCTGCTCATTAAGCTAAAACCCTTGATGCCAATACTCAGATAGTTATGTATGATATTCAACAAGCCGGCAAACAACAGCAGTTACATAGATGGCAAGACAGACGGAAAAACTCTACAGCATGACTACTGCACTAAAGTTGCGAGAAAGAAGTTGCTCTTTATATCTACTTAAAGGCATCTCTGTCCTATTCCTGCTTAGAGCTGGATACTTGTCACTAAATAAGTATAGACATAAACTCGGACTGGCATCATCCTAATTTTGTAGTTGCGGAGCTAAGCAGACAGTTTAACATTTCGTGCTACAGTGGTTCAGTTATGAAAATGAAACGGAACAATTTACACAACGCTTTTTCCTCGGACATGGTATTACCGGACTTGACCTACGAACCCTACTTTGACGCCCAAGAGAAGACCCTTCAGCTGCTACATTAGCAATTTTAGTGGAAATGGTGTGTCATTCTACCGAAAGAACTTTACGTTTTGCTCCGATTGAGCCGCCTCATGCAGCAAAAAATTCTTAGTCCTCCAGTCCGCCTTATTGCTTTTAAAGTACCGTGTGTCAATTAGTCGTTACAAACCGTTTTTATTTTTACACAGGGAATAAACGTCTATAGACCTGAACTGAGGGATTATGTGGCAACTAGTTAAGATTTGCAAAGACTAATCTTAGCGCGACTTAATATGTGACCGCAATGCCAGATCGTAAAAAAATAGAAACATGTTCTTAACCCTGCAAGATCCGCACAAATCGTGCGATCCTATCATCGTATGTTCAGTTGTGACCGTATCTTTAATATATCTTAATGAATCTGACCAAACTATTGCAATGGGAAAAAGAGGTCAAGTTATTTAGGAAAGTATGTCAGACTGTGTTTTAAATAAAAATCTGTAACGGTGTTTACAATAGGTCACATTACTAATGATGGCCAAAGTGAATGTTCTTAAAGCTCAGCCTTCTTGACGCCAGTGTTAATGATTACAATTCTGAATACAATATAACAAAGGTATAAAATTTGTCACGCATATAATCAGCTCAATTTAGCTAACTATAGGTTTCATTAGAAAAAGTATCTTCGGCAAGTCCACGCCCATACCAGACAGACTAACTGACGGCTACATCCTAAATATAGTCAAAAGGCTGGTGCCTGACCACCCATATCTTTGGTCAGTCTAACCAAAGTCTAGCAACTATTGTTTTCCTGTCAGTATGGCTTCATAGTGTTATTGAGGTTTTGAAGATTGGAGTGCCATCGGAAACCTTTACCTTTACCTTTTAGGGATGCCAAAATAATAAACAGATTATAGTTTTTCAATGGCGCCAGAAGGAAGAGCAATCAGACAATGAAGCCTATGCAGTAGTCCTATAAATGTGCCCAACATTGTCTGGAAGTGCAGGGCCACAGTTTCTCGTGATGGACAACCATCATTTTTAATGAAACGCTTGGACTGTTACAGGCCGCATCAACATTACTGTTCTAACTTTCCCACCACATAACACTCATTATTTGGCCGCGACAAGAGAAAACCAACAATGTGATTGTGGGCCCAGCGCAGACTCAGACAGGTCTGGGCATCCGCCCAGTCTGTTCAGTCTCTTCGCTAAGCGCTTAAAGGGTAGCTAAGGGTCTAAGCTTCTTTCATGGGGGCAGCGAAGACTCTGATCAGACTGGGTGGATGCCCAGGCTGATCTGAGTCTGCGATGGGCGCTCAACCACTTTGTTGGTTTTCTCGTGTCGCGGCTCAAATTTCTTTCTCTTAGATGGATCCGTGCTTGGACCAGTTCAGAGACTATACAATGGAATTTGCTCTGAATTCATGTCCAGCAAAACTAGCGCAGGGATAAACAAGGTATCATTTCCAAGTCCTATGAATCAGGGCTATATTAAAAGTAAAAAGTATGCAAAGACCAGGAACTGAAACAATCAAAATCCAAATCCAGCCCTCAAACTATAGTTGGAAACAACTAAGATTACAAATAATCAAGATACAGAGAACATATGGCCAACCGAGTGAGCAGCTTGTTCCCAAAAGGTGGCCACTCAGCAACCCAAACCGAACCAAAAATAATAAGAACATACATAAGGTAAAACATCACAGAAACTCTGACACCAAAAACAGGCAACAGAGAACCACAACAGAACTACCGCCTTGGAACGGTCAGTAATGAATTACTGGGGGTTTAAAGCCTTCCCCAGGCCCAATATTGTGTTCGGAATTGAAGCTACAGGAATATTAAAAAGGAACCCACTCACGATTCCCAACAAAGCGTTTCAGTCGTCTGTCTTCGCCGTTCGACCAGAGACCACATGAAAACACAAGTGAGGCTCATAAATTGCAATGGGTAGCTGACAAAGATAGTAAAATTGTTCCTTTAACTAGTGTTGATCATGGGTATTCTTGCAAGAAGTCTTCCAGAATGCCAGACCCGAACAGCAACCCTCAGTCATCTAGCGACACCAGTCTCATGTTCTCGCCGACTATTCTTGATCAAATTGCAACACCGTCGGTGAGGTTGTTGTGACGACAGATATCACACTACCTATTAGTACTGTTGCTGACGAATATGAACGATGACTGAGAAGTCGCTGTGTTGTCATTTCAAGATCAGATCGGCACTGTATTTGAGCACGGTGAGGTAACCTCTGCAAACGGGGCAATGGAATAGTTCCCGACCAGTTTAATGCCCAGTCACGACAGTGATCCAGATCCATTCATGCCAACAACTAAAGCAATAACTGAAGAAGAGACAGCAAATGTCTTAATTCAGCTGAATGGGAACGATTTGAATGTCTCGAATTCTAGTCTAGAGAGCATGTATTTGAGTATTTCGGGTGTTCGGAACATAGATCTGCTTGATTCTGTGTTCTCCATTCAAGATTCACATAACAAGGAAAACATGACAAATGCGCTTGAAAAGTCTGAAAAGAAAACATGGGGATCAAATGAAGCAATTCGCACAGGCTTCTGATAAGTTGGGGAATAAAGAGTGAAAAAATAAGAAAGAAAAGGAAGAAAATGACAGGAAGCTAAGAGAGAAAGAGTAAAGAAAATGAAAAAGACAAACAGCCAAAGCTGAAAAGCTAGAAAACAAAACCTTCAACAAAGTCAAAATCAACAAAAGAAAAATTATTAACAATACAACGTTACCATATCTATGTATCAAAGCTGCATTAAATTATGGAAGAATCATGTGGAAACAAACTGTCATACATAAATATAAGAAAAATGGTTTTCAATTACTAGTGCAATACAAGGTTACCATTTCTATGTATCAAAGCTGCATCAAATTAAGGAAACGAATTGTCAGACATCCACATAAAAAAGTCATTTATTAGTATTTATTTTGTATGTCCTATGAACCAGGGCTATATTAACGCCTTCTTCAGGACCAATATTGTGTCCGGATTTGAAGCTACAGGAATATTAAAATGGAATGACAAGCGACCACATGCAAAAGCAAGTTATATATTTCATGTTTTTTTTTCAGATTTCTCAAATACTGTATACAACACACAAATCCCAATAAATTCATGTGTTGTATTATTATATGTCTAGATGAAATAAAATATTGTTTAAACTAAATACTGTATAACGTTGTTTCTTTTGCATTGGCAGTGTTTTAGTGAATTCCAGGCACTGAGGTGTCAGACAACTAGAATTGAGCTAACAAAACAATAACTTCAATTAAAACGACTAACAAAGAACTGTTCGAAAGAGAAATTCATAGCAAGTAATGGACTCTTCCTGGCTTTATCACTAACATGCCTTGTTGTTGACTGTGCCATGCAAAAACAAAATCGATTAGTTTTTAGAGCTGCATAAGCAATTAAATGAGATTGCATGCAAAAAATCGATTTATAAATCGATTTTTTTGCACGCAACCTCATTTTTATTGCTTATGCAACTTCAGATACAAATTGGTGTTCGGTCTGCATATATGAGTCCTAACACATCAGTGAACAATAACAGTAAAACACAACGATGAAACAATGTTGAGGCCTCAATGCCAGTCTGAGGCCTGGGTAAAATGAAAACATTTGTTGGACCACAGTGTGCTCGGTTGAAGACATTTATTAAATACGGGATGGTTTCTATTTTTTCTGCAGACAATTTACCTTTAACGGTAATTGATAAATTACATAGAGAAGGGGAAAAGGGAGGAGAGGGAGAAGGGCCGTGGGGGCGGCGAGGTGGAGGTGAGTCTTATATGTGTTTTGCCGAGTTCGAACCCTTACCCAGGCTTCCATGATGTTTTAAATGAGTTTTGGTTTGGTCTGCGTGAATGTCTTCTAGCCCACTAGTTAATCACCACAGTAACATATAAACAAAGAAATAATACGGTGATTAAACAAAGATGAGGGCACAGCAAAAACATAGAAACACTAAAGCAAACGAAAACCACAAGCTGGACCCTGATGCGTCCAAAAGAAAAGACAAGAAAACATTATCTCGACCAATATTATATCTAATATAGTCTGTCTAGTATATACTATACCCTTGCGAGGTCGTTGGGGCATCACAGATGACTTTCCAACAATCCCTTCCTACCTAGTTGTATCCTCAGCTGCCCTAGTCGAGCTACCAAAGTCCATATATGTCCACTGCAAAATATTCTCTTCCCTCCTCTTCTTCTGTCTACCTTTACTTCTTTTTCCTGTCACTGTATCCTGCAGAATTGTCTGCTAAGCCAGTACACATTGAAACGTGACCAAAACACCTCAGTTTGCGTTGATTCCCAACCAAGGTCAGGAATTCGTCATAACCTCCAATTGCTGCTTGGATCCTTCTGCTAACATCCTCATTAGTCCTTGAGATATTGAGTAACCTTCGGTGGCCTCTCATCTCAAAGGCCTGCGTTCGCTGTCAAGGTCCATAACTCACAGGCATACAGAAATATGGATATGACAAGGGAATGCACCAGTTTCACCTTTGATCCAAGTGATATTTTGTTATCCCTCCATATTGGCTGCAGCTTTATCAGAGCTGCAGTGGGTTGTTATATATAGCTTTCAGAATAATATAAAACGTAACTATACTGAATTTAGTGCGACAGGCGCGCGTTTCTGTGTTTAACTTCTTCAGTGTCGCCAACCCCTAAACGTTTGAAGGACAAAACATTAACTTAGAAACTGACATCCAATTCAAAATGTTAGAGGTGCATTTCATTCATTTAGATCGCTTTACTTGTAAATTGTTAACTTGTTTAATGAAGTCGGATGCTGAAATGTTTTCCATCCATTTTACGCTCATTTATTTAATAACAAATGACCATAAGATTATTTGCCCATTAACAGATGACAACGAGACACATTTCTCAATATTTAACATCTAATACGGGCTGAATTATGAATAATATGTCTGTTTTAAGATAAAAACTCGGGCAATATTGTTGTATGTTTCATTTATACTTTACTATTTCACTAAGTCACATTAACTGTACCCGATGCGCAGTTTGAGAAAGTTTATTATAGAAGAGTACGTGTAACCTGTTTATGTTAGCCTTGACCTGTATAGTGATTTGCTTTTTCTCTAAAATGAATCCCTAGTGCAAAGATTTTAATATTGGTTCTCGGAATACATCAAAATACACAAAGAAAAAAAGAAGCTTTTCCATAAATATAATTTCATGTTTCTGTAATTTTGTTGACTGTCGAATCAGAGAACAGATGATCAAGCAATAAGTCACACTGGTCCACTTTATCTAGATGGGGTCTCTCTTGGTAAGTTATATGTGCCAACTTGGCCTGTTATTGTCCTTGGCTTCGTGTGACACCAAGATGGTAAATGCACCTTTTCCCTGTCCAAGCATGGAACGCTATTAGACGAAACGGTCTTGTTTCTTCTTTTGTGAGTGTCTCTATCAGAAACTGAAGCAATAACCTCGTTTAACAAGACAAAAAGAAGGGTACGTCATGCAATGAATAGTGAACTAATAATTATTACAGGAACGAAGTAATTCATTGTTGAAAGGTTATACTCGTGCTCAGCTAGTATCCTGGTATGCTCTTTAATTTCAGCTAGTAACAGTATCGGAAACCAGAAACGATTCAGAGGAATACAATGCATAAATAAGTAGTTCCAATATTCTCTTTTACCATTTTAAAATTAAGGTTCTCTTATTTTTGCTAAAGTCAGGAAGTTGCATTCAGTTTTGGTTTCTTATGCAATCAGTATTAGTGATACAATGAGGTTGAAGAGCAAAAACTTAAAGTTATGACCTTCTGCGTATGTATTTTAGATTTTTCTGGATTCACCATAGGCAGTGGACAGTGTCGCAGAAATGCAGACTATATGCAGTTTAAACTTCAAATTAAAAGTATAAAGCCTCTGATAAGAGAGGAGAAAGTAATGATCTGAAATTGACACAATCGATATGAGCCGTGACAAGACGAAACCAACAAAGTGGTATGTGCGCCCAGCGAAGATTCAGATCCGCCCGGGCAGCCGCCCAGTCTGATCAGAGTCTTCGCTGTCCGCATGGAGGTAGCTTATACCCTTAGCTACCATATACGCATACAGTGAAGAGTGTGATCAGACTAGGTAGATGCCCAGGCTGATCTGAGTCTTCGCTGGGCGCACATGCAACTTTGTTGGTTTTGTCGTGTCGTGGCTCAATCTACATCCTGTTTAGAACACCACCTGGAAGACGGCAACCAAAGACAAGCAAAAAGCCAAGAGGTCCGCTCATTCTCAGCAGATGACCACGTGGCTACCCTATATAGCCCATTGCATTCTGGGTATTTTTTGTCGGCTGCTGAAATTGTCGTCTGCATCAAAAAATCAACAATATTTTGACATTATTGGTCTAAATAACTCTTGTAGAAATGATGTCTAGGCAGCAAACAGTTTGCCCAGATACCCCTAAAGGGGTATCCCGAAGGGAATGGGATAGAGAACAAAAAGTCAATGACTAATAGAAAGCCAACAAACAACGTCAATAATAATAAACCACAACAGAAGCTCTGCCTTGGAAAGTTCAGTAATAAATTACTGGAGGCTTAACAAACTAGCCCCAGTTGTTTAAAGCATTGTTAGCCTCACAAGCTTGTTAAGAGGTCAGCTCGTTCAGTGTTTTATTACTTTATAACCAAATACACGGACTTTTTTGATATATTAACGTTCGAACATTTGAAATTTTAACGAAACGTTAACTAACGTTTGGTTTTACGCGCGCGTAATGTCGTAGTTCATAAACATGTATTTAATATTAAATATTTTCATTCTCAGTGCACTTATTGAAAAGCCCTATGGTAAACTATTAGAAAGTAATGTAGCTTATACTTCAATAACCACATCGGTTCACGCGACGTTGTATGAGATTAAGTGACGTCAAAATAAACCATGGTCTCTCCAATCTGATTGGATGTAGGCGACGTTATGACGTCGTTGAGACTGTTCCGCTTATAGTAGAAAAATTGGGTATAAATGTTTTTCTGCTTCAACTTAGCCCCCTATAACGCAAATTTGTGGTCAAACAAAAAGATAGAAAAGACTGTAAATATAAGCAATGAACTTATTTTGTCTGGTGTTTATCGAAGTATAAACTACTTTGGGTCACTAGCAAAGTTTACATGAACCCCTATGTGGTTCACTTACTTTGCACGCGACCCAATGAAGTTTATACTTCGAAAAACATCAGAAAAATGAAATTCATTCCTTAATTAATTTGAACCGAAGAAGGAATTGTACTTGTCAATGAATCATAAAAGCAGACATTTAAATCAAGGTTATATATTGAGAGGACACGAGGTTAGCACATAACAACAAGAACAACACTGAAAAGCTTATTAATAAGCAGAAGTCCAAGAGTTGAACCCAGGTAGACCCGAACGGTATAAAGGTAGTTGATATCTAAAACTCAAGTAAGAACAATTGGTGATATCCGTTTTATTAATTACGCTGCTGCTACTTTTTATAAGTCAAAGTGATAAAACAAGACATACCATTAGAAACATGTAAAGTGCATAAACTGGCCTTGGTCTGTAAGACATGTCACGTTATATCATGACAACTTTAACAACAATTCATGCTGAAATGGAAGCACGGATATTTTTTCCTTCCAATTTAGCTCGAGGTCGCATTACAGCGTCTATGGATTCTGAAATCGACACCAAAACCGTTATGGCACAAGAACAATACTGCAAATAGATCTCTGTCAGAAACATGATTACAGTCCATGAGTACAAATAAGCGAATCATGGTCTCAATACCGTTGCCTTGTAAAAAGAATTATTACAATTATAACAAGGACGATGCTGGTACATTCTGTTTCATAATGTGGGAGCACTTCAAGGTTTTCCGCCATTTTTTGTATATGGGGACACCTTTTTTGACCTTCTCTTTGCTTCGCTGGACGACGTAGCCCTTCCAGCATCGGACTCTTACAGGGAAGAGTTCTTCCTTTTAAGCATGGCATTTCAAACCCTATTGGCTGGGACTGATATATACAAGTCCAGTTTCTTCCCCCAGACTATCAGACAATTTGAGTGTGCAGATGATTCAGTTACTAAGTTTACTTCTCTTGTAACTAGCTTCCCTGATCACAGGTCATGGTGAATGGTTGTCCTTGGACCTATCACCAGTACACAAGTCTGACTCTGATTCTGACCCCCATTGAGAGGGGAGGCTTAACCGAAACTGGCATAGTGGCTCCCCACAAAAGTGTACTAGTTTGCATCAATTAAAAAGGCTGACTATAGCTAAGCCCCATTTACGACATAATTTGTAAACTGTAAATGTCATTTGAGCCGCGCCATGATAAAACCAACAAAGTGACATGTGAGCAAAGCGAGGTCTCAGATCAGCCTAGGCGTCCGCAAGTTCTGATCAGTCTTCGCTGTGCGCTTAATTAAAGGGCAGCTAAGGGTCTAAGCTACTTTGACGCCGACAGCAAAAACTCTGATCATACTGAGTGGGCGCCCAGGCTGATCTGATTCTTCGCTGGACGCAAATGCCACTTTGCTGGGTTTGTCGTGTCGCGGCTCAATTCAGACTTAGCTCTTATGTGGATTTTAGGACAGCTACTAAATGGACATTACAAACATTCATTTAGGCCACGATCAACAATGTCAGATTGTACACATTTAAACATTACAACATTTTCTGACATATGTTTTTCTTTAAATTATCCATCAAGATTTCGGTCAAATACATTAAGATACGTTAAGCATTTTAATCGTTAGAAAAAAAAAAAAAAAAAAAAAAAAAAAACTGGCATATTGATGATTAATGTGTCTGCGCTACAATTCAAACCGTTAATGATTTTGTTCTTCGACGTCATTAGCCTATTTTCCATAAATCAAAGATTCCTTCAACAGCACCAACAATAACAATGTCTTACACTTGATGAAACTTCTTTTCTATCTCTGCTAATCAGCGCCATTATCACTGTCTTTTAAATGTAGGTTGCTTGAACATTAGAATAATAACAAAGATAATAATGGTAATAAAACAACACATTTTAGTACACATATAGCTTTTGTCAGCCGAGGAGGTTAGGTGTGTTTTTTCACTTGTCCCTCTCTGATACTTTTGTACCCGACTCAACTGGAAGATGTTGGAGCCAGGAGTATAACACATACTAAGATTTTAGAGAGCAGTAAATTTTGTAAAATATGAATATAGGGTTAACAGAATTTCTTACATCTTCGACTGAAATCAGTTTAGGGCACATACTGTCTAGTGATGTTAAAAGGAGCATTATGATGCAGCCCCGGCCCCGCTGAGGAAACTCTGAGCTAAACGACGGATTACTTTATATTGATGGCAATCAATATATATTCCAGTGCGGTATCTGAAACCTTTTAAATATTGTATAATTGGGTACTTTTAATGAGCGTAACAGGAATCGAATATAAACAAAAGACTTTAATAGACCAGAAATACGTACTTTAGCTGTAGCTCGATTATGGATGATAAAAAGGATAAGCACTGATACGAAACTGAGCATGTTTCTGTCTGCAAAAGCAAAACGGAAAGAACTATCCCAGCGGGCAAATAACGTCGAAACGACGTCGTACTGACGTCGATGCGACGTAATAACGTCACATCGACGTAAGTATGACGTCATTTCAACGTCATGTGCCTGCTGGGCTATACATAAATGGACAGCAATGCACGAAAGAAATACACGGTAAATCGAACAAACAGCTTTTTTCCCAGACAGGTCATCATCCAGCTACTTAACTTAACAAAAATTTCCAGTCACATAAATAGGTAAACGAAAATACTGATATGGACAATAAGATCAAATAACAGTGAGGACCTACAACAGAAGTGCCGTCTGGGAACGGGTAATAGTTAATTATCTGGGTGGAGGTGTGAGCTTAAACCGTTTGTACGGAATCTCAAATCTCGCTCTAAGTTTCTGTAATGGTTTGTTTTTTATATAGTGGCTCGGTCCGTATGAATGGTTTCTAACGCATCAATGAATCGTCACGTGGCACAATTAAACCACGGATAACAACTATGACGAAGCAAAATTGAGGACACAACAGAAGCAATGTGTTGCGACACCTGGAGATCCGTTGGGTGTCAAAAACACCAGTGAAATACTGGAACAAAACAACAACAACAACAAAAAGAAAAAAAAAAAAAACGAAAAAAAAGTTAAAAACAACAACAACACACCAGTTGAACCCCGGTTGGGCAAGCAATAGACAAAAAAGCTCCAACTCCGGCCGACTAAAATTGATAGTTATGTGCCTGGGCTATCATTGAGACTGGCGCCCGAACCACCAATAAGTTCATTGATTAAACAGATTTTTGTTTCCAACAAGGTTTTTACTTGAAATAAAAAGAAAAAAAAATATAGCTAACTCTCGATATCTCAAAGTCGAAGTTAATCTCACACTACTGATATATATATGTAAATCTGATCCCAGCAAATTTACTTAAAGTTTGCGATACCAGTAGTTAGAGATACCCGGAGATGTAATGTTAAGAAAAATAGGAAATGTGTCCGCATTAGATTTTTTGAGATATAAGTCTTTGAGACAACGAGAGGCAACTGTACCCACATTACTCGATAAGCGACAAACTGCATTCAATGCAACTAAACCACGGTTGCCAAATTAGTTTCTTCTATCTTTAAAATACACTGAGCTGATGATGACTCATTCCTAAGTGTATTTGACGTTAAGGTCCAGCCCACTGCGGTCCAACTAAACGTTTCCTGTCACCGTGGCTTTATATATTTTATTGAGTCATCAACCTTGTTCCACCACTGTTGGCTTAGACCTTCTTTGAGATCTCTGATTAGCTAGCAGACACATTCCAACTTGTCATTTATAGCTGCATCCAAATTAAAAAGAGCTTGCATTATATATATAGTTTGTACATGTACTACACGGATCAAACATGTTTTATGCATTATAACTTGTACCTGACCAAGAGGGAGATATGAGCGGTTCCAAGGGTTGGTTGGTTGGTTTTGGGTTTAATGGCTCTTTAAGCCAGTATTTCAGTCTATATTGGGCCGTCTCCCAGAGAGGAGGAGAAAGAAAAGAGAAATGATAGAAGAGAAAAAAATCCAGACAACCCAGCACAGTAGGCCCTGGCCCTACTTTTATCAAGGGCACTTAAAAGTTATATCCAGCACCATCGCCCGAGCAACAGCCCCAACGGTCCCGAGAGAGATTTTGGTGATTTTGATTATAGAAAACCAAACTTTGGGGTTTAGGGCAGTAATAAAATTCCTCACAAGCTGCCATTTGCGAATGTGAGTGAGTCAGTAAACGGGTTTAGTGTCCCACCAACACATCTAATAACTAAACTGCCCACCTTCAACTACCTTGAAATTTTAAATTCCATCTGCGTGGAACTAGATTTCCTGATTGTTTGCGGACCAAGTTAGTAACTTTTGTTTTAAAGCTAAAGACAGAACAAAGGAAAGGGCTAGATGCATTGTGGTCAGTGGGGACTATAACAGAAAACAACAGTACAATGCACGGTCTGCTGAAGCCAAATATATATCTCGTTCCATAAACTTTTTGACCTGTCCTCCTACGCTTGTTGTTTTTATTTGCCGAAAGACATTATACGCTAAGATTGACCTAGATCCGGTTCTCGATTATATGATAGCAAATTTTAAACTATATAGAATGTAAACAAATCTGAACAAAAAATCTGTCTTTACAGTTTTCAGATGATATGCTATCAGAGCGAATCGGTTTGTTTCTGGTCTAATCAATTTACAGATAAAACTTTCATTAATGAATAGAAAATCTACAAAAACGAAAATGAAAATAAATTTTATGGCCGATAAATGCTTCCGTACGACAAGATGCGTTTGGATTTTAATCTATAACTTGTAGGCGTCACTATTCACCGAAATAAATTAGAAGCCAAAGCAAAACAACAGCAGCCTCAAATAGTTCGAAGATTGCATGCTACAAAATCACACCAGGATGATACCGCAGAGATTCGACTTACATTGAAAATTGTATTCTTAGCAAGCTCGAAATGGACAGTGAAGACTCTGATCATACTCGGCGGATGCCCATGCTGATCTGAGTCTTGGCTGGGTGCATATGCCACTTTGTTGCTTTTGTTGTGTCGGGGCTCATCAATTTAACTTCACACAAGTATTGAGTGTAATATTACCTAGAACAGCCTCTTGTTCTTTTAATTGGCATTTCTCATAATACTTTTGCATTAAAGAACCCACGGCTTTGTTACTTTCGGCAATGATCTTTTTAAAGACACTTCTTGTTTATAAATAAACGAGTTGCAAGCATTTGACGTCCATCTTTGATTATTAGAGTACGTTCACTGACCCATCATCGATATTTAGAGGGCCCGCCCTTGTCCAGCCGTTTCATAAGGTTCTTGGACGAGGTGCAAAAAAAAACAACAACAAAAAGTTTACTACAAAGATGGTATTTTTACTAAACCACGTAATACAAAGGTTTCCTTGGGTTGCACTTTAATAGCTTCTAAAGAAATTTGTTTCTGTTATTTAGGTTCAAATTGAAACATCAATATTCATACAACGAAGGACAAACTTTGACAGATGTGTGTTTTTAGAATTTATTATGACTTAAGCCAAAGGAAATTAACCTTCGTCGTCTATAAAACAGACATTAATCAAACATTCGCACGCAAGAAAAGTCTAAAACACATACTATCACTTTCGACAGATATTCAAATTTGTGTTTTGTTACCAGCAAAATGTAAATTTGGCGAAAGGTCGTCAATCTCTGTCTTCCAAAACAGGCTTACAAATTGATTGTGCTCAATCTTTTGCTATTTGATTCCGGGGATCATCGGAAGTTGGAGATACCTTTCCTATAATTTTTCGCCCTGCTTTTGATGCTATCCATATTTCACCATACTGTCCGCTGAAGTAAAATTGTTTTGCCTCTTAACCCTCAATGCGCCAAAAAGCAGACGACAAAATTTTCGTCTGCAGAATTTCAAAAATTGTCTCGTCAAAGCGATATCATATTGAGAATTCGAACACTAGAGGGCAAACAGTGTAGATTCAGATGAGGTGGCTCATGATGATCCAACTCATCTGGATCTACACTGTTTGCCAATTCTACAAATTTGATTTTTGGCGCTTTAAGGGTTAAGCGTGTCAGATATCTCGAAGCATAAATTGCAGCAACAAATCTGTATTTAAAGTCTCCATAGTCTTATAAGTGGTAAAAAATGTGCAAACGCAAATCCTTATGAAAAGCGCTTCAATCTTCAATTTGGTGATAAAATATGGGATGATGTGGATATTTTGATCCAAATGCCTGGCAAAAAGTATGGGGAACGTGTTTTTGAAAGACGACAATTCGTTCTACAAACTACAGGTTTCCTTAACTGGTTTCCCGTTGAGCGATGCAATTTAAACAAAAGCGGTACGGTGAAAGGGACTCCACTGTTGTACATAGTATTTTTACCATTTTTTCATTGTTTACGAAATCGAAAGTAGGCCATTTTAGACCCAAATGAATTTGCGAAGCCTTTTTATGTGAAACTCATGCAATGATGTTTTATTGGTTTAAAGTTGGCTAATCGCTGTGATTTATAATGATGAAACTATGGCGAGAAGCTTGCAGCGATACCTCACGACAAAATGTTTCATGCAAATAGAGCAACGGAGCCTTTAAGCTGTCAAAGGTGCCCACTCGACTGGAGAAGACCGTGCTAAGCCCACGCATTTCCATAAAAAACATGGGGAAAATGCGTACAGTTTCAGGGAAAGCAAATCTACCATTTCATTTTGCCCCCTTTTACAGGAGTGGGGTGGGGGCAACTGCTAAAGGAATGAATATGCTATTTTAGGAGATTTTGTTTCAGACCAGACCCCTGTTTTGGAAGGTTTTCGACGTTGCCCAGGGAATCAACAAGAAGTCACACTGGTTGCCCTCTTCTGTAAAAATGGTCCAATTATATGGAGTTGTACCCAACAACAAACACCTTAAAGCGAAACTTGAATGCGCCGAATAGACTGAGTGACTGCAGTCACCCATAAGGTATTATTTCTGTAGCAAGCCTCATTTATTTATTTGCTTCCAGAACCTAAACTCGAATAGTTAATTTCAAGATATTTCTGATTTTTTGTTATTTCTAAACTAATGTTAAACTCTTCTTTAAAGATATATCGTTAGCTCTTTCATTGAACCGCTTCGTCAAAGACACACAAGAAGCATGTCCTTGCCTTGCTATTAAAGTATAAACGTTCCCATACCAAATTCAGTGCGACAGACGTGCGTACATGTATGTGTATTCAAGGTGAGGTGGGAGTAGTTCAGCGCCACCGTGCGGCGGTTTCTGTTGCCATGACGTCAAACGTTCCGTTTGAGCAAAACAAGATGGCGTCAACAGTATCCGCTTCTGTGAGCACCCCATGGTCTACTCATACAATGCAAGGAGGCTGATCGCTGGATGAAATTGAAGGGAATTAGAAAGTGCCGTAGAGAAGAAACTGAAAAAAGTATAGTTATTGTTTTCGTGGGGAAAGACTACTAGCGGGAAGGCTGGTCTCTCACAGTTTCGCACCAATTTGTTAGACGGAGTTCGCAAATGTTGAGTTGCAATGAGTTTATTACAAATTTCATACGACAAAAAAGCCTAGTGAAATTGAACCTAGAATCGTACACTGAGTACTCAGGTCACAGTCTACACTTCGACCACGCATTTTAGAGTTAACATGGTAGCAGAATATATAGACAGGTGTTATCATGGATATATGGATGATTTGCGGTTTTACGGTCTTCTTGCAAGTATTTAAGTCATATAAGGAGGTTGGGAGGGTATTAATGAAAGGCTGTGCGCAATGGAATCCCGTTTACGGTTTGTAATATTTCCGCCTCCAGCGGGTCTCGAACCCAGGACCGCTAGATCAGCAGGCCAGCGCTTAACCTATCACGCTGCATGGGCTCCTCAGTTGTTATCTTACCACCGTTAAAGTACTAATGAGCAAAAGTTATGACATTTCAGTTATATTAAAAATTCATAGACTGTCCCTAGCGTTTAAACAACGCCATGCGGCAAATTTATCGACATTGATACGATAATTCAACGATCTGTTCTGTCAGTAAGCTAAATCAGTGACATTTCTTTTTTTCCTTGCATTTCTTTCAATTTTCTGTCTTTCATTTCTTCTTTTTTTATTCAAGTGTATATCAAAGAGTCGTTTCATTGAATCTCCGAGACACTAAAGTGATTCCAAGCTGCCTATCGTTTTCATAGAGAGAGAGAGAGAGAGAGAGAGAGAGAGAGAGAGAGAGAGAGAGTAGCCGAAGTCCAGTCGTAGTGCAGAATATTATAGGTTCTTTCTTGGGTAGGATCAGGAACTTGGGTAGGATCAGGAACTGGAAAACTTGAATCGCTTACACTGTACAAACGACAAGTGGACAGGGAAATTGTTCAAATGCCATAAAACGTGTTGTTGTTGCTTCAGAAAGTTTATCAACTTGGGTGCGCGTAAACTGTATGGGAGGGCACAATGGGAATGTTTACGATCTTTTTGTAGTTAACAAATAAAAGCATCGCAAACGACTGCGTGATACCCCGCCACTGCAAGCCTTTTTCACACACCGATTTTTCCAGATTTATTTTTTCTCTGTATGACTGCAGGGCGGGAGCAGCCTAACCCCACTGAACACAGAGAAAAGTCTTTGTTATGACAGGACACTTCATTACTTTGATCACTTACAATAACCTTCCGATAAATCACTTACCACTCTACTCAAATACAATTTTAGTAATTTTAAACTGGTGACCACGGGGCAGGGGCAAATAAACCATAAAGGATCAAATTTTAATCATCAGAAGCTTTTCAGATGTAAATTTCTGAAAATCAGATTCACATCAATATATTATATAGATTTTATCATCATATTCTTGCATGTATATAGCCCGGGGACAGGGGGAGACAACTCCCATGGGGTAAATTTGAGCATCACTGGAGGCTTTCATCACTCTGATCATTTGCTGTAAGTTTCAGAAAAATTGCTTCAAACTCTGATTTTATATGGAATTTTTCATGATTTTATACATGTATATAGCCCAAGGGCAGAGAAGCTTTTATTACTTCTATCATCAGATGTAAATTTCTTAAAATCTGTTTCACATCAATATATTATATAGATTTATCATCATTTTATGCATGTATATAGCCCGGGGACAGGGGGAGATAACTCCCATAGTGTAGATTTGAGCATCACTGGAGGCTTTCATCACTCTGATCATTTGCTGTAAGTTTCAGAAAAATTGCTTCAAACTCTGATTTTATATGGAATTTTTCATGATTTTATACATGTATATAGCCCAAGGGCAGGGGCAGATAACCCCTAATGATAAAATGTCTGTCCTCATACAAAGCTTTTGTTACTTTAATCATGTTTGTGAAGTTTCATCATGATACACCTAGTAGTTAAGGAACTAGAGGCTAGAAACCATTTTTTGTACATTGACAAGTGCCATAACTCTGTCAGAAATTATCGAAATTTGCCCATTAACAATCCCAAGCAAGACATTCTTGGTACAAATGCATATTCAAAATCTGAAGGAAATCCGTTGATAAATACTTAAGTTATCGAACGGAAACGAAGTGCGGACGGACGGACAGATGGACGGACGTACGTATTACGGACGGACACACGGACGGCCAACGTGAAAACATAATACCCCGTCACTAACGTGTGGCGGGGTATAACAAGTTAGCCATGATGTCTTATGCAGAGACTGAAAGAAAATGTACTACATCTGCCCTCACCCTGCACTTTCCCGACGATGACAATCATGAGTGACATAAGTCCCATACAAATTTTGCCGGTAGCCTACAAAAAGCGACAGCTGATGCGTGGCGCAAAAAGTTAAGTAACGTTGACCACCATGCGCGACGTTAACATTTCAGTCTAAAGAGACAGCAAGCCGGGCATTTTAGGCACTTTAGCTCGAAAGTTAAGTCGGCGACCTACTATTTTTAGTGCTTTAATGTAATCTTCTATCATTGGGCCATACTGTGTTAGTTTTTAAAGGAAAAATGTGTTTTGTTTTCTCAGAATAAAGGTGTTTATCCAAGAGAGACGTGCAAAAAGTGCGTTTTCCACAGAACGCCATTATAATGTCGTGTCGAAAATGAGGAAATATTGACGTTTTCGATGGCAGATATCTTGTAAACGACAACGGCGACCCTCTTTTGTCCCTTACTCCCACCTCACCTAAAATGCGTCAGAGTCTCTAGAACAAAAAAGTTTGGAAGAAAAGAAATGATAGGCAGGTCTCGGCAGGCAACGAGCATCTCTCTCCGAGCCACACCTTCTGGCATATTCCGCGGGACACATTAGCTGCAGACATCAGGAAAGAGACGCCACCTCGATCCCTGTGTCTCGAGAAAGGCGACAGATAATGGCATCAGGAAAGAGATGTCCGATGCAGCAAGAATCCGCAAAAAGCCAAAACAACTCAAAAGAATGGAAGCCAAACTCCGCTAAAATTCATGTCGCTACGATAAATCAGTCTTAGTTTCAGAAGAATTTAGAATTTAACCAGATAGAATAAGGTTACTTTAAGTCAGTCTTTAAGAAATGACCCCGATGATGCTAGAAAACCAGAATCAAGACTGAAACACTGACTAACTGGGTGATGATATCTTCGGCAACAAATTGTCTACCAGCAGTGATATCGGCCCAGTGATAAACGTATCCATACCAAATTTAGTTCGTCAGACGAGTGTTTCTGTATTTAACTTTTTCAGTGTTTCAAAAGTTTAAAAGAAAAGAGACGACAGGTCTCGGCAGGCAACGAGCATCCCTTTACGAGCCACACTTATTGTCACATTCCGTCAAATTAGCTGCAGACATCAGGTAAGAGACGCTTGCGTACTCGCGAGCGCAGGCGTCATCCATCGAGCCAAATCAACCTTTTTGTCTCCTGAAAGACAAGGGTATCAGACAAAAGATGTCATATACAGCAAGAACCAGCAAAAAGCCAAAACAACTCAAAACAATGTAAGCCACACTCCGCTAAGATTCATGTCACTACGACAAGTCAATTTTTGATTTAGAATAGTTTAGAAATTTTACCAGATATACATCAAATGGAATAAGGATACTTTTAATCAGTATTGTGACCCCAATGCTAGAGAACAAGAATCAACACTGAAACACTGACTAACTGAGCTGATGATATCCTCGAGGACCAATTGCCCACCAGCAGTAATATCGGCCCAAAATAAGTGCGACCTTTCTATTTTCATGTCGGTAAAAGTATAAATGTACCCTTTACCCAACTGAGTGTGGCAGTGTATTTAATTTCTTCAGTGTCGCTAAACTCCGAACGTAGAGAGAAAAGGGGGGCGGGCGGGGGGGGGGGGGGGGGCAGGTCTCTGAAGGCAATAGACATCCTCTCTGAGTGTGCAATTAAAACAAATGCAATAAATACGTGATATAGAACATAGAACCGGAATCATAAATTTATATTTAATCTTTTATCAAGGAAGAAAATCAGTCTTCGGTAATTCTGAGAAAGCATCAATTTTCACTTTAACTTACTTTCGTTTATACTTATACTGCTATGTGCTTCTTTATTGGTTTGTTCTTTCTTCTGTTTATCTAATGTTTAAGTTTTCTTGTCATTTTGTATACAAAATTATGCATGATATAGAACGCAGATCGTATTGACTTTTAACCTTGGCCGTATAAGTTCTTTCCGAAATTAAGTAGTCTTTATCATGTTTTAAGTAGACACGAACAACATATTTCCGTCAATGATAATCGACCGCCTATTGTTCAGTTTGATCTTTGACAAAGCAGACAGACAGACTGTCTCTTTATTTCTAACATCATATTGTTTTTCAATATGGCATTTAACTACTTAATGTAGAAGAAGTTGTCATTGGTAATTGAATTAAACATGTGAATGAATAAGCTGAATTAGTACATTCACAATGTAAGATCATGAACTAGATTAGAGAGACATAATCATGATAATGAAGCAGCCGGAAGAGCTAGATATCCAAAATAATTTGTTAAAGTCATGCTTTGTTTCAAGATCTAGCGGACTGGGTTCAAGTCCTGCTTGAGGGATTCTTTCCTGCCGCAAACGTGCTACCATTGCACACAGCCTTTCATTACTAGTATCACTCGCTCATCGTCCTAATAGAGATGTTTCAGATAAGGTTTACGTATAACCTTAATCACGCTATTGACGCTATTGCCGATAAATGAAACTACGGAAGCATAGAAGTATAAAACCAATAAGTAAAAGCGGTTCGTGTGATAGTTTCATTTCATGTCAAGCCGAATTTGTGAGCGAGGCATAGACATCTGTTTGATGTTGCTGCGTCCGTCCGTTTGTGCGTATGTGAACATGACTTTTGAAATATGAGCCGCGACCCGAGAAAACCAACAATGTGGTTGTGCGCTCAGCGCAGACTCAGATCAGCCTGGGCATCCATCCAGTCTGATCAGCGCCTCCGCTAAACGCTTAAAGGGTAGCTAAGGGACTAAGCTACATCCATGCGGACAACGAATACCCTGATCAGACTGGGCAGATGCCCAGGCTGATCTGAGTCTGCACTGGGCGCACAACCACTTCGTTGTTTTTCTCGTGTCGCAGCACATATAATATCGACCTTCTCCCTTTCAACCCCTTTATATCCCAAACACACCAACCACTGCAGGTGGTTTATCCAAAAAAGTAAATCGCCGTAACGTACTCAACCTGAAACCGGAGCAAATGAAGTATAGGCCTTTTTCCTGTATTCAGTCGGTAGAATTTTTGAGGGAGTTTGATTCTTTTTGACGCACCTAGTGTCTGCTATGCAAAGGAGATGGTGAGAAAACTATGCATAGTTCACTAGGTCGCTGCGGTCTTCCAGTGTCCGAACAAGTGACCTCGAGTGATAGATCGGTTTCTGTGATGGAGTTTAAGCATTTGAAGCACAACTAAAGGTCACATACCCGAAATATAGGTTGCCGCAACCTAGTTCATTTCAACACTGGTGAACATGTCCTTTTCCGACAGGCTGTAAGTTCATTTCTGTCTCTGTCCATTTGCATCCCAAAAGTGTAATACTATACCAAACTCTTACATGTCATCCACCCTACCATTCTAGAAAGTAGGTCGCCGCGACCTAGGTTACGCCACATACACGCCTATACCACTTTCTGACAGGTGTCGCGCATCTCAGCTACTAAGCATCCACCATCACAACATCCAGTCCTTGACTAACGGTCACCTGCCCGAAAAGTTGACAGCCGCGACCTGTTTTACTGACAAATATATGCACCATCATTATTATTACCTAGATTATCGCCATATACTGTCGGTCTTTCATCCCGGACTTAAGCCCAATAGACCAGACATGCTAGCAGAAGCTATGTGGGTTTATTTAATGGGCGTATGGACTGAAATAAATACTTTTAGAAAACCGAATTACAGTGTGGAAAACGTGATAACAAAGGTATAGATGCACGGACAACACTGCGGATGTGTGCAGCTTGCACTAAAGCCAAACGGACTCGACATTAGCAATGTGGGTTCTTTTATTTGTGGCCACGCTCCAGGGGTTCCTGGGTTTGAAAAATATAAATACATAGAAAAATATTCAAAAATCTTTTTCAGAACCACTGGGTTCAGGCTCTTGAAATTTGTTATGTAACATTGCCGGGTTATCCTTTGTCAAGTTTGCTCAAACAGAGGTCCATGAGTCTACCTCAGGGTCTGTCTACCTCAGCGTCTACCTCAGGGGTTTCTGGGTTTGGACCATAGAAATACATACAAAACTATTCAGATGTCTTCTTCGGCAAAACCCCTAGGCCGAGATACTTGAAATTTGGTATTAGGCATGGATTCAAAATGGTCCTGCGGCACGTTGTTTTGGGTTCGAAAATAAAATTAACTTAAAAATCTTCTCCGCGAGAAATGCTAGGCTGAGATTCTTTAAATTCGATATGTAGCACTGCCTAGTGGTTCTTTATCAAGTTTGTTCAATTAGTGGCCCCAGGATCTAAAATAGCCACGCTCCAGGGAGTGGTTCGAACCATAGAAATACACTGGAAAATGTTAAAATCTTCTTCAGAAACACTTGGCTCGGATGCTTGATATTCGTATGTAGCATTGCTTAGTGGTCCTTTACCAGGTTTGGTCAAATGGAACAACACCCACGGTCCAAAATGGTCCTGCCTCAGGGGGTCCTGGGTTTGAAGCACAGACATACAAAGAATAAGTATTCAAAAATTTTCTTCCTCAGAGCAACTAGGCTCAGCTGCTTGAATTTTGGTGTGAAGCATTGCCTTGTGTACCTCTATTAAGTCTGTCACAACGGCAGTCTCGCGGTCCAAAACGGCTCTGTGGCATGTTGCGGGGTTTTGAGTTAGAAAATAAAATGTACTTAAAAATCTTTCAGAACAGCGTTCAGATGCTTGAAATATGGTATGCAGCATTGCCTAGAGGTCCTTTAACTCATACTGATTTTTCAAAAAAAAGGCAGTTGAATGTAGGTTACTTCCTTGAAGCTAAAATTCCAAGGCAGTCGTCATTTACTGCCTTCTAGCTAAATTTCTCCAACACATACAATTTTAACAATTACAACCTTAAACTCAGGTGAGCGATTTAGGGACATTTTGGCCCTCTTGTTTGTTGAAGTTTATGGGTGTATGACTGAAATTAACTCCTTTTGAAAAATGAATTAGGCCTACTGTGTGGGAAGCAAATATTTCGCATGTGGGACACAATTAACAAAGAATTAAATGAATTTAGGATATTTGTTTGTTTAAAAAGTTCTGAAGTTCCTGTTTAAAGAATTTTAGTATGTTAGATCAGTAAAAAATTGGTGGAGCATGGCAACACTGTTTGCCATGCTCCTATACCAGTGCCGTCAGAGATATTATGAAATTACCAACTGTTATGCCTAGTACCTTGTCAGAATCATCGGGCGTCTACATGACGTCACTTTGACATCAATTAGAATTATTAGTTGCTATAGTAACAGATTTATGATGCCGTGGGTATCGGAGCATGATTCCAAAACAGTTACCAAGATGATTCAATGTTTATGTGTATTAAACCGAAAGTAGAAATCAAAAGTAGATTTACACTGAAAAAAAATAAAGTTTTGAATATATGTGTCTGTTTTCGATAAAATTTCTATTGTAAATTTACAAAGAAAAACAATTTGGATTAACATCTGACAGAGTGCTAGTATTAACGCAGGGCAGTACAACAGGAAAAGCGCAGATTAAAAATTCCTTGATCTTAAATTTTGACATACGCGTTATTTGGCCGATGAAATCGTGTGAAATGTGGAACAAAAGTGAAATTGTACTCGGATGCGTCGAGAAGAAAACTTAAAGCGCATATTTTCTCAGCGAAGCGTAGACAATACAATTATATAAGGTGCGCCTAAAAGTCAATAGCTTTACTTATTTAAACAGGCCACAGTTCATGGGTACGAAACCATAACAGACACATTTTTCTCAATCTGTGTTACGTTTTGCGTGCATATGTACAATTTTGCATTTTTGATAAAGCGGACTCCACCAATGACCTGCATCTGCGACACTTCCGATCGACATCATGATACCGTTTGTTCCGGTATTGGGTACACTGGGTTCGGGTTTCCTTGTTTACTGGATTGGAAAAAAAAATGATTGGACACATGGGAGTCAAACCTGGGACACGTGCATCAAAGGCGAACAATGAATCCAGTCAGACCAGGCCATTCGCTGTGTGCAATTAGTGTATTTAGTTTATTTGGATTTATTTAATTATATACTTATTTCATTTATTTAATTATTTTTATTATTGTTGTTAATCTGTAAACAGCAGAGCATGTACTTATATGGGGTGTATACTAGTTATGAGCAGTAAAGCCCTTTATACCAATGTAATTACACACACACACACACACACACACACACACACACACACACACACACACTTTTCCTGAACAAATATAAGAAAATCGGTATTTATTAGCGTTTCCATGCATTCGAATAGGATTGCATATGATAATGTTGGTTGGGCATTATGTAGACGCTGAGGAAGCTGAGATGAAACAGTGATCGTACCTTCGTCCCTTGTGCAAACAGCGAGAACAATGAAACCTGTCATGGTTTCGGAAGCACCCAAGTTAATAGGTACAGTAGCTAGGCAGGTAAGATTGTTTTAGCCATGCACACAGGCAGATAGGCGGACAAACGGACTAATTTCACGAAATCTAATGGTTTTACAGGTTAAAAAGGTAATACTAAACACACACTATTACTACTACTATTAATGATAATAATAATCAATAAACATACGAAGGTCTGATTCTAGACCAACACCTGTAGGGCCATTATAGTTAAATGTCAGATTATTTTCTTTTAATTTTTTATCCGCCCGGCCCTGCCCCCCCCCCCAACCCACCCCGCCCCGTCCACCTAGTCCTAAGGCCACGAACTGGGTACTCTCGTACATCAAACTTGTTTAATGTCACACGCCAAAAATCAAAAACAAACAAAAGAAAAACATGCTTCTGGGTTATTGAATGCTGTGTTTCCATAAAATTTTGCGTAATCTTATTTTCGCGTTTAAAAACGGATTAAAATGTTTCCTAGGGGTTAGATTCTCAAAAATAGAAAAAACAGCTTCAATCTGATAAACCATACAAGAACCAGGTACCTTAAAAAGTAATGTTTGAAAACAGTATCCAGGAGACTAGCGGACAAAAACTTATCAGATTTTTAGGCAAATAATGTAACGGTAAAATTTTCGAGTGTAGTAATTTTCATTTTATTTATTTTCATTTTTTGGCGGCCAACAGAAAAGTGCATACTTAAATGCCCGCGAACGCGATGATTTATGAAGGAATAATACGAAAACATAAGGAATACACGGGCTTTAATACCCTTGAATATGTCTTAATTGCGAAACCGTGAATTTTTGTCTCCGCGAACATTAATGAAAATAAAGTTCTCGTGGTAAAATCCGCACGTATGGACATAATAGCGAGGCGAAATGGTTTTTATTCCAAGTGCAGAGGTCTGCGTCAAATACACACACATTTACATCACTTACAAGCCTCCGTAGTCATCGTTTAGGTACTTACCGTATTGGTTTTCGTCAATACGGCAAATAACGTTATACGTTACTCTTATCTGGAACATCTCTAATATGACTGAAATACTGTTGAAAAGGACGTAAAATCGCATGTCATCTATCCATCTATACATTGTTTTAAAGCTGCAGTGAACATGTGTCTTATCTATGCATTTAGGCATACAGTTAGACGGAATACAGGAAATGTTTTCATGAGTGTGTAAAAAAAGTTAGCATAGCGATTGCCATTAACTCGTCCCACTCCTCCTTAATAGCTGAAGATATAACTTGGCAACTACTGGAAAATTCTATGTATTGGGACAGATCAGTATGAGCAGACAGTGCAGATCCAGATTAGACTGCTCCGGCAGTCTGATCAGGCTCTATACTGTTTGCCATTCCATCTGCATCTTTCAGATGCATTTGTGTGTTGAAGAAACAATTTTTTTTTTTTTTTTAATTTTTTTGGACAGCCACGGTTATTATTTGAGCCGCAACACGTAAAAACAAACAATGTGGCGTGTGCGCCCAGATATGACTCGGATCAGCCTGGGCATCCGCCCAGTCTGATCAGACTCTTCGCTATGCGCTTATAGGGTAGCGAAGGGTCTAATCTAGCTCCATGCGGACAGCCAAGACTTTGATCAGACTGGGCGGATGCCCAGGCTGATCTGAGTCTTCGCTGGACGCACATGCCACTTTGTTGGTTTTCTCGTTTCGCGGTTCATTTCCAGTGTCCCATTTTTTTTAATTTTATGGTATAGCCGTTTGGCTTGTAGAAGATGGACAAAAAAAATCCCTACGATATTTTTGTAAACAGTCTTGTTTGTGGGAAATACAATTCAAGTGAGTGAGTGAGTGAACTCGGCTTTAGCGTCCCACCAACAACTATGGCATACGGAGACGGGACCTCGGTTTAAAGTCTCATCCGAAAGACCGTAGAAGCAGGTTATGAAATGCAATTCAAAGATTTTGTTTTTCAAAAACAAAGAATATTCAAAAATAGACGTTTATTACACGATGTGATACAATGTTTGCACGAAGTCAACAATCATTTATATAGTCTCGTACTCTAGCCCGAGAGTTATAACTTAACAGTACAAGTAATGGAAACAAGTCGATTGCATGTACGATGTAATAAAGATGACAATGAAAATATAACGCAATAGGCTTAGTCTTGCTTAAAATGGCAAGGGGACAATTTCTTGTATCAGTAGTATCAAATGCGGACGTGGTAGTTGTAGTGACACAGTGAACTCATGTCTATCAGTTGAGACTGGCGAACATTAAGCCGCATAATTTGGTGATTAGTTTATTCATATTCGAAAAAAAAATCATCCAGAAAACGGAAAGTCACTGAAAGTAGACAAACGACAAATCTGAACAGCACATCAACACAACAAACATCGAAAAACCATACAAACTACATATAATACATTAATCCGTTCAATGAGAACAGCTATACAGGTGCCTACAAGGCTAGAAATTCAACAAACAGGAAGCACATCAGAAGGTTTGCCTTCCGGAAGGCACGGACGACAGCATAAACTACTTGGCGCTGATACTTGTTTCATGCACGCAACCTCTCGTTTATCTTCGGCATAGGTTCCCAGCAGGCACACAATGTTGAATCAACATTGAATGTTGATTCAACGTCATGACGTTGAATCAACATTTATTCTATGTTGATTCAGCGTTGTCGGCCCAACGGGTTCCATCATTACAAGAAATAACAAGAGGGCCATGAGGGCCTGATCCGCTCACCTGAGCAATTGGCAAAGTGGCTTTTTCTTATGTCTGAAATTGTCAAAATATGAGTCTAGGGTCAAAAGTCAAAGACTGACCATAACTCTTTTACTCATAAATCTTATTGTGCTAATAGGCATTAAGATAACCATATATACCATTTTTAGGCCAAAATCTTCAAAACTTTCCATGAAATCTTATGTTCTAGCATTTTCCCATATTTGACCATGCTGCAAAAAAGGTCAAGGTGAACCCAAGGTCATCATTTGAATAGTCTTGGAAGTACTCTAGTACTCCATGCTACTTACCAAGTTTCAAGGCCATAGGCATATTGGTTCTGGAGAAGAAAAATATTAAAGGTTTATATCATAAATGGGTATGGCGGCCATGTTGTCATGTGACCTGGACCATTTCAACACATCTTTGTTCCCTCAACCTCTGGAGGCTCTATATGAAATGTGACTACAATTGGCCCTTTGGCTTTTGAAATAACTTTTGAAAATGTCAAAATATGAGATCTGTGTCAAAGGTCAAAGAATGACCTTGACCACTTGTACTCATAATTCTTCATGACTCATTAAGACTACTGTATATACCTATTTTTAGGCCAAAATCTTCAAAAATTCCCATGAAATCTTATGTAGTAGCATTTGCCATATTTGACCTTGCCGTAAAATGGTCATGGTCAAGCAAAGGTCATAATTTGAACAATCATGATAATACTGGAGTACCCAATGCTATATACCAAGTTTCAAGGCCATTGGTCAACTGGTTCTGGAGAAGAAGATTTTTAAAGGTTTTTACCATATATGGGCGTGGCGGCCATGTTGGTCATGTGACCTGAACCGTTTGAAAAAAATTTCATTCTCTCAACCCCTAGAGGCAAAATATGAAATTTGGTTACAATTGGCCCAGGGGCTTTGGAGAAGATTGTTCGAAAATGTCAAAATATCAGAATTCTTATACTCATAAATCTTCATGAACTTGACTGCATTTACCAATTTTAGACCTAACTCTTCCAAACTTTCCATGAAATCATATGTTCTAGCATTTTCTCATATTTGACCTTGCCGTAAAAAGGTCAAGGTCAACCCAAGGTCATAATTTGAACAATTTTGATAGTACTTGAGTACCCAATGCTACATACCAAGTTTCAAGGCCATCGGTCAATTGGTTCTGGAGAAGAAGATTTTTAAATGTTTTTACCATTATATGGGCGTGGTGGCCATGTTGGTCACGTGACCTGGACCGTATGAATAAATTTTTGTTCCCTCAACCCCTGGAGGCTCTATATGAAATTTGGTTTCAGTTGGCCCAATGGCTGTTGAGAAGATTGTTCGAAATTGTCAAAATATGGACGTTCTGGGTCAAAGGTCAAAGAATGACCTTGACCTCTTATACTCATAAATCTTCACGTACTCATTAAGATGACTGTAGATACCGATTTTTTAGCCAAAAATCTGCAACAGTTTTGAAGATATCTTATGTTCTAGCATTTTGCCATATAAAAGCACAAGCAAGCAAATTTGACCTTGCCGTAAAAAAGGTCAAGGTCAACCAAAGGTCATAATTTGAACAATCTTGGTAGTACTTACGTACCCGATACCAAGTTTCAAGGCCATCGGCCTATTGGTTCTGGAGAAGAAGATTTTTTTTAGGTTTTTACCATATATGGGCGTGGCGGCCATGTTGGTCATGTGACCAGGACCGTTTGAACAACTTTTCGTTCCCCCTTCCTCTGGAGGCCACAATGAAATTTGGTTACAAATGGCCTAGCGGTTTCAGAGGAGAAGTCGTTTGAAATTGTGGACGGACGGACGACGACGGACGACGGACGACGACGGAGGACGGAGCCTTACCATCCTATAAGCTCCCCCGGAGCCGCTGGCTCAGGTGAGCTAAAAAGCCGAGCAGAAAGCAAAGAGGCTGCATGTAGCTTTGGCCACAACGACAGCATCATATACAAGTACATGTAACATCAACCCATTTATGCCTAGTGTCCCATAGAGGGACGTAAGCAAACAGTGCAGACCAAGATCAGACGCAGCAAAACACGGCGTCTGATTAGGGTCTTATCTATTCGCAAAAGACAAATGGGTATTTTTTTAATAAATTAAATGGAAATTATATTCATAAACTAAACCAGGCACCCTTAACTGACAATTGGACTTATCTAATTTATAAGGACAAAAGAGTTCTTTGGACATAATTGGGTTCAAACAAATGGAAAGCAAAGTAAGCAGCTATATACATGTCTAGTTAACTATGTTTTCAAGGATGTTACGAAACAAACAAGAGGGCCATGAGGCCCTGATCCGCTCACCTGAGCAATTGGCAAAGTGGCTTTTTCTTATGTCTGAAATTGTCAAAATATGAGTCTAGGGTCAAAAGTCAAAGACTGACCATGACCTCTTGTACTCATAAATCTTCATGTGCTGATACGCATTAAGACAACCATATATACCATTTTTTAGACCAAAATCTTCAAAACTTTCCATGAAATCTTATGTTCTAGCATTTTCCCATATTTGACCATGCTGCAAAAAAGGTCGTGAACCCAAGGTTATCATTTGAACAGTCTTGGAAGTACTCTAGTACTCCATGCTACTTACCAAGTTTCAAGGCCATAGGCATATTGGTTCTGGAGAAGAAAAATATTAAATGTTTATACCATAAATGGGTATGGCGGCCATGTTGGTCATGTGACCTGGACCATTTGAACACATTTTTGTTCCCTCAACCCCTGAAGGCTCTATATGAAATGTGACTACAATTGGCCCTTTGGCTTTTGAGGAAATGTTTGAAAATGTCAAAATATGAGAGATCTGGGTCAAAGGTCAAAGAATGACCTTGACCTCTTGTACTCATAATTCTTCATGACCTCATTAAGATGACTGTATATACCAATTTTTAGGCCAAAATCTTCAAAAATTCCCATGAAAGCTTATGTTGTAGCATTTTGCCATATTTGACCTTGTCATAAAAAGGTCAAGGTCAAGCAAAGGTCATAATTTGAACAATCTTGATAATACTGGAGTACCCAATGCCACATACCAAGTTTCAAGGCCATCGGTCAACTGGTTCTGGAGAAGAAGATTTTCAAAGGTTTTTACCATATATGGTCATGGCGGCCATGCTGGTCATGTGACCCAGACCATTTGAAGAAATTTTCGTTTCCTCAACCCCTGAAGGCTCTATACGATATTTGGTTACAATTGGCTTTTAAAAAGAAGTTTGAAATTGTCAAACTATGAGAATTCAGGGTCAAAGGTCAAAGAATGACCTTGACCTCTTGTACTTATGAATCTTGATGTACTCATTAAGATGACTGCATTTTCCAATTTTAAGGGCTAAATCTTCAAAACTTTCCATGAAATCTTATGTTCTAGCATTTTCCATTATTTGACCTTCCCGTAAAATGGTCAAGGTCAACCCAAGGTTATCATTTTGAACACTCTTGATAGAACTGGAATACCCAATGCTTCATACCAAGTTTCAAGGCCATCGGTCAACTGGTTCTGGAGAAAAAGATTTTTAAAAGTTTTTACCATATATGGGCGTGGCGGCCATGTTGGTCATGTGACCAAAACCTTTTGAACAAAATTTCATTCCCTCAACCCCTGGAGGCTCTATATGAAATTTGGTTACAATTGGCCCAGTGGCTTTGGAGAAGATTGTTTGAAAATGTCAAAATATGAGAGTTCTGGGTCAAAGGTCAAAGAATGACCTTGACCTCTTATACTCATAAATCTTCATGTACTCAACTGCATTAACCAAATTTAGGCCTTACTCTTCAAAACTTTCCATGAAATCATATGTTATAGCATTTTCCCATATTTGACCTTGCAGTAAAATGGTCAAGGTCAACCCAAGGTCATAATTTGAACAATCTTGATAGTACTCGAGTACCCAATGCTACATACCAAGTTTCAAGGCCATCGTTCAATTGGTTCTGGAGAAGAAGATTTTTAAAGGTTTTTACCATATATGGGTGTGGCGGCCATGTTGGTCATGTGACCAGGACAGTATGAATAAATTTTCGTTCCCTCAACCCCTGGAGGCTCTATATGAAATTTGGTTTCAATTGGCTCAGTGGCTGTTGAGGAGATTGTTCGAAATTGTCAAAATATGAGAGTTCTGGGTCAAAGGTCAAAGAATGACCTTGACCTGTTATAGTCATAAATCTTCACGTACTCATTAAGATGATCGTAGATACTGGTTTTTAGCCCAAAATCTGCAACAGTTTCCAAGATATCTTATGTTCTGGCATTTTGCCATATAAAAGCACAAGCAAGCAAATTTGACCTTGCCGTAAAAAAGGTCAAGGTCAACCCAAGGTCATAATTTGAACAATCTTGGTAGTACTCGCGTACCCGATGCTACATACCAAGTTTCAAGGCCATCGGCCTATTGGTTCTGGAGAAGAAGATTTTTTTAGGTTTTTACCATATATGGGCGTGGCGGCCATGTTGGTCATGTGACCAGGACCGTTTGAACAACTTTTCGTTCCTAAGGTCCCAGGAGGCTCTATATGATATTTGATTACAATTGGCCCAGCGGTTTCAGAGGAGAAGTCGTTTGAAATTGTGGACGGACGACGGACGGACGACGGACGACGGACGACGGAGCCTTACCATCCTATAAGCTCCCCCGGAGCCGCTGGCTCAGGTGAGCTAAAAAGAGCTGGTAAGAAACGAAAAAGAGTCATAGCTACCAAGCAACCTGGTCATCGTGGCTAAACAAATTTGTCTGCACTGAATGAGCGACAAAACAGCTAGAAACCGTTCCAAGAAAATGCTTCCATTGTGGTTTATCTATGCTGTCGTTTGTCGTGTCTTTTATCTAGTCTAAAAATCGGTTTAGTCGTTTGCTCTGTTTCATCTTGACATATGTTGTACATAATTATGTAAGAATTAGATAGATAGATGTGTTGCATGCATAGCGTGGTAACCTCGCCTGCAAAGCCCGAAATTACTCGTTTTGTTTAACTAACACGGAATTAAAAAAATTGAGAATAATTACTTGTTTAAGAAAATCTGAGGTTTCTGTTGAAAGAATTTCAGTTTGTATTGCCATTGAAAAATTGGTAGAGCATGGCATACATTGTTTGCCATGCTCCGGAACCAATGACGTCATATGGCTGTTACCTTAGCAACTAAGAGACATACTGATGTCAAACTGACATCAAGACATTCTGACGAGGTCACAATGCACAACAGTTGGTAAGTCCATAGTTGCCATGGTAACAGATCTATGGCTTCATCTTACTTGTATTTCGAGAGGAGCATAACATGCAATTTATGCCATGCTCCTCCCGAAGCATAAAGTGAGATGCTACTGAAATTATTAAAATGGAAAAGTGTGAGTTTCTCAAATCAATAATTAAATTCTCTGTTTTACTACTGTGTTGTTGTGTTACGTTACCTTACTGGATGGAATCTGAAATTTGATCGTATCAGTTTTTTATCGAAAGCTACTTTCCTAGTTTTGTATCTGATTCCCAGGCTTTATCATAGTGGAGATTATATATTTTCTGGTCATTTTTTAGCTCTTAGTTCATTTGAGATCGTTTTGAAATAATGTTCTGCTTAGGTCGGTGCTAGCGGGGGCATAAACAATGTTGCATATTTCATTAGACGTCACGAACAGGCTCAATCAAACATATTCATTATTTTGGTGTTTTCTCTGCGTCCATATATTCTAACGTTTCAAGATTCATTATTCTGTCAAATCCATATAATAATATGTATGCTGTGATTCCCCAATGAAACCATTTTGTCACAGTGGTTGTTTCGCAGGTGTTAAACGATCTGCCTACGTCTCAAATCTTAATTAGCTGATATTATAGGAAAGGTTTGACCTTTGTGCTCTCTACTCATTTATTATGCATCTCTCTAATGGAGTGTCAATATCCAGTTTTTGTACGTACTGCCCTTAAAGTGCAAGAGTATGCGTAGAATGTATGTATTGGTGGATGACTCGCAATTTTACGTCTTTTCTTATTTCAGTCATATCAGGACGATGAGTGTGTGATAATGAAAGGCTCTGGTCATTGGAACCCCGTTAACAGTTGGAAAGATTTCCGCCTCCAGCAGGTCTCGAAGCTATAATCTGCCTAAAAAATGAGTCACCGAGAAAAACAACAACTTATGATTGAATTTTTTAAGATGGTGATTTATGGTAAATGTAAAAATCTGCATAAAACCATAAAAAGTAAGGGATCTCCCTGAAAGTTAGCAGACTTCTTGTGTTGTTCTTTACAGTTTAGATTACAAAATAGACGTACATGCTGCTTAAAAAAGTGTTTTTATAAGGAAAGATCAAAGGGTAGTTTTCTGCGCAATAATAAAAAAAAATTAACATCGTTATTGAAAATTTACGTAGTACTGAAGGTGCGTTATTGCATAATCTTCTGAAGAGCGTACTAGCAATTATTTATTCCAACTCTTTCTCAAATTGTAATGTAGACCAGATGAAAACATTAGCTTTTTCTCAAATGTTCAACCATGTACAAGGTAATGTACACTGGATGCATTTATTAAATATAGGGTAGGCAAGCATACCTATGTAACACCTGCAGTATAAATAATACATTACTTACATGATCACTGGTGTGGAGATGTAATTGTTCAACCTTGTTAAAATAGTCTCACCTGTCTCACCTGTGTGTTTTGACAAAAAAAATTGTACACAGACCACATCTTTTTTCATCTGCTCTGCCTGATAATGTGAAAGAGCTTGAAAAAATAATTGTTAGCTAGCCCTCCATTATGTAACAAGAAACTCTCAGCACTAGGTATATTTTCAACAACAATATTATTTTTTCAGATTATTGCGCACAAAATTACCCTTTGATCTTTCCTTATAAAAACACTTTTTAACATTAACAAATGCTGCATTTTGGAAGTCTGAATGTCAGAAACAACATAAAGAAGGCATATGTTAAGTTTTGGAAAGATCGGTGGTATTTTGAGTGTTTTATGCAGATTTTTGTATTTGCCCCAAATCAGTGATTATCACCACCTTAACAAAGTAACATAGCAAGTACTTCAACTGGACCATATGACAAAGTGACCTGTAAGTGAGCTATAAGTAAATCGATAACATGTACTTCCAAAATTTATTGGTCATGTGCAAGCGTTTCTTTTGTTTGTCTGTTTTTATACAAAATACAAACATCTTTTTTGCATGTTTTGAATGATTTTGACCCACTTAAGACATATCTGGACCGTCTGGTACAATATTGACATCGAAATTTCGGCTTGTATATGAACCAATAAAAATGAGGAAAGTAAGCTTTGAAGTTCTCTTACTAGTATGACACGGAAATATGTCTTAAGTGGGTCAAAATCATTCAAAACATGCAAAAAAGATGTTTGTATTTTGTACACAAACAGACAAACAAAAGAAAACGGATCATAACGTCAGCCGTCACTATTTTGCTGCTCTGCTATAGCTATACCTTCCTTGTTAACAGCGAAGGACAACACTTATTTTCAGTCAAATCTCTTCAAACTTGCAATAAGGTAGCTAAAAGAGGGAAATTCTTTGTTGTTAAAAGTAAAAATAAAATTGCTGTAGCTGCAAGACCCTTACTGTCACAGCAAAAGTCAACATATTTTTGTCACCCCTCGCATACGAAACACAAATGAACTACTTTATGTATTCTCACTCATATGTCAATTTTCCTTGTAGCACTATTTAACCACTTTAGGAAACAGTATCCTTCACAGGAGATTCACTTGTAATGTTAAGGCAGCACTTGGAGCAATTTATTCAACGGACATCGAAAGTCCATTAAAGAAACGCATAATACACAAACAAACACTGACGTGCAGATCAAACAAGAGACAAAAAGCCTTTCTATAATGGATGTTGTAACAAACTTTAGTCAGGTAAATGGGTACACTGACAGAAAAAATTATTTTTATTCTTGCACCCCTTTTCAACAGCGGTCAACTCTTTAAGGACATCATTTGCTTTCTTAGGAGCAAGGTCTTTCTTTAAAGAGTTCATTTCATTTTGGCTGGGCTACCTTGTCTATAGAATGGCATAGGAAGTCATAAAATTTGTCCACTTTTGTAGCAAGAGCTGTTGCCTGACAGCATAGCTAGCCTGAATTGGTGCTTGCCCATCACAAAGTCGCTATGGTGGTGTGGACTGCTATGCTGAAAACTTCAGGCAAGCATGTCCATAATGACAAAACATTTATAAACAAAAGCTATCTCAGAAACAAGTCTTAAAATGAAATTAGAATAAAAAAATCCGCATGAAATTTCAAAGTCCATAAGCTTGAGGTCAAAGAACTTAGGTTGTGTGTGGGTGGGTGGGTGGGGGGGGGGGGCTAGGATGTATCAAAACCCAGAACCATTATATAATATCAGTCCAAGTATTGGTATCAACAGAGTCCTTCGTGGGTACTGTGAAATTATGTCTTCATAAATATAAAACTTTAACCAAAATCTTAAAGCCAAAATATAAGTCGATGACCTTGACTTCAAGGTCATACAGTGGGGTAAGTATATAGTGTTTTGTAAAAACTCAAAAAGTGTCTAACATCAGTTCAAGTGTAAACCAAATCTCTGCCAAGCATTATGAATTTGTATGCATTTTGAAAACTTTAACAAAGACCAAAATTTCCTAAGTCCCTGAGCGGGGTTGGGGTAGTACTCTGTAAAACTTTGGACTAATATCTAACTACAGAGCAGATATAACAAGAGCTCCGCAAGCGGGGCAATATACGCCCGTTACTGCTTGTTTGCACCGTTTCATCCTTGTCTATGTTGCTATTAAGTTTATCAAGATATTCCAAACATGAGGGTTCTCAAAAGAAAACCTTAAAGAGTAATCAAAGGGATGTAACTAAAGAAAGAAAATAAGGAAGGGGAAGCATTATTTTCTTAATAAGACATACTGTCTCAACCTATTACATATTGCTATAAAGTTTCGTCAAGATATTCCATACGGTTACCTAGTAATGACTTGCTCAAGAATAGTCATAGAAATCAATCAAACAGATGTAACTCCATAAATAAAGAAGGGGGGGGGGGGGGGGGGGGGGGCAATGGTTCTTATATAAGACACACAGCCTCAACCTTATACACATTGCTATAAATTTTAATCAAGATATTCTGTATGGTTGCCTACTTACAGCTTGCACAAGAATAGCCTTAGAAATATTCAAAGGGAGTTTACTCCAAAAATAAGTAAGGGGAGGCAATCGTTCTTATATGTGGCATATCGTGTCAACCTAATATACATTACTGTTAAGTTTCATCACAATAGTCCATAGGGTTAGTTAGATATGAGGTGTACAAATATAATCTAACAAAATAATCAAAGGGAGGTAACTCAAAAACTAAGTAGAGGGGAGTTACCATTCTTGTATGAGACACGTTGTCTTAACCTCATATACATTGTTATAAAGTTTCACCATGATATTCCAAAGAGTAACCAAGTTATGGAATGTTAAAGAATTGCCATACAAACTGCCATAGACGAGTTTTTTTCAAAGGGCTGTAACTCCGCTAAAAAACATCTGAGCAAAATTTCCGAATAATATGCGCTACTCCACATCGTAGTCTTACTATTTACAAAGTTTCAGTTTAATTAAATGCAAACTTTAGGAGGAGTTATCCGGAAACGAACACCCCAATAATTCTAAGTAAAGGGCTGTAACTCCGTTAAAAATCATTGGAGCGTAATCTCGAAACGATATGCGCTGGTCCACCTCATAGTCTTACTATATACCAATTGACAGCTTAATCGGATGTAAACTGTAGGAGGAGTTATCCGGAAACGAAAAGTTTACGCCGGACGGACGGACGGACGCCAGCGCCATAACAATATACGTCCCGTTTTTCAAACGGGCGTATAAAAAGAGTTCATCTACGGGTTCAGGAGATATGCGTCTTTAAAAAACTCTTAACCAAAACATCCAATCAATAAAAAAACAATTTTCTAAGTCCATGACCTTGACATCAAGGTTACTGAGGGAATGGGGGTAAAACCTTGGACAAATAACTAACTTCAGTGCAAGTATTGAAGGAATCCATCCATGGGTAAAGGAGATATTGGGCTTTGTAAAACTTTAACCAAAACATCAAGTAAAAAAAAAAAAACCCTCCCAGTTTTCTAAGTCCATGACCTTGACATCAAGGTCATTGAGTGGTGGGGGGGGGGTGGGGGGGGGGGGGGGGTGGTACCCTGTTCAACTTTGGACCAATATGTAACTACAGTGCACATATCAAAATAATCCATCTCTGTGTTAGGGAGATATAGGTCTTTAAAAACTTTAACCAGCGATCTGGGATATGATTTTGAGTCGTTGACTGTATTCAAAAGACATGTAGATGAAGCGCTTACATCTTGGTTTGCAATCATTGTTTTCGGTTATTCAACGTATGCAACTATAAAGACTAGGAGGGTCAAATCAATACACTAACTAGACTTGCTTACAACAGATATCCCCAATGTACATCTCATTATACATAATTTTAACTGTGTTTTGATTTGATTGGTTGGTTGTTATGGGTTTAACGGCGCTTTGAGACAGTATTTCAGTCTATATCGTGCCGTCTGACAGAGAGGGAGAAAGAGGGGAAATGATAGACGAGAGAAAAAATGTCCAAACAACCCCAATCCCGCACCTACTGCAAGTACAGTAGGCCCTTGCCCTACAATATTCCAAATCAGTAGGACGCCCCGGCACTGGAAGTTACACACAGCACCATCGCACCACCCAACCACCCCAACTGTGTTTTGAACTGGTCAGAATATAAAAAGTTGCGCAATGTAACGGAATATCTTACACGCAAAGAAACAAAGAAGCACTTGTCAAAATCGACTGCCTGTCAAAATGACAAGATAACTATTTTGAAAAGCAATAAAACTAGTTCTTCTCAGAACACATTGCCTGAGAAATCTATGATAAATGATGAGCCTCACACTGACTCCAAAAATATTCCGCCTAAACTAATTGAATTGTTTGCTTATATCTGTGATCAGTTCAATACAGAAAGCGACTCCGCGAATGCTTTGATCTAATCAGACAAAAGAAACTAACGAATACATCAGGGCTAGAGTCCCAGCCCATACTTATTTTGAAGCTCCATACATAAAACGAAGCCTGTATTTCTTACTTATGAATGTTTTCTTTGCTCTTAAAGGATCTAAACTTTTATCATTATTTACTATCACTGCAGCTGGATGTTGTGCCGTGTGGCGGCCGTAAAAAGTCTCCCCGCACTCATCTATAGTGCAGATTATATTTTCCTTTTGGTCCTTTGAGATCATGGAATATATTCTGAGAAGTCAGAAATGACCATACGTTTAGATTCATTTTCTAAACAAATTTGAAATATTTTGGTATTTTTCGACTTATATCAGTCTTTGAGACGACTGCCATGTTAAACCTGCAAATTTACTGTTTTTTTCCTCTGGCTCCTTGTGCCAGATTTAAAGGGTCACTGATGAGGCTTGAATAGCCGAAACCGCGGTATGGCCCAACTTCTTACTTATGAATGTTTTCTTTGCTCTTAAAGGATCTAAACTTTTATCATTATTTACATGCACTTGATCCAACTAAAACCATGCGGATTGAATGCCTTTGGTCTAAGATTCTTAGATAAGCACCCTCTATCACGGCTCTTATATGCTAGCCGTTGCGACATTCCCGTCTCACCTAAAAGTAGAAAAGAAATTCCCAAACTATAAAAGCCGTACCAGTTCTGATCCTACAAATTAAAGACAGTCTCTATTCTACCAGTGACCTATAAATACATTATAGGTCACTGATTCTACTTACTATTTCTAAAATATTTGAGAAACATAAAAATGGACATCTGATTGGTGTCTGAAATAAAATTTAATACATAAAAATCAGTCGGGGTTCATATTCAAACATAACTGCTGAACCATTAATAACGAGCACTGCGAGATGGCTGCGAAGCAGCCATCGAGCAGAGCTCGTATCTGGGTAACGCAAATACCATCAAGTATAAATCTATGGAATCGAATTTGCGACGACCACCTTATTGGGTTCTGAGGTTTGCAGTCGTGCAATTGAAATTAGTGCAAAAATGGGGAACCAGTGTCTTCTCCACAGGATTTAACGACTGGTTTACATTTAAACATTTGGGATATGCTTTTAGCTAGCAATAACTCGCGATGCAGTCTGTCATTTGCGAACGCTGATTGTCACATGAGTGATACAGCCAATCAGAGCCCTCTCAAGAAGTCGCTGGCGTGAATTGTAAACAAGGCGGCAGAAAGTTTTATTTTGAAACCAACCAACAAACCGCCTCAGAATCAAGGTATAAGCGTGTATATTATATGCCCACGTTCAAGACTTGAAACGGCCACCAAATCGACCAATATCATGACACAACTAGGCCAGTTCAGTGGTTTATTGAGCGTCTGGAAACCTCAATCTTCACAACATCATGAGATTTCGCGCACAAGCGGTCCGTGTCATGGCTCGTGCCATACTGCAGCTCTCCGTTCCACAATCAGAATCAGAATCAGAATCAGAATTGTTTACTGGTGATACGTCCAAAGACAATCATTCACCAGGACCTGTGAATCAGGGAAGCTAGTCCCTAGCCCTTATAAGAGAAGTAAACTTAGTAACTGAATCCTCTGCACCCTCAGCAGCAGAAATAAGTGAATCTTCCAGGGAATTCCAATCTCTAATAGTCTGGGGGAAGAAACTGGACTTGTAAATGTCAGTCCCAGCCAATGGGGTTTGAAATGTCAGGGAATGATGATTCCTGGTACGCCTATTTGGGGGAACAAGGTCATTTATGGGTATACTGGCTGCACCCCTTAGACCTTTGTAAAGCATTATAAGTCTACCTTTCCTTCTCTTTTTTAGGGATTCCCACTTAAGTTTCTCCAGAATGCCAGTCATACTCCCAGTTTCATATGTGTAATTTC
Organism: Ctena decussata; assembly: GCA_963989385.1. Lineage (NCBI taxonomy): Eukaryota > Metazoa > Mollusca > Bivalvia > Lucinida > Lucinidae > Ctena > Ctena decussata. Next base: position 74,934,136 of record OZ022503.1, on the reverse strand, counting down.
CCGTTACAAATCTAGCTGCCCTCTTCTGCACCTTCTCAAGTTCATCTTGAAGAAGTATACTTTGAGGGTCCCAAACTGAACTGCCATACTCCAGGACTGGACGCACCAGTCCCTTGTATGCTGACTCCTTAACATCTTGTGGACATGCTGCCAAGTTACGTCTGAGGAAGCCGAGGGTCCTATTAGCCTTTGTGCAAATATTGCTGACATGTGTGTTCCATTTCAAATCATTGGCAATGGTTATGCCGAGGTACTTGATAGTTTCTACATTACTGAGGACCGTTCCCTCTAAGGTATAGGAAGCATTGATCTTCTTGATCCGTTTCCTTGTAATTTGCATTATATTGCATTTAACAGGTTGAAATCTCATGCCCCAACTCCTTGCCCAACAACCTAAAAGATCTATATCCTCCTGAAGTTTCACAGTGTCTTCAATATCTCTGATTTCACGATAGCAAACACAGTCGTCAGCAAAAAGTCTTAATTCCGAGTCAATATTTTCTGTTATATCGTTAATGTATAACGAGAACAACAATGGTCCAAGCACAGTGTCCTGGGGGACACCTGACAAAACCGGGGCCCAATCCGACTTAACTCCATTTACCACCACACGCTGCTGCCTGTAACAGAGGAAAGAATCTATCCATTTCAGTGTCTTCCCACCAATACCATAGCCGTATAGCTTACATTTAAGTAATTCATGAGGGGGAGTGTCAAAAGCTTTCTCGAAGTCCAAGATAAAAGTGTCAACCTGACCGCCCTTATCCAAGATTTTAGCCCAGTCATTTATAACCGTGATCAATTGAGTTTCACAGCTATGTTTCTTACGGAAAGCATGTTGTCTGTCTGACAAAAGTTTATGTTCATCCAAATGTGCCATAACCTGGCTATAGAGCAAGGTACAGCAAAATAGACGGTGAAAAAAGAAACGCAATGCATTGGTCTCTCGAAAAGAGAGAAAAAGAATCAAAGTTCTGTTAAAATTAACAGCACTTGACAACCCACTGGCGCTTGAGTTTCTAAGTGTGCATCACTGTCATTACATTTATATGGTCTCTGGTAAACTAAAAATCACTAATCCGATAAACCTGGTATTTTCTGATATGCGGTGAACCTTGGAATGAGGGTGCAACTAGTCCTGTAAGATTTACGGATGTTTCGCTACCTTGCGGTTTCGCACCAGGAGACTTCGCACCTTCTCATTGGAGAGTTCGCTACTCGGTATTTTTCGCACATTTTCGACCCAAGACGTTTCGCTACCTCGTTGTTGTTCGCGGTTGTTCGTCAGTTTACCGTTTGTTAATTAATCACTCTGTTTTAAGAACTCATTCAGACTGAAGACAAGATTTTAGAATTGATTTTATGTTGAGTTTGTTTATTAGGTTTATCAGAAAAAAAAGTAAAAAGTATGCAAAGACCAGGAACTGAAACAATCAAAATCCAAATACAGCCCTCAAACCATAGTTGGAAACAACCAAGATTACAAATAATCAAGATACAGAGAACATATGGCCAACCGAGTGAGCAGCTTGTTCCCAAAAGGTGGCCACTCAGCAACCCAAACCGAACCAAAAATAATAAGAACATACATAAGGTAAAACATCACAGAAACTCTGACACCAAAAACAGGCAACTGAGAACCACAACAGAACTACCGCCTTGGAATGGTCAGTAATGAATTACTGGGGGGGGGGGGGGGGGGGGGGGGGAGGGGGGGGGCGGGAGGCAACTGAGAACCACAACAGAACTACCGCCTTGGAACGGTCAGTAATGAATTACTGGGGGGGGGGGGGGGGGGGCTTAAATCGATTTTACAGGCCCAACCTCACCCTCAGTATCTGAAGTGGTACAAGGAACGGTCAGTAATGAATTACTGGGGGGGGGGGGGGGGCTTAAATCGATTTTACAGGCCCAACCTCACCCTCAGTATCTGAAGTGGTACAAAACATTTAGGTGGTTGTTCGGTTCGCATGATAACCCTCTAACTCGTCAATGAATCATCACGGTAAACACATAAATCAAATTTCAACACCATGAAGAAGCAAAGACGAGGACTCAACAGATACAACGGGCCGTCTGACAGGTGGAAATCTGAAGCAAAAGAAGGTCACCAGTTGAGCCCCGGTGGACCAAGCAACAGACAAAAAGGCTCCGGTCCCAACCAACTAAAATATATAGAACCCTATCTATCTAAATTTCCTTTTCAAGCGTCTTATTTTTTAACTATTTTTAATTTTTCATTAGAATAAATGAATATTTGATTCTTTTTATCTTCATTGTAAAATTAGATAACTGCAAAAAAAATTAGATGCTAAAATTTGTTTAAACTTCATCAGTATCAGTTTAAACAATTTTGAAACTTTTTTTTAATTGCGCATGTACAGAATAAATTAAGACTTTTAATTACCTTTTCTAACGCTTAATTTCTTCTACTATTTTATTTATTTAATTTTTTAAATAAAGATCATTGAATCTTTTAATGATTTTTTCATCTTCGTTATGAAATTAAATAATGTAAGAAAAGTTTAAATGACAAAATGTGTTATTTATTCAATGTAAATTACAAATTACAAGGAAAAAGCACAAATTAACATGGTACAGGATCTGACAGTAAGCAAACGCTTATATTAAAGTCATCTCCTGGAAATAGGGATATGTTATAAGAAAATTTGTTATAACTGTATCTATCTGGATTATAAACCTTTTTCTCTTTCATTCCCAAATTCCCCTATTTCGGGTGGCTATAATTTGTTGGGTAGCGAATATGCAGGGTAGCGAAAGCGTATAGGTAGCGAAAACGTTGGTAGCGAAGACGTACAGGTAGCGAACATGTATAGGTAGCGAAGTGTAAGGGCGCGAAACATCCGGTAATCGTCCTGGGCACCGGGAACCAATTCCTATAGGAAACCGCGTAATTCAAAAAGGTGCAGGGAAGCTCGGGACTATTATTGTCCCATGGTGCTCTTTGATTGGTTAATAATGCTCATGAGGTTGAAAGTGATGTTTTAGTGACATGTAGAAATCAGTTTTGTTTGATATTATGGATATTGTAAAGAAATAAGTATTTTTGATTTGGTCTGTGGAGCCAAAATTAATGACAGGCGATTTTTAGCAAATCTTCTGCGCTTTTCTGCGGGATAGGTAGTTGCTGGCTATCAACATCCTGTAGAGGTAGAAAGTGCTGGGTAAGGTGGTGTTTCTCTTATTTCATCTTCTTGATCAACATTTTAGCTTGAAATTAGAGCAAATCTGGATAGTGAAGTGACAGTGTATGAAGGGAGGCACACTGTCACAGGCAGTAGGGGTCACTATAGAAGTCTATGGGAGAAACAATTAGTTCACGCTGCCCTATACTGAAAGTAGAGTTCTTTCTTGCTGTGCTGTATTTCAATGTTTTCTGTAGATTTTCAAAGTCTCCTTTGTAAAATAGGACTCACTTTATTGAAACGCTGATTTCCAGTAGCTTATTCACATTGGAAATGTTCAGAATAGTGAGATGAGCCTGAATATTTTCTCTGTTTGGCTGACTCTGTTAAAACACAGGTTTACTGGAGGGGGTGGGGTATTTCAAAAGCTTCCACTGCATCAGTTTACATGGTTTATTGGAATGCTATTGAAGTTTTAGGGATAGAATTGTTCAAACGGCTAAGCCGGATGCTTTCGAAACTTGGAGGAAGCCTCACAGTGAAAAAATCCTGGGACCTCGTTGTGTCGTTAAAGAGATTTTATCGCGCGGCATGGTATTCTCAACTGCTATCACCAATTCTGACTGTAAAAAGGGTCTTCAGAATCTTTTTTGCTCCTTAATTTGCTAGACTAGCATTAGATGCCTCTATCAGAATGTAGAAAACTGCATGCATTAGCAATTTTGGGACACTGTGGTGTCCAAATTGCTGAAAAATGTGTATTTTTCTCCTAAATTTGGGGGTACACTTACAAGATTGGGTGTGAAATGTCAGAAATGGCTATTTTTTTCATGTTTTAATTTATTTTAGATGCTCAACAGTTTGACGTTTCACATGAATGGAGAAAGCCTTGAGGTCATGAGTGTATTTCCATCAGCAGTAGGTAAAGTGTTTGCTTTTTTCTCAGAATCTTTGTTGCTCGGTTGCCTTTGGAGAAACAGGACACGACAACTTTAGCACACTGCTCATGGAAATACGGTCATTATAATTACATGCGAAACTTGAGAACTGTCTTAAAATAGTTTGAAGTTTAAATTCAAGCAGAATCAATTGATTTCCAAAAGTTAGGGGTGGCACTATAGGGCACCGGGAACCAATTCCTATAGGAAACCGCGTAATTCAAAAAGGTGCAGGGAAGCTCGGGACTATTATTGTCCCATGGTGCTCTTTGATTGGTTAATAATGCTCATGAGGTTGAAAGTGATGTTTTAGTGACATGTAGAAATCAGTTTTGTTTGATATTATGGATATTGTAAAGAAATAAGTATTTTTGATTTGGTCTGTGGAGCCAAAATTAATGACAGGCGATTTTTAGCAAATCTTCTGCGCTTTTCTGCGGGATAGGTAGTTGCTGGCTATCAACATCCTGTAGAGGTAGAAAGTGCTGGGTAAGGTGGTGTTTCTCTTATTTCATCTTCTTGATCAACATTTTAGCTTGAAATTAGAGCAAATCTGGATAGTGAAGTGACAGTGTATGAAGGGAGGCACACTGTCACAGGCAGTAGGGGTCACTATAGAAGTCTATGGGAGAAACAATTAGTTCACGCTGCCCTATACTGAAAGTAGAGTTCTTTCTTGCTGTGCTGTATTTCAATGTTTTCTGTAGATTTTCAAAGTCTCCTTTGTAAAATAGGACTCACTTTATTGAAACGCTGATTTCCAGTAGCTTATTCACATTGGAAATGTTCAGAATAGTGAGATGAGCCTGAATATTTTCTCTGTTTGGCTGACTCTGTTAAAACACAGGTTTACTGGAGGGGGTGGGGTATTTCAAAAGCTTCCACTGCATCAGTTTACATGGTTTATTGGAATGCTATTGAAGTTTTAGGGATAGAATTGTTCAAACGGCTAAGCCGGATGCTTTCGAAACTTGGAGGAAAGCCTCACAGTGAAAAAATCCTGGGACCTCGTTGTGTCGTTAAAGAGATTTTATCGCGCGGCATGGTATTCTCAACTGCTATCACCAATTCTGACTGTAAAAAGGGTCTTCAGAATCTTTTTTGCTCCTTAATTTGCTAGACTAGCATTAGATGCCTCTATCAGAATGTAGAAAACTGCATGCATTAGCAATTTTGGGACACTGTGGTGTCCAAATTGCTGAAAAATGTGTATTTTTCTCCTAAATTTGGGGGTACACTTACAAGATTGGGTGTGAAATGTCAGAAATGGCTATTTTTTTCATGTTTTAATTTATTTTAGATGCTCAACAGTTTGACGTTTCACATGAATGGAGAAAGCCTTGAGGTCATGAGTGTATTTCCATCAGCAGTAGGTAAAGTGTTTGCTTTTTTCTCAGAATCTTTGTTGCTCGGTTGCCTTTGGAGAAACAGGACACGACAACTTTAGCACACTGCTCATGGAAATACGGTCATTATAATTACATGCGAAACTTGAGAACTGTCTTAAAATAGTTTGAAGTTTAAATTCAAGCAGAATCAATTGATTTCCAAAAGTTAGGGGTGGCACTATAGGGCACCGGGAACCAATTCCTATAGGAAACCGCGTAATTCAAAAAGGTGCAGGGAAGCTCGGGACTATTATTGTCCCATGGTGCTCTTTGATTGGTTAATAATGCTCATGAGGTTGAAAGTGATGTTTTAGTGACATGTAGAAATCAGTTTTGTTTGATATTATGGATATTGTAAAGAAATAAGTATTTTTGATTTGGTCTGTGGAGCCAAAATTAATGACAGGCGATTTTTAGCAAATCTTCTGCGCTTTTCTGCGGGATAGGTAGTTGCTGGCTATCAACATCCTGTAGAGGTAGAAAGTGCTGGGTAAGGTGGTGTTTCTCTTATTTCATCTTCTTGATCAACATTTTAGCTTGAAATTAGAGCAAATCTGGATAGTGAAGTGACAGTGTATGAAGGGAGGCACACTGTCACAGGCAGTAGGGGTCACTATAGAAGTCTATGGGAGAAACAATTAGTTCACGCTGCCCTATACTGAAAGTAGAGTTCTTTCTTGCTGTGCTGTATTTCAATGTTTTCTGTAGATTTTCAAAGTCTCCTTTGTAAAATAGGACTCACTTTATTGAAACGCTGATTTCCAGTAGCTTATTCACATTGGAAATGTTCAGAATAGTGAGATGAGCCTGAATATTTTCTCTGTTTGGCTGACTCTGTTAAAACACAGGTTTACTGGAGGGGGTGGGGTATTTCAAAAGCTTCCACTGCATCAGTTTACATGGTTTATTGGAATGCTATTGAAGTTTTAGGGATAGAATTGTTCAAACGGCTAAGCCGGATGCTTTCGAAACTTGGAGGAAAGCCTCACAGTGAAAAAATCCTGGGACCTCGTTGTGTCGTTAAAGAGATTTTATCGCGCGGCATGGTATTCTCAACTGCTATCACCAATTCTGACTGTAAAAAGGGTCTTCAGAATCTTTTTTGCTCCTTAATTTGCTAGACTAGCATTAGATGCCTCTATCAGAATGTAGAAAACTGCATGCATTAGCAATTTTGGGACACTGTGGTGTCCAAATTGCTGAAAAATGTGTATTTTTCTCCTAAATTTGGGGGTACACTTACAAGATTGGGTGTGAAATGTCAGAAATGGCTATTTTTTTCATGTTTTAATTTATTTTAGATGCTCAACAGTTTGACGTTTCACATGAATGGAGAAAGCCTTGAGGTCATGAGTGTATTTCCATCAGCAGTAGGTAAAGTGTTTGCTTTTTTCTCAGAATCTTTGTTGCTCGGTTGCCTTTGGAGAAACAGGACACGACAACTTTAGCACACTGCTCATGGAAATACGGTCATTATAATTACATGCGAAACTTGAGAACTGTCTTAAAATAGTTTGAAGTTTAAATTCAAGCAGAATCAATTGATTTCCAAAAGTTAGGGGTGGCACTATAGGGCACCGGGAACCAATTCCTATAGGAAACCGCGTAATTCAAAAAGGTGCAGGGAAGCTCGGGACTATTATTGTCCCATGGTGCTCTTTGATTGGTTAATAATGCTCATGAGGTTGAAAGTGATGTTTTAGTGACATGTAGAAATCAGTTTTGTTTGATATTATGGATATTGTAAAGAAATAAGTATTTTTGATTTGGTCTGTGGAGCCAAAATTAATGACAGGCGATTTTTAGCAAATCTTCTGCGCTTTTCTGCGGGATAGGTAGTTGCTGGCTATCAACATCCTGTAGAGGTAGAAAGTGCTGGGTAAGGTGGTGTTTCTCTTATTTCATCTTCTTGATCAACATTTTAGCTTGAAATTAGAGCAAATCTGGATAGTGAAGTGACAGTGTATGAAGGGAGGCACACTGTCACAGGCAGTAGGGGTCACTATAGAAGTCTATGGGAGAAACAATTAGTTCACGCTGCCCTCCTGTAACGATGACAGTGCAAATAGAAACAGAAAAATGTTGACCTGAACACATGTTGCTGCAGAATAGTTTCTATCCGTATCAGCCTTCGATGTTGGGCCTTCCAGTGCCCAGAGCCACAAAGAAAGGTAAAATCCAGCTATTCTACATATGTGCTGTGACAAAACAACGCCAATCGTTGAAAATCAGGGAAATTTGCCATTGTCAGTAGTTTTCACGACCTGCAAAGTTTGGGTTCCCCAGTCCCTTAAAATCAGGGTCGAGGTATTATTATTATGGCTGCCACATCGCCGTCTCTTCGCTAAAAGGAGCGGCTGTAGTGTAGTGGATAACACGCCAGACTACCAATATAGGGGCCGACAAATCCATCCCCTGCTTCTCCGGTCTTTCGGATGAGACTTTAAACCAAGGTCCAGTCTCCATATGACCTTGTTGGTGGGACGTTAAATCCGAGTTCACTAGCTCACTTTCCGCTAAAAATGGATGTGGTATACCAAATGCCGACCGTGAATCCAAGCGACTTAAACTTGGTTTTCCTGTTATGACCAAGGAAATTACTACACACTGACAGCATTTAAAAAGTCATACAAAAATGTGTTAACCACCATCATTTGACTGACAAAAAGTTCTAAAAACCTTTCTATATCTCACTTTTTTTATATTCGTTGGCAACAGCCCGTTGCAGGTACTTAACAAGTGCTAAAGTGATCCGAATGGAATATTGGGAAACCAATTTGATGACGACACATACCAGGTGAATGTAAAATACAGATTTATTTTTGCAACTGGGCCGTATGTATTCTGGGCTAGGCGTCATACTGTTACAATGGAAAAAAAGTTTGTGTACATGTGCATCTGTGAGTCATTTTCTTTTCTCATCTATTCTCGCCTCCTCTATCTATGCACACGACATCAAATTCTAAACAATGTCATATCGACATTGATGCACCGCCCTACTGTTGCATCAAAATCAGTCAGAAGACTTGTTTCTTCATTTTTTTCTTCTGGTCCCACCATGCCCCCTCCACCCCAGCTCAATCATATAATCATTGGGCTGCGTCACATGAAAACGTGCCTATTGACCAATGCAACCAGTAAAGCTTCAGTCTTGCTGCACCTGCCTGCAGTCTCTTTGCCCAGGCTCCATAGATCCATATTCACGGAAAACATGCCGATTAGACTTGATGGATGTGCAGGCTGATCTGAGTCTTCAGTAAATTTTATGCAATTGTCTGACAGGGCATTTTCTTATGACTCGGTAGTTTTGAAAAATGAAAGTAAATAATTTTCTCAAGAAATTCTCTTTTTCATTTCATGAAGTAAAGAAATATGTATTGTTCAGATACAGCGAAAGTCCAAAAATATCACATTTTCATTGAAAGTATCATTGAGCTGTCAAAAAAGATAGAAAAAAGAAAAAAGGCAATAAAAACTAAATATGTTTGACTAATCAACGGTTACAATGGGGATTGACTAATCAACGGTTACGATGGGGATTGCGTATACCTTACTCTACAATTCAACGCTCATGTGCTTTCGAGATCAACAGGATGGCAGTATTGAAACTTCTGGATGAGTGCTTTGTTTTCACTGACTATACAGATGTGAACGGAACAATATAAATAGTCTGAATGCTGGTAGTAATTGCTGAATCGCAGTGGTAAGCATAACAGTGTAACTCCATAAATGTAACTCCATGTAATTGATTTGCTATGCTTGATATTTTGGCATCGGTAGAGGTAGAACGTAATACAGCCAACTTAAAAGAAAAAAGATGTCCAATTACAACGAAAAATATGAATAGGGCCAAGTATGTTCTTCATTGTAGAACTATGGGTTCCATTGATAGACCGATCCCTTCAGTGTATTGATGTCAGAAGTCTGCAGGAATTGGACTGTGATATTAAGGTGCATTACCAGAGCAGGACATAGTGTAAATGTGTTTTGGTACAGTGATTTTTTCACTATTTTGGGAATGGTGCCGGTGCCCACAGAATTGGGAAAAAGCGCATCGTATTTTCCTATAATTTGGAATTTTGGAAACCCTTTATTAAGTCTCAAGTGGTGGGATAGGGGACATGATACTGAATATATAGTTGCTATATATCTGCTATTTCTCTAAGCAAGCATGCAAGTAAATGTATGTTGTAAGATGGTCCCTAGAACAATTTTTTCTGCAATTGGGAATTTTTCAACTTGCAGTTGGGAAAAAAAAGATACATTTTGAATTGGGACTGGTACTTTTTATGGGCACCACTTATGTAGAGAAAAAAATCAGTGTGGTACATATATATTTTCAACTTTTACAGCCTAGCTGTAGAAGCTGGCAGCATCTTTATGGAGATTCAGGTAGGGTGGTTGGCTCTTTCAAGAAATTAAGCAAAGGAGATAGCGGCTAGTACTAGAATGGGTGACCTTCTTGACTTCGAGGACAGCTGAGCAAAATGCTACAATCTAAAAAATTAATTTGTCTGTATTTTCACAATTTGTAAGATGTCATTTCTGGGTCATGAAGAAGAGACATACAGAAGGGTGACGACAGGTTAGAAGCAAGGGAGTTTATTAGAGCAGGGCATTTATTAGGATTCACATGGTACAAAAAATGTCAGGAATGTCCGGAGGGTACTCAAAATTGTTTGTCAGCTGGAATGTCACACACTCAAAATTAGTTGTCAGATATCAACAACCCCCCCCTCCCCCCCCCCCCCCAACCCCTCAAACTAGCTAGGAAACTTAAGGATAGTGTTTTGTAACAGAGAGACCTACTGTAGTTTAATTTGAAGTTTTATGTATTATTTATCCAGACCCAGTAATCTTATATCTTATATTTGCTCGGATTTTAATATGTTCTGCAGATGAAAAAGTGAATCACCGGCAGGAGACGGCCATGTAGTACAAGAGTTATGTAGTACAAGAGTTCTAAGGAATTACACAAAGCCATTTCAAACAGTTCTACGTACCAATATACCATATTTATCCTAGTAAATGCCTTTGCTATAATAAACTTCAAAACTGTTACAAGCATTTCTTGAATATGCATTAGATTCGGTAAAACTTTGATTCCTATTTAAAACATTGAATGTAGGATTGTCCATGAGAGTCACTTCTGAAACAAATTTCTCTGATGTCTGGAACAAGTTCATTCTTTATGACACTCAATGACTATTATATTAGTTCTATTGTGATGCAACATGAAAGTGCCATAGATAAACCTGGAGTGGAATGGTTTAGATAATCTACATTCTATTGGCTACAATTTCATCCCAGTGCCTGAAATGGTTGTCTTACAGGAAAGAATTTGCTCCCTCAGAGGAAGCAAATTCTTTCCTGTAAGAGGTCATCACAAAGCCATGGAATGGAGTGGAGATCACGCCTGCATGTTCATTCATTAAAATGTTTTCAACTGTGCCCATGAAACTAAGTTTTCATTATTGCAAATAAGTCAGTAATATATTCATAATTTTGCAATACTTCTTTTGCAGACAAGACAACACAGCTCATGTCGATTTTCTTTGGTTTCAAATTTAAACACCGGTGCCCCTCCAGTGTTTGTTGTTCCCTGGAGTATAGCAGATAAGTTAGATTAAGGGACTGTTGCTTGGCGTATGAGATTCTTTGGCTTACTACTTTGGCTGATGGGGGGTTGTGGTTGTGGAGATTCTGGATATGGATATATGAGCATCATGGAGGTGAGCTTTTATTTGCAATTTGTTTTGTCATTGATAAGACCTATTGCTTGTCTTAAGCACTTGCAAGTCTCAAATCTACAGGGGTGAGATGACACCTATCAAATCAGACTTTACATTATATAATTATATTAGCAAGGCCGTAATTATACCCCCAGCAAACGAAGTATGAGGAGGGGTATGTATCTTTTTTCCAATGTCCGTTTGTCTGTCCGTCTCTTCGTAAGTTAACATTTGCTTGAAAGTTTTTGAGATCTTATATTTGCAGGTGATCATGTGATTTTCTAGGGGATCACACATTTTGGCAACAAATTTGTACACCTGATTTAGTTGAAAATGACTGAAATAATCTTGACTGGCTGTGCAATCCATATGAAAAACAAGCCTATCAGTTGATTGTCGAATTTCTGACAAAAGAAAGCTAAACATACAATTTCCATCTTTAAATGATATCAAGTACATTTACAACAGTACATTCATATACTTCGAGGATTTGGTGTCACTTAGAAGGCAATGCCTTAATTTCATATTAAGTCAGAAAAACATACATACTAATACTTTTTTCCCAGTTCAAGCTCAGTAAAGTTGCAACATGATGATTCACTATCAGTCTCAGTGAAAAATGCAGTTAAAGTCAGATTAAGTGGCCCAGTGTTCATACAACATGTACTCAAATCTGTCTTGAGGGGTCATGAAGGGGCCTCACAAAAACTGGCTGCAGAGTCATGGCAGACAGGTGTACACTTAATAGAGGTTCATTGTCCTCTGGGGCACAAAAAAGTAGCTACATGTGATAGGTGACCCTTAACAGAGTTACCCTTGAGACAGGTTAGACAGCATTATTTTTTTTATACAATTTCATTACAACAGCAGATATTAACAGTTACTTAAAAATTTGGAGAGGTAGGCACTGATTAAATTTGATATTCACATTTGATAATCAGGCAATCAGTCACTATCTGGGGTTTGTGTCAGTCTTATGTAACAGTCCTGCAGTTGGTGCTGTCTGTTTTTAAGATACTAGGTTCAAGTCCTAGAGGACTGCATGTTAGTACTGGCACATATAACACTAAACAGCAATATCCATTTACAGAATGCATTCTAAGATAAGAATGAAATAGGTTTAGAATATTCCAATCTTTAGCCATATGGTCAGATGTCTCATAGGAAAGAACATGAGAAGTAAATACTTAAGGGCTGTAACGGAAATTACTTTTGATTTTTGATTTTGTACTAACAGTGTATCCCACTTGAAGATATTACATAAATATTTTTTTCTTCAGTTTGGTGGTTTCAAAACGTCGAAAATTGCAAGACCGCTAACATTTCTGCACTATCTGAATCGACATACCTGTAATTGCCTACATGTTAGTTATGAGAAAAAGTTGCCAGCAGTGCTCGTTTTATAGGTAGCGCCTATTTATTTCATATTAAAATTAATAGACCAATGGATGATTGTGAAGTCATAGGAACATTGTGACTTGAATTTCGCACCGCTTTCGACTTAGCTGACCACTTTATCTTGTAAATCAAACTTTCATTGATGCTGCTTATAAAGGTCTTGCTTCGTAGGTGTGCCGGGCCGGGTAGCGCAATCGGTAGGGCACCTGACTCGTAAGTCAGAGGTCCTGGGTTCGAATCCCGGTCTGGCCACATACTTTCGTTTCTCCTTCCGCTGATTCAAGAAGGGCAGTTGTCAGTTACTGGCGAAAGTATGTGCACTTAGTACTGGTTAACCGCTTAGGAGGTCTAAGCCTGCCCAGGAATAGTGTGGTTAGGTTAACTGACCGTCCCGACATGACCTTAGTTGTTTACCGTGGACGTTAAGCATCAAATCAACCAACCAACCAAAAAGCTTCGTAGGTGCATAATCGTCAGCAAATTCTAGATAGCAGTAAATGTATGTAACGACCAGCGATAATCAAATTAAGTGTCCCAACCTCCCCCCAACCCGCCTCGAAGACTTAGATCTATCCTGAGGCTTATATTATTTTTAACATTTACTGATAACATTTATTTATATACTCCTCGCCAAAACTTTAGCATAATTATTTGTGAAGTTAGCCGCAGAAATAACTGATAATAGGGACCTCTTATAAGTAAAAATTGTGTGGTTACTGATCCTATTCAAAGCAACGATGTACAATAAAAACACCTAGACACTGGATTTTCGAAAACCTGCAGCTGTTTGGATAAACACCGACAAAAGTTAGGACCACTGTAATTAAAGTACAATTTTAAAACGTTTTAAAATTTGTCCAAAACATCATCAATTTTATTTTTTTTCACACACCAAATTACCATAGCCTGTAGACGACGTGTTAAATCGTAATTTGCTATATCGATTGCGGTTCAGTCATTTACAAATCAGACATAAAACAAACTCTTGTCAATATTTGTCTTTTTAATCATGAACAACGCATTTTCCCTATGAATTCTTATTATATTGTTCTACTGAAAAATGTCGGTCTTTGATACTGGCGCTTCAAAGTTTATATGTAACATTCTTGTTCCGAGGTCTCCTGTCTGACGTTAGTGATTTTTCTCTAGCACGACATTTTTATATGCAGGAAATAAAAGATAGAAAACTATTTTTACAAGAAAAGGTCAACCCTCCAAAATTCTTCAGTCTGATAATTTGAAAGAAAAATGTCATCAGGCATATGCTTAAGTATTCCATCTTTCCAAATCCGTAAATTATATCGTTGTTTAAAGTCTCCATAGTCCTATCAGCTGTAAAAACGCCCTATACCCAAATCATTGTAAAAAGCGGTTCAATCTTCACGTTTGGTAATAAAATGTAGGTTGGTGTGCTTATATTGAATCATATAAGTGCCCAAAACTAGAGAATACAACGTTTTTTTTTTTTAAAATAACAATTAGCTACAGAAAATACAATTTTCTGTTCTGGTTTCCCGTCTAGCAAATCTATATAAACATAGGCGGGATAGTGATTTTGACTCCAGGCCTGTACATTGTATTTTTACCATTTTATAAAATCGAAAGTAGCCAACTAAAATGACCCAAATAAGTTTTCTAACCCTTTTTATCTGAAACTCAAGACTGTTTTATTTGTTTAAAGCTGGCTAATCACGGTCATTTACAAATACGAAACTATAGTGAGAAGCTTGCAGCCATACCTCACGATAAAAATTTTCATGCTGATAGAGCAATTGGGCCTTTAATAGTTTGCAAATTTTCTGCAGAATTTGTAACAAAGGTACTATAGAGCGGAAATATGCTTAACTTTTGGCGAGGTGTATATATGGAAACATTGTGATACTTACATGTATTACAATGCGAACGATACAACGGTCAATATAAACTGAAAGAATGAGATCGTAGTTTAGGCTAAATTGCCCTCATTACCAATAATGCAAAACTTTGGAGTAAACCTTACAAAATGTACTTGAAGTAGTTTTTGATGCTCAGTTGGTTAGAGAAAACTGCTATCATTTCTACAATAAACAAACACATTAGTTTATAAGTGTCTTGATGATTTTAAAGAGAAAGCCAAAGTGAGGATACATGGTTTATTTTTTTTATCATATGACGTCGTTGTTAATCAGTGGAAAACGACATGTCATAAAAATCATATGACCACACGTGTAATAACACTTTTGCGCGTACACGAAACGTCATCAAGTTGACAACGTCCATGTCAACAATGTGTTTTCTTATTGAAATAATGTTGAGTTTGAAGGCGTTAAAATCCCATTTTAAAGGGACATAAGATAAACAGAATCTTACACTCGTGGTCATTTCATATGAAATTTATGAAACTCGCCAAAGGCTCATTTCATAATTTCATATGGAATAACCATTCGTGTAAGATCCTCTGTATCTACTGCCTCAGTATTCTAATTGTTATTAGAACAATTACTTGTTATTCAGTGGAAAACGACATGTCATAAAAATCATATGACCACACGTGTAATAACACTTTTGCGCGTACACGAAACGTCATCAAGTTGACAACGTCCATGTCAACAATGTGTTTTCTTATTGAAATAATGTTGAATTTGAAGGCGTTAAAATCCCATTTTAAAGGGACATAAGATAAACAGAATCTTACACTCGTGGTCATTTCATATGAAATTTATGAAACTCGCCAAAGGCTCATTTCATAATTTCATATGAAATAACCATTCGTGTAAGATCCTCTGTATCTACTGCTTCTGTAGTTTAATTGTTATTAGAACAATTACTGGTAAAAATAGCCATCAGAGGAGATGGCAAATCCCCCGACCAAGGCCCCCTGCACCTTGCTAAACAGGGTGCACTTCAAAACACATATAAATAGTATACTGTCATTCTTTTATGCTCCTTATTGACATTATCTGTTTAACAGATGCATGATTATCTAACACTTAGACCAAAACAGTATGCCAGATTGCTAAAAAGAGGTAAAATCCCAAATAGCAACCATGTAGACAATGTATTGCATATGATACATTCAACATTTCAAAATGTGTGAATAACTTCTAAAGTACAAGCCCTACACATCGTCATGACCTGCTCTACATATCTGTGACGTAACATGAAAATATTCCAAAGAGTATTCAAGTTACAGAGCGGACACGAATCTGCCAAAAATTCACCAAAGGGGAGATAACTCAAAATTACTAAAGCAAGAGTTACCATTCTTGCACGCGACACATCGTCATGACCTGTTCTACATAGCTGTGAAGTATCATGAAAATATTCCAAAGGGTATTCAAGATATGGAGCGGACAAGAAAATGTTTACGGACGGACGGACAGACGGACGGACGCCAGGCTCATCGCTATATCCCCCGAACCTTTCGGTCGGGGGATAAAAAGGATGACTACCGGAAATACGCATAACTTAAGGCATTTAGGGACATATGCAACTGCCCTGTTTGACACCAGCTCTGAAAAACTTGTTTTTGAGTCACACTTTTGGCTAGAAGAGAGTTTCTTCTTAATTCTTGTTTGAAAACTGAGCGTCAACTGAAACTCTGTTATAAAAGAAACACACAAAGGTTGTTTAGTTCCAGTTTCGCTGCACTGAAAGTACTCTAAGATAGTATTATTAGTTGCTTGGTAACATTTCTTGGTGAAATAATTAAAAGCTATTTGTACAATTTTCAGTTCAGCCAAGCAATTTATATTCCCACAATTTTCATTGAGAATAATTGATTTAGGAATGAACAGTCCAGCGACTAATTATGGAAGTTGGCATATGTACGAAGAGCAAGCAATTATCAGTATTAAAAGGTCATATTAGCATAGGAACATACGAACTTTGTTCGTACGTTGATACGAATTTTTATTTCTAATAATTGGTATAACTCAAATCAAGATGTTAGAACACATTTATTTCGATTAAAAAAGTAAAGGTTTCCAATAGCCTGATAGCCGTAGGGGCAGTGGGGGTTAGAGACCCTGTGTATCTTGGGCACAGCTGATGAAAGGCGGAGCCCATCTATCTCCTTTCGCTGCCTTATCCTTCCCTGATTCGTAAAAGGTACACATTTACTGCTGGGTTGACAGAGAGAGTCTTCCAGTCGTCAGATGGCGACGGTGCCACGAACTCATGACCTTCCGGCGGCTTTCTGCACCATAACCGAGTCCCTCTAACCACTCGGTCACGGCGCCTCTCACGAGTACAGCAAGAATAATCGAGTAAAGGGAGATTACTGGGAAAGGCCAATGTAACAAAGCACAAACCAACCAAGCCACCGCAGTTAGAAGAGGAAACCGAACTCTGAAAAAGACAGCGAAGTCAGAGGATGACAGAAACACAAGCAACACATGGACTAACATTTGTTCCATAACAGTCACATTAAATTTAAAGTCTCCATGGTCCTATCAAAGGTAAAAACGTCTAAACACAAACCATTGTAACAAACAGTTCAATCTTCACGTTTGGTGATAAATGTGGGTTGATGAGCATATATTGAGTTATATAACTGGCAAAAAGTAGAGAAAATCAGTGTTTTGAAAAATAACAAATCATTCCACAAAATGTAATTTCGAGTTCTGGTTTTCCGACTAATAAATATAGGCGGGATAGTGATTGGGACTCCACGCCTGTACCTTGTATTCTTACCATTCTATTCAACTCAGTGAAATCGAAAGTAGGTCATTTTACATCATCCATAGTGCAGATTTTATTTTCGTCCTTTGAGATCAGGGGGTATTCTGAGATTACTATTCTAGATAATCGTCTTTTATATTATTATACCCCGCCACACGTTAGTGGCGGGGTATTATGTTTTCCTGCTGGCTGTCCGTGTGTCTGTCCGTCCGTCGTACGTCTGTCTGTCTGTCCGTCCGTCCGTGAGCACTTCGTTTCCGTTCGATAACTTGAGTATTTATTAACGGATTTTCCTCCAACTTGGCATATGAATTGGTCTTGGGAATATCTCGGTTGGGATTGTTAATGGGCAGATTTCGATATCTTGTGACAGAGTTATTGCCCTTGTCAGTGTCGCAAAAGTGGTTTTTGGTCTGTTATTCCTTTACACTTTGAAATATCATAATGAAATTTCACAGAAATGATTGAAATGATATATTGTTTCTGTTGTTAGCAGAATTTTTTCCACCTTGGTTATATGCCCCTGCCCCAGGGCTATATACATGTATAAAATCATGAAAAATTCTGTATAAAATCAGGGTTGAAAGTGATTTTCCTGAAACTTGCTACAGCTTATCGAAGCAATATAAGCTTTCTGTCTTGAGCAAAATTTTGTCCCCAGGGGTTATTTGCCCCTGTCCCCCGGGGCTATATACATGTATAAAATCATGAAAAATTCTGTATAAAATCAGTGTTGAAAGTGATTTTCCTGAAACTTGCTATAGCTTATCGAAGCAATATAAGCTTTCTGTTATGATCAAAATTTTGTCCCCAGGGGTTATCTGGTCCTGGCACAGGGCTATATACATGTATAAACTCATGAAAAAATCCATATAAAATCAGATTTTTGGTATATCTATATGAAATTTCAGAGAAATGATATAAGTAACATTAGCTTTATTTTACAACCAGAATTTAGTCCAGCAGGGTTATCTGCCCCTGCCACGGGCATATATACATGTATAAAATCAGAACTGAAACTAGAATTGTTTTTCTACGAAAAAACAGAATGTCTCCCCCCTTTTTGATGTCAAAAGGATCAGTCATTAAGACGCCAAGGGAAAAACAATATGTTTCCCTACCCTGAAGCAGGGATTCATTATAAGTAAAAAGTATACCGGTAAATGCAAGAGTTATAGTTGTTATGCTCTGCATGTCATGTAATGTTGACTGATATTCATATTAAGTTTTTGTCAAAAAATATAAATGCAAGAGTTACAGTGCTCTGCACGTCGTCTATTTATATATTGACTGATATTTGTATGAAGTTTCATGAATATAGCTTAAACGGTTTTCAAGTTATAGAGCTTAGACGATTGAGACACGATTTTGTGAATGACAAAGTTCCAAGGGAAATAACTCAAATAGTATAAATGCTGTGCTCTGCAGGTTGTCTAGTGCTGACTGACATTTGTATGAAGTTTCGTGAATATAGCTTGTCCAGTTTTCAAGTAATAAAGCGATTGAGACACAATTTTGTGACTGACAAAGGTCCAAGGGATATAACTCAAGAAGTATAAATGCAAGAGTTATGGTTCTTGCACTATGCAATTCTTCTAATGTTGATTGATATTTGTATGAAGTTTCGTGAATATAGCTTAAATGGTTTTCAAGTTATAGAGCAGACACGACTGAGACATGATTTTGTGACTGACAAAGTTCTAAGGGAAATAACTCAAGTTATGGTTCTTGCATTTCTGCATGTCGTCAGATGTTGATTGATATTTGTATGAACTTTCATGAATATAGCTTGAATGGTTTTAAAGTTATAGACGGACTCGACTGAGACGCAATTTTGTGATGGACAAAGTTCTAAGGGAAATAACTCAAAAAGTATGAACGCCAGAGAGCATTTTGCACGTCGTCTGATGTTGATTGATATTTGTATGAACTTTCATGAATATAGCTTGAATGGTTATAAAGTTATAGACGGACTCGACTGAGACGCAATTTTGTGATGGACAAAGTTCCAAGGGAAATAACTCAAAAAGTATAAATGCCAGAGTTACCATTTGTGCACTCTGCGCATCGCCTCATGTTGATTGATATTTGTATGAAATTTCGTGAATAAAGCTAGAGCAGTTGTCAAGTTATAGAGCGGACACAATTGAAACACAATTTTGTGATGGACTAAGTTCCAAGGGAAATAACTCAAAAAGTAAAAATGCCAGAGTTACCATTCTTGCACTCTGCACGTCGTCTCATGTTGATTGATATTTATATGAAGTTTTGCGAATATAGCTTGAGCGGTTTTCAGGTTATAGAACGGACACGATTGAAAAACAATTTTGTGATGGACAAAGTTCCAAGGGAAATAACTCAAAAAGTATAAATGCCAGAGTTACCATTCTTGCACTCTGCATGTCGTCTCATGTTGATTGATATTTATATGAAGTTTTGTGAATATAGCTTGAGCGGTTTTCAAGTTATAGAACGGACACGATTGAAACACAATTTTGTGATGGACTAAGTTCCAAGGGAAATAACTCAAAAAGTATAAATGCCAGAGTTACCATTCTTGCACTCTCCACGTCGTCTCATGTTGATTGATATTTATATGAAGTTTTGTGAATATAGCTTGAGCGGTTTTCAAGTTATAGAACGGACACGACTGAAACACAATTTTGTGATGGGCTAAGTTCCAAGGGAAATAACTCAAAAAGTATAAATGCCCGAGTTACCATTCTTGCACTCTGCACGTCGTCTCATGTTGATTGATATTTATATGAAGTTTCGTGAATATAGCTTGAGCGGTTTTCAAGTTATAGAATGGACACGATTGAAACACAATTTTGTGATGGACTAAGTTCCAAGGGAAATAACTCAAAAAGTATAAACGCCAGAGTTACCATTCTTGCACTCTGCACGTCGTCTCATGTTTATTGATATTTATATGAAGTTTCGTGAATATAGCTTGAGCGGTTTTCAAGTTATAGAACGGACACGATTTGTGACAGACGGACAGACAGACAGACGGACAGACGGACAGACGCCCGGGGAAAAACAATATGTCTCCCGACCCTGAAGGGGGGAGACATAAGAAAATTTTATGAAACATGTAACAAATGATCAAAGCAATAATAGCTTCTAGTGATCGTTAAAATTTTATCAGAAGGAGGTTAATTATCTATCCTAGTCCTGTAGCTATATACATGTATGAAATCATGAAAAAAAAGCTATGAAAGGTTTGCAGTGGCGGGGTATGACGCAGTCGTTTACGATGCTTTTATTTAGACCTATGTCTGAATTGCTGTTTTCGGCTACTGGCTCATAATTCAACGAACTGATATGTTACTGAGAGCTTTTAAGTGAATCGTTAGACTCTCCCAGGATAAGCGTTTGATTGGTAGTTTTGAGATATAATTTTTCTCTCAGGTAATGTGGATGCGATTATTTATGGTTACATAAAAGGGCACCGCAGATTATTGAACTTGAGAATCGCTTGCTCATAAAGATTCCCAGAAAATGTCAGATTCATAAATCATAGGCTACTTATTAGGTCTAATATTCACTAGACTAAAAAGCGGATAATTTTCTGAACGAAATGTAAGATTCGACAGACCATCGAGTAGTAATCTTATTTGTACAGCACAATGTGCACAAAAGTGAAACTTTAGGAAGAGCATCCTTAAAAGTTAAGTTTTGGCTTTACATTTTAAATTAAGAACGATGGTTGAAACCGTTATTGAATTTTGGGGTTTTGGATGTTTCATTCTACAAGGTTCAGTATTTTGCTGAATTTAATTGATCGGTTGTTAAGTATACGATAATTGCCGCTGCTTCCGCTATTTAATTATCCCAGAACTCGGCTTTTTAAAATGCATTTGACGTCATTAGCGAAAAACGTCATATTTTGCTCCCTCTAAAGTCTTATAATGTTTGTAGTCTAACAGGTTTAAAAACAGGTCTAGACTAAATACATATCTGAGACTTGCATCAAGCCAAACCACCATCACAAACTTCAATCAATTCTTGGATGCTTTTCAGCAGCATGTATTCATGAAAGTTTGCAAAGGTTAAGAAAAATAACATCTTTAATTATAAGGCATCGTTGTCGTGGCAACGATAGTCCTAAACAATACTTTGGAACTTCAGGATATGTCATATGCTTGCATCTTGTGCATTATGTATCTAGAAAATTGTCTCACACTCAACTACTAAAATCGATGATTTCACTATTTAATGATCATATGTCTTGTTGACGAACACGGCTTAGACGCAGAATGTGAATATCAAAGCTAAAAAGCGTGGTCAAGCCCCAAGTTAATCAATTTGATTTACCATGCCCCCTCCCCGCTTCGAAAAAAAAACTTTCAAAGTGGCTTTAAGTACACTTGATCTTGCTCTATGATAGGCACACAGATTAGCTATGTGTCAATAAAGGGCATATTACGAACACAGACATTCAACGCATTCAGTGAAATCTTCCTATCAGCTAAATCTTATTAGGTAGCTTATTGGGAAAAGATACCTTGAAAATATCTCTCGCCAGCTTATCAGTTTATTAGACTTTGAATTAAACAAGTTTTTGTAAAGCGAAATACCAGTCTACTGCCATATTATATCGACATTCATGCTGTACCAAAGAACCATTTTGTATATAGTTTTGAACTTTACAATGCACAGTTTGTAACAGAGCTCAAAATACATAGGCCTGAGCCAGTGTTCATGTCACAAAAGGATTTCATATATGATTTCATATGCTCCCACATATTCCGAGTATTAAATCGTCTTTCAGCGATTTCCATTTTGATATACATCGGTATTCCTCTTTACGACCCTCGTAAAGTAAATGAATATTTTTTTTTCTGTACGGTATATATGCCACAAGAAGCAAACAATGTAATACAATTCTGTTTCAGCGCTTATGCATTATTATTTTAAGTATGATTCTGTCATTTTAACGTGTATTGTCTGTCCGGTTTGATTGGCGCACCGACTTACCGAGAATTGTCTATGAAAAAAGACAAATAATCATACAAATGATACAGATGGAGTGATCGTCACAGAATTCTTAACATGATCATTTGTTTTAAAATTGGGATGGTAATTTCGGGTTAATGTCCAGCTGATTAGAATGACAAAGTTCATGAACGTGTTACAGGGTCGTTAAACTCACAGAAGGACATAAGAACCATAATCAGATTGAAAGTAGGTACAATTACAACGAATCAGCTAAGATGTCAAGTGAACTAAACCCGACCTAAAAATTGTATTTGGAATTAACCTGACGCGAAATGGACAATCGCTCCACCCCTCTAAAAAAAAAACAACAACAACAACAAAAAAAAAACCCAGGACAAACAAATACACGTGTTTGATGCAGTTCGGGCGGGATCCAAAGCACATGGATTTGTTTGTTTGTCCAAGTTTTGCGTTACCGTTATGTCATTTTCACTGCTCAGTCGCAATTGTCAATCAATTTTCGCGTCAGGTTAATTATCGTAATGAAATATTCCAGATTTTGAAAACGTTACCATTTATGTTTAGAGGTCTGTTGTCCCCTAAGTGGCGCAAATGTCTCAACATATAAACTCATAATAAGAAATTCCATTTTTTAAAGAAGGAATGTTTTTACGAAACAAGTAAAAGCTTCTTTCAGTGTCGGTTCCTATCACAGTAATTATTGAAAACATCCTTTGATGACGATGAGCTGAACAGCTCCTCTAGTACGTGTCCCAGAAGCTTAGTAAGTTAATCGCTGGTCTCAGATTAAACGGTCCAGGCATCGATTCTCGCTGGAGGCGGAATCTTTTCAATCATAAACGGGGTTCTTTTGCACACAGCCTTTCATTATCTGCCACACATCATCCTGGTGACTGAAAAACTGTTGAAATGCACGTTAAATCGCAAGTAATCCATCCGTTCATGGCTCTCCTGGTTAATACGAGTATGCGCATCATAATGCCCCCAACTTCGAAGAAGTTGGAGGGGCATATTGCCTTCGCCTTGTCCGTTCGTCAGTTCGTCAGTGCCATCTGATACAGCTATATTCCCTAAGAACCACTAACCTAGAGTTTTGAAATTTCATATATGGATAGGTCATGAAAAATGAGCGGACCCGTATGTTCTTTTTACTCCGCCAAACTTGCACTTTTGGAGTTACCTCCCCTTTATCAAAATTAAAATGAAATCTTGTTACCACGATATCTCAATAAGTACTTGACCTAGGATAATGAAATTTAGTACTCCGGTTTGGGGTGAGATATAAAAGACTTTTTTGGCATTTTTCCAACTTCTGAACCGCTTACCTAGGAAGCTGATTTTTGGTATATAGGTAGTCCTTGATGTGTAAAATGTTTAAAGGTCAGGTAACTATGATAATTAATTATGGAGTTATTCCCCCTGTTAGTTATTACTTATGCAGCTACTGGGAGCAGGGGTTTTGATCAGTAAAGGTTAATACCTATCAACTGAAATCCAAAATTCCAGACATATGTTTTTATATTGATACAGTTGATTTCACACACTGCTCCACTTTTTTTTCAGATATTTGCAAGAAAGCCTCTGACAAGCAATAATTATTTTCTTTGACACACTAACCATCTATACCAAATGCATATAGACAAACAACACCAAACCAGATCCCAGCTGCTCTGATATTGGGAATCCACCTCTTCCACGACCTTCTTGCATAAACTGTTTTGCATAAGAAACCTGTTTTACAAAAATGTAAAGCAAATATCATGCTCAGATATTTTCAGCACCCTCTAGCTAAATTTAAACTGCCTTGCCTTTGGAGAGCCTATGCTTTACTGCCTGCTATTTCCAATCTTGGATAATACTACTTTGCATCTCCTCTGCTTAACTGATAAATCTGATGCTCCAAAATAACTTTCAGTCAAGTTTCTTCCTTGTTCTCTCCTCAACAGGAAATGGAAAAAAATAGTAACATTATTTTCTGTTGGTGGGCTCTGGAGTAACAAGATGTTCTATTGGTTGGTTGACTTTGATCACCCTGTGGTATTAACAGGATGTGATGACATAATACCAAATCAAAAGTGGAAGTTCAGGAACACTGCAAGTCAATAACCACTAGTTAAGAACTTCATATATTTTGAAGGACATTGCAAGTTAAAGAACCGCTGGTTCAAGAACTTCATATGGTCAAGAACAACAGTTCAAGAACTACAAAGACTTATGAAATTAAATCTTGAAGTTCTAGAACTGTTCTTGAAGTTCAAAAAATGATTTTTGAAGAACTTATAGTTTGTTCTTGAACTTTTTTCACATCAATAATGGAGGTTCAAGAATATTGCATTTTCAAGAATTACTGATTCTAGAACTTCATCTGTTCAAGAAGAACAGTTAAAAAACTACAAAGGTTCATGAACTTAAATTTTGAAGTTCAAGAACTGTTATTGAAGTTCAAGATTTGTACTTGAACTTTTTGAACAGTTCAACAACAAATTTTAAGTTTTTAAACTTTTTTTCACAGGGGAATCAACATTCTTACTTAATCCTGTTAACTGAAACCATTCTAGGGAGTGAATTATTTGCCACTCTTCAGTCTCTAAACAGTGTCCCTCTTTTGTAAAATGCAATGCCCATGGGGCATTTAATAGGAATAATATGGTATACTGAGAAATAAGGAAATACCAATATATTGCAGAAATATCCCCCATGACAGACAGAGAGAACCTAGTCTGACAAAATGCTAACTGTGGAACATAAAACAAATTTTACAGACGTTTCGCCAAGATATTCCAAACATATAGAAAGTATAGGCCAAGCATTACTTTTGGGACATGTAGAGAGCCCATAGAAGGTACAGCTAACCCTGTCAGACAAAATTCTGATTGTAACAGTAAGCTTGCCTTACTTTTTCTTATTTCAATCCTTTTTGTGAAGTTTCACCAAAAGTTCTGAAAAGTAAATGCAGTAAAGGCCAAAATCCATTTATGGGCATTCAGAAGCCCACTACATAGCATTAGGGCAGATACTCCCATCAATAAAGTCTGACTGTAAAAAAAGAAACAAAAAAAAATTTCTTTATTCATTTCTGCCAAGTTACACCAAGATATTCTAAAAAGTTAAGGAATTACAGGCCAAAATCAAATTTTTAGACATGTACATAGCCCCTTGCAGCAAAGGTTTCAGTGGATGGCTCAAAACCAGAGGTTCTCTCAAGGATTGAACAAGTAACTACAGCTCTAACAAAGCTGAAACCAATTCTCAGGGCTTAGATCAGTGGTGTTTTGTTGTATCTGTATTTCTGTATGCCTGTAAATCATGGGCTTTGACAGCAGAGCTAGAGAAAATAACACAGGGCTTCCATATAAAATGCTACCAAAGATTACTGCATGAACATCTGTGATCTGTAAAGACCATATCATAACTAATGGGGATTTATTCTCAGAAAGATCCAAGCAGCCGTTCGAGAATATGACACACTGCATGTGCTCCACATAACAAGGGCTGAAGGGGATAACTTAGGGATAATTATCTGTATTTCTCCATAAAAACATATGGTGTGACCCTTTATTAGAACCATCTGGCCGAGACAGATTTACTTCTACACCATACATTTTTTGATGAGCAATAAGAGAAATATTATCCTCTGAATACCCCTCTTATCTGGAGCTCAGTGACCCAACCATGGTCAGAAAAAGGAAAACAAGGTAGTCTGGCCACATCGCGAAGTCTTCTGGCTCAGCAAAGATGCTTCTACAGGGCACAGTGAAATGGCAAAAAGAATAAGAGGTACATAGAATAAAAGGTGGAAATACAATATTAAAGAATGAACAGGGATGGGCTTGCCAAAGCAACAGGGCAGCTGAAAACAAGATCATGTGGACATAGTAAATCCTTTTCAAGAGTATTTCAGTCATATCAGGATAAATGGTAATGATAATGAAAAGCTGTGAGCAATGGGCTCCCATTTATGGCTGGAAAGAATTCCACCTCCAGCCAGATTTGAACCAGGGACACCTAGATCAGAAGACCAGCTCTTAACCCACTGAGCTACTGGCACCTACCAAGGGGAGAGGACTGCTGTCATGTCAGACAAAATTCTGATTGTTCCAGAAAGACTACTTATATTTTATCATTTGTGTGAAATTTTAGGAAGATATTCCACATAATAAAGGAACCAGAAGCCAAAAACTAATTTTTGGACATGTACATAGCCCCTGTGGAAGGGGCAGATAACCCCAGTCATCAAAATGCTGATATTAAGAGAGAGCTTACTTTAATGTTATCATTTCTGGAAACTTTCAATCAGAAAATCCCAATAGTAAAGAAGCTACACCCAAAAGCCACTTAAAGTCTCCATAGTCCTATCAGCGGTAAAAACGCCTAAACGCAAATCATTGTAAAAAAGCTGTTCAACCTTCACGTTTGGTAATAAAATGTAGGTTTGGGTGCAAATATTGAGTCATATAACTGGCAAAAAGTAGAGAAAACAAGTTTTTGAAAAATAACAATTCGCCCCACAAAATACAGTTTCCTGTTCTGGTTTCCCGTCTAGCAATGCAATATAAACATAGGCGGGATAGTGATTGGGACTCCACATTGTACATTGTATTTTTACCATTTTATGAAATCGAAAGTAGGTCATTTTAGTTGCCAACTAAAAGACCCAAATAAGTTTTCAAATCCCTTTTATGTGAAACTGAAGGATGATTTATTATTTTAAAGCTGGCTAATCCCGGCCATTTACAATGACGAAACTATAGTGAGAAGCTTGCAGCGATACCTCATGATACAAATTTTCATGCTGATAGAGCAATGGGGCCTTTAAAATATACCATTACAATTCTAAAAATTGGAACCTAAATAAAATACTGCATTTGTCCTAAAATGAAACTGTTTGATTTTACAATGCAGCTATGCAATTATCGATAGATGCATTTAATGGGCAGGCAAATGGTTCCTAAAGTATCCATCTGATCAGGGTCTGCACAGTTAGCATAGACCTATCTGTCCCAATACTAAGAACTTTTACGGTAATTTGATGCTATACCACTATACCAATGTCATACATACAAATATACTCAAATTAAAGATAAGTGTCAGTCGAGTACTATCCTTATGCTTTCTCTTGAAGAAAAACTGGTCTTAATTGAGAAATTGTGCTGTGGTTCAAGTTAAACAAGAACCAAGATATTCCACATCTATGAACTACAAGCCAAAAACTAATTTTTTTGACATGTATAGTAGCCCTTGTGGCAGGGGCAGATAATATTGTCAGTCAAATGCTGATGGTAACAGAGAGCTGATCTCAATGTGATAATTTCTGTGAACTTTCCTTCAGATACTCCGAATAGTAAAGGTGCTACTGGCCAAAACACAATTAAATATATACCAAAAACTTTCTAAAAATTGGGACATCTAAAATACTTATTGCAATTTATACTAAAAATGGAACAATACAGTTTTACAGTGCAAGAATGAAACCAAAATATACAGATAGAAAGGCAAATAACTCAGCAGTAGGATCAGTGTCTGCACTGTTAAATCAGCCCTACATGTATCTGTCCCAATACTAGGAAATTTTATGGTAATTTGATGTTCATGGAAATGAAATATGTAACAATATCCTTAAATCCAATTTTTGTCAAAACCAGCACTATAATGACTGAAAGAACTTTAAAATGATTTATTGGGTGTCAGTCATATCAAGCTGATGATATAATCTTAACCAAATTCACATAAAAAATCCTGGACACTGATCAGAGATGCTTGTGCATTTTGGTTCGAGCTGAACAAGAACTTTTTTTATGGAATTTTATCTACAAACAAACAAAAAATAGTCATAATACAACAAAATTCATGTCTGTGATAGGAGAAAATTGATCAAGTTCTGCAGCATTTGAAACACTAGCCCATATAACACACAGAGAGAGATTCTTCTCAGATATACAGAAAATCAAACTGTTGTGTTACCAACGCAGCATCTATCTCATTTAGATCAATGGTTACCCATCTCTTCAAACATTTATCTTGTGATGTTGTTGATTCTGCAGCAATTATGTATTGAAAACAGTCCTCATACTTGTCAGGTCTGAGCCTGATTTCAGGCCTCAAGGGTTTGAATTGTCCCATTATTTGTAATTTTAACCCATTCTATTTGGGATACCCCTTGAGGGGTATCTGGGCAAACAGTTTGGATCCAGATCAGGCTCCACACATGTGGGGCCTGATCTGAGATCCAAACTGTTTGCTGCCAAGACATCATTTCTACAAAAAAAAGACTAATATTGTCAAAATATTCTTGATTTTTGATGCAGACAACAATTTCAGCAGATGACAAAAAACACCCAGAATGCAATGGGTTAAATTCTATTTTCAGGCACTGAAATTTTTTCATGCTTGAAAAAGCTTTACCAGTATAAGGCCTGTGAAAGAAGTGATTACTGGTTCTTTATTTTTATCATTATTATTTTTTTCTTGTTGTTGTAGTTTTTTTTATACAAATTATGCAAGTGAAAAGCCCTCAGGTACATTTTCAATGGAGAAATGAAAAAAAAATGTCAGAATCATCAGTCAATCTTCTTACAGCTCTGTCATCATAACAGTTCAAATGAACATGCCGCCATATACATTTGAGCATAATGACAGATATAAAAGAAATCAACATTACCAGTCATATCAGGACCAGTTTAAGAAAAGTATTTTTTTTCATTTGTAATTCTCCATATCTACACATTTTTTTTTTATATATATATATTGGTATACAGATGCTAACTTTCACCAAAAATTAGACAGATTCTCACCAAATTTCCCCACTCACTTACAATTCTCACTTATTTTTCAATCCACCCATTACCACACAAAAAGACTAAATGTGACAAGACCAGTACAGTCATGTTTCTTTCAAATAAATAAATAAAAATAAAATAGAAAAATAATATATATGTAACTTATTTTTTCAAAATTAGGCCAGGAGCCTCACTTTACTCCATAAAATCTCATTGCAAACTTCATCAGACTTCATTCACTGCAGCTCTGAGCCTGTTTATCATATTGTGCTTAACCATGTTGTATCCTCATTCAAATGACATTCATGACACAATGTGGGGAAAATTATACTGCAGACTTGTCAGTCCTAAAATACTTCAGTAACTTCACTCTCAGAATTCATGCCCTATACATTTCCTGAAACAGGAATTGTATCACTGACTCTCCAAATTAATTATTCTCAGGCTCCCAGAAAAAAATTGTGGGGTCTTCTGGGACTCTCAAAGTTAGACTAAAGCATAAACAGAGAGATATTAATTCTGGCATCACAATGGATACAGTTACTGGGAATAACTGAAAAAATATATAAATTTTTTTTTTCAGAATTAATCACAAAATATTTGTTAAAAAATATTCTTGTAGCTGCTTTGGACAAAATTAAAGAAGTATTAATTAGATAATATGAAAACAGGACCCTCAATTTTCTGAATGGAACACTTAATTACAAAACTGAGGGTCCCACTGCAAGGACTCCTCAGATTTGGAACCTAAGAAACCCCCATAACCCATATCTTGGATCTGCCAATGAACAGCACCAACAGCCTGGCTATGTGATTTCAAAAGTGTTCTATGCTGCCAAGTAATGATATTAATGGGTTCCTGCCAGATTTACATCATTACATGACTGTATTTTATCAAAATATTTTTCTTTTGCTATTTGCAGGTCTACAAGGATTGATGACAAGTGTTTTTTTTTTTTTGCTCTTTTTTTTCCTACATTTTGGCTAATAATGTCAATAATGCCACAGGATGTTCCTGGCAATATGGCTCTGAATGCTTCAGGCTAAGTGAAATATTGGTAGAATTCACAAGAATTTGCCTTTAAATATACCCCAAATGAAGTCAGAGCTTAAAATGTCAAAACACAAGGCCTGAATTTAAATTTTAATTGTTAGCAATTGCTTATTTTTGCTTTTCTACTACTTATTTTTTTTTGTTTGCCAGTACAGTTTGAGTCTGAAATACCTTGTCAATCTTACCTTCCCACACTTAAAACATATCTCCAACCTACCCATGCCTATTAAAGGAGACAATTGCAAAGAAACACAACTTTTACAGACAAAAAAATGTTTCCAACCTACCCACACGTCAGTAGACAATTGCAACAAACACAATTTTAAGGATGACCTAGCTGTCCCTCAAAGAAATGTTGCTACATTGTATTTAGCAGCATGATACAATTTCTAAGTATCCTTAGCCGCGTTAAAGCACTTTTCCATGATGCCTATATGAACTGGAACCTAAGGCCCAGTAAGACTGTGTTAAAGACTGGGAATAGTCAGATCAGCCTGCACATGCACATGTTTCATCATTGTCAGTGATAGATCTATCGAGTGGAATAGAGCTAGAAATGTTCAGGAGGGGATGCAAACCTTAGGGCAACCTTTTTTTCTTCTTTCTGGGGCATGGGAGGGGGCATGAGGGGGGGCAGCCATGTATTATTGGGGGGGGGGGTGCTCACCCTCTTTCTATGCCTATGTAAAGGCCTCTAAATTAAACAGGGCCGCTCTGATTCGTTTCACACGTAAATGTGCAGGCTGATGAACGTACTTCCTATAATCTTTTCTCAGTATCCACACGGTTTAAGGTGCCCTTTTCATGCAACACCACACCAGTTCCCCACCCTCTTTCTCCCTATTGCAGGAATGTCCATCGTCGGAAATGCACAAACTAAACAGCAAACGACATTTAGAAAGCTTGAAGCATGCTAAATCGTGTACAAATATGCATCAACAGAGCTAATTTCATTATTTTTAGGATGCTTACCGCGTTTTGTTTACACCGATCAAAATCGATCGCCTGGCAACGTCAGGTACAGTACCGTCCCATTAATCGCTTCCGAAACCTAATTTACAGTAAGATACAAACAAGCGGATTACTAATATCCCTAAATAATGTTCGTGGGAGGCGTAAACACAGATTTTTCATCTGAAGCGAGTGTTGAACATGGAGGCCGCCATGACACTTACGAATTTTTCGTAAACTTAAGACAGCCACCACCCTGTCGTAAAGTTACGACAAAATTTAAGAAAATCTTAAGAATTTTCTTACGATCTTGACGTTAGTGAAACGCAATTTTTGGCTAAGATTTTCGTACGATCAAACTTAAGAAAATCTTAGACTTACGAAGTTTAGTGAAACGGTGCCCTGATTTTTGGTATATAGGTAGTCCTGGATGTGTTAAATGTTTTTATAAATGTCAGGTAACTCTATGATTATTAATTATGGAGTTATTTCTCCTGTTAGGTATTACTTATGCAGCTACTGGGAGCAAGAACCACCGGGTCTAGGGTTTTGAAATTTTAAATATGGATAGGTCATGAAAAAGGAGCGGACCCTTTAGTGGCAAGCATATGGTTGAAGGGATAGTGTTTCACAAACACACTTTCTAGTTATTATTACGATGCTCCCAAAATAAGTGTCTAACACTATATCTTCTTTGTACACTCTAAAGTGGGCTTTATCACAGTTATGCCGAATTTGAATCACATGAAAAACATTAACTGAAACATTTAAATGCCTTTCGACACCAAACGAGAAATCGTTACAAGAAGCCTAATTACATTAAAAACATGCATAACATCTTTTTATAAATTACCTATTTTCTGAAAATAAATAGACCACTGCACCTCTCTACCGTTAAAACATATATCTGAGTTTAATAAAAGTATCAAACAAACCAACGTTTTTAGAAGGCTACAGATAAGGTGATACAACAAACAAAAAACACCTAAGCTGCAACGTAAGCACCGCTTTGGAGCAGTCACTAGTATTTTTAAATCAGTTTGGTGACTTATGCAAACAGTGCAATTGTGGCGTCTGATTAGGTCGCCGCTGGTTACTTACAGGAATTTCTATGCAAATGCAGTATGAGTGAAAACATTCACAAGAACACCTTTAACTAGAAATAGACTTATCCAAATGATAGGGATGGACAAGTACACTGGTCCAAAAAGAGTTGATTTACGGAACTCCAAACCTTCCCTAGCTGCCATTGTTTCGAGGGATGGTCTGGTCGGGGGATGGTGCTGGGTAACTTTCAGTGCCGGTGCGCTCTATAAATTTGAATAATAGTAGCGCAAGTGCCGGCTGTACTTGTAGCAGGTGCGGGATAGGGTAAATAATTTTCCTCTTCTTTCGCCCTCTCTTTGGCAGACGGCTGGAAATTCTGTCTCAAAGAACTGTTAAACAACCAACTGCCATCATGTGTTTCATGTGATGTTGCTAAATCATAGGTTAATTCTTGGATCAGTTTTGAATTTAGTGAGTGTGCATAAACAGTTTATTTTAGAGTTGATTGGTCATGTAGTGAGCCAAAGACCCATGAGTACATCGTTCTAACCACATATACCAAAAAACAACAGAAAATGGTGAATTTTGTAAACAAGAAAACTATAACTATAATTACGATTAAGCGTAAGTACAAATACAATCTAATATATATACCATATATAATATATACTGAAGGGATTTAAAAACTTCCACCTTTTGATTTTCAATATCTCAAAAATAAATGCAGCTACGTCCAGCGAAATCTCACAACACGTATGTTCTCTTATACCTGATTATGTCTGTATCCCGTATTTGAAATCACTCAACCGAATGAGCGCGTGCTCCTCGTGTTCTTAGTACAGTTTACATAAAGATGAATCACTCCATGTACGCAGTTTTCTGCGGAAACACTTCTCATACAATATCAAACTGCATTTTAAACGTTTGGAGTCGGTCTGAGGCTTTAAAATATCGCAAACAGATGCTTTGTTTCTGGCAAGTTAAATACTGAAATTTAAAAACAAGTGACGTCGTGAGACAATTTTGTGTATTATAACGGCAATGTACAATCTCAGATGACGTGCACGGTTTACAGAAAGCTAAAAAGACCGTAAGAAAAGGCAGCTAGCCGAGGTTAAAAAACAGAGGTCATGACGTTTAACTTACGTCGACGCCGTCTCCGTAATACGTTTTGCGCGGCAGCATCGACTGCAATGATGATTGCAACCCAACGTTGATGACGTTACAAAATTAACGCAGTAAGAAATTGTCTAAAAGAAAATTGCAATAGATAACGCCATCATTGCATCATGCGTTTCAGAGACATAACGCTCTTTTACTGACGTTAGCTAAGTAAATGATGGGAATAAACTGCGTATTCTTAAAATTTGATAACTTTCATGCATTTTATCGTAAAATATTCAACACTGTCACGAGGGAAAGGCTCATCAGCCAGCAATAAAAAGGGGAAGTTTTTAAATCTCTTCAGTATACATTATTCAAGTCAAATACTGTAATATGAAATTCGTGAACAATTGTTCATCAAACAAAAAGTTAAACCAGACACCAAGTGTCATCATCCTTTGAAAAGGTCGGTTTAATTGAATTTTTATTGAATAGCAATGTGTCTTTTCCAACAATTATTACGTTCATAATAAATAGGTGTACAATTTTCCAGACAAATAAATCCAATGTTTCTATGCAAAAGTATTCAAAATAATTGATATGGGTTTATGAAATAAGCAGTGAACTGTCTCTGTAAGTCATTGCTTGCTACAAGCAAAAAAGAAAGCTCGCCGTTAGCTGTGTGTTTACAACAGATGATGAGGCAAGGATATTTTTCCTGAAACCGGGTACCAGTTGCCATCACAACACAACACCACTCGTCTATGACTTTATCAGTCACATGATCTTTTTGGAACATGATCAGTTGAGCAAGGGCTGTCTGCAATATCAATGTTAGCGATAGCAAACCGTGTTTGTCATCAGTAGTGCTAATAGTCTGATTTCACCGATTCCAGGTGTGGTTGGGAGGTGCGATGGTGCTGCGTATAACTTCCAGTACCGGGGCGTCCTATTGATTTGGGCAAGGGCCTACTGTGCTTGCAGTAGGTGCGGGTTAGGGTTCTTTTGGACGTTTTTAGCTCACCTGAGCCAGCGGCTCCGGGGGAGCTTATAGGATGGTAAGGCTCCGTCGTCCGTCGTCGTCCGTCGTCGTCCGTCGTCCGTCCGTCCACAATTTCAAACGACTTCTCCTCTGAAACCGCTGGGCCAATTGTAACCAAATTTCATATATGGCCTCCAGAGGAAGGGGGAACGAAAAGTTGTTCAAACCGTCCTGGTCACATGACCAACATGGCCGCCACGCCCATATATGGTAAAAACCTAAAATTTTTTTTCTTCTCCAGAACCAATAGGCCGATGGCCTTGAAACTTGGTATGTAGCATCGGGTACATGAGTACTACCAAGATTGTTCAAATTATGACCTTGGGTTGACCTTGACCTTTTTTACGGCAAGGTCAAATTTGCTTCCTTGTGCTTTTATATGGGAAAATGCTAGAACATAAGATATCTTGAAAACCGTTGAAGATTTTGGGCTAAAAATCGATATCTACAGTCATCTACATGAGTACATGAAGATTTATGAGTACAAGAGGTCAAGGTCATTCTTTGACCTTTGACCCAGAACTCTCATATTTTGACAATTTCAAACAATCTTCTCAACAGCCACTTGGCCAATTGAAACCAAATTTCATATAGAGCCTCTAGGGGATGAGGGAATGAAAATTTGTTCAAATGGTTCAGGTCACATGACCAACATGGCCGCCAATGCCCATATATGGTAAAAACCTTGAAAAATCTTCTTCTCCTGAACCAATTGACCGATGGCCTTGAAACTCGGTATGTAGCATTGGGCACTCGAGTACTATCAAGATTGTTCAAATTATGACCTTGGGTTGACCTTGACCTTTTTACGGCAAGGTCAAATATGGGAAAATGCTAGAACTTAAGATATCAGGGAAAGTTTTGAAGATTAAGGTTTAAAAGTTGGTATATGCAGTCATCTTTAATGAGTACAATGAAGATTTGTGAGTACAAGAGGTCAAGGTCATTCTTTGACCTTTGACCCTGAGCTCTCATATTTTGTCGATTTCAAGCAATCTTCTCAAAAACCACTCGGCCTATTGTAACCAAATTTCATATAGAGCCTCCAGGGTATAAGGGAATGAAAATTTGTTCAAATGGTTCAGGTCACATGACCAACATGGCCGCCATGCCCATATATGGTAAAAACCTAAAAAAATCTTCTTCTCCAGAACCAATTGACTGATGGCCTTGAAACTTGGTATGTAGCATTGGGTACTCCAGTACTATCAAGAGTGTTCAAAATGATGACCTTGGGGTGACCTTGGCCATTTTACAGCAAGGTCAAATATGGGAAAATGCTAGAACATAAGATTTCATGGAAAGTTTTGAAGATTTAGGCCTAAAACTTGGTAAATACAGTCATCTTAATGTGTACATCAAGATTCATGACTACAAGAGGTCAAGGTCGTTCTTTGACCTTTGACCCTGAATTCTCAGAATAGTTTGACAATTTCAAACTTCTCCTTAAAAGCCAATGCGGCAATTGTAACCAAATATTATATAGAGCCTTCAGGGGTCGAGGAAATGAAAATTTCTTCAAATGGTCTGGGTTACATGACCAACATGGCCACCATGACCATATATGGTAAAAACCTTTCAAAATCTTTTTCTCCAGAACCAATTGATCAGTGGCCTTGAAACTTGGTATGTAGCATCGGGTACGTGAGTACTATCAAGATTGTTCAAATTATGACCTTGGTTGACCTTGACCTTTTTACAGCAAGGTCAAATATGGGAAAATGCTAGAACATAAGATTTCATGGGAAGTTTTTGGCCTAAAAATTGGTATATACAGTCGTCTTAATGAGGTCATGAAGAATTATGAGTACAAGAGGTCAAGGTCATTCTTTGACTTTTGACCCAGATCTCTCATATTTTGACATTTTCAAACATTTTCTCAAAAGGCAAAGGGCCAATTGTAATCACATTTCATATAGAGCCTCCAGGGGTTGATTGAACGAAAATTTGTTCAAACGGTCCAGGTCACATGACCAACATGGCCACCATACCCATTTATGGTATAAACCTTAAATATTTTTTCTTCTCCAGAACCAATACACCAATGGCCTTGAAACTTGGTAAGTAGCATGAAGTACTAGAGTACTACCAAGACTGTTCAAATGATGACCTCGGTTTTTCCTTAACTTTTTTTTGCGGCATGGTCAAATATGGGAAAATGCTAGAACATAAGATTTCATGGAAAGTTTTGCCTAAAAAATGGTATATATGGTTGCCTTAATGAGTACATGAAGATTTATGAGTACAATAGGTCATGGTCATTCTTTGACTTTTTACCCAAGACTCATATTTTGACAATTTCAAAACATAAGAAAAAGCCACTTTGCCAATTGTTCAGGTGAGCGATTCAGGGCCTCATGGCCCTCTTGTTTCTCTCGTCTATCATTTCTCTCTTCGTTCCCCCTCTCTCTGGGAAACGGCCCGATATAGACTGACATACAGTCTCAAAGGGCCGTTAAACTCAAACAACCAACCAAAAATCCACCGACCCAGAATTTTAAATCTGGCTCTGGATTTGCCTATTGCCCCCGATGGGATATTATAAATGCATACATTAGATCTTTTACATTTCACAATTATTTCTTATATCGCATAATTTAGGACATTTTCGTTATCTGTTCATTCGCTGCTACTATCAGCTTTCAAACTAACTGTACTATGTATACGATACAAATGTGCAAATTGTGCAAATCATGTGTGCAAATTGAACAAATCACACCTTTGCATTTCAAGATAATCCTTTCACAAATTGTAAGTTAGTTTCTGGTACTGGTGTGTTTACCACTTCGACAAACCAATCGTGATATATTTCTTTCATCTTTCATCTCTCAATCTTTTACGTACAAAAATACACATAAAAATTAATTATATGGCATCGAAAGTAGGCTGTAAATATTGTTAAAAACATGTCGTTTATGCTTTGCCTTCAAATATTTTTTCTACGACGTATAATTAACAACTGCCACATATTTTTCTGCTATATTATCTATGCGGTTATTCGGAAATAAACCCTAATTAAGCCAAGTCAAATTGAAAGAGTGACTTAATGTACGTTGACGCAAAGGATCAGCTTGCTCTGCGCAACTTCACAGTCTTATATCGATTATTCGAACACAGCATGTATGGACAATAACAACTTTATAAACGTAGAATAAAGACTTCATCTTTACTGCAAGAATCTAAAGACAGAATTGTGTTTTCGTGTTTTCGTTTCTTATAGACACATTAACCTACAGCTTTGTTTGATGCGGCGAAAGTATTACTTGGAAAGCACAACCCACCCAAGAAATTATTAATATGAAAAACATTTAATTGCGAGAAAATAAAGAACGTTTGCAATAACGTACAAGAGAGAGAGACAGCGAGAGAGCGATAGAGAGAGAGAGAGAGAGAGAGAGAGAGAGAGAGAGAGAAGAACCTGTAAGGGTCAGTAGTATAAGTGTTAAGGTGAATTGACACATTGCCATGTTGGTTTTGTCTCGCCTGCGAAGCAGAAGCGAGACATAGGTATTGCTTTTCCGGTGTCGTCGTCGTCGGCGGCGTCGTCGGCGTAAACTTTCATCGGATTTTTACGTTTAGGTAAGTTTCACAAAGCGCTGACAGGCGAGACACCGCATTCCGCGGAATTCTTGTGGCTTTCTAATTAATAAATCAGACATCACTACAAAGCACATTAAAACATTAGCAAACGACGAATATGATGAAGGAAAGTTCTTTACTTCATGAAACCAAAGCCAGAGAAAAACAATACCACTACCCGGAGTCCGGACCACGATGGGCAAGACCAAAGATGTTGGTGGTCTTGTGGCAACCTTCCATATAATAGATTTAGGGCCGCCATTTAATCTGAGTCTGACTCATTTTCATGCAATTGAGGAGGGAAGCAAAACTGTCAGCTTTAGTTTGGCTGACGCATTTCTGTTTCTTTCGCATCGCCAGGTCAAAATAAATGCACGGTTGATGCTACCTACGCGCAGCTACGTAGGTGCGTATTAAAATTGGTCAAACTGACAAAATTTCAACACGGATCCATTTTTTTACATGATGAACTTTTGAAAATTAGACAAGATTGCCGGCAGATATGACAGTAAGACGTACGGTGGAGCCAATCCCCTAGACTTTACCTCAAACAGTATGAATCATGATGGCGTATCATGAACGCATCTGTTTGTTGACTCATATCCACATAATATTTCCAGCACCACAAGAAAACCAAGAAATTGGCATGTGCGCCCAGCGTAGAATTATATCAGCCTGAACATCCACCCAGTCTTATCAGACTCTTTGCTAATCGCTTAAAGAGTAGCTAAGGGTCCAAGCTACCTCTATACGGACAGCGAAGAATCTGATCAGACTGGGCGGATGCCCAGGCTGATCTGAGTCTGCGCTGGATGCACACCCACTTTATTGGTTTTGTCGTGTCGCGGCGTAAAGTCTTCATAGTCCTATCAAAGGTTGGTTGGTTGGTTGATTTGATTCTTTACGTCCACGGAAGACAACTAAGGACATGTCGGGACGGTCAGTTAACCTAACCACACTATTCCTGGGCAGGCTTAGACCTCCTAAGCGGTTAACCAGTACTAAGTGCACATACTTTCGACAGTAACTGACAACTGCCCTTCTAGAAACGAAAGTATGTGGCCAGACCGGGATTCGAACCCAGGACTTCTGACTTACGAGTCAGGTGCCCTACCGATTGCGCTACCCGGCCCGGCCCTATCAAAGGTAAAAAGCGTCAAAATACAAATCATCATGAAACCTGTACAGCCTTCAGAATTGATGAAAATATGTCGGTTGACGTGCTTTTTTGTTGCATATAACTGGCAAAAAAGATGGAACAAATAATTTTTAAAAAATGATAAGTCTCTCCATAAAAATACGGGTTTCGTCTCTGGTTCCCCGTTAAGCAATGCAATAATGCAACAGCGGCACAATCAATGGGATCCTTGCCTAATTGTTTTGTACATTGTATTAATATCACCTGTTAGACGCCTGTACCTTATATTTTTACCGCCTGCACGTTGTATTTTTTATCATGAAACAAAGCTTGTGAAATCGAAAGTAGGTCATTTTGGTTGGCAACTAAAATGACCTAGTTATTTTTTCAAATCTATTTTATGGTAAACTCAAGGACGCTTTGATTTTTCAAAGCCGGCCAATCACGATGATAACCAATGGCGAAACTGTAGTTAGAAGTTTGCAGCGATAACTCACGATAAAATATTTCATGCTGATAGAGCAATGGCACGGGTGGGAAACTCCACAATCAGAGCCAATGGCTCTGTTAAGGAAAGGTTATGGCGGCTTTCCGGAGCACGTGCAGCTATGATTATACCGGTTGAAATTTGAACTAAGAAAAGGTAAGTTTCGTATTTGTGGTATAAATTCATTTTTACGGCACGGAATCTCAAAAAAGGGAGAATGTAGTTCAATGCTCAGGTCTTTTAACTTCTTTTCTACGCTAAGGTTAGTTGTCATATGCGTACGATTTTGTCTGAATCATTTGTGTCGTGGGGTGACAGAAGGCTAATTTACAGATAGACAGCTAAAATTGCTTTGAAATTCCTGTTGAAATGATATAAACTTGAGAATTTTCGCGGTTGAAGAGTGTGCACTGATAGTCTGATCCTTTTTCTTTCGCAAAAAGTAAGAATTGAAAGCAAATAAGTGAAATTGAGAATATAAATAAGCCGAGGCTCTGATTATGCCGAGCGGCTCTGATTATATCGGCCGGCTCTGACGTAGGACGGCTTCTATTGTAAGAGTCAGTTACTACTGACAGAAATTAATGTCTTGTAGTAGTGCTATTCACTGCATGAGCGTTGTAAAACAAAACTGTAGTAAAACAAAACATGTTCAGGGACATGTGTTTGATGTTTATTTGGGTTTTAAGGGCCGACAAAATTAGTTGCAATGTTACGCTAGTCCGCCCAGTTATTTGTCACGCAATATATCACTAGATTTTACCATGGGCTATATAGGCGACCAGTGTTAGAATTAAGATTTTAGCATGGACGATTGTTACCAAGGGAAGTCCTTTTCTTTCCAAAAAAAATAAAAGCTTTCATATTCGATTACAATGCATATATGAAAACAACATATTCAAATTTTAAAACAAGCTTACCGATCAAATGTGAAAGTTAACAACGTTCAAGTATCCACCAAAGTTAAAGCTTTTTGGGTTACCTCCCTTGTCCATCACTATGCATTCAGAACATAATGCACGTTATATTTTTATACATCATCATAGGTTCATAATTTTTGCAACATTTTTTAAAAATAAAGAGAATTCTTAATAATGGCAAATGGACAGACAGACTCGGTGCCAGGATATGCAGCCATGGATTCGTTCCACTGAGCCTCTTGGAGACCAACGTTATGAGAATTGGAATAACAATAAATAATAATGACAAGATACTATTTGTATGAGGGCGTTTCACAGCGTTGTTAACTACGGATGTACTTCAGTCAAAATGCGCCGTAGTCGAGTAGTGAGAGTGACACGGCTATGGTGCAAAAGTAAACGAGGACCTGTTTAGAATCAAGGATTAGTAAGGCAGCGAAAGGAGAGATGGGCTCCATCTTTTGTTTCAGTGGGTCTCTAATTCCTACTGCCTCTACGGCCACTAGGCTATGGGAAACCTTTACACTGATATATAATGCAGTACAAGATTTATGCTATGGACAACAACATCCATTAACTTGAAATCTAATGCATTTATTAAAACCTCCTTTTTCTCGCCATAATGATATTTGGAATTCAATCATCTGTCAAACACTGCAACTAATTTTGTCGGCCCTTAAAACCCAAATAAACATCAAACACACGTCCCTGAACGTGACGTAGACTACAGTTTTGTTTTACAACGCTAATGCAGTGAATAGCACTACTACAAGACATTTATTTCTGTCAGTAGTAACTGACTCTTACAATAGAAGCCGTCCTACGTCAGAGCCGGCCGATATAATCAGAGCCGCTCGGCATAATCAGAGCCTCGGCTTATTTATTCTCAGTTTCACTTATTTGCTTTCAATTCTTACTTTTTGCGAATGAAGAAGGATCAGACGATCAGTGCAAACTCTTCAACCACGAAAATTCTCAAGTTTATATCATTTCAACAGGAATTTCAACGCAATTGTTAACCGTCTATCTGTAAATTAGCCTTCTGTCACTCCACGACACAAATGATTCAGACAAAATCGTACGCATATGACGACTAAACTTGGCGTAGAAAAGAAGTTAAAAGACCTGAGCATTGAACTACATTCTCCTTTTTTTTGAGATTCCACGCGGTTCAAAAGAATTTATACCACATATGCGAAACTTACCTTTTCTTAGTTCAAATTTCAAACGGTATAATCGTAGCCGCACGTGCTCCGGAAAACTGCCATAACCGTTCCTTATCAGAGCCATTGGCTCTGATTATGGAGTTTCCCACCCGTGAATGGGGCCTGTAAATGATCTCGAACCAAATTAGAAAATCAACGATGTTTCAAGTCTTAAAAAATCCTAATTTTTATGTCGTTAAGCGCAGTTTCGTTGATCTATAACGTTCTTTGTCTGTACCAAATGCTATCATTTTATGAAGTAAAGCCATTTCAGGGGCGTCCTGGTAAATGGTAAATGGCTTTATTTCATAAGACAGTGAAACCGCTTCAGACAAACGGCATCAATACGGGACAACAGCTTTTTACAATATAATCCAAGTTAGACCTGAGATATAATTTATTTTCTTTCTTGATCCGAGATCATGTTTTTAAAACATTATTTACTGTTGTTAGCAAGGCAACACTTCTGTTGAAGTATTTCTATGTAAGACAGCGTCGGTTAACGCAAACGCTCTTTTCTGTTCTGTTCGTTTTGTGTGTTTTAGGTCATATTACTTTTCACTGTCTTAGGTGGTTGTACTGTGACTGTGTCGTTTCTTATTGTCTGTCTCTTTGCTATCTGTTTACTTAGTTATCTAATAAGAACGAATTTGATCTTTTTGTCACAAAATAATTCCATAATGACATAGAACGGACCGGTCATGGCCCTGCTATTCTGGCTTCTATTCTGACACATTTTGCGTTTCTACACAGCAATTATGTAATTCATTTATTAAAGTATCATAGATATCAATATATACCCTTTATAAACCACTTATTTTAAAACATCAAACATATTGATACCCAGTCGAATTCGGCTTATAGGACGCTACAATCTGACTCAACAAGATACTTTTTACCACGCAAAAGCATGCCGTACACCGGGCACCCATTCTTCAAAGTTGCTGTTTCTATGCTGTATCGGAGATCGCAGATAGGTAAGGAGACATTTCGCAGACCGAACAGGAGCTGTATCAGAACGCGAGAGAGGATGCTTATGTTAGCAAAGTTTGAACACACAGTACTCTTATTACTGACTCGCCTGTTGCGGCTCATTGACTTTTATTGCCAATGTGTTGATTGATTTTGTCATTAACCTATTTATGCATGACATCGTAATGACGTCGATGCGACGTAATGACGTCACACCGACGTGAGTACGACGTCAATTCGACATCATATGTCCGCTGGGCTATCCTTATAAACTGTGTGAGTCCCGCTGTCTTTTAGGAGTATCTGATTTAGTTTATTTTTTATCATTTTTCGCCCGTCGAAGACGAGTCGTATTATGTGGTGACCTCCGTCCGTCCGTCCGTCCGTCTGTCCGTTAACTTTTCGTGTCCGCTCCATATCTCCTTAACCCCTTGAAAGATTTTTTTGGAACTTAGGTCAAATGTTCGCCTTATCAAGACGATGTGCAGAACTCATACTTCAATGATGTCCGACAAAGGTCAAGGTCACACTTAGAGGTCAAATGTCAAGCGGTAAAATTTCCTGTCCGCTCCATATCTTGAAAACCGTTTAAGATTTCTTCGTGAAAGTTTGTACAAATATAAAGCATCATCATACGATGTGCAGAGAAAAAGAATCATAACCCTATTTTCATTTTTGACGGAATTATGTCCCTTTGTTTTTTTCCTATAGTAATTTTATATAAGCTTCGTGTCCGCTCCATATCTCGAAAACCGTTTAAGATTTATTCATGAAAATTTGTATAATTATAAA
The DNA here is from genome assembly GCA_963989385.1 of Ctena decussata. Classification (NCBI taxonomy): domain Eukaryota; kingdom Metazoa; phylum Mollusca; class Bivalvia; order Lucinida; family Lucinidae; genus Ctena; species Ctena decussata. Next base: position 74,890,840 of record OZ022503.1, on the reverse strand, counting down.
GCACCATCAGACGATGTGCAGAGAATAAGGACCACAACCCTACTTTCACTTTTAACAAAATTACGCCCCTTTGTATTTTTCATATAGTAATTTCATATAAGCTTTGTATCTCGAAAACCGTTTAAGATTTTCTCATTTAAGTTTGTAGAAATATTAAACACCATCAAATGATGTGCGGAGAAAAAGAACCATAACCTTTTTCTGTTTTGACGGATTTATTTCCCTTTGTATTTTTCGTAAAGTAATTTCACATAAGCTTCATGTCTGCTCCATATCTCAAAAAACCATTAAAGATTTCTTCATGAAAATATGTATACATATAAAGCACCATCAGATGATGTGCAGGGAAAAAGAACCATAACCCTACTTTCATTTTTAACAAAATTACGCCCCTTGTATTTTTCGTATTTTAATTTTTGTATTAAATTCGTGTCCACTCCATATCTCCTTAACCTCTTGAAAGATTTCTTTGAAACTTGAGTCCAATGTTCACCTTATGGAGGCAACTTGCAGAACTTGTATTTCAACAATGTCCAACAAAGGTCAAGGTCACACTTAGAGGTCAAAGTTCAAAAGATAAGATTATTTGTCCGCTCCATATCTCAAAAACCATATAAGATTTCTTCATAAAAGTTTATACAAATATGAAGCATCATCAGACAATGTGCAGAGAAAAAGAGCCGTAACCCTACTTTCAGTTATGATGGAATTATGCACCTTTGTATTTTTCAAAAATTAATTTTGTGCCTCTTTGTAATTTTTCTAGGAATTTCATACGTGGCTTTGTTTGTTTTGTAGTTTTATATCTGCCTTATTATTGTAGATTTAAGCTAGTGACAAAAGTTCTGTCATCTCTTATTGTCTTTCCAACTTTGAGCCCCAACGGGCGTATATTGCCCCGCCCAGCGGAGCTCTTGTTTTTGTTTTGTTTTGTTGTAAGGAGAGATATTCGTTCGTCTTATGCAAATAATGTAGACCTTGATCAGACGCCGCATTACGGCGTCTTACCTAGGTCTGCATTGTTTGCCAATGTCCCTGTTATGGGACACTAGGCATAGATAGGTTAAATGCTACACGTGTCATGCCCAGTCGGTTTCTTAGGTGAGCTATATTATCTTTGTGGTTGTAGCGGTTCCTGGATATCTTCTTTTATTGTTTTGCGACTGCGTTCTTTTCAGGGAAGTTTCATGTGCTCTAAGTTTCAGACACATATCTTACATTCTCTAACAAGGCTCATCCTTCGGGATGAGTGCAGACTTTGACATAAAGAAACTGTTTATTTTCCAATAATGGCAGTGAAACCATATTTATTGCACCATTTGCATGTTGTTTTCATGTCAAATATTTCATAGTAGAACAGATTTACTTGAAACGTGCACCTTAAGGTATTACTCTGACTTTAAATCCGAATAAAGCCGGTAACTTAGTTTGACAAGCTATTAGACATTGTTGATTTAAGATGATATTACAGTATCAAATATTTAAATGTGTCAGAACATTGCAACTACTTTAGAAACCTCATGAAGAAGGAAGCATTTTTAATGCTCTTCTTAGTGCAGTCACAGTGATAATATCATCGAACGTTCCCGTTTTCAGACATGTAAATTATTTATATATCCGAATGCGCGACTTAAAACGTCTCCCCGTACATAATCATAGTGCAGATCATACTTTCTGGCCCTTTGGGATCATTGCGTTCATTCGAGTTATTTTGAAAATAGAGTTCCGCCTAAGCCGGTGCTAGGGGGCGTGGCTGGTGTCGCACATTACATTACTGGTCATGAACAGACTCAATTAAACCAAGTCTGCTATTTTCTGTTCTTTGATGTATTCCTTGCTTCCAAAAGACCTAACTATTCAAAATTTACACAGTTTTCAAAAATCGTGCAACAATACGGAAAAATAAGAGTAGAATAATTATTAGACAAAATAATACGAAGGTTGATCCAGAAGTAATGTCAATGCAGCTATAAAAAGCGTGTAGAATAAAGAGAGAGCAACAAAATTTCGTGTCATAAAATATAGTGCACAGAGACTGAAATATTAAGATAGACAAAAGGAATGGAAACGACACGCGCCACTCGTCAATAACGTTGTTGACATACAAGACGAAGTCTTGATATTGTGTTATGTCCAGAGTAGCATATTCGTTGTTCCAGCATAGCACTTCTGTTTCTTCACCCATGTTTATCTCATTTTTAATATTACTTGAACAGTCCCGCAGTTATTGTTTAAGAATTTACCATATTCGAATTGCAGAACATCAATCTTCATATATGGGGTCCAAACCAGAGTGACATCATCATCTGACATTGCACAAAAAGATTTTTACTGGTTTTCGGAAGATCCTGTAGCGACTCATCTGCACCATTATCGCGCTGATTGCAACTTTACAAAAGCCTCATAATCGCCGTTATATCACCACATAGCTAACTTAATAGCCGCTATGGATTTATAATAAAATTTCAATTAATTATCCAAATTTTGTTCTAGGGATAGCATACATTGGTCACATGCTGTAACACGTAAAACTAAACGGGAATTCCAACAGCCAAGTTTTACTCCCCTGTAATTAAGAGGTGAAAATGACATATTTAGGTCCTGTTTTTGTATAGAAACTTTTTTATGCAACACCTTACATTTCTGCAAAATTATAATTTTGTTATGTATAGGATGAAAATTAAGAATGAGCGATTCTAAAATCTTTTACCTCTCACCAATTTTGAGAAAATATTGGGGATGCCGTTTGCATTTGGGAGCAAACGGACTATACCAGAGTAATCAAACGTTGTTAAAATGCTAGAATTGCGGTCATTTCCATTACCGTGGAAAGTCATAAAACAATATCAAATATGCATCTGAACGCGGTTTGAACGTTTATTTGAGAGAAAAAATGACTTTGAATATGTCCTTTATAACACATCTAAAATGGACAAATTTAGATTTCTTTTCTTTTTGTTCTGTCTCTCTCTTCTGTATCTTACTTTAATGGGATGTAACAAACATATCATACATTTTTATTTCAAATCACCTTGCAAAGCATATTTTTAATTGGTAAAAATAAGAGAGAGAGAGAGAGGCCAAGCATGTTTTAATTGGTAAAAATGAGAGAGACAGAGAGAGAGAGAGAGAGAGTTAGAGAGGCAGGGAAACTTTTTTATGTTCAAAGGTTCACCTTCACTTAAAGACTTGTAATCGATTTTAGTCCGTGGTCCTAGCGACGATGCCATGTTTTCTATATCAAGACAGAATATAGCAAAGAAAACATAGCAAAATATTTTCCGCTAATGAGCAAAATATGTCAAGCCGAAACATCAAACCTAGATTTCACAGTTTGGTCTCAATGGGGCGCAGAGCAAACAACCCGCCTCTGATCCTCAATTAAAGAAAACCTATACCATACAGGTCAATTACAATGTAAAAAATAAACAATGGCTAACATATTTGAGGCAACATCAGACTGACAAACTGCTAGGTCATTTCGCCTGTCTTTGACATAATGAACCGCCATGACTAATTAATTGTACCATTATGAAAATTGCACAAAAAAGATCTTTATATTTCTAAAGCCAAAATAATTATGTTTTTATTCCTCTTATTCAAGTAAAGTATTTGTGGGAAAGTTTGAAAGAAGATTATCTCTATCAGAATTTCATGGTCCCAGCAAAACAAACGAATAATAAACAAGAAATATCTTTAAAAAAAGATATAAGACGAAGTGAAAGAAGACATACATGTATTTGAAACAAATAATATATTTTTTTTATATCTGTTGAAATAAGAAACTGGCTGCAAGCAAGGTTTCAGAATACGTCCCGCAAAATTATCTGCACTCAATGTTTTAAATACACTATATGCCTTTAATAATTAAAATGTAAAAAAGGAACAAAATCTAATGGGGTATCTATGAGAAATTTTTACTGTGATTGAAAAAACTCCAAGTTCAAAACCCTGACGCGATGTCATAATAACAAAATAAAAATTGGCTAAGTTCAAAATGCTGTAAATAAGTCTGATATTATTATTGAATAGCAGTATCCTTATGTTGGGGTTATCCACTGTGGCGAGAAACCAGACTGGTCCGTAAATTATTGACATTCTTCGGTACATTCTGATCTGCTTCCGATGATACGGTACTGTATTTTAACCGGGTGCGTAAATTTACCGGAACGGACCGGAATGGACTGAATTACCGGAACGGACACCGGAACGGACCCGTTTTCCCCTTTCTTCAGTAGATACATTAAATAACTCTTATTTAATATTAATACATATTCTGTATGCCATCTAGCGCAAATCAATTAGAGATATTAGTCAAAATACTCTTTGAGTATTTTGCGCCATGGGTAGGCCTCTTAATACCCCACGCATATGCGTTTCATCTTAAAATCATATATAATCTTATACAAAAATCTGGTTATCATTCTTCCAAGACTTGGAGCGAATGAAAAACACAAAAATTCCCGAATTTTTGTTCCATAGTACCATGACCAACATTTCAGCCGTAGAAAATATGTAGAGCTATTGTGTTTCAGCTTTAAATTGAAACACTACAGTGGTCTAAATGTATCTATAGAGGGAAACTTTGTATATCGATTGTACAGTTAGCACCATTATCATGTTTCAATAAGTCGTCAAATCTGACGGACAGACATTTGTTTCGCCAATAGTCCTTCTCAGATATTGTCAAATCAAAATCAGGGGTTGCAAGTTAAGATAATACATGTACATGTTAGTCATAGGTTGGGCCTTGAATTAATCTGCGCGTGTAGATTGTATCAAGATATCTCAAAAATCGGCTGGAAATATGAATAATAAGGGTCCGTTCCGGTCCGACCCGATAATTAGGTCCGTTCCGGTAAATTTACGCACCGAGTACAGCCTTACTACTATTTTACTACGAAAGACTTTTCGCACCATAGAATCTTTTTTTTCTCAAGCCATCGGCATTTGCGTTTCTCGCGTTCTGCTTAACTCTATCAATCATTACAGCGTTAAAGTGAAAAACATATTTAAAACTAAATGCAAAGTGCAAATAATAACATTTTTAATGTAACTAAATCTTCTGACAGGTGAATAACAATTCCATGACATATGCGCTCTTCCATACAAAGATCAAGTCAAGTTTTGGCGGCAACGATGATTTTATTAGACTTTGTCTAATAAATAAATAAATAAATAGTGGAAAGTGTCCCCCCTGTATCATTCTAGATCTCCATATTATAATCTATTACAGCGGCTCAGGTAACAAACAATCTCCGATATTGCAATCGGATCTTTCCGTAGCCGCTCGGAAGAAGTGAAATAATGGTTAAATTACCAATGGTTGGTTAACAAAAATGAAAAAAGGACCAAAATGTTTTTATTTCACATTTTTGAAAGTTATACTAAATTAAGGAGAACTAAAATATGCTCATAATCCCATCAGCGCCTTGAAAGAATTCTTTGCAGTTATCATAAAATCATTGTTTAAAAAACAAAAAACTAATTCCAAAATGAACATTCCCATAGGACTATACAGGAGCGATGGTAGTGTCCTTCATTATTAAAAAAGACTAATTTATAAAAGGAATAAAATTATGAATCAATGTTCTTTGAAAAAAAGAGGGATTTTTCTTTTAAAAACTATCAGCGCCTTAACGATGAAACTAGAAATAGTGGAGTTATTGCTGGATTTATATTAACTCCCCATTGACGCTAATGCAAAATAAATTATCGGTTATTCGGATAGCCAATAATCCATTGTTGCATATGTCTAGAGTCGCTAATAATGATATTCCTAATTAGAAGCAAAACCGAATATATCGTTCGTTTCGTTTATCGTTTATTTATGTCTCACCAGTGTATACAATAAAAACATATCATGCATTTAAAAAGCCACACAGGTACCTATACAACTGCCATTCTAAAAAGAATTGTGAGAGACAATAAAACTGCATTTTTAAAATACAATAAAACTGCAGTTTAAAACCACATTTGGAGCCCTGTCCCGAGAGAACCCATATTCAGGGTTTGGTCCCGCAAAACCCAAACCCCAGGGCTACTGCCGAATATATATCCGCTGACGCGTTTGTCGGAAATCAACATATTTCTAATAGCACCAGCTAGCGAACTTCAAACTGCACAGACGATATTAAAGTTTCAACAGTGGGCGGCAGAAATATATTTCGTGTTCGTATCAGATTTTATTCAATTTGGCGCGTCAGTTTGATTTTGATTTGTTATAGCATAAACATTATTATATGCTAACGTGCGTTGCGATGGCATCGATGGCATACTTTGAACCTCTATATAACTGGAACGGAAAACAATTCCAACTTTATTTTTATTCTGTTAATCAGAACTGAGTTACAGTGTAGCTCGATATAACTTTTGTAATAATGCTACGATGAATAAGCGGGTAATAGTCACAGTGACATTACTTCTGGATCAACCCTTGTATAACGTTGTTGAAGGTGTACAACATAATCACATAGCATAGCGTAAATAAACTGTGAAGTGCGGCATATACTAAACAAAAATAGGAACGTGACAGTCACTACGGTAATCGAGAAAACGTCTAACCTAAAGTTAATTATAAATTATGAAAGGAACCATTTTTCTCATATAAAATTTCGATATTCTTGAGATATAGCAATATTGGCGCTGTTTAACGTCACTTTTTTGTCTTTTTTTTTTTTTTTTTTTCATTCTCAAAACCAAACAATTACCGACATTGAATAAGCTAAAATCTGCTGAAATGATAAAAAAATGGAAATACCTTTCCATTATCAAATTCAATTTCAATACGCTCATTCACTGAAATAATACCGAAGTGCGGCAAACTGGGAGGCCCTGAGGACCAGAAGGAAAAGTGACCTTTCGGGTCATTATGTGGTCATCAAATTCATTTCCAACTAAATTACCATTATAGATAAAAATCTTTGTGACAGGCTAGAAAAAAAGATTTTCTCTCGAATTCATTTATGACAACACGGAGTTTGCGAGACAACCAACCAAATTTCGAAGAAACAAATGAAGCAGACAAGTTACTATTGCATCTCAAAAATCTCTTTATGTTTAATACAAAGGGAGATCATTTGAAAGTTTTGAATCTTTCACCGCTATTCTCAGGGTGCGATTACGATTAATTTAAGTGTTCAAATTTTTTCTATACCACTAGAACGAATGTTTATTGTTTATGAGGAAGCTTCCTCTTCGCATGCACAAATTAAAGTTATGGTTTGATTTATTAAAACAGTAAAGTCAGATAATTCAGGGAAGGAATGTTATGAGTTAATAACATTCCATTATCTGAGTGAAATGACATCTGCCCACCCAAAATAACCCGTATTTGCTAACTTGGCTCGTTTACCCTGCTGACTAGAACTTGTTCTTGGGTCACAAGAAGTCAATTCATATGAAAGCTAGCCTTAGATGGCTGGAGCTACCTTTAGCTGGAACTAATTTTTATGGTCCCAAGCTTGTTCGAGCCATAAGTTCTACTTTATGCAATAAGACAACACGAGCGGACAGTAAAACGAACAGTCTCCCCTTTCGGACAGGCGAACAAACACAGAAAGATAAGGCATGAGAAACATCTGCTTTTAACTATATTCTACCACCCAATTATATGTGAAAACTTGCCTCAGAATGAAAAAGGACAAACAGAAACAAACCGAATGTTTGAAGACTACAGATAAGCCGACAAAACAAAGAATAACATTGATAAACCACATCGAAAGAACCGGCAATAAACTTCTTGGAGCTTGACCCATTAACAAAGGAACAGGCAAAAAAAGCAGACCCAGATCAGTCGCCCGCAGAATGCTTTTATATGGCATAATGCTAGAACATAAGATATCTTGGAAACTGTTGAAGATTTTGGGCTACAAAATGCTATCTACAGTCATCTTAAGTCTCCACAGTCATATCAGTGGTAAAATATCTAAACATAAATCAGTATGAAAAGCGGTCCAACCTTCGCGTTTGTTGATAATATAGGTTTTCTGTGCATATACAAAGTACAAAGCAATATAACTAGCAAATTGTTGCGGGAAGATGCTTTTGAAAATGACAAATCGCTTCACAAAATAGCATTTTCCTTTTCTGGTTTCCCGTCAAGCAATACAACACCACAAAAGCGGTACAGTAAATAGGACCTCAGGATTGTAAGTTGTACTTTTACCATTTCATTGAAGCTACTTATATCGAAAGTAGGTCCTGTTATGTGCCAACTAAAATGACCCAAATTATTTTTCAACATTTTTTACGGGGAACTCAGGGAACTTTTATGGATGATTTTAAAAAAATGAAGTTTTTTTCAAATCAAGCTCATCTGAATAGCTTTTTACTTTTAAAGTTTTTTGTGTGCCTAAATTATGTGTTAGATAAGTGTAAAGCTTGATGCAAAGTTTCATTAAAATTGATGTATTCGTTTCGAAGTTATGCCACAAAATATACCCAAATTTGTCCCAAGTGCAACGGTTTTGTCTTGACATTATAAAATGTTTCGTCATTTTCAAAGGCTTCCAAAAAGCATATGTTCCATTATAGCAAGGAAATTCCCTGGATGGCAAACACCATTAAATAACTCAGAGTTTATAATGTAATTTGCATGTGTTCATTCATCTGGATCTACACTGTTTGCCAATTCAACAATTTTAATTTTTGGCGCTTTGGGGGTTAATTACAGATAAACAGATTGGGAGCCGTATGGCTATGGTACATGTACGCACCTACAATATAAGAGAGAGAGAGTTATACCTTGCACTCTTCAGCATAATTCCATGTTTAGTAATGCATTTTTATTCTATTATATATAGTTCGAAACCATCTTGTAGTACAAATCTCACACGTAAATACTGACTGTATTATATTACGCTAGACAAGCACGTTTCTCGCACGAAAATCATGCACTTGACCGATTAGTCTTATTATAAAAGCGTGCGCCAGCCCTTCAGGGTAATCAAAAGATAGTCAAAGCGAGCGAACCCATCGATGTGTATAATGGAATTTATATTTGTTTGCTCTTGAAATTTCTGTGTATGTAATCGTGGTAGTATGAGAGTTTATTAGAGGGTATACGGTATAATATATAGTAGGCTTACTAAGTTATAAACTGGTTTTGTAAAGGTATGTAATCACATGATGGCAATTTTCACGTGGAAAACGAAGTTGAATTATAGTACTGAATCATTCGAGCCAAAGCCAGCGACAAAGAAACACATACATTTCTTTTTGACTATGGATGTAATAGATGCCAAGAGCAGACTGCAGCGGTTCTTTTGTCAGGTAAGCCTCGTTTCAGGGGCAGAGCAGGCTTTCTCTTTTGCTTTTTATACATTCCAATATATGGTCGTGTTTCGTGTTCCATCCAGGATGAATTCTTTCGGAGTCGAATTTAAAGATATACGCTCTCATTTGTTTCTATAAAATTTCGCCGGGACGTGTAGCGCAGTCGGTAGGGCACCTGACTCATAAGTCAGAGGTCCTAGGTTCGATTTCTGGTCTGGCCGCTTTCGTGTCTCCTTCCGCTTATTGAAGAAGGGCAGTTGTCAGTTACTGGCGAAAGATGTACACTTAGTACTGCTTAACGGCTTAGGGCGTTTAAGCCTGCCCAGGAATAGTGCGGTAATGTTAAACGACCGTCCCGACATGACCATAACTGTTCACCGTGGATTTTTAATCCGTGATGGTCACTAAAAGTAGGAGAATTCATATTCAAATTATGCTTGCGGAAACGCCTTTTTATTTCTATGTGGGAGTCAGTCTGTTTTTGACGACAACATATTCGTGAATATTCAAAAAGGTTCGCACTGATATATCAGGTTAGGGAGAAGCTCAAATGGAGCTATATAGCCCGATCAAGCTATATAGCCCGATCAAGATATAGAAATTGCATTATGAATATAATTGCAAAATTTTGAGTACTGCGCTTTCAATATTGATGAAAATCATGTTGGAATGCAAAGCAATTTGTCTTTTCTGCCGTTGCGTTTTTGTGAAAGAACCACATGTTTCTTCCCATTCCCCTGACATTTCTATAAGTTATAAGTAATGAAGTATAATTGCAGTGTGCCAAAAAGAGTTTTCGTTTGCTTTGGGTTTTAGGTTTTTTCACAACTAAAGAGTTCAAGAAGTTGGAGCTTAATATATTATTAAGAGTTCAAGAAGTTGGAGCTTAATATGTTATTTAGAGTGTTTTTAGCTTTCCTGACTTCTGGCGAAAATTTCCAAATTTCGAGGACAGACATTAATCGCTATGACATTTGAGTTTGTAAAATAAATAGATAAATAAATAAAGAAAAAGCGGTTTTCTGATTTTCAGAACTAGTAAATATCTGAAAGTAGACAACGATGTTCCAAGTTTGCGTGCAAGACCATTTTCTTTGTTTTGACAGATTTCAAAGCTCTCAGATAATTTTATTGGTGAAATTATGCTATGTTGAATAGGTGGTTACGAGGTTAATGATAAGAGTACTTCATGATGTAAATTGTTTTATTTCCTGGTTCCCCGACAAGGGGTGCAATACAAATAAAATGGGACAGTAAATGTGGTCCCATGCCTGTACATTGTAGTTTTACCATTTTTAACAGGTTCGATATCAAGAGTATGTCATTTATGTAAAAAAAAAAAAAAAAAAAAAAAGAAATTATAAAAATCAATTTTCCAAGCCGAATGCAAAATTTAAGACTATTTATTTGTTGAACAGGGCTAATTACGATCATTTACAATGACGAAACTTTAGTCAGTAGATTGCAGCTACACATCCCAATAAACCATTCACGAATTTTTAATGAAGGCTTTTAGTGATTCACTTCAGCTGCATGGAGTTCAAATTGTAAGCATGTTGATTTTGATAGCGAGAATTGGTTACGTGAAGTAAATCATGTAAAATCATGGCTACAGTGAATTTTAAAATACGAAAACAATTCTGGTTATTGTTTTAGTTTACCGAGGTTCTTTTCAAAAAACAAAAAAGAGTGTGAACTTAGACATTAAAAAAAAAAATAGCAGTGCAAAGTTATCGAATTGTATAGGGAAAGTTTATTCTATAGGGAAAGTTTATTCGAAACAGCATAAACTGGAAATACAGATCTTCTGTCGCATATCCAAGATTATTGACCATATTAATCAGGACACGATATTCTAGATTAGTGAAAAGCTTGTTTATAATCAAAATTCTTGGGCACGTATATGTGTTACTTTAAAAATCCCGGAATGGGCATATCTGAATATATAGAATTTGCAAAGCGCTCCTTGGATAAATAGATTTTAAATAGGAATATAGAAAGTATGGACATAGCGCTACTTGGTTGAGAGATTTGATATGAAAATATTCCAAATATGGACATAGCGCTACTTGGATGAGCAGATTTGAGATGGTAACTTTTCCAAGTATGGGCATAGCGCTACCTAGACGAGTACATTTGAGTTGGGAATATACCAAGTATGGGCATAGCGCTACTTGGTTGAGTAGGTTTGAGATGAGAACTTTTCCAAGTATGGGCATAGCGCTACTTGGATGAGCAGTTTTGAGATGGGAATATACCAAGTATGGGCATAGCGCTACTTGGATGAGCAGTTTTGAGATGGGAATATACCAAGTATGGGCATAGCGCTACTTGGATGAGCAGATTTGAAATGGAAATATACCAAGTATGGGCGTAGCGCTACTTGGTTGAGTCAATTTGAGATGAGAATAGCATAGAGCTACTTGGACGAGTAGATTTGAGATGGATTATAACAAGTACGCGACTTGGTCGAGTAGATTTGACATGAGAATATTCCAAGTATGGGTAAAGCGCTACTTGGACGAGTAGATTTTAGATGGAAGTATTTAAAGTATGGGCATAGCGATACATGGATTAGTATATTTTAAAAATCCGGAATAAGAATGCTTGTATATATAGTATATATATTAATAATTCCAGGCATGGACATAGCGCCGTCAGCAGATACCGGAATGGGAATATCTGCATATATATTAGTTATTTCAGGCATTAGCATAGGGCTGCTTGGATGAGTCAATTTGAAATATAAGTTGCATATAATTTGCAGGTATTCAAGGCCTGGGCATAGCCTGCTTGAATGTGTTAATCGGTGTTTATTTTAGGTCTTTCATTAACGTATGATAATTGTTTGAGAGGTCACAGCTTTTAAAATTTGCGAAAGCAGACTGTTGATATATCTCCGCAGTAGTGGAATTATAAATATCTTCAAATTGCTATAGCTTTCTTGATTTCAAACAGTTTTGATATAATTTCTATAATTTCGATCCTCATCTCTGTTGTCCCAGCATTTTAGGACAGGAAACTTAATTATGCGATTCTTTTGGTACGCGCCTTTCATTTATCAACTTGTAAATCAGCCGTACAGTCTAATTTATTTTTCATTTCGGAGTACATACGTTATTCCTATCATTTGGCAATTCTCAGCATGATGGCAGATTTTCGAGGAAGAAAGGGGTACACTGTGTACAGTATGTTTTGGGGTCAAAGGGTAAAATTTCAGTTTGTGCTGACTTGTCAACAGATTGGAGTGATCGCAGTTCGGTGTTATCTGTAATGCCAACTTAAGTAGTGCTGAGGTTATTGGAGATGGTTGAGTTGCTGTTAGGTGGTAGTTTTGTGCAGAATGTGATGGCACGGCGTCAGGGTGTAGTTTTGCCAGAAGCGGGGAAGATGCGAGGCCGCCCGTTTGCTGCAGTTGTGATACAATCGAGGGCTTGTGTTTATCGTGTTGGCTGTGACGCGAGCGTAGGTGGTTCTTTTGCGAGTTGGTTTCTAGACAGTATTAATGCGTGTTTTGAGATAAAGAGAGCTTGAGAGCTTATTATTTTGATGCGGTTTAAAACTGATAAAACAACTGATTTTCCTCATTAAAATATGAAGTCTTGGATTATTTTACATTTCGACAATACATTTCTTCTAAACAATTTAAACGTCTAGATTAGATAGTTACAGAATTTCGATATCAGGTGATGTTTTTGAACATACTGCATGCATTAAAAGCGCACATAATAATGTTACAATTAGCAAGAGATATCAAAAATGTATTAAATCTGAGGTTTATGGAAATTAGTTTTATAGCAGTTTTTGATTATTTTGAAAGAAAAAAAAAAAAAAAGATAGAGTTATCTGGTTTGCGGAAGTTAATGCTGTAAATCTGTTTTTGTTCAGTAAGATTGTGCCACGCCAGCAGGAACTGCGGGTCCTCCGTATTCTTTGAAATGCGCGACAGGTGGAAGTCTGAATTTTCGAAGTACGTTCTTCGTAAATGAGTCTAATTTTCAAACAATGAGAGTTAAATTAATGTTTCGAAAATATAATTTATAAACATTTAAGAATTCAGTTTACTGCCCGTTCTTTGTTTCGAGCAGCTGGCTGTTGGCACATCCTATACTTGTATTTTTGTTGTCATTGATTAGGGAGTTTCCAGGCTCGTGCTGGAACAGCAAAGTGGTTGCGGTAGTGAGTTGTGGATCCTTCTTTATAAGAGAAGTGAGGTGAGGGGCTCTCAAGGCAATAAAATATAAATGATTTATGTTCGAATGAGACGGAGTCGAAGGAGAACATAATGGAATTTATATTTGTTTGCTCTTGAAATTTCTGTGTATGTAATCGTGGTAGTATGAGAGTTTATTAGAGGGTATACGGTATAATATATAGTAGGCTTACTAAGTTATAAACTGGTTTTGTAAAGGTATGTAATCACATGATGGCAATTTTCACGTGGAAAACGAAGTTGAATTATAGTACTGAATCATTCGAGCCAAAGCCAGCGACAAAGAAACACATACATTTCCCCCACCCACCCACTCCGAGCAATGGATGAGTTCTGAGGAAAAAGCCTTAGAAACCTAGAGTGCATACTATTTCTGGCATTCTGAGTGTTTTAAAAGGTAGGGTCAGTTCAAGCAAATTTGAAGTTACGTAAATTTATCATTACACAGCCATTTGCATCAGCACGTGAAAGGCCAAAACAATTGTTAACCGTTTTGTATAGTTTACTGAATAATATACATGTATAATCATTAATGTTAATAATTTAATATTTATAGCAAAGAGAAGCCATAGGAGCTATAACTTATCATGGCTACAGGAGGGTAATAACCAGATCCGTGCGAAGTGGTAATTATGACTGACAGAGGCATCTGTTCTACAATCCATACACAGGAGGGTAATATTTTAATTTTATAACGTAAGGTATTTTAATATAGTTTCATAGAATAATAGCAGGAATTATCTTTCTCTATGAATATGTTTTATTTCTACTGATACTGCTACTCTTATGATAAATATAGACAGAATAGTGTTTAGAATTCGAATACTGTGCTGACAGTGCAGATTTTGCAGTTCAGTTAAAATTCATTTTAGAAAACAGATCAACCATATATACAAGATACTTAAGTAATTTTAGTATGTTTCAGAGTCAAATGTCGTCATACAGTTTCACTATCTAGCTGTTGCTCTGGTTTACGAGATGATCGGGTAGTTCATTGGGATGACAGGATGTTCTGTGAGCAGAGATCGTCTTTCAACAATCATTCTATTGCTAATTTCTTGTCACTGTCATTGAATCAATACTCTAGTCAAGCAGCTGGCTGTTGGCACATCCTATACTTGTATTTTTGTTGTCATTGATTAGGGAGTTTCCAGGCTCGTGCTGGAACAGCAAAGTGGTTGCGGTAGTGAGTTGTGGATCCTTCTTTATAAGAGAAGTGAGGTGAGGGGCTCTCAAGGCAATAAAATATAAATGATTTATGTTCGAATGAGACGGAGTCGAAGGAGAACATAATGGTATTTATCTCCTGTTAAACAGAAAAGTGACTGCTTACCCAGCAGGCGCACAGAGCTGGGGCGTCCTAGAGTCAACGTTGATTCAATGTCGACCCAGCGTTGTGTACCTGCTGGGTATCTTCATGTAGCATACATTTACACTCATGGTCCAGCAATACACAGTTATCAGTATAGTTACTTTACTATTTATACTTTACTCTGAACATTCGAGTACAGACGATCTGCCGGCTCTATTCATGAAGGTAGCGTTTTGGGCTTGGAGCGATCCTCTACACGCTCAATGTCAACCCGATTCTAGGACTGGCATTGAGCGTTTGATGGATACTCTCTGAACGCCTGGTGTGATCGATCCGTCTGCATTCGAGCGGGAAGGGTAATCTTGAATATTATATGCAAAACCTCATGATCTTTTTGTTATTTTCATAGATCGTACAAATTTATGCCTCTGTTATATCCTGTATCATTATCCCTCATGTTGCCATTGTATGGACTGAGATGACAATAAAGAGATTTGTATTGTATTGTATAGTTTACCTGTTCAAGAGAATCAATCATGCTAATACCCCTAAGATGACAACAATGAAAATAAGTTATTTTGAATTTGCACAACTAATTTTACTGACATTATTAGCACTAGATGTATTGGATGTTGTTAATGACAAAGTATAATGTTGTTGGGTTTATTATCAGCTTTTATAAAAGTTAGAATGCTTTTTAACATTTTAGAAAATAGCTCCTCTAATCTGTTACCAAGATTTGTCACAAGTGAAACATTCTGTAGTTTATGTTCCACCATACAGTCATACCCTGTATAATATGTTATTTTGCTTTATGTTTCGGATCAGCAAGTCAGAGCAAAACCATCTAAAACAATCCTTACCAAATGATCGTAAAAGCTGGGCACAGACACTCAATCACATTGTCAGAAATGCAACTCCTAGAAGGAAGTCAATACTTAAACTGTCGAATAGTGAGGGGACCAAATATTATGCTCAGGATATGCTAGGAATGCAAACTGTAGGGAGGCCAAATAAACATACTGGGCATGGGAAAAGGCAACTTTCCTTTACAGATAATGCGGATCAGCTTTGGAAATCAAGAAAACATGTTTATCAATATAAATACAGAAAGAACGCCCAGGCAGAAAAATCGCCAAAGAAGCAACAGTTCACAGAATCTTGGAAAAGTGAAATTGAAAATTAGAAGACAACTCCAGGGTCATGCCTGATAAAAAGGACACAATTCTGATAAACAAAACGCCAGTTGTTAAGAGGCATCTGCTTAGTTCAAAGCTAGTCATCCAAGCTTCACAAAGTCATTCAGCTCATTTCTTCGACTGATCCCAAAGAATTACAAATCTCTAAACGCAACCTGTAGAAGAGTATGTGTATGCTGCAAGGACTATAATCTTGAACAAAAAGTGGTAGCCCTTAACAAATTAGCAGCAAGGAAGTCACTGCCTGAAAAAAAAAACACTGGTTTACTATTAATTTAATGTCATATACCTTCGAAATTCTTTTCAATACTGCAAAGTACATAATGTTCGATAAAAACATGTTATATGAGTTATTTTCTATGTTCAAAGTGTATAGTTCTTCATGTTAATTAGTTATCTGAAATAAAAAAAAAGCACAACAAGTGCTAAAAAAGCACAGTCTTGATTTATTAGAAGGAACCTACCTAGACTGCTCTTGTCCCAAGTGCAACGAAATGTTAGAAAAAATTGACCACTTTTTACAGGTCCACATCTGCATGAAATAATTGTTCGATTGAAAAGAAATTTATTGGGTTTTGAATAATTCAAGTAGATATAAAAACTTTCGTAGGTAGAGAAAGCAATTTCAGCGTCGAATTTACTGAAAAATGTCAAAAAAAATTTTTCATAGAAACTGCTCGAATCAGTAGCATCAAGTCGTGCCTTGATGTATGTCTTGTCAAACAATACCAAATTATAAACTTAGACATGTATGAAATAAGTGTAGTACTACATATAAGGCCTAAACCATGTTTCGAGAATAAACAAATATTTCCTGAAACATAGAAATCACAAAAATTTGGATGTTTTCATGCAGTAATTAATGTTATTTCCCGACACTTTGTCATCCCAGGAAGAAAAGTACGATGAAAATTATTCAGCTCAAAAGTCATCTAATTTTTATCCCCCGACCGAAAGGTTCGGGGGATATAGCGATGAGCCTGGCGTCCGTCCGTCCGTCTGTCCGTCCGTCCGTCCGTCCATTAACATTTTCTTGTCCGCTCTATATCTTGAATACCCTTTGGAATATTTTCATGATACTTTACAGTTATGTAGAACAGGTCATGACAATGTGTCGCGTACAAGAATGGTAACTCTTGCTATTGTACATTTTGAGTTATTTCCCCTTTGGTGAGTTTTATGGCAGATTCGTGTCCGCTCTGTAACTTGAATACCCTATGGAATATTTTCATGATACTTCACAGATATGTAGAACAGGTCATGACAATGTAACAAGAATGCCAACTCTTTCTTACTTTTTGAGTTATTTTCCCTTGATGGTTTTAGGTGTAATTATTTGGCAGATTCGTGTCCGCTCTATAACTTGAATACCTTTTAGAATATTTTCATGATGTTTCACAGATATGTAGAACAGGCCATGAGGATGTTTCGTGAATAAGAATGACAACTCTTGATTTCTTACTTTTTGAGTTATTTCCCCTTGATCGTTTTAGATGTGATTTCGTGTCTGCTCTATAATTGAATACCTTTTAGTATATTTTCATGATACTTCACAGATATGTAGAACAGGTCATTACGATGTGTCGCAAACAAGAATGACAACCCTTGCTTTCTTACTTTTTTAGTTATTTTCCCTTAATCATTTTAGGTGTGGTTTCGTGTCCGCTCTATAACTCATATACCTTTTGAAATATTTTCATGATACTTCACAGATATGTAGAACAGGTCATGATAATGTGTCGCGAACAAAAATGACAACTCTGGCTTTCTTACATTTGAGTTATTTCCCCTTGATGGTTTTAGGTATGATTTCTTGTCCGCTCTATAACTTGAATACTTTTTGAATTTTTTTCATGATACTTCACAAATATGTAGAACAGGTCATGACGATGTGTCGCGAACAAGAATGACAAATCTTGCTTTCTTACTGAGTTATTTCCCTTTGATGATTTTAGGTGTCCGCTTCATAATTTGAATACCTTTCGAAATATTTTCATGATACTTCACAGATATGAAGAACAGGTCATGACGATTTGTCTCATACATGAATGACAAGTCTTGCATTCATACTTTGTGAGTTATTTCCCTATGGTAGTTTGAGCTGCTGTTTGAGTCTCTGCTCTATATCTGTGTAACCCTGGCCTGCTCCGCAATTTTAATACCCTTATACCTTTTAGAATATTGTTGAACATGCTGTGATATCTGATCAGTGTTCCTAACTCTCTCTGACCCCTCTACATTCCCCCCACCCCACCGCACCAAAATTTTTTTTTCAGATTTGGATTCTATGACCAAATTCACTTACTAGAGAGCTCAAAATTAGGTTTGTAGGGCTTGTAGTTCAGAAGTTATTCACACATTTTGAAAGTTTAATGTATCATATGCTATATATTTATGTATATGGCGGCTGTTTGAGATATTACTTCTTTTTAGCAGTCAAGCATACTATTTTAGTCTGAGTGTTAGATAATCATGCATCTGTTAAACAGATAATGTCAATCAGAAGCATAAAGGAATGACAATATATTACTTATATGTGTTTTGACGTGCACCCTTTTTACCAAGGCCCATGGGGGTCTTCGGTCGGGGGATTTGCCATCTCCTCTGATGGCTATTTTTTACCTCTACATGTATATCACACTTTGACTTCATTGTTTTGAAAATCACCCTTATTTGTTAAAAGTTGGCTAATCACGATCGTATAAAACGATGAAACTGTAGTGAGAAGCTTGCAGCAACACCGCACAATAAAATATTTGCTTCTGATAGGGCACTGGGTCCTTTAATGAGTACATGAAGATTTATGAGTACAAGAAGTCAAGGTCATTCTTTGACCTTTGACCCAGAACACTCATATTTTGACAATTTCAAACAATCTCCTCAAAAGCCACTGGGCAAATTGAAACCCAATTTCATGTATAGCCTTCAGGGGTTGAGGGAACGAAAATTTATTCAAACGGTCCGGGTCACATGACCAACATGGCCGCCACGCCCATATATGGTAAAAACCTTTAAAATTTTTCTTCTCCATAATCTATTGACCGATGGCCTTTACACTCGGTATATAGCATTGGGTGCTACAGTACCATCAAGATTGTTCAAATTATGCAAATAACTCACAACTCTCTCATTTTGACAATATCAAACAATCTCCTCAAAAGCCACTGGGCAAATTGAAACCAAATTACATATAGAACCTCCAGGGGTTGACGAAATGAAAATTTGTTCAAACGTCCAGGTCACATGACAAACATGGCCTCCATGCCCATATATGGTAAAAACCTTTAAAAATCTACTTCTCCAGAACTCATCGACTGATGGCCTTGAAAAAATGGTATGTAGGATTGGGTACTAAAGTACTATTAAGATTGTTCAAATTATGACATTGGGTTGACCTTGACCTTTTTTACGGCAAGGTCAAATATGGGAAAATGCTAGAACATAAGGTCTAATGGGTAGTTTTGAAGATTTTGGCAAAAAATGGTATATACAGTCGTCTTAATGAGATCATGAAGAATTATGAGTACAAGAGGTCAAGGTCATTCTTTGACCTTTGATCCAGATCTCTCATATTTTGACATTTTCAAACATTTCAGCAAAAGTCAAAGAGCCAATTGTAAACAAATTTCATATAGAGCCCCCAGGGGTTGATTGAACAAAAATTTGTTCTAAAGGTCCAGGTCACATGACCAACATGGCCGCCACGCCCATATATAGTAAAACTAGTATAGTAAACTTCGGGCCAAGCAACGACATGTAACGCCAAAACGAATATCGGTAACGATGAGATACTTGGACGTCAACAGTTTTATGATGACGTCGGCGTTGTTGTGATATCGGTGCAAAAGCCTCGTCTTAGACGTTTTGTTTTTCAAATCCAGTGTTCAATGCACTCGTTTCGTCCATTTCTGAGGCGAAAGTTATGAAAATACAATCAACGAGTTCCAGTTTTTGACATTTATGAAAGTATGAGTAAAGCGGAACTGTATTAAAGTTTCCATGAATCCCTTCAGTCGCTCGCGATCCTTTTTCGATCATTTTCTTTTATAATCATCACAAAAATAGCAAGTTATTTCTTGAATAGATTAGTTTACAATTGTGAAGTAAATCTAAATACACACCCATCCATAGAAAAGGAGAGTTTCGGTTTGTGTGCACACGTCCATATTTTCAACCATTTTTTCAAGAGCAGACAAGTTTTATAACTTCTTGTTTCTTTTCTCTGTGCAAAAGAATTCTCCAAACGGGGTTTATTTTTGAAAGATAGAATGTAATTTCGACTGACATGGAAGCCAAAAACGACGATTATACTTACACCTTAAGTTACTTTACACATGTAAGGACACAGACAAACAACACATTTTATACTCTTTTTGAAGATCAGTTTTAAAGGTATATCCGGGTAAGGCGGTTGGTTTCGAGTAGACATGAGCCGCGACACGAGAAAACCAACAAAATAGCATGTGCGCCCAGTCTGATCAGTCATCGCATCCCGCATGGAGGTAGCTTACACCCTTAGCTACCCTGTAAGCGCAAATCGAAAACTCTGATCAGACTGGGCGGATGCCACGGCTGATCCGAGTCGTCGCTGGGCGCACATGCCACTTTGTTGATTTTCTCGTGTCGCGGATCACATGACCCTTATAGCATCTGTGGCTATTGATCTCAGCATGTCTTCGTGTGGTACTTGTTACGTGGACTTGCGTCAGCATAGATATTCTAGAAAACAATCGAATGTTTATCATGTCATATCATCGTTCATTATCACATGAACAGAAATCATGGAATAGTTTAGTATTTGGAACCTCTGGTCAGTAGACAGACTAACGTCATCTTCGCCTTTAATAACCACAATGTCAAGTTGATAATTACCTATTACCAGTAAACAATTTTTTCATTAGCTACACATGGCGGAGAGTCAACAACTAACACGCATTCAACACATGAACGCAACCACCACGGTCGCGCACTTACCAAAAGTCTAATACATATACTAAAAAAAAAACGATTTGGTTGGTCGGTTGGTTATTTGGGTTTAACGGCCCTTTGAGACAGTATTTAAGTCTATATCGGGCCGTCTCCCAGAGAGAGAGAGAGAAAGAAGGGAGAAGTGATAGACGAGTGAAAAATGTCCAAACAACCCCCACCCGCACCTACTTCAAGCACAGTAGGCCCGTGCCCTACTGCTATTCAAACCAGTAGGATGCCCCGGCACTGGAAGCTACACGCAGCACCATCACACCACCCGACCACCCCGAAATACAAGACAAAAACAAAAACGAAACTTAGTTTTAGTACAAACTACTTTCAATAGCTCAGTAGAAAATTTCATATTCAGCTAAACTGAGCATGAAAACACCTGTATTTATCAATAATTTACCACTTATTACCAGGTGAAATTTCATTCGCCCGTAAAGAAAACATATGATATTGGAGCACAAAAAAGAAAATGAAATTGTTGAAATAAAAACCTTCAAACGAAAAGGCCCATTCAAAAACTGCAGCATCAAACGAGTCTATGCAATCGTTCACCCTAAGTCCCACAACCGGGAAAATGTATGCCTCCGTGGACTGAAAGTAGTTGTTAGAGTCATTGGAGCCGCGACATGAGAAAACCAACAAAGTGGTTGTGCGCCCAGCGCAGACTCGGATCAGCCTGGGCATCCGCCCAGTCTGATCAGAGTCTTCGCTAAGCGTTTAAAGGGTAGCCAAGGGACTGAGCTACCTTCATGTGGCCAGCGAAGGCTCTGATCAGACTGGGTGGATGCCCAGGCTGAGCTGAGTCTGCGCTGGACGCACAACCACATTGTTGGTTTTCTCGTGTCGCGGCTCATTGGTCGTCTCTAAAAATTTCTTGATGAATCAAATATTTAATAAATTTAAAATTCACAGGACAGTTCATTATTTTGTTCGTATCAAACTGAATGATAGAAATATTCCCTTTAAAGAAAAAAAAGCCTGTGTGCATTTTATCTGCTGACAGTAGCGAAATGTCCATGGACAGCCAATCTACACTTTTTCAGTCATGTTCAGTAAAGATTATGTGCAATACAACTTTTTATCTGATCTTCGCCGATCATGATTCCACCTGAGGTACAAGTGCTACCATAAAATTGTAAAAAGTAGCTGGTGTCAAGCAAAATCCTGAATCATGATTGCTCGTCTGCACTCATTTTTTTTTTCTGTTTGACTGTTGCCCCGTAGGTGGCGGAAGTTAGTAAGCCTGGTCTTGGTCTTCCTGAAAGTCCTCATCGTCGACTGCCTCCAGTGTATCCCCATAAAGTTTGAGCATCTTGTATAAAACTGCACAGCAACTGATAGTAAGTACTGTCTTTTCTGGTTTCATTCGAATGGTCCTGGACATAAAAGGATATCGACGCTTCCAAACATTAAACAGTCTTTCTATAGTACACCTTCCCTTCTTGTGAAAGTAACTATACCGCCTTTCAGGACCATTCTTTGGATCCAGAGAAATGTCATGAGGTACCATGTACAAGGATACCCTGCATCGCCAAGAAGAAGTCTCTGTATTTCTCCATCTTTAAACTTGGTCTCATGCCTGCTATTCTCGAATATCCCGGAGTCCTGTGTTGAACCTGGCTAATTATATACAATGTTATTAATTTTCAGGTTATCAACTGGTAACTATCTGAAAACGATTTAAGGCTGAAAAAGACGTTACACCGTCTAACGCCAGTGTACGTCAGCAAAACGTCACGAATACATAAGCATTTGCCAGTGACGTCAGCAATTACACCCAAGTGCTTCTACACAGTGAATTGTTTGCAGAATTAAAGAAACTTCCCACTTCGTCTATAGGCTTACTGTGTTAGAATTGTTAAGGTACCTATGAGAGGCTATAAAGGGGGGGGGGGGGGTCTCCATAAGGGCCATTTTCTGGTTACAAATGGATTTTCACCAAACCTCACCAATATCTACTTGAAAGTGTTGGCTGTCATATATTGAAATATTGATATCATCGAAGGTGTATTTTGAGAACGCAGTGCCAAAGTGGGTGGGGTAATTCCACGCCATACCTTATCATGTATCATTTTTTCAGTTTTCAGAAAGGGGGGGGGGTCTCCATAAGGGCCATTTTCTGGTTACAAATGGATTTTCACAAAACCTCACCATTATCTACTTGTAAGTGTTGGCTGTCTTATATTGAAATATAGATATCATAGCAGGTGTTTTGTGAGTAGAGCGCAGTGCCAAAGTGGGTGGGGTAATTCCACCCCATACCTTACCATGTATCATTTTTTCAGTTATCTCTATAATTAATGGTGACTGATTTACTATAATGATTTGGTTTAAACATATTTATTGTTTCTCAATTACAAGTAACATACAATCAAATATAAACAGTACAGGCTTAGGGATTGGAACGAAAGCAAAATGCTTATCGAGTTCCTCTCCCTGACATGAAAAAATTGTACACAATGTGGGGAAACTGTACATAATAAAAGGTATATAACATTTTAAACCAAATATTGTACTACGTGAGATAACTAAGCAGAACTGCAACTAATCATTACACAAAAATAATCAATGGAAGAATAGCACTTATAACCTTACAGAACGATTTCGCAGAAGAGCAGAGAATTTTTTTTTGATCTGTATGTGTGTTCTAAATATTTTAATCACAAAATGGTAAGGGGAGGAGAGATAGAAAAAAAGAAACATGTTAAGGACACAAGAAACCAAAATAAGTCATCAAAGGAGGAAAAAAGTACCAAACGATATGATGCACAGGATTGAGAGAGAGGAGGCGGGTACCAGAATATCAGATTATGTCTATTAATCTTCATATATATAAGGTGCATGCGTAGTATTAGTACTTAATACTTAAAAGCGTTTTGTTTCGATTATAAATTTGTAAACTTTCTCAAATATTAATTTGTTGATTTCTTGCGACAGAGACAGATCGCCATACAAAAATAATTTTAAGGAAGGATGTTTATATGGCGTAATTGCAGTTATTAATTCATTACGTTGAACTTGATAGAATGAACAATGAAAGAAAAAGTGTTGAGCGTTCTCTATACTACCACAATGACATAAAGGAGAGTCTGATATATTTTTTACAAAAAGGTCGAAATTAAGCGAGCTGCAATTTGTCCGCAGGCGAGCTAACAGTATTTGACCTTTT
The DNA here is from genome assembly GCA_963989385.1 of Ctena decussata. NCBI lineage: Eukaryota > Metazoa > Mollusca > Bivalvia > Lucinida > Lucinidae > Ctena > Ctena decussata. The sequence goes on along the minus strand of OZ022503.1, from coordinate 74,866,691 downwards.
CTACACCCTGTGTAATAGTGCTTTGGAACTGTTGTTTTGACTCTTTTGCTCATGTTTTAATATTATACTGATTCTTCTTGAGCTTTCAATTCCATATAAAGCCTGTGATATTACACAAGAACTCTAACTGAACAGCAGAGCTCATCTTGTTATATGCCATTTAATTATATCACATTCAAGACCTCATTTTCCGACCCAAAGTTTGACTTATGGAATTTAGTTATTGAATGCGTACAAAATAAAAAGATACGCAATGATTAGGCAAACGAAGTATGACGAGGGGTATACAGCTTTCGTCCAATGTCTGTTCGTTCATCTGTCCGTCCTTCCAGCCGTAAGTTAACATTTGCGCTAAAGCTTTCAGTTAAAGTTTTTTGAGATCTCATATTATCCAAACCGTTTGATGGATCGATTTTATATTTGGCATGGTGATAGATAATGGTCCAAAGTTTTATTATATACTACCCCCACGCATGCCTGTAACCTAGAGGTCAAGATCATGGACATAGACTTTTCATGTTAAAGTTTTGCGTTAAAGTTTTTAGGATCTCTATATAATTCAAACCTTTTGTTCCGTTGGCTTTATGTTTGGCATGATGATATATGTTGCTCTAAGATTTTAGTTTGTACCATCCCCACTCATGCCTGTGACCTAGAGGTGAAGGTCATGGACTTTGACTTTTATTTTAAAGCTTTGCATTAAAGCTTTTAAGATCTCTGTATAACTCAAACTCTATGTTGGGGTGGGTTTATGTTTGGAACAGTGATAGATGTTGGTACCAAGTTTATTTCGCATGCCTGTGTATTCCAGCCTAAAGGTCAAGGTCACAGACTTTTGACTTTTCATGTTAAAAGATATGTATTAAAGTTTTTTAGATGCTGTATCATCCAAAAACTTTTTTGGATCTGATTTATATGTGTCTAAAGTTTTATTTTTGTGCCATCTTTACATATGCCTGTGACCTAAGGGTCAAGGTCACAGACCTAGATATATTCATATATGTTTGGTGTTAAAGGTTTGAGATGTCATTTCAGCCAAATCCTTTTATTTTTTGGTTTGGTTTTTATTTGGTATCATGATGATAGGTGTAACTCTAAAACTTTATTCTTTACCATCCCCACACATGCCTTGACTTTAAGGTCAAGGTCACATACTTAGGCTTTTCCGTATTACAGTTTTGTGTTAAATATATATTCTTAACTTATTTTTCGCATCTTCTTTAATAGAACCTTTTGATATGTGAAGTCTTTTATCTCAAAATTGCAACAGTTTACATCATCTGGACGTGCTGTTGACATCAGGTCAAGGTCATACACTTCAACTTTGCATCAATGCACTGCTTTATAATTTTTCTTATAATTCAGATATCCTTCAGTGAAACTTTCTGATACTTCTAGGCTGCAGCAGATTAGTTGACATTCTCTTTTTTCAGCTGCTGACCAAAGGACAGACCCACTGAGGGTGAGGTTGGGCCTGTAAAATCGATTTAAGCCCCCCAGTAATTCATTACTGACCGTTCCAAGGCGGTAGTTCTGTTGTGGTTCTCTGTTGCCTGTTTTTGGTGTCAGAGTTTCTGTGATGTTTTACCTTATGTATATTCTTATTATTTTTGGTTCGGTTTGGGTTGCTGAGTGGTCACCTTTTGGGAACAAGCTGCTCACTCGGTTGGCCATATGTTCTCTGTATCTTGATTATTTGTAATCTTAGTTGTTTCCAACTATGGTTTGAGGGCTGGATTTGGATTTTGATTGTTTCAGTACCTGGTCTTTGCATACTTTTTACTTTTAAAAATTTGTAGCTTATATATGTGAAAGTTTTTTTTTGAAGCTTAGTGTCATTTAGTGTCGGCACTGGCCGGGGGTATACGTGCGCCCATGCTCACTTGCTCTGGTTAGTTTTCAGTGATACCTTTATTCCGAACTAAGATATTCAATAACATTTGATATATCAGTAACTAAAATCCGTAAGTCAAACTTTGGGTCGGAATGTAATATCTTGAATGTGATGTAATTATGTGGCATATAACAGGATGAGCTCTGCTGTTCAATTACAGTTCTAATGTAATATCACGGGCTTTATATGGAATTGAAAGCTCAAGAATCAGTATAATATTAAAAACATGAGCAACAGAGACATCAAAAATATACCTTCCAGTGTAGAATTTCGATCTTACATTTTCAATTTAATTACTTATATTTCCTTGAATCAAGGGCAGATAATTCAGGTTCTGATATGCCTAGGATAGTTTTCTCATAATTCTGCAATGCACACTATCATATCAATATAATAACAAAGTTTCCATCATATATCTGGACAAATAATGAAATATTGTGTTTTTTCGTAAAGTTGGAGAAGCAAAAATTAGTAAAATTCCTGTTACAACTTATAAGCGCATATACTTTTATTAAACAAGCAAACAATAATAAGTTATATAGCCAAATTAATAAGCATATATGTTTGTATTATTTCAAATCATAATAGTAAATCAGTCACCATTGATTATAGAGATAATTGAAAAAAATGATACATGATAAGGTATGGCGTGGAATTACCCCACCCACTTTGGCACTGCGTTCTCAAAATACACATTTGACTATATAAATATTTCAATATATGACAGCCAACACTTTCAAGTAGATATTGGTGAGGTTTGGTGAAAATCCATTTGTAACCAGAAAATGGCCCTTATGGAGACCCCCTCCCCCCGTTTGATGTAAATGAAAGCCATTGAATCAGCGCAATCTCACCAAATAATGGCCGAGGGCGTAGCCGAGCCAACTCCCTGCAAAATTACCTTCAATAATAAAGAGAAATGTATATTCTTACTTGTAATATTAAGCAAATGATATCCTTTCTGTTCCTGTACATTTCTGCAATAAAGTTCACCTCGTGGATGTTTAATCGGTTTGTGCGTACTGTCAACAGAACCAACAACACCTAGAAACTGACACATAGAACTATTGCTTTGTGCCTTATATTTCTTCTTCCGTTTTAGGAAATGATATGAACTCCTTGTGCAATGACGCTGTAATACCTCATATCCTAATAATGATGCAATTTGCTCTTGATGTACAGACTCAGACGAAATCGGCAGTGACCTTTGAAATTACCCCGTTGTCAAGTACCTAGTTGTAACGAGAAGTTGTTCCGTCGGAGTGATGTCATTTGCCCTGTTAAATTGTAGGTCCTTCACCCGTTACCTTATGATTTCCTCCAACATTCACATATCTGTCTTTGTAAACCGAAACCGTTCTACAAACTCAGTATCGTCGTAAAATTCAACAGGGTCAAGTCTTTGGAAATGACATCTCGGGGCTCTTTCAAGCCATTGCGCATCACGGACAGCAATTACGTTAACCGAACAATATATTATCCAATTTTCGTCATAAATCAAGGTCCGTCAGTCCTTAATCGTCCGTTTTCTGACGCTCAAAATAATCCTTAACCATGGTTTAAATGGTAGGTATCATAAGCTTAGAAAGGCTTTTTCTAAATTCTATCGCAGACACCATGAATTGGTTTCAAAATTTGATGTCGGATTAAAATTTCTTTTACACCAAGGCCTATCGGAACCAGAATTTTATGGTGACTTAGTATACAAATTAAAAAAGATTAAGGGTAGGACTGATTTTTCTGATCAATTCCGAAAAATAATAATACGTCACAAACGTATTGGCTATAATTTAAATGTTATGCGACAGTCTGCATGCTTAGTGATTAACCCAATCACGGTTGATAACTTTGCTGCACTCTTTAATTGCACACCGGGGGATCGGTCGTCAGACTCTATGATGGCCCCGACCTAAAGCTATATATTTTAGTTGGTTGGGACCGGAGCCTTTTTGTCTGTTGCTTGGTCCACCGGGGCTCAACTGGTGACCTTCTTTTGCTTCAGATTTCCAGTGGGTTTGTTTGGCAGGATAGGGATCTCCACCTGTCAGACGGTCCGTTGTATCTGTTGAGTCCTCGTCTTTGCTTCTTCATGGTGTTGAAATTTGATTTATGTGTTTACCGTGATGATTCATTGACGAGTTAGAGGGTTATCATGCGAACCGAACAACCAACTAAATGTTTTGTACCACTTCAGAAACTGAGGGTGAGGTTGGGCCTGTAAAATCGATTTAAGCCCCCCAGTAATTCATTACTGACCGTTCCAAGGCGGTAGTTCTGTTGTGGTTTTCTGTTGCCTGTTTTTGGTGTCAGAGTTTCTGTGATGTTTTACCTTATGTATGTTCTTATTATTTTTGGTTCGGTTTGGGTTGCTGAGTGGCCACCTTTTGGGAACAAGCTGCTCACTCGGTTGGCCATATGTTCTCTGTATCTTGATTATTTGTAATCTTAGTTGTTTCCAACTATGGTTTGAGGGCTGGATTTGGATTTTGATTGTTTCAGTTCCTGGTCTTTGCATACTTTTTACTTTTCTTCTGCTGCGGAATTTCAGTGTTGCTATTTCTGTGAGTCCTCATGTTTATTTTATCTAAGTTTTTATTTTGATTTCTGTGTTTCTGAGATATATCACTTATGAGCTAGGAATCTGCCATGCAAACCGAACAACTACGTGTCCGATAAACCAAAGCAGAACCAAGGGCGAAGGTTGGTCGCTGCCGTAAACCGGTCAAGCTTCTGGCAATTTCATAACTGGCTGCCTGAAGACAGCACTTCTGTTTTGGGTCATATTACTTGTTTTATGCGTTGTTTGATGCTATGTGTGTTACTGATATATTATTTGGGGTGTTAAGGCTAGCTCAGTGACCACCTACATGGGAAACAGCTGTTCACATGGCTGCCTCTGAGGATGTTTTTGAGGTGATTTGCTGTTGTCTTTTTCCCACATGGTGTCTTGGGTGGAATCTGGAATTGAATTGTGTCAGTTCCTTAGTATTTTCCTATTTTCTTAGTCACGATCAAAAATATTTTTGCACGTGAAATCCATTCCGAAGATTATCTATGAAAATTAGCATCCAGCGGTCTTAATTCTCTATTTATTGACGACGTGAAATTGAGTCATATTGTTCACTTCCACAAATGCGTCACAAATCGACGACTTTCATGATGACCTAGAGAGGTGTTGTCTTTGGGTTAATGCGTGAAATTAAACATTTTGAACAAGCTTTTCACGTTTGAAAGACTCACTCTTTATGTGTTACAAGTACGTAGGTGCTTCCTGGTGTTGTGCACGTGCTGAAAACTGAAGCAACATGTTTTAAATCAGTTTTAAATATGAAATCTAGTCCTTGAAACCGTCTCAAGTCCTCTCCTCACATCGGTGTAGTCTCGGGTACTTAAAATTATTTCTTTCACCCGACTTAGGCGGAGGGGGACTATAGAAATGACCCTCGTCCGTCCGTGTGTGTGTGTGTCCGTCCGTCCATCCGAAATCTTGTCCCCGCAACTCCTCCTACGTCTTTCATCGGATTGATTTGAAATTTTACAGATTGTATTCTTACGATATGAAGACGTGCATGTGTTGTTTTTTATTTTTGTTTCGGCCATTTTTAATGGAGTTACGGCCCTTGCTTACTTAGATCTTGTCCCCGCAACTCCTGCAACATCTTGTATTAGATTGACTTGAAATTGTGCAGAATGTTTCATCATGATCTGAAGATGTGCATGTGATTTTGGAATTTCAATTGTCCTATTTTTTACAAAGTTATGGCCCTTTGTCGTTTTTTGGCATTTTTCCAACTTTTAAACCGTTTGACCGAGAGAGCTGAAATTTGGTATGCTATTAGCATTTGGTAAATTGATTTTTCTGATTATTGTTAGGATGTGCTAAATTATAAGTGACAGAGTTATTCCCCTTTTATAGATAATAGACATTCACTTAAAGGTAAAGGGATAACTCCAGAACTAGCTGAAGTTTGTGACGTTTCAAACGTCGGGTGACACTTGGCCGATGGCCTTTTATTCTGGGAAGAAAGGCAGAGTAATTTGATTGAAAATAAGCAAATGAAAATATTTATTCCAGTAACTTATGTGGTTTGAACAGAAAGATGTTGTAAAATTTGTTTAATTCAGCAGTCTGGAAATGCTAGGCTGACGAAACATTTTAAAATCAATAGCTTCCTTTAAAACACAGTGAAAAAGATGAGTAAATTTTTGCGCTCATTTAATCATTGTAATATATGAGATGTGAGAATGATGACCATGTGATTTAGGTCAATACCTAACCGCAGGATATAGTCTAGTCTATTCCACAACCTTGCAAGGCTGCTAGCGCACCCTATATTCCTACAGCTATCAGTCTGTATCTGTTTAACAGCGCCCCTATTCCATCATAACCCATTCTTTAAGAATGACGCTCTATCTTTTTTCTGTTTGCCTCTTTTTCTTTACCCTGTCAGTGTGGCCTGTGCTACATACAGATTTAACAGGAACTCCACTGAGCGGGGCAATGTTCGCCCAATAGGAAAGGTAACAATAGATATTAGAGCTTTGTACATTACTCAAATCTTCAGTATTCTTAATAAACGTACCGGGGGTCAAACATTTTATTCTGTCAAATCTGCAAGTAGAGTGATGGTTCTGTTTCTTTGCAAATTGTCTGGTAGTGTCTTGCTTTAGTACAAAATTTCAAAGGAATGTTTAAAGCTAAGGAAATGTGGAGCATACACTAATGGATAGACGGACGGTCGGACAAATCTACGACAAATACGCCCGTTAAGGATTACTGTGTCTTTCACAGAAAACCATTGGAGTGCTGAAGGCGATCTGAGAAAATATATCCAGAATATGGGAAAAGAATTAACAAACAGTTTCCTTCATATGGGTGCGCATTTTTCTTCGTTAAAGTGTTGTTTTTATATTACAAGATACGTTGCGATGTTTTATTGAAATTTACAGATAACTTAAGCGTCTTATTTGCTTGTGAGTTTACAATACTATTAAGTACTATTCGCATTTTGCCTGTGACAAACGTAGTACAACGCAAATATAGGATTAATATGGAAATGAGAAAAACAAAGAATTCAAAAGCAATACTTTTGAAACATGACCCTACATTAATTCTCTGACCCTTTACTCTCTTTAATTTTCACTTATCAATAGCAAAATAATGTTAAGTATGTTTGAAATACTGTCTGAAACAAATTTAAACACGTATCTAACTTTTCAGAACTCAAAATAAACAAGAATTGTGGGAGAATCCGGCTATTATCCCGCTTCACTGCTTAAATCAAATGGTGTTATTTTCAATACATGAAAAAAACCCATAGAGACAGAGAGAAATCATTGTCAACATATATACCAAATATCAATATTCTACATAAAGACCTTTCTATGTAATACGGAATAAAATGATTTCACATGGACAGAAAGAAAAAATAATTTATACATATTAGACATAAGTCTTTATCAGTCTGTATACCAAATATGAACATTCAAATATGACTACTCTGGCTTCTACTGTTGTGGAGAAATCTTTGACGAAAATTTTCATTATTCAAAGTATGGAAAGAAAGAAAAATCGGACTTATACAGGGAAGAATAAGCAGGAGAAGGCTGGTTTGCAATCCAACAATACAATAAGTTGTCATTAACCTGCATACCAAATATAACTACTCTAGCTTGCATGGTTGTGGAGAAATCTTTGACGAAAAAATATATAATTCAAAGTACGGAACGAAAGAAAATTGGACAAATACAAGGAAGAATAAGCAGGAGAAGGCTGGTTCTCAATCCCACGATACAACACATAATCACCAACCTGTATGCCTAATATGACTATTCTAGCTTGTATGGTAGTCGAGAAATCTATGACGAAAAATTTGATTAAAAGGGGACGGAAGGACGGAAGGAAGGACGGTCAGATGTAAACCAGTATACCCTCCACTTTTTCAAAGCGGCGGTTTAATTACATGTACCGTGACTGCTGAGTAGGCCATTACAGTATTTGTATTGTATATTATTTGAAATCAAACACTGAAAGCTAGGTTTGGAAATAGATTAAGTTTCTTTGATTATGTACCACCATGCATAAACATTTCAGACTCAACCATGTCCTTCAGATTGATACATGAATAATAGCTGTGCTTTTTCATCTTCTTCTAGCATGATTTTTTTCTTTTTCGTGACGGGTCATATAAGGATCAGAATGACCTTAATTTGGTGCTTGTCCATACCATGCACATTTCCCACAGGTTCATTTATTTTTATATACCCCTTTAAGCAGTTGAGGTATTTGTGCTCAGGGTGTGCATTCACGTGATACGCAAAAGGTAATCTCGCCTTTTCGTTGCTTTGCCTTCGATTCGAGGTAACTATTATACGATTTGACCTACTTACTCATTTTCAGACAATATTGAAATCTGAAAGAGTTCCTTCAAGAGCAGAGAATACATTCAGGAGAAGGAGCATGGGCCAGACTACGTAGTTTCGGCTAATAAAGCCTCTTCAGTGACCCTGACAATATCTGGTAACGAACCCAGAGAAGAGCATACTGTAATTTCTAAATCTAAATTGGACAGTCGATTCAAAGACTGATTAGTATCAAAAAGGCTCCAAATAATATATAAAACGCTGGCTTAGAATATGAGTATAGACCAGTCTAAAATTTAAGATTTCTCAGGATATATCCTCTGATCTCAAAGGACGAAAATAAAATATAATCTGCACTATGGGTGATGTACGGGGAGACTTTTTACGGCCTCCACACGGCACAACACCAGCTGCAGTGAGGTAAAATTAAAATCTGAAAGAGTTCCTTCAAGAGCAGAGAATACATTCAGGAGAAGGAGCACAGAGTATCCGGCCCAGCACAGCACAGAGTATCCAGCACAGAGTATCCGGCCTTTGAAGCACCCCTCGTGTTTACTTTTACACAGAAACTTGTAGTTTTCTTAACAATCTTTGCAAAGTGGGCCTGTACGACTTGGTGGGACTCGCACTTTTGTCAGCCCGTGCCGTTCATGAAAGGTGTTTAACAAAATTTTCAACTTTACAACTGATTTATAGGAAGAGGAGAATACCATTACCATGGAAGGTTGTTTGCAGCTATTCTAGTATGATATTTGCAGAGAAAAACAGGGAAAAGGGCAATGATAGTATAATAAGAGTCGCACCGTAATTACAGCTAAACAGAGGATAGGAATCACACTAGTATTAGAACCGCGACTGTGGAATAGTAATCATTGCATAAAAACTATGCCGCGCGATATTTAACGGCAAAGATTCAAACAGCAAAAACCTCTTTTAACAGTGGAATCCGCGTGCTTTTAAAATATGATTTCTATATGGTCGCTGTATTGTATCACGTATCGTGGATGTTCGAAGACCCTAAGAACTTTAATATAGAAGCATGTACTCGACATGTTACAATGCGTCATATAGGTATATCTTCTATAGGTCAAGTTGGAATCAAGCTGAATGGAAAAAAAGTAAAAAGTATGCAAAGACCAGGAACTGAAACAATCAAAATCCATATCCAGCCCTCAAACCATAGTTGGAAACAACTAAGATTACAAATAATCAAGATACAGAGAACATATGGCCAACCGAGTGAGCAGCTTGTTCCCGAAAGGTGGCCACTCAGCAACCCAAACCGAACCAAAAATAATAAGAACATACATAAGGTAAAACATCACAGAAACTCTGACACCAAAAACGGGCAATAGAGAACCACAACAGAACTACCGCCTTGGGACGGCAAGCAATGAAATTACTGAGAGACTTACCGGTTTGCTGTCGAGCCCTTGGTCCTGCTTTGGTTCGTCAGACACTTAGTTGTTCGGGTTGCATGGAAGATTCCTAACTCATAAACCCAGTATTCAAATTTAAAGGATTGCCTCAAAATGGATTTAGTTAGGTTATTTATTTTATTATATATTATTTAGCAAAGATCATAGGTTATTTATTTTATTATATATTATTTAGCAAAGATCATAAGTTAGTTAGGGCTGGAGCATCATAAATGGAGAAGTGTCTTCTAGTAAACCTTGGGAAATACTAGATTTGCATGCAGCTATACGTCATTCCATCTATTCAGCTAGACAACGTGTATGTCCGATCTTACGTCTCTCACTATTTTAGTGTGATTCTTATCATATGGTGTTACTCTTATCATCGTATTTTTCCCGTTTCATTCTACAATACAACTATTGCAGTTAAGTGGAACACTTTTTTCAAGCCTTCTATTAGTTATCAGTAGTTGTTTGTCTACTGCCACAAAAGCGGCACAGAATGCATAATCTGACAAAATTGTGATTCCTACCGAGAAACAACGACTCGTTACGCCTAGCAAAAATAATCACAGCAGAGAGAAGCTTATTTCTGTCCGGCTACTTTGCACTAGGTGTTACATCTTAAAGCTGTCACAACCAAGAAAAATAAATGAAAAAAATACCCTGAATCGAAGGAAAAACACCGTCAAAACGTGTGAGATTACCACTTGTGTATCACGTGACTTTCCACACTGTGGTCTGGTTTACACCTGTCCGGCCTTTCTTCTCTGTCCGAATATTCAGTAATAACTTTTGGTTAAAAGGTTCGTCAAAGATTTCTCCATAACTGTTTAAACTAGAGCCCTTTAATTTGGAATACATACTGATGTTTTTATTGAAACTCAACCCCCCCCCCCTTTTCTCTTTGCTGTAACATTTTGTCACAGACATTTTGGTCAAAGTTCTATCAAGTATATCTCTACTACTATTCGAGTTAGAAATTTCAGATATGGCACAGAGTTTAACAACGAAGTTTTGTATCACATGATTGAGACCCAGATCTTTATGTTGATTTCCCTGTACTTTTTCTGTCATTCCTGCTTATACTTACGTCAAAGATTTCTCCACAACCATAAAAGCTATAGTGTTAATCACCAGTTTACACGGTTACAGTGACTTATTGTGACGTCTTGTAGGACAAAGACTCGGTTCTCTAATGCCTATTTAAGGTTGTTTAAGATTTTGATTTTCTGCAACTTTTCATTTTACTATCTTTCCACGACTTTACGACCGATTTCTCAGCAAAAGTACATTATAGAATGCTCGTATTAAGAATAATGCCTATATTTTTACTTCGTATTCAGAATAAAGTTGTCAACCATCTGATGTATCGCGAGATCGAAAAGTGACTTTCCGTCGCATATTTTCCTGTATCTGTCCTTTTTTCTTTCATGCTTTGAATAATGCCTTTTTCGTAAGATGTTACAGCTAGTATATATCATTGAATATTCATATTTGGTACACATGTTCACAACCGTTGCTTTATCGTGAAATCGAGAGTCGACATTGTCTTGCATTTTAATTCAAACTGTTGATTAGTTTTCTTCTTCTCCATGCTTTGTAAATAGTGGACTTTTGTTTTTTGTGACAAAATGATTATGGAATGTTCTTAAACTTAGTAATACTATACAGGTTGACAACGATCTGTTGTTTCGTGGGTTTATTTTCCTTTCTGTCCATGCATTAAATAATGAAGGTAAAAGTGTTTAAGTTACATCATTTATACCCGAGAGGCCGGTTTACAATGACTTCTATCATTTCTCCCTGGATTTGTTCAGGTTCTCCGTGTTTCCTTGCTTTAGATAATGATTTTATGTAAAAAAAATGTTGATAATAACACACCGGATAGGCGGCAATCGAAAACGCTCATGCAGTCGACGAACGCGGAACCATTAAAAACAGAATTTACATTGCGAATTGGCGACAGTTTGCAAATGTGTCAGGTAAAGAGAGGCTGTGAAAACTGCAAGACTATTCTTTTTGAATCTCGTAATTATTTAATGCAAGTATAAGTACAAATAAGGACTTAGTACCCTTGGCTTGAGTCATGAAATACCCATGCAAACAGTGAAAGCGGAGATCAGACTGAGCAAATGCGCAGGCTGATCTAAGCTTTTATTGTTAGCTCATGTCGTTAAGGTAATTATGTTTTTTCTTTTTCTTTTCTATTTTTTTTTTTTTTGAATAGTTGCTTCTCAGATTTAACGCAAGTGACATAAGGCGATCAGCCATATCGTTCTCGCAAGATACAAATTTTACAATGGCTAGGCGGCAACACTCTTATTTTTCACTAATCGCCCTAGACTTTCCACAGGATTCATTGATTGTCGATGCGAACAGGGAAAATCATCAAAATGCGCATCCTCGGAAAATGGTCTCAGCACTAAATGATAAATTGAAATCATGCACCACGGACCAACCTTGCCGATGTTTCAGTGAAAATACATGTCGGGCAGTGGCCGGTTCCATTAAGTTGAATGTTTGCACATAAACTTGTTCATCAAATATAAATGTGATTAAACCTAGACCATTATAAAAGTTCGAAATTCTATGAGAAACAACAACGAACATGCTGCCTAGCTTCAGTCCTTGGAATTTCTCTCATTAAAGTGGTCTGCGTACATGTACGAGAACATTTTGAATGCGACAATTTCATATAGACTATATGTTCAAGACATAAGAACATTGCTGAAATTGAATAGGGAAATTATATTGCATTCATATAAAGAAGTATCGAAAGGTAAGAGCGTTATCCATATGGCCGTTGATGGCGCCAAATAGAAAGCGACGTCAACGCATAAAACATTGACGTGAACGCGCTGATATGAAAACCGCAGGAAATAAAAGTGGTTTTCCTTCCATAACTTGAATATTTGATCGATGACCTATATTTTTTATTTGCTTATTTGCACGGGATAGGTCATTCCTTTACTATGTCAAAAATATATAAAAATTTCAATTGTGGAACGTTTTATATTGATGAAATTCCACGTTTTTTCCAATAATGGGAAATGGCGGGAAACTAAGAACTGAAAATAGCCTATATAATGAGACATACGACGATGATAATTTTGATGGTCAAACAAAGAGATAAGAAAGAGGAGTTAATTAATCTTTATTTCGAAACGATCGGTCATCTATTTTCTCGGATAAAGTGTTAGTAATAGACATAGTCATGTTTCAAACAGGCGCTGCATTATTTCAAAAAGTAGTTCGGTGACCCCATATTTTTATTTCATTTTTTCACTCAGCATTTAATATTCTACCACTGTGTGAAGTTTCAACAAAATTTCAATTGCAGTTTTTATAGGGTGATTTCCATTTAATCGATTGTTCAGAGCGTTTTGGCTGTCGCCTTTCCGGTGTGAATAATGTTCATATTTGGTTAACACGCTGCCGAGGATGTATTATATTTTTTTGTTTGAAATTCGACCTTCTCTGGCATTTTCTCGGCGCAGCCGAGTATAATTTCACTTTTGTTCCACGTTTCAAAGATTTCATAGGTCAAATAACGCGTATCTCAAAATTTAACAATAATATCAAAGTCCAGTGAATATTTAATCTTCGTTTCTTTTTTTGCACTGCGTGAATACTAGCACGCTGTAAGATGTTAATTTTTAATGTTTCTCTTATTTATAAATTTAAAATGGAAACTTTATCGAAAACAGACGCAGATATTAAAAACTCTCTTTTTTCAATGTACATCCATCTACTTTCGAATTCTACTTTCGATTTAATACACACAAACATCATGTTGATAACCATTTCGGAATTAGGTCTATCTCAAGAGTGACCGCAAATTGGACAGCTCAATCTTGAGATAGGTCATTGTCGCTACCCAGTGTCAAATTACGGTTGCGGGTGCCTACTGACATGGCTCACTTGAGTCATATTCATGAAAGTTATCGTCAACTATTCACCTATAGACATATTACAAACACATTTCGATTTAATCTGAGCCGATTATCTTTATTTTTAAAGATTTTTCTTGTTTTTCTTGTTGTTCATTTTTGTTTCCTTTTCTAATTTGAACAGACGAAAAGTTTCATAGATTTCGCAACCACTTCTCAATGTAGGCTAATAGGCTTTATGTAAACGGCTTCAAATTTATTGCAATGTATTTGCATTTAAACAAGATAAATATCATATTTTGTATTAAACCCTGAACACTGATATTTTGACTAGAAAAATAAGATTTAGCTGCTCAGCAGCTCTGTCGACAGAACTACAGTCAACTCTCGATAACTGGAGCACTGATTTCTCAAAATACGCTCTCATATAAAAAATTAAGTTCGGACTAGTTTTCTTTTTTTTTTTTTTTAAATTTCAGCTCTTGTTATCTCAAACTGCTGGTATCTCAAAGTAAATTTTCTGGAATTAGTTTAAACACATTTTCTTTTTTTTCTTTGAATTTCAGCTCTTTTTATCACAAACTGCTGGTATCTCATGGTACGTTTTTTGGGACCAGAAAATTTACTTTGAGATATCAATAGTTTGAGATGAACTTCGACTTTTGAGATATCGAGAGTCGACTGTAGTTTAAAGCGAACTGGGCATGTCCTGAGAGACTTCAAACGCATTCACTTCTGATTGGCTGGAGAAAATCGGTTTTATTGTTACATGTAGACATGTTTACGCAGAATATGTAGTCACATGTCATTTGCTTGATTCATTTCATAACCAACAAACATCAACGCATTTTATTATTAATCATATAGATCTGAGCAGCTTTGAATTAACATTTGATGCCATAATTTGCATTCCATCATCAATGCATGAGATGAAGAAAATCACATTCTAATTTTGAAAAAAATCTAATAACCAAGTGAACGAATTATTGGAAGTTAATTAAAGTTTCACTTGTTATGTACCTTTAGCACGTACATGGCAAATATATTTGTACACAGAAATGCGAAAAAAAACACATTAAATATAAAAGATCTTTATGATTAAAACGAGAGCTTGCATTTCCGCGTTTTTAATGTAATCTGAGAGAAACATACTCAAAAAAGCAAAAATTACTATTTATCAGAATAACATAAATCCGAAACTCTATGTAATTTTCGTAGACTTACTAAAATTACTATAATCAAAGCAAAACAGGAATCCTTTTAGAGATGGTTTAGATATTTCTATACGTTTAATGAAAAGTGTTTATTTTTTTAAAAAACGAGTGCCTTCTATTTTCAAGTTGAAGGAATCGTGAATTAGAAACTAATTTTGTGATTAGAATGAATATCCTCTTAACGTCTCAGCCTGTTCAAACTTCAGCTTTACATGGCATTTTTTCATAGACTGGATTTTTTTTTGTATTTGAACGAGATAACTGACAACTTCATGTTTTGCAAATACCTGCAGCCTTAATAGAATTTAACTGTATCTGTTCCAAAGTACCTTTATAATTGAGACACGACACGAGAAAATCAACAAAGTGGCATGTGCGTCCAACGAATACTCAGATCAGTCTGGGCATCCGCCCAGTCTGATCTGAATCTTCGCTGTCCGATTGGAGCTAGCTTAGACACTTAGCTACCCTTTAAGTTCATAGCGAAGACTCTGACTACACTAGGCGGACGCTCAGGCTGACCTGCATCTTCGCTGGGCGCACATGCCACTCGTGTCGCGGCTCATATTTACTTTACAGTTTCAATTCATTGAAAAGCATGGGCAGATAGGTTTGACCATGGTATTAATAAGGATTTCCATTATTTAAAATTAATTCACTCTTGCTGTTGCAACATTAGGGAGTGTCGTGGGTGAAATGGTAACACCGTATTAATTCTATTAACTATCCTGGGGGCATTGCATTTTACGAAAGTGTGTGTGTGTGGTGGTGGGGGGCGGGGTATTAATTTAGAGCCTAAAAAGTAGCAAATCAGCCATTACGTAAATACTGCCACAAACTGTATTGGGGTAAATGCTTTCAGAGGAAAGAACTCTACATTTTTGCCTTCCTTCTCAGTAGCAATGAACACTTAAAGGAAAGAATTCATTCCTTAAGGAGCAAGTTCCTTCATTTAAGAGTAGATCCCTTTTCAAAGAGCTACCTCATTAAGAGAAGCAAAAAGGAGTTCATACAAGTTACGATATCATTAGTTTCGAAAAAGAGGCAAGGGCGTTGTAAGAGCAAAAGTATTTATATTTATAAGGATTGATTCAATATTCTGGTTAAAACGTGGGGGTAATTGAAAAAAGAGACTAATGTGGAATATTTTCTTTATTTGCAAACATTTATTCAAACATGAAACCTGAGTGCAGTGTTTATAAATTATATTACAAACATAACCTAATTGACCAACATATATAGTGCAACGAGAAAAGGAAGTTATGGTATCTGGGAAAAGCAAACACTTAGCCTGAGGGGACCGATCTTGACTTTCCTTTAACGCGTTAGTTTACGCAGGGTCTCTAGATTATTGATGCAAACGTAATTAAATTATAACGCAGGATTGAATGAAATGTGACTAATTATTTATTGAGGAAATCTAAAGTTTATATTGAAAGGATTTGTTTGTAATGTCACTGAAAAAATGGCGGAGAATGGAAAACGCTGCATCGTGCCCTTTAAAAGACATGAGCTCAATTACCACACCATCTCGGAAGTCATATTGATGCCATATTGATGTCGAATTAACGTCGTTCAAATGCCATTATGCCGAGGTACTAAGCACGACAGCTAGTACATGTAATCCGCCGTACCTGTGTTTCATTGGTAATTGCGTGAGCAAACAACGTATGTCATGCTCCATGCAAATTATAATGGAGATGCTACCGGAAATTCATACTATTGAAGAATGTGACTTCCTCAACCCTGTAATTCATTATCTAAGGAGCCGCGACACGAGAAAACCAACAATGTGGTTGAGCGGCCAGTGTAGACTCAGATCAACCTGGGCATTCGCCCAGTTCGACCAGTCTCTTTGTTAAGTGCTCAAAGGGTAGCCAAGGGTTTAAGCTACCTCCATGCGGACATCGAAGACTCTGATCAGACTGGGCGGATGCATGGAGGTGTATGATACAAACATGAACAAATGTAATTATCAGACTGAGTGGATGCGCATGCCGTTCTGCAATGGTTTCGAAGGTCAAAGGTAAATAGGAAAATTCTCAGGAACTGACACAATTGTATCCCAGTTCCCACTGAAGGCATAATCTGGGAAAACACACACAAAAATTAGTCATCACCAAAGACATCCCCAGCGGCATCAATGTGAACAGCCATTGCCCATGTAGATGGCCACCGGGCTAGCCTTAATATCACAAACGATATATCGATAACAGACATAGCAACAAACAACACACAAAACAACTAAGAAGAACCAGAACAGACGTGCCGCCTTGGGACGGCCAGCAATGGGGGTGAGGGGTACGGGGTGGGAGCGGGGGGGGGGAGGCTTTACCGGATTGCGGTCGAGTCCCTGGTTCTGCTTTGGTGCATCAGACACTCAGTTGTTCGGTTTGCGTAAAATGTTCCTAGCACATATTAAGTGTAATATCTCAGGAACATAGGCATCAAAATTAAAACTAAGTTAAAACAAACATGAGGACTCACAGATTCAGCAACACTGAAATTCCGGAGCAGAAGAAGCCTACCAGTTAAACCACGGTATCCTATGAGCATGCAAAAGACGCATTTTCTCATAATGCGATTATGCTATAGACTCATTTTCAGATATTTTGTCACATGCAACATTCAATACATGCGTAACTATTTTGAGAGTTTGAACTTTCGTTGCATTTCACAAAGCTGGAACCGGTTTCAGCAGCAAGGCTTGTTGCAATGTAGCCATCGCAATATATGAGTAACGTCATCATATTCAACAGAATATGTTCCTTAATTTTCTTGTCTTATATGCAGAATATGAATACCGATGTGGCAGCTCTTGTTTCGGTCCATCTTGACGCTCGTTTTTCTTGGCCATTTTGAATGTTAGTAAAAAGTATGCAAAGACCAGGAACTGAAACAATCAAAATCCAAATCCAGCCCTCAAACCATAGTTGGAAACAACTAAGATTACAAATAATCAAGATACAGAGAACATATGGCCAACCGAGTGAGTAGCTTGTTCCCAAAAGGTGGCCACTCAGCAACCCAAACCGAACCAAAAATAATAAGAACATACATAAGGTAAAACATCACTGTTTACTGTACACTACAATGCCTCCCCAAGATTCAATGACCAAAACAAAAACAAAAAAAAACACACGATAAATTGCTCGTAGCGCTAGTTTTAGCTTGAAGCTTTTATCGTCACCAGCAGGCATTATATGGGCATCTTCTCGTGTCCACATTCCTCTCGGTTTTTAAATAACAGCTCGTTTGACTTTTAAGAAAATCTGTAATTACAATAACGCACATTTTATTTCGCTTTTGACAGCATACATATTGGTTCCAGGTGACCATTAAATTATATGTTTTATTTCATCGGTTTAGTTATATTTCATTTTCACGTTCTGTCTTATGCCTACTACCTATATCGATATCCTGTTTTTTTTGTAGCATGTGGAACTGTAAAATCATGCGCCATAACCACTGACTTGAATCACTGCGGCTTGTGTAATGACCACTGGACAGTGTTCAGAAACTGCTTAAATGTGAGGAGTCAGGTTTAGAAAAAAGGGCTAAACATATAGGAAAGGAACACATGGCAATCTTCCCATAACGAGGTCAAGAAACTGCAGGTAAATTTGCTCGTATTTACCTTCTCGCAACACCGATGTTTAAATTGCTCAGATGAATGGGTACACTTTCTAGAGAAACATTAATAATAATTATAATAATAAGGACTGTATTTTCAGTGGGTTACACAATTTGCTCCACTGTAATTTTCATTGTTATTGCTTTGTCAATGGTGGTCGACTCTAAGAGGAAATAACTGCCCATCTAGTAGTAAATTCTTTACTTCAACAGTAGATTCCTTTATGGAAGGGCTTTGTCTTTTAGGGAGGCAAACAGGAACATGGGTTATTCTTTGAAAAATAACTGCCGTAAAACATAAAGGTGTACCTATATCCTTCAGTCATAATTCTTGACTCGTGTTGTCCGTACATTAAATAAAATAAAAGAAGAACGAAACAAATTATACAAAAAATAGAATAAATAAAATAAAAATAAAAAAGAAACAAAACAAATCTGAAAAAAGAATACAGATGTCCGCTTATTTATTATTTTTTTTGACCGAGGATAGATTATTGTCCATTATGTGACATTACCTATCCTCAATTTAGACAACGAATCTTTCGAAGTGCGGGATACTTTTTAAGTGTGATTATACATAGGAACTGGAAAAGTTTTCAAAACATCTTGCAACACTGCCATTTTCCTACAAAAATTGAGTGTCTTAAAAAATGCCGTCAGAATCAAAATTTTACATCGAGAACCATAACAAACAGTCGAAACATAACATTACTGTTTTAAACCAGCTATCTAAATCGGTCTACCTAGAAAAATAAATATTTAGTGCCTTATATCATCTGCGTTGTTTTCATAAAATAGAAGAAATTTTAAGTTTGCACTTTTGCTTGAAAGCTTTCTCGAAATCATCCCGAACATGTAATCATTTGCAGAGATAAATAATATTTATTTCCAAAACTACCGTAAAATTTCTAAATATTGGGACAGATAGGTCTGAGCAAATAGTGAAGGTCCAGTTCAGATTGCTCCTTCAGGAGCATTCTGAACAGGTCTTCACTCGTTGCTATTGTATCTACATCTTCTAGATGCATTACTGCCTTGTAAACCGAGTTCAATTTTACGACAGTTACGGTAATTATCTAGGAGTTTCATTTAAAAAAAATATTTTTAGTAATTATCCTAGGACTCCGTTCCATCATTCACGACGTCTAATTAAAGCTATATTTCGTTTCAGAAATAAAATGGATTCGATCAGGGAAATTTTTATAAAAACAAATTGGAGAATCAAGTGTGAATATCGAGGAAGTAAGAGAAACCCATTAAAATATATTTCGTATTGACACATCACGCAGATATGTGTGCATGTAGCAAAAGGCAAAAAAGCACTTTTTGTGCACCACGCTTTGAACGCGTTCGACTGGGCGTACTGTGTTATTTTAGAGCTGCATCAGAACTAGAAAGGCGAATAGCTTTTGTGACTTCCCGTTGGCTTTTTCAGATGACGCATAATTTCCTATGTTTAAAGAAAAGATTTTGCTCCTGTGGGAGAAACTTATTTCCTTTCAGAGATTACGCCATTGAAAAATGAGGTACGAATGTGACTTTATTTGTATCCCTGACACTGTACCTATTCACTTTGAATAGTGCGATTGCCTACTCATACTAAGTCCTGCGAACGAAATAGTTTCATACATGTAATAATTGAAAGCGAGGCAGGTGAACCACATTTCTAAAATGCATAGTCCTTTCTTTCCAGTAACCTATTTTCAAGATTTTAATGATCATGCCATTCCCGTTGCTAGGCAATGGAAGAATATTATCATTAGGGATGTAGCGGTGGCTTCTGTTTGTCCATTTAAGGTCCCGTGGCCTAGTTCAAAACTCTGGTTCATACATGTGTATTTAGTTTTTGTTTGGAGACACAGAATTAAGTATTTGGTTCCAAAGTTAAGATATTACTTTCAGTCATACTACAATTATTGTTCCAAGTCAAAAGACCGTGTTTTTCGGAGCAATACAGTTTCATATAAAATTGGTGTTTCAAAAACATCTGTGCACAACAGATATACGGTTTTCTAGAATGACATTTATGTGTGATTAAATCATAACCCCGGAGGTGCTGATTTGTAGAAATTAAACGGTAAGCCACGTTTCATATCATTTGCAGTCTTTTATTACCAGCATGGAAAGCCCGAAAAAAGAAAATTGTTAAAAATCTGTAACCGTCGTTTGCAGCCTAGTGACCGCATTTGCTTGGTAAATTATATGAAATAAAATCTTATATACTGATTCTTAAGAATAAGACAATACGTTTAATCATGGAAAATAATTATTATATATATCACGGGTGGTAAACCTAGGAACTACCATGAAATTGTGTTAACGTAATTTTGTTCCCAAGCCACATACGGGACATAACGGGGTAGTTTCCAGGCCGAAAAATTGATAAACAAAGGTTGGTGTCATTTTGGTTTTTGTTTTATTTTACTACTAAGAACGAACAATGGTGAAATCGGCCAATATGGTTCCGTGTAAATATGTCTCAGCGTCCCCTCTAGCCCCAAATTTTATATGAAAAGTTATTTTCTTTCTTTAGATTTTTGCGCCCGCACTGAGTATCGGGTCAATTTTCCATAAAGTACAGTGCCAATTCGAAGGAATTGAGCTCGTATCCATCAAATTATATTGAATTTGATATCATTTGCCGCTGAAAATGATACGAAGACCCTTACTAAACGTTCCTGCATAGAAAACAGAAGCCAAGAGTTTACTCGTAAAAGATTCAGGTCCCGTTTGTCCTGTGTGGTAGTTTCCAGCTCATCGTGGTAGTTAAAATTCTATCGTGGTAGTTGCCAAGACTTTGTAGGATTTTAGTAGTAGTTCCCATCAGCAGATGTTCACTACTCAGGGGCTACTTCAAATTTTTAAAGACGGGGTGTTCGAGCCGAACCTTGAATACCCCCTTTTTTCATACAAAGACCTTATCAAACAACCTTTTGTCGGATAAAATTTGTCGACTGCCTGAATTTTAAATTTAGTGGGCTATTGAAATGATGAGAAGAATGAAAAGAAGGGATATTCACATAGCTAATTTGTTGTTGAATAAACATGCCTTATAATTATCATATAACATGCCCGTTCATCGTCGCACTCACATGTATATAAAAAGTGACCGAACCCGAGGGACCATCGAATTACCGCAAACCACTGCAAACCACCGCAACCACCCCAAACCACTTTTGAAATAGGTTTCCTGATATGAGGAGAATATAGAATATGCTTTAGCATAATTTTTTGGGTGATCAACGTTATGATTTTACTATAAGCAGCATCACCACCCCGATCACCGCAAACCACTATGAAAATGTATTACTTGGTAAGTAATAGGCATAAGTGTTCTATTTTCGGTTAACAAAATACTGGTTTAATTTCGCCCTGTCACTTTAGCCTAAAGTTAAGATTTTTTATATACTTATATTCAGAGTACCCCCTCTCCCTGGGTTATGAAGTTCAAATTGTAAAAAAATTAACAACCCACCATACTTTATACAATCTTTCTTGATCTATAGCTATCTCATTATCTATAGATGTAATATCAGTCTTGTCCGCCTATAATTTTCCATCACCCTCAATACCAATACTAGCGAATCGTAGTGTCAGAGGTGCTCTTATTCTAGCACTTTCAAATCCATTCTCACCCTTTTCCATTGTTATCATATATAAAAAAGGTGGTATGCGGTGGTTTGTGGTGGTTTGCGGTGGTTTGTGGTGGTTTGCGATATTTCGACGGCGCGCAACCCGAGGATATCCCCCTTTTTCTGAAGCGCAAATACTAACAATACTTTGGGCCAGTAGTCTTAGCCTGCCATTTTATCTTATAGTTGACTGAACATGGAACTACCATGTGGCGAGTGACGCAAATTTTATATCAAACTATTTTGTCTGTTGTTTGGCCCACCGAGGCTCAACTGATGACCTTCTTTTGCTTCAGATTTCTAGAGGTGTTGTTTGGCAGTCCAGGGATCTCCAACTGTCACGCAGCTCGTTGTATCTGTTGAGTCCTCGTCTTTTGTTTACCGTGATGATTCTATCTAATTCCAATGGGTTGGGATTTTTTGGCTGTCTAATCCCCATGGTATCTCTCCCCCCCCCTGGGGGAAAATATTGATAGGTGCACTAGTATCGGCGATTCTTAAACGAGCGGAAAATCTGTTGATGGGAACTACTACATAGTCTTGGCAACTACCACGATAGCATTTTAACCACCACGATGCGCTGGAAACTACCACACAGGACAAACGGGGCATAAATCTTTTACGAGTAAACGCTCGGATTTTTTTTCTGTGTAGAAACGTTTATTAAGGGTCTTTTTATCATTTTCATCGGCAAATGATATCACATTCAATTTAATTTGACAGATACGGGCTAAAATCCTTCGAACTGGCACTGTACGTTGGGGAAAGTTGGTCCGATGCTCAGTGGGGAAACAAAAATCTAAAGAAAGAAAATAACTTTTCATATAAAATTTGGGGCTAGAGGGGACGCTGAGACATATTTACACGGAACCATATTAGCCGATTTCACCATTGTTCGTTCTTAGTAGTAAAATAAAACAAAACCCAAAATGACACCAACCTTTGTTTATCAATTTTTCGGCCTGGAAACTACCCCGTTATGTCCCGTATGTGGCTTGGGAACAAAATTACGTTAACACAATTTCGTGGTAGTTCCTAGATTTACCACCCGTGATATATGTTTGAATTTCCTTCCCCTTAACTCTCGTGAAATACCTGTCTGTCATCGCAAATGAACTGTTTCGGCTGTAATCGCACATGAGCTGTATCGTCTGTCAGTTAAAGTGAGCTGCTCGGCTGTCAGCATAAACGAGCCGTTCCGACTGTTGCAGCAAATGAGCTGTTCCGTCTGTTATCGCAAATAAGCTGTTTTGTCTGTGATCGCAAATGAGCCGTTCCGTCTGTTGTAGCAAAAAAATATGTTCCGTCTGTTTACAAATGAGCTGTCCCGTGTTTTGTAGCAAATGAACTGTTCCGTCTGTCATCATAAATTAGATGTTTTGTCTGTTATTGCAAACGAGCTCTTCAGTCTTAGTGTTCCGACTATTGTAGCAAATGAACTCTTCCGTTTGTAATCACACATGAACTGTTACGTATTTTGTAGCCAATAAGCTGTTCCGTCTGTCATTAAAAATGAATTCTTCCGTCTGCAGTTGCAAATGAATTGTTCCGTCTGTTGTTGCAAATAAGCTGTTTTGTCTGTTTTGCAAATAAGCTATCCCGTTTTTGTTGAAAAGAACCTGTTCTGTATGTTGTTGTAAATGAGCTGTTCCGTCTGTTGTTGCAAATGATTTGTTCTTTTGTTTGTAGCAATGAGCTGTTCCGTCTTTTATCAAAAATGAGCAATTCAGAATTTTGCAAATGAGCTTTTCCGTCAATTGTTGCAAATACGCTGTTCCATCTGTTGTTGCAAACAAGGTTTCCATCTTTTGTAGCAAATGTGTTGTTCCGCCTCTCATCACAACATAGCTATTCAGTCTTTTGTAGCAAATGAGCTGTTCTGCTTTTGTAACAAATGAACTGTTTCATCTGTAATCACTTATGAGATGTTCCGTATTTCATAGCCAAGGGACTGATTGTCTATAATCATAAAATAATTCATTCTTTGAAGCAAAAGAGCTGTTCCGTCTGCTGTTGCAAATGAGCTGTTCAGTGTTTTGTAGCAAAGGTGCTTTTCCACCTGTCATCGCAAAAATGAACTATTTAGGTCTTTGTAGCAAATATGCTACTCCGTTTATTGTTCCAAATGAACTCATCCTTCTGTCATCACAAAAAAGACGCTCCGTTTTTGTAGCGAATAAGATGTTCCGCCTTTTGTTACAAATAAGCTTAACCGTCTGTTGTTGCAGATGAGCAGCTCCGTCTGTCGTAGCAAATGAGTTGTTTTGTCTGTTGTAGCAATGAGCTGTTTCGTCTTTTATAGCAAATGAGCTGTTCCTCTATTGTTTCAAATGAGCTGCTCCATCTGTTGTAGCAAATGAGCTGTACCGGCTGTTGTAGCAAATGGGCAGTTCCGTCTGTCGTAGCAAATGAGTTGTTTTGTCTGTAATCGGAATAAAGGGTTTCCGTCTGTCATGCAAAATAAGCTGTTCCACTGTTGTTTTAAAATAAGCTGTTCATTCTGTTGTAGCAAATGAGCTGTTATAACATAACATCTAAGTTGGATTGAGATAACAAAACCGTTATCAAAAGTTAATATTATTTATTTTTACATGTTCATAGATATATACACAAAAACAGCCCTCTCCCCAGAGAGCGTGTCGCCAAGCACTCACTTAGTAACCGTGATCGTAATCTCACGCTGCCCCGGAATGGCCCAGCTTATATAGGCATACCTGTTGTATAAGCCCGTTTTTAGGCGTGATTTCCTTGTCATCCTGATTGAACGAGCTGTCTTCTCTGAACCTTTAAAACGCCTTTAAAACTTCAGAAAAGTTAATTTATAAGATCCAAACAGGGGTTGAAGACGTACTTAATGTCTTCTCCCTGTGCATTGCCCGTTCAACCACCGATACCAAGCCTAATAATAGGGCCATTGACCAACAATAACGGCCATCCCAGTCAGCGAACATTACTCAGCATATAGTTCATGTGCACTTCGTCACACTGTAACATGTTTTTGTAGTAAAATTAGCTGATCCTTTGTTGCTTCAAATAAGCCGTTCCGTCTGTTAAAGCAAATGAGCTGTTCTGTCTGTTGTTGCAAATACCTGTAAGGTCCGTCATAGCAAATGAGCCGTTCCGTCTGTGTAGCAAATGAACTGATCCGTCTTTCATCACAAATGAGCTGTTTTATGTTTTGTTAGCAAATGAGCTGTTCCGTCTGTCATCACAAATGAGCTTTTCTGTCTGTAATTGCGAATGAGCGGTTCAGTCTATGTAACAAAAGAGATATTACGTCTATTGTAGCAAATGGACTCTTCCAACTGCCATCAATATATAAGCTTTTTCTTATTTTGTAGCTAATGAACTGTTCCGTCTGGCATTACAAATGAACGCGTCTGTCTGCTGTTGCAAATGAGCTATTCTGTCTGTTCTTGCAAATGAGCTATTCTGTCTGTTCTTGCAAATGAGCTGTTCCGTCTGTTGTAGCAAATGAGCTGTTCCGGTTTTTTTGAGCAAATAAGCTGTTCCGTCTATTGTTGAAAATGAGCTATTCCGTCTTTTGTAGCAAATGAACTGTTCCGCCTGTCATCACAATTGATCTTTCCAGTCTTTTGAAGCATAAAAGCTGTTGCGTCTGTTGCTGCAAATGAGCTGTTTCATCTTTGGTAGCAATTGAGCTGTTTCGTCTATTGTAGCAAAGGAGTTGTTTCGTCTTTTTCAGCAAATGAGCTGTCCCGTCTGTCATCACAAAAGAGCTGTTCCGTATTTTGTAGCCAATAATATTTTCCGTCTGTCAACACAAATGAGCTCTTTCGTCTGCAAATGCAAATGTACTTTTCGTCTTTTTTACAAATGAGCTGTAACGTCCGTTGTTGCATTTGGGCGATTTCGCCTTTTGTAGCAAGGTACCTGTTCTGTCTGTTGATGCAAAGCAACTGTTACGTCTGTTCTTGCAAATGATTTTTCTGTCTTTTGTAGTAAATGTGCTGTTCCGTCTGTTATCAGAAATGCGCAACTCAGAATTTTTCATAACAAATGAGCATTTCCGTCTATTGTTGAAATAAGCTGTTTCATCTGTGATGCAAACGAGGTTTCCGTCATTTGTAGCAAATGTGCTGTTCCGCCTGTTGTTGCAAATGAGCTATTCCGCAATTTGTAGCACGTAACCTGTTCTTTCTGATGATGCAAATGAGCTGTTCCGTCTGTTGTTGTAAATGAACTGTTCCGTCTCATGTAGCAAATGTGCTGTTACGTCTGTAATCACATATTAGCTATTCAGACTTTTGTAGCAAATGGACTGTTCCGTCTGTTGTTGCAAATGAGCTGTTATGTCTTTATGCAAATGTACTGTTCCTCCTGTCATAACAAATGCGTTTTTCAGGGCTTTTTTTGTAGCAAAGAAGTGGTTTCGTCTAGAGTTGCAAAGGTTCTGTTCCGTTTGTTGTTGCAAATGAGCTGTTCCGTCTGTCATCACAAATATGCTGATCGGTCTGTAGTAGCAAATAAGCTCTTCCGTCTGTTGTAGCAAATAAGCTGTTCCGTCTGTTGTAGTAATGAGCAGTTCTGTCTGTCTTTACAAATGAGCTATTCCGTCTGTCATTACAAGTGAGCTTTTCAGTCTTCTGTAGCAAATGAGCTGCTCCGTCAGTTGTAGCGAACGAGCTGTTCAGTCAGTCATTACAAATGGGCTATTCAGTCTGTTGTAGGAAATAAGCAGTCCCGTCTGTCATCACAAATGAGTTGTTCCGTCTGTCATAATGGGCTATTCAATCTGTTGTAGAAAATAAGCAGTCCCGTCTGTCATCACAAATAAGTTGTTCCGTCTGTTATCACAAATGAGCTGTTCCGTCTGCCATTATGTTTGTTCTCGTACATGTAAATGTGTTTCTTTGATATTGTTAATGCGCTGTTCCCATAAATTTAATGTCGCTTACCTGGCCTCAAACAGCAATAATTCGTTATTCTCACAACAGAGGTAATATGAGTCGACCATCACGTTGAAACATCAATGCATAGTTCGTTGTCTTAAAGCAGAAACTTGAGCCACTTTTCAGCACTTCATCATCAAATGCAAATTTGTATTTGTCTTCATTATCAGATATAATTCAACAGACACGAATGTAATTTCAAACTTGATCTCCTGTAGCAAATCAAGAGAACTCTTTTTATCCGAATTTGAATACATTAAAGGATAAAATAAGTCATCAACCATATTTTGATAAACTGATTAGAAAAGACTGACGTATTTGTTCCATTAGCGAGTCAAATAACCCGCCACACGGTCATCGACTCGTAGTTCCTATGCAAAAACACATGCCTAGACCAACCTCCACATCCGTACCACTTGAATAAGAATATTTGCTGTTCGAAAAATGGTGACACACTCTTTGGTTACTGAACAGGCCCGGAGGTTATAAACCTTGAGTAGATTCTTAAACTCAAAATAAAGCACACCGATTGGCTGATTCTGAGAACATGCTCGGAAGCAGCCAATCAGTGAGCTTAATTTTGACTCTGAGATTAAATTAAAGTTTTATAACCTCGAAACCAGGTGGACAATAATATCGTTTTTAGCCTACTCTCTTGTTGACCCACTCCAGCAAGTGGTTTTTCAAATTTTATGCTAAATGATATTAAAGCTGCTAATTCAACTTACCTGGTTCAGTTTACTACCATTTCTCGAAATCAGATTTGTCCATTCGAGTTTTTTAAATTCACTGGCCTGCTTTCAACCTTAGAAAGTAATCTTTTGCAGTGTAATTTGTCAGCTTCAAAATGGCCGCCTCATGATGTTTTCAGAATGCACACAGAACAGACCAGACCAATAACAAATGGCTGTAGGTATGGAAACTTTCAAGTCCATTCTTGAAAAGTCCCATTTAATATAAAAATAATATGAAAACAGTTTAGAAGAATTTAGTTTGATACTAAAAAGTGTATAAGTGTATTTCACACTGCAATCAACCCTTTGCTGAAATAAATCATATTCCAAAAAAGATCATGTGAATAGTGATGAAATCATGTCAGTTGTGATGTCATGATAGATGGTCCCTGGCATATTGAAAAATAATATGGATCTCCCCACAGGCTGGAACCCAGAAGGAGTATTTTTACTATTGGAAAACCCACCTCCAAACAAAAAATGATATTAATAAACAAAAGAGGTGATGCAATATGCTGAAAGTCAGTTTTTAGCTGCAAGAAATGGTTTTGGGTATGTAAAACCTAAAATTGTGACATTTAAGCATTTATTAAGAAAACAAGTTCCACAAGAGAGTAGAAAAATACAAAGGCAGACAAAAAATCAATATAGTGCTGACACGGTTTAGTAAGTCTTGCAGCTTAAGCTGAATGGGTTTCTTAACTTATATCCTGTTTGAGATTAGGGTCTTCTCAAGTTTACTGTACAACTCATAGCAAGACCATGTAACTAATGAGGATGTTCGCAGAAGAGTCAAAGCAGCTATGTATTTGTAACTTAGCCGAACTTGTAACAGTGGTCAGAAACGGAAATTGAAGTCGTTTGGCTATATTTCGAGGTCTTCTGGCTTAGCTAAGACGGTTCTACAGGGCGCAGTGAAAGAAAAAATAAGAAGAGGTAAACATAAGAACAGGTTTGGAAGACAATATTAAGGAGTGGATAGGGATGGGCTTGCTAGCTCAACTAGGGCAGCTGAAACCAGGAATTGTTGTAAAAAATCATCTTTGGTGCCAAAACGATATAGCAAGCTTAAAGGATAGACTAAACTAGGTTTGACAGGCTTTATGATGCTGTTGATAAACAAGCAGATAAATGGCAAGATCAATTTGAGATTTCCGTCCCATCCAACACCATATAAGTCATTTGGGACGACGGTAGAATGATAACCGCTGAGTGCAGTGTTGTGAAAATTTCTTTCGCAAGCTAGATTTGAACTCAGTACCGCTAGCGCAGTATGCATGCAATTACCGAGGCTCCTGTAAAAAGCAAAGAGTGTTGTATATAATAGAGCAAATTGCTTGTTCTCTGATGTTAATGTCCACTAGGAGAAACGGGATGAATATAAAAATATTTCTTAGAGGCAAAGTAATAAATATTCTCAATTGAGTACCACTGGCATTAACTGAATCCAAATATACAAGAAGATAAAGATAGATTGTCTTACATTTCTCTAAATACATCAAAATGACTCTAAAACAGGCAGCATTCAGACAATTTAGAGTAGGTGCTAACGCTATTACAATAATTGTATTTTGGCATTGTTCGTTCTATCTAAAAGGAATTCGATTATCTTTTGCTGAATGGGTGGGGTTACATGGGAGTACAAGATACAAGAAACTTTGTTTTATCGTCTGGTTTCAACATATGAGCCACGACACGAGAAAATAAACAAAGTGGCGTGTGCACCATGCGAAGACTCAGATCAGCCTGGACATCCACCCTGTCTGATTAGAGTCTTTACTGTCCGCATAAAGCTAGCTTAGACCCTTTACTATCCTTTGTTTATACGCACATCGAAGACTGATCTGTCCAGGCGGCTGCCTAGACTGATCTGAGTCATCGCTGGGCACGCATGCCACTTTGTTTGTTTTCTCGTGTTGCCACTCATATTAACAATGACGCACCAGCACTATTAGGCTGTTTTACCGACAGACATATGTTAAGATGTACAAGTATAAAACAAGTTAAAAACTACTCATATCACAGTATCACGGAAAAAATAGCGTATCACAGTCTCTGTACAAGTTAAAGCAAAACATATTGGTTGGTTGTTTTGGGTTTAACGGCCTTCTGTTCAAGCAACTATATTTGGTTCTGAACAACAGCTCAGGTTTTATTTCTTTTGACCAAATTCTTAGCAAATACTCCATGTCCAGCAGGGTTGGCTACTATGTGAATATGTATTTACTGAGTGGTATATTGAGTTGCAAGCTTTCAGGATCTTTGCCCTACAATCTCAACAGATCTAGATGACGGATCCTATCAGCGCCGGTCGTGATGTGGCACGCTCTAGCCAACTCTGATAGAGTGGGCAGGCTGTCGTGGGTCGTGCCATGGCTGGTAGGGAGTTGATCTGTCTGCATGTGAAACTATAGGTAGGTTCGGTGTGTGAAATAGTCGATACATCTGTGCTCGGCCTATATGTTCTTTATCTATCTATAGCAATTACAGGTATAGCCCAGTATTAATTAATAACTCGCATTTTACACAGAAATTATTATTTGTCATGTATGCGTGATCTGGGAGAATAAAGGATATGTTCTGCTCTTTTCTGTTCTGAAAATTTCCAGAAATGATTCTGTCAAATTCAAATAGTATATATAGTTACTGCTCATGCTGCTCCAAGAGCCCAGACTGATCTGGAATAGGGAGAAGTCAGGTAACTTCGGACAGCGGGTAATTTTGGACATACCATTGCAAACAGTAAAAATTCCAGATGAGACGGCATCAGGATTTTCAGTGTTTGCCCAGTTAATTTTGTTTAAATTTCAAACAACTGACATATACAGGCAAAAACGCCACTGTCCGAATTTACCCGCTGTCCGAATTTACCCGACTTTACCCTAATTGTAGTTAAGCAAGCAGTTCTGTCGCAATATTTTTGGTCATTAAGGTTATGAGAAGCCAATGTTCCATTTTAGAAAGTCATTTACTGTTGATATTCTGCAAATGAACAAACAGGATATGAGGTAAAATACCTTATAAAAATTCAATATTTGTTGCTTTAAATAAAGAAATATGTGCATTGCCCTTTAAGGCTAAATCAGCAACTGTTATGGAATAACTAAGTCACGATACAGCCTTCATGTTTTCTAAAAAGATTTTACATTTAACCGTCTTTGCAAGAAATCTATTTCACACATCAGAAAAAATGAAGCCTCAGGTGTGCTTCCCAAAAAAATACCATGTTATAGACTTTTGATATCATGTTTATAAAAGGTGGGCAACGTATATACGTCACGATCACGCGCTAATAACGATAAAGATAAATGTTTTAAAAGCTAATTATCTAAAATCCGGTAAGAAAAATTTAAGTTATATCTCAGAAATTTAAGTTATATCTCAGAACTTACATGGCTAACTTCAATCCCCTACTAATGCCCGAAACAACTGTCATTGGTTTATGACATGAAGTTATTTACCGAAACACTTCGGGAAACTGACCATGTATTGCCTATTGTCTTTTTAACATTTTATTCAAGTTTGTGATATAAAGTAGATCATTAAAGTTCCTGGCTAAAAATGACCATTTCTTTTTTTTCTTTTTTTTTTTTTGCAAACTCGTTGATTGTACTGATAGAGCAATGAGGCTTTTGCTTAGGTAATGGATACACAAACAGGGGAAGCAACTGTATCGTTCTCATTTTTGCCTCCATTTTCTTTCGGTGTCAACTCTCAAATGCGGCGAATTCTTCCTTAAAATTATACTTCTTTTTCGAAGAGTTTCGTTGACAAAGGAAGCAATAAGAGGTCACAAAAGTAATTTCAATTTACAAAAAAAGCGAAAGAGCATGGCGGTGTACCCTTAAACATTAACGGGGTCTTTAGGAGCAGACTGCGCGGATAAATATTTACTGCTTGCATATGCTGCTTGTATTTCGCGGCTTGTCTTGATTTATTTACCAAGGGTCTACTCGCACTTAATTGCATGTCTTATGAGATAAGAGTCACGGCTAAACTCTGTTTTCAAAAAAATATGTATTATCAAAAGTACATATATATATTCGAAAATGCCTCCCAGGTTAAGATCTAAAAATAGTTCAGTGTATATTCTACTTTCAAAAACCTAGCAGAAATTTCTGTGTTTTGCCGACACGTTTTCCTTTTAAGTGTTTAATTAATTCATGCTTATGGATCAAAAACATCAGCCTTCAAACACACACTGTACGAGGAGCGGCGGTGGTCGAAATTGACTTAATGCGGTCGATATTTTTTCTGAAAAGCGGGATACTTTTGAAGCGGGGGTACATGGGAGCTGGGTGTGTTCTCCAAACGTTTTGGCACACTGCCTCTTTGTCCAAAAGTGAGTGTCGTTAAAAATACCGCCAAAAACAAATTCTCGCATCGAGCACAATAACAAACAGTGGAAACATAACTTCGCTGTCTGTTGGCAGCAACTAAACTCGGTCAGTGATAGTAAAGACCATAGAAAAATAAATGTATATTGCCTTATATCTGCGTTGTTATTCCTTAAATAGCAGAAATTTTAAAATTTCGATTTTGCTTGAAAGCACTGTCAAATTCATCCCGAAAATGTCACAACTGCAGAGATAAATAATAATTATTTCCCAACTAATAACGTTATGATTCCCATCCGTCATTTACGACTGTGCTAAAACGATGCCAAATTAAACCTATAATTTAGTTTTATAAATAAGATGGATTCGATCAGATAAATTTAAATAAAAACAAAAGTGAGAATCAAGTGTGAATATTGCGGTAATTTGAGAAACCCATTAAGAAATATATTTCGTATTGACAAATGAGTAGCGACACGAAAACTGGATGCATAAAGTAAAAAGCTAAGAACCTGCTTCAGAACTGAGTTATTTGGGCAGTGGCTCGTATGCGTTTCATTTTTTCTTTCGAATATCTGAACGAGAGCAGGGTTGGTTATTGCTCTTGTAACCAGTTACTGCCATCTTATTTTAGAGCTGCATCAGAATTCAATTAAGTGAATTGGTAAGTCTTCATGTTTATTTCCGCCATTTTACAACACTCCTTTTCCAGCCACACCCAGAATGTCACTCAAAAGTCTCCTAATAATGAATGACCGACCAATGCAACTGTGGCATAGTCTCACAAACAAAATCGCACGA
This sequence comes from Ctena decussata, assembly GCA_963989385.1. Classification (NCBI taxonomy): domain Eukaryota; kingdom Metazoa; phylum Mollusca; class Bivalvia; order Lucinida; family Lucinidae; genus Ctena; species Ctena decussata. The sequence goes on along the minus strand of OZ022503.1, from coordinate 74,833,859 downwards.
GTTAATGTCACATAAGAAGTCCGTATTTACCTTACAGTTAGTAAAGAGATATACCTGTTTAAGTAGACGAGGCTTCGGAAAGGTGACTGACAAACAACGTTTTAAGTGATTTCCTGTTTGCTTCTTCAAGTGACACATTCTTTCCTTTAAGAATTGGTTCCTTTTTGGAAGGGAAGCGAAAGTGAAAATGACGAATTGCTTCCCCTGAATGTGTATCTTAAAACATAGATGCATAATTTATTATACATAAAATCAATTCAAACATCAAGAAGTGTTACTACTGTCCTTTTCAGTACGGTTCATTTTTGTCTGTTCTAGCAAATGTGCTGTTCCGCTGTTATCTCTTATGTGCTAACGCCTTATCTGAGTATCTCATCTGTACCTCATCGGCAAAATGTGCTAGTCTACCAGAAGAAGTTATAGTGTAAATTCTGTAGGACTATCCTCTGGAAGCAAGGAACTCATCAGATAAACGAACCTAGCAGACTCAGTTTAATTGGGTCTGTTAATATATAGAGGATCTTACGCGAGTGGTCATTTTATATGAAATTTATGAAACGAGTCTTTGTTGAACTTTATGAAATTAAAATCTGAAATAGTTCCTTTCTGTTTGGGCCGTGGCTCATGTGCGTTTCTATTTTTGCTTCCGAATATCTGAACGAGAATGCTTAATTGAATTCTGATGCAGCTCTAAAATAAATGGGAGTAACTGGTGACAAGAGCAATAATCAACTCTGCTCTCGTTCAGATATTCGGAAGCAAAAATTGAAACGCATATAAGCCACGACCCAAACAGAAAGGAACTTTTTAAGATTTAAATTTCATAAAGTTCATATGAAATGACCACTGGTGTAAGCTTCTGTTTATCATATGGCCCTTTAAAATGGGATGTTAACGCCTTCAAACTGAACATCATTTTTGTAAGAAAACGCTTGTTGACATGGACGTTGTCAATGACGTTACGTGTACGCGCCCAAGTGCTATTACACGTGTGGTCATATGATTTTTATGACACGACGTTATCCAATGAATAGCAATGCCGTCATATGATAAATACAGTTATGTAACATTGGAAGACGCCAACTCCCCTTAGTACCTCATACAAGTATGTAACATTGAGCATCCAATGCATATTTTTTCTTCAAAATTTTCAAATGAAGCAGAGATCTGAGCTGCTCTTCAGCGCTGTATCATAAAATGCAAAACTTTGTTGGCTTCTTCATCAGATATAATTCAACAAACACGAATGTTATTTCAAACTTGATCTCGTGTTCAATTATATTTCATACAAAATAGGTGAATAAGTTTATCATATGGGAATAAAATGGCAAGGCATCAACCTTTTTTTAAAACCATTAAACCGATTGCAAAACGGCTGACGTATCTATTCCCCTTGGGATTCAAACCCGCTACAAGGAAAAAGACACCTTTTCATATGCGATTAGCTAATGCTCTGACCATCATCCGCATCCGGGCAGTTCAATCAGAGCATTTGTTGTTCGCAAAAAAGTGTGTGTTCCCTAACACATATACATAGGCGGACAATAGTGTTTGTTTTCAGACTTGACGAATGCAAAGACTATCAAATTTTGCTAAGTGCTGACAGCCTTTTGTATGCCCTGTAGCATACTATGAATGTGTACATTATCATGAGACTCACCTTGACTTGATTCTGAATGGGTATCAACTCTTGAAGAAAAGAAGTTGCTCCCCGTAGGAGTAAATTCTTTCAATTTAAGGGTAGATCCCATTTTTGAAGCCTTTGTGGTCTAGAGAAACAACAGGGGAAAACATAACAGTTGAGAAAACGGTGAAAAAGCATGGAAGTTTATCCATAGACCTTAAATCTTTTCTATTCATTACTTTGCTGATGAGTATCATTAACTTACAGGTTTCATATTTTTACACTTAATATGAAACGTAGGCAGTTTTAATTCCGAGACAAAAATGTTTAATCTCATTTATACCGCTACATTAGTCAGACGAGATGTGTTGTTCTCTCTAATTCTCATCACGATGTTCCATGATAAAGAATGGCTGTTAGCAACGAAGCCCCGTTTACGGTATTAAGAGTTCCGCCACCAGCGGGGTTCCAGTTAGATACCGCTAGCACGGAAAGCCAGCACTTAACGTTCTGCGCTATAGAGGTCCCAGTGTAAACCTCAGAATCTAAACGCGGCTGTATGTAGTCACAGAGTGAATACATTGCAATGACGTTTATGCCTATTAGGAGAAACCTGATAATTATTAAAGCATTCCCGGGAGGCAAAGTCATAAATATTCTCCATTCAGTTGGCAGTGATTGCAGCCAAATATACTAGAAGATAATAATAGACATATGTCTTACTTTCTCTAAATACATTTAATTCTCTCTTAAACAGGCAACCCTGTATGTAGAGTGCCAACGCTGTTACCATATTTTTCTTATATGGCAAACAAAGCTACAATGTATTATACATTGTAATACAATTAATATTACAATGTATTATATATAAATATGAAAATTTTGTTAACATAATTTTCTCAATCTATCGCCATGATGTTCATTGTTAGATATGACCTATGAGAGGAACTTTAAAAGTACTAGTGCTTCCGTTCCAATCCTATTATTTGTATTTTGTCAATGTTTATATGTATTGCAAAGACTGGTATAAAATATGTTTAAACCAAACAAAGCTAATTTCATCTTGAGGAAATCTATTATTCTATTGCTGAAGGGGTGGGATTCGCATATCAGTAAAAGCTGGGTACATACATTAAACACTTATTACACTATTAGCGGAATTTGCCTAAAATATATTCGGTTTTGTATATGTAACAGTCATTTTATACTCTTAGGAACAATTTGTCTTTAAGGGTACATGTAGACCCCATTTCGGAAGGGCTTCTTTTTCCAGGAAAGCAAACCAGAAGTCATAAATGTGTAAAATGTCAGGTGAAAAGAGGAGTACCCATTCATCTTCTGTATTACTTATCCTTTTGCACTAAAAAAACTTGCCTGTTTCTTCCTTTGATTTTACACTGAAGTGAATAAATCTCACAACGAGGGATTTGTCTGGGCATAGCAGTGAATGTTTCGAAGTCAAGTTTGCATTTCCATAGGTAGTTATTATCAGATTTTGCAGTCTGTGTCCCGGATTAAAGACAGTTCATAGACTTAACCCATTTAAATGCAGGAAGTGCTTTCTGTCTGGAAAGGTTATTTGTTTTTAAGGCGTATGGGTACACCTCCATGTTTTCCTGCAAATTTTACAAAGAGACAACTTTACTGACTTCCTGTGTACTTTCCTGGACAGTGAAACCCTTCCAAACACGGGATCAACTCTAAAATGAAAGAATTCGCTCCTCTAGGAGCAAATTCCTTCCTTCAAGAGTAGATCTCATTTTAGAAGGGCGGCAAAAATAAAACACTCAGAATTGCTGCCCCTGAAAATGTATCCAGTCACCTTAATTTATACACCTGATGTCAGTTGAAGACTGAGTTCTGAATGCAAGATGTGCAGAAGATAAGACATTGCATTATGAGTACAAAAAGTCTAAGTGACTGTTCATATGCAGCTATGTAACGTTGGAAAATGCCTACTACATTTAGCACCTGATACAGGTCATCTTTCGTAAGCGTTTGAGCATCCAGTGCATACTTTTTCTTCATATTTTCAAATGAAGCAGAAATGTGAGCTGCTCTTCAGTTTTGTAAGATAAAATGCATTTTTGTTTTATAAAAACAACAGCTTTTGTGATTTCCTGTTTGCTTCTTTCCAATACAGGTCTACTCTTAAAGGAAAGCATTAATTTTGCTCAAGCCTCGACCCTGGTTGAAATTCCGACGACCCCTCGGGTGAGATTTCCCTATCCTACATGGGCACTCATGATGGATTGTTTTATTCTTTCTTATTCTCATCACGATGTTCCATTGTAAAGAACGACTGTTAGCAACGAACCCCCGTTTACGGTGTTAAGAGTTCCGCCACCAGCGGGATTCCAATGAGATACCGCTAGCACGAAAATCCAGCACTTAACGTTCTGCGCTACAGAGGTCCCAGTTTTAAGCCCAGAATCTAAACGCGGCTGTATGAAGTCACAGAGTGAAAACATTGTAATGACGTTTTATGCCTATTAGGAGAAACCTGATAAATATTAAAGCATTCCCGGGAGGCAAAGCCATAAATATTCTCAATTCAATTGGCAGTGATTGTATCTAAATATACTAGAAGATAATAATAAAATGTCTTACTTTTTCTAAATACATGAGCTTGTCCCTAAAATAGGCAACAATCACTGTAGAGTGCCAACGCCATAATTTTGTTATAGCAAACATTCCCATTCTATCTTAAGGGAATCTCTTATTCTATTGCTAGATGGGTCGAATTCGCTTAGAAGTAAAGGCAAGTATACATATTTTGAACACTGAAGTAAACTTTTGGAGAAAATTGCTTGAAAAATCTTTGGTTTTGAATAAGCAAGTGTCATTTTTCCACCTTATGAACAAATTATTACCCTTAAGGTTAGACCCCACTACGGAAATGCTTCTTATTCCAGGAAAGCATGGCAGAAAAAACAAGGTGGTGTATCCGTTCACCATAATATAGTGTTACATCGCCGTTTGAACTCCTGAAGAACTTGACTGTTTCTTCCTGTGATTTTACACTGAAGTGAAACAAATCTGAAGACGAGGGATGGATTAATAATCTGCGATTTTTCGTCCTTTTTAACAGTATTTCAGTCATATCTCGACAATGAGAGGGCGATAATGAAATACTTTATGCAGTGGACCCCGTTTACGGCTGTAAAGTATTCCTGGAGATTTACCTCTCCAGCGGGTCTCAAACCCGAGACCGCCAGAACAGCAGACCAGCTTTTTACCTACTGAGCTACCGGGGCTGCTTCAAGACGAGGGATTTGTCCGGCCAAGTTTCTAGCAGTGAATGTTTCGAATTCGAGTTTGCATTATCCAGACGTAGTTATTATCAGCTTCTGCAGTCTGAGTCCCGGATTAAAGACAGTTTATAGACTTAAACCCACTTAAATGCAGGAAGTGCATTCTGTCTGGAAACGTTATTTGTTTTTGGGTGTATGGGTACACTTCCATGTTTCCCGCAAAGTTTACAAAAGGAGACAATTTTACCGACTTCCAGTTTGCTTTCCTGGACAGTGAAGCCCATCCAAGAACAGTATCAATTCTAAAAGGAAAGAATTCTTGGAGAAAAAAATATTTCCTTTAAAGTTGACCCCATTTTAGAACGGCAGCAAAAATAAATTCTCAGAGTGGCTTCCCCTGAAAGTATACCCATTCAACTTAATTTATACACCTGCTGTCAGTCGGAAACTAAGGTCGTTTCTCAACGGAAGATGTGCAAAAAATAAGACTTGGCATTATGAGTACAAAACGTCTAAGTCACTGTTCATATAAAGCTATGTTACGTTGGAAAATGCCTACTACATTTAGCACCTGATACAGGTCATCTTTCATAAAAGTTTGGGCATCCAGTGCATACTTGGTCTTCAAACTTTTAAATGAAACAGAAATGTGAGCTGCTCTTCAGCACTGTATCATAAAATACACAACTGTGTTGTTTTCTTCGTCAGATAAAATTCAACAAACACGAATGTTATTTCAAACTGGATCTCGTGTTCAATAGCAAAATTCTCTATTCTATTCTATCCCATAATCTTACTAGGTCGTTGGGGCACCACAGATGACCTCGAAACAATCCCTTTCCACCTTGTCCTGTTTTCAGCTGCCCTAGTTGAGCTGGCAAAGTCCATCCCTGTCCACTCTTTAATATTGTCTTCCCACCTCTTTTTCTGTCTACCTCTTCTTCTTTTTCCTTTCACTGTGTCCTGTAGAATCGTCTTTGCTAAACCAGAAGACCTTGAGACTTGGCCAAACCACCTTAGTTTCCGTTTCTTGACAAGCGTCAGGAGTTCATCATGCTCTCCAGTGGCTGCTTGGATCTTTCTGCGAACCTCCTCATTGGTTATATGGTCCTTGATGTTCTGTAACCTTCGGTAGCATCTCATCTCAAAAGCCTGCGTTCTTTTCTCTAACTCTGCTTTCGATGTCCACGATTCACAGGCATACAGAAATATGGAAATGACAAAGGAGCGCATAAGTTTCACTTGTGATCCAAGAGATATGTTGTTATCTCTCCAAAATGGTTTCAGCTTGGTAAGAGCTGAATTAGCTTGAGCAGTCCTTGAGAGAACCTCCTGTTTTAAGCCATCATCTGAGACAATTGCTCCAAGGTATTTGAAGCTTGTTACGGTACCCAGCTTCTGCCTTTCTACCTTGATCTTCCTCTGGATGCCATCTGCGCTGTTCGTCATCAGTTTTGTCTTCTCAGCACTGATCTCCATCTTATACCTTGTGCAGGCCTGGTCGAGACTTTCAACTAGAGCTTCTAGTTCCTGCTCTTCTTCAGCCTGAGCGTCCATGTCATCGGCAAACCGCAGATTGGTAATATTTCTGCCACCTATGCTAACTTTTCTGTCATGTTCTTCCAGAGCACCAGACATGATCCGCTCGAGAAAAATGATTAAGCGGGTGGGTGACAGAAGACATCCTTGTCTTACTCCAACTGTTGTTCTGAACCATTCTCCTGTGCTGCCATTTATCAGGACTGCACTTGTAGCCTTGTCGTATAGCTGCTCAATGGTGCGAACTAGATTTGCGCTGATATCGTACTTCCGCATGGTTGCCCATAATGCTGCTTGCCATACCCTGTCAAAGGCTTTTTTTTTAAATCAATGAAGACATGGTACAGATTCTGCTGATGTTGGAGATACTTTTCTCACAGGATTCTAAGGTTGAAAAACTGTTCTGTGGTGCTCCTTCCTGCTTGGCACCCAGCCTGTTCGTCAGCGATTATCTCTTCGGCTTGTGGTTTAAGCCTGTTCAAGATGACTTTCAGCATGACTTTGCTTGAATGACTGACGAGGCTGATGGTTCTGTGGTTCTGGCAGAGCTGTAGGCTGTCCTTTTTAGGGAGCGTAATAATCAGTCCATGGGGTAGGCCATTCTCCGTTTCTCCAGATCCTTTTACAGATATCTGTTAAAACATCAATCATGGTCTCCCCGCCAGCTTGAACAAGTTCCGCTGGTATATTATCAACTCCTGCAGACTTCCCCTTCTTTAGTGCTGCTACTGCAATCTCAACTTCCCCACGAAGGATCGGTTGTTGATCTTCTTCTGGGGGCTGATTGCAGTCCAGAACCGTATTGTCTACGTCACCGCGAAAAATCATTTCATACAAAGCAGGTGAATAAGTTTCTTATATGGTAATAAATGACATGGCATCAACCTTATTTTTATTATTAAGCCAATTAAAAAACGGCTGACATACATGTATCTATTCCCCAAGAGATTCATATTAATAACCCGCGTAAAGGACAAAGAATCATTCTTTATAAATATATACTCAGGCCAACCTGCTCATCTGGGCACTTTATTGTTTGCACAAAGGTCTACGCACCTTGAAAAATATAAAAACGAACAATAGTGTTTGTTTTCAGACTTGACGAATGCAAAGGCTAACAAACTCTGCTCAGTGCGAGAAGCGTTTTTACGTCTTGCAGCATAATATGAATGGATACACTTTGAAGAGCATCAACTTGACTTTTTTTTTATTTCTGATTTAGTTCTCAATGGATTCAACCCTTAAAGACAAGAATTTGCTACCAAGGGAGCAAATTTTCATCTTTACGAGTAGATCACATTTTGAAAGGGCTACGTCGTCCAGAGAAGCAAATAAAAAACGAAAAAACCCTGTTTCCCTTTGTTAAAAAGTTGAAAAACATGGAGGTGAACGCATATACCTTAAATCCTATCTTTCCATTACTTTGCTGATTAATATCAATAACTGATGTGTTTCACATTTTTACATTTATTCTGAAACGGTGGCAATTTCAATTCCGAGACAAAGCTGTTTAATCTCATTTATACAACTACATTAGTCAGACGAGATGTGTTGTTCTTTCGAATTCTCATAACGATTTTCCCCAAGAGGCTCATGGAAACGAATATGAAACTGTTGACATGACTATAAAGCCGCCAGCCAAAGTCCATTTTTCTAGGATAAAGATGGCTAAGGCATTTGAATTTGATAGAATCGATTTTCTTTTCGCATGAAACATGTAGTTTTGCTTGCTAAAAGTTAGCTAATTATTGGTCAGCCTTCCAACGGAGAGATACCTGGCGTCTTAAGTTAGGCCTTTCTTTGTCTTGGCGTCAGAGCGAGTTGTGTGTAAAACGCAAGCAACTAGTTTTGATAACACTGTTAAAAGATTTTCAAATTCTGTATCCGTTCATAATAGGAGATGGTATCTCTATCATTTCCTCAATCGGAACACCGCTCGGCCAATTCCGTGAATCAACCTCGGATGTATGACGTGGGACTACTTACGTCACACGACTGTTGTTAGGAACAACGACATAAACAAAGATGGCCGCACTGTCGCACCGAGTAAATAATAAAATGAGAAGAAACAAATGTATTATCTGTCTCGTCATTAATAATTGACTATTTTGTTTTAACAACAGCAAAGCTTTAAATGGATGTCCGTGAACAGCTGAAAAAGGTCGCAGGCGTGAATTAATTATCATTCGTAGACATAGAGATCTACGGCCTCGGCGTATACTTTCGGCCGAACAACAAAATGTTGGATTTTGCTGCATATTACTCCACCTTACCTACGCCCGAGGTCTGATTCACTGAATTGGCCGAGGAGTTCCGAATGTCATTTCCTCAGTCTATCACGCCTTTTGAATTCATAACCGTTGCCGACACCGCCTGATAAACGTAATACACGACCATTTGGCTAGCCGAATGCACTCTAATCAGAAAAGCCACGTTTTACTAATTAGTGTGTATTTGGCTTTTTATACGACCATGCTATCTGAGCTTGCCATTCTTGGCTATGACAAGTCACAGTTCCTTTCCACTGATGTTCTCTTTTGCCCTCTCTGAGGACGTGTTAATCCATGGAACTTATTCAATCTACCTCGCCTTTCTTGAAAACACCTGATGAACGTCAGACATGACCATGCCATTTCAGGGTGCACGTTTTGCCAATGAGTTTCGTACTCAAAGCATACGCGAACAGCAAAGGCACAGACCGGGTGTTCTGGATAAACTCAGTCTTTGCTGGTCGCACATTACATGTATTGACCCTGATTGAACTAAGTGCTAATGCATAAAAGTTTTAAGGCATAATGATTCGGCAGGTAATCTTGAGCAAAGCAGTTGATGGTTGGTCATACTGAATTAATACTAATGATTTAGCAGCAACCACGCGGGTGATATCAAGACGAGAAATCAAACGAATACCGAAACAATAGTACAGAATATTCAATATATGTATCGGTCGAGGGTGGTCGGATCGGGTCGGGCGATGGGGCTGGGAACTTTCAGTGCCAGGACGCCCTACTAATTTGGAAAATAGTAGGGCAGGAGCCTACTGTGCTTCCATTAGGTACGGGTTGGGTTTGTATGATTTTTTTTCCTCGCGGTTGTTATCTCTTTTCTTTTTCCCTTTCTTTCGGAGACGGGCTGATCTAGACTAAAATGCTCTCTCAAAGGACCGTAAAACCCAAAACAATCAATTAATCAACGTATCAGTCTTTTCATCATAGCTGATGCTGCTGCGGATAAGCTTACAGATGGATGGAAGGCTGAAACTGAAACGGTTTCTGGTATATCAGTCAATCGATTCGAAGGTAGAATGATAATGAAGACTGTTAGCAACAAAGCCCCGTTTACAGTGTTAAGACTTCCGCCACCAGCCGGACGCTAGCACAGAAAGCCAGCACTTAACGTTCTGCGCTATAGAGGTCCCAGTTTAAAGCTCAGAATCTAAAAGCGGCTGTATGTAGTCACAGAGTGAATACATTGCAATATCGTTTATGCCTATTAGGAGAAACCTGATAAATATTAAAGCATTCCTGGGAGGCAAACTCATAAATATTCTCATTTCAATCGGCAGTAATTGCAGCCAAATATACAGGAGGATGATAATAGACCTAAAATGTCTTACTTTCTCTTAATACATCAAATTGTCTCTAAAATAGGCAACAATAACTGTATGTGAAAGAGGCGGCGGTTGTGTAGTGGATAACATGCTGGACTAGCAATCCAGGGGTCGCAAGATCGATCCCTCACTTCTTTGGTCTTTCGGATGAGACTTTAAACCGAGGTCCCGTCTCCCTAGTTGTTGGTGGGACGTTAAACCCGGGCTAACTCACTCACTCACTGTAATGTATGGTAGAGTGCCAAAGCTGTTTCAATAATTTTGTTATGGCAAATGTAGTAGGGTGGGGTATTGTGAACGGACGGACGGACACACGTCAGCTGCCTGTGATAGGAAACGGCCAGCAACCCCACTTGAACTACCAGTTTTTAACTAAGAGTTCAACTGTGATCGTATATAGCAGGTTCGTATCACTGGATGCAACCTGAAGACTTACACAAAAACAACAAATTTTATAATAAATTTTATATAGAAAAATAAACTTTCTGTACAAAAGAATTCCACGCGAGATGTGATGAATATGAAAAATGTAACAATAAATTATATTTTAAGTTGAGAAAAATTACAAGAAAACCTAGCCTTAACTTAGATTGTAAGATTAGCAGCTGGAGAAATAATGAAGTATGAAATGAAACGAAAATGGCTAATTTAGATAATTTCAGAAAAATATTTTAGAACTCTAAAGAAAAAATAAAAATTTAATAAATTTAGAAGACGGAGTTTTTACCCCGATGACATAACCAAAACTGGACGGTATATAATTCCGATCAGTATCTTCTCCGGTCGTAAAGTCCGGTGATAGAGGAGTGCGTTAGTAGTAAACGCTGAGTACTGGAAGGCAATAAGACAGTTCAGTTCAGTTCAATTCTCTTACCGACGTTACCCAAGTGGCTATAAGACAAAAAATTTCCTAAATATTTATACGAGAATGGATTTCAAGTGAATAGGGGTTTAGTAAGCTGCTAGGAGGCGCATAATTAAACAAGTGATTCTTTCATCAAAGTTTGGGACTTTCCAGCAAAAACCCTGTGAAAAAATATTAGAAAATGCATAGAATTGTAAATAAATATTATTGCACTTAATCCCTAATTTTATATATTAAATTTAATGAGCAAATACTATGAAAAGACAACAGAAACGGCAATCTATATTTAGCATTCTGAAATGAAGGGAGAGGAATAATTTATAATAGCAAGAGTTCAATTTCCTAGAATAAAAGGATTTTTCTTATTGGTCGATAAGGCTGCGAGTTAACCAATGAAAGGAGCTGTACTAGAAGCAAATAGAATCAATATGACCTTGACCTTGTACACAAGCAATGAAAAGTCAGAAGCAGAGGAAAACTTTAGATCAAAATATTAAATGAAAATAAAACAGGTATCTGGAAATAATACAGCCCTACTACACAAACATGCTCATTCTGTCTTAGGGGAATCTATTATTCTATTGCTAAATGGGTGATATTCGCCCACAAGTAAAAGCTAGTATATATATACATTGAACACTGAATTAAACTATTGGAGAAAAGTGCTTAAACAATCTTCGGCTTTGAATAAGCAACTTTCATTTTTCACCCTTGTGAACAAATTTTTTCCTTTAAGGGTAGAGCCCACTTTGGAAATGCTTCTTGTTTCATGAAATCAAACCGCTAGTAACAAAGGTAAAAATGACAGAAAAAAAATGAGATGGTGTATCCGTTCACCTTAACAAATTGTTACTTCGCCTTTTGCACTTGATGAGAACTTGCCTGTTTTTTTTTCCTGTGATTTTACACTGAAGTGAATTAATCCCAAGACGCGGGATGGATTGATAACGTGCGATTTTATTCCCTTTTTAAGAGTATTTCAGTCATATCGTAACAATGGGAGGGCGATAATGAAATGCGTTGTGCAATGGAACCCCGTTTACGGTTGAAAAGCATTCCTGGAAATTTCCGTCACTAGCGGGTCTAGAAGCCGAGACTACTAGAAGAGCAGGCCAGCGCTTAACCTACTGAGCTATCAGGGCTCATTCAAGACGAGGGATTTGTTTGGCCAAGTTTCTAGCAGTGAATGTTTTGAATTCAAGTTTGCGTTTTCCAGACGTAGTTATTATATATCATGTCATGTTGTATCATGTAAATAGCCAAAGGCAATGTATTTGCATGCCGATTTGCTAACAAAGTTATACTTATTATACTTATCAAAAAAAAATATGTCTATCAAATTTTGCAGTCTGTGTTCCAGATTAAAGGTAGTTTATAGACTGAAACCCATTTAAATGCAGGAAGTGCTTTCTGTCTGGAAAGTTTTTTTGTTTTCAGGTGTATGGGTACACTTCCATGTTTTCATGCAATTTTTACAAAAGGAGACAACTTTACTGACTTCCTGTTTGCTTTCCTGGACAGTGAAGCCCATCCAAAAACAGGATCAACTCTAAAAGGAAAGAATTTGCTCCTCTATGAGCAATTTCTTTCCTTTTAGAGTTGACCCAATTTTAGAACGGCGGCAAAAATAAAACTCAGAATTGCTCCTCCTGACCCCCTGAAAGTGTACCCATTAACCTTGATTTATACACCAGAAGTCAGTTGCAGAGTTTGAGTTCTGATAGCAAGATGTGCAGAAGATATATAAGACTTGGCGTTATGAATACAAACATTCTAAACCCTTGGACAAATTAGATGTGCGTTCAAAATAGCAACATCCCGAGATTCAATTCTCCCCTACCAAACTGTTTTTTTCCCCTGTAGTTTCTCTTCATTTCAATCCGAAGTTTGTCTTTTTTGGGCACGATATTTGACCGTTGGATGTTGAGTTGCCTGTACCTAACAGATGGCTGCTCAACATACAGGTAATGTGGCTTTTATATTATCATTACAAATATCATGTAGTGAAATTATTGCTGTTAATAGCAGGAGCAATATGAGCCGCGACGTGACAAAACCGACAAAGTAGTTGTGCGCCCAGCGCAGACTCAGATCAGCCTGGACATCCGCCCAGTCTGATCAGAGTCTTCGCTGTCCGCATAGAGGTAGATAAGACCCTTGGCTACCCTTTGAGCATTTAACAAAGAGTCTGGTCAAACTGGGCGGATGCCCAGGCTGATCTGAGTCTGCGCTGGGCGCAGAACCACATTGTTGGTTTTGTCGTGTCGCGGCTCATATGTGGATCAGGCTGAGACACACCCGTTTCAGGACTGTTTTCCTGTGCTTATGGTTCCAATATTTGGTTGGTTGGTTGTTTTGGGTTCAACGGCCCTTTGAGACAGTATTTCAGTCTATACCAGGGCGTCTCCCAGAGAGAGGGAGAAAGAAGAGAGAAGTGATAGACGAAAGAAAAATGTCCAAACAACCGCATCCGCACCTACTGCAAGCACAGTAGGCCCTTGTCCTACTACTATTGAAATGAGTAGGACGCCCCGGCACTGAAAGCTTAGCGCAGCACCATCACACCAACCCGACCACCCCTATGGTTTAAATGAGTTCAAATTAGATAGCTGTAGACACTGGTGTACTACGGACCAATTCAGGAAAAGAAATATATTTGATACACCCACTGCCTTCCTATCGTGGAGCAAAACCTGCCGCCCTCATGTTCCTGTCATTTAACCAGTATTCATGAGTGCAAAGCCCACCGTATCTGGAATTGATTTCAATATCAACTTACTAGATCCCACCCCTCTCCCCAGTACCTGATTTTTAAAAAAATATATCAGGTTTTGAGGAGAGGGACGGGGTCTGGTAAGTTGGTAGTGATGGAACATGTAAAACGTCAATGTCCTGTGGTCTAGGTGAGGAACAATACTATATAGTAAAAGCCTTAGAATTGCGACAAAAACCCTTTGGAAGCAAAATTAGACAAAAAAAAAATAAGAATTTAACCATCAAATTCCCCTTAACAATGCTGCCTCTGTCAGTAAAATAATATTCTAATGCACTTCCAAATATAACGCGACATCTGATTTGATAACGTTAAAAATTTGCGACATTATATTCTGCGATATACTGTCGCAAAACCGACGTCATTAAGCAAGGTCGCTTCTCATTGGCTGACCTTTGGTTTTTACGTTGCTGACAACGCTTGAAATTGGTGCAAACTAGTACCTTATGAAAGGTGAAGTGTGGAAAACGCATTAGAATGGGGATAACCATCTTGAAAATTATCATTTGGGGAGGTAAATCATAGGTTTAACCGATGATTTACCTCCCTACATGACAATTTTCAAGACAGTTATGATTTACCTCCCCAAATGACAAATATTCAAGACAGTTATCCCCGATGATTTACCTTCCCAAAATGACTAGTGTCAAGACGGTTATCCCCTAATTACTTTCCTCTGGAAAACGTCTTTGAGACAATAGACAATTACATAACCGTCAAAGCAGCTAACATCCCATCGAGCATTCTACAGTGCAGCAGGTGTTTTACAATTATTTTAGTCTCTTTTGATTGACCTTGTTTATCATAAATTGTCGGCTAAATAAGTATTGCAGACATTTTAAGTCATCTGCACTGCAAGACTTTTAAGATAAATCATATTGAAGGAATATCCTGTGGAGTTCAGTGTTGTGTTACTATCAATGAGACAGCGACCTTTAGTCGTATAGTGAAAAGGAGGGACCCAGTGATACATCTATAGCAGTTATTGGGTGCGACTACTGCTTTCAGATACAAATATCCGGCGATAAGGAATCTGTCCACATTTGTTTTTTATTGATTGGTTGAACGCTCAGATTTGGTCAGAAGGTCGCGGGTTCAAATTGCATTTCCGGCGAACAGCCAGCGACTGAAAACTCCATCAACTCAGCGATAAACGGGTACCATTTTCATATCGGAGAAGGACAAGGCAGCGAAGGACCTTCAGCCTCCACTGCATCTACAGCCACTAGGCCACTGGAAAAGTTTACTTTTTTACCCGCGCTGATGTGTCCGAAAACACATTTTGCAGACACTGTTCAGATTGTTCCTGAATGTATCAGAGCTCCAGATTAAGGTTGGTTTTGAGGATAATTCAGAGAGTACTTATCTTATTTCTCAATGAAATCATATGGAGTGACCCGTCATTAGAACCGTCTCGGCGAGAAAATGTTAAAGAGGCTGGACAGAGCATCCTTTTCTTACTGAAACTGTTGTTCTGTAGAATTCTCCCCTGCTGACTGTCATTTGGACTGCACTTGCAGCCGTATCAAAGAAGACCTCTATGGCACGAAATAGACTGGCATTGGTATTTTACTCCCGCACGGTAGTCCACAAGGACGCATGCCACACCCCGTCAAAGGTTCGAAAGTACTTTTCACACAGGAGCCTGAGGTTGTTGTTCAGTGGAAAAGCTTGTAATGTATTACAGTAACTAGACTGGACCCTTTGTTCCATGTCGAGTGTATATTCCCAGATCACATTATCACATTCGACGCAAGTGTGATCTATTAAATCTGGATACATCCGTGAGACGTGAAAAACAGGATCTAATCAAGTTCCTGTAATTATGATACGTTTATTATATATGTCTTTGAGTCTGATTTAATATCCATGTTTTACTTAAACTTATTTCGGACGCAAAGCAAAAGCGGGAAGATTATGTATAACATCTTTTTTGTTGACAATACTCCACGATGAATGTTAAAACCTGACGCATCTGAAGTTGGAACTCAGACATAGCCTCGTTTTAAGGGATACATGTATATTGTGATACGGATTCAAAAAACGTCACAGCAGGCACACGCCGTTGTTATCACGCCCAGACGTCGATCCGACGAAATGTCGTCGCATCGACGTCGGTCGGACGTCATTTCGAAGTGATTTGCCCACTGGGGTTATTCCGAAAATCTGCATCAGATGGCCAGAAAGAAGAACTGTTTAAACCTTTTTTCAGTGGCTTAGAGAAGAGCAAATAATTGCTGTGCTTTTAGCAGGAAGCCAATGCCAAATGTTCGAAGATACATTTGCTCCTACTTCCACTCCACATATTTGGAAAACTTAGGTGGTAACTTTAATTGTCCTATGCAGTGGACCCTCTTTACAACGGCAGCATGTGTTCCCAAATATTTATCATTAAACTGAATTTGCTGTTGTAAAGAATACACATTTTGAACAATAAGCTATTCCGTGCATATCAAAATGATGTTATTAAGAATTTTGCTATTGTAATGTGTGCCGTTGCAGAGAGAGTTGACCAAATGCTTTAAAAAATAACAAAAAGTGTACATCCTGATCATGATGCCCTTGCTGCCCCAAGATTCAAACTGGCTCCGAGGTTATAAAACTTGAGTACAGTCTCAAACTCAAAATAAAGCACACTGATTGGCTGCTTCCAAAGCTCGGAAGCAGCAATCAGTGTGCTTTATTTTGAGTTTGAGATTATTCTCTAGTTTTTAACCTCGAACCCTGATCTGGAACTGTATTAGTGCTGGCTGTTCTGTCCCAGTATTTGGGCCATTACGGTAATGAGCAGATAATGACCTATTTCAGGAATAATTTACCGTTAATATTCAGTAAATGAACAAACAGGATGTTAGATCAAACGCCATATACAAGTTTAATAATTGTTGCTTGAAATAGAGAAATATGGTCACTGTCCTTTAAGGCTAAACTATCAATTTTTATAGAATAGTCTAATGTCATGATACGACATTCATGTTTTCTAAAATGATTTTTACGGTAGAAAGGAATTCGAAATAATAGAAAACAAACGAAGAAACAGATACGTTCCGCAAGAATACCATGCTAGTTCCTTTCTGGTATCATTTTATAAGGTGATATTTAACATACAAGTAGTTATAACGAGGCTTGACGATGCAAAAATGAGAAACTGACAAAATCGCCCACTACATCCAGGCCCCGGGGTTATAAAGCTTTTTTCGTGCTCAGCTCAGCTGAGCATGAAATTTTCTCTGCTGATAAATATGAAAAATGCCCACTAATGTTGGCATTTTCATATTTATCAGCAGATAAATTTCATAAGCAGAGAAAATATCCTACTCAGCTAAACTGAGCATAAAAACAACTGTACTTATCAGTAATTTGCTGTTTATTAGCAGGTAAAATTTCATGCGCAACTCAGCTGGCATGAAAAAAGTTTTATAACCTCGGGGCCTGTTATAACTAACAAATGGGAAAGGAAAGAATAAAGACGACACACAAAGCAAAACAAGAGACCAGTTTTGTCCAAGCAGGTGGCAACAAGGCTATACAACTAATGTACAAAAGTCAAATCCAACAGAAAGCTGTCAAACAATGCCAATAATAATACATCATCACAGAAGCTGCGCCTTGAAACGTTCAGTAGTAAATTACTGGGCACCCTCTTCAAGCAGTTTGACGAGTCTGTCGAGTCTGATATATCTGATATCAGATGGTACCAACATCCATCATTTCAATTTGTTTGAAATTGTAATAAACAGAAGGTAATGTACATTTCGGTCGCAATGACATTGTGTTAATGTAATGGGTGATTCGGTGAGTTTATTCAGCCAATCGAAAGCTTAGATCGTTTTAATATGCACGTCTGGCCAAGTATAGAATACATTGCACAAGAACATTTGACTCTGAAAAATTGAAAACACACAAACGAGCAAATAGAACAATACCTTTGGAATAATAAACCAACTCAATTTTACAAAGAGGAGCTGTAACAGACGAGGCACCTTAGAACGGTCACAAAATATGTCTGGTGATATAGATGCAATCTCTGTTACGCCGCTTAGAGTGACCACAATGTTTAGTGTTCACGGGCATCATTAAGCGTTTACCGTGAATACAAAGCATCGCAACTGCAACGCTTAGTATTACCAGATTACGATAAGTGTTTGTATTGTCGATAAGTTATGCAATGCCAACGCTTAGTTTATTTTCTAAGAGTTTGATATTCATTATTCTTGACAGAAGCTCATCAAATCTCGTCATAAATCTCGTTTTAGGTGTATGGATACACCTCTGAAGGAAATCACTCGAAAAGGAGTGTTGCACTCCTTTTCGAGTGATTTCCTTTAGAGGTGTATCCATACACCTAAAAAGAGATGCCAGTATTGATACTGAAAAATTATAAGATTCTGAACATTATCATACTCCAGTGGGCCTTGGCTGAGAGAACACAGCCCTGTTTATACCAAACTGCTTTCTTGAAATATTGCGAAATAATTGGCATAACTAATCCTCAAGTCTACGTCTTCTAGAAAAAGACTACAAATCTGCATACTCAGTATTTCTCAGTAGACTCTAAGCATTTCAGTAATAATGTTTCCCGGAGTAACAATAAGTGCATTACAGTTATGAAGCTTCACCAAATCTATGATCTAAGAATGGATAAATTTCAGATACCTTATTAGTTTCCTCAGACATTATAAGAGCCACGCCTTATAAGATGGTGTTTTAGAGAAAAAAATCTGTATATTCAGCAACTCTCTCACTCTATAAGGTATTTCAATAACATTGTTTCCTTGGGTAACAATAAAGTGCAATTTAGTCATGAAGCTTCACTAAGTCTATGATTTAAGGATTGACAAACTTGAGATACTTTTATAGTTTCCTAAAATATTGTTAGATTCACGTCACAGGAAATGGTGCTTTACAGCTTATACCTGTCATGATAAGAAAGGTCCTTTTTGAGGTGTATTGGTACAGTTTTATGTTTTGCGCCATTCTATCAGTGAAACAAAATTTGAGCCGCGACTCGAGAAAACCAACATAGTGGTTGTGCGCCCAGCGCAGACTAAGATCAGCCTGGGCATCCGCCAAGGCTGATCAGCGTCTTCGCCGTCCGCATGGAGGTAGAATAGACCCTTACCTACCCTTAAAGCGCTTAGCGAAAGGTCTGATCAAACTGGGCGTATGCCTAGGCTAATCCGAGTTTGGGCTGGGCGCACAACCACTTTGTAGGTTTTCTCGTCTCGCGGCTCATTTGTGACTCACCGTTTGCTTCCCTTGACGACGTAGGTAGGCCTTAAGAGGGCGATTTTGTTTTCTTTATGAGGTACCTTCACTAGAAAAGTGGAAAAATAAAAATGGAAGGGTTTCCCCCTTCCCCATTGAAGGTGTATAAATAAATATGTAACCTTTTTATTGTTTCTTAGTTTTTGTTATCATGTTCTTCATGTGCGCCCTCCTTAACAGCGGGTCTCGCAGATAACAACCGATCAGCTTGTGCATTACTCATTTCAGAATACGCAAATCTTTTCTTTACTCACATGCTACAAGACCAATTTCTCGTGTTTTGACTAATAATAAGTTGGGCATTTTACAGCAAATCAAATGCATTTCTGACACAGGAATGACAGACAGAAGTTGCCATGCATGAACTTTGCATCATTCCAGAGAGCAGTTGAGAACAGATGAATGGATAACGCGATATTACGTCCTTTTCAGCAGAATTTCAGTCATACTGAGACGATGGGAGGGTAAAAGACTGTGTGCAATAAAATCCCGTTTACAGATGAATGGATTCCGCCACAACTGGGATCGAGCCCGGAACCGCTAGATCTGCTGGCCAGCGCTTAACCCAGTGAGCTACCGGAGCTTCAGTAGGGGAGAGAGAGCGTCTTAACTTCATAGAAAATGTCTCACTAGCCGGCGAAGTTATGCGATGCGTGTTCGTGATGTAACATTCGGATTCGTTTCTTGATGAAAGGTAATAACAATCCTTTAGGAGTGCCGATATAGGATAGGGAAATCTCACTCCAGGTGTCGGAAGCCTCGTCCCTGGTTAAAATTCCGACTCCGTGGGTGAGATTTACCTATCCTACATCGACACTCATGATTATTTTTAGCAACTTTTACACCTCAAGTCGGATAAAGCTTCCTGATAGGAAAGTTTAATCTTTTAAACTAGTGATCTGATTTTTCTAGCAGTCCAGTGTGTTTATTGGGTCTTACAGCTCGTGTAAACAGAGTTTGCACCTTGCAAATAGACGGGAAACACGATTTGTTGACTATTTTATCTTACAGTAGCCCTATTTACAGTGCTCCTGGATTCAAACATCCTCATTTTCATGTTTATTTTTGATGCTTACGTTTTTATTTATAGACTGAATCCAGAGCCTTATCGGCGCTTACAAATTATTGGAGCAATACTTATCACTAATGACAGGCCTAGTTACATAAACCATCGTGAATATCAATGTTGAATTAACAAAATTCTACCTTATTTACTGTCGATTTGTCGTATTTCTTAAGAAAACTAGTTGAAAGTGAAACTGACATTCATTCTTCCTGTCACGGTCAGCCATTATTATTTAAATTATCGGTTACATACAAAGTGCTAGAATTTTTTACGAAACAGACGAAATGTGGTATGACGACATACCGAACAATTTCAAATCGCCGAAAGGCTTTTGTCTGTACTGTAATAACCGTAAAGACTATTAATGGAGCAGCTGTAAACTTAGACAGGATTAACACCGTGATAACTTTAAATAAATCTTATCTTGACTTATCTTAATAATGTTAAGTGATATTGCTGCGAGTGTGCAGGAATATTGCACATAATATTATGTCCACCGCATTCTGAATAATTCTGTTCCCATCGGGCACACAACAATGAATCAATATTGATTCAACTTCATGACGTTGAATAAACGTTGGTTCAATGTTGATTCAACGTTGTGGACCAACAGGGTTGCCTTCTGCTTACTTGTATAAGTTTGTTGGCAACTGAATACTGTTTGCAATATGTAGTTTTCTGTAGATAAACTGGAAATTGGTACGTTAGAACAGTTTCAGTCAAATATTGTTAGATAGCACATATTGTAAATGTGATTTTGTGGTTAACAAAATAGTCAAGACCTTACTACAGTGATTATGCATATTGAACTGCGCACAGAAGATAATGATCAATATTTGCACACTTTGTTGTTGGACAACGTACGCACCAACTGCTATATATCAACTATATATCCTGCACATGTCTTGGAGTCTCACGATCGATCTAGTTCAACTAGATGCATCTTGTGGAAACCTGGGCCCCGAAGTTATAAAACTTTTTTCGTGCTCAACTCAGCTGAGCATGAAATTTTATCTGCTGATAGATATGAAAATCATTAGCTGAAAAAAATCATACTCAGCTAAACTGAGCAAGGAAACAACTGTACTTATCAGTAGTTTGCTTTTTATTAGCAGATAAAATTTTATGCTCAGCTGAGTTGAGCATGAAAAAAGTTATAACCTCGGGGCCTGGTTTACAAAAAGATCTATGCTGCTATGTATTTCATAATGCTATGTATCACTAAAAAGTACCTAAAATGTTAGATAATGGTAAGCGAGGCTATCCTCATTCACCATCTATATGCAGTCTGTATAAAATGTGTAAACTGCACTAATGTCGATACTCCGATTACGAATAAATTTAAGTATGCTCGTTGAGGTAATGTTATTTCTTCCGTGTTTGACAACCTGAGAACCCTCTCAATAATCTATTTACACTGTAAAAATTTGTTGTAGTCAAACCTCACTCTTTCGGAGCATAGGCATTTTCTTGAACATGCGGAACAACATTTGCAAGCGCCACACAAGCAAATGCTTAAATTGCAGCCATTGCACTGATCCGCTTGCAAAACAATTCTCTCACCTACAGTTAAGAAATCAACAATTTGCTGCCTGATACATTTCTGATCATCATTCTTAATAATGTCAGAAATTCCTTTGCCGGTAGATTTCATTGAGAGCGTGAAATTGTCATATATTATTAGCGCATAACCCTGACGTCCGTCTCTTGCACACCTACCAGCTTCCTGCCAATATGAGATGACTGACTTAGGACAGCCTATATGGACAACCATATCAATGTCTCGTACGTCTACTCCCATTCCTAAAGCAACAGTAGCAATTAGACACCTTATCTGACTATTCCGTTTCTTAAACTCTGATAGAATTCTGGCTTTAGATTCAGAATGAGTACTTTTATGATACATTTCTACCAGTAAATGTGCTACTTCCTGTATCTTATTTGCATAAGCATCGAGGCCTAGCGCTAATTTTATTGTTAGAAATATTTCAGAAACTGTGTCTATGCTTCGGCAATACACTACGATTTTCTTTGAGTGTTCACCTTCACATCGGATATGGTCTATAAGCCATTTGAGACTGACTTCATAATCTGGACTTTCTCTTTTAAGAACTTCTAGAAAAATATTTGGTCTATTTGGGGATTTGAAAACAACGTCCGTTTTATCTTCTGTCAGATTTAGATGTTGTAGTATCTCATCTTTCACTTGACGCGTTGTAGTTGCCGTTAAGGCTAAGACCGGTGCTCGAAAAAAACTTCTGAGTTCAACGAGCTGCCGAAACTCTGTTCTGAAATCCTCTCCCCATTCAGTAATGCAGTGGGCTTCGTCTATAGCAATTAGAGACAACCTAGCTTGCCACACAGAGGATGAATAAACATTCTTCCAGTAAAGCTTTAGGGCAGATTCTGGAGATGAAAAAACAAACTGGAAGTTTCCATTCTTTATACCTGCAAAAAGGTAAAAAAAAGAACTCCTTTTGAGATTTGAAAATGGAGTCTATTCTGAGAAGATTGAAAATGGAGTTTCGTTCTTACTGGGATGTCAGTTACAACTTTAATGCGCAAACAAATTCAGACGTAAAAGTTATCGAAAACTATATTATACTAGCAAATCTACATTAGCATATACCAATATTTTTGTTGACTATCTTTATCTTTAAAAAACATGAGTTATCCCTGTAATGAAATGCTTTGCTTCGCCGTGGTAACACTGTCGTGCTGAGCGTAGTATTATGGATTGACATTGGTTTCATAGGAGTGTAAATTGAAATTCTTTTCCAGATTGTCTGTTCTTTACACTTTTCATATATTCTCACATATGATTATTAATATTAAGTCAGAATTGATGGATGATACGTAATAACCAATGGCGTAAGGAATCTGAATCTCCTATTTTTACTCGTGTGTTTCTAAACTTCTCCCAAGGTCAATATGTTCAGTAGCTAATACTTTTACCAGACTATAAGCTATTATCAAAGACGAATTAGTGGCATAAAACTCACATTTTGACACTCATGCACACTTTTGCACGTCCGCAGAGAATATTCATGCAGAAACAATCTTTCAGTGGCCTGGCATTCATAACAGGCAACGAAAGCAACGCACATGCCAACGAAAATTTCTGACAATAAAACTCGATCTTTTCTTCGTATTAACACAATTTAATTTTTTTATTCTTACGAATCCGCCAACTTGTTTGATATATAAGCCAGACTAGTTATTTCGAATGAATTCCATCATTTCTTCAACAATTCGTTGCCATTTTCGTTGTATCCCGAAAATTGTTCTAAGCATTTCATGAATATGCATATCATTTCCGCAAAAACGGATTCAGTGTCGGATAGTTTGTGAGACCATACTCCTGAAACAAGCTCACCTGATGAAAGAAAAGGGCAATTTTCAAGCTGTATTCGTTGCCTGTTGTGAATGCCATACCAGTGTGATATCTGCATTTCAATAAACTAAAACAGGCTTTATTAATATAGCTGCTAGATACAGGCCATTGTTTTAGAAGGACGAACAGCTGAGAAATATAGGTTAATATGGTACCTGATATTACGGAGCTATCCATTTCTGAAAGCGGCCCAATCTTAGCACAAGTGAACGTCCAAGCTTCCAAAGCACCAATCTGGTCATCCATTAAAGATGTCAGTGGAGATATTACTAGGGTGATCGGGTTTTTGTCAACCATCATCATTGTGGGAATGGCAATACAAAGAGTTTTCCCGAAACCTGTTGGAAGCAGGCCCAAGGCGTTTCGGCCATTTATAAGGGAACATGCTATATTGATCTGCTCCTCCTTTAGGTCGAAGTCGATGTTGTACTTTCCTCTGATTTCGGAAAATTTTTCTTTAATTGTTTCACAATCGATTGTTTTTGTCGCCATTGTTGCTTTTGTCACATGATGGAACACGACGGCATACTCTATGAAGCCGAACCGAACCACCGCTCAGGCGCACTACGCAAACATACAAACACGGTAAATAAACTAGTTTTTACCAAATCTAACAAGAAACGGTTAAAGTCTGAATTATTCAATAGCATCATCTGTTGTTAAGCATAGGTAAAAAAAAATAAGTTCGTCAGTTCTGCTGAGTTCGTTAGATAAACTACACCAGGTCCCGTCGCATGTCACGTGAATCTAAAACACGTGCAAAATCAGACGCTCTGAGACTTTCAAGATGACGTCTTGCGCAAACTGCGACAACTCATTTGAGAAAAAGCCAGGTAACCGGGGTTACTACAGATATTCCCTCGAGAATGCATTGCCACATTCGGGAGAAGTAGCTAGGGAAGCTCTATCAAGCATAAGTGGAGCCTGGCTAACCCCAGTTGCAAAGAAACGACGAGGTCAATATCTCTGTCCTGCATGCTGGTCACATCTGGATGACACGGTTCGGTATCAAGATGCAGTGAAAGAGTTCTGGAGTCGTACCGAGGATAAAACGTATATTGGCTTTAAAAGAAAGCCAGAAGATGGACAGGACACAGTGCCAAAGAAACCACGATATACCAGCACTCCGTTAAAGGTAGGTTCAGTATGAACAAAACAAACATCCATGATAATTGTAATTCACGGTATGTAGGCAAATTTACGTACACGAAAGTATTATTTACGAGTGTATCTTCAGCGTCTAAACGTTACTAGATAGAAGGAAATACGCCCAGCATCATTGTAAAAACAGATCTGTAAAATATTTAGTCAGTGAAGATATATTCAAGAAAAACTGTCAGAATAAAAAAGTGTTTACTTGTCACGCGCAGTTTCCCGCAGTGTCTCGTAAGTAATACTTTCGTGTACGTAAATTTGCCTACATACCGTGTAATTGGGTGTTTTGCCATTTCCTGGACATCTCAAATTCCTGCAGTGATTTCACCGATCAGTCTGATCACCCTAAAATAGAACCGAGTGCCAAAAATCTCTCTCCCCCCCCCCCCCCCCCCCCCCCCAAGAAAAAACAAACAAACATTTCCATAGACTTGAATGCATTTTCGAGTGTGCGAGGAATTTGCAGTAGTATTCCTGCTTATCGTACAATATTAAACTTTATATGAGTAGAAAGGGCAATAATTTAGGCAACATCCAATAATTTTGATTTGAACTCGAAATGTTCTTAAAGAGATATATGCTCATAAAGACCACACCTGTACTTTTTCAGCAAATTATGGACAACGTCACCATTGACGACAGCAGAAAACTGCATTTCTTAAATTTTTGTTGAAGATCAAACGCTTGTAGTTTAATTGTGAGTAGGCTTAGGGCAAGCTAGATATTATTTTATATTGCGGAAATCTTATATGCTTTTAGATATGCAAAAACTATATGAGCCGCGACACGAGAAAACCAACAATGTGGTTGTGCGCCCTGCGCAGACTCAGATCAGCCTGGGCATCCACCCATTCTGATCAGATTCTAAAGGGTAGCTAAGGGACTAAGCTACCTCTATGCGTAGAGCGAAGACTCTGATCAGACTGGGCGGATGCCCAGGCTGATCTGAGTCTGCGCTGGGCGCACAGCCACTTTGTTGGTTTTCTCGTGTCGCGGCTCATATGAACATTTGAACACACTGACTGAAGTCTCACAGTAAACTTGCCAATGCACTAAAGTCAGTGGCAAAATATTTTGGGGAAAGATTTTTGACACTTGGCTGTGTAAATGAAGATACCCATGAAAGGCCACAGCCACAGAGCACACCACCCAAAACACTGGAAGAACACTCGAAGAAGAAGAACAAGGAGAAAACGGTAGAAACGCAGACCTCAATACGAACAGTACATCTTTGATAAGCACAGAGGAACTAGAGTAATGTCGGGCATTGTCGACCCAGGGCAATTATCGACCTCTTATTTACTTTAATTGATGTAATCTTAACTCTAATTAATTCAGAGAACTGACAGCAGTTGTAACGTAAACTACGTCATATGATTGTCATACTTTTGTACCGTCAAATTGTAATTCTCACTCACAGGACATTTTTGGGTAAAGAAAAGTTTGATGGTCCAGTCACCTCTTCCTCGGTTTTTAGCTGTTACGAACTATGTTAATGATAGATATACCACTTATACCACGACCATTCAATGTATACCAACATTCATACCAAAATATCATTTTAAACTTTGATCCAGTAAGGCCGTGATTTGTTTCAGCGGGAATCTGCTAGTCTCCGAGCAATGATGATGACATCACGTGAGGGGTCGATAATAACAGAATGAAATATAGAATTCTGCAATTATCGACACTATTCCACCACACTCCCCAATTATGTTTTACTTAATAAATGAGTCCATGAGGTTACTATGCACCATAAATAAAGTGATTCTGGATATATGTGCCTCATAGTTTTCATGTTGATAACTTTCTGTACTAATTGCAGAGTTCACAACCGTCCTTCCAGAATTGATAAATCTGATAACCATTATGTTAGACTGCAATTGATTGGTTGAAAATAACCACTGAAAATTGTTATAGGTAGCGTTACATTGTTGTTGGGACTTATAATGTTTGTGATTGGTGTAACTTAATTTTAACCTTAAAAGGTCGATAATACCCGACTTCACTCTATATATCAATGCAAGAAAATCCAAAATCTATAAAAATACGTAAAACATAAAATTCATCAGGTGTAGAAAAATTGTTTATTTAAAGATACCCAAATACTTCAAATTTTAACGTAACGATAAAACTATGAAAAGAAAATTACAAGGGACGAGTCATTTATTATCCGGGCCGGGTACATTTCCATTTGATTCTAAAATATACATTTTTTGTTTTGCTTTTGCAAATGTTTTGAAGACAAGTTTGAAAGAACAGAACTAATCTGAAAATGTAGGTTTAATATGTGTGTGTGTTGGGGGTGGGGGGGCGGTTCTTAAATGAAGAATTCTGACACCCCAATACTTCCTAACAAAATTTATGACCCCTTTCCCCACTCCGCCCCATGACTAAATGATTCCCCCCCCGCCCCAGGTAGATCACCAAAAATACCCCCACCCCCAATGCTAAATGTATCCCCGCTCTCCAGCCTGGTAATAAATGACTTATCCCTAAAATGTTCTGTTTTGTTCTCTTTTACTGTTTGGTTTTCTTATGTGTAGCCGAATTAAATTCATAGTTCAAAACGGATTTAGGGTGAATATCGGAAGTCCGGACATAATTTTATACTGTTTCCAGCTCTTTGGGCTGACATCAAGAATGAACGGATGAATTACGATTTTACGAACTTTTCAACAATATTTCAGTAATATCAGGAATATTAGTGGGTGATAATGAAAGGCTGTGTGCACCGGAGCCCCATTTACGATCGGAGAGGCCCCCATCCCTAGCGTGTCTTCAACCCGGGACCTTTATGATTGATATGAGAATCATAGAAAGATATTGCAGTGTACTAGTGCGTAGCAGTATATCACTGATATTAGTACGGCTTTGCTGTGCTTCTTTGTTTAGATTAAAACTGCAAACTGTTGGTCACTGACTGTAAATATGTACACCTAGGACAGTCCAGTCAGTACCTTTTCAAATCGGAGGACTAATATAGCTTAGAAATGGCTACATATATTTTAATATATATACACCGGCCTTTTCATAAGGCACTGTTTCTGTATTCTTACAGACCAAAGGTCAGACAAGAAAATCATTGTTTCTTAGGAGAAAAGCAGAGCTGCCTTCAAAATGGGACACCATTGTTACAGCTGTGCGAGCTAGACATTATGGACGAGCTGTGCGAGGTCTCTTTGAAGCTACTCCAGGCTCCAAAAGGCAATTTTTGAACTTTTTGTCAAGGCAAATCCGTAAGGAAGTTTTGAATGTTCTGTCAAGCAATGATTTTCCGCTTGCGAAGGAGGTCAACATACCTAATATTGAAAAATTTTCATGGGACACAGTTTTATCACAGCTAGAACAGCTAGCCCCGCTTCTGTCAACTGTTCTAAAAAGTACAGTTACCAGGAAAGCAAATCAGGAAACCCTTATAAGGGGTAAACAGGTTAATCTTAAGCCACAGCTTGGGACAGCTATTGCATATTCGCTACATGCTAAGGCTCCAAGAAGAGCAAGTTTTATACCAACTCTTTTTTCAATTCAGTTCTGGAGGGGTGGGCTTAAAAGAGAGACCATCAAACAGTTCTCACACACTGGTATTTGCGTTGGGTATGATAAAACCTTAAATTGTGTTGACAAAATAAGTAAGGATTTTGACGAAGCGGCAAAAACATGCAAACATTTGATCGAAGAGCAAATGAATGACGTACAGGGGACTGAAGTACAAAATAACGAAAATTTAGAGCTTTCAGTTGCAATGGCAGCAACAGTGCCAAATATAGAGGATGAGGAAACAATTTTGTTTTCTGACGACGATGACGAAAGTAATGCTTTACGCTATAGTCAGCAGACAGACATTCTTGACACAGATGATGACGAATGTGACGATAATATTGACATCAGTAAAGACGACTCCGACAGTGACGACAATAACAAGGACGATGACGACGATGACGATGAAAATTATCCTGATCAAGGCGATAATTCAGGGCCAGAAGCTGCTAGCATAAGTGCTGTTATAGAAGCAAGTACTTCAGTTGTTTCTGAAGAAGAAACAGTACTATATTCGAATGATAATGCTGAAGTCACTATAGAAGAAGCTTCAGCAAGTGTGCCAGGAATCGAAAACGTTGGCCACGAGCTACAAACCTCGGTAATAGAAAAGTTTCACCCTGGTTTCACACTTTGCTGGGATAATGTCGGGAAAAAGGTAACAACCCGGCATCCGAGCCCAACAACCACTAATGAATACATTAATATGGCTCTGAGTTACATGGCTGTAAACAGGGTTTTTTCATGTCATTTACCAAACACTGATGTCATGGACTTTCGAAAAGCAATTGATATACAGGTCGAAACTTTTGTCCCAAATGACAGGGATTTTTCTGGTATCAGAAATAGGATGGAAGTAATTGTTGGTCGTATTATTACACGACACTTGAAATGGTTCACTGATAACTTTCAGGACTGCTCAACGCCTCATATCTTGCATGATCATTCAATGGAGGCTAGTCAAAAAAGTGTAATCATAAACCTTGGGGTTACAGATGAAAATCCTTCAACTACGAAGGGTGCTATTGGGATTTATGAGCAGTTGCAAAAGTATGTGCCATCAGTCTCATCTAATCCTTTCACAACTATCGTTTATGGTGATGGATTAAGTTGTGAAAGGGGCAACGATGCTCGGAGAGCACGTAGTAATGGCATAAACCCGTGGGAGCGGCTTGAGGGTGTCGAACCATCCGCTCAAGAATTTCATTAGGAAATGCTGCTCCTGCAGGACTACTATTATGAGTTCTTTAAGGGCTCCAGCGCAAGTGACAGAGGAACACTTTGCCAACTGAAAAATGTTTTTAATTTTCGAAAAGTAAAATCAGACATTTCGGATAACTTTAATTATGCCTGGGAATTGATGTGCCTTATTACTGAGGGTTTTGTCTGCATGCTAACCATGTTCTTGTTTAATATGGAAACAGCTGAAAGTCCACCAGCAGACAACCAGGGTATTACGCCAACATCAACATTAGATGACCGAACACAGTACTTTGAGTCAGTCTGTGCTTCAGTTGTCAGGAAAGTGTGGCACGAAATGGATACCTTGTCTTTAAAAACGGATGCAGACAGTAGCACTCCACTTTATTGTTGTGGAGAAGAAAAGGACGATGGCTTGATCGAATGTGACGAGCGAGCAAATTGTCCAAATGGCGAGGTATTTCATTTCTCGTGCGTGGGCATTGATGCCGAAAAGCTTCCTGACAATTGGTATTGTAGCGAAGAATGCAAAAACAGGGGGTCATTTTATTCGTATTGTCACTGCCACGAAGACCTCGGCCTTGACGAACCAATGATTGGGTGTCAAGCAGGGAAAAATGCATAGGTTCAGAATGGTACCACATGAAATGTGTCGGTATCACTGTGGATGCTCTACCAAGTGGCGAGTGGTACTGCCAGAGTGCTTGTATGAAGATTTCTTCCGTAAAAGGAAAAGCAAAACGGCCAGATCCTCCAAATGCCTGTGATTATACCTATAATTATAGTAGGGCTTTAACATGGGTAGGTCTCAATCTTCTTTGTCGAAGAGATGCTGTAAGGGAAGCTGATGGCACTGCTATAATCAGTCACTGGAAATATGACCTAGTTCATTTTTTTGCAAGAAAGCATCCAAAATATTTAATTCTGGCACACCGTCTGCTGACTGCTGTAAATGGGTGGCTTCCTGAACGACTCCAGCATGACCTCATTTGGAATCGAACAGTTAACTATGGGGGTGGCACTGGGAGAAATTTACCGATGGATCTTATGAATGAGATCCTTAATCGGCTGTTTAAGGATTTACTTGGGGCTTCCAAAGGGCGGTATACTGAAACTACCATTAAGAGGTGTAGTCATATTGTTGGTCCACTTGGGGAATCATTAGATGTCGTGTTTGACTCTAATGTTGTTGAAAATGCTTTATACCGGCACCGAAGACGCTCTCACGATCGCGATAAAAATGTTCAATATTTAATACAATACCTTAAAGACGAGGAATTATTTAATATCAAATTAGGCCGTTATCACAGAGCATTTCCTGAGTTCAATCATTCTGAAACTCCTAAAAATCCTGGAAAATTTCCAGCTAAAGTCAAACAGTTGTCCAAAAAGTTGGACAAAAGAAGACAAGCAGTTCTTAATGAGTAAACATTCTGTACAAGGACCATGCAACCAATTAGCAGGTTCGCAGAAAGATCCAAGCAGCCATTATTAAATACTAGGAACTCCTGATCCTGGTCAAGAAACGGAAACTAAGGTGGTTTTGCCATGTCTCAAGGTCTTCTGGTTTGGCAAATACGATTCTACAGGGCATAGTGAAAGGAAAAAGAAGGGTAGACAGCCGAAGAGGTGGGAAGGCAATATTAAAGAGTGGACAGGAATGGACTTTGCCAGCTCAGTTAGGTCAGCTGAAACAGGACAAGGTGGAAAGGGGTCGTTTCAAAGTCATCTGTGGTGCCCAGCCCAAACGACCTTGTAAGGTCATGGGAGTAAAATAGACGATAAAAGTGAATTTCGTTGAAAACAACAAGGGAAGCTGTCTCAGATTACAACTCAAAATGACAACTCCAAATCGGAGGTTCTGTCAAGGATTGCATAGGCCACTGCAGCTCTAACAAGGCTGAAACAATTACAGAAATAACAATATATTTTTTAGATCAAATGAGCTGTCATACCCATTTTTCTGTTTTGCCTGTTCACGTGGTCTTTAATTGCATATACAGGAATGGCCTTTGGTAAGCGCCCCTGTTTTCAAATAACTAAAAATAAATGATTCATTCCAAAGGATCAGAAAATGTAATCTACACCATATTGTTGAACGGGGGAGACGTTTCACGGCCAACACACGGCACACCTCAAGCTGCAGCGAAAACAAATATGTTTATATCCAGTAGTTTCTCGCATAGGCATAATCATAGCTTCTGATAAAATCTTTATATGGCCCCGAGCGCTTAAATGCTACAGTGAATGTAGTACCATGATGACCTTGTGCTATCATACGAATGTACGTAATGCAATCATATAATTTGGATTTCGCTTTGATTTTTGAAAACAACATTCATTTCAAAACAGTGGCATTTCATCGACCTTGCCTTACCTTTGTAGAGGTCCACTACCTTTGTTGGTTCATGTTCCGTATCGTTTCCCAAGGCGAATATTTTCCGCACTCACAACCCTTCGGCATTTCATCCTACCACTTAATAGGTTGACATCCGGTATTTTTTTTTGGGGCGGTAAAAATCTCTATATGTCATTCTCGACCGTGTTTACATTCAGTCTTTAAGTTTTGTAGTTTTGTAGTTCTCAGGAAGATGAGTTTGGGAAATGTTAACCGGCAGATAGAGAGATTAGAGGATGAGATTACGGTGCGCGGCGAACAGATTCGAAAGGCATTCTTACTTAGCGACAGCAAAGGCCGATATCTTGAAAGACAGGGGGGTCTAAATTTATTGCAATATATTTATAGACCCGGTGCTAAAACAGTAAATGTATCACTGATTCGTCAGTTACTTGATTCTGTACATCGGTTCAATCTCCTTTAGTTTTTGTGTGGCTAGGGACATGTGATTTCACCAGTCTTCAAAGACCAAGTAAATTTATATCTCTTTCCGAAACTACTGTTGAGTCTATTGTCAACAACTTAAACAAAATTAAGTCAGACATTCGTAGCATAAATTCTAATGCCGAAATTATTTTTCTTGAATGCCCTGTCTATTCTATGTTTGAATGGAACTCATCACGTGGGCATCCCCACCCTGAACCATTCAAAGATCTTGATAAGATATTGGAAGAAAGAATAAAACTCCTAAATGAAAATATCAGACAACTTAATGATTATGCAGTGCCTCAGTTCTCCCTTGACCTACTGAAAAATACCAAGAACAAAAAGAGACATTCCCGATATTTTAATAATTTTCGAGCATTACATCATCCTTGTGACTCTTTGGCTCGCTTATGGCTCATGAAAATAGAAAAAATAATATCTGAAAAGTGCTTCTGAGTTTTTGCCGTGTTCGACGGGTGAATGAGGATTGCAACGCTTACCCTGACATAAAATTAACATTTGTTGTTTCTGGCCTAATCTCTTTTTACATTAACGATATTGACTCAGAATTAAAACTTTTTGCTGAAGACTGTGTTTGCTATCGTGAAATCAGAGATAATAAAGACACCGTGAAACTTCAGGAGGATATAGATCGTTTAGGGTGTTAGGCAAGGAGATTGGCATTCCAACCAGTCACATGCAATATAATGCAGATTACAAGGAAACGGATTAAGAAGGTCAATGCTTCCTATACCTTGGAGGAACGGTCCTCGATAACGTAGAGAATATCAAGTACCTTGGCATAACCCTTACCAACGATTTGAAACTGAACACACATGTCAGCAATATTTGCTCTTGGCTTCCACAGACGTAACTTGGCAGCATGTCTACAGGACGTTAAGGAGCCAGGATACTAGGGAGTATGGTAGTTCAGGTCGGGATGCCTAAAGTATACTTCATCGAGATGAACTTATCAACATGAATGTGCAGAAAAGGGCTACTAGATTTGTAACTGGAAATTACACCTATGAAACTGGGAGTATGACTGGCATTCAGGAGAAACTAAGTGGGAATCTGTGAAAAAGAGAAGGAAGATAGTACACTCCTAATAGTTAATTACACCTATGAAACTGGGTGTATGACTATCATTTTGGAGAAACTGAAGTGGGAATCTCTGAAAAACAGGAGGAGGATAGTAGACTCATATAAAGTTTACAAAGATCTGAAGGGTGCAGCCAGTATACCCACAAACGACTTTTTCCTCCAAGCAAGCGTACCAGGAAGCATCATTCCCTAGCATACTAAACCCCATTGGTTAGGGCTGACATTTCCAAGTGCTATTAGAGGTCGGACCCCCCTGGCAGATCCCCTTATTTCTGCTGCTGAGTGTACAGATGATTCAGTTACTAAATTTTCTTCTCTCGTAAGGGCTCTTCTCTCGTACGGGCTATGAACTAGATTCTCTGATCACTGGCCCCGATGAATTATTGTCTATGGACGTATCACAAGTTAACAATTCTGATAATGAATGTGATATATCACGCAATATTATTTAAAACAGTATTAAAGTTATGGAGCGTACATTGAACTCCAAAGAGCGAACATGAAATTCTGTACTTTGAAATATCATTTATACTTAACTATGAAGATGGAGAGATGACTTGTGATTTTACGTTCTTTTAAACAGTGTTTCAGTTACAACAGGAAAATAACAGTGTGGTCATGAATGGCTGTGTTTAATGGTTCTCTGTTTACGGTTGAAGAGATTACCGCCTCCAACGGGAATCGAACCTGGGACCGCTACCTCAGCAGGCTAGCGCTGGGAATCGAACCTGGGACCGCTACCTCAGCAGGCTAGCGCTTATAAACAACTAAATACCACGGAAGTATTCTAACTTGCATTTAGGTTGAGCAGACCTGAAATAGGCGGACAAGTATATGTTTATTGATGTTTACAGACGGACGGACGGACGCAAGGCCTATCTGTAAGCTTGACTACAAGGCACCGAACAGGGTGAATGAGGATGCCTCGCTTACCCATAATAGCACTGCCCAGAGTCAGGCTTCCTACAGTGTGATTTTTTTCTACTAAATGTAGCTCACCTGAGCACAAAGTGTTGATTTTTGTCATTTTTGTAAAATTTTGTTTTTATTATTTTTTTTTTAATTTATTTTTTACGTGTGCTTCAGTCTCTGTATGTCGTTCATCCGTCGTCCACCACTTGCTTTCAACGATGACCTGGGGTGGTGTTTATAAAAGCACTTAAGTACCATTCCGGCTAAGAATCAGGCAGGTGGTGGCATATCGAGGTCTTCAGATTTTGACCAAAACTTGTGTATAAGTCCATTGGGTGACCAAACCTGCACATGCCAAATCTTAGGTCAGTCAGTCAACGGTTGCTATGGAAACCAGGGGATAATTGTTTTCCTTAGCAACAAGCACATGATGCTTGAACATTTATATAAAATACAACATTTTTGGCAGGCTAAAACTTACACAAAGCAAAATTAGCCCTTCTAGTAATGTGTTCACTAACACAGTTCACATTATTGGTATCGAACTCTGCTTGAAGGTTTCTGAAATAAACATCAACATGTGTGCTATTTGGGGTCAAAGGTCACCTGGGTCATCGTTTTAACAGAATTTGTGAAAATAGTCAAAGTTGACTGAAATCCAACCCAAATATTTTCTATAGTATAAAAAATCAAAAGATGCCAGCATTCAATGATTAAAGCACAGCTATGGGGCTTTTAAAATCTGTAATAAAATTACTGTATAAATTTCTCCTGTTACGACCTGGCAGTGGTAACAAAAAAGATGGAAGTAAACCAGCAACAAGCCTGTTTTTAAACTTAACAAAATTTATTTACTTGTACATCAAAATAAAACAGTCATTAATTAATCAAGAGAATATGTAATTAACGATACCTTATTTTAGTCTGAATGTCCCTCAGAATTTAAAACACAAGTCCTTTAATAATTTCTGATCCCAGAAGATAAAGTATGTATGAGCACATGAATATTTCCAACTCCAATATATTTAAATTCCAGTATACTTATTTTACTATAGACTGGTGAAAGTTTTCATACAAAGATGATCTAAATGAAAATCTGTCCTCTTTATATAATATCTAGGAACATTCCGGAACTAACCAAAAATAGATCTTACCAAAAAGTACTCAATTCTGACATAATTTCATACCAGAAGATTCTTAATGTTTACAACAGAAAGGTCTAATATTTTCTTAGTACTAAAAATAGTTATTCCAGAATGTTCTAAAGTACAATGTAAACAACTTGTTTATTTCAAACCTAGTAAACATCTAAAAACTGCAAAATCATGGTAAAAGAAAATATTTACACCAACTTAAACACCATATTCATAACACTTCCCCTCTTCAAGGAAAAGAAAGTTTTATGAAATAAAGCTTTCTTTTGCCATATGACCAATTATGAAACAAAATTAAGTTTAATGCATATACACTGTATATATATCAGTACTAATCCAGACATCATGTAGTAATAGCCAAATTTAGGCTCTTGAAAGTGCATCCGGGATAATATTATCTTTTCCTCTGATATGTCTGATGTCAAGATTGTACTCCTGCAACATGAGACTCCACCTGAGTAACCGCTGATTTTTGTTCTTCATTTTATGAATGAAGGTCAGTGGATTGTGATCACTAAAGACAACAATCGGTGTGGCTGAAGAAGATAAGTACACTTCAAATTGCTGAAGAGCAAGAATGAGAGATAAACACTCTTTTTCAATAGTAGAGTAATTTCTCTGATGTTTGTTGAACTTCTTAGAAAAGTAACAAACAGGGTGATCCACACCATCATTATCTTCTTGAATCAAAACACTGCCTGCACCAGCGTCACTAGCATCTACCGCCATTTTAAATGCTTTGTTGAAGTCTGGTGCTAAGAGAACTGGAGCACTCTTAAGTATGGCCTTAAGCTTATCAAAGGACTTTTGACAGTCTTCATTCCAAATATATTTCTTTCCTTTACCTAGCAAATTTGTCAAGGGTTCTGCAATTACAGAGAAGTTATTACAGAACTTCCTATAATATCCTGCCATACCAAGAAAGCGCATCAGTTGTCTCTTGCATGTAGGTACAGGAAAAACCGAGATAGCCTCCACTTTAGCTTCTACAGGTTTTACCTGACCTTGACCCACAACATGTCCTAGAAATGTCAAATTTGCGTGACAGAATTCACTTTTTGCTAAATTGATTGTCAATTTTGCATCACTAAGTCTTTGAAAGAATTCTCTGATAGTCTGTAGATGTAGTATCCATTCATCGTTGAAGATGATTGCATCGTCGATGTATGCTTTACAACCACCCAGATCAGATGTCAAGCTATTTATAAGTCTCTGAAACGTTGCTGGAGAGTTTTTCATACCAAATGGCATAACCTTATACTGATAGAGTCCATCTGGTGTAACAAATGCCGAAATCTCCTTAGCTCTGTCTGTCAAAGGAATTTGCCAAAATCCTTTCAGAAGATCAAATTTAGTAACATATTTGGCTTGTCCAATTTGATCAATACAGTCATCAATACGTGGGATTGGAAATGTATCCGTTTTAGTCACAGAATTAACTTTTCGATAGTCTGTACACATGCGAAAAGTTCCATCAGGTTTTGGCACCAGAATACAAGGAGAACTCCAGTCACTTTGACTTGGTTCTATAAAATCATTTTCCAGCAAATATTTAATTTCTTCCCTGAGATACTGTTGCTTCACAGGGTTCATTCGATAAGGATGTTGCTTCACAGGCTTTGCGCCATCAATGTCAACATCATGAAAGATTCTGTCAGTCCTGGTTGGAATGTCCGGAAATAAGTGCTCATATTCAAGAATTAACTGTTTCAGTTCAAGTCTCTTGACTGGATCCAGGTGTGACAGTTTCTGGTCGAGATCCTTTAAGATGTCAGAATTCTGGAGTTTTGATGATGAGGGATCAGATTTTATAAAGTTCATATCCTCAGAGTCCATTTCAGATTGCTCTTGAGGGACAGAATTTACTACGCTTATTGGTGAAACAACTGAATTATCCCTATCAATGTACCTTTTCAACATATTAATATGACATAACTGTTTTTCCTTGCGCCTCCCAGGTGTGTTGATAATATAATTTACATCACTGAGCTTTTTGTCAACAGTGTAAGGGCCGTAATATCTGGCCTGCAAAGGTCTGCCAGGAATTGGCAAAAGAGCAAGTACCTTCTCTCCAGGTTTAAAATTTCTTTCCCTGGCATTTTCATCGTAATGAAATTTCATTTTGTTTTGAGCTGATTTGAGATTGGACCGAGCAGCTTCACAGGCTTTTGACAATCTATTATTGAAGTCAGAAACATACTGAAGCAAATTCAAAGAACTGTTATCATCAGAAAGAAATTTCTCTTTCAAAAGTTTCAGTGGTTCACGAACTGTGTGACCAAATACAAGCTCAAATGGACTGAAACCAAGAGATTCTTGTACAGATTCCCTAACAGCAAATAACAGCAAATGAATGCCTTCATCCCAATCCTTTTCAGTGTCAAAGCAGTAAGATCTGATCATGTTTTTCAGTGTTTGATGAAATCGTTCTAAGGCACCTTGACTTTCAGGATGATATGCTGATGACCGATATTGCTTAATACCTAATTCATGCATCACTTGCTGAAATATTCCTGACATAAAATTAGATCCTTGATCTGACTGGACAGATTTAGGGAGACCTACAAATGTGAAGAACTTCACAAGAGCCTTAACTATGGTCTTTGTCTTAATATTCCTAAGTGGAATTGCTTCTGGGAAACGTGTGGAAGCACACATTATGGTTAAAAGATATTCACAACCTGACTTTGTTCTGGGTAAAGGACCTACACAATCAATAATTATTCTGCTAAAAGGTTCCTAAAATGCAGGAATTGGCTGCAAATGGGCTTTAGGGATAGTTTGATTAGGTTTTCCTACCATTTGACATGTATGGCAAGATTTGCAATGTTTACAAACATCCGATTTTAACCCTGGCCAGTAGAAATGATTAAGAATCTTGTGATAGGTCTTGTTTACACCTAAATGACCTGACAAGGGAGTTTCGTGAGCTAAGTTTACAATTTCAGGGCGATAAACCCTTGGAACCACAATTTGGTGGTTAACAGTCCACTCATCTTCTGCTGAGACATCAGGAGGACGCCATTTTCTCATCAAAATGTCATTTTTGACATAATAGCAAACAGGAACCTGGGACATGTCATTCTCATCTAAAACCCTTTCAAATAAAGGTGAGATCTCAGGATCACTGTGTTGTTCTTTGCAAAGCTGTGACCTTGACAGCAGGTCATTACCTTGGTCATTTGAAAATGAAGGAGAGTGATCTGGGTTGGACACAGATGAGGTGTGAGTAAAGTCTGTCTGCATGTCAGACAGGCTGGGTGAAAGAGATTTTGAAATCTCATCATTAAAAGACTAACCTATAAAAGTATCAGCTAAATCAATGTCCTGATTCCCATCATTCAATATGGCTTTCTTTGCCATAGCCCTAGTGACAGCACACGAGGGGTAAAGGTCAGGAATTTCCTGCTCAATGGGGTCAGGTTGTTGATCAACACAAGGTGTGTTGGTCAAAAGTGGATTAACCACAACCTTATCTCCTGCTAGGTCATTGCCTAACAATAAGTGAACACCTTTAAAAGGTAATGAAGGTCTAATACCAACAGCCACTGGACCAGAAATTAAGTCTGAGGACAAATAAATGTTATGAAGCGGTACACTAACAAATCCACATTCTAAACCCTGAATAAGGACACTTGTCCCAGAAGAAGTCTTCTCGGAAAATGGCAGGGTATCTGCCAAAATAAGGGATTGAGAAGTTCCAGTATCTCGTAAGATAGTAATAGGGGTAGACTGGGCAAAGTCACAATTTAGTGACACAAAACCTTCTGATAAGAATGGTTCATAAATCTCCATAACAGAATCAGTCTCAGAAATTTTGGCCTGAATAGGAATTTGATCCTGAACACAAGACTGTGGCATTGACCGTAAAGAGGTAAGACCTGTGGGTTTTGGACCCTCTTGTTTTTCTCTCTTCCTCTTTAAAAGTAAACATTCAGAAATTATATGTCCTGTTTGCTTACAATAATTACAAATAGGCTGAGATAAGGGATTTTGACCTTTGTTTTCACCAGGGGGTTTGGGTTTTGGAGTATATGCAGGACTGGAATTGCCAGATGGATTACTGGGACTGAATTTTGAACCTGACTGAGGGAAAAAGGTCTTTTTAGGAAAAGGCTTGTGCACAAAAGAAGTCTTATGAGTTAAAGCATAATCATCAGCCAAACGAGCTGCTCCCTCTAACGTTTCGACTTCCTTTTCATCTAAAAATGATTTAATGTCAGAATTAATGCACCTTTTAAACTCCTCAACAAGCATGAGCTGTCTAAGTTCACCATGATCAGAGCCCACTTTCTTTGATGAGCTCCACCTATCAAATAACTGCTCTTTTGTCCTAGCAAATTCAACATAAGTTTTGTCATTTTCTTTTCTACAGTTCCTAAATTTCTGCCTGTAAGCCTCAGAGACCAACTCATAAGCCTTAAGAATAACTTCTTTTACTTTGTCATAATCTGAGCTCTGCTCAAGAGAAAGGTGAGTATAAATTTCGCGAGCCTTGCCGATCACAACGCTCTGAAGAAGCAAAGTCCAATGCTCTTTTGGCCATTTCAAATTTTCAGCTACTTTTTCAAAGTGAAGAAAATATTTATCAACTTCTTTTTCTTGAAATGGAGGAACAAGTCTGATGTGTTTGGTAACATCAAAAACTTTTTTAGAGTCCAAAGG
The DNA here is from genome assembly GCA_963989385.1 of Ctena decussata. Lineage (NCBI taxonomy): Eukaryota > Metazoa > Mollusca > Bivalvia > Lucinida > Lucinidae > Ctena > Ctena decussata. Next base: position 74,793,912 of record OZ022503.1, on the reverse strand, counting down.
CAAAGACTTTGATGTGGTCTTTTCTTGCATTTCCATTTCTTTCATTCTAATCTGAAATTGTCTTTCTCTTTCTTTTTCTTCTTTTTCAAATTTTAATTTCTCTTTTTCTATTTCAACTCGTTCCTCCTTTTCTAACTTCAGTTTTTCATGTTCTAGTCTTTCTTTTTCTTGCTCTAATTTTTGCCTCTGCAACCTTTCTTCTCTTTCTAATGTTTCAAGCCTAATTCTTTCCTCATGCTCTAACCTTAATTTTTCTATTTCAAGTTGTCTCTGAATTTCTAATTCTCTCATCTGCAAATCTGTCTGAGTGACAAGAATGTGAGAGGTTGCAGAGGAATCAAAAATTTCTTCATCAACAAAGAACTGAATCAAAATATTCTTAATTTCATGTTTTAACATAGACCTTTTGACTGAAGATAATTCATAATGTGCTGCAATATCCAATAAGTCTGTCTTTTTGGCCAAGTTCAACAGCTCCTGAGAAGGCGCAGCAATGAATTCATTGAGATCAAAAGACATGGTTGCTTTTTGCTGGCTTTACTTGTTTGAATAACAGTGAAAGCTTTTCTTTTTTTTTTTTTTTTTTTAATTCAGAATTATTTGATGCACTAGAAATTTCAATCCCGGACTCGAGCCCCCAATTTGTTACGACCTGGCAGTGGTAACAAAAAAGATGGAAGTAAACCAGCAACAAGCCTGTTTTTAAACTTAACAAAATTTATTTACTTGTACATCAAAATAAAACAGTCATTAATTAATCAAGAGAATATGTAATTAACGATACCTTATTTTAGTCTGAATGTCCCTCAGAATTTAAAACACAAGTCCTTTAATAATTTCTGATCCCAGAAGATAAAGTATGTATGAGCACATGAATATTTCCAACTCCAATATATTTAAATTCCAGTATACTTATTTTACTATAGACTGGTGAAAGTTTTCATACAAAGATGATCTAAATGAAAATATGTCCTCTTTATATAATATCTAGGAACATTCCGGAACTAACCAAAAATAGATCTTACCAAAAAGTACTCAATTCTGACATAATTTCATACCAGAAGATTCTTAATGTTTACAACAGAAAGGTCTAATATTTTCTCAGTACTAAAAATAGTTATTCCAGAATGTTCTAAAGTACAATGTAAACAACTTGTTTATTTCAAACCTAGTAAACATCTAAAAACTGCAAAATCATGGTAAAAGAAAATATTTACACCAACTTAAACACCATATTCATAACACTCCTTAGCAACCAGTTTAAGTCCTTAGCAACCACCCCTTAGGTGATCTGTAAATTTTGACTGAATTGGTAACAGTATATCTTTGACATTATGCAATGCAGGTAGACAATAGTTAGTTATGTTTCAAGCACAGGTATTGAACTTTTGCAATTTGTTGAAAAACCTATGCACAATTTTCTCCTTAGCAACAAATATGTGCCCTTAGCAACCAACTATTAACAGATATGAAACATTTGGTTGATTTCAATAAACAATATATTTGATATGTGACAAACTATGCTAACACATATTAGCTTAAAACCAGACAGATATTTCAATCTGTTGAAAAATGTGTGCATATATTTGTGCTTAGCAACCATTTTGGGCCCTTAGCAACCACATTTTAAGAGATAACTTTTCATAGAATTCAACACCAAAAATCTTCTATTTACAGAGTACTATTCAGAGGATTGTAATTAATGACTGAAAAAGAAGTACTGGGCTTTTTTAAGATCTTTTGACAACCTTTCGCATATAGTTGCCCTTAGCAACCAGTCTAAACCCCTAGCAACCTTCTCTTAACAGAAGACTTTTAACTGAATTTCATATGAAATATCTTTTATAACTAACAAAGTATGAAAATAATTGCACGTAACATTACAACACTAGTTACAGACTTTTAAATTCTGTTGAACAATGTGTGTGTATATATTTGTCCTTAGTAACAAATTTTAGAACTTAGCAACCAACTGTTCACTGATTTTGATTTTGAGGGAAATTTCTTTTTGTAAAATACTTAATAAACAATTGTGTGTAATGTATGAACCACAAGTGCTGACTTTTACAGTATGCTGCTAGAGCTGTGTAAAATTTGTCCCTAAATCTGAGTCCATAGCAACAAACTCTAAATTTAGACACGTGATTGCTTTGACTGGTTTCCATACGGAATATCCTTTATATGCAAATTAAGAAGACAGTTTAAATGATTCTAGAAGCACAGCTGACTGGCTTTCAAAAATCTGTTATGAATTGTCTATTTTCTTCCTTAGCATCCAGTTTGATCCCTTAGCAACCACCTTTAAAACAGATTTAGAACTTTTAGGTGAATTCTAAATATACTCTGTTCTATTTGCAGTATACTGTGTATACATTTTAATGTGTGAACAGTCGAGTCTGCTTATGTGGTAACCTCTAATTGTGGTCACCTCTAATGCAGGGGTGGGGGAGGGGCGAGGGGAGAAGTGGATAATTTCTTGAACTAAAATAGTACAGAACCTGTAAAAAGGGGTCATCTGTCTGTAGCAACCAATTTTATGTCTCCTTGGGTGACCCCTTAGGACAGGGTTTGACTGTATATAGTTTTGTTCTTAGTAACCAGTCTGAGCCCTATGTTGAGCTGATCATTAAGCAGAGGTTGTCAAAAACCAGAGCTCCCAGGCAAAAATACATCTGAACTTCCGAAATCCGTAAGCAGAACTTGGCTTCATCACATGTGCAAGCCCGAGGCTTGAACACACAGCAGTGAGAGACAAAATGTTTAAGAGTCAGTGCTCTTATCCAGTAGGCCATGTATGTTTGAAAGATTTTGTAGAAATTGATCACAAGACCTGTGGTTGTAACAGTTATTATTTTCTTTATTATCTTAGCAGAATTAATCCCTATTCTAATACAATACATATATATAGCATTCCAATGATGTGAGGAGCATTATTGTGCTTATAAATATGCATCTTATGAAAATATGCAAAAGGGAAAGACTCATATTAGCCTGCACTTCTTTTCAGTCTGATCACCTTTCCTTTTTATGAATACTGGGGAAAGTGAAAAGTGACGTCTCTGATCTAAGCAGATACAGTATTCATAATATGGCTTAAGATGCGAACAGTCCCATTACCCGGCGTCTGATTTAACCTACCTTGCATCCCCCCAGGACAATTTCTCATGGGTGCCAAATTGTTCATTGGGACCTCCTGAATGCGAAAAAAAGTTGTCCTTAAAACATTTTTGGTATGGGCTATGTGAAAATGCGTGGTTACCGTGATTTCTCAAGAATGGGGGTGTACCTACAAAAGTACTCATATCTCAGCTGCTACTCATCCTAGACAACTAAACTTGGTACCAAATTAAAGCTTAGGCATAGGCTATTCATCCCATTATAGTATATGCAAATTATCTAATTTGCATATTCATGAAGTCATGAAAACCTTAAAAAATGAGGGAAAATCGTTGAAAATATGTATATGTGATCTTATTTTAAACAAAAACTTTTGTTGTTGGTCGTAATTTGACACCGATCCAAGTTCTTATGAATGTGAATCAACCTGGTATCTTATATGAATCAAATATTATTCGAGGCCTTCCTTAATCATATTTGCATATGCACAGGTCAAGTTGGCAAAAGCATTTTCACATAGCTCATACCAAAATATTTTGAGGACAACTTTGTTTCGCATTCAGGAGGTCCCAATGAACAATTTGGCACCCATGAGAAATTGTCCTGGGGTGCAAGGTAGGTTAAATCAGACGCCGGGATACATGTTTTTCCACCATTTTTGCCAAGGGATACAACTTTTATGAATTCTTGTTTAATTCTCCAGCTGAAAATACCTTTTCAAAGTGGGATCTAGTGTTAACGGGATTAATCTGCTCCTGCAGGGGCTAATTCTATCCTTTATCGGTTGACTTTTACACAGAAGGTCGGCATTTATGACAATGGCAGTGTTGTCTCCCCTGAAAGTGTACCTTTTCACTACACATCAATCTTATATTAATATATTAGAAATATAGTTAACTTTTTGTGAACATGCTCATCAAAACATCATTCAGCGGATTGGCCTGTGTCCTGTCCTTTGACTCACATGTGTAAATGCACTCATGAACTTCCTTATAAATAGATAAGATTATTGTATCAAAAAGCTAACATGGTTCCCTTGCGATGTTCATTTCGCATAGACAGAAAAAATCTTGGAGCACCAATCAAATAATTAGATACCTCCTAAGGGTATATTAAAGTGAATGACATACCTGCAGTGGAAGCAACTCACCATTTTCATTTAAAGGGAGTGAATTCTAAAATGAAAGAACTTGCTTCTCTAGGAGCAAATTGTTTTTATTGTTTAACCAATAATGCAGATTGTGGTTGATCTCATATTTGAGAAGCTATTTGTCCAGGAGCAAACAAGAAATAAAAAAAGGTGCTTCCATTTGTAAATATGGCAGAGAAATAAAGATATACAGGATATTTGACTTTTTCAGTGTAAGATCACTTTTTATTTCATGGAATAAACACCAAAAGCAGTATTTTTAGGAGTGGTCAAGCAACAAGTGAACAGTGAAAGATAAATTTTTATTTCACCGAATAAACATCAAAAGCAGTATTTTTACTAGTGGCAAAGCCACAAGAGAAAATAAAATTTTTGGTGTTCATTAGTGAAATAAAAATCAACCTGACACTGAAATAGTCTATCCTTTTTGTTTTCTTTATCCTTTGAAATTGCAATAATTCAGTTTATTCCAATGCGTCAGCCATCACAACAGTCATTGTAAAAGCCTTAATTCGTGATCCAAGACCTGAGTCAACGTGATCATATATAAATTCATTTTATAAACAAGATACATGTAAAACAGAGATAAGTACTGATGAGATCAAACTGATGTCAAACAGTTCCAATAGCATCTAGTGGGAGATATAAGTAAAAGGACAGAAGTTAGGCATGATAACAAACTTCAAATGCCTTGAAGCAGTTGTCTTAGATAATAGATCAAAGCCAGATTTTTAGACTCTCAAGGACTGCACAAGCTACTGCAGCTCCATTAAAGCTAAAGGTAATTTTGAGAGACAACAAAATATCTCTTGGATCAAAAGTGAAAGGTGTGCTGTCCCTTGTCATATCCACATTCTGTATACCTGAGTGTCATGGACCTTGACAGCAGTTTGAGAAAAGAAAGCAGGCCATAGAGATGAGATGCTACAATATGTTACTGACATTTTGTATAAAGACCATGTAACTGATAAGGATTTTTGCTGAACATGGACAAGAAACAGAAACTTAGGTGATTCAGTCATGTCAATGTCTTCTGGCTTATCAAAGGCTTTTCTGAAGGCACAAAAAAGTAAAAAAGAAGAGCAGATGAAGAAGAAAACATCATTGTTTTGTTCTTTGCCTGTCTCTTCTTTTTCATTTATCTGTGCCTTTAGACTTGCAACCAGTTCTGGGGACATATAAAAACAGTGTAGACCCAAGTCAGACAATGTGAGATAATGTGTTTGAAATTCAGTAAATACGTTAAGAGGTGGTTTATTAAGGGCTCGAACCTACTGCTAGTACATGTTTTCAACATATCTTAAAAGGCAGGCAACGGTACTAAAACCTTTTTATAACTGTCTTAATTACTTGTAGGGCAAAAACAGACATTCTTTTTTTTGGACTTCAGCAGAAAATTCGTCTTCTTCAGGGGCTGCAAGTTCCTCTGGTAACATTCTAAGTCTTCTAAGAAATGGTTGCTAAGAGCTTCAGCTGGTTACTAAGGACAAGCACATACGCATTTTCTTCAACAGATTTTAGATCTTGTCTAACCGTTTGATCCAGACATCACTTACACTTGTCATAACAGTTTGTTGCTAATACAACTGCTCTGTCCTGAATTCCGACAATAGTCTCAGATCTAAAAAAGGTGGTTGCCAATGCCCCAATCTGGTTTCTAAGGACAATTGCATGCACATGTTTTTAATCAGATGGTAAAAGTTCAGGTCAGAGGTGCTTTAGATATTACTTATATCAAGATACATTGCTATGTTGCAAAGAGAGAATAGTTTGATAATAATTCACTCACATTCTCCAGATCTGTTAAAATATGGTTAAAATCATGTGGTTGCCAAGGACTAAAACTTGTTGCTAAGGACATATACATGCACAAGTGATTTTTTTTTCTTAGTGATTTTTAAAAGTAAGTTAAATATGTTTAAAAAATACTTCATTGATTGCTGCTCATGAAAGGTAGTTTATATGGAATTTAAACCAATTTCTCAAATCAGTTTAGAGGTGGTTGCCATGGTCTCAGACTGGTTGCTAAGGACAATTATATACACAAGTTTTTTCAACAGACTGGTAAAGTCCAGCACTCTTGCTTCAATGATTCCTTACCATTGTCTACATAGTACACAACAATCAGAAGGCATCAGATTTGGACTTCACTAAAAAATTCTAAATTTGTTGATAGGTGGTTGCTAAGGGCACAAACTGGTTGCTAAGAGCAAATATATACACATGTTTCACAACAACATTTAAAGGACAGGCAGCTGTAGTTTAAACATTTCAACAAAAGTATGGTTATTCTTACTTGTATTTCAAAAATATTCCTCTTGGAGTTCGGCCAAAAGTCTCAAATTCCTTAACGGTTGGTTGCTAAGGGCTCTAACTGATTGCTAGGATGAAATATATGCACATGTTTCTCAACAAAGTGTTAAAGTCCAATACCTGTGCTTTAAACTTTTATTACTATTGTCTTCCTATATTGCAATACATCGAAGATATACTGTTTCCAATTCAGTCAAAATGTACAGATCACCTAAGGGATGGTTGCTAAGGAGTGAAACTGGTTGCTAAGGAGAAATTTATACAGTAATTTTATTCCAGATTTTTAAAGCTTCATAGCTGTGCTTTAATCATTGAATGCTGGTATCTTTCAACTTTTTATACTATAGAAAATATTTGGGCTGGATTTCGGTCATTTTTGATTATTTTCACAAATTCTGTAAAAACGATGACCCAGGTGACCTTTGACCCCAAATAGCACACATGTTGATGTTTATTTCAGAAACATTCAAACAGAATTTGATACCAATAATGTACATTGTGTTAGTGAACACATTACAAGAAGGGCTATTTTTGCTTTGTATACAGTTTTAGCCTCCCAAAAATGTTGCATTTTACATAAAAGTTCCAGCATAATTTGCTTGTTGCTAAGGAAAACAATTATCCCCTGGTTTCCATAGCAACCGTTGACTGATTGACCTAAGATTTTGCATGTGCAGGTTTGGTCACCCAGTAGACTTATACACAAGTTTTGGTCAAAATCTGAAGACCTCGATATGCCACCCTATTAATGCATTCTGCCTGATTCTTAGCCGGAACGGTACTTAAGTGGTTGCTATGCTGTTGCTAAGGTTTAATATCTATGAAGGAGATTTCCTACAACTATGAAATTTGCTCTGGAGGAACAGTCTGAAAAAGACTGTTCCTCCAGAGCAAATTTCATTCTTGCAGGGAATCTCCTTCATAGAAATTCAGCCTTAGCAACAACATAGCAATCACATAAGTCGTTTTATAAATACGGCCCCTGGCCTTTCAGACACGATGGAGATACATAATTTAAGCCGTCATGTCCCTTACATAATTTGTCTGTGGCTTCATGATCTCGGTCAGGTTCTAGAAAAATCAGGCAAATATCGCCCTGAGTTATTGCCTCTTAGCGGCTGATATATCTTTAATTAAAACTATAGGGGCTACATTTTTATCACAGCCAATGATACTCGGTGGGTAATAGCAGTAAGATCTCGGCCACAAAGTGCTCATGGGTGTGCTACTTATTATCAGTCACGCACCATGTCAGTGAAAGCAGGGGTCATTTTCGGTAGTGATTTTGAGAGATTTGCTCAATTTTCGGCTAAAAAATCTCACTGAAATCTGTTCAATTGGAGAAAACAAAATCTCATGCAAAAACGCAATATGCGCGATTTTGCATCCATTTTTTTCTCCCACTGAACAGATTTCAGCGAGATAGTATCAAATTTTCTGACCAAAATAGGAGAATTCCTTCAAAAATGGTTAAATGAGATATTTTCTTTCATAAACATTCATAGCCGGAATTATTCCTGCTGAAGCGGATACCGCCCGAAATTCGAGAAGGTATGCCTTAATATGGTATAAATCGTTTATACGACTTCTCCAGAATTTTGACTGATAATTTGTAGAATGCGTACAGATTGTGTCCACTTTTCAACGGCGGCATTGGTTCCAAAACATTTGGACGTAAAACTAACTTTGCTATTATTCTGAACTTTACTGCCAATTACTATATACCTATTTTTTAAAGGATTTTTCTGATGTAATGAATGCCGGACTGTATACATAAAAGTTGGGGTTAATTTGGGAAAATTATGTTTTTAAAGTTCTTATTTATGAACCCCTGAGCTATAGAGCTTGTTTAAATAAGGTTCGGGAGCGATTCAGGGCCACCATGAGGCCTTTTCCCTTTTTAGCTCACCTGAGCCAGCGGCTCCGGGGGAGCTTATAGGATGGTAAGGCTCCGTCGTCCGTCCGTCCGTCCGTCGTCCGTCCACACTTTCAAACAACTTCTCCTCTGAAACTGCTGGGCCGATTGTAACCAAATTTCATATAGAGCCTCCTGGGACCTTAGGAACAAAAAGTTGTTTAAACGGTCCTGGTCACATGACCAACATGGCCGCCATGCCCATATATGGTAAAAACCTGAAAAAATCTTCTTCTCCAGAACCAATAGGGCGATGGCCTTGAAACTTGGTATGTAGCATCGGGTACACAAGTACTACCAAGATTGTTCAAATTATGACCTTGGGTTGACCTTGACCTTTTTTACGGTAAGGTCAAATTTGCTTCCTTATGCTTTTATATGGCAAAATGCTGCAACATAAGATATCTTGGAAACTGTTAAATATTTTGGCCTAAAAATTGGTACATACAGTCATCTTAATGACTACATGAAGATATATGAGTTCAAGAGGTCAAGGTCATTCTTTGACCTTTGACCCAGAACTCTCATATTTTGACAATATCAAACAATCTCCTCAAAAACAACTAGGCCAATTGTAATTAAATTGCATAAAGATCCTCCAGGGGTTGAGGGAATAAAAATTTGTCCATACGGTCCAGGTCACATGACCAACATGGCCACCACGCCCATATATGGTTAAAACTTTTAAAAATCTTCTTCTCCAGAACCAGTAGACCGATGGCCTTGAAACTTGGTATGTAGCATTGGGTACTCAAGTACTATCAAGATTGTTCAAATTATGACCCTGGGTTGACCTTGCCCTTTTTTACGGCAAGGTCAAATATCGGAAAATGCTAGCACATGAGATTTCATGGTAAGTTTTGAAGATTTTGGCGTAAAAATTGGTATATACAATCATCTTAATGAGTACATGAAGATATGTGAGTACTAGAGGTCAAGGTCATTCTTTGACCTTTGACCCAGAAATCTCAAATTTTGACAATTTCAAAGAATCTGCTCTAAAACCACTGGGCCAATTGAAACCAAATTTCATATAAAGCCTCGAGGGGTTGAGGGAATGACAAAATTTTCTAACGCTCCTGGACACATGACCAACATGGCCGCCATGCCCATATATGGTAAATACCTTTATAAATCTTCTTCTCCAGAACCAATTGACCGATGGCCTTGAGACTTTGTATGTAGCATTGGGTACTTGAGTACTATCAAGATTGTTCAAATTATGACCTTGTGTTGACCTTGACCTTTTACAGCAAGGTAAAATATAGGAAAATGGTAGAACATAAGATTTCATGGAAAGTTTTGAAGATTTTGGCCTAAAAAATTGGTATATACAGTTGTCTTAATGAGTTCATGAAAAATTATGAGTACAAGAGGTCAAGGTCATTTTTTTACCTTTGATTCAGATCGCTCATATTTTGACATTTTCAACCATTTCCTCAAAAGCCAAAGGGCCAATTGTGAACACATTTCATAAAGAGCCTCCAGGGGTTGATTGAATGAAAAATTTGTTCAAACGGTCCAGGTCACATGACCAACTTGGCCGCCATTACCACTTATGGTATAAATCTTTAATATTTTTCTTCTCCAGAACCAATACACCTATGACCTTGAAACTTGGTAAATAGCATGGAGTACTAGAATACCACCAAGACTGTTCAAATGGTGACCTTGGGTTTACCTTGACATTTTTTGCGGCATGGTCAAATATGGGAAAATGCTAGAACATAAGATTTCATTGAAAGTTTTGAAGATTTTGGCCTAAAAACGGTATATATGGTTGTCTTAATGAGTTCATGAAGATTTATGAGTACAAGTGGTCATGGTCATTCTTTGACTTTTGACCCAAAACTCATATTTTGACAATTTCAGACATGATAAGTAAAAGCCAGCTTGCCAATTGTTCAGGTGAGCGATTCAGGGCCTCATGGCCCTCTTGTTTAAAAATATCTTATTGTGTGATTTACGTCAGTAACCACGGTGGGGAATCACACGTGATATTTTGTACCTATACTCCAGAACAGGTACGATATTGGTCATTTTTTCTATAATCATAATAATACTCAACGAATTTTTATGCGGTAAAGTGCAGAATCCTCGTCACCTTCGCTTTATGCACGCAGTAATTTTCCGCACAAGCAAAGTATGAAAGTCTTTGCTCTGGGTTGTGTGAAAAAATACAGCGTGTAGCATATTTGAATACTCTTTTGTCGCGAATAAAGACAAGGCATTTGCACTTTACCGCATGACAATTCGTTGAGTATTAAAGAAATAACGAACAATTTTCTTACCCGTTCTGTCCGAATACAAGTACTGACCGAAGACAGCCAAGTGATTCCCCGCCTTGGGAACTACAATAGATATTTCTACTTAAGCAGCAATAACTGTTTAACTGGAGTATTAAAGAGTTGGTATAAATTTATAGAGTGTTGTCAGCTTGTTTCCAGCTGTTATTGACAATAGGGCAGAGTGTTTTCCTTATTTCCTTTATTGCTAAGCTTTAGTTTTGTATTTCTTTAAAATAAGGATAATTTAAGATAATTCGCATAAGGTCCACATGAAATTATTTAGGCATTTTTAGTCCATTCGACCTGCTTTCTAATAAGCTTGCTGTCAGTGTCCATTTATATTCAAGTCAGGTAGACTAACTGATTAACAATACCAATGTCGGTAAATATAAACAGTATTATTCAAGAGACGGCGTTTTAAGGGTGAATGAGGATTGCCTCGCTTACCCTGCAAATATGTGGTGGTGTTGATTTCATATAAAAGACAGTCACAGAAACGTGAATATTTGTAGTATTAACTATGTATGAAAATGATACAGTCGTCGTGATGCCTGAAAATAACAGCATTCCTTTCAAGAGACGGCATTTTAAGGGTGAATGAGGATTGCCTCGCTTACCCTGCAAATATGTGGTGTTGCTGATTACATATAAAAGACAGTCACAGAAGCCTGAATATTTGTAGTATTAACTATGTGTGAAAATGATACAGTCGTCCTGATGCCTGAAAATAATGAGTTCGTCGTCTGAGTATTCATTACTCTGGAAGAAAGTTGCTAGCCTATCATTTTCGGTTTAATATTCATACCATTGACACAACCTTTGAGAACTCTGTTGGATAAAAGTGATTCAGTTCTCTTAAAGAACGTACCTGAAAATATTTTCCGATGGACAAACGTCATCTACTGTTTCTGCTACATTCCTGGATTATCTTAATTTCCCCTCAATGTCGCAGGATTATATTGCTTTAAAATGCACTGAATAGAATTTCAGTCGGTTTGTCAGTCTCAAACATTTCAAGGGAAAGCTACAAATAGAAGTATATTAACCCAAAAGAATATTCCCCGGTACAAGACTAGTCGCTGCTCTTTACGAGACGAAACCTACAGGATTGATTGGTAAGTGACAACTGCTTCTTGCTTCTCAGTTTATGTCACAGGCTTGCACACGACGTATTATATGTATGCATCTCATTCTCACACACTGACCCCTATGGGCACACTGTTATGAAAGAACTTTGAATCAACGTTGATTCAATGTCATGCCCTTGAATTAACTTTGACTCAATGTCGTTCAAACGTCGTGTGCCTGCTGGGATATTACATTGTTCAGTTTATGCTTTTTGGTATGGATAACTTCAGGATTTGTCAGTTTGGATTTGTTCGTTTAGGGTAAGCAAGTGAATCAGAAAAGCTGAATCTGAATAGTTTACTTGCCTGACACTTTTTCTGGTAGAGATTAAGCGTTTTAGCTTTATTGCATACTTAAAAGAACACATTGTGCAACTGAGACCATTATAAAGTCTAAGATGAGATAAGATAAGATTTATTTTGAGTCGGCAAGTATCAAACAGTACAACATAAGCTCTGGTGAGCTTTTGAACCGACTATTTAACAAACAAGTGTAAAGTAGCTGACAGACGAAATGGCACATTTTAGTGATTAAATCAAGCTAATAAACCACTAAAAGCTAAATAAAGTCTGTTTTAACTTGCTTAATTCCGAATTCAGGAACTGTGTACCTCAAGCAGTCTGAATAAAAAAGCTGACTAAGGTCGTGGGTTTTACCCGGTTAATAGATTTCTTCTAAAAACAAAATCCCAATTTACTTCAACCTACAATGTTTTTCTCATGTCAATGGAGGCAAATGGAAGTGAAAGTTGTTCGATGTTTGATGACAAAATCAGAATGTTTATCGGAGGCTCCTGTTATCAATTTTAGTGTGAATACAATCATTAATTATCCTTTTACACAGGTATGTGACCTTTTATTGTCAAAACTACTATAAAATGCTCATTTGAACCGACTGAAAAATTGCACCTATTTCCCTTCGGAACGCGCTATTATTCTTTGAGAAATAACGACAAAAGTTAGCGTTTCGCACATGAACGTCAGATTAAAAAAAATAGCGAAACGCGATCTTTTGAAGCAGAAGTAATCTTACAGAGGACAGAAATAAAATATAGCTAAGCCTCTTACGTAGCGCGCGTTAAGTTACTACTGTAGGTCTATGTTTAGTGACATCTCTAAATTGTGTATTGTTACAAACCTAAGATCTGCTAGCAAACGTCGCCCTAGTTGCTTGCGGGCCCATTTTTTTCATTTAATGAAATTTAAATATTAGTCGAAAATTGAAAATGTCCTGTTGCTTATATACGAAAGATGTTGATAATGAAAGCTGGATGTTTCTAATATGAGTTGAAGCCTATATTGAATATGTGAAAGTGGTAGAAATAGAGGATCTTACATGAGTGCTCATGTATTATTGAATTTATTAAACGAGTTGGGGAAAAAGATAAGATGCGAGGCTTTGCCGAGCATCTTAAAGGTTTTCCCCAACGAGTTTAATAAATTCAATAATACAGGAGCACGAATGCAAGATTCTATTTATCATATGACACTAAAATCGCATTTTATCAGCAAAATTTGCACTAAAACGTCACGATTTCGCCATCAGAAAACGCGACGTTTTTATGGACGTCAATGTATAACGCTACGACGTAATTTGCATATTTAATCCACTAGTGGATTATCGTTTTTAAAGGCCCCATTGCTCTATCAGCATGAAATATTTTATCGTGAGGTATCGCTGCAAACTTCTCACTACAGTTTCGCCATTGTCTATTATCGTGATTGGCCGGCTTTGAAAAATCAAAACGTCCTTGAGTTTACCATAAAATAGATTTGAAAAAATAACTAGGTCATTTTAGTTGCCAACCAAAATGACCTACTTTCGATTTCACAAGCTTTATTTCATGATAAAAATACAACGTACAGGCGGTAAAAATATAAGGTACAGGCGTTTAACATTTGATAAAAATACAATGTACAAAAAAATTAGGCAAGGATCCCATTGACTGTACCGCTGTTGCATTATTGCATTGCTTAACGGGGAACCAGAGACGAAACCCGTATTTTTATGGAGAGACTTATCATTTTTAAAAAGACCTTGTTCCTTCTTTTTTGCCAGTTATATGCTCCAAAAAAGCACATCAACCGACATATTTTCATCAAATCTGAAGGCTGTACAGGTTTCATAATGATTTGTATTTTGACGGTTTTTACCTTTGATAGGACTATGGAGACTTTAATGCATGGCTTTATTACACTCTCAGATGCGACGTCATATGATAAAACATAGCTTTTCCTTTTCTCTAGGGGCATTTTTATTCTTTGAGTTCGAATTAACGTTTCAAGGGAATCTACGTTCCATAAATGCAGTGGGCATCGACGTTGGTCTAATCAGAGTCTTTGCTGTGCAGCAACAGGGTAGATAAGACTCTAGGCTACCTCCATGCCGACAGCGAAGACTCTGATCAGAACGGGCAAATACCACTTGTTGTTTTCTTTATATCGCGGCTGATTTATGTACAGTTGCTCAGTGTCAAACTGGGTTCGAGGTTATTAAACTTGCGAATAATCTCAAACTCAAAATAAAGCACGCTGATAGGCTGCTTCCGAGCATGTGCTCGGAAGCAGCCAATCAGTGTGCTTTATTTTGAGTTTGAGAATGTCAAACTCAAAATAAAGCAAGCTGATAGGCTGCTTCCGAGCATGTGCTCGGAAGCAGCCAATCTGTGTGCTTTATTTTGAGTTTGAGAATGTACTCAAGTTTTATAACCTCTGAGCCTGGTGTGTCTGTTTTCTAAAATATACTTTCTAATTTTGTTGTTTGCGCTCCTCTATTCTTCTTTAAGGGTATAGCATGGGTTGATTTGTGATTGTGGACTTTCCTGTGTATCTTCGTTTATAGGAGATAACGGGAATCCCCGGAGTGACGTCATCGGATGATCACGTGGGTAGATTGGTTGGCAAACAGATAGCGACAGACAGTGGTCTTCTATGGGATTTTGATGAAAATTAACCTCTGAAATGCGTAAAATATAGTTTAGAAAGCTGCGAATAAATAGAAACCGATAAAACCAGTGCAAATATTGTTTTAATCGCTTGTCGCGCAAAAAAAAGAGGGTTATTTAATATTATTTAAAGTTATTTAATTACTCGACATACATTGACTGGCTTCGGAACAGGACTTTTTCTCTTAATAATTTTGACTTAAAAGAAAAATAAATAAAGGAAATAAAAATACAATAAATCGGAGGTACTAAAGATCAGTATTTTAACCTTTAAACCTTTTCGACAATCAAGGTGATTAGTAAATATAACATGGTTGATAGAAAATGAAAGACAATAAAATATAGAAACTTGTATCCAACGAGAGGTAATGCAAAATTAATAAAACATATTGATCTGATTTAGGGATAAGAAAATGTAAACAAGAGGGCCATGGTGGCCCTGAATCGCTCAGCTGAGCATTAATCAGTTCACTGGCTCTGGTGAAGATTTATAAGAGTATTTACCATACATGGGAATGGCGGCCACCTTGGTCATGTGACCAAGATCATTTGAAGAACTTTCAATCCTTTGACCCATGTGATGGCTCCATATGAAATTTGAGTTTAGTCTGCCCAGTGGTTTCAGAGATGTTTGAAAATGTTTATGGATAGATGACAGAGGCAGCTAACACCAATACTGTAAGACTCAGGTGAACTGAAAATGGCAGAGTCGCTTCTCCGAAAAGTTCCCGTTCATGTTGAGTACCTTCTCCGAAAAGTTCCCATTCATGCTGAGTTCCTTTGGTGGATTTGAACTAGACTGAACTAAGCAAAGACAGATGATAGAATGGTAGCATCGTTATCTCACTGTGGTGAAAATAATGTATTCCAAGGAGTTTGTGGCTGGCATCATTGCAATGTTAAGTCTGATTCTTGCAGCATAACTTAATTTAGATTTGACCTAGTGACCTAGCTTTTGACCCGACAGGACCCAGTTTCAAACTTGACCTAGATTTTATGGAGATAAACATTCTGACAAAGTTTCATGAAGATTGGATCAAAACTGTGCCCTCTAGGGTGTGCACAAAGTTTTTCTAAAATTTGACCTAGTGACCTAGTTTTTGACCTGACATAAACCAGTTTCAAACTTGGCCTGGATATCGTGAGGATAAACATTCTGACAAAGGTTCATAAAGATTGGATCAAAAATGTGCCCTCTAGAGTGTACACAAGGTAGTTCTTATATCTGACCTAGTGACGTAGTTTTTGACGCGACATGATGTACTTTCAAACTTGGCGTAAATATTGTGACGATAAACATTCTGACAAAGTTTCAAAAGATTGGATCAAAACTGTGTCCTCTAGAGCTTACACAAGGTTTTCCTAAGATCTGACCTAGTTTTTGACCCGACATGACCCAGTTTCAAACTTGGCTTAGATATTGTGAGGATAAACATTCTGACAAACTTTCATTAGGTTTGGATCAAAACTGTGACCTCTAGAGCGTACAAGAGATTTTCCTAATATTTGACCTAGTTTTTGACCCGACATAACCCAGTTTCAAACTTGGCCTGGATATTGTAAGAATAAACATTCTGACAAAGTTTCATTGAGATTGGATCAAAACTATGCCCTCTGGAGTGTATACCAGGTTTTCCTTATATTTGACCTGGTGACTTAGTTTCTGACCCGACATGATCCAGTTTCAAACTTGATCCAGATTTCATAAAGATAAACATTCTGACATAGTTTCATGAAGATTGAGTCAAAACTGTACTCTCTAGGGTGTACACAAAGTTTTTCTAAGATTTGACCTAGTGACCTAGTTTTTGACCCGACCTGACTCAGTTTCATAGGGGGCTAAGATATATAGACACTAAACATTTAGACATAGTTCCATGAAGATTGGATCAAAACTATGCCTTCTAGTGTGTACGCAAGGTTTTTCGAAGATTTGACCTAGTGACCTAGTTTTTGACCCGACATGACCTACTTTCAAACTTGGCCTAGAGTTTATGAAGATAAACATTCTAACAAAGTTTCATAAAGATTGGATCAAAACTGTGTCCTCTACAGCGTACACAAGGTTTTTCTATGATTTGACCTAGTGACCTAGTTTTTGAACCAACATGACCCAGTTTCAAATTTATACTACATATAATACGGATAAACATTCTGACAAAGTTTCATGATCTTTGGTAGAAAAACTGTGCCTTCTAGAGGACCTAGTTTTAAACCCAACATGACCTACTTTCGAACTTGGCCTAGATATTGTGACGATAAACATTCTGACAAAGTTTCAAAAAGATTGGATCAAAACTGTGCCCTCTAAAGCATACACAAGGTTATTCTATGATTTGACCTAGTGACCTAGTTTTTGACCCGGAATGACCCAGTTTCAAATTTGTCCTAGATAGTATAAGGATAAACATTCTGACAAAGGTTTGACCTAGTGACCTATATTTTGACCAGACATGACCCAGTTTCAAACTTGGCCTAGAGTTTATGGAGATAAACATTCTGACAAAGTTTCATAAAGATTGGATCAAAACTGTGTCCTCTAGAGCGTACACAAGGTTTGTCTATGATTTGACCTAATGACCTACTTTTTGACCCGACGTTACCCAGTTTTGAACTTGTCCTAAATATTATGAGGATAAACATTCTGACAAAGTTTCATGAACTTTGGTTGAAAAACTGTGCCTTCTAGAGCGTACACAAGGTTTTTCTAAGGAAGGACCTAGTTTTTGACCCGACATGACCTACTTTCGAACTTGGCCTAGAGTTTATAGGGATAAACATTCTGACAATGTTTCATAAAGCTTGGATCAAAACTGTGTCCTCTAGAGTGTACACAAGGTTTTTCTATGATTTGACCTAGTGACCTAGTTTTTAACCCGACATGACCCAGTTTCAACTTTGTCCTAGATAGTATAAGGATAAACATTCTGACAAAGTTTTATGAACTTTGGATCAAAACTGTGCCTTCTAGAGTGTACAGAAGGTTTTTCTAAGATTTGACCTAGTGACCCAGTTTTTGACCAGACATGACCCAGTTTCAAACTTGGCCTAGAGTTTATGGAGATAAACATTCTGACAAAGTTTCATAAAGATTGGATCAAAACTGTGTCCTCTAGAGCGTACACAAGGTTTGTCTATGATTTGACCTAATGACCTACTTTTTGACCCGACGTTACCCAGTTTCGAACTTGTCCTAAATATTATGAGGATAAACATTCTGACAAAGTTTCATGAACTTTGGTTGAAAAACTGTGCCTTCTAGAGCGTACACAAGGTTTTACAAGCCCCCCAGTTATTCATTACTGACCGTTCCAAGGCGGTAGTTCTGTTGTGGTTCTCTGTTGCCTGTTTTTGGTGTCAGAGTTTCTGTGATGTTTTACCTTATGTATGTTCTTATTATTTTTGGTTCGGTTTGGGTTGCTGAGTGGCCACCTTTTGGGAACAAGCTGCTCACTCGGTTGGCCATATGTTCTCTGTATCTTGATTATTTGTAATCTTAGTTGTTTCCAACTATGGTTTGAGGGCTGGATTTGGATTTTGATTGTTTCAGTTCCTGGTCTTTGCATACTTTTTACTTTTACAAAGGAAGTGACCTAGTTTTTGACCCGACATGACTCAGCATTTGTCACAAATATGGATGTCAGTGTTCACAAAAAGTATCGATGTCATTTTCAAGCTTGTTATAGTCCCTATCCCATATTCGAAATTCGAAAATTTCTTATCCTTCCTTGTCAAATTTAAATTTCAAATACATGTAGAAGAAAACCTTAGTTTGTGTGCAAGGAAAAAGAAAAGGCACTTTTGTGCATGGCTTTTAAACTTTGAGAAAACCTATAGTTTTTTCTTTTATTTACAGTCAAATCTCGATATATTGAACACTGATAATTCAAAGTACCTTCTTGTACCAAAGAATATAGTTTAGATACATTTTCTATTTCATTTAAACATCAACTCTTCTGACATCTCAAAGTAAATTTTCTGGGACCAGAAAATTTACTTTGATATGTCAGTAGTTTAGGATAAACCTTTCCTTTGAGATATCGAGTGTTGATTTTATAATGATATGGGTTTTACGCCCTTGACTTTATATTGATATGGGTTTTTCGCCCATTCAAGACATAAATCTGTCCTCCTGTAGAAAACCCTCTGATCATTCTCACGTAAGTGCGAAAACTTATCTTGACAAGACGATTTAAATAACTCGTTGTGTCAGAAAACGTTTTAGGTCCATGTCATTCTGTCAGCTTAAAACCTTTGCTAAGTCAGAAACAGTTTAACGCAGCCTTAAACTAATTGACTGATATTCAGTTCGAATCTTTAGCCAAATACGAGTTTGTTGTTAGGAAACAAAGCACAATTCGTGCCTGATTTGTTTTGCCAGTTCCATACATAACCGAAGAAATGGCTCACTCAGCTTTGAGCATCATTCATACGGGCAATGTTTCTTTGACAGAAGGCTTGGGAAAGGAAAATTTAATGTGCGCTCATGTGAACAAAAACATGTTTCACATTTTCTTTTCCAAATTTAAGTAGTTCAGTTTATTTAACTAACAAAATTTGTCCATGTAAACAGAAAAATTGCCATATAGTTTATAACAAAGTTAGTATCTCTGAGGATGACGACAGAAAATTTGCATAATTGGAGGTTCACGAGGGTAGAGTCAACATGTCTAGGGATCTTTTACCAGCAATCTTTTTTCGTGTTAATTCTGCAGCAAATATTTCTTCGGCAGAGCTAAGTAAAAATATCGGCAATGATCAGGAACTAATATAATCAGATACCATATTCCGCCCTAAAACCAAAAGGGGAAACAAGTATTTACATAAACTGACAAAAGTTCCCCGATAGACACGCATGATGAATCGAATGAACAGCTCTTTCCCAACAGGTAGTCATTCAGTTACCCCGACTAAAAACAACAGTAACATCCATTTTTCACCTATTTTAAATTGCGAAACAACCCAGAAAGCAAATGGGCAGCTACATAGGTGACCACTTTGCTAGAAGACTACAGTCAAGCGGACATAAGAACACGTAACACTGAGAAACTACAACAGAAGTACCGCCATGGAACGAACACGTAACACTGAGAAACTACAACAGAAGTACCGCCATGGAACGGTCATTGATATATTACTGGGGGCGGAGAAGGTGTGCTTATACTGGTTTTACAGGATCCAAACACTCGCCTTCTGCTTCTGCAATGCTTCGAACAATTTAGCTAGCCGTTTGGTCCGCTTGACGTAACATACGCGTATTAAGAGAGGCTGACTGTAAGCATCGAGCATTGGCCCATAAGAACGTGGAAAGTCGAAAATTACGGATTTGGCTCAAATTTTGGGAAATTGATATATACCATGCTTGTTTGTATTTCACAAGTTTTTAGATGTCAACGTTCGGCCGTTTCCATGGTAACCAGGAATCCATTTTGAAAATATCAATATTGAGACATGTATGTAATAT
This sequence comes from Ctena decussata, assembly GCA_963989385.1. Taxonomy (NCBI): domain Eukaryota; kingdom Metazoa; phylum Mollusca; class Bivalvia; order Lucinida; family Lucinidae; genus Ctena; species Ctena decussata. The sequence goes on along the minus strand of OZ022503.1, from coordinate 74,773,593 downwards.
TTCCTCGATAAAAATCAAACAACAAATGTTATCCCATTCCTATTTGCTTGTATAGTTTGAAATTGCATACGTTTGTAATAAGATAACATGATATGAATGTTTTCTGTCCCTTATTATCAACGAGAGAGCTTTTACTGGACAAAATCGACCCAATTTTGATTGAAAAATTGGTGTTTTATTCGCCTAATAACAAAAAATGGCAGTCACGTTTGACTATAAGGCAATATATGCATGATAGAGTAAGGTTTGAAGTTTAAGAGTGTCAAAAAATTAGGTGCAAACTCGCAAAACTTTAAAACTTATCCATCTTTGAAATGTGTCAATACTGTAAAATAGTAGGAAGGGAGATAAGTCAAACTGGCATTATCTACCTCCCTTGACGATTACAAATCTGCGAGCACTACAGGTAGTATCCATGATCTTTGATAATAAAAGATAGTATATTTGAAAGAATAAGATTACTGTCAACAATGCTCACCATGACCTTTTTTTTATCTATGAAATAGGTCCATTTACCAAGACTGCAGTTGCAGTTGTATTCGGTACATTTGATGACAAGAGTGGTCCCGAGCAAAACGTCTGCAGAAATCACGGAATAAAAGAACGGAGTAAAACCGTTTTATTTGCAGCAATATTTTTGCCTTATCTTTATTTCATGTTGAAATAAATAAATTTACTAATGTTTTTGAATCAATTGCTTCTGTGAAGCAGGTAATACGCAAGAAAAGGCATTTTTCAGGACAGAAAGTGGTGTAGACTAAGGCCTACAGCGTCTATTCACCGAGGGACACTGAAATTTAATACAATGTTCTGTTACCTATGATCGTCATACTACATAGAACAGCTAAAAATGGAGGGATGAATGACTTTGGATTTTATATCCTTTTTAACAGTATTTCAGTCATATCAGGACGATTGGGGAATGTGATTGGGGGGGGGGGGGGGGGGGGATGGTGGGAAGTGGGGAGTGGGGGGAGGGATGAGTTTGAAAAGCTGTGCAGTGGAGCCAAATTTGTGGTTGGAAAGATTAATGCATCCACAGATCTCGAACTCTGAACCACTTGATCAGCAGGCCAGGCCTTAACCTACTGTGCTACGCGGGGCTTCTAGAATAGTCAAGAAAGTCGTGTAATTTAGGTAATCCTGATAGGGGTGCCATCTTAAGTATACGAGTACTCATGAGTAATTTGTTCATCCCATCTAATTTCATCCACTTTTCTGTAGCTTAGCGAGGGAAGCGCCTGCGTGCTAAGCTAGCAATCCTTGTTCGAATGTCTTTTTTTTTCAATCACGGGGTGCCATTGCACACAGTCTTTAAAAATCAACCATGCCTTGTTGCATGACCTAAGTACTGTTGAAAGGGCCATAAAACTACAGACCTGTCATTAACTCTCTTCGTTTTCCAGTCTGCCAATTAAATGTTAATTTGTGGTGCCATAAAAATGTTTGAAATGTCCATTTTGTTATGAAATTATTATTGGTTGAGCGTATGATTTTTCGGCTCGTTTCTTACAGTTAGCTTTTCTTAACTCACTCCGGCTTTTACTGCAAATTAAGAGTTGTTTATAAGTTACATGGGTTTAGGGTCGTTTTAAACTGATGTAACACATTTTTGTGCATCGTAACCATAGAAAAAATATCAAACACTACATTTTCTACGCCGTTATTTGCAAAGATGTGATAAAAATGCGACTCTTTATTTGTTTAATAAGCAAATTCAAAATGAAAGTGTGGAAATTAGGGTAAAGAACATAGAAAACTGTTGTTTCTGTAAAATTGTAATTGCGACAGGGACACCCTTTGCACATGCATTTATTCTGTAGTCAGCGAAAGTTTACAACTAATTGTTTTTGCTATGTACCGTGCTTATGTTGATGTTTGAAGACATGTTAATGGTATATTTAGGTCAGGCTGCCATTTTCAATTACCTCGATTTGAAAAAGAGCTATTTTCACAAACTTTATTTTTTCTCCGACTTTTTGTACTTCCAGTTGCCATGGTTTCAACAACGTGCAGTAGCCAATGCTCTGAAGGTGCAGAGACTGAGAATTACATTTAGTCCTAAGCACCATACCAGTTAACTAGTTGATACTTGCTTCAAGACAGACACGTTTTCCCTTTGAAATTCATATAAATATGTAAAATTTGAGCGGCCTAAAAATGGTTGCCATGGCAACAGTAATTGCTTAGATATCTCGAGAACCGTTTGACATATTTCACTAATTTTTTCACTTATCTTCATCTTTCGTCAAGAGCTTTAAACCATGACATTTTTAGCAAAATACAAAATTTTGAGTTTCCATCCAATGCTCGATGCTTACAGTCAGCTTCTCTTAATGATTCATTACAGAAAACAAAGATTCTATGTCACGCTTTCCTTTGATAAATAATGCAACACATCTGCCAACATTTAAACATTTCATCAAGTTATTCTAAACGGTTTGATGCTGCACCAGTGTTCTATTATTGTATTACTCAAAAGAAGTTTGCATCACCGTACTTTTTATCTATAGATCTTAACGCAAAACAGTCCGGTGTGTAAAAGATACATGAGAAGCAATGAAATACACGCTCATTTTGCATGATTAACAGTTTATGCTTCGAAATTATTACTGTTAAAAGTTGCTCTTCAGTTTGTCCGTCTTGGTAGATATAGGCTTTTATGCCCCTATTCCACACAGACCACGAATCCCAAGAATTGCCACGAATTGATAAATATTAGAAATCGTGGCGATTGTAAATTTTCTGGTCCGATTCGTGATGCTCTACGATTCATTTACGATTCAAGTACGATAGTGTTACGAATATTCGTGGGATTCGACTGGATTCGGCTGGACTCGCACGAATATTGTCAAGAATTCAGTACGATTTACCGGAATCTCTTTGGAAATACTGCACGAACGTTTAGAATTAGTTACGAATCAGTTAAGAATACGCCGAATGCACGTACGAATCCGGTACGAATAAAATGAATTCGTGACTATTCTTGAAAATTCGTGGGATTTTCTCCCAAGATAGGTATAAAAAGGCCCCAAGCCTGATCAGATCCTTTGCTGTACGCACATATTAAGTATGAACCATCAGAAATCTATGGCCACAAAATGAAATATCTACGCACGAGGCACATGATGTCGTAACGACGTCGTTCTAAGGTCAGTGCGACGTAGTGACATCTCATCGGCGTCAGTACAACGTCATTTGCCCGCTGGGTAGATAAATGCATGCGTCCAGAGTCTTCACTGTGCGCAAATGCATCAAAGGTACAAATTCACGAATCCCCGAATGAGTTGAGAACACTACGAACGCCTCAGAATCGATTTCTATTCAGTTACGGTGCATAAGAATGCATTAAGAATCTGTTACGAATTAACTACGATTTTTTTTAATCGGGAGTTCGTGGCCAAAATTTTGAACAGCTCAAAACTTTTGCTATGAATTCCCGACTGCTCAAGAATCGCAAGAACTGACTACGAATATATACGATTCAGTTACGAACTTCACGAAGTAATTACGATTCAGCTACGAATCCTAAAATTTATCAATTCGTGACGATTCGTGGGATTCGTGGTCTGTGTGGAATAGGGGTATTAAAGAGTAAAGGCATAATTCAAGATGCTTTCCTATATGATTTGCTTACGCCAGTATCACTAGACAGTCGGAAACTGTTTCTACCCTGACGAGGGTCAGTTCTGTCCTCAGTTTTGTCAGGTGTTTGCATAGACACACGTGTGTCAGTTACAGAAACCAAAAAGTAAAACGGAGGCATTCCTTCCTCATATACCTCTATACCCTTGGAAATAAGTTAATTTAGCATTATGTCTATAGGTAAATATAAGGTGATGCAAAACTTCTTTTGAGTGGTATATAGTTATATTTGAGCCGCGACACGAGAAAACCAACAATGTGGTTGTGCGCCCAGCGCAGACTCAGATCAGCCTGGGCAGGCGCCAAGTATGATCAGACTCTTTGTTAAATGCTCAAAGGGTAGCTAACTGTCTAGGCTACCTCCATGCGGACAGCGAAGACTCTGATCAGACTGGGATGATCCCAGGCTGATCTGAGACTGCGCTGGGCGCACAACCACATTGTTGGTTTTGTCGTGTCGCGGCTCATTTTTCATTCAGGGGCAAATAAAGGTGTTAAAGCTTTTTTGTATGCTCATGTGCAGTCTACTTATAACATGTGCTAATTTTACTGTTTCAGATTTTCAAAACCCAGTTATAATTGTATGTATAGAATTCAATTGGTATGGACATGCCAGTTTACATCCGCTTTATATTAGAATTTGTCACAGAGAGGTAAATATTATGTGTTTGACATGAACACTTGCCATATGTCAGTCGCAATGATTACATTATGAAATCCTATTTTTCTTTGTCATACACTGGAACATAAATGCTTAAAGCACCAAAAAACGAAAATAGAATTTTCGAAAATTAAATTTGCAAAGAGCGTAGATCCAGATGAGGCGGCTCAATTTGAGCCACCTCATCTGCGTCTACACTGTTTGCCCGCTGGTCTTTGAATTATCAACACGATATAGCTTGGGCAAAACATTTTTGAAATTTTACAGACGCAAAATTTCTCGTCTGTGTTTGGCACTTTAATGGTAAATAGATTTCTCTGACAATAGCTACACGAATAGATTGCGACTCAAATAGAAACAAGTAAACTCATTAGTTTAATTGTTAGATTATTATGTATTAATTCAGAATTTCGAAATGCTTTACATCCTAAAAAAGATGATATTATTGACACTGTTTCATTTGTGCCTCCTTTCTTGCTTCATTTGAATGTCTAATAATGTCTTTACAAACTATGGAAATTATATCTGTGATGCATATCATTTTATAGTCAATTTTAGCTTGTTGTAGTTTCATTTATATAACATGTACAGTGATGGACGTGCGCAAATGTTTGTGTGTGTGTGTTTTACGTGCATGAGTACACCTCCATGTTTTACTTCCATCTTAAGACAGGAAACAAGTGACCTACCTGTTTGTTTACCTGAACGGCCAAGTAAAACCGTAGCACTAAAATCAGCTGGCTCCACTTCGCAAACTGTCCAGAGTTTCTTCACTTTTTTTACTTTTTCAAAGTTTTTACTTTGACGGTATTGATAACTGAGCCGCTACATTACAAAACTAACAAAGTGACATGTACGCCCAGCAAAGACTCAGATTAGCCTGGATATCCGCCAAGTCTGATCAGAATCTTCGCTGTGCAATTTAAAGGTCTAAGCTAAGGGTCTAAGCTATCTCCGTGCCAACAGCGAAGACTCTGATCAGACCGGACGAATGCCTAGGCTGATCTGAGTCTTCGCATTGCGCACATGCTACTTTGTGGTTTTGTAGTGTCGCGGCTCAACCAACTGGAAACCACCTAATAAATTCTTCTGATACCGTTTCTTGAGTTCCATTAACTATTTCAGGTGGTATTGTTTCTTGTACCCTTCTATAATAAAAATAGAAAATAGGTAAAAATAATTGTTAAATGTTTTTCGTATAATTTGCTTACTGTTGGTCTAAGTTATTTAGTTCAATAAAGATAGCTGAGTTGCCACCTATTTGGGAAAGAGCTGCTGACGCGGCTTATCACTTGTAATTTATTGTTTGTTGGGATGTCTTTGTCAATATTTCCCTTTGATGTTGGGGATAGGGTTTGGGATCTGATTCAGTCAGTTCGTGAAGTGTAGTTACTCTTTAAATTTAAAGCAAAGGTGATGATTTTGATACTGAATATTTTCCATTTTAGATGGATGTATTCTGTTAATACATCTTTCGGGCTTTATATATCTCAGCTAATCCGGTTTGCTAGGGTTAAAGTTAAAAAATACCAAAACTCAAAAGAAGCCCACCGGTATCAGAAACGCCGTAAAATCAAAATTTTATCGGCGCCTCTGTGACTTGGTTTCTAAATTTTATAAGGGACTAAAAACTCTTCTTAAACAAGGCCCGCCGGATCTGAATTCAATGTTGACTTGGTGTACTAACCCCACAAAAATGTTGGTTGGAATTATCTTTATGAACGAGTTAGGAAAATAACCTCTCGTTAAAAAAGCGTCTTGACATAAACTCAGTCACGGCTGGAAACTTTACTGCCCTCTTTAGCTGCATGCCGGCGGGTCAGGCCTCAAACTTAACGATGGTTCTGACTTAAACTTTTCTTACTTAGTTTGTTTGGGAATTGCTTGGTTATTGATGATATGGCTTTGGTCGGGACATTTGGGGTTCATGTGTTGGATTTCTTTTGATCCAGTGTTTCAGTGTTGTTCTGGCAGTGCTACTCTTGTTCATCTTAGTAATTAATCCTGATTTCTCTGTTTTCTGTTTTTATCCATTCATGGGTAAGAATGTCTTCACACGGACCGAATAATTCAAATGTTTATGAATCATAATCAACAGAACCAACGATGAAGGTTACACATTTGTAAAACCGGTTTAAGCCCACCATCCGCCCAAAGTGGCGTATTGCTGACCGTTCCAAGGCGGTGCTTCTGTCGGGGTTTATTTGTCAGCTTGCTATTAGTCTTTAACTTTTTGAACATTATTAAGGATAGTCTTGTGGCCATCTGCTGGCCTCTTGGTTTTTTATTGTCTTGGTTTGATTTGTGAACCGTCTCTCTTGGTTTCCTGTCCCATTTGGTGTTTGGGGTAGGGTGTGGAATTCGAGTGAAGCGGTTCCCAAGCATTGCCTCCTTATCTACTGAACACACTTCATTAAGGATAGTTTGAGCCGCGACACGAGAAAACCGAATGAGTAATTGTGCGCCCAGCGCAGACTCAGATCAGCCTGGGCATCCGCCCAATCTGATCGGGCTCTTTGCTCAGCGCTTAAAGGGTAGCTAAGGGTCTAAGCTGCCTCCATGTGGACAGCGAAAACTCTCATCAGACTGGGCTGATGCCCAGGCTGGTCTGAGTCTACGCTGGGCGATCAATTACTTTGTTGGTTTTCTCGTATCGCGGCTCAATTATATGCGATAAGGGAACAAGATCGCAGGCTGATCAGAGCGGCCTGTTAGCAGATGACGATAGGTACCATTTCACACTAGATGTAGATCATATTTTCTTTTCTTTCTACAAAACCTCCCATTTTTAAGTACGAACATAGAAACATTTGATTAGATTGTCTTGGAGCGCATGCTGATTAGTGTCTTAGATATTCAATTATAAATCATCCACAGGACACTTTCCTGTATTGATAAAGGTCAAGGTTTCCCATAGCCTAATCTCGTAGGGGCAGTGGGGTTATAGGCCCACTATATTTTAGGCATATCTTATGAAAAACGGGGCCCATCCCTCTCCTTTCGCTGCCCTGTCCTTCCCTGATTCGAACAGGTACCCATTTATTGCTGTGTTGACAGAGAGTTTTCCAGTCGTCGGATGGCTAAGCCCGGTTTCGAACTCACGACCTTCCAGCGACTTTTTGCACCATAACCGAGTCGCTCAAACAACGGCATGGCATCTCTCTAACTTTCCTGTAACGGGGTGTATTTGTTTATCTGGTGAAAGCAATCAATTTTGTGTTAATATTCTTCTGTTATTTGATTGTTTCCAAGATAATGCGTTTACGGTACAAAATTATAGCGCCTTCAGCAATTTGTTTGAATCAGAAGAGATATTAATTAGGTAAATGTATCTTTTATGATCCCATATAACGTCAATAGGAAATGGTAAAGCAATCAAATCCGTTCATTTTAGGTAATAAGTACACAATGAGCATGTCTTACATTCAGGACTCAAATTCCGATACATGTATTCAGCAAAGTGCAACAGTTCTTCTGTTGCTTGCAAGAAAGTACATATATATATGGATTCTAAAAGGGCAAAAAGTTGGTTCAATAAAACGAAAACCGCAGGCTAGGCTATATATCATATGAAGAGTCTAATTTTGCACACACACACACACAAAAAAAAACACAACAACACAATATTTCATTTTTACATAATATAAAATGTATGTTGATAGTGCATCATTAAAACGAAGGTTAATTAAAACAAGTACAAGTAAGACCGTACCATCATGGTAGGGTAAAAGAGCAATAAAAGACTAAATTAAATATCCGACTTTTGGGAGATAATGGAAGTTGACATAATAGGCTCTGCACAGTGATTGAGTTAAAAAGATATTGCTTTTAGAAGTGAAATGTCACTGACCGTCTTAAAACAGAAACAACACTCACAGATTACTTCAGTGTACTGTAGGCCAACACACACTGAAGAAACGAGGAAAAACGTCTCGCTTTTTTGATGATAACGTGAAAGAATAAAAGACGTAGGCGCGAATCTCTGTTTTCGTCTTAAAGTTGTTTATGTACATGGTGGAAGAATACATCAGGGCCCAGTTGTTCAAAACTAACGACATCGTTAGATAACGTTTCGTTAAAAATTTAAACATTAGAGTCCTTAATACGCCAACATTTTTTGTTGAAAAAATGTGAGAAGCTTTTGCATTGCAAAAGCTTATCACATTTTGTCAACATAAATATCAGTGTATTTGAATATAAAGCCATAAAACACTTAACCAGTTAATTTCTTAACGAGCTCGTTAGTCTAACTATGCTTTGAACAACTGGGCCCTGGTTGGTAGAAACTAGGTCACCAACAGTTGAGGAGGTCCATGACTATCATCAGCTCTGCTTCATTTTTGCAGAAGTTACTCTTCGGAGAATAAAGTAATAGAATAAGCAAAACATGAAAATAGAAGCGGTCAAAGTACCAAAATCATAAATCCGAACTAATTAGATACACAGACATGAACCCCAAACAAGAAGAGTGAAAAGATTGATTGATTGTTGTGGGTTTAACGGCCAGTCTATATCGGGCCGTCTCCCAGAGAGGGAGAAAGAGGAGAAATGATAGACGAGAGAAAAAATGTCCAAACAACCCCCACCCGCACCTACTGCAAGCACAGAAGGCCCTTGCCCTACAATGTTTCAAATCAATAGGACGCCCCGGCACTGGAAGTTACACACAGCGCCATCGCACCACCCGACCACCCCCAAGTGAAAAGAAACTGGTCGATTGCGTTCTTCAAAGTTTTTAGTTACGAGCCCATGCTCCTTAGAAATTCGAGGACAAATTGATAAATGATGAAACTGTAGTGAAAAGCGGCAAAAGGAAAAAAATATATGTTCAATGCACTGTGAAAAGTATGAGCGCTTGATTTTATAGTTAATGGTTTTATTGTTTGTTGAATTACGTAGGTGGTAAGTTTTGTATTACATGTGCACTGATAAGTATACAGACACAATAAATTGAAAATCATAAATGGGTTCTTTTAAAAACACTAAAAACGAAGGTGAATCAGACTACGTAGTATTGGCTAATAAAGCCTCATCAGTGACCTTGTAATGGCCTGGCGACGAAAGCAGGGGAAAACCTACTGTAATTTTGTTAATTTAAAAAAAAACGCAGACATTTAAAAGACTAGTATATACCAAACAGGGGTCCAAACGCTAAAAAGTGTGCTCAGGATATGAGTCTTAACTAATTGTTATTTCCGATTTCTTATAATATCCCCGCTGCTCTCAGAGGACCAAAAGTAAAGTATGAAATAAAAGTCTGTTTCTGTTGGATTAGTGCAAATAAGTCAAATCCATTCTCTAAATATAAAATTTTTCGAAAGTGCAGGATAAAATCAATTTTCTTGACAAAATTTTCTGGGCAGCTTCGTGTGGCATCGTTGCGACTGGTTAAAACTGCGCATACCTAAAATGTTTAGGGTCATGCAATAGCGATATTAAAGTCTCCATAGTCCTATCAAAGGTAAAAACCGTCAAAATACAAATCAGTATGAAAACTGTACAGCCTTCAGAATTGATGAAAATATGTCGGTTGATGTGCGTTTTTGTAGCTATATATATAACTGGCAAAAAAGAAGGAACAAGGTATTTTTAAAAAAAGATAAGCCTCTCCATAAAAATCCGGGTTTCGTCTCTGGTTCCCCGTTAGGCAATGCAATAATGCAATAGCGGCTCAATCAATGGGATCCTTGCCTAATTTTTTTGTTCATTGTATTTTTATCACCTGTTAAACGCCTGTACCTTATATTTTTACCGCCTGTACGTTGTATTTTTATCATGAAATAAAGCTTATGAAATCGAAAGTAGGTCGTTTTGGTTGGCAACTAAAATGACCTAGTTATTTTTTCAAATCTATTTTATGGTAAATTCAAGGACGTTTTGGTTTTTCAAAGGCGGCTAATCACGATAATAATCAATGGCGAAACTGTAGTGAGAAGTTTGCAGCGATACCTCACGATAAAATGTTTCATGCTGATAGAGCAATGGGGCCTTTAAATCCATAGTATTTTATTATTCAGTAGATAAATCCCATCTCAAAGGGGGTTCCTCTGAACGGAGAGTGTATCAGACTAATCGATTGCCAAATTATTTGATTTTCAAGAACGCGTACCTTTATATTGACACTATAACATATCAACATTTTCAAAACAATCAAATTTTTACATTGTATACAAATCAAACAAAAAATACTAAGTGTACTAAAGGTGTTTGGGCACTTACTAGACAACGGGCAATAACAAGATAAAGCACGATTCAGCAAATGCTGCTGAAATATATAAGGAGAATTTAGTGTCTTGCCGAACCGCGCATGCCCTTTACATTTATATACTTAACACGTTTAAAGAATCTAATACATTAGATCCGCTATGTTCACATACATGAGAATGTTTTCTTACCCACCAATAAATATCAGATAGGGCAATTTCCGTTTTCCTTTCTTCCCTTGTTTCGGCGATAGCAAACCTTATCTCACACGGACTTCATTTTTTGCTTTTCGCATCATATACACTGTCTCTACCGATGCTCTTGTTCAGTTTGTTATTTAATCGAGTTGTCTCGCTGCATGTGATGTTGCTTCGCGTTACTCTTTGTCGCTTGGTGTCCTGGACGGGACATGGAATATGATTGTAAGAGATCAGGAAGGCGGCAACAAAGCCAGCCTAAATCCAAACATATTGAAAATTATATTCCTAACATAACTAGATCTATTATAAGGCACACAAAACATATATTTTTTACCTTTTCATATTATCTATATATACATAAACATAAAACAACCATCAGAAGGAAAGAGAAAAATAGACAATACCAGTGTATGCTTGAAGAGACTACAGATAAACGGACGCAACACACAACAGCACCATCATGGACCGCCCAGAAATAAATTTAAGCAGGAGCAGATTGGGTGGGGGGGCTTGAATCGATTCAATGAACCATAAAGCTCGTCCTCATTTGCATCGTGAATCTATTGAAGGACTACAGATAGGCAGATATAATAAACAATAGCACCACAATAATGACCAGTAATACATGACGGAGACTTGAATCCATTTTCCTGAGTTCCAACCCTCGCCCTTATTTCCGTCGTGATACATATGACAGCGATCCTCGAGTCGGAATGTTATATTGGTACCTCACAATCATGAACGATTGTAACACTCCCACACGCAAACCTACGTAGTATACGCTCACGAGTAAAATTCTCAGGAAACTCGCGCTCAAGATGTTCATGGGGCTCTTAAGGAAGCAGTTATAGCTGTACGTGTCCAATACAGTCGTGGAATGTATTTTATATAAAAAAAAACCTGCAGTGCTAGGTAAATCTTGTAAGTAGGAGAGCTCAAGTTTGAACGTTAGAAATCAACAACAATAGTACTATGGAAAAAACGTGACATATTTCTAAGACATATACAATATAAGTATAATCCTTAATGTCTACTGTATCGCATTATTGGTCTGCAAACAAGCCCATCCTAAGATCCTAAGAACTCATAAGAATGAATGTCTGATATCTTTCAAATAATATTTATGAAGTTTTATATATGAAATACAGTATTGTCTGTGAATAAGAAGATGCGCTGCTTGCTGTCATAGTTACCGTTAAGGTCTGGGAAGTTAATTCTGTAATCTTAAGGACAGATTTTCTGGTACCAAATTTACCATTACATCCGGAGCTTAGACTGTATTTTAAAAGGAGTAAAGGAGTCTTTGGCATGTTTATTCATCAGATAAGCGGATTTAACTTAGAAACCCTCCTCCTAAGGAGCCACCGAATTCGTTTCTTTACTATTTTTACACTAATTTAAAGCTGCTCCAGTATTTACGGAAATGCGATATATCAACCAGTAACCCTGCAGGAAAGACGCAGGACATATTCGTTCTTCTTTCACAAATGACTTTAGTAATAAGGAATGTGAGATACTTTTGACACTGTCAGGAAATGCTGTCAGTCCTGATTAAGACCGTATACTGTAGCTAGCATAAAGATATCAATGACGTCTTCGCACAGTCTGGTGCCACCAGACTGTGCTAAGACGTACTTGATATTTTACTGATATTGAATATGAAACTTCATATGACTTTCCTGAACGATGTAGGCTGTGCATTGTCCGCTGAAGAAGTACGCTTAAGGTGGTGATTTATGGTAAATGTAAAAATCTGCATAAAACTATAAAAAAAGTAAGGTATCTCCCTGAAAGTGAGAAAACGTTAGCAGACTTCTTATTTTCGTTGTTCTTTACAGTTTAGAATACAAAATAGACGTCTATGCTGCTTAAAAAAAGTGTTTTTATAAGGAAAGATCAAAGGGTAATTTTCTGCGAATAAATCTGAAAAAATAATATCGTTATTGAAAATTTACGTAGTGCTGAAGGTGCATTATTGCATAATGAAGAGCGTCCTAGCAATTATTTATTCCAACTCTTTCTCAAATTGTAATGTAGACTGATGAAAACGGTAGCTTTTTCTCAATGTTCAACCATGTACAAAGTAAATGTACACTGGACGCATTTATTAAATATAGGGTAGGCAAGCATACCTATGTTAACACCTACAATATAAATAATACATTACTGACATGGTCAGTGGTGTGTAGATGAAATTGTTCAACCTTGTTAAAATAGTATCACCTGTCTCACCTGTGTGTTTTGACAAAAAAATTTGGACACAGACTGCATCTTTTTTCATCTGCTCAGCCTGATAATGTGTGAAAGAGTTTGAAAAAATAGTTGCTAGGACGCTCTCCATTATGCAACAAGGTACTCTAAGCACTAAATATATTTTCAAAAATGATATTATTTTTTCAGATTTATTCACAGAAAATTACCCTTTGATCTTCTCTTATAAAAACAGATTTTAACATTAACAAATGCTGCATTTTGGGATTCTAAATAATGAGAAACAACATAAAGAAGGCATCTGCTAAGTTTTGGAAATGAGTATTTTATGCAGAATTTTGTCTTTGTCCCAAATCAGTGATTATCACCACCTTAACATTACTCAGTTCACAGCAGATATGATGGAGTTGACCGTGAGCGTTACCTGCAAATGAATATACATGCAGCTCAACTATCAGTCAGTATGTCAGTCGGGCCGTCTCCCAGAGAGAGTGCGAAGGAAAAGACAAATGATTGACGAGAAAAAAACCCAAACAACCCCCACCCGCACCTACTGCAAGCACAGTAGGCCCTTGCTCTACTTCTACTGAAAGTGCTTACCAGCATCATCGCCCGACCACCACCCCTCCGAAAAAAAGAGGGAGAAAGAAAATGCTTAGAAGAGATGCGGGCATGTGATTGGATAAAGCGTCAATAAAAGCAAATTTAGCTCAGCGTAACTAGTACAGCTTTTAGAGTGATCGGTACAGATTTTAGCTCAGCCTGACCAGTACATACAAAACATGGTGTGAAGAAAGTTCGTAGACACTGAAAACCTAATAATGTTAAAATTTTCTTAAAACATTTTAAATGTGATACAGAAAGTACTACAAAAGATATGTAACACATGAATTCTTCTTTCATTTCATTTTGAGCATATCTGAATTGCTATGGACAAACCCTCTACAGAGCCGATGATGGTGAAGGCAATATTACGATTTGCATTAGCGTTTGGCATATTACGAGCTTGTCTTTTTTTATTCTTCAAACTTAGTAGAAATACAGGGTGTTAAGAAAGTTCGTAGACATTATTTAAACTTATACTGAAAATTTTGAGCATATCTGAATTGCTATGGACAAACCCTCTACAGAGCCGATGATGGTGAAGGCAATATTACGATTTGCATTAGCGTTTGGCATATTACGAGCTTGTTTTTTTTTATTCTTCAAACTTAGTAGAAATACAGGGTGTTAAGAAAGTTCGTAGACATTATTTAAACTTATACTGAAATCTTAATAATGTTGTGATTTCGGCAAAACTTTGTCAGTGAAATATAGGAAGCACTACCAAAGATATGCGACATATAAATTTCTTTTTTTCGATTTTAAGATGACGAGAAAATCTAAACTGCCATGGATTGACCAATGAAATCTTGTGAAATGTGGAACAAAAGTGACATTGAAATCGGCTGCGCCGAGAAAAAAAAGAAAAAAAAAACAAAACAAAAAAAAACACACACGAAAATATTCCCTGCAATACCAGTACTGTTACATCTTAGATATTTCTATTAGTTTTGAAAAACCAAGCTCTTAAGATGCCGAACTCTAATGCAAACCCTCTAAAGGACCGACATTGGTGAAGGCAAAATTTTGATTTGCATTGCGCAGCCGATTTCAATTTCACTTTTGTTCCACATTTCACAATTTTTCATTGGTCAAATAACGCGTATGTCAATTTAGCCAATAGTATCAAAGGGCAATGAATATCTAATCTTCGTTTTCCCCTTTGTACTGCACTGCTACATACTAGCACTCTGTCAGATGTTAATGCAAAATGTTTCTCATGCTTGTAAATTTACACTGGAAATTTTATCGAATACATACGCAGATATTCTAAACTACATTTTTTCAGTGTAGATCTACGATTTCCACTTTCGGTTTAATACATACAAACAAACATTGCATCATGTTGGTAGCTGTTTTGGAATCAGGCTAATATCAAAATTGACCGCGGTCCATTTTGGAATTCCAAATTGGGCAGCTCAATCTTGAGATAGATTAATGTCGCTACCCAGTGTCAAAATAACGGTTGCGCGTGCCTACCGACATAACTGACTTGAGTCATATTCATGAAAGTTATTAACTCTTCGCCTAGAGATATATTACAAACACACTAGTTATAAAGGGTGTCACACCCTTTACTAATCACACTTCCATTTAATCTGCGCCGATTATCTTGTTGTTTTTTTTATAAATTTTTCTTGTTAATTAGTATTTTTGTTACTATAGAAATCAAACAGATACCCAAGTACTTAACGGAAATGACTTAATATATAAGCATTTTGCTTACTGTCAAATCATGTTACTTTTGAAATTGTATTGTAGAATATGTATGTAATTTATAGTTAATACGACCTCGTTTAAACCAAATTCTCAATGGTCTGGGACATAATCTATATATTAAGTATTTTTAAACACAGAGGTATTTTGCAGATTTCTTTTATCTTGTAATTAGATTTTTCTCAATCAAGTTAAAACATTTGGTCTGATGTTTCGTTCCATATTTCTTTTTCAAAGTCACTCTTAAAAATTACTCTTTAGATTTAACTTCAAGTTCATTTCCATTCAATTTTGCACTAAAACCTTGCTACATGGAAACAAGTTAGATATAAATATCAAATTGTTTAAGACATTCGTGTAATATTCTATACTGGGGTAAAAACCCCTGTAATGAACAAAATTCATTGCCATCTAGATGCATTATTCTCGTAGAAATACTAATTTTATCAACACATTTGCATAATTTCTGCGTTTGGTGGTAAAAAAATTAAATGCAAGATATTTTATAGATACACCGCAAATATTTCGAAATTTTAATCTGGTTTCCATTATCTCTAAGTCCCACTTCACTATATAAATGATTTTATGTCATCTTTTGTTTCAGAGGTTAATTCTTTACCCCCATCCCCTTTGAAAAACGTTAATGTCTCGTCTGCCTTTTCACGCCAATGAATCATCAGTCAAAATGTGCATTGTATCTGAGATTCAGTTCAAACTGTAACTAATAAATACTGTTTGGCACAGTTTCTATAATTTAAGTTTGTTTTAAAATGATGATTCACCGTGTGATAAGAAAGGAAAAAAAAAACAACAGCTTAATATGTCACACCTTTCGATGTAACATCAATTTATGGCTGGCCAGATGGACACCTTGGCTATAAACTGCTAATTCTATTACGGTATACTATGGTTGTAATGACATTGTGGATACCTTGCTACTGAATAGTTCCTGAAACCTGTTAGGTGTCATGTTGAATGGTCATAATTTATGATATTGTAATGTCTTCGAACTTTTGTTAGATCCTGATGGATAATAAAAATGATTTCAGGTTTAAAATAACTGTTAAACCACATTTCATTGGGAACAAATATCTTTATGTCAATTTTGTGATGTTCACAGTGTCCAAATCGGTTTGGTTTTCGAATAAAATGTTTCTGAAGTGAACATTATTTTTTTCTTCTTCTGGCTGATTGGTCATAAAAGAAAATATTTCTTTTGGAGATAGGTTACAGCATGCCAATCTTCAGTCGACTGTTTACCTTCTATCAGTTATCCATTTCAAGAAGATGCAAGTCGCCCCCGCCGAGTTAGGAGTACACAACTGACAAGAGAAGTCAAACATGGACTACCACAGGTTAACGAAGCAAACTGCATAGCCTACAATAAGAAACATTGTCGCAAAATGTGCAAAATGGCAGTCCAGTGATCAGCTGTTTCACTGATGTTACAGAGCTGATGGTAAAAGTTTCTTTGGAAATGCTAGTGTGAAAGGCACAGACTGCGTCTTTACCGATGGAACATAACGAAAAATTTAAAGCAATCGGCGTAATGTGGTAAGGTGTATACTTACATTCCCAAGAATATTATTGTAGAAAAAGACACATATCTTGCCGTTTCATACAATGATTATTCATGTACCGCGGTATGGGCACAATGTACACAAACGTAACAGGAAGGCATTTGTTTCCTGCAAACAATAATTATCTTAAATTGTGTCTCGGAATCAGGTTAATTAGAGCGTTTATTTTTCCTAATTAAATTTGACTTGAATTAGCAGACGACAAACTATTTTGGCTTCAAAAGACACTCCTTAAATCATTTCCAGAGGTTTCTGTTAACTTCATTGAGTTACTAGGCACCATGTGTCCTTGAACACGTCCATGCTGTTCATAAATGTTTGCCATATTCGTAAGTATATTTCAGCCGCAAGACGACAAAACCAGCAAAGTGGCATTTGCGCCCAGCGAAGACTCAGATCAGCCGCGGCGTTCGCCCAGTTTAAACAGAGTTTGCTTTGCGGTTACAGGCTTGCTGAGGATCTAAGCTAGCTCCATGCGGACAGCGAAGACTGTTCAGACTGAGCGGATGCCCAGGCTGATCCGAGTCTTCGCTGGGCGCACACGCTACTTTGCTTGTTTTGTCGTGTCGCGGATCATTTGTTTTGATATGTCGAAACTGTAATAATGTAAAAAAAATAAGTTTTGGACTCGATCCCTTATCATACATATGCCCCACAAAAAGTAAAAGACTGATGTGCAAAATTTTACAACTATTTGATGGACATCTGTCTCGTCAAATTATATGCCAAGAAACTTTACATTTGTCAAAAACACAGACAGGGTGGCCAATCACGTGATTTCAGATGATAGGGTTCGCGTAATTCCCACAAAAAGTTTGCTCGATTCAGGTAACATTTTCTTGAATATTTTTGTTAATACTTGTCAGAATTGAATGAAATTTGAAGCAGATACCCCGCAAAAATATACGAAATCCAAATATGTCATGCATTTGCTCTTAAAATGTTTACTTTTAAAGATAGAGCCGAGCAAACGATTTTTTTCTCCGAGATTGGGTTCACACACAGAATCAACAATATATGAAAAATGACCATATTTCGATTGTAGTTTGTCTTACTTGTTATCGTTGATTTCCATAGCTTTGGAAATGAATACCAAATCTTAATTTAACCAAACCTTGTGCTGGAAACGTGTGATATTCGTATGGAAGTGGTATTTTGAAAATGAGTGGGTTCACACACCAGATTCAGGACGATAGGGTGCACATACACTCTATATGGCTGAGCTTCGCATAGCAATTTCTCGTAAAATAGGTAGAGGATATGCACAAACCTAGTCCGTGCATAACCAATATACTAAGAAAAAGAGTTTCGCGCACCCGGGTTTCGGGTATAACTCTGTCTTAACCAGGATTCATTGCAGTATATGTTATTTATAGATGTGTTGTAATGAGCGCCTGAGAGACCTAGAAACTGACTTTGTTTTTTTAATATCAAAGCAACTTTCAATGTCAATCTTTTATGTTAGTGCGCACTGTGGAGGATGTCAGTAAGCCACCCCCCCCCACCCCAGTAGCCTGCTACTGACCGTTCTAAAGCAGTGATTTTGGTGTAATTCTTACTTTATGTTGATTACAGTAGGTATTTCATATTGTATTTCGTATTCTATTGTTAGTTATTTATTGTATGCAGTAGTGGATCAATTACCACGGTTGGGAAAGAGAGGGCTTATTTTGCTGCTATTGTTTACATGTAATTTTGTGGTTTCTGTTCGGAGGAGGTTTCTCTTCCTCTTGGTACTTGGTATGGGCTGCGCTATTTTGTTGTGGCACTCCCTAGGCTTTCCATTAATTAATTTGAAAGTTAATTACGACAAAAATGCTGTAGACAGGGAAAATTTAATTAAAACATCGACGCCTAAGACATTTAAACTCCAAACGTAACCATTACACAGCAAAGCGGTTCATAATTCAACAATTGATTGGTCAAGTACCTTTATTTAAGCTCCAACGGACATTATTGGCAATTTTGCATCTTTTAAAAGGTGTCATTTAAACACTTTGAATGCAGATAGTTTTTGTATTGGAACCTTAGATTTCAGTTTTAAATTCATCCAACTGTTGCTGAATGATTCTTCTAAGTAACGCCATATAGCATTAGATGTGACCATTTCTGATTAAGACAGAACCATCTTAAACCCAAATATGCAGAGCTTTTTACTTAGGGCACATAAAAAGTTAGGGAAAGATTCACAATGTATGTTATACTGATAGACGCAGACAAAACATCATACATCTACATAGATGGCGAGACTCATGCAGGCTCAGGGCACTTCTATTTGCGAAGGCCTGCCCACAGTAGCGGCATACACAAGGGTTGTAAGACATGTCTGAAAATAATAGTAAAATGACTGTGAAACTGACACTCTAATTAAAACAACGATTCAGGGAGTGCCATTTCCAGAAGGCGCAACCAGAAATCGAACACAACAACATGCGCTCAACAAGAAGAACAACTACCCCATCCCTTTCATATTTATATGGTAAACACACTTCATATTTTAACCATAAGATGACTGAAGCTGTCTCATCGTAATTATGTTCTCGCCAGATAATTGATTTTTTTTATATGAAAAGGAAATATCACGTGCTAGGTTTGTGCATATCCTCTACCTATTTTACAAGAAATTGCTATGCGAAGCTCAGCCACATTGAGTGTATGTGCACCCTATCGTCCTGAATCCGGTGTGTGAACCCACTCATTTTCAAAATACCACTTCCATACGCATATTACACGTTTCCAGCACAAGGTTTGGTTAAATTAAGATTTGGTATTCATTTTCAAAGCTATGGAAATCAACGATAACAAGTAAGACAAACTACAATCGAAATATTGTCATTTTTCATATATTGTTGGTTCTGTGTGTGAACCCAATCTCGGAGAAAAAATCGTCTGCTCGGCTCTATCTTTAAAAGTAAAAACATTTTAAGAGCAAATGCATGACATATTTGGATTTCGTATATTTTTGCGGGGTATCTGCTTCAAATTTCATTCAATTCTGACAAGTATTAACAAAAATATTCAAGAAAATGTTACCTGAATCGAGCAAACTTTTTATGGAAATTCCGTGAATCCTATGATCTGAAATCACGTGATTGGCCACCCAGACAGAAACAGTTACAGCCCCAGTTCTGAAGATCGCTCATGATACGCCAGTAGTTGACACAAGCTTCCGTATTTCTTCACATTTCCTCGTATAAAACGGATCTAGCTTTTTTAAGATTTGGATCTTTGGGTCATTCTACAGATGGATAAACACGTTTTTATAGCCAATTAAAAACGGTAGTTAAGCCCCTAAAATGGACCACCTGAGACTGCTATTTCGATAGGGATGCTCTTTGCCTCCGGGACCTGCCCATCATATCTTTTCTTTCAAACATTTGGGGTTTAGCAACACTGAAGAAGTTAAATACAGAAACGCGCATCGGTCGCACTAAATTTGGAATGAATACGTTTATATTCAATTTGTTGTTCTCTGAAATCTTGATATTATCAGAAAGGTTTAACTTATTTTATTTTTTTACTAAATAACGTGTATATAACATACACTTTTGCACGTGAACTGGTTCAAACTGCCTTTTAAAGTGTAGGAGAAGCTGATATATACACCTCGATAAAAGTCAAGCACCGCAGACTTCAGAAGTTCAATGTTTCAAAGTATCGTATATGTAAATACGTGTGTCAGTAGAGATGTAGGCTTGATCTCATATGAGCCGCGACACGAGAAAACCAACAATGTGGTTGTGCGCCCAGCGCAGACTCAGATCAGCCTGGGCATCAGCCCAGTCTGATCAAAGTCTTCGCTGTCCGCATGGAGGTAGCTTACTCTTAGCTACACTTTGAGCGCTTAGCGAAGAGTCTGACCAGACTGGACAGATACCAAGGCTGATCTGAGTCTGCGTAGGGCGCACAACCACATTGTTGGTTTTCTCGTGTCGCGGCTCATATTATTGTTCTCTGCACGTTATCATCCTCGAGCACGTACTGGCTAATCCAGCAAATGGCGCAAGTAGTTGCGTCAGGTTTTGTTCACACAGCCATCATTAATCAAGAATCACCCACCTTACTTAATAGTCCCGTATTTGAGACTTCTGTGGTAAAAAAATCTCTTTTTTTTACGTTTTTATACTGACTTTTAATTCTTTTATTGTTTATCGTGACCAGCCAAGTCTCGTCGTGATAGCACCATTTCACATTTACATCGCCAAGTCGATTTGTCAAAACACGTTATTTCATCAAATAAAATGCTTGAACACGAAGCAAAAATATAAAACCTGTTTTATTTGACTTTACCTATGCAAAACACATAAAAGTAGCATTCAAACAGATTGTTTTTGTTGTCTTCCCATTCTGTTACACGCACTTTCGGTTTAAAAATAAACACAATAAAAATAATAGGATTTCAGTTTGACGAAATAAAAACCCAGTACCTGACCTCGCTTAAACAGAAACTAGTATTCCGTGTACCTGACGTTTCGAGCTTGTCAAAATTATTAATTCATATTAAAAGTATGGCTTGAATTTTGATTAAAAGGAAGAAGAAGAAGAAAATATATAAACACCTTTTATTTCTTATTAAAGTCAAAATGTTTCATTGTTTTTAATGAAAGTTGAGAACTTAGTTTGACACAGCTTAATTAGATTTATATAAACTATGTACGGATGAAATAAAACAGGCAGCAGTCGGTCCGACGTTTGTCCCTGCCTTTGTCGCGCAGATTCGAATACGGATGGATGCATTAATGCTGGCAAGTATAAATGGTTGGCGGATCCCTTCAGGATTGCGCATAACACTCAGTAGAGGGTGACGCAGTTAACATAGATAGATAGATAGATAGATAGGATTGCGGTAGTTTCAGGGAATATTTTCCGGCCACTAGACAGCATTAGACCTAATTCTGGCTTTCTTCCACCAACAGTCTTCGGTTATCACGCTCAGGTGTGATCAAACAGAGCATGAAGGAAAGAAAATAACTCCCCAGATAGAAACGATTCTCCATGTAATTTTAATTATTTTCCCGCCATGCAAAAGAAAAAAATGTTGTTGCGGTAGGCCGTGTGAAAATATAATTTTCTTTGGGGCTATGTGGTGTACCGATTACCGCACCGTGCCTCAGAAAGTACTATCTATTATTTTGATTGTTTAGGTAATTCAGATATTTCATTTTCATACTAACTTACCACTTGTACATTGTGACGTAAACAAGAAGAAAAAGAAACACCTTTCATTTTTTCACATTTCACCATACTCCAGCAAATGTTATTTAGAGATAAAATAAGATATTCAAATAGTTACGCACTAGTTAACTATGCAAGAAAATGACACGTAAGAAATGAAACCAAATTTAAAAGTGTTGTTTGGTGCATAGCGTACGAGTAGAACCTAGTAGCCGAGGTAGCCATACCTGTCACAAAGGCAGATAGAAACACTCAGTCTACCAAAAATTTTATCGACTATTTTCGATAATATTTTTGTCAGTTGCTCACACCACTTCACCGGCTCTGCATTGATTGTCTAAGGCCGAAGGTAAGTCGACTTAAAACCGGTCAAATCCCCCCACCCCCTTCCCCGTAATTTAATAACTGGCCGTCCCAAGGCGGCATTTCTGCTTTGGTTCCTTTTCGTTGTTTTATTTCTTGTTTGTTGCTATGTCTGTTATTGATATATTGTCTGTGATATTAAGGTTAGCCCGGTGACAACCTACGTGGGAAATGGCTGTTCACAAGGCTGCCGCTGGTGTTGTCTTTGGTGGTGACCAATTTTGTGTTGTCTTTTTTCCCACATGGTGACTTTGGTTGGATCTTGGATTAAATTGTGTCGATTTTTCTGATAATTTTTTAACTGATTTTGGTCACCACAGAGAGTAACAACGGTCCAAATCTACTCTTCAAACTACGATGACAGGGTCATTGTATACTCAGAACATTCGTAGTGTGTGTAAGAGTATTTGCAAATGTTGATTGTAACCCTCTATTATGTACAGTTAATGCATGCTGTATATTTTCTTTATTATATTTGGTCTGTACTGCATTCTGCCAACTGTTTACTACCTCCTGCGACTTTCCCGCTAGCTTGTCCGGCCCGTTCTAGATAATTAAGCTACTTGCAGACAATAACGGTAGCATGCTAACACAGGTCCAGCTTGTGCTCATGCACTTACACCTAGCCGATGTCGCAGTAGACTATAAATAAGACACCATTGTAGTGGAACGGCGGACAATAACGTATCAATAAACAGTATACAATACAATCAACACATGTGTATGCCCTTGGACATGCACAGAAGTTGGTACTTTTTTAGCCGGAAATAGTAGAGAATAAACAGGGGATGTGGTATATGGAATACCATACAATTAAAATCTTAAAGAGTTCCTTTCAGAGCAGAGAATACATTCGGAAGAAGGAACATGGGCCAGACTACGTAGTTTCAGCTAATAAAGCCTCATCAGTGACCCTGACAATATCTGGTGACGAAACCAGAGAAAAGCATACTCATTTTCTTTAAATTTTAATTGGGCTCTCGATTCAAAGACTATCTAGTATCAAAAAAAGGTCCAACTAATGTAAAAGACTATGATCTAGAATAAGAGTCCAAACCAGTCTCAAATTTCAGATATTTTCAGAATATATCATCTAACGTCAAAGGACGAAAATAAACCTGCACTATGAATGATGTACGGGGAGACGTTTTACGGTCGACACACGGCACAACACCAAGTGCAGTGAAGTAAAATTAAAATGTTAAAGAGTTCTTTCCCGAGCAGAGAATACATTCGGAAGATAGAACATGTTCTAGATTAAACCAAGCTTGTAGAAGATAGAACATGGGCTAGACTAAACCAAGCTGGTAGATTTTAAATTATTTTGTCTTGAGTGACCACAACCTGCTCATCAGGTCACTTAAGAGTCATCATGTAGTATGTTTTTTTTTCTGTGTGTGTGTGTGTGTGTTTCTGAATATCAAATATTTGACATTCAACTGACAGACGCTGGCTCTTAGGCAAGAACAATTTTTTTTTAGTCAGTTGTTTTCATTTGATATATTTACTGCACTCTTTACATGTATAACTAGTTTAATATGATAAATAATTGCACTTAAAATCGTGTGCTTACATCTTGTTTGACTGTCCGATATCTACTCATCAAATATTAGACAAGTATCTTCGTAGTATGAAAAGCAAGCACCTGTTGTTTATACAAAATCTTCTGTCAAATCATGATGTTGAAAAGGCACTAAAGCCATATTAGTTTGCATACGATTTTGATAAGATTAAGTCCCTGTAAAATTACACTTCTTTGCAACACGGACATGTTATAAATGAATCAACTATAAGCGTAGAATACACATCCACCCAATTAGAAAACTGTACTAGTCCTTTGAAGCACAATAATAATAAGTAAGGCCCGACATAGAATCCCCGAAGTAAATACTGGTGTTTAAAATTTATTTGTCTTAAGTTGGTCTTGTGTGTTTTTTTTTTTCGCTAAAATCACATCGGCCATCTACAAATACAAATCCGTCCAAGACGCAAATACAAGTGTAAAGATGATTCTTTTAGTGAATTCAAGGTATGAGGAAGAGTAAGCGAAGCAATCTTTACTCACCCTCACACTTTAGTTCACGATCTCCGTGCACCCATTATCCTATTACCTTGTTATTCTGTTAATTTGCCATATATGTACATGTATAACTCATTTCAACTATTCTGGGGGAAGTTAGTGAGTAAAACAATTAATGGAGTCTTGCAGCGATGTTGATAAAGCGGAAATTGATGAGTTCAATTTTTTCGCAAATTATAAGGCACCAGGAAGGGTAAGCGAAGCAAGCTTAATTCATCCTCCACTTTTGCATATAGGAAAGCTTTATTGAGTACTCTCACTTGCAAGGTTTTGTCTTTATACATTTCACATTATATCATCTTCTAATAGCTGTATTTTTAATGAAATATGTTCTGACTGCAGATTTTCTGAAGAAAGAAGCACGTCGAAGAAATAGAATAACAGGCTAACAAGTTATTGACATCGGTTTAAAACTGTTGCTTTCATTATTGTCTGTGCTTAATGATCCCGATTACGAATATTGCGTAAGTCTAAAGCAAGACACTATTAATGCCTGTAAAGGCACGTATTTCTTATAAAGCTTATTCGTTTTCAATATTACCTGACTTCTTTTGTCCAAACACTTCGATAGCTGTTTCATTTTCGAGGCAAGTTTGCCCGGGCATTTTGGTGTTTCATTATGAAGAAATTTGTGAAATGATTTGTGAGCTCGGCCAAATTTGCGAGAAAACAGTTGCTCCTGCAAAAACTGTATTATGTATTGCACATTTCGATCTAATTTGGGAAATGATTTGTGAGCTCTGCCAAATTTAAGAGAAAACAGTTGCTCCTTCTGCAAAAACTGTATTAAGTATTGCACATTTCGATCTCCAGCTCTGCACCTGTGGCTATACAATTAATTTTCAATACATTTCGAGTCAAAAAATACATCTAAGGACTCGAGCCTACTATTTGACCACACCTCTGAAAGGTATTTTCAGTGTGCATTCCTTTTGCTGCCCCAAGTAAGTCCTTAACAACCCGTTCAGGATTTCATGCATGATTTTCATTGGTAGGTTCCTACTCATACCTCCGTCATAATTTACTGTTCGATTCCATGTTAAAGCCCCATTGCTCTATCAGCATGAATTATTTTATCGTGAAGTATCGCTGCAAGCTTCTCACCACAGTTTCTTCATTGTATATGATCGTGATTGGCCGGCTTTGAAAAATATAAACGTCCTTGAGTTTCTCATAAAAACGATTTGAAAAATATCTAGGTCATTTTAGTTTGGCGTTTGGCAACTAAAATGACCTACTTTCGATTTCACAAGTTTCATAACATGGTAAAAATACAAGGTACAGGAGGTAACAATACAATGTACAGAAGATAAAAATACAATGTACAGTTGTTTACCAGTGGATAAAAATACAATGTAAGGCATGGCACTCATTCTTTGTCTCGCTGTTGTGTGAGTTAATTGCCACACGGGGAACCAGAAACAAAAACCGTATTTTTAAGAAGAGACCTGTCAAGTGTTATTCAAAATACCTTATTCCTTCTTTTTTGCCAGATATATGACACAAAAAGCACAGCAACCGACATTTTATCATCAGTTCTGAAGGCTGTACCAGTTTTATAAAGGTTTGTGCTTCGACGATTTTTACCACTGATAGGACTATGGAGACTCTAAGTCGAATATTAACCTTTCAGGTAGCCAGCCATTGACGGAAGATATAAGGCGGTGAGCAAGTATTAAGTACTTCGGATGTCGTTTAGCAAAGAAGTGGCTTAGATCAAATTCAAGGCACTAACACTTGATGCAGTCAATAGTTGAAATAAAAATAATAGAACACCCTTCCTGTGATGTAGGCAATCTTAAGATACAAGCCAACACATTAGCACTTGATGCAGGCAGCAGTTAGAAACAAAAGGTGAAATATCCTGCCTTACATCTAGAGACAGCTACAGATAGTAACCTAAAGTTATCTTCAAAACAAAAAACCCAGGGCACTGATGCATGAAAAAATAGGGTATACATTGAAATTGATTTTACCTGGTCACCTTTTTTATCGTTCTGTACAGAGGATAGAAACTATGTTGACTGTTTTGGGTGACTACACTTGTTTGCAGAATTGTGAGGAGTGGAGAGGGGGCGGGGGGCACATTTGGGGATTATACTTGGCTTCCAAATCTTAGCCAGTGAAGAAAACAATTGCATATAGAATGGGTATTAATGTAGGACCTCATTAATAATTTATGTCACAGATAAACAAGTGCTGCAGTGAAAGATCCTACTTTTACTTTGAAACTGACATTCTCCAAAAACCTGACCTATCCCCAAATTTCAGTTTCATAAACTATTTTACCGGTTTCAAAATCTTTTAAAACTTTTTACAAAAAGAGGGGATATATTTACCCTAATTCTGAATAAAAATTATAGCTTGACAAATCCAGTAACATTAAAATTATTTTTCATGTTTGATTATTTATAGTCGGTTATTGACAGATTTTTCAAATTCGGTTGATCATAAAAATATTTGTATAAGTCAGCATATAAGTTTATGGTATCAGAATAATTCTCAGGGTACCTGCAATTCATTTCAGTAAGCAACCAATGCATTCAAATTCCACTGTTAATTTGACAGGTTCTAACTTAGCCCTACCCATCATATCTGATAAGGGGTTCTGCAAGGTGCGACCCTAAGCCCTGCAGTTCTTGAATGAAATTGATAAACACTTTTTATTTATTGGTTTACCCCAGGTAATCAAAATATTAAGTATGAAGGAAATCTAAGCGTGGGCCATTTTGAAACACCCCCTTTGGTGGGGATACTGTTGTTTTACCCTTACGTTTACGTTTCTTATCGTTTTCTCTCATGTATGCCTCCTGGCAAGACCAGTGCTCTTCTGGAGGCTCATCCACATTCATATCAACACATTTCACATGGTACCACTAAGAGCCTTTACATTTTTTCTCCGCACTGCAGCCTACCATTGATCCGTCAACGCCCTGTCTTCGTGGCAGTGACAAAAGCGATAGAATGATCCACGGCTTCTGCAACTTTCACAGCAAAACCAGTATTCGGGGAGTGCATCTGGTTTAATGCCGACGCAAAAATAGTGAAAAATTTTCCCATTAGGACAATTTGCCCTTTCACTGCCAGTTATCAAATAATCGTCCTTTTTTTCTCCACAGCAACAAAGAGGGTGTCAGAATTGTCATCTATCTTCTAAACAGATGCGTCCATTTCATTGCAAACGTTTCGGAGAAGAGAACGACAAGCTGCCGTGAAGTATACCGATCGATCCTCTTCCAATGAGTCTTCTATCCCATCAGGCGCAGGTGATGGTCTACTTTCTGTTGTTCCCACACCATATAACTCCACAGCTAGCACGCAAAGATAGCCTTTAGTAATCAAACACATGAACACCCATGCCTGTGCAAAGTTGTCAGAGATATCAGACTTACCGAGCGTAAAGTTGAAAAGGTTTTTCAGTTGGCATACAGTTGGTACCTCTTTCAGCAGCACTTGGTCCTCTAAAGAATTCATCCCAATAATCTTGGAGTAAGATGATTCCTTGTTATATTCCTGAGCAGCTGGCTCTAGACCGTCCAGCAATTCCCAAGGACCATTAGAACGGGATCTATGAGCATCATTGCCCCTTTCACAGCTTAAGCCATCAACTTAGACAAGAGTTGTGAAAGGTTTATAAACCGATGGTACATACTGCTGCATCTTTTCACATATTCCTATTGCAGCCTGTGTTGTTGATGGGTTTTCATCAAAAACACCAAGATTGATGATGTCACTCTTTTGACTTAACTTTTCAGTATGGTCATGTAAGACATGAGGCTTGACACAATGCTGAAAATCACTTTGGAACAACGCTGAATAGCGTGTTTATATGAGACCAATTAGAATAAACATTCTGTTTTGCAAGTCTTCAAATTCCTTATCACTGGGGATAAAAGTATTTGTAGACAAATCTGCAGTTTTCTTTCATTCAGTTTTATCATTTTTATGGAGGTGCGTTGAAAAGACGCGGTTAACTGCCATATAACCTAGTGTCATGTTTATGTGTGTATTTGTTGTTGTCACAGTTGGATGTCAAGCTGTCTTTTTCTTCCCTACATTGTCCCAACACATTGTGTAACCTAGATGATACCTATCAATAAATGATTTACTGAACGTAGGATCAACAGGCTCCCCCTCTATGTTTGGAATATGATCATTTCAGCAAAGAGTTGCCTGAAGTGTCACTTACACTTAATGCATCTTTTAGTTTTTCTACAAGATATTTCCTATGAAAATAACCGCTATCAAATATCAGAACAGAATCTTCTGAACTGATTACATGTTAATTCTATATAAGATTTCAAGAATGAGCTTGAAACATTCCACCCCAACAGCAATACTGGTATGTTCTGTGAACATTCTGAAAACAGCTTTCGGCGGCTATTTTTAAACTGAATAAAATATACTGAAGGGATTAAAAAACTTCCACTTTTTATTGCTGGCTGCTGATTTTCTCACTTGTGACAGTGTTAAATTTTGACGACAAAATGCTTGGAACTTCTCGAATTTAAAGATTACGCAGTTTATTCGTATCACCTACTTAAATGACGTCAGTAAAAGAGCGTTACGTCTCTGAAACGCATAAGGCGATGACGGCGTCATCTTATGCAACACTCTTTTAGATGATTTAATATTGTGTTAATATTGTCAAGTCATTTGCAAGTATCATTGCAGTTGATGCTGTCACGCAAAACCTACTGCGGGGACGGCGTCAACGTAAGTTAACGTGATGACCTCTGGTTGTTAATTTCGGGTTGCTGCTTTTTTGACGGTCTTTTGAGCTTCCTGTAAACCGTGCACGTCGTATGAGCTTGTAAATTGCCGTAATTAATGCATAAAATTATCGCGCGACGGCAGGTTTTGTAATTTCAGCATTTAACTGGCCAAAGACTCTGCACCTGTTAACGATATTTAGGCGCAGTGGGCAAAATGAAGCCACAGATCGAGTTCAAACTTTTAAAATTCAATTTTACTGTTACATGAAGTTATCCATCTGTATGTAAACTACACTAAGAACACATGGAGCACGTGCTTATTCCTGACCGATTCGGTTGAACGATTTCAAGTTCGAGATATGGACATAATCAGGTATTAGATAATATACATGTTGTAAAATTTTGAAGGACGTAGCCGCATTTGTTTTCGAGATATTCAAAATTAATGGGTGGAAGTTTTTAAATAATTTCAGTATGCATTGCAAAAGATTCCTTTCCAAGTTTGAGAGCAAACAACTCCACTGGACAAATCTAACAACGAGAAATGGAGAGTAAAAAGATAGGCAATGATCAGGAATCAATATAATCAAATCCCACATCCCGCCCTAAAAACCAAAAGGGAAAAAAAAAAGCACACACACACACACACACACACACACACACACACAAAAAAAAAAAAAACTGACACAAGTTCACGAAAGACACGCACGGTTAACCGAATGAACAGCTTCTTCCCAAACAGGTGGGCAATCAGCTACCCTAATAAAAAAGAAGGTAAGTTAGTGTCATTTTATTCAAAACACTGACATGTTATATACATAGGTTAGAGAGGCGTCGTAGTCGAGTGGTGAGAGTGGCTCGGTTATTGTGCAGAAAGTCACCCGAAGGTCGTGAGTTCGTGGCTCACCGTCGCCATCGGACGACTGGAAAACTCTCTCTGTCAACCCAGCAGTAAACGGGTACCTTTTTCGAAGCAGGGAAGGATAAGGCAGCGAAGGGAGAGAGATGGGCTCCGCCTTTCATCAGCTGTGCCCAAGATACAGGGGGTCTCTAACCCCACTGCCCCTACGGCTATTAGGCTATGGGAAACCTTTACCTTTTTATATACATACAAACAATTATCAAGCGAGCATGCAAAAATCTGAAGAGGGTGCTGATGAATCTGTTTCCCATGTAACCAGGTAAGTTGAATCAGCAGCAGCTTGTTTATCATTAAAGCATAAACTTTGAAAACCAGTTGCTGGAGTGGGTCAACAAGGGAATAATATCAGAAACACAGGAAGATTTACACCATTTGTTTGTAATCTGGTGAAGAAGCTAGTGCTATGAAAAGACGATGACAATAAGAACGGACAAAAAAGCGGAACAATTCCGGAACCCTTCGTTTCCAAGGTCAACCTAAAAATAGATGTAATACGCAAAAACATTCTCGTTTATGTATTTGCGTTTTTCTAAACCTTATTCAGCTTACGGCAATTCCACAAATGAGCCACGACACGACAAAACAAACAAAGTGGCATGTGCGCGAAGAGAAGACTCCGATCAGCCTGGGCTTCCGCCCAGTCTGATCAGCCTTCGCTGTCCGCAAAGAGGTAGCTTAGACCCTTAACTAACCTTTTAGCGCACATCGAAGACTATGTTAAGACTGAGAGGATATCCATGTTAATCTGAGTCTTCTTGGCTGGGCGCATATGCCACTTTGTTGGTTTTGTCGTGTCGCGGCTCAAATAATTGTAAAATAAATTCTGAAAGAAGATCCTCTGAAACAAATCAAAGAAACGAAAATAACAGACAAATAAAATGAGCCGCGACACGAGAAAGCCAGCAAAGTGGTTCTGCGCCCTATGCAGACTCAGATCAGCCTCGGCATCCGCCCAGTCTGATCAAACTCTTAGCTACGCGCTCAAACGATAGGTAAGGGTCTAAGCTACTCCAATGCAGACAGCGAAGACTCTGATCAGACTGGGCGGATGCCCAGGCTGATCTGAGTCTGCACTGGGCGCACAACCACATTGTTCGTTTTCTCGTGTCGTGGCTCATTAATTATTTTCCAAACGAGATCTCTTTAAGCCAATACAACTTTTGTATGTGCAAAGAAACAGGAAAGAAATAAGTATATTTGCGTCACAATTTTATTAACAATATCTGGAATTATAGTGGTTTTGTTTATGCTAAATGTATAAACCTCTATTTGATTTATTGGCTTGCGCTTTCGAGCGCAAGCCAGTATTCAAGTGGTTTAGTGATACCGAGTTATTTTCGGAAGAAACGATACGTCACGCTTAGTCGGAAAATACCAGGAGAGTGTGTACTGCAACGACTCGTTCTATGGCCGCAATTAAGCAAAAGAGATCGGAAAGTTCGTTCCGATTTGAGACAGCATTTCTTCCTTATTTTCTTCACAGATATAACAAACAAAACGTTCGTTCCGGTTTGAGAGAGCATTTCTTTATTACTTTCCTCACAGACATAAACAAAGACCTTGTCCGATTTTGTCTATTTTTATCCAAATCCGATTTGCCTCATCTGCTAAAAATAACATTCTATTTTTGATAGTACATGTACTTTTTTTTTAATATTTCCGTTAAAAAGCACGTTTTTCTTTTAAAAGTGCCTTAAACTTGGCCACATTTCTTTTGCTTTTTATAAACTGATTGCATAAAAAATGAAACTCTGAATGCAATGCAAAGTATTTGGCTTTGCATCCTAAGAAATAAACCAAAACTTGTGTAAGAAACAGTGTTTATATATAGACTAGTTTAGCGCAAAGCATTAGCTTTTCCAAAAAATCATGCAGCGGCGTCGCGAAAAATAGGCCTTAGGGCATCGCATAATCTGACTAGTCAGAGCAGCCGGCACACTGTCCAGCGCCGATGCATTCGTTGGATCTGTCTTTTTCGGCATATATATATTCTTCATCTTTCATGCTGATGCTAGACTGATCAGACTGCGCTTATGCCGGAGTTGGCTGATCTGGATTTTGGATTATAGTAGGTGCGGTTGGGGGTTGTGTGGACCCTTTCTTGCTTTTATAACACTCTCTAATTTTGCCTTCTTACTTCAGCTATACAAATGTACAGAGAAATATTTACACTCTTCGGCGATTTCCTTAGATGAACCTGACGTTGTTCATACATCCACGAACAACACACATTCGTGCAATCTTACGTGTAAATCAACGTCACGGATAATTCAGATAGATGATTGGCCGACGTAACTTTGATATATGTCATGTCATAGTGACGGCTGCTATACATCATTACCAAACACGTTGGTTAATAACTATTTTTCGTCCTGCGTTAAATTAGTCAGAACTTCACGAATGAGTAACAAAATTGATGTAAAAACATAGCATAAATATATATAAGATAAATTTCATTTGTCGTGGGTTCATGGAAATACGAACGCAATGGGTTCCGGGCTTTGTTGTTCCCAAATGGTGTAGAGCAAGTTATTGTCCCAAACAACAGCAGCATGCATTTTCTTCACAGAGTGTCAAAATTTTGTTCCAGTCACTGCCACTGATGCCACTTAAACCAAAAATAAACTTCAGTAAATATAAATTTACTGTCTTCTTTCGATGCCAAGTTCAGATGTGCCAAGATTCCATAGACATGGGTTTGAAAAGTCTTTCCTCAAATTTTGATTCAGACTAAATGTGACTCAACAGCCGTGAAGAAAAGACTTGACATAGGTCCATATAGTTATTTTCCTTGAGACATACCTAAAACGGCCGCCAAAAACGTTGGAAAACTGTTGTTGTTTTTTTTTTTTGTTGTGTGTGTGTGTGTGTGTGTGTGTGTGTGTTTAAATATTTCTTCAATTTGTTTTTCAAATAAATTCTACACTTGTTTTTACCTTACATCCGTGGATAATGCCACCATTCAATAAGTTAGAAATTAAATACTTTGCTAAATAAAAGTTAGCAACAGAAAGTGCACTAACCATCGGGTTCACTTCAATAACAACTCATGAAAATTTCACTGTCTTAGCTGTGCAAGCCTTCCTTTTAAAAGGAAATTTTATTTTCGTTTACTTGTACTTATTTAGAAATAATCCTGGTTGGTTGATTTATTTTTGGGCCAATTGAGACAGTATTTCAGTATATATCGGGCGGTCTCCCAAAGGTTGGGAGAAAGCAAAGAAAAATGATAGGCGAGAGAATTTTTTCCAAACAATCCCACCCGCACCCACAGCAAGCAGTCTATTATTAGTAGGACACCCAGGCACTGAAAGTGAGCTAGCACCATCGCCTGAGTCCTGACCTGACCATCCCCTATAAATGATCCTGTTTTACAGCACCTACATTTCTATTTGAATCTAATCTAGAACTAAGTATTACCTTTTAATTTAGAAATATATACTTGTGTGTCTAATATATTTGATTTATCTGTCTTTATTAAATGCAATATATTATACGTTGACGTAGAGAAACAATTAGTAAAACGAGACAGATGAGAACAACAATACATTAAGTTTGAGTCTGTTATTTTTTTATTGATTACTAACATAAAAGTATTTTAGTAAATCGGGAACAAAGTTATTTCTGTATACTTCTGATACATACATGGTATTGTCATTTACATCGGCAAGTTATTTGTGTGCTTGTTGCGGTTATATTTGTCATCAAGGCAGAAAAAAAAACTTGTTTATTTTGGTTGTTTGTTCTCTTTATTCTGATGTAAGTGTTCGCTTATATAAAGAGACAAACTGTTAATATATGAAGCATGATAAAATATGTACAGTAAAACCTGTCTTAATGGCCACCTCTATTAAGCAAACAATCTGTTTAAGCAAGCATATATTTAGTTCCCGAAACAGGAAAATACATTGAAAGGTGCCTGTAATAAGCAAATACCTGTCTTAAGCAAGCAGATTTGATTATCCATTAGGCGCTTGCTTAAAGTCATCATAGTCCTA
The DNA here is from genome assembly GCA_963989385.1 of Ctena decussata. NCBI lineage: Eukaryota > Metazoa > Mollusca > Bivalvia > Lucinida > Lucinidae > Ctena > Ctena decussata. The sequence goes on along the minus strand of OZ022503.1, from coordinate 74,739,520 downwards.
TCAGTGATAAAAACGTCTAAACTCAAATCATTGTAAAAGGCGGCTCAATCTTCACGTTTGGTAATAAAATGTGGGTTGATGTGTATATGTTGAGTCATATAATTGGCAAAAAGTAGAGAAAACAAGTTTTTAAAAAATAACAAATAGGTCCACAAAACACAATTTCGTATTCTGGTTTCCCGTCTAGCAATGCTATATAAAAAGAGGCGGGATAGTGATTGAGACTCCACACTTGTACATTGTATTTTTACCATTTTATTTAACTTAATGAAATCGAAAGAAGGTCAGGACCCAGATAGGTTTTCAAACCCTTTTTATGTGAAAGTAGATGATGTTTTATTTGTTTAAAGCTGGCTAATCACGATCATTTACAATGACGAAACTATAGTGAAAAGCTTGCAGCAATACCGCATGATATGATATTTCATGCTGATAGAGCAAAGGGGCATTTGATTCAGGTTGAACTGTATGAACTTATGCTGCAGAATTTTCATGAAAAATGTAAAGCCCGTAAAACTTGCAGGACATAAGAAATTCTCCTTTATCCTGTGATATAAGTAGTATACCTGCGTCGCAATAGTAATCTCATGATGGTGGTGCGGACAACGATAGATAGCTGATTCAGAAGTGCTTTTCTTAAATTGTTCCTTATCTTTGACAAGGCTTACTATTTCTACCAGAGTAAACTTAACGATATTTGGTATGCTAGTTTCTTAAGTTTTCAGCCTTTCGCTCGCACGAAAATATTACAATGAATGAATGATTGCGTAAGCAACTAAAGGAAAATGACGTCAGTGGCACATTTTTGTGAAGTTAGCATCAAACATTAAATTGGATGTTAAGCAATTTTCATGCTTTGTATATATCTATAAAATGAAAAAATTCCAAAGCAAGCAAACAAATTTTAAGATATAACCAAAGGTAGTTGTTTCTTGTACATATACACTTAGATCTTACCACGTGAAAACTGCTCAAATCTTTATGACATGAAACCCCCAAAATCTTCATTTGTTTGGGCTTATCACAGCCGTTCTTGCAGGAAAAAAAGGTAAGCCAAGAAACACGCGTGTCAGACATTTACATGCAAAACATGTAGTATACATTTTTTCCAACTGCAATGAGGTTGGCGTGTTTTCTCGGTCATTTAGCTGCGTATATACTGACAGTCTGGTCCCTCATGATATTTGGGGGCTTGTGAAAACATTTAGAGTTGCAAATAAGCCATGTTTTTGTCTGTACTCGTGGAAGGATATAATAAGCCATGTTTTTGTCTGTACTCGTGGAAGGATATAATTAGCCATGTTTTTGTCTGTACTCGTGGAAGGATATAATAAGCCATGTTTTTGTCTGTACTCGTGGAAGGATATAATAAGCCATGTTTTTTGTCTGTAATCGTGGAAGGTTTCATATAAAAGTCCATATAACGTTTATTAGATGTTTGAACTTTTGGAAATAGTTGTAGGCCTTCTTTTGGCTACATACCGTAATATTTCCGTATATATTTCTCCTCTCTAGACTAAGGCCCAGTATCTAAACAGGTCATATGAAATGCTGCTATAAGATGGTTTTTGCCTTCCAAAACATTTCCAAAACTCTAGATCCGTCTTTTAGGACGGATCCAGAGCTAAAAGACGGTCCTAGAGTGTTAAGGACTATTTTGACAGAGAAAAACTCCGTCATATGACCGAATAATTACGGTGTCTGTGTAGATACGAGATTGAACGTAGATTTCGGCTCGAAGTTATGTACTAATAAATTCGATAAGTGTCCATTATGATTTTTTTAAAACAATAGCAATGCACGTACAAATATTATTGAGTAAAAATCATTAAATCCCTGCAAAGACAAATTAAATTTTGTCAAAACAGGCAAACAAAAGAACCATTGCAAATTAAATTGAAATAGGACATAACGTTAGACGGCATTGATGTGCTGTTTCGCTGTGGCGACAACTTATGTGAAATGCATAGTTCTCTCTTGAGTTCCTCAAAAATTTCATGTAATTTAGACGAACGAAGAATAAGATTATCCGTATTTGTACGCTTCGCTAATGCCCCAGTCACACACACACATTACGGTTTGGGCGGATAGTAGCGGACTTTAAATCCACACAATTTGTGGGCGTGGTCTCTGTCCATATCGAATCCGTATCGTATCCATATGGTATCCGCAAGGTCCGCAGGATATGCCACCAAATTTTGAAAAGTTTAAATATTCAGGCGCGGACGAGCTAACCATAATGATCCGTAACTGAAGGCATTTATCCGCATTTATGCGTATCTAATCCGTATCTCGACCTATCGTTCCGCGGTCCACCCAAAATTTGTGGACAAATACGGTTTCATGCGTATTGTTACGGTTAGTTACGGGTCTGGTTCTGCGTATTGTTACGGATTAATGCCCCAGTCAGATCAGCTGTTCGCAATTATCCTCACCAATACGTATCTGTCAGTATTGAAGTGTAAGTTATCCGTATAGAAACGTATCTGAAGGTAAAAGTCCGTAAAAAAACTCCGAACGAGACCCGTAACTAACCGTAATTGAAGGTAACGATCTGCGCGAAACCGTATCAGTCCACAACTTGGGGTTGGGCTGCGGAATAATAGGTTTATATACGGATTAGATACGGATAAGATGCGGATTAGATACGGATTATATATGGATAAATACGATTGAATGCCTTCAGTTACCTTTTGTTACGGACCAATACGGTTTACTCGTCCGCGCCTGAATTTTGAAAATTTTCAAAATTTGGAATCGGATCCTGCGGACCCTACGGATACGATACGGACAGTTACAGACTCTGCGGATGCGATACGGACCTTTACGAATAACACCGGACAGATACGGATGGGCCATCCGCAGATGCGATACGGACCATTGCGAATAAAACCGGACATATACGAACGGGCCATCCGTAGCATCAACAACATCTTTCCGCATCTAGAAGTAACAGAAGGTAATGGAAGGTAAGTAGTACGTATACATCCGTATCATCTCTCATCGTATTGATTCAAAGGGAAACTATCTGACCGCAGACATCCGCATTTATCCTTAATCACACGCATCTATAGGTAACTGTATCCGTAATTTAATCAAGAAAATAAGCCACGCCCACAAATTCTGCGGATTATTGTGGATTTTTATCCACAACTATCCACCCAGTCCGTAATGTGTGTGTGTGACTGGGACATTAGGGGAGAGTCGGGTAACCTCGGACATGGGGGTGAATTCGGACATACCATTGCAAACAGTAAAATTCCAGATGAGACGGCTCATAATGAGCTGTCTCATCAGGATTTTCACTGTTTGGCCAATTATTTTCGTTTTAATTCCAAACAACTGATATATAAAAGAAAAAATGTCACTGTCCGAATTTACCCGCTGTCCGAAGTTATCCGACTCTCCCCTATCACATCAACAGCTTATGTGTACCGTAATTATTTGGCTATAAAACGGGCTTTTCCCTCTCTAGATTGACGCTAAATATCTAAATAGGGGAGAGTCGGGAAACTTCCGACAGCGGGTAAATTCGGACATTATTTCCTTTATATGTCAGTTGTTTGGAACTAAAACAAATATTAACTGGCCAAACAGAGAAAATCCTGATGAGACGGCTCATCATGAGCCGTCTCATTTGGATTTTCACTGTTTTCAATTGTATGTCCGAAATTACCTGGTCTGTCCGAAGTTACCCGACTCTCCCCTAAGTCTTATGAAATCTTTTGAGAAGGAAATAGAGTTGTAAGGATTGTTTTGAAAGGAACAAACCTCCGTCTTATAACTTAAAGATGAATCTACTGTCACCATGGCAATTTGCATCACGTTTACGTGCTTTTAACGATAAGTTATTCAATTTTGTAACAAAACTATCTTGCAAGAACATTATCTATATCTCGGGTATAACAAGGCTGGTCTTGTGAAGTACACGTACCCTGCATTAATGTCTTCTATCTGTAGCAAATGCCATCGTTGTATGGAAGTAAGACAGTTGCAAGTACAAATAGCTATCCCGTTCGCTGTTTACTGAATATCTTATAACGATCACATTTGGTACAGACAAAAGGAGATTACCACGGAGTATGTGCAATTTATACAATTATAATCGGTCTCGTAAGAGCTGAAATACAATTGTCTGACAGGAATCAACATTTTTGCTTTCTAAATTTGTATTATCTACTCATATTGACGTGGTCGTAAAGCAGGTTCGCTTCTTTTAATTGTATATAGCAAGAAACGGAACATACGCAAATCTGATTTTATTTATCTCTATTGTTTGCATTTCAAGAGTCGTGTGGCAGCAATTATCGATGTAATATAACAATGCTTGTGAAATTAAAACCGAAACAATTCTAGATAGACAGCATTGGGCCAAATGTTTTTATTTCTAAATACGACCAATATCGCTATAGTTTCATACCTAAAGTTACTTAAGATTGACTTAAATCTAACAATTCCTAGGGGTTGCTTCTGTAGCAGTTCTTTTTTATGCATACTGCATTATTTGAGTTTTCATGCCCTTCCAAACCAATCTCAAACATCGAAGACGTTGAGGGGGCATATTTGTTTGGGCCTGACCGTCCGTCTGTCCGTACGTAACACTACATTTACTCAAGAACCGTAACTGCTGGGGTCTTGATATTTCGTAGGTTGGAAGACTATAAAAAAGCTAGAGGACATATATTTTTTCTTGTACATCATTCTTGTATGCAGAGGTATGCCCCTTTTTCAAACAAATAAATGTAAGTTTGATCCAAGATCCTGGGAATACCGTATAAGCTAAAATGCTCATATTTAGAATACTGCGAGGGGCTAAGATGTAAATTATCTGATGATATTTTGGGAAAATTCCGTTACGAAATGAGCAAGCCACGCTCCTTTCTTGACTTTAGGATTTTCCCAACTTTTATAGTATTCCTCAAAATTATTGAGAATTGCATTTTGGCCGTCAGTTGCTAGTCATTTGTTTGCAACAACAGTTTAAAGGAGTTAAACACAAGAAATGAACCTCATTTTAAAACTTGCCGGGCCGCGTAGCGCAATCGGTAGGGCACCTGACTCGTTGGTCAGAGGTCCTGGGTTCGAAACCCGGGCTGGCCACATACTTTCGTTTCTCCTTCCGCTGATTCAAGAAGGGCAGTTGTCAATTACTGGCGAACGTATGTGCACTTAGTGCTGGTTAACCGCTTAGGAGGTCTAAGCCTGCCCAGGAATAGTGTGGTTAGGTTAACTGACCGTCCCGACATGACCATAGTTGTTTACCGTGGACGTTAAGCATCAAATCAATAAATCAATCAATCATTTTAAAACTTTAATATATAAACATGACATATGGATACATTTTTTGCACCTAGCTTCGTCGAAACTGGGATAGAATCGACCCCTGTAAAATTATGTTCCTTGATTTTGACTTTTTTGGGGCTATACAACATTTGCTGGCAATAGAGGATCTCATTAGAAATAGTTTGTTTCCTCCGTTGTTTACCATCATCAACAGTATTAATGGTGACATCAATATACTGCATGGTTAAGAGTTGGTAACTCCAATTTCTGGGACTGGGAATGGCAATTTTGACACACTACAAAACCGGACGGCATGAAAATAGCAAAGATTTTGATCTGCTGACGATCTGAATGAAATATTTCAGTCAAAGTCTATAAATCATGTCAAAACTTATGTCCCTTAAAAGCACATTTACTAAGCCTTACAAAATTATGATTTGTGAGTGGTTTCTGTCAAGCTTTATAAAATCAGGATGCATTAGGGCAAAATGCCCCAAGCCAAAATTGCATTTTTACCGAATTAAATGCACTTTCTTTAAATGAAGTCATATGTTGGAAAGCCAGCAGCAGCTACAGTTGAAAAATTTAAAGAGTAGCTACACTTCAGACTCTGACTGAATCAGATCCCAAACCCTATCCCCAACATCAAAGGGAAAGATTGGCAAAGACATCCCAACAAACAATAAATTACAAGTGATAAGCCGAGTCAGCAGCACTTTCCCAAATAGGTGGCAACTCAGCTATCTTTACTGAACTGAACAATTTAGACCAACAGTGGGGTTTCAACAGACTAAGCAAAAAACATTTAACAGCTATTTTACCTATTTTCTATTTTTATTATAGAAGGGTTAAAATGAGAACACAATAAATTAAACATCACCGAACATAAAACAAATGCAACCGCAACGAAAGTACCGCCTTGGGACGGTCAGTTATAACTACTGGGGGGTTTAAACCGGTTTTAGTGGGCCCAAACCTTCACCCTCACCCTCCGCCGCGGTGCACACAATTAGTCGGTAGTTCGGTTCGTATGGAGGTCCCCTAACTCATCAGAGAGTCACCACGGCCAACAAAGACTGTGATGAAGCAAGGATGAGGACTCGACAGCCAAAACATGTTGAGACACCTGGAGATCCCTGGGGCGTCAGCAACACCACTTGAACACTGGAACAAAAGAAGACACCAGTGAAACCCCTATGGTTCAGGGAACAGACAAAGAAACAGACAAAGTCTTATAAAATATCTTCTTAGATTGCCAGAACTTTTTCATTAGATTAGAAAACAAGTCAGAAAGCATTTGCTTTATCATTACATGTGTATATGATTTTATTTGGATAGGGTACATAATTGTAAAGTTGGACAAAAATCTGTGGCTAGCACAATTCAAGGGGAAGTAACAATAGTGAATCACAATTATGAGTGATACTAGTATACTTAAAATTTTACAGGGGGATGTTGTTAACTAATGAACCAAAGTTATAAAGTTTATGCTTGATCTGTCAACTACTGTTACTTAATTTTCACTTTGCCAAAATTTCTCAATAAACCGTTCAACCTAGAACCATAATGTTTAGTATACTATTAGTATTTGATGTGCTAATTATTCTGATGTTAGTTGCGTTATGATTCATTCATTATCGACAGAGTTATATTCCTTTTCTGATCATTGTTTAAGCTTTTTAAAACTTGTTATTTAACAGATAACTCCCATGTGTCATAAATCTTGTTACCAGAATATCTCAAAAAGTATTTGTGCAAGGACGTTGATATTTATATACAGGTTGGTGGTGAGATCTGCAAGGATGATTAACTTAGAGCAAATTGCGCCAAAATTGATTGAGTTATGCTCCTTATATAGATTTGGCATTTTTCTAACTTCTGAACTACTTAATATAGGAAGCTGATTTTCGGTATATTTGTTGTTCTCGATATGTCAAATATTTTGGTAAAGACTAGATTACTCAGCATTCAGCAATTACAGAGATCCCCCCCCCCCCAATAGTCAGATCTTATTCAACTTCTAGGTTTAAGAACCACTTGGCATAGGGTTTTGGAATTTCAATGAATAAAACATGAAAAATGAGCAGACACATATGTTTTGTTTAGCTCCATCAAACTTGTACAATTAGAGTTACCTCCCCTGTGATAAAAATAAAAGAAAAGATGTTACCATGATACATCAAAAACATTTGAGCTAGGATGATGATATTTCATATACAGGTTGATGGTGACATATGCAAGAACTGATTTATTTTGGGCAAATTCTGTCAAAAATGACAAAGTGAGGCCCCTTGTTTGACTTTGGCACGTTCCAACTTCTGAACCACAGGACATAGAAAGGTGAATTTTGGTATATTGGTTGTTCTTGATATGCAAAATATTTTGGTAAAGACTAGATAACTCTGCAATCAGTAATTACGGAGTTAGTCCTATGATAGTCAGTGCTTAGCAGCTACTAGGCACCACTACCCAACGCGACCACCCCTTCCGTTTTTAGACTCGGACTTTGGCATTTAACTAAAACAAAAATTTAACTATATATCTAGAGAACTGTTTGAGCTAGGATGTTTTGCGTGCAGCTGGGAATCAGTATGTAGATGATCTGATTAATTTAAGAACAATTACCATAAAAAGTGACAGAAATATGCCCTTCTCAGGCTTAGACGTCTAATATTTTACACCTTTAGAGGCAAGCATATGGTTGGAGGCATAATGTTTCTCAAACATACTTTCTAGTTGAGATTATTTTAGAAGGGAAATTGCATCTCAAAGCACAATTTTATAAGACCAATTTAGACATTTTGGGTCGTTCTAGAGATGGAAAAAAAACACCGTTTTATGTCTGAATAACGTGGTGTTCAACATTAATTTTGATTCTTTGTCTTCGATGACTTAAAAAACTATACTTTATCGCTATAGTCTTATCCATGCATTTGAGCGATATCGTTGGATACTCGAATCTGATTTTGTTTAAGGTTAAGCGCTTGCGGAGGCTTCAACCGGCCAGCTATCCAGGTACTCACCGCGACCTCCGTTGCCTAACTTCGTAATAGAGCCAACCACTCCACCTGCGTCGCCATAAAAGTCGGCTTCTACAGCAAGGTTGTAGAAGTCAGTTATACACCTAGATCTTTTTTGGGCTGTTTGACTATCATTGTTGATCTATGCGGCTGTCCACTTTGTTTCCGATTTCGTTATGTGGTTTAATATGAAAACAGATAAACATAGAAATTTTATATTCATGACTATAGGGTTAAGTTCGTGCCTAGGGTAGTTCTAGCCACCCAGGGTTAGTTTCTGTATAAAGTGACCTCTGGGGACCCAAGAAACAGTTCTAACCAGGCAGGATTAACGAACCATCAGGGTTCGAGCCATTGAAGTTCTAGAGTACATAAAAGTAAGAAAGGACAACACACATTAAAAATCATCCAAGCCTGTTCGAGCCAATGAAGTTCTATTGTATATTGCATGATTTTTGATGTGTCTTGTCCTTTCTGACTTTTATGTGCTCTGAACAATGTCAGAACCAAAAAAAGAAGTTAAAAGCTAATATTTGATTCCATAGTGTCTGTCTGCCGGCAAGCCCAGTCTGTAATCTTAGAAACTAAGAACATTTATAGAAAGATACTATAAAACAACCTTGTCCATAAACGAGAGAAGATGCACTCCCTATTGACATAATATCAGAGGCTTAAATTAAATCCCTCCATAATGATTATTGCAGAATTTTATCTGTTAAGGAAGTGATATGAGCCGCGTCACTAGAAAACCAACAAAGTGACATGGGCACAAAGCGCTGACTCAGATCAGCCTGGGGACCCACCCAGTCTGATCACACCCTTCGCTCTCCGCATGAAGATAGCTTAGACCCTTAGCTATCCTTTCAGCGCAAAACAAAGACTCAGACTGGGCAGATGCCTAGACTGATCTGAGTCATCGCTGGGCGCACATGCCACTTTGTTTGTGTTGTCCTGTCGCTCCCCAATTATGATGCCAGTCTGTGCACTGTTTGGTCGCTTTATTTGCCGCTTGCGAAGCTCTTGTGATAAATAAAATAGATATTATATATCTATAATACTAAATAAACGAAGTAACGCATAAACTGCAAAATTGGTGGCATTTTCAAGCGTAATTCCTATACTGGTTCTTTCGCATATTGCTATCATTGATAATTTCGGTTAGCGTGTGTTTTAGTTTCACGTAGATTTAAAGAATTTGGGAATTAAATTCGTCTTTCATTTTAAATTCTCCCAAGTATTTTTCTAGAAACTTCGATGTCAACAATGGGTGCGTTCGAGTGAAATTATCGAGTACTCGAATACACGTTTTAAATTAATCCGGTCGTTTCGGTTCTGCGTCGTTATACCGGCGCGCTGCTTAGCAAGTCCAAATTTAGCAGGTTCTAATGCAAAAATCCGACCCATGAATGTACGTCATTCCCCATAAATAACGATTTATTTTTGTATTTTTGCTCATATGTCTAAACGGATGAAGAACTAAATGGTCATAGTCCTGACGGCCCTGGCTCGAAACGACCCATTTCCTTCCAGAACGATAGTCAATACGAGTAGCCAATCGAACTCGCCCATTGAAGAATAAAGCTCAACGCACATGGTCTTTCGAAAGGTTGGACGGACACACGGCGCCAAGTGTGTGCGGCTATGGTTACGTACCGCTGAGCCACTTGGGGAACGTCGTTAGGAGAATTCAAACTGAACTGAACTTTCGAAAAGACAAAAATTAAAAATGTCTAAGGTTAACACACATGCGCCACGTAAGAAAGGGCATTTTTTCCTGCGAAGCAGACAAATCAATTTCAATGATTCAACGAAGCTAATTAAGCCTTTAGTCTTCAGAGGGCTTGAATATTTTCCCCCAAAACGTTCCAGGACCCAATTTTTTCCAGAAAAAATACCCAGGACAGGTCACATAACCAAGATGGCAAACATTTATTATGGTACAAAAATTCAAAAATCTTCTCCCCCAGAACCACGCCGGGCCGCGTAGCGCAATCGGTAGGGCACCTGACTCATAAGTCAGAGGTCCTGGGTTCGAAACTCGGTCTGGCTACATACTTTTGTTTCTCCTTCCGCTGATTCAAGAAGGGCAGTTGTCAGTTACTGGCGAAAGTATGTGCACTTAGTACTGGTTAACCGCTTAGGAGGTCTAAGCCTGCCCAGGAATAGTGTGGTTAGGTTAACTGACCGTCCCGACATGACCTTAGCTGTTTACCGTGGACGTTAAGCATCAAATCAACCAATTCTCCCCCAGAACCACAAATCCTATGATCTTGAAACTTAGCATGTCGCATCAAGGACTCAAAAGCTCAACAAAATTTATATAAATGATGACCCTGGGATGACCTTGATCTGTTTTACGGCAAGGTCAACTTTTGAGTCGCTTAGGTTTTTCTATAGGAAAAAGTGAAAAAAGTTGATTTTATTTAGAAACAATGCAGTCTGCTACCTGAAAGTTTGTAGATGCCTGCCGACAACTAATTAGGTAAATGAAGCTTTAGTGAGTATTCATGGGAAAGGTCATATCTTCACCTGGGCCTAAGGCCATTTACATTGAAAAATTAAAACTCGCTTTTTTTACATAAACTTGACCATCATGAAATATTTCCGCGCTTGCGCGGGCTCTTTTCTAGTATTACAAATGAACCTTTCCCTAAAGTATTGCGAAGGATGCGCATTTTTATATTCCACTATGCCGCTAAGCCCCAGCAGTTTGATATAAAAAAAAGTGATGGACATGCCTCGGCAGGCAAAGGACATCGTACACTGGCGCAATCCGCGAAACGAAGCAGCTGCAGATATCAAGTTATGGGACGCCACGCTATTGGCTGGCGATCACAAAAGCGTCCCTTACCGACAAAGTCAATCGCAATGGCCCCAGAGAAACTACAAGCATGGCACCAGGAAAGAATTAAGACTGCACGCTGTCAGGAGGCTGAAGTTATTGAACATTAAATTCCGCAGCTAGATATTTAGACGGTGCAGTTAACATTGAGGGTATGGCCAATTTCAATTAAATAAGCACTATTTCTCCTACACTGAAGCCCAAAAACTTCAAAACGTTAAGGAGGCACATTGGTTGACCTATCTGTCCGTTTGTCAATCCGTAACACTGTCTGTACTGTAAAATTCAAGAAACGCTTATGATAGAATCTTGAAATCTAATATACGGAATGAAAATGAAGACCAAGCGGATGTTTTTTTTCTATTTTTTTTTCTCTCTCTCACTTTCAGCAGGTCTTGTCTTTGAGGAGTTATGCACATTTTCCTTAATCAGTTTATATGTTAACAATACTGTGAACCAAAAATCTGACAACGCCTGAATCCTAGCAAGAACACACACACTGTTAAAAAATTCTGTAGACGTTACGGTAAAATAACTGGCAACCAGCTGCCAGCCCTATTACCGTTATTTTTACGGGCGCCCGTAAAAGTGCAGGAATCATCAAGCAAAGTGGGACAGAATAGAGCAGGTGTCGTTTTGGTCAGATAGCCCTTCAACAATACAAAGTTATTTTCGAGTGCGCCAAGTTAACATAAAACTTCCAGTTCGTGATTTCCAACAATGTCTTACAGGCACATATATGCCCGTAAAAATAATGGGAAAAGGACTGGCAGCTGGTTTCCAGTTATTTTACCGTAAAATATACAGAATTTGTTTACAGTGCAGTTGGATCAACGCTTATTCAACGCTGACATTGAATGAGCCCCGATTCATCATTGTTTCAATGTTGTGTGTTCACTGGGACTATTTCTATCGGGATGCAGTAGTGAATTATCTGAAAAATTTAAGTAAGCAGCGTTTTAATGTTTGATGTGGCAATCCAGCGTGTTAATGTTTAATTTTGTAAAGGCTCACTTTACAGGGTGGATTTCCACAAAAAGTAAACCTGGAGCGTCTGCGCGTACGAATATGAAGGAAACAATTTTCCCTCTGAAATGGGTAGAACATTGAAGTAGAATTAAAAGAACAAGAAATGTTACAGTGTGTAATAAATGCCCCAGTCGGCCTCATAAACTGACCTTTGAACCCTGACCTTGGGCTCGGAACCTGAGTCTGGCACATGACATATATTCTCATTTTGCCTCACTTTTGTGTGAGGTTTAAATGCATTCATGGCGACTTAATTCAACCACTTACCAAACTGTGTTGTGTCCTTGATATTGGGTGTGGGAACATAAATGTCACATCTGACATGACGTATCATTATACTTTACTTTTCTTTAATTTACTATTTTAGCTTGCTCTACCATTCTGTGAAATTTGATGAAATTGCTTCAGCAGTTTTGAGTCAGTTCAGAGACAAGATTTGACCTCTGAGCCCTGACTGTGAAACTGACTTTGGTGAACAGAACCGTAATGTAATTGTGACATATCTTTTCATTATTTTTTTACCTTTTCATGAAGTTTTATTAACCTTGCTTCTGTTGGTTTTTAAGTAATAGAAGATAAATGAGTTGACCTTTGACCTCTGGCTATGACCTCGACCTTAGGTGTGGGAACCTATGTCTTGTGCATGGCAAATCTTCTCATTAGGGGTTTTCTTTCTGTAAGGTTTGCTTTTGTATTTTTCTAATTGCCGAGACATTATTTGAGATTACACCTCAGATTATGACCTTGACCTTGGATTTAGGATAATAAAAATTACGCGTGACATAACTTCTTATTATGATTTACCTTTCTGTGAAGTCTGAAGCAAGTTTTAAGTTATCACAGAGACAGGATTCGACCTTTGACCTCTGATTGTGACCTTGACCTTGAACGTGGTAACCCAAATCTTATGCCCGACATACCTTCTCATTATGCTTTATCTTTCTGCATAGTTCCATTAAATTTGCTTCAGTCAAGAAATACATCAGCTCTAGCAGTGAATTGTTGAGTAATAATTCACTGTTTGAAGGTCAGTTGTAAAGAAGATCATATCACGAGCGCGGAGCGGGAGTGATATATCTACTTACAACAGACCGACAAACAGTAAATTATTACTCAAAAATTCAATGCTAGAGCTGAACTATTTCGATTCTAAACACTGAAAACGCTGAAAAAGTATTCTTTGCATTCAAATTCTCACAATCTTCCTGCAAGCTCGTTCATTCTCCCGCTCATAGTCTTAACTGTATCTGAGATAAATGTAGGTTTTTGCGGCGATTTTAGAAAAAAAAGAGACGTTACATCGTCTAACGTCTCAAAACGTCACAAAATTACGTCAGTATTGACAGTGACGTCAGCAATTAGACTCACGCGTTCCGAAACAGTGAATTGTTGCAGAATAAAACACGGAAACTTTCCATAGCTTCTATAGGCGCACTGTGTTAGAATAGTTAATAAATTATCGCTCAGACACGATTTTGAGACACAATTTGACCTCTGACCAAATTGTGTCCTTTGCCTTGGGAGTAGGGATCTAAGTCTTGTGCGCAACACACCTTCGCATCATCTTTCATCTTTCTGTGAAGTTTCATCAAATTTGGTTCAGTAGTTTTAAATTTATCGCTGAGACACGATTTGTAACGGACGGACGGACGGTGCGAATTAAATATACCACCCGAAATTCCTTCAGGGGCATAAATAATCCGCGTTTATTGTACTATCAAGCCAGCGGTTTTTAGTCATTCACTTGCAAAACACTGGCCCGCAGAATCCCAGATAAAGAGCGTTTTTGCGTTTTTGACGCATGAATAAAGGGTAAAAACGCACTCCATTCCTGTTTGATGCGTCGGGAAAACGTCTTTAAAATACTGGTTGACGCATCGTTTGTGAAACGGAAGCGTCAACAAACGCCTCGTATTATGCGCATGGCCATATGGGTTTGTCTGCAAAAGCGTGAACGAAAACTGCTGAACTTATTCGCGTGAAATTTCCCAGCTTTACCCGCGATTTATGCGACAGTTCGGTGCAGAAAGTGCTGTGTGACGTAATTCAATATCCGGTAGACGGGTAACTACATGTGTGGAAAAAAAATAGTACATAACCGGACTAAAATTTGGTTTACCCAGTCCATGTGTCATTGACGGGTTACAGAGCAAATATGCATAGACAGACTGCTACATTTTACACGTTATTGATTGAGACACAGTCTTCGATATTTATTTCCGGCAATATCATCATGGCTGCTCGCACGCGAGTCCAAATCATTTCAGATGTCCCATTTAATGCTTTCCCAGCGATCTGATCCGCCAGAGATATCATCAGCGGAGCTGTTAAAACCCATTATTCTTGGCCTTCTGAGTTTGTGCATTTGTGTTGACATTGTTGAGAAACGTATTAAAAACCCCAGACATGTTGCATCTGGATCTCTGTTTTAAAAAAATGACTTTCTTGTAATATCTAATGGCAGTCAGACCACAAAGAAAAAACCTGCCTGAAAAAAAATTGGGAGTGAAAAAAACTTCCAGATATTGCAGATAAACTCCCTTGTCACAAAGTGAGGATTCAGCAACTCCCTGCTGAAAAAAGTTATCTGCAGCTCTGTGGCCCATGAAAAACTTTCTTTTACATAATGAGATTCACTGATATAATTTTATCATTCGCTGTCATGCATGGACCTCCACAACAGAAGTATGCGACGTGACAAAACGAACAAAAGGGCATGTACACCACACGAAGACTCAGGTCAGCCTTAGCAACCGCACAGTCATCACTATGTAAAGGGTAGCTAAGGGTCAAATCTAGCTCCATGTAGTGTCGTGGCTTATTTGTAGATATACGCACTGTCATTTTAAGACATCGGATTAATGTTGACCTGAGAAAGGCCTGCTGGATTATCCCAAGTACAACTTACAGAATTAAGTATCAAACACAGTTGAACCTCGAACTCTTACTAAACAAGTTTTAAGCGCGCAGCGTTGCCATGACCTTTCAGCCAGCGACAAACGTGTTGCATGCGACACGTTGTCTTGTCATGATGATCATTCCAAACAAGTTTAAATCCCTCAATACAGGACGAAGTTATGAGCCGGGTACGATTCTGGTAACAAACAAACACACAAACACATACACACACACACGGACAGGGTGAAGTCTGTATGCTCTTCATGGTGGAAGGGCACAAAACACGGGCAAAGTACAAATCAGAGAAACAAAATTTATCTTCAGATTGCAAGGGAAACAAAAAGTTGAAATGCTAGTAATGATTATTTAACTTTAATATAGCAAAACAGTACATGTATCAATTTTATTATACATTATCTAAAGTGTATGGGTGCACTCTCAAGTTTTCCCGCCATTGTCACATACATTTATGGCGTCCGATTTGCTTCCCTGATTACGAAGATCTCCCAAAATGAAATCTAATTTTTAAAGGACATAATGTTCGAGGAACAATGTCCTTCCTTAACGAACTGCCATCTGATTAGAAAGGAGTCAAAATAAAATGGCAGTGTTTCTTCGATTGTAAGTATACCCATTCACCTTGAAGTCTTAGACCCATCATGGCAGGTAAATACCGTATTTATCCTATTAAACACCCCTGCTCTAATAAACCTCCTGACTCTTTTATGAAAATAATGTTATATTAAGTTGCAGATATTCCTGTTTGCTATTCTGTATGACTTAGCTCTTTGAATTGGGTCTTCTCTTAAGGGAAAAAATTTGCTCCGGTAGAAGCAACATTTTCTTTTAAAAGTTGACCCCGGGTGAGAAATGACGCAAAGAAAAAGGATAGTTGCTTCCTCGGAAGGTATGCCTATTCACCTTAATACTGTTTATTAGAGGTTTTGACAGGGGCCCATTTTCTGCACTTTCGGCTTCAAGAAATGCAACGCCCCGGGGCGTTTAATACGATTAATACGGTATAAGCAAACAGGTAAGAACCAGCTGATGCCGTCAATCTTCAACAAACATCAGATACTTAGTTCAACAGCGGCAAGTGGAAGAATACGAAATTTATCGGGTTGGCAGGAACTATACATGCCAATACGGGTCTAAAGCCTTTACGTAGACAAAACATCTCACAAACTTGAGCAAGGTAACTTGAGCATTGAGCAATGTCTCCAAAACAATTAATTCAAGTTAATATCTTAATGTTCAACCGACAATATCTCTCGAAAACACAACTCATTAAAAGTTTTGGCTGAAGTCTAATATAAGACGGATATCTTTCGTTGTATGACATGGTAATACATATTCTCGTATTTTAGAAAGCACTAGTCGACGACGGCTGGATGACTTGCGATTCTACGTCCTTTTTAACCGTATTTCAGGCATATCAGGACGATAGGAGGATGGTTTCGAACGGCGGGACTCGTTTCAATCGTAAACAGGGTTCCACTGCACACAGCATTGGATAATCACCTATCCATCGTTCTGATTTGACTAAAATAGTGTTAAAATGACGTAAAATGGAGTCATCCATATTCCTTTTCTTGTTTTCCTGTGGCTGTACATGTTTACATAGTAACGTTAGCCCCTTGTAGAATTTAGGCTTGTCATTAACATTAAATATATATCTGCCATCCGTTAAGGCGTGTGATTGATACAGTACAAGATTTCTCTGGTATATGCATACGTTGTATGCTATTCTGTGCTCGGTATTCAGAGGAAACCTACGAATAGAGCTCTGCGTAGCTGTAATTCGTATGTTTATAGCTATCATTTTGACGAGTATCTATATTACAGAGACAGTTAAGATTTAGTGCTTCAGACATACTCAATGTTAGAGAAGTGTTCGACATCTGTTTTTCCATTATGTGCCTCGCAGACTGGAATCAGATTCTTCTTTTAATTCCATGCGGCCAAGTAGAATCATTGTGTGGTATTGAATATGCAAATTACATGTGAATCATTTTTATAAGTAACGCCAGAGTGATGGGTTTCGAATAATATTGCGCGAAAACAGATACATGTATATTGACTCCATACAGTGCGGTTTCTGAGAAACGTCTTAACTATTTGACATTAATTATATCCTTAGTCCCCTGTATCCACATATCAAGGTTTATAAGATTACGAGGATCGTCCAAAAAGTTCTGTCACTGGACTCAAAACTTTACTCACAGACGTGATAGTTGATAACGGTTTACAACGATCTAAAGAGCAATTCTTTACCTTTATACTGGTACATGGTAGAAATATGCCATTTGGTTGAGCTATAAGCTCAAATACAGACCTAATATTTGACACTGGCCTATTTTCATGATTTTTATTTTTCTACTGGCCAGTGATTCATGCTGCAAATCTAGGCAACCACATATTGCAGGATTCTGAAATTTTCAAGGTGGCTATCTGATGCGTTCTGTAGTGCACTGTACCAAAATTAGCGACTTTTGTAAATTATATGCGATGCAAACGATTGATATCTATAGTGTCACATAAATATGGTGAAATAAAGTCACCTGATTTTCAAGGACCCACTTTGCCTCCATTTTAGGGATCATTTTTAAAATTTTGATGGAGATCACATAGTCATGATCTACTGCAGTAAATATATGCTCCAGAATTTGAACTATTATTCATCTATGAAGTTTTAGTACTTAGAACATGGCCTAGTCGATTTTCGTATGGCGTTGTTTGCATAATGTTGCGGCTACGAAATGTTTTAAACTCTTTAAAATGGACAGAATGACTTGGAGATTTTTTCGCTGTGCTTATTAGAACCTGAGATATCTTAGGCACCAGGCAGCGATAGTAGGCATCCCTTAACTGGACAATGCAGGGGTGGACTCTGCTAATTTGCCAGTATGGTGAGGGTACCCTTCTTTTAAAGCAGATTGTGAATGTTATGTCATTGATACAAGGATCAGTCTTTTACAGCTATGTAGTAAAAACCCGGGTTTCTGAAAAGTTTTTATTTTAGGTGAATATCACCTTTCGTTTTTTTAGATATAAGGCAGTGACAGAACTTTTTGGATGACCCTCGTATAGATCGCAGGATCTAGTATGTTTAAACAGACAGACGGAGGCTATGTCAACTGTACACTTCGGTACTTAAAACCATCATGTCATAATTTATCTAGAAACTATATTCGTAGCGTCGCATGTTTGTCTACGAACACAGCTTTCAAACATAGTACCTATATTATACGAATATAACAGAGTAGCTATACATGCTGTATTCGGACTATGCTTGGATCTACTGTTATAAATTGGTAGTAGCGTGATGGTTTTACAAGCTGGACAACGAACCTCAAAAGCACGTGCTAATAACGGTAAATACCAAAGGTTTCTAAAGAATTTAATCTCGAACCAAATAGAAAATAAGTTTTATCTCTCCTTCTATGGTCTTACAAGGCAGATCTCAAGGTCGTATAAAGCAGTTCTAGTCATAATGTCATTTGTGTGAAGCAATTGTCATTGGTTTAAGAAATGAAGACATTTACCAGGACATTTCAGAAAAACTGACCATGAGGTCAGTTTTCTGAAGTGTCCTGGTAAGTGGCTTTATTTTATATAATAATAGCATTTGGTACAGACAGAGATTGTTACAGCGAGGTAACTGCGCTTTAGGACGTTCAAATCGCACTTTTAAGACCTGAGATATAGCTGATTTCCTTATTTGGTGCAAGATTTGTTAAATAGAGGATCTTACATGAGTGCTCATGTATTATTGAATTTATTAAACGAGTTGGGGAAAAAGATAAGATGCGAGGCTCTGCCGAGCATCTTATCGTTTTCACCAACGAGTTTAATAAATTCAATAATACAGGAACACGAATGCAAGATTCTATTTATCATATGGCACTAAAATCGCCTTTTATTTGCAAATTTCGCACTAAAACGTCACAATTTCGCCATCAGAAAACGCGACGTTTTATGGACGTCAGTGCATAACGTTACGACGTAATTTGCATATTTAATCCACTAGTGGATTATCGTTTTTAATGCATGGCTTTATTACACTCTCAGATGCGACGTCATATGATAAAGCTATTTACCGTTATTAGCTGGTGATTTCGACGTACATTGTCCACCTTGATTTTCAATGACAGCTTTACATCTGTTTATGAAATCAACATACTTTAAAGGAGCTCCGGTAGCTCAGTGGCTTAAGCGCTGTCCTGCTGATATAGTGGTCCCGGGATGAAGACCTGCTTGAGGCGAGAATCTTTTTAAACGTTCCACTGCACACAGCCTTTCATTATCACACCTCATCGTTCTGATATGACTGAAATATTGTTGAAAAGGACTTAAAAACGCAAGTCATCCGTCCATCTATAAAATTTTTCAGTGGAAGGCATTCTATGACATTGTTGTGAATGCTCCTCACGCGCAATTACGCAGACCCGACACTGTGATAGACCCGTTACATTGGTCCAATCGCATATTCAGCGATCTTAATGTTTGCCTATAATAACATGTATATCAAAATAAAAAACACACGGTTCTGTCATTTCGTCGACCTCGTCACCCATTGTCGACCTGTTTAAGTACCCAAAATATAAAAACAACAAATTGTGCTTTAAACATACTCGTGCATTATATCAGTCTTATATTAGACTTGATCCGAAATGTTATGTAGTCGCCAAGCATCAGTACAAAATACATTAGAAAATACATCCAGAAAAATATTAAATATCTTTGTACCTGCTCGAAAACAATGCACAAATCAGTTGATTGCACCTTTATGAAATTTTCCATCTCAAAGAAAATGAGAATGCGTATATTTTATCCAATCTGCGTTCACAAATTCTATTTGCATCAGACCATAAGAACGATTCCACCTTTTGGAAGACATCCGTCTTTATGGAAAGGCATATGCGTATCTTATCAAATCCGCGCACTTAAGTTCTATTTTCATCATGTTGCAATTCTATTTTCATTGTACAGTCTTCATGCAAACAATCAGATTTTTGTGTTTTTACTTGTGTGTAAAACAGATTTTACCGAATTCGGCCCGAAACTTTTTATCGATACACCCGTATATAATAGGATTTGCTACAGCGTTAATAAGAAACGACCGCATCGCTATCTGGTAGAGTGAGGCACCGAGCGGCCCCATGGAGGACAGAAAATCTTCTTTGAGAAATATTGTAATCATCACTAAGAAGTGTGGCGTCACACTTAAAGTATAAACCATTGTAATAACAAACAATATTTTTGTAATTCGAATAGTTTTTCTTTCACGCCAGTCACTTAGTTTGGCCGACGTAGTTTCACAGCGTTTTATAAAATGTTTTCTTGTGTCATTTCTCGATTTGTTCACATGAAGAGGCTTTTTAGTTTCACGTATATCCTTCTTGTCAGCGCTAGAAACAGATGACGACGTATTTATTTCACCAGGTGCAGAATCATCTCCCAATGAGAAATTGACATTCAATGCAGCACTTTCGCCCGTTATACCGCTTGTAGCATTGAATGTAACGTCAGAATTGTTTGTACTAGAAGTTGTTGGTGATGATCTCAACAATTTAGCATTGGACGCATGCCGCCGTCTGGCTCTTACATTGCTTAATCTCTGTCTTGCGATCTGAATGTAACACACGCCCATACCTGTGCCATA
This sequence comes from Ctena decussata, assembly GCA_963989385.1. Lineage (NCBI taxonomy): Eukaryota > Metazoa > Mollusca > Bivalvia > Lucinida > Lucinidae > Ctena > Ctena decussata. The sequence goes on along the minus strand of OZ022503.1, from coordinate 74,718,783 downwards.
CATACAACACATGAAGAGTAGACTAATGTTGTAGATTACAGGAAACAAGGTATATCTCACAGAATCATCTGAAAAACACTGTACTCCTTTGATATGATTAACTCCTGTGTCCACCGTGTTGTGACCATACATTTTAAAAGCGGGTGCTGACATAATAGGCCCTATTATGACAACTATAAACAGTATACATTTCTTCGCCAAACGAACATGTAACTGTTTCTTCAAGGGCTGACATATTTTTCTGTATCTCTCCAGAGCGATTAAGAATAAAACGTTAATAGACACAAGCGATAGATAGTAATTCATAAATCTTAATATTCTGCACGCCCAAATATTGTAAAACATGAAGGGATATATCATGTCAGCGATAAGAAAAGGCATTCCAACGGTGCACATTATGGTATCAAATATCCCAAGTGTTAATATAAAGCACCTATGATTGGATGATTTGAATTTGAAGAAATATATAAAAAGCACCGCAATGTTTCCAAGCACTCCAATGGCCATGAGAAACGCTGTGTAGGCGATTGACGGGATGAGCAGCTTGACCTGTTCGTTGTTGAGCTGTTCTAATGTCCAGTTCTTATCCTGGGGTAGGTACCACAAAGAGGTATACATGGTTGAAGTATGTCACTGCGCTATAACAACCTGAAACAACTGAAAATATTGTAATTCTTCGTTGAGCGCCATACTGGTAATCTATTTCATAAAACAAAATGAGCCGCGACACGAGAAAATCAACAAAATGGCCGTGTGCCCAGCGTAGACTATGGTCAGCCTGGACATCCACCCAGTCTAATTAAACTCTTCGCTAAGTGCTTAAACTAAGCTACCTCCATGCGGAAAGCGATGACTCTGTTCAGACTGGGCGGATAAACAGGCTGATCTAAGTCTGCGCTGGGCGCACAGCCACTTTGTTGGTTTTGTCGTGTCGCGACTCAAATGTAGTTTTCTTTGACTCAGTCTTTTCATGATCATATACACAATGAAGCAAATTGTGCATATTTTCTTTGACCTACTATAGTAAGCGTGGTTTCATTACCACTGTCTTTGTGGGACACAGAAAACCACATACATTTTGCGTTGATTTTGTTTGACCAAATAATACTGGGTTAAAGTAAAACATGCACATTTCCTTTTGCTAGTCTAAATGTGCTTGGCTAAATACATTAGAAGCAATTTTTCTTTATAAAAGATATTGTCGAAGGTAAAAGAGTCAGTGTGTCTTAGGTATATAAAATTTTCTCATTTTCTATTCAGCGGAAACATAACGTGAAGGGAACCTCGCATCAACGTCGATGCAACGTCATGATGTTATATTAATGTTGATTTGACGTTGCATAAATATCATGCGCTTGCTGGAATAAGTATTGCGCTTTGATCTCCTGTAATATCTTTGTCCAGACTGGATAAATCTTCCCAGCACCAGGAGCATGGAGCTGTCATTTTGACTGCAGTTGTAGTTATAATTTTAGTCCTTAAACAAAAGGAAAAACAATGTACGTCTTTTATACAGGCGCAAGTCTGAACGAAACCCAATTCCAAACTATGAATAAATGTTGAAGCAGACAGAAGTAGTCAAGCAAGTGGCATATGTTATTAATATCCGGAAATAAATTTATCTGTAACAAGCATAATATTGTATTTCAAATTTCGTTTGATACTCATAGTCCTATCCTGGAAACAAAATTTTTATTGAAATAAATTCTAAAATAATCCGTTTCGGTCTAGTTTAGATGAAAAAAAAAAGAAACTAAAGGGAAATCAAATAATAGTTTAATAACAGATATTTAAATCGATAGAAGTGCTTGTACCCAGCGGGGACATGACGTCGAAATGACGTCGTACTAACGTTGATGCGACGTCATCATGTCTTATTGACGCCAATATGACGTCACGTGGATGACGTCGTGTTGACGTCAGTATGGTTTCGTAGTCATGTGTCTCCTTGGTATGACTGCCATGACTCCATGTAATGTTTACTAATTAAGCGTAACTAATAAATTGTTACCTACATGGGCTACTTAATTTTATTTTGACATAGAAAAGTGAAAATAAATATAAAGAAAGGAACACAAAAAAAGAAAGCGAGACATATAAAATTGAATATAAAATTGACGTTGTTTTTATTTACGGTTTCAATTATAATTAACGGTTTGGACAATGTTTTGATAGTCCTATATAGTTTTATTAGAACGCGTATATATGACAGTGTGTTCTTTATCATGCTGTACACTGAGGAACTGACATCTCCAGTTAACAACGGACGCTGATCGAAGTGAGTGTTAAAAATAATATCCGTAAAAATCAACAGCAATTTCTCATAAAAGAAATAAGCATCTCATGCATTAAAGCACAACATAAAACTAAATACCTTAAATTTCTTTATATCTGACCATATCTACATCTGTCTTCACAACAAAGCAACACGAAGCAGCTATTTGCTCCAATGCTATCTTAACTGTAATATTTCTCTTCGATAACTGACAGTTGGAATCACAGCTCATTCAATAAAAGGCAGCCTGACACTGACGTCGATATCACCTTGTACAGCAATGTCGTAATGCTGTTCTTTTAACTAGATAGTTCTGGAAAACGACTTAACTGGTTGCTATGCTGTTGCTAAGGCTAAATTTCTTTGAAGGAGATTCCCTACAACTATGAAATTTGCTCTGGAGGAACAGTCTTACAAAGACCGTTCCTCCAGAACATATTTCATAGTTGTAGGGAATCTCCTTTATAGATATTTAGCCTTAGCAACAGCATAGCAACGACTTAAGTGGCTTTATGAATATGGCCCCTGTTCTTTTAACTAGATAGTTATGGTCTATAAATAACCTTATAAACTCAATGATCTTCCCAAGTGGATACAAAATGTGGAATCACCATTGTATGTTAGCTGATTCAACGTCATGACATTTAATCAACGTCGATTCAGTGTTGATTTGAAGCTGTGTGCCTGCTGGGTTAAGTCATTTTGTATTTAGAGAACTTTTATCTTATTATGTTTAAGAATTTCGAAAACAGCATTGTTTTATCACTGTTAACTGATAGAAAAAAAAATAAAACAGTATCTGTGGGGCACAGATGATGCCCCTTGCTGAGCCTGTACCTCACCCTCCTCCATCTCTTCGCCGACATAATCCTCATCACCCGCGCTTCCCCGTCTTTTCAAAACGAAACAGAAATCAAACGCACGTCTTCAGTATGTCGGTAGTTTCACACTGGTTGCTAAAAGACCGTGCTACAAATTTTCCATCCTATATTAGTTATACTTCGTAAATTGTGTAAGTCTGAAAAATGCTGTAATTTTATAAAAAAATATTTTTCGTTCTTACTATAAAGGCGCGTGCATATATTCCATATGTCTGCAACGTCTATACAAACTTTCAATACGTTTACTTGAAAACTGTTGGCGGATTTCATTATGCAAACATGCCGCACTTTTTTAGCAACAACCCGCAAAATCTAGAAGTTAGAAGTAAGAAGTTAGAAGCCAGAATTAAGAAGTAAGAAGTTAGAAGTTAGTAATAAGAAATGTCAACGACATACATACATACATACATACATACATACATACATACATACATACATACATACATACATACATACATTCATACATACATACATACATACATACATACATACATACATACAAAGAAATGGACGGACAAACTGACTGACGGACAGACGGATTTACGGATAGACAGGCACATTTACGGATAGACAGGCACACATACCATGCGACAGGGAGACATACATACTGATATAAAGGCAAAAACATATAGACGGACTGATAGACAGGCGGGCGGATGGATGGACACACAGGCAGACATTAGACAGATGGGTACACAATCATTCGGAGATGATAATACATACATATATGTAAATACATATGAACGGACTGACGTTATGGTGTACGGACAAACAATTTTACGCACGCACTGAGGCCTTCACACAACACGTTCAAGCCAATATGTATGCACGCTGCAGACGCGCACTTTCGTACGCACACACACACACACACACACACACACACAGACACACACACACACACACACACACACACACACACACACACACACACAAGCATCGATGATAGAAGTTAGAATCAAGAAGTTAGAAATAAGAAATGTCCCTATCCGGCTTTCGTACAGAATTGAGTTGTAACGATTTTTGATACATTTACTTGAAACAAAATACAACACCACAATAAAATGCGAGGATATTTATAAGATATAGAAATATGTCATCAAAACTAATAATAAAACAACAACTCCTCAATGTAGCGCATTAAACATCATAGGGACAATGATTACTCCTCATCTACGGTGATCTAGCAGTGAAGATACAAAGAATTGCTAACGTAGCAGATTATATGATAAGTAAAGTCTGATGATCGGTAAGTTATACTGAAAACAAAAAGTCCTGCAAAGTGGATCAGCATTTGGTAAAAGAAAGTTCGAATGGAGCCCAGCAGTGAGGACATTAGTAACCTGAACGGGTGATTTCAACAAGATGGAGCCAAGCACGGCAAATGATCTCAGCTAAAATGGAGCCCAGCAGTGAGGGCAGATGATCTCAGCAAGAATGACGCCCAGCAGTGAAGGCAGATGATCTCAGCAAGAATGTAGTCCAGCAGTGAAGGCAGATGATTTCAACAAGAATGGAAGACAGATGATCTCAAAAAGAATGGAGCCCAGCAGTGAGGGCAGATGATCTCAGCAAGAATGGAGCCCAGCAGTGAGGGCAGATGATCTCAGCAAGAATGAATCCCAGCAGTGAAGGCAGATGATCTCAGCCAGAATGGAGCCCAGCAGTGAGGGCAGATGATCTCAGCAAAAATTGAGACAAGCAGTAAGGGCAGATAATCTCAGCAAGAATGGATCCCAGCAGTGAGGGCAGATTATATCAGCAAAAATGGATCCAAGCAGTGAGGGGGCAGATGATCTCAGCAAGAATAGAGCCAAGCAGTGAGATCAGATAATCTCAGCAAGAATGGATCCTAGCAGTGGCGGCAGATGATGTCAGCAAAAATGGATCCAAGCAGTGAGGGCAGATTAACTCAGCAAGAATGGAGCCAAGCAGCGAGGGCAGATTATCTCAGAAAGAATGCAGCCCTGCAGTAACGGCATATGATTCCAGCAAGAATAGAGCCCAGCAGTGACAGCACATGATATCAGCAAGAATAGAGTATAGCAGAGACAGCACAAAATATCAGCAAGAATAGAGTGCAGCAGTGACAGCACATGATATCAACAAGAATAGAGTATAGCAGTGACAGCACATGATACCAGCAAGAACAGAGTACAGCAGTGACAGCACATGATATCAGCAAGAATAGTGTACAGCAATGACAGCACATGATATCAGCAAGAATAGAGTACAGCAGTGGCAGCACATGATATCAGCTAAAATAGAGTACAGAAGTGACAGCACATGATATCAGCAAGAATAGAGTATAGCATGGACAGCACATGATATCAGCAAGTATAGAACCCAGCAATGAGAACAGAAACATTCAGAGTTGATGATGACGAATAGATGACTAATCTTGACAACTAGTCAGTTGGATCAGCTGTCACGAGATTGTCCCCTATTTAAAAATAAAGACAATAATGTGCAGTTTACGCAAAATTGCTTAGCGTAAATTAAATAGGGAAGACTGAGATCAGCCTGTAAATCCGTGCAATCTAGCAAGAGCTTTCGTTTTTTCGGGCTCCACATGTGTGTGCGAAAAATAATGACTCTGGTCAGACAATACGGATGCGCAAGCTTGGCTAAGTCTTTATGGCTCGCACAAGTCAAAAGCAGCGTTTCGCGTAATGCAGCTTGATTATTATAATACACTTGCGGTCAGTTATTATATAATTTTGGCTCGATTGTGCGTGAGTGTGTGTTTTAGAAAAAAAGAAGAAAATAATTAGCGCTATTTCAAATTTTCGAGGCTGTACAACTTTCTGGTTTAATAGATTAGGCAATCTACGTAACAGCATCAATAACATGTTTCAACTGAAGTTTGTGTCAAAGGTATGTGCTCGTCGGCTGATAAGTGTGGCTGATTAGTGTAAGTGCATTGTTTGAAATCACTATTTCCAAAAGAAATCCAACTGTTTTCTGTAAAGGGCCTGGTATGATTTGGGCAATAATTTGCCCCCGTATTTATGAATTTTCAGAATTGTATCTTTTAGTCTCTGTTAATGATATATGAGTGGTGAAACCTTTAACTATCTATTATTATTCAAATTCTCAACATTTTTGCGACTTTAGGTGCACCCTACTCAGCTGAATTTCGGCGTTTTCGACAATTTTTCGCCTGCATTTGGGATATAAAGTATGTCAGCCCAGTCAAGTGCACAACTAAATTTTTGGACAGTGATGCATTTTGATAATGTCAACAATATGTGCAAAATTCAGCTGTGCACTTAACTGAGCTGACACTTAATTTTATAGTTCCTGCAGTGCAGGCACCAGGCGCCATTTAGCGGGCTGTCCGGACTGGGGGTAATTAACGGCGTCAACATTGTACAATGAAACCCAAGCGACAGTGTCATATGATCAATAGGAAAGAGAGTAAATTGAAAGTGCTGAGAAGATCTTGAGGGGGGGGGGGGGTGGGGGGGGGGGGGGGAGGTCTGGGCTTTAAAAACCAGGGAAACTTATTTTTCCAGATAAGGTGCATTTAGCACCCATTGATCAGGAAATGTTGTTAGGTCTTCATATTTTGGGTAATAGAGGTTTATCAGATCTACCGGTATGAGTTTTGGAATACTGTTTTTGATGATTATGCGCCTGAGTTAAGATGTGAGCCGCGGCACGAGAAAACCAACACTGTGGTTGTGCGCCCAGCGCAGACTCAGATCAGCCTGGGCATCCGCCAGGTCTGATCAGAGGTTTGCTGTCCGCATGAAGGTAGCTTAGTCCCTTGGCCACCCTTTAAAAGCGCTTAGCGAAGAGTCTGATCAGACTGGGCGGATGCCCACATTGTTGTTTTTTTCGCGTCTCGGCTCATGTTGATTATGATGAAGGTAGACCTTCAGTTTCTAGATTTGCAGTTCTTAATCTCAGGCACAATATGACCATGGCATCATAGCATGTGACCACACTCAGTAGCCAAAACAAAATGAAGAATGGATTAAGACCTGACTGACTATTTAGAACTTGATGAGCAGTCAATGTGCTTACTGTAGGACTAGTCCGGGAGTGGGGAACTGAAATAATAACTGCATTTGGCCTAATTACTGTGCATGCCCTAATAAACGCACACTTTGGGCATTTCTGGGAGAGATGATTGCAGGCGCACACATTTAAAGAGATTTATTTGTTTGTTTGCTTGTTTCGAAGGCTGGATGGGCTACGGAATCTTGTAAGTTTTATTTGCAATGTGGCTTCGTCCATCTACCTCAGATTGAGCATCGGCTCCGGTCCTTATACACAAACGAGATGGTCTGTGCGATGATACAATGTCTACACAGAATTGAATGAGGTAACTGTCAATGATGTGTTTCCATTGCTGCTAATAGATGACTGTTTGGATACTTTATCCGGTAGTATCTGGGTTTCCAAACTTGCTGCTAGGTCAGCACATGAGCAAGTGCCGATAAGGGAAAAAGACAGTAATGAGGTGACTGGTAATAGTTTGGCAATTACAAGAGTCAGACATAGAATTAAAATCTTAAGGAGTTCCTTCAAGAGCAGAAAATAAATTCAGAAGAAGGTTCATGGGCAGTTGTACAGAACTGGCCAGTGCCTACATGCCCCAAATTAGGGATTGCCCCAAGCATGTGTTATCAAAGACTTTTCAAAGATAACAACTCCGCTGTATGCTGAAACAGGCAAACACCAATTGGTCTGGAATCGAAACCAAGCAAAAGCAAAAGAGTGTTAGTACAGCCATTTATGATGTTTCAGACTTTGCGATTGAGGCTGATTTATCGAGGTTCAGGGAAGCGAGGAAAGGTATCATTATTGCATAAAAATTATGCAAATTTTGAATCGACAAGGGAACAGAAAAAGAGGTACATGTATAAGCAGTGAGTGGTGCTCTTTACCAGTCAGTTTAGACGCTACCTTTCTGGGTTGACCAGTTGTGGTGAGAACTGATTACTCGAGCTTGAGATGGTTAGATGGGATTTCTTGAGCTACTGGGGCCGTATTCATAAAGCCACTTAAGCCGTTGCTATGCGGTTGCTAAGGCTAAATATCTATAAAGGAGATTCCCTACAACTATGAAATTTGGTCTGGAGGAACAGTCTTTCTCAGACTGTTCCTCCAGAGCAAATTTCATAGTTGTAGGGAATCTCCTTCAAAGAAATTTAGCCTTAGCAACAGCATAGCAACGACTTAAGTGGCTTTATGAATACGGCCCCTGATCTCTTGAGCTTGAGATGGTTAGATGGGATTTCTTGAGCTACTGGGATAGTAAGTGAGATAGCTGGATCAAGTGTATCGGTATAGCATGGTGCTGCAGCCCATGTAGGTCGCATGCACCTTAATGGGGTACATTGTCCAGAATACCGGTAAATGAACGTCAAGGTATGGCATATAGTGTGGGGGTGCGGCTGGAGGACTTTCCTTGTGGCGGTTATAAATATTGTGGTAGGGCTCCAAAAGGTTGGGGTTTCTTCCTAGAAGCTGTCGCGACGCAGTATCGTTGGTGAACAAAACATTCCAACCTGTGCTCTTTGGCGCTAGCCACTCCACTGGAGTCGGATATGTAATTAGGCTCCACAAGGGTAATGCGACGACTGTCCACGGAAGGCAAAGTAAAGTTACATTTGACCAGATCAGTAAGAGTGGTAATCAGGTTCTGGCAGAACAAACGTATGGTGCAAATTCTTCAGGTTAACAGTATAAAAGACTTGGTAAGTTGATACTAACACCTGTTAAAACTTAAGATTTTTGGATAGCCATCTGGTACTCCAAAAATTAGGTCCGATTAGATATGATGGGGAGGAGTGTAGTGAAAGTTGAGTGACGTTCGTTGCTTTGGGGTTCAGTTGGATCCGGTGATTAGGAGGACCCACGTAATCTGTTTCCGGTAGCTCTGCCATCATGGATGGTGTTTGTGCAGGGATGAAACTTTATCATGAGACGTCCAGTGCTGGACTGGGATTTATATTAAAGTTGATGATAATAGTTATTTACTAAGTATTAGTCTTCCAATTGACAGAGTTCAATATAGTGTTTGAACACAATTCTGATAAAATGATGATGAGAATTATAGTAATACTTCTTTTTTCAGAAGAATACATTCTCTTCTCCCTGACATATTGTGATATTTGACAATCAACAGAACCTTTCCTGCTTTAGTCGCAGTCATCTTGAGTAGCCGAAAGTTTGTTTCGAGTGTGACGTTACGGCGCCAAACACGTAGACTTCATATAAAACAACGCGACTTTATCGCGCGTTAGTCATAATTGCGGCCCTTGATGTGGGAAAAAAATCGGCCCTCGATCTGTGATTAAAGTTCGGCCCTCGATGTGGAAATTATAAATCTGCCCTCTATCTGCGATGAAATCGGCTCCCGATGTGGGAATCGACCTTCAATTAGGGACTATCCCTCGAAATGAGTCCAACGTATATATAATTGTAAAACAGTGGCATTGTTTTTCAGCAACTTCAACCTGTCTTTGACCTTAAATCACTGTATAAAAGTATGACTGTTAACAATCATAGGGATGGTGTTTGACCTTTAATGAAAGTTATATATAAGCTCTACAAAATTGTGAGGTTGACTGGTCATTGGGGAAGTCAGTGACTTAATAGGAAGAAATAAGACGATCCCACCTCCATGAGTCACCCAACCCAGTGGATGATAAGGGTCGGTGTTAACATAGCAACGTTGGGCGGAAATCTTTTCAGTAGAACTCAACGGCCTGCGCGGAAGTATTGTTTGAGTCAACGGCCATGTGACCAAGGCGAGCTATACAGTAATCGTAGATTTCAGCTTTGGTCACGTTATATAGCCGGGAGAGGAATTGGCTCAGTCAGGCTGGATTTTGCCCGAGATACATCATGATAAACAGATCCAGTGAAACCTAAATACCGGATCGGTCGAAGCACGGGCTACCAATGACCGCGCCTACTGTTGGACACCGGGACATAGGTGACAAGTATGCCACTGGTGTAACTAAGACAGAATATTAAAGAAGGTAGGGAGTAAACCTCAGTTGGAACCTGCAACGTAAGGACTCTGAAGCTAGCTGGGAAACTTGAAGAGCTGTATCATGCAATGGGCAGGTATCCTTGGAACATGCTGGGGCTCTGTGAGAGGCGTTGGAAAACTTTGGTAGGACGTCAAAATATGACAGACACAACGTTTATTTCAGTGCAGAACAGGTCAGACATGATATTGGGCTAGTTTTTTTGTGCATAAGGACATGGTGAATGTTTTCTTTGGATGCAGACCAATCTAAAGCAGACTGGTCTTAATCCGCCTGAGAGCAGCTCCTTTCAATATCACCACATACAGGTCATATGTACCAACGTCTGGGCATGATGACAAAGAGGTCTAACATTTCTTCCAGCAACTCAAGGAATCATAGACCAAATTTTTTTAAACACTAAAGAAGGACATTCTGGTTGGAATGCTAAAGTTTGGAAGGATGTACAGGCAGACTGGGGAGACGTTTGTGGACCCTATTGCAATGTCGAGACGAATGGGAGAGGTCAGTTTGCAATCTCTAATAACCTAGTACTGACAAACACCTTTGGCCCTTACAAACTATCTAGAAGATGGACGAGACACAGCCACGATGGGAAACACCTCAATGAGACTGATAAAATCTTGGTGAGGAAGGAGGTAACATCCATAGGACAAGGAGCTTTCCTGGAGCAGACATACGATGTAACCATGACCTAGTGATGATGACCTTCCGAGTTTGTCTTTAGATGGCAAGACAGCCGACCCATCAAAGCCTGAAATTGATCTTTGGAATTAAGGGGCCAATGTTGCATGTACTTTTCAAGCAACAATAGGTGGAAAGTTCGGACTACTCATCGGTCTGAGGGATGATGACATGGACAGAGATACCACGATTACCACCTACAATACACTCAGTAGTGACTAATGCAGCTAGTGAGATACTTTGGGAGGCTTATCGAAGGAAAAAACCCTGGGTCACTTAAATTGTTCTCGACCTCTGATGAGAGGACAGATTTGAAGAAGAAGAAGGAGCAAAAGAATACAAGGAAGCCAACAAGAGGATTCAGAAGGCAGTGAAGACAGTTAAGGAGGATCGGAAATGTATTTAGTGCGAAATCAAAAGGGGGGGGGGGGGGGTATCAATAAGGTGGGTTTTCTGCATCCTACCAAAGTTTTATTTTTTTGACTGATGTTATACTCTAGTGTGTCTAGTTTATTGAACCATATGTGACTTTGCGCGGAAAGCCCTAGTTACTGAGCTATGGGTCCAAAGAAGTGGGTGGGGTAATCAAACATGGTTTTAGCCTGTCTTGTAAAAACATTCTCATTTGGTAGAAGAGTATAGCAGACAGACAGGATTTGATAAAATGATTAACAGAACATCTAAACTATATTTCCATATCATTTTATTTGGTCTAATTTGAACATATGTTGTCAAAAAAGACTTCCTTTGACATTTAGCATTTTTTGATATTTTTGACCTCAATTTTCAATATTTCATGTCCTAATTGTTAAATGAACAGACATGTTATCATCAAACTCATGTCAAGGAAGTACCTTGAGAAGGACATTCAGATGATGTGACCAGAATATCACAATAGCATAGTTTTCATGGTCGACTGAACACATAAACTTGCTTGGAAGATGGTTTTCTTTCTATTTTGACCTAGAATTACGAACCTTTGGTCAAATTACTATTTTAACTGCTATATTATGCCCCACGCCCCTGCCACTAAAGGTGAGGGAATACATATTGGCTTCAGTGCGGTTCTCGTTGGCATCTGCAATTGTGTATGTGTCACGTATTAAGTCCTTCTGTGACCTTGGAAACAAGGTCAAGTTCATCAAAATCTGACCTTGACCTTGTTTCCAAGGTCAAAGTATGTGACCCAGACACAGATGCAGACGCCAAGGAGATCCGATCTGAAGCCAATATGTATTCTTTCACCTTTAGTGACGGGGGTGTAGGGCATAATATAGCAGTAAAAATAGTAATTTGACCAAAGGTTCGTAATTCTAGGTCACAATTAAATGAAAAAACATCTTCTGAGCAAGTTTATGTGTTCAGTCGACCATGAAAACTAGGTCATTGTGAAATTCTGGTCACATCATCCGAATGCCCTGGTCAGGGTGCTTCCTTGACATTAGTTTGATGACAACTGGTCTGTTTATTTAACCATAAGGCCAAGAAATATTGAAAATTGAGGACAAAAATATCAAAAAATGTTGAATTTCAAAGGAAGTCTTTTTTGACAACATATGTTCAAACTAAACCAAATAAAATGATATGGAAATATAGTTTAGATGTTCTGTTAATCATTTTATCAAATCCTGTCTGTCTGCTGTACTCTTCTACCAAATGAGAATGTTTTTACAAGACAGGCTAAAACCATGTTGGATTACCCCACCCACTTCTGTGGACCCATAGCTCAGTAAGTAGGGCTTTCCGCGCAAAGTCACATATGGTTCAATAAACTGGACACACTGGAGTGGTAGGATGCAGAAAACCCACCTTATTGATACCCCCCTTTGCCTGAAAAAAAAAGCAAGGGAGCATACCAGCTGGTGAGGGATCTAACTCCAGAGAAACAGGGTAGGTCCACAACTATCCAGGACCTGTCTTGAAAATGTCCTATATAACATCAACAGATTCTCAGTCGATGGGCCGAATATCGATCGGATTCATACAAGCATGAGTGTTACGGTGACAATGCGGTCTGAACTGCAATCAGCCTCCAGACGATCTACAACCGATCCTTCGTGGGGAAGTCGAGATTGCAGTAGAAACACTGAAGAAGAGGAAGTCTGCTGGAGTTGATAATATACCAGCAAAAATTCTTCAAGCTGGCGGGGAGACCATGATTGATGTTTTAACAGAGATCTGTAACAGAATTATTTCCATATTCTGGTATGCCTGTGAATCGTGCACATTGACAGCAGAGTTACAGAAAAGAGCGCAGGCCTTTGAGAAGGTCAATGAACTCTTTGTACGAGGACCATATAACCAAGGAAGAGGTTGGCAGAGAGATCCAAGCAGCCACTGGAGAATATGATGAACTCCTGAGCCTGGTTAGGAAACGGAAACTAAGGTGGTTTTGCCACGCCTCGGTGTCTTCTGGTTAAGCAAATACAATTCTGCTGGGTACGGTGAAAGGTGAAAGGAAACAGAAGAGCTAGACAAAAAAGTGGTGGGAAGACATGCGATGAACTGGTGAAATGATTTTCGGCCTTCAAATGAGGGTCTTGTATTATTTAAAAAGGTAAAGGCATTGTTTTGTGTAAAGGCCGTTCATAGTGTTTCAGTTTATATCGAACCGTCTCCGAAGAAACCAGAGAAAGGAGAGAAAGATAGTTCAGATGAAAATTAAATAATAAGAATAAAAAAACACCTCCATTTCCCACATTCAGTCAGATGCTTGGCCTACCTTAAGCCAGTATCGATAGGATCCGCTGATGCTAAAAAAATCCCTTATCACTGTAGCCAACTTGTGCAGATTTTTGTCCTAGATTTAGGAACAAAAGACTTCGTTTGGGTACAGACCGCATACGATCCAGTTACCCATCGATCCTATCCACTTCGACGACTGGTCAGCTCTTGAACAAAGGCAGATCACAGTATGATCCCGCTCCGGTTTTCTGGCCTTTTATTTTTTAATTTGTATTTATATTTACATTTTCACGGTTCGAGCGGGTTGTAGTTTAAACATTTGTCAAACCGGAATATGGAATAATTAAAAGGTTCGAAGTGTTGCTCTAACACCGTAAATTCCATTTTAGATAAAAAAAAAAAAGCAGTTCAAAAATACTCATGCATAGTGGGTAAGTCCATTTCTAGTTTAAACATTTGTCAGACCAGAAGAGGTATTTAAATCACGTCATAGTAATCAACACTGGTTATAATCATTGCTGTTTTATATAGAGGATCTTACATGAGTGCTCATGTATTATTGAATATATTAAACGAGTTGGGGAAAAAGATAAGATGCGAGGCTTTGCCGAGCATCTTATCGGTTTTCCCCCAAATTCAATAATACAGGAGCACGAATGCAAGATTCTATTTATCATATGATACTAAAATCGCATTTTATCAGCAGAATTTGCATTAAAACGTCACGATTTCGCCATTAGAAAACGCGACGTTTTTATGGACGTCAACATATAACGTTACGACGTAATTTGCATATTTAATCCACTAGTGGATTATTGCATTTAATGCATGGCTTTATTACACTCTCAGATGCGACGTCATATGATAAAAATACAATAATGCATTCAAATCTGCTTGGCGCTGATACGCGCGGACATCGCCCATACAAACGAGCGCACTGTTTTAAAATTTACTAGATATCAAAGAGCACCATTATTTCAACAAATAAACCAGCTATTGCAGCTATGCACGGCCCGCACAGTCTGCCCTAGAGGCAAAGGAAACGTAATACTTTAAGTGCCATTCGGTAAATTCAGGCCCCGAGGTTATAAAACTTTTTTCATGCTCAACTCATGAAATTTTTTCTGCTCATGAATTTTTTTCTGCTCATGAATTTTAAAATGCCAACAATCGTTGGCATTTTAATATTTATGAGCAAAAAAAAACTAGCCTTCTTGCTTATATGAGCCTAAACAATGCTGAATTTCTTCGTATTTTTATATTAATGGGCATTTTAAATTTCATGCTAAGCTGAGTTGAGCATGAAAAAAGTTTTATAACCTTGGGGCCAGGTTCGATCCGGTGTATCGTGCATTTCAGTTATTCTATGGGCCACATTTTGGGGGTGTGGTGCAATGAAAAACAGAGATTTATCCGGTAAATTTACTACCTTGGCGTGTATCTTGGTTCCCGGGTTATCGAGGTTTCCGTTAAAGAACAACGTTAGTAGTTTTGAAAGGGTACCAGCCTTTTGGGTGTGGTGCATTGTGACCAATGGAAAACAGAGGTTTAGGAACTGACCAATATCTAGATGTCTCCTCAAAACAGATAAACACTTGGCTTAAATGTAGAGCACTCGATAACGTGCGACAATAGGCGACAATGCGCACGAGAGTTGTACGACAATGTACGAGTGAGTTGCAAGAGTCGAACGAGAAGACTTTGGAAAGCGAGAATTTTGAACATGCGGTGACATCTCTTCCACACTCTCTCGACATGTGGCGAGTTATAAACACTGTCACGATATCTCTTGCGACAAGCGGCGATTTACGGCGAGATCGAACTCGCAGTAAATTGGCTTGGATAACCACGAGTTACAAAATGATTTTCTGTCAAAACATTTGTACGAGTAGAGCACGAGATCTCTTCGATATTTCTTACCAAAACGTACGAAACTAGTACGAGTTTGCAAGTTGTTCGATATCATTACGAGTTTGTACGAGTTAATACAAGTTTTGTACGACAAGGTACGAGTTCGTACGATATGGTAGGATTTATTGCGATATTAGTACGGTCGTTGTTCGACGTAGTACGATATCATCCGAACCTTATTCGACTTTGTGCGACATAATGCGATTTCTGTACGAGTTCTCCAGCTTTTTTGGTGTATATAAATTGGTGTATACCGCAGATAAATGATCATAGTCTCATTGGTTACCGAATGAGAACTATGCCTTTTCAACTTCCACAAAGGCTTCTTAAACTTCGTTTACTGTATCCATCCATCCATCCGTCCGTCCGTCCATCTGGTTTCTTAAAGACTGGTACCACTCTGGAAAGAGAAAATACCTTCAGATTAGAGTGATCCCATACACCTTGACCCTTTTATGTCAGTTGTTTGCAATCAAAACAAAATTAATTGGGCAAACAGTGAAAATCCTGATGAGACAGCTCATTATGAGCCGTCTCATCTAGATTTTCACTGTTTGCAATGGTATGTCCGAATTTATACGCTGCCCGAAGTTACCCGACTTGACCTATTTTAGCAGGCTGTGAGGGCAGAATATGGGATCTGATTGTAAAAGCTCTTTAGCATCGCCTACATGTTAACTTTGTAACATTTCGCATAAAGTGACTCGTTTATTTTCAAGAAAATTTCTCTTGTACGAGATTTAAATGTTTGAAATACTTTTAGAAAATGTCAAACAGATCCTGTTTTCCAGTTATTTATTGTATGTGCTATGTGTGTAAATGAGTTGAAATAAATATTGTTTAAACCAAAATGTCAAACATATGTGAAATTGCCTATATATTGAACCCATTGCCTATATATTGAACCGCATGAGATACTTTTCAAAGATTCTGATGGCAGCACTAAATGTCTCAAATATTCGCAATAATTGGTATTATTATACAGCATTAAATTATCAAATTATCAAAATTATCAATTATTAAAACAATACGATAAAAACCGAAGATCAAGCGTGAGTGATATGGGCTTGTAACTTGATTTTGTACATTCACTCGGAGTCCTTCGAATGTAACCGTTACATGACGCATAGCGTTTTGAAGAGTTGCGCGAAAAATTGTCAGGCACTTATTCCGAATCTAATTCTTAGATTACGAAAAACACACTTTTAAAATTACAATTTACTGAAAATGACACACATAACAAAAGGATTAATATAGTGACACTGGTGGATATAATTCTCGGACGCTCAAAACTCGTGTCCTTGATTTTCAAAAATGGGGGGAAATTCACAAATTCTATTGTTGCTCGAATCATCTCTTACGGTTAATGGACACACTTTCAGGGCAAGCAACTCCATTTCGTTATCCTCGAAATGGTTATGCTTTATCTTTCTGTTTAAGTTCATCAATTTTGCTTTATTAGTGTATAAGTTATAACTGAGACACGATTTAAGACATGATTTGACCTTTGACCAAATTGTGGACTTGATCTTGAGCATGGGAACCAAAGTCTTGTGCAATGACACACCTTCTCATTATTGTTCATATTTCTGTGAAGTTCATCAAATTTCCTTCCTATAAATTTTACAACAAGATACAAATATCTAGTGCTCTATTCTAAACATGGCGGCCATCTTGGACGCTATCTTGCATTTCTCAGCCCGCACCAACATCTGCCACTGGATTCCTGTGATCTCGTAAACTACAAGGTATGACAAACATTTTGGTACAAAAATGTATATACCGTTGCTTAGTAATTTTATGACTACCTCATCTTCATTTCGCCTCTGAAATTCACCCTACTAAGTCCACCAAGAATAAACGGGCAAAGGACCTCTGACGGTTGTAATGTTAATTTGCCTATAAAAATAGTCAAAATTAAATTTTTGATATGCCAAAGAATTTCTCTTGAAATTTGTTGCTCTCAACTTCCCCTAACTGGCCATGAATTTAATTTCTGATTACTTTGCACATAGACTTCAATTTTTGGTGGAAAAAGCCAAATTTTGTAATTAAACGTAATGGAAACAGGAAAAGTTTTTTAAAGATACTTTTCCCCCCCGTGCCTCAGCTAGCCACTTTGCATGTATGTGTGTACTATCATAATACACATTATATGTGAGTGGCTTGCTGAGGCACGGGGGGAAAAGATAGTCTACAGCTGAAAAACTGAAAAAGTGGGTGGGGTACTTACACCCTTTATATCTAAAAATAGGCTAAAGTCCTTAGTACTGAAAAAATATTGCATAATATCAGTAACAGTAGTGTGTACGTCAGTTTTAGCATAGTTATCAATTAAGATTTTGATATCTTAGAAAACCAAATAAATGGACTTATTTTCAGAGACTGAAAAAATTACATACCCCTCTTGATAAAATTGGTCTATGTTAGTCTAGAGCCATGATAATTTTTCAAAATCACTGTTAAAATGTCTTTATAGTACACATGCCAAATATTTCAACTTTTGCTGCCCGAGGAAGGTGCAGTAATTTGTCGAAAAATGGGCAAATATGCATTGATACTGTCAGAGGTCCTTAATGTGGAAATAACGTGCGCTGCAGCATCAGCATGTGTCAAAAGAAAGGCTCAGTCGACTGGTTGGTTAATTTAGGTTTAACGGCTCCTTGTGCGAGTATTTCAGTCTACATCGAAGTGCCTAGAGAGGCAGAGAAAAAGACCAAATCAATCCAAACTGCTTCGTCCTACAGATACAGCAACATACCCTTGCTCCATCTTAAGCAACTACTAATAGAACGCCCCAATTCCAAAAATTCACGGCTTCACTGTTTCGTTTCATGCTATCACCACAATAATCTATGGGTGACTCAAATCAGACTGCACTGCGTCTTCGTTGTTCGCATATGAGGAAATGTAAGTTCGTGATATAACCGTTGAAGAGCTCAAATGCAGCCTAGACCGAGACAAGATGTTCACGAAATGGTACTAAATATGCGCCATGACTTCAGTGCAGATAGTTTACTGTTACGTATAAAACTTGTTTAAGGTGTAAGGATACACGTTTATGTTTTTATCTCTATGTTTACAAAGGGAAACAACTTTACTGACTTCCTGTTTGCTTACCGGGTAGATAAAGCCTTTCTAAACTGGAACCTACTGTAAAAATGAAACTTCTTCTCTTCAAAAGTTTACCCCCACCGAAAAGCTAACTCACTTAAGGAGAAATGTAAATGCAAGAGTTGCTTGCCCTGACAGATTACCTTTTTACTTTTAGATGTATTCCGTATTTATCGGCTATAAGACGGGGTTCCCCTCTCTAGAATGACCCCAAATATCTAAATTAGTATTAAGAAATTCCGCTATAAGATGAAAGTTTCACTGCCAAAACAATTCCAAAAATCTAGATCCGTCTTGCAAGACGGATCTAGATTTTTCGGATTGTTTTGGAAGGGAAAACCACATTCTTATAACCGAAGAAATAGGTAACCACAGCACCTTTATTAGAGGTACAATTCTATAAAGAAACAATATTAGAACAGATGTACTGTAAGAGTAAACGCCCATTAGAAGTAAACGAGAGACTTCTTTTTCAAAGGCAGAGTTTATTCCCTTGGTAGTGTATCCACACTCATTGAATGATAGAATTTCAATTTACTGAAACCATAAAATACCTAACATTGTTACAACTATCTGACGCTCTTGTCAGACTATCTGTGCCGAATCTGTCATTAGAATTCCCGGGAGATTCCTTCTTATTTTACCATGTCTAATTATATCGTATTGTTCGCGACAGTACAAATATTGCGACATTTGCATGAAAACACGTAGGCAGCACGTTAAAGTAGCTGTATCGATAAGAACACCGCCTCAGAGTCTTGACGAATTTGGAACAATTGCACTAAATTGGTTAAATCTCATTTATAGTTGCAAGCATACCGATACGAGTAAAAACTATCTATATCATTTTCGACTTGAGGCAGCACTTGTTTGATGATTATTCAGAACTTTTTTGTTCCAATCTCCATTTATAGGCATGGAAAGCTTTGTGTGGTCCTCCTTGTACGGAAATGGTTAAATGCTGCGAAGACACCGGACTAACAATTAAATGGTAGACTAATTAGGAATGTTTAATGAAATTCCGACATTCAATGAGTTCCAAGGCCAAGTAGGTACAAAGCATAATTGAGCCGCGACACGAGAAAACTAAAAAAGTGGTTTTGCGCCCAGCACAGCCCAGTCTAATCAGACTCTTCGCTATGCGCTTACAGGGTAGCCAAAGGACTAAGCTACCTTCATGCGGACAGCGAAGACTCTGATTAGACTAGGCTGATGGCCATGCTGATTTGAGTCTGCGCTGGACGCATGACAACATTGTTGCGTGTCGCGACTCAATTTTTTTATGCCTATAAATAACCCGAATTCGGTCAGACAGAATGAACTTATTCCTACAAATCGGAAAATGACGACATCATAGTATAATGAAATTAAACGTGTCTGAATGCCGTCTTGAAGGTTTCTTTATTAAAGCAACGTAATCTTGTCAAATCAAGCCTGAAATAACTATTACCATGAATCATTCAAAAGTAACACAGAAACATATAAGAGCCGCGACGCGAGAAAACCAACAATGTGGTTGTGCGCCCAGCGCAAACTCAGATCAGCCTGGGCATCCGCCCAATCTGATCAGAGACTTCGCTAAGCGCTTAAAGTCTGCGCTGGGCGCACAACCACATTGTTGGCTTTCTCGCGTCGCGGCTCAATTAATTATGGTGATACTACATGTACATTAAAGGACTGTCGGTGGCTGAATTAAGCAGTTAAATCACGGTAAACGTTTTTTATGATTTAAGTCAAGATAATCACGAAATTGTTAGAAAAATGTGACATATCATAGCTTATCTCTGTATGCGCGCATCTCGATAAACGTACTAAGACAGAGTCGAACTGACTGTGCAAACTCAAATCAGCCTGTGCATATTTTAATGTGTGCTATTCAATGCTTAGGGCATAACATAATACATGGAATCTAGAAGTAGAGTCATGGACTGGATATATGAGGTGGATTCCTCGAGTCTAGTTTTAGAACCAGTAGCAATGCATATGAGCCGCGACACGAGAAAACAAACAAAATGGTTGTGCGCCCTGCACAGACTCAGATCAGCCTAGGCATCCGCCAAGTCGGCCAGACTCTTTGCTAAGCGCTTATAGGGTAGCTAAAGGACAAAGCTACCTCCATGCGGACAGTGAAGAGTCTGCTCAGACTGGGCGGATGACCAGGCTGATCTGAGTCTGCGCTGGGCGCACAACCACTTTGTTGTTGTTTTTTTCGTGTCGTGGCTCATATATGCATAAACCTATATATACCTAATTTGTTGGTATAGTCCCAACTTTTGTTTCCATGAATAATAATAATAATAATAATAAAAAAAAAAAAAACAGAAAAAAAGAGAAAAGAAAATGATCAGCGCTTTTTGTGGATTTAGATTTGACATAAGGCTGTGTTTATATAACTAGCCAGGTAGCAGCTACTTAGCTGCTGCATTTACTTGCTCTCTGGGGGGAAGTGTCTAATAAGCTGCAGAGGGCCTGCAGATTATATACCGAAACACATGATTCCGTTTTTTCAAATGATGTTAGAGATGAGAATTGCGTATCATGAGAATCGTAACAAGAGGGCCATTAGGCCCGGGCCAGTAGGACCTGAATCGCTCACCTGAGCAAAAATGACAAACATCAAACTAAGGTCATCCTTTGAGATAGTGTGAAACTGTCAGAATATGAGAGACATTGGTTGAAGGTCAAATAATGATCTTAACCTCTATTACTCAAAAACGTTCATATACTCATTTAGTTGTCAGACTGCATTAATTAAATTGTGCACCGAAATCGTATACAATTTCCATTCACTTTTATGTTTAAGCATTTCCCATATAAAACCATCAGAAAGAAAATTTGACCCTGCCGTAAAAATAAAGACAGGGTCAACCCATGGTCATCATTTAAACAATCTTGGTAGAGCTCCAGTACTCAAAGCTAAATACCAAGTTTCAAGGCAATCGGTCATTTGGTTCTTAAGAATAGGAACTTTTAAAGGCATTTTACCATATGGGTGTGGCCATCATGTTGGTCATGTGACCTGGACCTTTGAACAAATTTTCCATCGCTCAACCCCTACCATACAATTTTTCAAGCATCTGAGCCAAGTAGTTCTGAAGAAGAAAAGTTTTGAATATTTTTCATTTGTATTTCTATGGTTCAAACCCAGAATAACCTGGGGTGGTGCAAGTTTGAACCCTGGGACCACCATTTGACTAAACTTAGTAAATGACCATAAGGCAATGCTACATCCCAATTTTCCAACCTCGGAGCCTAGCATTTCTAGAGAAGAAGAATTTTAAGTCTTTTTTATTTTCAAACCCAAAACCCCCAGCCTCAGGGCCGCTTTTAACCCTGGGGCCTCCATCTGAAAAAAAACTTAGTAAAGGATCACTAGGAAATGCTTTATACCAAATTCCAAGCATCTGAGCCTAGTGATTCTGAAGATGATTTTGAAGATTTTTCTATGTAGGTATATGGTTCAAACCCAGGACTCCCTGTCGCAGTGCCATTTTGGACCCTGGGACCTGCATTTGAATAAACTTAGTGAAGGACCACTAGGAAATGCTAAATGCCAAATTTCCAGTATCAGAGCCATGTGGTTCTGTAAAAGAAGATTTTTGAATACTTTTCTCTGTATTTCTATAGATCAAACTCTGAGGATCCTTTTCCGGTAGAACCGTTATGGACGCTGGGGCCACCATTGAATAAACTTGGTAGACGTCTATCAGACAATGCTTCATACGAAACTGCATGCATTTGAGCCTTGCGGCTCTGAAGATGAAGATTTTTAAAATATTTTTCAATGTGTTTCTATGATTCAAACCTAGGACTCTCTGCCGTGGGGCCATTTCTAACCCCGGGGCCATCATTTGAATAAACTTGGTAAAGGATCACTAGGAAATGCTACATACCAAATTTCAAGCATCTCAGCCTTGTGGTTAAGTAGCAGAATTTTTTTTCAATATTTTTCAATGTATTTCCATGGTTCAAACCTATGACTCCCTTCTGCAGAGCCACTTTTAACCCTTGGGCCACCATATGAAAAAAAATTGGTAAAGGACTACTATGTAATGCTACATACCAATTTTCAAACATCTGAGCTTTGTGGTTCTGAAGAAGAAGATTTTTGAATATTTTTTTTTCTGTATTTCTATGGTTCCTGCCTTGGGGCCATTTTGGACCCTGGAGTCACCATTTGAACAAATTTGGTAAAGGAATATTCAACAATACTTCATACCAAACTTCAAGCATCTGAGTCAGGTGGTTATAAGGAAGAAGATTTCTGAATATTTTTCTATGTATTTCTATGGTTCAAACCCAGGACTCTCTACCGCAGGGCCAGTTTAGACCATTGGGCCACCATTTGAATAAACTTGGTAAAGGACCACTAGGCAATGCTATTTACCGAATTTCAAGCATTTGAGCCCATTGGTTCTGCAGAAGCAGATTTTTGAATATTTTCTATGTATTTCTATGTTTCAAACACAGGACGCCCTGCCGCAGAGACATTTTGAACCCTGGGGCCACCATTTGAACAAACATGGTAAAGGACCATTTGGCAATGCTACGTACTAAATTTCAAGCATCTGAGCCCAGTGATTTTAAAGGAAATTTTCTTTTAATATTGTTCTACGTATTTCTATGGTTCAAAGCCAGGACCCCCTGGCGCAGGGCCATTTTGGTCCCTGGGGCCACCATTTGAACAAACTTGGTAAAGGATCATTAGGCAATGCTACATACCACATTTCAAGCAACTGAGCCAAGCATGTCTGAAGAAGAAGATTTTTAAGTATATTTAATTTTCGAACACAAGACCCCCCGCCGCAGGGCCATTTTGGACTCCAGGACCACTATTTGAACAAATTTAGTAGAGGTTTACTAGACAACGATTCATACCAAATATTAAAGTTTTAGGCCTAGCAGTTTCAGAGATGTCATTTAAAGCAAATTGTTGACGATGCACGACCAACAACGCACGACGGACACTGAGTAATCAAAATAGCCTATGGCTCAGGTGAGCTAAAAATTGAAACAGCATGAGCAATTGCTGTAAATTTTATAACTTGATCAAGAGGTTAGGTTCTTAAAATGTTCTTCCGGAAAGGCAAAAATGTAGACCCTGAGCAGACTGTCCCTAATAGAGTCTGTCAACACGGTTTATTCAGGCAACCTGTAAAATTTCCAAGTGTGTAAAGGCCTTACTTTTGTCTAAAACCATTTTTTTCTGTTCAAAAATAAAGGTGCACATCTTCAATATATCTGGAGGAACTGTGCAAAGTTTTAAATTGATAGCTTAAAAACTGTGGGAGGAGTTGTTCATACAAACTTGCCATTCTGTATTAGCCAGACCCTGTAAAAATTTCTAAGTCCGTAATTTTGTCAAAATGATTTTTTTGTCTTCGAAAAGGCAGGTGCACATCTTCAGTATGTCAGGAACAACTGTGCCAAGTTTTAAATTGATAGCTTAAAAACTGTGGGAGGAGTAGATTATACAAATTGTTTGTAGGTGCGACGGACGGACAGACAGACAGGGGTAAAACATAATGCCTCTGACTATCGTCACGGGGGCAAATAAAACAAGCTAAATTGAAATAAATAACTGAAAAGATGGAAGATAAGTCACAGAAAAGTCCTCTGCCATGCTCACTCGGTGAAATAAAATTCAACGTAAGCACTGGGAAAAAGACTAGACTGTGTCCATTGGACAGTGATGCCCCCGCCTAGTACCCCTTAGTAAGATGGTGCCTTGTTTAAGATACTGGCACTGGTAGCAGAACTAGGTTCACACAGGCAGACTTCTGTGGTACATGTTTTATTGTTTTCCTTGGGCAGATGTATTGTGCTTCTTGGATCAAGAGAAGTGTGTGTGTGTGTGTGTGTGGGGGGGGGGGGGGGGGGAGGGGATGGAGGGGGAATTCATGACTGTGATACGTGATAACATTCTGTATCTTATCACATAAATGGATGCCATGCAACTTTCCAAAAGAAATAGCCCGAAAACTAACAAAGAGAAACTAGTATTGTATCAAATGAAGTCGATAAAGGGCCATAACTCCAACAATAATTGACGGATTTTACCCAACATCAAACTTAACTGTATTTTCTGATAATATACATGTGTATAAAATATGAATTCAATACACCAATGTTTTCGAAAGATAATGAACGTCAACCATTTTTTCATACAAAAATGAAGTCGGAAAAAAGAGCCATAACTCCCACAATAATCGACGGATTTTGCCCAACATCGAACTTGACTTGTATTTTATAATTATATACCTGTGTATAAAATATGAATTCAATACATTAATATTTTGAAAAGATATCGAACGGAAACCATTTTTTAATACAAAATGAAGTCGAAAAAGAGCCATAACTCCCACAATAACAGACGGATTTTACCCAACAACGAACTTGACTTATAATTATATACCTGTGTATAAAATATGAATTCCATACACCAATGTTTTCTAAAGATATCGAACGGAAACCATTTCGAACGGGACGTACGGACAGGATGTACGTACGGACAGCGGTGATACTATATGCCCCCAATTTTTAATGGCTGGGATATAGAAAATATCTATATAGTCTCTATGCAATATAAAGCGAAACCATTGTTTGTAAAGAGTAGAAACAAATAAGAAAAAGTAAATATTTTGGAGAGTTGCAATATATTTACTTTTCTTTACAATGTTGGTATTCAAAATGCATCCTACAATCTTCTGTTCTGTTACAAAACAATAACCTAATAGACTGCTCGCCCCACATTGAAATATGATTTTCTACATCTTTTGTATGCTCTGCGGTTGTTGAGATGAACGTATTAGTGCAAACAGCTTGATAACGTGACTCGACACTGGATTCTGGAGTTTCTTGTTTTGTTTAAGTGTCTGGATATACAGCATGCATACACTATACTGGACAACAGGACTCGTTTAGGAGTCTTTACACTTGACATTAACCGTTAATGCATTACTAACATACATTTTTTTATGTTGCTGTTGTTGTTTCAATTCCCATAACACATCTCCTCCTGGAGAACATGGTTACGAGAACGGAAACCAAAACGTAAGTTACACAATCGGTTAATCCCAAATGTTTAGATTTACCTCACGCAAGAATCATGTGATGCTAATACATGTTTCCTCTTAACGTGACTGTAAGGTATGGCCTTGAAACATTGGTATCCTTAAGCAAGATAAAAGTATCGTTAGAAAAAATTGTTTTTATGTCTGTGCTGCAAGACAGCCTTGTAATTTGTCAGGCAATAGTGAACAAAAAGTAGTATTGCATGTTGAAATTGCATTTGTTAGCAGAAATTATATACACTGTTCAAAATATTGAAAAGGAACACAGAATACAAGTTCTTTGAGTCTCTATTCAAACTCTTTATCATCAAACCTAATAAATACAAATGAGCCGCGACACGACAACAATGTGGTTGGGCGCCCAGCGCAGACTAAGATCAGCCTGGGCATCCGCCCAGTCTGATCAGAGTCTTCGCTGTCCGCATGGAGGTAACTTAGACCCTTAGCTACCCTTTGAGCTCTTAACAAAGAGTCTGAGTAAACTGGGCGGATGTTCAGGCTTAACTGAGTCTGCACTGGGCGGATAACCACATTGCTGGTTTTCTCCTGTCGACTAGAAGAACTTTATGAAGGCGCCTAGCTAAACCTAACATGAGAGTAACACAGACAGTTGGCGCCTGACACCCGTACTGGGATGCCTTGGTTTGGGCCAACGGTGGTTTATCTGGTAGGTTTCTTCTGCTCCAGAATTTTAGTGTTGCTTTTTCTGTGAGACCTCATGTTTGTTTCATCTTAGTTTTGATTTTGATTTCTATGGTTCTCCATGCAACCGAACAACTAAGTGTCTGATGAACCAAAGCAGAATCAAGGGCGAGGGTTGGGCGCGTCCACAAACCGGTAAAGACCCCCAAGCAATTTCATTGCTGGCCGCCTCAAGGCGGCACTTCTGTTTTAGTTCCCCTTAGCTGTTTTGTGTGTTGTTTGTTGCTATGTCTGTAATTGATAAAATGTTTGTGATGTTAAGGCTAGCACATTGTCCACCTACATGGGAAATGGCTGTCGCTGATGATGTCTTTGGTGTTGACCATCTTTTTGTTGTCGTTATCCGACATGGTGTCTTGGGTGGGATCTCGGATTGTTGTCGTTATCCGACATGGTGTCTTGGGTGGGATCTCGGATTGAATTGTGTCACGTGTCAGTTCCTGAGAATGTTCCTATTTACCTTTATAGAGAGACTTATGAATATTCCATACAGTGCATCTTTGAATAATTTGAGCAGTGTATTTCCAGCAGCAGACATTGAAAAAGATGCAAAAGAAAGATTCAATCGCAAGAAAAAATATTGTTATTTGGTCAGTTTATATAGTTCTGTACTTTTAAAGGCCCTATTGCTCTATCAGCATGCAAAAATTTTATCCTG
Source organism: Ctena decussata (assembly GCA_963989385.1). Lineage (NCBI taxonomy): Eukaryota > Metazoa > Mollusca > Bivalvia > Lucinida > Lucinidae > Ctena > Ctena decussata. Next base: position 74,691,790 of record OZ022503.1, on the reverse strand, counting down.
ACGTATCCCTGCGAGCTTCTCGCTATAGTTTCATCATTGTAAATGATCGTGATTAGCCAGCTTTTAACAAATACAATATCCTTGAATAGTTTCATCATTGTAAATGATCGTGATTAGCCAGCTTTTAACAAATACAATATCCTTGAGTTCCACATAAAAAGGTTTGAAATCTTATTTGGGTCATTTTAGGCCCACTTTCGATTTCATTTAGTCGAATAAAATGGTAAAAATACAATGTACAGGCGTGGAGTCCCAATTACTATCCCGCCTATGTTTATATAGCATTGCTAGACGGGAAACCAGAGCAGAAAAACATATTTTGTGGAGTGATTTGTTAATTTTTCAAAAACTGCTTTTTGACAATTATATGACTCAATATATGCACATCAACCCACATTTTATTACCAAACGTGAAGGTTGAGCCGCTTTTTACAATGATTTGAGTTTAGACGTTTTTGTCGGAGATAGGACTATGGAGACTTTAAGCAGTACATTTAATGTTATCAGAGCCTTTGAAATCGAAGATCTCTCCTTTTCGAAATGAGTTCCTAGGAACATGGACCATACTTCGGAGTTTCGGCTACTCTAGCCTCATCAGTGACCTAGACAATATATGGTGACGAAAGACAGAGAATAGCAAACTTTAATTTCATCACTTTAGTAAGGACTGATCGGTATCAAAAAGGGTTCAAATGATTAAAAAACCGAAAGACTTTTCACTGTTCACGATGAGAATCAACATTATACCTAACAAAACAAATACTTAAGGTTATAATTATTTGTATCATTTCTGAGTATTAAAAAATACCACTCAAGTTCTATGTTATTATATGAATACTAGCATCACATATACAGTATATACTAAATTCTTCGCGCTGAACTTTTAAAGCATATATATGTTTTTGCATGGTGTCTATGTGCGTAGTTGCAAATTAGTAACAAATTGCTTGCATACTGATTTGCAGCCACTCTAGACAGATAACAAGACCAACTTCATGCATCAATTTCTATGTTTCTGCATCACTGTCATAATGTCACGTTTTAGTGCTAGAGAAAGAAAATAGGAAATTAGTTTTCTGTGCACCGACATCCACATCTCTCGGTTGGTTGGTTGTTTTGGGTTTAACGGCTCTTTGATACAGTATTTCCGTTTATAGCGACCCATCTCCCAGAGAGAGGGAGAAAGAAATTAGATAATACGGCAGAAAAAAATCCAAACATCACCCAACCGCACCTACAGCAAGCACAGAAAGCCCTTGCCCTAAATATCCAAACATTCCCCAACCGCACCTACAGCAAGCACAGAAGGCGTTTGTCCTACTATTATCCAAATATACACCTCGCGAAAAGTTTAGCATATTTCAGCTGTAGAGACGTTCTCAGTTAAGCTGAGCCATTCGCGGACAAAATGGCCATGTATACAACCATGCCAGAATTCAAGGAAAACTCACGACCATAATGCTCATTATATCTGCTTCAAAGCTTTAAAATATTTTCAGATAATAGTTTTAGATTATGGAATACCAACCATGCTTAGAGACATACCCTAACAATTAGAAATGGCGTATTTTATGACGCTATTTATATACGTTGAAGGCCGATGTCGCAAACGACTATTTTGACATGCGTAACATTGCACATTCACTAATCTACTGACATTTGATTATTTTGGCTAGTTTCAATTAAAAATGTTTTTCTTTGCTTTTTTTGGAAGAAAGGGGTTTTCTATGAAGCGCTGCTTAATCAAATGACGTCAACGCTTTCACAACGTGGTCTTTGTGACGTTGTGACGTGGGTTACGTGTGACGTACGTTACAGTACACACTTTTTAACGTTTTTGTACCATTTAATGTTTCAGTGCATGAAATCTAAGCACACCATCGTGTAGCTGTTACTAGGCAGGATTTTGCACATGAGTTTCAGAGCGATTGCTTTTCTCAGTTTTAAGACAAGCCCGTGACGTAAGGTTACACTCTTACAGAAAAATGCTGGGGCAATGTATTTTGAAGTCGAGTAAAATATACAAAATGGAGCAAATTTGCACAAATGATATAAAATGTTGAGGAACACATATTTCTTCGTGTGATCTTGTAAGTTTTATGATGCCGGGCCATTTAAGTTAATACATGTATCATGAATTTACCGCTGTGACGTAGGTTACATAAAATTTTCGACATTAGTTCCCAGTCGCATTTCGTAGCAAAAACTACCCTTTAGATATTGTTTAAGCGGGGAAATATTTAAGAAATCACATGAATTTAATAATGGAACTCGATTTTAAGCAGTGATTTATCTTTTTTAGCCGCGCGGCGTTCGTATCTATGCAACGGCAATATTGCGATATTTAAAAACGTCGCCTTTTAAACCAGGGTACATGTATCATTATTCGAACCGGTGTTTAAAATGCCTAACAAAACGCATGCATGTCTTGGTACTTTTATCTACTTCTTTAGACAGAGGGTCAGAGGGTAAACAGGACCGTCATTTTGTAATTTAAAGAAAGGTAATACGGACAAATTTTATAGCTAATGGCCCAGCTTAACTGAGAACGTCACTGTAGTGTACCTTTGTTACAAATTCTGCAGATAAATGGCGAACAATTAAACAACGATATAATTTATGGATTTAGATAGATGGACTACTTAATCATATGCGTGATGAAATTTTTGTCTCAAATCGTCTTATCGTTGCGTATCCAAACAGAGTTTCAAAAATCTAAATATGATTTCTTCAAAAAATTATTCCAAGGCGGCCCTTACGTTGGACTTTATATTTGCTACACTGAGTGTTTTTACTATTGGAAATGTACCATTTTGTTGTTTGCGGTTGTCATTTCTTCGGTCGTTGTCTTGGGTGGTTGTGGTCTTTTCTAGGTATCATCTTCTGTAAAAGTTAAGGTTTCTCATAACCTAGTGGCCGTAGGGAGAGTAGGGGTTATAGGCCTACTGCATCTTTAGCACAGCATATGAAAAGAGGAGCCAATCCCTCTCGTTTTGCCGCGCTTTACCCTTCCCTGATTCGTACAATGTCAGAATTTTCCAGTCGACGAATGATCAAAACTGGGCTTGAACTCACGAACTTCCGGCAACCTTCAGCAGCATACCTATGTCGCTCTGACCTCACCACTTCTGCGCCTCTCATCTTCTGTACCTTATTCAGAAAGGAACTCTTCTGAAATGCATCGATTCAGCTTGTGACAACAGCCGTCTCGTTAGCGGCTGAGTACGATGTCATAACTGAGCCGAGACACGACAAAACCAATAAAGTGGTATGTGCGCCCAGCGAAGACTCAGATCAGCTTGGGCATCCGCCCAATCTTATCAGAGATTTCGCTTTTCACATGGAGGTAGCTTAGACCCATAGCTACCCTTAAAGCGCATATCCTAAACTCTTATCAGTCTGACTGACTGTCCAAGCTGCTCTGAGTCTTCCTTGGGCGCACATGCCACTTTGTTGGTTTTCTCGTGCCGCGGCTCATTTTACCGTCTTTCTAGTTTCCTGCTCAAAAACATTCAGCTATGACCGGTTTCTCTAAATTCTCATAATGTACGGTTCTGCTTTATTGCCCTTCACGGCCACAAGATTCAGCCATTATGTTCTGTTTTGAGAGTGCATGAATAGGTTTTCAAGAGTTTATTCATCAGCTTTGATTACATAATTACATAAAGAATAAAAGTTGCATATGCATCTACAGCACTTAATAACACCGATACCGATAATAACATTTGGATATTTAAACCAGTTACTTTATCATTCTACTCTAAAAACATACATTCATGGTTACAGTAAAGATGAGATATCAACACAATAAGATTAAACAAAAGCCTTATAAGATCAGAACGAAAGCATAATAGGATCAGAACGAAAACTTAGAAATCCTACAACTTAAACACGGACTAGTAACTTATCAAGAAACAACCCGGCGAAACTGCATCAGTGTAAACCCATATCAGAATGCCAGATTCTAGCCTGATTTTGGTTTACACCCTTTGCTCATGGCTGCTGTCGCAATATTTATAGTTATCAGGGTGCCTTCCATATTAAAGAAATACCTGGTACATATAAATGGGGCGCCGCAGAATATTACCTTGCTTGCATCAGTAAACATGTTTTACATAAGAAGGCATGCAAAGCACTAGGTAATTGTGTAGCAGGGTTGCCTTTCTGAGGCAGGTATTAGTAAGTAGAAAGAAGATTATTTCCCTTTGACCGTAATCCGTAGCACTAAGATAGTTGAAGCTATTTTGGTTACATTGGGTTTATTTCCGTAGAATTAGGTTTATCGATTGAGATCAGCTGACTTCCCTTCTCGTTTTCCTCTTTTCAAAATAAGATGCCGCTCTGTGTCTAAAGAAAGTTTTTAGTGTTTTATTGCTATTTGTCAGGTAATATAGTAATATAGTTTGTATTGTGATATTGTGTTCTTTATCTGGTTTGACAGTGTGGTGCTCGATGTGGTTGCATTTATCGGTGGAGTTATTTTGCCACTGACTTTCGCGAACCCTTTGTTCTTTGAAATGGCGGTAAATTTGAGAATGCGAATTTACTAATTAATCACTGTCATGCTGAATGTATTGTCACTGTCTGTAATCCCTTTGCAGTTTAACCTTACTGAACAGCACAACTAGAACAGCACAACTAGAACAGCACAGCTCACTGTGAGAAGTCTGAAAGATAGAGTAGATGGTGCGCCCAGTTCCACAGATTGGTAAGAATGTGTTTATAGTATTTTTATGTTAAGGTATTACTTCTACATTGTTAATGTGTGACTGAACTTCTAAGGGATGTACGGTTTTAGCTGAGTGCTTAACTGACCACTGGATACACAGTTTGAAGTTTAAATGACTATTTAAGCAAACAGTAAATAAGGTATTGAACCTGTCTAATTCAAGAAGTCATTTGTCCGTGCATTTTGTTTGTATGTTTATATTGACATGCATTTCTTGCAGGTGATATAGGTCTTTTGTTTAGCAAAGAACTTAGCATTTTATTCTTTATTTTCAGGGTGTACAAAACAGTATTTCACCCAGATGTTATAGTCACACCTTGGTCGCATTTATAGACAACTAGTATTTTACTTATCCCGTATAGTCACACCTACAACATTAAATATGACATCGAACTCATTTTTTTGGTTTGTCGTTTACCCTTGGGACCACAGAAATTTACAATACCACACCAGTGCAAGAAACCTCAGCGGATACTGAAATCAAATATAAACGTACTGAATAAGACACGTGGTGGTCAGGTAACTTTTACAGTATGATGGCAGCTGAGTGAAGGTCAAGATTGGGTGAGTGAAAATTAGTTAGTACCACAAACAGTTACAGTTACTCAAAACTAAAAGAATGTCAGGCATCGTTTCAATCTATTAAACTTGTTTTTGTGACAAGTTAGCCATACATTTGTTTGGTACAGAGTGACTGTCTTTGTCTGTGAATAGTGAGATTATTGTAAGTCTGAAAGAGGTGCACAGTGCATGATTAACGCTACTGAATTTCTCTTAAGTATGGGGCTCTTTGAATATTTCTAAGCCCTAGCGTTCACCTCATAAAATCTATAGGGCTCTTCGAATATTTATAAGTCCTAGCATTTAACCCTATAACAGTATAATTCACTGTAATAGCATAATAGGTGTAGGGCTCTTTGTATCTTTTTGTCTTTAAATTCACCTTTCAGTATCCTGTGATTCACTATAACTTCTGCAGTGCATAAAATACTGCCATTTTGAATAATTCCATAGAGAATTTTGTTTGACAGCCACATCGGATATTGCACTGTCAGTGTTTCCAGATCAGTATTTCCAGATCAGTAATCAGATCAGTAGCAAACAGTATTTCCAGATCAGTATTCAGATATTCTTCACTATTTACAGATCATTTGCACCCAGATAAGCAGTAAACAGCAAACAGTATTTTAGATTAGTAAACAGTAATTACAGATAGGTTGACCCAGATCAGTTTTTCACAGAACAGTTGACCCAGATCAGTTGACTCAGATTTACACATCAGTTGACCCAGATATGTTGACCCAGATCAGTTGACTTAGATCAGTTACACATCAGTTGACCCAGATCAGTTGACCCAGATCAGTTACACCCAGATCAGTTGACCCAGATCAGAGTACAGTTACGTATCAATTCAGATAAATAAACACAGATTAATAAATCCAGGTCAGTAGTCTCAGGTATCGATAGTATTTCAGAACAATTTCGCCATTAGCTAGGTTTTCAGATAGTTTTGGTAAAATTTAAATTCTTTAGTCTAGAACTTAAACATTACATTATACATTCTGACCTTAGTCTTACTGCAAGTTAGCTTGAATAGGTTTAGCTTTCTTTGATTTTTTTAGCATATAAGTATTTCGGTGCCGTCATAATCAATATTAAAAAAGTGTCATTCATTTTTAACACAAATTTTTGGGTATTCTCTTAAATTCAGATTGACCTTTGACCTTAGTATTGAAACAGTAATCCCTAAAAACATCTGAATATGGAAATCTAGATAACAGTATATATATAATCCTTGTTTTATTTGCAAATAAAAAAATTTGTCCAATTGATTTATTTTTCGATTTACAGGTTCAGCTCTGACAGCTAGAAATTCTTTTTCGAATGTTGTTGCAGATATAGAGCTTTAATATACAGGTGTTACAGAGACATTTACATGTACACACATTTTGATTTTTACAGATACGGATGCATTATTCCTTGTTTACTTTAGAGTAGAAAGTGTTTGATCACACACACCAATTCCGTTTTAGGATTCTTAAAAATAAAAGATAATTATGTGTCAGATTAGAGCACTTAAATTTTGATTGTTCTTTCCGCCATATTTCTGAAATTTGATTATAGAAAGCAAACAGTTTAAAAAAAATCACCTTACCGCGAACAGTTTTGCATTTTGATCATATTACTAACTGTAAATACATCAATTGGAACTTTGAAACGTCAATCCATGGTAAGTGTTTTGTATTTTGCTACAAATATATAGATTGTATCTACATGTAATATTTAGAATCTTGTGTTTGGATTTACAAAACTTTTCTATTTGACAGCGAGAAGTATAGAAATACTAGAACCAATTCTGTTGCAGATTGTATTCTGGCTTTAATAGAATATTGTGTGTAGATCATACTATTGACGAGTTTTGAAACTGGTATTAGTTCTTCGTCGTATATTACTTGTTTTGATTACTTGAACATTACTTGAACATATCAGGCCATTTAACATTACTTATTACACATTACTTTAATAGTACTTGACATTTCAAAATTTGAACGTTAGTTAACCATACCACATTGGGAACATTACTTGAACATTACTTGGAAATCTCAGACCATTACTTGATTACTTGAACATAGCGAACATAAGTAAACTTGTTTGACTTGCTTTAGGCTTGAAATACTTGATTACTTGATCTGAATAGGATCAGATCAATTGATTTTTTTTTCTGACTTTAATACAGCTGGATTACATAATTATTATATATTAACGATATAATAGAAGAAAATAAGACTTGATCATTACTTGATCATTTCTTACTTGGTCAGAAAGATACTATTTATCATTACTTGATCATTACTTCGTTTACTTGATTATTTCTTGATCAATTTTTTTTTTGGTATAATTATTATTCCTACATGTAACTTACTTTTGCTTACTTTGTGTTAATTACCTCAGTGTTTACTTGATCATTTTATACCAGACAGTTGAACTAATTCAGTGTGAATTGTAGTTTAAATGAATTTTTTTGTTCTATATTGAAGAGATTTATCATTACACATTAAAAGGAGGATATTGCCATTATTTATGGAAGTGAGAATTCTTATTTGTCTTTGAATTTCGTGGGTTTTTTTTTCACACATGTGCCGCGTTTATTTGTGTCTTTGACAAATATAAATTGATCAACAGTGATATGTAAGGTAAGTATAGTTTGTGTGAGTTACCAAAATAAAGTGACATATTGTATCATAGAACAGAATATAACAGTGATACAGACGATAAGTCTTTATAGTGATTCAGAGAGTGAAGTAATTGATTCGAGTAAAGTGATTGATTCGAGTAAAGTGATTGATTCGAGTTAAGTGATTGAATCAAGTTAAACTGATTCATATCATAGAGAGATAACTTCAGACTCAACATGGCAGAAATTTCGGATGCAGATAAAAAGCTCTTAGAGGCTTTTCACTCTCTAACAGTTACACCTAAGATAGAGAAAACTGAGGACTTAATATCATTCATGAAGCACATGGGTAAAGAGTTAGAGAAGGATACTGAGGCAGATGTGCACACGGGAGCAATTCCAAAGACTACAGCGACACATCATTATCCAAGAATTTCAACATTCTATGGAGAACCAAACAAAGGGGAAGTCAGTTGGCCCACTTTCAAATTTGAAGTAGAGGCATTAAGGAATGAGAAGGTATTTACAGAAGAACAAATTCTTCTAGGAATTAGAAGGGCAGTTAAAGGAAATGCAAGTGATGTTTTAAGAAGACTAGGCATAGGGGTGAGCACAAAAGAAGTAATGGAAAAGTTACAGAGCACTTTTGACAGTATTGAAACAGAGGAGACAATACTTAGAAAATTTTATGCCTGTCAACAGGAATCATCTGAAAATGTGAGTGCTTATGCATCACGCATTGAAGAAATATTTGAGCATGCCATTGCCCTTGGAGGAATGAAGAAACAAGATGACAAGACTTTAAAAAAAGTGTTTTATCATGGGCTTAAGCCAAGTATTAAGCATATGGCATTCAGCAGATGTGATGTCATAGAAGATTATGACAAGTTTAAGATTGAGGTCAGAAAAATAGAAGCTGATTTGGATATTCCACTTAAGGAAGAAAAGAAGTGCAGTGCTATGATAAACACAGAGAAGAAAGAAAAGTCGGAAATGACTGAAATAAAGGTGCTCTTACAGAAATTAAATGATAGGATAGACAAGCTAGAGCAAGACAAAAAAGACTCCGTGAATAAATTTCCACCTTCTGGAACCTTTGGCAGAGGTTACACAGGACACAGAGGTTACAGAGGCGGCTACAGGGGAGGTTTTAGAGGAGGAGGAATGAATAGAGGCAGAGGTGAACGTGGTAAGGGTAGAGGAGATCAGACCATCACGACCAACTGGCGCTAATACAATGTCACCAACTTGTTTCAGTTGTGGTAATAAAGGACACTTTGCAAGAAACTGCCCAAACTAGTTAGTGCTCAAATGACGGGATCGACCTTGAGCACTGACGATAACAAAGGTCCCAAAATTTTTGGAGAAATAAACGAAGCCAAGATGGAAATAAACAATATCAGTACTTCTGCATTATTAGATACAGGCAGCTGTGTCAGCATAGTATCAAAAGCATTTTATGACCAACATTTGTCAAACATAGAGGTGAAACCACTTGACAGAATTTTACACATTGAATGTGCAGATGGAAATACCCTACCCTACTTAGGCTACATTGAGGTAAGTATATCAGCCATTGAAGGTATTCCAGATATGAAACAAACAGCCTGTATATTTCTTGTAACACCAGAAACAAGTTACAGTTCAAGAACACCGGTTCTTTTAGGCACCAAAATACTGAATGAGTTGATAGATAGCTGGAAGATTATACATGGACAGAAGTATTTACAGACTGCAAAACTCCAGACACCTTGGTATTTAGCATTTAGAGCCATTACAGTGAGGGAGAAAGAACTTATTAGAAACAAAAACAGATTGGCAGTAGTGAGAAGTGCAGAATTGTCAAAAATCGTGCTTGGTCCAAACGAAAATAAAGACCTTAGAGGATATACAGATAGGGAGATAGATCACCAAACCACAAGTGCTATTTTGCATGAGAGTGAAGAGTCATCTCTACCATCTTACATTGATATTACGCCATCAGTTATAACATACGACAACACGAAGAAGGCTGAAGTGATAGTGAATGTTACCAATTTAACCACCAACTCTGTCGTTATATCGCCAAAGTCGATTTTATCTGAGGTTCAACCAGTGACCGTGGATGAAAGTGTTTACCACAAAATTGAGAATGAGGCAATAGAGAAAGTCTTTGAAGAGGTTCACATTGATCCAAAGTTGACACAAGAACAGAAAGAGAAGTTAGAAGATTTGTTGATGAAGCATCAAGATATCTTTTCAAAAGATGACACAGATATTGGACATTGTGACAAAATAAAGCATAGAATAGATCTTACAGATGAAGTTCCTTTTAAGCAGCCTCATAGAAGAATACCTCCTAGCATGATAGAAGAGGTCAGACAGCATTTAGAACAACTCCTTGCAAGTGGAGTTATACAGAAGTCAAAGAGTCCCTGGGCATCGAATATTGTCCTTGTAAGAAAGAAAAATGGAAAACTTAGAATGTGTGTAGATTATAGGATGCTTAACAAAAGATCAGTGAAAGATGCTTATGCTCTACCAAGAATTGAGGAAGTATTTGATGTATTGCATGGAGCAACAGTTTTCAGCACTTTAGACATGAAAAGTGGATATCACCAGGTTGAGGTCGAAGATGACCACAAAGAGAGAACAGCTTTTACTGTCGGACCATTAGGGTTCTATGAGTATTGTAAAATGCCATTCGGTTTAACCAATTCACCAGCAACTTACCAGCGATTGATGGAAGAATGCTTAGGAGATTATAATATGAAAATCTGTATCATCTATTTGGACGACATAATCATTTTTGCTAGAAATTTTGAAGAACATATAGAAAGATTAGATCTAGTGTTAACTCGCTTGAAAGAATGTAATTTGAAGTTATCAGCAGAAAAGTGTTTCTTTTTACAGCGCAAAGTGAAATTCCTTGGGCACGTTGTGAGCGAAAATGGAATAGAGACAGATCCAGAGAAAATCAGCAAGGTGAAAAATTGGCCAGTACCTGCTAATGCAGATGAACTCAGATCCTTTGTATTATTTGCTGGATATTACAGACGATATGTAAAGTATTTTTCCCAAGTAGCCAAGCCATTGACAGATTTGCTACCACCCACATCTGCGAAAAAGAATAAAAAGAAACAGAAAGAATGGAGATGGACAGATTGTGAACAAATAGCCTTTGACAACCTGAAAGATGCATTGACAAAACCTCCAGTTCTAGCTTACCCAGATTTTGAACAGCCATTTGAGTTACACATAGATGCTAGTGCAAGAGGACTAGGAGCAGTTTTATATAATATTCAAGATGAGCAAAAGAAAGTTATCGCCTATGCTTCTAGAAGTCTTTCTAAGTCTGAAAGAAACTACTCAGCCTACAAATTAGAGTTCCTAGCCTTGAAGTGGGCAGTTACTGAGAAATTTAAAGACTATCTTATAGGAACAAATTTTACAGTGCTCACTGACAACAACCCCTGAACACACATATTAACTTCAGCAAAATTGGATGCCACTGGACAGAGATGGGCATCTGCTTTAGGCCAATACAATTTTGACCTCATTTATAGGCCCGGAGCAAAGAATACAGATGCAGATGCCATGTCAAGGTATCCACACGAGAAACTACCGGAAGAGAGGGTCAGACTTGAAGATCAAATAATTAAAGCAATATGTGGATCAGTATATATACCTCCATATATAGAGACATTACCCTGTGCACATATAGATGTGATAGAGGCAACAGAAATTCCTGGCCAAGCTATGGCTCAAGTAGAACTCAGAGAAATCAGGAAGAATCAAAGAGAAGACGAGACCATTGGTAAGTGGGTCAGAGACGTCATAGATAAAAGACTCCCAAGAAGCAACATATATTTTACAAAAGAAGATCTGATTATGAAGAAGAAATTTGACAGCTTCAGACTTATCAGAGGTGTTCTTTATCGAGAGATATTGGAGAAGGATCAGAAGATTAATCAGCTAGTTCTTCCTCATTGCTACAGACAGAGTGTTCTACAAGGTCTCCACAACGACATAGGACACCCAGGACGAGATTGAACATTATCTCTTTTACGAGAGAGATTTTTTTGGCCAAACATGACAGTAGATGTAGACAAATGGGTTTCAGAGTGTGACAGATGTATCAAAAGAAAGAGTTCCACAAACATCCGGTCAGAACTAATCAACATCCAAACTACGTATCCATTGGAATTAGTTTGCATGGACTTTTTGACCCTTGAAACATCTAAGGGCGGATTTAGCAATATCTTGGTCATAACAGACCATTTCACAAAGTATGCCTTGGTTATTCCAACAAAAAATCAGACTGCGAAAACCACAGCAGAGGCTTTATATAACAACTTAATCTTAAACTATGGAATACCAACTAAACTTCATAGCGATCAAGGGGCGAATTTTGAGTCTGAAATTATTAAAGAACTGTGTCAGATAACAGGGATGATTAAGACAAGGACCACAATTTACCACGCAATGGGAAATGGCCTCACAGAACGCTATAACAGAACCCTGTTAAACATGCTTGGAACTCTTGAGAGATCACAGAAGAAAGACTGGAAGAAATATGTACCATCTTTGGTATATGCATACAACTGTACTAGACATGAAACTACAAAGGTTTCGCCATTTGAGTTGATGTTCGGTAGAAAGCCTAAACTACCTATAGACGCTACCTTCGAGACAGTTTCAGGAGGTCAGACATCATCAAAAGATACCAGAGAATATCTAGATGATCTTAAACAAAGGATTCAGGCCACACAGGAGATTGTGAAGAAGCACACAAAAGATGCCCAAATGAAACAGAAGGAACAGTTTGACAAGAAGGCAAATGCATCAAAAATTACAGTTGGAGATCAAGTCCTTGTTAAAATTCTAGCCTTTGAAGGAAAGCATAAGATTGCAGACAAGTTTGAAGACGATATATATGAAGTAATAGAACAACCCAGACAAGATATACCTGTTTTCAAGGTCAAGTCAGAGAAAGGAGCAGAGAAAACCCTACACAGGAATCATTTATTGCCAATAGGTAATAAAGAGAAAAGTGAAGAAGCACAGAAAGGACAGATACCTATACCAAGAGATAGAAAATCTTTGGATAAGTTAAATGTTCCTTTGACAGATAAGAAGAAAAAGGATGCATCCACTTTGATAGATACTGCTGAGACAGGATCTACAAGAAGAAAGACCATATAGGATAAAAGAAAAGAAGAAACGGACTCAGAGTCGTCAGATGAAGAGGTGTATGAGTATGTAGACCCTGCATACATACATGGGGACGCCAATGACACCACAGAAGTCTTGCAAGATTTACCACCTGATCATAGACGAGATGTTGCTATAGGGTTTCATGTAGAAGAAAGGCACACAGGTAATCTAAGTGATTACCAAGAAGGTGCTACAGCTGAGAAGGTAAGAACCCATACTCAAAGTACTGAAACAGAACATGATCCAGTTCCACATTTTGAGGGGGAGGAGACAAGGGTTAAAGAGGTGAGTATTGCTCAAGAACAGGAAACGAGAGTTGAAGTTATGAATAATATTCAAAAGGAGACAGTAGTAAAGGAAGTGAGTAATGCTCAAGAGAAGACAGCAGTTGAAAAGGTAGGTGAAAGTCAAGAGTCTGTTACAGGTATTGAAAACAGTGAGTCTGGAACAGAGAAAACTCGGACAAATGTAAGTATAGAAAACCTTACCGATAATAGAGAGAAGACAGAAGATAAGGAAGAGAATAAGGTAAGACAAGAACCAAAACCACCACCCAAGCCAGCTCAAAGGAGATCTGGTAGAGAAAGAAAAACTCCAGCTTGGTTTGATTCATATCAGATGAATAAGTTGGTAGTCAGACCCTATGATAAGAAGTTAGAGTCTTTGAATGTATTGTTAACTTCTGGAATATTAGGTGAGCTGGACTCAGAAATAGCTCAAAAGATAATTAGATCATTAATGGAGTAATCATTAATGAAACAGATTCAATTTTTGCTGTTCATTTTTCATTTTTCAGATGTTGCTTTGTATTGTATCATTTTTCAAACAGGATTTATGGAAGATGTAAATAGAGTTAGCTTGTTGTTGTTTTTTTCAGTTCTATAGATTTGGTCAGAGATCATCATCATAAGTTTTGTACTTACACGTGTTAGAAGAGATCTTGATACAAGGATTTTTAAAGTGATTTCGATAATATGTGCTGTACAGGTTTTGAAAATGATGATAAACAGAATGTACATATTCATACCCGTTCATTGTCCATCATTCATCATTGAGTAGTTTTGTTCTACAGGATTGAATAAAACACTTCAAGAGATTTTCATCTTTATGAAGATGATCACATATGATCGAGATAATTTGAAATTGTTTTTTTTTCTATGCAGATGCATTGTTTAGGACGCAGAGTGACACAGACTGTTCTTAAATATTTTATTTCAGTATTAGTATAAGTGTTTTGTCGAAGGGAAGTGATGAAGTTAGCCGCTGAGGACTCGTGTGAACACAGTTAAGTACATGTACAACAGTGACAGTAGAATAAATGATGAACATGATTTGTTTATTGTAGGTAAAGAGCTGTAAGTGCATAGTGATGATGCTACTATGTTGTGATTTGATAAATACTATCAGATACTTATCAATAGATGTATATATGTACTGATTCAGCATTAAATACTGGACTGATAAATGACGGGACGTCATTTAATAGGCTGGGGAAGTGTGTAGCAGGGTTGCCTTTCTGAGGCAGGTATTAGTAAGTAGAAAGAAGATTATTTCCCTTTGACCGTAATCCGTAGCACTAAAATAGTTGAAGCTATTTTGGTTACATTGGGTTTATTTCCGTAGAATTAGGTTTATCGATTGAGATCAGCTGACTTCCCTTCTCGTTTTCCTCTTTTCAAAATAAGATGCCGCTCTGTGTCTAAAGAAAGTTTTTAGTGTTTTATTGCTATTTGTCAGGTAATATAGTAATATAGTTTGTATTGTGATATTGTGTTCTTTATCTGGTTTGACAGTGTGATGCTCGATGTGGTTGCATTTATCGGTGGAGTTATTTTGCCACTGACTTTCGCGAACCCTTTGTTCTTTGAAATGGCGGTAAATTTGAGAATGCGAATTTACTAATTAATCACTGTCATGCTGAATGTATTGTCACTGTCTGTAATCCCTTTGCAGTTTAACCTTACTGAACAGCACAACTAGATTAGCACAACTAGAACAGCACAGCTCACTGTGAGAAGTCTGAAAGATGGAGTAGATGGTGCGCCCAGTTCCACAGATTGGTAAGAATGTGTTTATAGTATTTTTATGTTAAGGTATTACTTCTACATTGTTAATGTGTGACTGAACTTCTAAGGGATGTACGGTTTTAGCTGAGTGCTTAACTGACCACTGGATACACAGTTTGAAGTTTTAATGACTATTTAAGCAAACAGTAAATAAGGTATTGAACCTGTCTAATTCAAGAAGTCATTTGTCCGTGCATTTTGTTTGTATGTTTATATTGACATGCATTTCTTGCAGGTGATATAGGTCTTTTGTTTAGCAAAGAACTTAGCATTTTATTCTTTATTTTCAGGGTGTACAAAACAGTATTTCACCCAGATGTTATAGTCACACCTTGGTCGCATTTATAGACAACTAGTATTTTAATCCCGTATAGTCACACCTACAACATTAAATATGACATCGAACTCATTTTTGTGGTTTGTCGTTTACCCTTGGGACCACAGAAATTTACAAGATGATCAACCTGACTTTGAAGAAAACCTGAAATCAGGGATTTAAATGTTTTGAATTTTTGAACTATATTTGCATGCTTTGGCTACATCAATTTAGACAGTTTTGAGCATTTTATGTGCATACTGAAAAGAACGTTTAATGTGTACATGAAAACTTTCTTCAGCACATGAGCAAAGTAAACTTGAGATCT